>OY728159.1:1015577342-1020377342 GCA_963277665.1 Viscum album
TTTTATTATTCAAGTCCTGCAATGTATATTAAGCCTGCACTAAAAGATAAAGAGATTTAACAAGTAGAAAACAAGAAGGAGGATGATCCATACTTTATCATACCCCCACTATGTAACTATACCTCATCGTGAAGGGGTAGGATCTAGTGTACTCTATTAATGAATCATTCCTCACCCAAAAGGATAAAGAACAAGCTGGGAATAGCCACATGTGGTGGTTCAAATAAATGAAACTTCATCAACCGTTAGAATTTGGATAATAGTTGGTAATGTCCTCTGGAGGTTCTAAAAATTCAGGTCCCACCTAGGGGATCATATCAAGAATTTTCTCTTTAAATTTATTTCTCAAAATTGAGGTTTTAATTTCTTTTCTTAGAATTAGTGCAACATGTATCCCACTCCATTATTTCTTTTTTGAGTTTTAATGATATGATCCTTTTGGTAAACTATGAAATTTTATTTTATAGGTTCATAAATGGAAGAAGGTATCCGAGACAGTGAAGTAGAAGGACCAATATTCATGTGAAATGAAGTTCAATTTTAGTGTTTTATCTAATGAACTCTCTACATTTTTTTTCAAAATCTTTTTTTGAGCTTTAAAGTGAAAATTCCATGCCCACACTTGAATTAATTATTTTACTTGACTTGTCTTATAAACATTAGTGTCTTATGAATCCTATGATTCTATGTTTTAGAATTCAATGTTAATTAGATTTAATGAGTAAAATATAAAATTAAATAATTAAAGTGAAGCATGGATATTAAAATAAGTACTCTTGTTTTAAGGGAATTGATTGATTCGTGAAAATGAAATTTCCCAACCATTTATCTTGCATTGAATTCCTGAAATGCATGTGAATTGATTTATTATTATTAATCATGCCTTGAATTATTTTCTTAAATAATATGTTCCATTCTTGAGATATTTTCTATACCTAGTACTTTTTATTTCATCTTGAGCATATTTCTTCAGTGATCTTGGGACATATCACTTACTATAATTTGAATTTGAACTTTTCAAAGAAATGACTATACAAAAATGAATTTAAAATGATTGATTCATAATTTTTTAAACCATTTAAACTTAAAATACCACCTTTCCATTAATCTTTATATAGCCCATAGAAACCATGAATGACCTTTATAGTAATGATCCATGTTTCAAGCCATTTTTATCCATTTAACCCCTCCTCTTATTATTTGCATGATATTTTAAAATTGAAGTGTGGGGTAAAGGGACGCAATGTGGAAGGGATGAAATTAATTTTAAGGAAGAAGTTTGGGGGTTTTATTGTGGGAATAAATAATTTTTTTTGGTTCATTCAATGTACTTAAATTTTTTCCCATCTTGAAAAAAAAATTACTAGAAAAAACGTAATGGGTTGTGACTTAGAATAATAAAAAATCACCATCACTGGACAAATGATTTTTATTGTATGTGGTTAAGTATTGTATTTATGGTTTGTTATAAGCATAAATTTATAAAAAAATATACTTCAAAAAAATGTATAAAAGTATAGAAAATTTCCAGAAGGTGGACATCATTTAGTATACTTTCATTATTCATGACCTTTGCTTTACATGTTTTGGGGGAAGTGGGAGATACAAATTGAAGGGGATAATTCTATTAATCTTTCATTTTTGATATCATGCATTTGACTTTAAGAGTTAAACTGTAACTCCCCGACCCCAACTACCTAGAGTCAGTGCATTATTACGTAACATTGGCATGATCAAAAAAGATCAAGTCTCGAAAGACCGATTATTTTAGTAGCCTTGGAAAAACTAGATACATTCATAAATGTTACATTACATAATAAAGTAAAAAAAAATAACTACAATGACATCTTGTCTTCATATCCCCTCATACTATCCCTGCAGGTCATTCAAAAAATACTTCTTCACATCCTAGAAAAATTAAAACATTGAAAGGTGTGAGATCAGATGCTCAATAAAGATAACAATATATCGGAAGCTTTCATAAATAAACATAAACATTTAAGGCAATATATAACTGAAACAAAAGCCTTTAAACTTGAACTTTAGCATAATATGGAAAAATAAAATGAAATAATTCCATTTAATTATTTATATGGATATTCTACTAGTCGAATAATCACATGCAATATCAATAACCACTTTCATAATGATGGAAAACATAATGCCAGACTATCATAACCATGTAGCCAAGGCCTCGTGCCAAAACTACAAATAATATTTTGTCAAGGCCTCATGCCAAGACTGCAAATAATATTTTGTCAAGGCCCCGTGCCAAGACACTAGTTTGTCTCATGAGACCTACCGATTCATCGAGGAGCTATAGCGGGCTCCACCTATCACTTATTAAGTCCAATGCATTCCTCCTATGAACAGGTTTAAACATATCATAAACCATAACATAATCATATCACATAAAACATGAATAAAGGAAACATAACATTTCCACATTTCAATCACAAGATATCAATACAACAGATTGATATAATATAAACATTATCAAAACTATTTTCAATACCAAAATAAAAGAAAGTAAAACATGGTATTTATTTTTCATTTTTTTTAAAAGTTATGGCTCATAGAGGAAGCCGAAACTCAAATAACGGTCACAGCGGTGGGGAAGTCATTTTCGCCGCATACATTCGACAAAAAAACATTCCCTTTCTTCATTTAGTAAAATGATTCATATAAAAAGATTACTTTTGAATAAAAGTAAAAGTCAAAGGTTTTTATACACCATATAAAGAAAAGTTGTGTATAAAACAAAATATGCCTCAATGAAAGGAGATTGAGACGAAGTCCCTTACCTTGTGTCCGACTTGACTCGACCGTTCTTTAACCTCCTGAATAATAAACTAGAGTTAATTTCTAATTTATTAAGAAACTTTTTCAAGTTCATTATTCCTTTTATATCACTTATTACCATGTTATGAACATTATGTAATTATTTAAGTTAATAATGGTCGTTTTGTCGATCTTTGGTACTTGAGTCAAAAAAATAAACTTCTTATAATTACAAGTTGTTCATGTGGTAAAATATCCATTATATCCAGAATTATATTCATGATGTAGATATCATATATATCATATATATCCAGTATATATATATGCATTTATAATATTACATAACATTTAGAGGTAAGAAATGAAATGCACCGTTCATGGAGACGGTAAGTCGTACGTACGCATGAACGCTACTTTCATTTCTATTTCGTATTTAATGGAATGAAATCATAATGATATAAAGGTGTATTATAATTCCAGTATAATATCATATATAATATCATTTAATCCATCCTTTACACATCCCACATATGGCATTAACGATTCAAATAACTTTGAGGGGGCTGTAGTCCGCACTTCCTAAAATGAAATTATCGTGTTTACCCATAATGGAAATCATAAAAGAAATCCATAAATGAAAAATACAAAAGCATAAGGAAAACATAATATATATCATAAAAAATATAGTGGTGTCTTAATGGCCACCATGAAAGGTGTTAAAAGAAGATTGAACAATCATCATTTCGTGAGGCAGTAATTCACCACCCACCGAAACAATATGTTCTTTAACCATTAGACGAAGGTGTGTGTAAGTTTAAATCAAATAATTATCATAAAAACATCCTAGTATATTGAAGATACTGGTTTTTTTTACAAAAGTATGGAATAAAAATATTTTAGGGGGTTGGAGAAGCAAAATAAAACAAAAGAACACAAGTGAAGACATTACCTTTAAATCGGGTAACTCTTTTTGATTTGAGCCAAAGGCTTCCTTGGGAAGACTTCTGCCCAAAGTGAGGCTTCTAGGAGTAATAGAGGGAAGTTGAGAGAGTATTTGGGCAGATTTTGGCCGAGCCAAATGGATTTGATGGTGTGAATAAGGTGGTAGAGTTGGGGGTCTTTTATAAGAGGAGAGGAGGGGCACTCTTGGAAAGTCATGAAATGTTACATTATTATATAATGAGTTTCAGATTTTAAAGGTCCCAAAATTTTATATTTAGAGGATAAGGTGATAAGGGTTATAAATTTACTCATACAATAGGTTTTTGACAAGTTTAAGTCATAGATTGTACATTATATTTTCATTTTATTTAAATCGTTAATTAATGAGGTAATCGTTGCATCATCATGGTGTCATAAAACATTTAATTTATTTAATGTCTAAAAATTATAAAAAAAATATCACGATGTAGGAAATCTTTTTATCTTTACAATTAATATTTATAGTCTAAAAGTTAACTTATATAACCCCATGTAATAATTGTTTTAGTAAAACAACACATGTTTGTGACAATTTTATTTTTACTTTAAATAAAACGTTATTAATGTCATTTTCTTACCCAAGTGGCTCCATGGGGTCCCCAAGTTGACCCATGGATTGTCTTGGTCTAACATGACTCATCCAATAAGGGTAGGACAAGTGTCAAGATATTTTCATATTTTTATAATATCATTTTTACCTTAAATTTCACTAATTACCTTTAATAGTGATTAATAAAACTTAAAAGTTACTATTCACCAAAAATTATTTTCATCTCATTGAACCACATTTTTCTTCATAATGACAACCATGTATGTAGGATTTTTTAAATTCAATACACAGAATTGGTAATGTTTCATTTACATGAAAAATTAGTTTTTAAACTACCACTTAGTGGTTTCACTATTCATCAAAAATTGAAGTTTTTTAGAAAAATACCAAAACTTCACCCTAAGCTATAATTGATATTATGAATTCAAAAATGATGTTTATTTTACAAAATTCCAAACATATAAGTTTCATTAATTAATTTTATAATTAATTCCCATTGTCAAAACAAATAGCGTGTTTTTAAGAAACAATATCAATCAAAAGATTGACAATTGTTTATGTCCAATTTCAAAGTGAAATTAATTCTAATGACCACCATTGGATAAAATGGTAAAAATATATTCTAATAATACTTTAAAACCACTCAATATTATAATTTATCACTATAAATTATTTTTATTAAAAAATTTATTTTTATGTATTTTTTACTATTCATCGAAAATTGGAAGTTCTTAGAAAAATACCAAAAATTCAACATAGGCTAATTTTGATATTCTGACTCCAAAAAATGAAGTCCATTTTAAAATATAAAATTTATATAATTTAAAATGGTGGGAATTAATATTCATAACAACTACTTTGATTGGCTGCGGTGTGTTAGAACCTGAGGATGCGTACAACACACGTTTCTCTATTATTCAAAGAGAAGCGTACCATGGAAGTTTTGGGTGTTTCATAAACCTCCTCTTTGTGCCTTGATTTTAAAAGAATAAAATCCTATCAGCATTAAGCTTTAGATTCATTTGAACCTTTATTGAAAGTCCTCATGATTTTATGTTCCATTTGTCTTTGTAAAGTGGAGAAAGTGGTTACTTTACAAGAATATGTATTAGGATCATGTTATCATGATATGATCATAAATCTACTTAAATTTTATCAGGAGAGGTGATATAAAAGATTCAAAAGTGAGTTAAATCGTGAAATGGAACATTTGATAATAATTAATCAATGAGCTTGAATGAATGAAAGGAGTTGATTCATCATTTTTCAAAGGGGAAAACTAAAATACATGGATTGGTTGTTTCTTTGGAAAATGAGAAATTGAATTGATATTTAATGTGGAATTTAAAAATGTGATCTGACAGTGAATTTTTTTTTATTATTACATTGAAATTTTAATATTGAAAACATTTATTCCATCTTTAACTCCTTGTTGAGATTTTATGCTTGAGGAAAAACATGGTTTAAGTGTGGTGGTATTTAATAGAAAAACATTAAGTGATGTTTTTTATACAAATTATAATGATTTATTTATGATTTTAAATGATTAAACCCATGAATTTCAGTATTTGTTTAAAATAATTGGTAATATGAGGTATAGAACAAAAATGTGCTAAAATATGAAAATTGCATATTTCTGTAATTTTGACAGATTTTTATCACTTTTGTATTTTAATTATAACATTTAAATTATTGATCAAATTGATTTGATTCTCTTTTTTTTTGGATTTAATCATTTTTCGGACACAACTTTCTCTTGGAGACTAAGATGTTATTTTAACATTAAGAGGCCCGTAAAAATCAATCAACTAGATAAATTTTTTGGAAGGACAGAGTGGACTCTACTTTGGAAAAGAGGCATAAATCATGATAAAAACCTCTAATTGAGGTGATTCAAGGTGTATTAGAAATAAGATTCATATTATAATTTCCCTATTAAATTTTAAGGAGTTATTCACTCATTAAGGTAGCCATTAAATTCTCAACATTTAATGATGATTCAGTATGCATTCATCCATAATAAAAACTTGGAGTAATTTTCCTATAACATCTTCTACACATGGATTATTAATCTGAAATTTGGAGAAAAATTCATAGTCAATTATGAAAAACCTTAATGTAGACACAATTTCCAAATTCATTAATTTAATGGTTCCAAAATGCATAATAGTTTGGAGGAATAATTATAGAGCCAAAAAATATTCTTCCTCACTTACAAAATGAGGTGAACCTATCCTTTCTAAATTGGTCAACCACTGAGGAGGATATCTCTACCAAAGATTCATGATGTAACATCTTCTTCCTCCCCTATTTCTTCTTCTTCTTTATTTTTATTTTCTTTATTTTATTTTTAAATTCAATTGTAGTGTAAATTTCATCTTAGTATTAATAAAATAAATTCATGCATTTTTATTAAATAGTTCATACATCCATCCATATTCTCTCTTATTATTTTTATTTTATTATATTAAATATTATTGTTATTATTATTAAATTAATATTATTTTTATAAATATCTTTTTGACCTTCTAATTTTAAAATTATTTTTCTTATTTTTTTATTTCTCTTATTCTTTTTAAATTAAAATTATTTTCTTAATAATAATAATAATAATAATTATTATTATTATTATTATAACTCTCTTTATAAATTATATAAATCTTATATATTTTATTTTATATCTTCCTCTCTCTCTCTCTTCTCATCCCCCATTCTTCCATTTTTATTTTATTCATCCATAATTCGTTCAATTTTATTTTATTCTATGTCTTTCTATTCTCCTTTTATCCACTCTACCACTATGATCCATTACTCTCATAAATGAGAGGCTAACCGTGAGTCTTGTCCTAGGGGGATTTCAAGGTGTTTGTGAATTTTATTTAAAGTTTAATTTTTAGTTTGTAAATAGAATTTAGTGGCATTCATTGGTGAGTTGAATGTCCCTAATGCGGTGACAACCCCAAATGGAATACAATGAAATCTATCTTTATTCTTTTATTTAATAACTTTTCCCTCTCTCTCAGTTGTTTAATTCTTCACATGTTGGAGTTAATCTAATCAATGGATGAAACAACATTGATATTTATGGGTATTATAAGATGGAACCTCCAAGACTAAGAAGTTTCATTAACCTTGATTAAAGGAGGAGGTACGATTGAGAGTGTTTAGGAATTCAATGATATTTCTAAATTTCTAAATAATGAATAGTAGTTCAAACAAGCGATTTAATTTTTATATTATCAAACTAAAATAAAACAAATAAAAATAATGATTGAATCCAAAACCAAACCCAAGACCAAGTCATTTCTTCCTTAACTCATTCTATTAATATTTTTATCTTAGTATAAATTTAGAATTCTTATTTTAAATTTCATTGTTTTAAATAATCAAAAACACAAAAATGTAGTCATTCATTTCATTAAATTCATAAAACAATAAAAAGAAATATTTTAGGTGATTTAGAATAAGTGATTAAACAAATTGAAAGATCCTCTAGTGATACGGCCTTGGCCTACCACTATGCTGTACTTGGAAAATAATAATTCTTTTTCCATTCCATGTGGTAGGCATTCATCAAAAAGGGCATCGTTTTTACAGATCCAATCAGTTATTAATTTATTTTTTTTATTTTCACATTTTTGATATATTTTACTGATTTTATAAAAAAACTAAAAAAAATATTCCATGATGTTTTCATCTGATAATTTTTTCAATTCATGGAATAATAATTACTCTCAGGTGCGAAGACTACTAGACAAATTACCCTAGTCTATAGAAGATGGTGTTATATTATGGGATAGATAGATTAGAGGGACATAGAGCCAAATTTCCAAAGATAATGAATTCAAGGACCTCAACTTGGATCTCAAGGAGACCCATGAGAAATCGGTGGTAGAAGGATTGTCCAGAAAACTCACTAAATTATAGGATTACTTCCCATAATTCTATCAAGAATATGTCAAGACATAAGAATAGTGATCCTCATTTTCTCACTACACTTTTGAATAAGTTCCAACAATATATTTTCAGGACCAAGTGGAAAAACAAAAACTCATGTATGATATTAAAGAGTTTAATGAAAAGTTAAAAGATCTCTAAGGAAAAATGGATTGGATAACTACATACATTAATGAATCATAAGAAGAACCTGAACCTTAGCCTAAAACTAAACCAGAAGATGATCCACTTGTATTAAATTACGAGGAAAAGGATGAATAGGTTTCTAGTGAGATACTTACGAGATATCGAAAAGAACTTGTTGAATTCTAGAATGAATGTGAGGAAATTATTTACCTACACAAACCATGAAAAGAAGAAGATCCAGTATCAGTGAAATAAGACACCACCCAAATGGTGTAATTTGAAGTAAATATGGAGGATATCGACTACCTTCCTCCATCCATAGAGAATCTGATCCACCAATCACTTACCACTAAGGCTTTGATTGAATCTAAACCAAGAAAAGAGTCGATAATTTATCATACTCCATCTCTTCAGAATTTATTTAAACTAAATGATCTGTCTTGTTTTGAAATTTTAGATTCAGAAAAACATTGTCATGCCTTTGTGGATGATGAAGAACCTGGACTTTCACATATTGAGGAACACATGGATCTCCTTGATTTTGATGAAAATACATTTGAAGAGCCCAATAATTAAGAGATCTAAGATATAGATCCTAAGTAACATAGAAACCTGGATGATCATATTAAAGGTTATAAATTACTTATTAAAAATTGACATTTTATTCAAGTAAAAATACAATTTTACTTCCCCTTTTATTATTCAAGTCATGCAGTGTATATTAAGACAACACTAGAAGATAAAGAGGTTGCACAAGTATCAACCAAGAAGGAGGATGATCCATATTTCATCCTACCCCCTCTATGAAAGCTATACCTTATTTGGAGGGGGTGATCTTGTGCACTCTATCCATGGATCATTCCTCACCCAAAAGGATAAAGCAAAAGTTGGGAAAAGGAACATGTGGGGGTTAAAGTCAAATAAGCTTCATCTACCATCAATATTTGGATAATATCCAGTAAAACAATCTATAGGTAATAAAAATTCAGGTCCTACAAGTTAGTCCATACCAAGAATTATCCCTTTCAATTGATTTCTAAAAATTTAGATTTTAATTTATTTTCTCAGAAGTAGTGCAGCATGCAGCCAAATCCCTCCTAACTTTTTTATCTTTAATGACATGATCCTTGAGTTTAATTGTTCAATTTTCTTTTATAGGTTCATAAATAGTAGAAATAAGCCTCAAAAGTGAAGTTTAAGGACAAAGATTCATATGAAAGGGAGTTCATTTTTAGTGTTTTATCTTATAAACTCTCTACATTTTAGTCAAAATCATGTTTTGAGTTTTAAAGTGAAAACTACATTCCCCACTTGAATTTAGGTTTTTACTTTACCGGTCTAGGATATATGGGTTTCTAATGAATCCCATGATGAAATCTTTTATATTTCAATGTTAATGAAATTGAATGGGTAAAATGGGAAATTAAATAATTAAATTAAATCATGATGTTAAAATGAGGAATCACATTTTTAGGGAATCGATTGATTCATGTAAATAAAATTTTCCAACCATTTATAATGATTTGAATTTCCAAATTCCATGTGAATTTATTTTTTATTATTAATAAAGTCTTGATTTATTTTCCCAAACAATATCTTTTATTCCCAATATATTTTCTAGACCAAGTACTTCCTATTTTATCCTGAGAATATTTCTTCAGTTATCAGGGGACATGTCCCATGCTAAAATATGAATTTGATCTTTTCAAAGATATGATTGTTCAAAGAAACATTTAAAATAATTGAGGAATATTTTTATAACCAATTTATTCTTAAAATACCAAATTTACATCAATCCTTATTTATCCCATAGAAACCATGAATGACCTGTATAGGAATGAGCAATGTTTCAAGCCATTTTTATCCATTCCTACCCTTCTCTTAGTATTTGCATGATATTTTAAAATTCAAGTGTGGGGGTAAAGGGATTCATGGTTTAAGAGGTGGAATTAATTGTTAGGAATATGTTTAGGGGTGATATTATGGGAATAAATAAAGGTTAATTATTAATTAAATGTACTTAATTATTTTAACTTCTTGAAAAAAAAGGAAAAAAGGAATGGGTTGTGACTTAGAAGAATAAAAAATCACTATCATTGGACCAAATATTTTTATCATATGTGGTTAGGTGGTGGATGTGAGGTTTTTTCTAAAAATAAATTTCAAAAAATAAAAAAATGAAAAAAAATATACTTTGAAAAAAAAGTATAAATGTAGAGAAAACTTCAGGAAGTTGTACATTATTCAGTTTGATTTCATTATTCATGAAATTTTTTTGCAATTTTTATGGGAAGTGGGAGATTATACTTTTAAGGGAATAATTCCATTGATCTTTCATTTTTTATATCTTTAAATTTACTTTAAGAGATAAACCTCCTCTTTGAGCCTTAATTTTTAAAGCATCAAATCCTACCAACCTTAAGCCTCATAGTAATTTGAAACTTTATTGTAAGTCCTCATGATTTTATTTTCATTTTATCTTTATAGAGTGGAGAAAGTGGTTCCTTTACAAGATTATGGATAGGGAGAATGTTCTAAATATATGGGCATAACCCTACTTAAATTTTATCATGGTATATGAGATAAAAGATTAAAAAGTGAGGTAAATCATGACACGGTATGTTTGATAAAAATTAATCGAGGATCTTGAATGAATGAAAGGAAAAGCTCCATCATTTTTCAAAGGGAAAATATATATTGATTGGTTATTTCTATAGAAAATAATAAACTCAATTTATATTTTATGTGGAATTTGAAATTTTTATTTCACATTGAAAATTGTTTGATTTTATTTCATTGAGATTTGAATATTGATAACAATGGTTCCCTCTACAACTCTTTGTTTAGATTTCATTCTTGAGGAAAAACATGGTTTAAGTGTGGAGGTATTTGAAAAAAGAAATTAAGTGAATTTTTTTACTCAAATTATAATGATTTATTCATTATTTTAAAGGATAAAAACCTTGTATTTCAATGTTTTATTAAAATAATGGGGAATTTTTATTATAGAATCAAAATGGGCTAAAATAAGAAACTTTCTTATTTATGGAATTTTGAATGATTTCAATCACTTTGGTAAGTTGATCATAGCTTTTAAATTATCAATCTAATTAATGTGATTATTTTTTTAGTATTTCTTAATTTTTTGGATACAAGTTTGTCTTTTGGACTAAGATATGAAGTGAACATATAGAGGCCCATAAAAGTCAATCAACTTGATAAATTATTTAGATGGACATAGTGGGCCCCACTCTAAAAAAGAGGCATAAATCATTTTACACACCTCAAATAGAGGTTATTCCTAATTGATTCAAAAATGGATTCATAGTAACATTTCTTTAATAAATATGAAAGAGTTATTTACACATTAAGGAAGACATTGGATGCTCAAAATTGAGGGATTATTTAGGATGTATTCAGCCGGAATAAAAAACTAGAGTAATTTTCCCATAAATTCTAATAAACATGGATGATTAAGCTGAAATTTGGAGGAAAAACTGAAAGTAAAATTGTGAAGAACTTGTATGAAGACACCATATCCAAATTAATCCATTTATTATGTCAAATATGCTTAATGTTTTGGAGGAAGAATTATAGAACCAAAAAATGTCCCTCCTCGCCTATAAAAGGAGTTGACCCCCCCCCCCCCCCATTCAAAATCATTTGACCACCGAGGAGGAGATATCCATGAAGGAGATACGCTACACCATCTTATTCCTACCTCATTTATTCTTATTCTTCATTTTTTTAATTAGTTTTTATTAAATATTTATTCTCAATTTTAATTTAAATTTCATTTTTGTATTAATAAAATAAATTCAGTCATTTTTATTAAATTGTATATCCAACCTTCAATATTCACTCTAATTATTTTTATTATATTCTTTTAAATATTATTATTTTTATTATTAAATTATTATTAATAATATAAATATCATTTTATCATTCTTATTTTTTTTTAAAAATCTTTTTTTATTCTTTATCTTCTTCTTTTTAAATTAAAATTCTTTTCTTAATAATAATAATAATTATTATTATTATTATTTTTATAAATCTGTTTATAAATTATATACATTTTATTTATTTATTTTCTCTCCTCTCTCTCTCTCTATATATATATATTTCCTTTTCTCTCTCTCTCTCTTCTCATCCCTTGTTCTTCCATTTTTATTTTTTTCATTTATAATTATTTATATTTTATTTTATTCTCTCTATTTGTCTTCTCCTTCCATCCACTCCACTTTTTTGATCTATTAATCTCAAAAATGAGATGTTGACCTTGAGTCTTGGCCTGAGGAGAGGTCAAGGTGTTCATGAATTATTTTAGAAGTTTAATTTTATGTTTGTATGTAGAATTGAGTAGCATGAATAGGTGAGGCGAATGTCTCAGACGTGGTGATTGCCCCTAATGAATTTCAACTCAACATATCTATTTTATTTTATTTAATCAAGTTTCCCTCTCTTAATTGTTTAGTTCTTCACACGTTGGAGATGATCTAATCAAAGGATGAAACAACATCGATAAATTTGGGTCTTGGAAGATGGAACCTCCAAGACCAAGGAGTTTAATCATTCTTGATTTAAGGAGGAGGTAAAATTTGGAGTGTTTAGGTATTCAATGATATTCCCTAATTTCTAAATAAATAATAACTATTCAAACATGAGATTTCATGTTGTATTATCATACTAAAATAGAATATATAATAAATAATGATTGGATCCAAAAAGAAACCCCAGACTAAGTTCTTTCTTCCTTAACTCATTCTGTTTAGATTTTTATCTGAGTATAAATTTCGAATTATTATTTTACATTTCATTGTTTTAAATAATCAAAAACTCAAAAATATTATCATTTCTTTAATTAAATTCATAAAACAAAAAAAAATATTTTAGGTGATTTAAAATAAGTGAGTAAACAAACTAAAAGGCTCATCAAGTGAGATGGCCCTGGTTAGCCTATGTACTGCACTAGGAAAATAATATTTCTTTTTCCACTCCCCATGATAGGCATACATAAAAACTGGCACCTTTCCTAGATGATAATCTGTTATTCATTTAATTTTTCTATTTTCAAATTTTAGATAGATTTTTATGCTTTTAAAAAACTAAAAAAATTATTCCATGATGTTTTATTATGAAATTTTTTTCAATTCATGGAATAAAAATTACTCTTAAGTGTGATAACTAGTAGTTAAAGTATTGTGGTCTATAGAATATGGTGTTACATTATGGGATAGAGAGATCAGGGGAGCAAGGAGCCAAATTTTCAAAGAGGAGGAATTCAATGATATCATCTAGGATCTCAAGGAGAACCTTGAGAAACCAATGGTTGAAGGATTGGATAGAGAACTCATTTAATTCTAGGAGAACTTCCTAGAATTATATCAAGAAGAGGCCAAGACACAATAAGAGTGCTACTCTTTCCTACCAACACTTTTTAATAAGTTCAGCCATAATATTTCTAGTATAAAGTGGAAAAACAAAAACTTAATTATGATATCCAGAAGCCTGATTAAAAGGTGTAAGATCTCCAAGTCAAAATGGATTATATAACTGCATACTTCCAAGAATCATCTGAAGAACCTAAACATGATTATGAACATAAACCAAAAGATGAGAAAATTTTATTATTTGATGAGGAAAAGGAGGAAGACATGTATGCTGAGAAACATATGGGAGATCAATAAGAATTGGATAAATTATAGAATGAATGTGAGTAACTACTTGATCACCCCAAACCTTTCAAAGAAAAAGAGCTATTATCAGTGAAGGAAGACACTACTGAAATGTTGGAATTTTAATTAAAGAATAGAGGATCTCGACTACCTGGCTCCATCTATAGAGAATATACTTCAATAGGCACTTACCACTGAGTAATTGATTGAATATAAACTAATAAAATGAGTTTATCTTTTATCATACTCAATATATTTGGACATTATTGAAACTATATTATGCATAACTCCCTCTTGTTTTTAATTTTCAGATATAGACAATATTTTTCATGCCTTAGAGGAGGACGAAGAACCTAGACATTCACTTATTGAGGAGAACATTGAGATCTATGATTTTGATGAAAATACATTTTATGAGCCCCATCATGAAGAGATTCAATTTTTTGATCCTAAGGAAATTAGAAACGATGCTAATTATATTAAATGGTAGAAATTACTTATTAAAAATTCATATTTTATTTTGGTAAAAATTCTTGTTTACTTCCCCTTTTATTATTCAATTCATGCAACATATATTAATCCAGAACTTAATGATAAAGAGGTCGCACAAGTATAAACCAAAAAGGAGGATGATTGATACTTCATAATAACCCCACCATGAAAGTTATACCTCATTGTTAAGGGTTAGAATCTATTTTATGTTATCCATGAATCATTCCTCACCTAGAAGGATGAAGCACAAGCTGGGAAAAGACACATGTTTTGGTTCAAATAAAAGAAGTTTCATCCTCTATCAGGATTTGGATAACATTTGGTACTTCCCTCTATAGGAAGTATTCAAGGCCCACTTGGGGAATTATACAATGAATTATAACTTTTAATTACTTTCTAGGAATTTATATTTCAATTTATTTTCTTAGAAGTAGTGCAACATGCATTTTACTCCCTCCTATATTTTTTCTCTTTAATGAAATGATCCTTATTATTAAATGTGTAATTTTATTTTATAGGTTCATAAATGGAAGAAGGAAGCCTTAATAGTGAAGGGGAAGGTTCAAGATTCATGGGAAAGGGATTTCACTTTTAGTGTTTTATCTTATAGACTCTCTAGATTTTTTCCAAATCATGTATTGATATTTAAAGTGAAAATTTCATGCCCAAACTTGAATTAACATTTTTACTTGACTTATATAGGAGATATGAGTTTCTTAAGAATCCTAGGATACAATTTTTTAGAATTAAATTTTAATTAAATTAAATGAGAAAAATGGAAATTTAAATAATTAAAGTGAAGCATTGATATTAAAATGAGGACTCATGTTTTAAGGGAATTGATTGATTCTTGTAAATAAAATTTCCCAAATATTTATCATTCTTTGAATTTATGAAATTCATTTAAATTTATTTGTTATTATTAATCATGCATTTAGTGATTATCCCAAATAATATGTTTCATTCCCAAGATATTTTCTAGACCAAGTACTTTCTATTTTATATTGAGCATTTTTCTTGGGAGATCTTGGTACATGTCAGCTATCAGAACTTGATTTTGAACTTGTCAAAGATAATACTATACAAAAAAATATTTAAAATGATTGAGGAATATTTTTATAAACAACTTATCCTTAAAATACCACCTTTACATGGATCCTTATTTAGCTCATAGAAACCCTGATTGACCTTTATAAGAATGAGTCATGTTTCAATCCATTTTTATCAATTTCTACCCTCCTATTAGTATTTGATTGATATTTTAAAATTTAATTTTGGGGGTGAAAGGTTACATGGTAGAAGAGATTAAATTAATTATCGTGAAGAAGTGTGGGGGTGATATTGGGGGGAAAGATAAAGGTTTTTTTATTTCTTCATTGTACTTAATTATTTTCATTTCTTGAAAAAAAATGAAAAAAAGGAATGGGTTGTGACATAGAATAATCAAAAATACCCATCACTGGATCGATGATTTTTATCATATGTGGTTAGGTGGTGGATTTGAGGTTTATTTAAAGAATAATGTTTGAAAAATAAATAAAATATAATTTGAAAAAAATATATACAAGTAGAAAAAAATTAATAAAGGTGCACATCATTCTGTATGCTTTCATTATTCATGACCTATTATTTGAAATTTTTGGGTAAAGTGGGAGATTCTAGTCTGAAGAGAAGAATTACATTGAGATTTCATTTTTAATATCATGCATTATACTTTAAGGGATGAACCTCTTATTTGAGGCTTAATTTTTAAAGCATCAAATCATACCAACCTGAAGCGTCGGTTTCATTTGAACGTTTATTGAAAGTCCTCACGATTCTTTCTGTATTCTATCTTTAAAAAGTGGAAAAAGAAGTTCCTTTACATGCCTATGGATAGAGAGAATATTCTCATGATATGAGAATAAATATACTTAAATTATTTCAATATATATAATAGAAATAATTCAAATTCTAGGTAAATAATGACATGGAATGTTTGATAATAATGAATCGAGGAGCTTGACTGAATGAAAGGAGAAGCTCCATCATTTTTCAAAGGGGGGAATTAAAATACATGGATTGGTTGTTTCTTTGGAAAATGAGAAATTGAATAGATATTTCATGTGTAATTTGAAAATTTTATTTTAAATTGACAATTGATTTATTTTTTTGCATTAATATTTGAATATTTATAAAATTTGTGCACTCTTGAACTCTTTGTTGGTATTTTATAATTGAGGATAAACATGGTTTATGTGTGGGGGTATTTGATAGAAAAAAAATAAGTGAATTTTTTTATTAAATTCTAATGAATTATTTAAGATTTTGTTAGATAAAACCCATGGTTTAAAATTATTTATTAAAATAATGGGTAATTTGAATTATAGAATGAAAATGTGCTAATATATTAGAATTTCTTTTTTTGAATTTTGAAAGATTTTAATCACTTCAGAATTTTGTTCATAACATTTTAATTATAGATCCAATTTATGTGATTATTTTTTTATAATCCTTTAATTTTTAGGATACAAAGTTTTCTGTTATACTAAGATGTGATTTGAACATCTAGTTCCCCATAAAAATCAATAAATATGAGAAATTTTTCGGGCATATATAGTGGTCCCCACTTCAAAAAATAGGCATAAATCATTCTACACGCCTCCAATTGAGTTGATTCCCACTGGATTTTAAATAGGGATCATAGAAGTGTGTCCCCACTAAATATGAAAGATTTATTCACTCATTAAGGTGGACATTTTACACATGAAATTAAAGGATGATTCAAGATGAATTCATCAAGAATAAAATTTTTGAGTAATTTACCCATAGCTTCTTCTACGCGTGGCTGATTAAGCTGAAATTTGGTAGAAAACATGAAATACAATTCGTAAAAATCATTATAAAGACACAATGTCCCAATTCAGCCATTTATTGGGTTAAACAAGTGAAAAAGTTTAGAGAAATAATTATATAGAGAAAAAATATCCCTCCCCGCCTATAAAAGTAGGTGAAACCTTCCTTTCCAAATCAATCGACCACCGAGGATGAGATATCCACAAAGGAGATTGGCTACACAATCTTCTAATTCCCCTATTTATTCTTATTATTTATTTTTTTTTGGTTTTCTTTATTTTGGTTTTAATTTTTATTTTCAATTGTAATTTAAATTTCATTTTATTATTAATAAAATAAATTCATGCATTTTTCTTAAATTGTTCATCCATCCATCCATCTTATTTATTCTTATTTTTATTTTATTGTTTTAAATATTATTTTTTTATTATGAAATTCATATTATTTTTATAAATATCATTTTCACATTCTTATTTTAAAATTATTTTCCTTATTTTCTTCTTTCTCTTCTTCTTCTTCAATTAAAATTCTTTTAATAATAATAATAACAATAATAATCAATTTTATTATTATTAATGTTATTTTAATTCTCTTTATAAATTTTATTTATTTATTTTATTTTATTTTCTCTCCTCCTCTCTCTCTCAATTCTCATCCCCCATTCTTATATTTTTTTATTCATCCTCCATTCTTTATATTTTATTTTATTCTCTCTCTTTATCTTCTTCTTATATCCATTCCATCATTGTGATCTATTACTCTCAAAAATAAGTGGTTGAACCCGAGGCCTGGCCAGGGGGGAGATCAAGGTGTTCATGAATTTTCTTTAAAGTTTAATTTAAATTTTGTAGATATAATTGAGTATCATGCATGGGTGAGGCGAATTTCCCCAATGAGGAGATTTCCCCCAATGATATAAAACACAATCTATATCCATTCTTTTATTTAATCACTTTTACCTCTCTCAATTTTTTTAGTTATTCAAAAGTTAGAGTTGATATAATTAATGGATGAGACAACATCGAGAGAGCTGGATCCTAGAAGATAGCACCTCCATGACCATTGAGTGTCTTCTCCCTTTATTAAAGGAGGAGGTAGAATTGAGAAGTTTTATGTATTTGCTGATATTCAATAATTTCTAAATAACTAATTTTTGTTTATACATTAGATTTAATGTCTATAATATCAAAATTAAATCAAATATATAAAAACTAATTAATAAATCACATACCAAACCTAATATCATGTCCTTTATTTATTTACTCGTTCTGGTTAGATTTATATATTAGTATAAATTTAGAATTATTATTATACATGCTATTCTTTTAAATAATAAAAACCAAAAAAATATTGTGAATGTTTTAATTAAATTCAAAAAATAATGAAAATAAATATTTTAGTTGATTTAGAATAAGTGATTAAACAAAATGAAAGGCTAATCCAGTGAGATTACTCTTAGCATCCACTATGTTGTACTAGGAAAATAATATTTCTCTTTCCACACCCCATGACATGAGTACATCAAAACTAGAACTGTTTCCAGGGAGATAATTAATTGTTCATTTAATTTTTATATTTTCAAATTTTATATATATTTTACTACTTTTTAAAAAAACAAAAAAAAAGGTCTTCCATGATATTTTTATGTGAAATTTTTTTCAATTCACGAAATCAAAATTAACCCCATGTGCAAGAACTAGTAGCTAAAGATACCAGGTATATAGAATGTAGTGTTACATTATGGGATTGAGGTATCAAGAGAGAATGGATCCAAATCTACAAAGAGGAGGAATTCAAGGACCTTATCCAGGATGTCACTAAGACCCTCGATAAACTAGTTCTTGAAGGATTTGCAAGATAACTCACTAAATTCGTGGAGTACTTCCCAGAATTCAATCAAGAAGAGGCCATGACCCAAGAAGAGTGATCCTAGTTTCATACAAACACTTTTCAAAAGTTATACCATTATATTTCTAGTAATAGGTAGAAAAAAATGAACTCAAGTATGATATTCAAGAGCTTGGTGAAAAGTTTCAAGATCTGCAAGGAAAAATAGATTTGATAACTGCGTACTTTCAAAGCATCATCAGAAGAACCTGAACCTGAGTCTAGACTTAAACCAAAAGATGAGACACTTTTATTTCCTAAGGAATAAAAATAGAAAGACTTGTCTTCTAAGTTATATATAAGAGATCAATAAGAACTGGATGAATTTTGGAATAAATGTGAGGAAATGATTGATCTCCCTAAACCTTGTAAAGAATAAAATCTAGCATCAGTAAAGGAAGAAAAAAACCAAATGGTGGAATTTGAAGTAATGATAGAGGAGCCTGACTACCTACCTCCATCCACTGAGAATCTATTCCTAGTGGAACTTACCATTGATTCATTTATTGAATATGAACTAATACAAGGAGTTGATCTTTTATGATACTCTATTTCTTCCAAAATTATTGAAACTGAATTATGTGTCACTCCCTCTTATTTTGAATTTTCATATTAATACAATATTTTCCATGCCTTAGAGGTGGATGAATAACCTGGACTTGTATGTATTTAGGAACACATTGTGATCTCTTATTTTTATGAAAATACATTTGAGGAGAACCATCATAAAGATATTCAAGACGTTGAGCCTAAGTAAATTAGAAACCAGGATGTTCATATTAAAGGGGGGAAATTACTAATTAAAAATTCACATTTTATTAAGTTAGAAATTCATGTTTACTTACCCTTTAATTATTCAAGTCATGCAACATAAATTAATCAAACATTGTAATATAAGGATATTTCACAACTAAAAACCAAGAAGGAGGATGATTCACACTTCATCCTACCCCTCTCATGTAAGCAATGCCCCATTGTGAAGGGGGAGGGTCTTGTGTACTCTAACTATGGATAATTATTAACCCATAAGGATAAAGAACATGCTAGGAAAATAAACATGTGGTGGTTCAAATCAAATAAGCTTCATCCACCATCAGACTTTGGATAACATTCGGTACATCCCTTTAGAGGAATTAAAAATTTAGGGCCCACTTGTGGCATCATACGAAGAATTATTCCTTTCAATTTCTTTCTAGAAATTTAGAATACAATTTTTTTTCTTAGAAGTAGTGTAGCATACAGACCACTCCCTACTATTTTTTTAGCTTTAATGACATGACCTTTGTGCTTAATTGTTTAATCTTATTTTATAGTTTCATAAATGGTAAAATGCAGCCTTAGTAATAAAGGGGAAGTACCAAGATTTATGGTAAATAGAGATCACTTTTAGTGTTTTATCTTATAAACTCTCTAAATTTTTTCCCAAATAATATTTTGAGTATTAATGTGAAAATTCTAGGCCCACACTTGAATTATTGTTTTTAATTGAATTGTCTAGGAGACATTAATTTCTTAGTAAGTGTATGATTTTGTGTTTTAGATTTCAATGATAAAGAAATTGAACGAGTTAATTGGAAAATTAAATAATTAAAGTGAATCATGGATATTAAAATTAGGACTCATTTTTTAATGGAATTTCTTAATTTTTGTACGTGAAAATACCAAACCATTTCTTATTATTTGAATTTATGAAATTCATATGAATTTATTTATTATTATTAATCATTACTTGAGTGATTTTCTCAAATTATATGTTCCATTCCCAATATATTTTCTAGACCAAGTATATACTATTTTATCTTTAGTATATTTTTTGAGTGATCTTGGGACATGTCACCTACTAGAACACGAATTAGTATTGGATAAATCTATGATTGTACAAAAACACATTTAAAAGGATTGAACATATTTTGATAAACCACTTATCCTTAATAGAATACCCTTACATCAATTCTTCTTTATCCCATTGAAACCATAAATTTCCTTTATAATAATGATCCATCTTTTAAGAAATTTTTATCCAATCCTACTATCCTCTTAGTATTTGCATGGTATTTTAAAATTGAAGTGTGGGGTGAAGGGAGTCATGGTTAAAGGGATGAAATTTATTGTAAGGAATAAGGTTTGGTGTTATATTTTTGGAATAAAGAAATGTTTTTTATTAATTAAATAAAATTAATGGTTTTCCCTTCAAGATAAAAAATAAATGAAAAAATAAATGGGTTATGACTTAGAAGAATTAAAAAATAATAATCACTAGACTGGTGACTTTTATCATACGTGGTTAGTTGGTGGATTTTAGGTTTCTTTTAGAATAACTATTGACGAGTAAAAAAATACCAAAATATAATTTGAAAAAGAATGTAGAAAAGTAGAGAAAAATTCAAGAAGGTTCACATCATTCGGTATGCTTTCATTATTCATGAGCTTTTCTTTTCATGTTTTGGGGGAAGTGGGAGATTAAACTTTGAAGTGGGGAATTCCATTGATATTTTATTTTTTATATCAATCATTTTACTTAAATAGATGAACCTCTTCCTTGAGTTTTAATTTTTAAATCATCAAATCCTACCAACTATAAGCCTCGGAGTCATATGAATATTTATTGTAAGTGCTCATGATTTTATGTGCCTTTTGTCTTTACAAAGTGGAGAAAGTAATTTTTTTACAAGACTATGGATAAGGAGCATGTTCTCATGATATGAGCATAACTCAAATTGAATTTTATGATGAGATATGAGATAAAATATTCAAAGGTGTAGTAAATCATGGAATGGAATACTTGATAATAATTTATCAAGGAGCTTCAATGAATGAAAGGAGAAGATAAATCATTTTTCAAAGGGGAAAAGTAAAATACATGGATTAGTTTTTTATTTATAAAATGATAGATTGAATTGATATTTTATGTGGAATTTGAAATTTTTATTTGAAATTGAAAATTGGTTAATTTTATTTGATTGAAATTTGAATATTGATAACATCAGTTCCCTCTTTAAATCCTTGTTGAGATTTTATTCTTGATGAAAAATATGGTTTAAGTGTGGGGGTATTTGACTGAACAAAATTAAGTGAAATTTTTATTCAAATTATAATGATTTATTCATGATATTAAAGGTCAAAACCCTTGTATTTAAATGTTTTATTAAAATAATGCGTAATTTGAATTATAGAATTAATATGGGATAAAATATGAAAATTTCTTATTTCTAGAATTTTGATAGATTTTAATCACTTTGGTATTTTGATCATAATATTTAACTTATTGATTCAATTGATGTGACTATTTTTTAAGATTACATGATTTGAGGGATAAAACTTTTTCTTTTGAACTAATATTTGATTTGAACATCTAGAGGCCCATAAAATCAATCCAATTAAGACATTGTTCTGGCAGACAAAGTGTACCCCACTCTAGAAAAGAGGCATAAATCATGTTTAATGCCTCCAATTGAGGTGATTTCTACTAGATTAAAAAGATAAATAGTAGAATCATTTCCCTATAAAATATGTAGTAATTATTTACTAATTAATATGGCCATTGGATACTCATCATTGAAAGATGATTCATGATTCATGCGGCTAGAATAAAAACATTGAGTAATTTTCCCATAACTTCTTCTAAAAGTGGATGATTAAGTTTAAATTTAGAGGAAAAAATAAAAAGACAATCTCGGACAACTTTTATAAATACATAATTTCCCAATTCAACCATTTTATGGATCAAACATGTGAAAACGTTTGGAGAAATAATTCTCGAGCAAAACAATCTCTCTTTTCGAATATAAAAGTAGTCGAACCCCTTTTCCAAAATAGTCTAACACCGAGGATAAGATCTCCATCAAGGATCCATGATACACCATTTACTAATTCCCTTATTTCATATTCTTCTTCATTTTTTTCTTTATTTCTCTTTTATTTTTTATTTTCAATTGTAATTTTTATTTCATTTTAGTATTAATAAAATAAATTCATGGATTTTTATTAAAATGCTCATCCATACATCCATCTTCTCACTTGTTTTTTTATTTTATTACATTAAATAATATTGTATTTTTATTAGTATTAATATTTTTATTTTATTTTTTATTTTTATTTTTATTTTGGTTAAATTAATATTATTATTATATATATCATTTTAACATTGCAATTTTAAAATTATTTTCCTTATTTTCTTATTTCTATTCTTCTTCATCAATATTTTTTTTATTAATAATCATTATTATTATTGTTATTATTTCAATTTTAACTCTTGTTATAAATTATATATATTTTATTTATTTTATTTTATCTCCTCCTCCTATCTCTCTATATTTCTCTCTCTATTTCTCTCTCTTTCTCTCTCTCTCTCTCTTCTCATCCCTCATTCTTCCATTTTTATTTTATTCCTCAACTATTATTTATATTTTATTTAATTATTTATCTTTCTCTTCTCCTTCCATCCACTCCACCATTGTGGTATATTACTCTATAAAATGAGAGGCTGGCCCCAAGGCTTAGCCTAGGGGGTTCAAGTTGTTTATGAATTTTCTTTAAAGTTTATTTTTTTATTTTTTATATATAATTTAGTATCATGCATGGGTGAGGTGAATTTTCCTAATGCTGTGACTTCCCCCAATGACATACAACTCAATCTATCTCTATTTTTCTATTTAATCAATTTTCCCTCTCTCAATTGTTTAGTTCTTCACACATTGGAGTTGGTATACTAAATGGATGAAATTATATTGATAGATATGGGTCCTCGAAGATGTCACCTCCAAGAACGAGGAGTTTTATCAACCTTGATTAAAAGAGGAGGTAGAATTGAGAGTGTTTAGGTATTCGATGATATTCCATATTTTCTAAATAAATAATAGTAGTTAAAACATGAGATTTTATGTTTGTATTATCAAACTAAAATCAAACATATAATAAATAATGATTGAATCCAAAACCAAACCCAAGACCAAGTCCTTTCTTCTTTAACTCAATCTATTTAGATTTTCATCTTACTATAAATTAATAATTATTATTTTACATGTAATCATTTTAAATATTAAAAAAACTGAAAAATATTATCATCATTTTAATTAAATTCATAAAAAACAAAAAGAAGTATTTTAGGTGATTTAGAATAAGTGAGTAAAAAAACTAAAAGGTTCCTCAAGTGTGATGACCTCGTTCAGCCACTGTGCTACACTAGGAAAATAATATTTCTTTTTACATGCCTTGAGATAGGCATACATCAAAATTGGCACTGTTTTCAGGGAGATAATCAGTTATTCATTTACTTTTTCTATTTCCAAATTTTAGATGTATTTTAATTTTTTTATAAGAAAACATTAAAAAATTATTCCATGATGTTTGTATATGAATTTTTTTTCAATTCATGGAACAAAAATTTATCGCAAGCGCAAGAACCAGAAGTTGAAGCACCCTAGTCTATAGAATATGGTGTTAGATTATGTTCTAGATAGATCAGGGAATCACAGAGCCAAATTTTCAAAAAGGATAAATTAAATGTTTTTATCCAGGATCTCAAGAAGAACCTTGAGAAACCAGTGGTTGAAGGATTAGCCAGAGAACTCTCTAAATTCTTGGAGTACTTCCCATAATTCTATCAAGAATATTCCAAGACACAAGATGAGAGTTCCTCAATTCCACTCAACACTTTTAAAGAAGTTCCACCAAAATATTTTTAGAACAAAGTACCAAAACACAAACTCAAGTATCACATTCAAGAGATTGATGAAAAGTTGCAAGATATCCATGTCATAATGGATTGGATAATTTTATAATTACAAGTATTATCATAAGAACCTCAACCTGAGTCTGAATTGAAAACAGAAGATGATCCACTTATCTTACCTGAGGAGGAAAAGGAGGAAAACTTGTATGGTGGGCTACATATGGGAGATAAATAAGAACTGAATGGATTATGAAATGAATTTGAATAACTTATTGATCTCCCCAAACTTTTTAAAGAATAAGACTCAACATCATTTAAGGAATACACCACCCAAATGGTGGAATCTAAAGTAAAGATGGAGGAGCTTAACTACCTGCCTCCATCTACTGAGAATTTACTCCAAGAGGTACTTACCAATGATACATTGATTGAATCTAAATCGAGTCAAGGATTTTATCTTTTCTAATACTCTATATATTTTGACATTATTGTAATATAATTATGTATCACATACTCTTGTTTTAAATTTTAAAATCTAGATAATCTTTTCTATTTATTAGAGGAGGATGAAGAACTTATACATGCATGTATTGAGGAATACATGGAGCTCCTTGTTATTGATAAAAATACATTTAAGGATCCCCATCATGAAGAGATACAAGATGCTGAGCCTGAGAAAATCATAAATCAGTCTTCTCATATTAAAGGGTAGAAATTAATTATTAAAAAATAACATTTTATTCAAGTAAAAACACCTATTTACTTACCCATTGATTATTCAAGTTATGCAACATATATTAATATAGAACTCTAAGATAATTAGGTTCTACGGGTATCGACCAAGAAGGAGGATGATATATGCTTCATCCTACTCCTATCATTCAAGTTATACCTCATTGTGAAGTGGGGGTATAGTTTACTATATCCATGGATCATTCCTCAATAAGAAGGATAAGTCACAAGATTTGAAAATCCACATGTTGTGTTTTAAATAAAATAATATTCATCCAACATCTAGATTTGGATAATATTAGGTACTACCCTCTAGAATTAATAAAATTTTAGGGCCCACTTGGGGGATAATACCAAGAATTATCTCCTTTAGTCGCTTTATAGTAATTTATAAATCAATTTCTTTTCTTATATGTAGTGTAGCATGCAGCCCACTCCCTCCTAAATTTATTGTCTTTAATGAAATTTTCCTTATTATTAGTTGTGTATTTTTATTTTATAGGTATATCAATGGTAGAAGGAAGACTCAATAGTGAAGGGGGAGGACAAATATTCATAGAAAATGGATTTCACTTTTAGTGTTTTATCTTATAAACTCTCTAGATTTTTTACCAAATCATTTTTTTAGATTTAAAGTGAAAATTTCACACCCACGCTTAAATTCATGTTTTTAATTAACTTTTCTAGGAGACATGAGTTTCTTAGGAATCTTATGATTCTATGTTTTGGATTTCAATGTTAATGAAATTGAATGAGTAAAATGAAAAATTAAATAATTAAAGTGAATCATGGATATTAAAATGAGGACTCATGTTTTAATGGAATTGATTGATTCATGTAAATGAAATTTCCCAACCATTAATCATGCTTTAAATTTTTGAAATTCATGTGAATTGAATTGTTATTATTAATCAAGCCTTGATTTATTATCTTAAATCATATATTCCATTACCAAGATATTTTCTAGACCAAGTACTTCCTATTTTATCTTTGGAATATTTATTGAGAGATCTTGGGACATGTCACCTACTAAAACTTGAATTTGAACTTGGAAAAGTTATAACTGTAAAAAAACATTTAAAATGATTGATTCGTCATTTAATAAACCATGTATTCTTAAAATACCACCTTTAAATCAATGTTTTTTATCCCATATAAACCATGAATTCATTTATAATAATTATCCATGTATCAATCCATTTATATTCATTCATACCCTCATCTTATTATTTGCATGATATTTTAAAATTGAAGTGCGGGAGTCAAAGGAGTCATGGTGTAAGGGATGAAATTCATTTTAAGTAAGAAGTGTGGGGTGATATTGTGGTAATAAAAAAATGTTTTTTATTCTTTCAATATACTTAATTGTTTTCCCTTATTAAAAAAATAAATGAAAAAAAGGAATCAGTTGTGACTTAGAAGAATAAAAAATCACCATCATTGGACTAATGCTTTTTATCATATGTGTTTAGGTGGTGGATGTAAGGTTTTTTCTAAGAATTACTTTTGAAATATATATATATATATATATACTTTGATAAAAATGTATAAAAGTAGGTAAATTAAAGAAGGTGCACATCATTCAGTATGCATTCAGTATTCATGACCTTTTCTTTGAAATTTTTAGGGGAAGTGGGAGATGATGATTTGAAGGGGATAATTCCATTTAGATTTCATTTTTGATATCATGAATGATACATTAAGAGATGAACCTCGTCTTTGACACTTAATTTTTAAATCATCAAATACTACCAACCTTAAGCCCGAGAATCATTTAAACCTATATTTCCAGTCCTCATGATTTTATATACCTTTTGTTTTTAAAAATTAGAGAAAGTAGTTCCTTTAAAACCTATGGATAAGGAGAATGTTATCTTGATTTAGCATTACTCTACTTTAATTTTATCATGAGAGATGAGAGAACAGATTGAAAAGTGAGGTAAATCCGGACATGGTATGTTTTCTAATATTGAATCGAGGTGCTTTAATAAATGAAAGGAGAAGATCCATCATTTTTACAAAGAGGATAAATAAAATTCATGAATTGTTTGTTTGTTTTAAAAATGAGAAATTGAATTTATATTTTATGTGGAATTTGAAAATGTGATTTGAAAAAGACAATTTTTTTATTTTATTACATTGAAATTTGAATATTAATAACATCAGTTCCCTCTTTAACTCCTTGTTGAGGTTTTATGCTTTTGAAAAAAACATGGTTTATGTGTGGGGTATTTGAGAGAAAAAAATTAAGTAAAACTTTTTATTCCAATTCTAATGATTTGTTACAGATTTTAAATAACAAAACCCAAATATTTCAATGTTTTATTAAAATAATGGGTAATTTGAATTATTTAATGAAAACAGACGAAAATATGAAAATTAATTATTTATGTAATTTTGAGAGATTTTATTCACCTTGGATTTTTGATCATAACATTTAAATTACCGTTCTAATTGATGTGATTTTTTTAGTATTCTTTGATTTTTTTGATACAACTTCATCATTTGTACCAAGACGTGATTTGAATATCTAGAGGCTTGTAAAAATTATTCAACTTGAGAAATTTTTTGGGTAGATAGGGTTGATCCCCCTCCATAAAAGAGGTATAAATCAGGATACACACCTCCAATTGAAGTGATTTATAGTTAATTAGAAATACACCTCGTAGAATAATTTTCCAAATAAATTTTAAGTAGTTATTAACTCATTAAGGTAGCCATTGGATTATAAATGTTGATGGATGATTCAGGATACATTCGATTAGAATAAAAACCTAGAGTAATTTTTCCATAACTTCTTATGAACAATGCTGAATAAGCTGAAATTTTGAGGAACAATGAGGAATACAATTGAGAACAACTTTTATTAATACACCATGTCCCAATTCATCCATTTATTGGGTAAAAAACATGAAAACTTTCAGAGGAAGAATTATAGAGCCAAAAAATCTCCATCCTCACCTATAAAAGGAGGTTAATCCCTTATTTCCAAATAAATGGACCACCGAGGAGGAGATCTCTACTAAGGAGCCGCACTGCACCATCTTCGTCCTCCCCTATTTCTTCTTCTTCTTTATTTTTTTTATTTTTGTTTAAATTTTTATGTTTAATTATAATTTTAATTTGATTTTAGTATTAATAAAATAAATTCATGCATTTATAATAAATTGTTAATCCATCCATCCATTTATTCTATTCTTTTTTATTATTATTATTTTAAATATTATTATTTTTAGTATTACGATTACTATTATTATTATTATTATTAAATTGATATTATTATTATAAATATCATTTTAACATTCTTATTTTAAAATTATTTTCCTTATTTCCTTCTTTCCCTTCTTCTTCTCCAATTAAAATTATTTTTAAAAAAAAAATAATAATAATAATATTATTATTATTATTATTTTAACTATATTTATAAATTTTATTTATTTTATTTATTTTATTTATTTTATTTATTTTATTTTCTCTCATCCTCTCTTTCTCTTATCAACCCCCATTATTCCAATTTTATTTTATTCATCCACCATTCTTTCTGTTTTATTTTATTCTCTCTCTTTCTCTTCTCCTTTAATAAACTCCTCCATTGTGATATAATACTCTCAGGCATGAGAGATTGAACTCGAGGCTTGGCCTAGGGCCAGGTCAATTTCTTCATGAAATTTCTTTAATGTTTAATTTTATGTTTGTATATAGAATTGAGTAACATGCATGTGTGAGGAAAATTTCCCCAATGTGATGAATGCCCCTAATGGTATGCAACTTAATCTATCAATATTATATTATTTAATCACTTTTCCATCTCTCAATTGTTTTGTTATTCACACATCAGATTTGATCTAATCAATGGATGAAATAACATCGATAGAGTTGGGTCCTAGAATATGAAACCTCAAAGACAAAGGAGGGTTATCCAGATTTATTAAAGGAGGAGGTGGAATTTGAGTGTTTAGGTATTTGATGATATTCCACACTTTCTAAATAAATAATAGTAGTTCAAACATGAGATTTCATGTTTGGATTATTAAACTGAAATCAAACATATAAAAAGTAATGATTGAATCCAAAACCAAACTCATGACCAATTTCATTCTTCCTTAACTCATTCTATTTATATTTTCATATTTGAATAAATTTAGAATGATTATTTTACATGTCATTGTTATAAATAATAATACACCCAAAAATATTATCATTTTTCCATTAAATTCATAAAGAAAAAAAAATAAATTGTTTTTGTGATTTAGAATAAGTGAGTAAAAAACTGAGAGGCTCCTTGAGTGAGATGGCCCTGGTCAGCCACTATGATGCACTAGGAAAATAATATTGATTTTTCCATACCCCACAACAATCGTGAATCAAGGGCTTTTAGGACTGATCTAGAAATTACTATCACATACATTGGAGTTGTTGTTGAGTCACTGTCTTATTATTTTTTTCTTGGTACTTATCTATAGACTCTTGAATTTTTTTACTTTATACACACATGATGGGATGGTTTTGGTTTTTACTTTTGTTTATAAAATGGAGTTTCTTCATGGTTTATATCCTATCACCTGGTCCTACTTTATTATATAGGGTAGTTCCTTTCATATGTAGGATTTATAAACCCTAGATGTTATTTGTCAACCCAAAGCCTACTAAACGTAGGAATTGGGGGTTATTATCTTTCATCCATAATCATCAGCTTGGGAGGGGTTCCATTTATCTAAGGGGGTCATGAAAAAATTGTATTATAGGTAGGATGAAAGATATTATAGAGTTTGAATTTAGGCACAGTGAGGATTACATGGGTCAGTAGCATAATAGTTTTAGTCAATCATGGTACATGAATTAGTCTAGGGATACCAACTAAGAAACATTATTATAGGACCCCCATGATCTAATGAAAGGAATATAAGTCTACTAAAAAAACGATGTGCGTGGTTTCTCTTAAATGGTAGAGACCTGGGAGTTATATATGTTACATGATTGTTTGTGTTCTTATCTGAATTGGGTGATATTGGTGAGTTAAAATGAATTAATTAAATAAACCTTAATAAAATTACATAATACTAATATTATGGAATCCTCATTTTCCTTTTATCTATTGATCTTGTATATTTATTATCTGTGGTTCATGTTGTTGAGGTTTAGTAGGCCGACTCAGTTGACCACCGAAGGGTTGTTCCAGTTGAGGAAGTTGATCAGTGGAAAATGATGTTTCATTCCATTCAATTATAGCCTTTGGAAAAGTATGAGGGAAGATACTATATTCTATATAAAAAGTATAGGTTTGATGAGATTTATATCACCTCTACTCTAATACAAGTCCAAGATGAGTACTGTGACCCATTATAAGTTACTCATATGAGGGTTGTAGCACGATATTGGTCCCCATTTTACCTTAAGGTGTGGAAGGAGGAAGATTTTTCTTGAGTATAATTTCTTGAGGTGTTCCAAGATGAGTTCTTATCATTTAAAATGAAGGTAGTGAAGAGGTAGTATATTCTTTCTCTTCAATAGGGTAGTATTTTGTTTGAGAGTTTGGGATAATGTTCGAGGGCCTTTTTCTATTTGACACCAACTATTTTCTTTTTGAGTCTTATGAACTATGTATTGAGGAGGAACTCAACCCTTTTATCTAGTATGTTGTTACTCCTTTTACATTGGCAATTTATTTTTATGTAATAAATAAAGAATTTTTGATTGAGTGTATACAATCATGAGGATAGTTATTGTGAGTTGGGATCCAGTAGGGTTCCTCGGGGAGCATATTTGTTAGTGGAAGATCTCGGGAAAGAGGGTCTTCAAGGTTCTGACCAGAGGGGAGTCAACCTTAGCACCTTTCCTTTCATACTTCTGGGGTTAGTATCTTCTATTACATTCTAGGGGGATTTTTACCAGTGTGTAATGTTCTTGGGGTCATGATTATCATTGTCATCAATTCCTAATGGTTAATATAGATCATCATGGTGGTGGTGGTCAGGTTCAACATCAACCTCAGTAGGAGCTTCTAGTGAGTTCATTTTAACAGCATAAGCAGTTGGCCTATGATCCATCGATAGTATATGGGGTGGGAATAGGATGACCTTAGGATGTTCCTCTTCTTTAGGGACCCTGATATGAGTGTGGTCTTTGAGGTGATCATCAGTAGTGAGGTAGGGGAGTCAATATTGGATAGTTTCATACTATAGAGGTTCCAAAACTAAAGGGTATAGAGTTCATATATTGTATTATCATATTTCATCTACCCTTTTTTGTGTATTTTTTTATTCATGAGCCTATAACTCCTCTGATTTACACAATTTGGCCTATTCTCTATGACTAAACATAAAGATGATTCTTATTCTCCTTGTGTTGAATACACCATTCAATGGAAAAACAAGCTTATTTTTTATGTGACAAGGATTTAGACTGATGATAGGGAAACATTTATTGTGTGTTGTTTTTTGTGTGGATATAGTTGTATGATTCCTTCCTTAGTAATTATTGGTTGTATTTCATGTGTGTGGTTATCGACAGCTTCTATAAGAAGGCCTTATTCTTAGACGTAGATGGTCAGTGTAAAGTTTTCATTGTTGAATGGGGTTTTTTATGGTAAATAAACATATGGAGCCCATTTTTTAATTAATTTTAGTGTTTTCAATGAAATTTGTAGGTTTTGGGATGGTAGAGGCTCCCATAGTCATCGAGGAATTTCTGTACATTTTTTCAAGGAGGATATGATGATAACCCCTTAATGTGATATCATGTTTGGTATTGACATATATTTAGGAGATTATCCGATTTTGATGTATCCTTATCATATGGAACCCCTTAATTTGTGGGAGTTGAGAATTAAGATAGATGATCTGATGTAGAAGGGTGTTAGTTTTCCCATTGTGTCATCATGGGGTGCTCCATTATTATTCCCCAAGGTGGATGGAAGTCGGAGCCTGTGTGTGCAATATAGAATGTTGAATCGGGTGATGATCAGGACTAGTTACCCTCTTTTAAGGATTAATGATCTTTTTGACTAGTTTAGAGGTGATTTTTTGTTCTATTAGATTAATATGCGGTTTGGATATCACCAGTTGATGGTGAAGGAGGAATGCATCCCAAATACAATCTTATCATATGGTTTTGGGCACTTCGAGACTATGGTCATGTCTTTTGGTGTCACGAACATACTCTCTATTTTCATGGGGTTCATGAACTTTGTGATCTATGAGTTTATGTACTAGTTTTTATTCATTTTTATTGACGATAACTGGATCTAGTTGAAGTTAGAATAGGAGTATTCTAATCATCTTAGAGTTTAATTATAGGTCCATTGATTCCACATGTTTTATAGAAAGCCAGTTAACTTCAAATTTTAGAATCATGGGTGAATTTCCTTGGGTATGTGGTGTCCTAGTGGGGTGTGTTCATGGAACCATAAAATATATAAGTAGTTGTTTCTTATAAACCACAAAATAATATGGCATAGGTTTGTAGTTTCGTTTTTATCATTGTGTATTATCATATTTCATGTTCAATTTCATATGGATTGAGGCCATGTTGATAGATCTGTCAATGAAGAGCCTTACTTAATATATACTGATCATTTTTAGGTATTGTTTTACTATCTAAAGGATAAATTGATCAATACTTGGTTTCTTAAGTTTCTTGAACAAGGGGTGATGTTTGAGGTTATATATAATGCTTCTTATATAGGATTGGGATTCACATTAATACATTAGAAATTAGTGATATCTTATGGTTATAGAAATTAATTTTCCCATGATTATAATTATACCACCTATGATCTGAAGCTAATAGCAAATTTTTCACCTAGAATTTTGGCGTCATAACATCATCGGAGATCAATTTGTGGTTTTCAGCAGTCATAAGATCATGAGGTACATCTTCTCTTAGCATAACCTAAATTTGTGACAAAGTGAGTGGTCAGATATTCTCTTGTAATATGAAATTAATATCACTTACACCTCAAAAAATGGTATTTTGTGGATGAAACACCGAGTAGGAAGTCACAAAGTGATGTTGTTAAAGATTTTGAAGATTCTTGGTGGGATATGGAGGATTTGGTATCCCTGCATCATGATGAAATGGTAATTGATGATAGAGGTTGTTTATTTTATAGTAAAGTGTATACCTCCTGGATAAACCAAGTGTATGAGTCTTAGTGGTGAGACTCATAGGGATAGGTGATGCATGATTGTATTGGCCAGGGTGATGCTCTAGAGGGATGGTCAATAGATAATAAAAATCAGATGTTGTTTCAAATGAGTTTATTTATTATGGTTGTGATACGCAAGGGAGTCCTTCATGAGTTTCACATCACACCTTTTTTGGTATACTTGGGAGTATCTAAGATGTATAGTGGTTTGAGGATTCATTTTTATTGGAAAGAGATGAAATTGGCGGTGGATGAATTTATTTCTTGATGTTTTGTTTTCTAGTAGGTAAAATCATATACTTGTGTTCATAGAGGATTTTGGTATCCCTTGGATATCACTATGTTTAATTGGGATGATATATTGATTTTATTGATCATAATATTACCCCAATATCTGGGAATATATGATTCTATCGGGGTAATGATGGATCTGTTGATGAAGTTGGCTCAATTCTTAGAGAACAAGAAGTCGGGCACCATGGATGTTTTTGAAATGAATTATATGGATGAGGATATGTAGATTCATAGATTTATGAGGCCAATTATCTCATATAAAGACATATATTTAATCTTTAAAGTCTAGACAAAACTACATAACTATTTGGAAACTCAGTTACACCTCATCACTACATTTCACAATCAAAAAAATAGATAGATAAAGTAGAACATCAAGACACTGAAGAATATTTTTTGGGTGTTCATCTTAGACATATATAGATTTTGGAAAAATAAATTTCATTTTTTTTAGTTTTCTTATGACATTATCTATAACTTTTCCATTGACATGGTCTTATTTGAGGATTTTTATGAAAGGTTTTTTCATTCTTCATTATGTTGGGATAATGTTGGGGAGTTATTAGTTTTTGGTCCCAATGTGGTGTGGATAATGATATATATGGTTCAACTTGTTCATGAGAGGATGATGGTAATGTAGGTTAGATATAATTATTACTCCAATAATAAGAGTATACCCTTGGAGTTCAAGGTTGGGGACCATGTGCTCTTAAAGGATTTTCATCATCATGGGTAGCAGAGGTTTGGTAGGGGGTATGTTTTCTCCTTGTCTTATGGGAACTTTTTAGGTTATCGAGAATGTTGTTTTTGTGATGTATTTTTTTTAACTTCCACCATGTCTTGATAGGATATTTGACATATTCCTTGTGTCTCAACTCCACTGGTATGATCACAAGGACTCCCATGACATTAACTAGGTAGAGTTGGATATAGAGGATGACATTACATTTATGGAATAACTAATAGTCATATGGGATCTTTGGGAGAATTTGATACATATATGAACAATTCCTTCAGTTTATGTGCTATGGAGTCATGGTGAATTAGAGGTGAGTAATTGGGAGTGTGATCCACAAATATTTTCTTAGTACCAAAAAGTTTTTTTTATTTTTGTCTTGCTTTGTTTTATTTGATGATGTGATTATTTAATATTGTTCATTTATGAAATGAGCCTTTTTCCATTGATGTTGATCTGTGTTAAATCCAAAATCATATGAAGATGGTAAAATATCTTCCTAACCAAGAAAAATTATATTAAGATATGTTTTAAAATTTTGTGGGTGAGTTAGTTCCCCCCAAAGAAGATAATATCTTTATATGGAAGGACGATCTCCTAGATATGTGTGCATGGGGTTTCATTCTGAAAAGGTTGTGGTAGTAATTAGATTAGGATATGTAAAGGTTGGAATAGTGGTGTGAATGGTTTTGTGTAGAGGAGGTGTCTTGATTTATATGTGTAATTGTATAAGTGTTTTAGTTTTAATGAGATCCCTGAGAGTTATCTCATGGGACAGTTGTTTAAACCCTTCATTTACAATTTGAACTAGATTCATTTTTATTCTCAAGGATGAGAATTTTTTTAGAGGTATCAGATGTAATGGTCTTGGAATTTCCTTCCTTTTAATTTAATTTTTTCTAAGTCTTAGATATGATTTAAGAAATTTTGGTAGTGATATGGAAACTTGGGGTGGTTTTTGGTCACTTTAAGGAACTCCATGTCTTATGAAATGGATTGGAAAGTCATTTTAGAGGTTTTTTTGGCTTGATTGTGCTCCTTTGAAAAATATTATATGAAACCATGCCATTTATAAGGGTTTTTTTTGAACATGTTGGCCTCGTGGTCGACCTGTACACCATGGGAAGTCATTAAATGCCTATTAAGGTCATGGCATTGGGCATGGTTCCTTGTAGGAATGCTCGTCTAAAATGGTCATAAGAGGATCACTACTCTATAGCCTTGGGGATGGTCAGGGTAAAATAGGTATTTAACAGGCACTGGGTCATAATGACTAGCCATGGAAGAAGATGTAATAACCTCCTGTCTTAGACCACAACATGGTCCATGCTATAGTGGCAGTGAAAAATCATTTTTAAAATGATTGGAAAAAGGGGAACTTATGTGAGGGATTTGGATCGCATGTTAACTATATCTTCCATGGTCATTTTGGTTGTTTACCACATCATAGTGGAGTTTAGAAGGATTATCATATAAATAGGATTATATGCCTTCCTTTCTATAATTATTCTATTCTTTCTTTGATCTCTAGGTTACTTTTGGACCTCCCTTTCCCACTCTATTCATTCCTTTGTGAATCTTAAATCCTTAAATTGTTGGATCATGTATTGTGGATCAAGTTACAATATCCCCCTCTTCTATTTCACCATTGTTCCTTTATTCTCCTTATCTTATATCTGGATATCCATATGGTGGAAGTTCTCCTCTATTTAGGTGGGTTTTCATGGTGCCTTTTCATGCATGAGAATTTGCTGGTGATTCCTTTGATATCAATGGTGGTGGATCATTGGTTTTTGTGTGTTTCTCTTGAATATTCACCCAATATAGGGGATCCTTAATCTTTCATCAATTATTTATAAATTTTTAAATTTCATTTTTTATTTTCCTTTGGGGAGATGGTATGTATGGTCTTAATGAATATAATAAATTGGATTAATTTAAATTGAATGGAATCGAAGAAATTGCAATAGGTTTACTTGTTCTTGTTTTTTCCAATTTGATTGAGCATGATTTCTATTTATTTACATATTTGGATTATGTTTTTAATTTTGATATGTTTCTATGTCTATAGAAATTCGGGGACCTAATTTTTCTTGTCTCTTTTACACACCACACATGAAAATGGATAAGAATGTATATCCTGATAATAAAATGGTTGACCATGAAATCTCATCTTGTGTGAGATGACCTTTGAAATTAAATAATTAAATTTGATGAAAGACCCTAGGTAAATCTAAAATAATATATTTAATATGTTTTTTTTGTGGTTGTATGTGTGGTGGATATGTTGTATGGTGTTTTTGATGTGTAGAGGAAGTGATGTATAGTGGGTGTGATATATCATGTTTGTAGAGTTTAATGGTTGAGATATAAGATGTTTGAGATGTGGGTCTTTCTAATATGAGGATAACGAGTTAATTGTGTTGTGTTGTGTTTTTTAATTAACCCATTAGTGAGGAAATGAAATTTTCTTAATGAAACTAAAATTTAATGGCATATAATGTCTAATAAACTCTTGAACCAAAAATGGGAAATGTGGTTAAAGTGGTTTTTGAAAAACATGAAAAGAATAGCCTTAATGAATGAAGATGATTGGTAAATGGAAAACATGGAAATGGGTTAACTTGAAAAAAAAGATATGAATATGGCAAGTGAATTTTTATTTCTTATTTAGTGTAATGAATTTAGAGGTGGTGGTAGTTGTGGTGGAGGTTTTCAGTACTTGTGGAAATATTGTGAGTTGTGATGGTACTATTGTTATGAACCCATAGGTTGGTATTTTTTGTGGTTATTATATATTTTATTTTATTCATTTTGATTTCAATATGCACCCACCCATAACGAGAACTATTTTTGGCGCCCAAATTTTTTGGGGCCATTTTTTCCAACATCCAAAATATTGATAATTGATTGATGGATACCCCATCTTCCCTTCTCTATCTTATAGTTGATGTTATCACACATGGGTTGTGATGGTTTTTTTATATAGTAAACGTATGGTTTGGTTAACAATAATGTTAAGAAGATTCATAGTGTGGGTTATTCATGATAAGAGGATGGAATGTGGTTGATTTCATTCATATTCATGATTCCTTACTATATTGGATACAAGGAAGTGGTTATGAGAAGATATGGATGATATGACTAGTTTCACATAGGGTTCTTGGTATGATACAGTTTTCGATGTGTCTTTGGGTGGGATGTGATGGCCAGTTGCAAGTGGAGTGCTTGGAATGATACAATTTCCCAAGTGTCTTCAGTTAGTATTCTACAAAAGGTATGGGAGTTCCATGACATTTGATGTTGGGGCATGAGAGCATAAAATCTATCAAAAAGTGGTACAGGGTAACCTTTATTGATATTATTCATATTTTATTACTACACTTAGATGAGTTATTTGTGAGTGGTCCATTGTGAGGATGGGTTTGGTAAGTGGGCCAGTTTATGTGTGTGTTGGTTTTGTTATTTTTACATTAGTACATTAGTATACTCTTTTCACGTGTTCACAAGAGACCTTTGGTATGATCCTAATAAGTATACATGTTATGTTCACCCCCACGAATATACAAACTATTTTTTAAATTTTTATGAGGACTTTAGGGACTGAGATGGATATTAATGGCTTGGACATTGGATTTATTATTGAGTTGTTGAATTAGGATTTTTATTTTGGGACTTAATTTGAAACTATTTTTTTTTACTTTACACATGAATTATGGGATGGTTTTGGTTTTTCCTTTTATTTATGTTATGAAGTCGCATGGTGGTTGATATCCTATCTCTTAATCCTACTTTTTCTTATAGGGTAATGACTTCCATAGGTGAGATTTATATACCCTTGGTGCTAGTTTCCAACCTAGGGCCTACTAATAGTTGTACTCGAGGGGTCATTATCTCTCTTACTTAATCACTAACCAAGGAGGGTTATCATTCTATGTAATGGGTCATGAAAATAAACCTAAGGATCATGAAATCAACAAAAAATCTACTTACAAAATGTATCCAAATCCATTTCCAAGGAAATTACAATCACACCTCCCTCAAAATCCACAAAAAAATCTCATTAAAAATCATCAAAATACTTAGTACATCACTTTAATTACCATATTGTAGATAAAAATAAATTTAAGAATTTTTTAAAACACATAGCATGGTTAATTTCTAATTTCACTCGTATAGGTACTACTCCAAATTAACATTTTTATTTTATAACACTTTTAAGGGGAAAGTGAGAACCCTCACAGATAAAACAGATCAAGCATTAAAGGATACAACTGACTTATTAAACACAAGTCTAAGGCGATTGGAATCTCCTTCCCTAAACAGATTCTAGGGAAAGGAACTAACCTGGAAGTCTAGGTCGGCCTCTAGGATTTCTTCATAATGTCATGCTAGATAATACCAAGATTTCATATACTCATCTTTGCAAATCTTCTTTGCATTAAAGCCTCTAACTAGTATGCATTCTTGATTATCAATCCAATCGGCATGATCTCTGGTAATTTCCACTTGAATTAATCATCCCATAATTTGATCAATATCTTCCCTCGTAGCATTGATCACCAGAAATGCCTCCTTCATTTCTTCACCAGAATGCATGAGTAATTCCATCTTCTTATCGACTTCCACATCATTCAAACCCTACAAGACGCTAGGGGGACCTTCCTCACACCACTGTCCAGGGGGATTGGTATCCTCCACCACTGGTATTACCTCCTAAGATTGCAAGATCATCTCTTCCCATTGGTCCTCTGCCTTAGATATTTTTTCCTCTTGTTCTTGGGGTTGGATTACATCGTCTTGTTGACCCTCCTCTCCTTCCATTGGAAGGGTCACGTGCTCTTTGGGTTTTCCCACTTTTTTGGCTGACCGGTTCTCCATCAGCCTCAGGAGATAGGAGTAATATTTACGCCCCTTTGGTTTCAGCTTCTTGGAGACAATGCAGCTCCCCGGGTATCTGTTTTCTTTATTCCCTTTATTACTTCTTTGACTGTGTAGATCTTTGCTGGACCTTCCCAATCCATTACCGTCTGAGGATAACCCAACATCATCAGACTCGATCTCAGAGGGGCAATTGAGATTTCCTTTAAACTCTCCCTCATTACTCAAACATTGAAACTGGTTGTTTAAGTTTAGACAGGACAAGGTCCCCCTTGGGATGGTTTCCTGTTTGGAATTCAACAGCCTGCCTTTACCAAATGAAGTCTGATCCCACTCCTGCCCCTCTTTATCCTTATTCTCGCTAGTAGACTGTGTCCCACTTTTTGAGTTGTTGTTACCACCATCACGCACTTCCATAGCGTAGGTACACATATTTAGTCCCACATCGCCCTTAGAAATTAGACCCACAACTCTAATAGAGTCCCCCAAAACCTAAGACTTGGCACCTAAAACTTGTGTTGTATGAGCTGCCACCTCCCACACCGACCCCTCTGAAGCACTCTGGCTTCCCGGAATACAGTCTGACTTAGGCCCTGAATCATTCTACATCTCCTTAGGAACACCCAGGTCCTCCTTTAGGTGCCCGAATATATCCACAACCAATGGGTTGGCCCCCCTCCTCCCTACCTCGCAGAGGGTGATATTAGTAGCATCAGTCATCAAATGTAAAACGGAGGAAGGAATGGTCTCCTGCGTTGAGGTTGCACGGTTCTGCTCCCCGAAGGTGCTCAAATTCTCCTTGCCAACATCAAAACCACCCCCCTCCTTCGAGGGCTGAGCTTAGGTGGAATGACACCCTCTCCGATATACAGAATCCAACTGCCCAAGACGACCATATATATCACAATAATCAGTCCAAGTTTCATAACATACCTTCTGGTTCCATAAGAGTTCACCTTCAATATCAATGATAACGTTGTCCATAGGGCCCTTTGACACATCAACTTCAACACATATCCTCGGAGAGACTGGATGGAAAACAACATTTGTGTGAGAATCGGAGCAGAGGTAGTTCCCTACCATGTTTCCAATCAACCGAAGAATCGCCTGATTCTGGAACGGTAAAGGAAGTCTAGGAAGAGAAATCCAGAGCACAGAAACTGGAGGATCTCGCATCAGGTGGAAGTCGAAGGACCACCGAAAGAGGTAAAACCAGAAACCCTCCATACATCTCAGAGTAGAAGCTAAAGCATGAACTAGGTCCTCTTCGATCGAGAAATGTATTTGAATATGATTCACATCAAGAATACCAACAAACACACGGTCCTGCAGATTCCAAGAAGAATGCACAAACCTGTCAAAAGAATCCATGGGTGAACGTTTCTTACCAAATCGAGCCACCAGAGTGAGATTCAAGATTTTTGAAGCATTCGTGAACTCCAATAAATAAATCGGGACCGAGATAACTCCATCTGTGCAGGTTTGGACCTTAGGGATTACATCGATTAAAGGGAAGCGAGGTAGAGAAGATGGGTCAGTGAAGGGGGAGAAGTTGGGGTTACGAGAAGGAAGTAAAGATGAAAGATCAACCCCCCTCCTCGGCCGCAGAGAACCGAGGGGGGGTGGCACCACTGTGTCCATGGCCTACACCATTTGGAAGAAGGGAGGCGAGAGTGAAACCTCACGATACCTTTTTGTATATGTACTAAAATTCATAAAAACACCTTTTTAATTTTGATCCATAGAATCCAATAGTCTTTAAAAATAAATTTATATATTCTTCTAGTATTATCTAAAATAATTATTTTATTGAAAATGTATTTAGAAACCTAAACATTACATGACATATTATCAAAATAAAATCACAACGAAAAACCTACATAAATTAATCATGGATTGATTGAGGCCTAAATGACATATATAGAAGAACCCTAGATTAAATATCCACTCCATAGACATCAGAGATCGAAAATATTTAATTAAAACACTTAATCCTAGGTTTTTTCAACATTTCATAAGGGGATATAAATGAGAGGAAATGGGAGAATTAGAAGAAAAAAATAGAGTTGAAAGAGAATATAACCTCAATGAATCTTTTGGAAATAAAAGTGGAGAATAAAATAAAAGAGAGGATGAAGGGAGATCTCCTAGGTTTTTTCCCCTTCAAGATAACTCCATGGGTGGATAAAATATCCCCTAATAATTTATATTAATATATGAAAAATAGTAATTCCATTATTTAAAAATAAACTCAGCATAAGCACGCCATGAGGTAGCCCCAACCACTATGGTATGGCACACTTCCTCTAGAAAGCCCGATGGCCTCACATGATTTTCCACCACAGTGATTACCCATATATCCTTTCCATATTGTATATGGATTTTTATCTCAGACTGTAACGCACACCACTACATGGAACACCCCATGGTCCTCTAAAAACGGACACCAAAACTCCACTGTGGAATAGAGGTCATCGTTTATACTCCTTTAATCTCAGGCAACCACCATGAACACCAAGTCATATGAACAAGGTGTTTCAAATATACCTATTTCCTATAAGGATACATCAATATTAAATCACCCTCTGAAATTATTATTTTATATATTATCTTCTAATTTCATAGGAAAAAAGCAACACCACAACCATTTTTCCAATGACTGTGACATTGTGAGGTCATTACCACTTCAAACATTAACCCTTCTACTATAAAAACACAATGATAAAATAATATATATATATATATGTATAATAAAAAATAGTGATAGGTTCTATAATTATCCCAACCATGTGACTTCATTCCCCAAAAAATTCACCTAAATTTAAAGGAACGACATGGTTACCCAAGAATGAAATATAAGAAATATCAAATCAGAAAGTAAAGGATAATGTGGAATTATAATTACATAACCACTTGGAAATAATGGAACTAACACATCATAATACCTTGAAAAATACACAATTTTTACCCAATTACCCTAATATATGACTTCCAAAACATACTAAAATATAATAAAACTAACAGACCCAATTTGTCTCAAAATATAAGAACATCAACCAAATATTTTGGAGAAATAATAAAGAATCTCAGGGAAGAATTAACAAATTGGATCAAAAAACATGAATACCTTAATAAAATCACTATAAAAAAGAACTTAATCTTATGACCAATGAAACCAATATGGAGTAACCAATTAAATAAAAAACCATAATTAAATGTGAAACCATCACATTCTCTAATTAATAAATAGGTTATAAACTTCCTATAATAATAGCACATAGATCAATACTTGAAATGATGAAGGTTAATGGATTTTATAAGGAAGAATAAGAGATGTACCCCAAATGGGCTCTATCCAAAATCTACATATATCAAATATGCAATAATGTATTTCACCAAGAACCCAAAGATGACTCAAATGATCATAGGGACAATAGGTCAATAGATTTAAGAGGAGGGATTAAAATTTCAAAGATAAGCACACCAGAAGCATAAAAAAGGTTCCTTCTTCATATGAGACTAAAAATAGAGTGTGTGGATTTTTCTAAATCATCAAGGGTTCACCCCGGTTGCTTTTTATGAATGATACAGAATCTAGATCAAAATTAGGGGTGGATGTACCACTAATCATTGGTTACAAAGAAAAAGTAAATAATATGATTATATACTTTTAAAATACAACCACAATTGAAACTATTATAATCATGGATAGTTTTAAACTATTTCATAAATAGAGGACATGGAAGTTGAGTGAATTCCAAGTATAGAATTCTTTGGAATAGTCTAAACACTGATAAGGATTTAGAAACGCTTCTCCACATGGATTCTAGGTTAGGTCGACAACCAAAATGACTACACATGAATCCTATAGAGCACTCCCTTGTACAAAAAATCAATGATCCTTCAAGACCTTTCTGGGAGGTATACTCTAAATATGAAAGGAATTGTAAAACATAATCAGAAAACTGAACAAAAAATAAATACCCACAAAAATTCAACATCAAATTTCAAATCATAAAATAATATCCAAATAAAATGTTTCCATTATGATTTTCAAATTCTTGTACTAAGGCATGTAGTGGAATCCAATGGGATAGACATTTAAATTTTTTCATCATCGAAGTGATGGAACTTTATCGTCTCCAGCAATCTAAGCCCTTGTAAGGTCTGAGGATCTTGAATGAATTATCAAAGCACAAAAATTTAAACTCAATGTTTCCCTTATTGGAATCAAATCATACACAATTGTATCTCATCACCAATGACCATTTCTAAAAGGATCTAAGCTCATACCCCTCTAGATCATCCATAAACACTTTATGAATCTTTACATATGTTGATCATTGAATTCCAGGTGCTAGAAAAAATCACTAACAATTACTTCAACGTCACGATGATCACCTCGATATTTTCCCTTATATCCATGAAGTCATTCTGGGATCAAACTCTCAGATGGTTACTTTTTCTCTCTAGGAATAGGTAGGAGAGAGAGCTTCTCAGTCTATTGGAAGGAATAGTCTATGTAATAGTGCTCCTACCATACTTATATAGTTGATGTCTCAAATACCTGGAATGGGTTCTTCATCCCCCGAAAATAAAACACCCACAAAATAAGTAGTAAATTACATGTCATAAAAAACTAACCACCTCATAATATTATTTATATTTTTATCAAATACATTTAATATATAATAAATATATTACATGATAAACATGATTCATTAACTTGACACGTAATTCTCACAATATTAAACGAACCTTGAGTATCAAAATAATATATGTTCATATAATATTTTTCCATGTATTCACTTAAATACCTTGTGAATTATTTACATAAATAAATTCAATCTAGTTATTCTATACTTTAATAATAATGAATATATTTATTTTTTGGGGATTATTAATACTTGGAAAACACTTAGACAGAGTGGTGGGGTCCAGCATATCCTATACACATATTCTCTACAATAGGGAAGACTTTTGAATATGCTATTATGTGTGACCCTCTAAGCCATTAACTCGATAGTAGTGAGTACTATTCATAGACCAAGATTGGAGTCTAGAAACCCATCAAGGCCCCTAAATAGATATGTAATAGTAATTGTATGGAAATTATCCTAATAACACACACTTTGTAATAAAATATCTTTGTCTTGTGAAATATCATAAAGCATGATACATAGCTGGTATCATCATCCATTAGTTCTTTGTTATTTTTTGATATAACTAGAAAAAATAACATTCAAATAACTTGGCCAAATATTTATGAATTTACTACCATCCCTATCAACTAGTTATGAGACATCACTTCCTCAATTTATAAGTGAAAAATTCTATCGTGACCATTCAACCAATGTCAAACAACCAAAGACGCACCCAACACAAGATACCTTTCTTTGAATTCAATGTAATTATTTTATCCTTTCATCAATTTATGTGAAAAAATGGTACATATTGATAATGATCTCAATCTAGGAGACCAATACACATGTTCGTAGATAATAATATCCAATGATTCCTAAAACTTGTGATGTTCCTATTAGAGGGTTTGTCCTTATGATCTCACCAACTATAGATCACCAAGTGTGAACTTCATGAGAATAAGTCTCAATTATTATGATCCATCATCACCTGATAGTCATACATCAAATTTTTTTTGTCATTATGATGTATCTAGAACATTGGAAAAATGATTAAGATTAATTTTATAGTATCTTAAGGTTCTCATTATAGCCCGAGAATTGTTATAATCTTTTGATATGAAAAATAATCTTTGGAAACTAACATTTAAAATGTGCATGTAGAAATATCAACACTGTAATGGTAAGTTTACATCATTTATAACTCACAATATACATGGTAAGGTAATCAAAAAGTACTAATAATGTTGGGTCTAGGTAACCCACTTCTACAACAATCCCATAGAAACTAGATCCAACTTTCTAACTATCCTTTTTAGGTCTCAAATGATAATATCATGTTTTTTTGAGTTATGGATTTATTGATGGGTCTTCCATGATTCAACTACATATAAATTATGCTATATGTGCCTTTTCCTCCTTGAGGAAGTCTTCTCAAAAATGATATCCCCAATTATATCCCTTTTTCCTATATAAAAACTTAACATTTTGGAAAGTACTGGTAGTAGAATTATCATAATTTATATTATGATAAAACTTTAATTACTAGGTGTTATTCCATGAATTGGAAAAAATGAATATGTATTTTACAATGCTTCTTTAGTTGCCTCAGAAGCCGCAACACACTCGGTATTTGTAGACATGGCTACCACTAGCTTGAGTGATCCTGTGTAGCTCATTAACATAGACTAACTATGATATTATATCATATTGATCTATATGAAGACAATTTTGTGTCCCCTTTCAACTAGTATCCCTTTTTCTCTACATACTAGGTATATACCTTTTTTACTTGCTCAAATACAATTGGATAGTTTTGACTACTTCCCTTGTAGTTTTTTAAGACATAATTGACATTTTCTTGTCATAAAGGTTATGTTTTAAATATCATTTCATATAAATATCATGGAATATGTGATTGATCCATTTTAGAAGAATATGGAATTCAACTCACCACGTTAATCTCCTCATATGTCCCATGCATGTCTTCTTAGAGAGATGTATGTCATGGGATATTTGTAACAATTCTTTCTTGGAATGTTCTGACTTTTATTTTTTTTATACACCATTTGTATATATATTATTGACTTTTTCTAAGAAACCATTAAATATATCTCAGTATTTCCTATTACATAGAAATTAGGTTGTTACTTTAAGTTAATCTCTGTAGAGTTACTTCCATTATGGTCTTAACTAACTTTAAGGCCAATAACTGTTTCCATATGTTACCAAACATATTTCACATAGAAAACCATGGATCTCCCACTAAAATTGTATACACAGATGGAAAAAAATCATTATAAATGAATATTCTATAATCTTTCTTCTTACTTTAATCCTAAAATGGATATCAGTAACTTTCACCCCTTATTGGAATTCTATAGTGTCTCCATCCCTTTATGGTTTCATTGTATAAAAACATTCCATGGTCGGTGTTCTTAACATCCAAGTCACAATAATATGTTCATATAAAGTACCTATAACATGTAAAATTATAATAAATTTAGAAATTATGACTTGGTATTACCAATCTAGCCTTATTGGTACAACGCTTGAACCACTCATGTATCGTATCACTTGAATACCCATCGTAGTATTCAAAATAACAAGACTCTATACTTAGATACATGTAATCTTACTTGATCCTATCAATATTAGTTTATTACCATACACTTATTAGCTATGGGTTTCATTATTTTTATAGAATAATGTATCACCGGCCGTGGAGAATAAAATAGCATTACCATGGGTTTATCCTTCTAACACATTATGTGTCTCTAAAATAATCCTTCCCCACATGCTCTTGTGGAAGTTGTTCCAATATCAACTATTTGTACATCTATATCATTTACTAAATTCAAGTCAATCTTGATCCCACTATCTCAAATAGATATGTGCACCCTTTTATATAAATTTAGTCTATCGCTTGATAATATCTTTTCTATCATATGGATTTCTATAAGATCTTATGAAACCTTTTGGGTAATTACTTTAGATTCACATTATGTTTTTCTTGATGCAATATTTTTTATATCCGAACAAACTATTTGCATATAAACACATGTTCTTATAAAATAATGGATTTATATCATACTATAACTCATATGATATCTATTTTCATTATAGTTGACATACGGTTATGGGATAATGCCTATATTTGCATAGAATGTTTTGAAAAATAATGGAATCCATTATAATGAATGTATGTATCAACATTGATTATCCTTTTACATACATCATGACTCTGATATGTATAAGGAAATGTCAATTTAGGAATTACTCCATGCTAAAATTTATTTATCAATTATTGATCAATATTGTCTTCAATGCATGGTCTCAAAGAAACTCATATCTTCTAACCATGTGTATTCTTCACTTCACTATTACATTTTCTAAAAAAACTTAAAGGAATTTGATGAATTGTAGTTACCACTATCTTTCCCTTGGAATAGTTTTGGCTCTCCTGTTGAACTAACTCCAAAAGATTTACGAATTACCTTTATTTCAAAAAGTTTCTTTATCCAAAACTAAGTACATAAGTGTTTCAATAAAACCTAAGGTATTTACCTCCGAAGCGTATAAAACCATACTGGGTATATGCTTAAAAACTAGTTAGTTTTTATTTAAAGGTATTATATTGCCACAAATGGGTATATAAGTCTTAAATTTTATATTCATCACATGTTTCCAATGATTCAAGCATTACTGAACTATTGGTTGAGTATTACACACCACAAATAACATGAATTCCTAAACTAAAATAATGTCTCTTTTTTCCAATGGACACATGATATAATATTTTTTCTTATAAACAGAAAAATTTCTCCTAGAACCATTTCCATGAAAATTATAAGTTGTGTTCTTCTAACTATGGACTTAGGAATCACCCTTTCATAGATTCTTGAGAACACACTTTAATTCTTGTAATGTTTCTTTTCTTACTCGGTTACTGTATTTAAAAAATATATATAATAGTAATATTATATTAAAAATACAATAAGTATAACAAAAACATTACATGCAATTGATGAATATACCTAAAGAAGAAGTGACTACTTGATTCTAATATTTGGTTCATTTAATTTAAACTTCCATAGATTGTTCTTATGACATGAAAAGAAAATAACCTCCAGTATAATGTTTTTCCACTTCTATTTAAAGGAAGTTGTGAATGTTCCTTTGGAATCACACTTACCAATTCCCTTTTCTCCCTATATTTCAACTGGTTCACCATAAGAACTAAGACCCTTTTATGTTCTTATTTACTTGGTGAACCTTACCTAAATGGTAATAAAGATTTTTCTCTATACATATCATTTTATAATTTTAAAATAAATTGGAGTAAATGAGTGATAAATATATAAGAATGGGATGTATTGAAATATTGTGATCCATCTTTCATATTTACATGTGACCAATGTACTCATGGTCCATTTAAATTTCTCTTAACTTTATCTTTCCAAGCTTCTTATATATGGGACAACATATGAAATCATTCATGTCCTAATGTTTTATCTATAACTCACATTGGACGTTGATGATATAATTATGACATAACCATCATATGTGTCATATGTGAGTCCCTTATAATATTTTTTCTCACCCTCCCTTACTGAGGGGGCTTAACAAGTATTGGGGACAGTAGCACCATGAATTTCTGATATCATAGTACTTTATACAATATGCTAAACTACTGTTGTAAATTCATGCCAGTTCAGAAAATTTCTTTTTCCAATAGATATTTCAGTGTACATATGGTATTGGATTCCATTTTATACAAAAAAATCTACCTTATTGGTATTGTTTCTTGATTTCTAATTAGAAATTACTAATTAAATTAATTATAAAATGTCTCCCAGTATTTTATCAAACTCTAGTAGCCCTCACTACTAGACTCGAATTACTCTACCACTTGAGAATTTTAGTGTAAATGATCCTTGATGCCTCTCCTAATAGTCTATAATATTTGGTTATACAACTACTCAGATAGTTTCGAGGTAGTCACTAGACCGGCCAACCGCATTGATCCATGGATCCGTGATCTATTGAGTGATGTTATAACTTATAAAAATAATAAAAATTATTTACTCAATGCTTTCCTCTAAAGTTGAAAAAATATAGCTTTGGAAACTCTTTTTCTACCAAATTCCATTAATTCAACTCATCACTCTCATAATAACTCCCCGGTAGTAGGAGGCACCCTCCAATTTGGAAGATGAGCACCTCATACACTTGATTTTGAAAAAATGTGAGTGAAGAAAGGTGTTCATAACTTAGTATTTCTTTGAGTGGTTTTAATATTTTTTACAAATGTAATCCATTTCGATTTAATATGTTCATACAATATTTTTACACTCAGAATTGAACATACATTAATAGAATACATTAATTGCATCTTTATGAATTTTTATTGTTCATTATTTTATCAATTTTTTCATAGACATAAAAATGCATAAAATAATAAAAAATACATAAAGGAAATAAATTACCAGACTGGTCTTGAAAATTTAATATTTATTGATCCATTTTAACTCAATGTATCAATCATGACCTAGGGGTACCATACCTGAGTTGGGTCTTGAATCATTATACACCTCACTCTCAGTCCAGTTTTTTCACTTCTCATCTGGTATACCCATTGTCTTGGCATGGTCCATGTCTTACATTGTCACATCAATATTAGAAATATTCTCACATTCAGGAAAGGGGTTCTCGGGAATTAAAAAATATATAGAGTAATAAATTTTTAAACATGTGGGACCTTATTAATAATTAAATGAATAAGACAACACATAGACTATTGAAAAACTTAATAAAATATTAAAAACATCGTACGCAGTTGTAATAAATAATTAAATAAAATAAAACCAAACATGCACGATTGATTCTCAAGACTAGTCTACTGGTAAAATAAATGTGCGATAAAATTAAATTAAAATAAAATTAAAGTCAAGGTCACTTAATAAATTGAATGAATTATTTTAAATTAAAATAATTTATCTATGTTCAGTCCATATTAATTTAATTTTTATCCCATAATTAAATTGATTAATTAATTTAATTTTTATAGAAAAAATAAATTAACAATTTTTAAATAATAAAAAAAATGTTCTGAAACCAAAAATTAATAAACTAATTTTTTTATTTATATTAAATTCTATAAGGTCCCAAAACCATGTCCCTACTCATAGAAAGTTGGGAAAACCCATGTAGATCTGTTTCGGACTAGGAATCCCTCATGAAAGCAGGAAGACCCCAGGAAAATAGTTTCAGATTGGGCATACTCGCCCTAACTCGTTCTGAGTTGTTCAGACCCACCCAATCCTATTGTGGGGTGGTTCGGTCTTGTGAATTTCCATTTCACGTTTTTTTTTTGTTAATTAAATTTTATTTTTTATATACCGTTTTAAGTTTGTTACGCAAAGCTGGAAAAGAGGAAACCACCCTTTCCTTCTACACCATACATGTGTCCTCCTGGATGCACGCTCCCTGCACCTCTTTTTTTCCCTTTGGCAGGGACTTCTTCGAGCAGATGAAATGGAGAGAGATCGGACGACAGCGGATCCTGACCTTTCCAGGTGTGAGTGCAAGATCACGGGCTGAGGAAACCACCCACGACACTAGCATGAGGGTCTCTGTTTGTTCGGACTTCTTCGCAGAGCATCGCGATAGATCGTCTTTCTCCATGAGTGGGGAGATCAAGAACAGGCGTGCGGCTTGTCTTTGCGGTGGGTCTTCTCCTTAGGGCCGACGAGCTCAAGATCAAAATGGATCTTGGCTTTCAGGTCCACGGGGTAATCGGCCGCAACATCCTCAATCGACGGTGATGCGACTTTGGAGCACCAGCAGCGGTTATAGCCCGCATCGACATTCTTGTTGGGAATGAGCTTCATTGAGCCTTGGTGTTTTCCAGTTTCAACGTGCAAAGTTTGTTCTCGAGGAAGCTGTTGTTTTTTGGTTCGTGAACCTGGAGCATTGACGATTCTTGGACAGCAGCGGAATCAGATTGGTCGCCAGACATGGACAGTGGCATAGGGTTTCTGGATAGTAGCACTCAACCTGGAAGATCGACATTACAGAGGAGGTGGGTCCAAACCCTGGTAAGGGGGTTTGGTCCAGGTTTATTCGCTTTGTTTTTTTCGATCTTGTTTCGTTTGTGCTGTTGTCTTCTTTGCTGCACCCTATAATCCATTATTCTTACATAGTGAAAAACCCCAGATGATTCTGCCCCGTGCACGTAGGCCAAATGGCCGAAGCACGTTACATCTTTGTGTTCTTTTACTACTTTTCGTATTTATTTTGTCAACCTGGTTAATTATTGAACATTCGCTCGCTTGCTTCTTGATTTAATTAGAAGCATCTTTGACCATGTTGTTGAATTTGATGGTGCTGGAAAATAATTTGTTCATTCCAGTTTGTGGAATTTGTTAGATGAATTGAGTTTATGTTTATTGGCTTATGATAATAAGACCAGAATAATAAACATTAGTTTCAAATTTCAAATTTTGGGAGTTTACGATCCTAATTTATACCCAATGGATCCTGGCTATTCGAAAGGGGGATTATCTTGCGTAGCGCACCTCCCCCAACAAGTGGTATCAGATCCTAATTGTGTGTAACTTTGTATCATCAAAATTCTGAATCTAACATTCGTTGTTTTAAATGATTTTGTTAGGGGCTTTTACATGTGCAGCATGATTAGATTGTTTTGTTCAGCTAGGTCGTTTACTCTCTTTGGCTATAAAATTCAAATATGTTTCATTGTTGATTTCCTTATTATTTCCTTGACTATTTTCCTGTCAGAACCTTATTAATGCCTCTTGGTAGTTTCTATGTGTTTATTTTGTTCCAGGGTCAGGAAGGGGTTGATGCGAGGTTGGCCTATGTGAGAGTGTCTTGGTTATCAGTAAGGTCTGTGGCAGGGTCAGTCGGTTTGTTTGGTCTCCTATTACTACCTTTATCCTTAGGAGAGTGAGCTGGCAATTAGCTCAGGTTTGTTCCTCTGGTGTGTCCTGGTTTTGGGCTGGTGTCTCTAGGTGTGACCCGCTACGAGTGGTGATTGGGCCTGGGCAGTGTGTAGAGTGACAATGCCATGTGAATAGGTTCGGTGATGATTAGAATTTATGGCAGTTATGTCGGGATCTCTTTAGTGATGTTAGGTGGTTCCTAGATATTGTTGGGGACAGATTGAGATGGGATTTCTTAGTTGGTAGCGGGCTGTCCTTGGATCACCGGTGTACTCGTAGGCTTAGAGTTTTCCCTTAGGAATCTTGGGACTGCATGTTTGCAGTGGTACCCGGTTTTGAGGAACCTCTCTTGTTGGCTTGGTTTAGGCTGTGCTTTTGTCTAGTGTGCTTCAGTGGGGCAGAGTTGTGGGTTCAACTCTGGGTTTTCCTTTTTTGTGTCCTAGAAGGGTCGGTCTTCTCGGGTAACCACGTATGAGGATAGTAAGGTGTTGGGTAGTGGTTTGAGAAGAAAGTTCATGGGGAGATGTCTGGCTAACAACCAGACTTCATGACGGTACTACACTTTGATGACATTTGATGGGTACCTGAGTATAAGGTGCTTGATGTCGCAGGTGAGCTAGACTAGGATAGGTTTTCCCAAGGTTGGTAGCAGGCTGCCCTTGCTTGCTAAGTGTGTTTCCTCGTGGTTATGAATAGGCTCTAGGATCGGGGCTGTATGGGTTATACAGCAGTTGATGTTAGGAGGTGTCTTCCCTTATTGCACAGTTCTAGGCAGTGTTTTCTCCTTAGGTGGAGAGTTTTCTGGGTCTGATAGATTCAGGTGGAGACCAGTTTTTCTTTCCTATGATCGATTTCTTAGTGTTTATTTTATTACTGTTGTTTTCATTGTTTCACTAATTTTCTGAGTGATTCTTTATGAATTTTCTGAGATGTTTGTTTTGTCGTGTTTTGTTTGAGGATTGGTACTGCTATTTTTTCTGCTTGTGTGCAGGTACTTGTTAGCAGTATGAGACTTCCTTGATGACATCATCTCAGAGGTCTACTCAGGTAAGTGAAGGTATGCATTCTGTTTATGTTTGGAGTTCATAAATTCTGAGCATGTTTAGCAGTAGTGTAGAATATCATTAATTTGGGCAGTATGTGTCACGTTGATGCATGAAGCAGGACCATTTTGGGTCGTACCTTGTAGTTGTTTCCTGTTTAGGATGTGATGCCCAAATTAATGATTCTAGGTGGTGCAGAATCATCATGTGGTTGGGAGTTTATTAACAAGATAGAGAGTATGGTGTTGTTTCATATTAAATATGTTTATGAATTTTAATTACCAAGGTGGAGATTTGTGAATTTCCGTTTCACTTTTTTTTTGTTAATTAAAATTCGTTTTTTTTAATATACCATTTTAAGTTTGTTACACAAAGCTGGAAAAGAGGAAACCACCCTTTACTTCTACACCATATGTGTGTCCTACTGGATGCGTGCTCCCTGCACCTCTTTTTTTCCCTTTGGCAGGGACTTCTTCGAGCAGATGAAATGGAGAGAGATCGGACGACAGCGGATCCTGACCTTTCTAGGTGTGAGCGCAAGATCGCGGACTGAGGAAACCACCCATGACACCAGCATAAGGGTCTCTGTTTGTTCGGCCTTCTTCGTAGATCATCACGATAGATCGTCTTTCTCCATGAGCGGGGAGATCAAGAACAGGCGGTGCGGCTTGTCTTTGCGGTGGGTCTTCTATTTAGGGCTAGTGAGATCGAGATCAAAATGGATCTTGGCTTTCAGGTCTACAGGGGAATTGGCCGCGACATCCTCAATCGGTAGTGATGTGACTTTGGAGCACCAGCAGTGTCATAGCCCGCATCGACATCTTTGTTGGGAAGGATCTCCATTGAGCCTTGGTGTTTCCCAGTTGCAGCATGTGAAGGTTGTTCTCGAGGAAGCTGTTGTTTTTTGGTTCACGAACCTGGAGCGTTGACGATTCTTGAACAGCAGCGGAATCAGATTGGTCGCCAGACTTGGACAGCGGCATAGGGTTTCTGGATAGCAGCGCTCAACCTGGAAGATCGACATTATAGAGGAGGCGGGTCCAAACCCTGGTAAGGGGGTTTGGTCCAAGTTTATTCGCTTTGTTTTTTTCGATCTTGTTTCGTTTGTGCTGTTGTCTTCTTTGTTGCACCATGTACTCCATTATTCTTTCATAGTGAAAAACCCTGGATGATTCTGCCCCATGAACGTAGGCCAAATGGCTGAAGCACGTTACATCTTTGTGTTCTTTTACTGCTTTTCGCATTTATTTTTTCGACCTGGTTAATTGTTGAACATCCACTCGCTTGCTTCTTGATTTAATTAGAAGTAGCTTTGACCATGCTGTTGAATTTTATGTTGCTAGAAAATCATTTATTCATTCCAGTTTGCGGAATTTTTTAGATGGATTGAGTTTATGTTTATTGGCTTATGATAATAAGACCAGAATAATAAACATTAGTTTCAGATTTCGAATTTTGGGAGTTTGCGATCCTAATTTATACCCAATGGATCCTGGCTATTCGAAATGGGGATTGTCTTTCGTAGCGCACCTCCCCCAACATGTCTATATAGAACCCACAAGAGTCCAGCAGAAGTTTGATCAGCATAGTGAGAACCATGGCAGGGGTGTTCAGATCATCGTTGTAAGGAGTTTGTGCGGATTGGGAGGTTCGTCAGCAGCGCACCAAGGTGACGGCCAGGAGCGGTGGCATCAGGACGACTAGAGGGTGATGTGTGTCAGGTTAGTTTACCTTATTGGTAGTAGCAGTCTAGGTGTGATGCACTACGGGAGGCCCGATGAGGGAGGTTGTGACGGCAGTCGGTAGGCATCCACGGTAGCAGCAGGTAGGTTGGAGATGCAGGTAGGTGCTACGGTGAAGGGAAGACGACTCAACTTTTGTTTTTTTTATATTGTGATTAGATTCCATAAGAATCCATGGTTTCCACCCTTGCTATTGAATTCCAGATGGGAATCTCCTCATTTTCCCATAGATTATTATTTTCTGATTCATTGATGACGCAATCACCCCCAAACATGACAAAAAAATTGTTTGGTAGTTGACGTGGTAGGCCATCTTCCACTTCCTTTAAAAAATTCCCCATTTTTAAAAATCCTATTGAGTAGGATAAAAATTATTATTTTAAAATTTAAAAACACCCACTGGCCGATAATATTATAACCCCCAGATTTGATCCAGAACCTATTTAGAAGACTGGGTAATCGGAATTCACCACTGAAAACTGGTTTCAGTCTGTTAAAATAATACATAAAAAAATATTCTTCAATTTTAATACCCTAAAACTAACCAAAAATGATCTATATCAAAAAAATTGGATAGTCGTAACTTTTCATCCAATATCATATTGATGCATGTTTTTTGGGACTTAATTAAAACCCTTCACTTAAATTTAAAGTAAGTTTAATTTTCCTGGCACTGAAAATTCATGCAGTCATTTTGATACCAATTGCTGGTACTAGGGAGTGTAGTGAAAGCCGATGGGATAGGGATTTAAATTTTTTCATCACCATATTGACATTAATTCATCATATCCAGCGATCTAATCCCCAATAAGGTTTGAGGATCCTGTAAGAATTGTCAAAGAACAAAAAATTAAACTGAATGGTTACCTTGTTCGACTCAAAGCGTGCTCGATAGTAGCCCATCACCAGTGATTGTTGTTCGATGGATCCAGGTTTAAACCCCTATAGATCAACCACACATTATTTAATAATCTTTACATATTCCAATCATCAATTTTCGGGTGCTATAATGAAGGTTTGACGATTCCTTTGATGTCACGATGATCACATCGATCTCATCCCTTAGATCTGCAAAGACATTATTAGATCAAATGCTCGGATGGAAACTTTCTCACATTATAAAGAGAGAGTAGAAATGGGATCTCAATCCATTGGAATGAATAGTATATGGAATGTAGTGGCTTCCCTGTATAAATTGTGGGTGGTTCAAACACCCAAAAAGGGTTCCCCGACCCACGGAAATAGAACGCACACTAAATAAGTAGTAACTAACATGTTATGTCTAACAAGGTGTGTCATAATTCAATTTATATTTTTATCACATACTATTAATATATAATAAATATGGTACATGACAAACCTGAGTTATTAATGCAAATCGTAATTCCCTCAATAATAAACAAACCTAGAATATCAAAATAATATTTATTCATATAATAATTTTCTATATATTCTCGTAAATGCCTTGTGAATGATCTACTTAAATAAATTCAATCTAATTATTATATACTTGAATAATAATGAATTAATTTATTCTTTGTTGATCATTAATACTTGGACAACTCGCATACCATATTGTGGGGCCATCATGTCCGATACGCTTATTCACTGGAATAGGGCAGACTCTTGGATATGCTATTGTGTGTGACCATATAAGACCTTATCTCAATAGAAGTGAATACTATTCACAGAACAGGAGAGGAGTCTAACAACTCATCATGAACCCTAAAGAGATAAGTAATAGTCATAGAAATGACAACCATACTATAAACACGCACTATGTAATATAATCTCTTTGTCTCAGGATATCTCATAAAGTGGGATGCATAGCCTGTGTCATTATACATTTTTACTTTATTATTTTTTTATATAACTAGATAAGCATACCATAGACTACCTTATCCAATGATTTATTATGGTAATACCATCCTAAAAAACTAGGCTTTATATATCATTCCCTCAACTTTAAAGTGAAAAAATCTATCTTGATCATTCAACCAATGTCATACCACTAATGAAACACCCAACACAGGATACCTTGACATGACTTTAATGTCATGTTTTTTCCACACATCAAAGTACTTGATCAAATGGTACACATTAATAATGATCTAAAGTTAGGTGAACAATATGCATGTTCATATATAGTAAAACCCAATGATATCTTAAATAGGTGGTGTTCCTAATGGAGGGTTTATCCTCATGATCTCACCTTCTAGAGGTCACTAAATATAAACTTCATGAGAATAATTATAAATGCTTATGATCTGTCAATTCCCGATAATCATTCATCAACTATGTCCAGTCATTATGATATATCTAGACCATAGAAAATATGTTTAAAATTAATGATATAGTATCTCAAAGTTCTCATTATATCCTAGGAAATACTATAACCATTTGATACGACAAAAAATCTATGTAAATTACCATTAAAATGGTAGATATAGATATATCAACACTATAATGGTAAGTGTACATCATGTATAACTCACTATATACATGTCAAAGTAATTGAAAATTTCTGAAAAAGTTGGGTCTAGGTCACCAAATTATACAACATCAAAATAATGATATTATCATTTAGAATCAAGTTTAGAGTGTCCATTTCAAAAAATATTTGATAATAAAATTTTAAATCACTTGATTTAATTTACATACCAAAAAAACTCAATTTTAAATCCAAGTGAATATCCACAAATTTATCATTGAATATAATTAAAAATCCTCAAAATTAAACCCATTTCAATCATTCTTAGAATATCCCATTATTATTTTAAAAAAACACCCTTTTTCATTCTAAAGGATGTTTTTATTTACCATGAATTAAAATATTTGAATAAAATAATATCAACAAACAATGAAAGGTTTCTCAATAAAAGGATTGGTTACCATGAGTGACATAGAGAAATGGTTTTTCAAACCTTTACCAATCTTGTAATTACAATTAGGAGATACTTATAACCATGAACATAAGTTATAAAAGATTTTTGAGATCATGTGAGTTCATTGTTTTCCCCTATTTATTCAACCATTTCATCACAAAACATATAAATCTCAAAATAAAACCAATCCAGATCAATTATACAAGATTATTAAGGAAGAAATATCAAAATTCATGACTCACAACCCATCTTCTAATGGTAACTCGAGGCTATGGGTGTAAAAATATAACAGCCCGAACTGGAACTTCTTGATTCGATACTAAAAACTCGTTGCGTATTTTTTTATAAAAGATAATTGAAAATAAAACGGTAAATTGAAAAACCAAGGATCTTTTTCTGTCTAGGATCTGGAGAATTGGATAAAACCATACATAAAATCAGAGTGTCAAAAAATAAATAAATTATCTAACTGAATTCATGTGCACTTACTCCTTAATCGAATTCATCCAATTTAGAATCTCTAAAAAACATGTGAAAAATATTTTTAAACTTGGGATGAGTACAAAAATCTCAGTAAAGAGTTTTAAAACCAGTAAAAATTACCTTTATAAATACATATTTAAAAACTCTTAAAAAAATTAAATCAAATATAAATATTTGATATATAAAATACTTTTCAAAAAATAATTTTCAACTTTAAAATATATTTCAAAAAATAATATCCAATTTGAAAATTCTTTTACATGTATAATATTTAAAAAATAGTTGGATTTATCCCTGAAAATAATTTGAATATAATAATACTTTTATGGATTAAAAATGATACTTGGAAGTTCTTATGGAAACCTTGTGGCCACTAGCAGTATCTCTTATAGAACAATGTCCCATTAAAGTCGTGGGTTTAATCCACATTCCTCATCATCTCATTTGATAACCATGTGCCTAATTTTAAGAAAATATTTTTTAAGAGATCCTCCTTTCTCATTAATAACCCATTTAAAAGTTTTTGAAATTTTATATGTATTATTTTCATGGAAGAAAATAATTTTAATAACTTCTAATCTTGGAAAAATCATATATTTTAGAGAAGTGTTTGGAGAAAACCATTTTTTTAAAAAATTAAATACATATATAATCATAATCACTTTGAAATTAAATCTAATTTTTGTACAAAAAATGCATGATATGTTAATAATTAGAGATAATGTCCATATATACTATGAATGAAATTTAAAATATGCACATAAAATGATAGATTTTATTAATTGGAATTACATAGATAATCTAATAAAATTTAATTCCCTTTAAACAAGGGTTTTAAAATGAAATCATAAAATAAAAATTACCTTTACAAATCAAAATGGAGATTTATTTTAAAAACATAATCTTGATATTATAGATTTTTGAAAATAATAATATCCTTATAGTTATAAATTTTTTAGAATATATATATATATATATATGTATATTTGGAAAATAAATATATCCCTTACATAATTGAATTTATACATATAAATCCTTTACATATAATAAAATCATAATTGTTTTTAAAAAATATAATCCTTTGTACAGAATATTAAAGAGCCCACTTTTGGTCTGGATTGTAACTTTTATAAATTCATTGTCATTTGTTGACAATGTTTATTAATGAGATAGGAAGATTTCATTAATGTCAATATGATGAATAAGTTACAAAGTCAATGGATCTTGGATTAAGTCCTCAAGTCTTAACATATCAAGAAACATCAATATAAGACTTTGACATTCATGGTGATTCCTGGAGAATTGTTATGGAATCCTTATATGATGTTCGATGTCATGGTGGAATAATTCTCCTAGTAATACGGATGATTGATGAAATAATATTAAGTTCAAATACATATATCAAAGATGATATATTATTTACAACAATTGTGAAATTGGTTTAGATGTTGAAGATTTTTTTTGGACTTGATATTCCAAAATAGTGAAGAATGTGAATTAGAGGAGATTATTTAAAGAGCATGAAAATATTGATTTTCATGAAGAAGACATTGAAGGATATCATGAAAAATATTATTTCTCATGAAGGTGAACCATGAAACTCAAGTATTAATATTATTGGAGGGGTGTTTTAAATATTTAATAAGATGTGGTCATGAATTTTTTATATTCTATTCTTTACATATATATTTTCTAATTATTTTTTATGGGGCTTACGTAAAAAATGTCTTGAAAGTGGGACAGCCCAATCCAGGCTCAACCAAATCCAATGTGTGACCTGAAGGGTTCATCCACACTGAGATATCACATTCTAGGCCTACCCACATGTAGAAAGAGGAGGTCATAATCCCACATTTTCCCATGTATAAGTCGCAAGAGAAATGGGTTCACCTTATGGGGTGGCATGGCGGTAAGAAAAAGAGGTATGGAGTAGTACTGGAGGAGGAAGAGATTTCTAGTCGGTCGAATACATGCTTTAGCTTATAATTCAAAGGGGGATTATATGGGAATTATATGTGGGATGTGCTAAGCATGTTCACTATTCATCCATGTTAAAAACACAGATATAAAGTGGAGCATCTGATCGGCATGATCATGAACATCGGATCTCCTAAGCATATATGTGAATCCATTGTCATCTTCATCCACCCTCTACATGACAATGCTACTGGTTTCACTTAAGAAATGGACAAACCACCCTCATTTGAACCCAAGACATTCATGATCATACTGATTTCAGAACATTTATATGAACACCATCAAAATAATCATGAAACTTCATTTCCATGATTTATATGATGATACTACAGTTGAACAGAAAACGTAGTTATAGGAGGCCATTAGGGCATTTAATCACTATGGATGAACTTTAGGAGTTTGGGAATATGTGTATCATGGGTTTATGATTTCAAGCATATGATTTATTCACCGCAAATAATGAGTTATATCCTGAAGGATAAACATTATTAAATATGGTTTCATATTAAACCATGGTTTTAAGAGTTTAAATGTCAAGTCCTTCAGGCATTCAAAACTAGTGATTCATGTGGAATATTTTTCAGGATTTGAATTATAGGAGAGTCAGTGTAAATCACTCTATAAATATCAAGGTACCAAGATGAAGAAAGGTGATTCCACTCATATTATATCTGAGATATCTCATTTTTCTAAAAAAACAAAGCCTCTCTGAGTGTTATTTTTGGTGATAAGGAAAGTTTTCTCTTGAGACTTCAAGGCCTCGCAAATCAAGGGAGTACAAGTGATATGTTAATTCATACGAACATGAATAATTGATCAAAAGAGTGTGTGCACTTGTGAGGAAGGAAGGAGTACAAGTGAAATGTTCACGCATTCTTGCATGCATATGTAAAAATAGAACCATTTAAGATACTCGAAACAAGCTCAAAGATAACACATAAAATAACAACCCAAATTGAAAAATGTGATAGTGATTCATATGAAATGATACATTAATTACATGCATGAATTAAATATGATCTAATCAGGTTTATAATTCAAAAAGAGAACAATATGTATTTTTTTCAGATCATTATTTACTGAAATAAATACTTAAATTGTGGTGAAATCCAGTTAAATAAATATATACTTTACCAAGTATAATATAGAAGAATTAATATAAAAAAATTGTTGAGAACATGAGCCTTAACCTGGTTGGTAAGGACTCTGTTAGTGCATCCAAGTGACCAGGGATCAAATCCAGGCAGAGGCAGAATTTCAAGGTACTATAGCAGTACTGTAGTAGGCACTGTAGCAGTACTGTAGCGGGAACTGTGCAGTACTGTAGCAGGTACTGTAGTGGGACTGTAGCAAACACTGTTTGGCACTATAGCAGCTGGGAATATGCCCCTGTTTGGGCCTTTGGGCCACCGACTTGGTCCCTGAGTCCTGTAAGGCCTTCGAGCCACCCAGGCCTTCAGGTAAGTAAGGCCTTAGGGCCACCTCAATGCCTTTGGGCCACCTTTAGTGCAGATGCAAGCCATACAACCTACAAGGAACAAGCCCTATAAGGAGGGTGAGCAAGGAGCTTTCACCACAGCAGAGCTAAACAGATTGCAAGAATGAGAGGGTATGGCACCTGTCATCGGGACAAGCCTGTGCATGCACGGGAATGCCTATCCAAATAGCAATATGTGAAGGTGGAGAGCTGATTTCACGATGAAGATACTGGGGAGGAGCAGTTCCAAGTAGTTAGTCTGGGTTGTTTGTAATGTTTGAATCCTACGGGAAATAAATTCCTATAAGGCCTACATGCCATGTAATACTTACGCCTACAGGCCTTGTAAGAGTTCCACCTCACCCCTTGAAAGGTGGATTATCAAAAATCAATAAAAAAATGAAGGCCTTCGGGCCATTGGAGGAATATAAAAAAAATTGTTGATATTGTGTATATAATAATAAAGAATAATTGTGATGATGTTGTGTTAAGATGGTCCTTAGTGTTTAAATAATAAAAAAGGAAGTTTTTGATTCTAGAAAGAAGGAGGATAAGATTCAGTGTAATATTTTATGCACTGAATAGATCAAGACACTGCTATTCACTATTGAATATATTTGTGTGTCATAGATCAAAGGGAGAATATGAAGTTAATGGAAAATTTGATATCATTTGATTATCATTTGGGTTAGGGATAATACAATTCATTATTCCACAACAAATTCACATTATTATAACTGATAAAAGAATAAGAAAGTGAATCTTTCAGTTTTCTACTGGGAAGAAGTAAGAGGTGTTTCTTTCCAACCGTTGTTTAAGTAACTAAGTAGAGAAAGAGGTAGTGGAAGTACTAAGAAGCACTGTAACATGCAATAGTAGTCTCAATAGGTGGAATAATTTATATTTTTTTATGAATAACCCTATCAATAATGAGAATACAATCTTTATATATAGTATAAAGATCCATCCAAGTACTCTAAAATATACACTATCAATTGACTATAGTGCATTAAAATTGAAAGGGTATTTTTCTACTTACTGTAACCACATTTAAATGATTTATTTATAGTTTTTTGTGGTCAAGATAATTTCTAGGCCATTCCATAATTTAGCTAGTCTTATTAAGTAGTGAACATTATAAAAATAATGAAGTTTTATCTTTTATTTCATTCATATAATTGCATGCGGTATGGAAAAGAGAAAAGGAGAATTGAGATCCTAACATGTAAAATAAGTAAAGGGATAAAAAAAATAATTGGATTAAAAAGTCCCCAACACTGATTCACCCCCCCCCCCCTTTAGTGTTAGTCATATCCCAAACCATCCCTTACTGTTGATATCAAATCCAAGGTTCACCTCTATTGTATTCTCTCTAGTGAAGATATTCTGTTTTGAATATTTCAGTATCTTTACTGATTCAAAAATGAAGTTTAGTTTTGGTGATGATTTAGTTATTTTTATGTAGAAGTATATATCTACCAATACCACGATGGACTCAAAAAATAAATATAAGAAAATATTGAAGAAAAAGTCCCTCTTATCAAAATAAGAAGAATTATATGTTTCTCCATGGCTTGGAAACAATGAAGACATGTAGAACTTGAAAATTAATGAGAAGGTGGCTCAAGTTTTCACTAATAAGATGAACAAATGTCCTACATCTAGTGATCAAGAGGTATGTATTGGTACATTTGAAAATTTTCCTCAAGGTTATGATGCTAGCACAAGTGGTGATGATGATAAATCTATAACTTCTCAATAATTATAAGTTTATAGATTAAGATTTTTTCTACATGGTATTACAAAACACATATCCTAACTTGTTTTTGGAGTCTTTAAATCTATGTGGTAAGAGATCACCCATATGAAATTAAAAGCTAATGTTTTGGGGAATATATTTTCAAAAAAAATAATAAAAATTTTAGATCTCTCCTAATAAGTTGAAACCATTGAATAATCAAAGATGGAACTTGAAATAATTTTCTCAAAATTCCTCAAATAATCATAAGAGAAACAGGGAGTCAAAATAACTCTATAAAAAAGAAACATGCATATGAAGAGAAATTGAAAAACACCATTTAGGTAAAGAATTCACAATTGCAAGAAAATTCCAAGAAGCTCAAGGAACCCGAATCTTTGATTCAAAAAAATATAAAAAGAATGAAGATGAAGTTGAATGAATAAAGAAGGATTATAAAGAGAATATAGTTTTGATTTAAGATTAGAAAATCATACTCAATATGATATGTCTAGATTTAGAAGTTTAGTTAGATAATCTAGAGAATACACATGTTGAGACTTCACAAAATAAGGGAACATTTTCTGATGCTACTCAATGCTCACTAGAGGATTCTATAGTCAAATGACCTATAACATGTGATAATAAGATCATGACATCTTTTGATGGTCTAAATCAAGAAAATATTAATAAAAAGGCAACATCCAAACCATCTTTTACTAATATTTATAAATTTGTTTCCACAAATCATGTAGTTTTTAAAATAGATTTTGAAAAGGTATGGATGAATAAAGGTGGTAAGAAACCAACCACCATGAATAGGGTGGATAAGAAAGAAAGTTTGGTATCTTGTTCCCCACAGAGAGCACAACCGATCATGAAGTAGTCCCAACAACATTATATATAATATATCATGAAATAAATATTTTTGGGTCAATTTTGGTGCTAAAATAGATTTAGGAATTGTGAATTAAATTATTGGTATATTCTTAAAAATGTAAAAGCACAAAGGAATACCATCTCAAAGGTGAGAAATCCAGAGAAGAAGAAGTAGCATTCACAGGTCTATAAAAATATTTATTATGAAAACAAATTTAGAATGTTTGATGACTTCTATGATGTATGAAATGGTAGTGGTCATAAGGTCAGTACATGATCATCTCAGCATATATCTAAATCTGATTAGAAAATAAGATCATAAAATCTGGATAGGAATAAAGAATATACTTTGGGAAGAAATTAGAAGAATGTTGTGAACAAAAATCCTCCCAATAAGGTATCCAAGAAGCATGGTGAGAATACCTTGGATTATAAATCCAAGGATTTTAAGGATAGTGAATTCAAAATAACTACTAATAGGGATGAAATTTAGAAGAATCTATGTTGAAGATCCAAACATATTGCCACAATTACTAATGAATTGTTAGATATATGGACAGAATATTTAGAAATAATGATAAAACATTAGGATTCACATGCTACAAATATTGTAATCATAAAAATAAAATATTCCACATGATGATGATAATGTCCATGAGAGTTTTTCAATAATATAAAACTCTTTTTTGAAGGTGTTTTTTGCAAGATATATAAGAAATATGGTCGTATTACAAAATTTTGGTTAACCTTTTACCAGAACAAGAAGTAGTCCTTAAGAGGAGTAAGAATGTATCACACATTAAAGATGTTGAAAAGAAAAGTTATCTACACAAAGAAGAAGAGAATGTGAAGAGATCCATGATTTCTTAATATAAATCAAAATAATAGTTTAGATGAGAAAACATGAAGACTGGAGTAAATGGGGAAGCTTTGTTGAGAAAAACATCTCAACCTTATTGTTAATATTGATGAAGTAAGAAGTATTTACCTTATTTCCTTGATATTAGTGTATTTTATTTGTTCTTGTAATGAAGAGAATTTAAATTGAATAATGTTCTAATCGGGGAACCTAAGAAGTGGTGAGTGCTGTTAATTATTGATAGAAAAGATGAAGAAGTCACCATCCTTGAATGATTTCTCAATTGGAATTCAAATAAAAATATTATAGAGGATCATCTTTGACGAAGATAAATAATTTAATGTCTTATTATGTAAGGCCATGATAAATAAGATAACATCTTGGCTTGATCCTATTTTTGAAATCCTAAATAATATGTTTTCAAAAAGATCATCCATGGTGAAATTCTGAATGTTTTCCAAACTAGATAGTCACAAGTGGAAGATACATTCTTGAGTATTCTTTATACTAGAGTTTCTTGAAATACATTATTGATGAGATCCTCCATTATTAAGATAATTATAATTGTCTCCCTTGAGGGGGAGACAAATGAAGAAGCTTCAAGAATTATTATTTCAATTGGTATCAACTCTGAGTATTCTGGAAATTTCTTGAAGTTCATGTCATTGAAAAAGGTATGTATCTATTATTCTCTCATACATGGTTACTCAAGATAAAAAAAATATAAAGGGGGGAAATTTAATTAATCAATTACATAAGAAATGTGAAAGTTCTCCAAGGTCACTTGTCCTGCATATTGCACTTGAATGTTTTTGATCTATTGTTGAAGTGAGTGCAATAGTTTCAGGTTGATCTTTTGTTACAAAAGTTTCACATCTAATTTATATATCTTTAGCCTATAATGAAAGTTAATAAACACTAAAGACAAGTATATAAGTTCTTATTTCATAAGGTTCCATGATCAATTGGTAATGGATAGTTTTGTTGTCTAATTCAAATCCTCTTGTTTTCTACACCAAGAATAACTCAAGTAGACTTAGTAAAATTGTGGATAACACATTTCATAAGTATGGACTGATACCATTTTTCGATGTACTTTTTATTTACTTTCAATAAGGAGGTAAAACGTTAAATGGAAGTTTTAAAATTAAGGAGGAGAGAGAATAAATTGGTTCCACATATTGACACATTCATTTAGAAAGAACATTGAAGGTATTTCCAACAAATAAAAGGGGGAGATTGAAGATCCGACTTTGTGTATGGATTTTATTTGTTTTCAAATGATTTTCAATGGTGGAAAATGGTGGTCAATGATATAGTAAGATTTAATTAATTTCAAATTAATAAATAATTTCCAAAGTTAATGGAGCTTGGATGAAGTCCCAAAGTCTTGACATTTCAACTAACATCTGTTGAAAATTTTGAGGTTCATGGTGATTCCTGGAGAATTTTTATAGACTCCATATATTACAATGGATTTCATGGTTGAATAATTATCCTAGTAATTTTTTGGATTTATGAACTGGTCTTAGATTCAAGTACATGCACCAAAGATGATAAATTGATTTCAAAATAATGAAAGTGGTTTTGATGTTGAAGAATATCTTTGGACTTGATATTCCAAAAATTAAAGAATAATAATTGGAGGAGATTATTTGAAGAGAATGAATATATTGATTTTTGTGAATAATAATTTAAATTAGATCATAAAAAATATTATTTTTCATTAAGGTGAACCATGAAACTAAAATATTATTATAATTTCATGAGGTGTTTTAAAGATTGAAGAATAGGTGGCCATGAATTTCTTGAATTCTATTCTTTACTTATATATTTTTTACATATTTATTATGAGGGTTACATAAAAAAATAGCCAACCAGTGGGCCAACCCAAGATAGACTCAACCAAAGATCATGTGGGACCCAAAGTGTTCGACCACGTCAAGGGGGCATCCTAGGCCTACCCACAAGTGAAAAGAGGTGGGAAGAATCCTGCATACACCCATTTATAAGGTATAGGAGTGGTAGTTACACCATTAGGGGCAGTACAACGGTAGTTATAAGAGCTATATGGTGGTACCGGAGGGGGAAGATATTTCTAGCCGGTCGAATGCATGCTTTAGCTTATAAAGTGGAGGGGAGATAATATGTAAATTTGATGTCAGACATGCTAAGAATTATCACTATTCATCTGTGTTAAAAACATGGATATAAAGAGGATCATATGATCAAGGCATTCATGACTGTCCAATCTCTCATGAGTTTATTATTCAAAAAGGCCATGCATATTTTTGAATCCACTATTGTCTTCCTCCACCTGCCACTCAATGACACTATTGGTTTAGTTGGATAAATGGTCAAACCACCATCAGTCAAACTCGAGGATTCCATGATCATACTATAGTCAAAACATTGAGATAAACATGATCAAAAAAATCATGAAACTTCATTTTCATGATTTATATGAAGATACCATGGCCGAACTGAAAATGCAGTTGTAGGAGGTCATTCGATAATTTGATCACTATCGATGAAATTTAGATATTTGGGAATATATTTAATATGGTATTGTGATTGCATGTACATAGTTTATTAACCATAAAGTAGAAGTTCAGTGGTGAAGGGAAAACTCCATGAAATGAAGTGTCACTTTAACCTGTAGTTTGAAGAGTTTAATTACCAATTTCTTAGAGCATTCAAAACAAGTGATTCACATGGAATGTTTTTCTGGATTTGAATCATATTAGAGGTGGTGTAAATATCTCTATAAACACAGAGGCATCGAGATGATACAAGGTGATTCCACTCATAATATATCCAATATATCTCATTTTTATAAAAACACAGTGCCTCTCTAAGCATTATTTTACATGAGAAGGCAAGCAGTCTTATGAGACTTCAAGGCCTCACAAAGTAGGGGAGTCCCATGAGTCTTATTGGTTTCATGAAGGAGATTAACAACCACTTTATACGTGACTCACGCATGCAATTTTTTCACAAAGATATAAGTATCATGTACTGTGCATAGAAGATACTGTAGACATGTGCCTAGTGTAAGAACACCCTCATCATGCTTTATGAAGAAGATTGGTTCTGTGAAGCTTTCTTTTTTGGTGAATAATAATGGTCTCATGAACTAGTGAAGGAGTTTCACACTTTCACTATGTTAAGAAAAATAATTTTCTCTATATACAAAACTGTACATGAAGAATGTGTTCTGTGTGAGAGAATTCTAGCTTGCATGAAGGTTCATATAGGTCTAATAAACACTTGCACGAGGGAGATCATCCCAAACTAGTGTTCATAATAACATCATACTTGTGAAAAGAATAAGAGGATGAGTTCACATGTGAAAAATAACCCAAAAATACAGTGTTCATATACTTGTGTGTGCAAAGACAAAGTGAACAGTGTTTGAAATACATGCATTGATTTTTGAATTCATACGCACATGAAGAATTGATCAAAAGAGTATGCGCACTATTGAGGAAGGGTGGAGTAGAAGTGAAGATTCCACACATACTTTCACACATTCATGAAAAGAGAACCATTTGAGATACCCAAAATTGACTCTAAGATAGCACATAAAATAACAACAACCATTGATTTATGTGATAGTGCTTCATATGAAATGCACCATGAATTACATTCATGAATTACATATAATCTAATTGGGTTTATAATTCAAGATGATAATAATATACATTTGTTTAATATCATTATTTAATGAAATAAATACCAAAGTGTGTGGTGAAATCCAGTTAAAGAAATATCTACTGACCCAAGTAGAATAGATAAGAACTGATTTAAAAAAGTATTGATATTGTGTATCTAAGAAGAAAGAATAATTGTGATTATGTTGTGTTAGGTTGATCCTCATTTTTTAAATAATCATAATATTATTTTGTGATTATAGTAATAAGGAGAAGAATATTCAATTCAGTTTTTCTACACTGAAGAGATCAAGACTCCAAAATTCTATATTGCATAAATTTATGTTCCACGGATCAAAGGGAGAAAAGGAAGTGATTGGACAAGTTGATATCAGTTGATTACCATTTGGGTCAGGGATAATTCAATTTTTTATTCCATAAAACATTCATATTATTTTGGATAATATAAGAACAAGAAATTCCAACTTTCAGTTTTCTATTGGGAAGAAGTATGAGGTCTTTTTTTCCAGCTGTTGTGCAAGTAACTCAGTGAAGAAGGTTGTAGTGGAAGAACTAGCCAGCACTATAACATCCAATAGTAGTCTCAACAAGTGGAATAATTTATTAGTGTTACAAAACATTATAAATAAGGAGAATATTGTCTTCAAAGGTAGTATAAATATTGAGTGAAGTTTTGTAAAACATGCAATGTTGATTGATTATAGTGCATTTCAAGTGAAAGGGTATTTCATACATTCTATAACCATATTCAAAGGATTAGTTTCTAGTGGTATTGTGGTTAAGATCATTTACATACCATACTAAGGACTAGATACTATTATTTGGTAGTGAACCTTGTAAAAAAATCACATGATATATTTTAATTCATTCATATACTTTCATGTGAAAAGGAAAATAGAATAATATAATCGATATCCCAGCAGGTCAAAGAGGTAAAGGGATATATAGTTATAATTGGATTAAAAAGTCTTCAATACTGGTTCACTTTTTCTCAGTGTTAGGAATATCCCAAACTGGTCCTTTCAAACATAAAATGGTATACATTTTAAAATAAATAATCCCTTATATTTTTTTGGAATAAAACTTCATTTTATTTTTCTTGGCAGAAGACTCACTCACCCTCTCTCTTATTTTTCTCACGCAGGATGTGTAGTACTCAATCAAGGTATGCAGCACTCGATCAGGGAAAGTAGCACTCAAGAAGGATGTTATAATTAGAAAAATAGGGTGGTAGTTCTACTTATATTACCAATTCTTGAATTTTATATCTATAATATATGTACTCTCTATTTTTATTGCATCGGGTGAAATGTTGAGTGGAAAACAATAAGAACGAATTCATTGGATGATCTGAAATTGAATTTATGGAAATCCAATATTAAACCATGATGATAGAGAACTAATATATATATATATATATATATATATATATATATATATATATATATTTCATAAAATATAAATGGACATATTTAAAGAATTGAAAAATTAATGCACCATAAATATTAATTCGGATGGTTATAGGTTGGATTCAAGGAAGAAAAAACAATGAAGAAGAATTTATAATCAACATGAATTGTGTTTATAAATTTATATCGATTTAAAATATATATTTATTATAATATTATTATATTGATTAAATATAGTCTTATTCAAGAATTTTTGATCCACATTTAAATGTAAAATCAGTATAATAAAAGCTATTGACAAACATCTAAACCACAAAAATGCAGGATAATCATAAATAGTTACATTTCACATCAATGGAAGAAAAAAATTGAGGAAGAGGGAAAGCAGGTCACTGCTATAATGAAAATAATATATTCAAACACCTAAAAAATAAAATATATACCTACAACTTCTTTAAATCGAAAAGAAGCAGGAGGAAGATGGAAACCTGCTATCACGTGAATTTTCCCATCTACATGTGAATCTTCTATCACGATCGAATCTCTTTCCTCAATCAAAAACTTTATTCAACATTTAACCTCTCATATCTAGAAATAAAACCTCATTCAGTGTTTATTTCATGCCCATTACCTTCATCAATGCTTGATCCCCCATCTATGTTTGAACCCCTTTTTCTGATCAGCCTCCCCTCCTATCACACTCAGCTGAAACCCAGTCCCCACTTTCTGCCTTCCTATCCCCTCGATTTCTCCCTTATCCAAAAATCTTCTTTATCTAATTTTCAATCTTTTTTAAAAAATAAAAATATATATAATATATATCATGTAATTATAATTTTAACAAATTGATATTATTCATTTTTTTATAATTATCATATTTTTTCTAATTTCATATATTTCATAATTAAAAATTTTATCAGATAAATTTATAGCTATCATAATTTCAAAAATATATTTCCATTAATGAATTTAAAATTTTCAAATTATATACTTAATATATATATATACATATATATATATATATATATATATATATCTTTATATTAAATTCTTCTCTAATATATATTTATAATCTATTTTAAAATTTAAATTATAGTCATCGTAATTATTATTTTTATTTAATATCACGTTTAAAAAAATAGTATTTATAATTTTGAGTATTAATTTAAAACAAAATTTGATTTCTAAAAAATATTAATTTATTTATTTTAATTATATTATCTTTAATTTTAAATTATTTACACATAAAAATGTATGTATAACTTTATAATTTTTCTTAAATATTATATCTCACATGACAATAATTTCATAAATATAAAATTTTAGTTACAAAATATTATATATTTTGTATACATCTATTTGGTAAAATTACTTGTTAACATTATTTTATAATGATAAAATATAATTTAAGTACTTATATTTATAAATCAACTTTTTGAATAGTTAAATTAATTTTATTAATATTAAATTATTTTGAATAACCATTTTTTTATTAATTTTATCATTACTATAGGGTTAAAATATATTTCAACTTTCTTAAGCTATAACATTTATTTATAATTGGATTGTTTTAACTTAAATTATATTCCATGTTTATTTTTTAAAATAAAATTTTCTCATAAAATATTAAAACTCATTATAAATTAATTCATTTTAAAATATATATATATATATAAGGAAATTGAGCTTAAAATTTTCATGATGTTACATTCTCCCCCCACAAATGAATTACGCCCTAGTATTTTGTTCATAATACTTAGGAAAATTATTAATTTCAATCTTCACAACTAAGAAAAACTAGAATGACTGAACTTCTATATTCTTAAGGGTACTTATTTACATAGAAACTAAAATGAAAATTCTATCGATTAGAATTTTCAACAATGAATAATCTCCAAATTTTTCTAGATTTCTACTCTCACACCACTATAACTTCCCAAAACTGTAGCTCTATATTCATTACTAAAAACATGTTGTATATTTTTTTATAAAAGATAACTAAAAAATGCACATTACATTAGATAACCAAGTAAATTTTCCTGTCTAGGTTTTAGAGAATTATAAAAAACCTTACATAAAATCATAGTTTATAAAAATAATAATAAAATATTTATCTGGATTTGTGTGTGGTAACTCCTTAATAAAATTCAACCAATTTAGAATCTATAAAAAACCAATGAAAAATATTTTAAAACATGAGATGATCATAGAAATTCTGTTAAGGAGTTTTAAAACTATCAAAAAATACTTTTATAAATACATATTTAAAAACTCTTAAAACATTTTAAATAAAATATAAATATTTGATATATAAAATACTTTTTAGATAAGTACTTATCAATTTGAAAATTATATTCAAAATATAATCTTTGACAAAAACTTGGATTTCTCCTTAAAAATATTTTGAAAATAATAATTCTTTTATGGATTAAAATGATACTTAGATGTTCTTATGAAATCAATGTTAAAACTATCAGTATCTCTTATAGGAAAATCCCTTATTGAGGTCATGGGTTTACTCCTCATTCATCATCATCTCATTCGATGCCCAAGTGATAAATTTAAAGAAATTTTTTTAATAGATCTCTCTTTCTCATTAATAACCCATTTAAAACTTTTTGAAATCTTAAATATATTATTTTCTGGGAAGAAAATTATTTTTATAACTTCTATGGTTGGGAAAATATCATTTTTAGGAGAAGTGTTAGGAGAAATCCTTTTTTTCAAAATTACTTACATACATAATCCTAATGACTTTGAAATTAAAACTAATGTTTTTATAAAAAATGAATGATGTATCAATAATTATAGATGATGACCATATCTTCTATGAATTACTTTAACATAATTTACATAAAATGATAGATTTTATCAATTGAAATTACATATAGAATCTAATAAAATCTAATTAATTTCAAGCTATGGATTTAAAATGAAATCATAAAACTAAATGTCCCTTTACAAATAAAAATAAAGACTTTATTTTAAAAACATTATCATGATATCATAGAGTTTCAAATATAATAACATCTTTATAATTGCATTTTTTTAGAATATATAGGTGTGTGTGTGCATTTTGAAAATAAATACATCCCTTATAGAATTGAATTTATCCATATAAATACTTTATGTATAATAAAATCATAAATGTTTTTGAAAAATAAAATCATTTTCAAAAAAAATAAATTCATATTTGTTATAAAATAATAATCCCTTAAATTTTATTTTCTGAAGACTTCTTCTTCTTCTTGGTATAAGACTCACTCACTCTCTTTCTTATTTGTCTCACACATGGTGTGAATACTCAATCAATGTGTGTAGCACTCAAGAAGGGTGTGTAGTACTCAAGTAGGGCATGTAACACTCAAGAAGGGCATTAGAATTAGTCAAATATGGATAAAGTTATGGTTATATATCCAATTCATGAATTTTATATCTATAAATATATGAATTATTTATTTCAATTTCTTTGGGTGAAATTATTAGTGGAAAAAAACATGAGTGAATTCATTGGATGGTCCAAAATTGAATTTATGGAAATCCAAGAGAAAACCATATCATTAGATAATTAATTTATATATATATATATATATGTATGTATGTATGTATGTATGTATGTATGTGTATTTTGTCAAAGGAAAATGGTTAGATCTGATGAAATTGAAAAATAAATGCACTAACTCTGATGGTTATAGTTTGGAATCAAGGAAGAAAAACAACAGAGAAGAATTTATAATAAAAAACAATTATGATTGTACATTTATATCGATTCAAAATATATATGTTTTATAATTTTATTAGATTGATTTGATATAGGATTTTGTAAGAATCTCGGTCTACATCCAACTGTTAAATTGATATAATAAAAGTTATTTACCCACATCAAAACCAAAAAAATATAGGAAAACCACGAACAGGGACTGCTGAAATCAATTGAGGAATAAATATCGAGGAAGACAGTAAGCAGGTCACTTATAAAAAAAATGATCCATTCAAACACCTAGAAAAATAAAATACCGACCTACAAGTTCTTCAAACTGAAATAAAGGAGGAGGAAGAAGGAAATATTATTTCACATGAATTGTCCCATCTGCATTTTAATCTTCCTTCACAACTGAATCCCTTTCCTCGATTGAAATCTATATTTGTAGTTGAACCTCTCCTCTCTAGCAGTCAAACCTCTTTAGGTGTTTGGTCTGCAATCAAGACCTCCATCCATGGCCAATACCCCATCTATGGTTAAACCCCTTTTTTTCTTGTCCTCCCCTCCTATCTATACTCATCTGAAGCCCGATCCCCCCTTTCTACCTTCTTATCCCCTTGATTTCTCCCTTATCCAAAAATCTTATTTATCCAATTTTCATTCCCTTTTTATAAAATAAATTTATAAATTAAAATATATCATGTAATTTGAATTTTAAAAAATTAATAATATTAATTTTTTTAAAATTATCATCATTTTTTAATTTCATATATTTCATAATTCAAAATTTTATAACAAAAATTTATAAGTTTCATAATTTCAAAAATATATTGCCTTTAAAGAATTTAAAATTTCAATTTAGATACTTCGTATATATAAACATATATTTTTAAAATTTTCCTCTAATATATATACATATATGTGTATACTCTATTTTAAAATTAAATTTATAATCTTTGTAATTATTATTTTTATTTAATATCACATTTATAAAAATAATATTTATAATTTTGAATATTAATTTAAAATAAAATCTTATTTCTTGAAAATGTTAATTTATTTGTTTAATTATATTACCTTTAATTTAAATTAGGTACACATAAAAAAGTATATATAACTTTATCATTCTTATTAAATATTATATCTCACATAATCATAATTTCATAAATATAAAATTTTAGTTACAAAATATTATAATTTTTGTAAAAAATTATTGGATAAGATTAATTATTAAAATTAGTTGGTAATAATCAACTATAATTTAATTACTTGTTATTATAAATCAATTTTTAAAGGGTCTAATTAATTTTCTTAATGTTAAATTATTATGTATAACCATTTTTTTAATAATTTTATCATTACTATCAGGTTTAAATATATTTCAACTTTTTTAAACCATAATATTTATTTATAATTGGATTATTTTAACTTATATTATATTCCATGTTTATTTTTTTAAAGAAAAGTATCTAATAAAATATTAAACCTCATTATAAATTAATTCATTTAAAAATTATATTAAAAAAATAATCTTATAACTTACAGGATGTTACAAAAATATCTAGCTAGACTCTTCTCACACCTACCTCTTGAGTTTTTACATTCCTACATCCAGTCTATCATTACTTCTCAAATGATAAATGGAACTCTAATACCATTTTTTTCAAGAAGAAAACCAGGTCATCCCATAACAAGTAACCCATGTCAGCCCATGGAAAGGCCAGAAGGTCCTTCTATATCCCCATGGGTTGGAAACTAGTTCATGAGAAAAAACATATAAAATGGGAATGATTTCACCTAAAAAGTAATAATAAACACATAATAGTAATATACCAGAATACTAGTATAGTGCATCCATACTTTAGACTCCCATTAAAAACTAAACAAGGAATGACTAGAATAAATATACAAATCACTATAAATATAAAAAAAACCATAATAGAAACCATTGTACAAGAGTGTTTATCAAGGTTGATATAATATCAATACAAAATTATCCAAAAGAAATAAAAAATACTAACCATAATCTCGGTGTGACCTAATGTAACTATCTAACCACATCATCAACTTCTCCAAAAGTGATCATATAATAAAAATAAATCCAATTGAAGAATATACACAAAAAATTGAACCTATAAAAAGCAACTTCATCTACAAACACCAAGTTGTGTGAATACTGTGAAATTTTAATGGGCTAATGGGATTGCGGTAAAGAGTCTATGTGATTCCTTTAATAAAACATTTACATTAATATTAGTTTTAATTAAATTAATTAAAAGTAATATTTTTTTGTTTTTTTTTGTAAAACAACTTATAACAATTTCTCAAACTCTGTTGAAAACTAGAATATTTTCATAAACCATACATTCATCTACACATTATAAATTCCATATTGAAATAATATTTTTGAAACCCCTTTAAAACCATTTTTATAAACACGATATCATAAGTATATAAATCACTAGATGAGACATCAATTCATAATAAAAAGTAAATTAACAAGCTAAAAATTAGTGACTAAATAAATTAAAAAATTGAACATAAATATAAAACAAGAAACACATCATATAAGACCAAAAAGCAGGGGGAAAGTAAAACTATATAACTTCCAAGGAAATATTAAATTTATGATAGAATGAAATTATAATGAATTATATTAAAATTAAATGGTTTTGGTAAATAATTACTCATTAATGGGAAACTTTAATGGTATATATAGTCAAGGTACTCTAAGATAATTTAACACTCTTGTGATATGACCAATTCTATATAACCACTCATTGGTCGTTAGGAGAGGACTCATTATTGCTAAAAAACCTAATCACCCTATATCTTCTAAGGGAAATATCACATCCCTATAAATATATATAATATGGATCATTTAAGTAGTAATGTTTAATTAGTGATGTTTAATCAAAATCTTGGTGAGAATATCCAAATAAAATCTAGTGTTCCTAGTCCTAGAACCCTAACTAAGCAAGTAGGGTTCCCATGAATTAACTAGCTAAAGTTTGGAAGCATTTTTGTCATCATGAACCATATGAAACAAAAAAAATAGTCGTAATAATAAAATAACATCTTCCTTATAACACACCCTTTATGAAAATATCCTCTTTTCAATCACATAAGAAACAAACCGTATAAAGTTTGTCTCACAAATTCTGCCAAAATAACCAACATGTAATACAATGGGTTGTTTTCCATTGCCATTAATTGAGACAACTATCATTATATATGAAACCTATATATTTGTGATTTTTTGGTTCTTCATTCACTTTTTAAAAGGCAAGAAACCATCACCACCATGGGTGATGGTTTTAGGTCCTTGAATGCAATGTGATGATGGGATGTCATCTCTTCCTTTCATGGATTCCTATATAGAGTTCATTTCGAAGTTTAGTAATCCCTTATATATTTAAGATACACTGGATAATCTCATTCCTAGTTACATATTTAAGTGGGAACTATTGAATTGCATCACTAGATGCCTTAGTAGTGTGAATGTCTTCTATTGAAGGGGGTGAGTCTTTGGTCTTCATTGAACATCATTGTCTATCTTGGGAAACTGTGAATATCTTCCTTGGGATGGGCCATGATATTATTCTATGTTAACCATAATGGGGATACTAGGTTCAAGACCCAATACTTTTGGTGTTCATACCATGAATAAACTTATGATTTTATTCATAATTCATCCTTTTCTTATTTCCTAGTCCAACCCAGGCTTGTTGCCAGAGGCTTCTCATGCTCTTCACATGAGGCATCATGTACTCATCAAGGAAACATAGGATAATATCCTAAATAATCCTTGAATCATAACTAGAAGAATCATATTCATGTCACACATGGTTATAGTCTTTTTCTATTCTCTTAAGGGGGAATAAAGGGATCCTATACTTTTCACGTAGACTTCTTATGCTCATCACATAAGGCGTCTCATGCTCATCACATGAGGAAAGAAATTATACTCATCACATAAGGGTGAGGAGATCCAATGATTGTTAAATATGATTCTTATATTTGTCACATAATACACCTCATGATCATCATATGAGGTTCCCTAGGCTTGTCGCATAGGGCTATGTTTCTGATGCATCAGATGAGGATGCCATATGCTCATCTCTTAGGACCTCTTGGACTTATCACATAAGATCGAGTCATGGATTTAAAGTATAATTGGAATTTTTCCCATATATTATTATCAAGTATAGGTCTGGAAATCAATTAATATCCAAAGTATATGGTTTTTCATGGTTTAATTTCTTTTTTGGATTCTCACGGTATAATATCTGATGGGGACTCTTCCCATATATGCAAATCACATACAATTCTTATCACAGTTTAATGTCCAGTGGGGAAAAATCCACATTTTATCATCATATATGGGTGGGAAAAGGATAATGTATAGTTGGGAAAGTTTTTCATGGTTTATAATACTTTGGGGATTCCCATCATTTAAATTATAGTAGAGACACTTCCCATATATGCTCATCACATACTAGACCAGCCATAGGTTAATGTTCATTGGGGATAAATCCATATACACTCATTACATATTGGAGAACATAGTTTAATTTCCATTGGGGATAGTTTTTAATGATTTAAAGTCTTTTGGGTTTCTCATAGTTTAACTCTATGGGTAAATCTTCTCATATACACTCATTATATACTAGGACAGTCACAGGTTGTCAGGTTGTTGTCTATTGAGGAAAAATCCTTATAATCTTTACATATATAGGCAGGAATATGTCAATTCCCAATGGATATGGTTGGTCTTGATTAAAATTACAATGGTAATTATCATGGTATAATTTCTAGTGGGGAGCTTGGAAATATATGGTGATAGGTTTGGTATACATCAGAAAGATGATTAGGCTTCAAAGATACCACTTCCCAAGGGGGATATGGAATGTTGGTGATATTGGGATTGATCCTTGAAAAGGAATTATACATTCCCTAATTAATGACACATATTAAAACCCATATATTTGAAGGATCACAATTTATGGTCATGTGATAATATAGTACCTTTCATTTTAATTTCATACAATATGGACTCTTTGTTGAAAAAAGAGAGATAAAAAGGAGTGGTGCGGGGTTATTCTTTGGGATTCCCAAAAGATGGGGATCATATCATGCTCATCACATAAGTAATCCCATTATAATTACACACAGAATCCTGAGTTAATCACACAAGCAACCCTATGGTCTTAAAATAAGGTATCCTATATTTTAACATCCTTTGTCGATGATATTTTTTGTTGTTTAACATCCTTCATTAAATACATTAGATGAAGTTTAACATCTTTCAATAAGGATATTAACTACTATTTGGCATCTTGTTTTGAGGATTTTGGATCAATTTAACATTTTTTGATATAGACAATCATGTTGTGGAAGCAGAAATAATAATGGATCTTGTGGTGTTTATACACTAAGATACTCAATATAGAGCATGGATTTTCGAGTATACTGGGGTGGTTTCTCAAGATAATTACATGAATGGAACTTAAACTTGATAGAAGGACTAAAATATTACTCCAAAACTAGGAGAAAACATGTGGGGATTCCAAACATGTTTTTCATACTAACTGAATCATCTTGTCTATTGGTAACTAGGTAAGAGAGGGAACAGTTGTGATCTACACCTTATAGAAATCATGAGTCCATGAAGTTTAGCATAATGCAGTAAGAATTATTATTATTTTAATGGGGTGGCATCATAGGATTAAATTGTTATTTACCAATGGTTTTTTTATGGTATGATGGGTGAAATCACATGAGGTTTCATATTCTCAACATAAAATGAATCTCGTTATCATTTCATGGGTAATATTTGGTTTTTCTAATAATACATTCTATGTTCCTCTTTTAGGGTAAGTTATAGATTATTATCTTGTTCCAAGTACAGTTGTGTAGTGAAAGGGTTGAAAATAATAGATTAAATAAGGATTACACATTGATATTCTTGAGTACTTCTAAGGAGAAAAACTTTTATGTGAATAAATAACATAAGGGATTCCCAAGAAATCGGTGGAATGTCATTTCTATCACATGAGGCATCTTTTTTTCATCACTTAAGGCATCCTATTCTCACAAAACAGGGCATCATGGGTTTTTTATCCAAGGCATATTATTCTCATCAAATAGGGTAGGTTTTATTTTAATATATTTCATTGATGGTTTCATATTATTAACAGGTATACAATGAGAGATTTATTGAGGATTACAAATTGGTTTTTTCTAAGGTATTTCTAAGGAGAAATAAAAATTATGGTCAGACTTACACAAGGATTCCTCGGGTGTTGTTAGAGAGTAGTAAGTATATGTATGGGACATATGTGAGGTATTATTGGGTGGAGGAACCACAATTTTGGTTGATCTTAGAAATCTAGAATGAATGAATTTGGAATGGGTATATGTGGGAACCATTGTCCATTAACTTGCATGAAATATTTTTAGGTGATAGGTGGTAAGAAAATCAGTATGATTGTTAGTATTTCATAAATATTTTGAGTTAGATGAAAATTTTACATTTGTGTGTCATTTCATATGAATTTGATTTTGGATAAAAAAAATTCAAACAACATTATATTTGTAAAAAAAATTAATTGTGTGATGAATTTCCTATAATCACAAATATGGTTTTTTTATGGAAAATAGTTTTTTAAAACATATTCAAATGATTTTCAATGCATTTAAAAGTTTTTATAATTGAATTAAAATAATTTTATCACCAATATATAATAATTTTATGGGATGTTAAAATTGTATGACTTGATTTATAGGAGAATAGAGCACCAACTTACACATTTTGGAGACTGTCCACAAAAATGGGGGATGATACGGTACTTATAGGCTTTATTCTTTGTTTTTACATGACTTTCAAGATCTCAAAACTATATAATTGTGTGTTTCCACAACTTTTGGTGTTCACAACATTAAGTTTCATACAATTATATTATTTTCTCTATAATAACCTATGGAGGAGTTTTATGAACACAAAACCAGTGACTTCTGTGTTTATATAAAGTCTAGTTTGTACAAGTCTGAGTTGCACAAGAATCTAGAATTTTCTCCATAACTAGTTTATCAAGGAATTAAAACATTTAATGACCATAAATTTTTGTTTTTAATATTATTTGGTCTTCATGACTAGAAAAATAGAAGTCTCATAATAAAAATTTCCTATTATTAATTTTCCCCAATAGAATGTACTTTTCAATCCCAAAAAATGCCAAGAAACCCATAGAAAATGATATTTTTTGTTTCAAACCCCTCCAAATACATTTTTTAGTTCCAATAGATTCCACCCTCATAATGGTGTATGAATAGGATGAGGAGGGAAATAAAGATAAAATGTTGTAGTCAGCACTAAAAAATACATGTAATAAAGTTCATTATGTCTTGACCATGTTAATTAAACAATATACTAAATCCCATAAGCCCAAATGAGTCATGTTTATTGAAAGAAATAGTAGTAAATATATGATAATTCAATTTCATGATAGTATTGGCTAGGGTCGTATGGATTATTTCATAATATCAGACACTAAAGGAACCCATAAAGATATGGGAATTGTGTTAGCATGATTCCATGAATTAGATGTGCTATCAAGGTGAAGGATACCTGAGGGGGAACACCATGGGAGTTAAAATTAATTACCTGATAAAAATGAATATAAATATATTTAAATTTCATATCCATGTTTCTAAATGATAGATAAATGTGTAAGATAGGTTAAGGAAGACCGTTGACCGCATTGGAAACATGGGTTCCACTATTTTACTATTGAAGATATATCCACCTAGATTTATACCATGGATAGGAGTTGGGACTTTAGAGAATTTTTCCATCATCATAGGGGAGTCCATTCAGATATTATGTGGTTGGTACCTTTAGGGTATGTTCCATGGATGGGAGAAAGGCCTTTGTATTGTTGTTTTGTCACTGTAAAAGTACATGTTTGGACTTAAAATTGGATGTTGACCAAAATCAGGGGATATAAAATAAATCACTGAAACAATAGGATTATCAAAATTATTTCAAGGAATCATATTTTTATTCAATAATGTATCAATTATATCAATGGAGATTACCAAAAATATTTAATGAATTTCAGCTAGTAGCAAAAATACATATGTCCTTCGGGTGAAAGACATGATAATGGGATTAGATCGTGCTCTAGGAAGCAGACTAATGATCTTAAAGGATTCCTATATTATGGTTTCATCACTTTAACCAAAATGGGAAAATGTTTTATAGTTACATATCATAGACTAAGGTTTTTTCCTTTTGAGGTTGTGCAACTAGGACCAGGGGATTTTACCTTTTATGGTTCTGTAGCTAAGAAAAAGGGGTGGTTCCTTTTATGGTTGTGTAGCTAAAAAATGGGTGGTTCCTTTTATGCTGATTTGTGCCTTAGAGGGTAGGTAGGTATTTGGATCACTATTCCATCACCATATAGGATTTAGTATTGAAATTAATGGTTGATAAAGTAATTAAAAATACAAGGACATAAATTATTAAGATGAAGGAAAGGGATCAAATTGATGTCCAAGAATAATAAGGCTACACTTTGGTGAATTGGGAATATCAACCATGATTAAAGGAGTTTTCAACCCATATAGTAAATAGGGAAAATAATTCACTACACTTTGGGGAAGAACATTTGAGTCCCTAGTGAAATATAGATTAAATTCATATATCTTGGAAAATGGAGTACTAGCACTTTTACATCATGGAGCATGGACCATGGAGTGATACCCATTTGAGTTCATGGATCTTGGACCATGAAGTGAGGATGGTCTATATGGTACTGGATAAATATATAACTTAGCGGGAATTGGTAGGCTAGGTTCCAATACAGACAACCTAGGGGGGGAAAGGCAAGCAGTTTAAGGTCATAATTCTTAGACTAAAAGTGGTAATTATTTAACAAGATTGATTGAAACAAACCCAACATGAATGGGAGATCTCAATGATTGAATTAAAAATTTCTAATTGGTTCATACTATTTAGGTTCATGATTCTTAGACCGAACTTGGGGTTGCCTATATGAAATAAGATATAGAAAACCTGACATGAATTGGAGACCCAATACCATTATAGAGAAATCCAAACCTTCATTCACAAATTTTCTGGTCATGATGCTTGGACTGTAGTGGTCTTCCTTTTAAAGTTGGGAAACTAGTTACCAGAACATGTTGTTTAACATAGTATGTAAATTATTTTTGGTTATATGGTTTAAATTCATAAAACTAGGGCTGAAGGGGAAAATTGATGAAGAGTTGCTCTATCTTTTTCTTTAATTAGTGAGTCTAGCAAGTATAAACTGAAATTTTATTGGGCTATATTTTAGATCCCAAAGTATTTTTTCCCTTCTTTAGTTATTCTTTATCTTTTATCAATGTTATAAAAATGGATTACATGGAGATCAAAGTATTTTCATTGGCTTATGTCGCCATTTATGAGTTTTTGGTTTGATGACCTTTTATACATCCTCCCTACTGTAATTTAATGTTTTGAAGGTTTGACCATTAAGGTATAGTGTTTTAGGTCACACATATTTGATCAAGAGTAAGGAAACTCATATGTTAAGTATAATGATAAAACACATTGTGAATTGGAAAACTTATATTCCAATATATAATAGCCTTAAATACGAGGTCCCATGGTTTAAGGTCATGATTCATCAACTGAGTGATGTTTTTTACATAATACTAAGGGTGAGGAAAAAATTTCATGAATTATAGGGACCAAAACTGGCATACAAAACCTCATATGGTAATGTACATAGTTTAAGCTCATGATGCTTAGACTAAAGTTGAGGTCATCTACAAAGTTTTGGTGGAGTGAACCCATCATAAGTTGGATAGTATCGTGCCAATATAGACACACTCAGGGAGAAAAAATATATAGTTTAAGTTGATTATTTTTATACAAAAGTATTTTTGGGGTTTAGGGTTACATGTCTTGGACCACTTCCATATAGGAATGACACCACCTTAATATTCCAGAGGGAAATAAGACTTAACAAAGAAGTGTCATGTGTTGGGATATTTTAAGAGGAATTGGATATTTTGGTTGATCCTAAGATAAGAGATATGTGGTTCACTATATTTCCTATTAATTTATAATCAAGATAAAAATATTTCTAGAAGGTAGTGTTGTAGGAGAAGAACCCCAAGAGCTGAAAATTAATTCTTCATAGATCTAACTTATGTATAGAAGTATGAGAGAAAATAATTTAAGATCTATTGAATAGTAGTGGATAAATCCTATTAGGAATTAATATAAGTCCCATTACTAGAATAAACAGGGTCATATGTTCAACGCATGTTCATGAAAATGGAATGAGAGATCTAGGAATAATTACATATCCCTCAGAATGGGAATCAAGACACATATAGTTCAAGAAGTTTGTGTGGTATAAGATTGAGTCCATAAAGGGTGTATCCACACATGAGAGGATCTAGGATATCACAAAGTTTAAATTCATATAGTGGGGACTATTTAGGGTAGTTTAACATCAACAAACAAGGAAATTGAACATGCAGTTTAACATCATATAGTGAGGAAGAGAAAGGTATTTAATAAAATTTAAGTTCATATAGCATTAACCATATGGGGAAAGGTAGTCTGTAGAGTTAAAGGGTAAAGAAAAAACCAAGAGTGGGGATCCAAGCTAAAATACTAATGTTGGTAACCTTAGGATGGGTGATTCATAGTTTATAGTAATGGATCTTCGTTCAAAGGTGAGATAGTTTATACAAAACTAGATGAAGGAAAAGGGTGGTGTGAATTAAGGGCCCAATTCCAACATAGGATGTATTGGAGGAAAAGGTATACGGTTTTGGGTCATGGTTCATAGAAAAAGTATGTGATGAATCTCATGTTTTTGGGACATAGACTATATTTATAAGAGGGTATCATTAGTTCAACACACATGGGGATAAAGGAAACCTGACAATGAAATGTCAAGAACCGAGATAATAAAGAGGTGATGTGGATTCTATGTTTAACAACTATATAGGAGATTCATACACCATTACATATCCAATGGGGAAATTATCAAGCTATATATAGTTCAAAAACGTTTTGTGCTAGGACTCCAAAACCATAAGGGGGGAATCCTCTTAGAAGAGGATCCAAAATAAAACACAGTTTAAAGTCGTGGAATAGGGATGGTGTCATGCAATTGAACATCATGTGATAAATTCTTTGATAATTTATTTTAACATCATATGGTATGGAAAAAATGTATGTTTGATAAAGTTTACATTTGCATAGCTTTGACCACAAGGGAAAGGTGGACCGTATATAAAATGGGAAGAGGGAAACCATGCAAAGGGACTCTAAGAACCAATGATTCTATAGGAATCCCCAAGAAGGCTGGTTCACAATTTAATGTTGTTTCACTTGTACTGATGGTGAGAATGATTTTACAAAATTGATTGAAGGTAAAACCTAACATTAATTGATAATCACACAATCTAGTATAGATATTCTTGGAGGTAAAGGAACACAGTTTATGTTCATAGTTCATGGACTGACTCATGATTGGGGCTTAATGTTACAGGTATTGGACAATCTCCATCTAAGGGTGGTATCACTTCAATGATCACATTGAAAAAGGAAAATTGGAATGGAAATATATCAAACCAAGACAAGGAATATGCGATATAGAGTTTGTGGATGATCCTTAGATAATAGATCCAAGAATCCTTATGTATCCTTTAGATATAGATCAATCCATACATAGTTTTAGAATTTGGTGTGGTAAGAGACCAACACCAAAAGGTGGAATACTCTTAGGAAAGTATTAAAAATACTATGCAGTTTTAAGTCATGTGATTGGTAATATTCTATGAATTTTGATGTCATGTGACAAGTATGTTTCTTTTTGAAAAAAGTGACAAGGATGTTGAAAATGTAGTTTAATATCATATGGTAAGGATGAGGAAGATATTTTATAAAATTTTAGTTCATATAGTTTTGAGTAAGAGTTTGGATAGTCAAAGAAATACAAAAGGAAAAAAACAAATATAAAATTATATTTTAGTGTTATAAAAACATCCTTGAGGGGATGCACATAGCTTAAGGTCAAGTTGAATAGACCATAATGCTATTGGAATTTAATCTCATATAGATTTGATTGGGTGAAATAATAATTTATAGTCATATTGTATAAAATGATGGGGGTGAGATGGATTTCCTAGATAGAGTAAATAAAAGTTGATGTAATTGGAGGGAAATAGGGCCCTGAAGGCTCAAGATTAGAACTAATTAGCCCATGAATATGAGTCTCACATTTTTTATCATCATGATGTGTAGAAAAATTGGGTTGTACAGTTTATGGTCATGCATCTAGGACCCTGGAATTCCTTGATAATTTTAGGAGATGATGATCTAAGAACAATAAGCCTATGTGAATTATGCTCGGTGTGGGAAACAAAGAGTATAGGAAGATCACCCAAGTTACATGAGAGTGCACAAGAGTGTAAAAGGGGGTGGGGTTAAAATGACATATCGACTATTGGAATCAAATTTGTAAAAGGGGAATCCGGTTAGGGAATTTCTATACAAGACCAACTTTCCTTACTTATACATAAAAATCCATGAGTAGGATAATACAAAGAGAATTTAATTCCACCGGAACAAAGGGGTGGTGGAAAAAGTAAATTGTGACTTCTAGGATTTGAATCTAAAAATAGGATTTAGGAAATGGTTGAGGATGACTCCAAACCAAGATAGGGATGATGGTACCATTTTTATATCATCCATTATGGGGTAAGAAAAGTGAGGTTTGACCACAACCCATGTCTTTGAAACATGAGACTTGTCACATTGATGTTGAAAGTCTTTTGGGACATTTAACTTGAATGGTAGGTGAACCATTATAGTTTTATTCTATCTCCATAGGTGATTTTGTTTATACATGGTGGATAATGGGGATCTAAATCAAGGAAAACCTATAGTTTGAAGATAGATTGAAGAGGATGTCCAGGTAGAGTTAAATACTCCAAGTGTAACGCCACTATTATTTAAACACATCACAAGGAATATTTCTATAAGGAATTTTCAAACCAATATCTTGATAGGAGTGTTGTCACAATGTCTAGTGATAATAGGGAAACCAATGGAAGGTTACTGATCCTAAAGATTGGGTAAGAATGGTAAAATTTTAGTAGATGCAATGATGTCTACTCCCAAAATAAGTGATCCGGGAATCCCTACGATCACACGGAATGGGAATAAATCTAAAAAACATCAGAATATTTTAGAAAGAGACTCACACTAAAGGAGTGGTATATCTACTTAGGTGATGATGTTGAATTGGTTTTATAGGTTAATCATTATATAAAAATATGCAATATATAAAATTTAAGGTCATGTAGCTAGGACCAAAACTGGTGTAGTTTAATATCTTGCAGAAAGGACATGAAACACGCAATTTAACATTATACCGTGAGGATTTTGTTCTTTAAAATTTAAAATCATGAATTTAGGGTTTTGAACATGCATTTTAACATAATATGGTGAGGATGTTGTGATATGCAGTTTCCTGTCATGCAGCTCGAATGATCCTAAAGTAGTTTAATGTCATGTGAGATGTAATCTTGCTATATAGTTTACCATTTTACAACTCAAAAATAAAAATTTAAATGATATTTAGTTCATATTTTTACAACTTAGGGTAATGGGGAAGTTCTCGAAAATAGGATGTGCCTTAATAAAGTGTGGATATATCCACTAAAACCCTGTAGCTGGTGTGATCCATGTTCAGTGTGTGAATCATGGACTAGAAGAAGACCTCTCATATCACATGAGTGTGTGAAACAAGGGAAGATGGCCTGGGGTAGAAATTTTACATATAAAACTATAAATGTGCCATAAAAAGGGATTTTTTCTAATGGATGGGTCTCTAAATGACTATTATACTCTTTTATATTGTGTGAATTCACAAGGAAGTAGCATCAAGAGAGTAAAAATTCTATTGGAATGAAATAGGGCAGTGGTGAAATAAATCACGACCTCTATGATCTTAATCATAAAGGAGTGTGATATATGGACAAATTGTAACTTATGAAAATGTATTAAAATAATAGGTTCCACTACCTAATTTTCAAGGATAGGGAAATCAAATGATGGTTTACCACTAACCATAACTTTAGAACATGGACCTATCATTTTTTTAGGAATACTCTATAATGTGTTCCCTGGAGAGGAGGCAGACCTTTAGAGTTATGTTCCATCACCATAAAGAAGTCCTTCCAAACATGGAGCACAATGGAGATCCCAATGGAGTAATATTTAAGGTATAAAGGTGAACTAAAATAATATTCGTGTAGATTAACGCACTCTAAGTGTTATGCCTTCATGAATTTTTTATGTAAATAAGTTGTATCATCTTGAATTAAGGAACCAATGTGGCTACCTGGGGATATATAGTTTAAAGTCATATAGTATGGACCCAAATTTCATTCCCTTTGTTATTATGAACCCAAGGCCAATGTGAAACTTTTAGGTTCATATAGATAGGACCAATGATAATCCCTTTAAGTTCATTCATGTAGGACCAATGACTTTACTTTTAAGTTTATATACACAGGGCCAGGGATATTCATTTTATGTTCATACATACATGACTAGGGATTCTCCATAGTTTAACTAATTGTAGTGTGGAAGAGAGATTTTCCTTTTAAGGTCATTTCTAAAGGATCCGGGATGTTTCTTTAATGTTTTTTCACTCATGAATAATGATGTTCCTTTCAAGGTCATTCGCTCAAGAACAATGATAATAATTTAAAGGGTGTGGACATAGGAAAAGGGATATGGTTTAGTTTATTATAATATAGTAGGGATGAACCCATATAGTTTAATGTCATGATAAAATTATATAAAAAGGAAATAATCCTAGATATAGTTCCTCTGGGTGGAGAGATGTCACAATGAGTAGACTCAGGATTTAGTTGCATTATTATATAGGAGGCAACCCATGTGTCCTCATTTTGGGTACATCTTGAGAACCTGTGCTATTACCAAGTTCCACTCATCAAACTAGATCCTTACACATCACACTTTTAATGTCAGAGTAGTGGTATGGGATTATGTAAACCATAAGTCTAACATCATTAGTATCCCTCAAAGGGAATATACTATATCCTCTATGAATCTGTACTTATTGAGAGTCTTTATGTGAGTATGTATCTTAGACTTCAGAATGAGCTTCCTCAACTAGATTTGTGTCTTCACCCATGAGTTTTTGTGGTGTAATAATAGTCATTTTAATCAAATCCTGGTGATTTGGGATTCTTAATGGTCATGGGTGACCACCTATAGGTTCCCCTTATGCCCCCCCCCCCCAGTGCAAGTGTGCATGTTCCCAAATAATGATATGGTCTATGTCATGGGGATAATTCCCATGATAATTAATGATAGTATTATGTAGTGGACATATAACTAATTTTTCTTTATCATGTGGAGAAACACCAAGTTTTTTTATTGTGGTACCATAGGTTTAGGGAGTCATACTAGTGAGCCTAGTAAGTGGTTGTGGTTTTGATACTAGTCTAGAAAATATTCCTTCCTGTATAGTGGTCAGGATGGCATGGGATGTGATGATAGTGGTAGGAGTTATGGTAGTTCATGGAATATGTATGATGAATTTCACCCCAAAGTGGGAACCATTTATATAGTAAGCCAAACCTATAACACATATAATTACCTTATTTTCAATATAAATATCCAATAAACATAACTCAAGGATCTATATGTATGGTGTATTTATAAGACTAGGTACATAATACATAAAAATGAGTCTAAAACACAAAAGATTTAATTTATACTCTATAATGATCTCATAAATCTATTTGAGTTCCTAAAAATACATTGGATAGCTGAAGGAATACATGAACAAAAGGGGTGAGATAAAAAACCTATTAAAGGAATAAACATTGTATGAAGTATACATATGAATCAAATGAAATATCATGATATCATAAAAGGAAGGGTAAATGAATGATCACATAGAGGCATAAAATAACTATAAAGGAAACAAAATATCTATGAATCATAGGAAAGCTATAGAAACCAAGAACATGATATAATCATATGTCAAGGATAACCACCAAGAAAACATCACATGGTGGATAGAGTCATATCAGGGATTAGGTTTACTCTCTAATTCCATACATATCATCTCATGAGATGTGATAATTACCCAATTCATTAGATAACTATCTGTTCACACCCATAATAACATGTACATGAATATATGTTTCATGTTAGGAAATCATACAGAAGGCATAATCATCATGAAACCCAATGGAAAAGAAATGGGTTACATAATTGTGTATTATAACTTATCAAAATGGAATATTATAATGAACTCCACGAAAGAAGGGATTAAATAATTATTGGATATTCATATATAAATAAGTAACCATAGTACATGAAAATGAAATCCAAGCTAAACAAGTACATAAAAAGGATTGGAGAAATAATTTTGAAAAAAATCCTTCTAAGTGGGGTTTTAAGAAAAAAGGTAAATAATTATTAGAGGGTAAGGGAATAATAATTTTCAAAATACCATAAATGAACTAAATTTTATTTCCATAATAAAATGAGTTTTTTTTAAAACCATATAATTTTTTAAAAAATTCATTGAGTGGTACTTTAAATAAGGCAAGAAAACAGAAAAATTCTTTTTAATCAGATCTGCCTCATGAAATAAATTGAAAAGTGAACCTTCAGAACATGTATATCCCAATAAATTAAAGGTGAATTAAACTAGTTATATATATGTGGGACATATATACAGAATAAATGACATATAAATAATAATAATAGATATATAAATTAAGTTAAAGAGAGGAAAATCATGACCTAATGAAAATTGGGTAGTTCAGAGAGATCCCTTACCTTGTGTCCTAATTTGTTGGGTACTTTCATTTTATGTCATAAATAAAAAAATTACTAAATAAAATATTTAGAAGATTATTAAAATTTATTTTATTTATTATCAAGCTTTTATGTTAGTTAAAATTATTTTAATTGAGATATTTTTTCTATATTTTCTATTCTAAGGTCGTTCGATTCATGGTTCCATGATCAGATTAATTTCTGGATAATTATTTAAGTTCATTTGAAATAGGAATAAAACTATAGAATTTTAATGATTTGATATTCATGTAATTATATAAATTTAAATGATACCATGTATTCATGTGTGTTCCAATATAAGGAAGATTCATTTAGTAAAAATCTTATCGTTATATGGGTAGTTCATTTAGGAGGTTTTACTAACCCTCAAGAACTATGTCAAAAAAATTAATTAAATGGTTATTAATGCATTAAAAACATTACATAATTTATAATATACTTATTTCAATCACCATCTATGAAGGTAGTGGAGAAAAATTAATTATTTTGTTTATAGAGGTGGTGAACCAACCATATTATTAACAAATTTTTCATTTTAGAATGAAATGAGAAGAGGTTCTATGATGGAAATTCCATTAAAAATAACATTATAGTATATAAATGATACTAGAGTAATTATGTCATGTTTTATTGAATTTTGTTTTAGGATGAGTAGAAGAAAAATAAAAAATCTTGTTTGAGGGTATTACCTTCTCATTTGGATGTCTCCTCTTAGGCTTCCACTTAAGGCACCATAGTATTGGTATTTGAGAAGAATAATGATTCTTGGGACATATGGATATATTTTAGGATAGATTTGGGAAGATTTTGGGTAATCTTCAAGTCTTAGATGGTGTGAGGAGAAGGGATGGTGATGGTAGGTATTTATAAGTATAGAATAGGGGATTTTATGAATATGATATTCATTAGTTTATTATTTTTTGTCAAGAATGTCAATAGTGTTGAATATTAGGACTAAATAAATTAACTTTTTCATATTATTTTGAGATAATCATTGATTACATCACCCCATATGTAATAGATTATGTATTCAACTTTTAATGTTAAATACTATAGTTTTTTGTATGTCGATATTTACAAACAAATAAAATATTTAAATAAATACATAAATTCATCTTAACCATTATTTAATTTATATATTTAAAAAATTAAATTGATTTTATGAAAATAATTTTATATAAATGGTAAATCTATTTTTTAAATAAAATTATTATTTGTTTGAAAAATATAATTTTTACTATTATGATCATTTTTCTTACCCTTCAAAAAAAATTCTGGTATCATAAAATTACATTATTATTATAATAAAAATTAATTTTATTTTATAATAACATTTTTGAAAAATTATTTTGTTTCAGAGCATTATATTTTTTATAAAAATAAAATAAAAAATATATGTTCTACAAAAATTAAAAAAGTTAATTTATCATTTTTAAAACATTTATTTAAAAGTATCATGATATAAATATTTCATAATTTCATTTTATAAGATACATAAATATTATTTTACAATTACTTAGATGATTTTACTATTCTAATGGTTAGGTTACTACTCCTAATAGTGAGATTACTATTCAATTAAAAGATGAATATTCAATGGTAAAATTGATATTCAACAGTCATATTTGTAACGAACATATGAATTTCCAAACCTTTATAAATACTACGTGTTTAATTTATTCTTGATTTACATCTATTTTCTCACATGAATATAAATATTTTCATATTCAAAATGAATATTTCATTATTAATATTTTTATCCATTTCTATAGTGTTGTTTTTGAGTGCAGTCATTCTAAGGGATCAATCATATCTAATTTTAATATTATATTTATCTTAATTTCTATTTTTATCTCATTATTATAGTTTCTTTTCTTATGGACACCTTTATTCTATAAATTCAATATCTAAGTCAAAATAACAAAATATCACTTGTTTTAATTATGTGTTTCATGTAATTTGTATAATACAAAATTTCTAGATATGACACATTTATATAATCAGATGGGGGTTCCATTGATAAAATTATGGGTTGTTACATTCCCCTGCCCCCCTAAGAAATTTTTCACTCAAAATTTTATTTTATATATTAAGGTAAAAATAGTTGAGGTAATTATTCTTTATTACTTCCTTCAATTCTCATATCACCTCCTCGTACTTATGGTTCCACCATAATAATTTTACAAGGTGAGTTATCTTCTTGTGTGGAACTTTTTCTCTACAGTCCAAGAGTCGTCAAATTCTTCTCATAAGAGTGATAATGCTCCAACTATACCACCTATAGATTGAGCACATGTTGGGGAATTTGTATGTACTTTCTAAATACATATACATAGAAGATATTATATACTTAAGATAGGATTAGTGGTAGACTAAGTTTATAGGCTATAGATCTAATACGATCAATAATCTCAAATTGGATGATCTATCTAGGACATAGATTTCCCTTCTCCCAAAATATCATGAATCTATTCTATAGAGACATGTGGAGGAACACTTTATCACCAAGTTCAAACTGCATGCCCCACTTATTTTAATCATCACATCTCTTTTTTATACTCTAAGCTATAATGATGTTCTACTTAATGGTCTTGACCTTTTCGACTATTTCTTTAACCATTTTAGATCTCAGTATCTTTTGTTCACCAAATTCATCCCATCGCATAGGTGTTCTATATCTCATCCCAAAAATGGTTTTATATGGATCCATTTGTATTTTTTAATGGAAGTTATTATTATAAGAAAATTTGACCAGATAAAGATATTGATCACATTCTACTTTGAATTTCACTGAGCATACTCTCAACATGTCCTTGAGTTTCAAGCTTTTCTACTCAAATTATCCATCATTTTAGGTGTGATAATTCATATTGAAGTTCAACTTAGTATTTAAAGAATTTTGGATACTTTTCCAAACCATATAGGCAATCCTTGGATCTCGATCAGATTTAATCATTAGTGATATTTCATGCATCCTTAACACTTCTTTGATGTATATAATTACAATTCAATCGATTGATAATTCCTCTCAAATAGAAATGAAGAAGCCATTATTTTTAATATGATATAATATAACCCCTATGGAATTATTTTTTCTTTATATCATCAGATGACTAGTAAAAAAACCATAGTGATGATATTCAATTTTCATTTTTGTATGAGTAATAGTTGAATAACCCCCTTGTACTTTTTCCTTTCATCCTTCACTTGTTAATATACTAGGTGAATTGATGAATATTATATGATCTATTTCTTAATGTTTTCCAAAAAATATTGTTCTCTAAAATCATGATACATTTTTTATTCCTTGGGGGATAGAGAATGTCGAGCAATGTGAATCATTTAATATCTCCTTCATTGTCTCTAGATTTGATGGTACGCAGAGTCTTGAACCAAATCCTACAACTCCTTCATCATCAATTTGGATCTTTGAGGATTTATAGTTTCTTATAGCATCAACCTTCTTCTTTATTTTGACATCATCCCATTTATAATCCATTATCTTTTCTATAAGGGTTAGTTGAGAACTCATTTAAGAAACAAATGATGATTTTCTTTCCATTATGAATCACATGTACATGATTTTCATGCTTATGAATATCATATGATGGTACTATGGTATGAAGAAGAATCCAGTGGGCAAGGGATTTAAAATTTTCATCACCATAGAAACAAAACTTCATCATCTCAGGCAATCTGATCCTTTTTAAGGTCTAAGGATCTCGTGTGAATTGTCAAAGCGCAAAAAATTAAACTAAAAAATTACCTTGTTTGAATCGAAGTGCACTCAATAGTAACTCATCACTAGAAACCATTGATCAAAAGATCTTATACCTAACCCCTATAGATCTTCCACACATTCTTTAATAATATATGCATACATCATTCATCAAATTTCAGGTTCTAGTGCAGAGATCTGATGATTCCTTCGACGTCGCGACGATCAACTCAATCTTGTGTCTATTATTCACAAAATCATTCTTGGATTGGTCGCTTGAATATAGCCTTTCTATATCTAGGATGCAGGATGATAGGGGATCCATCAATCCATTGGAATGAATAATATATAAAAAAATTATCACATCTAAGATTATATAGTGGATGTCCAAAATACCCAAATAGGATTACCCAACCCCCTATATTTAATGTCCACTAAATAAGCAATAAATTAATAGTTAGGATGAATTAACTATGTCATAATCATCATTTATATGTTCTCACCCACTTTTAATATTTAATAAATATATTATTTGATAAACCTAGTTCATTAACTCAACTCATAATTACTGCTAATATTAAATAAACCTTGAATATTAAAATAATATTTGTTCATATAATATTTTTCCATGTATACACATAATAACTTATTGATACTTTTAATAAATAAATTCATCCAATTATTCTAATAATTAATTTAATTATTCATCGGTGATTGATAATAATTGAAAAACTCGCATACCCTATAGTGGGGCCCACCATGTTCTATACACCTTTTCATCAGAATAGGGAAGACCCTTGAATATGTTATTGTGTGTGACCCTCTAGGAACATATCTTAATAGTAGTGAATACTATTCACATATTGAGATCATATTCTCTCAACTCATCAAGTCCCCTAGAGAGATTATTAAAATTCATAACAATGACAACCGCTCATATGAACACACACTGTAAAATATAATCTCTTTGTCTCGTGATATCTCATAAATAAGGACACACATTGGTGTCATCGTCATTTTTGTTGATTTATTATTATTTTACCTTACTATATTAACTTTCCTTCTTCTACCATGATAATGGATTTGGTGAAGGTACTACTATCCTGATGAACTAGGCCCAAGATATATCTTTCTATTAGAAGAGACAAATCCTTTTTGATTATTCAATCAATGTCATACCACCAATGATGCACCCAACAAAAGATACATTTCCACAAATTCAATATAATGTTTTTTCCTTAAATCGAAGTACGTGATCAAATTGTACTCATCAACAATAATATCAAGTTTAGAGACCATTACACATGTTCACTGATAGGAACTACCAATGACACCTGAAACATGTGGAGTTACTATTAGGGGGATAGTCCTCATGATCTCATTTACTTGAGATCACCAAGTTTGAACATTATGAGAATAATTCCAACTATTTATGATCCCCCCACACCTGATAGTTATACATCATTTGTGTCTAGTCAATATGATGAATTTAGACTAAAATACATTTATTTAAGATTAATTTCATAGTATCTCAAGGTTCACATTATGTCTTGGGTACTACTATAATCTTTTTATATGAAAAATAATATATATAAATTACTATATAAATATTAGACACAAAAATATAAACACTATTATATTAAGTGTACATCATGAAAAACCCATTGTATTCATAATATGGTAATTTAAAAGTATTTTTCATGTTGGGTATAGGGAACCCACTATTAAAACACTCCCACTTACACTAGATCCAACATGTTAAAAAACATTCTTAGCTATAACTTGATAAGATAATGTTTTATAATTTATGTATTTAGTTGAGAACCTTCCACATCTCTATATCATGGCTATTCTGCTATCTTCAACCTCACCTCCTTAATTAAGACACCTCAAGAGATGTAAACCCCGAGTAGATTCCTTTCATCCATATTCAAATATTGACATCTTATCTAGTAATAGTATTATAATTATTATAATTAATAATATGATAAAAAAATTCTTATTATTTTTTATTCTGAGAACTGGAATAACCCATTTTGTAGTTAACACTACTTCTTTAGCTACCTCAGAAGGCACAAAGCACTCGGTATTTATAAATATGGCTACCACTACCATGAATGATATTGCCTTTATAATTACATTAGATTGGATGTGATATTATATCATATTGATCTATAGGAATACTATTGTGTGTCCCCTTATAACTAGTATCCCTTCCCCTCCACATACCAGGAGCATATCCCTAATACTTCTTCAAGTACAATCTGATAGTTCTGCCTGCTTCCAGGGCAGTTCTCCCTAACATTGATGATATTTTCCTAAAATAAGGTATATTTTATCAATGTCTAATTTTTTACATATCATGTAATATGTGATTTATCCATCAAAAAAGAATATGGAATCCAACTTATCACATTAATCCCATCATATGCCTCATTCATGTTTTCTTGGAGAGATTTCTGTCATGTGACATTAGTAAAAATACTCTCTCGAATTATTTCAAATTGTATTTTTCAATACCTTGTAAATATATATACTGTTGAATATGTCCAATAAACCTTTAGATCTACCTCATAAGATCTCATTCCCTATAACTTAGGTTGTTACTTTAATTCAATCTCTAGAGAGTTAATTCCATTCTATTCTTAACCAAATTTAAGACAAATAATTGTTTTTCATATGTTACCAAACATATTTCACTTGGAAAACCATGGAGCTCCCATGAAATTCATGTATAAACATGGAAAAAATTATTAAAAATGAATAATCTATGACCATTTTTATTACTTTAATCCAAAACTGTATTTTAGTAACTTTTACCTCTTATTAGATTTTTATAGGATCAACAACCATTTTGGTTGTTTCATATAGATTCCTTTAATGATTGGTGGTTTTTACAACCAATTATAAATTTAATGGTCATATAATGTTGCTATGAAAATTAAAATTCTAATGGATTTAGGCATAATGGCTTGGTGTTACCAATAGATTCTTATTGGTACCACGTTTGTACCACCCATGTATAATGTCACTCGAATACCTACCATGGTATTTAAGATAATAATACTGTGTACTTTAATACATGTAATCCATTATTTAATCTTAATTAATATTATCAATCTTAAAAAATTTCCATATGTTGCTTAATTTTAAGAATTATTATTCTCAATGAGTAATGTATCATTGGCTACAGTGAATGTAAATCCATTAGCTTGGTTTTATCCTTCCTACGCATTGTGTGTCTCTGGAACATTACTTTTCCATGAACTCTTGTGGAACTTGTTCATATGAAAATTAGTTGTGAATCACAAGCATTGAATAAATCCAAGTCAATCATGATTTCACTATATCAAGTAGATATGTGAACCCTTTAATAGAAATATATTCTATAACTTTACTATCACTTTTCTATCTCATCAATTTCTATAATATCCTCAAGAATCTTTAGAATACTTACTTTGGATATTCATTGTTTTTATCTTGATGGAAGTTTTTTTATATTCATAACAAATTATTTTCATCAAATCACATGTTGTTATGACATGATGGATTTATATCATATTGTAACTCATATGATATCCATTTTTCATTATAATTGGCATAAATTTCTGGGATAATTCTTCTATTTGTATACCATGACTTATTGTGTAACATGTCTCGAAAAATAATGGAAGCCACTACAATGAATATATGCATCAACATTGATTCTCCTTTTACTTAAATTGGGACTCTAATGTGTATAAGAAAATACGAATTTAGGAATTACTCCATACGACATTATATTGATAAATTTTAACATGTAATACTCAACATTGATCCTCCTTTTTAGAATCAAATATATGATGTGTATAAGGTAATGTGCAATTATGAATTACTCCATGCCATATTATAATGATTGATTAATTCTTGGTTAATATAGTCTTTAGCACAGGGGCCCAAAGCTACTCATATCTTTTTAACATACATACACCATACTTTACTTTCACATTCTATAAACAAACATTAAGGAATCTTATGAAGTATAATTACCACTAGATTAACCTTGGAAAAATTCACTCTCTCTAGATAAACTAATTCTTAAATATGTGTGACTTGCCTTTATTTATAAAGGATTCTTGTCCAATTTTAACTTCATAAGTGTGTCAATAATACCAAAGGTCTTTAACTTCAATGAGTCTAAAACCAAACTAGGTATATCCTTGAAAGCTTCTTGGTTTTTATTGAAAAAGTACTATACTTTCTCAATTTTATATTTAAATTATTACAATTTATATCCATAATGTATTTCACATGATTCATGTATTACTTAAATAATGGTTTTATGTGAAATATCATAAACAATATTCATTCATAAATGTTGGGGAAGCACTCAAACACAATTATATTTCTACTAGAACCATTCACTTTGAAATTAAATAGTGTTCATATCACCACTGATATAGGTATCACCCTTCCTCAACTACTTGGAGACTGTGCCTTGACTTCATATAAGCCTTCTTGACTTCCTTGGTTCCTATATTTTTAAAAAAATATGTAATAAAATATTGTGTCTAATAACTAACGAGAATAAATAAAATATTACATTTAATGATGAATAAACCTAAAGTAAAAGATCAAACTTGTTTCTCCTTAAATTAATTGTAGTTCATCTTCCAGTGACCTATCTCATCACATGAAAAGAAAATATCCTCCTATTCAATGATCTCCGTCTTTATATTTGGTTTCACAGAAAGGTGTTGTGAAAGTTCCTTTGGCAGTATTCTTGTATTCGACCTTTTCACTATGTATTTCTATTTTTTTCCATAAGAATTAAAATTTTAAATTTATTTAAATTCTCATATTATTGTAAAACCTATACCAAAAGATATTGAAATGATTTCTTCAAATGATTCATTTGATAATTATCAAATAAATTATAAAAACTGGGAGGTAATAATGAGAGAATGATATGAAAATAAAGTTCTTGATTTGAATTGAAACCAAATTCTTATATTCGATCAATGTTGTTTAGTATCCTGATTACTTTAAGACCATATTGAGTTTTATTTATCAATTGATATGTGATTACTTTGGTCATTATCTTTTTAATTTCTTACTTCACTTTCTCCTTAGAAACTTCTTGGAGATGAGGCAACATGGTATATACATCCATGTCCTTGTGTTCCTCTAAAAACTCTTTGGATATTAATGTTAGAATTATGTTTAAATTAATTTCATTTATTTTAGGATCTTTAAAATATTTATTTATCACATATATGGATAAATAAAATTCAAAATAAAAAAAATATATCTTGATCCATTGAACCCTCTGGATTTTAGTCTCCTTGATTTTCTCCCACTTAAAAAGATTTATATACTTTTCCTACTCACTCTTGTATGGTAATTTTTATGGAACATACTGTAATGGTTATTGAGAATTAATTGGAAAGTATAAGTCCATTTAAATTGGGATAAAACAATTTTCATGGGTGTTTTTAACTAAATATCAAATTCCATAAATTTGACAGAAATATCCCTCAATATCCTATTATAATATTATTAAACATAATATACATGAATTTTTCCAACATTCTCACACTTAACTCATGAAATATTAATTTATAATTTTTAATAAATTAAATATGTTATTATGTGCATTTATGTCCATTATATCATGTATAAAACATTCATCATAATTAAGGATAATTTCCACATGAGTCATGGTGTTCATACTTCTTCTGTTAATATAGTTCCTTCCATGTACTAAAACATTGAAATTTTCCTTATCATAATTAAAATGGGATTAAATATATATATATATATATATATATATATATATATATATATAATTAGTCCAAAGATAATTTCTTTATTTAATACTTTTCCTATTATAATTGTTCAATTCAATCATTTATACTTATTGAAAAAATAGGAAACATGATCAAAACATTTATAAGTTCAAGTTTCAACTGTAATAATTATAACATTCAATACATACAACGAAACCCACTCAGTAACAATGCCCATACTTTCAACATGTCCAATAAATTTATTGGGTGGAAACCCTTTCATCAAAGGGTATAAAATCATAAGATTTATCCTAACATGTTCAATTGACACCTTACATTTTTTAACTTCCTCCTTAACTAAAAATTACTTTAATTATATGTTCTTAAAACCATTGTAATGTCATTCATTCATTGAAAAAAAATACTATTTTAGTATTTTCATAATAAATTTTCAAGTTCTTGGTGATATTGTCGATAATTCCATGTCCTAAAATAAATTTATGCAACTATATACCCTGAATTATAGCTTCAAATCATGATAAATATTCATCTTCTATGGTCTAAGTAGCTATAAATTATGGCTATGAAATTTTCCATGATATTTATCATTTGTATAGAAGATACAGATAACCAAAATTGAAATTTATTATATTAACACGACCATAAAATTATAAATCAAAGTATCCAATCATCTCAAGATCATTGGATCTTTTATAGGTAATCATGTGATCCTATATTCCTTGAAAATATTGCAAAAATATCTTTACAGCTCTCCAATGATCCAGTCCATGATTACATTGGTATCTTCCAAAAATACTAACTACAAAGATAATATCTATCCTTGTGCATGATTTATCATACATAAAGCTTCCAATAACATATGTATAATGAATTCCTTCCATTTTTTTCATTCCAAATAATTTTTTGGAAATTTTTTGAGATTAAATTTATCACCTTTTTGAATTGGAATCGGTGATGATGAACATTTTTCTATCCTAAACCTCTCTAGAATTATATTAATGTATGATTTTTTAGATAATTCTAATAAAAATTGAGTTCTATTATATAATATTTATATTACAATCACATTCACGAATTCTCCCATTTTTATGATTTCAAAAATTATTAGAGTGGGATATATTGGTCTCACATAATAGATAAAGATCATTTATAGTAGGCAATATTTAATCAACATATAGAATCAAGAATATAAATTTACTACCACTGATCTTTTAATATATACACTGATCAACATTAATTTCCTTAAATCTAAAAGATATAATGGTTTAATTAAACCTAATATACCATTTTTTGTAAAGAATATATAAGTCCATATATTATCTTTTTTAATTTGCATACCATGTGTTCCTTTACTTCAATGGAAAAAACATGTTGGTTGATCCGTGTACATATCTTCCTCTATGATTCCATTTAGAAATGATGTTTTGACATCCATTTGATATAACTCTAAAACATATTGGGTTACTAATTCCATAATAATTCTGAAAGAATATTTCTTAGAATCTAGTGAGAATGTTTCCTTATAGTCTATACCATCCTTTTGAGTGAATCCTTATCAAAAAGTTCAGCCTTGTAATTTTCAAGGTTGCCATGAGATTCGTGTTTTGTTTTGAAGTCCCATTTACATCCAACTCTATTTTATCCTTCAAGAAATTCCATAAGGTCCCATACTTTATCTTTTTCCATTAAATTCAACTCACATTTAAGGTAATATAACCATTTATTAGAATTGCCACAATTTATGGATTTAGAATATGAAACTAAGTCATTATCAATGAAAATATGACTTTCAATTTCATGAAGATATACCACATAGCCATCATAAATAGCTATCCTTTTTTCCTTTGGGATCTTGTTAACACTGTTTCTTATGGTTCTTCAACTATTTCATCATTTTGAATTTGGGAAACATTATTTTATTATTCTACATAATCATTTTGTGATGCATTAATTTTAGGAACAAAAACATGTGAATTTGGAGTAAAAGAAATTGAAAATTTAATTCTAACTTCTTTAATTTACACATTTTGTGGAACTTCATATCCATTGGATTCACCATTATTAATAAATATATTATTTATAGTTTCAAAAATTATTGTATTATGGTTAGGACAATAAAATCTATACCCATTTTATTTCTCTAGACAACTAATGAAATATCCACTGATTATTCTTGCATCAATTTTTATTTTACTTTTTGTATTATATGATTTTATTTATGCCTAAAAAACCCATACATACAGGTGTCTCAAACAAGCTTTCCTACCATTATAATGTTCAAAAAGAGTCTTTGAAACTACTTTAATAGGAAACCCATTCAATAAATACACATCATTTTTATGGAATACATCCACATTGATAAGGGTAAAGAAGAATCACTTAACATACTCCTAACCATATCCATTAATGATTTATTATGCCTTTCCACTACACCATTTTATTATAGTGTATCTAGAATAGTGTATTGTGTACATATTTCATGAATTTTTAGAAACTTTTCAAAATGGACTAGGTTTTTTCAACTTTCATGAAATCTTCGATACTATTCACCACCCCTATCAGACCTTATGACCTATAACTTTATGTCTAATTTCCTATAAACTTCATTTATATAAATTTCCAAGACATTTATTTCTTTATATTTCTCATGAAATAAATAAACATATCCATAATTTGAAAAATCATCAATATAGATGATAAATTTTTCTTTACTGAAATAATTGATATCAAAAGTTCCACATATATCGGTATGTGTGATATCAAGGAGTTGATCAATTCTTGTGGAACCTTTATTTGTTTGTTTTTTTTGTTTTACTTTGATATAATCCACACAAATTTTTAGGTTGGTAAAATCCAAATTTAGAAGGACTTCAATATTAATCAATCTCTCTAATATTTCTTTGAAAATATGACCTAAAATTGTATTCCAAAAAAAAGCATAATTTTTATTTTCTAAACCAATTTTAGTACTAAATTTATGATTCTATTTCATAATTTTTTCATCATAAATATTATCAATATTGATTTTATATAAAACATAATATAATAAATCATATCCAATCATGCGTATATACTTAAAAAAATAAAATAACCATTTCTAAAATTAAAAGAGCATCCAAAATCATCAAGTTTTGATAAGGATACCAAATTCATAGATATACTTGGTATATAAATGGTTTTTCATAAATACAAACTATGCCCACTCTCAAGGATTAAATGGCAAGTCCCAACAGATTCTGCTAGAACCTTTACACTATTCCCCATAAAGATGAACTTTTCAGTTTAGATTTTGATTTGGTTTGAGAGGAATAGATGAATCATATTAGAAATATGAGTCATGAAACTAGTTCCAATGCAACATTTATTATGTGGAAATTTAGCTAAGTTTTATTCGTTACATATATAAGAATTTTTTTTACCTTTATTTTCAAACCAAGATTTTCATTTTAGATAATACTTTTGTAAATATCAAACTTTACCATATAAATGGAATTTATCTTTATTTCCATTATTTTGGTTATTACTAGAGGACTCATTAAATTTAAATAGACCCTTTCCTTTTCCATTATTCTTTATACCATACATCATTCTGCCTTGATGATGCACATAATGGATAGAGTGGATTCCTAGAATCATTAAACACGTTTCCTCTTGAACTATTATATTGTGCAATTTATTCACATTCCATTTATCTTTCATGGTTTTGTAGTTAATTTAAAATTATAGATTCTAAAATGTTAATGAGTTTAGGAAAAATTATACAAGTAAACTTTCATCAAATTACTTTCCTAAAGACTTATGTCTTGTTGTAATATTTTTCATTTCAATGACATGATCATGCATAGTATGAGAACCATTAAAATTCATGGTGGTAAATATACTCATTAATTTCCTCGTAAGATATTTTTCATCAGTTCAAGATTGATCCCCAATAGATTTCATAAATTCTTTATCACTTTCAGTTTTGGGGAAAACAAACTTTATTTTACCTGTTATTCTCATTCGCATGAACATAAAACCTAACCTATTAAATCTTTCCCATGTTTCATAATATATTTTTTCATCATCACTACTATCATTTTTGATAGTTGTAGGTTTCTTTATTTTGAGTGCTAAATCCATATCCAATAGACCAAGGTAAAATTGGATTTACTCACTCCAATCGGAAAAATTTAGTCCATTAATGATTGGAATAGTTGATACATGTGAGTTCAATGATGATAGAAAGCTACATAAAATAAATACATGCTTAAAATTAATTAATTGAATAATAATAATAATATATTGATTCAGAAAAATTATTTAACAAAAAATGGATATTAGTGTTCTCTTTTAGGCGATACACTAATACACAATCATAATTGATACTAATTAAATTAACTTTATTTAGAAATAATATGCACATCAATTATATTTATTTTTTATATTTGGATATATAAATAAATCTCATAATGAATATATATATCACTAACATTTATATTCATAAATTATAATAATATGAAAATTAATTTTGGGAAATTAATTAATATCTCATAATAATAAATTTAAATTACTCCTAAAATATCATAATAGAATAAAATTTATGAGTAATAAATATATATTACTTTCACATAATTTTTGAACAATTCTAACTTTGTTATTTGACTAATTTGGTGATTAACAAATTTTATATGATAATGTTTCAAATAAAAAACATTATCATCATAATATAATTATAAATAAAAATAAATTTTAATAAACATAAATCCAAATTTTTTTATTTTTATTTAATTTTTTTGATTTAAATTTTAAAACTATAATAATTATTTCAAATAATGACAAAAAAATTATTACAAAATGAACACATAAGATCACTTTATTTAAATAATAATATGAATAATAATAATAAATTGATAAAAGAAGATATCAAATTCTAAAATCACAAAGAGATAGGAAGCATATTAGTATTTTAAAAAATTGAACAGGCATTTCAGATTTAAAAAATATCTAACGAATTATTTGTATTTTAAAAAATTTCTCAGGTTTTTCGGATTTTAAAAACAATCGCACAACTTATTTGGATTTCAAAAAATTAAATAGGCTATTCTGATATTAAAAAAACAAACAAATTATTTGGATTTCAAAAAAAATTAACAGGCTATTAGAATTTCAAATTATTATTATTAAAATATACCACATTAAAAACCTTTATAAATATAATAATGAAACACATCCTTTAGGTAGCATGGTAGTTTCAAAATACCAACACACTATATAATAAATTTAAATATATAAAAATTTATTTCACAATCCCCCTCTAATACCACATGTAAATTAATTTCATTTATTATAGGATCTTTAAAATCTATATTTATCACATATCTAAATAAATAAAATTAAAAATAAAAGACAGACCTTGATCTATTGAACCTTCCAGATTTGAGTATCCTTGATTTTCTCCCGCATAAAATGATTTCTATCCTTTTCTTACTCTCTCTTCCATAGTGATTTTTATGGAGCATACAAAAATGGAAATTTAGACTTGATTAGAAAATGCATGACCCTTTATATAGGAGTAAAAGAGTTTTCATGGGTGGTTTTAAATTAATTGTCAAATCCCATCAATTTGATATAAATTTCCCGCAATATCCCATTATAATATTATTAAACATAATATCTATGAGTTATTACAACATTATGATATAAACATAAAATTCATCATCCATGAGTATCTTATAAGCATCTTTCTTATCCTCACTAGCTTTATATGGAGGATGATTAGGTTATGGTAACTCCAATATATATAATTTCTTTTTGTATTGTAGTACTATGCACACTTGTCTATACAACTCTTGGAAATTTGGGTCGTTGAGGAAATGATCTTTGTCCATTTTGGAATGTAGAGTATCTATGGTTTTACTTGACATTTTCTACAAAATAAACACTAGAAAATTAGAATTCATCTTAATTATCTATTTATACATGGTTTATTAATTAATTAAATCATTAAATGTCTTTCACTATTTTATCAAACTCTAGTATCCCTCACTACTAGACTTAGAATACTCTGTTGTTTGTGTATTATAGTGGAAACGATCCTTGGAATATCTCCTCATAGTCTACAATCTGTGTCTATCCTACTACTCTAAGAGTTCAAGGAAGAAATTCGACTGGACAACCATATTAATTCATGGCTCCTTGATCTATTGAGTGAATTCCCAGCTTCTAAAATACTAAACTTTATTTACTCAATGTTTCCCTATAAAGTTACAAAAACCTATTTTTTGCTACTCCTTTACTTACAAAATTTGTTAATTCAATCCATCTCTCTTATAATAACTCCCCAGTAGTAGGAGTAACCCTAAATTTTTTCTGACAAGCACCCCACACACCCAGTTTTTTTTAAATTTTACCGACAGATGGCATTCATGACTTAATATTTATTTAAGGGAGTTTTAATATTATCGATGAATGCAATTATTTTATATTAAATAAGTTCATACTATTTTTTCATGCTCTCAATATAAAAGGCGTTAATAGAATACATTCATCGCTTCTTTATGAATTTTCTTATTTATAATTTTATTTGTTTCATGAGTAACATGAACAAGCATTAAATAATAAACAATGCATAAAGAGAATAAATTACTCAACTGGTCTTGAGAATATAATAGTACTTAATCCATTTAAACTCAATAGATCAACCATGACCTAGGGGCATCATACCTAAGTTGATTCTTAACTCATATCACATCTCATCCCTAGTCCAGTGTCGTCACGTTTCATCAGGGTTGTCACCTTGTCTTAGTGTAGTCTGCATATTACACTATCATCGTAAATAGTATAAAAGTACTCACATGTAGGTGAGGGGGTCTCAAGGAGTACAATATACATATAGAATAAAACTGATGCACGCATAGACCCTTATACATATTAAATTAAAAAGGACGATGCCCAAACCATCATAAAAAATAATTAAATATTATAAGCATTGCAAGGAGGTAATAAATAATGAAATAAAATTAACCTATACATACGCATGTTACTTAACAAGACTGTTCATTCTATTAAATAATAGTGTGATAATATTAAAATGCAATAAATTTAAGAGAATTTATATAAATTAAATAAATTATATAAATTTGAATAATTTAATTTTTTTGGACTAAAAATTAATTTAATTTTTATCCCAAAATTAAATTAATCAATTAAATTAATTTTTATACATAATAAAATTGTTATTTTTTTAATCCAAAAAATAATAAATAATTTTTTGATTAAATAAAAAAAAATGGGGCCATGAACCCTGCACAGGGCCATTGCGGGTTGGAAAGATCCCGCACAGGCTCCTTCCAGACCTGGCAGACCCGATGTAAGGCCAGGTCGATCCACCCTGACCTATTTTGGGTCAAGTAGACCCATCGAGGCCCATTGCGGGGAGGATCGAGTCCAACAAGACCCGCAGGAAACTGGCTGTAGAAAATCGGGTAGGTGTACCATGGATGGGGGGTTTATCTATGGATGTGGGTGTTCATGGTGTAGTGAAAACCTAAGAGAAAGGTTCTGCTAGGTCCATGCACAATATTGACTTTGATAGCGATAAGGTCAAGGCCTTCCATGATGGGTGGTGGTGATCGAGCCGGCCGAGGCATGGTGGCATAACAAGGAGGTGATGGTGGCACTCGGCTGTGTCCAAGAAAGGCGGCTGGGGGTTGATCAAGGTGTAGGTGGCTAGGGACCAGTGGTGTTGATCTTGACCATGGTAGGGATTCTATGTTTCCTTGAAGGTAGGTGAGTGTTTTGGAATCTATGGAAGGTTGTGGTTGTAGCAGAGTTGGCCAGGGAGGAGGTGGTCACCACGGTGGAGGCAAAAAACCAGGCTATGGTCGACTTTGGTGAATGGGAAAGTGGTTGTGGGGTTCTCCAACCCAAGGGAGGAATTATCTTTTGGGATAAGGCACATGTGAATAGATCCTTTTTTATTATAAATTGTTTTTTTCTTTTGATTTATAGGTCACGCCGCCCCCCAAATTTTGAATACTCACATTTTTTTCTTTTATATTCCTCTTGTCCTTGTACTCTTCCCCCAAAAAATTTGACATTACCAAAAAAATCAACAACTTAAGGCTAGGATTCCAAAAAAATATTTTTTTTGTTATGTGGAAATGACCACATATGATTCGACCATCACTAATTTAAAAATATTAATTTTTTTATTTTGAATTTTCAACAATCACATGGAATCAAAAACCACCAACCATTGATCTGGGTATCGCTGAATATTTTCATTGATGACAAAAACCATGATAAATTAACATATTCATATATATATATATATATTATGTTTTTTCATCGTTTTACACACAGCTTCCATACTTTGGATCTGTATTAAAATTTTCATATTGTCATAACTTGGTCGTCTGAAATAGGATAAATACACAGTCTGTTCCACTGGGACTAAAATCAAACACTTTACTAAAATTTAAGTAAATTTTAATTTTCTTGAATTAGAAAATAAATTTTATCCCTCAAATATCAATTCATGGTTTCGGGGAATACAGCGGAAGATAGAAGGCAAGGGATTTAAACTTTTCTTCACCAGAGTGATGAAAATTCATTGTCTCTGGTGATCTGAGCCCCAATACTTTCTAGGACCTTGTTTGAATTATCAAAGAAAAAAATTTAAATCTAACAGTTACATTGTTCGAATCGAAACATGCTCAATATTAGATCATCTGTGGAGACTATTGCTCAAAGGATCCAAGGAAAACCCCATATAGATCATCCATGCATGCTTCAAGAATCTGTGTATATGTAATTCATTGAATCCTAAATGTTAGCATGGAACTCCAATGATTCCTTTTAACATGTTATTATCAACTCTATCTCATGTATTCAATCCATGAAGGTGTTCTTGGATCAATCGCTTAGATTGATATTTTCTCTCTCTAGGATTTAAGAGAAGAGATGAGCTCTAAATTTATTCGAATGAATAGACTGGAAGAAATAAGTTCCTCTGGGATTATATAATTGATGTATCAAATACTCAGAGAGGGTTATATGGTCCCTATATATATAACTTCCACTAAATAAGAAATAAATGAATAGTTATGAAGAATTAAATGTGTCATAGTCATCATTTATATTTTATAACTAAATTATAATATATAATAAATATATTATGTGATAAACCCATGTCATTAAACTGACTCATAATTCCTGTTAATATTAAATGGACCTTAAATATTAAAATAATATTTCTTTTGTATAATATTTTTCCACATATTCACTTAATACCTTCTTAATACTTTTAATAAATAAATTCAACCCAATTATTATATACTCAAATAATAATGAATTTATTTATTCTTCGGTGATCGATAATACTTAGACAACTCTCATACCCCATGGTGGGACCCACCATGTCCTATACACCTATTCATTTAAATAGGGTGGCCTCTTGAATACGCTATTGTATGTGACCCTCTAGGCCCATATCTCGATAGTAGTTAATATTATTCATATACCTATAGCAGAGTCTAGAAACCCATCAAGGACCATAAAGTGTTAAAGAAAATATATAGCAACAACAACCTTTCCTATGAACATGCACGATGTGGTACAATCTATTTGTATCATGATATCTCATAAAGTAGGATGCAAAATTGTGTCATCATCCTTTTCCTTGATTTATTATTCATTGACCTTACTAGTCATACTTACCTTGTTTTACTGTGATCATGGATTTAGTGTAGGTGCTACCATTCTGATCGATTGGGCATGAGATATCTCTTCCTATCAAAATTTAAAAAAAATGATTATTTAATCAATGTCATACCACTAATGATACACTAAACATAAGATACCTTTCTATGGATTCAATGTCGTGGTCTTTGCCTTGTATCAATGTACATATCATATAGTACAGATCAACAATAATCTATCAAGTCTGAATACCATTACACATGTTCGCATATAGGAACTACCAATGACACCTTAAACATATGGTGTTTCTATTGGTGGTCCATTCATCGTGATCTCATTTACTCAAGATCACCAAGTGAAAACTTCATGAGAAAAAATCCCAATGCTTATGATCCCCTAGCACATGATAGTTAGACACAATTTATTTCCAATCAGTATGATATATCTAGACTATAGGACACTTTTTTTAGATTAATTTCATAGTATCCAATAGTTCGCATTATAACCTGGTAATTGTTATAACATTTTGATATGAAAAATAATCTATCAACATTACCATATAATAGTGGATGAAGAAATATCAACACTATTATGGTAAGTGTACATCATACATAACTCAATGTATACATGATATGGTAATTGAAAATTACAACTCAACTTGGGTCTAGGGAACCCACTATTACAAAATTTGATCCCCCTAAATCATCATCATAGATACGGTTGAAGGATTTTTTTTCTAATTAGATAATTTGCAAAATTATTTTCCTTCACAAGATGGTAGTGGATTGATCAGTCATAATCATTAATCATCTCTAACAATCTTTATTGTTGAATAAAAAGGTGATTCTATGTGATTATATAATTGAGAATCTTATGATTCTTATATATTTCACAATTCTTCCTATAGAGGTAATGCCACCAAATTTTCAATGAAATGGTTATTATTGATAACTCCAAATAATGAATTGGATAGTTCTGCTCATGAAATTTCAACTCCCTTGAGGTGTAGGCTATAATTTTTTGATTTTTTGAAAACCCTGAGACTTTAATATATATCTCCTTTTAAATAAATTTAATCCCTTCTATAGCTTGTGGTACATACAACCCCTAGTCTAAATGAACAGTAAAATAGTATACCATAATAACCTAGCTATGAAATTGATGGGTATGAACAGTGATAACTAAATTATGAAAAAAATTATGGTTTATACATGTATAAAATAAATTATATGCTTATCAATTTATTCTAAATTTAAATAAAAAACATTTGAAAATAAAAGAAATGTTTTTTCTGAAAAAATATATTCTTTTTAAAGTGGTTTTATAAAAATTTGAATACTTGTTTTGAAATTAATTTTTATAGTTTTTAGAATATTTATTTATAAAAAATTAACTTCATTTTTGAAATCATCATTTCAAATTTATCTTAATTTTAATTTTTTATAATTTTCTGAAAAGATTAATTTTTTATGAATAGTGAAAAATACTGATTTTTATTACATACTACCCTTTTGTTTAAAGAATTTACAAAGTTCCATTTTGTTTTAAAGAAATTTTAAAAGAAAAATTAGTTCAATTATATTATAATTGATCCAATTTTGGTTATTTGAATCAATTTTATGTTAATTTTTTATATAAAATATTTTTATAGTTAAAAAAACTTTTCCATTGGAAAACCATTTTTTCGACGAACTTACGGGTTTAATTTTAAATTAAATTATGATAGTTATATTATTTAAATTTAAAAAAATGAATTCCATATTTTTAATGAGAATAATTAATATGAGGTAATAATCTCACCTCAATTTTTTTCACAATGAATAGTAAAAACAATAAAATTATTTACCACGATTAAGGTTAAAACAGGTTTACTATGATGTTAAACTAAAAAGATAAGGGTTATAATGACCTAATAACTTTTCCAATTCCTTATTTTATGGACATATGTTTAGATTTTATCATCTTGGTATTGATAATGATCTATTCTGGAACCTTTTTCATCTATGAAACATGGGTATAATTAATTCTTTTCAAAAATTCCAAGTGTGTCCTCTCCTCCACTTATAATAGGGAACCACCTTTCCTCTCCTATTAATAGTTCAAAATCCATTTGTTTCAGAAAATAACTACCAAAATTCCATTATTAAATCCATATTAATTACCTAGATTCCTTTTTTATCTTAAAAACAATCTAAGAGGGCTTTAGGTATAAGCCTAAACTGGTTATCGGAAGAAGGGGTATAGTTCTTAACCATGCGTCTTCATTTTATTTCTTCCTATACCTCATCCAAATATTAGTTAAATATGATAAAATAAAATAAAAAGTATATACCATATACTGATATTTTATTATGTTAATATCATAAGGTATATGCATCTCCTCTTCCATCAAATGGGAAATAAATTTGTCAATCATGTGTATGACGGACTACCGCCTTGTGAATTGATGTAAATAATTTTCCATCACCACCTATCCTGGATGGATATAATGTTATATTTAATATATATATATATATATATATATATTATATTTATGAATTTATTACACTTATATAATTATAATATCATATATACCTTCTTACCTTCCAATCCCCTGGAAAACGATAACGTCACTCATGCGTACGTGTGAACTACCACCTCTACGAAGAGAAGTGTTTCATTTTCTATTTTATGTTGACATGGATAGTAATACGGATGGATTAAATGAAAATATATTATTTATATGATATAATAATTATTCCCAGCGGGTGAATTATTATTTAACTTTCTTTTTTTCCATCCATAAAAAATGAAAATGTTGTTCATGTGTACGTACGGCCTATCATCTCCATGAACATTGTAACTCATTTTTCTCTCTCTTAATTTTATAGACTATTATAAACACTTATATAATAAATATACATGATATTTGTTTCATGTTTAAAATATTATATATGATATAACCATTATCAATGTACAAGGACCAAAACTAACAAACCAAAAAATACATGAAAAACAAAACAGTTATTACCCAAAATATAAATTTTAACAAACAATTATTGATAAACAGGTGACAAAATATTATATGTAAATAATATAAGGTGATATATATGTGAGTATTTTATTTAATAGATTTATAATAAAATTATATTTACTATATAGGAGGTCCAAACAAATATGAAGGAAGTCATACCTGAGGTAAGGGTTACTCATCTCACTTTTACTTTCATGTGATATGCCAGATTCAACACTTATTTATTTTTTATGGTGTATATAATGACCCTTATATATTTTATATCATGAACCTATTTATATTCATGGTATTTAATGTTTTATTTTAAGTTTTTGGTGTTATGGTTCTAATGTCACCAAAGAGGTAATGGTTTATTTCACAATCTCATGATTATTCGAGATTGTTTATTTTTAAGCCTCTCTTGGAAAAATTATTTAAAATTACTATGTTAAACTCAATATATATTATTATACTATGGTTATTCGTGATTTTTTCAAGTAATAGTTCCTTTTTCTTTTTTTGGTAATTAAAATGGTTGAGAAAATGTTTTTCAGAAAATCCAAATTTATTTCTCTTTTTGGTCAAATTTGATTTCTCTTTTATAACCATGTTTTATAAAAATGTTTTTAAAAATATTTTTAACATTATCTAAATTAATTATTAAATAAATATTTTCCCATGTTTTAATATTTTAAAAAAATAAAGGAAATGCCTTGTCATTTTCTGAATGAGATACTTTAAACCTTTTTACAACAGTGTGAAAAAAAATATTTTTTTTCACTTATACAACATGTATGGAATTAACCACCATTGTGAAAACTCAATTATATTAAGACTAATTTATAATTTTCAATGATTATTTTAAAATAAAATATTTTTCCTAATATTTTGTAATTTTTTGGTTTTTAAAACTGATTTTCAAAGTGAAAAAGGATATTTTCCTTAAGAATGATTTTAACGTAATTTTTATTTTATTTATATTCATTAACAACAAAAAAATACCATTAATTATGATATATTGTAAATATATTGTAATGATATTATCCTTATTATTTCTCTCAATGTTTTATGATCAATTTGATTTGGGATGTACTATTTTGATATCATTACCCATATTAGTCTGGATGATTTATGATAACTTTGACCGAGGAATGTATTGACATTCATATGATATATTTCCAATAAAAATGTCTATGTTGATTATGTTTATTGATTAGGGAAATTATTAATATTACATATTCTAGTTTTTCAACAAGAATGTATTACATTTATTATGTTTCTCCCCTTTCATATAAGGAATGCATTGGACTTAGTAAGTGATAGTTGGGGCCTGTTATAGCCCCTTGAAGCATCAGTAGGTCTCATGGGACAAAATATCTTGGGTTTTAGGCCAAGTACTTACTCATTTTTTTAATATGACTTGAAATGATTCATTTATAGTGTATTTTTTATGTCCATAATTATGAATTCTCTCATTATGAGATTATTTATTGATGTCCATGATATTATTCAATTAGTAAGAATATTCCTTGATAAGTTTCAAGATCATGTGATTATTTATATAGCATTATTTTATCATCATTTATACTAGCCATATTATTCTTCATGCACTTTTTATTTATTAAATGGATTTTTTTAGTTATTTATAATTATATATTGATTATTATTTATGTATTCATAATATCTTATATTGTATGCATGCCCTTACTGATCATTTGGGCTCACCCCTTTCTTATGTTTCCTTTCCCTAGGATTCTAGGAAGTGTACCGTGACTAATATGCAGGGATATAATTATATAAATAAAGGTGTTATTAATGAAAATACTATGTTTTATTTTAATTTTTTTAATGTAATGTGAAATTCAATTATGTATCTAGTTTTCCAATACTAAAAAACTATTTGGTCCTTTGGAATGTGATTACTTATGTCTAGAACCAATGTAATAAAGTAAAAACCAACTTTGGAAAACTAGGGTTGGGGTCATTATATTTGGTATTAGATAAATTTAATTACAGACCTTGAAAACTAGATTTAGGAAAACATAGATAAGGGAATATATCCCTATGAGTGAATTTAAGGATAAGTCTATATATAAGATAACATTATGATGTTTTTGTAGGGTATATATTATGTGCCTTTCCTATAAATACATTCATATCTGGATACTATAAGTTTATTTCGATTTGTAATAGTTATACCTAGGGGTAATAACTCCAAAAAGGGAGCATTGGGCTGGTGCATGACAACGGGCCTTGTTTAACACCTAGTTTAACACTCATAGGGATATGTTTGGGTTAATTCATATTTTATTTAGAAACCATTATAAAGAAAATTATGATTTGTGATAAACATGTGTAATTGATTATCTTTATAAGGGATAATTAATCATATTCATGTGTAGATCCATCCTCAGTAGCTCTTCTAAATGAAATCCTTAGGGAAGAAGAGAAGATACAATCTACAGATGTAAAAGGTGATCTTCAAATTGATGATGTACCTATTGTACAATAATTAATTGATTTAATTCTTGATGTGTTGAATGGAAATACATTAGAGCATGAAGTAGAGTCTTACATTTATTTAATCCATAATGAAAGAAAAATATCAAATACTCCCTATAAAATGGTCATTGTAGAATTTTTGGACCTAAAGAAACAACTAGAGGAGTTGTGTGATAAGGGATTTATACACCCTAGTGTTTCACCTAGGCAATCCCCAGATCTTTTTGTTAAGAATATATATGGATATATTTTTATTTTCATTGATTATATAGAAATCAGTGCTACTATGATAAAGAACAAGTATCCTCTACCACTCATTGAGGAATTAATCATTCAAATTCACAGAGCCCAATAATTTTCAAATATTGACATTAATTTTAGGTATAATAAATTAGAGTAAATAAAGAATAGATTCTAAATAAATCATTTTGTATGAGTTATGGACATTACAATTTCTTATTAATTCCATTTGGATTGACTAATGAACCCTCTATCTTCATGGATCTAATGAATTGATTATTTAAGTTATATCTTGATAATTTTATTTTGATATTCATTGATGATATCTTGGTGAAATATAAGAGATAAAAGTACCATGATAATCACTTGAGGATCATTATTGGAACTCTTGGAAGAAAAGAGTTATATGGTAAATTTATCATGTTTGAATTATATCATCAGAATGATTCTTTTCATGGAATTATTATCACCAAGGATGGAATCTCATTTCATCCTGTGAAGAAAAAGGCGGTCCAAGAATTGACTACACCAATGAAAATAACTGAGGTACATAGTTTCGTCAGTCTGGAAGGTTGCTATTAGTGATTTTTTCAAAATTTTATTCAATTGTCTAACCCATTTACTAATCTTACAAGAGGGATTAAGTTTTCATGGACAAAGGAATGCGAAGAATGTTTTGAAGAATTGAATAGGATATTGTTTAATTATCTGATTTTTACACTACCATTAGGAAATGATGGGCTTGTAATATATAGTGATCCATATAAGAAAGGGCTTGGTTATTTACTTATGAAAAATTATATTCATTACCTATGCATCAAGGAAGTTAATGATTCGTGAAAAAAAGTATCCAAAACATGATCTTGAGTTAGAAGATGTAATATTTTATTCAAACATATGGAGACATTAACTCTATGGGAAAAATTGTGAGATATATATAGACCATAAGATTTTGAATTACATCATTTCGTAGAAATATCACAACATGAGGTAAAGGTAACTACTTAATCTAATCTATAACTATGATTTCTCAATACACTACCACCCAAGTAAGGAAAATAAGGTATCAGATTCATTGAGCTAGAAAAGTTAAGGAGTCTTAACCAAAATGAGGATTGAAAATGATCCTATGTCTATGGATTTAATAAATATAGATATGGGAATTATTAAGGAAGGGGATACATCACTTCTTTTTTACCTGATTTCTGAAAAATGTTTTTTGGAAAATTTAAAAAGTTATCAACCTAGTGATATTAATATTCAAAAGAAAATTAAATTCATGAATGATGGGAAATTGGAAGATATCAAATTTGAAGAGGGAGTTTTGAAATTTGGAAAGAGAATTTTTGTTCCAACTATACCTAGTCATAAAAAGGGAATTTTTGAATGAAGATCATAGCTTTAATTTATATATACACCCTAGTATCTCTAATATTTATATATATTTAAAGGGACACTTTGGTGGTATAATATAAAGTGGGAAATTGTGAATTATGTGCCAATATTTTTGGTTTTTCAACAAGTGAAGGCTGAGAGACAACATCCTAGAAGATCCTTTCAACCTCTATATATTCCTATGTGGAAATATAATGTCATTATCATAGACTCTTTCCCTAGATTACCAAATCCTCCTAGAAATAATGATTCAATATTGTTTTTTATTTATCACCTCACTAAATCTGTACATTTTCTTGCTATAAGAGAAGATTTACTTATGGAGAGCATTGCATAGCTCTATAATAATGAAGTTGTAAGACATCATGTAATACCTCTTTGAATTGTGTCTGATCATGATCCAAAATTTATATTGATATTCTGGAAAAAAATTCAGAAGGATCTTGATACCATGATTCATTTGGGCATCACACATCACCATCAAACCGATGGATAGTTCTAAAGGACTATTCAAACATTAGAAGTCATATTTAGTTCATGATCTCTTGACTTTCAAGGTATGTGGGATTAGTATTTACCTTTGGTAGAGTTTTCTTATAACAATATCTTCCATTCAAGTATTCAAATGGAAATATATGAAAAATTATATGGTAAGAAATATCACACTCCAACTTGATGGGATAAAGTTAGTGAAAGGAATCTTTTAGGCCCATAACTTGTAGAGGATAAAATAGTAAAGGAAAATATTATTCAAACCCATATAAAAGTGGTTTAAAGTGAGAAAAATAGCTATGTCGATAAGTGGAGGAAAGATTTTGAATTTAAAGGGGAGATCATATTTTCTTGAATGTATCTCCATAAAAGGGTGTTAAAAGGTTTGGTAAGAAAGGGAAACTGAGACTTGGGTACATCTATCCTTTTTAAATCCTGTAAGGAATTGGAGTTGTGGCATACTATCTAGAAATGTCACTAATTCTCTTTAAAGTACAAGATTTGTTTCATATATCATTGTTAAGGAAGTACATGTCATACCAACCACATGTTATCACCTATAAATAAATAGAATTGGAACTTGATCTATCATACACTAAAGGGCCTATCTAGATTTTGGACACTAGGGAAAAAAATTTCTAGAATTGAACAAGTCGACTGGTAAAGTTACTTCTGAAAAATCATAAGATAGAAGAGGTGGTGTGGGAACCTAAAGAAATTATGATGAAGGAATATGAAAATATTTTCAAGAGGTTTCATTCTAGAAATTTCAAAGATTAAATTTTTTGAATGGGGAATAATGTAACACCCTGATACTTTATAATATATTTCAAATTAAATAAATTTAATATCTTTGATAGCCTATGGTATAAGCAATCTTGATTATAAAATAACCATAAAATAGTTTACCATTATAACCTAGCCATTAAATTAACAGGTTTGAATAGGGATAACTAAATTATTAAAAGTAAATTTTTTACACATGTATATAATAAATTCATTGGTTGTTAATTGATTATAAATTTAAATAAAAATCATTTTAAAATAAAATATTTTTTTCTGAAAACTGTATTTTTCTAAAAAGTGTTTTTGTCACATTTTATGTACTTATATTAAAATAAATTTTGATCAATTTTAGAAAATGTATTTGAAAATATTAAATTCATTTTTTAAACTAGAATCCTAAATTTATATTAGTGTGAATTATTGATAATTTTATGAAAAGTTTACTTTTTTCCATAAATAGTGAAAAATACTAATTTTTATTGAAAATTACCTTTCGTTTAGAGAATTTAAAAAGTTATATTTTGTTTTAAAATTGTTTTAAAAGTAAAATTAGTTCAATTATATTATTATTAATCTAATTTAGGTCATTAGAATAAAATTTATGTTTATTTTTTAAATAAAAACTTGTTATACTTAAGAAAACCTATCCTTTGGAAACCTGTTTTTTTTTTCAACATGCTTGAGAGTCTGATTTTAAATTATATTTTTCCATTTCTGTAATTTAAATTTAAAAAATCTATATTTTTAATCATCATAATTGATATTATTTAAGAATTTCAAATTATTTTTTTCATAATGAATAGTAAAAAAATAGTTACCGTTGTTAAGGTTAAAACAGGTTTACCAGGATTGTTAAACTAAAAAGATAAGAGTTAAAATTACTTAAAAACTTTTCCGATTACTATTTTATATAAATATTTCAAACTAATATCAAATAATTTTCTCTAATGAGCCTTTTGGGAGCCTTTTTTCATGTGTAAAACATGGTTATAATATATTCTTTTTAAAAATTCCAAGTGTTTCCTCTCCCTGGATTATAAAAGGGAACCCGCTCTCCTCTACTATTCACACATAAAAAGCCATTTTTTCCAATACCTAACCTAATATATTCCTTACATCTCTTCCCATCACCTATAGTCCTTTTATTAATCATAAAACCAAATTATTAAGGCTTTATGTATAAACCTATAGAGGTTCTATGAATAAGAGATATAATTCTTAACCATGCATTTTAATTTTATTTATTCCTTTACCCCCTCAAAATGTTCTCCAACTATCGTAAAATAATAAAAAAATTATCTATAAAATACTGATATGTTATCATGTTAACTTAATAATCAATATCCATCTCATCTTCCATCAAATGGGAAATGAAACTGTCGGTCATATGTGTGGTAAACTAGAAGCTTGCCAACTGTTGTAATTAGTTTTCCATAACCACCTATCATGGACGGATATAATTATGGATTTAATGTATATATATTATATTTATGAAATAATTATACTTATTTAATTATAATATCATATATACCCTCTTACCTTCCAATTTTTTTGTAAAGTGATAACATCACTCATGTGTACATGTGGACTACCGCCTCTATGAAGCGATGTGATTCGTTTTTCATTTTATTTTAACATGGATGAAAATATGGATAGATTTGATGAAAATATATGATTTATATTATATAATAATGATTATTTAAGGGATAATTGTTATTTTTCTTTCTTTATTTCCATCCTTCAAAAAAATGAAAACAATGCCCATGCATACATACGGCCTACCGTCATCAAGAATGGTGTAACTCATTTTTTCCTATCTAAATTTTATGGAATATTATAAAAACTTATATAATGAATATATATTATAATTATATCATGTTTAATATTACTAATATGATGTAACCATGGTCAAATTATAAGGTCTAAAACTACTAAACAAAAACATACATGAAATATAAAGCCGTTATTACCTAAAACAGTGATTTTAACAAATAATTACTAATAAACAGGGGATAAAAGATTATAAGTAAATAATATAAGGTTTGATATATGTGATTGTGTTTATATAATACATTTATAATAAATATATATTTACTATAAAGTAGTTTTAAACACGTATAAATGATTTCAAACCTGAGGTAAGGGTTTCTCTTCTCATTTTTACTTCATTGAAACATATGTCATATTTTTCACTTATTTATTTTTTGTGGTGTATATACTGGAACTTTGATATGTTATATCATGAATATATTTATACTAATTTTATTTAAATTTTATTTTGAAATTATGGTGTATATTATTCAAAAGTTACCAAATTGGTAAGGGTTTATTTAAAATCTCATCATTATTCAGGATTGTTTAAATTTAAGCCTCCGTTAGGGGAATTATTTATTCTTCCTATCTTAAAACTAATATATTTTCTTATCCACAGGTTGTTCATGAATTTTCTAATTAATAGTATTTTTTTTCTTTAGTGCTTAAAATTTTGAGATTTCTTTTAATAAAATCCAACTTTATTTCTCTTTTCGATCGAAAATGTCTTTTCCTCCATATCCATGTTTTCTAAAAAAAATTATGAATGTTTTTTATATTATAAAATGATTTATTAAAAGAATTTACCCATTATTTAATTTTTACAAAATGGTTTTAAAGGAATCTTCTTTTCATTTTCTAAACGACATGATTTTAACTTTTTACAATAATGTAAAAAAGAATTTTTTTAACTTACACGACATGTATGGAATTACCCACTATCTTGACCACTCAATTATTTGAATATTTCTAATTATTTTCAAATAAATTTTTTTTTTTCTAATTATTATGATTTTTTTAAAGTTATTTTCAATGTGAAAATTATATTTTCCTCGAGAATGTTTTTAATGTCATTTTATAGTATTTATATTCATAAACTATAAAAATAATCATTTTAGTTATGATACATTGGTAATATATTGTGATGATACTATCCTTATTATTTATCTGGATGGTTTATAATCAGTTTGAATGGGGATGTACTATTTTGATACCATTCTTCATATTAATCTAGATGATATATGATATTTTTTACTGGGGAATGTATTAACATTCATATTATAGTTTTCTAATACGAGTGTTTATGTTGATTATGTTTATTGGTTGGGGAAATTATTATCATTACATATGGTATATTTCCAATATGAATGTTTTATGTTGTTTATGTTTCTCCAATTTCATATAACGAATGTATTGAACATAGTAAGTGATTAATGGGATTTTTTATATCCCTTCCATGCATCAATGAGTCTCATGAGACAAACTATCTTGGGTTTTTAGATGAGGCATTACCCATTTATGTAATATATCTTATCATGAGTCCTTGACGTTATGTTTATGATGTCTATCATTATGAATTACCTCATTATGATATTAGTTGTTGATTTACATGTGATTGTTTGATTAGTAATAATATCCATGTATACGTTTCAAGATCATGTGATTTTTCATGTGTCATTATTTGATCATCATTTATTCATTCCATATTATTCTTTATGCTCAAGTTATTGATTAAATGGAATGTATTTTTAGTTATTTACCTTTTCATATTGATTATATTTTATGTATTCATCATAGATTCTTTTGTACTCATACTCTTAATGGGAATCTGAGTTCACCCATTTCTTATTTTTCCTTTCCTTGGGATTATAGGAAGTATATTAATACTGATACACAGGGTTATTCTTAAGGGAATAATGGTGTTATAAAATAAAATACTATATTTTATTTTATGCTTTCCATTTTAATGTGAAATTCAAGTATGTATCTTGTTTTCCAATACTAATAAACTATTTGATCCTTTGTTATGTGATCACTTGTATCAAGCACCAATATTAAAAATTAACCACCAACTCTAGGAAACTAGGTTCAGGGTCTTTACAATTTTGAATCAGTACACAGCATAATCCATTTGTTGAATCATAACTATATTTCATGAATAGTTCTAGACATGAGGTATATTAGTGACTAATGAAGTGATAAGACTCCTTTTTAAATATTAAATATTCATTCACATTCATCATTACATAAAAATATTACTCATTTATTAGTTAGCTTGTTTAGTGGGTTTTAAAATATTAATAAGTTTTCTCCACAAATATTCAGAAGTACCTAGTTAGTCTAAGGAAACTACATATCTCCATTATAGATTTATGTATTGGACATAATTCAACATAATTTGTCTTAGAAGAATCTAAATATATACCTTTTATGGTGATAACATTCCCTAAGAATGATACTTCCTATATCCAAGACTCACAGTTACTGTACTTTGAATATAGATTATCCTTTTGAAGAGTCTTCAAAAAATTACTCAAATTCTCTTCATGCCCCTCCTTTCTTGTAGAGTATGGAAGAATATCATTTATAATGGATACCAAAAATTTATAAAGGTAATATCTGAAGACAGTACTCATTGATTTTATAAATATAGCTAGATCATTAGTGAGTCTGATAAGAGACACTATAAACTCATAATGACCATATCTTATTCTAAAGGCAGCCTTTGGAATATCTTCCTTCTTAATATTTAATTATAAAAATAATAACCAATGGTCCATATTAAATGATTATTATGCCCCATGTAGTTTATTGAAAAATTAATCAATTTGTGGTAGAGAATACTAGTTCTTTATCATTATCTTATTGACTTAATGATAATAAATGTAGAGGCCCATTGACCTGTCCTTCTTGAAGAAGAGGATCAGTGCACCCCATTATGAATCACTCTGGTGTATAAAACCCTTGTCTAGATTCTCCTGTGAATAATTCTTTGATTATTCCAATTCAATGGTGTGTATTCTTTAATGATTCTTGGATATGTAAAAATATCCATGTTTAAGTTCAATCAATAACTCAAATTCTTAGTCAAGAGGAAGACTGAGAAACTCATCAGGGAATAAATGAGTATAGTTTCTCATAATGGGAATGTATTCATGCAGAATTTTCTCTTTTTTATCCTTCATTTAAACTAGATATTCTTTCTCATAAGAATATAATATAAATTCTTGAGAATAATACTCCAAATAAGATTCATTCTCTACCTTAAACTTGTAAAAAATGGAGGATAACTTAGGATAAGGATGGTATTTTCCTTCTCTCGATAGTTGATGTTGGATTTATAGAGGTATATCTAATACATTACTAATATAGCATCAAGTTACACTAAAGGATGTTTTATAAGGTTATTTTGGAGGTTTTTTCTATAAAAATTGAATAAGGATGAGTTATATACTTTGGATGAAATAATTTCCCCAATTATTATTTTCATAGATGACTCAACCTCCATATTTTTAGGTGGTTTCTAAATAGTTTAACTAAACATTCATGAAATTAAAGAATAGATAGAGTCATAATCGAATAGTTTTTTGTTCTTGAATGAAAAACCAATGTACCTATCACCAAATCGTTTTTTGGATTTGCCTTAGTAGTAGTGATAGTAGAATACCTTCCTTTATCTCTTATCCTTGGGGTTATTTTCATTGGATAACTCTCAAAAAGCTTGTATTTGGGTAGTGGTTTGAATAGATTATATGATCATTGAATTTGATTTATTAAACATTATGCTAAGCATTAATTGGAACCATTTTTTTATCTCTCACATTAGTGGTCTTTTTCATCTCCCTTTGGAATTGATTAACCTGATGCCTCTCTTTTTCACACTTAAATAAAATCTCGATTTATATTGAGATAGTTTCTAGGATGATTCTTCCCACACATTTTATATATGGGTAGTTTGGTTTTCTTTCCTCTATGGGATCTATCCATTTTTCCTCCAAAATTAAAATCTATCATATATTTATTATCTCCAATACCTCAATACTATTAAGAATCATCAATATTCATCTCGACCTTATAGGAAAAATGAATAATCTCTTCATAGCTATCAAAGTCTCAAATAGATTGGTGTCACAAACCAGCTTGGGTACCCTGGTAACCTGATAACTGAGTTGATCGTGACATAAACCGAAGGGAATTCCTAATCCCCATGGGCTGGTGACTAGCACCAGGAAATACACAACATACAAGTGGGAACGATTTCTGCCACAAGAACACGGAAACAAAGATAAAAGGCAGTGTGCATATCAATAGGAAAATTCCACTAGGAGTAAAAGTACCAGAATACAAAGATGCATAAAATTAAAAGTACTAAACCCCAAAGTACTAAATAGGAAAACAACCCCAAGTTCCCTAAGGACACAGCTCACCACATCTAAAGATCAACAGTTGGATCCACCTCTAAGAGATCCCTTCCCTTTTCTTGATCCTGGAAGAAGAAAGTCTACAAACACCCTAAGTAAAAAATTAAAGTGTGAGTATAATCCTAGTAGGATACCACCAAATATTCCATAATAGATTCCAAATATAGATTATCCAAATAAAAAATTCAGTTTTTCAGAATAAATAGGTTTGTAAATTCAAAAGCATACTTTTAAAAAAACATGCTATACATTTGCAAAATGATGGAAAATACATTCAAAGCATAGGCTTTACTTTACAAGAGATGGAATATTTCTAAAATAAAGGCTTAAGTAAACAATTTATATAAAATATTTTATATAAATTCCATAGGCATGTAAAACGGTTCAAACAAACATTGGCATACATTTATATTTCAAATATAAAGAAACAAGCAAGCAACATGGTCATATGCCAAAATATATGATAGTATTAACCAGTTATAGGATTCCGCACTCTATAATTGAACTCATAAAAGTGTGTATACACACGTCCCTATGACACTATCCAAAGGAGACTCATCACCAACCCATCAGGGATGTGACCCACCGCATGTATGTTTTAGAATGTTGTCGTAGCGTAGAGTGTATCCAAATTAATCACTAATTGCCTAAGGCTTGAATGTGATCTTAGATGATGGGATAACTATTTTAATACATCAATAAATACAATCAATCCCATTCTTTCATTTCAAAAATTCCAATTTATTTCCCTTTAAAACCAAAACATGTTTTTTTCAAAAACATGCCTTTTTCAAAAGATAAAACCACTGGGTTTCTATCAAATCATTTTAAACCATTCTCAAGTTTTAAATTAATTCAAAAACCAATTCCATACTTTTCAAAATTACTTTTTCACAATTAAATTTAAAAAATTAATTGAAAATATTTCCATCAAATTCACCATTTAAATTCAAAAATTTAAATCAAACAATTTCCATAAACCCATCCTAGCTCAATGGAATTGGGGGTTTTCCAAATTTACATTCCAAAACCATTTAAAATATACCAATTCACTGGAATTGGGTTTTATCAAACCAATTGAAAGCAATATTTATCATTTTAATTTAAATCATCAATTGAAATAAATCAAGTAATGCGATGGTAATCAATTTGGAAAATTGGGACGAAAACACCTACCTCTTTCTCGAAGAACGACACTCATAACGAAACCTATAAACGAGAAGAAGGTGAATGAGACCTTGAAAAACAACCTAGAAGCATGATCCAGCACCACCATAAATAGATCAATCAACTCCCAGATGATCTATTAAAAATCCAAGAGGAGATAAAGAGAGGAACTTGAAGAACGACAGACAACAAGAGAGAACCCTTACCCGGGAATCGTACCGCAAGCGAAGCAACGATCCAAAGATGATGTGATCAAATAGGGAGGGGTGCCTCTGAAAAATTCCTAGGAAGGGTCTAGGGTCAAGAACCTAGATGTATGGAATGAAAAAAACTGAACGCAAGTGTCGATCATGTATTTTAAAATTGGACGCAGGCCATGTCATGTTGTGTACCCTAGGGTCACGATGTGTAGTCCACGCTGGATAATTTATGTCGAAAAACCTATCACCTCAGGTTAAAAACCTCTATTTAATCTCTACATGACATGTACCTTAGGTACATGGTGTGTACCAGCTCATGGTATGATCTCCCCATTCACGACATGATCTCCTTGTCCACAACACACAACCAGCACCAAGTACATGACGTGCACTTTAGGTACATAGAGTGTACCTATTCTACAGTCTACAGTAAACCTAGAAAAATAACATAAAAGATTTTTTAACCAAACAAGAACTTAGAAAAGGTGGAAAATTACCTAATCAATGTAACGGGATGTTATAACCTCCCCGTCATACAAACTTTATTCCCCCAGAAATCCTATGAAGAAGCTTCTATGCCAAAGAGATAAGGCCACTGCTCTCTTATCAGTGCCTTGCATTCCCATGTATCATAACTATCTGAGCCATTTTTTCCATATCACATGAACCAATGGTATTTTCTTCCCATTAAGAACCTTGGTCTCAGAATCAACTGTCCTGACTGGTCGCTCTTTCAAAGATAAATTAGGCTTGATCTCAAGATCACTCCAACTCAAAATGTGAGATGGATCATATAGATACTTTCTCAGCTGTGATACATGGAACATGTTATGTATCAATGTCATATATGGTGGAATTTATAAATTTTAAGAAACATTCCCCACCTACTTAACAACCTCAAAAGGTCCCATAAATCAAGGATCAATATTCCCTTACTTCTCAAGTCGTCGATGACCCAATAGGGGTGAAACCTTTAAGAAGAACCAATCACCAACTAAAAACTCCAAAAGTCTATGACATCAATTAGCATAGGATTTATATTGGATTTATACTATCAAAAACTTATGATAAATCTTTTGGATCTTTTTTGTTGTCTCTCACACCAAGCTTGGTCCAACAAAAGAACTTTCACCAGCCTCTGACCAATATAACGATGATTTATAAGGTCAGCCATACAAGGACTCAAAAGGATCCATTCTGATAGAGTACTGGTAATTATTATTATAAGATAACTCAATCAATCCCAAGTGATCACCCCAAGACCGACCAAAGTCGGGGACATAGACATGAAGCATATCCTTAATAATATTTATAGCTCTTTATATTTGGCCATCCGACTGCATATGGAAGGCCATGCTCAAATGAACCTGATATCCCAGTTCCTCCTAAAGACCTCTCCAAAAGTGAGAAGTAAACTGAGGATCCCTATTAGAGACTATAGAAGATGAAACTTCTTGCAAGAAAACAGTCTCTTTCACATAGAGATTGCCCAACTCCTCAACTTTGGTCATTGTTGACACTAATTAAAAAGATTCAAAGAGTACAAAGGGAACATAAAAAAATACTCCCAAACTCTATGCAATGTAGTAACATCTAGAAGCTTTGCGAATGATCTATGCATCCTAGCTTTGTGAGAGAGATACGTGACCGAGATTCGCGAACAAGCTACGTGGCCGAGCTACTCATGAAATGATTTGTGATGCCCCTATGTGGAGAACATGTGCGGTGGATCTACGCGGAATACCTGTGCGGGAAAAGTTTCTTCAGCCAGGCCCCATCCATGCCTATAAATATGACCCTTGGGATCCCCATTTTCAGACTGAAAAAAAAGTGAAAGAATCTCTGAAGCTCCCATTGCGTATCTCTTTTGCCTAGATCTCTCAAATTGTCTCAGGTAGTTCTCTAAACTACAAAATAAGGGATAATTAAAAGGGATAGGCATGTTTTGAAATTATTCTCATTTCTAAAGTCCTCATCCATACCTATGCACTAAACCTACGTGGTGTATCTGCGCACCACACCTGTGTGATAAGGCAACGTGAGGTACCTACGCGGCATACTTGCGCTAGGTACCTATGTGGCCAGCTCAGGTACCCTTCTTTAAATCCATCTATAGTAGGGTATCTCCATCCTTGGTTCCCTTATCTAAAAGGGGCTAAGTAGAAGCCTCCACCAAAACCTCCTGACTTCTCAGACCTTTGGGTAAGGCGCATTAGTGTGTCTCTAATTTGGGTTTTTATTTCCACAGTCAGAAGTTTCCCACATTCGTTTCATGATGGGGTTAAGATTCATGGGATGTTTATGGGTTTGTATATCCACAATCACATGTACTTTTCTCCTAGAAAAAGTGTTGGGAAGTTCTCGGTTTTTAGGATGGTTGGTTACTGGCCTTACCTTTTCAAAGAGGTGACTTGGGACCTCAGTTCTCCGATAGGGAAGGTACACTTTTCACTTTCCATTCCGGGAAAGTATAGAAGAAGTCTCCCTCTCCTACGATAACCAATTTTAGGGCATCCATCTTGGTATAATCCCCTCACCTTCACCCCTTCTTCCTTACATTGGACCCTTGTCCAATGTAAATAGAATAGAGGGAAGGCTCGTCGCATCGCCCTCTTCCACGGTCGATGCGCCCTCTTCCATCAGCAGAGGAGGAGAAGTGTGAAGTGTCATTGTTGAATCTTTCACATCCTCTTGTTTCTCACACTGAGCATGACTCATGTGGGCTTAGAGATATGTGATGGTTGCAACATATGCACAAACACTCTCAAAATGAACTATGAGAACTCTGATTCCTGTTCAATCCAGGATATGTAGGAATCCCTTTCAGGGTCTGAGCTCATCCAAACATAATTCCCCCAATTTAGGCATCCTCCTTAGGAAATAAGCCCCAAATTAAATCCTCAAATCATCAAGGCATCCTTTTTCAGGAATTATGACCAAACTCATCTTGGTCAGAGGACTATGCTCTCCTATGAGATTTATCGAACTACGCAGACTTTGATGCTCATCCATATGGGATACGTACGTAGCCTCCTTGAGTTTCAAACCCAACACTTCAATTCATCCATGTTCTCTTTGGGCCATATTCCCAATAAGGTATAATCCTACTTGGAAACTCATATCCTTTCCAAGTTCCTTGGGCTACTTCAGCATAAGTCTCACACTAAGTTTCAACTAAGAATCTTCTGCTTGGAGGTCCTTATCAAATAACCTTAAAAGGTATGATGTGTCCTATTAAGCGGCACCGAACTACGAGGGTTCTGATTCCTTTCATGAGGATACGTAAGTAGCTCATTTTATGAGCACGATCCCAAGATTAAAACAAACATTCTTCTCCCTGGATGACAATAAATTCCAGAGTGCCCCACTGAGTGGATTAAAAACTTGTATCATCATAACGATGATTAAAAGAATCTCTAATCAGTATATTAGAGGATACCATTGATGGAAAACCTCTAATACATACAAGGGTTTCCATTGATGAAGAACCTTGACTGCATGATGATGATTCTAAACTTTACACATGTTAAATAAGTGATTACAATTTCCAAGGGATACTTATGATATACTTGGTGAATTCATAAGGATTCATGAAAATATTTTAATTTTACAAAGAGAGTCCAGGAGTAGACAATAATTCCCCCCAAAGAAGGGTGTGATGAGTATGACCTCCCATCCTCTCAACCAATGCACATTCTTAAGTATCGTAAAGTTCAAAACTTAATGAACACCTACCTTTGGAAAGAAGATCCTCTTTGGATAAAGAAATGTTGGAAGTTTCTGGTTCCACGAATAAATCCAATGGAAACCACCTAGAAATAGTGATTCTTAAATCTAGAACACACGTTTCAAGTAACTACGAAACAAAAATGGTGAACCTGATGTGAATACTTAACCAAGTTAATAATTTTACCAACATGTTAAGCCCCTATAAATTGATAAAGGAAGGCCAGAAAATGGAATTAATCACGCATGTATCCATCTGACAATATGTCACTTTAATAAAACTTTTTGTTGTTCTCAGTTTTCCACAGAATTCCCTTCAATCCAAATAATGTATTTCTCTAAGACAACTTCTGTGAACTTCCCGACTACTGCTCAAGATGGATCTCCATCCACGGGGAGGATGTTATCACTAACCCAGTGTCTTCAATGTCGGGTCTCTAATATGCTGATAAAGGAATATCACCAGCACGGTACAATCTCAACTTTGGAGGCTACTCGACAGGCCCTCCAGGTCAACAATAATCCTCGATCCGCTGGCCAATAATGACCAATGATCAAGAATAAAATGGTTCCAACCACCCTCTCCAACCATTTCGGGTATTTATCCCTGGAATGCAACAATCAATCTCTCCCATAGTATAGGGAGGTGGATCAAGAGGTCACTGAAGGCCTCAATTCAAGAATACAGGAGCCCTTCCTGAGGACTCCCACTAGGAATCGCCACCAAAATCATGTGGTAGTGTATCCCCAACATGATGGGGGTGTTGCCTCTGGACGTTTGGCCCAGGTCTCTCAGACCCGGGCATGCAAGACGAACTGCCAGGGACAACGTAAAATTAACAGGAAGCAGGTTCTCACCTCTACCTCCACTAGAGAAGTCCATCGATCAAACTTGATGGCAAACAACGAGCGGGTACATACACTCGTTTGTCCTAATTTTGTTGCTCAGTAGTCTTGTCTGACAGAAACCCATCAATCCCACCAAATAAACCCGGTGGAGTATTGTGAACAGGCAGATAAACCTGTTTAAAAGTTAGCAGTTAGTCAGCAGGCTCGTTTGACTGCATTTAAAGAGACCCGCCAATATAATATGGTGGAAACTGGTAAGCAGGAACATATACCTGTTTATAATCACCAATTATGTCAGCAGTCTCGTCTGCCAGTATTAAAGGAAACCCGTCAACCATACTTGATGGAGAATATTCAGCAGGCACATACACCTGCCAATGTTCATCAAGCCTACCAACAGTCTCGTTTGGTAGCACTCGGAGAATTCAGTCGGAAAGCTCCGATGACACATTTGGGGCAGACCCAACTCTCTTCCCCTATACAGGAGTACTGTCAATATCTGTTGATAGGAAAAGGAGGATAGGAGTAGGCACATACACCAACTCCGGATATGGAATGGACGTATATTCCCATTTTAGCCACTAAAGTCACTAAACACATCTTATCAATGGTGAAAGGGCAGACTCATATCCTTGCCCATATTCTGGAATCATGTCAGGGTATTTTAACAACTACTTCAGTAGTATCAGGGGAACAAACATATAAATCTTTCCCCACACATGGGATGACACATCATCATGCCATATCAAAGCAGATACATACCTCTGTTCCATTCCAGGAGGTTCATGGGGCGTACTCCCCCATATCATACGGACAACAAGATCAGGAACATACACCCTTTCCCATTGGAGGCAACCGATCTGTTCCAGTAACTAATCCAATGCAGGCACATATACCTGCCTATGATAACCACTTTTCCCAAAAAGTGTCCCCAACTAAGTATAAGAGAACATCCAAGAATAAATCTCACCAAATACCATTGGAAAATCAAGAGTCAAGCTGTAATTTAGCTCCTCTTAATTCTAGAGTTCTTGAAGCCCTCAAACATTTATCTATTGTTGCTCAAGATCCTACCCTCTCATTACCAAATTTTGGCAGTGGTAGTTGTAATTCTGAAGTTTCTCACTAGACACTTCATCATGAAGGCTTGATTCATGAAAATTCGGTCAATCGAGAGTGTCTATCTTTGGATGAGATCCATGGAAACCCTCCGTGTGCCCAGAAGACCAAGGAGAAAGAAGATTTATCCCTTGTTGTAATTTATCATGGTGATCCTCCCCATGATGGAATTCGCTATGAAAGTCCTCTCTGTAGTAGTATTTTGCATTGTCAAAACAATTCTATAATTGAAAATGTAGCAACAAGAAAGCCCTCTTATCTTGAGGCACTTGTAAACATAGAGCCAGTCATGTCTGATGCCTTGTCATTGACAGGTGAAACACTTTCTCAATCAGAAGACATCTTAAGGGAACAGTCATTCTCTGAACCTCCCTTGGTTCATTTATCCTCAAATGCAGAGAATCCACTTTGGTCAGACCAAGTAGAGAAAACTCTAGTAGAAGTTGATAAATATGTTTTGAACATGAGGAAATAATTATCTAAAGGAGAAATACCAGTAATGTTCTGGCCTTTAGAAAATTCTCAGTTTGATATTCTAGAATTGATGACAGAAGATTGCATTCAAGACATTCGTCTCAACTTATGGAAAACTCTTCATCATTTGAAAGCTAAATTATTACCATATGATGAATATCAAAATAATATTAAGGTAATAGAAGGGTTACAGCACCAAATTTTCTTGGAATCTCTTTCAGTTTCCCAACATCCAAGTGTTGAAAAACAACAGAGAAACCTTCAGCGCGCATGTCTCAATTCTATGAAGAGGCTACGCCAATTAATTTCTGATTCCCCATATAATGTTCGCATCAGAGGATAAGGTGCATATGGAGAATTTCATTTCACTGCACTCTAAAATCAGAAAAGTCCACCCAAAGTGGTATCATTCAATATTATTTCCCACAGTCGGCTATAGTCAATAGGTTTTGTGTGTAATCAAATGTACGCTCAAGAACAAGCCTCAACCAGCTCTCATCAGAATCAGGTCCAAATAAAAGAAATTTTTGAACTAATCCTACATCAAGCCTATGAGAATCTTGAGCAGGCATCCCGTTTAGAGGATTTCAGACATTAGAGGATGAAAATGTCCGAAATAGCATAGTGATCTTTTAAAACAGGTGATTTAAGTAATTGTCGGATGATGCATCCAGCTAATGTCCAAACCAAAATCTGCAAAATCAAAAGAGCAGTTGCACGAATTTCAGCTGTATCAGTTCAAGAATCACCCCAGCTTGCCAGGCTGGGGGCTCATTTAATGCAACCTTCAAATTCATTAAACAATGTTCAAAAATTTGAATAAGAATAACATGATCAACTCCAGCCTGCAAGGCTGGGGGCTATTTATCATCTTCAATCCCCCCCTCAACGGAAGTAATTTTTCTCCCGATTAGGGAAGAAACCACAAGGAAAGTGTACAGTTGAACTATCCAATGATTCCCTTCATGTTATTTTCCACCAAATAGTTCCAGGTAATTCTTCATATATGAGAATGGAGTTTTGTGAAAGACAAAAAGGGATATGATCTAACAGAAACACTGACAAAATTCCATTAATGCATTATGCATTAGTGAATGTTATCAATACCATTGCAGAAGATCCTCCAGAAAGTAATTCTAGTTCATGGGAATTAGAAGATGAAGTTATTGTCAATAATGTGGTACATACCGGGGAAAATGAAGAAGTTTTGCATACCCGAAATCAAAGGCTTACCCAGAATCTAGGTATGCCTTCAAATAACCAACTCCCCCCTCTCCAAAAGGCGTCCAACAAGGGGAAAGGAAAACGTCTGATTGCATCTCACTTTTCTGCTGGAGAAGGTCAATATCTTTCACTTGAAGAGATACTTTCATAGCAAGAAGAGGAAATTAAGGAGTTGAAAAGGCTCAACATGGAGTTACTTCGAAACAACATTTATGCTAGACAGTATCCCCAGGAAAGTCCTCGACTTGAAAATCATGTAGTATCTCCTCAGAAAAGGGGATTTGTAGTAACTACCGAGGTAGATAATGAATTCCCTATGTTGGGTACATAATCAAGACAGGATCATGTACATCCTGATAGACCTATTTATTTGGGTTATCCAAGACAGATATCAGCACCACCATTAGTGGTCTCGCCAGTTATTGCACCATCTCAAGTTCTAGTTGCAATACCTGCACAAAATCCAGCTCATCCAGATATTCCTCAAATTCTTATGAACACAATTGAGGCATTAATGACTCGATTGGAATCTATGGAGGAACGATGGGCCCCAGTTCAATTAGAAAAGAGAGTTTACCCTGAATGGGTGGATGCAATTCCTCTCCCACCAAATTTTTTGAATACCACATTCCCAATTTTAACGGTTTGGGAGATTCGGAACAACACTTAACACATTTTGTTTCTCATTGTGATCCCATGATGGTAACTCCTAAACAACAAGAAGCAGTTAATCTTATGTGTTTTGTGCAATCATTACAAGGAAAATCTTTTGTCGGGTATACAAGTTTACAATCTCGATCAATTACTGGGTGGGAAGATCTCCGTCAGAAATTCATTCTTCAATTTAGCATAACATTACCAAAAATGACAGTTTTTTACCTCACCAACTGTAAACAAAGGGAAAATGAAATATTTTCTGATTCCATTGCTCGTTGGAAGGGATTAAAATATTCTTTAAGTTTATAACTCCCTCAAAAAGAGTTGCTTCCAATCTATGTGGAAAATCTGTGTGATGAATTATTCACACCATTGATCCCTGTGAAATACACAGGAGGGTTTCGAAACCTTACTTCAATCGCTCAGCAGATAGTAGACTCTATTATAGAGACTAAGGCTAAAACTCGTGTAATTCCATTAGTTCCAGGAAGGATAATAGGAAAGGAATAATGTGCTACAATTACACTCAAACAGGAACCTGTACCTACTTTTACTTCAAGATCTTCATCATACCGAAGGGCTCCGCTTCCTAAGCATCAGCAGCAACGACCACCTCGTCAAGATGATCAAAGAGATCAAAGGCGGAAATAGTTTGAGGAATTAAAGAATAAATTATATTCTTTCAGGAATGAAAAGGTTCTTGGTTAATTCATATCAGCCTTAGAAAACAATTTAGTTCAGTTGCCAAGGCCGAAGAAGCCAAATAAGGACAGAGATGAAGATCGTCCAAATTATTGTCCCTTTCATCAGATGTTGGGACACCCCATTCAGGAGTGCTTTATTTTCAAAGACCTTTTGCAGAAGATGATAGAATTTGGACAAGTAAAATTGAAAAGTTCATCAACTCAAGTAGCATGTGTTACTGTCACCAATACAGAGGAAGAGGGGGAATGGCAAGAAGTTAAAATTAAAAATGTGCAAAAATATGATGATTGGATGATTAGGAAAATGATCAACTGAACTCATGATATTTTATGAACACAGTTTAAAAAAATAATTGTGTATTCTACCCCTCCTTCCACAGCAAAACCATCTTCATAAAAGGTTTGTTCCTCAAAGAAACAAGGTGATCATAAGGATAAATAGCAGTCAGAAAAAGATGAGCTCGCATCAAGGACAAATTTGTCCTTAACCCTGGTAGATTTCATGCCATCTGTTTCAAAATCACGGGCACCGCCCAACCAAATAGTACAACTAGAATTAATTTTTCAGGAAGAATCCTCATCAAACGAAGAATTGATCTTTGGTTCTGTTAATGTTATCCATTTAATAGATCCTTATACCGATGGTGGTTCTAATTGTATTGAGTTGGAATTCCTTATGCCTAATTGGGGGACTAGAGGAAGAGGCCAAGGTCAAGGATACAGGGTTAGATGTGGGAATTCCAGAAACCATCATTTTAACTCTACCCCTACTCAAACCATATATGCGGTAGAAACTCATGGAAGATCCCTTTTGAAAGATCAACAAGAACAAGGAGTTTCTTCCATGAAAAACAAGTCTAGTTCTGGCACAATTATTCTGGAGGACTGATTAGAAGCTACACCATCTTCTTCTCAGCATATGAATAGACTTAGCCAATCTAATTTTCCAAAGTCATTGGTATTTCCCACTTCTGTTTCAACATAGAACACATCTACAACAGAAGCATCAACTTCCAAAGCACCTGCAAAACCACATCTCCATGTTGGGAAATGAAGACCTTTGGACCAAAAGTATGTTGTCTTGAAACAATTGTCCCAAGTACCGGGCAATTTATCAATTTTGGATGCTTTTAATCTGTCCAAAGATCTTCGAGAAGAAATCATTGAGGCTATGTTAAGTCCTCAAGAATTTGAAACTGAAGTTGTTGCTGCTGAGGTTTATCGTATAGAGAATGTTCTACATAATTTCATGAAGTCATATCTTTTATAGATGAAGATGAAGACCATGTGGTACATGGACACATCAGACCATTGTATCTTTATGGCAAGGTCAATGACATGGATATCCGACGAGTCTTCATTGATAATGGCTTTGTGGTCAACTTCATTCCCGTTTGTACACTTCATCGATTGGGCCTGACTGAATCTAACTTATCTTCTTAGACTTTAATGTTGCAAGGATATTACAAGAATGAACAAGAACCTCTAGGAAAAATTACACTCAAAACTCAGTTTGGAGATCTTGTGTCTAATTCAGATTTCATGGTTGTTCATCAGGACACAGCCTTCAATATTCTTCTCAGAAGGCCTTGGTTTCATCAACAGCCATACCTTCATCATACCACCAATGTTTGAAATACTATTTCAATGGTTAAATTAGAACATTGTATGGTGACAAGGCTCCATTCAAAACATGTGAATATCAATATATTGAGGTAGATTTTTATCATACAAAAGGAACGAATTCCATGACCAAGGAGATAACCAGAGTTAATGCTTCAAATGGACTGGAAAAGATTCTAGTAAATCCATTCATGCATTTGAGTATAGATTATGTGTTACCCATTAATCAAGTTTAAAGGGTAAAGTAAAATCCATGCACTCATCCAATAATTCCCATAATTCCAATTATGTAAATTGAGCCTGATGACATGGGAGAAATTATTGATGCACCAAGAAATGATGGAAGATTTAATGGAGATGTTTTAATTTCATCTACTGAAATACAACGAGCCTCTACTTTTTTAATCAGAATAAAAGAAATTGCAGAAATATTAGAGGAAGACAAAGATTTTGATTCTCAATCCATAAATCCCTCCTTACCACAAGAAGACCCTTCATCGTCAGTAGGGTCAGATATGGTGGCATCTTCTTCGAGATGTTCAAATATTGATTCTTCCCCTAACTTTGGGAGTGTTGCCTTGTCATCTACCATGCAAATGGAAACAGAAGAGGTAACACGTAATGAAGAAGAAGAGGAAGATCTCGGGGATGCTCCTCTAGTATTTGAAGAAGGTGTTTCTACCACCGTGGATGAACTCAGAGAAATAAATCTGGGTACAGGAGAAGATCCACACCCCACCTTAATTAGTGCAGTCATGGCCTCTGAGGAACAAGAGGTGTATACTTCCTTTCTAAAGAAAAATCGATATATATTTTCTTGTAATTATATGGAAATGCAAGGTCTTAATCCTAATGTAGCCACCCATAATTTGTGTTTTCTAGAATAACATTGTGGGTTCAAGAAAGCAGCAAGGAGAACACACCCAACTCACGCCTCTAAAATTGAAGCTGTAGTTGATAAGATTATAAAGGCTAACTTTTTTAGGGAAGTTCAGTATCCCAAATGGCTAGCCAATATTGTCCCAGCAAAAAAGAAGAATAGGAAAATTAGTGTCTGCATTGATTTCAGAGATCTTAATAGGCATTTTCCTAAATATGATTTTTCCAGTCCCAATTACAGAACTTCTAATTGATGGAATGGTTGTCTATGAAGCACTTTCCTTCATGGATGGATATTCTGGGTATAACCAAATTCGAATGGTCCCATAGGATGAAGAATATACAACTTTAGAGCTCCTCAAGGTGTGTTTTTCTATTGAGTAATGCCCTTTGTCTTAAAGAATAGAGGCGTGACATACCAACGTGCCATGCACCATATCTACAAACCCTTATTAGAGAAATTTGTTGAATGTTATGTGGATGATTTTTTAGTCAAGTCCAAACAATGTTCCAATCACTTGGCTGATTTGGAAACCATATTTCGCAAACTTCAGCAACATAATTTGAAGATGAACCACTTAAAATGTGTTTTCGGGGTAACCTCAGGGAAATTCCTTGGCTTTGTTATATTCCATCATGGTATTGAAGTTGATCCTAAGAAAAAAAAAATCAATCCTTGGTATGTCACCTCCTCGAAATTTGAAATAATTAAGAGGACTTCAAGGACACTTGGCCTATATTTGATGCTTTATCGCCAATTTAGCAGGAAAATGTTTACCTTTCACTAGATTAATGAAGAAGGGAGTCACTTATCAATGGGCTGAGGATTTCCAAGAAGCATTTGATATACTCAATAAATATCTCTCGAGTCCACCAGTATTGATGCCACCTGTTGAAGGAATACCACTCATTCTCTATGTGACAGCTTTAGAGCGATCACTAGGTGCCTTCCTCACCCAAAAGAATGATGCTGGAAATGAAAACAGCCTTTATTATCTCAGTCGCACTATCCTTGATGTGGAAACTCGGTATTCAAGTATTGAGAAGTGCTACCTAGCATTAATCATTGTTGTTCAGAAATTGAGACATTACCTACAACATCATGAGGTCCAATTGGTATCTCGTAATAACCCGCTCAAATTTATCCTTAGTCGTCCTATGCTTACAGGATGTCTAGAATGGTGGGAGGTTATTTTTCAATAGTTTGATATCTAGTTTGTGCCTCAAAAGGTAATAAAGAGCCAAGATCTGGCTGATTTCCTTGTTGAGAATCCATCCGTGGAAAATACATCGTTTAATACTAAACTTCCTGATGAAGAGGTATTCTCTATTCAAGATAATTCCCAAACATGGGAAATGTATTTTGATGGTTCTTCTATAAGTCCAATAGGGAAGAGACTGGAAAATCCTAAACTCAACAAGATTGGATTAGGAATGGTTATTATTTCCCCAGAAAAGGCAGTATTGCCTTATTCTTTTCTATTATCAGAAGGTGGTACAAACAATAAAGTAGAGTATCAATCTCTCATCGTAGGTTTGGAATTGGCCCTTCAAGTGCAAATGGATCATTTAAAAGTAAAAGGTGATTCAGAATTGGTAATAAAACAAATCAAAAAAGAGTACTCTATCAGAAAAGAAGAGTTAATCCCTTTGTGTGATTATGTCAGAGAGTTAATGGCTAAATTTCCCTCAGATTCGACATTGTCCTATGTTCTGTGATCACAAAATTCCCAAGAAGATGCACTGGCTAATGCAGCTACAGCCTTGGTAGATCCAAATTAGGATGAGACAGTTATCATCATAACCCATCGCCACATGGTTTCACCTTTTATTCAAAACATAAGGGAGTAAATTAATGAAATTTTCCCTATTTCTGAACCATATGGTCATACCACGGGTTGGAGAACATCCATCATGGAATATCTTCAAAATGTGATACTTCCACCAAATAGGGCTGAGAAAGAGTAGATCCAGCAATGAGCGATTAATTTTACTCTTTATGATGGTCCAAACCACCAAAATATCCTTTACAAGCGAGGCTTTGACGGAATTTTCTTCAGATGTATTGATGGAGAAGAGATTGTGGTTGTCATGAAAGAAGTCCATTCAGGAGCTTGTGGTGCCCACCAATCTAGGCATAGACTCTCTGAACATATCTGAAGGCTTGGATACTTTTGGCCTTCAATGACACAAGATTTTACAAACATCACAAAAAAATGGCATCCCTGTCAAGTGCATTCCAACTTCATTCATCAACTCCCAGAGTTTCTACATACAGCTAAATACTCTTGGCCATTTTCTACATGGGGAATGGATGTAGTAGGGCCTTATCCTCCAGCCATGACTAAGCAGTTCAAGTATATTCTCACTACTACTAATTTATTCTCTAAATGGGCTGAGGCGATACCTCCCAAGGAAGTCGGAGCAAAAAGCATTGTTAGTTTTGTTAAAACTTATATCATCACCAGATTTGGCATCCCTCATACTATTTTGACAGAAAATGGCACAAATTTTTGTATTGATAAAGTAAAAAAGTTATATCAGAATATAATATCAAATCCAACCATTAATCTCACTATCATTCGGTGGACAATAGAAAGATAGAGGATTTTAACAAAACCCTATCAAATATACTCCAGAAGATGGTGGATAAAGATAAGAAATCATGGCCTGATAAACTTTTGAATTCTTTATGGGCTTATTGGACAACTATCTATACTACCACCCAAGCAACTCCTTATTCATTGGTATATGGAACTGAAACGGTTTTGCCAATTGAAATACAATTTCCTTCACTTAGAGTTGAAATTTGTGATCAGTTATCTATAGATGAAAGATCTCAGAAATAGTTTAATGAGCTGGAACGATCAGATGAGAAAAGATTGTATACTTTGCATCATCTAGAAGTCTATCAGAACTGAATAGCATGAGATTTTACTAAGAAAGTTCATCTTTGTTCATTCCTTCAAGGGTAATTGGTATTATTCCTTAGGAATCCAATGATACCAGGAAAGAAACCTTCAAAACTTGAACCAAAATGGGAGGGACCTTATTCCATATATAAGTTCTATTCAAATGGAGCCTATGCTTTAATCTCAATGGATGGAGAGCTCATTACATCTCCAACCAATGCGAGATTATTGAAGAAATACTTTCTGTAATTATGCACATTATTCCTCACTGCAAGACTTTAAACTACACAGTACCATGTCCTAGTTGCAAGACATTAAATTTCATAATAACCATAAACGTCCATGTTGCATGACGCTAAAGTGCATAGCATCTTTTTCCTTGTCACATGGCGTTAAACTTCATGACATCATTTTTACAACTAACATTTTCTCTATAAGACGCTAGAAGTTTCCATAAGCAAACATCACTAACATCATCATTACTCCTTAGTAGTACATGAGTTCTTATCTTTCCTATGTCGGAGTCAGATCTGCATAAGAGACTATGTTTCAAGAACTATGTATGGATTGATTCTCATTTTCAATGAGATGCGTAGAGATGCCTAAATCTCCAATTCTGGGCCCAGCCACAATCACACACTACTGGAAAAACGGCCTATACCCATAGTTCAAAACTGTGGGTATAGCCCCCAAAACTGTGGGTATAGCCTATACCCACGGTTTTGGGAACCGTGGGCTGGAACGGCGTCGGTATAGGTCCCCAACCTATACCCACGGTTTTCCAAAACCGTGGGTATAGGTGTCATGCCACTGTGTCACTGAAACATAGCCAATTTTCACAATGTCATCGGCTTTTACCCACGGTTTCAAAATCGTGGGTATAGGTCCTAAAATAATGTCAGTGCTGAGTTTCGATCCAGCAACCTCTTCGCTGCAAACACCGCGTCTAACCACTACCCTAACATCACCTATATGTATATATATATATATATATATTTAGTTAAATATAGTTATAAAACTCGTGGGTATAGAGAGAAGAACCGTGGGTATAGGGTTCCCGCCAAAAAAAATTTCCTTCCCGCGCAAAAAAAAATCTCGCGCACACAAAAGTGACCTATACCCACGGTTTTTCATAACCGTGGGTATAAGTATTTTATCCCAGACCTATCCCCATGGTTTTCCCTAAAACCGTGGGGATAGGTACCCCTATACCCACAGTTTTGGGAAACTGTGGGTATAGGTCCCTTTTCAGGACCTATCCCCATGGTTTTGGAAAACCATGGGGATAGACCCCCCTATACCCACGGTTTTGGAAAACCGTGGGTATAGGTCTAGAAAATTCACCTATACCCACGGTTTTCCAAAACCGTGGGTATAGGGGGGTCTATCTCCACGTTTTTGGGGAAAACCATGGGGATAGGTCCATTATCCAGTAGTTGAAGGTTCTAGGCGCAGCGGAATCACGTTGGTGGGTTTTCCCAACTTTAATTTTAAAGTTAAACAACATTCAATCTGAGATCTGTCACGATATAAAACGCTGAATCTTTAAAATAGAATGAATAATGAAAAGAAAAGAAGAGTCCTAGAACCCTTGAGTAGGATCATCATATGTTGATTATAATTAATTTAATTAATTCATAAGAATTACCTCGTTGGAATTCTTTCTTTGTTGATGTGTCCGGTCACGATTCGGTGGTCCGTCGTTGCGTCGTAGAATCCAAGTGTAGGATTCCTCTAGCGGTGATCCACACGTGTGTCACATGTCTCCAGATGTCGCCGAAGGGATCTCCAGGTGCTAGTACGGAAGAACCTTTGCTTGCGATATCCGCCTTCGACCGCCTTGATCTGGTGGAGGATCTTGCTCTCGTAACTTGAGGGCGTTCTTGGTGGAAAGGGAATTCTCTCTTGGCTTGAGAGTATTTCCAAATCTGTTTTTCACAACAATGTCTCTTCAAAATGTTGGGGTTGCGAGGATATTTATAATCGGGTTTGAGGTTAATAGAGTTATGACAATAAATAAACGTGTTATGCGTTTTATTTATTTCATTAACTCTAATTGAAAACCCCCATGTCGAATTATATTAATTCCTTGACATGCGCCCACGCTGATTATAATAAATATCATTTAATAAAACAATATTAAATCCTCAAAATACCAACTGGAAAAACTACACGTCATGTAATAATTAATACATAGCGTGTACTTGTTTTCCATAAAACTACACGACGTGTATATTTAATATACACGGTGTGTACTTTTATTTTCCATTTTTCTCCACCACATTTATTAGACCTTGAGTAATGACTATTTATTTATTAAATAAATGTAACTTCATTACTCGCTAATAAATATATTATTTCATCCACAATATATTCTCTCGAATAACTAGTGTCAAAATAAATGCGATCAGACATCCTTAAATAATTATTAAACCATAGTCGGGAATAATATTTATTTAACTTGTTAAATTAATATTTAACTGAGATACATGGAAACACTTGGTGTGTGACCCTCTAGGCCTCTTTCTCAATAGCATTAGGTTGAGCCTGCCTAAAGTCCAAGGTTAGCGTCTAGCAACACGCCAAGGCACCCATAGAGAAAGAAGTTAACGCCGCAATGACGTGTCACCTCCTACGAACGCTTACCATGTAATATAATCCCTTTGCCTCGATATCTCCAATCAAGAGGGTTGCATGCTAGTTCCATCAACCCATGTGCTTGATTATTCTTTCTTTGACTTCCTGGAATTGAACTTTCCCATACCTTACCATGGCCATGGATTTATTTAGGCTATATCAATTCCATCAAAGGGCCTGAGATATCTACTTCCGTTATGGAATGGAAGGGACAAATCCATTCTCGCATTATCTATTAATGCGGTATTACTCGTGACACACCCAACATATCCTACCTCGTTGTGAACAGTGTGTCTTCACAGTTTTCATCAATACATCTAAGTGCGCAATTTGTAATACCCATTAATAATAATCTTAAAGTCTAAGGACCAATACACACGTCCGCAGATAGGAACATCCAATGACACTATGAAATGTGGATTTCCTACTGGCGGGTCTCGTTCTCATAATATCCTCCTAGATATTACCAAGGGTGAACACCATGAGAAGGTTCCTCAAAGTTTTATGAGTCCTCGCCCCTAATGACCTGTATTATTTGTGTCCCTCAAATAATATCATCCGGCCATAGAACATACATTCAAGAACAGTGTTATGGCACTTCCGGGTTCTCATCATAGCAGGGATCCACTACGACCCTTTAATGAAACAGCTATCCTTAGGACATTATCACATGACATGTCACATAGAAGAACAATCAAGATGTGATAAGTCTTTTATTTAATGAATAAAGTACAAAGTAGTTGGTTCTAGACCACCAACTCCAACAGACTCCCACTTGGACTAGAGCCAACTGCTAACAACCTTTAACCCACTATCTCTCACATAATATTCATGCTTCTGCTGAGATAGGCCTTTAGTCATGGGGTCTGCCACATTTTCTTTTGTGGACACTCTGCTCACTGTAACTTCACCCCTTTGATAGAAATCCCTCAAGAGGTGATACTTCCAGAGTATGTGCTTTGTCCATTGATGTGACCTTGGTTCTTTTGCAAGAGCCACCGCTGCAGTATTATCACAATACAATGTAATGGGGTCTTTACTGCAAGGCACCACATCAAGCTCCTAGACAAAGTTCCAAATCCATATGGCTTCCTTGGCTGTATCAGAAGCTGCTATATACTCAGACTCCGCTGTAGAATTGGCGACAACTGGATGCTTTGAACTCTTCCAGCTCACAGCTCCTCTATTGAGACAGAAAACATATCCAGATTGGGACTTCAGATCATTCTGATCTGTTTGAAAACCAGCATCATCATACCCTCTGATGACAAGCTCCTCGTCTCCTCCATACACCAGGAACATATCCTTAGTTCTTCTCAGATACTTAAGGATAGTCTTAACAGCAGTCTAATGTTGTTCTCCTGGATCTTCTTGATATCTGCCTACCATGCTTAGTGCATAGGCAACATCAAGCCTGGTACATAACATGGCATACATGATGGATCCTATAGCCGAAGCGTATGGGATCTTGCTCATCCTATCTTTCTCATGTTGTGTCTGGGGACACATTTTCTTAGAAATATGTAAACCATGTGAAACTGGATCCAATCCCCTCTTGGATTTTTACATACTAAATCTCTTTAGTATCTAGTCAATGTATATACCCTGACTTAGTCCAAACAGCCTCTTGGATCTGTCACGAATGATATTGATCCCTAGAATATAGGATGCTTCTCCTAAGTCCTTTAAGGAGAAACACTTGTTCAACCAGTCCTTAACTGACTGTAAGGCTGGTACGTCGTTTCCAATAAGTAATATGTCATCAACATATACCACTAGGATGACGACCGCATTCCCATTAAACCTCTTATAAACACATGGATCACATTCATTCTTAATGAAACCAAATTCCTTTATGGATTCATCAAATCGAATGTTCCATGACCTGGATGCTTGCTTCAATCCATAAATGGATTTTTGTAACTTGAAAACCCGTTTGGCTTCACCTGGTGTCACAAACCCTTCTGGTTGTGTCATATAGACATCTTTCTGAAGGTTCCCATTAAGGAATGTTGTTTTGACATCCATCTGCCAAATCTCGTAGTCATGGTAAGATGCTATGGCAAGTATGATTCTTATGGATTTAAACATGGAAACTGGTGAGAAGGTTTCATCATAGTCAATTACTTAACGCTGTCTGAATCCTTTAGCCACTAGCCTTGCTTTATAGGTGCTAACTTGACCTTCCATGTGTTGGGATGGAGAGTGATGGAAAGAGGGGGGGTGAATTGCCTTTTCAAAAAGTTTAACAATTTAAGAAAAAGTTAAAGCGCAGCGGAAATAAAAGAGGCAAGACACAAAATTGATAACGGAGTTCGGCCTAAATCCCAAGCCTACGTCTCCACTCCCAAATCAACTGTTGAGAGATTTATACGACAGCTTGCTTTTTAATGGTTGTAGCAAGAAACCCACTAGACTTTAAGGCAGCCTAGAAACCTATTACATCTTGCTTTTTATTGGTTGTAGCAAGAAACCCACTAGCCTTCTTACAGGTGAAGGCTAGCTCACCTATGACTCAAGCCTTTTACAGGGAAGGCTTGACTAACCTCTTCACACCTTGAAGGTGGTGTGAAAACCCAAACAAAGGAAGGATGAGAGAAAGAAGGGTTTGTATGCACAAACTCAAAATAATGCTCAAAATGATAAAACAATAAAAACCGTAAGGAGGAGAAGTCTTGGGCACCAATGGATTGATTGGTGATGATGAAGAGTGCTCCCAAGCTTCTATGGTGGTGGTCCTTGGTTGTGGAAGTGAGTTGGAGCAGGTGGGGATCCTTGAAGGAATGCGCCGGAGGTTCGCCAAATGATCGAAAAATGTTCCCGTGGGCTTCTATATGTTTCCGGGGCTTCCTAGTCCTCTATTTATAGGAGAGGAACACTCAAATGACCTTTGGGGGTCTTCGGAGCCATTGGAGAGGCCTTCGGAGCCGTTGGGAGTCAAAAGTGCAAGTCTGGTCAAAGCCCAATGGCTAGTTTGACTGGGCACACCGGCTGACCAGTGGTGTCTCACCAGCTGGCCGGTAGTCCACCGGTTGGCCGGTCCTGAGCCACCGGCTGCCCGGTGCTCAGACAGAGAGCAAGCTCTCTGCCCAGGTTCCACCGGCTGGCCGGTGGTCAGACACCGGTTGGCTGGTGACAGTACCGGCTGGCCGGGGAGCTCACACCGGCTGACCGGTGGCTCTGGACAGTAAGCATTGATACTACCAGAGACCACCGGCTGGCCGGTGGGAATCCACCGGTTGGCCGGTAGACTCAGAGAGTCTACTTTGAGTCCTTCTTGGCCCAACTCCTTGGCAACCTTTTTCCTATCAACAAAAACACTTGAAAACAAGTTAGAACATAATAAGAGTGATTGTGATCATTAAAATCCAAGAAAGAGGGGTACAACACCATGTCCATCTTTCTTTTGAATACCCATTTGCATCCAACAGGCTTTACATCAACTAGCTCATCGACTAGAACCCAAACTTGGTTCTGATACATGGAATCCATCTCAGAATTTATAGCTTCTAGCCATCTTGCAGCTTCTAAGATTTCTACTAATTCCTTGTAGTAGATAGGTTCATCATTTTCCAACAATAATGATTCACCATACTCGGTGACTAGGAAACCAAATCTCTCTGGTTCCCTTACCTCTCTTGAGCTCCTACGCAGCACTTGTGTTTCTGGAACCTCTTCCACGAGGACCTGTGGAACTTGTTCTTGTACCAACTCATGTGTATCTTGAGCATCAACTTCATCGAATTCAATCTTACTCCCACTATCCTTCTTGAGGATGTTCTCCCTCTCAAGAAAGATGGATTGTCTGGCGACAGTCACTTTCTTGTCTTGAGGGTTATATAGGTAATATCCTTTTATTTCCTTGGGATATCCTATAAAGATACACTTCGTGCCCCTGGGTTCTAGTTTGTTGCCTGAGAAGGCCTTAACAAATGCCTCGCATCCCCATACACATGTGTGCGACAAAGTGGGTTTCCTTCCATTCCATAACTAGGGTGGAATTCCATTTTTCACCTTAGTTGGTACTCGGTTTAATGTGTATGTTGCAGTTTGTAATGCATATCCCCAAAAGGATAATGGAAGATCTGCATGACTCATCATCGACCTCACCAGGTCCAACAAGGTGTGGTTCCTCCTTTCACTAACACCATTCCATTGTGGTGTATAAGGAGGATTGAGCTGAGATAGAATCCCAAACTCCCGTAGAAGATCGATGAACTCTTGGTTCAGATATTCTCCACCTCGATCCGATCGAAGCTTCTTTATCTTCTTACCAAGATGATTTTCTACTTCATTCTTGAATTCCTTAAATTTCTCTAAGGACTCTGACTTATACCTCATTAAGTAGACATAGCCATATCTACTCAAATCATCAGTAAAAGTAATAAAGTAAGAATATCCACCTCTAGCTTCTACTGGAAATGGTCCACACACATCCATGTGTACCAATCCTAGAAGCTCTGTGTCCCTTTCACCTTTTCCACCAAAAGGCAGCTTGGTTATTTTTCCTTGTAAACAAGCGTGACATCTATCAAGGGGTTTTAGCTCAGTAGAGTCTAAATAGCCATCTTGGCAGAGCTTTGTCAAATACTTCTCATTCACATGACCAAGGTGGTGATGCCATAACTGGGTGATGTATGAGTCATGTGAGTTTGTTTCGTTATCGATTACCAACACTTGGTTTTCATAATTCAATACATACAAACCATTATTTAAATGTGTCATACCATAACATATGTTGTTATTATAAAAGAGACAACCCTTATTTCCAAATTTGAAAACAAATCCATCTATATCCAAACAAGATACATAAATTATGTTCTTGGTAACACTAGGCACATAATAACAGTTATGTAAAACCAAAATCATCCCAGTAGGCAATGATAGGTGGTAGTTGCCAATAGCCAACGCAGCTAGCCTTGCGCCATTAGCAGCTCGAAGATCCACCTCTCCTCTGGCGATCTTTCTAAATCTACTCGGTTCCTGCATTTGAATACATATGTGAGCCCCACAAGCTATATCTAATACCCAATGTTTAGAAATAGAAAGATTGCACTCGATAACAAACGCACCTTTAGCGTCCCCACACTTTTGGGTGCAGTTCCTCTTCCAGTGGACCTGCTTTCCACATGAAAAACACACTGCCTCCCATTCCTTGCCCTACCTCTGGATCTTCCCCTTCTTGGAGGGACGGTGCTCGGGGGCTTCAGACCGTTTATAAGTCTTTGGCCCCTTTGCCTTGTCCTTCCTTTTCTTGTTCACCATAAGGACCGTGGGTTTGTCATGCCCCATATCTTTATCTTCCTGGTGAATCAAGGTCAGAATCTCTGATAGACTCTTCTCATTACCGCTCATGTTATAGTTAACAATGAAGCTAGAGAAGGTCTTAGGCAGTGATGATAGGATGAGATCTGTATGCAACTCATCCGGGAATTTAATCCCTAAGATTTCCAGGCGTTCAATATAGCCAATAAGCTTGAATACATGAGGCCCAGCTGGCGTAGACTCTCTAAGCTTCGTGGTAAACAAAGAATTGGAGATCCCATACCTCTCCTGTCTCTCCTTCTCTTGGTAGAGATCTTTAAGGTGAGACATCATGCTATACGCGTCCATGTTTTCATGTTGCTTCAAGAGCTCATTAGACATGGCCGATAGCATGAAACACTGGAAATATGTGGCATCATCCATGTTTTTCATGTGGAGAGATAATTCCTCATCACTAGCCTCTTTCCCAGGCGCAACTGGAATAGGCTCTTCCAGCACATATAATTTCCTTTCGTGGCGAAGGACGACGCGTAAACGCCTCTGCCACTCTTGGAAATTGGTGCTGGTGAGAAGGTTTTATTTTTCGAGTATGGTGCACAATGATATGTTTTAATTCATTTTCTTGTCGTTTCTATAAATTAAGATGAGAAAAGGTTTAGTACTTTATTACAAAATTTGAGACAAATAAATAAATTAATACTTATTAGTCTCCCACTATTTTATCGAAATCCAATAGCCCTCACCATTGACTTCGGAATATTATGTTGTGTGAATATTCTAGTGGAAAGGATCCATATTGCCCTTCACATTACCCCAAATAGGGTTGGTCAAGAAACTTGAAGGGTTTTAGGTAGTCATTCCAAATGCCAACTGCATTAACTCGCAGCTCCTTGATCCGCTGAGTGGACTCCCCAATCCTGAAATCCTTTTTGGATTTCCTCAACCTTTGCCTCTAAGTCACACCAAGTCCTGCTATGGCAGTCAACCCTTGATTCCAACCAATTAAAGTCAACACAAAACCTTGAATTATAATTCCCCGATAATTGAAAGCACCACAACTAGGGTTGGTCAAGCACTTTGAACTATGGTTCGATTCTAACCAAGATTATGGAAGGCTATGCCGACTTAATATTTATTTTGAGGGATTTTATCCTTATACGTAAATTTCCATTTTATTATCTTTGATTACATGATTGTTAATATTAAGTGGGATATAATTAAGTGATTAACCATGTCTAAGATAATAATTACTTATAAGCCGGTTTTATTTTAGTTCCATCTTGCATGCTTGTTTAATTCATTAATTGTGTGATCGTGACAACACACCCACAATAAATAAACCATGCAACTGACAGAAATAAAATAAATGGTATGATCATGAGCTTTTCTATTGGTTAGTTTATCTAATGGTTGATAAACTAACCCAAGACCTTGGGGAGAAACACCTTGAACCTTTCGGGTTCATGTTTACAGCTTTCCACCTGTCCACCTTTGTATCTCCTTGGATTGGTTTCACCTTGGCTCCTGACTTGAGCCACCTCCACTAGCTTGGGAGCTCCATCCATTACATATGCATTTATCTCACACGCAGGTGAGGGGTAAAAGGGGTTTTTATACATAAAATAATCCTTGGGCACGCAAGCCCTACATATTAATGAGGAGATGGCTCGCAGGCCAACAAATTTAATTTAAATAAATTAATTAAAAGAAACCATTCACATAAAAAGGTCTCGATCTAGCTCATGATCATCCATACATGCAACGATATTTATGCATAAATAAAACTAGCATTCAATTCTTTAATCGTTCTTGTTTAATATAAATCACGCTCGAATCAATTAATTATCTTTAATTAATCAATCCTTTTATCTTAAATTCCTTTTCTGAATTTCCTTGAGATTCTCATCCATCATAATTTTAAACAAATAAATTCATTTAAAATTATCCTTGTATGTAACTTGTACCTTGGAGGCAACCCGGTGAATTCCCATTTATTACGCAGATGTTAAATTAAACACATATATATAAAACACCTATCACATGTTGTGCCTCAGCTTTACGCATGCATCATGGTACACGTCTCAATGGTTTGTATAATATAATAACAAATTTTAATAAATCTGCGTAATTTGGGTGAGTACACGGCGTGTACTTTTCTTCACCATTCATCCGAAGTACGCGCCCGGGGACAGGGTGTGTTAATGTACTTCGGAAATTTTTGGAGTACACGACGTGTACAATGGGACACACGCCGTGTAGTTTCCACGTTACACGGTTTCTAGCCAGGCAGACCGTGTATGGAGTACACGACCCAACCCTAACTCGAAGGGACTACACGCCATGTTCATTGGACCACACGGCGTGTATTCTGGAAACTGTGTGCCACCTGTTTTTGTTCAACACACGGTGTATTAAATTCTTAGAAAGAATCCAATACACGGCCTGATTTGGTGGATCAGTAAATGCATTGAACCTAGACTACACGGCATGTACTTCCGAATACATACCGTGTATTCTGGTGTTATACGGACAGAAACGTCTGGCTCCTCCGGATGAGTTCCTCTATTTTATTTTAATAAAAATTAAAAGAAAAATTTGTTTCTGTGAGGTGAACGAGAAACGAGGGAGGAGGAATAGATCTCGATATTTAGATTTCTAGAATGATTAAACTTGAATTGAAATAACTAAATTATTAAATGCGTAAATTACCAATGAAAAACTAAATAATTATAATCAACGATATGACCCGCTCTGATACCACTTGAAGGTTTCGGGCGCTGTGGAAGCACGTTGGTGGGTTTTCCCAACTTTAATTTTAACGTTAAACAATGTTCAATCTGAGATCTGTCACGATATAAAACGCCAAATCTTCGGAATAGAATGAAGAACGAAAAGAAAATAAGAGTCTCGGAACCCTTGAGGAGGATCATCATATGTTGATTATAATTAATTTAATGAATGCATAAGAATTACCTCATTGGAATTCTTTCTTCGTTGATGTGTCTAGTCACGATTCGTTGATTCGTCGTTGCGTCATAGAATCCAAGTGTAGGATTCCTCTAGCGGTGATCCACATGTGTGTCACGTATCTCCGGACGTCGTCGAAGGGATCTCCGAGTGCTAGTGTGGAAGATCCTTCGCTTGCGATATCTGCCTTTGACCGCCTTGATCTGATGGAGGATCTTGCTCTCGTAACTTGAGGGCATTCTTGGTGGAAAGGGAATTCTCTCTTGGCTTGAGAGTATTTCCAAATCCGTTGTGCACAATAATGGCTCTTCAAAATGTTGGGGTTGTGAGGATATTTATAATCGTGTTTGAGGTTAATAGAGTTATGACAATAAATAAACGTGTTACGCGTTTTATTTATTTCATTAACTCTAATTGAAAACCCCCATGTCGAATTATATTAATTCCTTGACATGCACCCACGCTGATTATAATAAATATCATTTAATAAAACAATATTAAATCCTCAAAATCCCAACTGGAAAAACTACACGGCATGTAATAATTAATACACAGCGTGTACTTGTTTTCCATAAAACTACACGACGTGTATATTTAATATACACGGTGTGTACTTTTATTTTCAATTTTTCTCCACCACATTTATTAGACCTTGAGTAATGACTATTTATTTATTAAATAAATGTAACTGCATTACTCGCTAATAAATATATTATTTCATCCACAATATATTCTCTCGAATAACTAGTGTCAAAATAAATGCGATCAGACATCCTTAAATAATTATTAAACCACAGTCGGGAATAATATTTATTTAACTTGTTAAATTAATATTTAACTGAGATACATGGACACACTTGGTGTGTGACCCTGTAGGCCTCTTTCTCAATATCATTAGGTTGAGCCTACCTAAAGTCCAAGGTTAGCGTCTAGCAACACGCCAAGGCACCCATAGAGAAAGAAGTTAACACCGCAATGACGTGTCACCTCCTACGAACGCTTACCATGTAATATAATCCCTTTGCCTCGATATCTCCAATCAAGCGGGTTGCATGCTAGTGACATCAACTCATGTGCTTGATTATTCTTTCTTTGACTTCCCGGAATTGAACTTGCCCATACCTTACCATGGCCATGGATTTATTTAGGCTATATCAATTCCATCAAAGGGCATGAGATATCTACTTCTGTTATGGAATGGAAGGGACAAATCCATTCTCGCATTATCTATTAATGCGGTATTACTCATGACACACCCAACATATCCTACCTCGTTGTGAACAGTGTGTCTTCACAGTTTTCGTCAATACATCTAAGTGCACAATTTGTAATACCCATTAATAATAATCTTAAAGTCTAAGGACCAATACACACGTCCGCGGATAGGAACATCCAATGACACTATGAAATATGGATTTCCTACTGGCGGGTCTCGTTCTCATAATATCCTCCTAGATATTACCAAGGGCGCACACCATGAGAAGGTGCCTCGAAGTTTTATGAGTCCTCACCCCTAATGACCTGTATTATTTTTTCCCTCAAATAATATCATTCGGCCATAGAACATACATTCAAGAACAGTGTTATGGCACTTCCGGGTTCTCATCATAGCAGGGATCCGCTACGACCCTTTAATGCAACAGTTGTCCTTAGGACATTATCACATGACATGTCACGTAGAAGAACAATCAAGATGTGATAAGGCTTTTATTTAATGAATAAAGTACAAAGTAGTGGGTTCTAGACCACCAACTCCAACAGTAGTGACAAAAAAATTATTTTCTTTTCTCCTTCTGTATATGAATTAGATCTATACGAGTGTCTCCTTAAGATATATGATTCGGTCCTTAAACCATTTTATGTCTTAAGATTTATCGTTCTCTCATAACATATCAAAAATCCCCCATTCTTCATGTCAATCTTAGCATGAGGAATTATTGTTTCAAGAACTATGTATGGATTGATTATCACATATTTTTGAGATATGTAGAGATGCCTAGATATCCAATCTTGGGCCCAGCCACAATATAAAATATAAAAAAACTTGTATTTCTTGTATAAAATCAAATTTGCATAGGGAATATTTTAAAACAACTATGTATGACTTGATCATTTCCCCAGCAAAACATATAGTGATACTTGGGTATTATCCCTTAATCCAGTTCCAATATGTCTTTCCTTTCATATCAGTTCATTTTCATCCTTACCTCATGGCATTACACTGAATGAAAATCTAATAACCATATTATTCATTTGCATCACCTTTTCATTATAAAAGAAACCCTTACTGCTCCTTGTTTCTCACACCGAGCATAGCTCACGTGGGCTTAGGAATTGAGTAAATGGCTTCTTTATATAAGGTGTTTCAATTTCTTATGGGGTTACTAATGTCTCTACTGCATGACTTAAAACTACACATTACCATATTCATTCAAAGAAAACAAAGAAAGTCTCCATTTTACATATGAGGAAGATCTATGTAACACCCCGAGCTTCCATGATACAATTCTCATTCAATAATGCAATAGCTTGCATTGTACGCAACTTCGAGAATCTAACACACCACGACCAATCAAAATAGCCATTATGAATAGTAATACCCACTTTTTGAAATTATATATATTTTTATATTTCAAAATGGACTTCATTTTTGGATTCAGAATATCGAAATTAGCCTATGTTGAATTTTTGGTATTTTTCTGAGAACTTCCAAATTTTTTATGAATAGTGAAAAATACTTAAAAACAACTTTTTTAATCAAAATAATTTATAGTGATAAATTATACTATTGAGTGGTTTTAAAGTATAACTATAATATATTTTTACCATTTTATCCAATGGTGTTCATTAGAATTAATTTCACTTTGAAATTGGACATAATCAATTGTCAATCTTTTGATATATATTGTTTCTTTAAAACACGCTATTTGTTGCGACAGTGAGAATTAATTATAAAATTAATTAATGAAACTTATATGTTTGGAATTTTTTAAAATATACATCATTTTTGAATTCGGAATATCAATTATAGCTTAGGGTGAAATTTTGGCATTGTTCTGAAAAACTTCAATTTTTGATGAATACTGAAACCACTAAGTGGTAGTTAAATAACTGATTTTTCATTTAAATGAAATATTACCACTTCTGTGATTTGATTTTCAAAAATCCGACATACATGGTTGTCATTAGGAAGTAAAATGTGGTTCAATGGGATTAAAATAATTTTTTGGTGAATAGTAACTTTTAAGTTTAATTAATCGCGATTAAAGGTAATTAGTGTAATTTAAGGTAATGATAATGTTATAATAATATGAAATGACCTTTACACTTGTCCAAAGCCTATTGGATGATAATATTTCGAACCCTTATCACCTTATCCTAGAATTATATAATTGTGGGACCTTTAGAATCCGAAAATCATTGTATAATAAAGTAATATTTCATTACTTTCTAAGAGTGCCCCTCCTCTCCACTTATAAAAGGCCCCCACCACTACCACCTTACTCACACTTTAAAAGCCTTTTGGCTCGGACAACCTCTGCCCAAATACTCTCCCAACTTTCCTCCCTTACTCTTAGAAGCCTCACTTTGGGCAGAATTCTTCCCAAGGAAGCCTTTGGCTCAAATCAAAAGAGTTACCCGATTTTAAGGTAATGTCTTCTCTTATGTTATTTTGTTTTATTTTGCTTATCCAACCCCCTAAACTCTTTTTATTCATTTAATTTGTAACAACACCAGTATTCTCAATATACTAGGATTTTTTTATAAGAATTATTCGAGCTACACTTACACACACCTACATCTAATGGTTAAAGAACATACTGTTTCTGTGGATGGCGAATTTCTGCCTCACGAAACGATGATTGTTCAATATTCTTTTAACACCTCTAATGGTGGCCATTTTGATGACACTATTTTCATATATGACATATATATTATGTTTATGTTTTCCTTATGATTCTTTATTTCTCATTTATGGCATACTTTATGATTTCAATTATGGGTAAACGCGATAATTTCATTTTAGGAAGTGCGGACTACCGCCCCCTCAAAGTGATTTGAATCGTTAATGCCATATGTGGGATGTATAAAGGATGGATTAAATGGTATTATACATTACATTATACTAGAATTATATTATAACTTTATATAATTATAACTTCATTCCATTAAATACGAAATAGAAATGAAAGTAGTGTTCATGCGTACGTACGGCTTACCGTCTCCATAAACGGTGCATTTCATTTCTTACCTCTAAATGTTATGTAATATTATAAATGAATGTATATAATGGATATATATGATGTATATTATATATAAATCATGAATATAATTATGGATATAATGGATATATTACCACATGAACAAAGTGTAATTATAAGCAGTTTATTTTTGACTCAAGTACCTAAGATCGACAAAACGACCGTTATAAACTTAAATAATTACATAATGTTCATGGCATGGTAATAAGTGATATAAAAGTAATAATGAACTTGAAAAAGGTTCTTAAGAAGGTAGATATTAACTCTAGTTTATTATTCAGGAGGTTAAAGAGCGGTCGAGTCAAGTTGGACACGAGGTAAGGGAACTTCTTAACCCAATTTCCATTCTTTGGGTTAATCTCCTACTTTAAAATTATGTCATGATATTATTATGTCCTATATTGTATTTATACTTTCTTTATGTGTACATATATTGAATACACATAATAGATCTATTTTATTTAAAAAATGATATTTGTAATGGAACTTCTTATCCCAATTTCTATTCTTTGGGTTAATCTCCTACTTTCAAATTATGTCATGATATTATTATGTCTTATCTTATATTTGTACCTTCTTTATGTGTACTTATAGTGAATACACATAATATATCTATTTTATTTAAAAATGATCTTTGTAAGGTACTTTGTCTCAATCTCCATTCATTGAGGCATATTTTTTTTTATACACAAATTTCTTTTATACGGTGTATAAAACCCTTTGACTTTTACGTTTATTCAAAAGGAATCTTTTTATACAAAGCGTTTTACTAAACGACAAAAAGTAATGTTTTTCTTGCCGTACGTATGCGAAGACAACGACTTCTCCGCCACCGTAACCATTATTTTAGTTTCGGCTTCCTCTAAAATCCATAACATTTTTTAAATGAAAAATAAATACCAAGTTTTAATTTTCTTTTATTTTGGTATTTAAAATGGTTTTGATAAGGTTTTTATTATATCAATGTGTTGTATTGATATCTTGTGATTGAAATGTGAAAATGTTATGTTTCCTTTATGCACGTTTTATGTGATACGATTATGTTATGGTTTATGATATGTTTAAACCTGTTCATATGAGGAATTCATTGGACTTAATAAGTGACGGGTGGAGCCCGCTATAGCTCCTCAATGCATCGGTAGGTCTCATGAGACAAACTAGTTTCTTGGCACGAGGCCTTGACAAAATCTTATTTGTGGTCTTGGCATGAGGCCTTGGCTACGTGGTTATGATAGTCTGGCATTATGCATTCCATCCTTATGAAAGTGGTTATTGATATTTCATGTGATTATTCGACGAGTAAAATATCCATGTGAGTAAGTAAATGGCATTATTTCATTTTACTTTTTCCATATTATTCTAAAGTTCAAGTTTAAAAGGCTTTTGTTTTAGTTATACATTGCCTTAAATGTTAATGTTTATTTATGAAAGTTTCCGCTATATTGTTATCCTTACTGATCATCTGAGCTCACCCCTTTCAATGTTTTAATATTTTCCAGGATGTGAAGAAGTATTTTATGAATGACTTTGAAGGATAGTCAGAAGAGGATATGAGTGTGGACTATGGAGACTTTGTTATTGTAGTTTTTCACTTTATGATGTAATATAACATTTAACAATGTATCTAGTGTTTCCAAGGCTACTAAACTAATCAGTCTTTTGAGACTTGATCTTTTGTGATCATGCCAATGTTACGAAGTAATGCACCGACTCTGGGTAACTGGGTCGGGGTGTTACAATCTATGTAAAGAACATCAAATTCATGGAGAATATTGATTCAAATATTTATTATATACATTGGGCATAACCCCCTTCCATATCTCACACTCTTAATCTTTAATTTTTCTTTCATATTTTCATAATCTTTCTTATGGTTTCTGGTGACAGGTTTTTCAATATCTGAGAGCTCTTTTGCCTAACTATGCAGAACATGCCCTTAGGCGGCCTTGCATAAGTTGTCTACATAACAGGCATGTCAGTCAAAAGATGCCACTATTTGGCTATGCAGCATATTCCCCAGTTGGAACTGCATAATACAGCCCCCATAACGGGTTTTTCAAATAATTGTAACTTCGTTCTTGGTTATAGTATCTTTTTTCCCCTTTAATCTTTGATGAAAATATATAAGAATCTGTTTTTTTTTTAAACAGTCATTCAAATATACTTGTCCCATTATCTTTCTCACAATCTGAAAGACTTCAAGACCACGGTTTATACATTTCCCTCATCATGTGCTCGATACACTATGAAATAATATTTAAATCACTTAGCCACATGTTATATATTGTTTCCATTTGTGGTCCTAGTTATATGACCTAAAACTACAGACACCATATCTTTTACATTTGGGTTAGACCTTTGTAAAAGTCTTATTCCTCTAATTATTTGGATATCTTGATTGGAAATACCCTTTCCATATTTAGGTAACTTTCTCCATAAACCAAACTCTATGCTTTGGAAAATCTTAATCTCCATAAACTTTCTTCAACTTTTAGAAATAGAACGTCAAACTTCTGAGAGCTCTTTTGCCTGACTATGCAGCACGTGACCTTAGGCGGCCTTGCATAAGTTGCCTACATAACAGGCATGTCAGTCAAAAGATGCCACTATTTGACTATGAATCATATTCCCCAGTTGGCCCTGCATAATACAGCCCCCATAACGGGTTTTTCAAGTAATGGTAACTTCATTCTTAGAAAAGACTTCCTCTAATGATTTTAGCCCTTTTTCCATATCATTCCTCAGTTTCAGAAATTTTCAAATCACAGTTTACAATTTTCCCTTTCATACCTGAATATGATAGTATATTTCCAAACAAATTATCAAGAAATTGGGAGAGTTTCATACTTTTGGTCAGATCTAAAGACCTTAAAATTAAAGCCACACCATGTCTTGACAGCATGACTTAAAACTGCACAGTACCAATGTCCTCACAGCATGACTTAAAACTGCACAATACCAATGTCCTCACAGCATGACTTAAAACTACATAGTACCAATGTCCTCATAGCATGACTTAAAACTGCATAGTACCAATTTCCTCACAGCATGAATTAAAAATGCACAGTACCAATGTCCTCACTGTATGACTTAAAATTGGACAGTACCAATATCCTCACAGCATGACTTAAAATTGCACAGTACCAATGTCCTCACTTCATGATGTAAAACTGTACAGTACCAATGTCCTCACTCCATGACTTAAAACTGCACAGTACCAATTTCCTCACTACATGACTTGATACGGGTTTTAAGATTTGGTATCTATAAAAAATCATGGCCTAAGATTCCCCTTGGAAATGTTTAAAGAATATTAAATCAATTCTTACCCACAGTGTTTTTTTTGGGATTTAATTCAAACTTTATTGTCAAAACTATTTCGACCCTAAATATTAGCCCTTTTTACAGTCCAACATGCATGAATTTAAACTACTAGTAACAAAAGACTCAGTACTCATTAGATTGAGAACTTGCAAGGGGAACTCTAAAAAAAAGTCAAGTCCTGACTCACTAAACATACATTTTTGTATGATTTAGGTAATATTGAGCAATAAAAAAAGGGATTAAAAAGACATAAAATTCATGGGGTTATCCATATAACCCTATAAACAGTCAAATTATGCTCATTAGGTCCCTCGGCTTAATAAGAAAATTTTTATCACTTCATTCTTATTATTATAAATAATGATTATTTAATATAAAGGAATCATTATCATCATTTACCTTTCATATTGTTATCATGAAAAATAGGAATGAATATTTATATGATTGAAACCAAAATTTCTTTCATTTATATGAAAATAGAGGGCCATCCACAAAATGGAGCCTCTCTGTCATGTTTCAGAATAAACTCTCAACAAGATTTTTCATTTGTTGGACTGCTTCATAAGCTCTGTCAGCTGCCTATTAAAGTTGAGATAGTTGAGAAACTCCAGCCTCATCTACCTGATGAAGTGCTTCCTTAGCCATTGAAATGGCAGTTATCCCCTCTAATTGGGTTTCTTCTAATGTCTGATTCAGTTGCTAAATCTTGTTATGAACAACATCCAGTTGTTGTTGAAGAGATAATAACTCCTTCATGGCTTCTTTGATTTGTTGGCTAATCTCAAGTGATTTATTGTTATGAATTTCCTCCTCCTAAACCACTGTATCTTGAAATCCCTCAATATTGATGAGTCATTTAGAATCTTCAAAATATTTTCTCAGCTTATGCTCCAACTCTCGTCGGCGAATAGTCTCTTTCATGGCATCATAGACAGGCTGATAATTGAACCCACCAAATCCCAACACGCAGAATAATGCTAGGAGTTTTGAAAAATGGGATGACAATTCATTTAAAGGATTTTCAGCAATTATGCTCCAAATATGCCTTCATGTCTTCTTACGTACCATGCCAAGAGAATATTGCATCTCTAAATCTAAATCTGAGTCACTACCATGAAGTAAAATGTACTCTGGAAACAGGTCTCTTAGAGAGCTTCCTTGTTCTACTTCTCTTGGGACAGTAGAAGCTTCACCCTCTGATCTAGAAGCTGATGACCCTAAATAAAAAATCAAGGTCATTATTAGTTTCAAATGGAGGAAACAAATATGATTTAGATGTCTGACTATATTTACCCAACAATAAGTCAGCTACTTGATTGGATTTATCCTATGTATTCTCAGCTCTGGTGTTTTGATTAGGTGTTTCTAAAGAGGGGGGATTTCCTTGAATTTGTTCAGGTATGACATTTGAGGGATTTGGAACATCTCCTATTGAAGGATCCTCTGTAAGTATTTCTTCTGCCCCAGCAGAAGGATAAAGTGGAACACCCTGTTCCTGAAGATCCTTTGTGACATTTTCTGTAGATAAAGCTGCATAAGGTGAATTTTGATATAAAGAACCAAGTTGAAGAAAAAATTATGTATGGAAAATGCAAGAATAGGAACTTAATTCCTTGAAATTCCTCATGAAAATCTCCAACCTTTTTGATGGAACCTAAAATATCAATATTCGGATTAAGGGTGTCCATCATTTCAATGTATACGGCCTGAAATGTTATAGCATCCTTGCCATTTAAGGTATCCAAAAAATGTTGGTTGATGCCCAAATTGGCTCCACTAACATTTTGTTCCACTGAATATTCAACTGGTATTCAATCATCAGATCTTTCTGGGTTTGGGTTAATATCGGCATTGGTTTTAGATTGCCCTGGATCTCCACTCTTTTCTTCTGAAGTAATAGGAATATCAGTATTGATTTTTTTTAGGATACTTTGAAAAAAGTAAATGGGGAATGTATTTAATCTTACCATGGATTTCCTCTCTCTCAACAGAGCTAGGAGAAGATATAGCTGAATCTTTTGACAGTACAGATACGTCAGCATGAACCTGGGTTTCCCCTGGGGCTTCTTTTTCTAGTTGTGAAGCATCAGCTCTTAATCCCTTGAGTGAGGAGAGAGACATAAATCCTACAAAAGGATAAAATGTGGTTACCAAAACGTCTTTATCAAGTTTTATGACCTAAGGATTATATAAATACTTACTCTTTCGATGAACGCTTCGAAGAAATCTAATTGCTCTTTTGCGTTTCTGTTAAAAAGCTTGAGGAGAGATTAAAACACTTCTCTTAGCAGGGGAAACTTGAGTTAATGGTTGAGGATTACCTGTCACCATTACCCCAGTCATGATTCTTGTTGTGGGAGATATTTTTGGATACTTGGGAGGATCATTCGTTACATCAATGGGAGAAACTGCAGGACTATACTGAGGTGATTCAAGAATCGGTCCAGATCTTTATTCTCTACTTTCAAGCTGCAGAAATACATTTTCATCAAGATTAATGATGATAAATAATAAAGCAGAGTTGAGATGAAAGAAAAAGGGAAATATATTCTCAATATTAACATAAATATCCCACTTCTCCTCATAGTCGATAATTACCCCTTCACAGACTCCTAAGTCCATCATATGAGATACTCGTTTTGAGGATGGAATTTGTTCATCAGTTGCATATATAAAAGTCTCTAATTCTACAATATACTTATGTACTTAAACCAATTTATTTTCCAGATTGAAATCAGAATGTGCCTTGATATCACCAATATCTGGTATTTGAATTCCATGCTAAAGAAATGCCCAGGCATCCCTAAGATCATGGGTTACATTCTCCCAATGATGAATGGATGAAGGTCACACATAATTCGATTTTTTCCTGGTTGACTTTGGAAGAGATTCAACACCTTCTGATTCAAGAGATTCTTCAGACCATTATTCCTCGTAAAGTTTAACATATGGAATAGGAATCTCTATTTGATGGTGGTGACTGGATCACCTTGGTGTTGGAGGTATTGATTCTCTAGCCTTGGACTTCCTGGTATACTTCCTAGGAAGATGTTTTGAGGGCTTTGAAACCTATGAAATTTCTGTATCATCTTTGGCCTTGGACTTCTTGCAATGATTTCCACATGCAATAGTAATTGTAGCCTCCACTCGATATATTCCTTTTGTAAGATCCCCTTGAGGATATGAAGAAACCTAAGCTTTGGCATACCCAGCTTCCAATCCAATTGATGCATCTGGTGGAGGTAATGTAATTGAAAATTTGGATACCTCTAAAGCTGTGAGAATCCATAATTGTCGCACTACCATTTAGTACTTCTCATGTCTGACGTATGTGGGTGGAAAGGTACTTGATTATTGAAGACACCTGAACTGACGAGAAAATCTATAGGGCACATAATCCTCACAAATAATTTCACCATCAATCTTGGTTGATAATACACCATCCCTGAATGCCATCATATAAGATCTTAGCTCATAATTCTTTTCTTTACCATTATCAATAAATGTTCCAGTTAGTGGATTGCCAAAATGAAAGAAGTTGAATTCTCCTAAGACATTCAATACCTTCAGTACCTTATCAAGTCTCAAGTTCAGAGGCTTAATACTAGAAACTTTCTGTAAAAATGGGGTGAATTGACCATTAGGAACTCTGACTGAGTTCAATACTGAGTTTGACGAAAAATGTGTTGCAATCCAGCCCCACAACACTTGGAATGGACCTGCAATTCTAAATGGATCTTTCCCACTGTATAAATGCAGAAGGAGATAGTAAGTTCTTTCCAAAACAGGGGTTTCTAGCCCAATATACTTCCCCTCTACCAATTTAGCTACAATTATTAAAGTACTTGATCTTACACCTCCTCTGTATTCACAGACTGGAAGAAAATAAACACATATACACATAGCAAGGAAGGCAGATAAGCATACTTTTGCATCTATATCAGGTTTGACTTTATAACCCCAATGCTTGTAATCACCTATTTCCAGTGTAGGTCAATATGTGTCTGAACTACCTCAGTTATCAGTAGAAGGACAAACAGTAGGACGTCTATAGGTTGGACCTTTCTCTTTTGTTGGTTCTAAGAAGGCTTCCATCCACACTCTATCATGGATATCTTTCTTATCCTTGGGTAAATTCTTCATTATCTTATGTAATTCATGGGCCAGTGGTGGTGTTCTAGTAACATAACCCCATGTTGAAGTAGGTGGGATGAATTCATCATACATTTTCCCAAGAATAGGAATTCCAGCTATTTGGTAAATGTCCCAGAGACTAATACCAACTTCACCATGTTCCAAATGGAAAGAATTCATTTGTGGGATCCATCAGCTTAGTAATTCAGGAATAAATTCATTTTTTTAAACATAAGTTTTCCCCATCTAGACATATTTGTAAATATGAATGTCTGATAACTCTTTTCTGAATTCTGCACAAGTCCAACATACCCAGAATGCCCACATCCACTCGGGTTTTACACCCCCTCCAAAATGAAGGTCCCAATCTCCTTTCCAACCATTATATTGATCTATTTGAGAAGCCCTGAAAGTGGAATTATAACAATTTGGTCTTGGCTCTACAAAATGATCCTTCATGTCTGGAGTGCAACCACTGTGATGAAGGATGCAACCAATAGGGATTGTGCCTTCTTTTATCGGAACCCCCCTTGCACTAATATTCATGCTGTTACAGTTGGAATACTGAAGAAACCAATTCTTTGGAAAGTAATTCTTAATAGATGTAAAATGGGCATCTTACAAAATCCCATGCCCGTATAGGGGTAAGTAAGGACTTTGTGGATAGTCACGCTGGTACGGAATTAGACCCTTCCATAGCCCAGAAATAGTACTCTCAAGAATGTCATAAGAATCTGGCCTGACGATCCTCATCAATTCATTTTGAATAACCTTATCTTCTTCAGTATGGGTCATCAAATGATTCATTATTTCCTGTAAAAAGAATTATCAAACTTTCAAGTCAGATTTTAAAGAATAAAGTGAAAAAAATTGGCAGACACTGTTTGTGTAGGTCCTTCGACAAGGTCCTTCGACGAGGTCAATCGCGTAGTTCCTTCAACAAAGATCCTAGCACAACTCTATCAGTGAAGTCATTTTGGTGTAGCTCAATCATGTAAAGAATTTTACCTTGAAGAAATTCCAATATAAGTACACGATAGCACAATGCGATAGAGTTGGGTGAACGAGCTATGCAACGAGAGCTCTAAATTTTGGAGAAATTGCAAGTGAAGGAAAAAAACATGAAAGGTTGAGACCTATTTATAGGAAACAAAAGACCTATGCATCATGAATATGCACCATCTCTACGTGACATACCTGTGTGACATACTTGTGTGAAGTACTTGCGTGACAAAATTGTGTTATTCATTAATCCATCATGATCTTTTTCCTAGACTTTCACCTCAGGACTTGACCCTCTTTATATATTTCGGATCCAATCCCGAGGGGGGGATTTTTTTTTACACTAATTAAAAAGATTCAAATATTAAAAAGGAAAAATCAACAAATACTCCCAAACTCTACGCGATGTAGTAACATCCAGCAGCTTCGCGAACGAGCTACGTGGTCGAGCTTCAAGAGAGATCTATGCGACCGAGCTTCGCGAACAAGCTACGAGGCCGAGCTATGCGCGAAATGATTTGTGATTCCCCTAAGTGGAGCACCTTTGTGGTGGATCTACACGTAATACCTGTGCGGGAAAAGTTTCTTCGGCCAGGCCCCATCCGTGCCTATAAATAGGACCCTTGGGCTCCCCATTTTCAGAATTAAAAAAAAAGTGAAAAATCTCTAAAGCTCCCATTGTGTAGCTCTTATGCCTAGATCTCTCAAATTGTCTTAGGTAGTTCTCTAAACTACAAAATAAGGGATAATTAAAAGGGATACGCATGTTTTGAAATTATTCCCATTTCTTCAATCCTCATCCATACCTATGCACTGAACCTATGCGGTGTATCTGTGCACCACACCTGTGTGATAAGGCAACGCGAGGTACCTATGCGGCATACTTGCATGAGGTACCTATGCGGGCAGCTTAGGTACCCTTCTTTAAATCCATCTATAGAAGGGTATCTCCTTCCTTGGTTCCCTTATCTAAAATGGGATAAGTTGAAGCCTCCACCAAAACCTCCTAATGTCACGACCCGTCCTCGGGGCCCGTGCCGTGACTACCCCAAGCCCGCCTTCCATAGGCCAGGGGCTGGCGACTAGCACCAAGGCGTAAATCCCGGTAAAGGGAAGGCATTTCCTTTGTAAATTAAACAAGTACCATAGAGTAAGCAAGTGGAAAAGGTAAACACTAAGTAAAAACTGGTACAACAGTAAGTGCGGAAAGTAAGTGGGCCAGAATACAAACCCAAACTGAAAGTAAAGTACAACACGAAAAGGGAAAACAGTAACTGAAAAGTAAAGCCGCAACGTCGAGCCGTCCACTGGAAGTCCCACCTGAAGGGTGGGTACAGATATCCTCCACTGCTCTTTGGGTCCAGCCGACCGCTCCGAGTACGTCCCACCCAGTGGTCCACCTCCAGGTACCGTCCTGCTCCGCAAGCCTCCACCACGATCAGCGTTGTCCGTCGTCTGCAACCAACACAACGTAGTGCGGACATAGCCCGTGCAGGGGTGAGTATAAGCTACTCAGTAGGGACCCCGAGACCCCCGAAGGTCTCCCAGAATCTACAGAGGATAGTCCACAAAGGAAAGATACAATCACGAAGTAACATCCGACACGGCTTAGGTATATTCCCATACATATACCTAAGTCATCAATTCTCGCCCGGCTCCAACATCCGAGCCCAAGTACAACCTAGTCCACACAGAAAAGCAAAACGTAAATCCACACAGGATAGCACAACACAATCCACAAAGGAAAGCAAAACATGATTTCATCTCACACAGGTATACTTCTTCATATGACGATAAAGATGACCAGATATTGCCACTGATTCATCTAAGTCGTCGAACCCATAAAGGATCGATAGGTATTAACCCCCGCAATGACCCACAAAGGATCTGACCCACAAAGGATCGATAGGTAACTAACCCCCACAATGACCCACATAGGATCGGACCCACACAGGATCGATAGGTAACTAACCCCCGCAAAGACCCACACATGATCAGACCCACACAGGATCTGTAGGCGCTGGCCCACACAGGACCGCTGAGCGCTGACCCACACAGGATCGGACCCACACAAGATCGGTAGCACTGACCCACAAAGGATCGATGATTGATGTAGTCGTCGCCATCGAATCCACTGAGGATCTCTGCACAGTCGTCGTCGTCACAGTAGCAGTCGCAGCCAGCTCTAGGGTTCCCGCACACAGCAAGCTCGTTTGGGAGGGTCCGCTCCACGAGCCGAGAGGCTGATACATCAACTAACACATAGTCCAGAGTTGATATATCCAAAAGTTTCGTATCATCAACAGGAACTCAACGTCGCAGACGGCGCGTCAATCGGACGCCCGGTCTGAGAGTTATTGGCTTTTTCGTCCCAGGGGCCCGGTTGGTTTTTAAGGAAAAACCAACCCGACCGTACTCCACCTGCATCCAAATCTCAGGCAGAGTAAGCCAAAAGATCCGTCTCACTTAGAGGAATCTATCAAAGTTGACGGCACGTCAATCGGACATCCGAAGCTCAAGATATGAGTGTTTCTGCTCCGAGGGCCTGGTTGGTTTCGTGTACGAACCAACCCGGCCGAACCCAAGTATTCCGAAACCTTGAGTGTGATATATCGAAACTACCGTCTCAATCCAAGGATCTCATCGCCACTGATGGCGCGTCGTTCGGAGGCCCGTAGCTCAAGTTATGAGCAAAAGACCGAAAAAGTCCGAAAACGGGGGGTCTGGGCCCGGACCGACCCGGCCCAACCCCCCCCCCCCCCCCCCCGGGTCGGCCCAAACCGGGTCGACCCGACCCGGGTCTGGGTCCGACCCGACCCGGCCCGGCCCAGGCGCGACCCGGCCCGAACCGGCGCGGGCGCGGCCCGGCCACCGGAATCGGCTCGGCCGGTTACGGCCGAGCGGCGGGGGGCATGTTGCCCCCGCGTGAGAACACCGCGGCCCCCACGTGGGGCTGCCCCTGGTCAGCGGATGTGGCAAGGCCGCGTCCCATGTCTTACCGGACCTGCGCGGTCGTGGGTTCGCTGGCCGCCGCCGCCTCCGGCCGCCGGCGCCGCCGCGCCGGTGACCCGCGCCGCTAGTGGATTCTGCGGGCCACCGGAGTTGCTCCGGTGGTCCGATTCCATTTTCGTCTGCGCCGTAGCTCCTCCCGGGTCCCATTCTTCACTGCGGAATCAACAAATCGTCTCTGCGGCACGTTTGGTCATCATCCGCCGTTCTGCACACCAAGAAACAAAGGGCGGTGGATTCGGACTTGTTCGTTGGTCCGCACCCACCACGTTAGCGGTTTGAAACAAGACCATAAAATCCCAGTAATTGATAAACTACGTCCCACAATAATAATGATCCATGAACTAACTTGTTAATTTGGTTGGTTTGCGTTCTTGCCTTGGAGGAAAACAAACATGGTAAAATCATCTTCAAAACGACCCCTACCTCGTAGCTGTCGTCAGACGAGAGTTCTTCGCAGAATTGACCGTCGCGGAAGAAGAGGTGATCGTCACGTCGCAGAAGGGCATCGCGTCGTCGCGGTATACGGCGTTGCGTCTATGAACTCCGAGGATCAAGAACATACAAATTTAATTATAACAATTAAATCCATGTTGTTGTTATAAACCACAAAGAATTAAAAGGTCGGCAATCTCTTACCCCAACGGATGATCGAAGATTTGCCGCGGATGAAGGAACGTCGCAGAAGAACGTCGCGGGAGAAGAATCGTCGGCGTCGCGGTACTTGGCTTCACGTCGTCGATCTCCGAGGGCTCGGCGTTCTTCGTCGCCCTTCGTTGGAGGTCGGCGTTCTACGCGAGCCGGCCTCCAACGAAGGGCGACGAAGAACGCCGAGCCCTCGGAGATCGACGACGTGACGCCAAGTACCGCGACGCCGACGATTCTTCTCCCGCGACGTTCTTCTGCGACGTTCCTTCATCCGCAGCAAATCTTCGATCATCCGTTGCGGTAAGAGATTGTGGACCTTTTAATTCTTTGTGGTTTATAACAACAACATGGATTTAATTGTTATAATTAAATCTGTATGTTCTTGATCCTTAGATTTCATCGATACAACGCCGTATACCGCGACGACGCGATGCCCTTCCGCGATGTGACGATCGCCTCTTCTTCCGCAACGGTCAATTCCACGAAGAACTCTCTTCCGATGACAGCTACGAGGTAGGGGTCGTTTTGAAGATGATTTTACCATGTTTGTTTTCCTCCAAGGCAAGAACGCAAACCAACCAAATTAACAAGTTGGTTCATGGATCATTATTATTGCGGGACGTGGTTTATCAATTGCTGGGATTTTATGGTCTTGTTTCAAACCGCTAACGCGGTGGGTGCGGACCATCGAACAAGTCCGAATCCACCGCCCTTTGTTTCTTGGTGTGAGGAATGGCGTACGATGACCAAACGTGCCGCAGAGACGATTTTTTGATTCCGTAGTGAAGAACGGGACCCGGGAGGAGCTACGGCGCAGACGGAAATGGAATCGGACCATCGGAGCAACTCCGGTGGCCCGCGGAATCCACCGGCGGCTGGAGGCGATGGTGCCCCGGCGCGCCGCCGGACAAAGCCGCCGCGGCTTCAGCCGCGGCGGCGGCTGCCAGCGGACCCACGACCGCGCGGGTCTAGCAAGACACGGGACGCGGCTTTGCCGCGTCCGCTGACCAGGGGCGGCCCCACGCGGGGGCCGCGGTGTTCTCACGTGGGGGCAGCACGCCCCCCGCCGCTCGGCCGTAACCGGCCGAGCCGATTCCGGCGGCCGGGCTGCGCCCGCGCCGGTTCGGGCCGGGTCGCGCCCGGGCTGGGCCGGGCCACTCTGGTCGGGCCAGGCCGGGTCGGGTCGGACCCGGGTCAGGACGACCCGGTTCGGGCCGACCCGGGGGGGTGGGCCGGGTTAGTCCGGGCCCAAACCCCCCGTTTTCGGACCTTTTCGGTCTCTTGCTCATAACTTGAGCTAAGGGCCTCCGAACGACACGCCGTCAGTGGAGATACGATCCTTGGATCGAGATGGTCGTTTCGGTATATCACACTTAAGGTTTCAGAATACTTTTGGTTTGGCCGGGTTGGTTCGTACACGAAACTAACCGGGCCCTCGGAGCGGAAACGCTCATATCTTGAGCTTCAGACGTCTGATTGACGTGTCGTCGACTTTGATGGATTACTCTAAGTGAGACGGATATTTTGGCTTACTCCGCCCGAGGTTTGGACGCAAGTGGAGTATGGTCGGGTTGGTTTTGCCTTAAAAACCAACCGGGCCCCTGGGACGAAAAAGCCAATAACTCTTAGACCGGGCGTCCGATTGACGCGTCGTCTGCGATGTTGAGTTGCTGTTGACGATACGGAACTTTTGGATATATCAACTCTGGACTATGTGTCAGTTGATGTATCAGCCTCTCAGCTCGTGGAGCGGACCCTCCCGAACGAGCTTGCTGTGTGCAGGAACCCTAGAGCTGGTTGCGAGTGCTACTGTGACGACGACGACTGTGCAGAGATCCTCAGTGGATTCGACGGTGACGACTACAGCACTCAGCGATCCTTTGTGGGTCAGTGCTACCGATCCTATGTGGGTCCGATCCTATGTGGGTCAGCACTCAGCGGTCCTGTGTGGGTCCGATCCTGTGTGGGTCTTTGCGGGGGTTAGTTACCTATCGATCCTATGTGGGTCTGATCCTGTGTGGGTCATTGCGGGGGTTAGTTACCTATCGATCCTTTGTGGGTCAGATCCTTTGTGGGTCATTGCGGGGATTAGTACCTATCGATCCTTTGTGGGTCCGACGGCTTAGATGAATCAGTGGCAATATCTGGTCATCTTTATCGTCATATGAAGAAGTATACCTGTGTGAGCTGAAATCCTATTTTGCTTTCCTTTGTGGATTGTGTTGTGCTATCCTGTGTGGATTTACGTTTTGCTTTACTGTGTGGACTGGGTTGTACTTGGGCTCAGATGTTGGAGCCAGGCGAGAATTGATGACTTAGGTATATGTATGGGCATATACCTAAGCCGTGTCGGATGTTACTTCGTGATTGTATCTTTCCTTTGTGAACTATCCTTTGTGGATTCTGGGAGACCTCCGGGGGTCTCGGGTCCCTACTGAGTAGCTTATACTCACCCCTGCACGGGTTATGCTCGCACTATGTTGTGTTGGTTGCAGACGATGGACAACGCTGATCGTGGTGGAGGCTTGCGGAGCAGGATAATACCTGGAGGTGGACCACTGGGTGGGACGTACTCGGAGCGGTCGGCTGGACCCGAGGAGCAGTGGAGGCTATCTTTACCCACCCTTCAGGTGGGACTTCCAGTGGACGGATCGACGTTGCGGCTTTACTTTTCAGTTTCTATTTTCCTTTTTCGAGTTGTACTTTACTTTCAGTTTGGGTTTGGGTTCTGGCCCACTTACTTTCCGCACTTACTATTGTACTAGTTTTTACTTAGTGTTTACTTTTTCCGCTTGCTTACTCTATGGTGCTTATTTACTTTACAAAGGTAATTCCTTCCCTTTACCGGGATTTACGCCTTGGTGCTAGTCGCCAGCCCCTGGCCTATGGAAGGCGGGCTTGGGGTAGTTACGGCACGGGCCCTGAGGACGGGTCGTGACACCTAACTTCTCAGACCTTTGGGTAAGGCACATCAACGTGTCTCCCATTTGGGTTTGTATTTCCGCAGTCATAAGTTTCTCACATTCGTTTCATGATGGGGTTAAGATTCATGGGATGTTTGTGGGTTTGTATATCCGCAGTCACATGGACTTTTATCCAAGAAACAATGTTGGGAAGTTCTTGGTTTGGAGGATGGTTGGTTTCCAGCCTCTCCCTTTTCAAAGAGGTGACCTGGGACCTCAGTTCTCCGGTAGGGAAGGTACGCTTTGCACTTTCCATTCCATGCAAGTATAGGAGAAGTCTCCCTCACCTAAGAGAACCAATTTTAGGGCAGCAAACCTGGTAAAAGCCCCTCACCTTCACCCCTTATTCCTTACATTGGACCCTTGTCCAATGTAAATAGAATAGAGGGAAGGCTCGTCGCCTCACCCTCTTCCACGGTCGACGTTCCCTCTTCCATCAGCGGAGGAGGAGAAGTGTGAAGTGCCATTGTTAATTCTTTAACATCCTCTTGTTTCTCACACTTATCATGACTTACGTGGGCTTAGAGATACATGATGGTTGCAACATATTCACAAACACTTGCCAAATAAACTACGAGAACTCTGATTACTGTTCAAGCCAGGATACGTAGGAATTCCTTTTAGGGCCAGAGCTCATCCAACCCTAATTCCCCAAATTTAGGCATCCTCTTTAGTAAATAATCCCCAAATTCAATCCTCAAATCATCAAGGCATCCTTTTTCAGAAAGTAATCCCAAACTCATCTTTCTTAGAGGAATATACTCTCCTATGAGATTTATCAAAATACATAGACTTTGATTCTCATCAATATGGGATATGTAGGAAGCCTCCTTGAGGTTCAAACCTAACACTTAAAATAAATCCTATTCTCTTTGGTCCATATTCCCAATAAGGTCTGATCTTACTTGGAAACTCATATCCTTTCCAAGTTCCTTGGGATGCTTCAGCATAAGTCCCACACTAAGTTTCAACTAAGCATCTTCCTCTTAGAGGTCCTTATCACATGACCTTAAAAGGTATGATGTGTCCTATTAAGCAGAACTAAACTATGAGGGTTCTGATTCCTTTCACAAGGATACGTAGGTAGCTCATTTTATGAGCATGATCCCAAGATTAAAACAAACCTTCATCTCCCTGGATGATAATAAATTCCAGAGTTCCCCACTGAGTGGCTTAAAAACCAGTATCATCATAATGATGATGAAAAGAATCTCTAATCAGTATATTAGATGATACCATTGATGGAAAAACTCGAATACATACAGATATTTCCATTGATGAAGAAACTTTAATGCATGCTAATGATTCTAAAGTTTACACATGTTAAATAAGTGATTACAAATTCCAAGGGATACTTATGATATACTTGGTGAATTAATAATGATTCATGAAAATATTTTAATTTTACAAAGAGAGTCCCGGAGTAGACAATAATTCCCCCCAAAGAAGGGTGTGATGAGTCTGACCTCCCATCCTCTCGACCAATGCACGTTCTTAAGTATGTTAAAGTTCAAAACTTAACGAAAACCAGCCTTTGGAAAGAATATCCTCTTTGGATAAAGAACTGTTGGAAGTTTCTAGTTCAATGAATATATCCATTGGAAACCGCCTAGAAATAGTGATTCTTAAATATAGAATACACGTATCAAGGAACTATGAAACAGTCATATAATTAATGGGTATAAATTGATCCAACTTGGTCATCCTATTGATCACAACCCATATTGCATTGTTCTTTCTCTGGGTATGAGGAAAACGAACCACAAATTCCATAGAGATCTCATCTCACTTCCAAGTAGGAACTAGAAGTGGTTGAAGTAACCATGAATGTTTCTGGTGCTTGGATTTCACCTATTGGCATGTTTATAAATGAGAGACAAACTCAGTAATGTGTCATCTCATTCATGGACACTATAACTACCACCTCATGTCCTAGAACATCTTAATGGTTCTTGGGTGCATAGCCTACTGAGAATTATGGAAATCTCCCATTACTTCCTTTCTTACTGTTAACGGAAAAAAAGTGATTCTGATAGCACAGAACTCTCTTTTTGGATAATGACCCCTTAGAAACTGTCTCCCAACTATAAAGGGATTCTCTAGTGAAATTAAACTCATCATTAAGATCTTAATCCAGAAGAATCATCTTGATAAGGGTAAACATCAAGTGCACACTGCCTAAAAAATCATCATCCACTTCCTCCTAAACTTCAATATGAAACTATACAAAAATAACCATCAAATTACACTCTTCTAAAGATTCTTTCATTGACTGGGTTGGAAGATTCTTTCTCAAAGCATTGGCAATGACATTCCCTTTCCCCGGGTTATAGGTGATGTCAATGTCAAAATACTACAGGCACTCCTCCCAATGCATCTGCTGAAGATTCAAATCATTTTTAGAGAAGATATAACTCAGGCTTTTTTGGTTGAATACACCGTAAATCTTTCACCAAAAAGGTAGGGTCACAAACTTTTAAGCCCATGCATCACGAATTCATGTTCTAAGTCATGGGTAGGATACTTATTCTTGTGTGGACTAAGATTAAAAGATCCATATGCTACTACATGATCGCCCTGCATAAGAATGCAGCCCAAGCCAGAACCTGATACATCACAAAAGACTAGATAGCCCTGCTCGACTTCTGGAAGATTCAACACCGGAATAGTAGTCAACAGACATTTCAACTCAACAAAAGAACTCTGACATTTGTCATCCCACACAAACTTCACCCCCTTGTGATTCAGAGTATTCATTGATGAATCTAACTTCGATAATTCCTTCACGAACCTATGGTAATATCCATATAAAACCAAGAAGCTCTAGATCTCAAATACCTTTTGTAGTTTCTCCCACATCATAACAACCTTCACCTTATTAGGATGAACTGATACACCCTGTACAGACACCATTTGTCCCAATAATTTCACTTCCTGAATCCAGAAATCACACTTTGAATGTTTGTCATAAAGGTGGTGATTTCTTAGAAGATACATAACTATTCTCATATGTTTCACATGATCCTCCTCAGACTTTGAGTAAACAAGAATTTCATCCAAAAATACTACCACAAATGTATCCAGATATTCGTGGATAATATTTTTCATTGAAGTCATGAAAACTGCAAGAGCATTTGTCAGGCCGAAGGGCATAACAAGGTACTCAAAGTTCCAGTACCTACTCTGAAAGGAGGTCTTATAAATGTCAGATTCTTTTGTCCTCAATTAATGGTAACCAGATCGAAGGTTGATCTTTGAAAACCACTTTAACCCTTTCAATTGATCAAAAAAATCATCAATCCATGGAAATGGGTATTTTTTCTTTATCATAACTTGATTGAGCTTTCGATAATCAACACATAGGTAAAGATAAACATCATCATTCTCAGCAAAGAGAACCAGTGTTGCCCAAGGTGATACACTTGGATGAATAAATCCTTTCTCATGAAGATCATCCAACTGAGACTTCATATCTTTCATCTCAACTGGTTCCATGTGGTAATAGGGGATAAAGACTGGTCGAGTACCTAGCATTAAGTCAATAGAAAACTCAAACTCTCTCATCGGTGGTAGACCAAAGAAATCCGAACAGAATACATCAGAAAACATGGTGACATCTGGAGTAAGATCTGCACCAATTTAATCTCACTCCAGTTCAAAAGAAAACACTGATATCACTTTCCCCAACTCTGGATAAGAAGGTTTGGATCTTCTCGACCTTAGGTCCCATTCTCCTTTAAAAACAAGAGACACACACTAAGTGTAGTAAAGTAGACCCGTCAAAGATAATAAACAATTTAGGATTTGTTGAAAATGAGCCAATCCATCCTAAATATGACATCAAGATATTTCATATCAAGAATCATAAAACTCCAAGATATCTCAAAATCTGATGGAGAGAAGACACAAGTAGGACTATGGAGACCCTTCTCTCTTTTCCTAACAAGGGGTGTAGTAATATCCATTGCACAAGATAGTTTCTCCATAGGAAGATTTAGAAGGATAACAATATGGGTTGAAATAAAAGAGTGATATGCACTAGTATCAAAAATAGCAGTCACTAATGATGAGGCAATGGTAATGGTGCCTCTCATAGTCACTAGACCCATGTCTACTTCCTCTAGAGATTCTTCCACTGCGTGAAGAAGCTTTTTTCCAGATGCCTATGGTTGGAACCCTTTTGACCATGAAGCATTTGATTACCCCGTAGTGTTAAGAGGAGATGATGATCATGTCCCACTACACATAGTAGAGAAGTGATGGTAGATCCTCTGTAAGTGTCCTAAACATCCACAGGAGCTACAGTTCTTGGGTACCTCAGTGAAAACCCTCCTAGAATGTCCTGGCTTTCCACACTGGTAGCAAGTCAAAGAACTTCCTCCTAGAGATGTAGGTTGTCTGGAATGACTCTGTCATCGATAACTTCCATGAGGATCATCAAACTTTTGTTTTCCTTTGATGGAACCAAAGTTTTAACTAGGAGAAAAATGAACTCTCGTCAACCCTGACTTTCCATCCAAGTCCACCTCAACCATCATTTCCCTCTCCATAACATTATCATAAGTGGACAGCTTTAGCAAAAATACCTAAGAATGGATATCTGATCAAATTCCTAGATCAAAACATTGAGCCTTCATCCTATCATTAGATACTATCTCGGGTGAAAACTGAACCAACTCAGCAAAGCGATTTGAATACTCAGTCACGGTTTTGTAAGCCTTCTCAATATTGAAAAACTCCAGAGCCTTGGCCAATACAATTGAATTTGGATAGAACTGATTGGTGAAGATAACCTTGAATTCTTTCCACTGTAAGCCATCATGATTACCTATCATCACCATCATGTCCCAATATCTTCTGCTCGGTCCCTCCAACATGAAGGTGTCACACTTCACCCTGATAACTTCTGGCATCTACAAGAACACAAACAGACGTTCTGTCTTTCCCAACCATTCCTTAACATGTTGAGGATCATTTGAGCCTTTGAAGACTGGTGGATTCTTGTGAAGGAACTCTTGAGAATGATTCTGAAGAACATCCCCTTGAGTATCCATAGCTGGAGCTTGAGCGGGAACTGGAGGTGATTTATGTCCTAGAGTTTGGATAGTGCGCACAATCACCTCAACTAGATTCAGGTCAACAATAGTATTTTCTTGCTGAGGTTTAGCAGCAGCCTTTTCCTGTATCTGATTCACACGTATTCTCAAAGGCATGATGATACAAAACATCAGTTGATAAAAATAATACATTAGATTGACATGCAAACTGAGTAGAAAAGGAAAATATTCTCAATAGAAGGGACCAACAAGATTTGTATTTCTCTCTATCCAAATATCAATAGGGAAAATACTAGAACTAAACCAAAATATGTCTTTACCTAACCACCCTTGGTGACTTAAGGTTCATCATAGTGAGATATGGTCATGCACTAAATCTAAACTACCTCTTAAGTCCCACCAAGATTTCATAAATGAATACTAAATTTAAAAAAAGGAAGATCAACATCCTCCTCTAATACCAATTTTTCATGAACTAGCCCAGGTACCCTAGTAACCCAATAATCGAGTCGGTCCTAACATAACCCGAAGGGAATTCTCTATTTCCACGGGTCGGTGACTAGAACCAGGAATCATGCAACATACAAGTGGGAATTATTTCTTCCACAAGAACACAGAAGCAAAGATAAAATAGATTATACATATCAATAAGAAAATTCCAATAGGAGTAAAAGTACCAGAATACAAAGAGGTATAAAATCCAAAGTACTATCACCCAAAGTACTAAATAGGAAAACATCCCCAAGGTATCTAAGGACACAACTCACCACAACCAAATCTCAACAGTTGGATCCACCTCCAAAATATCCCTTCCCTTTTCTTGAGCCAGGAAGAGGAAAGTATACAAACACCCAAAGGAAAATTACGCTGTGAGCCTAACCCGATAGGATACCACCAAAGATCCCATAACATATTCCAAATATAGATTATCCAAATAAAAGCTTTCAATTTTTTAGAATAAATAACTTTTGAAACTAAAAACCATACTTATACAAAACATGATATACATTTTCAAATTGATTTAAAATAAATTGAAAGCACAGGATTTACTTGAAAAGAGATGTAATATATCTAAAATAATGTATTAAGTAAAACATTTATATAAAGAAGTTTATATAAATTCAGCAGGCATGTAAACCAGTTCAAACAAATATTGGCATACATTTATATTTCAAATATAAATAAACAAGTGAGAAACATAGTCATATTCCAAAAGATACGATAGTATTTACCAATTATAGGATTCCACACTCTCTATGTGAGCTCAGAAAAATGTATACACACATGTCCCTATGACACTGGCCAAATGAGACTCATCACTAACTCGCCGTGGATATGAACCGTTGCATGTATGTTTTAGAAAATTGTTATGGTGTAGAGTGTATCCAAATAACTCACTAACTACCTAAGGCTTGCATGTTCTCTTACATAATGGGTGAACTATTTTAATACTACTTAAAATATGATTAATCCCATTCTTCAATTTCAAAAATTCCAATTTCATTCCATTTAAAACCAAAATAGGTTTTATTCAAAAACATGCCTTTTCACAAGATAAAACCACTAGGTTTCTATCAAATCATTTTAATCAATTCACAAGTTTGAAATTCATTCAAAACCAATTCCATCCTTTTCAAAATTTATTTTTCACAATTAAATTCAAAATTTTAATTGAAAACATTTCTATAAAATCCATAATTTAAATTCAACAATTTAAATCAGAAAATTTCCATAAACCCACCCTGACTCAATAGAATTGGGGGTTTTCCAAATTTCAATGCCAAAACCATTTCAAATATCCAAATTCACTTTAATTGTGTTTTATCAAAGCAATTTAAATAAATATTGAACATTTGAATTTAAATCAGCAATTGAAATAAATCAAGCAATGCGATGGTAATCAATTTGGAAAATCAGGACGGAACCACCTACCTCTTTCCCGAAGAATGATACTCGCAATGGCACCCGTCAATGATAACGAAGGTGAAGGAGACCTTAAAACACAACCTTAAAGCATGATCCAATACCACTGGGCATAGATCAATCAACGCTGACATGATCCATTAAAAACCCAAGAGGGGAGAAAGAGAGGAACTTAAAGAATGAGTGAAAACAAGATAGAACCCTTACCCAAGAATCGCACTGCAAGTGAAGCAATGATCCAAATCTGATTTGATCAAACTGGAAGGAGGGGAACCTATAAAAAACCTAGGAAGGTTCTAGGGTTGAGAGCCAAGAGGTCTAGAATGAAAAGGATGGAGCAGAACATTAGATCGTGCATTTTAAAACTGTATGTGGGTTGGGTCATGATTTGTAGTCCAAAATAGGATAAGTTGCACCAAAAAACCCATTTCCTTGGGTTAAAAAACTTTTATTTAATCCCTACACGACATGTGCCTCAGGTACACGGTGTATACCAGCTCATGGAATGATCTCCCCATTTACGACATGATCTCCCATTCCACGACATGCAACTACCACCAAGTACAAGATGTGTACTTCAGGTACACAGTGTGTACCTGTTCTGCAGTCTGCATTAAACCCATAAAAATCACATAAAAGGATTTTTAACCAAACAGGAACTTAGAAAAGGTGAAAAATTACTTGATCAAGGTAATGGGATGTTACAATAGGTCTTTTCAAATATTCATCTTTAGACCACTAAATAATCATTACACACTGATTTTGGGATCAAGGGTAAAACCAAAGGCATGTCGTGTAAAAAAATTTATGTTTCCCACATACACCATCATAGAATCATCTTCTATTTTTCTTGAATCCAAGGAACCCCCTCTCCATTTTATGATGGAGATTTGGGGGGGGATTTTGATAAATATTTTTCTTTAATCATTCTCTTTCCAAGGAATAAATTTCCTCTTTTAGATTTGTGTTCTTGGCCAGTGTCCACAACTAATCATATTCCCCCTCAAAATTATAGACAATCAGAACAAATTTCACTTTTTGAAGTATTGGATGATAAAGAATATCATTTGAATTGTGTTAATCCATCTTTCAGAAAAAATAGGATCACAATATCCACTTAAATTATGAGACCTTTGTATTATAAAGGACTCAACTATAGCTTTCTCTTTGTTAGGGAGAGGTAGGAATCCCTTGTGATTCAAGTTCTTATTCATAACTTTAGTCAGTTGATCCAGTACAGCCATGAAGTTCATGGCTCCCACTCTCATTAAGTGTAATATCACAACCATTTCTAGAGTTGTCTCGGGATCATTTACAGGTACTATTTTGTTTAGTGTTTAATTCTTTTTTTTTATTTTATCTTGGGGTGTATTTTGGTGAAAGTTTGAGAAAATTTAAGGAAATAGGGTAGTGCTGGGCTGGAACATAGTTAAGGAAAATCATCCTCCCCATCCTAGAAAATCATGAAACCCTAGACAGTGGGGATTTTCATGGTTGGAACACAGTTTTTCTAATTATTAACTATCTTAGGAGTAACCATTCACCCCTAAAATAATAGTTGCACGCTTTACGTGCACGGTTAGGGAAAACTGTGTACCTCCTCCCATTCATCCTCCTATTATCTATTGTTCTTTTGGTGGAAATTTATTCTCTGTTTTGATAGATATTGATCTATATTTGATGAATATAGATCTAGTATTGTGTATTCACATCTAGAATTATGATATCTTTTTTGGTTTAATATTTATTTAGGGTTTTATATCTGGATCTTGATCTATGTTATTATGCTGCTCAATTTTGGGGATTTTTATTGGGCGGTCTCTCAGCAAAGAATCAAGGTAGGTGGTCTAATATTCAGTTCCCACGGTATTAATTTTGATACATGTATTAAAATTATAGAATTTATAGTGCTCTTCAGCAATTGTAATTCTTAAAATGGGTTAATTAATGTGACCAATTGATTAATTGAAGTATTTTTTGAAATAGATAATTAATTGGGGAATTAATTATGACATTTAGGGGCTATAGAATTAGATAATTAATTATTAAATTAATTATGATATTTATGGATTATGATTTTGATAATTAATTGGGGATTAATTATGAGATCTAGGTTTTGTTGATTTAAGATAATTAATGGTGGAATTAATCATGTGATTTTTGATATTATGGATTGAGATAATTAATTGTGGGATTAATTATGTGATATTGATATCATATATTGATATAATTAATTTTGGAATTAATTATGAATAATTGAGATTGTGAATGTGATAATTAATTCTAAAAATTAATTAGGGATTTTGAGTTATGAATATTGGTTAATTAGTTTTTGAATTAATCAATGGGTTTGATAAATTAATTATGTGTAGTTTTGTGATAAAATAATTTTTTAATTAGTAATGAAATTTATGTGGATGAGTAATTGTTGAATTAATTATGTGTTTATTAATTTTAACATGGTCATTCGATTGTGAATTAAATAATGGGAACATGGTCATTCTAATATTTGAAGTATGAATGGTAACATGGTCATTCAATTATGAATTAAATAATGGGAACATGGTCATTCTAAAGTGTGATGTATGAATGGTAACATGGGAATTCATGTATGAATTAAATAATGGGAACATGGTCATTCTAATGTGTAAATTAAATAATGGTAACATGGTTATTATAATGTGTAAATTAAATAATGGTTATAATTACATTATAAGATGTGATATTCCTCAGGCATACTTCAGAATCCAGCATGAGAAGAAGAAAGTATTGAGTTATATGTGTCTACGATAACCCAAGGAGTTCATGTGGTTAAATAAAGAATATTTTGATAATGTGATAAATGTTTATTTATAAATTATACTTATTTCATTATACAACAGCATTCATTATTATTGATTGGATTTTTTTTAGACATCGTTGGTGGTGGCCTACTAAGTTGTACTCACACCCTACTCAGAATATGTAATTTTTACCCAAATAGACTTTCTTATTGCAAGATAGGTTAAGGGTAATGGGCTTGGGATAGATGGATGATTTTGGGATGAATCTTGGATGAGGGAACCGGACATGGTTCAAGGCCCACTTGGGAGTCGTCGGTCTCTTTATTTTTTTATTTAAAGATTGAGGTATAGTGACCTCTTTATTGAAACAAAAAAGTCATCAAGAGGATATTATAAAGAAAAACCATTAGGTACCTCAAAAAGACAGAATAATAAATGTTACCATGTTCTAGAGTGAGTGCTCATATAGTGGTAAGGAAGGCGCCCACCTTTGTCACAGGGGTGTCGACCCCTTCTCCCAGTCCTTGTTTGTATCCACGCATCACCTTTATCATCCAAAGGTTCTTCCGTAGTAATAGGAGGCATGATAGATGCAGAGGGATCATCATTATTTGATCCAACTTCATTACAATTGGAAGAGAGCATATCGAATGGGTTAGAAATGCTAACATTACGAAGTACCTTCTCATGAGGAGATGTCAAGTTTTGCATGTAAACCAGTCCTTCCTTTGGCATGGCAGCTTCAGGCTTGTTCATCTTCTTCTATGACACCTCTTCTATGTTGAAGTTACTTGAGGTAATCATGGTGGCATGGGCCTTATTTGACTATAGACTCATACTGCATTCATCAGGTATTCCTGTAGGATTTCTGGACAGCAAAGGCACAATCTGCAGGGAAGGAGGGTCTTTCTCTAGCTTGGCATTGCAGCATGTTTCCTTAGAAACTCTAACAGGGACTATAGAAATAACTGCTTCATGTGATTTGGAACGATAGTAATCTTTAAACTTAACTTTCTCTGAGGTTTCATCATCTAGCACTATCTTACCCTTTCTCCATTTTAGACCATTCATCTCTTACCTAACCCTATCATCAACCATTGCTTAGGCTGAGAGCTCTCTCTCCATTTAACTATCCTCCAAGTCAGATTCTTTCTCTTCACCTTCTATGCACTTAACCAAAGTGTCCATGAAAGAAAGGCCTCTTTCATATTGTTTATTAAATTCAGTAATATCATCCCAACTGACTTTTCATGGTCCATCCAATTGAGTAGTGAAAGGAAATACTTCATCCTGTAGCAAAGTCTGAACTGTAGTATGTCCATGGGTCTGCAACTCAGACTGAGCCATCCCAACCTGAAAATTTTTAGAGGGATCAATTTGACAATTAGTAGCCTAAGGACCTGGGTACTTTTCCAAATTTGTAGCATTCCCTTTGGAGGGTTTGGGTCTCTCTTTTCTTTTACACTGAGACTCATAGTTCCCTTTCATCATACATTTGGCACACTTCATGCTTGATCGACAAATGGACCTGGAGTGTCCTATCATGCAACACACTTCACAAAATGGAGGTAGTTTTTCATAGACAATTCTCAAGTTGATTTCATCTTGAGAAGTGGAAATAATCACCTCATCAATCAATTTAGATCCTAAATCAATTTCAACTAAAATTATAGAAAAATGGCCAAAGATAGAATTCTCAGTGGCTAGGTCCATTCGGATTGGAATGCCTATTGGGTACTTTTTATTTTTCATTTTAGACACTTGACACGTACATTAGAATGTCATTTTTTAATTTAGTTGGATATTGTATTTCTCACTTTTATTATATTTATATATTGGTATTGTTTATGGTTATATATTCTTCCACTATTTTTTACTATTTATGGTGGTGTATTACTCTGATAAAATAGGGTACAATCTCCCCATGATTGACTTGTCATACCCTCAATGCTAGTTAGTATCCTCTAGCATATGGGGAGGTGCGCTTGAGGTCATGTGACTGACCAGCTTGGGGCAACATTGTGTGCCACCCGGTCCAAGATGTTAAAAAGTGGTATCATAGGAGTTTTCTTTTCTTTTTCTTTTGTCTTTCTATTTGGGGAAAGGTAGACAGAAGACTAGGAAGAGCCAAGTCTTGGACATGAGCTCGTGAACCGGAGTTTCAAACCTATGTATGGGGGGAAGAATAAGTACATAGTGTGGGATTTTTGTTATTGATGTTTTCTATTAGAATTGAATATTATTTCACCTTGGGTGACACACTTTTCGTATGATGTGAAAATTGTTTTTGAAATTTTATGAGAATTGACTTATGGCCTAGAATGGCATGAGATTTGAGTCTGTATTCATCATTTTTGGAAATCATAATTATTTTGTAACATGCATCATTTTAGGCATGCATGGGAGAACATGTTTTAGGTAAGATTGTTCAACTTTAACTATTTTTCCTTGTGAATTTAAACTGAATATGGTGCCTAATATGAAATTTGAAGTGGTAAAAAGACAAAATAATGTGAATAATTGGGTTTTTAAATGATAAACTTCAATAATGATAATGTGTTTACCCTAGATAATCAAGACCTAGGAGTAGGATGGTTAAGGGTAGTGATAGCACCTCAGTTTTGACCATGTAGCGAGGTTTGGGGAAAATACTTATTGTGACTTGTTATGATTATTCCTCTTAATTAAATATGAAAAATTCATGTTATGAGTCCTAAGATGTGTGTTTGTCATTATAGAGTTATTACTCCTTGAAGATGTTTGTTGAGAGGATGACTAAAGGATATGGTTGGAGATGATCTACCGGTAGTGGAGCCTGAGGCATCGGTAGTGTCAGGTGAGGATATTGGGGAGAAGTTTTGAGTAAACTTTTCTATATTTATGAAAATCATGGGAAGAGACTCATGGCGGGTATAGACGATCATGTATTATCTAATGAGGTAGTTTTAGTTGCATCACCCTTCGACTTTTATTGGATATGGTAGACTAGAGGTATATGAGTTCTTGGTTGTGTCCATCGAAATGATACTTGACCATTTGGAGACTCTTACTGAGAGGAGGGTAAAGTTGGCATATTATATGCTACGAGTATCAGTGAAGCGCTGGTGGGACATTTAGGTGTGGACTGGATAGACTGATGGTTTGTTATGGAAGGACTTATTAGATAGGTTCATGGATCACTTCTACCCAGAGATGTTGGGGAAGGAAAGAGAAGTGGAGTTCATGCAACTGAATTAGGGGAGAATGTCATCTATGGACTATGTTGGATGCTTTATAGACCTGTAATGTTTTTCTCCATCATTGGTGGGAGATTATATAGCTATGGTGAGATGTTTTTAGGATGTACTTAAGTGTGAGATTAATTCCTGAGTTAACCTCTTTTGGTTAAATAAGTTTGATGAGGTGGTGGATCAGGCTCTCATAACTAAGGGGAACCTGAAGGAGGATTATAGTTCTTGATAGTTAGTTTTTATAGGATGATCAGGAGGTGTAAATTCCAAGAGTAGGAAGCGCCATTATGAGAACTTTATCCAGGGCAGTGGAAATATTGGTGGTCAGATAGAAGGGTAAGTTGCACAGGACCTTACTGTAGTGATATGTTTCCAGTGTGGTAGGTTAGGCCATTATTTTAAAAATTGTCCCCAACCAAAATTAGAGTCTCAGTCTTGTGGGAAGATGGAAAATCTACAAAAGTTATGTAGGACACAATGACAGATGCTTAGTGGTGGATAAGCTAGACAGAACCAGAGTGTGGGAAGAGGGTCTTATACACCATATCATTCTGGAAGTTAGAGTTCTACTAGATAATGATATAGAGACATTAGACATGGTGCTTCTTGGAAATAGTGCTTGTATCATTAGATTATTATAGATAGTGGGAGTCAGACTATGGAATAGGGAAGAGGGGTAGGATAGTTTTATGTCATCCAGCCTACACTTGTGGATAGTGAAGTTGGACTGTCGATGGTGAGAGGTACTATTCTTGTATATTCTAAATTATCTAGTTCATTATTTGATTTTGGTCCCTCTCATTCCTTTATATCTAAAAAAATATTAATGGTTTGAGCCAAGTGGTGAAGTTTGTGAGTGAGGTAATGACTATAGATACACCATTGGGAGTATGGTCTAGAGGCGTCTATTTATACAACTGAAGTGAGGGGGCATCGTTTTCGATGGGATCTCTATTTCCTTGACATGTCAGGCTTTGACCTAATTATGAGTATGGATTAGATAGTTACATACTGATCCCACATTGATTGTTACTATAGGAGAGTAATGTTTACATCTCCTAAGGGTGACCAGTACATTCACCGTGGGGAGTGTGATATCCATGCAGGCCAAGAAGGGCCAATTTCTCAGTAACTAGGAGAGATCACATCTTAGGTTTCTACTCTTTTTCTAGATGAAGGAGGTGTAAATCATGATATAATTCCACTAGTGGTGTAATAGTTTCAGTATATTTTTCCTGAATACTTATCGGGTCTTCCACTTGAGAGAGATGTGGAATTCACTCTTGAGATAAAACCGGGGGCTGAGCTAGTTTATATTCCACCATATAGAATGGCACTGATAGAGATTCAAGAGCTCAATACTCGGCTGGATAAATTGGAGGATAATGTATTTATCCATCTGAGTATGTTTCCTTGGGGTTCTCTAGTGTTGTTTGTTAAGAAGGCTTGTGGGACTCTAAGTTTGTGCATTGATTGCCAGATGTTGAACCGTATGACTGTGAAGAATTAGTACCCTCTTCCATGTATCAATGATCTATTAGATATATTTAGAGGAGATTATGTACTCTCAAAGATCTACTTGAGATCGAAGTATCATCAACTGAGAGTTCAGACTTCTGATATATCGAGTACTGCTTTCAGAAGAAGGTATGGCCTATATGAGTTCATCATAATTCCATTTGGGTTGACAAACACACCAGTAGTGTTTATGGCCTTAATGAATAGGATATTCCACCCCTATTTGGATTAATTTGTGTTAGTATTCATGGATGACATCTTGGTGTACTCAAAGACTCATGATTATCATGCCCAACACCTTGACATCATCCTGAGTACACTAAGAGAGCATCAAATCTACACTAAGCTATCAAAGTGTCAATTTTGGATTGATTGGGGACACTTCTTGGTACACAACATCTTTATAGAAGGTGTGTCAGTGGACCCAGAGAAGGTTTAGGCAATGGTTTCTTAGGAGCAGTCTAAGAATGTATTCGATATCCATATCTTTCTGAGGTTATATGGATATTATCGGAGATTCATCCCTAACATTTCTCTATTGGAAGTGCTACTTTCAGGATTGACCAAAAATGGGATAAAGGTTGATTAGTTAGAAGCATGTGGGAAGGACTTCTAGGAGTTAATGAAGTTCTTGATATCGGCACCAATCTTGATCCTACCCGAGCCAGGTGAGGAGTACATGGTATTTTGTGATGCTTTTGGTATTTGACTTGGAGTGGTGTTGATGTAGGGAAATCAAGTTGTGGCGTATGGGTCTCAGAAACTAATTCCACGTGAATGTAACTACCTTACACATGACCTCAAGTTAGCATCAGTGGTTTATCCTCTGAAGTTTTTGTGGCATTATCTATTGGGAAAAAATTTTACTGTGTATACAGAACACAAGAGCTTAAAGTACATCTTTTCATAGAAAGATTTTAATCTTCGGTAGTGTAAATGGGTTGAGTATATGTAGTATTTTTATTTTAAGATATCATATATTCCCATGAAGGGAAATAGTGGTGATGATTCATTGAGTAGAAAATCTCATACTCAGGGAGTTCAGGATTTTAATGTTGAGTAAAAGATAATGACTTTGCTGGATGAGATGCATGTGGTGGTTTAGGAGAGTCAGGAGAAGATGAATCTCATATTAGTTTCAATGGAGTCTAAACTTTTGAGAATGATCTAAGACATGCATTATGAGGATCCAGAGTGTTTGACCTTGAGGTAAATCCTTAAAGATGTAGATTCACCTTTTGATTAGAGCATAGATGAGGATGAGATCATCTATGTTAGGAATATGGTTATTGTTCCTATGAGCATGTGAGAGGAGATAATGCAAAAATTTCATGCCATTAAGTGGGTGGTACATTCAGGTGTGACAAAAATGTACCATAACCTATGACAACAGTTTTGGTGGTTGGGCATGAAAAAGGTGATGGTAGGGTTTGTGACATGATGCTACACTTGTCAGCAGGTAAAGTCTGAGCATCAACGACCTGTAGGTTTTCTGCAGTTGTTACCCAATTCTAGAATGGAAGTGGGTTGATTTTAAAATGGATTTTTTTTTATCCTAAATATTACAAGTAATAAATACTCTATCTAGGTTATTGTGGATTGACTAATGAAATTATCACATTTCTTTTCTCTATGGGAGACTTTCTCACTGGAACAGCTAATAGATTTTTATACTCGGGAGATATTTTGTCTGCATGGGGTGCATATAATATAGTTTCAGATCATGAATCATTCTTCAATTCACACTTTTGTAAGGTCTTGAAGAAGTCTCTTAGTACCCATGTATTATTGAGTATGTCCTTCCATCCATAGATATATGGGAAGTTGGAACATATTATACTAGTGCTCGAGAATATGTTACTGGGATGTGTTCTTGAATTTGGTAGGCATTGGGAGAATCACTTTGCTTTAGTGAAGTTTTTATATAAAAAAACTATCAAAAAACTATAAAAATGGAACCATATGAAGATATTTATTGCAGGACATGTAGATAACCTCTATATTAGATGGTGGCTGGCGAGTCAGAGTTATTGAGACCGAGTCTCGTACAGGAGACGTCAGAGAATGTGTAGCAAATTCAGAAATGTATGGTTATGGCTCCGAGTAGATAGAAGTAATATGATGATATAAATCGAAGACCCATTGAGTTTACAGAGGGTTATTGTGTATTCCTTCCAGTGTTGCCTAGATTGGTTCATTGTATGATATGAAGATAGGGCATGTTAGTGCCTAGGTTCATCAGACTGTTTTAGGTTATGGAGAGAATCGGGTTTGTGGCATACTGGTTATCTCTTCCACAGAAATATAGTGTTAAGAATTATGTTTTCCATGTATCAAAACTATAGTGGTATAACCCCAACCCATCTAATGTGATCAACATATATTATTTTGAGCTTGAGATATATGTGTCATTTGGGGAGCATCTGATACGTGTGTTAGATCAAAGTGGGAAAGTGTTGTGGGGAAAGATTAGGCCAATAGTTCATATATTTTGGAAATATGGATGTGTGTAGGAGGAAACATGGGAAAGGGAAGCAGATATTAGCTCTCAATGGCCCAATATTTTTTGCTTATAATCATATATGTTCTTGGGAGTGTATCTTGAGGATGAGTTGTTATAAGGTGGGTAGATTGTAAGATACCTAACTTTTATGGAGTTGTCTCAGGCTTTTTTATAGGTACTCTTTTGTTTAGTGTTGATTAATTTTTGTTTGGATTTTATCTTGGGGTGATTTTAGGTGAAAATTTCAGAAAAATAAAGGAAATACGTCAGTGCCCAGTTGGCGCACGGTTAGGGAAAACTGTGCACCCCAACCCAGCAAACCATACAACCCTGGAAAGTGGGGATTTTCATGGTTGGCGCATGGTTTTTCTAACCGTGCACCCTATTAGGATTAACCATGCACCCCTAAAATAATATTCACGTTGTTTAGGTTCATGGTTAGGAAAAACCGTGCACCTATTACTAGAAAACCATGTGTGGTAATTAAAGTCAGCATAAAATTAGTTTTTAATATTCCTGAACACTCAAAACTCACCCAATTCAACCTCCATTCAGCCCTACGCTCCCTTTCATGATTTTGGAGATCCATGAATGAATTACAAGCATTACCGACCTATGTTCTTTGTGATTTGAAGCCCATAACAAAGATATTCACCCCTCCTGGTAAGTGGGTCATATCTCGTTTCTTTCCTCCTCATCCTTCTCTCTTATATCGTTCTTTTAGTGGGAAGTTATTCTCTATTTTTATAGATATCGATCTAGATTTGATGAATCTTGATATAGGCTTGTGGATCTAGATCTAGAATTTAGAGATATTATTTTTTTTAATCTTGATTTAGGGTTTTAGATCTGGATCCCAATCTACATCATTGTGCATGTCAATTTTGGGGATTTCTATTAGGAAATTTCTCTTCAATGAATCAATGTATATAGTCCAATATTCAATTTTCATAGTCTTGATTTTTATACATGTATGAAAATTTTATAATTTATAGAATTCTTTAGTAATTGGAATTCCCAAATTGGGTTAAATAATGTGACTGATTGATTAATTGAAGTATTATTGAAATAGATAATTAATTAGAGAATTAATTATGAGATTCAAGGGATTTCAAATTAGATTATTAATTGGGGATTAATTATGATATTTAGGGATTTGGATTTAGTTAATTAATTTTAGGATTAATTATGAGTTCTAGGGTTTGCTGATTTGAGATAATTAATTGTGGAATTAAGTATGTGATTTTGATATTATAGATTGAGATAATGAATTGTGGCATTAATTAAATGATATTGATATTATAGATCAAGATAATTAATTGTGGAATTAATTATAAAAAATTTATATTGTGAATGAGATCATTAATTCTGAAAATTAATTATGGGATTTTTAGTTGTAAATATTGGTTAATTAGTTGTTGAATTAATTAGTAAGTTTGATAACTTAATTTATTGGTTAATTAATTTAGGGTAGTTTTTTGATAAACTAATTGTTGAATTAATAATGAAATTTATGTGGACAATCAATTATTGAATTAATTATGTGTTGGTGATGGGTAACAAGGTTATTCAATTGTGAATTAAATAATGGTAACATGGTCATTATCATGTGTAAAATATGAGTGGTAACATGATAATTCAAGTATGAATTAGATAATGGTAAAATGGTCATTCTAATGTATGAAGTATGAATGGTAACATGGGAACTCTTGTATGAATTAAAGAATAAGAACATGGTCATTATAAAGTTTAAATTAAATAATGGGAACATGTTCATTCTAATTTTTAAATTAAATAATGGTAACAATGGTATTTAGAGACATGATATTCCTCAGACATACTTTGGGATCTGACCTGATCCGAAGAAGGTATTGAGCTATGGGTGTCTACGGGAACCTAGGTATTTTATATGGTTAAATAAATAATAGTTTGATAATTTGATAACTATTTATTTATGAATTATACTTATTTCCTTATACAACTGCATAAATTTTTGTTGAATGGATTTCATTTAGACACCATTGGTAGTGGCCTACTGAATCATACTCACACCCTACATAGGATGCCTGATCGGTACTTGAATTGATTTTATTGTTGTAGGATAGGTTAAGGGAAAACCCCTAGGTTAGATGGTTGATTTGGGGATGGAACTTGGATGAAGGAACTGGACATGGTTCAAGGCCCGCTTGGTAGTCGTCAGTGTCTTTATTTTTAGTTTTCATTTTAGAAACATGACACATACATTAGCATGGCATGTTTTCTACTTTTGTTGGATATTGTATTTCATCCTTTGATTATCCTGAGATATTGATATTTTTTATTGTTATATATTCTTCCACTATTTTTTATTATTTCCACTAGTTTATTACTCTAATAAAAGAGGGCATAGTCTCCCTATGATTGAATTATCAGACCATCACTACAAGCCAGCAGCCTCTGGCACATGGGGATATGTGCTTGAGGTAATGTGACTGATAACCTCTGACATATTGTGTGTGGATATCTCTCCCATCATGGGGACATTTCCTGGGGGATGACTGATGGTAGATCCTAGGGAGAACAAAACCATGTGTTCTAGGACTAAATCATAAAATATCATGATTGGGTGCTAAATTTTACCGTTACAAATGGTATCTGATCCAGTGTCCATTTGATGTGCCAATAAGGACATTGGGCCCTTCTAGGGGGGAGGATTATGGAAATCCCATATAGAAGGAGGTGGATCATGAAGAACCCCTTTATAAGGTGGTGTGGATACTTATCCCATCATGAGACCTTTTCCTGGGGATACCTGAGGTCCAGAGCCTAGGGAAAGAAAAACCATGCGGGCTAGGCCCAAAACAGACAAAATCATGATCATGTTCTAGACTAATCTATTAAAAATTATATCAAATCCAATTTCAATTTTATATGCCAATAAGTATGTTGGTCCCTTCTAGGGGGGATTATAGAAATCCCACATTGAAGGAGGAGGAGAACAAAACACCCCATTTTAAGGTGGTGTGGATAAATATTTCATCATGAGTTCTTTTCTTAGTGGATGCCTAACGACCATGTAAGAACCCAGTTTTTGCTGTGAAAGACTTTGGAATATTCTTGATGTTATTTCAGAGCAGCGCCTTCAGACGGCATGCGATTCCAAGCCCCGGGGTGGCCGGAATTAAATTTTCAGTGCATTCACACTGGGAACACCAAATAAATGGGATAACTCCTAAACGGAGTTCTAGATCAGATATCTGAGTGTACTAATGGGTCCGGAATGGGGTGTTTACCCTAGGAACGACACAAGGTATGTCGACGCGGGACGTTTGGACCCCTCGCCCGCTTCTGGAACGTTAAACGGATAAATTAATTAATAAATTTATTCGTTTAATGGTTAAACTCAAGTATCTCTTAAACGGTGGCTCAAATTGGAAAACCAAGGGCACTGTTGAGTTCGGAGCGTGCCTTTTACTCTAGTAGGGGTATAAGTTTTGCGGGTGCGGGCCGTCTGTGAAAAATGGCCCTAGGGGCGTTTTCGTAATTTGGAGGCCTCGGGCGCTAAGTTTAATAACTTTCGAACGGGGTCTCGGATTAAAATTCCGAGACTGCCTTTGTGCTCGGGAGGTGGTGTTTACCCTAGGGGGAGCTTAATCTTGACTGTGCCAGAAGGTTTGGACGCGGGTGTTTTAGGGGTCGGGGCTTTTAATTAAAGAGTTTATTTATTTAAACTCTCCCATCCTCCCCTTCCTCCCCATTGAACCCCCTGGCAAAACCCCTCTCCTCTTATCCTCCATCTCCGGAGAGGAAGCTCCGGCAAGGCGACGGCGCGGCGGCGGATCGTCCGTGAAGCGTCGGGCGAAGCCCAACAAGGTAGGATCGTGCGTTTCATTTTTAATTTCCCGCACCTACTTTGAGCTCGAATTGCATTGTCGATTCCCTGTCAAAACTTTGATCAAAGCCCCTATTTTCTTAGTAATCATCCTGATCTCCTCAATGAAATTTTTGGATTTAAAATCCATGTCCCGACGTGTTCGCAAACTTCCAGCGAAGTTTGTGGGTTTTTGGTTTTTCCGGCGGTCTGAGGAGCGGCGGCGCAGGGTTGTGGCGGCGGCGGCCCCTCTTGGCGGCGGCGGCTCGTTTTCCAGGCGACGGCGGCAAGGCTGGCCTCGGCGGAGCGGCCGGGGGAGTGTGGGTGTGCGGCGGTCGTCGGCTGCAGACGCCGCGGGGCGCGAAGCGCGGAGGAGGACCGGCTTCGGCCGGTCGTCGCGGCACGCAGACCCGGGGTCTTTGTGACCCCGGCCAGCAGACAAGGGACCCGCGCCTCGCGGGTCCCATGGGAAGACAGCCGGACCGGCTCAGCCGGTCCGGGAAATACGGGCCGGCCTGCGTGGTGGACCGTGGGCCGGCTCGGGCAGTGAGTGGGTCGGCCGAACCGGCCCGGCCCACCCTTCGGTCCGAAAAAAAAAATTAAAACGCCTCTAAAAGGCAGCTCGGGTGTTGGATTCGCGCGCCGTCAGCGGCGACGTGTTCCTTGAGTTAAGCTGAGTATTTTGAGAAGGTTTGGGGGAATTTTAATTCTCGAAATGAGGGGTTCGGAGGCACGACACGTCTTTAAGTGGGTTGACGATTTCTTCGGGGTATCTTGTTTTGGACGGTACGGATGCGTCCGACATCCGTTTTGAGGGCCGTTAGTGGCGTTGGAACCCTGGCAACAAGGCGGGGCTTTCCAGGGTGGTTTTAGGCATTGAGGCCAAAGTTGAGGCGCGGGCCCCACAGCCTGTCTTTTGAGCTGCGTGCAGCGTTTCACGACTCTTTCATCGGACATCCGTTCGGGGCGTGCGAGCAGTCGTTTCTGGATGTTTTTCCGAGGGGATTGCAATGGTGCAATCCGCCCGCTCTAATTCAGAACAATGGTGTGGGGCCCACGAGGGCCATTTGGGCGTCGACGGTGATTTTTCATCTTTATCATCGGACGACCGCTTTGGACAAGTGAATAGTCCATCTTGTGTGCCTTTTTGAGAGGATCGCAACGGTGCGACCCATTCGTTGAGTTTCAGGACCGAGTTGCGGGTCCCACGAAGCACCGCTCGTGTGCAGTGCGCCGGAATGCATCTTTTTCTCCAGATATCCATTGCACTCAAGTGAGTAGTGATTTTGACGTGTTTCCCGAGGGGATCTCAATGGTGTGATGCGCCCAACTGTTTTCGGGGCCGAGACTCGGGATCACGGGACGTCGTTCGGGCGTGAGGCGATGTTGGTGAATTTTCTGTCAGATATCTGTTTGAGGCGAGTGAGTAGTCTATCTCGCATGTTTTTCCACGAGGATTACAATGGTGTGATCTTTTTGGTTTTGCAGAGCCTTATACGCGATCTTATTAAATGTGGAAATGTGAAGGTGCCCTGGGGGCGGTTCTTCTACTGTGTTTGTAGCGGACCCTTGGCATGTGATCGCGTGCACTCCCGTGTGAGTGAAGTGATACTTGAACAGATGTGGTGGGCTATTCCCCAGTCATTGAGGCGGAAAGTTGGAGATGTTACGTTACACCTTCGTGTTGACGTTGGGTGTCCTGTGCACGATAGCCCTTGTGCTGAAAATGAGGTATACTCTGGGAGTATACGGGAGCGCTCGGAGGTACGTGTGGTTTGTACCTGAGACTGTTTGCGCACTTGGTTGGGGTTTGACTTGGGTCCACACATAGTGTGGGCCCCATGTGTGTGTTGTGTTCTACTTTGCGTACCTTTGACCTCTCGCGATGTAGAGGTTCCCTCAGTTCTCGTTTGTTGACTAGAAGGGTGGAGTTTTTCCCCTGGCTCTGTGCTCGTTTGTTTGACCATTAGGGTTGAGTGGTCTCCCCCTAGTTTCGTTCTCGATGGATTGGTCAGTAGCGGTGCTAGTGACACCCAGTGATGGAACAGGTGCTGAACCCCTTTTGGGTGAGTTGTTCTGGAGTTGGGTGGTTGCGCGATACCCACTCTGTCTTCGGTTGGCTAGTGTTGTACCCTCCAGTAGAGATGGTCAGGGCAGTTCTGAGTTTTACCCTCCAGCAGGGCTGGGCAGTGGGTTACTCATCGACTTCTTCGGGTTTACCCTCCAGCAGGGCTGGGCAGTGGGTTGCTCACTGACTTCTAGGGTTTACCCTCCAGCAGAGACTGGGCAGTGGGTCACCCAATGCTCTTAGGGTCTACCCTCCAGTAGAGACTGGGTTGTGGGTCACCTGACGCACTTAGGGTCTACCCTCCAGTAGAGACTAGGCAGTGGGTCACCCGACGACCTCTTAGGGTCTACCCTCCAGCAGGGCTGGGCAGTGGGTCGCCCATTGTCTAGTTCCAGGTCTGCCCTCCAGCAAGGCTGGGTAGTGGGTTGCCTGTCGACTTATTCCAGGTCTACCCTCTAGCGGGGTTGGGCAGTGGGTCTCCTGATGATGTATTAAGTTATACCCTCCAGTGGGGCTGGGTAGTGGGTCGCCAGATGATGTATTATGGTTTACCCTCTAGTAGGGCTGGGTAGTGGGTCACCTGATATCATATTATGAATTACCCTCCAGCAAGGCTGGGCAGTGAGACACCCGTTGATATTCCAGACTCAATCCTTTCTACTAGGCTAGTCTGTGGCTTTCCTCCGTGATTATCGGAGTGGGACCCTTGGTTATACGGGTCAGTGTTGTGACAGTTTTGACTTTGAGGAGACCTCTCGACTGCGGGGTAGTGATGAGTTGTGGTTTGACGTTCCCCCAGAACTCTCAAGTACGAGGAGCACTTTCCCCACCAAGACACGTCCTTATGACGCGACCTAAAACCATGCGGGCGAATTAGTGCTTCTCAAAGCGGATAGTGTCGAGGTGCGGTGATTGAGCCCTTGACTTGTAGTTCGGGGTAGACGTGCGGGATGCTGGGCATCGATGGTGTTACTTCTAGGACTGTTGGCGACTCTTTTCTTGGGCTGAGCTACGGGACGGAGATCCCCTTACAAGCTTTTTTGGGCTTCTTGTAGAGCATATATATATGTATATACCTTGTTCGAGTACCCACTTCTTGGGCTTGGTTACTCTCCCTCTAGGAGAGGATAAGATGTGCGGGGTATGCCACGTGTTTTTCGTGTCTAGCTTCTCGTGGCTGGATGATTATACTCTCCTGCTATAGGTAGCGAAGACTCGACGGGAAGTTCATCTTCTCACCGTTTCTAGCTCCTTGTGTCTGGACGAGTCTACCTTCTTTCCTCTTGTTGGGTTGAGCTGACTCTCTACTAGTATTCTACTACACTTTCGGTTGTACTCCCTTACTTTTCCCTGTTCGATCTACTTCTCACCCTTCGGTACCTCCTTTGTTTCTTCCTCGAGCCTTCGGGGTATCCTACTGAGTATTTTTTATACTCACCCCTTCTTGGGCTTTGCCCGCACTTGGTGTGCCCTTGCAGACGACGGACAGGTGGAGCATGACTTTAGAGGATCTTAGGAGCTCGGGATCTTGGACCGCATGCGGTGGTCAGAGTCGGGTTCCAGGTGGGGGACCCTTCCAGCTGTTTACTTTTTGTTCACCTGTTGTCGGGTTGTGGCACTTTTCTATTTGGGCGCGTGTTTTTCCCTTTTTCTTTACTTTTCCTTTCTTTTACTCTACACTTTTGCATTGAGTGTGTTGCGTGTGTGTGTATACAGGTACTTAGGCAAAGGCCTCCCCGAGTTGTTGTGCCTTCGGCACTGGTTGCCAGCCCCTAGCCTATGGAGGCGGGCTTGGGGTAGTTGCGGCTCGAGCCCGGGTAGGGTCGGGTCGTGACAGGCCAGAGCCCAGGGAAAGAAAAATCATGAAGGATGGGCCCAAAAAATACAATATAATGATCATGGTCTAGACTAGGATGTTATATTAGGTAGGGAATCTCATTAGGGAAATAATCACATTTCCTATCACATTGGTTATTAGAATGGTTTCTCATATTTCTCAACATTAAATAAAATAAAGGAAAGAAAATTGGGGATGAGAATACTCAAACTAAAAAACATATAAAAGGGAGACTATGAACTTAGAAAGAATATATATTAATGAAACATATATCATAACTTATGAGTATCTAGATTTCAATCTAGTTTATTTGTGTTAATTTTCCTATTATATTTTCTAACCTAACAATCTATTCAAGTCCTTTAAAATGATTCATAAAGATTTTGTGAATTTTCCAAAGAATATATATTGGTAGTATCAAATTGGGCATGCATAAATACCTCTTTATCATTCACCAGGTATAGATCATGTTAAAACCCAACAAGTCATTTCATGGTTATTACACCTAGGTACATCGTTTTCAAATAGACATCCAATTATAATATCCATACATGGGTGTAATTTCTTGGAAACCATTTTGTAAATACCATGACCCTAGTATCCTAGATTTAGTGTTTAATTTATTACATTGGTTCTAGATACAATCAATCACTTCCCAAAGGATGGAATAGTTTAGTAGTATTGGAAAACTAGATACATGCTTGAATTTCATATTAAAATTGAAATCATAAAATAAAAATATTATTTTATTTTATTACACCATTATTCCCTTTATCATATCCCTAAATATCAATCATAATACACTTATTGACATCCTGGGGAATGGAAACATAAGAAATGGTTGAGCTTGGATGCTTAGTAAGTGTATGCATACAGTGAAAGATACTGTTAACAAACAAGGAATGATCATAACGAAAAAGTAAAAAACTGAAACACATTTCATTTAATAAATTACTTAAACATGATGAATAATATGGTTGGAAAAATGATGATCAAAATAATTTCATATAAATAATCACATAATCTTGAAAATTATCCATGTATATTCTAATTAATCAAATAATCACACAGACATCAATAACTAATATAATAATGAGGGAATGTATAATGTCATAAATCATAAACATAACTTCAAGTCCTCGTTCCAAGACATTTTACATAAATGGGTAAGTCCTCAGAAAAATACTCAATCTATTTTATCTTATGAGACCAACAAAGGCATCGAGAGGCTATAGTGGGCCCCACCCATCACTTACTGAGTCCAATGCATTCATCATATGAAAGGGGAGAAACATAATCAACGTAAATATTTTTATTAAAAATCTAGAATATGAAATTTTAATAATTTCTCTATTCAATAAACAAAATCAACATAAACATTCATATTAAAAACTATCACATGAATGTTAATACATTCCCTGTTCAAAGTTATTATAAACCATCAAGAGTTATATAGAGAATGGTATCAAAATAGTACACCCCCATTCATAATGATAATAAAAAACCCAAATAAATAATAAGTATGTTATCATTACAACATATTCTCAATTGAAAATAAGTAAAATTAGGGTTTTTTCATTTATTAATAAAAATTCCATGAAAATTCCATTACAAATATCTTTAAGGAAAATAACTTTTTCACTATGAAACTCACTTTCAAAATATAATAATTTACAGAATAATGGGTAAAAAATTATTTTAAAATAATCATTGAAAATTCTGAATTAATATTCAAATAATTGATTGTTCATGACCACAGGTAATTTTTTACATGTCATATATAAAAAAACATTATTTTTTCATTGTTGTAAAATGTTTTAAAAGTACCTTGCTTAGAAAATGAAATAAGGGTTACTTTCAAATAATTTTTTAAAAAGTAAAACATGGGTAAAAAATTTCTTTAATAAATCATTTATAAAATGTTAAAAATATTTTTGAAAATATTTTTAGAAAACAATTATACGGAAGAAAAATGATTTTCAACTAGAGAGAGAAATAAATTCATCTTTTCTTGAAAACATTTTATCAATAATTTTAACTACCAAAGAGAGTATAATTGTATTATTACTTTAAAATTTCATGAATAACTATATTATAAGAAAATATATTGGTTTTAAATAGAAATATCAAAAAATTCCCCCAAGGAATACTTAAACATAAAAAATCCCAAATAACGGTGACATTGTGAAATAAACTCTTACCGTTTTAGTAACATTTGAATCATAAACCCCATGAAAAAAAAATAACTTCAAATGAAACATTAAATGACATGAATATAAAGATCTAAATTATATAACATATCAAATGGGAAGTATATATTTCACCCAAAATAAATAAGTATTGTATATGGAATATGTCTCACGGAAGTAAAAGTGAGACGAGAAGCCTTTACCTCATGTCCGAATTCTTTTGTACATGTTAAAATATCTTATTTAATAAATATATATTTATTATAAATATATTCTATAACCATATTCACAAATATCATTCCATATATTATTTACTTATAACCTTTTATTACCCATTTATTAACAATTCATTATTAAAATCACTATTATGGGTGATAAATGCTTTGTTTTTCATGTATTTTTTGGTTTGGAAGTTTCGGTCCTTGAACTTTTATCATGGTTCCATAATATATAAAATTTTAAACATGATATAAATAAAATATATATTCATTACATAAGTATTTATAATATCCCATAAAATATAGTGATAGAAAAATGAGTTACACCGTTCATGGAGACGGCAAGTCATTCGTACGCATGAACATTGTTTTAATTTTTTGAAAAATGGAACAAAAGAAAGGTAGAAAATATTTAGCCTTTAAAGAATGATTATTATATCATATAAATCATATATATTCATTAAATATATCCTTATTACCATCCATGTCAAAATAAAATGAAAATTCTTTCACATCTCTTTGTGGAGGTTGTAGTCCACACGTACGAACAAGTGATGTTATCATTTTCTAATAGAATGGAAGGTAAGATGGTAGATATTTTCATGACCTAACCCAAAAGGTCCTAAGACACAACTTCCCAAATACCTACTCTAATATTTCATGGGATGAAAACTAGTGCCAAGAATGAATATCACACACATGGGAGGCATTTGCCTAAGGTACTTATACGTACACAGGCATCTTTAATCCTATAAAATGATGGAATGTAAAACAATTGATAACAATTCATGAATAAATCTAAAATAGCACAATAAAATTAAAATATAATGTAAATTAAATTATAAAAATAGTTTGAATACAAGCCCATCCAAAATTGGAAACAAAGTCCGACCTTCTCAGAAGGATGGGACTGTTGTCAAATGCAACATTGGTATACGCCTTGGTATGTATATCCCAACTAAGATCAACCTTGTACTTGTCCTCTAAGGAATCTGTAGAAAGTTTCATCATCTTCATCATAAATTAAATTTGTGGGTAGACCCCATTTATGGTTGATTATAATAATACCCAACTGGACACCCTAAAATAAAAAATTAAAAAACATCAAGAGTAATCATCTCATCACAAGATATGTCCATCATAATGTGATACAAACAAGAAAAGATCCATATATACTCATAAAATAATCTGAGTCTCAAAATTTCTTAACCACTACCATCCATAGTTCCACTATGAGGTTTCAAGGTAACATTTGTCCAGAAGATCTCACTCCATGATCCCTTCAATCCCCAATGGCACTCAACCGAGAGATGTCACTCATTAATTATCGTTAAGCCGATGGAACATCCCTACTATCCCATAGGTCACACTCATAAGATCTATCCAGGAAAAAGAAGATAGGAAACTAAGAGGTTTCATTTGATATACATACTCCATCGGACCAATACACCCATAAGAAAGATCAGACATCGATACATAGATAGGGCTCACTAGGGGACATCAGACACTACTAGGAACATCCTCCTATATAGGGGATCAATTCCCATGTAAATATTGGTAATTTCAATTACAAAAATCCCCATATAAGGAAACAATAAGTATATTAGGGTCACTTTGGGACTCTTGGAGAGATACATACTCTAAGCCGCTAAGTTATCTATCTAATCGAATTAAGACCACTCACTCCAGAAGAAGGGATCATGCTTTTACTACACTGGTCATCGGGAAGCTACAACGGGGTCACCCTATATGATAAGAATGTGATGCCACACCAAACCCTCATAATAATAGACCAATAGAACACACTCAACTGATACTAGTCCAAGGAAGATTATATGAGCTCAAAAAGGAATATGTCCTGTCCTTAAAGGAGTACACAGAATGTCCCACTAAGCCTGGAACTGCCTATGTCTTGTGTTCACATGGAATACACATTTCCACACTACACAGTGTGTCCCTAAGGTACACGACGTGAAGATTTCTCCCTGACACTTGAGGTTCCATCCTTCTCTTGCCTGTGTACACCGAACTGTGTACCTGGTCTTGTCCGAGTACATGGATCTACCCATATACTTTGTCCTACCAGAGTAATTCTCAAGTACATGGTGTGTAGGCCACATGGACCCATGGAAATTTACTTCCTATACATGTCGATCCATCCACCATTTGTTGCATGGCATGTGACATGGTATACAGAGCATGTAAGACTACATGGCCTCCTATACATGTACCCCCTATACACATCAAGCTATTTGGATAAGGGTCATATAGCATGTGAAACATGTCACATGGCATGCCATATTTATATCTCTGATAAAACCCTAGCACCACATAGAAGGGACTACATGGTGTGTGTTCATAGGACAGTACATTGTGTAGTCGGATTTTTCATAGAACAAGCAGAATAAATTCACACATCTTTGATTGGGCCTCTACAACCACTAATTCTATAGGGAATCATGCCACACTCCATGGATCTAAGGTTGACTAAACCTACTCACTACCTATGGTCATATTTTCATAGTTCCTTCCATACCCACCACTTGGGAAATAACTATCATCACACCTTGCCAATATTACACGCCAAAACCATGAACTACGTATCTCGATCCATTCATGAATCAAATTTCATCATCATGAACCACAACTATGACATAGAATATCCATCCTAGACCCATGGTAGTGATTTATTTCTCTAAATATTGAATTTTCAATGATCATTCACTGGGTATTCATTGAATCATATGACAAAAGAAATTTCCAATAATAAACACATGTAAAATAGTGAGAAAAAAACATAAACCATAGATTTGAGAAAAAAACCTTACACTTTGTTCATTTAAACCTTGATCAATTTTCATAGGTAATATGAATGAATATTTATATAAATCAATGAAAAATAATAATAATTATCCTTAAATACCAAAAATAACCCCATACCTGCAAAATGATCGATCCGTGAATCAATTCATTATTAAATTGATTCGTGTTTGACATAGAATAAAAAAATTGGGATAAATCCAAAAATAAAACACCCTAACTCTATTTTGATTGTCCATTGATGAAGAATGAATCTGTGTCTTTTTTGTTGGCAAGATCCTTGATTTTCAATGGCACATTGATCACCAAATCTCAATCTGTTGATCCTGCCTGAATGGCCCGAAGGCCTTATTTTTTATTGATTTTTGATAACCCCCCTTTCAAGGGATGAGGGGGAACCCTTACAAGGCCCGTAGGCTCAGAGATTACATGTCCTGTAGGCTTAGGAGATTACATGACCCGAAGGTCTTAGGGAATTCAACCAGACTATCTACAAGGAACTTCCCCTCCACAGCATCTGCATCCTGATAGTAGCTCTTCATCTTTTCATGACCGTCTAGCTAGGCTTCCCATGCAAGTACAGGCTGGTATTGATGGCATAGTCATACCCTCTCATTCTGACAATCCATTTGGCTCTGATCTGGTGAGTGCACCTGCTCTAAATCCTCTTCTGGGGCTGCTCATTTTTTGTAGTGTGTCTGGGGCCTGCATTCATGTAGCCTGAAGGCCTTGGGGTGGCCCTAAGGCCTTAAGGTGGCCCAAAGGCCTTGAGAATCAACTAGACCGAAGGCCTTGGGTGGCCCAAAAGCCTTGCAGGACCCGAGGACCAAACTGGTGGCCCAAAGGCCCAGATAGATGAATAGTTCCGGCTACTACAGTACCGAAGAGTGCCTACTACAGTACTTCTACAGTAACCCAGAAATATGCCTCCACCCAGATTTGATCTCGGGTCTCTTGGATACACCTAGCGAGTCCTCACCAACTGGGATGAGGCTCATGTGCAATACGTTGATCCACGATCTTGATTTATACCAATGCTCCTCCACACTCTCCTCTCAATTCTCAAGGTTATGAGTCTAATGCTAATAATTGGGTATAATATCATATTTAAAGAGGAAAATTTAGGTCATAGAATCAATGAAATAAATTAAATAAATTTCTTTCTTTTTTTATTAATTCACCCTTGATTGCACTTTAACCAAACACCTGACACCAATAAAGGTTATTTCATGCATAGGGTAAAACTCCTATTATGAACTCAATGGTACCCTTGGATTTTCAATCCAATACTCATTTTGGGAGTTATTCCACTTTTTTAGGAAAACTACACCCACATGAGATTAATATATTTAATATATTTCAAAAATTAATTTTGGGAACATTGGGCCTTTAAATCTCATATCATCATAGCGCTTGGATCTAGAAATATTCCTAGATTTTTCCAAAGTATTACATGGAAAAAACTAGGACATTATATTATTCCCTCCTTCAATTCTTTCCATCCCTAAAAAGAACAAACTAAGAAAAAGTTGGGGATACTAAGCTCCCAACAGGGTCTCCCGCTCCTATGAGTACTCCCAATGGTTTTCTATGCTATCAAAAAACACACACCCAAGGAAAAAACTTACCCATAAAGGGTATTTATTTTATCGGTCCTCAACATCATTGGATCCTTGAAAAGGGATACTCCACTCTCATGGACCAGATTACCCAGGTTGATATCATACAATGATCCATGCACATAAATCCCCATTTGTGACATTTTGAGAACACCGAGAAACCCAAAACTACTATGGCCTAAGGGTTAAGTAGCACATCACCTCCCCAACTTGACACAACATTAATCAAAAAAGGGCCTAAGATTCCTATAGATAGCCTACATCCATGGAAAAGACTCAGTAACTCTCCCACTCCAAAGGCCTCTGTGAATCAGTCCACTAAGGATTCCTAACGTTTATTAGTTAGTCCCCATCGTCCCTTGGATTAACTTCACTCTTTAGAACCATAACTAAAACCAAAACTAGGACCCAATCATTGTTACGAAATGAATCCAACCATTATAACAGTGTCCTTTATGTTCTCTCATACATGGACTCACAAATTTTTTACTCAGGTGGTGGAGTGTTAATATCCATGATAAAAAAACCCCACTATTGTTAAATGATCCTAACAACCATGGCTCAAAAACTTACATGTAAACTCAAATGATGGCCACAAGAACCTGAATGGTTCACTTTACCTGGCCTATATATTGGGGTAATACATTTTTCTTAATTGAAACTGAGCCTCCAAAGGCTTCTTATATTCTCTCCCTAATCATGTTGTGAGGTAAGAATCATAGTATGTAACTATCGTCAATGTAATTCCACAAATATAGACTACCTCATGCATGCACAAGTGTCCCTAACTCTCTAAAAAGATCTGTTGGTCATCAACTATAGACAAATGAGACAACAAGAGTTTAACTCGAAAATATACTACAACTCCCTTTTCTATCAAACTAATTCCAAAGAGATTCTGGCACATCCTCACTTCCACTAGATTTGCTTCTTTGGGAAAACAACCCCTCAACACCTCCTCTCACATCATGACCAGAATCACTATCTAGCCCTAGAAAATGGATGACATGATTCCCTCCTTCAAGTAATCCATCATTAACATATCCATTGGATATCTTGTTACACATCATCTCACAATTGATATCCCTAATTCATACCTCCACAACTCTCAGAATAAGAGAAGTGTAATAACTATTTATTGGAGTAAAACCACACCATCCTTATGTGTCTATTGTGCTCAAACTTGACACCGAGAACACATGGATTCCATGGAAGAATTCTACCATGAACTGATCCAAGAAGGATTAAGGATACATTTCATAAGTCTCATTATTATGATGTGTAACACAACTTTAAAAAGTGTATCACAACTAAATCAAAACATCCGTAATGGATTTGGAAGGCCACTATTGGTATACCCTAATCCAAAACCTGTCTCAAGGTAAAACTCTGAGAATCACTTCTCAACATCCCATTGGTCGAAGAAGTCATTGATTCTCAGGAGAAGATATTTCCCCTCATTTCCTCTTGTCTAAGTGAAACCAATCCACAATCAACCATAATCACTCATAAATATCTTAGTAGAATAAATATGGTATTCTCGGGCTAAAAGATCAGGTATTACAAACCCATTTCTCTATAAAATCATGTACATTATCTCTTTATACTCCACCTGGGATCACTCCTTATTAAAAGAGGAAAAATTCATCCCAACAAACTAGAATCACTACTACTCTCACCAATTGCAATCATATAAGTATGGATGGTAAACAACATGCCAATACTAAGGAAAATATCATAGGATCCCACTATCACTATGTAAATATTTCATGTGAGGCTCACTATTTCATTAAAGATTCAGGTCACACTATAGATAGAAGAGTGAAATCATTAATCCTATCTATGGGAGCCTCAAACACAAGGTTCAATAAAAAATTAATCCATTGGTATCTTTCATACTCAAACAAGGGATATGCTCAGGGATAAGTAGATCATGAAACTATGTGATAACTACACCTCGAATTCACTCGAAGCCACTACGAGATCCTATAGCTTTCAAGTCATCCTTTCCCTATCCCACCTATTAAACATAACTAGGTCCTACTCCAACACCTTGGAACATAAAACAACCTTAAATACACGATTTAGAGAAACTCATCTACCACACCTCCACACTATCTTCTTTGGGCAGCACTGACTCGGACAGACGGTTTTGGATCGTGTCTCAAGAACATGTCTTGGTGGGGAAATTTCCCCCTCTTACTTGCAAATCCAAATTCATTCCAAACACCACCTAAAAAGGGCTCCACCTACACCCCACATCTCCTAGTAAAATAAATTGAACAAAGGAGAAAAAAAGTGGAATTTACCAATGTCTAACAGTACTTAAACAGGAGTAGAAAGAACACAAATCATACATCAAAACATTCCTAGAGCCTCTGGGTAAAGAACCTCTAGCACCTGTATCTATCCAAGAACCTAAAAACTAGCTTCTTAAGCCTAGAGTGGTCCTCATAGGGTTGAAGGTGGGAGCATCAAACCCAAGAGCTTACCACTACCTCCATCTCCCCCAAATCCTTTATTTCATATGTCATCATGCGAACCTCCTCACTCTAATCATTGCCTTTCCTTAGGTGGTTCATCAACCATCCCTCTAACAGTAGCATTATGAGTAGGAAAATCCCATGTGATATGTGCTCTCCCATCACAAGAAAATAAATTCCTCTATATTAGAGAACTATTATACCCCTAAGGTATTTGATGAAACCTCAAGTTTCGTGACTTGTATTGCATTCCTACTATCAGTATGTCCTGATGACCCTACTCTCTGAGAGATCCCTACCTCAGAAGCTCACAATATGTGATCAAACCCTCTGTATCATTGTCCAGCACCAACAGATCCATCCACAACTCAGTTTAACAAGTTGCATCCACCCAATCCCTCAGAGGTGGATCTACTCACTGCTCAATAGGTGGAATCTCTACCAGTTATCCACTCAGAAAAAAACTGGCATATGATCAATCCCCTACATAGAGACCTCATCACTCATCGGGTCGAACTCTTGACCCCACTATGGAAACCTCACTAGATTTCATCATGAATACATCATTAAGTAATATGAGACATATAACGGTCAATGATTATATATAGAGAGTTGAATCAAAAAAGAAATGGAAACCACAACCCATTCATGTATGATACATGTACCAATGTTTCCCCCCTTAACCAATGAGAACATATACCAAGTCAACAAGAAGGTTATCATTGTGTTGGTGAATGGATATTTCATCTACCACACCAACACTAGAAACCCTGGCTTGGGATCCAATCTCAAAACATTTAACATTGTTTCCCTAGTACCCAAACCAAACCTCATAGCTAGATAAAAAAACTTCAAACTCTATTATTAATCCTAGCCAGTGTCGTAAAACTTTAGGCCAGGTACCCCTCTAATACCATTCTTTCACGAAATGACCTAACTGGGCCCGAGAGGCCACTACCCCAAGCCTACCTTCAATAGTCCAGGAGATGGTGCCAAGCACCAATAAAAAAAATATCACACACATGGGAGGCATTAGACTAAGATACATGTATGCACGCACACATCTCCAAACCAATAAAATTATGAAATTTAAAACAACTGAAAACAATTCATGCATACATATATAATCCCATAATCATAGTATGGCATAAAGTATTGGAAACCATAAAATGGGGCCAAATACAATCCCACCTAAAACTCGAAACAATATCTGGCCTACTCAGGAGGGGAAAGCTGTTAAATGAAACACCAACATACGCCTTGGTCTATATATCCCAACTAAGCTCCACCTACTCCTATTACTCCAAGGACTCTATATAAAGGTTCGTCGTCTGTATAAGACATGACATGTGTGGGTAGAAACCATGTAGGAGCGGTTATAAAAATACCCGGTATGACACCCCGAAATAAAAAACACAAAACATCAAGAGTAGTTATCTCATTATAGGATTTTTCAATCATAATATAATACATACAATAAAACACATAGATATGATCATAAAATACATTAAGTCTCAAAATTCTTCAACCACTACCATCCATAATTCCACTATGAGGTTTCAATGTAATGCTCATCTAGAATATCTCACTCCATGAACCCTTTTATCCTTGATAGAACTCAATTGGGAGATATCACTCACTGGGTATCGCTAAACTGATGGCGCATCCCTAATATCCCAAAGGTTACACTCATCAGTTATATATAGGGAGAATTGCACATGAAACCAAGAGGGTTCATCCAAGATACACACTCCATTATACTAATACACCATTATAAAGATCATATCTCAATACACAGATAGAGGATAAACACCCATGGATCACTGGGGTGGTACCAGAACCTACTGGAAACATCCTCCTAGATAGAGGATTGAATACAATGTAAATATTGTTCACGCCAATTCCAACAAACCCCATCTAAGGAAACACTAAGGATATGAGGATTGCTTTGGGCCTCTTAGAGGGATACCTGCTCCAATCCATTGAAATATATGCCGAAGTGAACTAAGAAAACTCACTCTAGAAGAAGGTATCTCTCCCTTACTGCATTGATCATTGGAAAGATATAGTAGGGTTACACTTTATGATGGGAATGTGATACCAAACCAAACCCTTATAGGAATGGGCCAAGGGAACACACTCAATCGATACTGGTCCAAGGAAGCACACACAGGATCACAACAAAGATGATCTAAGAGGAAGGATGAATATTACTTGTCCTCAAAGGAGTAAATGGTGTGTCCCACTAATTATGGAACTACCCATGTCTCACGCTCACACAATATGCACTTTTCCACAATATGTGGTGTTTCCCTAAGGTACACAGGATGTAGATGTCACCCTAGAACTCGGTGTGCCATCCTAATTGGGCTCATATACACTAAAACATGTACTTTTCCATGTATGAGTACACATCACTATATGTTTACTTCTTAAGTACATAACATGTGGGATATATGGCCACTTGGGCATTTACTACCTATACATTACAATTTGTCCCCTATGTGTTGCATGATGTGTGGCTTGCTACACACGGCATGTAACACTACATGGCCTCCTAGGCATGCACCCATGTACATGAAAAAATGGTTGACTAAGGGTCACATATCAAGTTACACATATCATGTGGAATTACATCCTTATCTTTGTGTTGAAACCCTAGCGCTGCACTGAAGGGACTGCATGGCATGTTTTCATAGGACTATATGTCGTGTAGTCGAGTTTTTCAAAAAACCCATGGAAAACTTCAAACGTATTAAATCGGGCCACTACAGCCATTTATTTCACTATGAATCATGTTTCACACCCTAAATATGAGTTTTACTGAGCCTCCTCACTACCGATGGCCAAATTACAGCTATTTTTTTCATACCCGCTGCTCGGGAAACAACTATTGTCATGCCTCGCCGTTACTACATGCCAAAACTGTGAACTGCATCTCCCGATCCATATGTGAATCAAATTTCATCATCATGAACCAAAACCATGACATATAATATCCATCCTATACCCACGATAGGAATACTTTTCACCAAAGGTCGAATTCACAATGATCGTTCACCAGGTATTCTTCAAATCAAAGGCCAAAATAAATTTCCAACTCAAATGCATGTAGAACGGGGAGAGAAAACCATAAACCATAAAAGTGAGGAATAAAACTCAGAATTTGTTTATTTTAGTATCAATCCATTTTCATAGGGAATATTTTTAAATAGGTATATAAATAAATTTACAAACAAGTAATAATTATCCCCAAAATCCTTTAAAAAAACACATACCCATAAAATGATTGATCCATAAATCAATCTGTTTGATTGATTGATTATCACTCGGTATGGTATAAGAAAAATAAGAATGAAGCCAAAAATCAAACATACTAGCTCAATTTGGATCGATCACTAACAAATATTGAATCTACTTCATTTCCATTGGTGATATCCTTGGTTTTTTGTTTGAACATTGATTGCCAAAGCTTGATATGTTGATCCACAATCTCGATATCCATCAACATTCCTCCACACTCTCCTCTCAGTTATTAAGGTTATGATGAAAACTTTATGAATTGGTTATAATATCATATTTAAATAAGAAAATTTATTTTGTTGTATCAATGAAATAAAATACATAAACTAATTTATTTATTTTATTAATTCACCTGTGACTTCACTTTAACCAAACCCACAATTCTGACAAAGGTAATGTCATACCTAAGGAAAAACCCACATTCTAAACTCAATGATGCCCTAAGATTTCAAATCTAAGACTCAGTTTGGGATTTATTCCACTTTTTTAGGAAAAATATTCATGCATGATATTAATATAGTTAATATATTTCAAGAGTTAATTTTTGTCACATCGTGTCACAGCACCTAGAACCAAAAATATTCCTATAAATGTTACAAAGTCTTACACAGTAAAAACTAGGAAATTACATATGTGATATTATAATTTAGAACTATAATTATGTTATAAATATCATATATATATATATATACATAAATACATACACATTAAATCCATCATTACATACATCTGTGAGAGGTGGTGATAGAATATGGATTATATCAGTTCGTGAGGGAGTAGTCCACCGTACACATGATCAATGGTTTTGTTTCCCATTTGATGGTAGAGGAGATAGATATAGATTATGTAATTAACATACTAATATACCAATATATGGGAGAAACTATTTTTATTATTCTATAATGTATGTATAATATTTATAGGTGTGAGATGAATAAATAAAATGAAGATTCATGTTTAAAAACTATATCTCTTCTTTAGATAACCTCTTTAGGTTTTTACCTAAATCCTTCATAAAATGGCATGGAGAGGGAAGTAAGGAAGTGATTTGGGAAATTATTGGATAAACCAAATATCTCTTGAAGTGTGTAGAGGATAGGATAGGGGGTATAAGCGAGAGAGGGGACCTTGGAAATTACATGGAATTTTCTAAAAGAATAAAAATGATAATGTCATTTCCAAGAAAAATGATACAAAATAACCTTATATTATATGGTGTGATAGGATAATGTTTAAATATCACTATCTGATTATATTTAGGTAGGTTTTATTGGAAAACATATCCTTATATTTGGGTTTAACCCCCTCATAAATCGGTTTTAACCTTAACTGCAGTAATTAATTTTTACCGTTTTAACTGTTAATTATGACCAAAAATTAAGTTAAAATTATTACATAATAATAATTATTATTATTACAAATATATAATCAATTTTTCAAATTCAAACTATAGAAGTGGTATAATTTAATTTAAAATTAAACCTGTATATGTGAAGAAAATTTGATTTTCAAAAGAAATAAATTTTTTACCGAAATTAGAAATAAAATTGATTCCAATCCTCTAAATTGGATTAATAATAATATAATTGAACTAATTTTAATTTTAAATAAATTTTAAAACAAAATGGAACTTTTAAATTCCTTAATCAAAAATGCAGTTATCAATAAAAATTAGTATTTTCACTATTCATCGAAAAATTAATCTTTTATGAAAATTCTCAAAAATTATTTCTAAGACAATTTTTTACTTATTAATTAAAAAAATTAAGTTAATTTTTCCAAATAATTTTTCTAAAATATGAAAAAATTAATTTTAAAATAAGTGTTTAAATTGTGATCAAACCACCTTTTTAGAAAAACATAGGTTTTAAGAATAAAACTTGTTTTTTTATAATCTAATTCCTATAAAAAATATTAGATGAATGATAAATAATTTGATTGAATATATAATATATAAATTTAAAATAATTCACCAATATTGATTAATTTAGTTTATTAAAATAAAAATACATTACAAGGATAAAAAAAGTTTTTTTATAAAAATATTTCTTTTACTTTTGAATAATTCTTATTTTGAATTGATTGATAACTAATGAATTTATTTTATACATGTGTAAATAACATAATTTTAATAATTTATTTTTTCTTTTTCATATTCTCCAATTTAATGACTAGTTTACAATGGTTATATTTAAATATTATATTTCATGGGTCGTTTAAGATTGGTTTTGTGTGTCGTATACGCAATCAAACAAAATGTTCTTCTTTTAAAATCTGGGGGTGTTATATTCTACGATCCATTAATAAATTTAATCCTCACAAATTAAAATTTTTCATGTAAATCAAAAGTTTTTTATTTGAAAATATCATTTTTTAAAACTCACATCATAAAAAGGGTTCATAAAAATTTCTCTTGGTAAAAGAGAAAGGAAAGTGTGAAGGTCAACTAGAATAACACATAAATATCTTTCCAATTAGAAAATCATAAGTGGGAAGTGAAAATATGAACATGGAGGAAAAGTATAAATAATTATGGAGAGTGATAGTGGTCATTGTTCATAATAAATTGAATTATCAAGAGAAAGTTAACAACCACAATTCCATAAATCTGTGATGGGTGAAAATAACATTGTTTCATCAGAAATGAAGGTAAATGTATAACATTTTTATTTCAACGTAATTATTTTAAATTTGATGTATTATTTTACTATCAAGATAGATAAAACTAGAAAATATACTTAATGTATTTTTTTCATAAGCACAATTTCATCCTTTGGTTGTGCTTCGATCAATTTACAATTCATTTCTTACTCCAAGAAATGAATATCCCGAATGATTTTTTTTAATCCTGGAGCACTAAAATTGAATTTTAATAGATTATAATATCCATAAGAGAGTTAAAAGATCTTATATGTGTATCTAAATATTTAACAAAACCAAAATGGCTAGCACAAGCTATCCAATATAATACATTAATATATAAACCTCAACAGTAACACCCTAAGTTCAACTTAATCCATTACATAAGTATTTATCCCTAAAACTATATAGCTTACATCTTTAAAATAATAATATCATTATTATCAAATAATCATTTATGTTAAACCTAATGGTTATATATGTATCTCATCCTATTAAAATGTCTCCTAAAATATTATTAATCGCCTCAAAATCATAAAAATTCAAAAAGATTTGATCTTATAATATGTTTTCTAAAATTAATATAATATTTATTTATAAAACCATTTAAGTAAAAATAATTTCATATTAAACAATATATCACATAGTAAAGTGGTAATTTTTTCACCCATATCACCCATTGGTTGTGGTTTCAATCCCCATGGCCTTGTCAAATGCGATGGGTCATCATCTAACATGAAGGTTTTACTTTTTTCAAACTATATTAATATGATTCCTATAACTTTCCCAAAAATATGATAAGTTTTCTCAAAAATAACATTAATCATAAAAGTACTTTTTTACCAAAAAGGTTTTTATACGATATTTTCCCCCACAAAATTAGATAATCTTAATTAACTCTTATTACCTTAACATCAATGATCATATTAATCCTAAAGTTTATAAATAACATTAAACTTATGTCCAAAAAATTTAAAGGCATTATTCTCTAAATAAATTTTTCAAAAAAAAACTCATACTAATACCAAGGGTTATATTACCATAAATGGCCCCCAAATACTCTTAATCATATTATACATCCATCACTTAAAATCTAAAAGGGTGTGTCTAAAAATTTTCACTTATGATTAACCTTAAACTCATAAACACATGATGGTATCTATAAATATTATGTTAATCATAGATAAATACCCCTAATGGCCTGAAGGTCTTCTTTTTATTTATTTTTTCATAATACACCTTTTAAGGGTTGAAGGGGAACCCTAACATGACCTGTAGTCACAATGCACAAGGCCCATACATGAATCAATACATGAACTTAAAGGCCCAAGACCTAACACACTTAAAATAGCCCCTCCCCAGCATCTGCATCTTGAAGGTGCCTAGCTCCCCACCTTACATAGCTGATCGGATAGAATTTCCCCATGCAGAGTTGTACAGTGCGTAGTCCTGATGGTACTTGTCATACCCTCTTATTCTTCCAATCCGATTAGCTCAGCTCTGGTGGTTTCTATTTTTTTCTCTGAATTTTCATCTAGGCCTGCTCTTATGTGGTCTACCTGAGTTTCTTCTTGGTCTTTTTTGTGACCCAAAAGCCACGTGTCATAAAGGCCATTGGTGGCCCAAAGTCCCTTAAAGCCTGAAGGTGTTGTGGCCCGAATTTCATTGATGTCATGAAGGCCCAGAGACTCATAGTTCCTTTATTGTTATATGAATTGACCTTTAAAATAGGTTATTGATCTAATAATTCTTGGGTTTTCCAAATTTGAGATAAAAAACTATAAATAGAATTCTAGGATATAATTTATTTCACTCCATTTAAATCCTTGCTTTTCCTCTGTAATTGGTTACTTTATGCCCTTATTTTTTAAATATAAAACATTTTTATATTCCTTTAATAAATTATCATAGGTGTCACTTTCCACATTTCTGACATTAAGTAAATTGGTCCTTATTTCCTCAATAGACTCCACCACCCAAGCTCATATAAGACTCTATCCTTCTCTTCTTTGGTGATTTATATAGTTGATTAAGGTATAGTTTTTTAATAATATATTAGGATAATTTATTAAGAATAATTATAATATCTTTTATTTCATTTATCATCCCATTTGGTTTCACATAGTCACCACATTTTCCATGGCATTTAGTGTTAACATGATTCCTTCTAGTTCCATCCATTGACTAAAACCAAAAATAATATTATGAGCAACAATAATCATAGTAGAAAACCATATATTTATTTATAGGATGTCTAAATCATGGAAAAATATTTTTATTATAACAAACCTTAGGTTTAATCTAGTTTATTCATTTTCATCATTCAAATCCTTCATAATGGTACATAAAGAAAATTTAAATTAACTCAACCATATCCCCAATTAGTGTCAAACTAGATGTGTAGTAAGGCCCATTATTGAACACCAGGCAAGAATCGAGTCAAATCCCAATGTGACCTCATATTTTTTACCCCTAGGTACAACTATGTCAAATCAAAATCCACTTTATAATATACAAACATGGATGTATTGATAGTAAAACCACAAAATCCCTACCATACCAAAACATTAAGATGTTATCCTATACATAGACTTATCCTCAAAGTCATCCATTGGTTCATATTCTCTAAATTGTGTTTTCTTAAATCTAGTTCCCGGGGTTTCTACTAAAATTACTCTAATACTAACTATAAATACCCTGACCCTAGTAGTCTAATGTTGGTGGTTACTTTATTACATTAGTTCTAGATACAATCGGTCACATCCAAATGGATCGAATAGTTTAGTAGTATTGGAAATCTAGATGAGTACTTGAATTTCGCATTACAATTGAAAACATAAAATACAACATAGTACTTTATTTGAGTACACTATTATTACCTCTAGAATATCCCTATATATTAATCATAATACACTTCCTAACATCCTAGGAAAAGGAAACATAAGAAATGGGGTGGGATCAGATGCTCGGAAAGTGTACATGTATAGCAGAATATGTCATGAATAAATAAGAAATAATCAATATAGAATGGTAAATAACTGAAACAAATGTCATTTAATCAATAACATAAAAATGATGAATAAAATCAAAATAATTAATGATTATAAAATTAATTCCATATAAATAATCACTTGATCATGAAACTTAACCATGGATATTCTAACTAATCGAATAATCACATGGACATCAATAACTAATCTCATGATGAGGGGATGCATAATATTAGACATCATAAACATACCATGAAGGCCTTGTTCTATGAAATCATACATAAATGGGTAAGTCCTTAACCAAATACCCAATATAGTTTATCTCGTGAGACCTACTGATTCATCAAGGGGCAATAGTGGGTTCCGCCCATCACTTACTAATTCCAATTCATTCCTCATATGAAAGGGTAGAAACATAATCAATATAAACATTCCTATTAAAATAAAATCATAAAAAAATGTTAATAATTTCCCAAATAAATAATCATAACCAACATAAACATTCATATTGTAAAACTAGCATGTGGATGTTAATATATTCCTTAGTCAAACTTATCAAAAACCATCTAGAATAATATGGTGAATAATATCAAAATAGTACATCCTTAATCAAAATTATCATAAACCATCTAGATAAATAATAAATATGGTATCATTAAAACATATTCCCAATGTTTCATAAGTAAAATTTGGTTTTTCATTGATGAATATAAATACCATAGAAAATCCATTAAAATAATCTTGAGGAATATATCTTTTTCACTTTGAAAATCACTTTCAAAAACTAAAAACTTTCAGAATATCAGGAAATAAAATTTCTTTGAAAATAACCATGGAAACCTGTAAAATAATATTCAAATAATTTTGTGGTCATGATGGTGGGTAATTTCTTATATGTCATATATAAAAAAAATCTTTTTGCACTGTTGTAAAAAGGTTAAAAAGTACCTCATTCAGAAAACAATAAGAATATTTCTTTCAAATAATTTTGTAAAAAGTAAAACATGGGTAAAAAATTTCTTTAATAAACCATTTTATTAATTTTAAAAACATTTTTTTAAAAAAATCATAAAACATGGGTATGGAAGAAAAATGATTTTTTATTGAAGAGAGAAATAAATTCATATTTTCTTAAAAACATTTTCTCAATTTTTTAGAACAAAATAGAGGAAAATTGTATTATTACATGAAAATTTCATAAATAACCAAATTATATGGAAATAGATTTGGTTTAAGATAGAAATATTGAACAATTCCCCCAATGTATTCTTAAACATAAATAATCCCAAATAATGTTAAGATTTTAAAATAAACTATTATCGCTTTGTAACTTTTGAATCATATCCCCGTGAAATAACTAACTTAAAATAAAACATTAAATACAATGAATATAAATAGATTCATTATGTAACAAATAAAATGGGAAGTATATACACCGCACAAAATAAATAATTGGTGTATATAGCATATGTCTCATGGAAGTAAAAGTGAGACAAGAAACCCTTAGCTCAAGTCTGACATCCTTTATATGTGTTCGAAAATTCTATATAATAAATATATATTTATGATACATATATTATAAAATTAATATTTTTATATATAATAAAATATATTATTTACCTATAACCTTCTATCACCCATTTATTAACAATTATTTATTAAAATCACTATTCTGGGTGATAAATACTTCATTTTTCGTGTATGTTTTGGTTTGGTAGGTTTGGTCCTTGTACTTTGATAATGGTTAAATAAAATAAAGAGTTTTAAAATAATATAAATATCTGATATATTAATCATATAATTATTTATAATATTTAATAAAATATATAGATAGAAAAATGAGTTGCAATGTTCTTGGAGATGGTAAGTCAAACGTATGCATGAACGTTATTTTCATTTTTTAATGGATGGAACAAAATAATCGTAAAAAATATTTTAACTTTAAAGAATAATTATTATATCAAATATATAATATATAGTAATTATATATTTCCTCATTACCATCCATTTCAAAATAAAATGAAAAACATTTAACATTGCTTTGTGGAGGTGGTATTCCACACGTACGCATGAGCGATGTTATCATTTTTCAATGGATTGGAAGATAAGAAGGTAGATGAGATATTATATTTATAAAAGTATAAATATTTCATAAATATGATATATATATATATATATTAAATCCATAATAAATCCATCCATGAGAGGTAGTGATGGAAAACGAATTACATCAGCTCGCGAGGCGGTAATCCCCCGTACATAGGATCGACAGTTCCATTTCCCATTTTATAGAAGATAAGATAGATATAATTCATTCCATTAATATAATAACATCTCAGTATATGTGAGATAATGGTTCTATTATTTTATCATAGTTTTGGAATATCTGGAGGTGGTAGATGAAGAAATAAAATGAAGATGCATGGTTAAGAACTATATCTATTCTTCGAAGAACCTCTTTAGGTTTATACCTATTTCCTTCGTAATAATGGTTTTATGATCCAACCAAGGAATCTAGATAAGGTGGAGGGATTTAATTAAGGTATTAGTTCAAGTATTTTTTTTAATAAAAAGGATCTTTAAGTGTGTATAGGTGAGGAGTGGGTGTCATTTTATAAGTGGGGAAGTGGACCTTCTTGGAAATTACTTGAAAATTTCCCAAAAGAATAAAAAATGATAAAGTCATTCCCAAAAAAATACATCAAAATGGAATTATATTTCATGAGGTATAGTATAATGTATAAATATTACTATAAAATATTATTTATACATTTTTTATAGGAAACTTTTCCCTTATATTTTGGTCTAACCCCCGGTAAACCTATTTTAACATTATCCACGGTAATAAATTTTTACTATTTTCATTATTCATTGTAAAAAAAATTAAGTTGAACTTTTTACTTAATATTAATTATTATTATTAAAAATATGAAGTAAATTTTTTCAAATTAAAACCATAGAATTAGTAGAATTTAATTTTTAATTAAACCCACAAACGCGATGAAAATGCGGGTTTTCAAAGAAAATTTTTTCATAATTATAAAAGTTTTTAAATTGAAATTGAACATATAATTGATTCCAATGACCTAAATTTGATTAATTATAATATAATTGAACTAATTTTACTTTTATATAAATTTTTAAACAAAATTTAACTTGTAAATGCCTTAATTGAAAAGTCAATTTTCAATAAAAATCATCATTTTTCACTATTCATCGAAAAAATAATATTTTTAGAAAATTATAAAAATATCACTTAAAGATAAATTTTACATGATAATTTCAATAATTAAGTATATTTTTTCAAATATATTTTCAAAAATTGGAAAAAATTAATTTTAAAATAAATATGAAAATCACAACGAAACCACTTTTTAGAAAAATACAGTTTTTAAGAATAAAATTGGATTTTTTTTCTTATATCATGCCTAGAAAATATATTATATGAATGATAAATCATTTGATTGAATATATAATATATATATTTCATTAAAATAATTCACCAATAGTTATTAATTTTATTTATTATCATAAAAAAACTATGCTCATAAAAAAATTAAAAAAAATATATTTTGTTTTACTTTTGAATGATTTTTATTTTTATTTCTAATCGATTGATAACTAATGAATTTATTTTATACATGTGTAAACCATATAATTTTCTTAATTTAGTCAGTCGTATTAATAGTATCCAATTTAATGGATAGGTTATAATGACCATATTTAAATAATATATTTCATGGGCAGTTTAAGCATTGTGGTCTGTGTCATATATGCTATCGAACATAATTTTATTCTTTTAAAATCTCAAGGTGTTACAAATTTTCTCTATAATTCACCATGATTTCATGATATTTTATTATAATTATACTTATCCCTAGAGTTTTCAAAAAATTATTCTTTTCTTAATCCCCAAAAATTACTAAACCTTACTATGATACCAACTATAGACATCCATGATTTTTACACATGTAATTACAATATTTTCAACATAAATATTCAATAAGCACAACTCAAATATCTAGAGGTCTAGTTTCTTTGAGATATAAGATAAATAATACATAAAAATGAGACTAAAACACAACATCTTTATTTTATTCTCCATGATGATATCCTAAATACCTTTTATATTCTAAAACTGTGAAGGATATTCTAGGAAATACATAAACAAAAACAGTTAGAAAAAAACTAGTAAGGAAATAAACATGATAAAGAAGAATAAAAAATGAATCAAATTACAAATCATGGTATCATAAGAGTAAAGTTACATGAATGATCATATGGATGAAATACATAAGAATGAAGGAAACATAAGATTATGGAATCATTAGAATTTGGAAGTAACATAGACATTAAAAAAGAATAAGTCAAGGATAAACAAAAATACAATGTCACATGGTGGACATATTCCCATCATGGATGGGGTTTACTCTTTATTCTCATAAATATCATCTCATGAGACATAAACATTACCTAATTCATTGGATCACTATCTGGTAACACCCATCATGAAATATATCTATATATAAATATATGCATATGTGTTCCACATAAGGAAATCATACATAGGGCATAAGCATCAGAAAAAAAAACCCATGGAAAGGAAATGGGTTACATAATCATGTCATATAACATATCCAAATAGAATATGATAATTAATTCCATTAATGAAAGTTTAAATAATTCTTGGGTGTTTTTATATAAATAAATAATCATATTACATCAAAATGATGTCCAAGTTTATTGAATACATAAAAAGGAGAGGAGAAATAATTTTGAAAATATTCCCTTTTAGTGGGGTTTTTTGAAAAGGGGTAAAGATTAATTAATGTGGATAAGGGAATAATCATTTACATTAAATCATAAATTAACTAAAATGTAATTATAAAATAAAATTAGTATCTTTAGATACCATTTATTATTAAAAAAATTCACTAAGTGGTACTTGAAATGGGGTAAGAAAATGGAGAAGTTCCCTTTAATGGGCTCTGCTTAATGAAAGAAATTGGGAAGGAAACCATTAAAACATGTATATCAACATCAATTAAAGGTGATTTAAACAAGTTATATATGTGTGGGAGATATTATAGAATATAAAATATTTAAATATAAATAATATAGAGATAAAGTGAGGTAAATAGAGAGAAATCATAACCCAAATAAAATAAGCTGGTTAGAAGAGACCTATTACCTCATGTATAGATTCATTATTCACTAGAACTTAACATCTTGAATAAATAAATTAGATTTATTAAATACATTATTGATAACATTATTCAAATATATTTTATTTATTATTAATATTTTATGTCAGTTTGTTGTAATTTAATTAAGATATCATGCATATGGTTATTGTCTTGAGGTCATTCATTTCCTGGTTCCAAGATCAAATTAATTTGTGGATAATTATTGAGGTTTTTTTAAAAAGGGAATAAAACTTTATAAAATAAAGGAAATGATATTAATTACCTTATATAACTTGAAATGGTCTCATACATCCATATTTTTTCTGATATAGGGATGATTCATTAAGTAAAAACATTATCATTATATTGTTAGTTCATTTAGGCAATTCTATAGAAAATCATGATATATATTTGTTTTATTTAATTAAATTATTATTAATACATTATATAAAATGAAATAAGTTATAATATACTTATTATAATCAAATTTAACTATAATATTATTTCTATAACCCAACTTGAATTCATTAGAGAAAAACAAAGTATGTTCTTTATGGAAGTGGTGAATCAACCATATTTTAAACAATGTTTTCATTTAAGAATGAAAAAAGTTGAAACAAGTTATAATATACTTATTATAATCATATTTAACCATAATATTATTTCTATAACCCACCTTTAAGTCATTGGTGAAAAACAAAGTATGTTCTTTATAGAAGTGGTGAATCAACCATATTTTAAACAATGTTTTCATTTAGGAATGAAAAAAGAAGAGGTAAGATGATGTATATTCCTTTAAAAATAACATTCCAGTATATTAATGATATTGGAGTCATTATTTATTGTTTTATGTAATTTTTATGGAGGATCATGGGGGAAAAAATTAAAATTCTCAGTTGAGGGTAATACTTTCCACTTTGGATGTCTCCTCTTAGTTAAATTGAGATTGGTTTTTTAGAAGAAGAATGATTCTAGGGATGTAGGGATAAATATAAGGATAAAGTTATGAAGTTTTTAGGTAATATCCAATTCTTAGAATGTGTTTGTATAATGGGTGGTGTGGGTGCATATTTATAAGGGAGGGTGAGGAGAGTTTTTTAATATAATATTCATTAGATTGTTATTTTTTCTCAAGGCTATCAACATTGATGAATCTTGTTACTAAATACTATAATTTTTTCATGCATATTCAACATAATAGATTATTACATCATGATACATTATATAAATCATGTATCTGATATTATTGTTAAATACAATATTTTTTTTCATATTTAACTATTCATAAAAAAAATCAACTATTTTAGAAAAATACCAAAGATTCAACCTAAACATTTTCTGATGTGTAGATCACAAAAATCAAATAAATTTTATGAAAATAATTTTATAAATATTATAAATTTAATATATAAATAAAATCCTTATTTATTTTAAATGTGAACATTTTAATATTATGATCATTTTTTGACCCTTTGAAAATTTATTTACAGACTCATAAAATTACATTATTATTATAATGTAAAATAATTTATTTTATAAAAACATTTTATGAAAGTAAATTTTATTTAATAAAATTACATTTTTATAAAAATGTAAACAAAACATGTATGTTCTATAAAAAATAAAAACAGTTATTTTATAATTTATAAAACATTTATCTACTTGTGTCGTGATATAAATATATCATATAGTCATTTTATAAAATATGAAAATAATATTTTACAATTACATAGGTGATGTTACTAGTATAACGATCATGTTACTATTCTCAATGGTAAAATTATTATTCCAATGGTTAGATTATTATTCCAATGGTCATATTAATATTCCAAAAATCAGATTTGTAATGGTCATATGAGTTTCCAACCATATATAAATACCACTTATTTTATTAATCCTTTATTCAATTCTATTTTCTCTCATAATTATATATATATATATATTCATTTTAAAAATTAATATTGTATTACTAATATTTTTCTTCATTTCTACAGTTTTTTTCATGAGTATGATCATTCTATGTGATTAAGCACATCCTTTTTTTCATATTATAGTTATCTTATTTTTTATTTGTATCACATTGTAATACTTTCAATTATTTTGGAAATATTTATTCTCTAAATGTAATGTCCTAGTCAAAATAATAAAATTTCACTAGTTCTCATTCTTTGTTTCATGTGCTTTATATAATACTAAATTATTAAATATGAAACATTTATATAATCATAAGGGTAAATTCTATTGATAAAATTCTAGAGTGTTACATGTGAGTAGAAGATAACTACAATAGAGGCCTATCAAAGAGAATATATACCAAATTTTTCATGGGGTTAATTCCCCCTGTGAAATTTCTATTATCGAAAGCTCTAATAAACTATTATTGGATCAAGGTCCTCATGAGCCATCTGTTAGGGAGGAAGGCTATATTTTTACTTCTAGTGGTAAATAAGGATTTTATGGTTGTACACTACACAATATCTATTGAGTAAATGGGGAGAGGGCACCTAGGAGTTGTTGAATCCAATGTCTCTGAACGAACAGGTCAAGGGAACCCATGAGCCATGGAATCTTATCTTATCATAGGAATAAGGTAATGATAACTATGAGTCATGGAATCATATCTTTTCATAGGAATGGGGTAAGGAAACCTAAGAACCATGTAATAATGTCTCTCCAAAGGAACGATGCAAGGGTACCCATGAGTCATGGAAGCCTGTCTAGCTGAAATAATGGGGTGAGGGTGGATAGGATCCATGAAAGCATGTCTCACTTAAGGAACTATCATAGGTTTCCCTAGAAATGTGGAAGGATATCTCTCTAGAAGAAATAGGCATGGGAATCCAATAGATTTGGAAGTATATCACACTAGAGTAATAGGGTACGGTTTCCTAGGATCCATGGAAGCCTATCTCATCGAAGGAAAGGGGAGTGGGGCCCAAGAGCCATGGAATCCAATAAGTAGTTTTCGGTTGGATTCATGCACAGAGGAATGTCACATGATTGAATTCAATAACCCCAATATTCACAAGGAGATACATATTGAGCCCTACCTCCATGCTAGGTGATAACATAAGGGACAAATCTCATGGAATATTCAACAACTAAAATTCTATATATTGATGGTTGATGGATTAGAAACTCACATTATGGATTACAATAGTAGTAATATAAAACATTACTCATCCTTTCAATGTTGAAGGACAATGAATTCATGTTAGGTTCACTATTTTTGTTTTCTGATGCATGTAACCAAGGCCTTCTTCAATTAAACACTATCTTAGATGGTTATTATACTTTAGTATTTCATTCCCAATTAACAAAGTTATACATCCTTCACAACTTGGGGTGATGATGTTGGATCCATGATCGGAATTATTTGATGGTATATCACCCCTTCCTTCCTTGGATTCCTCCATAGAGCTCGCTTCCTAGTATAGGTCTCCCTCAAAGATTTAAAACATGATCATGAATCTCGTTTTTAGTTCCATATTCAAGTAGAGTCAAATTAATTATATCATTAGATACCATACTGAGGTTAACTTTTTTTTTAATGGATGAGTATACATTCATCATTAGACAACATTGGGTATATTGGGAATCTGAAAATATCTTCTACCTGATGATCCATGAGGGCATAAAATTTTAACAACATAGGGAATATTAGGTTTAGACCTAAGGAATCCTATGTCCATCACATGAGGAAACCTATGATTTTCACATAAGGCATCCTAGAATAATTTTCAAGGAAAAATTTGACTCATCACCAAATGATTCACATTCTCATCACATGATACATAATATGCTCATCACATAATAAAAGTTAGACTCATCACCTAAGGCATTCTTGGATCATCATTAGAGACATCATGTTCTCATGAAATAAGGTAAGAATCATGTTCACATCACCTTAGGAGATAATGAATATGTCATATGCTCATTAAAAAATCTTATTATACTCTTCACATGAGAAATCTCAAGATTTTCACATGAGAGAAGAATTTAATCTCATCAATTAAAGAAAGGGTGAATATATAACATGCATGTCGCATTGAATTTATATGTTCCTTGAATATGGAATATCATTCTCATAAAATGAGGTACCCTCATCTCTTTACCTGGGATTCCTTTGTGGTACATCGGGTGGGGTTATCCTAGGCTTTTCACCTAAGACCTCTTAGGCTTATCATGTAAGAGAGGATCAAATGTTTAAATTCTAGTAGGGATTCTCCTTATATGTTATAGTCATGTATGAAACTAGTTACAATTTAATGTCCAATGGGGATGGTTTTTTATGGTTTAAAGTCCTATGGGGTTTCTCTTGGTTTAACGTTTGATGCGAGAATCTTACCTTATGAAATTTTTACGTACTAGGTAATTTGTGGGTAAACATATAGTGAGGATGAATCCCAAAAACTCTCATCACATAAGGTTGGGGATAGGTTAACATGTAATGGGTATGAATGGCCATGGTTTAATTTTTTCTGGTGGCCCTCAAGATTTAAATTCTAGTGGGGATGCTTCACATATACACCTATCACATATTTGTTTAATCATGAGTTAACATCTACTTGGGATGAATCTATATAAACTTGTCACATATTGGTGGGGATAGGTTAATTTCTAGTGTGGATGGTTGATCATGGTTTGAATTCCAATGGGGAATCTCATTGTTTGATTTCCAGTAGGGATGCTTCCTATATACGCTCATCATGTACTGGTTGGTCACAGGTTAACATCTAGTCAGGATGAATCCTATTATGCTCATTATGTATGGGAAGGAATAGGTTAAGTCTAGTTGGGGTGATTATTCATGGTTTAAAGTCTTGTGTGGATGCTCATAGTGTAATATACAGTGAAATCCTTGGGGATGTATGGTGAGAAGTTTTTCATACTCCAAAAGGATGACCAAACTTTGAAGATATTTCATCCAAATGTGATAATGGAATGCTGGTGATGTCGAGATTAATCCTCAAAGAGTCTTCCTACATTCCCTTTTAGAAAAAAGGGTAAAAAAACCATGTATTTTGAAGTGTAGTGTTTAATGTTATTTAATAGGATTGTGCTCTGTTGTTTAATATCATACGATGAGGATACTTCTATCTCAAAAGGAGAAACAACTAGGAATGGCATGTGGATTACACTTTGGGATAAAAGTTAGTTGGGGTTCATCTTATTCTTGTCACTTGAGTCATGTCATTATCTTCACACAAGGAATCATATGCTCATCACTTGAGGCATCCTATGTTTATCGCATAAGGTAGTTTGTAGTTTAACATCATTCTCTGAGAGAATTGGTTGTAGTTTAACATCTTGTGCTGAGGATGTTGGATATAATTTTATTCTTTCATTAATTATATTAGCTAAATTTTAGAATCTTGTACTGAGGATGTTGGCTACAGTTTAATGTCTAGTGCTTAGGATGTCGGTTATAGTTTAATATCTTATGCTGAGAACATTCATGTTGCAGAAGAGGAAATAATGATGGATAAAATGGTGCATGATAAATAAGATACTAAATGGATAAAATTGATTATTTATAGACCAATTAGGTTTCCCTATATGATTCAGTTATTGGGGATTACACCTAATTAGAGGCCCAATGCATTACTTAGGAACTATAAGAGCACATGTTGGGTTTTCGCACAAGTTTTTCAGCCTAGATGACTCATCTTATTTGTTGGTAACTAGAAAAAAGAGGGGATGGATATGTATTACATAATAAATGAGGCATAATTCCATGAAGTATAGCATCATGTGGATTGAAAACTTCTACCGTGAAAGGGGTTACATCAAAGGATTGGGTGGGCCTTTACACATGGTTTTTTCCCAATATGATAAATGAAATTCCATGCTCATCACATGATAAAACTTATTCCCATAACATAAGGAATCATGTGGTCATAACATGGATTATCTTAGTCTCTTCACATAGGTAATCATATGTTCATCGTATAGGGTAAGATACATATTAACATCGCGTGTTGAGGACTGTAATGACCTGTGTTTAGGACGGGTGGAAATTTTTCAAGGGAATTTGATTTTTCCTATTTGGTGGATAGACCAAATATTTAATTGATCCTTGGAATGTAAAAAATGAGTGTTGTAACACTTAAAAGTGTTTTTATGTGGTTTAAGTCCCGAGAGGTGTCTTGAAAGTTTGGGTGAGTTTTGGGGATATCGAGCTCTGGAAATTCTATTTGAGAAGAAATAGATAGATCCACACGGTTGGCATACAGTTTGAAATAACTATGTGGACCAAACTATGTGTACTATTTTATAAAGGGACATGGTTTTTTGAAAATGTGAAAAAACCTAGAGGAAACTGTGTGTCTTGGTGCAGGGGCCTAGAGGGTGTCACACAGTTTTTGAAATCGTGCACCTGATGTTGTATAGCCATGCAGGAGGTTTGTAGTAAACTACAAAGATGGGTTTATGGGTTGTGCATGGTATGGAAAATTGTGAACCTATCCTATATGGTTAGTTCCACTTAGGAAATGGATCCAGATGGTTTGTGCATGGTTATCCAAACTTTGTGTCTCTTTGAAGGGTTATAAAATATTTTTCTTCTCCTAATTCATATTTCTTTTCTTCTCATACATTCTCCCTCACTTCCCACGCAAAGTATCCCCACATTATCACATGATCCTCCTCCACTTACCATGGTGTTTAGCCTCAATTATTGGTTAGATTTATTTGTTTTATGATGTATTGGAAGCCTCTTGGTGATTCTATGACTCCCTATGATTCCATTCTTTGTTTACCTTGTCATGTCTGATACTAAATCCATACAAGATCTTTTACCCTATTTTTAGTGTGTTTTTCAAATATTTAGATTTCTATCATTCTAGATTGAATCAAAGATAGATAATGAACTATTGAGGAATCCTAAGAATTAGGTTGGTTTTCTATGGATTTTCACTCTAAGTTTCATCAATTTATAAAATGCACTGTTGTTCCGCATGCTTGACCTTCCGTGTGTTGACCATAAAATGTTAAATGCATTTAATTAAATATTTTAAAACCTTATTTGGAAATTTTAAGTGATTTTTATACCTGGTTGGTGCTTTTCAACATCAACCCGAGCCACTCATTGAGTACGCTTGTTTAATTTCCTAGAACTATTCCCATGCTATAAGACCAAAACACCACTAAGGTATGTTTGGATTATTTGATAATTGGGGTGATGCAATTGTTTTGATTAATTATTAAATGATTTAATTAGATGAAATTAAAGGAATTGGTGTGAAAATAACACCTCTATTGTTTATAATAAAACCACTTTCGGGGTGAGCTAACATTATCCACTATAAATGTGATGTCATTAAATGAATTTAAAAGAAAAAATGTGATTTCATGATACACCTCCTAAGAATAAAATGTGTGATGGAACCACATTTTGAGGTGGGTTACCTCACTTTATAAATGGGATTTCATGGACACTAACACGGACCTTAAATTGATTTTGTTTAATTCTCTTATAGATGATTATGGGAATAGATTCTCTTATATTATGATTGATGGGTATAGCACCCTAGTCATGGTGTCCCTTATATTTTAATCGATGGGTATGAAACCCTAGGATTGGAATCCCTTATATTTTGATCAATGGGTATGGAAACCTAGGAATATCATCCTTCATATTATGATATATGGGTATCGAATCATGTGTATGACGTCCTTTATTTGATATATGATTCCCTTATGTGGTTTCCTTAGTAATAAACCTTGGATCCTCATTGATGTATGTATATATTTTCATATGATTGTCTTGTGTGTGTGTGTGTGTCTGATGACATGTGTGTAGAGACATTCTAGTATAGTATGAATCATGTATGGTCGGTCAGGTTTCTTTGAGGAACCTAATACCAACATGTTTATATTTATTATTTACTGCTTTATTTTTATATACACACACACTACTTCTTTTATATTCACAGAATGGATTAGTTTATACACTGTTTCAAGTGGCCTACTAATTATATCTCACACACTGTTTGGATCATCATTTGGTACTCAGACAGACCGCATGTCTGGAATTTAGGTATGGATTGTGATTATGTTCTATTTTCTTTATGGACTTGGTATAGACATAAGAGATTGGGAGTAATGGGTTAACATGTACTGAGGTTGCCTTTCAGAGTTGTGTATCTTATTTATTTATTTCCTTTCTAGATTAGTCCAGTTATATATATCTTCATGTTGTATATGTTGATTTCATGTTTTGATGTCATAGAATGTTCATGCATGGATGTTTATTTGGCTCTAGATAGGTTATCAATTTATTATATATATGTATCAGTTGTTATTTTATTTTCTACTACCTTTATTTTATTTTATTTTCTGTTATTTTTTATATGTTAATCCATAGGGTATATTCTCCTCAATGTACCACCTTTAGACCCTCGTTTCAAGTCAGCATCCTCTAGCATATTGGGAGGCACATTTGTGGCCCAGTGGCTAACCGACTTGAGGCACCATTTAGTGGCTCCTAGGTCAAAATGATACAAGTAGTATAAGAGGTTTCTTTTCCTTTTGTGTTACTATTTTTGTATAGTATACAATAGACTAGGAATGTGTTGGTACTTGGTAAATAGCTTGGGTTTGGGTCTGGACAACCCACGTGTGAGGGAAAGACCAGGTTTCCAAAGATGGGAATGGTGTTTATGTTGTTTTTTATTATAATTGATTATTATTTCATCCTAGGTGATTGGTGTATTTTCACTAGTTATTAATTTATGTATTTTTACCTCTTGGCCCAGTATAGAAAGAGATGGGGTGTGTTCATGCACCATCATAAGCACATAGAGATTCGCATGTCATGCATATGTCATGCCATATAGATTGTGTTATAGATTTCTTGATTCATGAGTATCTATGTATCATTCTTATGTGTACACCATGTTTGGTTGATTTTTTTCCATGGTAATAGTGTTCCATGCTTACATAGTATCTTTCCATGATTATTTCCTTATTTTTTGGTATTATTTTTGTTATAGAATTTCTTATTGTATTATGATAAAATAATTGGTTATTAAAGATTTTTCATCAACCTAAATAGTGTTTTCTCGTATAGCTTGATAGTGGCGTCTTAACAAACCAATCATAGTATGTTTGAGAAATGAACCATTGGTTGTATGAGATGAAGCATTAATTGTTGAATTAAATGGGAACCAAATGTATAATTTATAAATTGTATGGGCCTTTATAAATTATAGAGTGGTAACCCATATAATTAAACATCATATATCTTATTACTATATTATGAGACCAAAAGTGATAATCTAGTTACAGTTACATGAATGCCAATTATAAAATATAAAGGAAAGTACATTTATAACTCAGGAATGGTGTTTTAAATAACTGAACCATGATGCTTATATATATGATTTATTGAAATTTTTACAAAAAATGGTTTCCTTTATGAATTCTAGTACCTATATTTACTTGGGCATGACAACTCTCATATGACTAAATTTCAAAATACAAAAATAGACCCAAGTAGGTCAGTTGGGGCATGTTACATATGAGATAAACCCATTAAGGGTGTTTTTGAAATTTAAACGGTTATGGTACCCATATAGGTCACCTTTATTTCTTATATTCCTAAGAACTTTACCCCATGAATGTATGTCTATGATAATAGGATGGTTATGTAAAGTGTTTGAAACCATATATATAGTGTTGCATATAAATGTATGGTGGAATCTTACTTGACCACTTCCCTTTTAAATCAATAAAATCCTTGTTATTTTTTTATGATCCTTACTATTATAAGGTGTTAGTTAAAAAATGGTTAGAAGGAAATGAGAAGATAATTTCCAAAAATGTAGTATTGTGCCGGAAAAATAAAGTAAATGGTACAATTTCTATAACAACTAGTACTTAATATCCTTAGTATATGAACTTTTTTAAATGAAAAGTGTTTAAATTCCTTAAAATAAAACCTTTTAGAGTTAATTTTTGCATGATCCCTCATATAAGGGTCAATTTTTTATTTTTCCTTAGGATGGGAATATGGACGTTTTCTGCATATCTCTGCTGACTTCTTCCTAGGTTGTGTTGGACCTAAAGGATGGGTGATAAGGCCTAAGGACCTTCTAGGTGTTACTTCATTTATGGTCGATGCCTTGTTTATGTAAGGGGGATATCCTTGTAGAGGTAGAACCCTCATAAAATTATTTCATTTCTAAATGAGTATATGTTGGTCTCTGTTTGGGTGTCGTTGTCCCAAGTAGGACTCTTAGTCGATAACATGACATCTGGTTTAGGCAGTTTGTTGTCTAGTAAGTTAAACCTTGAGGGTGGGTATTACCCTATATGGAGACTCGGTGAGTGTCATCTCTTTACCCTCTAACATTGATGTTCTGGCCCTTTTAGGACAACAAACTTATTCTGGCTTCAGTCTTCCCTCTTTTGTAGAGAGTTTATAAGTATGTTAGATACCTTGTAACTGATTCCCTTTTAGTGGCATGTGGTTCTCATGTGAGAGACCTTGGGGCTAGGTAGACAGACCTTGTGTCCCTATTTGATAATTTAATGGAAGGTCTTGGTGGAATACCTAGAAACCATTATCCTTAACTTGGACCCTAGTAATTCATCATTCAGTTTTTTCAAGAGAAACCAATGAGATAGGTTGTCTCATAGTGTGTGTTTTACTTAAAGTTGATGATGATGGCTTTATGATTGTTTCTAGAAAAATTCAAAAAAGTTGATCAAGTATTTTGATTCATTAATGGAAATTAATATTCTTTTTAAAAAGAAACTAGGGTGATAGGATATCAAAACCAGCTCCAATGGGTAGGAATGTTCGATTTTATATCCCTATTGACCAGTGGTTGCATAGTTGACATTTTAAATTTCTAAAACGATTCTATCATGTGGGAATTCATTCAATAAATCAAATCATAAGTAAGGTGCTTGATTTTTAAGAGGAGTTCCATGGGAGATCCTAGCAATTTAATACTAATGTTTTGTGTAGCATAGTTATCTTGACCTATGTACATATGACTCACAGCGCATGAGAAGGGTCTTAAATCAGGTGGTATGAGAAGTACACCCACTCTGTATGGAAATAATGGTACACACTAATTGTGTGTGGTGCCTTTAAAATCTTGTTGGTGAGTAAATAGTTGTGAACTGAGGATATACAATTTTAAATGTGGTGCTTATGAGCATGGAAACCCAAAACTTGTGTAAATTAAATGAAATTCCCATTGATCAGGGATAATTTGAAAATAGACCTAGTGTTATTAAATGGTTGACCTGTTTTAAATATTGACATGCATTTTCAGGAGACATGGTGTCTAGTGTTTTTTTAGGAATGTATTTATTGATTGACGTTAGTGTGGATCAGGAGTTCTATACACGCCTATTGATGAAATCTTGGTGTGATCCTAGTTAGAGGTGATCATTCCCATTTCCTTAACATTGTCTTTAGTACACTGAGTGAGTTTCAGTTATATATCAGGGTAACTATCTAAACTTTCTTTTGGATTGGAAAGTGACTCTTTGTATATTTCACTCAAGGAGTGGTTTAAATAAAATACAATTGGTGTGTAGTGCACAAATGGCTATTTGAGAGGGGTGACCCTAAGTATGCTTTGACATTCAATGAATGCCATGAAAACCATTCTCATAAACAAGAATGGGTGAAAATTGACATTTATATTAGTACTTGGTAATGATAAGGTTCTTATCTTATCCATTACAACTATTATATATGGGTATGGGCAGTTATTACCATATCCTTTTTCATTTTAGTGACATAAAGGATGCTCCTAAGGTGGGGAGTGAGACATTGGTCACTGGTGGGAGAACCTCATGTGAGAAGGGTCGTGGAAGCTTGAGATCAATCATTGGATGGTCATTTGGGAACTCAAATTTCATTAGTTAAAGTGGGTAAATTTGAAACTATATTTCTTGGTAAATTCCAGGTACAATTTATTTACGGACTCAGTGAAGTCTTAAGATGGGTGTTAATCCTATAGTTTCTTAGTACGATCCATGGTTGTTTGATTGGGAATGTGTCGGTCCTTGTGTTATATCATAGAGATGGTATTACCAATAGATGGTTTGACTAGGATACGTCACCAAAATTTAGGGATAGGATTCAATGAGTGTGCTCATAATGATCTTTTTATGCCTTGGGATAAGGCTTAGAATTTCAATTTTAAGTTATGTGTTAGCAGTTAAAGCTAATTTCTCTTAGAAGTAATCAACCACAGGTGGTTTGAATTGAGTTTTCTATGATAATTTTATGTGTTTAGTGAGAAACCACTTTTCTCCTATAGTTAGGGCTATATGGGTATATTTTAATGGTCAATCATGGCATTCAAGGAAAATTCAGCACAAACGGTTTGATCTTGGTCAATTGGAGTTCAACCATTATGTTAAAATCAATGAACAAGGGTAGTGTACTCATGTGTAAGCTAGAAATATTTATAGGAGAGTTGATTGGAAACTCAGGATGTGTTCTCTTAGGCAATTATGATGGTGGGAGTACTATGGTTTGGAATTTTTTGTCTAAGATTAGAACATATGGTAGGGAGAGTTATAGGTCAAACAATGAAAAATTCAATGACATGTTTGTGTCTTGGGTTATATAGAATTGAGTATGCATTGTATTGATGTTTCATAATGGTTACGATTATTGGTTCTAGTTTTATAAAAATAAGTATCGTGTATTTAAATTAGTGATTACAGGTGAGTTGGCTATTTTGAAATGCAATGTGGTTGTTTAAGTGAGATTTATTGACTTGAGTAGGTTAAGTGTTGTTTTCATTTTTTATCCAATACTTATCTAGTAGGATAAGTTATAAGGTAGGGATATTATAATTTCCCATGTTTTGGATGGGTGGAAATTTTTCAATGGAATTTGAATTTTCTCATTTTGTGAATGGTCTAAATAATTAAATGATCCTCAGAATGTAAATCTGAGCATTATAACACTTAAAAGTGTTGTGTTTGGATGTGGTTTAAGGCATGAGAGGTGTCTCAGAAATTTGGATGAATTTTATGGGTGTAGGACTCCAAAAAATCCATTTTGGGAGAAAAAAATAGAGGTTCTTGGTTAGTACTAACCATATGGCCCAAACTATGCAACCTATTTTCTATAGGGGTGTGGTTTGTTGAAACCAAGCATCCCCCTAGGGTAAAACATGTGGCTTGGTATAGGGGATTGGAGGGTATCACATGGTTTTTCAAATCGTGCACCTGATGCCACATGGCTATGCGGGAGGTCTGTAGTACACAGAAGAGGTGGGCTCACGGGTTGTGCTTGGTATGGGAAACTATGCGCCTAGCCTATATGGTTAGTGCCACTTAGGAAATGGAACTTCACAGTTATTGAATGGTTATCCAAGTAGTTTGGTTATACAATGTGGCTCATTAAAGGGCTAGAAAAGACGGTTTTCCCCCAATACCTATTTCGTGTCTTTTCCTCATCTCTCCCTCACTTCCTATGCATAGCATCCCCATGTGTGCACCCCTTCATCCTTCTCAAGGTGGTTCTCCCCCATTATTAGATCGATTTCATCACCATCAGATGCATTGGAATCCTCTTGATGATTTTATGACTCTTTATACTTCCTTTATTCATTTACCTTTCCATATTGAATATTAAATCTGCACAAGCTCTTTTATCCTATTTTCAGGGAGTTTATAAAATCTTATTATTTATATTGTTTCGTCTTGTATAAAAGTTTGATAATATATAAGTGATGAAACCTAAGAACAATGTAAGTAGTATATGGATTTTCCCTCACAGTTTTATTAATTTATAAAATGAATTGTTGTGCCGCATACTGAACCTTCTACGCATTGCCTGTAAAATGTTAAATGACTTTAATTAAATATTTTAAAACATGATTTAGTAATTGAATGTGATTCATATACCCGGTTATAGGTTTTAAACCTCAACCTAAGCCACCCATAAGGCATTCTCATTTAATTTCCTAGAACCATTCCCATACTTTAAGACCAAAACACTGCTAAGGTATGTTTGGATTATTTAATAATTATGGTGACATGATTATTTTGATTAATTATTAAATGATTTAATTATATGAAATTAAAGTAAGCATTTTAACCACCATTCCCATATTTTTTTATAATAAAACCACCTATGGGGTGAAGTTTTTTCATCCATTAGAAATGTTTTATCGTTAAATGAATTTAAAAGAAATCATGTGATGTCATGCTAGGCCTCCTAATACTAGGTTGTGTGATATAAAGACCATATTATGTGGGTTGCCTCTCTTTATAAATGGAATGGAATGGAAACTAACTGGATCCTTACATTTATTTAGTTTAATTTTCTTATTTGTGATTATGGGCATGGAATACCTTATATTGTGATTAATGGGTATGGAACCATGGACATGGTATCCCTTATATATTGATTGATGGGTATGGAACCCTAGGAATGGTGTCCCTTGTATTATGATCGATGGGTATGTCACCCTGGGCATGGAATCCCTTATATTGTGATCGATGGGTATGGTTCCTTGGGCATAGCATCCTTTATATTATGATCTATGGGTATGGTGCCCTGGGAATGATGTCCCTTATTTGATATATGATTCCCTTTTTTGGATTCCTTTGGATTAAACCATGGATCATAATTGGTGAATATATATATTTTCATATTATTTTCTTACATATCAATGTATATACACGATGGCATGTGTGTAGAGACATTCTAGTGTAGGATGAAGCGGGTATGGTCAGCCAGTTGTCTTTGAGGAACCTGAGCCTGACATATTTATATTTATTATTTACTATTTTATTTTGATATACCCACACACTTCTTGTTTTATATTCACGGGATGGATTAGTATATACACCTTTGGTTTTTGCCTAATGACTATATCTCACACTCTGTTTAGGCCTTTTTTTGGTAGCTGGACATACTTCTTGTTTGTGGGTTAGGTCTAGACTATGATTTTGTGCTATTTTCTTTATGGAATTGGTCTATACATGAGATATTGATAGTGGTGGTTGATCATGTACACGGTTTGTCTTCCAGAGTTGTGTCTTCTATCTATTTATTTATTTTTCAGATTATTTTAGTTATATATATCTAAATGTTGTATATGTTGACTTCCAGTTTTGATGTCATAGAATGTTCATGCTTGGATGTTTATTTGGCTCTGACCATGTTATCAGTTTATTATATATATATACCAGTTTTTATTTTATTTTCCACTGCCTTTATTTTATTTTCTTTTTCACTTTTTTTTATATACTAAACCAAAGAATATAGTCACCCTACTATACCACATTTAAACACTCACTACTATTTGGTAGCCTCTGGCATATGGGTAGGTGAATTTGGGGCCTAGTGTCTAATAGACTCAGGGCACCATTTAGTGTCTCATGGGTTTAGATCCCACAAGGGAGTTTGTGTTGTGAAAAGGGTGAAAACAAGGGATTGATTGGGGCTTATTCATTGAGCTTCCCAAGTGTTACTAAGGAGTAGCAGGTTTGTGTGTGGGACTTGTGTGAAGGATACCCAGTGAGGTGGGGAGAATCCCATGTTCATCACACATGGCATTGTGGGATTGTCTCCCAAGGATTCTTATGATCTTAAAATAGGGTAGGTTGTAGTTTAACATCTTACATTGTGGATTTCATGTTACAAAAGGGGTGAAAAGGTGGTTTGAGTGGGTATTTCCCATTTTTGGTTCTCAAGGTGCTACTAAGAAGAAGTAAAGATAAGTGTGGGACTAATTTGAGTGTGTCTTCAGTGTTTATAAGGAGCTGAAAGTGTATTCGCATGAGTTAAGTGAGGGAAGCCCAGGTGGAGGGACCCCAATTCTAGTTTTTCCCATGAAGTTAACATGAATTAATTAATATTGGGTGCATGTAGGACCCATTGGCCATCAATTTTCATGTATGATTATTAGGAAAAAAGAAACAAGAAAATAGGGATTATGGATAGTATTTTATGCTACATTAGAGTTGTTTTAAAACTTGACATGTGTGAGGAATTACTAATGAGTATGATTTTGGATAACACTCTTTTTCACAAAATTAGAGTTGAGTGGAAATTTTATTTGTGTGATTCAAATACTATGATCATGAATAATATTATTCATGAAATAGATTTGTATAAAACATCTTTGAATTCTTTCCAATGCATTGAAAAACATTCATGAGGGACTTTTAATGAGTTTCTCACTTTTCCATTAGCATTGGATGGGTTGTGTGAATCATAGAAATCATGTTATATTATCAAAGAGCATATGTGTTTGAGTTTTGTATTTATCCCTAGAAATATAGGGTGATGTAGTATTTATAGTCCTCAGGATAGGTTTCATGGAAGTGTTTCATGTTCCTACAATAATAGACTTGTGTGGAACCCCAAGTGTGGGATCACTCGACTTTTAGTGTCATTAAACACTAGAATTTTCTATAGAAAATCATATGGAATTGTTTTGTGATTGTGAAACTGAAGTCTTGTGTGGAATTCCAAAGTCTAGTTTGTGAAACTGTGAGTTGCATGAGAATATAAACTTTACTCAAAAACTACTCCCTAAGGGATGTCCAAATTTTAATGTTCGTTGTAACAAACCGAACCGAATACCCTCTCAAATTGGTACCCAACCAGATCCTCCACATACCCAGGAAGCATTCTTGATCCCCATAGACTGGAAACTAGCACCCGAGCATCAAACAATAGACATAGGGAATGATTTCACCCAACTTAAAGTGAAAACATGACACATATACACATTACAAAGAGAAATAGTAGAAGATATAAATATATTCCACAACATATAATGAAAAATGGAAGATATACAACTAAAAAAGGTATCCAACAATCTCCAAGAGACAAGTCCAACCACAAAGGACTAAAACACCAAAAATACACTCCAACAACACCATGTGATAGTGTGGGAAACTCCCACCATCTCACCACCATCTACACAAAACCTAGCTAATAAAAAACATTGTCACATCACTGCCGAACCATTCCCTCCCTATATTAAAATACATAAATATGTCTACATGTCGTCGTAGGGGTATACAGGTTGTTAGCTAACCGGATCATTAGGGTCTCACCCAAGTGTTATATATAAAGTCTCTAAAAAATAATCTAAGCATGCTCAAATTCAAAGAAAATAGTTCATGATAATAGTTTAATAGTTTTTATATCAAAAGCATAGAAAAATAATTTAATTTCCCCAATTTCTATATTTCCAAATGAAACAGGTAAATCAGTTTCAAAGAATTTCATAACCATATATCATGGTAGATATATCATGTCAAAACAAATCATTCATCACATATCATATCAAATTTATGGCAGTACAATAAAATAGTACAATCCAAAAGCAGAAGCATAGTTAACATCACACTAGGGATCAAAATAGGTCAGGATAACTAGGAAACTCATACCCAACCTAGAAAATTGTGTATTCATCATGACACTAGGCATATTCATCAAGTCTAGAGATAATTGAAACACCCTATAAAGTGAACCCCCCAACAGTTCTAACAAGTCCCTAAAACAATAGGCCTATGGAGAAATCCCCATGAGCAAAACCCCTAAAATTGGATGAGATCGATTACTATACCTTCCACCTAAGTACCCAAGGCTTACCATGTGCTATATTTTCTAAACCAGTTCATTGATCCATTTTCATCAAACCATTATTTGAAAACCATTTCACAAAACCATTTCATAATACATTAAAAACCCTTTTCATTTACCAAAACTAGGAGAAAATAATCTTTATAAAAAACAATTCCACACACACAAAACACATCAGCCATATCATTCCATTTAATTTAATAAATGAATTTATCAAAACTAGAATTAATTTAGTTCACGAACATAGGCTAGAGATATAACCACCTACCTCTAAACTCAGGTCGCACATGCCCGCAATGGGATCCACTAATAAGGAAGGATTAAAAAACAATAGCAGAGGCCCTAGAATACAAATCTTATAATTGATCCAATTTAACAAAAGGGTTAATGGAAATGAAAAAACAAAACATACCTCAAGAACGCACACTCTCCACACCACAACCAACAAAGTAAATGGCCCCTGAAACAAGATCACAAAACAGATCTAGAGAGAAACAAGAAGAAACATCACCACAAGTCGATGGATCTGATAATGTAATGAAACAGTGCCACCGTGATCAAAGAACTGAAGAATCATAAAGCATAACTCACCTGGAGATGTGAAACCCAACCACAACAGCAATAAATCATCGAAAAAATAAATCTAGATTGAATAAAGACTCCAGAAATCATCATAGAAGGGATATAGGTTGAGATCAAGGAGGGATGTGGAAGGATGAATGAAAAATCAGTCAATGCAGCACCCTAAAAGATTACCTCCTAATAGTTATGGGATTTGTCATCCCTTTACATGTTATGTAATACATGAGGCTTAAGTATGCAGAAAAACCTAATTCCTTTTTATTAAAACCAGATCTTTTAACATTACACATTGTGTGACCATTACTCAACATGTACTTATTTCATGATATGTATGAATTTCATGACTTTTTCTTGGTGAAAAATTACATGTCATGTAACCCTTTTACATGTCATCTCTCAACACACAACAAAAAATCTATATTATTACAAAAAAAACCCCAAACTAACTTGGGAATTCTCTAAACTTGGGTAGAACCCTACAAATCCATTAACACATTTATACCCAGACTCCATTAATTCAAAAAAAACATACATCCCCGAACATTAGGTGATTTTTTCCAGTAAATGTTATTCATTATCAGGAGTCTAAAGACTCACCCAATTAAAGATGAAAACTAGAAAAGAGAAGGATAATACCTAAAATCAGGTAATAGGGTGTTACAAATACCCAAACATAAGACTTTTCATCCTCAAGAATTCATATTGAATAATGAAGTCCGGTAAATAGGTGGGGCCACTACTCCCTTATCAATGACTCGTACTCTTGTGTTTTATAATAATATGATATATGGCCCCATAACACTGTGACCAATAGAATATAGTTCACACACAATACTTTCACTTGAGATTCAATGATATCAACTGGATTATAAACAATAGATATGTCTGGATCTAACTTAGTATCTTCCCAACTCAAAACATGAGAGAGATCAGGATGGTATTTCCTAATCTACAGTATGTGGAAAACATCATGAATGTTAGTCAAATAAACTAGAGATGAAAACTAATAAAAACCTTCCCAAGTTGCTCAGTGACCTTAAATAGTCTAGCATATCTCGGATCCAACTTTACCTATTTTCCAATCTGATAATGACCCAACCAAGGAGAAACATTCAAGAAAACCCAATCACCAATGGAAAAATCCAAATAATGATGTTGTTGATCCATATAAGATTTATTTTGACTCCATGATATAATCATACGCTTATTTATATTCTAAATCCTTTAAGATGTCTCCTAATCCAAACTTGGTCCCACCAAAGAAGTTTCTCCCACCTCTTCCCAACAAAGAGGTGATATGCACGGGTGACCATAAAAATACAAAAAAGGATCCATTCTGATTGATGAATGATAATTTTTATTATAAGAAAACTCAAATAGTCTCATATGGTTATCCTATGATCCACCAAAATCCAAGACACATTCATAGATCATATCCTCCAGAATATGAATAGCATGCTTCGTCTGACCATCTGCTGGTGGATGATAAGTTATACACAATCTGACCAAAGTCCCAATCACCTCCTCGAGACTCCTCCAAAAAATATAATTAAACCTAGTATACCTATCTAAAAAAATGTAAGAAGGAACCCCATGAAACCTCTCAATTCCCTATACATACATCTTACCCAAATGAATAAGTTTTTGGTGTCTTTAATTGGAATAAAATGAGATGAATTTGTCAACAGATCAATCACCACCCTGACAGCATTCCTCCATCAGGTATTCCATGGTAATCCAATAAGAAAATCCATGGATACCTTATCCTATTTCCAAACTGGCACTGGAAAAGGGTGTAGAAAACCAAAAGGTTTCAAATTCTCTGCCTTTATTTGTTGGTAGGTGTAACAGTGGAACACAAAATCAAGAATGTTGTGATTCATGCTCGGCCACCATAATTTATGTATCATGTAATAATACATCTTCATAGATACCAAATGAACATCCCAAAAAGAACAATAAAAAAAACTCCTCACAATGTTGGGATGATAAACTGATCCCTAAAACTGAGAATGTCATCTAGAGAGGGAGACTAACTAGAAAAGGTCTCCCCACCATATAGGGTTTCTCAATTTCTTATGAACTCAACATCTTGATGCAAACCCTATAGAATATATTCAAGGAAAGATGATAATTATTGAACATTGTTCATAACCATACCTGAAACATCCTCCCAAGCATCCATATGCAATAGATCAAAAAGCCTCATAAGTTTCCACTATTCCTTCAATTCCAAAAACAACTTACGATGACACTTTCCTACTAAGAGTATCTACAATGACATTCCCATTCCTTGGGGTGTAGAAGTTATCAATGTCAAATGCATAAAGGTATTCCACACACCACCTCTATATAATATTAAAGTCTTTCTGAGAAAATATGCAGCTCAAAATATTTTGGTTATAAGAGACTGTAAACCTTTCCCCAAAAACATAATGTTTCCAACACTTAAGTGCAGGCATAACTACGTAAACCTCTAAATCATGAGTGGGGTAATTATTCTCATGTGGTTGAAGATGAAAAGAGTCATAATCTACCATATGATCATCCTACATGAGTATACATCCCAAACCAGTGCCATAATTAACATAGAAAACCACATATCCATTACCGAGCTTTGGTAAGATCAGAATAGGAGCTGATGTCTGAATTCCTTTCAGCTCATCAAAAGATGAATGAAAATTTTTATCCCATATTAATTTCACCCATTTTCATGTAATATAAGTCAAAGTTGATTCCAAATTCAATAAATCATTGATGAACTATTTATAGTATCCATCAAGACCAAGAAATATCCAAATTTTAAAGACATTTTTTGGTTCTTCTCATGAAAAAAAATCCTTTACCTTATCATGGTCAACTGATAATCCATGATAAAAAATAATGTGCCCCAATAATTTCACTTATTGAATCTATAAGTTTCATTTAAAATGCATTCCATACAAATATTGACTCATCAATATTTCCAAACCCAAATACAGATAATGCTCATGCTCATGCTCATAACTTGAATAAACCAAAGTATCATCCACAAACACTACCAAAAATATGTCGAGATACTGATGGAATATCTGATTCATAAAATCCATAAAAAATACTTGATAATTAGACAGATTAAATGGAATCACAAGATAATCATAATGGTTATACCTTCTCCTGAAATTCATCTTTAGTATATCAGACTCTCAGACTTTGAGTTGATGATAACCCGATCGAAGGTCAATCTTCAAAAGTAACTTTTCCTCCTTTAACTGATCAAAAAAATCACCCCCATAAGGAAATGGATACTTTATCTTAATTATTAGCCATTTCAACTTCGTACAGTCCATGCATAATCAGAGTGAACTGTCTACCTTCTTGGAAAAGAACACTGAGGCTACCCAAGGCAAAACACTAGGGTGAAAAAAACCATCACCACCAGATCGCCTAACTGAATCTTAATCTCTTTCAACTCTATTGGTTCCATATGATTATAAGGTATCTAAATCCGCTACATAATTGGAACTATGTCAATTATAAAATCTACCTCCCTCTCTAGAGGAAGCCTAAAGAAATCATCAAGGAAAACATCAGGAAAATCATGAACAAAAATGGGAATATCAATAATAGAAAAAGCTTCATCAGGCACAACTGCTACAAAAAAAATCAAATCATGATCTCTAGAAAGGAAGGTCCTTCATAATCAGGCCTTGGATCCTAATCTCCCTAAAACACTTGTGATCTCCCATCGGTCGCAACAAATTTTACAGACAGATGATAACAATCAACCTTAGTTTGATGATCAATAAGTCAATCCATCCTAATAATGACATCAAATAGATCCACATAGAGAACAAGATAATCCAAAACTATCTCCACATCAGCTATCGATAACACACAAGAAGGACATTGAAACCCCTTCTCATTCATCTTCCCAATATGTACCTCTAACTTCATAACAAATGGCATGAGCTCCGTTGTAAGGTTAATCATATCAACAAAATAGAAAAATATAAATGAGTGGGAAGCACCAGTATCAAATAAAGAAATCGCAACTGAGGATGCAATAAATATGGTACCTCTCACTATTGTTGGACCCATGTCAACCTATACCAAAAACTAATATAATGCATTAAGGTGCTTCACTCCTAAGGCCTACGGTTGGATCCCTATATTATTTAAAGCATATAAAGGTGATATAGTATCCTTTGAAACCTATTATCCCTAGCCATATCGAGTTTTAGACAAATCCTGATAGAAATGCTACAGATGGAAATAATGTCCACAACCATTGCACATCTTAGCTGGTGAAGGGCATGAATGTCATGTGTGTATTCCCTTTCCACACTAATGGAAATTTATAGTCACACTACTAGTTGTAATCGGAGGTTATGAAGAGGCTTTTTGTTAATAACCACCTCTACCACCCCCATGGTGATATTACCACTTTCTCTTCTTCCCTGGTGTACCACTGAAGTTGCCACTAGGTGGAAGAGAAGGGAAATAATATTGAACCTTTCCTTTCATATAAATTTCTACCATCATATCCCTATCCACTATATCCTCATAGGTTGAAAACTTTATCATAAATACATGTGATCTGATATCCAATCATAAACCTTGAAAATACTTCTAAGCTTTTAGCTGGTCATTTTTGACAACCACTCATACAAAATGAACCAGTCAAGAAAAATGAATAGTGTATTCTGAAACTGAACACTCTCCCTACTGCAAAGAGAGTAACTTCAGAGACTTCTCTATCATCAGCAACTCTAGAAAAGACAGTTGGAAGAAGAGATTCTTGAAACACTTCCAGTCTAAGGCTATGTGCTTATCTTCCTACACCATGTAATCCCACCAATGCTTGTTGGGACCCTCCATCCATAATTTTTTTATTAAGCCACTTTAAGGACAAGTGGGAAACCAAAGTTCGCACACAAGGACTACGTGCTGAACGAGCTCACAGAATCGTTAAACACAAGACTAAGGTTATTTGAGTCAGATGATCTATATAATTCCCAGTGCAGAGTACTAACCTGGATGTCTGGATCTTCCCTAATAAGTGCTTCAAGGTGAGAAATCATTCTATCCATTATCTGGATGAATTCCTCCAAGTTGATTCTTCCTTGGTTGAAGCCTCGGACGATGATTCGGTCTTGCTCGTCTATCCACGCTTCTTGCTCCTCTGTGGCCTCAGTCTACAAGAGTATTTCATAAATCCTTAAAATATCTTCATTTGATGTGTTTGGCCGAAGGACTTTTTCAAACATCTCTTCCTTAGAGTGGCAGATGAGCCTTAGACACTCCTCTCCCTCTTCCTCTATTACTCTTGATTCTCTACTTGGATCCCCACTTTCCCCGTTTTGAAGGCCTTTGCTTTCCTTGCTTCCACATTTCTTAGACGACCTGGTTTCCATTGGTTTCGGCAAGTGGGAGTAGTCTTTACACCCATTGGGTTTTTTACCTTGAACCACTATGCATTTCCCCGAGTCGCGCTTCCCTTTTTTCCCCTTCTTCCTTCTTGGACTATGGGGACCTTTCCCTTGGAACTGGTCCAGGATGTCAACTGAGAGTTGGCTAAAACTATCATCACCTGAATCTGCATCCTCTTGTGACAATGACTATTCTTGAGTTTCTAGGACTTCAAATCGGTTTTTCACTTCAACCCTCGGACCTTCTTTCAGAGCCCTCGACCTACCTGAAGAATCCAACTTGCCTACTTTGGCTGCCAAGTCCTTCTTATTCTTACACTCGCTCCCAGTCATCTGAAAGGAGGACTTCAAACTGAGCGTGTTTGGTTCAAGAGGACCCAATACACTATCCCCTTCCTGCCTTCCTCGACCGTCCTGCCTTCCTTGACCATGGAGAGAGCTTGTAGCTGCATGCAAAAAGGATTTCCCCTACACAGCCTTGACAGATGGCTCTACCTCCTTTCCAAATTGAGACTGCTGGTTAGATCCCTCCCATTCCCGACCATGAGGACCCCCTGGGCCATGTACATCGCCAGCACCCTTCACCACACCAATATTGACAATTCTGTCCGAGACCGGATGCTCCACCACATCCACATGCAAGGATTGCTCCTTTCCTCCCCCCTGCACTGCCTCCACTCCATTCTCCTGCAAGGAATTGATCCCCAAATCCTGCCTTAACCGAGCTATGACATCCACAACCTATTTCAAGGAGGTACTAGCCTCCACAACCTTCACTGCTGGGACCACCGGGTAAGTCCCCTGCAAAGGTTGGCCCTCCCGATGACTAATTTGGCTACAGGAAAGGACAGTGCCTTCTGTTTCCAGCCTCGAAACCTCGCCCGGACCAAAATGCGCCCCACCTGGATCCCGTTCCCTAGGATCAACCCCGCGCGCCTCTGTAAGCATGTCCAGTATTGCTCCATCCGATAGCTGAATCACACCGGGAATCACCGGCGCCTGAGACTCTTCAGGTTGGGAATTCAAAGGTTGTTGAGTCCTTGGACCTCGATTACATCCAGGGAACGAGTGTCATAGACGATGGAAACCCGAGCAAAACTCTGGCCAAGACTCGAAGATCACCTGTTGTTTCCATCTGAATTCTTCGCCAACCGAAATCCAAAGCCACTCTGTAGGAGGCTTCGAGATGTCGACCTCAACACAAACGCGAGGGTTGATAGGATGACAAACAGCAGTAGTCCTACTATCCGAACAGAGAAATATACCAACCATGTTCCCTAACATGCTAATAATTGACGGAATCTGGAAAGGAAGCGGAAAATCTGGGAAGCTTACCCACACCGCCGTCGACGGTTCTTCTCGATTCATGATGGATTTGAATGACCAGCGAAGGAGGTAAAATCCGAATCCATTGAGGGTTCGGGGGGCATTGGACCAAGCAGCAATCAAGTCGCTCTCAGAGGAAAACCGAACCATCATCTGCCGCCGGTCGAGCAGCCTGACCACCACATGGTCTTGAAGTCCCCAAGCTTCAAATACGAATCGGTCAAAGGCATCCACCGAAGGGCGGAGACCCCTAAAGCGAGCGACCAGCGTCATCCTGAAGAGATCCGAAGCACCGTTGAACTCCTTCGTGGACAGCGCGAGCTATGGAAACCCCTTATGAAGGTCAGGGACCTTAGGGCACAAAGAAATCGTCGGGAAAGGAGGAAGGAGAGAGGGGTTGTTCAAGCGAGTGACCAGCATCGTCCTCAAGTATGAATGTTGAAAAATTTACTTTGATACTCTTATGTGTAACCAGGAAGTCAAAGATCTGATCGATCTTGTCAAACCTGTCCTCTGCCTCTTGAGTTTCATTCATACCTTTAATGGACGGTGGATTCTCATGCAATAAATATAATGATTTATCTCTTTCTCCTATATCTCATGGATGAACCTTAACAACTGTTTTATAAAATTGTGTCACAGTTTGGTCAACAACACAAACTACTCACACAATAGACTCAATAAATTTCTGATCCATTGGAGGCTTCCCTAGAGGAGCATGATCTTCACCCTCCTGAGGAACTCATAGAACATATCTTGAAGGCATACTGGAGCACACAAAAACAAAAGGAAGGGTCATACACAGAATAATATTAGTTCAAACCAGAAAACCCATAAGAAAAAATTGATATTAACATCAAAACTCAAAACAGGAGACACACATCCCAACATCCCATGGTCTCTTGAGTCTCATCACATTAAGAGCTGGTCAAGAACTCACCACAATCTACCTATCAAGTCTCCACAATCTTATATCCATTCTATAAAATATCCCAAGATAAGGAAAAAACCCAAAACCTAGGGTTCTAATACCAAATTGTAATGAACCAACCAGGTTAACCTCTCAAACTGGTACCCGACCCGATTTTACACATACTTAAAGGGAGTTCTTAATCCCCATGGGCTGATGACTAACACTCGAGCATCAAACAATAAACATGGGGGGTGATTTTCCCAACCCGAAATGATAAAATTGCATATATACAAATTACAAAGAGAATAACAGAATCTATAAATATATTACATAACAGATAAAGAACAATAGAATTGATAAAACTAAAAAATGTAGAAAACAATCTCCAATATACAAGTCCACCAACAAAGGACTAAAAAACAAAAAGTCACCCCAACAGCTCCATGTGATAGTGTAAGAAACTCCCACTATCTCACTATAAGCTACCAAAACCCAGCTGACAAAAAACCTCACCACCTCACTACAGTTTTATGAATTCTCCTACATCGAAATACATAACCATGTCTATGAACCACTGAAGGGATACACAGGGTGTGATCTAACATGTTTTGTAGGGTCTCACCCAGGTATTCCATATCAAGTCTTTAAACAATAATCCAAGAATTCTCAACTTTAAGGCAAATAGTTCATGATAACAGTTTAATAGTTTTTATATCAAAAGCATGGAAAAACAATTTAATTTCACATTTCTCCACATTTCTAAATAAAATAGGTAAATAAGTTTCAAAGAATTTTATAACCATATATCATAGAAAATATATCATGTTAAAACAAATCATGCATCACATATCATGTCAAATGCATGGAAGAATAATAAAATAGTACAAGACAAATGCAGAAGCACATGTAACATCATTACAGGGATCACACTAGTTCAGGATGGCTAGGAAACTCATACCTAAAATAGATAATCATGTACTCCTCAATCCACTAGACATATTAATCAAATCTATAGATCATATTAAAGCCCCATAAATTGAACCCCCAACATGTCTAACAAGTCCCTAGAACAACAAACCTAGGGAATAAAGAAAATCCCTATGAGAAAACCCCACAGTAGTGGATGAGACCTATTAATATACCTTCCACCTAAGTACCTAAGGCTTACCATGTTATCTATTTTCCATCTTAATTCATCAAACCATAATTTTGAAAAACATTTAACAAAATAGTTTCACAATGTTTTGAAAAAACCTTTTCATTTATCAAAACTTGGGAAAAACATATTTTATAAAAACCTTATTCCACACACAAAAAACAAATCATTTATATCATTCCATTTTATTTAATAAAAAAACTTATCAGAAATAGGAGAAATACAGTTCACCAACACGGGATAGAGATAGAACCACCTACCATAAAAATCAGGTTGCACATGCCCTCAATGGGATCCACCAACAAGGAAGGATTCAATAATGACAACAGAGGCCCTAGAATCAGTATACACATATTATAATTGATCCAATTTATCAAATGGGTTAGTAGAGAATAGGAAACAACACATACCTAAAGAACTCATGCCCATCGCACCATAACCAACAAAGGAAACAATCCCTAGAACAAGATCACACAACAAATCTAGAGAGAAACAAGTAGAAATGTCACCACTGGTCAATGGATCTGATAAATCAACACAACAGCACTATTATAATCAAATAAATGAATAATAATAAAGGATCACTCACCCAAAGAGAAGAAACCCAACCGTAATGATGATCAATCACCAAACGAATCAATCCAGTTCAAATAGAGACTCTCAAAATTGCTAGAGAATGACTCTAATTCGAGAGCAAGGAGGGATTTGGAAAGATGAATAAAAAAATAGTCGATGCAGCAACCTAAAATACAACCTCCTAATAGTTACATGATTTGTATCCCCTTTATGAATTATGTAATCCATGGGGCTCGAGTATTTTGAAAAACATGATGCCTTTTTATTAAAACCCAATCTTTTAACATTACATGTCATGTAACTATTACACAGATTGTACTCATTTCATGTTGTGTACATAGTTTAAAACTTGTTTATGGAAACCAATTACGCATCGTGTAACCCCTTTACACATCATGTAATCTCACAACACATAGCATAAAATCTATATTCTTACACAAAAACCCCAAACTGACTCAGGAATTATCAAAACTCAGGGATAACCCTACAAATCCATTAACACATTTATACTTGGACTCTATTAATTCAAAAAAAAACATACATCCTATAAATTTAGGTCATTTTTCTCAAAAATTGTTCTCCATCCTCAAGAGTCCCAAGACACACTCAATTAAAGAGGAAAACTAAATAGAATGTAAATACCTAAAAGCGGGTAATGGGGTGTTACAAACTCCACACCATAATAGTTTCTATCCTCGAGAAGTTGTGTGGAAGAATGAAGTTTAGTAAAGAGGTGAGAACATAGCTCCCTCATTAATGAAACATGCTCCCAGGTCTCATGATAATATTATATATTCTCCTATAACACTCTGACTAATGGAATAGGCTTCATATGCAAGACTTTAACTTGATATTTAATGATCTCAACTAGATACCCAATATTAGAAACATCTAGATCTAACTAAATCTCTTCCCAACTCAAAACATGAGTTGGATCTGGATGGTATTTACTTAGTTTCAATATATGGAAAACATCATGTATGTATATAAACTAAACCATCAATGCTAACTGATAAGAAACATGACTAATATTCTCAGTGACCTCAAATGTTCCAGCATATCTTGGAGTTAGATTTCTCTATTTTCAATGCCGACAGTGACCCAACAGAGGAGAAACTTTAAAGAAAACTTGATCACCTATGAAAAAAATAAAGGATGAAATCATTGATCTGCTAATATTTTTTCTGAATCTACACTATAACCAGACACAGAAGTATATTCTAAATTCTCATACACATATCCTAAACCAAACTTTGGCCCACTAAAGAAGCTCTTCCCACCTCTTCCCAATAAAGAGGTGATTTGGATAGGCGGCCATAGAAAGCTTAAAAAGGATACATTATAACTGATGAATGATAAATTTTGTTATAAACAAACTCAACCAATCTCAAATGGTTATCTGGTGATCCACTGAAATCCAAGACACAAGTATAGAGCATATCCTCCAGAATCTAAATAGCGTGCTTTGTTTGATCGTCTGTCTGTGGATGATAAGTTGTACTCAATCTGACATGGGTCCCAACCACCTCTTGGAGACTCATCTAGAACCTTAAAGTAAAACTTGGATCCCTGTTTGAAACAAGAGTATAAGGAACCCCATCTAACCTCACAATTTATTACTCATACAGATTACCTATATCTTTAACTTTTGCGGTGTCTTTAATCAGAATAAAAGGATATGACTTTTTCAATATATCAATAACAACCCAGATAGAATTCCTCCCTTTCATATCCCATTTTAATCTAAAAAATTCCTAGATACCTCATCACATTTCCAAACCAACACTGGAAGAGGCTGGATCAAACGAGAAGGTTTCAAATTATCTAAATTTATCTGTTGGTAGGTGTAATAATGGGACACATAATCAACAATGTAGTGCTTCATACCTAGACACCAGAATCATCATCTTATGTCATAATACATATTTTTAGTTCCCATATGAATGGCCTAAGAATAACTATTAAAATTAAAAAACTGATCTCCTCACAGATTCTGGGATGAAAAACATATCCCCAAAATTGAGAATACCATCTGAAGAGAGAGACCAACCAGAAACAGTCTCCCCACTATATAGGGTTTCTTGAATTCCTATGAACTTGGCATCCTACTAATGACTCTTCATAATATACTCAAGGAGAGATTATGATAAACAAACACTGTTCAGAACCATACTTGAAACATCCTCCCGAGTATCTAGATTCAATAGGGAAAAAATACCCATAAGGTTCCATTGTTCCTTCGATTCCAAAATAGTTTGCGATGAAAATTTCCTACTAAGAGAATCTGAAATGAAATTCCCTTTCCCTAACTAGTAGGTGATATTGGAGTCAAGAATCTGAAGGTATTCCACCCACCACCTTTATCTAAGATTTGATTCTTTCTGAGAAAATATATTGCTAAAACTCTTATATTTAGAAAATACTATGAACATTTCCCCAAAAAGATAATGTTTCCAATGCTTAATCACATGCATAATTGTGGCAAGCTCTAAATCATGAGTGGGGTAATTCTTCTCATACATTCAAAGATAAAGAGATCTGTAATCTACCACATGGTCATCTTGAATAATCACACAACCCAAACCAATTCCAGAAGCATCACAGAAAACCATATATCCTTTTTTGGGATCAGGTAATATCAGAATAGGAGCTTATGTCAGAATTCCTTTCAACTCATCAAAATAAGACTAACACTTTGCATCCCATATGAATTTCACCCCTTTCTTAGTGAGATAGGTCAAATGTGATTCCAAATCGATAGTATTTATAAAGACCAAGGAATCTATAAATTTCAAAGACATTTTGTGGTTCTTACCCTGAAAAAAAAATACTTTAGATTCTCAAGATCAACTAATATTCCATGCTTGGAAATCACATGAAAAAATAATTAAACTTCTTGAATCCAAAATCGACATTTAGAAATATTTTCATATAAATGGTGAATCCTCAAGATTTCTAAAACCAAACTTAGATGGTGCTCATGTTCATACTAAAACCTTGAATAAAACAAAATATCATCCATGAATATTACTAAAAAGTGTTGAGATAATGATGGAATATCTAATCCATCAAATCCAAAAAAAACTAAAGGAGTGTTATTCAGACCAAATGGACTCACAAGATATCTATAATGGCAATACCTACTCATAAAATCTGTATTTGGTATATCAGACTCCCAAACTCTAAGTTGATGACAACCTAACTGAAGATAAATCTTCAAAAACCAATTTTCACCCTTTAACTGATCAAACAAATCATCCACACAAGGAAAACGAAACTTGTTCTTAACCGTTACCCAGTTCAACTTTCGATAGTCTGTAAAAACTCAGAGTGAACCATCAGCCTTCTTAGAAAATATCATTGGGGCTGCCCAAGGAGAAACAGTAGGGAGAAAAAAACAATTTTCCACCAAATCTTCCAATAGAGTCTTGATCTCTTTAAGCTCTACTAGTTCCATATGATAAGAAGGTATAGAAATCAGCTACGTTCCTAGAACCAATTCAATAATAAACTATAATACCTTATCTAGAGGAAGCCAGAAGAAACCATCTAGGTAAACATCATGAAAATATTGAATAATAATGGGAATATCAACAAAAGAAAAAATTTTGATAAGAATAACTATTATATTAGACAAAAGACTTATGAGATCTCGGTGGAAAGTTCCTCCATGATTAGACCTCAGATCCCACTCTCTCTAAATAAATCATGATCTCCCATCATCCATAGGAAACGTGACGCACCGATGATAAAAATCAACCTAATCACCATGAGAAACAAGATAATACATCCCGATAATGACATCAAACAGTTCCTATTCAAGAATGAGAAAATACCAAACTAACGCCCCATCAACTATCGATAGCACACAATAAGGACACTAAAACTCCTACTCTTTCCTCTTCCTAAGAGTTGTCGTTAACTCTATAACAAAATATGTGATCTTTCTTGGAATGTTAACATTATCAAGAAAACATATAGATATAAATCAGGGGGAGAAACACTATAAAATAAAGAAATTGCTACTGAGGATGTAATAAATATGGTACCTCTCACTTTCACCGGACCCACATCAACCTCTGTAGAAACTCATCTAATATGTGAAGGTGCTTCACTATTGATCCCTATGGCTAGAGCCCTATCATATTTGAATAATCTAAGTATGATGTAGTAGTTTTTGGAGCTGAAAGTCCCTAAGAATATCGAGGTGTAGACATAGCATGATAGAAACGCTACAGATGACCATAACATCCACCAATATTGCACATCTTAGTAGGTGAAGGATATGAATGTCATGTGTGTCTAATCTAGACATGTTGATAGCAAGTTAGAGGCACATAATTACTATAACCAGAGGTTCTCAAGTGGTATGCTGTCGAGAACCACCTCCACCACTACTGTGGTGATCTTTCCACTTTCTCTTCTTCCTAGGAGCACCACTGAAGCTACAACAAGGTGGAAGATAATGGGTAGAATATCCAACCTTGAATTCCATATTCATTTCTACCATCATATCTTTGTCCATTGTCTCTGTATAGGTCAATAGATTCAGCATAAATACCTATGATCTGGTATTCGGTTGTAAACCCTATAGTACTTATTAGCTTTCATATGGTCATTCTTCACAACCACTGGTGAAAAAAATACTCATCAAACTGATTGGTGTACACCGACACCAAAATTTATCCCTTATACAAAGAGAGGAACTATAGAGGCTTCGCCATTATCAGCAACTCTGGACAAAATTTTTGGAAGAAGACAGCCTTGAAACCCATTTATTCCAAGCCCACTTGCCTATCCTTCTACACTACAGAATCCCACCAATTATTACTAGGACCCTCGAATCTGAATACTACACACTTCACATTGATACGCTAAGATGTATCCATGAATTAGGAGATATGATCGATCTTGTTAAGAAATTCCTCTGATACTTGAGATTTATTTGTAAATTTAAATAATGATGGATTCTCATGCAAGAACTCCCCTGATCGATCTCTTTCTACTACAGATCATGGTTGTACCTCAAAAATTGTGTTCTAAACTTGTGGAACATTCTGGTCAACAGCATGAATTGCTCACACAGTAGTATCAATAAATTTCTGATCCATCATAGGGTTCCCTTGAGGATCATCAGTTGTACCCACATGAGGAACTCACAGAATACATCTTGGAGGCATATTATTGCACACCGAAACAAAACAAATGATCAGACATAGAATAATATTAGTTCAAACCATAAAACCTATAATAAAAAACTAAGATTAACATCAAAACTCAAAATAGGAGAAACACAATCCATGATAACTTGATTCTCGTCACGAAAAGAGCTATTCAGTCACTCACCGAAATCTACCTATAAAGTCCCAAAAATCATATCTTCAGTCTATCAAACATACCAAGAAAAGGAAAAAACCCCAAAACTTGGGGCTCTAATACCAAACTGTAATGAACCGACCTGAATAACCTCTCAAAATAGTATATGACCTGATCTTCCACATACTCAAAGGGTGTTCCTGATCCAAATGGGCTGACAACTAGCACTTGGGTATCAAACAATAGAGGGATAAATTTTTACCAACATGAAGTGACAACATGGCATATATACACATTACAAAAAAATAGTGGAAGATATAAATATATGTCATAATAGATAAAGAAAAAAGGAATAAATACAACTGAAAAAGGTAGAAAATAATCTCTAAGAAACAAGTCCAACCACAAATGACTATAACACCAAATAGACACTCTAATAGATCCACATGATTGAATGAGAAACTCCCACCATCTCACCACTAAATACCAAAAACCCAGCTGATAGAAAACCTCATTGCCTCACTATGGGGCCTTGCCTTTCCCTACATCGAAATACATAACTGGGCCTATGCTTCACCAAAGTGGTATGCAGGGTGTGAGATAATAGGCTCAATATGGTCTCACCCAGGTGTTCTATATCAATTTTATGAATAATAATATAAGCATTCTCAACTTTAAATAAAATAGGGAATGATAACGGTTTAATAGTTTTTATATCAAAAGCATGGGGAAAAATTTTAATATCCCCTTTTTTCAAATTTCTAAATAAAACAGGTAAATTAGTTTCAAATTATTTCATAAAAATATAACACAATGGATATATCATGTCAAAAAAATCATGTATCACATATCATATCAAACCCATGGCACACCTTCAATGGGATCCACCAATAAGGAAGGATTCAACAATGAAAACGAAGGACCATGAATCAATCTAAACATATTATAATTGATCTAATTAAACAAAAGGTTCAGAAAAGAAGATGAAACAACACATACCTCAAGAACATACACCCACCACACCACAACCAACAAAGGAAATGTCCCATAGAATAAGATCGCACAATGGATCTAGAGAGAAACAAGAAGAAATATCACCATGGTTCAATGGATCCGATAACGCAACGCAACAGTGCTGCCATGATCAAAGAAACAAATAATAAAAAAGGATCACTCACCTTGAGAGATGAAACCCAACTAAAATTTTGTTCAATCACCCAACAAATCAATATAGATCAAACAGAGACTCCCAAAATTTCTGGAGAAGGGCTCTAGGTCAAGATAAATGAGGGTTGTGGTAGGGTGAATGAAAAATAAGTCAATATAACACCCTAATTTCTAACCAATCAATAGTTACATGATGTGTAACCCCTTTAAGCATCATGTAATCCATGGAGCTAAAGTAAATTGAAAAACCTAACGCCTTTTTATTAAAATGTGATCTTTTAACATTACAAATCATATAACTGTTACACGATGTGTACTCCTTTCATGATGTGTACATAGTTCATGACTTGTGTCTGAAGACCAAGTACACGTCTTGTAATCCCTTGAAACATTGTTTAATCTCCCATAACACAACAGTAAATCTAGATTTTTACACAAAAACCCCAAAACAACTTGTTCGTTCTTCGAACTCAAGGAGAAACCCTCAAATACATTAACACATTTATATCCAGACTTCGTTAATTCAAACAAATATGCATCCCTAAACTTTAGTAAATTTTTTTCATCAAATGTTATCTATCCTAGGTAGTCCCAAGATGCACCTAATTAAAGAGGAAAACTAGAAAAAATAAGGAAAATGCCTAAAAGTGAGTAACAGGATGTTACAAAATACCCACCATAAAACTTTCCATCCCTATAAAGTTATGTGGAAGAATGAATTATGATAAAGGGGTGAGGCCATTGTTCCCTCATCAACGACTCGCACTCCAATATGCCATGAGAATTCAATCTGTGATGACATAACATTATAACCCATGTAATATTCTTCCCACGTAATACTTTCACTTGCAATTCAATGATCTCAACTAGATTCTCAATAACAGAAACTTCAAGCTCTAACTCAATCTATTCCCAACATAAAACATGAGAGGGATCAAGATGGTATTTCCTAAGCTATGATCAATGGAAAGCATTGTGAATTTCTATCAACTGAACTGGTAATGCTAACTGATAAGCAACCTACCAAATCCTCTTAGTGACCTCAAATGATCCAATGTATCTTGAATCCAACTTTACCTATTTTCTAAGTTGATGGTGATCGAGCCTATGAGAAACTTAGGAAAACCTGATCACCTATGAAAAACTCCAAAGGATGATTTTTTTTATCTGCAAAAAAAATTCGAATGAATCTGCTTTGTAACCAGAAATCAATGTATATCCTAAATCCTCACAAAAATATCAAGAACCAAACTCGGTCTCATCAAAGAAGCTTCTCCCGCCTCTTACCAATAAATAGGTGATATGCATGGGAAACCATATAAATCCTCAAGAGGATCCATTTTGATCGATTATTGATAACTTTTTTATAGGAAAACTCAACCATTCATAGATGGTTATCCCACGATACACCAAATTCCAAGACAGAGGCAGGAATCATATCCTATAGAATATAAATAACACACTTGGTCTCACCATCTGTATGTGGATGATAAGATATACTAAATCTGAACTAAGTACCCATCACCTCCTAGATATTACTCCAAAACCTCTAAGTAAACCTAGTATCCCTATATGAAACAATAGAATAATGAACCCCATGTAACCTCAAAATTTCTTTCACATATAGATTAATCAAATCATTACCTTTTTTGGTGTCTTTGATCATAATAAAATGAGATGACTTTTTAAACTGATCAATCACCACCCAGATAGAATTCCTCCCTTATGAATTTTATGGTAATCTAACAAAAAAATCCATAGATACCTCACCCCATTTTCAAACTAGTACTATAAGAGGCTAGAGCAAACCATAAGGTTTAAAATGCTCTACCTTTATCTATTGGCAGGTGTAATAGTGGGACACATAATCAGAAATGTCGCTCTTTATACTCAGCCACTAGAATTTCCATCTGATGTCATAATACATCTTCACAGTTCCTAGATAAATGGCCCATAAAAAACTATTATAATAAAATAAAACCAATATCCTCACTAATGTTGGGGTGACAAACTGATCCCTAAAATTAAGAATACCATCTATAAAGAGAGACCAACCAAAACTGATCTCCCCACCATATAGGGTTTCTCGAATTCCTCTAAAATAAAAATCCTATTGATGACTCTATATAATAGAATCAATGAGAGGTGATGATAAATTAACACTAGTCATTACCATACATCAAACATCCTCCCAATAATCCAGATGTAACAGAGAGAAAAACCCATATGGTTCCACTCTTCCTTCGATTCGAAAACATCTTGTGATGACACTTTCCTTCTAAGAGTGTCTGTAATGACATTACCCTTCCCTAGGGTTTAGAGGATATCAAAGTCAAAAATATTAATGTATTCCACCCACCACCTTTGTATAAGATTAAATTATTTCTAAGAAAATATATAGGTTACACTCTTATGGTTAGAACATACAGTGAACATTTCCCTAAAAATATAATGCTTACAACACTTAAGAGCTTACATAACTATGGAAATCTCTAAATCATGAGTGGGTTAATTATTATCATGAGGTCAAAGTTGATGAGAGTCATAAGTTACTGCATGATCATATTTCAAGATCACACAAACCAAACCAGTTCCAGAAGAATCACAAAAAATCACATATCCTTTAATAGGATCAGGTATGATCAGAATAGGATTTGATTTCAGTATCCCTTTAAAATATTCAAAACAATACTAACACTTTTTATCCCATATGAATTTCACCCCTTTATTGGTAAGATCAGGCAAAGGTGACACAAACTTTGATAAATCCTTGATGAACCAACGATAGTATCCAAAAAGATCAAGGAAGATCTAAATTTCAAAAGACATTATGAGGATATTCCCATGACAAAAAAAAAACCTTTAACTTCTTAGGATCAACTGATAATTCATGCTCAAAAATAGAATGCCTCAAAAATTTCACTTCTTGAATCCATAAATTAAATTTAGAAATATTTCCATACAAATGGTGACTCCTTGGGATTTCCAAAACCAATCTAAGATGGTTCTCTTTCTCATGATCAGACCATGAATAGACCAAAATATCATCCATGAACACTACCACAAAATTGTTGATATATTGATGGAATATATGATTCATCAAATACAAAAAAAAATTAGGAGTCTTAGTTAGACCAAATATCATCACAAGATATTCATAATGGTCATACCTACTCCTAAAATACATCTTCAATATATCATACTCTCAAACTCTAAGTTGATGATAACTCGACCAAAGATCAATTTTCAAAAACCACTCCCCCCCCCCTTTAATCGATCAAAAATCATCCACACAAGGAAAAGGATATTTTTTCTTTACCGTTACCCAGTTTAAATTTTGATAGTCCACTCAGAATCAGAGTGAACTATCTACATTCTTAGAAAAGAGAACAGGGGATGACAAATACAAAACACTAGGGTGAACAAAACACGTCTCTACTAGATCTTCCAACTAAATCTTGATCTCTTTCAACTTTAATGGTGTAATTCGATAAGTGGGTATTGAGATCATGTTTGTACCTAGCACCAGGTTAATTATAAACTCTACCTCCCTCTCTAGAGGAAGACTGGATAAATATTCTAGGAAAATGTTAGGAAAATCTCTAATAATGGTTGGGTGATTAGTAAGAGAAGAAACATCATCGGGCACAACTTCTACAGTAGAAAATAGACTCCTAATCTCTAAATGGGAAGGTCATTTACAACCATACCTCAAATATTTCTCTCCCTAAGACACATGTGAGCTCCCATATTCCACAGTATACATTACACACCAGTTATAAAAATCAACCTCATCATGATGAGAAAAAATCCAATCTATCCTGATAATGATTTCAAACAGATCCAGATCGGGAATAAGAAAATATAAGACTAACTCCACATCAGCTATCAAATCACACAAGAATACTAAAACCCCTACTCTTTTTTGGGACCAAGTTGGATAGAAAATAAAGTAATAAGAGTTTGTTGTTACAGAGTGTTGTCTTTTGTTGTCAAAGAAGATAAATTAAATCACTTTGTAAAGAACATGGAAATCAAACGATGCTTTGCTGATATGTATTTCTAAAATATCATAAGTTAGGATAACTTGTGATGCAATCCTTATGAAGGAAATGGGGAGAAACGATGATTCCAGACATATACAGTTTTGATTAGAAGGAATGGTGTTTCTAGAAGAGAGGGAAGTTTCAATACATCCCATTGAAACTCTGAAGATGCTAAAGCTGATCTAAAAAAGGATATATATCATGATAGTGGGTTTTGTGATGAAATCAGTTGTTTTTTTAATATGCCAGATGATAGTGAAGTAGCATCGGCATTCTTGCCCAAGTAGATTTTAAGGTGGCATTGTTTCCCAGTGTTTGAAAAAAATTTGGGGCTGAAAATCAGGAGATGGAGAAATGTGATTTTGGAAAAGGATGTTGCGCACAAGTTTGAAGATGGTGTGGTATGTTGCATGCAAGTGGAGTTACATGATACGAACATCAAAATCTAGAAAAGGAGAGGCTTTCGTAAAATATTAGGTTTTTGTGCGCAAGATTGAAGAGAGTTTGGAATCTTGCGTGCAAGGCATGATTCAAGGTCCAAACTTCAAAAAATGGGAAAAGGCATGAAGTGCGTGAAAGATTCAAAGAAGTGTGAGAAAGATGAGGTTGGAGCGAAAGAGACTTACGTACCCAATGTGACGTCAAATGGGGTTTTGCGTGACGCGTCAGGATCTTGCGTGATGCATTGGGGTTTCTGCGTGTAGGGGTTGATGAGGTCTATAAATAAGAGGTGAGCCCGTCACATGAGGTGTGCTCGACACTTAGAGAAATCTCGATCTCTAAGGTTCGGGAAAATATTAAGAAATGGAGAGTGTGCGAAATAAATAGAGTTGTGCACAAAAAGAAGAAGTTGTGTGCAAGAGGTGTTTCACGACAAAAGTTAAATCTTGCACGCATGGCATAAAAGTTGCACACGTGACACCTAAAAGGGTGCACGAAAGATTTGGGGTATTCGCACGTATTCGATTGTGCGTAATATAGTTCTTAACAACTTCTGAGAAAGTAAGTGAAGATTTGTACTTCAAATAATACACCTGTTCAATTGTAAAGAAGCACTGAAATACTGTAATTCCCTATTTGTGCTAAGAGGGTGCACACACACTTGTGTATTGTTTTTCAAGTGATACACGAGTGTAAGGGTATATCCTAATCATTTTATTTCACATAAAAGGATTGTTTTTTAGCAGATTGTGTGGTACTAGATTATTTACGTACCATACCAAGGACGTAGCTACTCTTGTTGAGTAGTGAACCTTGTAAATCTTGTGTTCCTGTGGTTGTGTGTGTTCAACAGAGAAGAAAATATTTAACGGGAGTCGAAGGTTGTTTCAAAAATAAGGAAACATAAAAAGAAAATGACATCACTGATTCACCCCCTCCCCCTCTCAGTGATACTTAGATCCTGATTGGGAACTTCAATTGGTATCAAAGGGAGGTTCCCTTCGTTTGTTCTTTTCTGAAGTTTTGAAGAGAAGTTGTGATTGAGAATCTGAATTGCGTGAACAGTAAGGGGATTCCGATATTTGATGGAAATAATTATCATATTTGGAAAGATATAATGATGCCTTATCTTATATCTCTTGGGTATGAAGTTCTTGAAACTACAACAGATGTATTTTCTCTTATTGATGATAAGGTTCCTCTTACACCTGTTGATAAGAAGAATATTGAGAATGATGGAAGAGATAAAAATGAATTACTCTCATCTCTTTCTAAGAGTGAGTTTTTGAGATTTAAAGGTGTTATTATAGCTAAAGGAATATGGGATAAGCTGAAGAACATCTATGAAGGAAATACAAAAGTAAAGAAGGCAAAACTAAAAATATGGAGGTTGAAGTATGAAGACTTGAAAATGGGAGGGTCTAAATCTGTTGGAGACTTATTTACAAGGGTTGATGATATTGTCAGTACAATCAAAAGTCTTGGTGAAAAGTTGGAAGATTCTATAGTTGTTGAAAATATCTTGAGAATTATACCTGACAACTTTGATGTTAAAGTTTCATCACTGGAAGACAGATACCCTGAAAAATTATCTCTGGATGATTTGCATAGCACTCTTATAACTTATGAAATGAGAAGAGAGAAAACTATGAAAAGAAAAACAAAAGCTGATAGAGAAATGTCTTTCAAGGCTGCAAAGAAAGAGAAGTCGAAGAAAATTCATATTGAAGAATAATCTGGTGAATCCGACTCTGAAAATGAGGTATGTCAAAATTTTGATGAAATTTTATCCTTGTTTTCTAAAAATGTTCAAAGAGGCACAGGGAAATACAAATGGAAACTCCCTTTAAAATGTTTTAAATGTGGAGATATTGGACACTTTGCGGCTAATTGCCCTCAAAAAGGGAAAGATGAAGATAGTGATGAAGAAGACAGAAGACTAAGAAGGTCATAGAAGAAACAGGGTGGAAAAGATAAATATTCTGGTAGAGGTAAGAATAAAAAGTTCTTCAAATCAAAAGGAATAAGATTTTTGTCAAAAGATGAAAAAGATGATAATAGAGAGACTGAATCTGAAAAATTTGTTATTGAGAAAGCTAGAGAGAGTGTCTTTTTGCAATAGTAAATAATGATGATTATGAGAGTAGTAGTACTGAAGATGAAGAAACTCAACTTGAATAGTATCTGAAAGAAGAGATGAAGGAATGTTTGAGAAAGATTAGGAGGCTTGAGAAGGAAAACATAAAATTGAAAAATAAAAACTCTTCATCAAATGACCAAACATGTTTTCTTGACAAGAAAGAAAAATATAAAAATGAGATTGATGATCTTAAAATTTCTCTTGAGAGAGAAAAGAATCGTAATGATCATCTAGAAGTAAATCTGAAGGCAAAAGAAGATGAGTTGGAACTTTTCCAACATAAACTTTCTAAAGCTGAGGAAACGAACAAAAGGTTCAAAAATTCTGTTACAGAGGTAAAACTCTACAATTTATTCATATCAAATATATTTTCATTTCATTAATTAATTATTCCTTTTTTTGTTTTTAGGAAACATTGGATGCTTATTGTGGTCAATTTAGATACTTCAAAGATTTATTTCCTAGATTCAATGCATGGATACCCAATAAAACGACCACACATGAGGACATATTCCAATTTGTAATACACTACATCCAACATTTTAGAACAAAACTTCAAGTTATATATTTTATATTAGGTTTTAATGATAATTCTATTACGATAAAGAGGTGTATAAATATCATGGAAATCATGGCGTGAGGACATCCCGTGCATACAAGGATCCTAAAAAGTTCTACAAGTGGACAGGTATCAGGGTATGTATAATAAGATTTTACTATCCCAACACATATCAAACCAAATTACTTATTTTTCTCAATGTTTCTACAATGTTTGAAACAAATAAATAGAAAATATTTTGGTTATTATGTTTGTAAATTTATGAGAGAGATCATATTCCATCAACAAACTAGATTTCCCAAAGAGGTATTTTTGAAGATAATTACTATTTCATTTAAAACATTTATTAATCCTTTGTGTATTTATATTTTTTTAGTACTACTATGATGGTCGAAGATTCTCGTATTCACAAGATGACATAGATTTGTTTAGAAATGAATATGAAGCATACCTAATAGTAGAATGTACACATATATCATGAATATGTAACTTCTATAGAAGTAATGGATTGTTTCATATTTATGTTTAATTTATTTATTTTTAGCATTACTCACATAAGAATTGTTTTTTTTATACAAGTGGATTATTTTGTTCGAGTTAGGGTGGTTTGTTTGAAGCTACTCATGCTCATGAGAGATTGGACGTTGAGACTACAACTGAGATAATTACAATAAGGAAGTGGGTCAAGAATGTATATAACTGTCATGAAAAGTTAAATTCCTACTGCTTATTTAATTAATTTTGTCATCATTTTATCTACTATTTATAAGTTAATTTTTTTATCATTTTTATCTTATCACTACTAGAATTAGAGGTATTTGTAATGGGCTATTTGCGATGGGATCTCGTCGCAAATAGGCTTTAGCGACGGGGCCCCGTCGCAAATAGCCATGTTGCAGAAAACAACGTCTCAAATAAGTCTTCAATTATATACATTATATATAAATAAACCTTTTGAAACGGGCCCATCACAAATAATTCTTCGATTATATACATTATATATAAAACCCTTTTATGATGGGCTCGTCGCAAACACAATTTGTGACGGCCTCATCGTCCCATCGCAAATAATATTTTTAAAAATTTATATTTAAATTATTTGTGACGGGAGCCCATCGCAAAAGATCTCATCGCAAATACTAAATATAATAAAAAATATATTTAATAAAATTATGATTAATGAAAAAATTACATTAATATTATTAAAATAATAAAAAATAAATAAAAAATATTAAAATTATCATTATTCTCAAAAAAATATAAAAAAATCATCAAATATTATTATTATTATTATTATTAGTAAAATAAATAAACATTAAAAAATGTAATACTAAAAAAATATATTTAATAAAATTATGATTAATGAAAAATTAATATTAATATTATTAAAATAAAAAAAATAAAAAATTATTAAAATTCTCAATATTTACAAAAATATATAAAAAATCATAAAATATTATTATTATTATTATTAGTAGTAAAATAAACAAATATTAAAAAATATAATGCTAATAATAAATAATAATATATTGAAAAAATTAAATTATGTAATATTTGCACCAATATAAAAGACAGAAACTGTAAATAGTTCATATTACAAAAAATATTGAATTCAAATGTTTTTAACATAGAAAAAATCACTGGGGGTCATCTTCTGGAGGAGGTGGAGGAGTTTTAGGAGATGGTAGAGGAAACTCCATCCCTAAAATATGAGTCAGACGTCGCATGTACTCCATCTACTCATGATACTGATGTTGCTGCTGCTACTGCCATCGATGCATCTCCTCCTCATGCGGTTGTTGTTGTTGTTGTTACTGACGCATCTCTTCATGTTGCTTCTGCAAACTCTCTATAAGCTCAGTTTGAGTTCGCAACTGCTCCTGATACTGTGAGGCAGAAGATGATGCCTCTCCACGAGCTTCTCTTGAGCTAGACGATGACATCACAGCAGTACCATAATAAGTACCAGGATTCAAATGAGAGATGATACCAACTACTCAGCCCTTCTCAAAGCCATACTAAGTCGCCTGCAACCATGTCGCCTCATCGAAATGGTGGGCACTAGTCTGATCAGTCGTCTCGTCCTGACTCTTAGGCTGTGTCTGAGAGGTCTTAGCCTCATATGACTACTTCAATTCCAATTTGAAATTAAAATTGTGAAAATTTTATATGCAGTTAATTTTCAAACTGAAAAAAAATACTAACCACAATCTGATGCTGGCGATCACCTCTAATCTCTCTAGTGGCTGGATCACTGTACATCCTCCGATAAACATCATACTTCGTAATATCAGGATGCTTGAATGCCTACAAAAATATAAAATAAACTGTTTATATTTAAAGTTATATAAAATATTTAAAAAATATAATTACCAGATTCTCTCTATGTGTACTAAATGTACGACTACCAGGTTGATGTGTCACCTCCTATCTCCCTCAGTTCTGCCGACCCACTGAATATCTCCTCTGAAATCCACCACTCAACTAGTGTAAACATAATCCATCCCAAACATGATATGAAATATAATATGGTCGGTGGGCTATACACGACTCGTCAAATTTTTTCACTCATGCTTTCTTAATGGTCGTTCTTCTCAAATTGTGCAAAAACTGACAAAAACGGTCATGCATAGACACCTGCCATGATGCATGGATAGCGTCGCACATGCTATCATCAATGGGATACCATAAACCCTACAAATAATTTATAATATCAAGTTATTAATAAAATAAATTTCAAAATAAATATTATTTATTTATGTACCAGCCAATGATTGAACATGTCGAGCCGCACATCAACGGGAATCTATTCTCATGTGATCCATGGCTAAGAAAAATAATTGCGCAAGATAGTGCTCCCTTTTTCAACAGCTACATGAGCAAAAATGTGAAAAAAGAATAAATAATCAAACAATTAGTATATATATAAATAAATTAATGAAAGCTAACTAAAATATACAGGTTACCATACCTCTGTGTGCATGGATCGAAGCCAAAACGTGGACGTCGCTCGGGGATAGGGTCAGGAATCATCAGTTACGCAAGACCACACCCCCTCTGCGTACCCCCTGAACCGCCAGTAGGCTGGGGGTTAGATGATCTAAAATCCCCATCATCCAAAGGTAGCTCAGCCTTCTGCAACTCATTAAATAGATCAGGATCCATCTAAAACACAAAATTATTGTTTTTATCAGATAGTTGAAAATAACTATTATATATAGATATATATTAGTTATGATTATAACCAGCATTTAACTGTGTCAATGCCATCTTCATCCTCATCACCATAATTATCAATGTCAATGTCTTAATCTTCCTCCTCAACATCATCAATATCCATATGAGTTTCAGTTCCATCATCTCTTGTCATTTCAAATTCATTTGTAATATCATTAACATCTTTGTCATCATCGATCCTTAATTGTGGGTTGTCATCATCAATATTCATGTATCTTTGTGAAAAAGATAGATTTTGAGCAGTCTCTTGAAAAATTTCAATTCCTTCCACTTTAGCGGAACCACATTTAGTTTGAGTAAACTAATTTTCCTGAGATTTCATTTTTATTATGCTCCACCAATCACTCAAGTCTCTTGAAGTAACGGAGTACTTTGTGTAATAAATTTGATGTTCCTGTTGAGCCAGTAATAATGGTTCATTTACTGCAAGAAGACTTTTATATTTAATATAGATGATTCCATGAGTCTGATGAACACGCAAGCCTCTCTCAGTATCCAACCACTGACATTTAAACATCATTATGTAATTATGTCCTAGATAACACAGCTCAATAATTTCATCCAAAATTCCATAAAAGTCAACTTCAGTTTCTCTATGATGCGATCCTCTCAAGCAAACTTCATTGTTCATTATTATTTTGTTTTGATTCCCCATATTCATGTGTATGAAATCGAAAACCATTCACCATATATGAATTATAAGATTTAACCTTTTTGGATGGTGGGTTACTCAATATACACAGTCGCTTATCAATTTTATCAACATGCTGAGACACCTAAAAAATTTTAAAATAATTATCAATATAATAAATAATAAACAGAATTGATATTAAACCATCAATAATTTATGTTACCAGTTTTTGAAACCATTGAGAGAGAGAGAAAATTCCGCGTTCTTCAACAGTAGCTGTTGTAATTTATGGAAGTTGTTTCTTGATATGATTATCATATAACCTACAAATAAAATAAGTTTACATACTATAACATAAATTGTAGAATAAGTGATAGAACCACTCACAGTACAAATGATATCATTTCTTCACAGTTGAGCAGAACATATGTATGAGCTCTGTGATGTTCATCATCTGAAAGTCATCGTTCATGAACTCCACCGAAGCCAATATTTGGATGATTAAAAAATGATAATTAATTTTCCATTTAGTTATTAACATTACCCTAATTTCATCTCATGCGATTGTGTTTTGAGGGATATTCAGATTCAAAATAATGAGAGCAGATAAAAAAAGCAATTTCCTCTTGCAAATAAGATTCAGCAATTGAGCCTTCAACTGATGCTTTGTTACGTACTTTTTTCTTCAATTTATGCATGTATCTCTCAAATGGGTACATCCATTGAAACTGTACTAGACCTCCACATTTAGATTCATGTGGAAAATGTAATATTAGATGTTCCATTGAGTCAAAGAAAGCCGGTGGAAAGATTTTTTTCAGTTTACATATAATTACAGCAACATCTTCTTCCAGTTTTCTTAGCGCATCGTAGTCTGTTGTCGCTGCACAAATGTCTCGAAAAAAATATGATATGTCTGTTACCAAATCCCAAATCATAGAATTCAACAAACCTCTGAATCCAATCAGCATAAGTCTTTCCATTATAACATGACAATCATGACTTTTTAATCTGGTAATATAACCATTCTTAAAACATCTGCCCAAATTGGAAGCAAAGTCATATGGAAGTCTCAAATCTACAATCCACTAACAAAATAATAAGCGACTCTCTTTGGATAGTGTATAAGTTTCTTTTGGCTTCATTAACCTATGTGATCTGACATTTTCAAATAGTTCAAGTTCTGATTGCCTGCAAATTTGGGTAAGATCTAATCGTGCATTTACTGTATCTTTGGTCTTACCTAGTGTATCCAAAACTGTATGAAATAAATTATCAAAATAGTTCTTCTCAATATTCATAACATCCAACGTGTGGCGGACCAACAAATTAGACCAATATGGAAGATCCCAAAAAATGCTTCGTTTTATCCAATTATGTTCTTTCCCAAAGCCATGAATTTTCTGTTGGTTTACTGTTGACCCAAATTTGATGGGAGGTAATGAAAATACAACTGATTTTAACTCTATACCTGAGATCATTTTTGTTGGTTCATCCCTTTCAATTGTACCTTTTCTGAAATGAGATTTGTTCCTCCGAAAAGGATGATCGATTGGAAGAAATCTGTGATGACAGTCAAAATAGTAAGGTTTTTTTCTATTGATGAGCATAAAGGCTTTGTTGTCTTTCATATTGTAAGGACATGATTTCAAACCATGTGTACTCTAGCCAGATAAGAGGCCATATTCCGGAAAGTCACTAATCTAGTACATCATTGCAGCTTTTAATATGAAATTTTGTTTCACAGCAACATCATATGTACTAACATCATCACTCCACAATGCATTTAACTCATCAATCAATGGTTTCAAATAAACATCAATATTATTTTTTAGATGTCCTGGGATTAATAAGGTCAAAAAGATATAGGGCTTCTTCATCAACATCCATGGAGGTAAATTGTACGGAGTTATAAAAATAGACCAATATGAATAATGACTACCATAAGAACCAAATAGACAGAAACCGTCAGTAGAAAGACCAAATCGCACGTTTCGGGCTTCTAAATCAAAAGACGGGTGCAGACGGTCAAAAGGTTTCCATGAATCACCATCAGATGGATGATTCAAGATTTTATTAGTTGAAATCTTGGTTTTGTGTCTTGACATCATTGACATTATGTTCTGAGACATAAATAAATGTTGCAACCTGGGTGTAAGGGGGAAATATCTCAACTGTTTTACTAGAATCGATACAGACTTCCCTGGTTAAGCTTCTTTATACCTCGATTGTCCACATGTGGGATAACTATCCAACGAATCATTTTCACCAGAATATAAGATGCAATCATTTGGACATTCATGAATCTTCCAATAACTAAGGCCTAGATTATGAACCAACCTCTTACTCTCATAGAAATTTTCAGGCAACATATTTCCTTCAGGTAACAGTGTTTTAACCCAAGAAAATATCTGATCAAAACAGTTGTTTGACATTTCAATATATGATTTAATAGCCATAAATTTTGCAACCGCTTCTAATTTTCTTATCTTGCAACCAGGATATAATGCATCCTCATCAAACCTCAACAACTCAAAAAAATCAGATGGTGCCAACTCAGGAGTTAAATCAATATCATCTTGAGTTTCAGTTTGTTGAACAGATGGACCTGCAACATCATGTACTAAATTTTTAAACCGTGATGGATTCAGAATCAATTTATTAGTATCTTATCTGGAACTGCATTCACCGTGTTGATACCAAAAAACATAATCTGATTGAAAACCAAACCGCAAGAGATATCCCCCAACCTTGTCAAATGTGTCAAATGTTCTGAGAGCACATTTTTTACAATGACACTTTATTGTGCCTTCTAAAACATATTCTGGTTTTGATGATGCAAATGATAAGAAAGCTTCAACACCCTCAATATATACAGGATTTAAACTAGAACCGTTTAGATTTCTACGCTGATTTATCCAAGTGCGGTCATCTAATAATGACTATTGTCGACTTCCGTATTCCATATTTTTCTAAAAAATATAAAATCATTACTATTTTTGAATAATTTGAAATTATAAAAACACTATCTGAAAAAAAAAAGATAAATAATCACAACTACTTCTTAATAATAGCCATTACTTACAAGCGACACAATTTCCAGTAGATTGATGGCTACTCTTTTGTCCGAAGGCTCATTTACTTGAAACTTTCTCACACAGAAATCACAATGAAGAATCTTCTCAGAGGTACACATATTCATTCTCGTGTTGCAAGTAAATGAGTTGTCAGACGAAAGAGCCCCCTTTTCGTCGATGAATCATCTTCTTGCAACTGTCATCGCCTGAACACATTATGAAAAATGTGGTCCTACGAATTCATATTCAAACTCGCGCATATGAGATTGTATATAAAAACGTAAAATCATACTTTTCATAATGTTTTGAGTCGGTGAAAGTTGAAAGGAGAAGAGTCATCGAGCAAAAGAAGTTTCGTCAATCCACTGGAAATTGTGCCAAGTGATAACAAGTTATTACAATTTATTACAATTGATTTTCTTCCTAATTGTTCTTATTTCTTACTAATTGTTACAAATTGTTACAGTTTATTACTAATTGTTACAATTTATTACTAATTGTTACAATTTATTACTAATTGTTACAATTTATTACTAATTGTTACTAATTGTTACAAATTGTTACAAATTGTTACAAATTGTTACAAATTGTTACAAATTGTTACAAAATGTTACAAATTGTTACAAATTGTTACACTTTGTTACAAATTGTTACAAATTGTTGCAAATTGTTACAAATTGTTACAAATTGTTAACTATTATTACAAATTGTTACAAATTGTTAACTATTTATTAATAATTATTACTAATTATTCCTAATTATTACTAATTATTCCTAATTATTCCTAATTATTCCTAATTATTCCTATTTATTCCTATTTATTACTATTTATTCCTATTTATTACTATTTATTCCTATTTATTACTATTTATTACTAATTATTCATAATTATTCGTAATTATTTGTAATTGTTACTAATTATTCGCAATTCTTGCTAATTATTACTAATTATTACTAATTATTCTTAATTATTCTTAATTATTCTTAATTATTCTTAATTATTCTTAATTATTACTAATCATTACTAATTAATAGTAATTATTAATAATTATTCTTAATTATTCTTAATTATTCTTAATTATTCTTAATTACTACTAATTATTAATAATTACTACTAATTATTACTAATTATTACTATGTATGTAAAGACCCGTAAATTTCAAGAAATTTTTTTTTTCTTAATTTCTTTGGGATTTTACGAGTACGCAGTTTCTGACGGCACCTGATTCTGAGGCCCAGTGTGCCCGAAATCAATTTTCGAAGTTTAGCTCGGGTACGTTCAGTGAACAAACGAGCGGGTTTTCCTAACTTTTGAACTGGTGCTCGGAATCGAAATCCGAGGGCACCGATGAAACCGCAGCACCGGTAATTGCTTAGGAAGACCTTTTCTGGAGTTGTGTTTGCTCGTGAAGAGATGTTAAAAATGTGGATTAAGAAATAAGTGAAACAAGTTGTGTAACAATTTTTCACTTATAAGTGGTTAAATCCCATGTGAGGGAGTTGGGGTGGGACCCACTAAAATCCTAACTCTTGGTAGGATTTTAGTGAGGTGGGGCCACACGAGCCCCCACCTTTTCAAATTCTCTAACCCCCCTAAACCTCCCATGCATTAATTATTGTGGCTACCCTTTTCCACATTAATTCATGTCAACTAAACTCGCCATTAATTTAGACATTTCAAGGCTAATTAATTAAGTGAGTTTAGGTTTTTGAATTTTAAATGGTTGGCAAAAGTAATAAAATAAGGCAAAGCCTTATTTTGTTTTGGTTGCTTCGTTGTGATGAGAGAGGGAGAGTTCTAAACTCCGAAGAACTTCATCTTCCTCATTGAAGAACGCGAAGAACACCGACGCGCCTTCCTTCGTTCTTCTTCCCACATCAAAGGAAGGGAGACGTCGTTCCTCCTCGGACGATCTCTGTCAATGTGTACGGATCCTCACCCCGTGACGCCGCTTTCTGCAACGCTCATCGAACGTCAACTCGTTATCGAGGTAGAGGTTTGTTTTATGTTCGTGATTATTTTGGCATTCATCGATAAATATTTAGCCGCTTGTTATAGAATTGACGGGAGGAGGTCGGACCGCACAAACAAGGTCGACCCTCCTCCCCGTTGTTGTTGTACATCGTAATGGTTTGGAACGAGGCGGCGCGGTGCAACGGCACCGCGCGGGAACGAGGAAAAACGCGGTGAAGGAGCGCGGCGTCGTCGCGTCGCGCCGGCGAAGCCGAAGGATGAGCCGCGGCCAAGGGCGGGCCGCGGCGGAGGGGTGTCACACCGGTCGGACAAAGGCCATGGCGGTGCAGGAAAGGACGGCTGGAAAACCGGTCGCCGATGCAAGGGAAGGCGGGACATGCGGGGGTCCCGCGGCGGCTCACCGGCCGGCCATCACGGATGGCTGGAATCGGAAGAGCCGGGGGTTTGTAACCCCTGACGGCTGGCAAAGTGGTGGGCCCCCCACGTGGGGGCTGCCGTTTCAAAACAAGGGGGCAGCCCCTCCCCCCCCCCTTCCGTATCCGCTCGGCCAACTCTGAGCCGCGGGCCGGACCCCCGCGATGGGCCAGGCCGCACTGGCTGGGCCGGGCTGTGCCAGCCAGGCTGGGCCACGCCCATCTGGGCCGGACCCGAACCCGGGTCGGGTCGACCTGGTTCAGGCCGACCCAGGGGGTGTTGGGTCGGGTCGGTCCGGGCCCAAAACCCCCTAAAATCGGACAACTACGTTCAAAGGCCCATAACTTGGGCTACGAACCTCTGATCGACGCACCATCAGTTGCGATGCGATCATTAGATCGAGAAGGTCATTTCGGTATATTACACTCAAGGTTTTGGAGAACTTTGGGTATGGCCGGGTTGGTTCGAACACGAAACCAATCGGGCCCTCGGAGCGGAAACGCTTATAACTTGAGCTCCAGACGTCCGATTGACGTACCGTCGACTTTTTTGGATTCTTATTAGTGAGACGGTTCTTTTGGATTACTCCTCTCGAGTTTTGGACGCAATTGGAGTATGTTCGGGTTGGTTTTGACTTAAAAACCAATCGGGCCCCTGGGACGAAAAAGTCAATAACTCTCAGACCGGGCGTTCGATTGACGCGCCGTCTGTCACGTTGAGTTCCTATTGATGAGACAGAACTTTGGGATACATCAACTCCAGACTTCGTGTCAGTTGATGTATTGACCCCCCTTGGCTCGTGGAGCGGACCCTCCCGGAATCGAGCATGTTGTGTGCGGGAACCCTAGAGCTGGCTGTGACTGCGACGACGATGACGACTGTACTGGGATCCTCTGTGGGTTCGGCAATGACGACGGTCATACTGGAATCCTCTGTGGGTTCGACGGTGATGACTAATGTTCTTGTATCCTATGTGGGTCTGGTAGTACGTGACTACTGTTCTTGTATCCTACGTGGGTCCGGCAGTATTTGGCTCTGTACTTGTATCCTACGTGGGTCCGGTAGAGTAGCTGGTCTTGTATCCTTTGTGGGTCCGACAGCTTAGCTGGTCTTGTATCCTATGTGGGTCTGACAGCTTAGATGAATCAGTGGCTATATCTGATCATCTCTATCACCTTAGGAAGAGTATACCTGTGTGAGCCGAGTCTTGACTTTCAATCATTATCTTTGATATGATTGACTTCCTTTCCTTTGTGGATTGGGTTGTGATATCCTGTGTGGATTGGTTGTGCTTTCTTGTGTGGACTAGTTCGAACTTGGGCTCGGATTTTGGATCCGAACTGGAATTGATGACTTAGGTATATGTATGGGCATATACCTAAGTAGAGTTGGTTGTTACTTCGTGATTGTATCATTCCTTTGTGGTTTATTCTTCGTGGATACTAGTAGACCTTCGGGGGTCTCGGGGTCCCTACTGAGTAGCGTATACTCACCCCTGCACGGGCTATGCCCGCACTATGTTGTGTTGGATGCAGACGATGGACAGCGCTGATCGAGGTAGGAGCTCATGGAGCTGGACGGTACCTGGAGGTGGATCACTGGACGAGACGTTCTCGGAGCGGACGCCTGGAACCAAGGAGCAGAGAAGACTATCTGTACCCACCCTTCAGGTGGGATTTCCAGAGGACGGCTCAGACTTGCTGCTTTACTTTTCTACTGTTGTACTCTCTTTTCAGTTGTACTTTACTTTTAGTTTGGGTTTGTATACTGGCCCATTTACTTTCCAGCAATTAATTTTGTGCTCAGTTTACTTAGTGTTTACTTCTGCTTGCATACTCTGTGGTGTTTTGTTTTCTTACATAAAGGTAATGTCTTCCCTTATATCGGGATTTACGCCTTTGGTGCTAGTCGCCAGCCCCTGGCCTATGGAAGGCGGGCTTGGGGTAGTCACGGCATGGGTCCCGAGGACAGGTCGTGACAAATTGGTATCAAAGGATTTCGGTTCTACCGCAGAACTCAGGACTATGATCGTTCTTCTATGTGAAGCAATAGTGTTAAGGGTATTGAGTGTGGTTATCAGTCCAGGGAGTCCAGTGTTGGTGCGGCGGTCGACGTATCCATACACCAGGACCCTGACTTCTGATTTCCGACTCAGTACACGAAAACATTGATTGCATGTGTGTTTCAAAAGTTTTCTTTGTGATTACTTTGTGTCATCTCACCAGGTATACTATATTGACCGTGGCGCACCTGTTTCTTTTCAGGATGGCCCCACGACTGCATCCAGCTAGGGTTATGAGCTTTGTGCGAGACGACAGCCCACCGAGCGATGAGGCCTCGGTGTAGGGCCCTATTATAGCGAAGGCACCGGTGGTACCTCTACCCGTCGAGCCATCGATGCCACTAGCCCCAGCCGCTAAGAGTGCACGTCGCCTTAGTGCACTGCACGAGTTTCAGTGTCAGAGACCACCCAGGTTCCGCGGGGAGACGGACCCTCAGGCAGTCGAGGATTGGCTGGAGGGTGTAGTTCGAGTTTTCAGGTTAGTAGGGACACCAGCTGACCTCATGGTGATCCTTGCAGTGAGTCTCCTGCACGCAGCAGCAGGAAGATGGTGGAGCCTGATGCTCCAGGTGCATGACGAGGCATCTCTCCTTTGGACAGACTTTGAGAGCCTCTTCCGCTCAGAGTTCGTTCCAGCCACCCTCCATGCGGTGCGCATTCAGGAGCTACTACAGCTGCGGCAGGGCAGCATGACGGTAGCCCAGTACTCGGTGAGATTTACCGATCTCTCGTGTTATTCCATGGACATGGTACAGGACCCATTCTTCCAGGCCCAGACCTTCGAGCAGGTACTGAGGCATGAGATCAGGGCATCGATGATCTCCCTCAGCATTCTGACGTAGGCAGGAGTACTGGAGCGAGCCCTTCTCGTAGAGAGCTTTCTTGTTGAGCCTACACCAGTGGAGAGACCTACCGCAGGCTGGCATGTAGTTGAGTCTTCTGCAGCTGGCAGTCGACGGATGTCACAGGGGTCCAAGAGGACCAGACCATCAAGAGGACGACCTCAGGATACTGGCTCAGAGGTGCGGGGCACACACAGCAGAGCCAGTATAACGAGGAGCATACAGTGCTATGCATACGGCGGGCAGGGCCACATGGATCGTGACTGCCTGACCCGCCATGTAGAGGAGCAGCAGACAATTGAGGGACCACCCAGGCAGAGGCAGAGGTTCGACCATGGCGGTCTGCAGGGAGCAGGCGGACGAGGCAGAGGAGCTGTCCGAGCAGCAGGTGGTGGGCGACGTTTTGAGGCTCTACCACCACCACCACCAGGAGGTCCACCCCAACCACAGGGAAGAGCACAGCTTCAGGTAGCTGAATCATACGATCATAGAGCTCCAGAAGCGGGTGGACAAGAGCGGGACTAGCTCCAGGCATGGAGGACTTTGTCCATAATGCTTCTATCTTCGTTGACATCGTTGTTTGCGTTGCTTTGTGTCTTTGTGCTTTGAGTTACAGTAATAAAAGACACTTGCTATAGTGACGTTTTCTTTCTTGTCTTATGTATGATAATACTAAGAGGTTCTGGTTAAAAACCATTGACTTGACCCTTACATACGAGATTCATACTAGAGGAGACCTAGTGACCACACACTGATGCCAACAGTGTAACTCAACCCTTGGAGGTGAGAGTAATGGTTAGATCTCTTGGTAGCAGCGTCGAGGCATTACGACGTCATCCATGTCATGAATTACAATTGTTCATGTCAGGATTGACTGTATTAGGCAAGGAACGTGGTTCATCTAGTGACCTTTCCCAACGGTTCACCAAAACCGTTGGGAAAAAGCATCAAAACACACCCTTTCCCAACGGTTTTGGTGAACCATTGGGAAAGGTCACTCTTTCCCAACGGTTCACCAAAACCGTTGGGAAAGGGCCTCAAAAACACACCCTTTCCCAACGGTTTTGGTAAACCGTTGGGAAAGGTCACTCTTTCCCAACGGTTCACCAAAACCGTTGGGAAAGGGTGTGTTTTGAGGCCCTTTCCCAACGGTTTTGGTGAACCATTGGGAAATGGTAGCTATGCCAACGGTTTTTACAAACCGTTGGTATAGAAGTGTTGGGAAAGATCATGTTTCCAGTAGTGTTTAGTAAAAAGAACTAGTGACATACTGAAAACTGAGCAAACACATTCGTATTGTTTTGATACTTTAGGAAAATGACTCATGAGTCATTTATGATGTGTAGGAATCAACCGCTTATCAATCTGACACACAGTGTGATCGGTGTGACTCCAAGTGTTCATTATCAGTTTAAAATTAACATTTTAGTTCAAAACGTGTGTCACTCGTTGGAAACCAAGTAAACATGCTCTGATTGCCTAGATAATTTAGGACAATGATTCATAAGTCATTCAGTCTCACATCAAACTGACAGACAATGTGACCGGTATGACTCAAAATGCGTGTTTCTAGTTTGAAATGATATTTTAGTAAAAAAACACAAGTGACGTACTGAAAACTGAGCAAACACATTCAAATTGTTTTGATACTACAGGACAATGATCCATAAGTAATTTGTGATGTGTGGGAATCAGTCGAATTTCAAACCAATACACAGTGTGACCGGTATAACTCCAATCGTGTCTTTATTTAAAATTGATATTAATTTTAGTAAAAAGAACAAGTAACATACTCAAAACCAAGTAAACACATTCAGATTGTTTTGATACTTTAGGATAACAATCCATAACTCATTTGTGACGTATATGAATCAATCTCACCACAATGCAATGCACGATGTGACGGATATAACTCCAAGTGTGTCTTTTTATTTAAAATTGACATTTTATTAATGTATTCTTTTGTATTGATGTTTATTTTATTTCTTTATAATATTACTAACATAATATTTGTTTTCTTATATAGATGGATTCTTTTGCTCGGGTTGAGGTGATTTGTTTGGAAACTAATACCATGAGGGTGACTTTTTTGAGAGGGGATCACGGGCGCCAAAGATGGTGAAACATTAATGTTTTTAAATGTTTGTGGATAGTAATTATAAATGTTATTATACAAAATATTATTTGAAATGTATATAGTAGTGTTTTTTTTGTATTCATGATGTAAAATTTATTTCAATTAAATTATATATTTTTCAGACAGGTTACAGGTATTTGTTGCATTGTGTTGTTATACAAATAGCACACTACACCAGGTTAGGCTTTTATTAGCGCTTTTTTTAGCGCTGATAAAGATGACACTCCTTTATCTGCACTGGCAACAATGCCTTTTTAGCATTGTTAAAAGCCTTTTTGCGCGTTGTTAAAAGGCATGTCTGTAGTAGTGCATAGATTCCATTTTCATGAACCATACTCATGCATTCTATCAATTTAATACGAGGCTACATAAATCATTCACTACTGGAATTAGAGGTATTTGCGACGGGCTATTTGCAACGGGATCCCATCGCAAATAGGCTTTAGTGATGGGCCCCCGTCACAAATAGCTCGTTGCAGAAAACGGCGTCGAAAATATTATTTTTTTGCGACGGGCCCGTTGCAAATAATCCTCTGATTATATACATTATATATATAAATAAACCTTTTGTGACGGCCCGTCGCAACTAATCCTTCGATTATATACATTACATATATAAAAACCTTTTGCGACGGGCCTATCGCAAATACTATTAATAAAAATATATATTTAGATTATATGCGACGGGCTCCCGTCGCAAAAGGTCCCATCGCAAATACTAATTTTGGATGAAACAATGTTTAGTGGATTGACGACTCCACTTTTGTCTGACGACTCATTTACTTGCAAATTTCTCTCACTCAAATAACAATGAAGAATCTTCTCGTAGATACGCATATTCATTCTCGTGCATACGAGAATGTGTAAGCGTACCTCTGAGCAGATTCTTCATTGTGATTTCTGTGTGAGAAACTTGCAAGTAAATGATTCGTCGGATGAAAGAGCCCCCTTTTCGTCGATGAATCATCTTCTTGCAACTGCCACCGCTTGAACACATTATGAAAAATGTGGTCCTACGAAGGCATATTCAAACTCATGCATACGATGTTGGATATGCATACGTAGAAGCATACTTTTCATAATGTTTTGAGTCGGTGAAAGGTTAAAGGAGAAGAGTCATCGAGCAAAAGGAGTGTCGTCAATCCAATGGAAATTCTGCCAAGTTATTACAAGTTATTACAATTTATTACAATTGATTTTCTTCCTAATTATTACTAATTGTTACCATTTCTTACTAATTGTTACTGATTGTTATTAATTGTTACTATTTATTACTATTTTTTACTATTTTTTACTATTTATTACTATTTATTACTATATTTTACTATTTATTACCATTTTTGCTATTTATTACTAATTATTACTAATTATTACTATTTATTACTATTTATTACTATTTATTACTATTTATTACTAATTATTACTATTTATTACTATTTATTACTATTTATTACTTTTTATTACTTTTTATTACTATTTATTACTATTTATTACTATTTATTACTATTTATTACTATTTATTACTATTTATTACTATTTATTACTATTTATTACTAATTATTACTAATTATTACTAATTATTACTAATTATTACTAATTATTACTAATTATTACTAATTATTACTAATTATTCCTAATTATTCCTAATTATTCCCAATTATTCCTAATCATTCCTATTTATTTCTATTTATTCCTATTTATTACTGTTTATTACTGTTTATTACTAATTATTACAATTTATTACTATTTATTACTAATTATTACTAATTATTACTAATTATTACTAATTATTCCTATTTGTTTCTAATTATTCCTAATTATTACTAATAATTACTAATTATTCCTAATTATTACTAATAATTACTAATTATTCCTATTTATTTCTATTTATTCTTATTTATTCCTATTTATTCATATTTATTCCTATTTATTCCTATTTATTCCTATTTATTCCTATTTATTCTTATTTATTCCTATTTATTCCTATTTATTACTATTTATTACTATTTATTACTATTTATTACTAATTATTACTAATTATTCCTACTTATTTCTAATTATTCCTATTTTTTCCTATTTTTTCCTATTTTTCCTATTTTTCCTATTTATTGCTATTTATTACTAATTATTCCTATTTATTACTATTTATTCCAATTTATTACTAATTATTCCTATTTATTATTAATAATTCCAATTTATTCCTATTTATTCCTAATTATTCCTAATTATTTCTAATTATTACTATTTAGTACTAATTACTACTATTTATTACTAATTATTCCTATTTATTACTATTTATTACTAATTATTCCTAATTATTACTATTTATTACTAATTACTACTATTTATTACTAATTACTACTAATTATTCCTATTTATCGCTATTTATTACTATTTATTACTAATTATTCCTATTTATTCCTAATCATTCTTATTTATTCCTAATTACTACCAATTACTACTAATTAGTACTAATTACCATCAATTACTACTAATTATTACTAATTATTACTAATTATTACTAAAATATAGATAAAAAACAATTTAAATCTAATTTAATTACAACTAATCAACAATAATTAAAATTAACATAAAAATAATTAAATAAATACTAAATTAAATAAAATATAAATAGCTTTAAACTTGATCTCATATTGATGTAAGCGCCTTCACAACTTGTCTGTAAAAAAAATTAACAGAGAGAAATTTTTTACTCTAAAATTCGAGTTTAGTGAGAGAGAGAGGAAGTGAGAAATGAGAGGAAGAAAAAAAACGGAGGGGGGTATATATAAGTTAGATTAGTTGCGACAGGTCTATTAGCGACGGGAATCCCGTCGCAAATACCTTGGACTGCAATAATTACGGGTGGTGGTTAAAAGGTTATTTGTGACGGGTGCCGTCGCAAAAAGTGACCTACCGACACACCTTTTGCGACGGGACAACATCACGTCGCAAAAACTCATTTATCGTCGTCGGTATTTGCGACGGGGGACCCCCCTCCCCCCCGTCGCAAATAACATTCTCGCGCTTTGGCGTGCATCTCGCGCCAAAGCGCGCATTACCTTTTGCGATGAGACCCCAAATCTCGTCGCAAATAACCCCTAGGATGGACCAGTTGTGACGGGAATTAATCCCGCCGCAAATACCCCGTCGCAAAAGACTGTTTTTCCCGTATTGATTGAAAAAAAATGATTCCACTAACTTAAATAATTTTGAAGTGATGAACTTGGTATTAATGAGAGAGGACCAACATTGCCCTTGTTAAACAATCAAAATTACAAACATATGATGATGACAAACAATAAATAAATATTTTATGTGTAATGATTGAATATTACTAAATAGTATAAAAGTAATAGATATGAATAAGGCTACGAAATAAGTGATTAATATGTTTATTTTTATTATATGGGAGGTTGAAGCACTTTCGCAGAAATCGAGGTAATGGTTTGGGTTTCTCGTCTCAATTTTCTGTTCATTGAGATATGTTCAATATTCATTGTTTATCCTCTTTTGTGTGACATATATACTTCACCATGAACGTATGTTAACATATTTTTCATGAAATTCAAGAGATTTACAAATTCATATAAGGTTTTTTCTTTCAAGTGATTTTCATTAAATAGTTATCAAAGCCTTATGAGTTGTTTTTTTACTAATCTCACTTTTAAATCATGATAGTTTATGGCTATATTTCCATTGGCGCCACAAAAAAATTAGTTATTAGAGGAGGTTATTTTTCCCATCACCAATGGGTATGACCCACTCTAAATTAATTAGCGGCAGTTATGAAAGACTGATATTAAACTGGTGGCTTATTCTAAGCAGCAGTGGTTGTTTGTAGGCACTAGTAAATTTGAAATTTAGCAGTGTTTTTTTATGGTGGGTATGACTCCCTCAAAATATGAAAAACATATTATAAAATAACAGCCACTGTTTTGGAAATTGTTGTTTGGAAAATGGTATTTTAATTGCCTAAAATATAGATTTATGTTTTGAAAAAACACAAGCAAGGGCTCAATTTTTTATTTTTAAAATAAAAAATCAAATGTCGTTTTAATAAATGCTGATACATATTAAAAAAACAAAAATATGACGCGGAAGAGGCACCTTTCTCCCCACTAGACATGTCAAAAAATCCACAAATCCGCGGGCCGATCCATTAGCCCGTGGATTTATGTGGGTTAGGGCCTTGAAAATTTAGGTCCGCTAACATTCAGACCGCATTTGATCCAACCCGCAAAACCCGCAGCCCGCGTGGACTAGCCCGCCGAGTGTCCGCGGGTCCCGTTTGACCCGCAATTATAAGTATTACAAAAAATTATTCTTGAAAAATAAAACAAAACATTATAATATAATAAATTAACATGAGTGTGTGAAAAAAATAGTTTCAAGTTTTATAAAACCATACATAAATCATGGAAAAATTGACTCGTGTTAGATTTTAAACCTGACGGTAAGGTTGGTCGTGGGATAGATGGCGCTCATGTGGTTATTTGGAACATAATATAATTAATGTATTAAAAATTGATACAATAATTATGAAAACGGATATACAAGACTACCATTTTGTTTATAATACAACGCTCTACTAATATTTTGATTTATGTATTTTAATTTTATTATTATTATTATTATAATTATATATATATATATATTACTATGAGTTTTTAAAAGTAACTTAGAAAAAATTAATAAATAAGAAACAATAATAATAAATGTATAATAATATTATGTATTAATATATTTGAATTGAAAATCCAAACATGTATTGATTTTAAAATTTTGATAATCAAGTCTCCAATACGAATTTTCAGTGTAAAATTTCAGTGCAAAATTTGAGTACTGATTTGCACTCGTAAGAGTAAAATTTCAATGCATAGAAAATATAATTTGATGATTTAAATTAGACATCTAAATGGAAATTTTAACTATAATTTTTTAATGGAAATTTCCATTCATAGTTTCCGATGTAAATTTTCAGTGTAAATTTATGATGAAAATTTATAGTTTTTATTTATGTATCATTATATTTTTATTGTAGTTTTAAGTGGACGTTTTTAGTGGAAGTTTACTGTAAAAGTTTCTAATGAAAAATTTAAATGTAAATTTCCAATGAAAATTTACATTTTTCATTTATATTTTAATGTGTCTGTACTGTAATTTTAATGAAAAAATCGAACTGCAGAAAACCTGTGAAAATTTGCACTAAGAATTTTCAGTGGTAGTTTACATTGGAAAATTCAATAATAAAATTTGAGCATGCATTTATTTTAGAACTTTGTTAATCAAATTTTCAGTATAATTATAATAAAAGTCAAATGGAAATTTGTATCATAAATTTAAGTGGAAATTTGAACTAAACTTTTCTATTGAAAATCTTTTCTAAAAGTTTTTCGTGCAAATTTTCAATGAAAATTTTCAGTTAAAATTTACATTTTTAATATATGTATTAATATATTTTAGTTTTAGTTTTAATTTGTTGAAAAATTAAATTTTTTATTTATATTTTAATATATTTACATTGTGATTTTATGTGAAAAATTAAAATGCCAATTTCCAGTGAAAATTCGCATCACAAAATTCCAATAGAAGTTTGCACTGAAAATTTCCATAGAAAATTTGCGGTTCAAATTTTTAGTGTGAAATTAAATTATTTATTTATGAGTTAAAATATTTAAATTAAAAATTTAATCATGCATTTATCTTAGAATTTTGTTAATCAAATTTTCAGTATAATTATAATTAAAAATAAGTTGAATTTAACACTAGAAATTTAAGTGGAGATTCCAATTAAATTTTCAATGGAAGTTTGTAGTAAACATTTTTTGTCAAAATTTTGCAATGAAAATTTCTAGTGAAAATTTAAATTTTTTATTTATGTATTAATATATTTTCACTATAATTTTAAGTAAAGATTTGAAGTGTAGATTTTCAGTGGAAATTTACACATGAAATTTCCAATATAAATTTGCACAAAAAAATTTCAATAGAAATTTTCATATGTACATATAATAAATAATATATATTACATGTATATGTAATAAATATATTATATGTATTAAATAAATTTATATAATATATAATAAATATTATATATATATATATATATATATATATATATATATATATAGTAAATATTATATACATGAGTTGTAGTGTTAACGAGAGGCGCAAGAGTATTGTTGTCCATAAACTGGTTTAGACGGTCAAGTTAAATGACCCACCTAAGATGATATTAATCCCATAAATCATCAAAGATATAATCTTTTAACGGTTGTTGTTGTTGTTGTTAGGGATATTGTTAATTAAAAACTAAATATTTTCACCAAATCTCAAACATTTATGTTTTTATGTTTCACTTTATCATGGTTCATGAATCAAAAAAATATTTATATATATTATTTTTTTTAAGCCTGTGGGCCGTCCCGTTAGTCCGCGGGTCCCGCATGGTAGGGTCGGACTTTTATTTTTTACGTCCCTATTATTTGTGGACCGGGTCGGACCGCACAATAAAATCCGCAACCCGCATGATCGGGGCCGTTAACACCTCTACTCCCCACCGTAAACCCCCCACCCCCACCCACCCCCTTCGCGAGCGCGCCACCCCATATGTGCACACACTAGGCGGGTGACCCAACAAACGGGGCGATTAAAATCGAGCTCCGCCAGAAATTCGACGCCACAAGCCACGGACACCGCGGACGCTGCCGTCGCCCGCCTTGACGCCCTCCTGCACCGAAGCACGCCGCTCGACGCCACATTGTCATCGCCGCTCGACGCCACAGATGCTGCCACCATCCCTATCAATCTCCAGAGCCGAAGCCACACCGCCGTCGCCGCCTTCGCCGCCTTCGCCGCATGAAGCCACGGACGCTGCCCATCCCTTTTGCCCTCCAGCGCCAAGGCCAAGCGGCCGTCACCGCCCGAGGCCTGCAACGTTGCCACCCGCACGCGCCGACGCCATGACGACGTCGCCGCCGCCATCATGTCCAAAAACGCTCGACGTCTGAGTCAGAAACTACAGATCTGCAACAGATCTCAGCACGGACCGTAAGCCGACGAGGGAGGATCGCCCGGCCGGAACTGAAACGATTGGGAAAATAGACCAAGAGCGCCTCCAGACGAAGACACGGGTGGCTGGAGGATAAAGCGAAGGCTTGAAAAACGGGAACGCCACCGTCGCCGTCGAGAAGGGTTTCTCAAAGAAACCCTAAAAGTCAGGGGAGTGCCGCGCTATCTTTCAAACTTGTTCTTCCATGTTGTTTTTGAATCGAATGAGCTCAAACTCATGGCTTGGGGATTCTGTTTAATTCGTCTTAAGTCAGGCTTCCTTCAGATTCAGGATCGGTAGCACATCTTAAATCTGAAATAGGTAACAAATTCTTTATCACAAATCTGGATCGACATTCGCGGACTTCGTTTTGGAACCCCCAAATCCATGGCGATGGGGCTTTGGTTGCGGGGGTTCCTATAAAAAATGACAAAAAAAGAAAAAACAGAGAGCACTAGGTAATGGAATTTTGCTAGAATTCTAGTGGAAATTGATCTTTGTACTGTTCCTATTGATACTGAAATTCTAATTACTTTTGGATATCTGTTGGACCAGGTTGTCTTGGCTACTAAGGAGCACTCTAGTTCAATGGTGCTCAAACAGTCTGCAGCGATGGAGGGTAGTAAGAAGGGGGATCAACCTTCTGATGTATAGGGGACTGAAGTGCAGACGCTTGTCCAGAATGGGTGTCAGGCATAGACGCCCCCAAATACAACAGATGGCCCATCTAATGTTGAGTGCTAGCAGCAGGGGAGATCTACGGACGACATGCGTTTTTCTTGAGCTGACATTGTGAATTGGGGGCATGTAGAACCTAGTGACGATGATCAATCAACTTGTGCGGCTGATGCGCAAATGGGTGCTGATTTTAATTAGTGGAAGGAGCACAAAATGGTGTTTTTAGAGAGTCGCAAATTTAATGAAATGCTGTTTGCAGCCTCAACTTTGAGACATAAGCCAAAGGAGTTCTCTCCCTCAACCGTGCCTTCTCTACAACAGGGAAAGGTCTTGATTGTGGAGGCTTCTCCTGATATGAATCCAATGCTTAATTATAGCGCTCTCGTGGTGATCAAATGGCTGACATCCTTGATTCAGGTGTTCCTCTTCGACAGAGAGCACTAAAATTGACATTTTTAAAGTTGGCGAATCTTCCAAGGAGAGTTCACCTTTATTCACCCCCTCACTTCAGAAATGGTGTCGGATTCAGATTGTTGATGCCCCTCTCACGTTGGACCAAACAGTTAACGGTAATGCCCCTGTGGGTGGGTCTATGCAGAAAGGGAGTCCTAAGCTACTGTTGCTTCTAGGGAAATGTTCTCCGAGGATGAGACTCTAGTGGCAAAGATATTAGGCGGGAGTACCATTTAGGCAGCCACTCCGAGGGAGGGGAGTGAATTGGGGCTTGATATTTCTAATCACTTGATGCTTTAGGGAACAGACCTTTGGCAGTGAGCAGTAAAAAAGATCTTCACAATGCCAGGGAACTTAGGCTTGGGCAAGCTTGCTTGGGATCTGCTTCTCAGGTAAGGACTCACGATTCTTTTGACCAGCTTGACCACAAAAATAGCTTTCACACTCAGGAGGAAACCATTATCGAGGCTAAGGAGGGATTACATCCTTTTGATATCGCCTCCCTGGAAGGGGACTCTTAGGACCAAACTTGGCAAAATGTGAAAGACAGGAGACAAGGACTGGGACTGGGGGGCTCGACAGCCTCACACAATATGATCTTTCACTCTTAGGATTCAGGTAGTTGGGCGGGTGATGACAGACATGCAGTCATGGGTGGAGAGGATAAGGGCAACTTTAGCTTCCCCCACTTATCTGATACAATGAAAGTAGTTTATGATTTCTTTGGCAGAGTCAATTGAGGAATGTGAAGTAGCACGGATGAAAAACGCCAATGTCAAAACCCCCCTCCAGAGGAACTTGAGAGTGAGAGGTTGACTCAGGGTCTCAATGAGGCTATTATAGACTTGGTTTGATCCACATGTTGAGGTTATTTTGACTAAAATGGAATATGAACTTTTTTTGGGTATAAAGACTACCTTGCGGTCATGAAATTTATCTCTCAATATTGAAGATAATTTGCGATCTAATCTGAGACGGGATATTCAAAAGATGACATAGAAATATAGGGTCAGATCCATTCTCAAGGGCGATTTTAGTATGCCCTCAGATGAAGATCATGAGCTTTGATAGAACAGGTTGCGGCAGAGAGGCTATCCTCCCTATGATAGAGGCAATCCTAGGCATATATGTTTTAGAGGAAAAACCAAGAAATTATAACATGTTTTCTGTTTGTCTGATGAGGGCAATTTCTGCTTTTCCGACCCCATCCCCATTTCTCTTGTTTATCTTTTCTTTAATAAAAACGGGGTGACCCTCATCTTTTCTTTATATTTATATAACTATTTGTATATAAATAATGTATTTAATATATATCATACATACATATATATATATATATAATAAAAATAATTACATAATATATATATATAATATTTATATGAATTTGTATAATGTTTATATGCGATGAATTTATATAAATGTATATATTTATTAAATACACATTTATATGCTAATTGTGGGGGATGGCATCGCATTCTCTTGGATGCGCGAACCCCTCCCCTAGAGTTTCCTTCTACCCACCTCAAGACAACGATCTGGTTCTCCTCCACTCCCTCTCGTCGCTTCGGCGTTTGCGGGTTGAACGTCGTCAGAGCTTCTAAGGATGTGTCTCAATGGATCTTGGATCTTGGGTGTTACTTTTTGATTCGCATCTTCATCTGAGATCGCTTGCTCGTCGACTTAGGGCTTATTCCTCCATTGTTGCTAGTCTTGTCCCGAGTCTCCTATTATTGTTCTCGCGATGATGGTGGCGGCGGCGCCGTTGGTTCACGATCAATCTTGGTGGTGTGCAAGGCCTCCCACTCTTCAGATCCAGTTTCATCCAAATCTAGGCACCATTGTCGCATCTGTTGTTGTTGAGAGTTCCAGGGAGGAGGAAGCCCGGTGGTCGGACGACATGAGGTCGTGTGGGAGTTGGGCTTCGGAGTTTGGCACGAAGAGGCGAGCGCTTGCAGAGCTACGATGGGAGATCATGGTGGCAGTTGGGTGCAGTTTTGGATTTGAGTTTGCAGTCATCAACGATGACGTTCTGGAGTCCATTGGGTGTCGTCGGTTTCAAACGCGGTTTAGGGGAATCTGATTTGCATTTGTTTTGATCTTGGTTTTCTTTCAAGTGTAGTTCAATTGTGATCCACACTGCATTTTGGGATTGTTGGTTTATTGGGGTGCGTCTATCTTCGCGAGCACTAGACTTTGTGTGAAATGTGGTTCTCAAATATTAAAATAGCAATTTTATTGCCATGCAAAAATATGTTTGTTTCTTTTATTATTTTGCATTCCTGTGATGAACTTTTGAATTATGACCCATTTGTTGTGCGGGGCTTCTTATTTGGATGGGCTGCTTTGACTTCTGTTCCGTAGGCGTTTCGGGTGGCATGGATCACTGACCCGCTTTACCTTGCCGTCCGTGCATCTCTGGCCATCCGCGTGTCCCGGGCTTTGCGGGATTTATTTGAACCGCCGCTGCTTTGTGTTTTTTTTGTTCGCTGGGTTGCTGCCGCGTGGACCTCGTCTGTTACGCCTGTCAGTGGCGTCGCTTCGTTCCTTCCGCCACCATTATTATGCGGCGCGTTTTGGTTTTCTGAGAAGTGGTTTGTCGTCTTTAGCTTCCTCTCTCGAGAGCTCCGTGAGAAGTAGTATCGTTTGTTGGTTCAGTGACCCGCTGCCTGTACGCCGCCATCTTGATGACAGTTTCAGCGTTTTTTTCGGTGGAGACTCCTTTAGAGAACCGGGAAGGCAACCATGGCAGAGATTTGTGCATTTTGGCGCTTATGTATTTGTGAGCCCGTTCTTTATCTTCTTGTTTGATCTTTGCATTGTATGTTCATGTTTTCTCTTTGAGTATGTTTCAAGTCGGGGATGCGTGCGTGAGTTCGTCCAGTTCGGAAGAGAACTTTGCTAACTCCGAGCTAGGGTTCATCACTGGCTCTTGGGGCAGAGAGGTCTTCGTTTTCGGATAGTTTTCATGGTCCGCGTACGTGGTCTGTCTTTGCTGCTTCTCTGTTTGTATTTGCTCTGTTTTCGTTTTGCATAATAATATAGAAACTGTGGTGGTGTTCTTGCCGTGGAGTAGGACCATAAGGTCCGAACCACGTAAATCTTGTTGTCCATTTTACTTTCTTGCAAGTTTCGTTTTCTGTTTTCTGACTTTGTTGATAATATGTTTTATACTCGGCTGTGTCTATTTTGAGTATATCTCTGTATACTGTAAAAATTCCGCAACAAGTGGTATCAGAGCCTGTTACTCGTTTTATTTACAATGTCTGTCAAGTTTGAAATTGATAAATTTGACGGAGAAAATGATTTTAATTTGTGAAGAGTTAAAATGCGTGTTTTACATGTTCATAATGGTCTTGCTGATGCTTTGCACGATAATAAGAAACCTGTTGTGACTGTCACTGCCGATGGTCAGTCCACCACTACCTTTGTCGATGTTGATCCTGGTATACTGGAAAAGGCTCACTGCACTCTACTGTTAACTTTGGGTGATAAGGTGCTGCGTGAAGTAGCACATGAAACTACTGCTAAATCGATTTGGGTTAAACTCGAGCATTTGTATATGACTAAATCCTTGCTTGGGTGTCTGTATAAAAAAAATGCATTTATACAATTTTAAAATGTCGCCTGGTTCTTCTGTGCACCTTCATAAAGACGAGTTTAATAAAATTCTGTTAGATTTAGCAAACATAGACATTGAAGTTAAGGATGAGGACCAAGCTTTAATTTTGTTAACCTCTCTTGATGATTCTTTTAATTCATTAAGAGATTCTATGATGTATGGTCGGGATTCCATTACGTTGGAAGAGGTTAAGTCTGCTGTCCTGTCTCGTGATCTTCAAACGCATAGTTTGAAAGAAGAGTTGGGTTCTGTTAAGAGTGAACCTCAGATGTTATATACCAAAGCTCCTGTGCAAAATAAAGGTAGGAAGGATAAGAATCGGTTTAAAGGATTTCGGTGTTTTGAGTGCGGTAATATCGGCCACATTAAACGTTACTGTCCTAATCTGAAAGGAAAAGATGGTATGACCCAGTCTCATGTGGTATGTCCTGATTATGAGTCTGCAGAAGTTCTTTATTCTTGCAGCCCCTTCGTTAGAACTTGACATAGGTTCTGTGTAGTTTTTTCTTGCGTTCCTAGGACTGGCTCCACTTGTCATTGTGGAGGAATCACGGTTAAGAAAAAGGTTTTCTGTGGGCTGGTCTAAGCCGTTCGGGCTTAGGTGGAGAAGTTGTTCTCCTGACGATTTTTTGTTCTGTGATTACTGTGTTTAGTTTTCTACTATTTTGATTAATGACACATTGTTTTTTTAAGCTTTGTTTCGATTTCATGTTTTTCATTGCATTTTACCCCGGGAAAGGTTGTTTGATTTTCAGGTTGTCGGTGCATATGAGACCAACTATTCTGGGTTGAATCAAAGGTAAATGTTGGGTAAGTTTGTTGAATTTTGGTTGCTTAGTTTAAATTTTTGAGCATGTTTAATATGTTTAACATTAGAAATGTAGTGTGGGTAGGACATGTGTCACTACCGGCACATGCTAGGTGATGTTTATACTGGGTGAACATTTGTAGACTTAGGTTTCTCTGTTTTAGAGAATCTGCCCACACTAGTGATAGGTTTTATTGGTAGATTAGTTGTTTGCAAGAACACCATCAGCATAGTTTTTAATATTGAAAAGGTGGTGATTTGTGAAATGTGGTTTTCAAATATTAAAATAGCAATTTTATTGCCATGCAAAAATCTGTTTGTTTCTTTTATTATTTTTCATCCCTGTGATGGACTTTTGAATTATGGCCCATTTGTTGTGTGGGGCTTCTTATTTGGATGGGCTGCTTTGACTTCTGTTCCGTGGGCGTTTGGGGTGGCCTGGATCGCTGGCCCGCTTTACCCCGCCGCCCGTGCGTCTCTGGTCGTCCGCGTGTCCTGGGCTTTGCGGGATTTGTTTGAACCGCTGCTGCTTCGTGTTTTTTGTGTTCGCTGGGTTGCTGCCGCGTGGACCTCGTCTGTTACGCCTGTCATTGGCGTCGCTTCGTTCCTTCCGCCACCATTATTATGCGGCGCATTTTGGTTTTCTGAGAAGTGGTTCGTCGTCTTCAACTTCCTACCTCGAGAGCTCTGTGAGAAGTAGTATCGTTTGTTGGTTCGGTGACCCGCTGCCTGTACGCCGCCATCTTGACGACAGTTCCGGTGTTTTTTCTGGTGGAGACTCCTTCAGAGAACCGGGAAGGCAACCATGACAGAGATTTGTGCATTTTAGCGCTTATATATTTGTGAGCCCGTTCTTTATTTTCTTGATTGATCTTTGCGTTGTATGTTCCTGTTTTCTCTTTGAGTCTGTTTCAAGTCAGGGATGCGTGCGTGAGTCCATCCAGTTCAAAAGAGAACTTTGCTAACTCCGAGCCAGGGTTCATCACTGGCTCTTGGGGCGGAGAGGTCTTCATTCTCGGATAGTTTTCATGGTCCGTGTGCGTGGTCTGTCTTTGCTGCTTCTCTGTTTGTATTTGCTCTGTTTTCGTTTTGCATAATAATATAGAAATTGTGGTGGTGTTCTTGCTGTGGAGTAGGACCATAAGGTCCGAACCACATAAATCTTTTTGTCCATTTCACTTTCCTGTAAGTTTCGTTTTCTGTTTTCTGACTTTGTTGATAATACGTTTTATACTCGGCTGTGTTTATTTTGAGTTTATCTCTGTATTCTGTAAAAATTCCGCAACACTTTGTTTTATTGCATTTGGTAGACGATGTTTCTTTTTGCAGGTGTCGCTGGGTGGGCGGTCTCGATAGAGGGATGAGTGTGATGACATCCATCATTCAGTTATCTTTCATCATTTTTGGATGGATGAATTAACACATTTCCATTGGCTTTTTCATAGTGTGTTTAGTCTGGTTTTGCGTTGCATTAGGATGTTATTGTAGCAAGTTCCTCGCATGCTTTGTCGGGTGGACGACTTAAAAGAGAAAAAGGTGTGCCGACACCTTTCATTCGACCCTCCCCACATGTTAGTGTGGGATGGAGGGGTGCTCTACCGCGTTGTGTTGAACCAGCACGACACAACTTCTTGGTGGGGGGAATTGATGACCCCCTAGGGTTGGCAGATTCACGCAGATCTGTAGAAACCTTTTCGTTTTCCTTCGCCGTTGAGTTCGGGCACCTCACTCTGGTATTGGATACATTTGTTGTAGGAGTCTTTGACCCTTCACGTGGTTCAGATCAGTTGTGCATACCGACTCTCGTGCATACTGCTAGTGTGCCGTTCAAGGTGGAGTTATCGTCAGCTTCCTTGTGAAGATGTGTGTCCAAGCTCAAGATCCAAAGTACTCCAGTCTAAACTAGGTGAGCGCTTGTTTCGGCGTGCTTCAACAGCATAACAACGACTTCACCTTTCCTGAAGTGTCAAGAGAACTGGATAGTCGAACCTCCGCATCCCGCACTATGAGTTTCCTTTTCTTTACTGTGTTTCTCAGATTGTTGGCTTTAGGTTCATGAAGTTTTTACTGTCGTCTACTCTGTCATTTTTGTTGAATCTTGTAACCCTTATTCTGTTTCTTTCAAGCATTAACAGAATGTGTGTGTTGGTTGGTGTTCTTGTCGTGCCCGTAGGTCCTCATGGGACCGAAGCACATAAATCCTGGTGTTCATTGCTCTTTGTTTTAATTTCTTGCATTGTGGTTATTGTTTGTAATCGTTGTATTCCGCTGGCATTAAATCAATCAGTCTTGTTTTTGGTTCAGTGTTCTGCTACTGTCCATTACACCCTACTCTTTCACATGTGGTATCAGAGCCATCTTGATTTTCTTTTGCCCTGAATTTACGATTCCTGTCTCTGTTTTACAGTTTTGTTTTTGGTTTATTTCCGCACTGCAAACTCACTCTTAAATTTCCATTGTTTTATCAATTGTAAAAGCCATTATCCAGTCTTTGTTTTTATGCATTTCATATCCCTTCAAAAAAACATCGTTTACCCAAGGGATTGGTTGTTGGGGGCTTACACATAGCGTTGTCTGCAAGAACGTGACATATACTCTATGGGTAAACATGTCCATGATGAGATATGAAATCGAGAAATTCGATGGTGACAATGATTTTAATTTATGGTGAATTAAGATTAGAGACCTGATTGTACAACATGACCTAATTGATGCCCTCTATGGGCCTAAAAACCAATTATTACTGTAAATGAGACTGAGTAGACCACTACTGAATACATAGATGTACCCCCTGATGTGTTAGTTAAAGCACATAGCTCTTTATTATTGTCTTTATGAGATAAAGTTCCAAGAGAGGTTGCATTTGAATCAAATGCTGCTAGTATTTCGCTTAAGCTTGAGAAATTGTATATGAATGCTTCACTAGTTGGTAGGCTTTATAAAAAACATCGCATGTTCATATTTAAAATGAAACATGGTAGTTCTATTAAATCCCATTTGGATGAATTTAACAAAGTAATGTTAGATCTTGCCAACATCAATGTAACTGTCAATGATGAGGATCAAGCAATGATCCTTTTAATCTACATTGATAATAATTACAGTTCTTTAGTCAAAACCATGATGTATGACCGAGACTCACTAACCCTTGAAGAGGTTAAGTCATCCCTTATTTCCAAAGAACAACACTCCAAATCGAGAATTAAAGGTGAGACAGAGAGCTTATTCACTAGGGATAAACCTCAAACAAAAGGTTAAAAGAAGCATTTTTCTAAGTAAAAAGACAAGAACAATAAACACCCTAAACCTAAAAATGACTCCAGGGAAAGAAAAGTCACTTGTTTCCATTATGGAAACCAGGACATACTAAGCCCGAATGTAGGAATCTCAAACGTGAGTTAGAATCCAAACAACCCACTAACCAGTCCCTTCTGGTTGACTTAGGATATAACACTGTTAAAGTCTTAAATGTGTCCAACCATACACTCAATAAAGAGTGAGTCTTCGACTTAGGTTGTTCCTTTCACATGTGTCCTTTTAGAGAGTCCTTTCCAGAATTGGTTGAAAGGGTAGAGAGAGATGTCCTCTTAGACAATAATAAGAGATGCAAGGTTGATGGAAGATGTTCTATTTTAATAGAACTAGATGATCATTCTATCATAACTTTACTTGAAGTAAGGTGGGTTCCCAACCTTCATAGAAATTTTATCTCCTTAGGGGTCTTAGATCAAAAGGGGTTTACCTTTAGATCTGAAACAGGTTGTCTTAAGATTTCTAAAGGATCCAGAACCATCATAAAGTGATCTCTTACCAACGGGCTATATGTATTGAATGGAGAGACCCATTCAAGGGAATTGGGTAGTGTTTGCAACACCAACACCAACAACACTATTCTATGACATAGTAGAATGGGGCATGTTAGCTCCAAGGGCTTAGAGGAACTCAACAAGAAAGGGCTGTTGAGTGACATCACACCTACTAATCTTCCATTTTGTGATGATTTTGTGATGGGTAAATCTAAGAGGGTCACCTTCAATAGGTCCTTTTTAAAGCTACCAACCCCCTTGAATACATCCATTCAGATCTATGAGGGCCAGCTCGACCACTTCTCATGGTGGAGGTTCCTATTTTTTCACCTTTATAGATGACTTCTCTAGGGAAGTTTGTATTTACATTTTTTGAAAAATAAATCTGATGTTTACCAAACCTTTAAAACCTGAAAACCTCAAGTTGAAAAACGAACTAGAAAGAAAATCAAAACTATGAGAACTGATAATGGGTTGGAGTACCTTTCCACTGAATTCATTCTGTTTTTGTGAATATGAAGGTATTAAAAGGAATAGAACTGTTAGGGAACCCCCCTAAATGACCTTGTAGAAAGGATGAATAGAACTATTTTAGAAAGAGTCTGAAGCATGCTTACATCCTCTGGTCTCCTTAAATCATTCTAGGCAAAGGCTGTTAGCACTGCTGTTTACCTTATCAGTAGGTGTCCGTCATCTGCAAACCAGTTCAAAACAACAGAAGAATTGTGGGATGCTGAGCCTCCTTCCTACACCTACTTGAGAGTCTTTGGTTGTACAACTTATGATCATGTTAAAACTGATAAGCTAGAACCAAGAGCACTTAAATGAATATTTGTTGGTTATCCTGAGGGTTTTAAGGGGTATAAACTCTGGGTTGACAAGCCAGGTTACCAGAAATGAATTATAAGTAGGGATATAATCTTCCATGAATCCCATTACCCCAAAACCATGGTTTCCACATCTGGAAGTAGTGATCTAGACCTTGAAAATGCTAATGAGGATGAGCCCCTGACTCACTTTGAGGCTGGTGTTCAGCCCACTCCACCTCCTCCTCATCCCACTCATGAGGTTGATTCTGAGTATAGTTCTCATTCAGATTCTGAATCTGAACCTTCTCCTACTAATCAAGATTATCAATTGACCCAAGATAGATAAAGGAGAGTGTTAAGATCTCCTCCTCGGTTTGTCCAATATGACATGACTTCATATGCCTTTCATGTGGCCCAACATCTTATAGATGATGATCCTCAAACCTATAGGCAAGCCTTAAATGAAAAATACTCAAAGCAATGTGTCTTTTGCATGAATGAAGAAATGAACTCTTTAAGAAAAAACCACACACGGACCATTTTCAACAAACCACCTAATTCTAGGGTAATTGGTTCCAAGTGGATTTACAAGAGAAAAGAATACAACACCGAGGGAAACAAAATTAAGCACAAAGCAAGGCTAGTTTCTAAGGGCTTCCTTAAAAGAGAAGGTGTTGATTATGCTGAATTTTTTCCCCTGTTGTTAAGAATTCTTCTATCAGGCTCTTAATTGCTTTTACTACCTGTAGTGAATTGCACATTGAACAATTGGATGTTAAAATTGTCTTCTTATATTGCGATTTAAATGAAAAAATCTATATGAATCCTCTTAATGGTTACTCTAAGGAATTCAAATTAAATCAAGTTTTCTTATTAAATAAATCATTGTATGGTTTAAATAAAGCATATAGGAAATGGTATAAGAAATTTGATTCCTTCATGTTAAATAACCAATTTACTAGGAGTCAATATGATGCATGTTTCTACTTTAAATCAACTCAAAATTGTATGCTTTATTTTATACTTTATATTGATGACATGCTAATCATATGTAAAAATATGAGTTTAATCACTACGGTTAAATCTCAATCAAAAGGAAAGTTTGAAATCAAAGACTTAGGTGCAACTAAGCAGATATCAGGTGTTGAAATCATTAGAGATAGACCAAATAAATTACTTTATTTATCTTAGCATTCTTACATTTTAAAGACCCTAAAGAGATACATGTTTGAATATCTCAAAACTGTCAATGTACCTCTTGGAAAACACTTTAAACTATCTTTGACACACACACCCACTGCTGATAATGATATTCAATTTATGTCTAAAATACCTTATGCTAATATTGTTGGTAACATTCTGTACTCTATGATTTTCACTAGATCTGATATTGCCTATGCAATCTGCACCTTAAGAAGATTCATGACTACACCTAGGAAGTCACATTGGCGTGAAGTGGCTCCTTCAATATCTCTCATGTAGCTCAAAACTATCTTTGTGTTATGGTAAAAATATTCATACTTCTGAAATTTTGGTTGGATATGTTAATGCTCACTATGCATGTCATATTGACACCATAAAATATTTGACTGGATATGTGTTCACTGCCTGTGGTATCCCTATCTCTTTGAAATGCAACACGCAGTCCATGATTTCCCTTTCAACCACATAATCTTAGTATATTGCCCTTACCGAAGAAGTAAAGGAATCCTTATGACTTAAATGCATGTCTTTCGAACTTAATCTTTTTAATTCAATTATAAATGTATATTCTGATAGTCAACCAACACTTCATTTATCCAAAAATTTAGTTTGTCATGGTAAATCAAAGCACATAAATATTATACTACACTTTATTAGAGATATTTTAGAACTAGGAACCATGTGTGTCAATAAGATACACACTGATAAAAACCCTACTGATTGTTTGACTAAAGACAAGGTATTATCTAAGTTCAAGTTTGTTTAGATAGGATGAACTTAGTTCCTATTCTATAACCATATGTGCAACCAATTTCAATTGAAAATGATGTAGTTTTTTGAATTAAGATATTCAATTTTCTTATTTTCTTATTGAAATTAGTCTTAATTTTTTCTTCCATATCTATTTGTTTCATTTATGAAATTTTATTATTATTATTTTGCTTGATTCATTATAATCCACTCGGCCTATTTATTTGTTTGGGATCATTTTTGGGGTTGTGTATTCGTCTTGCTCATTGTTCTGGCTTGCTTTATCCCACCTACCACCTTGGAAATATGGGGCATTTGTTTCCTTCACTACTGTCCATTCATCATTCCTGATGCCCATTTTATCTCCACCATTCATATGTTCTGGTGGTTTTCTATGCTATACTAGATGGTCTGTTTGGGATAGTTTGGTGGCGCACTCTGTTTGGGCGTGCTGTAATTGTTTTCAGGTTTTGGAAGGGGGAATTTATGACCCCCTACGATTGGCGGATTCACATAGATCAGTAGAATACTTTTCATTTTGTTTCACCGTTGAGTTTTAGATCCTCACTCTGGTCTTGGATACTCTTGCTGGAGGAGTCTTTGACCCTTCTTGTGGTTTAGATCAGTTGTGCCTGCCGAGTCTTGCGCATACCGCTAGTGTGTGGTTCATGGTGGAGTTCTCATTGGCTTCATTCCTTATGAAGATGTGTGTCCAACCTCAAGTTCTGAAGTACTTCAGTCCAAAGTAGATGAGTGCTTGTTTTGGCGTGCTTCATTAGTGAAACAACGACTTCACCTTTCCTGAAGTGTCAAGAGAATAGGACAGCCGAACCTCTGCATCTGGCACTGTGAGTTTCCTTTTTCTTTACCCCATTTCTCAGATTGCTGACTTTAGGTTCTTGATGCTTTTACTGTCATCTTATTTGTCGTTTTTGCTGTATCTTGTAACCCCTATTCTGTTTCTTTCAAGCATTAATAACATGTTTGTGTTGGGTGGTGTTCTTGTCGTGCATGTAGGTACCCATGAGACCAAAGCACATAAATCCTGATGTTCATTGCTCTTTGTTTTAATTTCTTGCATCATGGTTCTTCTCGTTTGTAATCATTGTATTCTGCTGGCATTAAATCAATTGGTTTTGTTTTTGGTTCAGTGTTATGCTACTGTCCATTACACCTTACCCCTTCACATTACATATTATAGATACGTCTATATAACATATTTATATAATCATTGGACACATGGATTTAATCCTACGACACTGAGAAAACAACCTCGAGAAACCAAACAAGCCATCAACCCAACTCACTTGGGCATGTGTCTAGTTATATTGTACCATATTAACAAACAAAAACACACACATAAAGAAATAAATAATATAATAATATAATATATATTTGTATAATGCGTTTATATAATATAATTATATATGTGTGTATATTATAAAATTAGTTTTTTTAAAAAAATAACAAAAAAATGGAGGGGCTTAAAACCGCCGCTAATATAAATGTATATTCATTTATTTAGCTGTATATAATTATTTGTATATGTAGACAATATATTGCATGTATACAGTTAAACACATTCATATTATATATATATATATATATATATATATATATATATTATACACAAAATTAAATGCATTTATAATATATATATATATATATATATATATATATATATATATATATATTAGTTAAAGGGGATTACAAACAACAAGGACACACACACCTAGATATATACATATTTATATATTTATAAATATATTTATGTAAAGTATTTATTTATTTAAATACATACATGTACATGTTTATTTATCTAATATATATATACGTACAATGTATTTATATAATATATATATATATATATATATAATAAGGCTTATATAATGTGATTATATACATTTATATCACTTACCTTTAATATATATATATATATATATATTATATTTTTTTATTAAAAAATAAAAAATATAAAGGTGGTTAATAACCCACTCTATTCATTGAGATTAACTATGGTTGATAACCCCCTCTTTTTTTAACTTTATAAATGAATCAGGTATATTTTAGTAGCGGTTCACCCATAACCACTGATAAATATTAATTTAGCAGCGGTTATGGGAGAACCACGATAAAAATATATCTGATTGATTAAAAACAAATTTTGAGAGGGTTATTAACTACCACTAATCACTTAGATTAGTGGCGACTAATAACCCTCTTTGATTGTTTTTATTTATTTAACAATACATGTATATTTAGTGGTAGATATGGGAGAGCCACTGATAATTTATGGGAAAGATAATTTAGACGGGGTTATGCATAACCCAATTTATATATCCATCGATAATCTATCACTGTTTTTGAAGTATGGGTGAAATTGTATGATCTTTCTCTCTAAATACCATCTTTTTTAATTCTCTGGTTATTCTTGGGGTTTACATGTATTCTTATCACTTCACCTCTCTTTGGTTCACAATTCAATGCTCATAAATGGAATTGGCTTTATCTCTTCTTTTCAGTCAAGAATCTTTTTCATCCATGTCCATCTTCATTATATAGTTTTATAGACGTCCTTTCCAATTCTTATATGATTACTTATGTCAATTTTCAATTAGCTTTCACTTCTTTTAAAAGGGTTTGAATGGAATCTTTTGAAATGTGTTTCTATATGAGTCATTTTATATTGAATTCCCACCATTGTATCCATTTTCATTATAATGATTCCTCCCCATGTTTTCATGGTTTTCCAAAGTGAATTCAATTTCAATTTTTTATAAATTATTTTATTTTAAAATAACTGTTATCAAATGTAAGGATTTTTCTTATTATTTTTCAAATAAATTTTTATTGATCTTATGAAAGTATTTTTCATCTATGTAAACATCCTTTAATGTTTCCTTTGATTCACTGGGGATATTCTCTAATGATACCATCAATCTTATTCCTCAGAATAGCTTAGGATAATATATTATGAATGTTTTCATGGAATTTATTTCTTTCTTATAGGCTAATTAAGGGTGATGGAATTATGAATGTTTTCTTATTCATGTGGCACACATATTTATGGTATATCACTATGTGATGGGTGGGCCCATTATAACCATCTAATACACTAGGTAATGTTTATATCTCATTAGATGATTGGGAATGGAGTGCTTTCCCAAACCTATAAGGGACTCTGTTCACTAAGTGGCAGGTGGTTCTGTTTTATCCTTCCAATGCATTGGGTAAATCCTTATATCTCATAAGATGACATGTTAGGGACTATAGAGTAAACCAAATCAGTGAGGATATTCTACCCACTATGTGATAATGGTCTTAGTGGCGAGCCTTGACATAAGAAATGATTTTATATGCTTATGTATATGCCACATTCTGATTCCTACGTTATGTTTTCATGGAACATGATTATTGACTCATGTTTCCACTTTAATACATCTCATTTTTATGTTATACAAAAAGAATTATGCAATGAATCATGATTTATGATATATGTTTTATTGGCTATGATTCTCTTTCATTATGACTATATACATTGATTATGTTCTCATACCTACATGCCCATTTTATGCTCACTTATGATTTTTGATATCTCTTATTTTTACCCTTACTAACCATATGAGCTCACCATTTCCTATGTTTCCATTACCACAATTATAAATAAGAGTATTATGTATCATTTTTCTAAAAGAGTATCATTTGAGAAGATAATTTGTTGAAAATATTGACAATGTTTTAAAATAAATTGGTTGTGTATCTAATCTCTAAAGGCACCAAACCTATGGGTTATGGGATGTGTTTTGTGATAATATGTAAAAAATAATCACATAAAAATATGTAATGTATATTTTTTTATTCTTAGGTCATCTCATGTTTTTTTAAGATCAACATTGATAGTGTAGTTACTAGATCTCCTAGAATGGATAGATATGGAGGAGTGTTTGGAACACCTTCATAAAGTTGTCAAATGATTTTTGAAGAGGTGTAAGACTGTTATTGCATTAGAAGTAGAACTAGAAAGTGGTATTGAAGTTGGTTGAGATTTAAAAGTAGAGAGAATGGATTAAAAATGGATTGAGTTGGACTCTGTGTATTGTTCATGTTGTCCAACTGAAGAACATGTCCATTTCATGGAAGTGTAAGACTGTTATTGCATTAGAAGTAGAACTAGAAAGTGGTATTGAAGTTGGTTGAGATTTAAAAGTAGAGAGAATGGATTAAAAATGGATTGAGTTGGACTCTGTGTATTGTTCATTTTGTATATTATTTACAAAAATTAAGTTGAGATACTATTCATTCACTATTCAAATAAAATACTCATAAATAATGTAACATCATAGATTTTAAGGTATGCACTTTCAATGTTTAAGAGTGAGTTTTTGGGTTCAGAGGGCTTTGGAGCTGTTTTTGGGAGTTTATGTAGAACTTGTGGTGCAAACTGCTTTATGGACACTTTTACATTGTAAGTTATAGCTTATGACATAAGTCCTTCTCTAGTTACCATCCGTAAGATGGTTTAAGGCACACAAATCATGTAATATGTAAAATCATTTTTAAATCATAAATTCATTTTACACCATAAGATTCACCTTTACACCATAAAATCATTCATCGAGATGATTTAATCTAAGGTTAAATATTTTTCAACATAAATATGTTCTGGGAATTTTACATCATAAGTCTCATATTTACCTCATAAATAATTCAACCTAGTAGGTTTTTATCATACTACACATCTGATGTTTCTTTATTTGGAAGGTCACTCCTCTATCAAACCCTAGGTAAAGGTTATTTTGTGTGTCTCTCCTCCTTCCAGATCACTTTGTTCAACTCTTGATCTTCATGGTGGTTGTGTTACGTATCTCTGGGTAAAAGAAATTTCTAATTCTTAATTATCATTGGTCACAAAAGGGGCATTGGATAACTTTTATAGAATTCGTTGATCATATATTGTTTTTCATGTGATTCTTCTAAATCTGTTGTGTGATCTTCTTCCGAGGGTTAGTCTTTTCTTTGGTTGTGGTGTGGCACATGTGGTTCTTGAGGTATGTGGGGATCTAACCTCTCTACCAACCATTAATTTCATATAATTAGAATCTAGGATGTGGGAATCAATTCGAGGACCTCCGTTGTTATCTTTTCATTCCTTCGAGTGTTGTTGGACCCCATTACGGGTGTGTGTGACCTGAGTTTGATGTTGTTGGTTCCATATATATTATTTGTTGAATAAACAATGAATATTCCTATTTTATAAATTAGTTTATTAATAAATTTACATGATTTTTTGGGTGCGTAAATAAATTTTCAATAAATACGGTTTCCCTTGGTTTCAGTAAAGAAAAATAGGTGTTTTTAAAGTATTACAAAATGGGTTTTCAAAGTAGGATTGATAAAAGAAAAGGGTTGTTCGAAATTGATTGTGAAAAAAACATTTTGAAATTAATTTGAGAAATACATCACATGAGAAGCCTTGGGTACTTAGGTTGAAGGTGTAGCTTAGGGCCATCGTCTATTTTTACTACTGGGAGATTCACTCATGGGGTGTTCCTCTACTACCTAGGCTAATTTTTCCAGGGGCTTGATTTGACACAAGTGGGGGGTTCACTCATGGGGTGTTCATCTACTCCCTATGATTATTGTTTTATGGGCTTGTGTGAATACTAGTCATATATTGTGGTATGAGTAGTCTGTTAGCCTGCTCTGTTGCGATCCTTGGTGTGATTTACCTATTCTATGGCTTTGTATTATTCTAGATTTGATATACCTATACTGACTTGATAAATTTTTATAAAAATTATAATTTGAAACTATTTTTCCTGGATTTATTTGGAACTGTGAAAAAGGGAAATATTTACCATTATTTTGATATAAACTGATTTGTCATTTACTCAGGAATGAGCATATTTGATTTTTTTAGATAAATACTTGATATAGAACACCTTAGTGGGATCCTAATAAGCCTGTTTAGCTAACACCCTACACACCCCTTTGGCGTTATGTAGACCTGATTATGTATTTTGTTGTAGGAAAGACACCACAATGAGATGGCTTGGTTTCTATCAGCTGGGTATGGGTAGCTAGTGGTGATATGGTGGGATGTTTCCCACCTTATCACATAAAGTAATCAGAATATGTTTTTGTTTTTTTCTTGAACTTATACTTTGGGTTTGTTATAACTACATTGAGTTGTATTGCTTCTGCTATTTTCTTTCAGTGATGGAATATATTTTCTTTTATTTTTTCTTCCTCTATTTTTTTTCTTCTATGTGTATATATATGACATGTCTTCTGATTCAGGTTGGGAGAAATCACTCCCTCTGGTTATTGTTAATGCCTAATTTCTAATTGCCAGCCCGTGTAGATCGGGAATTCCCTTTGAGACTTTCCACATTTCGGTTTAGATCCTAAATAGTCAAGTTACAACCATTCATAATTTGACAACTCACTTACCTCTCAACTGAAGAGTGTGAACTACTCCTTTAGAAGATTCTTCCTTTGATCTAAAACACATCATAATAGTTTCACACCTGAGTGTTCCATGAATCTCTGTTTTCACCCAATAGATGAAATACACTTCACCGCATGGTGATTAATTTATCGAGAGGCCTTTCATAAACTATTTTTTATTTGCGAACTATGTTATGCCCTTTAGGAGACCTTGTGAACCATATAGTGTGGGTGCACCATGAGATGACTTTACTTCATGCATATATGACATCTTGTGAACCACAACTCCTTTGAGAGAAATAGTTCCCTGCAAACAAACATCCTCCACAAACTGAGCTTACATTGTAGACTGCCTCCTTTGTGAACTAAATTAGTTTTTGAACTACTTTTTGACTTAGAATTTTTTTTCCATTGATGAATATTTATAAATAGTTTCTCTCTGTATTAATCAAGTTATTGGGGGTCCTTTATATAGTTAAAGAAACCTAGAAAAACTTCTAATCACATTTATGATTAACTCCTTTGGGAGATAGTTTTCACCGAAAACTACACTCACTATATGGTTCTCATAATGTATAATTACCCTTGTGGTGGTCTATAAAACACTGCCTTTGACTACAAAGGATGAATCCATTTTCAGCCACCTTTAACTCACCACCTTCAACCGTAAATGATGAACACCCTTTGCGGTTTGTATATGTTTTTTGGTATGCATTGTATTGCATCAATTTTAATTGTTGATTTTTTATACTTGTTATGTGGTCCGCATAGTCAAAGATCCTTTTCAATATAAAATTATTTTACAAAAACCACCATGAAATAATTTATATGTTTTGAAGTCCACCTATTTTTCTATGATGGAATCCTTCCTTTTCCATAAAAACAACTTCAATTTTGAGGCCAAAAAACATGATAAACACTGGGAAACTGTTCTAACTTCAAAAAAACCTATTATGAAAACAACTGTGTTGTAATATTATCATTCGATTTTTTCAAAAAACACAACCAAGCAACCCAAAAATACCATGAAGACACCTTTTGAGGGATCTTTTCTCAATAGGTAGGTTACAGTGAGTTCCTGATTAGCTCTTGCCGTGACAAGACTCAAGTTACCATGGGATATTGGGATTTATGTCTCCTGTGTTAAGTTTTTTATATCTTAATATCATTTTCTTCTTATGGTCTTCTAATTTTAACAGAGATTTACCTATTGTATTATCATTTCATCTTTTTTTAGTGTGCAATGATGTGCCTTCGAGACATCACCCATGGGTTCCACATGAGGGTGCATCGCATACTCCTCAAGATAATCCAACTTTGGATTAAAATATTATAGGGGATATCATATGAGTAATTAAAATCATGGAAAAAATGTAACATGATACCATAATGCAGTTGTTGAGGTACAATAACTAGCTGGAGGAGAGATCGGTCGATCATTGTAAGAACCCAGTTCTAATTCTTGAGTTACGGGTTTCTTCCATTCCTTTTTCCTTAAGTGTTTTTGAGAAAATAAGGAAAATGGGAAAAAACCCCAAAAATTTGTGGTACACACCATGTACTTTGGCCGCGTGGGATGAGTACACTAGGCGTGTAGGCCTGTCAGGGATGAAGGGTGTAAAAATTGACTACACGCCGTGTACTTAGTATTTACATGCCGTGTAATTAGTCGGTAGGTGAACAGTAAGGCAGTGGGAGTAGCCGCTAGCAGAGTGATAGTACACGCCGTGTATTCAGAAATACACATCATGTAATCATGTCGATAGATGAACAGTGAGGAGGTGGAAAGTGGCCTCCAGAGAAACAATTAGAAAATGAAAAGTACACGCCGTGTACTTGAGAGTACACGCCATGTAGTTGTGTTTTTTTGTTATAAACAGGCAGTGGCGTCCTCTTTTAACAGAGGAATCTTAGAACACTGGGAAGCCGCGAGAGAGATGGCCAAACCTTGGAAGAGTTCCTGAATGAACATCGAGACTCCAATTCCCTCTCCGACGATCATGTTTGGACCATACAGGTAAGCCCTTCCCTCTCCTTGTGTGTTTCTTTCCAATTCTTTCTTGAGGGGAAGTTATTTGGGTTTGAATTAGTGAACGTTTATCCCAGATCTACATCGTTCACGGACGATTCGGGAGGCATTGTTCACATATATCGATCAGTGGAGATCGAGGTAGGTGGTCTGGTGTTTAATTCCAACTGCTGAGTGTTTTTTCTGTATTGTTGTGCTATGCTCCCATGTTTGGGGTGTTGTATGACTGAGGCCTTAACTGATTAAATACCTAGAAATGCATAGGAAATCTTTTGATTATGTATAAACTTCTGTTTGGGATTGTTTCTTGGATCCAGGGCCACCCCATGGGTGCGTTTTCCTTATTTGGCCGTTTGTCCAGGATACCATGGGTATGCCGTGATTATAGCATGCTTTGAGTTTTCTTGAGAGAAAATGTGTATATATTGCTTGCTTATGTGTTGGGATAGGCCCGATTACTTTCTTAGCTTGAGGGAAGTGTTTTGTTTAGCTTGGGAGAAATTTTTCTCATGCCTGTGGGCAGTAGCTTTTATGCTTGTGGGCGACACCTCGTATGCCTGTGGGCAATATTCGTTATGCCTGTGGGCAGTCACCTGCGGGTTTCGATTCTGATTACCTGAGGGTAAGGATTTTGCATGTCTGTAGACAACATTTACATTGTATATTCTCTATAGTGATTTATTATGTTGTTCCTGCCAAGATAAAGCACAATCTTGGAATTGATAAATAATTAATAAAATGGCAATGTTACTGGTAGAGATAGTTACTTTTGAGTACTGCCTAGTTTACTGCATTTTAATACTGCACACTACTATTGCACATTTTTCACTAACAGTTGGGCATGGGCCTTTGGTTGTTGCCTACTGGGATTTATTTATCACACCCTATTTTGGTCATGTCTTGGTCCCAAACAGATTATATTGCTGCAGGTGTTGATAAGGGCAAGAGTCCCTATCCAAGTACTTGATTGTTGCAAAGGAGTAGAGGAGCATGTGACCGAGCTTAGGCTTGCGATGCTGCTGAGTTCCTGCCGCATTGTTTTAGTTTGCTTGCAGTTCTTAGTACTTTGTACTGTATTGTATTTGATTGTTGTGTATCCTATTTTGAATGATTTCTTAGAAATAGGACATATTACATCATCATGTATATTTAACTGTTGGATATCTTTTTATTCAGTCCTGTTGTCCTTTCAGATTTTCATTATTTACTATTTTTGCGTTTGATATGTTTTTATTTTCTACGCTGTGCTACACTTTGAAAAATGAGGGCATAGTTTCACCACTATCAGACCTAGACCCTTACTGCTAGTCGGCAGCCTCTGACATTTGTGGAAATGCGCTTGAGGTCATGTGACCAACCGGGTTTGGGGCACCCATTGAGTGGCACCCGGATCCGGGATGTTACAAAGTGGTATCAGAGGGGTTTCTTTTCTTTGACTTACTGTTGGAGCCTATAGTTAGGGATATGAAATAATAGGTACTTGGTAATAAGCTGTTCCTGGAAGTAGCTTACCCGTGTACAGGGAAAAGACAATTTACCTCGTGTTGTAATTTTTCTGATTTTTCACTTTTACAGTTGATTTGATTTTCACCATTGGGTGACGCGCTTGTGGTGTGCTATTATATTTTTATACTAGGTTCTATTTAGTTGCAACCCGATGAGATGAGGTTATGCTATCTCATGCATCATTTAGGCACATGTTGGAATCACATGCCATGCATAGTTTACATGCCATGTAGGTGCTTTAGAAATTGCACGTTGTTGTGATATATTTTGTGCAAGTAAATGCATGCTGTTGTGATAGATTCCTTGATAAAATACCTATTATTTGATAGGGTATTGTTATGTGAGGTTTTGTAGAATGAACGCCAAAATTTGGTTCTTGAGGAGTACGGGCCCTCATTGACTGTAATTTGGTGGATCATTGACCTGTTTACTTTGTTATAACATGTATAAGATGCCAAGATTTGATTCGCGGGGAGTATGGGCCCTCACGGATCAGAATTTGGCACTTAGGTGTTGGTTTCAGTGTTTTTCTGGGCTCCATAGAAGTTTTTAAGGCTTGCTGTTCGGAAAAATCCAAAATACACACTGTGTAGTTTTGACTACATGCCATGTACTCTTCTGTTCGAGAAGAAGCAGAAAAAATTAAAAAACACTCAGTGTACCCTAAGTACACGCCGTGTAGTTTCTACCTGCGTTATAGGCTGTATGGATAGAAACACAGGGTAGTGAAACTTTGAGGGCACACACTGTGTGTAACACCCCAAGCTTCCACGATATGCTTCTCTTTCAATAATGCAATAGCTTGCATTGTATGCAAGTTCGAGATTCTAACACACCGCGACCAATCAAAGTAGCCATTATGAATAGTAATACCCACTTTTTAAATTATATAAATTTTATATTTCAAAATGAACTTAATTTTTGGATTTGGAATATTGAAATTAGCCTAAATTGAATTTTTGGTATTTTTCTGAGAACATCCAATTTTCGATGAATAGTGAAAAATACTTAAAAACAAATTTTTTAATCATAGTAATTTATAGTGTTAAATTATACTATTGAGTGGTTTTGAAGTATAATTAGAATATAATTTTACCATTTTATCCAATGGTGGTCATTATAATCAATTTCACTTTGAAATTGGACATAAACAATTGTCAATCTTTTGATTGATATTATTTCTTAAAGACATGCTATTTGTTTTGACAACGAGAATTAATTATAAAATTAATTAATGCAACTTATATGTTTTGAATTTTGTAAAATAGAAATCATTTTTGAATTTGGAATATCAATTACAGCTTAGGGTGAATTTTTGGTATTGTTTTGAAAAACTTCAATTTTTGATGAATAGTGAAACCACCAAGTGGTAGTCAAAAAAACTGATTTTTCATTTAAATGAAACTTTACCGCTTCTATGAATTGAATTTCAAAATTCTGACATACATGGTTGTCATTAGTAAGTAAAATATGGTTCAATGGGATGAAAATAATTTTTTGGTGAATAGTAACTTTTGAGTATTATTAACCGCGATTAGAGGTAATTAGGGCAATTTAAGGTAAAAATGATATTATAAGAATACAAAAATATATTGAAACATGTAATACTCTTATTGGATGAGTCATGACCGACCAAGAAAAACCATAGGACGATTTTTGGGACCCCATGGAGCCAATTGGGTAAGATAATGACATTACTACCTTTTATTTAAAGTAAAAATAAAAATGTCACAAACATGTATTGTTTTACTAAAACAATTTTTACAAGGGGTTATACAAGTTATCATTTCTACTATAAATTTTAATTGGAAATCTAAAAATATTTCCTACATCATGGTATTTTTTTTATAATTTTTAGACATTAAATAAATAAATTTATTTATGACACCATGATGCTGCAGTGATTACCTCATTAATGAATGATTTAAATAAAATGAAAAGATAAGGTAAAATCTAAGACTTACACTTGTCTAAATCCTATTGTATGGGTTTATTTATAACCCTTATCACCTTATCTTCGAAATATATCATTGTGGGACCTTTAAAATCTGAAAATCATTTCATAATAAAGTAACATTTCAATCTTTCCAAAAGAGCCCCTCCTCTCCTCTTATAAAAGGCCCCCACCTCTACCACCTTATTCACACCTTCAAAACCATTTGGCTCAGCCAAACTCTACCAAAATACTATATCAACTTCCCTATATTACTCCTAGAAGACTCAATTTGGGTATAAGTCTTCCCAAGTAATCCTTTGGCTCAAATCAAAAAGAGTTACCCAATTTTAAGGTAATGTCTTCTCTTATGTTCTTTTGTTTTATTTTGCTTCTCCAATCCCTTAAAACATTTTTATTCCATTATTTTTTAACAAAACCAGTATATTCAATATAATAGGATGTTTTTATGAGAAGGATTTTATTTACACTTACACACACCTCCGTCTAATGGTTAAATAACATACTGTTTCTGTGGGTGGAGAATTACTGCCTCACGAAACGATGATTGTTCAATCTTCTTTTAGCACATTTCTCGGTAGCCATTAAGATGTAACTATATTTATATATGATATATATTATTTTTATGTTTTCCTTATGCTTATGTATTTTTCATTTATAGAATACCTTTATGATTTCCATTATGGTTAAATGCGATAATTTCATTTTAGGAAGTGTGGACTACCGCCCCCTCAAAGTGATTTGAATCGTTAATAACATATGTGGGACATATAAAGGATGAAGTTAATGATATTATATATGATATTATACTAGAATTATAATATACCTTTATATCATTATGATTTCATTCCATTAAATATGAAATACAAATGAAAGTAGCATTCATGCGTACGTACGACTTACCGTCTCCATGAACGGTGCATTTCATTTCTTACCTCTAAATGTTATGTAATATTATAAATTCATATATATACTAGATATATATGATATATATGATATCTATATAATTAATATAATTATGGAGATAATGGATATTTTACCACATGAACAACTTGTAATTATAAGAAGTTTATTGTTGACTCAAGTATCAAAGATTGACAAAACGACCGTTATTAACTTAAATGACTACATAATGTTCATAACATGGTAATAATTGATATAAAAAGAATAATGAACTTGAAAAAGGTTCTTAAGCAAGTATAGATTAACTCTATTTTATTATTCAGGAGATTAAAGAATGATCGAGTCAATTCAGACACGTGGTAAGGGTTAATTCTACAACCACTTCATTATTCAAGGTTGTTCATATGTAATTATCTACTGGGACCTCTTTATCATCCACATCTATGTTTCTTAAAAATTTATATCAAAACATTTTTACTATTTATTAGAAAATGGGTTAAAGTCATTTATACCCTTATCTGACCTTATACATTTTTTAAAGGAATCTTTCCGTCATTTTCCAAACAAGGTACTTTTTGACCTTTTCAACAAAATTAGGGTAAGAATGTATTTTTAAACTTATACGGTGGGTGCGGCTATTTTACACCGTTATAAAATCATTGAAGCTTCCCTTAAAATCTTATAAGAATATTTTCAAAGTAAATGTTTTATTTTACAATTATGTGACTTTTAAATGATTTCAAAAAAGATATTTCTCTCAAATAGTTTTGATTTCATCTATGTCAACATCCTTTGATGGATTTTAAGATTATTTGAAGTTGATTTATTATGATTCAAAACTTCGATATTGTATTGAATGTTTTGGGATATGTTTGACTATGGATGTGTTATTTTTATACCATTCATGGTTTATAGAGAAAGTATTGACATTTATATGCTAGTTTTAATACGAATGTTTATGTTATGTTTAAACCTGTTCATATGTGGAATGCATTGGACTTAATAAGTGACAGGTGGAACCTGCTAGCTCCTCGATGCATCAGTAGGTCTCATGAGACAAACTAGTGTCTTGGCACGAGGCCTTGACAAAATCTTATTTGTAGTCTTGGCACGAGGCCTTGGCTATGTGGTTATGATAGTCTGAAATTATGCATTCCATCATTATGAAAGTGGTTATTGATATTTCATGTGATTATTCGACTAGTAGAATATCCATGTGAATAAGTAAATGGAATTATTTCATTTTATTTTTGCCATATTATGCTGAAGTTCAAGTTTAAAAGGCTTTTGTTTTAGTTATACACTACCTTAAATGTTAATATTTATTTATAAAAGTTTCCGCTATATTGTTATCCTTACTGAGCATCTGAGCTCACCCCTTTCTATGTTTTATTTTTCCCAGGATATGAAGAAATATTTTATGACTGACCTATAGGGATAGTCTGAAGGGGATATGAGTGTGGAATATGGAGACTATGTTATTGTAGTTTTTCACTTTATGATGTAATGTAACATTTATGGAAGTATCTAGTGTTTCCTAGGATACTAAACTAATTAGTATTTTGAGACTTGATCTTTTGTGATCATGGCAATGTTACGTAATAGTGCACCGACTCTAGGTAACTGGGGTCGGGGCGTTATAGTTGGTATCATAGGTAGTTTAGTACTAACCTTGGAAGCTAGATTTAGATAAAATCTGATTAGAGCACATAGCCCTAAGATATACTTTGAGGATTATCATAGAAGAACTTCCTAGAATTTTGGTATTATAGAGATTTTGTGAGTTTTCTGAGCAATACATCCCTGTCTGGATATGAGCAAGTAGAGGCGGCTCTGGCACAAATGTACCTAGGGGTAAAACCCAAAAACACCACTTTGAGCTAGACTCGAACGGGAACTGGTGCACGACAACGGGCCTTGCTGCACTCTTGGTTACGACACTCCTGGGGGATATGCTTAGGATAATTCTCATTTTCTTTACAAACCATTATGAAGGGTTTATGAGTATATACTTCCTCAAAGAAAACATTTCTTTTTATGATTATGGATTATATCCATAAATAGTTCAATTTATGTTAAGTGTTTTATAAGTATGGAATTATGTATTTTGATTCATGAACTGATCTAGTTTATGCCATTGTTTAGAAATGGCGGCTAGTGGAAGGAATGAAAACCGGATCACTGCATGCACTCCATAAAGGGATTTCCCTCCTGCTCAAGATAATTATAGTGGAGCTGGTGATACAACTAGTGCTGATCAGCTTATCACCATACTGGGACAACTCACTCAGGTTATGAATAATAAACTTACTCGTATGGAGCACCCTGATCCGCAACGTGGAGGATCAATGTTAGATCGCTTCATGAGGAAATAACCACCAACATTCAATGGGAGTACAAATCCCTTTGTAGCTGAGCAATGGATAAATTCCTTAGAGAAAATATTCCAGGCTTTAGGGAGTAGTGAAAGAGAAAAAGTTATCATGGCAGTTTACCGCCTCACTAGAGATGCTGATCAATAGTGGCCATTGATTCAAAATACAAAGGAAGATAAAGAAGTATCAAGTATGGAATTGAGTGATTTTAAAGAAATTTTCTTAGAAAAATACTTTCCTCGTGACCATCATGTAGATATGGAAAGAAAATTTCTCAGTATGAGGAAAAAGGAGGATGAGAATGTTGCAAAGTATGAAGCTAACTTTACAAGGATAGTGAGGCATGAAGAAGATTATATACATAACCCAAGAAGTAATATCGATCGTTTCTTTGATGGGTTAAAACCATTTCTCCATCGAGCATTAGTATCACAATCTTTCTCAACGTACAAAGATATAGTCTCGTGTTCTATCAATACATAAAAGGAATTATCTAAATATTATGACAATAAAGTAAAGCAAGAGAAGAAGAGAATGGTGGAACAAGATACAGATAAAGGGAAAAAGGGAAAGAAGGATTTTCCATTATGTGACAATTGTGAGAAGAATCACCCCGATACTTGCCTAAAAGGAATGGGAGTTTGTTATAAATGTAGAGAAAAAGGTCACCAGGCTCGTGATTGCAAGGGAAAGAAAGAGGATATCAATTTTGAATGCTACAATTGTAGAGAAATGGGGAATTATTAAAATGAATGTCCTAAGTTTCAGGGATACTTACCTCAGAAAAGGCCAACAGATCGAGGCCAATCTTATGCTGTTACTACAGTTGAAGTGGAATAATTATTGTATTTGTGTTTTTGGAATAAAGAACAATATTATGGTTATAAGAATAATGTGATATATATAAGGATTGTACTGCAGTACTTGTTGTTTTCATTAAGGTTTTAATATGATGAAGGTAATCATATTTTTAGAGAAACTTTACTTTATTTGGGGAATCTGATGTTATAATTGATTTTGGAATTTAGAGACCTTTTAGAGAAAGTCTGGACAAAGGTATTTTGGATAACTATAAAGGTTGGAATGGATCAAGTTGAACTTTGGATAGTATTTTTTAAGGTTAAAACATTTCTGAAGATTATTTTTGGAATATTATAATACTATAGTTTTAGGAAAAGGACAACCTGCAGGTCAGGGGATAACCCGTCACGTCGGACAAAGCTGCAGGAATCGAACCCACAACCATAGTGCGACATGCCTTTATTACCTACCACTAGCCTACAGAAAGTCCCTGGTTATTAAAAAATAGTTTTCCTAATCTAAATGGTATGTGTTAGTATTTGGAACCTTGTATGATTAGGATAAATATAATATTTTTGAGTTCTATTATCTTTTTGAGTGAAAGTTGAGTTTGTGGTAGAAATTAGTTGGAGGTTGAAACTCTACTTGTCAAGTATATATATATATATATATACCTCTCTCTTATTCTATGAATAAATTAATTCTTAAACTTTAGGAAAGGGATATTAAAAAAAAGTGTTATTCTAATACCTTATGTTTTGTTGAACTGATGATATTTTAAATCACCATAGATTGAAGGCTTTGAGGCCTTCAATTTTACACTTGTTTGTGATTGATGACCTCAATCACTCCCAACAAATATTTACGTTCCCCCCCCAATTATGCGTCTCTAATTTCCACCAATGTTCTTCTAATTGAGATCATAATTTGGTGGTGACTTTTTCATTTTCCTTTCCCTCTTATTAAGACTAAATTTTATTAACCCTATTTCCGATATGGGTTTTCCACAAAGGTATTTTCTACTTTCAACCTTTTATTTTTGAAGAACAATTTCAAATTACGAGGACACAATTTATTGAAGGAGGGGAAAATTTAACACCCCAAGCTTTCACAATACGCTTCTCTTTCAATAATGCAATAGCTTGCATTGTACACAAGTTCGAGATTCTAACACACCGCGACCAATCAAAGTAGCCGTTATGAATATTAATACCCACTTTTTGAATTATATAAATTTTATATTTCAAAATGGACTTCATTTTTGGATTCATAATATCTAAATTATCCTAAGTTGAATTTTTGGTATTTTTCTGAGAACATCCAATTTTCGATGAATAGTGAAAAATACTTAAAAACAACTTTTTTAATCAAAACAATTTATAGTGATAAATTATACTATTGAGTGGTTTTGAAGTATAATTAGAATATACTTTTACCATTTTATCCAATGGTGTTCATTATCATCAATTTCACTTTGAAATTGGACATAAACAATTGTCAATCTTTTGATTGATATTGTTTCTTAAAGACATGCTATTTGTTTTGACAACGAGAATTAATTATAAAATTAATTAATTCAACTTATATGTTTTTAATTTTTTAAAATAGACATCATTTTTGAATTCGGAATATCAATTATAGCTTAGGGTGAATTTTTGGTATTGTTCTGAAAAACTTCAATTTTTGATGAATTGTGAAACCACTAAGTGGTAGTTAAAAAAACCGATTTTTCGTTTAAATGAAACTTTACCGCTTCTATGAATTTAATTTAAAAAATAAAATATACATGGTTTTCATTATTAAGTAAAATGTGGTTCAATGGGATGAAAATAATTTTTGGTGAATAGTAACTTTTGAGTTTTATTAACCGCGATTAGAGGTAATTAGGGAAATTTAAGGTAAAAATGATATTATAAGAATATAAAAATATCTTGACACATGTCCTACTCTTATTGGATGAGTCATGGCCGACCAAGACAAACCATGGGACGATTTTTGGGACCCCATGGAGCCACATGGTTAAGACAATGGCATTAATACTTTTTATTTAAAGTACAAATAAAAATGTCACAAACATGTATTGTTTTACTAAAATAATTTTTACAAGGGGTTATACAAGTTATATTTTAGACTATAAATATTCATTGTAAAGATAAAAATATTTCCTAAATCATGGTATTTTTTTATAATTTTAGACATCTAATAAATAAATTTATTTATGACACCATGATGATGCAGTGATTACCTCATTAATGAACGATTTAAATAAAATGAAAAGATAAGGTAAAATATAAGACTTACAATTGTCTAAATCCTATTGTATTGGTGTATTTTGAACCCTTATCACCTTATACTCGAAATATATCATTGTGGGACCTTAAAAATTTGAAAAGCACTTCATAATAAAGTAACATTTCAATCTTTCGAAAAGAGCCCCTCCTCTCCTCTTATAAAAGGCCCCCACCTGTACCACCTTATTCACACCTTCAAAGGAATTTGGCTCGGCCAAAATCTACCCAAATACTCTCTCAACTTCCATCTCTTACTCCTAGAAGCCTCACTTTGGGTAGAAGTCTTCCCAAGGAAGCCTTTGGCTCAAATCAAAAAGAGTTACCCGATTTTAAGGTAATGTCTTCTCTTATGTTCTTTTGTTTTATTTTGCTTCTCCAACCCCTTAAACCATTTTTATTCCATTATTTTGTAACAAAACCAGTATATTAAATATACTAGTATGTTTTCATGAGAATGAATTTATTTACACTTACACACACCTCCTTCTAATGGTTAAATAACATACTGTTTTTGTGGGTGGTGAATTACTGCCTCACGAAATGATGATTGTTCAATCTTCTTTTAACACCTTTCATGGTGGCCATTAATATGTCACTATATTTATATATGATATATATTATGTTTATGTTTTCCTTATGCTTCTGTATTTTTCATTTATGGCATACCATTATGATTTCCATTATGGGTAAACGAGATAATTTCATTTTGGGAAGTGCGGACTACCGCCCCCTCAAAGTGATTTGAATCGTTAATGCCATATGTGGGACATATAAAGGATGGAGTTAATGATATTATATATAATATTATGCTGGAATTATAATATACCTTTATATAATTATGATTTCATTCCATTAAATATGAAATAGAAATAAAAGTAGCGTTTATGCATACATACAGCTTACTGTCTCCATGAATGGTGCATTTCATTTATTACCTCTAAATGTTATATAATATTATAAATGCATGTATATACTGGATATATATATGATATATATGATATCTAGATCATGAATATAATTCTATAGATAATGGATATTTTACCACATGAACAACTTGTAATTATAAGAAGTTTATTGTTGACTCAAGTACCAAAGATCGAAAAAATGACCATTATTAACTTAAATGACTACATAATGTTCATAACATGGTAATAAGTGATATAAAAGGAATAATGAACTTGAAAAATGTTCTTAAGCAATTAGATATTAACTCTAGTTTATTATTCAGGATATTAAAGAACGACCGAGTCAATTCGGACAAGAGGTAAGGGTTCATTCTACAACCTCTTCATTATTCAAGGTTGTTCATATGTAATTATCTACTGGGACCTCTTTATCATCCACATACATGTTTCTTAAAAATTTATATCAATTTTTTTTACTATTTATTAGAAAATGGGTTAAAGTCATTTATACCCTTATTTTACCTTATAAATTTTTGAAAGGAATCTTTCTGTCATTTTCCAAACAAGGTACTTTTTGACCTTTTCGACAAAATTAAGGGAAGAATGTCTTTTTAAACTTATACGGTGGGTGCGGCTATTTTCCACCATTATAAAATCGCTGAAGCTTCCCTTACAAGCTAATAAGAATATTTTCAAATTAAATGTTTTCTTTTACAATTATGTGACTTTTAAATGATTTCAAAAAAGATATTTCTCTCAAATAGTTTTGATTTCATCTCTATCAACATCCTTTGATGGATTTTAAGATTATTTGAAGTTGTTTTATTATGATTCAAAACTTCCATATAGTATTGAAGGTTTTGTGATATTTTTGACTGTGGATGTGTTATTTTTATACCATTCATGGTTTATGGAGAAAGTATTGAAATTTTTTATGCTATTTTTAATATGAATGTTTATGTTATGTTTAAAACTATTCATATGAGGAATGCATTGGACTTAATAAGTGATGGGTGGAGCCTGCTATAGCTCCTCGATGCATCGGTAGGTCTCATGAGACAAACTAGTGTCTTGTCATGAGGCCTTGACAAAATCTTATTTGTAGTCTTGGAACGAGGCCTTGGCTACGTGGTTATGATTGTCTGGCATTATGCATTCCATCATTATAAAAGTGGTTATTGATATTTCATGTGATTATTATACTAATAGAATATCCATGTGAATAAGTAAATGGAATTATTTCATTTTATTTCTGCCATATTATGCCGAATTTCAAGTTTAAAAGGCTTTTGTTTTAGTTATACATTGCCTTAAATGTTTATGTTTATTTATGAAATTTTTCGCTATATTGTTATCCTTACTGAGCATCTGAGCTCACCCCTTTATATGTTTTATTTTTCCCAGGATATGAATAAATATTTTATGACTGACTTGTAGGGATAGTCTGAAGGGGATATGAGTGTGGACAATGGAGACTATGTTATTGTAGTTTTTCACTTTATGATGTAATGTAACATTTATGGAAGTATCTAGTGTTTCCAAGGCTACTAAACTAATCGGTCTTTCGAGACTTGATCTTTTGTGATCATGCCAATATTACGTAATAATGCACCGACTCTGGGTAATTGGGGTCGGGGTGTTACACCGTGTACTGATTGTACACATCGTGTTGTGTTGAACCTGTGTCCGCCGTGTCACTAACAACACAGATGGAGAAAACTTTTCTTAAACATGCCGTGTCAATGCCGAACACGCCGTGTAGTTTAATTTGGGGATTTGACCATGTCACTAACAACACAGGTCAGAGTTACCTCTTTTTGGGCATGCCATGTACCTGTGGGACATGCCGTGTAGTCTTGACCGGTGAGAGACTGTGTGAAAATGGCCGTGTGGCTGGGGAAACATGGTGGTGTACACGCCGTGTGCGGGTGTAACACACCATGTAGTGTCAGCCGAGTAGCCGACCGTGTCACTAACAACATGGGCAGTTGGAATCTAAACCGTACATGTCGTGTCTATCTGGAACACACTGTGTAGTGTGAGATGTGTACCTGGCCGTGTAACAGACAACACAGGTCAGTGAAGCTCATCTAGTACATGCCGTGTAGACCTTATACATGTCGTGTAGCTGCATTCAAAAGAGAGCAGTGTGGCTAAGCCATGTAGAAGGACTTGGGCAGGGGAAGAAAATTCAAGTACACACCGTGTGTGTGGACAACATGCCGTGTGTTTGAGGTGTGACATGACCAGTTCAGGCAGAGGTACACACCCATGTGGAAGGTTTATGGGAACACGCCGTGTAGTTATTATACACACCGTGTAGTCCTATTTTGTAAAACTTGAACGTTTTTTGTTCCCTATTCCCTTCTTACGTTGATGGTTCTTGGTCCTTGATGATATTAATCTAAGGTGTGTGTTTGACCTTGTAGAGTCAAGCCACCAAGATGAACACGAGTTGTTCACCAGGAGAGCGACAACAATTATACTCCCAAGATGGTAGGCCATGGGCTACCAATGTATCCTCTAGAAGATCCAGATACGACGCTAGCCGTTATACCAGACATAGGAACTTATGTGTAGTTCCTTAAAGGCTTCATGCAGTTCATGCAGACCTTCTAGTGAGCACCACTGACTGCCACATCTATGGAAGAGCTGACATGAATATTTCAGTAGTAACATCCACCTACATTTTTAGGGGATGGTAGACCATAGGCTGCAGAGTCTTGGATGGGTTCTATGCAGACTATTTTTGAGCATCTGGAGACGTCTCCTGGGAGGAGGGTCAAGCTTGATATTTACATGCTGCGTGATTCTGCCAAGAGATGGTGGGATGTTACCACCCAAACTGAGCATTATAGAGAAATGGCGGGGGAAGATTTTTAGGCAGTCTTCTATAACTTTTTATTTTCAGAGATGCTAAGGGTAGATCGATCTCGAGAGTTGATGAATTTGCAGCAGGGCGCCATGTCAGTGATGGACTATTTTTCCCACTTCACTGAGCTACAAAGTTCTGCACCTGTTCTAGTGGGTGATGAGATGCTGAGGGCTAGATGCTTTGAGGATGGTCTTCGATATGACATCTGAGCATTGGTGAATGTTTTCAGGTTTCCTACAATGCATGTTATTGTGAACCGGGCACTGATTACTGAGCGGAACCTTCAGGAAGCTAGTGGTACAAGTTAGGGTGGTTTGGCACTAGTTCCTGGTACTATTTCTACCGGTAAGAGGAAGAGGAAGATGAATTTCTCTCACGGTGGCAGTACTAGCCAGAAGAATTCTTCAGGTGGCCAGGTCATGTGCTACCAGTGTGGAAAAGAGGGGAACAAAAGGCCTCAGTGTCCATGTGACCCAGTGGAGTGCTGATATTGTGATATGATGGGTCATCTCCATCATTTTTACAGGGCGTTTCCACCTGTGGCTAGTGAGAGGGGTTCTGTGCAGACTCCATATACAGGAGTAGGGCCAGCATCTTCTTACCAGTCAGGGAATTGGAATACGTTAGAACGTTCAGGCCGAGGTGGTGGTCGTGGCCGTGGACACCAAGATCTCAGAGACAGTAGAGTGGGTCAGCTCAGGGTAGCAAGGCTGTGTCGCAGGGATGTGGCACTGGGCAGACATATGCAGTGTAACATACCCAACAGGAGCAGGATCCCAGACTTTCCACTGTCATAGGTACTATTCTAGTTGCTTCTATTTTGTCTTCAGTACTTTTTGATACTGGTGTTACACATAGCTTTATATTTGTACCCGTTGTGGAGATCCTTGGGCTCTATGTTTCTTCTTCTTCTGATTTTATAATGCTAGACACTCCATTGGGGACTAGAACGACTGGTGTGCATTAGTGTAGGGAGTTCCCCCTAGAGGTTGGTGGGTGTGAATTTCTATGGGACCTCTATGTCTTAGAGATGAAGAGCTATGAAATCATTCTCGGGATGGACTGGTTGGTACCCTTTTGAGCCTTTGTGAATTTTTATCATCGTAGGGTGAGTTTCACATCACCAGAGGGTAGAGATTTTCTATACAAGGGCGAATGGGATGTCCAGACAAGCCGAGTTGGACTTGAGCATCATGGGCGAGGTGGAGTGACATCCTAGATTGCGAGTTTATATCTGGATGACCAGGGAACTTGTCAGAAGGATTTCCCTCTAGTAGTTGATCATTTCAGGGATGTCTTCCCGGATGACTTTTCAGGTCTACCTCCAAAGCGAGAGGTGGGCTTCTCTATTGAGCTTGTGCAAGGAGTGGTACCAGTGTCCATTAATCTTTATAGGATGGCTACACCCAAGTTCTAGAATCTCAAGAGGTAGTTAGAGGAGTTATAATCCAAGGTTTTCATCTGACCCAGTACTTCTCCTTGGGGTTTGCCTGTCCTGTTTATGAAGAAGGAAAATGGTACCCGCAGACTCTGCGTGGATTATTAGAAGCTGAACCAGTTGACGGTCAAGAACCGGTATCCCTTTCCAAGGATAGATGATATGATATTTTTAATCAACTTCGAGGAGCACAAGTGTTCTCGAAGATTGAATTGAGATCCGGATATCATCAGTTGCGCATTAGACCATCATACATACCGCTTATATATTCTCAGAGTGGATATGGTCAATATGAGTATTTGGTCATGCCGTTCAGACTCACGAACGTGCCAGAAGTGTTTAGGGATATGATGAATCATGTGTTCCATCCATATCTATATTCTTTTGTGGTAGTCTTCGTGGACTATATCTTGGTGTAATCTCACACTCGACATGACCATGCCACTCATCTTGATATCATACTGAGTACACTGAGAGAGCATCATCTATATGCTAAGCTCTCAAAGTGACATGTTTGGATACACCAGATACACTTCCTGGGTCATATTATCTCAGAGGTAAGAGTTGCAGTGGACCCAGAGAAGGTGAGATCAGTAGTTTTCTAGGAGAAGCCTAAGAAAATGTATGAAATACGGAGTTTCTTGGGGATGGATGGTTACTACAGGCTCTTTATATAGGACTTATCCCACTTACTAGCACCGTTGATGGGTTTTACTAAGAATGGTGTGATGTTCGTTTGGTCAGAATCTTATGAGACAACCTTTCAGGAGTTGAAGGGAAGGTTGACATCAACACCAGTCCTAATACTTCTAGAGAAAGGGAAGAGCTATATAGTCTACTATGATGCATTGGGTATTGGGCTGAGAGCGGTGTAGATGTAGGGTGATTGAGTAGTTGTATACGGGCCTCGGCAGTTGAGGACACATGAGAGGAATTACCCGACACATGATCTCAAGTTGGCTGCGGTTGTTCATGCGTTACGCTGTTGGAGACATTATATCTTGGGAGAGCATTTTGTGGTGTTTACGGACCGCAAAAAATCTTAAATACATCTTTACCCAGTGTGACCTGAATTTGAGACAATGAAGGTGGGTTGAATACCTTCAGTACTTCAACTTTGAGCTTGCCTATACACCTGGTAAGGGTAACGCAGTATCTGATGCACTGAGCATGAGGACTCAGATACAGGTAGTGCAGGAGGCCATTGGTGATTGGAAGCTCATGAATTTGTTATATGAGATTCATTTGGAGGTGCAAGATAGTCATGGGCGATCCTATATTTCATCTTTAACTGTGAATTCTACCCTTTTGGATAGAGTGAGGATGAGACAGCTATCGAATTCAGAAGGTCTAGTTCTATGAGAGTCAGTGGAAAGTGAGGACCCTCCTCTTGGTTGGATTATAAACAATGATGAGGTATTTCATATCCATGGATGAGTGTGGTTCTAGGGGATATATGAGAGGAGTTAATGTGGGAGTTTCATGCTTCACCCTGGGCAGTACATACTGAAGTTACCAAAATGTACCGTGAATTGAGACATCAGTATTGGTGGCAGGGTATGGAAAGAGAGGTAGCTGGTTTTATTATGAGATGTTCCACCTGTCAGCAGGTGAAGGTGGAGCATCAGAGGCCAATCAGACTATTATAACAGTTACCCATTCTGAAGTGGAAATGTGATGATGTCATGATGGATTTCGTGACTGGGTTACTAAGGTCACCTAGAGGCAGTGATGCCATGTGGGTTTTTGTGGACAGACTTACGAAGGTAGCTCACTTTTTGCTGATCAAGGAGACCTTCAGTGTTGATGATACTGAGAAACTGTATATCCGAAAGTTAGTATTCCATCATGGGGTCCCTCGTTCTATCATTTTAGATAGGGTCAACCATTTTACATCTCATTTCAGGCAGAGTTTTCAAAGGGCACAGGGTACACAGGTGCTTCTGAGCCCAGCTTACCACCCTCAGACCAATGACCAGTCAGAGTGTATGATACAGGTGCTTGAGGACATGCTGTATGCATGCATCCTAGACTTTGGGGGCTCTTGGGAGAAGCACATACCCCTGGTCGAGTTTTCCTATAATAATAGTTTTCAAGAAACTATTGAGATGGCACCTTACGAGGCTTTATATGGTAGGCCATGCCAATCACCCCTATGCTGGTTGGAGGTAGGTGAGGTAGATTTACTGGGACCACGTCTCATGTAGGAGACTTTAGATTAGGTCCAGTTGATACGAAAGCAGATGGATACTGCACAGTCTTGTCAGAAATCTTATGCTGATCGCCGCAGACGACCCTTAGAGTTCATGGTCGGGGATCAGGTTTTCTTGCGTGTTTCACCAAGGTTGGGACACAGGCAGATCAGGAGATAGGGTAAACTTTCACCGAGGTATGTAGGTCTATTTGAGAGTTTGGAGAGAGTCTGGACGGTTTCCTATCAGTTGCAGTTACCACAGTGGTACCGGGCCATGCACGATGTCTTCCATGTATCTCAGCTACACCGTTATCACTCAGACCCGTCTCGCATCTTTCAGCCTGAGGAGGTTGAAATTCAGATCGATGCATCCTTTTAGGATCATCTAATTCATATTTTTGATAGGAGCACAAAGGTTCTACGAGGCTGGTAAGTTCCTCTCATACGGGTGCTATGGCAGCATGGCCGAGTACATGATGAAACCTGGGAGCAGGAGACCAACGTACGTGCTTAGTGTCTAGAGTTGTTCTCAGCTTTATCTTCACCACCCTTGGAAGGGAAATTCGGGGATTAATTGCTTTAAGGGAGGAAGTTTGTAAGAACCCAGTTCTTATTCTTGAGGTACGAGTTTCTTCCTTTCCTTTTTCCTTAAGTGTTTTTGAGAAAATAAGGAAAACGAGAAAAAAACCCAAAACTTTGTGGGTACACGCTGTGTACTTTTCTACACGCTGTGTACTTTGGCCGTGTGGGATGAGTACACAAGGCGTGTAGGCCTGTTGGCGATGAAGGGTGTAAAAACTGACTACACGCCATGTACTTAGTATTTACACATCATGTAATCAGTCGTTAGGTGAATAGTAAGGCGGTGGGAGTAGCCGCTAACAGAGCGACAGTACACACCGTGTATTCAGAAATACACACCGTGTAATCATATCAATAGATGAACAGTGAGGCGGTGGAAAGTGGCTGCCAGAGGAACAGTTTAAAAATAAAAAGTACATGCCGTGTACTTGAGAGTACAGGCCGTGTAGTTGTGTTTTTTTTATAAACTGGCAGTAGCCTCCTCTTTCAACAAAGGAAGATTAGAACGCTAGGAAGCCATAAGAGAGACGACCGAACCTTTAATGAGTTCCTGAACAAACATCGGGACTCCAATTCCTTCGCCGACGATCACGTTTGGACCACACGGGTAATCCCTTCCCTCTCCTTGTGTATTTCTTTCCAATTCTTTCCTGAGTGGAAGTTATTTGGGTTTGAATGGGTGAACATTTATCCTATATATACATCGTTCATAGAAAATTCGGGAGGCGTTGTTCATGTATATCGATCAGTGGAGATCGAGGTAGGTGGTCTGGTGTTTAATTCCAACTGCTAAGTGTTTTTTTGTACTGTTTTGCTACGCTCCCATGTTTGGGGTGTCCTATGGATGAGTCCTTAACTGATTAAATACCTAGAAATGCATAGGTAATCTTTTGATTATGTATAAACTGCTGTTTGGGATCGTTGCTTGGATCCAGGGCCACCCCGTGGGTGCGTTTCCCTTGTTTATCCATTTGGCCAGGATACCGTGGGTATGCCGTGATTATAGCATGCTTTGAGTTTTCTTGGGAGAAAATGTGTATAGATTGCTTGCTTATGTGTTGGACTCGGCCCGATTACTTTCTTAGCTCAAGGGCAGTGTTTTGTTTAGCCCGAGGGAAATTGTTTTCATGCCTATGGGTAGTAGCTTCTGTTCCTGTGGGAGACACCTCGTACGCCTGTGGGCAATATTCTTTATTCCTGTGGGCAGTCACCTGTGAGTTTCAATTCTAATTACCTGAGGGTAAGGATTTTCATGTCTGCAGACAATGTTTACATTGTATATTCACTGTGTTTATTTATTATGTTGCACCTACCAAGCTAAAGCACAATCTTGGAATTGATAAATAATTAATAAAATGGAAATGTAACTGGTAGAGATAGTTACTTTTGAGTACTGCCCAGTTTACTACATTTTAATACTGTACACTGCTGTTTCACATTTTTCACTGACAGTTGGGCATGATCCTTTGGTGGTTTCCTACTAGGATTTATTTCTCACACCCTATTTGGGTCATGTATTGGGCCCAAACAAATTATGTTGCTACAGGTGTTGATAAGGGCAAGAGTCCCTATCTAGATACTTTATTGTTGTAGAGGAGTTGGAGAGCATGGGACCAAGCTTAGGCTTGCGATGCTGCTGATTTCCTGCTACACTATTTTAGTTTTCTTGCAATACTTAGTACTTTATACTATATTGTATTTGATTATAGTGTATCCTATTTTGACTGCTTTCTTAGAAATAGGACATATTGTATCATTATGTATATTTGACTGTTGGATATCTTTTTATTCAGTACTGTTGTCCTTTTACCGTTTCATTGTTTACTGCTTCCGTGTTTAGTATGTTTGTATTTTCTCCACTGTGCTACACTTTGACAAATGAGGGCATAGTTTCCCCACTATCAAACTTGTACCTCACTGCTAGTCGGAAGCCTCTGGAATTTGGGGAAATGCGCTTGAGGTCATGTGACCAACTGGGTTTGGGGAACCCATTGAGTGGCACCCGGACCTGGGATGTTATAATCATGATAGTTCTTACTTGAGAAGTCACCATACTTTAAGGGTATAAATGAACCTTAAGATGCGTAGACTCGCTAGACAAGATCGATCAGCTCTTCTACTTCCTAGATACACCTAAGAATATTAAGGTGAAGTGTGTAGTGTTCAGGATTGAGGGTCACAACAAGCGATGGTGGGATTCCATACATTACTACAAAACTGACATTTAATAGCGCTGGTATTTATCAGCACTAGAAAAAAGCGTTGATAAATGGCATCTTTCTCTATGCTAAATAAAGTGATGATAAATATAACCCTTTATTAGTACTTTTTTTAGTACTGATAAAGGGTCCCTTTATTAGCGCTTTATTTTTAGCACTGAGAAAGAGTACCCTTTATCAACACTTTATTTTTAGTGTTGATTAAGGGTACCCTTTATCAGCGCTATATTATTAGTACTCATAAATGAGTCCTCTTTCAACACTTTTTTAGCACGGATAAAGGTTTGAATAAATAAAATGAAATAATTATATAAATAAAAAATAAAAAATGAGTTTATTAAAATAACTATTACAAATTTTATTAATTAAATAATTATTGATAAAAAAGAATAAATTGATTATACTATATATAAATTATAAATACTAATATACAATATGTATTAAATATATAGATATATGAGAAATTAATATTAAACAAATCAAAATTAAAAATAAGTAACTTGAGAAAAATATTAAACATTTTATTAATTATATGATTATTGATAATGTTAATAAATAATATATATTAGATATATAGATATATATTAATGTATATAAATAAAATTTATATATTAAAAAATATTTATGTTTTTTACATTATAAATAGTCATATATTTAGTAAAGAATGGTTTGTAATTAAAAATAAATATGAATTAAAAATACTGACTAATTGCATCGAGTAATGGACATAATTGAATGTCATTTGATTTTTCAATTTATAACATAGATCAAACGTAATATATTGATTTCATATATATGTAATTAATGCATTTTCATATACATACGAACACACACAAATATATTTTTTTGGAATTAATCAATTTATATTATTTATTTTATATATATTTATTTACTACGTTTTAGTATTTTCAATATGTATTCATATTTATTTCAATATATATCAATTTTTTAATGATTTATATTAATCAAACTTATCAAAATTTTCAACATTGTACACATTTTTAATTAATAAATTTTACTCATTTTTAAAATGCATGAACTTAAGATTAAATATTCATTAATAATTTTAAAAACACACTTGTAAAAAATATTTATAAATAAATATATTTATAAATGTATATTTACTATATTTATACATTTATAATTATAAATAAATAAATAATATTTTTTTAAAAAGTATTTATATAATTATAAATAAACAATTATAAAATTTTAATAAATTTATTTAAATAATGAAGAATTTTACTATGTTTATATATATATAATTATAAAAATTCATATAATGATATAAATATTATTTTTTTAAAAGTATTTATATAATTATAAATAAATAATTATATATTCAAAGAATTATAAAATTATTATTTTATAAAAAATATTATTATAAGTATTATAGTTATATAAAATAATTATACTTTTTTTAAGAAGTATTATTTTTTTTAAAAAGTATTATAAGTATTTATCAGTGCTAAAAAAGTGCTGATAAAACCAATATTTATCATCACTAAAACATTAGTGCTAATAAATCTCTATCTTTATCAGCGCTAAAAAAAGTGTTGATAAAGAAACCTTTTATCAATGCTTACTAACTTAACACTGATAAAATGTATTTTTATCAATGATTTTTTGAAGTGCATATAAAAGTGTTACAATCTATTTTAAGAACCCAAACCATCACGAACTAGTTCATGATATCTGAAGATTTTTGTGGAAGCAACATGCTAATGGCGCACCTTGTTGTCAAATCCAAGCTCAAATCTAGGCTAAAATCAAGGCTTAAACTATTCCAAGTCTTGAATATAAGTCTCAAGTGATTCAAGGGTCAAACACAACCACAAATCGAACGAAATCCAGGGTTTTTGATATCTCTGATTTCGATCGGTTATCCACTGAACCATATCATCTCACATCCGTGTATCCCAATAATTCTAGTTGGACTATTCTATAATTAAACAACCCAAAATTCAATGTTTTTAGATATATTTAAGTATTTCCTTCCTTGATATCATGTGGGTCTCCTTGGGACAACATTGGTATTGTGTATCTTGAAATATATCAAACCCAATGTCAGGTCATGTTGTTGTGAGGTATAATAGGCTCCCAATACCTTTATTCCAATACATCTACATCTTTGTAATCATCATTTTTTCAAAAATTCATCCATATAGCGATCAATTTTGTTATTGGTTTGGAATATTACATTAAAAATCACTTTGATGATGAAATACGTGACATCATTGGGGTATTATATTATGTCGTTCAGTAATTGGCAATCTGAGGGTTGTGTGAGGGGGAAATGAAATATAGGGTTATCCCCTTCTATTTGAAAGGTAATTCTAGAAGTTGTTTCCAAAAAATTGATGATAAAATATTTGACACATGGGAATAACTATATAATGATTTTTTTCATGAAATTTTTTCCTAGGATAATGAGCAATGAAATATGGTGTAAAATTAATGGATTTATTTAAGATGACTGTGGACTATTTCATGAGTCTTGGGATAGATTTAGGGGTCAATTATGAAACGTAACAACCAAATGATTATGATGAATCTATAAAATTATATGAGGAAAAACATTATATATGTTTGATTTTTTGCCTTATTTATTTATCTAATTCTTGGAAAAATATAATGTTTTTAGTTTTTATTTTTGAAATATTTCAATTTGAATTTAAATAATGTGACTTAAATGATATAAAAAGAAAAATCAAAGAGGTTTAAGATTCTATAATCCTTGGAAAATATTATACAGGACAAACTGATTTTGAGATAAAATATAATTGATATTTTGATTTTGGTTGTTGAAATATAGTTAGAAAATAAAAAATTGGAATGAGTCATTTTCTAGGAAAAACCTCAACATCATGGTGTTTTAAGAAAAAAATACTATTTCATGACATTTTTCAGAAGAAGTGTACATTGTTTCTAGAATTTATTGTTCTCAATCCTTTAGGATTGATCAAATTTTTTATAAATTTAACATTTTCTTTGAAAAGTAACCTATTTAAAGAGAAAAGTTTTATATTATTTAAATTTTAAATAATATTTTAAATCATTCAAAAATAAATCTTATACCACTATATTTAACTAATTTTGGTAAAATACTATATTAACATTTATTGATGTAAATTTAATAAATAAGTTTTAATAGAATCTATTTTGTTGGAATAAAAATTATTTTTCATGGATAAAATCATTACACCTTTAAAATACCACTTCAAGTCAACTTTATTAGGTTGGATTTAATAATTTAATGACATGATATGTTCACGGTGGATTATTAATTCTATTGAATTTTATGGTTTACTAACATAAAATAAAATCCATTTTTATGTCCTTATAGCGGTAATATGATTCCCCATAGATGTGACCATCTCAATTACATGACATAAAAAATGTTTCATTACAATACAATACCATGACCTTTTATGTTAAGAGTCTTACAGAATTAGGAAAATAATTAAATAAAAAACTCATATATTTTTAAACCAATGGACATTTTTTGAAACAATATATGAAAAAAATTTATCCATAAGAAGTCTTCATTGTTCTTATTTGGATCCAGCTGCTCATGTCACATTATTCTTATTCGTATCAAGTTACTTATGCATAGATTTGACCCAATTATCATCCTTGTAAGCCTCTCCAAATTATTTAGGCTCTTCTTAGAGAAAAATGAGGTTTTTTATAGAGTCTTACTCCTTAGAGATTTCTTCGAAACTTTTCAACCACCAATGAAATTTTATTCATTGATTTCAGCCTTGCTTGTATTTCTTATAGTTGATAAAAATATATCCATCTTTGAAATGATAACCCACTCATAATACTCCTTAAAAATCACTTCATTTCTTTCATCACACATCTAATAAACACTATATATGTTTTAATTTAATCTATCTAAAATATTATCATTATATAACATTGCATTTGGTTCCACCCTTAGGAATCTTTGATTACCATCTATGTGATTCTCACAAATGATACACATTCAAATTTGATAATGAATATCTTATTTGTATTTATTTATTTATTATACAAAATGAATATTTTATGAACGCAACATGATATCTTTACTTTATATCAAACGATTCAAAGATTCAATATAATGTATCTTATTTTCTCCTCATCATCCCCAATCATAGATTGAATTTTTTGGTGAGATCTATTTATGTTTTTTATCATCATTCTTGCTTTACCATTGGAATATACCTATGTTCAACAATGTTTGTATATTAAAATCATTATCCATAGAATTAATGTATGGTTTCATATTTATGTTTAATTTATTTCTTTTTAGTATTACTCATATAATAATTATTTTCTTGTATAGGTGGATTATTTTGTTTGATTTGGGGTGGTTTGTTTGATGCTGCTCATGATCATGAGAGATTGGACTTCAAGCCTATAATTGAGATAATGACAAAAAGGAAATGTATCAATAATGCATACAAACATAAAAAAAGTGTGAATTTCTACTACTTATTTAATTAATTTTTTCATCATTTTATCTACTATTTGTAAGTTAATTTCCATATCATTTTATTTAATACTTATTTATATTTTTTCAAAAATCTTTTGGGAAGTAATATTTTTCTTTCAACTATCTACAACAAGCCACAAAAGAGATAAAATGATTCTTTCTGCCAATGTAACCACATTTTCCATATTTATTGGATTTCTTTGTCAAACTAACAACACTGCATATTGATTCTATGTTATTATCTAAAAAACCATTTCTCATTGATGTAATCTAGAATATTAGAGGAAGATTATTTTATCATTGTTGTGAATTATAATTATATAATGGGCACATGGCTTCTTATACTCTTATGACTTTCAATAAAGAGAAAAAAATTTCATCTAAGAACATCGAGTCAATATGCAATCTCAATATTTTGAAATAGAAAAAAAATAGAAACATGGTTACATTGGTAATCAGGATTTTTTTGATACTTTGGGACATGTACGAATCAACCACACTTCAATATGACACATGGTGTGACTGGTATGACTCAGAGTGTTTCTTTTTATTTAAAACTGTCATGAATCTTAGTAAAAAGGACAACTAACATACTCAAAACTGAGAAAACATATTCTTATTATTTTTATACTTAATTGAAACTAATAATATGTCATTTGGGACGTGTAGGAATTAACCACACCTCAATTCAATGCACTGTGTGACGGATATGACTCAATGTGTCTGTTATCAGTTTAAAATTGACAGTTTAGTTCAAAAAATGTCACTCACTGAAAACAAAGAAAAAACTCTCATATTTTATTTATAATTTAGGAAATATATTCATATGGAATTTTTTATGTTTATGAATTAATATCATTTCAAACTGATACGCGATGTGATTAGTATAGGTCAAAGTGCATTTTTATAGTTTAAAATGACATTTTAGTAAAAAACAAGTGCTATATCCAAAACCAAGAAAACAATTTTGGATTGTTTTGATAATTTAATAAAATTATCCATAAGTCATTTGATATATGTAGGAATCAGTCGTACCTCAATTCGACGCACGATGTGACCAGTATGACTCAAAGTACGTCTTTTTATTTAAAAATGACATCAATTTTAAAAAAAGGACAAAATCCCTCATAAAAATTGAGAAAAGAAATTCATATTATTTGGATACATTAGGTAAAAAAATCCATAAGTCATTTTTGAAATGTAGGAATCAACCGCACCACAATCTGATACATGATGTGCCCGGTATGACTCAATGTGTCTGTTATTAGCTTAAAATCAACAGTTTAGTTCAAAAAATGTCACTCACTGAAAACCGAGAAAATATGATTGGATTTTATTAAAAATTTAGGACATTTATTCATAATTAATTTTTGATGTGTTGGAATTAGTCTCATGTCAAACTAGTACACGATGTGATTGGTATGAGTAAAAGTGCGTGTTTCCAGTTTAAAATGACATTTTAGTAAAAAAGACAAGTGACATACTCAAAACTGAGTAAACACATTTGTATTATTTTGATAATTTATGAAAAAGATACATAATCCATTTGGGATATGTAATAATTAGATACATATAAATCTGACACACGGTGTGACTGATATGACATAAAGTGTGTCTTTTTATTTAAAACTGACATCAATTTCCGTAAAAAGGACAACTCACCTACTCAAAACCAATAAAATGAATTTGGATTGTTTTGGTACTTTAGAAAATGATCTATAAGTAATTTTTGATATGTAATAATTATCTACAACTCAATATGTTACATAATGTGTCCGATATGGATCAATGTGTCTGTTATCAGTTTAAAATCAATATTTTAGTTCAAAAAGTGTCACTCACTAAAAACCAAGAAAACATGCTTGAATTGTCTTTATAATTTATAATAATGAATCATAAGTAATTTTTGAAGTGTATGAATTGGAATCTCATCAAACCGGCACACAATGTGACCGATTTGAGTCAAAGTGCGTGTTTCTAGTTTAAAATGACATTTTAGTAAAAAAGACAAGAGACATACTCAAAACTGAGAAAACACATTCAGATTATTTTGATACTTTAGGAAAATGATCCATAAGTCATTTGAGATGTGTAATAATAATATATAACTCAATTCAATGCATGGTGTGACCAGTATGAATCCAAATTTGTTTTTTCAATATATAAGTATCATTTTAGTTTAAAACGTGCATCACATCGCCAAACCTGAGTAAACGAGCCTCAATTTTTTTCTCTTCATTTAAATTTTGTATTCATAGTTTATTTTTCTGATTTTGTGATGTTTTTGGTGTTGTGGTGTGCTGTTTCAGCACACTGCAGTATGCCCCTTTATCAGTGCTTTCAAAAACACTGATAAAAAATAATCCTTTATTATTGCTTCTAAAGGAGCTGATAAAGGATACATTTATCAATGATTATATAGTCACTGATAAAATTATAGGTCTTTTAATCTCTCTATATTAGTCAACACTTCTATAGCACTGATAAAGGCTATTTTTAGCGTTATTAAAGGCTTATTTTTTAGTAATGATGGTGCTGGAAAAGAGGAATGTGAGTTTAAACTGATAGGGTTTCAAGACCCCCTTATTATAGAAGTTTTTTCTAGGGTTACTGATGTTGAAAAAGTATATGGAGTATCTCTCTTTGAATCAGAGAGATAATTCTATGTCGGAATACACCAATCAGTTTGTGGAGCTGGTTTGTGTTGCTTTAGAGATAATGAAGAATGACCAATTGAAGACTTCTAAGTACCTATAGGGTTTGAGACTAAATAACAGATCACATGTATTTATACTGAATCTTTATACCTATATAGAGATGATAAATATAGAAATAATGAAAGATATAGATATGGTGAGAAATATTGGTTTCTCTGCCCCTTCTCTTCCACCCAGTGACAACTTCAGTGGCGTGCAGAGAAAGAAGAGGAATTGGCATGAGTATCACATGAGTGGTGGAGGTGGTTTTCAACAGAATACCTCCTATGAACCATTAGTTACATACAATAGTGTTCTCATTACTTGATACTAGTGTGACATGGTCTGGCACACTCGATGTTCTTGTTTTGTTCTTGTGAAGATATGCAATGGTTATGGACACTACGACCATATCTAGCAATTCTTTCAAGATATGTATAAACCCCACTATGGTTAGGGATCATCGACTCTAAAGGAAAATACAAAGCCATAATAAGATTAAAAGTCTACAGGTCTCTATCCACAGGCCTTAAGGGTGAAGCACCATCATGAAGTGGATGAGTTTCCGATGGAGGTTGATGCATGTCTGGTGACAGTGAGGGGACCGTATTTGTTACATCCTCTATAATGACTTCTTTATTTGATAAAAGTGTATACCAATTGTTTATATATTACCACTATGTTGATGTTTTGAAACATCTAACAAATCTCACATCCTTTAAAATGGAGCTAAAAGACACCTGTTGAAAATAAAAAAGAGTAGGGATTTCATTATCCATTTTGTTCTTTTTTCGATTGCTGACATAGAGTTAGTATGGGATTTCCTTGATCTTGATCTGGATCTATTTGATTTCATCATCATGATTTATTGTATTACCAATCATCAGGCTGAGTTTGATTGTTACCATCAGTGAATATCATTATCTTCTTCCGATGGGAGCTCTAGGGTGCTCCAAGGAGAGTTGGATCTGAGGTATGGTTGTACAGGACCTTTCTGCTATGGGATCAGGAGTTTGTTATCCACTATTATAGTAGTTTTCAACATTGTTTCTCCTATTGGTTAACTTTATTCAAATTTTAGGGTCTTTCCTAATGTTTTCTCATATTTATTTACCGGTTTTCCTCTAGAGATGGAGGTAGAGTTTACGATCGATCTGGTGCTGGGTATGCAGTCGATCCCGATACATTCACATCGTATGGAACCAGTAGAGCTGAGAGAGCTCACTATTTAGTTAGATGATTGATAAAACACAATATTATTGAAAATAAATGATATAATTTCATCACATTGTGTTAAATATGTTTATTTATAAAATATTTTGGATTAGATCATTCATTTTCAAATTTGATGAAAATTCCAGTTTCACCCTTTAAGATTCACTATAGTATTTCAGAAATAAATATTTTTCTATGAATTATTTGAACTTAAAATTTTGTATTTATGTTACTTACTTAATGTTATAAAACTTTTATTTATTATATTTAAGAAAAATTATGAATTTTATTAGAGTAAATGGTCTATGAAGTCAAAGTTGGTCTGGAATCACTAGATCATACATCAATTCATGATTTGGTTAATAAATTATTCATACATGCTTTTATAGGGCCCAAAATTGGAGATAATATCAAGGAACAAATTTCACAAAAATAATATTTCTGTAATGATAGTTGGTTCACAAGTTTTTAAGCTAAAAAAGGCCATGAAATTTGGAATAAAATATTTGGCCGAATTTCTTCATTCATACTTAAAACTACTTGTAACCAAGCCTCCCCTCTACTCTATAAATGTGTGTTTTTATCATTTGGAGGGGGTTTTATATGAATTAGGAAGTTTAGGGAAGGTGATAGGTGGTTAACCTCCAATTCTATAAGCATTTCAATAAGGGTATCTCTTGAAGCAAGGATCCCTCCATCAAAGCCTTCTTCTTCTTCTTCTTCGCGTTGTGATATTTATGTTTTTGTAATAAAATTCTTAGTTAATTTTCCATTTATTATATTTTGTTTATTTTTATATTTAATTAATAATCCTATTTGGTCTGTAAATCAAGAGTATAAATGATATTGGGTTATACCCTTTTCATGACCTTTGCGGATACAAAACGTTTCTATGATGACTACACTGCCCATGGAAGAGTAGTTATTTTTAGTAATCATTCTACCTCTTACATTCTTCATTAATTTATTTTGAATAAATTAAATACTATAATTAACTTAATATGATATATTAACTATGTTTTTAATTTAAATTAAACTAATAAATAAATTTAACAATTAACCCAAAACACGTGAGGTCTAGAATTGTGTGAATTGTGAGAGAGCGATCATAATCGGAAATACAAAACCACACGGGATCAATTTGTAGAGTTCAAATATAATCAAGAAATTAAATTCATCCTCATTTATATAGTGTATATATTCCCTAATTTACAATTGAACATAATCTAGCCTTATAAAATCAATCAAAGTAGGGTGCTGCGATTGCATGTTCTGAAGGTAGCCTAGGGTTTAATCCATTTCATCTTTGTGGTTAAGTTAATTCTCATAGGGTTAGAGGGTTAAGAAATTAGGTGATCATAATTAATTGGATATTAATTGAAATTATAATAATTAATATGTAAGTGAATAGTTATATTTATATTGAATACAATTTCTTGAAATATTTTTTTAAAAAATACCTTTTTGTTTCATTTTCTCAATCTAGTTTAAAAAACAAAAAGAAAAAAAAAAATAAAATCTTCTTCCAGCATACTTCTTATTCTTCTTTTATAAACATTAAACCCCCCATCCTTTTAAGATTTTTTATTTTGTATTATTTTCAAAATACCTTTAATAAATTGTTTTAAATTACTTACTCCTTTGAGAGACGACCTTGGTCGTACACTCTACTGGATCAAAGTAATCCAAAACCGAATATCATTTTAGAGTACTCATGATAGATCCTTTCAAATTTTCATTGTTGATAGAGAGGAAATTATTTTCTTTCAAAATATTAGAGGTATTTATTTTATTTTTAATTTCATTCTCTTATAATCTTATTTATTTATTCTTTTCTCTTTCTTAATATTTTATTATTATTCTTGTTTCTTTTTTTGGACCATTAACTCAAAATTATTTTCTTTTTATTATGGTCCATTTTCTCAATACCCTTTTTATTTTTTATTAATTTATTACACAAAATAATCCCTAGGATATATTATATCTTGAACCTAAGATTGAATGTAGCCTTAGGTATTGAATAAGAAAATCTTAGTCTAATGTAAGTTTCAACATTTAACCAGTTGAAGAATTCCTCTATTCTAGGAACACTAAAATTGAAAACACTTCTAAATAAAACATAAAAAAACAACCAATGGATAAAAACAATAAAAATTAACTTAAGATAACTATTCAATAATTTTATTCACCATATATTAACTATAAACCAAATTATATTACATACCCAAATCTCAAATCAGACTTTGAACTAAAATATGGGTTAATTAAATTTCTTCCAAAATTTCATGGATTATCTAGTGAGGATCCAAAAAAACATTTTAAATAATTTAATGTGGTTTTCTCAACCCTTAAACCAAGAAATATCTTTGAATATCAAATAAAACATAGATCATTCCCGTTCTCATTTGATGGAACTATAAAAGCTTGGATGTATTATTTACAACCTGAAGACGTAACATGTCAGAATGATTCAAAAAATATTTTCTTGTAGATATTTTTCTATAATTTGTAGGATAGAAATAATGATGTAGATGCTCAATTTACAATAGGGGGGTGAATTGTATACTTTAAAAATTTCTTTGGAACCTTTAAAGTTAGTTATGAATAACTGTGTTTTCCTTAAGCAAAGGAAAGGGCTAAGTTTAACAAAGTTAAACTAAGCAAATTTACAACACCTCTAACACCAAATGAAAACTTGGAAAGAGATTTCAAAAGTAGGTTCCGGAAATATGGTTCCAGAAATTGAAACTTAACAAAAGATTACAATATGAGATTCTACCTTAAAGCGTATAGAATCTAAATGAAACAGAGTACAGGTAAGGAAGTATAAGAAAGTTATACTTTCCTTATAATACAAAATGCAGCGGAAATAAACAAGTGTAAAACTACAAGTAACAAGATATAAGTCTTTTAACCCAAAGAGAAGGGTATCCAACAACCTTGGATAAAGGTCCCTTGATTTATACTTTCAAGCAAGTCTATCTTACCCACACAAGGGTAAGCCCTCGATACGAATATCGGAATCTCTATCTTGCTATCCACACAAGCCCTCAACTTCAAGGTAGTTGGAAACCTCTGTCTTCCTCAGCAAAGAAGCCCTCGAACTTCAAGGTAGTCAGCACCTCTGTCTTCCTATCCCCGGAAGTCCTCGAATGTAATCACCAACATTCAGAGTCGCACAAAGTAAAAACTGAATGAGCGGTTCAGTACGCACAAGGCATGAAAAGCTTTCTCTCTCTAGAAATCACCTTAGTAGCGTGTGGTCTCTAGATCGATCAACTTATCTGTTTTTTCTGTGTCGAGCTCTTTCAAATGAGCTCCTATTTATAGGTAAGGTCAACCTCCTTCCCAATGGTCATATTTTCCTTAAAAATCGGAGGGACCTGTACACGTGTAACTTAGCCAACGGTTAGTTTAAAATAGAATAGACGACATCATTTTATAACAAAATAGGTGAAACAGAATGTACGACATCGTTTTAAGTCTTAAAAAAGTTCTGAGTGAATATTTGGAGTGAATGTTCGGAGTGAGAAAAAAAATATTAAAGAGTAGACAGATTATAACAACGTTAGCAAAAATAAAGTCTGGAGTCTAACCAAAAATAACTTTCAGAGTCTAAATAAATTCAGAGTGTATAAAACAAAGATGATCAGATTATGTTTAATAGGTGAATTCGGAATGAGAATTCGGAATGAGAATTCATCATCAGAATTCGTAATGAGAATTCCTCATCAGAATTTGTAATGAGAATTACTCATCAGAATTCGTAATGAGAATTCATAATTAGAATTCCTAATGATAATTCGTTTGTCGAACTTCATAAGGATTCGTATCCTGAATCTGGAGTAAAACTTAATCAGAGTTCGTATCCAGAGTTCGGAATGAAACTTTATCACAGTCCTCATTCTAGATTTCGGAGTGATGCTTTATTATAGTTCTTATCCAGAATTCGGATCCTAAAAATAGAATACTTCATATCATAGTTTCAAACAATTCTGAGAAAATAGAAATGAATCCGAATCTCATACTTAAGAAAAAACTGGATGAAAATATGATAAGGATAATTATTCTTACAAAATCGATTTTCCTTATGAAAGCAATTTTCCTTATAAAAGCGATTTTTTTAAAGATAAGGTGTTTGTGATTTTCAAAACAAGAAGGAATGGAAAAGTCATAAGGAAAACCTTATTGACTCAACAATCTCCCCCTTTTTGGAAATCACAAACATCCTTACGAAAAAGAAATTCTAAGAAGAAAGAAAAACATTAAGGCTTATCTCCCTTTGCTTTAAGGATATTGATGAATACGACTAACTCCCCCTTAGGCTTTGAAACTCTAAGGATCGTATTCTAGATTTTCGGAGTGACATTTCATTATGAGTAAGAAAGTCTTCTTTAATGAAAAAACTCCCCCTTAGATAAGCTCTTATTAGAGTTCTTTTTCCTTAAGGATCTTTTCCTTCTCCCCCTTTGTGATTTTCAAAAAGAATTCGAGGGAATGGAAAATATAAAAAAGTACCTGAAAAATTAGTAGTAACAACAAAAGAAACGAGCAAGCACAAATTTTCATTAAGTTTGAAAAGCTCAACAACAAAGAAATTTAGATACAACAAAAGATCGGATCTGTCTATTTTGGATCTTTTTCCTTCGCCATGAGACCCTTAAGAATAGTCTTTATCTTCTTTAGGTATTTATGATCTTCTTCAGCTTGCTTCTCTAACACAACAATTCTTGCATTTTGGGCTTCAATCTTTTCTTCCTGGGCTTGAAGCTTTTCTTCCCGAGCTTTAATATTTTCTTCCTGAGCCTTCAATTTCTCTTCAAACTCAATCCGATGATCCCTTTAAAACTTCCAGTTTTGAGAGACAGAATTCAGCTTCCCATTCAGATCTCTGACTTCTTGAATCCAGAAGTTCTTTTCATCTATTAGCTTTTCTTCAAAGGAAGAAGTCAGATCATTTATTTTTCTGTCCTCAGTCTCAAAATCATCCTTAACATTATCTTTAAATTCATCAAAGAGCCTCATTTCTTCCATAGTCTTCCTCGACCAGCTAGTCATCCTCTTGCAAGATCTTTTGTGGGCTTCATATCTGACAAAGAACATTTTGAACTGAGCCTCTATTTCAACACACTTGTCCATAACCATAGATACATAGTCTGATTTCTGATTCAAATCATGTTGGAGCATTTGGAATCTTGAATCAATGCTTGAGAAAGTTGGAATAGAACCTACCAACTTCTTTAAAGAATGAACAACAAAATCATGCCCCAACGAAGATGACTCCGAATCCGAGACTCTGCTTGGAGAAGTTTCTTCTTCAACTTGGTCAAGCTTTCTCTTTGAGGAACTACCAACTTCCTTTCTCTTCACCACTACTGATCTCGGAGTATCAACAACAATTTGCTTTCCCTTGTCTCTTTTTGGAATGGAATCCTGTTCCGGATTTCTCTTTTCACTATCAGAAACTTGAACAATATGGTCTTCCTCATCAGTAACTTTCTGAGCACCAACCTCTACATTCTCCATTTGAGCAATATCTTGTAGAAGTTGTTCTTCCTCTACATGATAAGCTACTTCTTCTTATCCTTTCTCTTCTTCCATTTATGGAGTGACTAGCTTAGAAGACTTAGCTTCTGAGGTTCGGAGCGATAAATGTTCCAAAGGAGTCCCCTTATAATCATCTACTTGTTTTAAAACATCTCCGGTTTCACTACTTCCTTTAGCAATAGCTTCTTCTTCTTCTACTTGCTCAATTTGCTCTATTTTCTCAACAGGCTTAGCTACTGCCTCTTCCAGAGCAACAAAGTCTCTTCCTGGAGTCTCAGGTAGAGATTCCAATGAAAAAGATCTCGGAACAAGAATATTTGCTGAAACCATCTCATTGAACTTCAACAAAGCCTGAGCTACCTCAGCCTCAGACATCTTCTTCTTGAGCTTCTTTTCTTTCGCTTGTTTTTCGATCTCATCCGCAGTTCTTTCCTTCAATGCCTTAGCCTCCATAGGATCCAAGCCAAACTGAGGCTCCCCTTGCACTCTCTTGTCTTTGATCTCCCTCTATTTAGTAACAACCTCATCTGGGTAAGCTTTCTTCTTCTTTGGTTTTGGAGGTACGGAATGAACTTCCTTAGACTTGGGATTCACTACTTCTACTTCCACTTCTTTCAACTTTCTCTTTTTTACTGGCTTAGAGGATTCCAGATCAGCAACTTTCGGAACTGATTCTTCTTGAGCAGGTAAATCAATAAACTGACCAATCTTCTTGTCAGAAGCTACATCCATTCTTTTGAGTGTACCATCACTCACCAGCATAATCTTGCAAACTCTTGGCTTAGACTTGCAAGCCTCCTTGAAAGACTCAAGGCACCGAACTATCAATTTTGAGAGGATTTCTGGATACATTATGATCTGAGCTCTCAGATTTCCTTTCTTTACATTCTCAAGAGTAATGAGAATGTGCTTCATCAGGTTAAACTTCCCCAGATTTATCAGAAAATCTAGGATGTAGATCTCACTCTTCTTCAAACTATATTTGTCACCCTTTCTCGGTACGATAAGACCTTGTACCCATAATTCTAGAATCCGAAAATTTGTAGATAAACTAGCAATCTTCGGAGCCTTGTCATCTGCCAGTCCGAGAGTTTCTAATGCCTTTTCCTTGTCGAAGATACCCTTTGAATCTGGAAACACATGAGATATGAATTCGGCTTCACCTTCATTATTTAGCCCTACAAATCTGGATGCCTTGGCATATGAAAGCTTATAAGTCTTACCATAAGACTTAAAAGACAACTTCTCCCTTCCTTCTTCCTTAAGAAAGGATACTGTTTCATAGAACTCTATAAGAAAATATGAATACACTTCATCTTGATTCCCAGGTTTTGACACCGCAACATCTTCCCATCCATTAAGCTTAATATTCTTGGAAATAAGATAATCATACTTGTTGAAGAAATCCGTATGAACCAGCCTCTCTCTATATACTAACCACTTCAAAATCAGCTTAGAGGAAGACATTTCTTGAGAAGCTTCTTCCACAGACATTCGGATCTGAAGACCTCTGAGAAGTTCGGAACTGAGAAATATGAAGTACGGAATGGATTTAAAACGGAGAGGCAGAGCTTCGGGATGCTGGAGCTTGAAAACCGATGTGGGACAACCATTTAGGGTCCCCTTTATATAGGCAACGAGAAAACAGTTCAACTTCCACGGTTGATCGAATGATTGTGATAAACTGAGATCAGATCTGACGGTCGAAAACCAATTCTTAAGAAAACTTGAATCCGATATTTTGAGGTTTTTATTAAAACAAAGAATTAGGAAAACTATAATCTGAAAACAAAATATAAGAAGATGCCAGCAAGTAAAGTATGACTACGAAAACTTGAGTAAGGAAATCATACCTTTCAGATTGGCTTAGGAAGATTATTCGTAATTGGTAACATTCTTAAGAAAACTATGAAAGAAAAAAAATCTTCACTACGAAAAGACAAAGTTCACAAAACTCATTATGAAAAAAAAACTCAGTATGGAAAACTCAGTACGAAAATTACAAAATTTGAAAATGAAAAACTCATTATGAAAGATTCGGTACGAAAATCCCGTTATGAAAATACCAGTATGAAATTTTCCATTCCGGAAGTTTTCAATACGAAAATTTCCATTCCAGAAGTTTTCTATATGAAAATATCCATTCTAGAAAATTTTAGTTCTGGAAATTACCATTCCGGAATTTTAGTTCCAAAAAGTTTGAAAACAAATTTTGAAAAACTTTATTATTCTAACAATCAAATGTACTCCCCCTATGAAAAGGAGTTTATTGCTGTAAGGAGACTTTTTCAACAAAAAGTTAATTAAGGAGGATTACCTTATGGTTATCATTCCTAACTTCTGTTTAATGTATTCAAATCTATCAGAAGGCAAAGATTTTGTGAAAATATCAGCAAGTTGATCTTGCGTTCCGATAAACTGAAGAATGATATCTCCTTTAAGTGTGTGATCCCTAAGAAAGTGATGCCTAATATCTATGTGTTTTGCACGGGAGTGATGTGCAGGGTTCTTACTAAGGGCAATGGAACTTGTGTTATCACACAAAATTTGAGTTTTAGTAAAACTCAAGCCATAGTCTGTGAGCATGTGTTGCATCCACAACACTTGAGCACAACAACTTCCAGCTGCTACATATTCAGCTTTAGCAGTGGAGAGTACTACAGAATGTTGGTTCTTCTAGGACCAAGAAACTAATTAATCTCCTAAGAAATGACAAGTTTCAGATGTACTTTTTCTATCCATTCTACATCCACCAAAGTCAGAAGCAGAAAAGATTTTTAGGATAAAATCATTTCCAGAAGTATAAAATAATCTTAGATCCATGGTTCCCTTAAGGTAGCGAAAAATTCTTTTTACTGCCTTTAAGTGAGATTCCTTAGGATTGGATTGATATCTTGCACATAAGCATATTGAAAACATTAAGTCTGGTTGACTATATGTTAAGTATAGTAGACTTCCTATCATACCTCTAAAGGATGTTTGATCTACTGGTTTCCTAGCTTCATCAAGATCTAAAGAGTTTGAGGTACCAATAGGAGTACTTATACTTTTAGTTTTGTCATAACCATACTTTTTGAGAAGATCTTTAATATACTTATGTTGAGATATGTAGGTTCCTTCTGGTTTTTGAGAAATTTGAAAACCAAGGAAAAAAGTTAACTCACCCATCATACTCATTTCGAACTCAGATTTCATTAGACTTGCAAAAGAGTCGATCAAAGATTGCTGAGTTGAACCAAATATGATGTCATAAACATAAATTTGAACAATAAAAACATTTTTATTATATTTCTTTATTAAGAGGGTTGGATCTGAATTTCCCTTAATATAGTTATTTTGAATCAAAAATCCAGTGAGTCTATCATACCATGCTCGTGGGGCTTGTTTAAGGCCATACAGAGCTTTGGTAAGTCTAAAAACATAATCAGGATGTTTTGTATCTTCAAAGCCAGGAGGTTGTTCAACAAAAACTTCCTCTTGAACATAACCGTTAAGAAAAGCACATTTCACATCCATTTGGAAAAGTTTGAAATTAAAGAATTCTGCAAAGGAAAGTAGAATACGGATAGATTCAAGTCTAGCTACTGGAGCATAGGTTTCTTCATAGTCTATTCCCTCTTACTGATTATAGCCTTTAGCAACAAGTCTAGCATTATTTCTTACTATGACTCCATTTTCATCACATTTATTTCTGAAAACCCATTTTACTCCAATAACAGAAGTTTCCTTAGGTCTTTCAACCAAGGTCTAGACTTTATTCCTTTCGAATTCATTTAGTTCATCTTGCATGGCTTTGATCCAATCATCATCACCTAAAGCTTCATCAGTGCTTTTAGGTTCTAATTGGGAAAGAAATGCTAGATGTTCTACTTCATTTTTAAGGAACTTCTAGTCCTTACAGGTTGATTTACATCACTAATGATACTATCACTGGTATGATTCTTAAGAAACGTCTGATTTGGGTTTTGAAAAGCCTGTTCATCAACATAGGGTAGAAAGTCTTCTGGGGTAAATGTTTCAGGAATATCTTCTTGAACATTATCCTTATCAGAAGATTCTTCTATCAAAGGTTGATAATCAGTTTTTGAAAACACATCCGAGGATGTAGGCTGGGATGGTTTAAAAACAAAAGGATCAGACTCATCAAATTTTACATGTACTGTTTCTTCAACAGTACAAGTATTTTTATTAAAGACTCTATAAGCCTTAGAAGTTGTGGAATAACCTAAGAAAATTCCTTCATCAGATTTTGGTGTGAATTTATGTAGGTTATATTTAGTATTCAAAATGAATACTTTGCAACCAAAAACCATGAAGTAGGATAGTCTTGGTTTTCTACCATTCCATAACTCATAAGGAGTTTTATTAAGAAAAGGTCTAATCAAAACTCGATTTATAGTATAGCAAGCAGTACTTACAGCTTCAGCCTAGAAATGTCTAGCTATAGAATATTCACTCAACATGGTTCTAGTTATCTCTTGAATAATTCTATTTCTTCTCTCAACTACACCATTTTGTTGAGGAGTTCTAGGTGCTGAAAAATTGTGAGTAATACCTTTTTTACTACAAAAAGTTTCAAAATCAGAATTTTGAAATTCTCCTCCATGATCACTATGAATAGTTTTTAATGGAAGGTTTTTCTCATTTTTAACTTGAGCTCTAAAACTTTTGAAATAAGAAAAAGCTTCATACTTCTGTGATAGAAAATAGACACAAGTAAATCTAGTGTAATCATTGACTAGAACAAACACATAATATTTGACTCCAATACTTCCAGTTTGTGTTGGACCAAAAAGATCCATGTGCACTAACTGTAATGCATCGGTTTTCAAGACTTCACCGATTGATCTAAAACTAGATTTATGTTGCTTTCCATATTGACAAGGATCATAAACTTTAGAATAATCAAATCTAAGCTCCGGTAAATCCTTAACTAGTTTCTTCTTAGAGAGTTTACATAGGTTTCTAAGGTTACAGTGACCTAGTCTTCTATTCCATAACCAGGAATGATCTTCCATTGCACTTAGGCAAGGTAAATCTTGGCTTCTGAGGTCTTCTAGGTTCAAGGTGTATAAATTCTCTTGCCTATTAGCTGAGAGAATAAATTATTCCTTGGAATTGTGAACTAAGCACTTATCATTCCTAAAATTCACAAGATAACCTTCATCACATAACTGACTTATACTAATGAGGTTATGCTTAAGACCCTTAACAAAAAGAACATTTGAAATCAAAGTTTTACCTAAACGAACAATATTACCAATACCAACAATCTCACCCTTAGCATTATCTCTGAAAGTTACCTTTCCTCCTTTCGTTTTGATAATCTTTTCAAAATAGCTTTTGTTACCAGTCATGTGCCGGGAACATCCACTATCAATGTACCATGTATTATTGCTGGTACTCTCTTTATTTTCCTGAAATCAAGAAGAAAATTAGACTTTTGGAATCCAAACTTGTTTGGATCCAAGATTTCTAGATAACAAAATTTTAGGTACCCACATCTTTTTAGAGAAATAAGCTTTTTGAAATCCTAGAGATTGGGTTTTTTTTAAAGAACAATTCTTTGCCCTGTGACCTCCACATTGACACTTGGTACAAAATGGGGCACTTTGAGGAATAAAATAATTGTTAATGAAAATTGGTTTTTCATGGGTATAACCAAATCCAGATTTATTTCTTAAAGGTCGTATTTGGGAATACATTTTATCAAAATTTTCCTTACCATGGGTAAAGTTTGATAAACACTTCTTTAAGGAAAAAATTTTGGACTTGAGTTTTATAACCAAGTTTTTATCCTCTAAATCAGTAGATTTAGAACTAGAGCTAGACTCGAAAACATTTTTCTTAGAAATTACTTTTTCTAATTCTTTAGAAAGTTTGTTCTTCTCAGAACTTACTTCCTCAAGATTTTTTGAAATACTTTCAAAATCAGCATTTTTTCTATCAAGATCTTTAGAAAGATATGATATCTATTTTGTAAGAATAGAATTCCTAGAGTTTGCCTTACCATTTTTTTATTGAGTTTAGAATTCTCAATCTCAAGAAGTTCAGCAAACCTAGAGACTTCTTCATAAGTAGGTAAAGTATTTTCTTCATTAGAAGAGGATTCTTCATCAGAAGAGTTATAATACTTACTATCATTAGAATTTAAAGAAACATTGGTCAATGATTCAACATTTCGTACCTTAGCCATAAAAAAATGATTTTCAATAGGTAATATGGCTATAAGACCAAGATTCTTCTGTCCTGAAGATTCGTATTCAGAAGATTCATCTGAAGAGTTACCACCACTGGCACTCCAGGTATCATTAGCTTTCAAAACTTTCTTAGATTTGGCTTTATAATACTTCTTTCTGTTCCTGTCTGAATGCCTTTCTTTCCTTTCTTTCTTTTTGAGAAAAGGGCAGTCTAGTCTTATATGTCCAGCTCTCTTGCATTCATAGCAAGTGACTTCTCCATCTTTTCTATCTTTCCTTTCCTTTTTCTTATACATAGATTGGAAATTTCTCTGGATAGATATCTTGTTCATCCTTCGAGCAAGATTTTCTAATTCATTTTCTGATATTTCACTCTCATTAGAATCTGATTGAACTATCATCTTCTTAGACTTTGATCTGGTTACTCTCTCAGGAGTCTTAGCTTTCATATGATTTGATGTTGTTGTAAAAGCAACAGTACCATTTCCATTTTTCTTTTTGATGTTGTCAACATCTCTCTTCATTCTGGTTTTATGTTGGAGAAGAGTTCCAAATAACTCATCAAGAGAAATTTGAGTGACCTTCCTGTTCTCATCTATAGAAGTTCTTTTGGATTCCCACTCATTGGGCATGATATCAATTATCTTATCCACAAGAGCTTAATCATCTAAACCTTTCTCTCCCATAGACTATAGGCTGTTGACGATAGTCATGAATCTCTGTTGAACTTTTCAAATTGGTTCACCATAAGGAAAGTTGAAACCATGATATTCAGCTCTAAGCATAGCTCTCCTAGTCTCAATCACCTTAGAAGTTCCAAAGTGTGTAACCTCTAACTTCTTCCAGATACAATTAGCTACTTCACAAGAAGAAATTTAGCTATATATATTTCTGGTCATTGAACACAGTAGAGTATTGTGTACCTTATAATTGAGTTGATACTCTTGCTTTTCCTGGTTAGTAAAAGTTCTAACTTCCTTATCAGGAATTTTATAATCACCAGTAAGCATAAAAAAATTGTCTACTCCAGTATTGATAACAAAAGTCTTCATTCGGTCTCTCCAGTACTCATAGTCATTACCATCAAATATTGGTGGTCTTGTAGGATTTAGATTATCAATAGAACCAATATTAATTCCTACCATACTTAAGAAATACCTTCAGTACACAAACTTGTTAGAAAAAAAATTCATAATAAAAAAGTTCGGAATGAGAAAGTTCGGAATGGGAAAGTTTGGAATGGGAAAGTGAGAAAGAAAAACTTATACGTGAGTACAAGTATTTCAGAGACCTCCTCTGATACCAATTGTAGGATCGAAATAATGATGTAGATGCTCAATTTACAAGAGTGAGGATGAATTGTATACTTTAAAAATTCCTTTGGAACCTTTAAAGTTAGTTATGAATAACTGCGTTTTCCTTAAGCAAAGGAAAGGGCTAAGTTTAACAAAGTTAAACTAAGCAAATTCACAACACCTCTAACACCAAATGAAAACTTGGAAAGAGATTCTGAAAGTAGGTTCCGGAAATATGGTTCCGGAAATTGAAACTTAACAAAAGATTACAATATGAGATTCTACCTTAAAGCGTATAGAATCTAAATGAAACAGAGTACAGGTAAGGAAGTATAATAAAGTTATACTTTCCTTATAATACAAAATGAAGCGGAAATAAACAAGTAGTAAAACTACAAGTAACAAGATATAAGTCTTTTAACCCAAAGAGAAGGGTATCCAACAACCTTGGATAAAGGTCCCTTGATTTATACTTTCAAGCAAGTCTGTCTTACCCACACCAGGGTAAGCCCTCGATACGAATATCAGAATCTCTATCTTGCTATCCCCGCAAGCCCTCAACTTCAAGGTAGTTGGAAACCTCTTTCTTCCTCAGCAAGGAAGAACTCGAACTTCAAGGTAGTCGGCACCTTTGTCTTCCTATCCCCGGAAGTCCTCGAATGTAATCACCAACATTCGGAGTCGCACGAAGAAAAAAATGAATGAGCGGTTCAGTACGCACAAGGCATGAAAATCTTTCTCTCTCTAGAAATCACCTTAGCAGCGTGTGGTCTCTAGATCGATCAACTTCTCTGTTTTTTCTGTGTCGAGCTCTTTCAAATGAGCTCCTATTTATAGGTAAGGTCGACCTCCTTCCCAACAGTCATATTTTCCTTAAAAATCGGAGGGACCTGTACACGTGTAACTTAGCCAACGGTTAGTTTAAAACAGAATAGACACCATCATTTTATAACAAAATAGGTGAAACAAAATGTACGACATCATTTTAAGTCTTAAAAAAGTTTGGAGTGAATATTCAGAGTGAATGTTCAGAGTGAGAAAAAATATATATTAAAGAATAGACAGATTATAAAAACGTTAGTAAAAAGAAAGTCCGGAGTCTAACCAAAAATAACTTTTGGAGTCTAAATAAATTCGGAGTGTATAAAACAAAGATGATCAGATTCTATTTAATAGGTGAACTCATAATGAGAATTCTGAATGAGAATTCGTCATCAGAATTTTTAATGAGAATTCCTCTTCAGAATTTGTAATGAGAATTCCTCATCAGAATTCGTAATGAGAATTCATCATTAGAATTCGTAATGAGAATTCGTTTGTCGAACTTCATAAGGATTCATATCCTGAATCTGGAGTAAAACTTAATCAGAGTTCGTATCTAGAGTTCGGAATGAAACTTTATCACAGTCCTCATTCTAGATTTATGAGTGAATCTTTATTACAGTTCTTATCCAGAATTCGTATCCTAAAAATAGAATACTTCATATCAAAGTTTCAAACAATTCTAAGAAAATATAAATGAATCCGAATCTCATACTTAAGAAAAATCTGGATGAAAATATGATAAGGATAATTATTCTTACAAAAGTGATTTTCCTTATGAAAGCAATTTTCCTTATAAAATCGATTTTCTTAAAGATAAGGTGTTTGTGATTTTCAAAACAAGAAGGAATGGAAAAGTCATAAGGAAAACCTTATTGACTCAACATAATTGAGGTCTAATTTCATTTATATTAAAATCTCATGGATAAATCAAGCATAATTAGAGTCAACATATGATTACTAGGATCGATTCAAGAAGTTGTGTGCAAGCTTAATGCATCTCCAAATTAGTGAGAAACCACTCATTTAGTACTTTTACAAAGGCCTCACGCACATGGAGAGGAGTATGGAAGATGTCACGACTAGTGAGGCATTGGTCGAAAAAACACCAGTAGCTGTACTAGAATTTATTGACAAGATGACACAAATATCTCAACAATTTGATGATCAAGGTATGCCACATGTTAGAGGAGTACATCAGGTAAGTCCGTATTCTATTGAAAATCATTTAATTGATACCCTATTGGAAGAATTGATCACTATGGCGAGGTAGATTGATTTGGTTCAAAATAAATCCCAACCCACTCCTACAAAGACTTGTGGCATTTTCATTTAAATAAACCACCCAACTGACTGTTACCCTTAATTACAAGAGACATAATATTTCACAGAAGTATTCCCTGGGATACCATATTAACAACAATAACAAAATCATCCCTAGAAAAAGTATGATTATTTTGCGCTAACATATAACCAAGGGTGTAAGGATCAATCAGACATGAGGTATGGATCTGGAGAAAAAAGGCCCCCTTTTCAATAAAATTTCTAGCATCCTTCACCTTATCAATAGGGTTTCCAACAACCCTAAAGAATATTTGAAGATCAAGCTTCAACAATCTAGCAACAAGGTAATTCCCAGAAAAAGTTAAATTCTAACACTGATGATATTTTGAAAAAAAAAATGTTCTTTATCAACAGAATGATCTAAAGATTCAACATTCATAGTTGAGGGAGTTGAAGACACAAATGATCTAGATTTCCACCACCCTCCTTGAACTGGTAAGTAAGAACTCTGGAAATATTCCTTACCAACCTACGCCAAATCCCAAGGGGAATGTTAGTGCCATCACATTGAGAAATGGGAAGAAAATGACTGATATATCCACATCTACCATTCCAATGGGAATCACCATAACTCCATAGAAGCCTTATTTAAGACCAACTAATGAGATTCCAAAGGAGAAAAATGTTTTTATTGGAAAATCAACATCTCTCTACTTGAATCCATTAATAAAATACCAAGATATTCAAAATTATTTAAAGAACATTGTACTAATGAAAGAGGGATCAAGGGAAATGAGAAGATCGATCTTGTAAGGAATGCGTCATCACTCATTACACCGACTAAAGAAATTCTAAAAAAGTGAAAGGATATGGGGACATTCAACATCCTATTCACCATAGAGGAGTTTCACTTTTCTGACACTTTATGTGATTTTGGAGCTTCCATAATTGTAATGCCTCGCTCTGTATTCTCTTCTTTATAGGTTAGTGAGTTGAAGCTTATGAGAGTATTTTTGTAGTTTGAGAATAGAGCTACAATATATATCGAAGGATTCCTCGAGGATGTACTTGTTTAGGTAAGAGACATGATATTTGTAGAATATTTATACATGCTTAACCTAGAGGATGATCGAGTAAATTATCATGCCCCATTATCATAGGTAGGACCTTCCTCAAAACTGACAAAACAATCATAAATTTCCATAAGGGTATACCTTCCATGTATTTTGGAGATGAAGTTGTGATATTTAATGTTATGGACTCTATGAAGTACCCCTCAGAGGACCATTGTTCCTTTTTATCTCCCATTTTGAACCACCAAGTAAAACCCCCATGGATTTTTACTGTCCTATGTTTAGAGAGATTATGATAATTAGTTAAAGTTTTATTTATAAAATAACTTCCACACCTATTTATAATGAAAAATACTCTCATGGATTTGATTTTGAAGTGGATTTATATTCTGATTTTGATAATGTTCACTCTAATTATGATTTTCTTGTTGAGTATGATGATTTATTTACTGCATTATTCTATGATTTGGATGATTTCGATTCTGATACTGATGTTCATTGTGCACATATTTTAGTTCCTTCAATATCTCCATCCATACAACACCCTCTTCATTGGAACTCAATCCATTTTCACCAAATCTTAAATACTCATACTTTTTGAGTGGTGAGATATTACCTTTTATTATTTATAATAATACCCCATTTGAACATGAAGAAAAACTTTTGAAACTTTTGAAGGAGAATATTAGAAAAATTGGGTGGACCTTGGTTTACATATCAAGGTATTATCCCTTTAATTTGAATGAATAGAATTATTTTGGAGGATGGGGATAAACCAGTTAGGAATACACAAAGGAGGCTCAATCCATACCTTCTAGAAGTTATTAAAAAAGAAGATGAAAAATTGCTCGAGGCTGGTATAACTTATGCAATTTCAAATTCTCAATGGGTAAGTCCTATTCAAGTTGTGCCTAATAAAATTGGTGTTACTGTTGTTACAAATTAGCTAGAGGAATTATTTCCAATGAGGCTAAAAAACAGTTGGCATGTGTGTATTTATTATATTAAAATTATTCAATCCACTCACAAAGACCAATCCCCCTCCCATTTATTGATCAAATTCTTGAGATACTAACTGGGAAGGCACATTATTGTTTCCTGGATGGATTTTATAGATATTTTTAGGTTCCTATAGCTATAGAGAATCAGGATAAGAAAACATTTACTTATCCATTCAGTATATTTTCCTACCCAAGGATGCCATTTGGACTATGCAATGCCCCATGTAACTTCTAGAGATGCATAGTGAGTATTTTTTTAGATTTCATTGAGACCTACAAGGAGGTATTTATGGATGATTTTATAGTGTATGGATCTTTATTTGATGAATTTATATTTAGTTTGGGAAAGGTGTTAAATCATTGTATTGAGAAGAATCTAGTCTTGAACTTTGAAAAGTGTCATTTCATGGTAGAGCATAGAATTTTCTTAGGGCATGTAGTGTCACAACATGGAAAAGAGGTTGATAGATCTATGTTAGATATTATTTTATCCTTAACCTATCCTTCAGGTGTGTGTGATATTAGATATTTCCTAAGTTATATAAGATTTTATCAGTGATTCATCAAAGATTTTAGTAAGATTTCTCTTCCTTTGTTGCGATTACTTCAAAAGGATTCTGATTTTGAGTTTCATGATTCTTGTAGTATTTCATTTGATGAGCTAAGGAAGTGTATGACCACTCCATCGTTCATACATCCCCCATAGTGGTCAATTCAATTTGAGCTTATGTGTGATACTTAAAACTTTGAATTTGGATATGTCTTATCACAGAGGGTGGAGGGACATTCACATGTGATTTACAATGATTCGAGGAAATTGGATTCAACCCAATAAAACTATACAACCATGGAAAAGGAGTTTCTTCCCATCATATTTTCTTTATATAAATTCTGTTCATATTTATTGAGATCTAAAGTAGTTTTTTTCTTACCAAGCCTAGAATCATCCAATGGATTCTACTTCTTCAAGAATTTGATATTGGGATAAATTATAATAAGGGGTCATAAAAATTGGTTCCAGACTACATGAGTAGTATTACTCACACACTATAGGCTGACACCATGGACTAGGTACCACTTCAGGACACTTTTATTGATGAGCATCTTTATGCACTCTCAAGTACACATCCTTGGTATGTTGACTTAGTGAACTAACTTGTTTCCTCTAAAATTCATACAAATTTAAAAAAAATCAAGTCCACAAATTAAAGAGTGGGTCTAGTTTTTATGTGTGGGTTGATACCTACCTCTGGTGCCTGTGTAGTGATCAAGTTATTAGGAGGTGTGTTCCTGATCATGATTTTGAGTCTCTTCTACAAATTTTCTATACACTTTCATGTGGAGGACATTTTGGACCCAAATAATATCTAGGAAAGTTTTAAACTATGTATTATATTAGCCTATCTTATTACATGATTCTAATCTATTTTATAAGTCATGGTCTCATTGCCAACATACGAGAAACATTTCTAGGATACATGAGATGCCTCAATATCCAATATTATTATGTTATATTTTTTATGTATGGGGAATTGATTTTATGGGTCCTTATCCTAGTTCATTTGGTTTATCATACATTTTGATTTCTATTGATTATGTTTGAAAATACATAGAGGCCATGGTCACAAAGATTGATAATCCTCATGTTGTTGTCGATTTTGATATGGATCAAATATTCTGTAGGTTTGGAGTACCAAAAACCATAATCAATGACCAAGGGACACACTTTTGAAATCAGAATGTAGAATCCCTATGAAATTATGGGGTGAGACTCAAAAAATAAATGCTATACCACCCTAAAAAAAATGGTCAAGTAAGGTTTCAAACAGGGAGTTGAATTTTTTTTGGAGAAAACCATGCAACCAAATATGAAGGATTGAAGTAAGTTCTTGGATGATGAACTTTAGGATTATAGGACAAAATATAATACACACATCAGCATGTCTCCATTTTAGATTGTTTTTAGAAAATTATATCATAACCCTATGGAGGTTGAGCATCGGGCATATTGAGTTATAAAGAAATGCAACATGAATTTTTCCCTAGCTAGAACGCAACAAAATATGAAAATTGAAGAGATTTAGAAGATTCAACTGTCATAATATGAGAAATCAAGGCTCTATAAGGAATTAATAAAAGAATCTCATGATAAAATATCCAAAAAAGAAATTTTCTTGTAGGAGAAAAAGTGCTTCTATATAGTTCTTGATTTAAGTTGATGCCTGGTAAGTTGCATTCTAGATGGTTGGGACATTATGTTGTATCTAATATCTTTCCTTATAGTGTGGTGGAGATCAATCAAGAGGGAATAAGAAGGATCATTATAGTCATTGGTCAATGGTTGAAGTAATACTTTTAGAGACTCCCAATACATGAAGTTGATATCATCACACTACACGATCCCTTTATCACTTAAAAACATCAGGATGTCCCTTACCCTCTCACTTTTATATTATTTGTCATTATTTTAACTTACATTTCATGATCATTTTATCAATTCATAGAGTCACATTGAGGATAATGTAAAATTTTATGTTTGGGGGAGGGGATGACTTTTTGGTTAGATTCCTTAGGATTTTTCTTTTTGAGTGTTTCCTACTTTAATTGTTTAAAAAAATAAAATAAAAAAAACACAAAAAGAAACAACGAAAGAAAATAAATAAATAAAATAATTTCACATGCCTATTACATCCATGGAACTGATTAAGATTACTTGTTTTATTTTTTAAACCTTATGGGAATCATGTTACTCATGGTAATGTTTTTATCATTGGTTGTTGATTTTTGTGAAAATGGAAGTTGGTCAATGATATGTTTGATTGTGTCTTTATGAAGCCTTTGAGATTTATGACATCTTTCATTATGGGAAATTTGTGGGAAAACTATGTCATTTAATCTCTCTATTCACATCACATTCAATAATAACTTGTGAGTTTCTCCTACCCAATTTAAGGTATAATTAGGGTAAGTAATCGTTTTTAGTTTATAACATGGTCTTTCCATAGCACATGAGCCTTATCCTAGTTGGTAAGGACTCCTTAAGTACATCTGGGTGACCTGGGATCAAATCCAAGCCGAAACATTATTTTCGGGGTACTGTAGTAGCACTGTAGCGGGAACTGTTTGGCACTGTAGCATCTGGGAATATGCCCCCATTTGGGCCTTCGGGCCACCGATTTGGTCCTCAAGTCCTTTAAGGCCTTCAGGCCACCCAGGCCTTCGGGTCAGTAAGGTATTCGGTCCACCTCAAGGCCTTCGGGCCACCTTAAGTGTAGATGAAAACCAGACGACCTACAAAGAATAAGATCTATAAGGAGGATGAGCAAGGAGCTTTCACCATAGAAGAAGCTAAACAGATTTCAAGAATGAGAGGGTATAACACCTACCATAGGGACAAGCCTGTGCATGCACTGGAATTCCTAGACGAATAACTATGCGAAGGGGGAGAGTTGATTTCACGATGAAGATGCTGAGGAGGAGCAGTTCCAAGTAGTTAGTCTGGGTTGTATGTAATGTTTGAAGCCTATGGGCAAATGATTTCCTCTAGGCCTACAGGCCATGTAATACTTATGCCTATGGTCCTTGTAAGGGTTCCACATCACCCCTTGAAAGGTGGATTATCAATATCAATAAAAAATGAAGGCCTTTGGGCCATTGGATGGAACATGGTCTTTCCATATGTTCATTTCTATTTCGATTGTTTCCATTACTATACCAGATTTTCCTATGCGTGCGTGTACCTAATATCCTAATATTGTATGCCCTAAAAACAATCAATCAAGAGGGGAGTGAAGAAATGTACAATGTGTGAGGATATTTAGGTCTCGAGCTGAAGGTTTGAATTCTGGGCATGATTAAATGAGTGGGTTTTGGAATTTGATTACAAAGAATGTTGAACAAGTTTGGTGGAATAGAATCAGGTAAGAAGAGAAGTTTTTCTTGACCAAAATATATTGGATAAAGGGTGGAGATACATGATTGAAACGATTGTCATATATACACATGGGGAATTTGTGGAACAGTTGAATAATAAGATGTTTTCACCTGATTAGTGTCATTAATATCATTAGATTTTGTTTTAACACAATTTTTGAGACATTTACTTCCCGATTTATTGAAATTGACTCTATGAGATTCTTACTTTTCCTATATTGTCACCATGGATTGGGAAGTGTAAACATGTATATCTTGTCACAATTTTCTGGATTACATGATATGAAGTTTTTTCCAATATTTCAAAATGGTAAGTGTGGGAAAGCTCATAAAACACAATTTTATTGATAATAAATAAAATAATCCCTCAAATTGTGTTAAATATGTTTATTTATAAAATATTTTGGATCATATCATTCATTTTAAATTTCGATTAAAATTATAGTTTTCAATTTAAAATTCATGATATTATTTCAGATATAAATATTTTTATATGATTATTTGAACTTAAAATTTTGTAACTATGTTCCTAACATAATTTTCTACAAATTTTATTAATTAAAGATGAGAAAAATCATGCATTTTTTTTATTAAATGGTCCATGAAGTCAATGTTGGCATGGAATCACAAGATTGGAAATTACTTCCATATTTGAGTCATACCTTCTTTATCCATGCTTTTATTGGTCCCACATTTGGAGAGAATATTGAGGAAAAAATTTATCACAAATATTCCTTCTATAAGTACAGATGGTTTACACATTTTAAAGGTCAAACAGATGGTACAATTTGGATTCAAATATTTTTCTGAATTTCCCCATTCACACTTTAAACCACTTGTAACCTAGTCTCCCCTCCACTCTATAAATGTGTATTTTTATCATTTTTAGTTGGGTTGGACATGAATTTGGATATTTATGTAAGAGGATAAGTGGTTACACTCCAATTATCCTTCAATAAGGGTATCTTATGAAGTAAGGATCCCTTAATTGAAGCCTTCTTCTTCTTCTTCACGTTGTGATATTTATGTTTGTGTAATAAAATTTTTATTTAATCTTCCAATTATTAAGCTGTGCTAATTTTTATTCTGATTAACTCATTCTATTTGGTCTAGAAATAAAGAGTATAAATGATATTAGGTTATAACATTTCCATTAACTTTGAGAATGTAAAACGTTTCTATGATGACTACACCCCCCAAGTAAGAGTAATTCTTTTTAGCAATCGATCTACCTCTTACACTCTTTATTCATTTATTTTGAATCAATGAGATACTATAATTCACTTAATATGATCTATGAATTTATTTTTTAATTTAAATGAAACTAATGAAGTAATTGAACAATTAACACAAAACACACAAGGTCAAAAATTGTGCGAATTGTGTGAGCGTGATCTTAATTATTAATACAAAACCACAGAGGATCAATTTATAGAGTTCAAATATAATACCTAAATTCAATTCATCTTCATTTCTAGAGTCGATATGTGTCCTAATTTACTACTAACCATAATCTATCCTTATAACATCAATCAAATAAGGGTTCTATAATTACATGTTCCAAAGCTATCTTAGGGTTAAATTTATTTAATTTTTGTGGTTAAGTTAATTCTCATAGGGTTTGAGGGTTAACAAATTAGGGGATCATAATTAAGTAGATATTAATTTAAATGATAATTATTAATATGTAAGTTAAGTGGTAGAGTCAGATTTATTACTATTTATAAAAATAGTTTTCTAAAAAAATATATTCTCATTACATTTTCTCAATCTAATTTCAAAAAATAAAAATAAAAAAATACAATCTTATTCCAGCACACTTATTCTTCTTCTATTATAAATATCTAACAAACCCACCATAATTTTAAGTTTTTTAATCTTATTTTTAAAATACCTTTAATATTTTGTTTTAAATTACTTCCTCCTTTGAGAGACGACCTTGGTCAGCCGCTCTTCCGCACCTAAGAAACCCAAAATCGAACATCATTTGTGAGAAACCAAGACAACTCCTTTTAATGATTTGATGGAGAATGTTTTTTTATCCCCATTATTTCAACATGTTCATCCCTTGTTCTATTTTCCAAGAAGTCATATGGGTCAATCTGATTATGCATGGACTATCAAAAGTTAAACCAGGTGACAGTTAAGAATACTTATCTTTTTCCCCATGTTGATGATTTCTTCAATCATTTAAAGGGGGATTTTTTTGAATATAGTTCTTCAGTTAGGTTATCATTATCTCTAGGTTTGATAGTCTAATATAATGAAGTTGGATTTCAGGATTAGGTATGGTCATTATGAATATCTTGTGATTCCTTTTGGTCTGACTAAATATCCTCCAGTTTTTATAGCTAAGATGAATCGAATGCTCCATCAATATCATGAAACATTTTTCGTGGTGTTTATGGATGATATTATTTTTTATTAGAGGCCTGAGTGTGAGCATGAGAACCATCTTAGTTTGGTTTCGGATTTCCTAAGGAATCACAGTTTGTATAGAAAACTTTTGAAATGCAGTTTCTAGATCTAAGAAGTGTGTATTTTGGGACATATGATTTCAGAGTGTTGCTTGTTAGTCGATCATAAGAAGGTGAAGGTTTTTATGTCATGGGAGTAGCCAAAAAATGTTTTTGAGATACAAGACTTACTTGTTATGTCAGGATACTATCAGTGGTTTATCAATGATTTATTGAAGTTGGAATCACCTTTGACCCCTCTTACCAGGAAGGGAGTGAGGTTTACATGGGATGCGAAATATCTGTCATCTTTTTATGAGTTGAAATGAATTTTGAACTTGAATCCAATTATGATCTTACCTGATCTCGGTAAGGGGTATGTGGTGTACTATGATGATTTTGGTTCCATTTTGGTTTGTGTGATTATATAGGAATATCGTGTTGTGGCCTATGTTTCTCATCAACTTAGGCCGTATGAAAATTATTACCCCACTCATGATTTGGATCTTGCCTCATTTATGTACAAACTTAAATGTTGGTGACACTATATTTATAGGGAGATATTCAAAGTCTTTTATGACCATAATAGTTTTAGATATATATTTCCTTAGAAGTAATTGAATTTCAGATATATGTAGTGGGTGGAATACCCTCATATGTTCAACTTCGACATCGCCTACACACCGTGGAAGGGGAATGCCATTGTAGATGATCTTAATAGTAATGTGTCATCATAGGCTATCTTGGAATCAGAGGAAGAGTGGAACCTGATGGTACTATTTTCTCAGTTACATATGGATGATCAGGAGGAAATTTTAGGTATGGTTTTTACTAGTGTTTAGTTATTATCATCTCTCCTTGAGTCTATTCTTTATGGTCAGAATTAGGATGATGAATTTTGGGAAATTCAAGAAACCCTTTATAGTGGGGATATTGTTTTTGGTTGGTCTATTCCATATGATGGTATTCTATGCTTTGGGGATCAATTTGTTGTCCCAGAAACTATAAGATTTTATATTTTGTTCAACTATCATATTTCTCCATGATTAGTTCATTCGGGCACTATAAAGATGTATTATGACATGAGATAGTGTTTCTGATGGATGGGTATGAAGAGAGACATTTCAAGTTACGTGCCCCATTGTTACACTTTCCAGCAGATAAAGGGGTTGCTCTAGTCTCTTTTTATGTAAGTTTAGAAATTAGATGAGGTGTCCATAGACTTCGATATTGTATTACTAGAGACTCCCTGAGGGAAGAATGATATCTGGTTGGTGATTGACCAATTAAAAAAATCATACAATATTATTCTGACCAGGAACAATACCAAAGTTGAGTATTTGGGTAATTTTTATGTACGGGAGATTGTGAGGTTACATGGGGTTCCATCTACCATTATTTCAGACATAGATCCTAGGATTTCATCTAGGTTCTAGAAAAGTATCCAAGAGGAGATGAGGGCTCAGGTCAGATTGAGTACAACTTACCATCCACAGACTAACAGTTAGATAGAGAATTCTATTCAAATTTTAGAGTATATTATTCATGCTTTTATCTTATATTTCGATGGATCATGGGATATCCATCTAGGATTGGTTGAGTTTGCAAACAAAAATAGTTACTAGTTATCGATCAGAATGGAACCCTTTTTGGATTTGTATGGTCACCCATGAAGGTCACACATATGTTGGGAAGAGGTGGATGAGGCCTCTTTTATAGGACCAAGTCTCATTAAAGAGACAAAGATAAAGATTTAGGATATACACCAGTGTCTGGTTATAGAAAAGAGTTAGTAGAAATCATATATGGATTGTCAGTTTCATCCATTGAGTTTTTAGTAGGTGAATGGGTTTTCTGGAAAGTTTCCCCTCAGTTGGGTCACTATCAGCTTGGAAAATAGTAAAAGTTGTCTTTGAAATATGTTAGACCATTTGAGGTCACAGAGAAACTTGGGAAGGTTACGTATTGATTGGAATTATCCACCCAGTCGATAGGTATTCATGATGTTTTCCACATATATCATCTCAAGAAGTACCATCCGGATCCCTCTCATGTTTTGAGTTGGGAAGAGACCGAGTTAGATCCATACATTTCAATTGTAGAGTAGCCAATGGAGATCATTGGTTTTTAGGTGAAAGTATTTCATGGGAATTTTTTCTCATTGGTTAGAGTGTCATAACAAAATAGATCAAATTCTTACGAGACTTGGGAGTGAAAATATCTTGGATCATAAGAGTTATGAAAGATACAAGGGGTGGGGGGTGAGTTATAGTTTAAAGGATTAAAATAATAAAAAACACAAAACCTCTTTAGTAAAAATGAATGGACTCATAAGTCATATGATTATTAGAGTGTGTGTCAGATTCATAAATTTTCTGATAAAAAAAGTTGTTATCGGTCTCAGAGATACATTATAAAACAATTTATTATAATGATTTATAAAAACAAATTTCTAATAGTAAATGCACAATAAAATGTAAAATTATAAAAAAAAGTAATATTAAAGATTATAATGACATAATAATGACTTATAAGATTTATAAAAGTAGTTTTAATCTTTAACATTAAGAGTTAAGGTAGTCGGAAATTAGGAATTAAGATATCCATAGTTTTACACCTAACTGTAAAGGTATATCAATCTATAGTGGGAAATACCTAGATATGATGATCAAAATGTCTCTGTCTTCCAAAACACTAGAAGCCCTCGATCTGACTAATCAGTATCAACACTTTCTTTCTTAAATAAGAAATCCCTCGATACGAAGATCAAAATCATCTCAATATTCTAAGCTATGAAATCCCTCAATTTGATGAATTCGATTCTAATATCTTTATATCTATAGAATCCCTTGATCTAACCATGATTGAACACATTTAATACAAAAATAATCAAAATTAAAAGGATTTTACAATTCCTTAGAATTTTTAGAACACAACTACTTAAGGAATTACAATGCGTAAGAACGAGATGTTCATGCTAAAAAATATCATATGTGTTGAGTTGAAAATGAATTATCTCTAATCTCCTCAAATTCAATTTTATTTATAATAATTCCTTCAATGATCAAATTTATATGAATCTCAGAGTTAGTTGAAATGGCCTCATATGCTCTTCACTTAACAGATCATAAAAATGATTCCATCCAATATCATTTTATTTAGTATCATTACAATTCTATCAATGATTCCATATGATATAAATAATTCCAATTGATTATATTATAAAATTTTGGATAGTCCTATGGACTATATTTTTTTTTTCAATATAATGAAATGAATAATGGTTAGTCTGATGTGTTATAACTATTTTCAGACCAATGGTAATGACTTTGGTAAGTATGGTAGATATAACAATAGTCTAACCACATGAAAAAACACTAGTTAGTACGATTCATTAGATAAACTATTAGAATAATGGACCTGATTGAATAATAAAATTTTATATTTGTTTTATATTATAATTGTTTCTTTGTTAAATTGAAAAGTATGTTTTCCATAAAAACATTCTAAAACACTTTAGATGTATAAATTTTGTAAATTGTGTTTTAATAAAGCATTTGTGATTTCCAAAAATAAGGAAAGGAAAAGTAAAAAATTTAAATTTCAACTTAACAAGATCCCCTTTTTTGGAAAGAAATAAATATAACAATAAAAATTAAAAACTATTAACTTTGAAAAAATTACAACCCTTTGTTCTTTAATTTCATTTAAAATGAATCTTCATAAAAATATTTTATTTTATCATATCTTAACTCCCCTTAAATTGATGATTTTTTTTTATATTTGATAGAAAGAATAAATTCAGATTTCCCCCCCTTGAACAATTGACTCCCTTAGATAGATTTCCCCCAAAATTATCCCCCTTTGGATAAAATCCCCCCCCATGATCAATCCTTCCATTTTTAAACAAACTCTCCCAAAATTTATCCCCTTTTGCGATTTGGAAAAAGGTACAGGGAAATTATATATCTAATAAAATGTTATAAATAAAAGTGATATGAAACAATTGTGTTTGAATTAACTATTCATCAAAGATATGAAAGAAAGAAAATTTATCCCAAAAGAATTTGAAATAATTAAATCAAAATATGTTTGGATAGAAATTAATTCAAACTAATAATTTATTAATTTTTTTAAATACATCAAGAGTTAAGTTAATAAGAAATCATTCTTTCTTATATAAATTTTTAAAAAATGCCTTCAATTTCTTCACATCATTATGATATTTCTCAGTTTCAGTAACTGAATACTCAATCTTTATAATCATGTCCTCTATGACTGATTTCCTCTGAATATACAATTTTAGACTTACAAATTATTCTTCAAGAACACTTATCTTTTTTATTTTTCTACTTATGACTGAGAATCTAATATTCAACATAACATAGCCTGATATTTTCTTCTTCCAGCTTCTAAACCTTTTCATTTAAAACAAATATTTATTCATTCTGAGAGTCAAACATATCTCTAAATTGTTCAAAAAAATTTACTATTTCTGGTACATTAGTAGATAAATTATTGAATGAATCAGTAATTTCAATAGAAACTTTCATGAATTACACCATCTGATCATCAAGATCTTTTAAATAATTATAATCTTGTTTAGAACATATCACCATATAATTAAATAATTTATTGTGATCCTTTGATTTACTTTTGAAGGTTTTGATTTCATCCTCATTTTGAATCATAGATTCTGTTAATAACTTCAATGATTTCGTTTTTTCAATGAAATTGTTATACATTTTAATACACCTATATTCAATTATAGGAATAAATGGAATTAAGTCGGATATTTTTTTTGGAGTATGAAAAGTGTAGTCAAAATTATTTTGAGCTTATGTGGCTAAAGAGTCTAATGAATTTGATGAAGCCTCTAAAACATGTGGTCTGGATGGTCCAATATTTGAATTTCATTTTTCTTTAACAACTTATTGATTAGTCTCAAATTTGTCTTAAAATATATAATGTGAATGTTGATCATCCACTTCTGCTTTCAATGATAATTGAAATTATGTAGAAACAACTATCAATGGGTTTTTATCAGGTTGGGTTGATACAGAAGTGGACGACGACGATGATTCTAATGATCTTTAACTTTACTTTGTTTCCTCCTACTCCCCCCTTTTCATCCTCATCATCTTCTTCTCATTATTTTTCCAACTACCATACAATTCTCAACACACCTTTTTCTAACATTCTTATTTTATTTTCGAGTTTTCTTTCTTATCAACTTCTGAACTAATTGTGATCCTGATACTTGAACTATTATTTGACTTAGAATTTATTCGAAAACTTATTATACCTCCTCTTTTACTTCTCCTTTTTCAAAAAATTTTGGGATGACTAATGAAACTAATAAAGTTTAAATTAATTCTATACTAACATCAAGAATTGTTTGATCAATATGAGGAACATTTTGAGACCCTAACACTAGTTGTACAACTGATAAATGAGAAAATGAAAAAGGTGAATCTTATGTTGCTCTTTCAACTCCTTTAAACAACCTTTCAATCATCCATGCCTTTGATAATATTTTCTTTTGTTTATTTTTTCTTAGTATATTTTAATTCATTAGTATTTTATATTTTTAAAGCTAAATCCTCTACTTTTTCTAGTATCATAATAGGATCCCCTAGTTTCTTATGTGCCTTATAATTTATTAAATTATTCATTAGAAATTTCCTTTTGTTTATTCTAGAAATTAGGGGGTGATGATTATAACTTTCTCTTTTATTTCACTAATTATTTCTCCTTTACTGGTTGATTATCACACATGGATTTTCTGATTTTTCATTAAACTTATTTAACCTTGAATTGAAAACAAACTTTATCCTAGCCATAGTTTCTTCATGAATAAAATATAGTTTTTAACAAACTAAATATGAATTATTTTTTTATTTGAAAATCATCTATAAAATTGACTAACATATTTCTTATAAAATAAGGATACATGAGAATCTTTTATTTCATTAAAGCCTTCTTAATTGATTTAGTCATAAGAAAAATAAATTTAACCAAATTTATTTGCCTCATTTTCACAGGAAAATAAAAAATGAATATGTCAAGTAATTTTAGAGTATACCTATCTCCCATTCTTGGTATTAAGTAACCTTGCATCTAAAGGGTAACAACTATAAAATCTAGAGTTAAATGATAAACATTTTATAACTTCTAAGCTGATGTAAATAACAAAGCCTCCACTTTAGACTCATTAAATCTTCCAAGGTTTTCTAGAATCTTATGGAATAGTAAAAAGAATTCACCCACTAAAGGGTCTTCTACCAAGTTAGTAACTTGTTGATAAGAAAGCTTACAACTTTTACCAAAAAGTATAAAAACAATCACTTATATATCTTCTTATGAATTTAATTCAACTGAAGGATATAATTCTTAAATAATATCTTGGTAATGTTTGTCAAAGTCCTATTTCTTAACACATATTTTCTCCTGTATTTGAAAAGTATCACCTTTTTAAGAAGAAATTCCTATGTTTTTATAATAGGTTCTTTCAATGAGTATTTATCTAGTAACTTATCTTTTTGAAAATTATTCTAGATAGGTCATCATATTGAATCTAGTTCCATAACATATACATTAGAATCTGATTAGATGAATGGAAAAGAAATCAGACTGGAAAAAATGTGGGGTGTTGATGAGAGAAAAACCTGAAAACTAACGTGGGATACAAATACCTCACCCTTATATATAGGCATCAGGGAGATAGTTTTAATTACAAAAAATTCAATGGCTCATATTGAAATTTTTTTCCTGATCCAATGATTAAAATTTAATCCATAAATGATTTAACCATTATTCTGAACTCCTAATGTTTTTTAAGAAAACTACTCATCATAGTAAACAATAACCCAATTTGAGAAAATTCTAGTTTTTAAAAAAATTAAAGTTTATAAAACTAATATAAGATGTAGGAATAAAGAATAAACTAATGTAATTAATAATAAAGAAAAATTAGAGTTTTAAAAAATAATTTTTGGTATAGAAATGCTCTCTTAGTATGAGTGACCTGTTCTTCCCAGTTTTCGTAAAATAAATTGATCTGATAAATTTTATAAAAATAAAATCATCCAAAACATCTTTGAAATAATTTTTGGGTCCCGAAATTTTTTTTCTTTGAAAATATTTTTTCAAAAAAAAAATTGATTCTGGAAAGTTTTAGAAAAGTTTTGATTCTGAAAGAGTTAAAGGTACAAAAACAATTTTTTTTTAAAAAACTAAAGGTTTTGTAAAACTAATGGTTTTGTAAAACAAAAAAATATGTACTCCCCCTTTAATAAAGAGTTTAATATATAGAGACTTGAAAAGATGAAGTATAAATGAATTATCATTTGATATTGATCATTACTAGCTTCTATTTAATATATTCAAATATATCGAAACTAAGAGATTTGGTAAAAATATATGTAAGTACTTTTTATATTCTGATGAATTGTAAAATGATATCTCATTTTTGTGAAATACACCAAAGGAAATGGTGTCTTATATCTATGTTTTTAGCTTTTGAGTAATGTGTTGCATTTTCACTTAAGGTAATGGAACTTATTTTATCACACAAAATTCAAGTTTTAGTAAAACTCATTAAAATATTCAGTGAGTGTGCATTGTATCCACAACACTTGATCACAAAAACTTCTAACTGCCACATATTCAACTTCAAAAGTGGAAAGTTCTACTAAGTGTTGTTTCTTATAAGACCAAGAAACTAAAGCTTCTACTATGAAAGGACATGTTTTGAAATTACTTTTCCTATCCATTCTAAATCCACCAAAGTTAACATTCTAATTTGTTTAACTGATAATCATTTACAGAATAATAAAATAAACCTAAAACCATAGTTCCCTTAAGTTATGAAAAATTCATTTTATAGATTTAATATTGGGTTCTTTTGGATTTTCTTGATATCTAGAACATAAGTGTACATAAAACATTAAATCTGAATGACTAGTTGTTAAGTAAAGTAAACTTCCAATAATACCTCTTAAAGTCTTTTGATCAACTAGTTTTATAGATTCAATAATGTCTAAAGTATTTGATGTTTCGATAGGAGTACTAATACTTTTAGTGATGTCATACACAAATTTATTAAGAAGATATTTTATATACTTATATTGAGATATCCAAGTTCCTTATGTTTTTTTTAAATTTGAAAACCTAGAAAGTATGTTAACTCACCCATAATACTCATTTCAATCTTAGATTTCATAAGATCTATAAAAGAATATATTAAATAATTTTGAGTTGAATCAAATATAATGTCATCAGCATAGTTTTCTAAAATCATAATATTTTTATTAACTACTTTTATAAAAAGAGTTGGATCCATAGATTCCTTAATAAAACTTTTTTTGCAAAAGAAATCCTGTTAACCTATCATACTAGGATCTAGGGGCCTTTTTAAGTCTATAAAGTGCCTTAGTATGTTTAAAAACATATTCTAGATGTTTTTTATTTTCAAAATCAGGAGGTTATTCTATAAAAACTTCCTCCAGAATATATCTATTAAGGAAATCACACTTCACATCTATTTAAAATAGCTTTAAATTCAAAAATACTCTATAAGATAGAAGTATATGAACAACCTCATGTCTAGCTATCAAATCACAAGTTTCTTGATAATCTATTCCCTATTTTTGATTATAACCCCTAGAAACAAGTATAGATTTATTTATAATTATTATTCCATTTTCATCACATTTGTTCCGAAAGACCCATTTTACTATAATTATAGAAGCATTTTCAGGTCATTCAACTAAATTACAAACTTGGTTCCTTTCAAACTCATTGAGTTCATATTGAATGGATTTTATCCCATCCTCATCACCTAAACCCTCACAGGGAGTCTTAATATTGAATTGAGAAACAAATTATAGATTTTCAATTTGATTTCTCAAAGATATTATAGTTCTAATAGGTTTATCTATATCACTAATGATATTATCAATAGTATTATTCCTATGAAAGAACTGACTTATTGGGTTTCCAAAACACTATTCTTCAATAATAAGTTGAAAATATTATCGAGTTATTACTTCCAAAATATATTATTCAGTTGTTATCCCATGAGAATAACTTTAAAATATAAGTTTAAAATTAGTTTTATAAATAATATCTAAAGATATAGGTTGAGGTTGTTTGAAAACAAAAGGAGCAGTTTCATCAAATTTAACATGTACTATTTTCTTAATAGTACAAGTGTTTTTATTAAAGACTCTATATGCCTTAATAGTTGTAGAATAACCTAAAAATAATTATTCATCATATTTTAAAGAAAATTTATATAAGATATCTTTAGTATTTATAATGAATACTTTTTATCCATAATCATTGAAGTATAAAAGTTTTGATTTCCTTCCTGTCCACAAATCATAAGTAGTTTTGTTAATAAAATTTCTAATCAAAAATCAATTTATAGTATAATAGGAATTAATAACTACTTCGACCCAAATTTTTTTAGAAACTAATTATTCACTTAGTATGGTTCTAGTATTATCTAGAAGAATTATATTTCTTCTTTCAACTACACCATTTTTCTATGGAGTTTTAGGTGCTGAAAAGTTATGTATAATACCCTTTTTTTCTAAAAAAAGGTTCAAAATCTAAATTTAAAAATTCTCTACCATGATCATTATGAATAGTTATCAAGGAGAGATTTTACTCATTTTTAACTCTTACTACAAAAATTTTAAAACAAAAAATTCTTCGTACTTCTTTATATGAAACTTGACCCATGTATATCTAGTGTTATCATCAACTAAAACATATACATAGTATTTTACACCAATAATTACAGTTTATAATAAGTCTATGTGAACTAACTGTAAAGCATCATAAGTTAATAGACTAAATTCTTGATATATGTTGCTTACAGAATTGATAAGGATCATAGAGTGTAGAAGTACCAAACCTAAGTTCTGGTAGATCCATAACTAGTCCTTTCTTAGACAACATAGATAATGTTTTAATAAACAATGTCATAATATTCTATGAAAAAATCAAGATTGATCTTCCATTATACTAAGGAAAGGTAGATCTTGTATCCTAAGGTCTTGTAATTTTAATATGAAAATATTCTCATTCTAATTAGAAGAAAGAATAAATTCATCTTTATAACCAGGAATATTACATTTTTCATTCCGAAATTTTTCAAGATAACCCCAATCAAATAGTTAACTTATGCTAATAATGTTGTTCTTAATTCATATAATGATTTTTATTGAAATTAGGTATTTTCCAAGAAGAATAATGTTACTTACACCAATAATTTTTCCTTGAGAATTAACTTTGAAAGTGAATTTTCCACCTTTTATCTTTATGATATTATTAAAGAATACTTTGTTTCTAGACATATTTATGGAGAAACCACTATCCATGTACTAAATTTTCTTATTATTGGAACATTTATTATTCTTTTGAAAATAAAAAAATTTAGCATTTTAGAACCCAAAACTACTTGGTATCAGTATTATTAGAAAATAAAATCTTAGGAATCTGTATTTTTCAAATATTATTATGTTGAGTAAATATCATTTATTTTGAAAAATAGGATTTATAAAAACCCAAGGATATAATTTTATTTAAAGGAATTTTTTTCTTCTAGTTTTCACCACTTTGACATATATTAAAAAATTGAGTACTCTTTAGAAAAAAGTAATATTTACTAAAAAATGTTTTTATTAGTAAAAACCATTATGAAAATATCTATACAAGGTATAAATTGTTTATATATTTTATCAAAGTTTTCCATTATAGAGGTGAACTTAGAATTTTTTTTATTCAATATATAAATTTCATATTTTATTTTAGAAACTATATTTTTAGCCTTAGTAGAATTTGAATTCAAACTAAGTTTTAGAAAATTAGTTTGTAAAGTAGTCTTCTAAAAAATAGATTTTTAAAGATCTTTTGAATGGTTTTATTTTTCAACACTAATTTTATCAAGATATTTAGGAAGATAAAATGTTTCTATAGTTAAAGTAGAAATTATTGAATTTTCCTTTACAAGTCTTGCTTGGGAATTATCAATTTTTTTTAGAAATTTTATAGTTTTCATTTTCAAGTAATTTAGAAAATCTAAATACTTCTTCAAAACTGGGTAAAATATTATCCTCTTTAGCTGAGGAAGATTCTTCATCAGATGATATATAATTATTCTTATCATTACTATCAGGGTAGTTCGAATTTAGGTTAAGGATAACAATAGATTAAATAGTAGTTACCTTATCCTTGAGAAATTTATTCAACATTTGTATTTCTGCATAAAAACCAATATTCTCATATCTTGGACTCTCATTATTTGAATTTTTTTAATAAGAACCATCTCCTCCATTTTCATTCCAAGCATCTTAATCTTTCAAAATCTTCTTGATTTTGTGCTTGTAGTAATTTTTATCATTTCTTTCAAAATTTCTTTCCTTTTTATCCTTACTTTTAAAATTAGAAAAATATATTCTTATATGTCTTTTTTTATTACACTCATAATATATAACATCAAAAGAACCTTTCTTATCACATTTATCACTATGAATTTTCATATATTTGTACTGAAATTATTTATTTTCAACAATCATATTCATCCTTCTTGTAATATTAGCCAATTCATTCCTAGACTTATCTGATGAACAACTATTAGACTGAACAATAACTTTCTTATTTCTAGAAGACTTAATAAATTTCTTAGTAGATTGAACTTTTTTCGGAACATTATATATAGATTCAAAAGAAACTCCTCCATTTTTCTTTTTCATTTTCTCTATATCCCTTTTCAGTCTATAGTCATACTATATAAGGGTTCTAATAAGATCATATAAACCTAATAATATCATATAAACTAATATTTTTAATTCCTCTTCTATCATCCAAAGAATTTCTTTTGGATTACTATTCATTTGGATTGATTTCAATAATTTTATGAACTATAATATTTTCATCCAGATCATTCTCTCCAAGAGATTGTAAACTATTTATAATAGTAATAAACCTTTGGTGCATATTTTCGATTGATTTTCTAGGTAGAAAATCAAAATATTGATAATTAGATCTAAGAATAGCTCTTCTTATTTCAATAACTTTAGAAGTTCTGATGTGTGTTACATCCAAATTCTTCCAAATATTATTATATACTTCACATGAATAAATATGAATATATAAATTTATGGTCATATAACACAAAAAAGTATTCCTTCCTCTATAATTCAATTGATATTACAATATTTCTTGATTTCTAAATGATGCCACTTATTTTTTGGAATCTTGTAATTTCCATTCAATATAAAAATTTTATCCACTCTAGTATTGATAACAAAAGTTTTCACCTGATATATCCAGTATTCATAATCATTCCCATAAAAAATAGGTGGTCTACTCAGATTCAGATTTTCTAGAGTACCAATATTTATACCTAACATCATATCAAAATGAAAATCATTTTGTACAAAACCCATTAGTGCAATTTAAATTTATAAACAAGTTGTTTATATCAAAATTTTTATAACTTACATTTGATAGCAAAAGTAAAAACTCATAAAGTAGCAGTAGAACCTACTTTGATACCAATTGTTGAATCGTAATACTTATGATGGATATAAGTGGGGGGGGGGTAAATTGTAGTTTAAAAAACTAAACTAAGATAAAATAAAAAACCTATTTAGTCAAAATGATCAGACTTTGAATTAATCTAATTATTAGAGTGTGTATCAGATTCAAAAAATATTCGATAAAATAGAGTTGTTATTAGTCTCACAGATACATTGGTAAAATATTTTACTAGAAAGATTTTCAAAATCAAATTTATAATATTAAATTCATAGTGGAATGTAAACTTGTAAAAAAAAAGTAATATGAAAGCTTATAATGAAGTAATAATGACTTAAAAGGTTTATAAAAATAGTTTCACTTTTTAACCTTAATATTTAAGGAAGTTATAAATCTTGAATTAAGGTATCCATAGTTTTACACCTAACTATAAAGTTCTATCTTACCATAGCAAGAAAACATTCGATATGATGATTGGAATCTCTCTCTCTTCCAAAACACTAGAAGACCTCGATCCAAAAGATTAGTACCAAATCCGTATTTATTAAAAAAGAAATCCATTAATATGAATATCAATGCCATATCTGCCTTCATAGCCCCAAAATCCATCAATTTGATGGATCAGATTCTCTTGCCTTCCTATCCCTAGAATCCCTCGATCTAACCATGATTGGACACACCAAATAAAAAGGCAATTATAGTTATAATTATTTTACAATTCCTCACCTAGAATCCTTAGATCATAACTCTCTAATAAATTACAAAGCATAAGAATGAGATGTTTAGGTGAAGACAAATCTTAGAAGTGTTGAGTTGTAGATAAATCAATTGATATATCCTTGAATGAACTCATATTTATAGGCATTCCTCCAATGGTCATATTTTCATGAATCATAGAGTTTGTTATAATAACCTCATATGTTCTTCACTTAAAAGATCAACAAAATGATTCCATCCTATTTTGTTTTATTTAGCTCTATTACAATTCTATTAAAGATTTTGATCAATAGAAATTATTCCAATTACTTCGATTATAAACTTTTGGATAATCCAATGGACTATACTATTGTTTTTTAATCCAATGAACTGAAAAAAGGTTAGTTTGATTATCATAACTATTTTTAGACTGATGGTTAAGACTTTGGTCAGTCTGATTGATAGAACACTAATCTAACCACTGGAAAAAACACCAGTCAATTTGATGTATCAGACACACTATCAGTCCAGTGGATCTGATTGAATAATAAAAGTTTATATTCATTTTATATTATAATTGTTTATTAATTTAGTGGAAAAGTATGTTTTCTTTAAAAAAATTATAAAAAAATATGATTTATAAACTTATTATAATCTTAATTTAATAAATTATTTTTTATTTTCAAAACTAAGGAAAAGAAATGTAGAAAGTGTAACTTTCGACTCAACAAAATCACTAATGAGAGAGTAGTGACCACACCTATTTCCATAACACCCTTAATCCACATGAATTATTAGGGATGAAAAGTCTTATCATTGGGAGATTATAACATCTTGGATTTTAAGGCATTCTCTATCAATTTTTTAGAGCGAGTTTTCAGGTTTATAGGGCTTAAGAGATATTTTTGGGCATTTCTATACAACTAGGGGTGCATACTGCTTGCTGGACACATTTACATAGGAATTTATTGATTAAGTCATAAGTCCTTCACTGGGAACTAGCTATAATATTGTTTATAAAAAAATAATCTTGAAATCTATAAAATCCATTTTATGCCATAAATTTATTTTATGATGTAAGACTCAATTTTACACCGTAAAATTATTGATCATGATAATTTAACCCGAGGAGACGTGTTTTTTGGTGGAAACACATTATGTAAAGTTTGTTCCATAAGTCTCATATTTATACTATAAATAATTTGGATTAGTAGTTTTTTATTGCACTACATGCATGATGTTTCTTAATTCAATATATTTCTCCTCTCTCAAACCCTAGGTACCCTTTCAAAAAAATTTGAGTGTCTCTGATCCTTCTAGATCACTTTATTCAGTGCTTGATCTCCATGATGGTTTCACTGCATATCTTAGAGAAAGTTTCCATTATAATTCTTCTTTTCCATTGGTCATTGTAGCACCCCGACCCAGATTCCACATTAAATGGTGCTTTGGGATAGTTTACCACTAGGCCTTAGGCGCACTTCCTTGTATGCCAAAGGCTTCTGAATAATAGTGAGGATCTAAGAGGTGATAGTGGGGAGATTATAACCTCTAGTGGTGATAATAATAACCTTTTATATATGTAAATATAATAGAAAAATTAGTTTAACATCTCCATAGAAGAAACACATGAAATAAAAAAGTTTCATGATCAATAGAAGTAGAATAAATAATACCAAAACATACAATTTGTAGAATATTCACAAAAGGCTATACATGATAGATAAACATGGTCTCCTATGGTTAAACATATTAGTACATAAATATAAATCATGTTGAAACCAAAAAGGAAAACTATAGCTGATGCAAGAACCACCATGGTCCTTTTCCATCCATCCCATGAAAAATTTCCAACTTGATCACTAAGGTCCATATCCCGAGACTAAATCCTTACCTAATCTCAAAATAATAAAGTCTACACATGTCTTGAGGGTAATTTTTAGAGTGTGATAATAAATCTCAATTGTCCACCACCAACATGTTCTGGTCTTTCATCCATAATTATGTAGGTGTATGATAATAATAATAGAAAGGTAGAACATGCACATTTAATAAATAACTCGTTTCCCTTATGATCAAAAGCCATAAGGAAGATATCATATTCTTCATCCATTGTTGGTATAAGTCTGATTACATGCCACCAATTATATATATGGAATACTATAATTTCCTACATATATATAATTATAGTGGTGAGGATCCATGGCATAGCACCCAAGGCATCCCCTAATGAATAAAAACCCAACTAGACCCTTGGGTTCCACCTATAAGAATATCAAATACACCACATACCCAAAATCATGTAAATGACATCCAAATAACATGCCCAATCAAGTCCCTAGTCTCATGGACCTTATCTAAAAAAATCACCATCGACTTGAATCCTAACTTCCCAAGGCACAATGATATCTTCCCTCCAATTTATAATCACCATTGGATCAACAACCGATGTCTCGAGGCATGGTGATATCCATCCTCCCAAGTCTTAGCACAATGGCCTCAAGTATCATGAGAACCCTCATCCCCCAACCGATGGTATCAACTTCATCAACCAATGGTCCATTACTATCCACATGGATTTCTATGGTGAGCATCCCCAACACACTCGATGGTAAACACCATCCCCTAAGACACATAATCTATGAGGGCATCCACCCATAAAGAGTGGTAAAAACCACATCAATTTAAGTCCTATCTCTATATACATAACTCCAACGGCACTTCAGCCAATCACAGTGAGTGTCAATCACCCATCATTCCAAAGACACATCATCCAGCACTTCGTGCCCCTATGACCATGTCACTAGTCCTGATGATCATCACCATCTCAAATGATACGGGTTATTCCCTCATCCTGATGACCTCTTCGCCTCTATTTGACAACCATGTCACCTCAACCTAGTGATCAGCATCACCACACATGTCTCAAGACATGCCCAACCCAATGAACCACATCACCTCAGTCCAGGTGGTCAACACCACATCAATCCTTAGTCATTGACCATCACATTCCTATATAACTCATGAAATCAATTTAAACAATTTAATTTAATTTAATACATATACCCATCCTAATATTCCCATGATAGTCCAAGCCCCTTACATAGATTAATGATTTGTAGTGGAGTAAGATAATGGCCATAGACATATCATATCATCATTACAAAAATTTAATAAGAATGAATTTAATTAATTAGGGTCTCAATCAGATAACCCATGTGAAGTATAATAACTCACCCCTGAAACACTCGCAAAATCAAGGATAAATCTAGGATCCACCTAAATTGCACTATGAGGAACTTGTTCATATGGCATCAGCCTCTAACTCGAGATGAATTAGAAGAAACCATCATTTTAGACAAACACATTGAAAATAGAGAAAAAGAGACCATAGGGATTTATAACTCTATATGATAATAAAATAGAATAAGAGAAGAAATATGATTGAAGGTATTACCGATACTCTTCCAGCACAACCAATGACATTAAATTCATAGTTTAAATGATGGAGGAAAGAAATCCTAGAGGATGAGATGAATGGAGGAGATACCCCTATTGTGCATCAAATGGAAGAGAAATTAGGAAAGGAGGAAATATAAGAGATGTGAAAATCATAATTTCACCCAAAAAAACGAGCTTCATGGTTTGGCCACACAGTTTGGATAACTGTATGCCAACTGTGCGGTGCCCTCTGCCTAAACAACACACACACACACACGAGCTATGCACATAGTTTTCCAAACCATGCACCGACCATGTGAACCCATTCTATTAAAAACTACAAATGTTTCATATGTACATGCACCCAAACATGCATGGTTTAAAAAAATGTGTCCAATGCTATAGGTAGGGTGTACAGTTACTCTTAGGAGACCACACAGTTTGTCCAAATTATGCACCCCTATCCACGCTTTCCCAAAACCTAGTTTCTAAGCTCTGATGCACCTAAATCTCATCCAAAACCCTTATTAAATTAATTAACCTTAAAAAACATCTAAAAAAAAGTCCTTGGGTCAATCAAACTGCTAGAATTATGTTCTAAAGATCAAAAAAAGAGTTCTCATGCTCAAAAATCACAAAAATTCAAAAAGGTTGAGGATTTTCGACCCATTCAAAAACCTAGGATGTTAGAGTCATGATAGTGGTGTTGTAACATGTTTATAGAATTTTTTGATGATGTGTTGTTTTTCATGTGATTCTTATATATCTTTTGTGAGATCTTATTCCAGAGGTTAGTCTTTTCTCTAGTTTTGGTGTGATGTGTGTGGTTCTTGAGGCATGTGGCGATCTAACCTCTCCACCAACCATTTCTTTTATATAATGTGAATTTAATACATGGGTATAAATTATAGTACCCCCGTTGTTGTATTTTAATTTATTCTAGTGTTGGTAGATCCTGTTGCGGGTGTGTGTGACCCGAGTTTGAGGTAAGTGGTTACATATCGAGCCATTGTTAAATGAAACCTGATTGTTCTTATTTTATAAAATGTTTTATTAAAAATTGACATGTTTGTTTTGTGTGTGTAAATGGATTTTAAATAAAGATGGTTTTTACCTTGGTTTTGTTAAAGGAAAATAGATGTTTTCAAAGTATTAAGAAATGGGTTTTCAAAGTGGGTATGATAAAAGAAAATGGTTGTTTGAAATTGATTGTGAAAAATACATTTTGAAATTGATGAGAGAAATACAACACCTGTGAAGCCTTGGGTACTTAGGTTGAAGGTGTAGCTTAAGGCCATCATCAATTTTTACTATTGTGGGGGTTCACTCATGGGGTATTCCATTACTCCTTAGACTTTTTATTATAGGGAATTGATTTGAAATTTTTGGGAGTTTCATTCATGGGGTGTTGAGACTCTGGTTTTTATGTGTAAGACTTTGTAATATTTATAGGAATATTTTTAGAGCCATATGTTGATAGGAAGCACAATTCTAAGGCCCTGTGATCCCAAAATTATTTTTATAAAAATATTAAATTTATTTTATTCCACACACACAAAATTTTCTTAAAAGACTGTAATAAATCCCAAAAAAAGTCTCACATCAAAAATTTAACACCACTGTTGAGTCCAGAATGTAGGGTTTACAGAAGGAGTGACTGAAGGTTGGTCGATTCCAGACATCTGATTAAAGAAACCATTGACAGGTATGTTTAATTAAAATAAATATATAATTATTTGTTTATTTTATTGAATGTCCTAATTAAAATCCTCTATAAATACACAATTATGATGGTTTTATGAGGGTTATCCACACAACCATTTCTAGATCTAAGAGGAGGAGGAGAGTGTTCTTCATTGTCATATCGGGATTCTAGAAAAACATATGATAGGATTGAGGATAATCATGAGATGAATGATGAACACAGTGGGATCATCGCCTTCATCACTAGTGGATGCATTATTTACCAATGATTGATCCATAATTGAGGTAGTACTCATCAATTGTGGTTTTTTCCCTTTTGGTTAAATTTTTAAGCATGGTTTCATATCTTCTTTTTTTGATCTATGATTATCTACATTTCACATGATCCCATTCAATAATTTTATTTGTTTAAATCAATTATTTATTTTTTATGAAGTTATATCTCCCATGATTCTAAACCTATTGATCATTGGCCGAGATTGAATCAGCCAATGATGATCATCACCTTTGTGTTATGTTACTTTCAACATTTTTTCTTGGAGTTCATCATTTGTAATCAATTAACTGGTAATTCAATGATATCTAGGAGTACCAATTATTGCGCATTCATTCTTTGGCATAGAGGATCACATTCACATGTCTGGATTCAGATTTTGGAGACACAACAAAGGTGTGGTGATAATGATGGGAACCTAAATTTTGATCGGGTATTGGTGGTTTGTGAGTAGTATTGTGACTTGTGAATGGGTCAGATCAGTACTACGAGTGTGGGTTCATGATCGAGGTGTGGAAAAAATAGTGGTTGATTGTAATTGGTTCAAGATCAGATCGGTGATCCCTATTTTCCTGGTTGATGCATAGGGATGACATGAAATAACTATATTTAGGGAGTTATGTTGTTATCATTATTTTTAATAATAATAATAATAATAAAAATGAAACCAATTTTTTTTTGACTTGAAACTTCATGAGTCACGTGAATCCCCTATGTGTGATGTATATGAGAGAGGAGGTGGGGGAGGAGATTTATGTTTATTATCATTATTAGTATATAATAATAATGAGTTTAGTTGGAGGATAGTTAAGGGAGGTGGGGTGTGGGTTCATGTGTAAATGCATGAAGAGGTGTAAATCCCATTTCCCATTTAATTAATTTTTATAATAATAATAATAATAATAATAAAATGCTATTATTATTTTTTTGTGGATATAATGATTCATAGGTAACTTCTTTGTGTGACGTTGGATTAACGATCCATGTGCGACATTGCAATTGTGGTAAAGAGGAGAATGATTCAAGAACAGTGATGGATGTTTAATTCAAACTCATGGATTAGGTCCATAGAGTTCCCAATAATAATAATAATAATAATAATAATAATAATAATAATAATAATATTATAATAATAATAATTATTATTACAGAATCTACTATTAGATGTACCTTCATCATGTGATATCATATTGATGATCCGTATGTGGTGTTTCAACCCTGATATTGAGGTTGATGTTTCAATACCAATATCTAGTGGTTAATTTGAACTTGTGTATTGGGCCCACGAAGTGACATACATACGTTTTATGACAAGATTTTTTTCACTGGGTGTCTAATTTGGGAAAGTGGATTGCCTATCATGAGTTTTTTATGAGGATCATAATGGTGTGATCTGTTCAAACATCCTTGATTTTTTTGATGAAATATAACTGAATTGATGTTTTATCCCGACAGATCAGAGACGAGCCTCATGCGATCATCATGATTTTGGCCAGACACACTGTGTACTCTAGGAGTACATGGGTACAACTAGGGGTACACAGAAATAACCTAGTACTTGGGAATAGCTAGGTACACGGTCAGGTAGTGGAGTGGGATCACATACTGTGTGGAACCCGTTACACACTATGTACTTCCTTATGAATATTATACCTCTCGTATATTCTTCGTTTTGACTTGTATTTTGGATTATGAGTAGCCTATATGGAGTACTTTTTCACATATAATGCAATGGAGACCATTGTAGTGTATTTTGAGATATGATGTAAGATATTTTGAGTGTGAAGATTATTTAGGTGGTGCTTGATGATGGTAATGATCAGACAGATCATCGGAGAGTCCAGATAGAGGTGGTACTCCCCTATGGCACTAGGGTGTAGGTCCTCTATCCATAAATACTGTACTCCCTTATCGTACCAAGGAATGAGTCCTCCATACTCATTTTGAAGATAGAGATGATGCTACCATGTGGCACTAGGGTGTGAGCCATCTATCCTTAGAGAAGATACACCCCTATCGCACTAGGGTTCAGGTCCTCTATACTTTTTATGCAGATATAGATGATACTCTCCTATAACATCAGGTCACATGTCCTCTATTCATTTGAGATGGAACTCCCTTGTCATATTAGGGTGAAAATTCTCTATAATCATTGTATAGATAGAGATAGTATTCCCTTGTGGCACCAGGGCACAGGTCCCCCATACTCATTATGAAGATAGGGATAGTACTCCCCATTGGAACTAGGGCATGGTTCCTATATGCATTGAGATAATACTCCCTTGTCACACCAGGGCATGGGTCCTCCATACATGTTTTGTAGATAGAGGAAGTACTCCCATGTGGCACCAAGGCACAAATCCTCTATCCATTAGGATATTACTCCCCTATCACACTAGGGCATGATTCCTCCATACTCATTGTGGAGATAGATACTATAATCCCCTATGGAACCACAACACATGTCCTTTATCCATGGAGATGGTACTCCTCTATCACACCAGGGTGCAGGTCCTCCATACAACTTCTTTAGATAGATATGTGAGATGTTATGCATCAATGATGGACTCTTGAAACGGTTGGAAGACTCATTGTTATTAACTTGGATGTAGGCATAGAGATCCCCTTTATCTCTCATTTGGGATTCTTATTGATCATATCTAGGTTTTTGTTATGGTTGTTTTCTCATATACTGGTTGACATACTTTCATTGTGATGAGTTTACTACTTCTATCATGTCTTCTATTGCCCCCTCTTTAGTTTTTCAGACATCCTACTAGGTAAGTATATACTCACCCTTTCATGGAATTTGGAAACACATGTTGCATATTATTCAGATGAGATACATGTCGGCTATGATTTTAGAGAATCATAGGGATAACCGAGTGAATTTGACCACATATGGTGTTTGGGGCTTGGAGACATGAAGCCGGGCTCTCTCAACATTTTCTTTTCCAGTTGTTGTCTTTTTGGGACATATTTTATAGTTGGATGTGTTTTTTACCCTTATTTTTTAGATTACACTGATATAATCTTTTTTATTTCCTAGTGTTTATTACATGCATGAATTTTAATCTCGATATTACTATATTTTATCATTATTACTCTACACTTCTACATGAATATGGTTGGGTGTGTGCATACAAGTACTTTAGGAAAAGACCTCCCTTTTTAGTTATGTTTTTTTGGTTCTTGTCTCCATCCCCTAGCCTAAGAAGGTGGGATTAGGGTAGTTTCAGCTCGGCCTTTTTACATCTAGGTGGGACTTGGTGGGTTTGGTCATGACAAATTGGTATCCATGGTAGTTCAGCCTCAAGACAATGTTCATAGTTTCCCCCATATGAGGTTTGGTTTGGAACTTATGTAAATATTGGAAAGGTGTCTTGAGTTTGTATTTTAGGGTAGGTAACCCAATTTTAGTGCGACGAACTATATATCCACAAACAATGATTCTGACTACTTTCTTGTTGACTCGGCACACCAAGACATTAGTTGCAGGAAACATGGTACATGAATCATATAAGATTTAGTATTTTGAATACCCATCTTGATTCAAATCCCAGATATGATCTTTTATTATGGTACATCTTGATAACTTTCAAGATTATTCCATAATGATATCCAATTAGGATTTTTGTGATAGTTTCATGATGAAAACCATTTGAGAATTGAGGCCTTAGTTCAGAGACCCACCCATGATATGTTTTCTCCAGGCAAGAACAAAGTAGTGCTACTACTTGTTGAGTAGTGCATGGATCATTTTGTGGATCAAGAAGATGACCACCCATGTGTTGGGAAGTCGATATCTCTAGCTAGAAAAGAAGATGATATGCTCAAGCTTAGCACATTATGTGGGTTCCAGCGATGGGGACCATTGAGGTTCTATGATGAAACAAACCCTAAGGTAGTGGAGGTTTGACTCAAGGTAGTGGTTTGGGGTTTTTGGATTTTTTGGACCCCGATTGATCATATGGTTGCATTACTGACCAGTCTTCTCCTTGGAGAAGATGTTAGATCTAGAGGTACCAACCGATGAAGCACCTATATTGAGTGTTCTTCATAATTTTCATAGATCGAGATCACCTAGGATTCATGGTGAGATATACCCCTTATTAGGTGGTATAGGATTGGATCGAGCCTATGGTATGAATGTCACACTTGGATAAGACCCCTACTAATGGTGGATATTTTGGCGAGAATTATTTATAGTCAAACTGGGTGTCCGTAGATCCCTATGTTAGTGAAGTTCGACATGGCTTCATACATGAAATAAACAGGGACACTTCCCCCACCAAGATAAATTCTTACAATGAGATTAAAAACCACGAGGGAGAGTCAGCGATACCCAAAGTGGATTGTATTAATGTGAAAAATATGGGTTCCTTCAACATGTATGTTCAAGGTTTTTTTGATGTGCTAAGGTATCTAAGCAAGCCCTAGTTGTGGTGAGAAGTATGAAAAGGGAAAGGATAAATTCAATCAGTTGAATCTTATGGAACAATAACTTTGAGTGTGGTTTGAAGTATGACATGTGTCTACACTTATACAACTATAGTTATAGAAGAGAGTTGTAATCCATATTTCCATGGACGTAGCCCCTATTTGAGACCTAGCGGTACTAGTGGGGGAATTTTTACTCGACATTTGTACTGGAGATTCCCACAGAGAGGATCAATAATCACATGTTTCTATCGATGGTGTGACCTGACTCTGTAAAGAGAGAGAGAGCCTCAAAAGAAATATTTCCACAACATTAGTGGGACCCTACAATGTTTTACTTAGCATGGACTATTCATATACCATCCATGCTCAGATGATTACTTCCATTGAGTGTGGTAGTGATTCCATATTATAGGATGGATTTTTCATCCTTTGATAAGAAGTGATCCCCCTGAGTAGGGTTAGATGATTTCATTCATAGGAGGTTAAAAACACTTTCTTATTATATTGGATAGTATTTTACTTGGAGAAGCTGATGTCATGATCTTTCAGTTTCCTATGATGGAGGTGTAGTATGATGGCATCCATCTTGTGGACATTTCATGTTTACCTTAACAATGCGAGTTTGTTCTCTACAAGGACTTTTACCGGGGACAAGATGATATCTACACTAGCATATTAAATGACCCCATGTATTTGTGAGATATAGAGGTGTGGTTGGAGGAGTTTTTAGTGTGAAGGATTCATAAGACCCAATTCATTTTCCTAGGTATCCCTATGTTGTTCTCCAAGGGGTGGATGAGAGCTTGAGGTCAGGTGTGAATTGGTGTCACCCAAGCCAGGTGACTATCTAGGAGGAGTATCCACCCTTGAGAATCGATAACCTCTTCAACTAGTAGATGTAGGAAAAGTGGATATCATATTTTGGCCTTTGTATTGGTTATCACCACCCCCATGTTTGAGTGGTGGATGTATCGAGCATGGATTCCTAGATCTATTCTGGTTTCTTTTAGTTCTCAGTGATACCCTTTGGCATGTTAAATGACCTAGAAGAGTTAAGAAGACTTATTTGTTGGATACTTAACCTTTATTGTATTGGTTCAAGGTATTCTTCTATTATGGCACCCTTATGTCCTTGACATTAGAGTTAGAGCACACAATACATAGGAGGATGGTTCTAAACATGATCTAGGAGTGCTAATCATATGCAAGATCTCATGCATTCCATTCTAGATTCTAAAATCCACTTATCAGGATATGTATTCTTAGACATAGAAGTGAAAGTGGACCCTACAGAGTTTGATTTGGTGTGATATTGAGGTCTATCTAGGTCATGTTTGTGGAATAATATACTTATAGTGAGGTTTTCCATCTGCTGTTTTCAAGTGAGGTGACATAGCAGTTTACTTATTTATAGCTGAACTTACTATAGGACAATGGTAAAATTTATATCAAGTCAATGGTATTGAATCCATTTATTATATTTCGTGTGAGGGAGTCCCAGTTTGGATACATTCACTGTGAGGTCCTACATGACCAGATATCCTCAAGAGGTTCACCAAATAGATTCTCTAAAGGAGAGAATCACATTAACCTTTTCTAGAGATGAACATTGGTTCCAGTCACATTGTTAGAGGTGGTGATGAGGGAGTTTCACACTTTCTTTTTTTCTATACATCCCGATGTAGGTAATATGTACAAAGACCTTTATTAGTAGTTTTGGTGAGCTGGAATGAGACAAAGTATTACTGAGTTCATCTTTCAATGTCTCATATGTCAGCAGGTGAAGGTTGAGCACTAGGTTCTAGAAGGTTTGTTGCAGACTCTTGAGACCCCAGAGTGGAAATGGGATAGAATATCCATGAAATTTGTGATAGGTCTTCTACAGATTGAAGGAGTCCATGATGTCATCTAGGTGGTAGTTTACCGACTTACCAAGTCGCCACACTTCCTTTCCATTAGGGAGCAGAAGAGCCAAATGAAGGCTCAACATCCTCACATTTTGGTTTAGTTTATTATTTTCAAGAATGAAATAATTTAAATGAGGTAATATATTTGAGACTCTGTTTTTTCTATGTAATAATTTGGAATTTTCCTATAAATATTTTCACATCCATATGCTAAGACAATGCATGATTTTGAGGCTCGGTGAGCCTGAAATTAATTTTATATCACATGCATTTAGTTTTCCTAAAAAAGGTATAATAACTCCCAAATAGAGCCTTGGATCTAAAATTTTGGACCAAAGTTGAGTATAGAACATGGGGCTTCCCCTAGGCAAGACCGAAGGTTGGTCAGAGTTGAATGTATGATTAAGTCAGCCTTTAGAGGGTATGTTTAATTAAAATAAATAAATAAATTTTTTTTATTAAATGAACTAATTAAAATACTCTATAAATACCCTATTATGATAGGTTTTCAATGGTTATCCATATAACCCTTGATAGATCTAAGAGGAGGAGGAGAGTGTTCTTCATTACTGGATTAAGATAGGAAAATGTCAGATGATCAGATCAAGGATAATCATGAGATGAATGAAGAACAAAGTGGGATCATCACCTTCATTACAAGAGGAGGCATTATTCAATAGTGATTGATCCATAATTGAGGTAGGAATTTTCAATTTTGGTTTTATCCCTTTTGATTAAAATTTTGAGAACGAATTCATATATGAATTTATTGATCTATGACTATATTTCTTTTTTTATGAGCCTGTTTAATAATTTTATTTGTTAAAAAAATTATTATTTTTTGTTATGTTATGCTATCACCCATGGTTATACATATATCAATCATTGAACGATATCAAATTATCCAATTATGATTATCACCAATATGTTATGTGAATTTCTACCTCTTTTCTTGGTATTTGTTATTGATAATCAATTGATTGATAATTCAATGCTATCTAGGAACATCGATCATCATGCGTTCATTATTTGGATCAAAATATTGTGGCTATGAGTTTGGATTTGGATTTTGGAGATGTGAAAAAGGTATGGTGATGATTATGGGAACCTAAATTTGTATCGAGTATCAGTGGTTTTTGAGCGGGATAATAATTTTTGAACATATCAAATCAGTACTATGGGTGTAGGTTCATGATCGAGGATGTGATCGAGGTCCAGTGAAAATGATGGTTGATTAGAGGTGGTTCAAGATCAGATATGTGATCCCAATTTTCTCAGTTGACATGTGGATAATATGTGAAGTTTATACATTATTAGAGTTGTGTTATTATTATTATTATTATTTTTAATAATAATAGTAATAATAAATCAAAGGAAACCAAAATTAATTTTTTTAGCTTGAAGCATCATGAGGCATTTGAAATGACCCCCATTGATAACAATAATGGGTTTGGTTGGTGGATAGAGATGGGAGGTGGGGTGTGGGTTCCTGTGTAAATGTACAAAGGGGAGGCATGAACCCCCTTACCCATTTAGGTAAATTTTATAATAATAATAATAATAAAATAATAATAATATTATTGTTGTTACAGAAACAATGACTCCGTCATACCTTCTTCATGTGACGTTGGATATGCGATCCGGCTACGACATCATGATCATGGTACTAAGACGAATAATTCAAGACTAGTGATGGATATTTAATTCAGACTCATGGATCAGGTCAACGAATCTCCTAATAATAATAATAATAATATAATTATAATTACAAGATATAGTATTCAATGTACCTTCCTCATTCAGTATCGCATTGATGAGCCGTCTATGATATTGTGACCATGATATTGAGGTGAATGATTCAAGAACAATATCAGGTCATTAATTCATACTCATGGCTCAAACCCATGAAGCGATGTACATATGTGTTGCGATGAAATGTGTTATTTTTTACCAGGTGTTCGGTTTGGGAATGTGGATAGCCTATCCGGAGTGTTTTTTCATGAGGATCACAAAAGTGCAATTTGTTCAACTATTCATTAACATTTTTGATAAAATATTAGTTAATTTATGTTTTATCTTGATAGACTAATGACTAGCCTTGTGTGATCTTCAGGATGTTGTCTAGACATGTTGTGTACTCTAGGAGTACACGGGTACACCCAGGGGTACACATGCATGACTTGGTACCCTGGCATTACCAGGTACATGGCTAGGTAGTAGAGCAGGACCACATGCCATGTGTACCCCCTTACATGTTGTATACTTAATTATAAATCTTCTACCTAACGTATCTTTTCTATTTTTACTCGGATTTTGGCCTATGAGTAGACAATCCTGAGTGTTTTTCGGTTTGGAACACAATAATAGCCTTTATAGTGAATTTTGAGATACAATGAGAGATGATATGAGTGTGAAGTTTCTTTAGGTGATGCTTGATGATGCCATTTATTAGGAAGGACCATTAAAGAGTACAAATAAATTTGGTAGTCCCCTATAGCACTAGGGTGCGGGTCCTCTATCCATAGAGACTGTAATCCACTGTCACATTAGGGCGCGAGTCCTCCATAATAATTGTGCATATAGAAATGTTACTCCTCTATGGAACCATGGCACATGTCCTCTATCCATGGAGATGATACTCCCCTCTCGCACTGGAGTGTGGGTACTCCATACTCATTTTGTAGATAGATATGGTACTCCCCTATGGCACCAGGGTGAAAGTCCTCCATCCTTGGAAATGGTACTCCCCTATAACACAAGGGCACAAGTCAATATACTTGTTATGCAGATAGATATGGTACTCTCCTATGGAACTAGGGCTTGGTTCCTCTATCCATGGAGAGGGTACTCCCATATCACACTAGGGTGTGGGTCCTCTATGCATAGAGATGGTACTCCCCTGTCTAACCATAGTATGGGTCCTTCATATGATTTATTAAGACATATATTCAAGATTCTGGGCATTGATGATGGAATTTTAGAACTTTTGGAAGAATAATTTTTCTTAGCTAGGTTGTGGAGATACAAATCCCCATTCTCTATCATTTGGGAATCTTGTTGAGCATATTTGGTTTTTCATTAGGGTTATTGTCTCATATATTTATTGACACACCTTCATTGTGATGAGATGACTACTTCTATCATGCCTTCTATTACTCTATCTTTAATTTTTGGGGTGTCCTAATGGGTATTTATATACTGACCCCATTATGGGCTTTTCTAGAATGAGTCATGTCTTAAGCAGATGACGAAGAGGTCAACAGAGATTTCATAAGAGCATAGGGATACCAGGGTTCATTTAACCACATATAGTGGTTGGGGATTTGAGATATGGATCTAGTATCTCTCAACATTTTCTTTATAGTTGTTGTCTGGTTGGGACATCATTTTTGGTTGGACATGTATTTTTCCCTTTACTTTTTTTATTATGTTGTAATACAATTTTTTATTCCCTAGAGGATATTACATGAATGAATTTTACCCTAGATGTTATTGCATTTTATCATTATTCCTCTACACTACTTCATAGAGATGGTTGGGTATGTACATACAATTACTTTAGGATAAGACCTCCCATTTTATTTATTCCTTAGAGTGATTGTACCTATCCCTTGGCTTATGGAGGTGAGATTGGGGTAGTTGCAGCTTGGCCTTCCATAGGCCATGCATGCTTGGTGTGTCGGGTCATGACATGGGGTGTTAATATTCTACATAACTCTATTTTCTAGGGGTTTTTGTGTGCACTTGTCATCGATTGAGGTACACGTAGTCTTCTAGCCTGACCTGTTGTGATCCTTGGTGCGATTTATCTATGTTTTTCCTTTGTATTTTTATGGATTTGATATAACTAATTTAACTTGATAAATGTTCATGAGAATTATGTTTTGAAACTATTTTTCTTGGCTTGTTTTGGAACTGAAAAAAAGAGAAACATTTATCATGATTTTGATATAAACTGCTTTATCGTTCATGCCATGTTTTCTTTAAAATGATAACATTTGTATTTTTTTGTATATAAAATTGATATGGAACACCTGGGTGGTATCCTAATGATTTTATTTAGCTCACACCTCACACACCCCTTGGATAGTGTGTATACATGGTTAGGTCTTTTGATGCAAGAGAAGGAAAGGCACTGTAATGAGGCATAAAGGTTTCTGTCAACCGGGTATGGGTAGGTGGTGGTAAGATGGTGGGAAATTTCCAACCTTATCATATAGATTAGTCAGTTTCTATTTTAGTTTTCCTTTGATGATGAAATTATACTTTGGGTTTGTTATGACTTTTTTTGTTGAATCAAATTTTCTATTTTCTTTCAGTTATGGAATATATTTTATTCTTGTTTTTCTTCTAATGGTTCATTCTTCCATGTGTATATATATTTTATTTCATCTTCATTAGGTTGGGTGAAATCACTACCTCTAATTTTTTTTGATGTCCGGGTGCTCATCGTCATCCTGTGGGGATTAGGAACACCCTTATGATCTTACCGTATTTTAGTTTGGAGTAAAGATGGATGGGTTATGTAGGTCAGAATGTGAAAAATAATGTTTACCATTCAAAAGATTTATTTAATTTTATCATCACTTATCTTATATATTTTGTTATTTTTTTCATTTTAATTAATTGAATATTCACAGAAAGATTTTGTAATTATGTATAATTTGATAATATTTAATTACATTTATATCAACTTTTTTTTGGAAATATTATGTTTTTTCCGTTTTATATAAATTTAGATAAGAGTATATAATTGTGTGTCAAATAAATCTCAGAAAAATAATTTTAATCAATAAATATATTTATTTATATATATATTTTATATATTTATAAATTTTAATGGTTGGTAAATCATAGTCCATTGAGTAATAATATAATTATATAAGTATATATCCTCCTTATTTAAAAAACATCACCATAGTGATCCATATAATTTTATACATGTTCATGATTATAAATAAAAATTATCAGAAACCACAACTCATAATAAAATGACTCCATAATTTTTGAATTTTAAAAATATATAAATCAATAACATTAATATATAAATTTTAACTATGAAAATGTATAACAAAAAAGTCATATAGATATTTTTATTACCTATAAAATGATATATGAATACACTAAATTCTATAAGGATGTAATTATAAAGTCCAACGACAATAGAACTATAATGATCTCAAAGATCATAGAAATGTAACTTAATGTTGAAAATAAAATATTACATGAATAAAAATAACTAAAATATATTTTATATTAATTAGTATACTTATAAAACATTATAATAAACTATATTTCATTGTAATAAGTTATTATATAGAAACATATTTAGAGAAGCGTCTCAAAATGAATTTATGGGGATTCATAATCATTCACTTTATATTTTTATTCTCTTTTTATTACTATAAGATATCCCTCAAATGTTCTATAAAAATTTATTATTTTCTTCTATAATGGGATTTGGTTAACCTAGTTGATTTATTATTTTTTCAATCACTAATGAAAAATTTACTTTTAGTGACTGCGAAAAGGGGTTTCTAATGGTATTTAACACCCACCATTCGACCACTTTTGGTGGTCATGTTTGGCCCATCATTAAAGGGAAATAGAGACTACCAATGGTGGTCACTATGGGAAATCCTCAGAAGACCCCAATAGTAGTCGTTGGGAGGAGTATTAGTGACTACCAAAGGTTGTTGTAACATATAAATATATAGCGACCACTAGAGGTGGTTACTAATGATCCTAGAAAATAAAATCATTAGCAACTACCTATGTAGATCACTAACCTGGATAATTTTTTGTAATTTTTTTACATTTTTACTACCAAAAGATAACCAAAAAAAACAACAACCAGCTAAGTAAAAAACATCAAATAAATTACAATCATCAAGATAAAACCAGCAATCCAAATAGCTATAGATCATTCCAATATTCTATCTCAATCAACCTACAAATAATATACAAAAAAAATTATACAATGAAAATAAAAATTAATATATTTATGATTAATCAAATTTATTTAGTTAATATATATATATATATATCTATATAGAATAATCAAAACAGTTTATATAGTTTTACATATATAAATCATCATAAAAATATAATGGATGAAAAGATAACATGAAATGTCTATTTATAGTATTTATCAATTAAACAATGACTATTTAATGTTGAAAACCATGTTTACCATATACCGATCCATCAGGAAATCAGATTGAAAAACAGTTGATTCCAATAGATCAAATATGATTTGAGAAATTTTCTCCAATATTTTCACATCAATTATAATTATTTTTCTCATTTTTGATTTCATGATGGGAGATATGTCATTTTAATAAGACTGAACAATGTTACCAGTTATTTTCCATCGTATCAGGTGACATGAGCACCCGATGGATATAGAATTGATTCATATAGAAAAAAATAGATCAATGATTATTATCCCATGATTTCATGTCAATCCAACTACATTTTCTTAACATTGGCCCTATTTACATGATTTTAAACTTAACACCAAATCTGAGGGAAGAAACCACTTTTGATCATACCAAACAATTTAGGTATCCGATATACATGCTAATGCTTCCTAGGGATTTTGAATTACTTAATTATCAGTTTACTAATATTTCATTTCAATCAGAGCTCGTTTGGTTGAATTTGATCCCTACACACATGATTTTCCCATTATTACAAAAATGAAAATAAATGTGAAAATGAACTTTTAATTGTATTGACTAATCCAGGGACCAGATTGATGTGAGATTGATTCCAAAATATCACATATGATTCAAGGAATACTATCCTAGATTTACATGTTAATCATAAGTTGTTTTCTCATTTTTGACCCTCTCACAGGAGATATTTCATTTTAATAACACTAGGTAATGTTATCCATTATTTTCCATAATATAAGGTGATATAAGAATTCAATGGATTAAGTGATTTTATCCTAGATTTTCATGTCAATTAGAATCCATTTTCTCATTTTTGACCCCCTAATGAGAGATATGTCATTTTAATAACACTAGAATACATTATCCATCAATTTCCATCATACCAGGAAACACGTGTAACACCCCAAGGATTTATAAATAAATACATGAAACACTGAGTCTAAAAAAACCACCAATTTTTTATAACCTAGCCATTAAATATAATTTTTCCACCTCTATGATTTGAATTTTGAAGAATTGACATACACGGTTGCATTCAGTAATATATTTAGAGTTTAATAAGACAAACTTAATTTTTGGTGAATAGTAACATAACCTTATGAATAATAATATGAATAGTGATATGAACCTTATGAATACTAAATCATATTATTATTTTATTCTTATAAGGTTATAATATAATGAGATCTTGATTAATTTTTCAAGGTGATACAGAACAAATTATAGTTTTAAAATTTTTATTTTTCGAATAAATTATGATTTTATTTAAAAATTAAATTAATAATATTTACAAAAATATTTTCAAAAAAATGGAATTTATTTTTGAATTCCACACATCAAAAAATGTTCATGGTGAATTTTTGGTATTTTTCTAAAATACTTCAATTTTAGGTGAATAGTAAAATACGATAATTTACGATAAATAATAAATACATGATTTATTGAGTCATAGGTGATGTATGGATGATGTAAGACCACTTGGTTCTAACTCACATGCACATATTACTATTTTTGGTTACAATAATCAATACTATTGGTTGTCTTTGGAAAAATAATAAAATAATGAGTAAAATAATGGGAAAACCCTCCTCTCCTCCACTTTAAAAAATCCCTCACTCCTTCTTGTCTTCACTCCTCTAAAGCATTGTTACTTGTCTAAATTAAGCTCAAATATACTCCCAAGATCCTTCCCCACATTAAAAATCCCTTGGTCTCATAAAAAGATCAAAACCACTCCCCTAAAGAGGATCTCACGGAAGATTACTTCAAGAGGTAAATTCCTCTTTTCATTTATTTTATTTCAAGTTCCTTTATTTTATTTTTCTTTCCTCAAAACCCTTTCATTAAAAATTTGTGATGACTCCATTAACTTACATGTATTGGAATTTTGTTATGATAAAGGAATAATTCTCCATCATATCTCCTTTCCCCTTCTTTTATAATATAAATGAAAACACCATATGAGATGTGTTAATTTATAACATTCAAGGACAACGAGTTTTCAATTTCTACTACCGTCTTCAATTATGGTCATGAAACCATTTTTATGGTTGAACTAGAATATAATATATGTATTATAAATTATTTAAGGTCCTTTAATCCTTTTTTATACATGATATTAATTTTAAAATCAAAATGAGTTTGTTGTGATCAAAAACCGCCAATTAACCCAAACAATTGTCATTAAAGTTTTATATAGTGATTCATCTTCAATACCAATAACCAAATGAATTTTATAAACATGTAATATTCTGGTTGTTCACTAATAACATACAATTTATATTTTGTACAACCATTATTATTCTACATGTTTATCCATACATGATTATAAGTAAACCAATCATGAAAACCAAGGAAGAAAACACTCCCAAAAAATGAAATTGAATCTCTTAACCCATCAAAAGGACATTAATGAACCTAATAAGGATATAATAGATAAATTAAATGAATAGGAGTTTATGGAATTATTAATTTATGAACCTAAATTTGATTATTCAGGTAACTAAGATCAAGTGAGGAACACCTTCGGACTTAAGGTAAGGGTTTTCTACCCAAACCTCCATTTTCATTTGGGTTACTCTTATCGTCTACTTACCTAAATTAAATTCTTATTTATTCATATGTACTCTTCATATATTTTGTGATAATTTTATATATATGTGAACCAACCAGAATCAAAATTTCATTTATGGGGAGTTATATGTTTTAAAAGGATCTTTCAAAAATTCTTCCCGAAATACAAGCCATATTCAAGAGAATTTCTCAAATTCTTACCTATTTTCAAGGGAACTCTATAATCTATTTTTAAAGACCATTATCTTTCTAAAAAAACTTATTTTATTATTAAAATACTATCTAACTTCAATTTTAGTTTTATACAAATACATTTCTCAAATAACTATTCTTTTCAAAGTAAAAGAGTATTTATCTCAGGAATTTCTCGATGATTTTATAAGAGTATATTCCTCTATTTCAACACTATTTTTGAATCTTATATATTGTTATGATTGATATTTTATGATATCATCTACCATATTTAATTTAATGGTTTATTATTAGTTTGACTGTGGATGTTCTACCTTAAAACCATTCACTAATATATTTTGAATGGTTAGTATTTATGTTTAATGTTCGGGGAACATTATTGAAATTTTATATGTTAGTTTCAATATTAATGTATATGCTGTTTATGTGTATCATTGTTCATATGAGAAATTCATTGGACTTAGGAAGTCATGGGTGGGGCCTGATATATCCCTTATATGCATTGGTATGTCTCATGAGACAAACTATGGACTTGGCACAAGGCCTTGACAAAATGTTTATTATGGTCTTGGCATGAGGACTTGACGCTATGGTTATGATGTCTGGAATTATGCATTCCCTCATTATGAAACTAGTAATTGAAAGTTCATGAGGTTATTTGACTAGTATAATACCCATGATTATGCTTTATTATGGAATTATTTATTCATCTCGTATTCTTTTTATAACGTGTTTAAGTTCATCTTTAATGGCATGTGTTTTTAGTTATTCACCATGACTAATGTTTATATTTATGATATATAATGCTGTATTTCTTACCCTTACTAAGTATTTGATCTCACCCTTTTGTTTATGTTTCATTTTTTCTAGACATGAAGAATTTTATTATGAATGAACCACATGGATAAACGTAGATTTGTGTATGTGCCCAATAAAACTTATATGTTGTATTTCATTTCAATTTGTATTGTTAAACTTATATATGCATCTTGTTTCCAAACCTACTGAACTACTCGGTCATTCAGGATGCATATTCCTTATTTATATTCCAATGTAATAAAATAAGGCACTGACTCTAAGCAACTAGGGTCGGTTCCTTACAGTTGGTATCAAAGGATGTTTAATAGAAAACTTGAAAACAAGATTTATAAAATATAGATTAGGAAAAAAACCCTAAGATAGTCATTGAGGATAAACATACAAGAAAATCCTAGAATTTTTTGTAAGGAATATATTTTGTGGATATTTCTAGCAAATACATCCCTATCTGAATACTACAAGTGGATGTGGTTTTGGAACAGATGTACCTAGGAGTGAAAACTCTGACAAGGAGTGTCAGGCTTGAATCAGGGTACCCTGGTACATGAAAACAGGCCTTACTGCGCACCTGGTTTGACACTCCCAGGGGATATGATTAGGATAATTCACATTTTCTTTACAAGCCATTACGAAGGATTTAAATGTAACTTTATTCCTCGATGAAACTATGTTTATGATTATGAGATTATCTATGTATAGAATTTCAATTTATGCTAATTATTTTTCTACATTGAGATTATACATTATGATTCATAACTTAATCAAGTGTATTCCATTATTTAGAAATGGCACCTAGTGGAAGGATTGAAAACCGCATGAACGTGAATTTCCCATGTAGGGATTTCCCTCTGATGCAAGATAATGGTGTTGGCTCTAGTGCCATGACTGGTTCTGAGCAACTTATAACTATAATGGGATAGCTGACTCAGGTTATGAATAATAACCTTACCCATAGGGAGCATCCAGATCTACAATGTGGGGGAGCTATGTTATATCGATTTATGCGATAACAACCTCCATCATTTAATGGGACTAAAAACCCATTCGTAGCGGAGAAGTGGATAAGTTCATTAGAGAAGTTATTTCTTGATTTTAGATGTAACAAAAGAGAGAAGTTTTTCATGGAAGTTTATCAACTATCGAGAGATGCAGATCAGTGGTGGTCTTTAATACAAAACACAAAGGAAGAGGGAAAAATAGAAGAAATGGAATGGAGGGATTTTAACAAAATATTCTTAGAAAAATACTTCTCTCACGAACATCAAGAAGATATGGAAAGAAAATTTCTCAATATGAGGCAAAAAGAAGATGAGAATATTATAAAGAATGAATCTAACTTCACAAGGTTAGAAAGGCATGATATGGACAACATAAGTAATCCAAGGAGAAATATTGATCGATTATTTGATGGTTTAAAACCATTCCTCTGGAGGGCTCTAGTATCCCCCTACTTCTCATCATATGAAGATATAGTTTCAAGTACTATCAAGACAAAAAATAAATTCTCTAAGTCTTATGATTTTAAGGGAAAGCAAGAGAATAAGAGGGTAGATGAAAAATCTAGAAAAGGAAATAAGAAAATGGGGAAGAATGGAAGAGTTAACCTTCCACCCTATGATAATTGTGGGAAGAGGAACCCTGGTACATTCCTGAAGGGTATGGGGTTTTTTTAAAAGTGTGGAAAAAAAGTACACCTATCTTGAGATTGTAATGGGAAGAAATAATCTACCAATGTTCAATGCTACAATTGCAGGGAGAGGGGAGATTATGAAAATTATTGTCCTAGGCATCAAGGAAATGTTACCCAAAGAAAGAAAAGGGAGAAATGCCATGCTTATGTGGTCATAACTACATAGTTTGAAGTTCCTAACAATGTGATGGTAGGTACTTTAATCATTTCCTAGAACTTAGCCAATAATTTATTTGATTATGGATCATCTAATTCTTTTATATCTTCCCAGTTTTCCAAGAAAATTAGATATTTCCAACTTGATTTAATAAGGGATTTGTTAATCAAAACTCCTAAGAGAAGTATCATTGCAAATAAGTTGTGTCAGGTAGTCCCCATTATGGAATATAAAAATGATTTATCTAATAATTTTATTATCATACCCATGATTTAATTTGATATAATCCTAGGTATGGATTGGATTTTGAGCCATGATGCAAAAATTTATTTTAATAAGAACGAGGTTACAATTTCTGAGGATGCTGTGGAATCCCTTATATTTAGAGAAGAAACATCACCATCTGATTCTTATCCAAATCCACCCCTAGTAGCTCTACTGAATTCAATTATTGGTTAATAAGGGAATGAAATAAATATGGGTGAGGAAAATAATGTTCAAATAGAGGATGCACCTATTGTGAAATAATATGTTGATGTGTTTTCAGAGAATTTACCTGGACATCCTCTGGATTGGGAAATTGAGTTTTCCATCGACTTAATTCATGATTCAAGGCCCATATCAAAGACCCCTTATAGAATAGCCATAGTGGAATTAATGGAATTAAAGAATCAAGAGGAATTGAGTGATAAATGATTTTTTCTCCCTAGTGTTTCTCCATGGGGATCCCCTATTCTTTTCATTAAGAAGAAATATGGATCTATGGGATTGTGAATTTACTATAGGGAGATCAATACCATAACAATAAAGAACACATATCCCCTACCTTTCATTGATGATTTATTTGATCAACTTCATGGAGCCCAATATTTTTCAAAGATTGACCTTTAATATGGATATCATCAGTTGATAGTACAGAAGGAAGACATTCCAAAGATATCATTTTGAACCAGGTAAGGGCATTACAAGTTTACATTAATGCCTTTTGGAATGACTAATTCACCCTATGTTTTCATGGATCTAATGAATAGTTTTTTCAAGGAATATCTTGATGACTTTGTGGTGGTATTTATTGATGATATCTTGATATACTCCAAAAAGATACTAAGATCATGAAAATAACTTACACACTATTATGAAGACTCTTAGAATAAATGAATTATATGGGAAGTTTAGAAATTGTGAATTTTAGCTTCAATCAGTTTTCTTTCTTGTCCACATTCTCTCTGAGGATGGAATATCTATTGATCTTATAAAGACAAAGTCTATGCATAAATGTCCTACTCCAATGAACATAATTGAAGTATGTAATTTTATTGTTTTAGTAGGTTATTATCAGCATTTCATTCATAACTTCACCCATTTAGGCAACCCAATGACCAAGATTACACATAAAGGGGTTAAGTTCATATAGAAAAAATAATGTAAGGACTGCTTCAAATAGTTGAAGAGGAGATTAGTGAATTCTACGATCTGAACTCTTCCATTGGGGAATTACGGGGTTGTGATCTATAGTGATGCATTAAATAATAGACTTGGTTGTGTCCTTTTTTTGGAATGATAAAGTTATTACTTATGAATAAATGAAGTTAAATATTAATGAAAAAAGCTATCATACTCATGATAATGAGTTATCTACTATAATATTTACTCTAAAAATATGAAGACACTATCTCTATGGTGAAAGATGTGAGATATATATGGATCACAAGAGTCTGAAGTATATCTTCTCACAAAAAGAACTTAACACGAGGAAAATATGATGGCTCAAAGTACTCAAGTATTATGATTGTTCTATACACTACTACCCAAGAAAGGAAAATAAGGTAGCTGATGCATTGATTAGGAAGGATCATAGAGTTTTAAACAAAATGAGGATTTAAAGGGATCCTGTATTCATGGATCTAATAAGTATGGACATGGGAATTATCAAAGAAGGTGAAACATCATTACTTTTTAAATTGGTTACCCAACCATCTTTACTAGAAAGGAATAAAATCTCTTATCCTGATGATGAGAACCTTAAAAAAATTAATGCTATGAAAGATGTGAAGTTGGATGACTTCTTATGTGAAGATGGAATTCTAAAATTTGGGAAGAGGCTATGTGTTCCCTATATAATTGATATGAAAAGGGTTTTATTGGATGATTTACATAGTTAAATTTTTTCTATACATCATGGTATCACTAAGATGTATAGGGATTTGAAGGAACATTTCTGGTTGGACAACATGAAGCAAGAAATTGATGATTATGTATCAATATGTATAGTCTGTCAGCAAGTAAAGGAAGAAAGACAACATCCAAGAGGATTCATGCAAACTCTACCTATTCCTACAAGTAAATGGTATGAAATAACCATGAATTTTGTCACTGGATTACCCAAAACTCCAATAAAGAATGATGCAATATGGGTAATTGTAGATCGACTCACGAAATCTGCACATTTCCTCACTATAAGGGAGGATTTTCCACTAGAGAGCCTTGCAAGACTCTACATTAATGAAGTTGTGAGACTTCATGGAGCAGCTCTCTCAATTGTGTCTGACCATGATCCACGATTTACATTGAAATTATGGAAAAGTATTCAGAAAACTATGGATACTAATATTCATTTGAGTACTGCTTACCACCCACAAACTGACGGGAAATCAGAAAGGATGATACAAACCTTAGAGGGCATGTTGAGATCATATTCACATGACTTTAAAGGTATGTGGGATCAATATTTACATTTAGTGGAGTTTTACTACAATAATAATTTCCATTAAAGTATTCAAATGACATAGTATGAAGCATTTTACGAAAAGAGATGTCCTACACCAACATGTTGGGATGAAGTTGGAGAAAGGAAGCTTGTGGGGATAGAGCTTGTGGAGGAAACAACATCAAATGTAAAGAATATTCAAACCTATATCAAAGTATCTCAATGTAGGAAAAAGGGCCATGCTGATAATCGAAGGAAGGACTTTGAATTTCAAGTGGGAGATCATGTTTTCTTAAAAGTATCTCTATTGAAGGGTGTTATAAGATTTGGGAAGAAAGGGAAACTGATCCCCAAGTACATAGGCCCTTTTGAAATTATTTAGAGAATTTGATCTGTTGCATATCATTTGGCTATTCCACATAGATTGTATAAAGTACACAATGTGTTCCTTGTCTCATTACTGAGAAAATACTTGCCAGCCCCAACACATGTACTCACATTTGAAGGTATAGAATTAGAACCTAATCTATCTTACTATGTAGAGCCCATCCAGATTCTGGATACTAAAGAATAGGTGTTAAGGAATCGAATGACTCGACTGGTAAAGTTACTTTGGAAAAATCATAAAATTGAAGTGGAAACATGGGAGACTGAGGAGCTTATGATGATAAAATACCCAAATCTTTTTGTGAGGTAACATTCTAGTAACTTCAAGGACAAAATTTTTTGTAAGGAGGGGAGAATGTAACAACCCAAGGATTTATAAATTAATGCATGAAACACTGAGTCTACAAAAAACACCACTTTTTGATAACCTATCTAGTAAACATAATTTTTCCACCTCTGTGATTTGAATTTCAAAAAACTGACATACACAGTTGCGTTCAGTAAAATATTTAGAGTCTAATAAGACAAACTTAATTTTTAGTGAATAGTAACATACCCTTATGAATAGTAATATGAATATTGATATGACCCTTATTAATAGTAAATCATATTATTATTTTATAATCATAAGGTTATAATATAATGAGATCTTGATTAAATTTTCATGGGGATATTAAACAAATTATATTTTTAAAATTGTAATTTTTTGAATAATTATGATTTTATTTAAAAATTAAATTAATAATATTTATAATTTTTTTTTTCAAAAAATGGAGTTCATTTTTTTATTCTACACATCAAAAAATGTTCATGGTGAATTTTTTGGGATTTTTCTAAACTACTTCAATTTTAGGTGAATAATAAAATATGATAATTTATGACAAATACTAAATACATGACTTATTGAGTCATATGTGATGTAAGGATGATGTAAGAACACTTGGTTCTAACTCACATGCAAATATTACTATTCTTGGTCACAAGAATCAATACTATTGTCTATGTTTGAAAAATAATAAAATAATGAGTAAAATAATGGGAAAACCCTCCTCTCCTCTACTATAAACCCCCCTCACTCCCTCTTCTCTTCACTCCTCTAAACACTTTTTCCATGCCTAAATTCTACTCAAATATCCTCCCTAGATCTTCCCCCATGTCCATCAGCCCTTGGTTTCATAAAAAGATCAAAACCTCTCCCCTAAAGAGGATCTCAAGGAAGATTACTTCAAGAGGTAAATTCCTATTTTCATTTATTTTATTTCAAGTTCCTTTATTTTATTTTTCTTTCCTCACCCACTTTTATCAAAATGTTTTGATTAATCCAGTAAATTAAATGTAATATAATTTTGTTATGATAAATTAATAATTCTTCATAATCTCTACTTTACCCTTCATTTATACTAGAAATTAAAACACCATCCAAGATGTGTTAATTTATCACATTCAATGAAGATGGGTTTCAATTTATATTACCATATTCAATTCTAGTCATGAAATTTTTTTTATGGTTTAACAAAACTATAATATATGTATTATAACTTATTTAAGGTCATTTAATCCTTTTGTACACATGATATTAATTTATAAATCAAAATGAGTACGTTGTGATAAAAAACTACCAATTAACCCAAACAATTGTCATTAAAGTTTTAAATAACGATTCATCATCACTCCCAATAACCAAATGAATTTTATAAACATGTAATATTCTGGTTGTTCACTAATAACATACAACTAATATTCTGGACAACCATTCTCATTTGACATGTTTATTTGTACATGTTTATAAGTAAACTAATCATGAAAACCAAGGAAGAAAATACTCCCAAACAATGAAATTGAATATATTATGCCATAAAAAGGCCATGAATGAATCTAATAAGGTTATAATAAATCAATTATATAAAGATTAGGTTCTGTAATTATTAATTTATGAACATAAATTTGATTATTCAGGTCATTAAGATCAAGTGAGGAACACCTTCAGACTTAAGGTAATGGTTTTCTACCCGAACCTCCATTTTCATTTGAGTTACTCTTATTGTATACTTACCTAAATTAAATTATTATTTATTCATATGTACTCCTCATATATTATGTGATAATTATATATAATATGTGAACCAACCATAATCCTACTTTCATTTATGGGGAGTTATATGTTTTAATAGGATCTTCCAAAAATTATTCCCGAAATACAAGCCAGATTCAAGGGAATTTATCAAATTCTTACCTATTTTCAAGGGCACTCTATAATATATTTTTAGAAACTATTATCTTTATAAAAAAGTAATTTTATTATGAAAATACTATCTTACTTCACTTCTGGTTTATACAATTACTTTTCCAAAAAACTCTTCCTTTAAAATTAAAAGAATATTTATCTTAAGAATTACTCGATGATTTTATAAGAGTATCTTAATCTATTTCAAAACTCTTGTTGATTATTATGTATTGTTGGGATTAATTTGTTATGATATCATAAAAAATATTTAATTGAATAGTTTATTATTATTTTGACTATGGATGTGCTACCTTAAAACCATTCACCAATTTACTCCGAATGGTTAGTATTTATGCTTAATGTTCGAGGAATGTTATTGACATTTCATATGTTAGTTTCAATATGAATGTATATATTATTTATGTTTATCCACATTCATATGAGTAATGAATTGGAATTAGTAAGTTATGGGTGGGGCCCACCATATCCCCTCGATGCATCGATAGGTCTCATGAGACAAACTACAGTCTTGGCAGAAGGCCATGACAAAATGTTTATTATTATCTTGGAACAAGGCCTTCATGGTATGGTTATGATGTTCAAAATTATGAATTAAATCATTATGAAACTATTAATTGAAAGTTCATGAGGTTATTCTACTAGTAGAATACCCATGATAATGCTTTATTAAGGAATTATTTATTCAGATCATATTCCTACCATAATGTGTTCAAGTTCATCTTTAAAGGCATGCATTTCTAGTTATTCAACATGCCTAATGTTTATGTTTATGATATATCCCACTGTATTTCTTACCCTTACTGATCATTTAAGCTCACCCTTTTTTTATGTTTCATTTTCTCAGGACATGAAGAAGTTTATTATGAATGACCCACAGGGATATACTTAGAGTTGTGGATATTCCCAATAAAACTTATATGTTGTATTTGATTTCAAGTTGTAATATTGAACTTATGTATGTATCTTGTTTCAAAGCTAATAAAATAGTCAGTCCTTCGGTATGCATATTCCTTTTTTATATGCTAATATAATAAAATAAGGCACCGGTTCTAGGAAACTAGGGTCGGGTCCTTACAACACGAGCATCCGATGGATTTGGTATGGATTCCTATAGATTAAAAAATGGCTCAGTGATCATTATACCCTGATTTCATGTCAAGAAAAGTGTGTTTGATTGGTATTGGACCCTTTTACATGATTTTTCACTTAATTCTAAATCCAAGGGACAAACACCACTTTCGATCATATCGATCAATTCAGGTATCTGATCCCCATGCTGATGCTTCTTATAGATTTTAAATGAATTATAGATTGTTTTCCTAATATTTAAGGTCAATTATATCTTGTTTGATAAGTTTTAACCCCTTCACACATGATTTTACCATTATTATAAAAATGAAAATAATTGTGAAAATGAAATTTTAATTGTTCCGACCTATCCAGGGATCAAATTGATGTGTAGTTGATTCTAATAGATCACATATTGTTCAAGAATTTTTCTTCTATATTTTTACATCAATCATAAGTTGTTTACTCATTTTTCACCCATGATGGGAGATGTGCCATTTTAATAACACAAGAAAATTTTATCCATCATTTTCCATCATACCAGGCAACATGAGAATTTAATGGATACAATATTGATTCCAATAGATAAAAAATAGATCAGTGATCATTATACCATGATTTGATGTCAATAAAAGTTTGTTTACTTAGTATTGAACTCATTAAAATGATTTTTTACTCAACTCCAAATCCGAGAGACAAATGATAATTTCAATCATATTGAAAAATTTAGATATCTAATCCATGTGTTAATGCTTCCAATAGATTTTAAATGATTTAAAGATCATTATCCTAAAATTTCATGTTAATCAAAGATCATTTGGTTAGTTTTGACCCCTACACACATGATTTTCCCATTATTACAAAAATGATAATAAATTTTAAAGTTAACCTTTAATTTTACCGACCAATATAGGCATTGAATTGACATGTGGTTGATTCCTATAAATCACATATGATTTGAAGAATGTTCTCATAGAGTTTTATTTCAATCAGAATTCGTTTTCTCATCTTGACCCTTTGATGAGATATATGTCCTTTTAATAATACTAGACATTGTTATTTGTTGTTTTCTATCATATTGAGTGACACAAGTATCAAATGGATGCAGTGTTGATTCATAGAAATCAAAAATAGCTCAGCGATCATTCTACCATTATTTCAGGTCAATCTATGTGCATTTTCTGGTCATTGGAATCTTTTACATGATTTTTCACATAACTCCAAATACGAGGGCTGCCAATTTCAATCATACAGAGAAATTAATGTATACTATCCATTTTTAAATGCTTCCTATAGATTTAAAATTTCTTAAATATCATTGTTCTAATATTTCATGTCATTAAAAACTATGGAATATGATAATGGAGAGTGTGTCGCTTATATGAGTTGTGCTATCCAAAGAAGAAGATGAGCATGAAGGAATCATATGTTGTAGTTGTGATCTAACAATGTTAATTTATGATGGGTTTGTAAAAAAATTATAAAATGATACATGTTGAACTATGTGGTGTGGATGATGAATTAATGGGTATTATGATTACTGGAAGATAAAGGTTGAAGGAACTACATATAAAAATAGATCTTCTTGAGTGACTGAATCTATAAAGCTATATCAGAAGCAGGTTCAATTTCTATATTATCAGATCAGTTTTTAATTACCCAATAATAATTAACTCTAGAATAATTAACATCCTAAACATGGTAGATAACATAAGAACCCTCTAAAATAACATCAATGTCATCAATGATATCCATGATAGAGAATAATTCTTTGAATATACAACCAAAATGACACTGAGTCTTACCTAAGTAGATATCCTATAGTTAGTGATCATAAGAACATGGATACAATATATCAAAAAATGGCACCAGATTTAATGAAATCAAGTTTTTTCCAAGACGAGATAGAATCCCTCACCCACATAAATCCCCGATCAGGAAAATATAATGATAGGACAATGTCAATGTCAATACTGCCCAAAATGGTTGTCATGACCCCCTTATTAAAGATGGAGAGTGGAAGGTGATGTGTCATGTCCTTCCTTATTCATGATGAAAAAGAAGAGATAATGACCACCGAGACCAGCCTCAAGTAGGCCCTAGGGTAGCGACTAGCACCAATGGTATAGAATCTCACAAAATGGAAGGAATTAACCTTTTTATATGAAACAAGATCAGGAGATAAGATGGTCCATACCAAAAAAAATCCAAGAACTATATATAAAGTAAAACCAAAATCCATCCCACATGCATGTTTTCAAATGAAACTTCTATAAACACAATAAAACTCCAAAGTAATTACCAAAAGAACAAAGCTAAGTAGTGACACAACAACTATCCCAACATCTGAGTTAGTAAGGTCCAACATGGTCTGTATAATCCTACTGGAAAACTAAAAACAATTTTATATATGTAGGGTGAGCATACGAGTGTAATCAATAGTAAAAACCAAGGTCCCATGTGCAGAAATGGGAGAAGAATACTAATGACCCTATGAGAAATAACAGAAACCAACAACACCTAATAGAGAATACTAGCCATACCAACCTCACCAAGGAATGCTCACAAAATAACACAAGTCAAGTAAAGTAATATAGTAAGCACATCAATGATTTGGGTACCCAACACCACTTACCACTAGTTAACTACTCATACCCTAACAACAAATGTCCTGAAGCTTCCATAATCTTCCAAAAGCCACATTTCATAACCTGCCTGCACACACCCAGGCCTCAAAGCTAGTCCCACAACCTGGGAAAATGAAGGTCACCACATCTTTCCCACATACACCTGGGCCACAACTGCACCACATCCTTCCCACAGACACCTGGGCCACAACTATACCTCATCCCAAAGACACCTGGGAAATCATACCATATCTTATCCCGTAAACACCTAGGAAAAAACACCTTTCCTATATACTTGTGGGACTCAAAACCACACCACAACCTTCCTAAAGAGTCTTGGGTTACCAATGCCTAGAATAGAGAGTAGGGAAGAGATAATAACCAGCCATCCATCCTCCCACTGGGATGTTGGGAAAAGACACCCCCATTACAATGGGGGTGTTTGGAATATAGTTCTCAACTAGGGTGGGGTTCATATAGAAATCAAAAGGAGGATACATGTAGTATATATATGTATATGATACCAAGTACTTATCCCAACCTATGTATTTAAAAAAAACAACCATCCCACAAAACCACCTTTTTTGATACCTCTAAATGAACAACTACACAACAAGTCAAAATTCAAATCATAACCCCATCCAACTTATTTATCCACTTATCATTATTTATTAATAAGTCCATTTATTAATCCCATCCCTACCATAAAAACTGCCAACTAAACCACGTAACAAGCCACGCAGCATAAACTATACATTGGAAAAAGAACCACAATAAAGAAAATCACTTCATATTTATACTCCATTTAAAACCCATACCAACCACTTCCATTATCATTTCATCAAATTAATCCTGCCCAAACCATCCTCCAAAATAGGAAAAATTCCATCTCGTAGCTTCACCCATCAACACCACTCATCGCAACCATTGGTGGCCCCACTGCATAAATACACCACACCCAATAACAAAAACAAAACATAACCCAATTTCAACCCTAATTCATGAAAACACTCCTATATTCCACAATCAATCAATCTCTCAACCTGAGATTCCATTACACCACCCGAACCACCCCATACACACAACCATGATCCCAACCACAACACCACAGAACTTGGGCAAGGCACAAGATAGAACAAAACCACACACAACACAAAACCACACCAAATAAGGAAAGGTGTATTGATATTTATAAAACAATCATTTTTAATTCCACTTTGATAATCCAGGGGTTATCACAGAAAAAGTTTTATCCTAAGGCATCCATTTATTTGACCAGTTATACATGGTTAATCATATTTTTATATTTACGACCACTGAAGACCATCAACAAGCATTCACAAGCCATAATAGGTGCAAAAAAAATACCACCAATGAACAAGATTTTAGTAGGAATACAACCCATATAATTCACAACATGAATCAAAATAATATTTAAAACAATACGATCATCATCATTATATTCCCAACCCCTAATTTATTATATCATAACAAGTTTGATTAACTTCTTAATAAGTTCGATTATTTTCATTAAATTTGGATTCAACTGTATTCACAAGGAGACATTCATACACACACCCTACATGATACAAAAATAAAAAAGATGAAGGGATCCCTACCTCGAAGAACAGATGATCAAAAATTCCTCCTTGCACCCAAAATAGGAGGTTCACATGCAGCAGGAAAAAGCCTATAGGGAAACGTGATCCAAATTCCACAACACAATGCACGATCACTTAGGTAAGAAAGGTTATGTGGATGATTGGTATAAAGGGTAATATAAAACATACAAGGAAGAAAGGGACTCAGCTTTAGAAAGGCTAGATCCTATATCAATGGAAAAAACTGTTTCAAAATCCATCAAAGTCAGATCATGATCAAGACCACATGTTTTGACTATCTAAAAATATCCCGAGCATTATAAATTTAAATAAATAATTTATATCCTTTGAAATTTATTCAAAATCACTTAAATATGTATTTAAATTCATTTTATGTCAAATAAAACGTTAAAGGGGTGAAACTGAAAAAATTGGGAAAAATTGGAAATTTGAAAAACTGTGGAAATGATTCATTGGTCGATAACCTACCATTGGAAGAATCATCGTTAGGTGACCTATCATTGAATGAACCACCACTGGATGAGTCACTGTTGGAAGACTCACTATTGTGAGTCACTGCTGGATGAGTCACCATCACGAGTCACTGCTGGATGAGTCACCGTTGCGAGTCATCGCTGGCTACCTACCATCAATAACATTCCATAGAGACTCAATAGTGGATGAGCTACTAGTGGATGAGTCACTATTGGGCGAATCACCATTGGTGACCTACCGTTGCATCCCACCGCCAGTGACTCACCGTTGTGAGTCACCGGTGCGAGTCACCATTCTGACTCACCAGTCTTGACTCACCAGTGCGACCTACCATCACCACCTATCGGTGGATGACTAACCATTATATAATATACTATTAGAAAAAATGTATTTTGAAAAACTCTTGAAATGAGTCACTTTTACCTCCCATAACACCCCAAACACTTGATTTTCACAAAGTAATGGATTGGGGATGTCTGAGCCATTACATCAGATACCTATCTAACTATTATCATCCTTGAGAATCCAAAACCAAAACTAATAGTAAAAGAGGGGTCCAAAAAACCACCCCATGAGATACCTCTCAAATATCTTGCAATACAGGAAACATTGATACTGACTCAGCACACTAAATTTCAATGATAAACCACCCTATGTTGTTCGAAAGTTGGAGTGAAACCTCAATATCCAAGAACACATCCTCTGACATCTTCTAACCCAAGAGACCAGAAGACAAAGCACACAGGAAAAAAAATAACAATATCCAAACACACAAATCAAAGAATCCCATTCTCCATTCCAAGATACTATCCGCTCTCGGAGGTACTGACTCACCTGCACATGTTTAATCGCATGACAATTAATGAGTCTTGATTAGGAATATGGTCTTCCACTTTTCACATTTCAATACTTCATCATACATTTCAGGACTTCATCACACATTTTGGAATAAGTAAACAACTCATCTCCTAGAAAACAGGGTTAAAACATTACATCACAAGGAAAAAAAGAACAATAAAAAACTCAGAACAACTCTAGGTACCGGGCACGCATCTGTGTCTCCCTTTCCCAAGTACTCTCTTCTAGGACACCACACCTCCACAACACACAAAAAAAGGGAATGATACACATGCACAACACCTTCTACAAACAATCCTAGATCTCTACTGGACACTCCATGAATGTTGCATCATCTTTGACATCCAACTCTCCCCAATCAATGACATGGGAGTCATCATGAAGATACCGACGAAGATGAGAGATATGAAAGACTTTATGGAACTTCTCCAACTATGGTGGTAGTTCCAACTTGTATTCCACCTTGATAACTTTCCCCAAAACCTAAAAGGGTCTAATGAACCTGGGAGAAAGCTTTCTTCCTTTTTCGAACCTCCACTACCCATGTTGAGGGAAACTTTCAAGAACACGTGGTCCCCAAACTCAAACTCCAAGGGCCTCCCCCTATGATCAGTATACGACTTATGCCAGTATTATGTTGCTTTAATCCTCTCATAGACAATATGAACCTTCTATTTTGTGCTCTAAACTACCTTGAGACCAAGAGAAGTAGTCTCTCCAACTACTGTCCAGAAAAAAGCCGAATTACACGATATTCCTTACAAGCCTTCAAACGAATCCATGCCAATGGAAGTGCGATAGCTATTATTATAAGAAAAATATACCAAGGTAAATTAGCACACCCAACATCAACTAAGATTCACGATGCATGCCAAAAACATATCCTCCAATATCTAGGTGGTCCACTTTATCTGCCCATATGTTTGAGGGTGGAAAGAAGTTCTGAGGCGCAATTGAGTGCCAAAAGCATACTGCAATCCCCTCTAGAATTGTGAGGTAAAACATGTTTCCTGATCCAAAATAATGGATATCAGAACTCTATACAGTCACACCAACTCATCCACATACCTCCTAGCCAATTCATCCACTGCGCCTGACTCCTCAATCACTAAGAAGTGAGATGATTTCATGAACCGATCCACCACTACCCAAATTTCATCATATCCTTCCTGAGCCCTAGATAATTCTATGAAAAAATCCATCAATATACTTAGGAACATCTAGGGGATGCAAAAAATCTCTGGGAACACAGTTCTCAACCTTCACCTGCTGGAACACAAAGCACTTAACCACAAACTTCGCTACTGCTCATTTCATCCCAGGCCACCAAAAATGCTCTCTCAAGACACGATACATCTTGTAAACTCATGTGTGTATGGATATAGATGAGCTATGAAACTCACAGAGAAATCCCTCACACATTTCCACTGAAACAAATAGCCTTTCACGGAATAACATCCAATTATGTCCATCCTCCAACTATCTCTCTGGAGCGTCACCATGGTTAACTCGATCATGCATCATCTCTACCTCCAAGTATGCCCACTAAGACTCCTCCACCTTCTGAATCAATGATGACTGCACTTTCATATGAAATATACAGCCTTTGCCACCATCCATTCCTACATCCAGGTGCAAGGAATCCAACTCCTCCATCACTTTCCAAGCATCTGCAAATTCCTAAACTATCTCCCTCTATGACTTACTACTCAAGGCATCGACCATGACGTTCCCATTTCCTGAGGTGTAAGAGATGTTGAAGTCATAATACTAGATAAAATACATCCACCTATGCTATTACAAGTTCATATCTCACTAAGAAAATATATACCTCAAGCTATTGTGATATGTGAAGACCAAAAAGCACTCCTCAATGAGGTAATGTCACCACAACTTCCGCACAAACACGACCGCTACTAACTCCAGATCATGGGTGGCATAATTACGTTTGTGGGTATGTAACTACCTATAACCATAAGTGATCAATCCTCACTGTTTCATCAATACACATCAAAATCCCAGACGGGAAGCATCAAAAAACACCTCAAACATAACCCCTTATTTGGTAATTGGATCATTGGAGCACTGACCAGCTTCCCCTTTAGATAGACAAACGCTACCTAGAACTACTCACCAATCAAGAGAAATCTGGAAAAAATATCTAGTAATAACCCACCAGACCAAGAAAACTATGTACCTTTGCATCATTATTTGGTGCTTCCCAAGAAAGAACTACCTCAAACTTCTATGATTCTACTCTTATACCTTAATGAGACACCAAATTCCCAAGGAAGTGTACCTCTTATTTCTAAAACTTTCACTTGGAAAACTTTACATAGATATGGTGGCATCAAAGAACCTACAAGATAGTCATCAGGTGATTGGTATTATCCTCCTCTGACTTCGAGTACATCAGGATATCATCAATAAATACGATGATGAACTGGTCCAAGAACTCATGGAAAATGGAGTTCATGAGCCCCATGAACATGAATGGTGTGTTTTTAACATTGAAAGGAATAAACATGAACTCAAATGAAATAAATCTTTAGGAAATCAACCTTCTTCACCCTTATTTGGTGATATCCAAACTGCAGATCAATCTTAAAGAACCAACTTGCTCCCCTCAGCTGGTAAAAAAGACCGTGTATCCTTGGGAGAGGGTAAATATTCTTGAAAAATACCCGATTCAACCTTTGGTAGTCTATGCACAAACTCATACCACCGTATCTTTTCTTTGAAAACAATAATAAAGCACCCCATAATGACACAATGGGACTGATAAAGCCCTTATTTATCAGGTAATCAATATGAATCCTCATCTCCAACAACTTAAAAGGTGCCACCCGATAAGGATCCATCAAAATTGGACAAGCACTAGGCTGTAATTCTATCCCAAAATCAACATCACATCGATGGGGTAGAGTCAAAACCTCCTCAGGGAAGACATATGAGAACTCCCCAATAATGCTGGGAACCTCCTCCATCTCAGTATCTACAGATTTCATTGATAGCTTGGACAATAAGAAAATAAGAGGCTCCATACACTGATTACCCATTTGACAAACCCGCTCACCAAAGAAAGACACATGATGGACATCCACATATGAAAACATGAATCTCCTCTAGAATAAGTCGATAACATCATGCACAAAATACAACCAATCAATGCTAAGTATGATATTGTATAGAAAGAAAAGATCCCCACATGACTGATGGGGTCCCATAATCAATATACATCCCTAGAATACATCAAAAATCTAGTCTTATCTCCTAATGGAATACTCAAAACCAAGGTCATGTGAATCCTATTTATGTCTAGTCCCAGATTATGTGCTAGAATGAGTGCAACAAAGAGTGTGAAGCTCAGGAATCAAACAAAGCACAAGCAAGGGTACTGAACAAAATGATCATACCTCAAATGATCTCTGGCCATGTTAAAAATGCTTCCCCTATAGATTACAACTAACCACACCCATCTCATTTTCCCTTCCACGGAATACCGCATCCCTGACCACACTCAGGTCAAGATCCCTAAGGAACACCCTGAGGTCATCCTCCACCTGCTTCTTCTCCCCTCAGTGGAGCATGAGCCTGCTATCCCTACTACTGAAATGGTCTAGCTGATAACTACTATTGAGGAAGGAACTGTAACTACCCACCTCCACTTTACTGAGCTCGAAAAACCATTGGGAACTAACTCTGAATATGAACATGGTCTCAATAAGTGAAGCACCTTAGTCCCAAGTTCACTAGAAAATCATGAGGACCTGAAGGCCGAAATAGGAACTGCTTTGGTCGACTCCCTGCTGGCCGAAACCTTGAAGGTCCTTGTCCCTGAGAAATATGGATGGTAGCCTTTCCCTTAAAATAACTATACTATCTACCCTCTCGTGGTATACCTCCTCAAGAGTGCATCCACTCAACTACCTCAACCTTCTTATGGACCTCCAAGTACATAGGCAGGGTGAAGGGAGTAACCTCATACTGGAGAGAAGGAATAAGTGACTCCTCTAGATATATCACATGTGACTCTTCATTCAAAAATATATCAAGAGAAAAATGAATAAGATTCTTGAATTTTATCCCTATCTCCTGTACCGACATACTCCTCTACTAGAGGGAGAGTAACTCCCGCGTCTTCTCATCCCTCATGGTCGAAAAAAGGAATTCCGCTTGGAACTCTTTTTCGAAATTTCCCCCTAGAATGTTAGCCTCTATCCTCTCCCCCAGCTATAACATCTACCACTAACATGTGTCTCCCCTTATCTGGATCACTTACAAAGGAACCTATTACTCTATCGAAGCCCGGATCAAGCTGAATGTGTTCACAAGCTCCTCAAGCTAACTCTCCATCTCCATGTCCAAAACTCTTCCCTCGTACTTTACTAGAGTCTACTGCTAGAAATCACATAGAATATTATGCCATTGATAATCCTCATCTACTCAATGGACCCTCCTTAGATTGATTGTGTCAGACTACTAATCATCCAATTCCATCACTACATGCAAATGATGATTGGGTTCCATAACTGAAAAGGTAAACATGGAAGTCCTAAGCCCGAGTAGTACAAAATTTTATTTAGGATTCATTTAAACACATTTTAACTTATTAATTATTTAAAATTTCCCTATACACCCAATTAAAATAAAAACACAAGTCATTATAATGCATGTACCTTTCCTTAGGTCTATAACCTAAAAATAGTTTTTCCTTTCTTGGTCATTCGGTAGGCTCAGAGTCCTTGTATTGGATCACGGGGGGCCCTAAAATCCCATTTCCTTACCAGTATTCCCTGGCTTATGTTACACACCAAGATCACCTAACACAGTTTCCCTTCTAACCCATAAAATCCTCACTATTCCTAACTCCAAACTCCATCCTATCTCTCAACCATCACCTTTAATACCATTCTATCATGACCCCCATTTTTCAAGATGGAGAGTGGAAGGTTATGTGTCACGACCATCCTTCTTCACGATAAAAAAGAATAGATAATGACCCCGGAGTCCTACCTCCACTAGACCCCATGGTGGCAACCAACAACAAGGGTATAGAATATCAAAAAATGGAAGGAATTACCATTTTTATAGGAAATAATATTGGGAGATAAGATGGTTCATCCCAAAAAAAATCCAAGTACTATATATAAAGTAGAAAAAAATCCATCCCACATGAGTGTTTTCAAATGAAACTGCTAGAAATATAATAAAAATCCAAAGTAAGTACCAAAAGAACAAAGCTAAGTAGTGACATGACAACTATCCCAATGCCCAAGCTAGTAAGGTCCATCATGGTATGCATAATACTCCTGGAAACCTAAAAATAGTTTTATATATGTAGGGTGAGTATACGAGTATACTCAGTAGGTAAAACCAAGGTCCCTCATGAAAATGCGGGAGAAGCATACCAAACGACCCTATGAGAAAATAATAGAAACCAATAACACCTAACAAAAAATACTAGCCATCCTAACCTCACCAAGGTATGATCACCAAATAACGCAAGTCATGTAATGTAATATAGTGAGAACATCGATTATTTGGGTACCTCACTAAACTTCCCATTGGTTAAATGATCATACCCTAATGAAAAACATCATGGAACTACCACACTCTTCAACAATCCCCATGTCACAAACTACTCAAACACACCTCGATCTCAGAGCTAATCCCATATCCTGGGAAAACAAATCTTACCACATGCCACCCGCAGACACCTGGTCCACAACCATAACTCATCCCGAAAACATAGGTAAAATCACACCACATCTCATCCCATAAACACTTGGGAAGGAAAACCTCACTCGTATACACCAGGGCCTCACAACTTCACCACAACCTGCCCAAAGAGTCTTGGGCTACCAATTCCTAGAAGAGGGATAATCCATCCATACTCTCACTGGGATGTTCTGAAAATACACACTCCCTAATGACAATGGGGATGTTAGACACATAGTGATGAACTAGGGTGAGGTGCGTATAGAAATCAAAAGGACAATAAAATTAGTATATATATGAATATGATACCAAGAACTCAGCCCAACCTATGGGTTTTTCAAATAAATAACTATCCCATAAAACCACCGCTGCTGCTACCTCTAAATGAAAAACTACACAACAAGTCACAATTTAACTCATAACCCAAACAACCCATTAAACCAATTATAATTATTTATTAAGAAGTCCATTTATTCATTCCATCCCCACCTGGGAAACTACCAACCACACCATGCAACAAGCTACACAACATAAACCACACAGAGGAAAAAGAACCACAATAAAGAAAATCCCTTCATATTTTTTATCCATTTAACACCCATACCAACTACTTCCATTATCATTCTGTCAAAGTAATCCTACCCAAACCATCCTCCAAATTAGTAAAATTGGCATATCATATACCACCCATAAGCACCTCTCATCGAAAACATCAGTAGCCCTGATGCATAAAATCACCCCACCCAGCAACAAAAATAAAACACAACCCAGTTGCAGTCCCACTACACGACACTACTCATCCATTACACAATCAATCAATCTCTCAACCTGAGATTCCATTACACCACCTGAACCACCCCATACACACAACCACACTCCCAACCGCAACACCACACAACTCGCACAAGGCACAAGACAGAACAAAACCACACATATAACACAACCACACCAAACAAGGAAAGGTGTATTCATATTTAGAAAAAACTCATTCTTTAATTCCACTTTGATAATCTAGGGATTATCAAAGAACAAGTTCGATCCTAAAGCATCAATTTATTTAACAGGGTATTCATGGTTAATCAGATTTTTATATTTATAGTTGTTGAAGACCATCAAAAAGAATTCAGAAGACATCATACGTGTTCAAAAAAATACCACAAATGGCCATGATTTTCAGTAGGCATTTAGACCATATAATTCAAAACATAGATCAAAATAATAGATAAAACAATACAATAATCATCATCATCTTCTCAGAACCTCATTTATTATATCATAACAGGTCCGATTAACTTCTTAATAGGTTCGATTATCTTTGTTAAATTTGGATTCAACTGTATTCACAAGGATACATCCATACACCCACCCAACATGATTCAAAAATAAAAGAGAGATAAAGGAATCCATACCTTAAATAAAATATGATAAAAAATTCCTCATTGCACCCAAAATATGGGGTGTGCATGTAGTAGGAAAAAGAATCTAGGGAAACACGATCCAAAGGCTAAATCATAATGCATGATTGCTTAAAAAAAAGGTTTCGGGGATGCTTGGTAGAAAGGGTAAATGGAAATGTACAAGGAAGAAATGGTCCCAGATTTATAAAGTCTATATCCTATATCAACAAAATAAATGGTTTTAAAAGCTATCAAAGTCGAATCAAAATCAAGACCACACATTTTATCTATCTAAAATCATCCCGAGCATTATAAATTTAAATATATAATTTATATATTTTAAAATAGATTCAAAATAACTTAAATATGGATTTAAACTCATTTTTTGTCAAATAAAACATTAAAGGGGAGAAACTAGAAAAACTGGGAAAAACTAGAAATTTAAAAAACTGTGGAAATGACTCATTTATGGATGAACTTCCATTTAAAGAATAACCATTGGATGAGTCAACATTGTATGAGTCATCGTTGTGATTCACCATTGGATGAGTCACCTTCCCGAGTCACCGCCTGATGAGTCACAATCATGAGTCACTGCTGGATACCTACTGTCATCGACTCATCATTGCGACACATCGGTGGATGAGCTACCAGTGGATGAGTCACCATTAGGTGACTCACCATCGAAAAAATACCATCACATCACACCATTAGCGACTCACCATTGCGAGTCACTAATGCAAGACACCATTCTAAATCACCAATCCTGACTCACTGGTGCGACCTACCATTGACACCTACTAGTGAATGACTCACCATCAGACGAGCCACCGCTGATAAAACTGGATTTTGAAAAACTATTGAAATGAGTCACTGTTGCCTCCCATAACACCTCAAACACCATATTTTATCAAATTAATAGACTGGGGAGGTCAGGGCCATTACAGTCGTGGATATAATTGGGAGTTTTAAGGAATTAATGCAAAGAACAATCCCAAAGAAGTCTTTTATATCCTCTATGATTGATGTACTATGAAATGAGAGTGGTAAAACTATAAAATGAACTCATGTAGAAGCCATATTGTGTCCTATTTATATAACTAGATCCATCAAACAATGTAATATGCATATGATTTTATGACCATAAACTTTAGACACACTTCCTCTTGTGGTCACAAAATAATATTATGAAAATAAATTGATGGATAAGGACCCCTTTTTATGGATAGACAAGGTTATTCGACCATGAATCATCTAGGTGGTGTTTTCAAAATTTATAGAGACAATAGTCTAGTTATGACACCATATAAATATGGAAACAAGTGTCAAAGAATTATTTTCATTTATAATTTAAACATCTCTAATGATAGGGAACAATCTAATTTTATTTCTACCAATTTTAGGCTCTTAGAAGTTATAGAAATTTCTAATTTGGAAATGTAAATTGAACTTCTATAAAATAGTCATGAATATAATTTTAATACTAATCTTTTAATAAGATGTTTACATAACTCATAAGATTAAATCCTTACACTGTTTCAAATAGGGAATTAATAAAGATACTTTTAGAATATAATTTATCAAAAAATGTTATAGGGACAATTACTTTTTTAATAATCGATAAAAATATTTCTATAATTTAAAAACCCATCACTTATTTTAAAATTTTTCCAGAGATCTTATAAAAAAGAGATGATGTCATGGATCATATTAGTATGTATTATACAAACAAATTTAATAAACCTTATTATATTAAAATTATAAACACACTTTATATGGTTCCTATTATCATTAATGTGAATGGTAATGGTATAATTTCAAATATACCATCCATGGAGGAGGTTTAAATAGATAAATTACATCTTATACATAACAGTTCTCCCAATCAAGATAGATTTTATGACTTATTTTTTAGAAATAATGGGATATTGTTCACTATGATTTGTTGAATATATTCTAAAAAATTTTCAATAAAAAATTTATTACAGAAAGAATAAATTCCTAACTTTTGGTTCTTTTCCCAAAAGTATAGGATGTTGATCCTTTGGATATGTTGATTCCTATTCTTATGTCTAGTTATGTTTATAAAATCTGTAGAAAAAATCTATCCAATAGACTTGTTATTGTTATTTAAACTTTGGTCTCATCTAACATGTTTACATGATGGTGGTTATATGAATTTTAACCTCTAGAAAAACATGCAAGACATCTTTTCCACATTCATTGAGAACATGAGATGTGTTGTTGGGTATGTTGATATCTTATTTTGGGAAGACCACTGGTTAGGTGAAAATAGGTTCCTTGAAAATTAGGAATCTTATCTTGATTACAAATCTAAGTTCACTATGAAATGGATGTTTTATAACTACTAACTTTTTGGATTCTCTACATGTGACTGTGGTTGAAATTTAAAGATAAAAAATCACTTACTAATTATTTTCTTATGTTTTCTCATTAGTATAAATGTATTTAGTTGGTTTTGAATCCCTACTTGGTAAAATTTTATTTTAATGAAAATGTAAATATGATTTATAAATTTAATAAAAATAAAAAAACATAATGAGACAATAAATTTTGATGAGAAACTAGAAAGATAAAACAAAACACACCTCCTGAATCTGATGCTCCATGGAAACTACCTGTGTCTAGTGTAGAAAGGGAATACAAAAAATAAAAATTATGAATATAATAATAATGAATATAATTAAAAACAAATATGTAAATTTAGTATAAAATCTCATAATAGGATCCCCTTCACCATCACCCCGATGTATATACTCCCACAGTGTTATGACCTTAGCTAACAACTATATATTTACCTCCTCAGAAGTATACATCTGTGACTCCAAATCTATCTCTTGTTGTGTCATCCCAGTAAAAACTGGAGGAAAAACCTGAACACATGACACTATATAATGAGGAATCCCTATTCCATATATCAAGATGTATCCTTTTTCACCACGACTAATAATGCGATGAAATATCTCATCCCTTAACATGAAAAGTTGTCATCAGTCCTATGGAAGCTGTGCTAACTCAACCTCAAATTGTGACTATTTGATATATAAATATACATTTATATGTATATATAGATATATATAAGTATTGAAAATTATTACAAGAACTTAATATAAGATCTGATAACTCTGAATCATTTTAATCACTTGTCACCATCCACATCAACATTTTATCAGTCAGTTCACCTTTCTCCCATAAATGTATACCAATAAGATAAAAATATAGTACAAAAAACCATATTAAATAATAAATTTAAAAATTTAATAATAAATACCTCATATATAATCTGGGATATGTGATGATTACCAATCCTTTGAGGTGGTCCCTGCAACACACAATTCTCAGAATGATGCATTTTCACCTCTTACATTAAATTAATTCAAATTTCAAACATGTAAAATTATACACAATATTTAAAATATATATAAAAAAAAAATAGACTCAAAATTGTAGCCTTATTGGACCAATATGCATCTAACTCACACCACTGAGACATAGGAACTCCCCTTGAGAATCATTCCAGAATGTCTAGGGCACCCACATTTGGCACACAGTACTCCCTCATGACTCTACATTTAAAATATTTCCAAATTTTATTAGATTTTTCCATACACACTAACCAAAACACATTCATCCACACTCTTAGATTATTCTATTCAAGAATTTTTTTCACAAATGTATGTATTTTTTAAACATAGATAAGAAACTAAAATTATCCTCTTACCTGAACTTCCCTTTATAGCAGATCTAATGTATCATGGGGGAATAAATCCAAGACACATGTATTTAATGAAATTTTTTTCAGGTCACATATGATATGACCCAACTGATGAATAAATGTAGGGTAACCCACTCCCACATGATGGTATATCTAGTCAAATGATACATCAAGGGTCATGCCAAAACTCCATGATGAAATACCATGACAAGGTCCTCTCTTATGAGATGAAAAAGTGTTCAAGTTTGATCCAAATTGAAAAAAAGTCATACATAATTAAATAGATGTGAATATATATATATTTCTAACAATTAATTAAAAAAACATTTACATTAATAAATAAATCTATCCATAAACATAGATAGATCTACAAAATTATGTGGATCTGGTTCCTATTCCCTTGACACGTCTCTAGTCATATAAATAATTAGTAAGGAAAGGATTAATTTACTATCACAGTTCCATATAACATGAACTAAAAATAAATAGTGTACCTTTTATTTATTTTACACATATTTCATAAAAAATAAATGATTGGATGGATCAAAACACATGTCTAAAAAAATATATGAAATTTTATTGTTGGATAACCATGAAATTCCATAGAAAGGTTAAAAATGCAATACCCATTAATTGGATTCATCAAAATTGAGAAATTCATAAAGGATGAGTTTCTCAACACCAGGAAATAAATGGTGTAGAATGTTTCTTTCCACTACCAATAATTAAATATTAACAATATCATATACTAGAAAAGATGCATCTATATTCATGAAAATAAAATATGACTTCATATATCATAAGGATAGGCATAAAACTTCTATAGGTAGAATATTATAGAAAACTATATAAATTCTATTCTAAGGGGACAACTCAAGTTGAACTAGATCTACTGATATAATATGAATTACATGTTGGTAGCATGATTATAAAAAATATATTTTTAGAAATATTTCCCCCCAATTCAAGTAATGTTATTATAAAGGAAATATAGATGTAGAATGTGTAGAGAGAGAGAGAGAAAGAGAGAGAAGTAAAAGGTGCAAGTTGACTCACACTTGTTGTCTCTCAATAATTGGGATGTAAAGAACCTAATAGAATAATTTAGAACTATAATGAGAGTGTGTCACATGAAAGTGATCAAGTGAAAGAATAAAATTCTCATGGATCCATATTGAAAGCTTAAGAAATATGTAGGAGATACTTTAGGTATGAATTCCATTGACCAAAGGGTGATTTATTATATATAACCCATTATTATTCATTACTCATTCAGGATATTAATATTTATTAACCATAAATTCATTCCACTTTATCCAACCATCCATTTTGAGAATGATTTTTTGAATATATAAGAATAAGATGTTGAGCTACATGATTGAGATTTTTTTTACTCTATATTTATACATTTTTTAGTATTCTGGACTTGAAACTCTTATGGGGGATAAATTGTATTTAATTCACTCATTGTTTCATTTTAATTAAGATATATAAATATGTTATTAAATATATTATTCTTAAAAATATAATTTATTTATTTATAGTTAATAAATTTTAAGGTGAGGGTGATGGAGAGAGAGTGGAAGACTAAATCATGGAAAATAATTATGACCAATGTATTTTTTGAATGGAAATTTAGGTAATGTAGTGGGAACATAATCATAAAAAATGAATGAACCAATTATCATATGGAATTGTCCAAAAATATATGTACTAATGACCTTATGAGTATGTCTTTGGATATCCTAATAAATAACTTTAATAAATTCATGATGTTGATCCAAAAAGAATTATTAGAAACTCATTTGACATGAATCATAAGTCCAAATACTACCAGGATTACCCTAATTATTTATTATGAAATCAAAACTCATTTTTCCATTCTACAAACTCATTTTCACAATAAAAAAATTAATAAAAAATACTAAAAACATTTACATTCTTATTATGATTCCCAAAAACAACACTATTCATTCTTAGTTTTCTTTCTTTGTATATAAGTAAATTAATGATCTAATCAATATTCTATCATTATGAAGATAGTAAGACCCTTACCAGTTATTGTTCTACTAATACCTTATACACTTACATGAGTTATGTAGTTTAAAATTACATAAATAAATCAATAAAAAATTTGCACTGTACGTAGGGATATGTGGGGTTAAAAAATAGTTTCAAAGAAAGATTTTAATGAAACAAGGGAAACAAGAGTGGTGTTGTTACTACGAGAACTTTGGTCATAGTTTAAATCATTACATAAACCTTTAGATTATATAATCACCTTTACATTATTATGTGAAATAGAATAAATACATGGGAAGTTATGATAAACATCCTAAGATAAGTTATCCATTCTTTAGTGTATATAATGTTTTTTGGAGGGATCATCATGACTCATCTTGGAGGTAGAAAGTAAACTTAAATCAAGATATAATATTAGGATTTCAAGGGAAATGATAATTGATACCAAAGTGTATTATAAAATGGTATTCATGTGTATCAAACATCCATTCACCCTGTAGAATAAAAAACTGTAATTACTTTAGTGTATTTTTCATAAAATTCAATCTAAATTATCATGGAATGAAGAATGAATACAATTCATAATTCAAACAACTCAATCCCACATCTATTATACTCAAGGGAATTTTTCTTGTATAGATAAATCAATTGACCAATATTATTAGAATAACCATGCATGTATCTCGGACATTGAATTCCATGTAGAGAAGATGAATAAATAAAATAGTGTGGGGGATAAAAGAAGAATGATAATTAGTGATTAATTTAATCCAATGTAGCATGTTATGGAAATTAATCTATGTAATAGTAGTGATACTGATGAATAAGGTCCAAAAAAATTTAAATATTGAGTTAATAAATGGAAAAGAAGATATACTATAGGGGTTAATTGAGGGTTAAGGGAGTGGGAGGTGTTGAGGTGCGACAAAATATCTAGTTCATGATAGGTTGAAGGTATTGTTCAAGACAGTGGATCAGGTTTGTGCTAGGCAGAAGATCTAGTTTGCGATGGTTGGCAGTGGCTATGGGTGCGACAACTAATTTGGTTTGTGATGGGAGACAATGACAAGGGGACAATGACGATGATGTGTTTAGTAGAGGTGGCTCTACCCGCAAGAGGGGGGGGGGGGGTTGTGTGAGGGGGTTGGGAGGGGGATATGGTGTGCGTGAGGGGGTAGCCTTTTTTAGGTCTAGTGACCCCGATGGTGATTTCCTATCTCAAAGTGTACAAAATCCCTAATTTCTAGTAGTGAATCATTAATGATTATTTCTCTATGATTTTTAATTTTGTTTCAATATAAAGGCTTACATGAAATTTATTAGTGTCATGTTTTCTAAAAATTTTATATATTGAAGGGTGGTCTAGGAATTATATGACATTTTAATGAATTAGATAATAAATTAATTCTTTTAATTACTTATATTATGGGACTATATACTAATCTATTTTTGTTCTTCTTCTTGACCTTTTTTTATTAATTATACAAATAGCCACATTTAGGGTAGAGTGTAAAATTTAAATAAATGAATCATTTATGGAAATAAAAGGTAAAGAACCTCAAATTAAAATGAATGTATGTTATTATGAAAAGGATCAAAAGTAGAAGCTTCAACTGTATAGTAAAATTCAGAATCATCATCCCAAATTTCAAACTTGTGATTTTTATATTAGGTGTGAGTTCTACCAAACTCATCAGCCAATTATTATTTGACAAAGAATCCTACATAGATTTAAATTTTGATCAGCTCTCACTATAACCCTTTCTTCATAGTTTTCCTTATTTTAGGGGCTTGTAACTAGGAACTTCCTTAGAGCATACATCCCCAAGGAGGTGAAATGGGTTCATTGTCACGAACCGAATTTGGTCCCTGCCAAAAATGACACCAAACCCAGCCTGGGACAAGGCTAGAAGGGCATTACCTATCCCCACAGGCTGACACAAGTTCCCAGGTATCATTTATCTTGGTTTGGGAACGATTTAACCGAATATGTATACATAAAACACCAAAAATATTTGATAAAATGAATCTGAAAAATTCATACCAACAAGGTTTTTACAAAAATCCAGAACTGAATACATAAGTTCAAATTCAATAAAAAAAGGTCAAAATACACAATGAAATATCATCAAAACAACCCCATGGACTCCACATGACAAAGGGTCATCACCCCCAAGCCGTCTCCAAAACTCCGCCCCAAGGATGTGGACTAACACCCTGAACCACCATCACCCTTAGCTTTTCCTTTAACCGAGTCAAACATAACCAAGTATACTTACACCCAAGGGGTGTAAGTAGGTTGTGAGCCTAATACCAATAGGATACCACCCAATGATTCCAAAGAGCATGAAATACAATGTGAAAAAACAAGCAATTTTAATATGCAAAGAAAAGCAGTGATAAAATCCAAGAAATGCAACTTTCAATTGTAATTTTTTTTCAAGATAACGTTTTTAGAATGTTCACAAATTTAAATAGAAATTTTAGCTACTGTAAAGTAATTCCAAAAACACCCTAATAAATGGGAAAATACCAGAAACACAATGAGCAACAAAATCGGGAACACCCCTAGGCACTAGATAGTCTCGGGCCCCATGTACCTCATACCTCAATGTAATGTAACTATAGTAAAATCCATTCTCATACACGATAAACTAGTAGGGAACATACCCATAACCTATTGGTCCCCAATAATCATCCACATAGTTTAGTTAGAGTTGTTGTTATCCAAATTCTATGTGAAATAGAGACAATACCCATCTGGTCCACTAGCCGTACTAGTACACATCTGCCCCACCTAGGTACCCGGGCTTCCCCCTTTGTACTCAAACAATTTCATAATGATACATATATACATTTTCATATAAAAAACCACTATGAGTTACATACAATCAGTACAGTAGATACACACATTTTATACCATTTAAAACACACAACAAAACACTTTGAGTTTCAATAAAACAACATCTCCAAATATTTCTTTGTTTTGCACCCAAAACTCTTTGAAAACCCCACTTGAACACCATATTCATAATCATATTTATCAAAAAAGAATCAAAAACACCCTAAACAATTATTTAAACTCATTACATGATTTATAATACAATCCCAATAAGCATCGCACAGAATACCCATGTAAAACACCCAATTCAACACTAAATTGGTACTCAAAAACAATTTTATTAACAAAAATCACCCCAAAACAATTTTACGGCAACAAAATAATAATAATAACATTTGAAACATTATTTTTAGCCCTAATAAAGTTCAATAAGGTCAAATAAATAATTTAAATGCATCCTTTAATCGACCAATACAAGTTTTATATAAAAAACACAAATTTCACATGAAATTGGCCCTTAAAATTCACTTACATTAAAAACACCACTAAAACCAATTTTTTCAGCACCTAATCAATGGGTTAAACATGAAAATTTAATAAACATAGTATCTATGTCACAAGTATTTCATACAAAGTTGAATCACCTACTAAAGTAATAAAAACCCTTGAATCAACGTGCGAAAATCAAGTCGCACCACCACCACACCAAGAGGGACTTAGAACAAACCTAAAACCACAAAATTGGACCAAGAAAACCCAAGGTTAAACCCCAGCTTAAAAACTCCACCTCTTGGTCATTTGGTACTTTAAGTAAAAGGGAAGAAACCCCAAGAAAATAGAATAAATCCCTAAGCAATTTGAAAGAGGAATGGAAGAGACTCACTTACTTGAGGGATATTGAAGAATCTCCCCTAATACACCAGTAGATGAAATTTAAAACAGTAAAAACTTCAAGGAAGGTTTTAATAAGTATTAGGATGTCATTTAGGAACTAAAATGGAGGAAAACAAGTAATAACTGAGAGGTTTATGATGGAAAGAACTTACCTCCTCAAATCTGACCTATTTTAGAAACCCTAAGAAGTTCACCACTCAATCATAATGAATAAGAGCTCCAAAGAGGGGCAAGAGAGGTTTTCCGCACATATGGATTCGATGGTCGTGTTTGAGGCTTGGAATCACGGAAAAATCCTTAAAATTTAATAAGTTATTAATTAATCAAATTTAATTTTTAAAACTGGAATTTGGATTTAGGGCATGCCCAATCCCTTAAATAAAAACCCATATACACCTTGTTTATGGCTTTCTAAAGGACCCAAACTACAATGGTGGTGTTAATATGTCAGGGGAGACCATTTAGGAGTTGGAATGGGTGCAAAATATTAAAAAATTAAAATGTTATAAAAGAAAAAAAAAATATTTCTAAATCTGGAATTGGGCTCACGGTTTTGCCCAATTCAAGAAAACTCACCCATTCCACCATAAAAGCTTGAGAAACCCCAAAAACAAAGAATAAATGGAAATTAAATGAAATTTAACTTTAAAATAAGTCATTTATGTGAAAATTCTCCCCACCATGAAAAAATTTTATCCCCAGAAAGCTACAATAATGCCAGATATGAAATCCAAACCCAACCGATAAACCAAGATGTACTTCTTTTCTAAGCTTCACCCCCAAGGGCCAAAACACCTCCAGTGATCAATTAAGGAATTATTAATCTCACAACCCAAACTTAAACCACTTTCCCGAAATGATCAATCAAATTCCTACTTTATCCCAAAATAAAACTCCCCAAACACTATCCGAAGAAGACTCAAGCAATTCACCCAAACGAACAACAACTTCGAACAAGGTTACACTTACCTTACATTAACTAAACCATTGGGAGCTCTCCAATCCCAAAGTTTACTCAAGGAAGATGTTGGTATCTAGAAATTTACAAATGAGACTACCTACCACCAAGCCAAGACCATGGATAAATCTGAGCTATTGGTATGGGGGGATACAAATAGGCACTCCACTATAAGAGGCAACCTATATTATTTTCCAAGACAGAATCAAGACACTAATAGAGGGAGGCCTGAATGAACTCCCTAGTACAAAGGGTAGAATTCCATTCATAGTTTATGAAGGAACATACATGAGAATCATAGTGGGTATCCCCATCATAAGGACCAACCATCTTAATCGACCAGTATGGGATGACACAGAAAGACCCAATTTTTTTTAAAGATTTGGGAAGGGCGCAGGGTCAGTCCACACGATTTGGGAAATTATGCACAAACTATGTAGATTATTCTTTTCGCATGGCTTCCTAGAACATGGTAACTACTAATAATACACAAACTGTGTCCTCGACACTTCTATCCAAATTTCCAACCATTCTCTAATGACTCGATGGAAACCAAAGGGGGAGGGAATGTCATTAGGTGATGACATGGGTACAAGGCCCTCAACCTATTTCCTCCGAATGGGAACAACATAATAAAGATGATGACACTAGAGGTTTAAACTCTTACTATCTTTCATACTGAGGATAAGAAATTGTACATGTATTTAAACAACCTTGGGATTTCCCCTGACTACGAGTCACCTTCTCTCCGAGACCTATAGATGGAGCTCAAATTATTGAATCATTTTCAACCTTATAGTTAGGCTTTGAAAACCCCCCTAAATGAGAATTATTCTTTCAGTTCCACCAAAAACTATACTGAAATCCCTGATAATATTTCCAAGACATAACACATTCCAAACTCACTTTACCCTAACTCGATATTTCACTGAAATAAGGGCTTAGAAAATGAACACACATCACACCTTGTTTCTTCGAGTGAGAAACTATACAAGTAAATAAAACCCATAATCACCTTCCTCTAAAATGGAATATTTTGAAGTTTTTCCAAGGGAGACATTCTCCCAACATAAAGAGACTCTCAGAGGATTGCATGACTTTCACCTTTAAAGTCAATCGAGTGCACGAAATCACAAGGCTTCACCGAACATGACCATTTTGACTGATATAAACAATGCATAGAGTGGGACCTTATACAATATCCCCAAACAATACACAATTCTAGAAAGTGGCCGCAATATGATCTCATGACCAGATTTCCCACACTGGTAGTTTATTGTGAACTCCTTCTTTGAAGAGACTATGATGGACCAAGAGGACCTCTTAGACACCATCTAGATACTCATCCATGATAACAACCCCAAACCACTTCCACCTTCGGCAAATCAGAAAACTTAAGAGGCTAAGGTCTCTTTAAACCTTCCCTGATCACTCTACCACTGCAAGAGGATACAAAAAACTAGGAAAGTAAAGGGTGTAGACTAAATCTAAAAATCTCAAGAAAAAGATTCCTTATATTGATCAACTGGAGGGTCTTCAAATGGAGAAACAATCTAGGTTGCACTTCAGTTGTGCACTAACCCTTAATGGGGCATACCTTATCCAATGATTAAACCTAAGGACCCAACCAAGATGGTCCATTTGTCAAGATATACCACAAACCATATCCAAACACATTAAAATAAACACCGTAAAAGAATCCCAAAACATTTATCATAAGAGAACACTAACCAGCCCTTCAACACATCTTACCGACCAAACAAAAACCCAAAACACAATACAAACAGGAGGGGTTCTTGGAATCAAAACATACCGCAACATCAATATTTAAAAAAAACACATAATACACACCATCCCAAACAAGTCATAAATACATCAAGTTTCTCATTTAAAATCATATTTTTGAAAATAAACGATTCAGTGGTTAGTGTATCCACCATTGGTTCTCCATGGGCCTTACACATGCATGTTTCTGTTCCATAATGGGCACCATCCTCATATCCATCCCTGAACTCATCCATCCATGTCATTAATGATCCATCATCCTATATAACCCCATGCATGTGGTCTCTCATGGAAATACCAAAGGTTAAAAAATATCTTTCCACTTTTCAAAACCAAAACAGTCAACCAATACCTCATTTTTCTCAAAAACTCTAACCACGTAATCAAACCCAAATTACATCTTAACGATATTTTCATAAAGGAACAATCATTTAAATGAAAACTCACTTTCAATTCATACACATCAATTTCAAAACCTCTCATCCCATTAAAACACCATTCAATAGTTTAGAAAACTCTATTGGAAACACTTTTTCAAAACCAACATTGACATAGTTCATGCTTTCAAAAGAGGTGAAAACACACTATTTTCCATTCCAATACAATTATGGAAATTCAGTTCTCCATTTTCAAAAATCTAACCATTACCTCTTTATTAGATAATCATTTCACAAAACCTTTGCGATTCTTAAAACCAAGTCACTTGAAAACCAAAGATCCAAGATTCCAAAACTAAAGAATACAAGACAATGCAAGAGGAAACTAGTTTCGGTGGGTGACTTGGACATATGGTTGGCAGCCATATTCCAATCACTTCACCATCATAGAGAGTTTTCTAGGTGAATATCACTGGCTCCACATGGCTTGCCAGACCCTGCGAGCTCACCGAGACCAGTAACCCAACTCCCTTTTCATTTCCCCTAATCATCATCAATCCAAGAAATACAAAGGACTCATATAAATCCCGACATCCACTGGTGACTTGAATCCCATCATGAGGTATGGTGATCAGCCACATTACTCATAACTATAATTCCAAGTACCGAAAATCATAACTCCAGAATATCCTGACTGTTCCCTAAATAATGTGACCTAAAGAGATAATGTAGTAGAATTCTACTCTTATAGAACCATTGTACCCACAATAGGAATCTCAATGGGAATTGAGGACACATAGATTCTCTTTCCTTTACTAGCCAAAGAGAAGAAGAAATTGAAATTGAAAGGCCCAATAAAACTATTTCCAACATTTTTTTCCAAGCCACGATCAATGCATTAAAGATAAGCAATCAATAACCTAACACTATTTTTGGATCAATCATCCTCTGTCACTATAAAGTATTTTCCTTTAAAATCCACCAAAGATTGTAGGATAAAATGGGAAATAAAGAAAGAGGAAATATGTAACCGTCCACTGGGAGAATGATACAATGTGGCCATATGGGAAGAAAGAGAGATCACTAGAGGGTGATTGTTGCGGGGCTATGATGTGAAAGATAATTCCTATTAAACTGCCAGGATCTATTAGGTATAAAATCAGTTCACCAACTCAAGATAAGGAATATAAAACTAATGTTTATATTATAGTTCTATAAGATGAAATAAATAACCATAAACATATTCCTAAAACAAATTCAAAGATTCCAAGAATTCCAAATGACTTTACAGAAGTGAAAAAATCACATAGAAATGGAAAATAAAATAGTTTAAGCTTTTTAATTCTCATGTTAACAAAATAATAATTCTACATGATATTATTTTACAAAACCAAAACAAAAAACCATGATAAAACCAAAATATATTGACATATATTCATTTCTAAAATAGAAATCAAGTTCTTATAGATAAACAATAAGGGCAGCAAGTTAGAATAGTAAGAACAATAAGAAGTGATAACATGGTAGCAACAAGAAAAGAATAATCTAAGTAAGACACTACTCAAACAACTTATTTATCAAATAAATTCAAACCATAATTGATTCAATAAGTAGTGGGTATTCAAAAATTTATAGGTTAAAGAATAAAATGTGGAAAGAAATAAAAGGGACATAAGGATGTAATGTGATTTCACCAATTGGCCTATGTGTATAAGGAATAGTCACCATGGATTTCCACTATGAAAAACAAAAGAGGGTACAAGAAACAAATAGACAACAACACACAATCGTCACATATCTCAACAAACAAAATCAATAGTAATTTAAAAAAACACCACTAAAGAACATTTAAAAAAGGTCAAGACCCCCCCCTTAATAGGGGCCCAAATTCACCTTATTAGTATCCTTCATGTTTAGATGTTCCAATGCCAAATAATCAAAGTTCAAGAGAAACAATTCCACTATGAAAGGTCACTAGAAATTTGTGGATGTGTAACCGTCTTCATCTAGGTTCCCCATTGTAACATAGGATTCATCTGATCCATATCTTCCACTATTATCTAGGCTCAAAAAACCATCCAAATGAGCTACCAAAATACAAGAATGTCGACTCCATGGTATACCCTTCAGGTTCAAGAACCATAATTCACACTTCTGGTCAAGATCAATATCTACATGCAGTATCACAGATGCACCATGGGCTTATAAGAAATCCTTCCTAGTAAGGAAGAAGGGGAAATCTACCCACATCACTGCTCTCCTATGCCCTCACCCTTACAAAACCCGATCAGTGAATGAGAACTCTCCCATAAAGGTAGATAACCACCATGGGAACACCTCTCTACAGTAAAATTGAGACCCCATTTTCAGGGGCACTCATTCTCCCTCACCCTTACCAAACTAGAATAACTTTCATATCCTCTCTCTCTCCCTTAGAAAAGTTGAGTTACTCTCCTATGGTGAAGTGGTGATAAAAAATTCCTAAAAAAAATATATGCAAAAGAGATACCTAAATCTAGGATGGAGTGGACACGCATACGACAGAGGATTTAATGGAAGTTTCAATCATAGCTGTAAAACGACTCTCATAAAATGCATATTAAAAAATAATTTTAATAAAAAATAACATGAACATAAAATTCACAATTCTCTACCTTGGTAATTAAAATACATAAAAACATTTAATATAAAACAATAATTCAATACACTACCTTGAAAATTAAAATCTAACCACATAATGATTATGTGCCACCTACCATTATCTATTTGGTCAACACAACCTAAACAGAAAACTATAGGCTATGTCCCAAAATGACCCCTAACATAAATAAATGTGACACACACCACCCAAATCAAATGAAACTATAATGATGCTCAACATGGTCAGAATTTAAACAATTATAATTATAAATTTAACACATAACTACACTTACCTGATTCAACCTCTGAGATCATTCCATTGGGGAATTCATGATCTACTCATCGGTACCCGTAACACAAGGCAGAATATAGTAGTACCTATCCTCTAAAAAAATATAAAAAAATAAAAAACAAAAAATTAATAAAGAATATAACTTAGAAACAAAAGTGTAGTAATGAAAATTGAAACAATAAAATAAACATTGAGAAATAAAGCATAGAAAAAGAAAAATTGGTCTCCACCTAAAACCATCACAAACTCAAAAAAATATTCACTTAAAGAGAAGAAATTTCCTAGAATCTATACAATTGGATAATTTCTTCAAAAACTAGGTACCACTTTAAATCCCATGAAAACCCAAGAGTCCTACAAAAAAATCTAAACCCACAAGAACACCAGTGATATAAGGGAATATAGATACCTACTAAGAAATCTAATCATATTCTATCTTCCTAATGACATATAGGAACCACCTAACATTGATAAATAGATCCCAAAAGGACCGCCAGGAATCCCAATCATCACATAACCTATTCACATGATAATTCCACTCTAAACCCTACCATGGCCAAATCACCACTCAAAAAAGTTTAACACCTAGAGACACTAGTCCAAAACCAAGACATAAAATAGAGGAAGACTCACGATCTAATTACCATCTCACTCTCCTAAGAAAAAGGTATAACTAGGAGACCAGAAAAATATACTGACCCTGCCACTCACTTCACTGCTAACTAGGACACTCTCACCCAGGCCATACTTACAGAAATTTCTTCTACCCAAGAACCTGAGACATAAACCAGGGAACTCCATGCTGCCTAAGGTCTCTACCAAGGAATAAAAAATAGGGATACAATAAGGGAAACAAAAATCAATAGAATATTTCATAATTAAAACCAAATAGAATTACCGACCTAACTAAATGAAAACAGTCAAAGCATGATGCAAAGTAAAATCTTCTAAAAAATAATTTAAATGAAAAAACAATTGATTCTGAATTTTGATGACCCAAAATTATACCCAATTTAGATCTGATACAAATTTTTGGGGGGCTACACTGTGAAAGGATACCCCCATTAAACTACCATGATCCATTGGGTATAAAATTTGTTCAAAAACTCAAAATATAGAATATAAAACTAATGTTTATATTCTTGTTCCATTAGATGAAACAAATAAACATAAATATATTCATAACAAAATCCAAGATTCTAGGAATTCCAAATGACTTTACAGAAGTGAAATAATCACATGGTAATGGAAAATACAACACTTAAATCTTGATAATTATCATTAAAAAAGAAACATAATTTTACGTGATATGATTCTACAAAACCAGAACAAAAAACCATGAGAAAACTGAAACAAATTGACACATATACATTTCTCAAATAGAAGTCAAGTTCTTATACATAAAAAATTGGACCAGCAAGTAGGAATAGTAATAGTAGTAAGTAGTTATAACATGGAAGCAATAAGAAAAGTCAAATCCATGCAAGATACTTCTTAAACTAATTACTTATCAAATAAATTCAAATGATAATTGATTCAAGAACCAACAGGTGTTCAACAAGTTACAGGTCTAAGAATCAAATGCGGAAAGTAGTAAAAGGGTCATAAGGACGTAACATGCTTCAATAAATTGGACTACATGCATGAGGTAGAGTAACCATGGGTTTTCACTATGTAAAACAAAATAGGGTACAATAAATAGTTAGACATCAACATAAAACCGACATCGATCTCAATAAAAATAATCAGCAATAAATTAAAATAACACAACTAAGGAACATTTAAACAAGGTAAATATCCCTTTACTAGGGGATAGGCTTCACCTTAGTATAAGTATTCATGTTGAGATGAGTCAAAACTGAATCCTTTAGGTTTAAGAGAGACAACACCACTGTACAAGGTGCCCATAATTCTACAACCCTCCAGCTGTGATCATCCAAGTACACTACTATAACATAGGAATTTTTTGATCCAGATCCTCTATTTATTTTTAGCCTCTTTGAAACCTTCCAAATTAGATACCAAAGTATAATAATATCTACAAAATGGGATTATATTCAAGATCAAGAACCAAAACCCATGATTTCGGTCAAGATCGATCTCTACGTGTAGCATCACGGATGCACCAAGGGCTCTTCAGAACTACTTCCCACCAAGGATGAAGATGCAATATCCCTGCTTCACTTATCTCCTCTTCCCTCACCCTAGATGAACTAAATTAACAAATGTGGACTCTCCCGTAAAAGAAACAAACCCATAAGGGCACACCACTCTCTTGTGAAACTGATACCCCATTTTTTGGGGAACTTCTTTACCCTCATCCATTCCAAACATGAAGAATGTATGACCAAGAAATTTATGACCCAAAAATAATTTAAGAATGCAATGAAACATTCCATAATAGGTTGTTCAGAAACATACATGGATACATGGTTTCATGAGTGGAATGGAGCCACCTTCTATAACAAAAATTACGAAATAGATAAGGCAAGATATCCCTTGAACAACACCACTTCTTTAAGGGTGATACAGATAATGGGAATCCTGGGAGCTGATGAAGAGAAAACTCTAGAGTAATGTGGGCTTAATAGTTCTGAATAAATGGCGTGGAAGTTAATTGAATCAAACATAGATACTTATGGTACCGACCATGCATAAAAATCCGACACTAAAGAGGAAATTTTCATGAGGAGGTGAAAACACTAGATGAACCTCTACCTGCTACTCCCACACTCTACCCTCTTCTATCATGATAATAATTAATGGAAAAATTCTATTCCTTTATGAAAATAATTTATATAATTTAATATAAATTGTTCTTTAAATTATATGGTTGAAAATATTTTTATTTGTGATTCTATTTTAATATATTTCATTTACTTGTTTCATTGATGTATATTCTATTGTATCTAATGTTTTACCTCAAATAGAGATTTATGTATATAATACTCTTTTCACCTTGTTAAAGAATTTAAGATTAATGTATAGATCAGATTAGAAATGGGGTCATAATTTTAGTGAGAAAAATTGTACATGGAATAAGATAATGATATATATTTTATAAATTGTTATAATTACATAATTTTGATGTAATTTTATTCCTATAAAAGTAAATATTATGGTCTTAGAATGTAAGGTTTAGTGAATTATTTTATTTAACAATCCTCTAAAATAAAAATTATGTTCATGGTTGAGTTACTATTTTAATTTTTGTTAGTAAAATATGTAGTATTGTTTTATGTTAGGGTCATTATAGTTAGTATCAGGGAAGGGATTAAGTAAATTTAGGGGGGTATAATGTAATTTGATGGACATACATGGAAACATTAATATTTCATCTTAGGGAAGTCAAAATTTTCATGCCTATTAGTTTTCGTTAGTATATTATAATTGATTTTACAAAATATTAATCTTTTATATCTAATTCAATAACATTTTATAATTTCTAGAGGAATTGGAAGTATAAAATAGGTGATTGATCATAATGTTTGAGATGAAAATTAAGAGAAAAAAACATTCTAAACCAATAGCCTAAGATAGATCTAAATAATTTTTTTCTTATGTTTTCTCAACTAGTTCATAAAATAGATTGTATCACCAATATGATAGTTTGATCAACCTCCCTTAAAAATAACATGTCAAAAAATGGGTCACTTTATGAGGTAATATGTTGTAAAATTGAGAAAATCTACATATATAATTATTGATGATAAATTATTTGGAAAAGGTAATTGAGGCATTGATTTTTAGGATCACCAAAAGGAAACTCTTATTGTATAACACCTTAAAGATGAATCCAATGAAACATGGTCAATAGTAAAAAAAAGAGAAGAATAATATTTTTACAAAGGAGTGGAAGGTATTATAAAGTATTTTTATAAATCCCAGGTTGATTATGTACAAATGGTAAGGAAAAGGGGGTGTTGAATTAGTGGTATAAATTTATGAATTTAATATTTTTAATTCAACCTATTTGACTGGTTAATGTCTCGATCCATTCACATTAATCAGCCACACGTGAATGCAATAAGAAAAGTGAACACATGAACACTCATATTTACATGGTTAAAAAAACCCTACATTTTTTTGATTTTTTAATCTCCCTAATAAGAAATTATACACTATAAACCTAAGTGGTTACATTAGAGATCTTCTTAATTCAATCAATATAGATTCCCACTATGCTTAGGATTCAAAATTCCCACATGAATATATAGCTTACCACAGATCATTACCAAAATGATTGTGTTAGAACTAGGAAGATCTATTTTCCCTAATAATTTTTTAAACCCACTAGAAATATACCTTCTTCCTCAAGCTTTCAATATCATAATTTCAATGCGTGCTCATTTCTTCAAGATCTTTAGTAGCTGATGATCATGATCAGATAAACTAGTCTTTCTATCTTTCACCAAATCTTATATGATCTCAATCTTTCTCTATTCCTTGAATGCCCAGGCACACAAATCTACTTCCTTCTGAATAGATCCAATCTTTGGTCTCTCACTTATCTATTTGATATAGTAGTGATTTGGGTTTTCAGTTTCTTCTCACAAACAACTAATATTATTTCTTATTATTTAATTTTATATGGAAATAATATTACTTGAATAATTTGAAAATTATTTAAATTTATGAAATTTGTAAGTCCTCAATGATTCTTGATAGTGAAATATCCATTTTTTTACTCGATAATAATAATTCTTGATTTAGTTCTCATATTCAAACTCATATAAATTATTGGTCAATTTTCCTAAAAGACTTGGAATATATTCACCTCACAAAATCCTAATGAAATATATTCAATTAAACTATTTTGAATTTTTCATCCTCAAGAACATGAACCAATGCATTGCGACATGGAAGTGTGGCTCATGGCGTACTCTTCATTTCAAATTTGTCTCATCATGAATTACATTTTTTATATTAAATATGATATTTAAAATCTATAAAGATTGATGCAACATCATCTGATTCAAATTTCTTTAGAATAAAAAGTTCTTGAAATATACTCACATTTTTTAATACTTAGTATATAATCCCACCTTTTTATTACACAACTTTTCATTGTATTTTACAAACAGAGGATCTTTAAAGTCTAGTGTCTTGGAAATCAGGAACATAATACATGAAAACAATATAAAACATTATTCTAAACCAATATTAAGGCTTAATAATAGGTTTTTCCTATGTAAAATTACTGCATCTGATATCCTAGAGACATACATCAAAGAAAATGGTGAACAAGAAGGCTCATTAAGGAAAACAAGTGAAACAGTTGACATGTGATCTTGAGCAATATTAATAAGAACATGATAAAAATCATAAAGACATGAGCAATGGATGAATAGGAATATCATGATAAAAATAAAATGAATCATAACTTGAATATTTGGATACAAAATTTCATTTAGACATTCATGAACATATCACCAAGGTTTATCCCTCAGGTGTCATAAAAATTACCAAGGTTATTCACCAAGGTATCGTGAAACTTATCATCTCTAGAGATTAATTATTTACCCAATTAATTGGAGAGCTATCAGGGAACACAATTAATATGTATTTATTTTCATGTGATCCACATAAATCATAACCAAACATTTCATAAATAACTCAAAGAGAGTAAAAGAAATGGGTTTCACTTCAAAATCGTGATGTTTTAAAAGTGCTTAAAAATAAGATCATTATGTCATTTATAACCCATGGAAAGGGAGTGAGGGTTACAAGTATGTAAATTACAAAATAAAATATATCATTTAATTGTATCTATTAATACCCATAGAAACGAAATAGGTCTTGGTTTTTACATAAATAAAACAAGAAAATTCCTTGAGAAAAATAGAGAGAAATTTTGAGATGAAATTTTTGCAGCATAACGGCTATATAACATGGTTTTAGAAAATAAAATAAAGAGAGGGGAAAAGGGTATACCATAAATAAATGAACCATTTTATAGTTGAGGTACATAATAAAAATAAATAAGATCATGGTTTGGACAATTTAATGACACACCACATGAAAAGAAAACTTGCAAGGAAAGAGAAAGCGCAGTTTCTTTTACAAAAATTCGGCAGTCTAACGGTGTCACATAAAAATTCAAAAAATCAATTGATGAGAGAGTAAAGGGTCTCTCATAATTTGGAAATGAAATGGATAGTAGTAAATATATATAATAACAATCCCCCTCATAATAAAATGGAACTATAAGATATAACATAAAGGAAGTCATGACTTAAAAGAGGAGGGTGAAAGGATCCCTTACCTTGAAGAGTAACTTCAAAATCTTGAAGGTCAGGGCTTGAGGAGGCTTGAGGGCACCTTGGGAGGATTAATTAGGAGTTAAGGAGACCAGAACTTCATTGAGGAGGATTTTGGAATGAAATGAATGGGGTAAATGTTTTGGTATTTATAGGAAAAGTGAGGGAATACATTATTAATTTCCAAGGGACACCTCATTGGTGGTATTTGAAAAACCATGGATTTGACCATGGTATTTGCCCATGGTATTGGACACTTAGGAAACCTCATAGCATATTTCAATATTCCTAAGTCAACAAGAAATCTTAAATCATTATTACATCATTAATGATGTCATTAAACACCCGAAACTCAAAACTCTATTTTTACTATTCCCTAAAAATTCAACTGTTTCAGAAAAATCCCAAAAATTCACCCTAAACTAATATCGATTCCCTAAATTCAAAAATGAACTCAATTTTATGAAAATAATTTTCTAAGTATTTTTAATTTAATTTTTAAATAAAATCATTATTTCTTCCAAAAATACAACTTTAAAACTATAACTCATTTTGTAACACCTTAAAAAAGTAATCAAGGTCCCATAAAATTATCGTATAACCAAAATAAAATAAAGTAACAATTTATGATTACATATTATGAAAATATATTTCCATTTTAAATTATTAAATTAATTATAAAATTGTAAATAAAATATTTATGACATACAAAAATACCAAAACTTATACTATGATCATTTTTCACTTTTAAGATGTTTAAATTGTATTTATACATTCATGGGTGAAGTTTCTATTTTTTTGGCCAATTTACTATTCATTACTATTCATACGGGTATGTTACTATTCATACATTACTATTCATTAAAAAACATGTTTTTCTTATTAGACTCTAAAATTCTCACTGATCACAACTGTAGAAGACCATTTTTTGAAAATAATTTCACATTATTAATTATTTAAAGTTTACATAAATATTTTAAAATACCTTTTTTTTTCAAAAATTCATCAATAATAAACATCCTATATTTATCCGAATATTCGAAATTCACAAAATTTTCCATAATAAGAAATAAAAATTTTATTTATATAAAAGGATTACAGAAAGTAGATAAGGTCTCGTTACATAGCCCCTTATAAAACCAACATAGGACCTAAGTGTAAGGTGTTCTATGGTGATAGAATCTTGGGGTGGCTCAAACAACATTGCTCGAGTGGTGATTTCTATTAGCTTGAACTTCTCCCTTAGGTGATTCCTTTCAAGCTTCATTTGTTGAAGTTCGGCTAGGGCTTGGTCCAGAGAAAAGCCTAGTGATGCTAGCTCCTTCCCAAGCTCTGAAAGATGGGCTTCATATGGACCGAGTCTACTGGATGAGGCCATTCAATCTTCTTTCTATATTAATTAACCAAGACAACTGTATTTATAAAAACACAACGTTAAGATTATATTTTCCAACGATCATATTGACCAACAGTCACATAACAGTCGAAACCCAATGGTCTCATTTTAATAATACCCACTTCATTAATTAAAGGATATAGTTTTGTTGAGTATAAAATAAAATAACACACAAATTTGTGAAACAAATATAATTAAAAATTTCAGGTCATTACATTTTCCCCCCTTAAGAAATTTCATCCCTAAAATATTATCTCATACCCACTAATGAGAAAAGGTGTGGGAACTTCTGTCTCATAGACTCCTCCAGTTCCCACATTTCTTTTTCACATTTGTGGTTCCTCCACAACACCTTAACATGGTGGGTAGTCTTGTTGCGTAGAACCTTGTCTCTACAATCCAAGATCTCCACTGGCTGCTCCTCATAAGAGAGGTCATGTTCCAGTTGTACCAACTCTGGATTTAGTACATGTGAAGGGTTAGGTATGTACTTCCTCAAGAGGGATACGTGGAAGACATCATGAACTTGTGCTAGATTTGGAGGAAGTGCAATCCGATAGGCCACTACTCCCACATGATCAATGATTTCATAGGGGCCAATATACCTAGTGATGAGCTTCCCTTTTTTCCAAAACCTCATGACTCTTTTCTAAGTTAAAATATGAAGAAAGACTTTGTCACCAATATCAAACTCCAATTCCCTTCGATGGTTTTCGACATAGCTCTTTTGCCGACACTGAGCAGCCTTAATGTGTTGCTGGATGACATGGACCTTTTCTATCATCTCTTGCACAAGATTAGGCCCTAGAAGCATTCTCTCACCAGCTTCATCCCAAAAAGTAGGAGTTCAACATCGCTTCCTATATAGAGCTTCATATGGTGCCATTTGAATGCTCTAGTGGAAGCTGTTGTTGTAAGTGAACTCATCTAAAGGGAGATGTTGATCCCATCCACCTTTAAATTCCATTGAGCATGTTCTTATCATATCCTTGAGTCTTTCAATGGTCCTTTCAGATTTTCCATTAGTTTGGGGGTGATAAGCCATACTGAAATTCAATTCAGTGCTCAGAGCATGTTGAATACTTCTCCAGAATTTTGATATGAACCTTGGATCATGATTGGATATGATAGAAAGTGGAACTCCATGTATCCTTACCACTTCCTTCACATAATTCCTGGAAAGTTGATCAAGAGATAAATCTTCTTGGATAGAGATAAAATGGATGGTCTTGGTGAGACGGTCCACAATAACCCATATCGTATTATTTCTTTTGGAAGTTCTCAAGTGACCAATGATGAAGTCCATAGTGATATTGTCCCACTTCCATGCTGGTATGGGTAGTGGTCACAATACCCCATTAGGAATTTATCACTCTGCCTTCACTTGCTGACATACCAGGCACCTTTAAGTATAGTCAACAATCTCCCTTTTCATATTATCCCTCCAATAATGATCACGATGGTCTCTATAAATTTTCGTGCTACCAAGATGTATAGAGAAAGTAGAGCTATGAGCTTCATCTATCAGCTCCTTCTTTATTTCTGGAATATATAGAACACATAGTCCTGTATGAAAATTTAGTACACCTTCTTGATTAGTATTGAACTTAGGAAACTTCCCATCCTTTACCACCTCAAACTTCTTCTGCAACAAAGGATATTCTTTCTGAGCTTTCTTGATCTTCTCTAGCAATGACAGTTGAGAAATCATTTGGGTTAGGGTTGATGATGTACCTTACCTTATAATTCACATGTATATCTTTACTAGGTCATTGATAAAAGGATCTCTTTGAATCCTCATCATGGAAAGAACAACTGGGTATTTCCTGATTAATGCATCACTTACTTTGTTTTCTCTTTCGGGATGATAATGAATTGAAAAATCATAGTCATTAAGAAGTTACAACCATCTCCTTTATCTCACGTTAAATTCATTTTGTGTGAAAATATAATTCAAAATTTGATGGTCTGTGTATATATCACATTTCTCTCTATAAAGATAGTGCCTCTATATATTCAGAGAAAAAATGACTACAGCCAGCTCCAGATCATGCGTAGGATAGTTCTGCTCGTGAGTCTTCAACTGTCAAGATGCATAAGCAATGACCTTGTCATTTTGCATGAGGATTCACCCAAGCCCTTTCAGAGATGCATCAATAAAAATAACGAATCCTTATCTACTTGAGGGCAGAGTTAACATGGGTGCAGTAACCAATCTCTTCTTCAGCTCTTGGAAACTTTCCTCACACTCCTTTGTCCAGATGAACTTGAACCCTTTTCGAGTTAACTTGTTTAATGGATTAGAAATTCGTGAAAAGTTTTTCACAAACCTCCTATAATATCCTGCTAATCCAAGGAAACTACAAATATCAGTTATTGTTGTAGACTGAGGCCACTCCTCTACAAATTTTGTCTTTATAGGGTCAACTATGATTCCTTCATTGGTAACAATGTTCCCCAAGAAATCAACTTGTTGTAACTAGAATACACATTTACTGAACTTTACAAAAAACCCTCTCCTTCCATAGAGTTTGAAAAATAACCCTTAGATGATCCTCAGGCTCCTCATGAATTTTAGAATATATCAAAATATCATCAATAAAAACTAACACAAAGTTATCAAGGTAGTCCTTAAAGAATATATTCATCAAATCCATAAAAATAGAAGGTTCATTAGTCAGTCCAAAAGGCATAACAACAAACTCATAATGACCATATCTTGATCAGAAGGCAGTTTTTGGAATATCTTCTTTCTTCACCCTCAATTAATGATAACCAGATCGAAGATCAATATTAGAGAAGAATTGAGCCCCACAAAGTTGGTCAAATAAGTCATCAATTCTTAGAAGAGGGTATTTGTTCTTAACTGTGATCCCGTTCAGTTCGCTATAATCAATGCATAGCCCCATCAATCCATCATTATTCTTCACAATGAGAAAAGGTGCTCCCCAAGGAGACACACTTGGTTGGATAAACCCCTTCTCCAAAAGATCTTGGAGTTGTTTCTTTAAATCCTCCATCTCCACATTTTTCATCCTATATGGGGTATTTTATATCGAATGCGATCCAGGTATGGGTTCAATGGAGAACTCTACCTCTCTTCTTGGGGGAGGTCCAGGAAACTCCTCAGGAAATACGTCAATATATTCCTAGAAAATGGGGACATTTTCTATCCTTCTCTTATTTCCTTCTTCTTCACTGATCAATTCCATAAAGAAGGATATAGGAGGTTATTCTAGACAAAGATTAGGTTGAGATATCTCTCCTTGGAAGATAACTGTAGGTTTTCTATTCAATACTACTGAGATTTCCTTACTTCTGCATTTGATCTTAGAATTATACTTTTGAGAGCCAGTCCATCCCTAGTATAATGTCAAATTACAGCATGGGAATGACTACTAGATTTGCGATAAGATTGTGCCTGCCAAATTAAATACTAGAGTTTACGAAAACTGATGATGCTTGAATAATCCCACTAGGAGTCTTGACTGATAACTCTACTTTTATAAAGTTAGGGGTTGATTCTAAATTCTTTGCAAACTTGGAGGAAATAAAGGAATACGTAGAACCAGAATCAAACAAAGTACTTTCTAGATTTGATATAACAACAAAAGTACCTTCTACTACATCTTTTGAAGATTCAACTACAATTTTCATGAAAGAAAAAGCACGACCTTTCTCCCATTGCCTTTGCTGAGGATGATGGTGGTTCCCCTACACTGCCCTCAGATTTGGACATCAATTGGAAAAGTGCCCAAGTTGTCTACAATTAAAGCACTGGACATCAGGTAGGGTCTACACCATCATACCCTTGTTTTTAGTGTTTGGAAGTTTAGATTTCACCTTACTATGAAAATTCCTTGCAATATGGCCATCTCTTCCACACTTGTAGTATTTCCTGCTCCCGAGCAGGCTGTTCTCCGAATGCTTCTTCCTACATTTATTACACATGGGATGTTGCAATTTCTTGCCTCTTCTTCCCTGATCAAAGGTCCTCCCTAATCTGGGCTCCATCGATCAGTTTTTTTCGTTTGATTTATGAGACCACTGTGTCTCACCGAACTCCAGTTCGACTTTCATTTCACTCTGTACGATCTTCTCATAGCTGTTATAGTCTCGGTTGGCTAGATACTTCCATAGATGAGGTCTCAGTCCACCAAAGAATATATCAACCTTACCATTAGGATCCATGACAAAGCTTGAGGTATAAAAGGAAAGTCTTGTAAAGTTCATATCGTAGCTTCCAACAGATTCATTCTCCTTCTGCTTCAGCTCGAGAAACTCCTCCATTCTTGTTCTCATGGAACAAGGGAAATAATTACTGAAGTAGATCCCTCTGAACTCTTCCCACTCCATAACATCAACCTACACTCTTTTCCTTGTGTTTTTAATTAGTTCCCACCATTGATCATCTTCTCCCTCTAAGCGATAGACAGCTAGGGTGACCTTCTCTTACTCTGAACAGTGGAACACAGAAAAGATCTTCTCTATAGAGTTGATCCACTGTTCAACAATCAATGGGTCAGTCAATCCACTGAAGGTTGGTGGTCATTGACACATAAAGGACTCAAGATAATGTTTTTCCCCTTATAGTGAGATCGGTCTCTCAACTTGATTCAAGTTATTTCCCATAACTTGAGTCCGTTGGTTCATTATTTGCATGAATGTTTCCATTCCAGATTCCATCGGAGGGCCATCATCGCATGGTCCATTGTGGTCACCATTTGCACGGTTCCTACTATTTACCACTATTTCTAGAAGAATAAAACCTTAGTGAGAAACTTATTTAATTTAAAAATCTTTTAACAATAAATGATTTTATGTATTAAAACATCTTTAAACAATTACATTTCTCTATAAATCATTCATAAATATTCATAAAAAGCTTATGATTAACCAAAAATATCCCCTGGGAGTGTTGTAACCAAGTGTGCAACAAGGCCCATTGTCGTGTATCAGGATACCCTGGGTTAAGCCTGAAACTCCTTGTCAGAGTTTTCACTCCTAGGTACCTCTGTGCCAGAGCTGCCTCTACCTGCTCATATCTAGATAGGGATGTATTTTCTTGATAAACCACTTACTCAATACTCACCAAAATACCAAGAAGTTTTCCTATATTTAAACTTTTCTATAATATTATTCCTAAAATTTTCATATCCTAATTTCCTTAAATAACTAAACTATCCTTTGATACCAACTATAGCTTCCTACCTTTTTATTACACAACTTTTCATTACATTTTACAGAGGATCTTTAAAATCTAGTGTCTTGGAAATTCGGAACATAATACATGAAAACAACATAAAAAATTATTATAAACCACTCATAAGGCTTCATCATAGGTTCTTACAATGTAAAATTACTGCATCTTATATCATGGAGACATACATCATAGAAAAGGGTGAGCAGAAGGCTCAGTGAGGAAAATAAGTGAAACGATTGGCATGTGATCTTGAGCAATATTAATAAGGACATGATAAAAATCATAAATACATGAGAAATGGAATAATAGAAATATAATGATAAAAAGAACATGAATAATAAATTTAATATGTGGCTCTTACATTTCATTTAGACATTCATGAACATATCACCAAGGTTTATCCCCGAGGTGTCATAAAAATTACCAAGGTTATTCACCAAGGTATCGGGAAACTCTTAACCTCTAGAGATTAATTCTTTACCAAATGAATTGGAGTGCTATCAGGGTGCACCCTTAATATGTCTTTATTTTCATGTGATAAAAATAGATAATAGTCAAACATTTCATAAATAACCCAAAGAGAGTAAAAGAAATGGGTTTCACTTCAAAATCGTGACGTTTTAAAAGTGCTTAAAAATAAGATCGTTATGTCATTTATAACCCATGGAAAGGGAGTGAGGGTTACACATATGTCAATTCCAGAATCAAATATATCATTTTTTTGTATCTATGAACACCCATATAAATGAAATAGGTCTAGGTATTCACATAAATAAAACAAGATAATTCCTTGAGAAAAAGAGAGAGAAAATTTGAGACGAAATTTCTGCAGCATAACGACTATATAACATGGTTTTAGAAAATAATATAAAGAGAGGGGACAAGTGTATACCATAAATAAAAGAATAATTTTATAGTATAGGTACAGAATAAAAAGAAATAAGGTCATGGTGTGTACAATTGAATGACACACCACATGAAAAAGAAACTTGCAAGGAAAGAGAAAGCGCGATTTCTTTTACAAAAATTCAGCAGCCTAACAACGTCACATAAAAATTCAGAAAATCAATTGATGAGAGAGGAAAGGGTATCTCATCATTTTTAAATGAAATGGAATTTATTAAATACATATAATAACAATCCCCCTCATAATAAAATGGAACTATAAGACATAACATAAAGGAAGTCATGACTTAAAAGAGGAGGGTGAAATGATCCCTTACCTAGAAGAGTAACTTAAAAATCATGAAGTTCGAGACCTTGGGAGGATTGAGGGCACCTTGGGAGGACTAATTTGGAGGTAAGGACACCATAAATTAGTTAAGGAGGATTTGGAATGAAATTAATGAGGTAAATGTCTTGGTATTTATTGGAAAACTGAGGGAATAAATTATTAATTTCCAAGGGACACCTCATCGGTGGTATTTGAAAAACCATGGTCTTGACCATAGTATTTACCCATGGTATTGGCCACGTGGGACACCTCATAGAATATATAACTATTCATAAGTCCACCAGAAATTTTACATCATTATTACATCATTAACGATGTCATTAAACACATAAAACTCAAAAATGTATTTTTACTAATCACTGAAAATTCATCTGTTTCAGAAAAATACCAAAAATTCACCCTAACCTAATATCGATACTCTGAATTCAAAAAAGAAATCCATTTTATAAAAATAATTTTCTAAATATTATTAATTTAATTTTTAGATAAAATTATTATTTTTTCCAAAAATACAACTTTAAAACTATAACTCATTTTGTAACACCTTAAAAAAGTAATCAAGGTCTCATAAAATTATCATATAACCATAATAAAATAAAGTAACAATTTATGATTACATATTATGAAAATATATTTTCATTTTAAGATTTTAAATTAATTATAAATTTGTAAGTAAAATATTTATGACATACAAAAATACCAAAACTTATACTATGATCATTTTTCACTTTTAAGATGTTTAAATTGTATTTATACATTCATGGGTGAAGTTTCTATTTTTTTGGACAATTTAATATTTATTATTATTCATTACTATTCATATGGGTATGTTACTATTCATACATTTCTCTTCACTAAAAATAAAGTTGATCTTATTAGACTCTAAAATTCTCATTGATCACAACTGTAGAAAACCATTTTTAGAAAATCATTTCACATCATTAATTATTTAAAGTTTACATAAATATTTTAAAATACCCTTTTTAAAAAAATTCATCAATAATACACATCCTATATTTATCCGGATATTTGAAATTCAAAAAATTTTCCATAATCAGAAATAACAATTTTATTTATATAAAAGGATTACACAAAGTAGCTAAGGTATCGTTACATAGCCCCTTATAACACTAGCATATGACCTAAGTGTAAGGTGTGCTATGGTGATAGAATCTTGGGGCGGCTCGAACAAAATTGCTTGAGTGGTGATTTCTATTAGCTTGAACTTCTCCGGTAGGCAATTCAGTTAAAGATTTATATAATGAAGTTCGGCTTGGGCTTGGTATAGAGCAAAGCCTAGTGATGCTACCTCCTTCTCAAGCTTTGATATATGGGTTTCATATGGCCCGAGTCTACTGGATGATGCCATTCAATCTTCTTTCTTTAATAATTAACCAAAATAACTATACTTATAAAAACACAACATTAAGATTATAGTTTCCAACAGTAATATTGACCAACCGCACTACTACAAATACACTCTTTATCAGTACTAAAAAGGGCCTTTAACAGCGCTAGGAAAAGTGCTGTTAAAGCTGGTGAAGATAAGGGGGGGGGGTCCCCTTTATTAGTGCTAAAAAAAAGTGATGATAAAGACCCCTTTTATCAGTGCTAAAAAAAGCACTGATAAAAGGGTTCTTTTATCAGTGCTAAAAAAGCGCTGATAAAAGTACCCCTTTATGAGTGCTTTTTTTTAGCACTGATAAAGGGGTTCTATATCAGCGCTTCCTTTATCAGTGCTTTCGTTTTAGTGATAATAAAGGACCAGTTTATCAGAGCTTTTAAAAAAACGCTGATAAAAGTGAAAAAAAATAAAAAAAATAAAAAAAAATTTAAAAAAATTAAAAAAAATTTACAAAAAATTAAAAAAAATCATGCCAATCGGGGGGGGGGGGGATTTTATAGAGCTTGATCCCCACTTTTAACAGTGATTTTTAGCCCCTCCAGCTCCCGCACGCACCCCTCCACCCTTTATCAGTGCTATCCCCCCACATCCACCCCCATGCGCGCGCCTCTGCCTCTAGCAGGTTTTGAACTCGAGACCTCCCCCCTGCGCGCCTAAGCCCTTACCACTACTCTATTTTGAATTGTTTGCTATTTCATGATATCTCTCTCTATATATATAGTTATATTTATTCATATAGTAATATATATTTATATTAATATATATATATATATAGTTATATTAATATATATATATAGTTATATTAATATATATATAGTTATATTAATATATATAGTGATATTAATATATATATAGTTATATTAATATATATATCTATTTATATATATATAGTTATATTTATTCATATAGTAATATATATTTATAGTAATATATATATAGTTATAGTAATATATCTATATATAGTTATATTAATATATATATATATAGTTATATTTATTCGTATAGTAATATATATTTATATTAATATACATATATATAGTTATATGAATATATATTTATAGTGATATTAATATATATATTTATAGTGATATTAATATATATATAGTAATATTAATATATATGTAGTTATATTAATATATATATAGCTAGATTAATATATATATATATATATAACTAGATTAATATATATATATATAGTCATATTAGTATATAGTAGTTATATAAATATTCATATATTGGTATCTTAAATAAAATGGATATTAGTTATTATTTAGATAGAGCTAATATATTTTATATGTAAATATGTTTAATTATTTATTTTAAAAATTTAATTTTTAGGTGTGAATATATAAAAAATATGTACATATAGTTATATATTTGATTATAGATAGCAGTGAATTATAAAAAATGATAAAATTTCAAATACATAATATCAATATAAATGTAATACCTTGGAATAAATTCAGTCCCCACCAAAAAATCCAATAATATCCCCTTAAACAAGGGTGAAAACCCACAAAATGTTTAAAAATCGGAATACCCCAACTAAAAACTCAGTTTTGGAGGCCTTCTGTGCCTCTTTTGGCCTCGAAAAATGCGTGACTGAGGTTTCCCTAATTATAGAGACGTAGAGCTTGTCGCAGGCTTCGATTTGATATGTGGTAGAGCTCAAACGGACACCCGGATCAAAAGTTATGGCCATTTGAATTTTGAGTTGCGTTTTCAACTTATTTTGGATCATTTTTTAATTTCTTTAGTCTTCAAATTATTATTAAATGACTACTAATCCATAATAATTAGCAAATTATTAATTAAAAATATATTTTTTTTTAATTTTTTAAGAAGCCATTTTTACTAAATATCTTATATACTAAGTATATTAAGTGTTAATGTACATTTATACTTATCTAAAATATATTTAAAAATAATATATTATATCTATATCAATATAAATATATTTATATATTAATATATTAATATTTTTTTTAATTTTTTTTTGAATTCGACCCTTTATCAACGCTACTAAACAAGCGCTGATAAAGGGGGTCCCTTTATCAGTGCTAAAAAAAGCGTTGATAAAGGGGGGGGGGGGCTTTATCAGCACTAAAAAAAGCACTGATAAAAGGGTACGTTTATCAGCGCTGATAAATGTACCCTTTATCAACGCTTTTTTGCGCGCTAAAAAATCCCACCCCTTTATCAGCACTTTTTCGTTAGCACTGATAAAGGGGGGGGGGGGGGGGCGCTGAGAGAAACTGTTTTTGTGGTAGTGCCGTAATATAACAGTCGAAACCCAACAATATCATTTTAATTATACCCACTTCATTAATTAAAGGATACAACTTTGTTGAGTATAAAATAAAATGACACACAAATTTAGGAAACAAATATAATTAAAAAGTTCGGGTCGTTACACATAGTAAGTCTTATATACTATCCCATTTTGGTAGAATGTGATGTCTTACACATAAGAACAAATTCTTGCATGTTTCATAGAATACCTTAAGTAGATAATAAAATCCTTATGATAATTATTGAAGTCATACACATAATCCATAAAGTCATACGAGGAAAATAATTCTTATAGAAGACTCAAAATGTTTTTTGTGCACTGGTAAAAAATTACCTACTTCAGTATAAAGTATTACATGAACACTAATGAAGTCTTAAATGCACTAGACATAACCAAATTTAATCTCTAGTACAATTATTCCCTAAATCACTCAAATAACCTCAAAATAAATTCACATCAATAGTGGACATTATCAAAGAGTTTTAAAAAATAAAAATCTCATCTAAATATATTTTTTGATGATTGTCAAAACCTTGAATCTCGTGTTTATTTAAATGAATTGTCCACACTTCTATGAGCACTTGATCCTCACCTTAAGAGGTGTACAAGCTATATAATATATCCAGAATAGTCTTTCAATTTCATCCACTAGATAACTTTATCAATATTATATTAAATATTTTAGAAAAAACTTCCACCATATGCATATATCTTTAACATTAAAATTATCTAAAAAATCATGAGAAATAAAAGTACATTTAAATTGATTTTTCATTCCAAATGTCTTCAAGCAGAAATAAGGATTTTTCTTTTCCATTTATTATAGAAATATATCAATCATTATTCATTAACTTCAAAAAAAAATATTATTAACAAAAAATACAAAATTATCATAAAAAATTCATTTGGAAACCTCAATTTCCCTCTTTAGATTTTTTGTTGATACATAATTTCCATCTAATGTCAATGTTATTTACCCCTTTATGTATAATATATGCAAATGAATACAAGGTTATTATTTTATCATCCAGTCTTCAATCTTATGAAACACTTTAAAAAAAACATATTCTCCAACTTTAGTGAAAAATTCCATCATGGCCCTCTTATTGAGAGAAGGATGACACCACACCCAACTTAACCAATTGAATTTGATTAATAAACTCTAAGTCTATGTGGGATAAACTTGTATAAAAAACCAAATGAAATAAAAAAGTTTATAAAATCTATCCATAAACTACCATGTATGTGATACCCTTCTCAGTAACCACACTTTTGGTGTTTCTCATCAAGAGTTAACAAGAGGTTTTGGATTACACACATATTTAAAAAGTTTATTAGAAAATTTCAATTGTAAGATTTGCTTATCCCCCTTATAAACTCAAAAATATTCACTTCCCATTCATACACATGTTTGATTCAATCAAAAAAATGATTTAATGTTTGATTTTTTTACCTCATTCTTTAATCCAATAGAGTTATATAATTTACATATTTTATATAAACCAATATTATAGAAGATTTATCCTCATGTAAGCAACCCCTCACAGGATTCACCCATTTTTTATCACTGTAGATATAAAACTCCATGATGAAAAACTTTTTTTCAATACAATATATATAATAATTATTCATATATTCCATTGATTCATCCCATTCAATACTTGTCATGTTAGTTATGAATAAATAAAAATATATGAAATAAGGAGAGAGCTCTAAGTTAATTAGTTATAATAAGAACGCTGAGAGTTTTCTCAAAACTATGATCCCTCATTTATTAAAATCTTAATATGGGATATATTAGTCATACACTATTTCCTATTATTATCCTTTATAGTTTTCATAATCATTTGATTCCCTTAAAATATTTCCTTATGTGAAGTTGTTTTATTAATCTCAACCATTAAAGAAACTAATTTTCTCAGTGATTTTATAATCTAAATCATTAATTCAGACTTGGGATAGTGGGATAGTCACATAATTGTTCATATCATTTCTACCATGTTCACCTATTCCATCATATTTTGTTGAATATTTAGGTTTTCATTGTTGGAAAACTTCTCATAATCTTGGATCTCTTCATGTGAATCAAATTTATTTCCTTTATCACTAGAATTTTTTTATTTACCCATATAATTATAAATTTACAATTGGACTATAAAAAATGTTGGAAACACATTCTTAGCCTACTAATACTCTTTGAATTATTGACATTATTTCCTTACAGTCACAGAAACACATGACTTCTCTATTTTTACCTTATAAACTTCCTTACCTCTCACAATACATGGAACATGTCTTGGTAGGAAAGCCATATACTCCTCATATCTATGAACATTATATCCAAATATACCAAAATCCCTTTAAATCATCTAAATTTGTTTTGGGTTGGAATATTTGATAAATTTTTCAATCACAAGTTTCTTTAATTGATAATATGTTCTCATTCGCTCAGTATAACTACCCTTTATTTCATACCATTCCCCTCATAAATAAATATTATACCAGAAAGAGTAGGATTTATATTTTAAAACACCACAATACTATCATAAGCCTTGAATTTTTTTTCTTCTGTATTAATAGAAATATTATCCAAAAAACTATTATCGCTTTCCTACTGTAACATGAGCCCAAATTTTCATAAGGGATAGTGTTCTTATTATCAAATTTATATGTTCATTTAATGTGTTTGGGTGTATATAACCTATCAAAATCGTACAAAATGGTTTATAATTGATTTTTTAACCTACACCATTAGAAATAACATATTTAAACATTGAATAATTAGAAATAAATTTCACATGTCTATTGAAAACCTTATTCCCCTAGCTTATATGAATCAAATTTAACATTAATATACTTGTTGAAATATTCTATGATCTTCATAAAAACATTATGAGCACCTAGAAAAATTTATTGCATCTCAAATATCGCTTATTCTTTCATAAAAAAAATCTTCCTAATGTTCTATCAGCATGGATAGTCTCGATTTAAATTTATTGATCTCATAAATATATGTCACTTATTTCTTGACCTAGTCCTCCATTTCATAATTTTTTTATTTTCTTTTATCAACATACTATCCTCCTTCTTGAGTTTGTTTTTTATACTTTGAACATGATTTTAAATCCTCTTTCACCATATATTTAATCTCATTATGTTATCCTTGATTATCATCACTATATAAATCATCAAATAATTTTTCAACATGATCCATAAAATTGGTTTCATATTATGATTATATGATTGATGTTGAGTTAGACTATTACTTATTATTCATCAAATTCTATATATTTATACTAGAGTAATTTTTTCTCTTACACCACTTATAATTCCTAGGATTCTCATATTCATTATATAATTCAGATCATGTAAAATTCTTCTTTTTTTAATTTATTGAAAAATTTCAAATTCCACTACTGTAATCGCACCTCCATGATTAATTTTCTCTTTTATACCATAGTCCATGTTTGAAATTAATTGTTATATGAGAAATAATTTTATTAAATTCTTCACCGTATTCCTCATTATTTTAATAACTTGATTTTACATATTCATCATCTTTGACTTTAATATTTCACATGGCTTCAATGGTAATATATTATTTTTCTTTCTTTTTGAGAAATAGAACTTTTCTCATTTCATAAAAAATGAGTATATTATCTTATTCACCAAAAGGGTGACCCTCTATATCTTCCAAATATTAAATATTTGGATCAATCATTTCGAAAACATGTATCATCATTTTTTTTGACAATAATATAATCATCCCAATTTTCTCTAAGTATGTTAATATTATTAATAATTTCATTGGTTCCAGTGAAGTATTAATCAATATTTTAGTCAATATCTATATTTATATCATCAAACATGCTTATTAAAATATGAAATTTAACATCCGTAACTTTAAAATTTCCCTCAAAATTTATCTTTAATTTATCCTAGATTTCCATGGAAGGTTGAAGTTACATAGATTTTGTTTATACATTTTAAAAAAGATACATAAAAATAGAAGTACGAGGATTTCCAGAAACATATATATTCCTCTAATTATAAAAAATCATAAGATAACCCTAATAAAAGGGTAGAAATACCACTATTATTATATCTCTTACTACCAGTAAAAGTGATAGAATGTAGGGAAACATCATATTACTCCAACTATTGTAGTTTTTCTATAAAAAGTAGGGACACATATGATATTCCTAAAATCTAAATTCTCTACTCTAAAACACTTATTGAATCATTTTTAGGATACCAATATTTTCTCTGATAATAATAGTATATCCAAGGACTTTCATATACCATTGAAGGGGGTGGGTGGGTGGGGGTTGAATAAATAACACACTTTTACGAATTTAATATTTTAAATTCAATGTATTAGAATTTTTATAGTCCCGTATCACTCACATTTGAATTAATCATCCTGACCTGAATGAATTTAAGAAATGGAAAATAGAAACACTAGAATTTATATTGTTTATCCTTAAAATCACACTTCTTACCATGATAAGTTAGTCACTCCAATCATAGATTATCTACTATAAATTCATGTCATTACACCAGGGATCTTTTTAACTACATCAATATAAACTTCCACTAATATGCTGTTTCCAGAATCCCAAAGTAAAATATAGCTTCCCACCACCCACTACAAAAATGTTTATACTAAAATAAAAATGATCTCTATTTTCTCATTGTTTCTTCAAAACAATAGGAATTTGACATTCCTCCTCAAGCCTCCTAGATCAGTAGTTTAGTGTGTGTTCAATTCGTTAATATGTTAAAAATATTACGATCATGATTAAATATTCTAGGTATGAACCCATTATTTAGATATTAAATTATATAGATCTTCCTCAGTTCCTCAAATTATTATGCATAAAAATATTTTTCTATATATTAATATCATGTATTTAATCTTCCACTATTCTCTTCAATATGTATGTGTATCTAATTCTTAGTTTCTTCCAATAAGAAACTCATATACTTTATTATTTTTTACTTTTATATTAATATAATATTTTGTGAATACTTAAATTATTATTTACATACATGAAATATGAAAAACATCCCCATGAAATATTTATCAATTATTATTTACTTTCTTCTATTTTATTTAAATCAATCAATATAATTACTAATTTTATTTTCAAATTGAAAATCATTTATAGATTTGGTAAATTGTCCCTAAATATGTGATATATTTTTATCTAAAAACATCCCTATGAAATCTATAGCTTTAACTATTTTTAATTTCCCATTCACATGATAATGAACCCATGAATTGTTACATGGAAGTGTGCCTCACAGTGTTAATTTCTTTTCAAATTAATTTTATCTTGAATAATAATTATCTTAGATTAATTATGAGGTTTTAAATCCATAATGGTCTGCTCATTATTGTCTAATTAAAATTTCTTTATAATAAATAATTCTAGAAATTTAATCACAAATCATAAGACATAGTAACTCTTATGAATTATCCAATTTTGGTAAACTGTGGAGTCTTATGCATAAAAAAAGTCTTACCCACTGGATTGAAATTCATATAAAGCTCAGAAATGTCTTAAAATAATGCCATAACTCTTATGCATGCTCTATAATATCTCAATAGGAACATAAGTTGTACCGAATCCTCAAAAATTATTAAATGTATCTATATAGCCTTACAAACTCTTGTATAATTTCTTATATGAGCACTCAAAAATTGTTATGTACACTAGACATATCCAAATTTTAGTTAGAGTACATAATTATCTAGAATCACTCAAATAACCTCATAATATCTTCATGTAATCAGGGGAATTTATCAAAAAATTTAAACCACACAAAATATCATCCAAATATATAATTCACTAGGTTTCACAACCACGAATCTAAAATTCATTAATATGGATGATCTACATTTATACCAGCCTTTATTTTTCACCTTATTATATGTACAAGCTTTATAATCTATCCAATATAGTTATTAAATTTACTCCTTCAGATACCTTCATCCATATTATATTAAGTGATGTAGAAAACACTTCAACCAAAAGTACATATCATTATTTTGAGGATCATCTAAAAAATAAACACATATAAAAGTTATTCTACATTAAATATCTATTCATTTTTTTTTCAAACAATGAAACACATTTTCGATTTCCATTTATATAAGAATTTACTGACACCTTATTCTTTGTCTTTACATAATGAATATTAAAAAATACAACTTTATATTCATAAATAAAATTTGGTACTTTAACTTTCCCAAAATAATATATTCCTACATTTCTTATATTTTGTATAGATAATGATTTTTCATGGATGAAAAAATGTGATGTATTTTTTATACATTCTTTATAAAAATTTTTGGGTTTCTAAAGGTTTAAACAAATTTTTTTATTTAATATTCCAATTTTTTATTTAATGATGTTTTGAATAAATGTTTATAAATTTCATTATCCAATTGTGAATTTAAAAATTTTGGAGAGATTTTTTGATATAATGAGCATGTGTAAATAATGTTTCATATCTATCATATTCCTTATAATTTCAAGGATCAGAAGTAAAAAATATAGAAATAAATAAAATTCAATGTTTAAAGAAAATATATGGTGCATAACTCTATATTCACAATGTTGATAATGTATAAACAGTTATTAAGAAGATTTTTTAAAAAATTGAGAAAATATTAAAAGCGTAGTTAAATAGGGTACCAAGATATTGAATATAGATGGATATAATGTTAAATAATATCAAGGAAAAATAGTTAACAAATATTCAATCAAAGTGGTTATTTAGTGGTGAAATGTTTAAATTAAAATTACATTTTCACGTATATAAATCAATACAGTGGGTTTATATTATCAAGGAAACTATATTTAAATAGAAATTAGGTTAAATATAATATTCAATGTTAATTTAGATTGAAGTTAATTGTTAAAATTGTATCATTAATATCACTATGATTAAAATTGAAGGAGGGATTTTAGATTCATGATAATTAGGAGAAACTATTATAGAATATGAAAACATGTCTAGATGTGTGTCTATAGAGGAATCATATGTTTGAGGAGACTCAAATACATTTTTATGAAGATATGAGGGAAAAATACCACTAATCATTTATTGGTGAGTGAAAATTGAAAAGATAAAATTTATTAAAAGGGGGATGTAAGACCTTAAACATTTTTAAAAAATTAATGCGTATAATTTTTTAAATTTTATTTCATAAAATTATTATCATTTTTTTTATCTTTTATATTTTTATTGTAAATTTTATTTTTAATGATATAATTATTTTTTTCTATTTTATTATTATTTATGTTAAGGATGTTGTTATTGGCATTGAATTCTATCATTTTTATATCAAAGTGTAACATATTTTGATATGTTTTTGTAAAGAAAAATTATCCTAAAAATTTCACAGAATGAATATAAGGGGTCTAAAAATATTCTTTATTAACATATCTTTAGAGTCTCCCACCACAGGTTTCTCTAATATCATTAATTATTAATATAATAAATATTTATTTAATTTTTATATCAATACAGATTTAATTCACCCATTAGATTCATTTTTTTTCATCGAGGTTTATGACTATTGATTTACGTTTTCCATAATTTCTAAGTATTAAATATTTTATTTATTTTATTAGTGTTAAGTTTATTATAGATTAAATATTTTAAAATAATATCAAGTATTTTAATAAAAATAAAACTTCTATAACATATATATGATTTTAAATTGAATAAAATACTTTTTATGCAATAAAAATTTAAAATAAATAATGATTCATTTCATTAATGTTGAGTAGTACATTAAAAAATTAAAAAATATATTAATAAATTAAAATATATAGATTTTTAAAATAATTATAAATTCTATAGAAGAACAAAAACATGATTTAATAAGAAGACCACAAGATTGAAATATTTTTCCTTACGATATCCCATGATAATCATACTGTGAATTTAATTGTAAAAAAGTAAGATATTATAAATATGATAGGAATATTGATACTCATAATAAGGAATAATCTAAATGATTATTATATCAGTATGAAAAATTATAGATAGAAGTTAAAAAGTGATGTGTGATAGTTATATAGTCATTGTTATATATACAGTTGTTTGGAAGATTTATAATCGATAGTAATATTAAATTTATATATAATTAGAATGAATTTATTTTGTTAAACTGACTAATGTATTTGAAAAAAAATATATGATATGCATGAATAAATAATTGAAATCCATGGAATAGTTATGTAAAGACAAGATATACTGATATAATAAATCATTATTAAAATAAAGTTATTATTTTTAGAAATTATTTTCTATATATTATAAATTTTATTTAAAAGTTATAATTATCCTATTTAATGTTTTAATTTGATAAAATAAATTTCAAAATAGACATCAGGATATTAAAATTATCTAATATATTAGATATTATACTTTTAGTGAAAAATAATTATGTCAATAAATGATCAAATAAAGTTAAATATTGTAAAATAAGGTAAATATAAAATTTAATGAGGTTTAAATAAATAAATTGATATTCAAATACTATTGAAAACATTTTTAGGTGATAAATTCAATTTTTCTATTACAAAAACACTGTATTACCTAAATCCCTTGTGATTCAGAGATTTCTCTTCACCAACCTCATGTTTACAAATAAATACACCCCTTTTTCATCTAAAAATGAACCTTCTATTTCCATATGGAATGGAAACAAGATATTATTTAATAAAAAAATCATGTTGGGTGTGGTTGAATTAAAACATCAAATTTGAACACACCCTTTAAATGAAAATCCAAGTTTAATGAAAAATAAGAGTAAAATATTAAAACATATAGTGAAAAAAATAAAATGTTAAAAAGGAGTTTGCGAATCAATATTCAAAATCATGTCCATAAAATGAATTTTTAAGATAATTGAGATCGTACCATTTGATCATGTAAGTCATGTTAACCATAAGAAGTCTATATATTAATGAAGCAGTTAAAATATCATAAAACAAAGGAAAACACTAGAGGATGATGAGTGAGAACATTCAAAACCACTCTATATATTTCATCATGATCATAAAGATACTTCAAAGAAAACATGGAAATATAGTAAAAGCAATACTGGTAAAGAGAAAGTTGTAAAATATCAGAAGTATAGAGAATAAGAAATGTTAAAGAGGCTTGGGATAATAAATCCATACATCCACTATTTTTTAATGTGTAAAATTTATTATTTAGAGAACATATTTTATTGGTAAATAAAATTTATAGGCGGATATTACTTCTAGATCTAGAAAACACTATGTAAAAGTAGGTTCACTTTTCCATTGAGATAAACAATTCCATTTCTTTAAGACCTATTCAATATGGAATTAATAGAGAATATTTTCATATCTCCAAAACTTCACTAATCATTGATTATCTATGGACAAGTCTTTATCCCTAGGAATTCCTTAATCAAAGATCAGAAATTGACAGAATAAAAAAATATAGGGGTTCCTGGTATTATTTTTAAATATATATAATATCAAAGGATAAAGGATAAAGGGGAGAAAGTGAAGTGAAATAAATCATCAATAAAACAAAGAAAATCATTATATTTTATAAATAATAGAATACAAGTGATTTGTTAGGATAAACCATATTCATATTTATAATTTTATTTTTTTATTTCATATTGAGTATTCTCTCACATGATTGTGTCTACTCATATTTTAAATTCTTCCATATAGTCCCCAGTGTGTTTATTTTACCTTGTCACACAATTTATCTTTGTATGATATCTCATTGGGTCTATATAAATATTTCAAATAATACCATTGATAAAAATATCCATTATAATTCTGATATGGTTTCACATCAAACCATTACCCATTTAACCATTATTTACTTTATGGATCCATTGGTGATTATATATTACTTTGATAATTGTGGCCAATATAGAATCATCATAAGGACTACTGTTATGAATTTAGTTGAGCCATTGACCCCTTACTGAATTCATTGAATTTAAATGAAGGCCATTGAATTACTAAGCCGAATAAAATATAGTAGTTAAAGCTTCCTGATCACCATAATCTTGAATCCATTATTATGGTCATTATGGGATACAAATATTCATCAAATTATCAATTCCTGATAGTATTGAAGTGTTCGAATAATATAATTTCAATATTTTATAACTTTCTTAGATGATATGAGATTATTTAATTTGTCATTGGCCTTGATATTTAATTATATTAAATTTAAGGGGATGAATATGATTCCAATGTAAGCATTAGACTCTTAGATATTTTATTTAGTATGTAATCTATTTATTTATGTTTAACTAGTATATAATTATAGGATGTAGAAGTTAATTTTTTATTATTCATTTCTTAGCTCTTTCTTGAACTTTCTAGTCCAAATTCATTATTCTAGTTATATATATATTTTTAGTTGATATTATAGAGGAAATATCATGGAATTTGAAAAATTAAGTTATTTAACCACCACATTTATGTTTCAGTTATAGGCAATATAGATTAAGTATGTCTAATTCCATTAAACATTTTCCTCTTTTATTTATTTTAAACTATGGGATTCATTGATTGTTTATTCATCTAAATATTTTATTCTTCTCTACTGCTCTTGAATATATTTTTTAATATCTAATCCTTTAATATAGTTTAATTTTATATGTTTCCATATATCTTATTCTTCTCTAAACTCACATAGATGAATTTGTTATATAAAAAAAATATTTCGTTGTTATCATTAAAACTATCTAGTCTAGTGGATGTGAAATGTTGTTTTTAGAGGTTAAACTAAAAATATCTCCCTTTATAATGATCATATGTAAAATTTAATTAAAGAAAAAAGGGTAAAGAAAATAGTGTCTTATGTTTAAGAAAAAATTAAATCCATCAGATTGATAAAGGTAATATCAAGTGGATAACCCATAAATCTTATATAATGATAATAATATATGATATATTCTAGAATAACTCATGATTGGAATAATTATTTAAAGTTATAAGCCAATAATATATATATATTTCAATTATGTATAGACAATGATTTCAATTTGTTTCCCATATAGGTTCTAGGAATCTAAGGACTGAATAAAACTTCTCCAACACAATATAAGACATTAAAAACCATAAATAACAAGATCATGATTCATGAAACTAAACATGTATAAAAAATGAAGAATATTGTATACCTTATACCAATAATGGCCACCACTTCTACCATATTCAAACACATTTGTGATGAAGTCCCCTTAGGATCAACCAATGGGTTACATTGTATATAGTGCATCCATATGATTACTAAATCAATGAACATTCAGGTAGGACCCTCCTCACATCCATGAAATTATAGTATATCATGGTGGCTATGGTAGGGGATAATAGGGAAACATGGTTAATTATCTTAGATAACTTAGTCTTGGAATGAAAAAAAATCTCAATTTCTCAACCTTATCTTATATCCCTTGAGGAAATATTATTATTTTAGAAACATTTACTCATACATTTGAAAATGTAAGAGTAATGAATTTGGTTACAAAATCTTTATATGCACATAACCAATTAAATTCTCTATAATTTCATTATACGAATAAAAAACTGATTATAACCAATGTGCAGGGTTTAAATGCTAACACCTAATGATCTAATTCATTAATCAACCATTGGATATTTACGTGTTTTGTAAATGTTGATTTATTATAATTTTTTTATATACTATTTCATACACTTATAGTGGTTGAGTTAGTAGCATGACATCTTATATAATTCTTTATGATAATCCCTTATCATACTATATGATACAATAATGGACACATCAAATGTAAAAGTGTATAAGGAATATCTCTATCAACCTTCCAATTTATCCAAATCCTCATAAAATTAGTTTCATTTTACATTATATTGTATCATATATAGTACCTCATGAAACCAAACCCAAAAATCCTTTTGGATATCCACAAAACAACATTTTGAATTTTATTGTCAATTTAAGTTTGTACCATTTTATATGAAATTACTTAGCATTATCCATCCAAAAATCTATTTGGATGAAAACTAAAGAAATTTTAGTGCATCTATATAGGTTTTATAAAATGTAATATCAATTCATTCAATCAAAATGTATAGCCCCACAAGTCTTTTTAGCATTGAAAACAAATATGAGTTCTTGAATCCTTCATTTTAATCAAATAGTGGCCTCTAATAAGAATTTGTTCTATTCAAGATATTAGGGGATTTTTCATGATTTACATTAAATACATGGACATGTATACCTATGTACACACGTTTTATTATATAAAATTATGTTTTTTTATATGACCCCCATTCCATGACACCAGGTAATCACGAGGCGTAGAATATTTCAATCCCATATAGCTATGAATATGTTCTTGATGATTTGATTATATAATTAGTAAATCAATGAATACATCACATTTCATTCACCCTTATAGATGACCTAGAACATGTACCTAATCCAATAGATAAACTCATAACATTTGAAATTTAGTTACAACCATACATGGCTTTATTATATCAAAATTGAGGACCTAATATCATACTCTTTATATGATAGTTAAAACCCCATCATGGCTAAGATCTAACAAAAAAAATGACTAGTAAAAAACTCAATAACCCTGTGATTAGATAATCCTCATGAATTTCAAAATATAGGTATCAAATTTTTAATGTTCTCATGCTAGGTATCTCTCTAACCACATGTATTGATAAAATACAAATATGAAAAATGAACCCAAACTAAACTGAAAAATATTGTATGAAATTCAATGTGGTATACTTGGAGTTTCTATAAGGGATGTATTGAAACAACTTTCATGATCCATTTCATTATTTTCAAAATGATATAATAGAGAAATTGGGAATTTTATTTTGAGGGGGCTCATGGAATAGGAAGACTAGTAGATGAATGTATAGTCCAAAAGGGAATGTTCCAAGAACCAATTGGAAAGTTACTATTTTTGGATAATGATAGAGACTTATAAATCAAATAGTATTCACTATAGAATAATATTTGAGGTAGTGTAATCCAATAGAAAACTGAAGAAATCCATGATCATTGATGGGATCATCATGAATATTGGAAGTTAGTGGCACCAAATTTATTGGAAAGACCATAATATAAATTGTTGGGGTGGGGTTACTTTTTAAGTGTGATGTATTTAAAACCTTATTATTTTGTAAATTAAATAATGTAACAATGTTCTCATATGGGGTAGGATTAAGATTTATCCATGTAATTATTACCTTTTTATTCATTGTGCATGTTTATATTATGTCCCTTTTCTAAGAGTTGTGAGATATTGGGTCTCGTTCATTTCCATGCGGTGGCTGGGGGGTGTATTACCTTCTCAGTTATAGAACATTGAGATTACATGTTTATATGTTTTTGAGATCCTGTCCATGTTAAATGAGTAAGCATTTATAGGGTTTTTTAGACTATGGAGATTTATAGTTTAATAACTAATTTCAATGATTGTGATTCCCCAATTTTTAGAGTAGTCTACCAAAATATTCTTAGTAACATTATTTTATTTACAATTATCTATTTTAGTAGGAGTTATATTTTTTAGAAAAATTAGAATATTAATAATGAAAGGTTTTTATTGAGAAGATATATGGGAAAACATCAGATTTTGGAGGTTTCTAATTGGAATATGAAATTGTGTGCCATATATATTACTACAGAATCGATGATATGGTCTGAACATAGATAACAAAAATAAATTGCATGAAGAAAATATATTTTAGTATAAATAGGAATGAAATTGGATATATGTGTTTCATATGATTGATCGCACAACGAGGTATGTAGATTCATAAAAATGTCACCTAGCCTTGTTATATGGGGATGAGAACCTCCCACTAAGATTAGTCCATACATGTTATCCATTTTTTGATGATTTTTTTTTCAAAAACATAAAACCCAATTTTTAGGGTCTTATTTTCCCCTTTTGGGATAAAAAAAGATTATATGTAATCAAATTATATATTGGGTTTTTTTCACAGGCTTTGATTTGACTTTTTATAGATCTCGAATGAACAACCAAATCAAAAGTTATGATGTATTGAAGATAGAAATTATTTCTATAGATTCCATTATTTTTCCAAGGTAATCCCAAATTGTAATCCCAAGACTTTCACACACAGGTCTATACACCTAGGTTCACATGAACATGTATCGTTCACCGAATCCCATGTGTTGAGGTCCATGAACCGATTTTCATGTCCCCAAATTCCATTCACCCATGTCCATACACTAAGGTTTACTGCATGAATTACCATGACCTAGATCTGTTGGGACTATAAATAGACCCACATGGGTCCTTATTTTGAATGATGAGGGATACTAATAGAAAATGAATGTGGTATGATCATTGTTCACCTTCGTAATTCCATAACTCCCTCACTAGGGAAGCATGAACCCTAGTCATATAATGGATCAAATATTTGGGATACACACACTCTAGTAATCCTCAAATATTCTTACATGAGTGTGGCTTCTCCCTGGTCTCCTATAAGAGTGAAACTTTTACCAAGTCTCCTAATTGATCCTGAAATCTCCCAAGTCTCCTATATGAGAACGATTTCACCCATGTTTCATTCTTAAGAATGAATTATCCTAGGTATCATACCAAATATTAACTTCCTTTAGGGCTCATACATGAGATACACTTCACCTAGGTACCCCAATTAGGGTGAAACATCAATGAGGTATGTTCATCAAGTCAAGAATTTACAATGGCCTGTACACTAGTGAGATCTTCTTTTTTAGCCTCTAAAATTGGTCAAGTTTTCTACCATGCACCTACACTAGGGTGACCCTTATCCCAGGTCCCTATACATGGGAAAACCATTAACCCAAGCCTCAATACTTGGGTGACCCTTCACCCAAGCCTCAACACTTAGGTGAACCATTCTCCAAGACTCAATAATTAGGAGACCCATTACCCTGACTCAATAATTATGTAACCATTAACCTAGGTCTTCATATATATGAAGCACTTTTAACATTATTATAACTATGATACCACTTCTTCCATATCACATAATTAGGTCACTAATTCCCATTGGTATCTTTACCTGGACACCACTTTACCCATGTCTATATTCATAGGATTTAATTATCTATGGTCTCTATTCCTAGGCTTGAATACACCTAAGTCCCTAAACCTAAGATCTAATTCTATGAGGTCGTGATACAAATGATCCAATTCTACTTGGTCTCTATAGTTGGGATCCAATTCAACTCACTTTTTATACCTAGGATCAAATTCACCCATGTCTCTATACATTGCATCCAATTCATTAAGGCCCCTATACCTAGGATCCAATTCAAAAATATCCCAATGCTTGGGATCAAATTAACCTAGGTCACTGTGAATGGGATTTAATTCACCCAATTACCTATATCAGGGATCCAATCTATCATGGTCCCTATACTTAGGCTCCAATTCACAAAGGTCTGGATACTAGAGCTACAATTCACCCAGGTCCCTATATTTAAGCTCTAATTCACCCAGATCCCTATACCTAGGGTCTAATTAACTTAGGTCCCTTTAACCATGCTTTATTTAACCAAGGTACCCTACCTAGGTTCCTTACCCTATCCTATACATCATGAGTCGAGATTCTCCTTTCGGTTTTCACATATTATTTGAGTCGATTTACTCATATTAGTTTCCCAAAATTCCTTAAGTCAAGATACATGTTTTTGTTTCCCAAAAATACTCAAGTCACTATACTCATCTTGGTTTCCTGAAAAGAATCTAGCTAAGATACTCTTATTTGTTTCCTTGAATATCTCGAGTTGATATACTCATTTTTTCCCAAAAATTACTTAAGTTTTGATACGTGTCATGAAACCCCGAGATAACTTCACCTGTCTCACTTACCAAATAAAAACATCTATGGTCCTCCAATTATGTGTAATCCCAAAACATATCCTATCTTATTTAATTACTAATTAATAGTATGAACTAGAAAGTATGACCCATTCATAATCCCCCGTTAGTCTCTTATTGTTACCCATTTTATGGAATGTGAGTCCCACTAGGGCCTCATATTAGGTGTAATCCCCAATAACATCTTATAATACTTAGTTACCAATAGATAAGATGCACCATATTGGTATACCATGTGTAATCCCCACTCAATCTCTATTTGTCACCCCTTTTATGAAACATCATTTCACACATGGGCCTCCTATTAGGCGTAAGATACAACCTCTCTAGTATTCCATGCTCATATAGTTACCAACAGAAAAAGGTGCAGACATACACATATGTTCCTATTATTAAGATAAACCCCCATCCATACCTTCTCCAGTTTAGTTACTAACAAACAAGATGAACCAACAAGGTTAACACATGCATAATCCCTTCCCAATCTACTATTGTTTCCACTTTGATGGAATATACATCCCACCATGGCCTACTACAAGGTTTAATCCCCAATATCATCTTATCATAATTTTTTACCACTATAAAGGATGGGTCATAATAATTACGCATGTGTAAGCCTCACTAAATAACATACTATCGCCCCATTTATTGCACATGCTTTCTATAACTAAGTCTCCTACTTGGTTTAAGCACTAACCATTCTAGTACGAATTCATTATCTATTTTCAAAAATATAAAAGGTTATAAATCCATACATAGGAATCCAATTAGGTGAAATCCACAACTATATCCTCTATTATTTTATTACAAAAAATAGGATTAACAAGAAACTATAGCCCATGAATAAGCCTTGATGAGTCTCCATTGTTTGACCATTTTATAACATATGTATCCCTCCAGGGCCACTTACAAAGTTTAAGAACCAACCTTATCTTATCATATCTATTTATCAATATAAAAGATGATATATGTGGGAAAACAAAGAATAAAAACTACTCAATATCTTATCTTCTCCCCTTACATAGCACAATTATTCTATATGGGACTTTTACTAAGTGAAATCCCTAACCATTTATGTCTCCCTTAACTATCTATTTTCCAATAAATAGATTGATAGAAATATATATATATACCCCTATTAGGTTTAATTCACAACTATAACATCTCATATTTTGTTACTAATTAACATGATTAAGTAAAAGGGATATTCATGCATACATCCCACACCAACCATTTCTAGGAACCTTTCACCTTTTATTCATGGTCGTGTGAATATAAGTCGTATAGTGCCAACTATTATTGCATGACATTAAAATGAACTTATAGGTCCTATTACATGAAAATAAACTATATAAACTCAAATTACATTGGACTTTATTAATATTAACTAAGATATATAGGATTATTATGAAATTTTCAATCCCAACTACCAATTGGTCATAAGTTCATGGATATAAAAGGAACTTTATTTGGTCATGGTTTCATGACCTTAAAACGCCCCATGATGGTCTTAATCACATGAATATAAAAGGTAAAATGTTTCCCATTAAGGGGTATTGAAATATATGGGTTCTAGTTACATTTATAGGGATTTTTTTGGAAACCCCTATATTGGTCATGATCCTAACTCCAAAAAATATTATACCTAATTTTTTAGGAACCTAGTGCCTCCTTGGATGTTCGAAACCTCAAAATTTATTACATATATGTCTTTGAAGGGTGATATGAGCATGAACTCCCATAATCTTGACCAATGCACAACCCAAACATCACTGATAAAGTCCTATTAACTAAATTCCATTATAGAACAGGCCTACGATGACTAAAAAATGAAAGCACATTTATACATCAAATATAGAATGGTTTACCTGATGTGAATCCTTAATTAGGAAAGCATTTTGTTTACTATTCATTCATATCGATTATACTGCAATGATAGTTTTCTTGTTATCTCTTAAAATACAAATGAAATCAATGAAAAACATTCTTCAAGAGATCCGATACTCTAGTTAGTCTAAGGAAAACTGCATAAAAAATGAGGTTTTCATGTTCCTTTATCTAATAAAACATCAATCCTATGCAGTTTTTAGTTTCTAAAACTGCCTCATATCTAAGGTATGTAAGTCCTCTATCACCCACATAATGAATCAAACATCTGGTGGGGAATTCCCTAGTATGGGGGTTATATCTCAAAGGATCCACCCTAAATTTGGAGGCTAGTTTTAAAATCATCCAGCATAAGAAGATCCTTAGTTTGTCTGAGAAACAATAGGAAACAAAGTAGAAGGTGACTCCTATTTCTGTATAGAACAACTTCGAGTGCCTATCCCCAAAGTATATAAACAAATACGTTACATATATTATAAAGGTGGAAGAGGAAGACCAAAACATCCAAGAAACCATATAAGAGATTACTAGGGGCCTTTACCATTCACCGAGACCATTGTTATTGAAACATAATCCTAATTCTACAAGAATATATGGAAGAATTTATGCATGTCTTAGTCATTTAGACTATGGAACCTAAAAAGAGTCTATTGGGGGTATCCAAAAACTGAAAATTCAGAGCATTTTCACATACATACCATTTCAAGCACCCATATGGATTATTTTCATATTGTAATGACGTCTTGAGACCAATTCAAAATCACTAATAAAAAAATATTCAATATTAATCATAGCTAGCCTCAGTGACTACAACATGACAAGTGAAACTTCAACCCACAAGCTTGGGGTAATTTTTACACCATTATTATCTCCAGTATCATTAATTGGATAAGAATACAATTATATCATAGATATACCTCCTAAAAATAAAGTTTTGTTTCTTACGAATAGTTTCAAATTAGATAATGTTATCACCGATGACCCAATATTTTTTTTGCAAACCCTGATATTTCCAAAGAATAAATATATGTGGCCACATTCATAGCTCATACACCACCCAACAATAGTGAACTAATTTTAGTATAAGATCATGTTTCTCAGTTCAATTCAAAAATAGAGGATTTTGAGTCGATTAATGATGAATTTATTAGTTTAAACCTACCTACTATGTACGTTAATAAGGACAAAGCTGCCATACCTCCTTCTATTGACCCTGTTCAACTGGAGGGGATTTATTTCCCCATAAAGGTATAATTGAAACACCCTATAAACATTATATCATAAAAATATATCTATTTTCTTATGACATAGATTAATTATGAAGAGTTTAAACCATTAAGGGGATGTCAACCAATAGTCCCATCAGGTTGATAAGGTTTAACTAAGGTGGTGGTGCAACAAAAATTTCTATATACTCTTATAAACCAGATAAATGTTTTAGAAAGATGACCTACACTGGTAAAAATGGATATAATTTTGCATCATGGGTGGGTGTATTCCACCAACATTCCACCCATTTTGGGGTATCTTAAAATTCTAATATTTAATGTAATGGGTGTTCTATAGTAGGACCTCAACCATTTTTATTCAGGTGACATACAATGTTAATATCACTAGAAAAAAGAGGCTACCAAACTTAGATGATTTGTGTAAACCTTAGAAGGATCTAAGTTTTCTTTATACTAAAACCTTACAGTCCCATCTATTGGAATATAGGAATAACTCTATTATAAATTCCACTAACAATTTAACTCTAAGATGTGGAAAACCACTATCCCTGACCCCTATAATTACAAGAAACAATGAAATGAGAGTGTGATTGATTCTAATAAAATATGGAAGGGTTTTAAATATTATTCAGATATATTGATTCTCCAATTACTAGATAAAGTTTTAGATAACCTATAGTATGTGTTGTAAACTACCCTCATCCCTATGAAGTATCATAGTGGGTTATGACTGTTCATGACTATAACATAACTTATGAATGATTCAATTCATATAAACAGGTAAAGGGATTATATAGAACCATTATCATTGATAAATAAGTTAAGGATTTAAAAAACAGATACTATTACACTCAATCTAAAAATCATAAGGTGATATGATGTTGAGAGAACGAAGAATAAAATTTATTCCCTTTATAATGATAGGGTTCTAGGGTACTTCCTCCTTTCCTTCACAAATAACTTGATTTAGAAATCATGAAACTAGATTAATTAAGGAAGGATAATCACCCTAATTATTATACTTACCATTATATACTAGGTTCCATGATCCAAGAATGCTTCATCACCAATGATATCTAGAAAAAGATAGTTAGTGATGGTCAAGTTCCTTTGACAACCCCATAACCCCTATTATGTATGTGTTAACCATTCTACCTGAAGTAGGATAAGAAGAATGATATAATTCCCCACATGGGAATATAAAAAAGTTTGATGATAGGAATATTGAGAATATAATGGGTCACAAACATGACATCATCAGTGAATGACTGGATCTTCCATTCAACACCCCAATTCCCTCTTCTTTTAAGATTGTAGTGTCTTATAGTTCTCAACCTTAAAAAATACAATGAATTTGATATGGGTGAGATAAAGATAAATAATAATACCCTTGTATTCTTTGACCAATATAGAATCAAATAAAAATTATAACCTAAACATTAGAATATTGGGCACCGACCTACCAAATAGAAAAATAAGCTCTTCCCCACCAAATAGAAGAATGGGAATTATCCCCACAAATGAAATCAACTTATGATGATGAAAGACAATTCACATCTATCTCCATCCATATATTATTATAATTGCTTGAAGAATCATTACCTAGTGTAGATGAGTTCACCATTGATAGAGATGATTGTTGAACTATCCAATCCAATGGGGCTTAATATTTTTTTACCATAAACATCTATAATTGGTAAAAGAGATTTTAAGGATACCCAAATTTCCTCTAAAGACGTTTTCAGAAACATTATTTATTCCTTATATCACAACATTCATAGAGTAGCCACCTAGTTTCAATATCAGATAAGTCACTAGGGTCACAATGTGACTCACATCACCAACAACCCATATTTTCATTTAGAATGGAATGTATATTTACATGATCACTTTCTATAAATCCACTAAATCCAGAAAAGCTATGTCATCTAATGAACATATTCTTTAGTTTTAGTTCAAAAAATAAAATCTATGAAATATATTTATGGTGTATCTTCAGGGATACCTTAATCATGGTAAAATACTAGAATCCTCATGTAGAGGTTCTTTTTATAGTAAAATACGCTAGCCTACTGTATTTAGGGAATTTTCATTTCCCCACATCATTGATACACATTCAAAATATTGTTTAATCTCAAAAATCATAACATAATTCCCAAGATAGTAAGGGATCTCCATTATAGGGGTGGAACCATCGATGTCCCATTCATCAATATCTTCATATTCTACCCCCAAATTGATTTATATTAAGTAACTATCGCCTAAATCTAAAATTATTCCATATGATAATTCCAATCAAGGAATATATGACCTACAATGGAGGAAATATTGGAATAAATTTCTCAATGATAGATAGTGAATGGTATATTCCTTTCAATCATAATAGGTTCCTAGGTAATTCACCATTACCTTATAGAATAATTTAATTGAAATACCACTTATCAATAGACATGAAGAGGTAGAATTTATAGACCATTCTAATTACTTCACATTCCATTTATTTTATGGAAAAAATTAAGAGGTTATTCACCTTTAAATATTGGCATAAAAATCATATTGATGAGGGAATAATGGATTCATTGATGCTTGAATCTATATTTCAACCTTATGAACACCCATAGTAGAACCCACAATGTGTGAGAAAGAATCATGGTTTACCATATATTAATTATAGTAACAAATTTATATTCATTTAATCATTAGCATGTGGATACATACATAACTAATTCATTTGAGCATAAAATTTTAGAGATTACAAATATCATAAGACCTAAGGATATAGTAATGATAGACTATTACAATTATTGTACCTTACACTAATTATTGGGATATAAAATTAAATGATTCTTTATTATTATATATTTTCCCCATAAGAAAATAGATAATGGGATGATTAATTTATAGAATCCTAAGATGCATGAAATGTGTACATGATTCATTCTCACTCCAACCGAAGGGTTCAATGCACAATATACCACATAAAAGGAATAAATTCCCAAAGACATGACTTTAAATAGTGTATCATAAAATCCTAGCATCCTGAAGTTAAAGTATACAAACCAATTCCATTCTGCATAATTCTAAACTACTTAGATTTAGTGCTTATCACATTACACTAAACTACATGACATATATTCATTCTATATTAATTTTTCTCCATTTTATGTGTGACATAGATCTATATAGAAGGTTTCTTAAGTGTATTACCATATAATGTGGAGTTGTATTAAATAACCCTCCACTAGGATGATATTTTCTTCTATTTTCATAGAATTGAGACCTCATTCCCATCAGATTTCCTTCTTTTTTTAAGACACCTATCCATTTCATTTCAATTTCATTTCACATGTGATTTCTCTTTGTGTATAATTAAATTACCCATTTAAGAACTATGTGTAAATTGATTACCATACCATGGGGTACTTAGTGATTCCCATACCATCTAATTTGGATCTAGAAACCAAATTTTATCACCATATGCATCCCAGATATATGAAATTTAAAAACATCACCCTCATTAGACATAGTTACTTGAAATTTAAAGTCATAACCTAAATCAGTTCTAGATTTATTACTATAAATGAAAATTCAATCAGTATAATAAATATGACCATAAACTGTGTTTCTCATGAATTTTGCCAAGCTAGAATACCCCTCTAAGTATATCTAATACACCTTGGGAATTAAGGTCAATCAGGTCTACATGAGTTTCACCAGACTAGTCCTCTCATCCATATGGGTCTCTTTATAGTGATAAATGTGGAATTATAACCCAACACCATCCTTCCACCATTATTATTTTCTATTAAATGTGACTAATTTTCCAACCACCCATTATTTATTACACTAATATTGACACACATGGGATTAGGGGTTCTGGTTGATTATTTCAATTTACACAAGATGCACCATAATTAGTATTATAAAGACAAATTTCTTAATATATAAATTTAAAATGAATAACATGTGTTCCTCATCATAATAATATAATATTATCGATGTAATTTCCTTATCACAAAACTATAAATTGTGTGACACATGGTCATTGCTATATGACCCTAAACTATATGGAATGTAGTCCAACATGTATGAATATAAACTACTTGGAGTGTTTAGTTTTATATGACTATTAATTTCATGACCCCTTATCGGTTTATATAACCAATGATTAACATGCCCCATAATATATATTTATTTCTCACTCTATTTATTATGATTTTTAATTTAGCCTTCTCTTTAATCACAGAATAATCCTTTTTCACGAATAACCTATCTTTCACATAATGGTGTATACAAGATAATTAAAAATGTTTTTAGACATCTACCCTTCTAAAAATACCATTTAATAATTTTTATGTTTTATATATCATTAAAAAAACCTTGATTTGAGATACTCCTCTCAATTTATCCATTCACATAAGTTGGTAACATGGTTCCTAAATGATCCTAAAAAATCCACCTATGAATAGTGATTTTTTAACTTTAATATGATCATTAAACAATGTATTTTTTTTATTTTTAGAATAATGGACCCTTATTCCCATAAACTATTACATAATGGTGTGGCTTGGGACTCTCTATTACTAATGGAAGACCTATTCAAACCATCCCTGGTAGTCTTTCACTCATATCTATATTACTAATGGTAGCCCTAACCCAGCCATTCATCACTTAATCATCCTATATTAAGTCAAATGAAAACATTATTTATGTTATCAATATTATATATGTTCGAAAAAATTATAAAATACCCTTTTTATTATGACCTTTTACATTACATACGCTATCGAGTAATCTCTATATCACAGGAGAATGAACTGCATGAAGAATTTGTTGAAGATTTAGTACCTTAAACTATAAGACTTATATTTCCCTATTTCATGATGCTAAATTATATGAAATCCAAGTCCTATATATAAGGATACAAGCTATATAATGTGTAGTCCTTATCACATGACATTAAATTGAATGGAACAAATTCCACCCCATATGACTTTAAATTGCATGTAAGGGGTTTTTTTATATGACACAAATAAAAAATTCTGCTTCCCTATGTTAGAGATTGGTCTAAATTGAGGTCAGTTTTCTTTCCTCTAGAATTCCATAGTCATGGATATACCACCACACTGTAATATCATGATTCACCTATCCGATGACAAAAATTTCACCTAATAAGAGACACTTGTGGCTATATTCCTGACAACTTAGGATACATTGTGAGGCCTAGATATCATATCCTAGGTTAAGTTGTAGCTTATATTTCCATACTTGGTTCTTCTATATTGATGAGGCCTTACCAGATTCATGTCATATTCTCATCCTTATCTTACTAGGTAAACCATATATTTAACCCCTTCTCTGGTACATGATAAATATATGTATCAAAAGATTTTAAATTAATGAATAATGTGCGTATTGAATCCCATACCATGGGATATTCTAGTTTCCAAGATTACTTATTTTTGGATCTATCATAAATTCATTCTATGTTTAGACCCTATTAATTTATAGTCTCATCATTCATCTTGATTCGTTCAATATTAGACTCTTCACAGAGATGATATACATCTATTAAGGACTATAGGTGTCTTGATTTGTTTCATTCTAAGATACATAGTGAAACATAGATTTCTTATCCTTGTTCTTTCCACAAATATATATCCCTTATTTTTTCCAATAATTTTGAACTTAAATTGATTACACCTCTTTATTACGCATTTTATAATAGTATTGGGATTTACATTCAACTCAGGTTTTCTTCACTATATCTAGATAGTCTATCTCACCCTTTAGTCTATGTCATGTGAACATAAACCTTGATGACCCTTGGTTTGATCAATATGACCTTAAGATAGGTGAACCTATCTATGATATAGTCGATAAAACCATTTATCTTTTCCTATCCATTTCTAGATAGAAATCCCACCATATGGTCAAAATATATATGTCTATAAACCCCATATTGATTTGGCCAAAGTCGCATGATCTTAAACACAAAATATTTTTTTTGTGAAATTTGTGTGAGATTAAACCCCAAGATTTAATGGTCTAAATTACATGATCATATATTTAAAATACAAAGAAACACATGTTATTTTCCAATTTATAATCCATATTAGGTATACATAAAAAAATTAAAGTCTCTTCTCCCTAATCTATTCCCTTTCATGGTTTAGAAAAAAGTTATTTTGTGATATTAAAATGGATATAAAATTTTTGGGAAAAACACATGGAACTAGAAGAAGTTATGAAAATATTGATAGACCCTAATAGTCTATGAAAATTATAGATTATATATTTTTTACCTTTATGTGGGATTATTCCATTCCAGGACTATATTTTAATTCATGACAAGGACACCTCTATACACTGAGCAGACCACCCATTTATGTGATTTTTACCCATGAATTTTATTTTATATCCCATCACCCTTAGAATGTGTTAAATACATGTTGGTGTAACCTTTATGGTTCTCAAAACCTTCTTATATATCCGTTTCTATATAGAGATACTTTATATCTTTAATGTATGAATCATCAAAAACCCAATCCTATGAGTCGAGATACTCCTCTTGTTATCCAATAATCCTGAGTTAATTATTTCTCTTGGTTCCCCCTTTTATAATAATATTTGTAAAAAGGATTTAAATATCTAAATGGACCACTATATAAATTGATGGTTAAGAGAAAATTTTTCTTTGAGATACCCAGTGACCTTTTAAGGATGTTTTGGTATCCAAATAAATCTCTCCCTTAACCCCAAACACTATTCCCTGATGGAATGACTCTAGTATCTCCATTACTAATAGTTTATGTACTCCCACGAATTTAAATTTTCTATTGAATCAAAATATTATTATTTTATGATTTACTTTTTCTATAACCTAACTATTCAAGTGGACTCAAATAACCTCAATGTTACACATTATTTCATGATAGGCTCTTTCAAATATATATTATGAACTCCTATTCTTATATCATTTCATATATGGGTATACATCTACTATGATGGTCCAAATTACTTAAATCAATACATTCATCATGGAATTCACACATTTTTGAGTTGAAACTCTCATCTTAGAAAATTTATATTGGGTAATTGGTCCTTATCAAATGAACCTAAACCGCACAATGTATTATCCATAGAATAACAACCACAAACTACATGATCCTATCCCTGAGGATTTATATGTTTATATAATTTTATTATCATTTAAATTGGGATTTACCTCTACCTTAATAGATATATTATCCCACTCTTTAGTCAAAGCTGTATGAAAATAAACATAATAAATATTGGGTACAAGCATTATGAACGTGAACTGTATGAACCATTCTCACTGGTGGTCTATATTAGTATGATTAATCTCTCCATTAACAAAAATTTTGGTTTCACATAGGTTTATATAAATACAACCACATATTTTAGCCAAATTTATCTAACCTTTAACAATATCAACATTGGTCACAAATTCATGAACTTAAATTCCTAATGGAAATATATATAGTACTTTCCAAGTTGAAAACATATAAATAGAATGTTGAGAAATATTTTAGTCTATTTTATCTAGGAAATCACCTTATATAGCCTCAATTTTTTTTGAGAATGTTTAAAAGGAAAAGGAACAAAACTTTTCAAGTTGAAAAACTGAAAATTATGACCCATGGAAAAGGTGAGATCCTTCCCACTAAGACTCTTCATAATTAGGTTAAGAAATTTTTTGGGATGAAATAAAAAGATATAATTATCACAAGAAAGTCCAATTACCTCTATCAAATATAGATATATGCTCTTTAGGCCCACCAGTCAAGGAAAAAGTTAGAGGACACATTTGTTCCTAAAAAATATATCTTTAGAAAATCCATAAAAGTTTATAAGGTCCTAGTCATATGACCTTAAACATCATTTCATGTTGTCCATCCTATAAGACCTTAAACTACTTAGGGAAACCTATTCTATATGAGGTAATTTAATTTTATATGGACCATATCAATGTAATGGTTCCTAGTGTGAGGTTTCACTATCTCATATAGAGGTTGATTATAAAAAACTCCACACTAGAAAAGTATAACTATAATTTATCTTATACATGATACTAATCTACACACAATCCCATTATTAAGAACTATGTGAGGGTTGATTCCTATTTTAATTGGATTTGTAGTGATATTAAAATTACTTTTCTTGGACCAAACAATCAACATTTTTGAATTCCACATTTCTTAACATACATGTATTTTTGGATTTCCAAACCTAGTGGGTTTTTTTATCAAACCTATTATAAGATGATAAAATACCGGATTTGATTATTCCTATTGGAAACCTAAACAACTTGAGTCTAAGTTCAAATCGTGGTTCTAAAAAACCTTGATTTGTTACCTTCCTCTTGGTGCACATCCTCTCATTGGTGAACTTGTTATATAATCATACTATATGTTATGGTAATTTAGAAAAACATTTTATATTGAATTACAATTATAAATTTTTTATTCTAAATGAAACAAATTTTTAATGGGTGATGGGGATTATATTGGAATTTTTTATACACTTTTCCAGAGAATCCATGATACAATCCTTAATTGAATAAAAAAATCCATATGCAAATAAGAAAGTGTTTTTTATATATAGAAAACAAAAATTGAATTTTTATTTTATACATGATTTCTCACACACACAGGGATATAAATTCCTAAAGAATATTCCCCAGTCTGAGTAAGTGGTGGTTAGAATGTAAAACAGAGAGTAGGCCATGTATTTCATCCACTACTAATGAAAATATTGTTTAGAACCATAAATACCAATTTTTAGGGTCTTTTAGGAATGTTATATCAATTTAGAACACATACTATATAAAGACCCATACTACAATATCCAGGATTTGGTGCCTTAGTTTATTACATTGTCATAGATACAAGATTAGAATCCCAAAGGACCGATCAATTTTTTAGTTTTGGAAACCATATTATATACACTAAACCCATTTGACATTGGGAAAAGAAAGTAAAACATAATACATAACAAAGGATAATAAATTGAATCCTTGAAAACTCATTCAAAGATTTATTTTTCATAACCCAGGGAAATAAAAAAAAGGGTGATTTCTAAATCTCAGTAAGTGTCAGGTATAGTGAAATCTATCATGAATAAATAATAATAATAAAAACAGAAAGGTAAATAACTGAGTGCACATTTCATTAATCAATAACTTCAAGATAATATAGAATGAGTAAAATATGATCAAATAATTCCATATAAATAATCACATGATCTTAGAACCTGACCATGAATGATTTAACTATTCAATTAATTTGAAGGAATAACAATAATGATGAAATAAATAATTTTATACATTTAAAATATCAAGATATATCCTCTAGATAGTTACTGTTAAGATCAATCCTCTTTTTAGTTTATGCCTGTGAGTAGAAATACATTTGATTTGGATAACTAATTCATATCATGAGACTACCAATATATTGAAGGGAATTCATTACCCAGCCCCTAACCCATGTCTTTCATATCCAAATAACTCTTTATATATCTAATAATTGATTTAATTAATAAACAATGTTCCTTATCATCAAATATATTTATTGAGTAATTGAAACATATTTAAAATTATTTTCCCAGTTAATAAAATGAATAGATTATGTTCATTCACTAAAAATAAAAATAAAAAAAGGGTAAATACTAAATAATATAATAAAAATTCATTTCACACATAATTTTATCATAACATAATCAATAAATTAGAAGTTTTAACCTAATGAATGTAAATGAAGTTAAGAAACCCCATAGAAATTTGTAATTAGTCAAATCGTATGCCCCATAAAATTAATATTAATCAAATGAAAAATTTAATACCATGAATACAAATAGATTCATTATATGATGTGTCAAATGATAAGTACACCACAAAAAAAATAATAATTGGTGAATAAGGAATATATCTCATATAAATAAGTGAGATGAGAAACCCTTACCTTACATGGTGTGCACTTTAAACTCCCATATAATGTTTTAAATAATTTTATTAATTTATAAAAGAAAAATATTCATATTTATGATATCATATATGATCCTATTATATCATCTTATCACCATTTTGTTAATAATATTTTGTTATTATTCTTATTTTGGGTGTCAACTTCTTCATTTTCCTATGCATGTTTTTCCATGTAAGTAATAATGTTTGTGCATATAATATAATTACATAATATAAACAATTATATTAAGGTTATATATATTATATCTATTCACTAGATACATTTTTATAACCATTCTTGAATGGTGAACATGGAAAATGAATCACATCCCATTGTGGAGACAGTTGGCCGTACGTATGCATGAGCAACGATATAATTCCCTTAATGCTAAAAGGGTAAGTAAGTGGATGGTATATTAATTTTTACCAAATCAATAACATGTCATAATTATCATATATATTCATTATTTCCATCATTATACCAATACAATTAAAGTGGTGATGCAAAAAAAATTACACCACGATGTGGAGATGGTAAGTCATACGTACGCACACACGATGATTTCATTTTTTGTAGAATGGATAAAAAATGGAATATGGTTGTCCCATAATAATAATAAAATCTCATAATATATATTATTATATATTTAGTATTTTAGTATATAAACAACACATTAAAAGGAAGTATAATAAGAAATGCACTTGAATGAGTTGGTAAAAATGATTACCCCTTCTTTGGCAGACTTCCCTTAGATATCTTCTTAAAGGATATAGGGTTGGTATTTTTGGAAGACCATGACCTCAATAACATGGATAAGTATTATGAGAATATAAATGATTAGGGGTTTGTTGAGATATATGACTCAAAGTGGAGTGAATAAGTGAAGGAATGATTATCAATTTATAATTGAGGTGAGAGGCACTTTTGGATACTCTCAAAATATTAAATTAATACAAATTAATTTTCAATTCAAAATGGATCCAAAATGATTTATTTAAAATTTAAGATTATTATGGGTATTAATATTCTCATACAATAATTTTAATACAATTTTCAGTCACATTATTACTCTTATCATTTTTTAACCCTTATTTAATCCCTTTAACTTTTACTGTGACAACATGGTTTTTTACTCATTGAGGATTAATATAGTTACTATAAAATGACAAAAGACCCATAAATGGATCATATATTACATTTTTAACCTTATAAAAATAATATTTTTTCTAATTTAATAAATTTAAAAAATTTATATCATTTAATGAAATATTATTTATTTTAAAATATCATTAATGTAAATTTTGAGGCTATTCATTACCTTGACTTTTAAAAATATCAAAAGAACAAGATAAATTCTAAAAAAATAATTTAATACACCCCTAAAATAAAAAATTAATATATTAAATTATTTTTTCACATTAATTATACAAAATTTTATTTATTATAATATTATTAATAACATTTAGTTGATATTTCCACAAATGAAATAATTACTCCATCACTGTTGCGTAAGCATTTAAGGAAATTATCTATTCAATAAAAATTAAAAATAAATTTCCATGAAAAGTATAAATATTTTAGCTTAAAAATTTATATTTATATTTTAACATAGTCTCTAGATGACTCCTTATTTAAAATATTTTATTTATTAAGAATAGATTATGACATCTTTGTTTTTTCTTTAAATAAAATATTATAAATTTCATAATCACTTATAAAAGGAATAAAAAGACATATATTATAAATTTGAAAGATTATGGACGAAATTTACTCATAAAATAATATTGGTACATGTTTTAGGGTCGTTTACAATTCTTATATTATTATTTTTACTCCTTATTACTCGATTGTTACCCGATTTACCCTTTACCCTGGTAATAAAAATTACCAGTTACTTTACAAATTGGAAAAAATAAAACAGAAATATTTAATAAATTTGGAACATATATTTTCAAATATGGATTCCATTTTTAAAAATCCAATTCATAGAAGTTTCAAAAATTAATTTAAAATTAATCCCATAGATGGGATAAAACAACGAGTATTTAAAGTAAAAATGTTCGAAAGTTTGAAATGTTTTTATATCCAATTTAACTATGAAATTGATTTCAATTACCCAAATTGGATTTATTGAAGTATAATTTAACTATTAATAATTTAAAACCAATTTAAAATATAATTTAACTATATAAATAAATTAGATGAAAATGAAGTTTTCAATTAAAATTCTGTGTTTTTCACTATTCCTAAAAAAATGAAACTTCTCATAAAAATACCAAAAATTCACACTAAGATAATTTTAAAATTTATATTTTAAAAAATATATTTATTTTTTCAAATATAAATTTTAAAAGTTTCAAAATTCACTTTTAAAACAAGCACTCCATTAAAAGGTGACAAAACCGCCTTTAGAAAAATATAGTTTTTAATGCGTAAAATTGAATTTATTATTTTATTATATCTATAAAATCTATTGGATGAATGTAAATTTTTTTATTGAATAATAAATAAATAAATAAATATATTTTCTAGTATGTATAATACTATTCATTTATACCAACTTAACAGATAGGTTATAATGATCACATAATAATATTTCATTGTTTGTTTAAACTGGATATTTTGTGTAATGTAAGCTATCGAAGAGATTAAATATAAAAAGTGACATACCATAAAATATTGTGGTGTTACATAATACAATATAAAACTATAGTTAATGGTAAATATTATTTTATAAGATTTTATTTGACCAGTCATGTAACTATAACAAATACCTAGATCAAACATTATGGTTGTTTTATATTTGAATGAGTTTTGAAAAATACATTTTTTGTGTGAATATGTGCTCTATTTTTCACTGTTTTCTTGAAATATTATTTATGTGTGCCCTGTTCCTCCTCACTCATGTCCACACAATGAGGTTTATGTACTTAGGTGTAGTTACCCAGGTTTGCATTCCCATGTCCATATAGCCAAGTTCTCGCAATGATGAGAGGCATGTCACAAGGCCCTTAGTAAAAAATATTTTTAATTTTATTAATGTAGTACATGTGGGACTCATGGTTTATATAGAGAAAAGAGTTTTTTAGGTGTTTTTTCTCTTATTAAATAGAATCAGGTTGAAAAAATATTGTTTGAAATGGGTTGGTTTTAAATCTATTTTTATTGGAAGTAGTATATCCTTTTATATTCCCTCACTTACCCATTAAGTCATTATTCCCAAATTCAATCTCATGTTTTCTCTATAATAATGTGAAACCTTACCGATTACCCTCACTTAAAAGTTTTTTCTTAATTCGAGGGATGAAATGATGAACTCATTCTATAATCAAATCTTACCAATTGATTGAAAATATCTAATCCCCCAAAAAACATTCCAATACTCATAATCGTGAGTAGTGGGGAGAATCTAAGTGGATTATTTGTGCATTCTAGTGAAGAATGGAAGAATAATTTAGTATGCATAAAAATAAATAAATATCTCAATGTCTATATAATTCTTATCATTCGATAGAGATGAATAAAAAAATTATTCAAATATGAACCAAATTCATTAATAGGGGGTATGGGGAATATTATTTGATCAAAAAATTACAACATACTATGATATCACTAGAAAATTACAAAAAAATAGTTGAGATAAATAGGTAAAAATAAGACCAACTTAGCCGAGAAGTCATAGAACCATCCTCCTATCTCGAGTGACCAATTATTCATTTATAGATATTATCAAGATCATTCTTGCAGTAGATCCATATTACGCATGTTTCTCAAGGACACACATCTTGAAACTTTGATAATTTCTTCAAATTTAGTGACCAAATACTTTTCATGACCCTCAAATTCTTCCTCCCTTGATGATATTTACATGGATCATTAGAGATAATATTTTTTATTTACCCAAACAAGGGAATGAGTATTGATTTTTATTTTAGGTTAAGATTATTTTGTTTGGAAATTTCAATTTTAATCATTATTGGTACCCTTATGATGCTCCAGATCTATGGTCCTACATTAATGTAGAATTATCTTATATTGTCATGATAATGTATTCTTGACCATCATTCAACATATTTTTATAGAAATATTCCTTTATATTATGCCTTAATTACCTTTATGGAGCTGATTAATTTTCCTGTAGGTTCTCAACACAGTAGTATTTACATTCAAAAGAGCCTTACATAGCATGAGGTTCACTTCAATAAACCATATATAGCACATTATTAGAAATTATATTGGTTGAGTAGGACCCTTATGAGAGAATATTTGGAATATTTATATCTTTCCACAATGGTTTTGAACATTATGTGTCATGTAATTCATGCTAATCAACCTTCAATATTCGATGAATCATGCTATCTACACTAAAATATCTATACTCTTGGATTTCTTACATTTTCAAAACCTAAAACATGATATTTCCTTAACATAGGTAGCCAAGGAATACTTTTATCCTTCCATTATATTTAGGTACTGAATGATAAACTTCCCTAACATACCTTATTCTTCCATTTTGAACACCCACAATACCATGAATTCATTTATGTAAATTAAATCCATAAATTTCATCAATTAACCTCACTTAAAAAATTCAAAACACTAGTTTTAGTTGACCCTTTATCAGTATGTTCATCAATCATCCTAACCTTCATTTGACGAGGACTCATTTTGAAAATTTGACGAGTAGATTGAGTGCATCCCTAGGAGAAATCAATGCTAAACTATTTAAAAGTTTGAGGCCCAGTCATTATCCCCAATCAAAACCATGCACGTAAAAAATAAAACCATTGATTAATATAACATAAAATTCATCCTTTTGAGCATAGTAGACCTATTTTAACATCATAATCAGTAATAAACATTTGAATATTCTCTAAGAATTAATCCAAAATGAAAATTTTCATTTAAAAAATATCATATGTTGTTATTTCTCAGAAATAAATTTCTGAATTGTGTAAACAATAAGTTCATTACTTCTATATTTTAAAAAATGAAGTGGTTCGTCAAATCCTCCATGCTCTAACAAATCTTCATCCATCTTTGGATTATATGAAAAAGTTGACTACAAATTATCTTAGTCATATTTGATGAAGTTTAGATGATCTAGATCTCATTTTGGTTTTCATATTTATTAAATGGGTTCAAATTTCGTGACCTAACTTTTATGAACTCCCCAAGCACCCCCAATCCCAAGTTGAAGATACCATATTAAAAACACCTCTTTAAATAAACTTTGGTTGACCTAAGTTAATATCTAGTTCTCTATTTAAATACTTATTAATACATTTCATAGATAAATATCAATCAACATCATTAAACAGGATTCCAAATTACACATTTAGGTTAAATATCAAGAGGTATATTTATGAAACAATTTATCAAGCGACTTCATGTGGTTATTTGAAATACCTCATTAGGTTGGTTGGGTTGGTGTCTCATAGGAGGTGTATAATTCTAACTATGTCTTGATACATTCAATTAGTTATCCTTCCTTTAAAATCATTTATATTTCATGCATAGTGATCATTGTCAGTTGAATATTTCATGCATGGTTGATCGAGTTGAATACCCATAGTACCTTTATGACTTACGATGTTAATCACAATTTCTTTTTGTGGTTGGTTGAATTGGGGCTTGTGATCAGTTGAATAAAGTATCACAAATCTCTTGGTTTTGAAGGTGATTTGGGGATAAATACATTTACACAGGGGATTCAACTGTATACATTACTGAGAAATTAACTATAATTTTTTTTAACATTTTAACGATATATAAATGGCTTATGGAAACCACACATTCACAATTACATATCATATTCTAGAGAATGAGATGATGTTGATGAAACCTCATAGAGGAACATTAAAAGGCCTTACAAATGAGAGATTTACCCTTACACAACACATAAAAAAACACAAAACAAAATACAATCCAAATTAATATTAACTATAGAAAATAAAAACAATTAAAAGTAAAAAATTAAATGAGTTTTATAAATAAAATTATAGTATTTAAAATTAATTTAATTCTTTCAGTTATTTACCAAAATTAATAAAATAGGTAAACACCATTATATGATCCATTTTTTCATTCAAATTAAAAAATTTCACCTAATAATGAAGATATGATGAATACCCAAATTTATTAATGGTTTAGGAGATTTTAACACTGAATTATAGATAAATTTTTCTAAAATTTCATTTTTCATCACTCCCCCAAAAATATAATATTTTACTCTAATAAATTAAAAATAATTATTTTATTTAAACGAATATTCTTAATATAGAATATTTTACACAAAATAAAAAAGAATAAAATCATAGATTCATATATTTATTGTATTAACATGCTCATAAATTAGTTAATTTTACTTCTATACTTCAATTAAGTTCATGTTATAGAACCAGGAGTGAAATAGATATATTAAAGTGGGAATATATCTTTAATATCTGGAACTTACCTTTATCCCTATTTAATGTGTTTCTTATTACAGGGTTATAATTACCCCTTCATTGGTATAAATTAAATGATATTTTTTTAAGGAAAATACCCCTTCATAATTTAAGAAGAATATTCTCCTAACTTGACTAAAATATTTTTTCAAAATTAGGAACGTATTTAATTTTTCCCCTACCATGTATTGTGTAAAAAGGTTTTTTTGATATATATATATATATTTGAATTCATTACTCACAACAAGATTGCATAATGTCTTATAGTTTCATTATAAGAATCAAGTTTCCCATATTTCTCTACTTTTATAGGACTTATATAAATATCTTTTTAGTTGGATCCCTAATATTTTCTTCTATAAAGAGTCCAAGTTACCATTAATTTTGTTCAAAATTTCACTGTCCTCATGTTATAATTTAAATTCCAAAAATAAAATACCACTCATACTAATTTTCACGTTCTATAACAATAGATTCATGGAAATAGTAACCAAAATCAACCAAAAATCATTTGACACTAAATTTTTTAGAACTAATGAAATACCTCCCATATAGCATGGTAATTTTCATTGGTAGGATATCATTCATAACTTGTTTTAAAATCAATATAAACTCTAAAAATATATTCAATAAAAAATTCATATATTATGAAATTATCTCCAAAATAGATTTAGAATCTCCTTGATCTACGTTATTTTATGTAAAATACACATATAAAAGAAAAAAAAAGAATAAAAAGTATTCACATTCAAGGTTACTTTTATCCCCCCATAGTTATATATGAAACAATTCTAGTTAATTACATAATTATTTTTTTAATAAAAATAGATTATAATTATTTTTACTAGTGTGATAGAATGATAAAAACTGGGGTTTCTTTATTCATTATTACCGGGGAGGAGTTCAGATTCCTCCTTTTCTTTTTTTACAAAAGTCTTCATAATAATGCTTCACATGTTTTCCTTTCAACTTGAATTGATTATTCAATTTATCTCCCTTAATCTCAAATGCACTAAATGATAATGTATTAGTTAATACATATGGACTAGTCCACATGAAATTAATTTTTCCTAGAATGAGCTTCATTCTTGAATACAATAAAAATAATTTATCACCAACACAAATGTATCTTATCTAGAAAATAATATCATAGATATAGTTATGGCCTAATAATTTTATAGTATAGTTTTCTTGTATTCCACCTTAGCATCTCCCTAAGTTCCTTCATCTGAAGCTTACTCTGCTCTCCAACTTTGAAAAACTCAAAGTTCACTATATTCACAACCTACTATGATTTAAACTAAAGTTATAGTGGTAATTTATAATTATTTACATAGATAATTATATAATATAAAATTTTTAGGATATTTTTAAAAGCATCCATGTATTCCCAACATGAATTTTCAAGCTTCTTAATCCAATCATTTTGGGTGGTTTGAAATATATTATTTAGAATATATATTTTTTTCTCTATTTAGAGCCTTTTTATACCCATTTTTTTGTGGGTGATATCTATTTTAGGCCTTATGGGGAACACCATATGTCTTTATAAGGGATTCTATGTTCTAATTTTATATGTGTGTTCCTTGGAAACTGATTATTTCTTCAGGAACTCCAAATCTAAAAAAATTATTTATTTTATAAATTAATTCCAAACTATTAAATCAGCAGTTCTTTTTTATTTTTCTGAAATACACATAGAAACATAAAACTTTAATAATAATTTTCAATATAAATAAAATGAAATAGTAAATAAACCCATAAAATTTAATTCTTATTTTCTAAATGCAACATAAAAAATTATCATTTTCAAGGAATTTCATGCATTTTAGAAAAACCTCAAGTATGTTTACAGTTTATGCATTATTTATATAATTTATGTGAGTATTTAAAAATTGATGGATAAAATAAAAAAGCTCATAAAACATTACTAAAAATTACATGATGTCCAAAATGGTTTCGATGAGAAATTTTATGATAAAATATAAGAACAACCTTAACTTCTTCCTTAGGGATTCATCTTCTAATTTTTTGGTTGTTACAATTTTTTTATAAATACAGATCATCCAAGACATAAAAATTCAACTCAAATTTCAATTTAAATGTTTTATTCCCAGTAAATTAGGGGGTTCCTTGAATATTACTATAGAATTTACTATATTAGTATACCAAAGACCTTGGGTGACATCATATAATTTCTCACCAAAGGAGTCATCAAGTTTTATTTCATTGGGTGATTCTACCTCAGTAGTGTGAGGATGTATACTCATATGGTTTCAACTATACTTTCACAAGAATTATTTTCCTTTATTTATAAGTCAAAATAATAAGTTAGAAACATCTACATTACTATCCTTGGATTTTATTTAGCATTCCTAATTAAATACCCGAGTTCATCATGATCATTATAAACAATTACTTTTTTTTCCAAATAGGCATGATAAAATTTTTTTCTAAAGAAACTATTACTGTTAGAAACTTCTTATCTATTATTTTTTAATATAATTGGGATGTGTTCAGCGTCTATGAAGTTTATTCCATCACTTGTGGGTTCCCATTAGCATTCCTAAATCACAAAACTCCTACAAATTTGTTTAAGTCATCACATAGTATCTCATGGAAACCATTTCCATTAGATGATTAGATCATGGAGGCTATGGAAATGATGTATTTAATCTTATAAAAACCTATCCATTATGAATTATCAAATAAAAATTCATTCACCTTGATGATTAGATTAGTTAGGGGTAAATCAATATTTATAAATTCCCTAATAATCTTTCAATAAAATCTTGCATTCCCTTAAAAAATATATAATGTGTCTCAAAGTGGTGGTGTAAATTATTATATAAATGACATAAAATTTCAACTTATCCTATTCTATTAAATATTTTTAAATTGTGTGGCCTAAAACATTTACATTATCCACCATGAAATGAAAATTTTAAAAATATAAAACAATATCACCCTCAATGAACATGCTTATAACATTTTATATAATCTCAAGAAAAGTTTCCAAACATTTTCTATAGACTATAAAATCATCCTGGAATACCACTAAGTAGATCCCAATTAAGTCTAAAAAGATACATACCATGAAAAGTTGAGAGGTATATAGGGCATTAAAATTCCTAAAGTAAATCCTTTGGTAAGAAAAAATATAAAAGGGACAAGTTAAGGTGTTCTTTTACTTGTTTTTTGGATCCGTTGAAAGCTAAAAATACTCAAAAAATATATAAAGGAGTGATTGTTCCTAACTATCCTATATTATATTTTTTTTAAAAAAATGGAATGAGGAAGTTGTAATTTTAGGTCACATAATTCAACGTCAGGTAATTAATTCAAACACTCTATCTATTCTGAATCCTTAAGAAAATTAACTCATTTCTCTTTTTTATTATTATGTATCTAGTTTTCTATGGGAAAACTTGAATATGAATAAATAATTTGGATATTGAGATAGGGTATATGATTCTATTTTCTAAATGATTCTATATAACATTTTTATGAAATCCTTAAGGGTTGGGTTAATTTTTATTTGGGGTTTACTCTTTGGTTAAGATTTATATTCTATTATAATCTTGTATATGCTGGTGGTAGGGATAATAATTTATAAATACCCTAATATCTGGCCTAAAACCATAATATTTTGTCTCAGAATTTTAAGAAGTTAGGTTTATTATTTGGGATTGAATTTGTTTCAAATTATTCCTAAAAATTTCTCATTTTTATTTTAAATAATAATATTTAAAGTTGAATAGAAGCAACATCAATTGCAATTATGGTGGGGGGGGGGGGTTAAAGTTATTTTCAACTCAGTTTTATCAATGATTCCTACCTACACATGTATAAAATATGTGTTATTGATAGTTTTGTGTAAACCATAGAAATAAAATTCCTTAAAATAACTTTCATCAACACACATAATAATTTCTTAATTTAACTAATTTTCATAAATATATTTTATTTAAAATTGTTTTTTTTGAATATTCTATTAATTGAATTATTTTTTAAAATATTAATATATATTCTTATAAATAATAGGGAAACTCAAAATGGTTCAATGTAAACATATAATTCTCACAATGGGGGTACTTCACTGAATAACAAACATTAAATTTCATTTTATATCCTTCAAAATTAATTTAAATTGTTCCTTGATTAATATTTATTAATTTTTGGTAGTATAAGGAAATGTACTTCCTAGTATGTTAAAGGATTAGACTATATATATCTCTTACTCTATAACCAGAATATAGAAATCATTAGGGGAGAAAATCCCTTTATTTTTACTATCATATCCTCTAGAACACTAACTAGGTTAGAATTTATTTTCTTATAATATTGTTAAATCACTCAGGTGGGTTTTAGTTCTCCTATATATATGGAATAAGAAACAAGGAAATTAGTCACATTAATCTATGCTCTTGATCAAATCGTGCTTTTGTAAAAGTGAGTTCTTTTATAGTTCAAGGGATTGTGAATTAACCTAGATCATGGAATTTCCTAGGTATTTTTGGGTTAATAGAGAACTATTAATATTTATATCTATATTTATCATTTATTTCACTTATAATATCCTATTTATGATACACATATCCTTCATAAAACTTTTGTACCTTAGGATTTTGGGGATTACCTCGAGTAAAGGTATGTTGATCTATACTCTTTTCAATGTATCTGCGATCTATTATTGTAAGGTTTATTCCATGGTATTATTAGGTGGTTTAAAAATTATTGGAAAGGTAGATTTTGGTCAATATAGTTCATCAATGTTTCATTTTTACCTATTCTTCTTCACTTGGGGTGTTTATATAGGCACTTATTCTTCTGAATCCTTATCATTTACAAATTCTTCCAGTTCACAAGGCTATCCACTTATAACATCCATTTGGGATAGTAATTCTTCATTGTTTCTCAAATACTCACCAATAATTAATGAAATATAACTAAAAATCCATTTAGTGTTAGGAATGACTAAGTAAGGATTTTTTATAAACCATGATATTTCAACTCATTGATGGTAATCATGATTTGGTTGTGCTGTTATTGAATCTCCTTCAGTGTTGAATCATGAATGTTTTTAGACTTCACATGGATTTTTTCTAGGTCCTACATCAATGGTTCATTTTCTTTATTTTATTGATATCTTGAAAATGGTTGAGTTATCTTTCTCTAAAATGGTGTTAGTTATAATAATTATTGAAAACATTAATGGAAGGTTGGTCTTTGTTATTGTTGGTTCCTAGCACCAAATTGAGTTATAAAATACTCTCTAACCCCTTGATTTATACTTGTATTATTATTGTAAAATATTTATTAAATTAAATCATAACTTTATTTCACTAGTGGAAAACCATAACCATAGTTATCTAAGGTTTGATAGAGCTAGAAGGCTTGAGGAGGTGTAGTAGGTGTGTTCTCTAAAACATTGTTCACAAAAAACTATTACACTAGATAGTTTAGGTCTACCATATTTTTTTATATCAAGGAGAGTGAGAACATTGTACCTCATGAACTCCAATTAAGTAATTTCTTATATATAATTATTGATATTTTATATAAATCATCTTTATCAACTCATTGACTTCAACAATGGATTTGTTAACTAATGCTCCTCTAGAGGAAACACCCAAAATATTATGATTATTGTCCATAAATACATAGTAAAAGAATACCAAGAAATAATGTTATTCTTAAGTTTGGTGTGGTAAGGATATTAAAAACAATTATAATATTCATCCAAACTTATAAATGGGTTTTCTACTTTCTGGTTTGATTACATAAATCTCATTTCTCAACTGGGAATTCCTTGATGAAAATAATTATTTTTAGGATTATTTCTAGAGGAATACCTTGTTAAGTTTTTCCTAGGTGGTGATATCTCAAGCCTTTTGTTTTAGATAATCTCCTTGGAATACTCTTAAATTGATAATGGGAACACTTTCTAGTTTAACTATTCTTCTAAAACTCCTCCATGTTTGAACTTAAAGAAAATTATATTTAATTCTCTTAAGTTTCTATTAGGATCCTCTCCATCCAAGCCATGAAACTTTGGTAGGAATTGGATCATCAAATATTTAATATTAGATTATTATTGGTTATTAGATTGTTCAATCCAATTATTAATGTTGAATTTGGGTGTATATAATTCACTCAAGGTACTATTTAATTGGGAGATATCATCTTCTATATTTTCACTCCCTATGGTGACTCTAGTTGAAGAATTAGATGAGGAGTGATAACAAATCAATATAATTGTGAAAAAATATATCTCCACTTATTTAGTGATTCTTAAATTCTTCATTGATGAACACATATTTCATTCAACCTATTGATCAAAACCAGTGAGATGAGATGAACTCGATCTCATCATTTTTTGAAATCACATTAAATAAAAGAAAAACACAATAATGACCTCCTTGAAAATGGTTCTGGTTTAATAAGAGGAATGTTATGAGACCTTAAAAAAATATTTTAAACATAAATTAATACAGTTTTAGTGAGAGTTAGGTATCCTTCATAGAGGAGAGTGTTTTAGGTGTGTTATTCTCATGTTTAATGGGTTTGGTGTGTGAAAATAGTGATTGAATTTAGTTTTATATTAAATTTAGTTTTAAAGGAATTGGCTTGAAATTATATTTCCCCTAACATTCACTATAAATAATTATTCACTATTTAATCTCTTTTTCTCTCTCCAATAAAATGAAACCTCACTTATTACCATCACTTGGATGTTTTGGATTAATAATAGGGACAAATGTTTTAATGAAATATCTAATTTCACTAACATTATGATCCAAAAACTCAAATAAAACTTATATGAGTCCACTGCTCATAATTTTGAGAAATGAGTATAATCTAGTTGGATTTTTTGTGGATTTTAGTGAATAAGGGAAGAATAATATAAGAGTCATATAAAAAATGAAATCTAATAATTTCGAAATAATTCAAATATTTTCCAAAGTGATAAAAAAATATTTATCAACTAACAACTAACTTCATTAATAAGGTTAAGGTCAATCTCTTTATCTCAACCACTAATGTATTAGTATTCCATAACTAAAGTCTTAAAAAAAATTGAATAGATAATGTATATAATTACATACTATCTAAATTGAGAAGTTATAGAAAAAGACTCTTCTTATGATGGAACAATTAGTTATTTGTTGAGATTTTCCATGACTTGATTGTAATAGATACACTTTCTATGGGATTATCATAGAATCACATCCTAAAACATTGATAATTTATTCAAATTTAGTGCCCAATTCCTCTGGATGTCCGTCCTCTTATTCTTTTCTAGATGATTAACATATAGGTCATTGGGGAGAATCTTTTGGATTTGGGTAAACCAGAGAATGAGAATTGATTTTCATTTTAGGTTGAGTTTCTCTAATTTATAAAATTCATTTTTAATCCTTACTGGTACCCTTACTCATCTCCTGATATTTGGAACTTACTTGATATAGTGTGCTCATACCCTTATATGAGATCTCTTAGTTGACTCTTACAACAAATTTTATTTTAGGATGATACCATTACATGATACCTTAATTACCATTACATATATGAGGAATTTTTCTGTATAACCATGATACTATTTAATTTTAATTCATATAATCCTTACATTGCATGACGCATGTGTTTATGACCCTTACTCAATGAATGATCATCCTTTATAAAGGTTGAAAACGATCCTTATATGAGAATTGGTGGAGTATTTCTACCATTTCGTAGAAGTTTTGAACTTTACACGTCTTATGATTCAACATACTCACCCTTATATAGCTTGTGGAATATTCCATCTACCCTGATATAATTATGGTATTGACACATTTACTAATTCATATCCTGAAGCATGATCTTACTTTTATATAGTAGGCCAAGAAACAGTTTTATCATTTTATAGTGTTGAGGTAGTGAATTATACCCTTCCATAGCCTACATTATTCTTTTATTTTCAAACAAAGACAACATCATGACTTCATTTGTGGAAATTAGATCTTTCAAATTCACGAATCAACCTCACACCCAAATTTCAAATACTATATTTAGTCGATCCTTCATCAGAACGACCTTCAATCATTCTAAACTTCATTTGATCAGAACTCATTTAAGAAATTCAAAAAGTTGGTTAATTCACCCCTATGTAAACCCATAGCTAGACTATTTAGGAGTTTCAGGCCCTATGACTATCTCTAATCGAAAACCTTCACAAAAAATAAAGTAAAAAATAAAATAAAACTAGTGACCAAAGTAACATCATATTTGTCCTTCCAAGCCTAGTTGAACTCCTTGAACCACATATTTGATCATAAACTTTGATATTTTATTTTAGCATGAATCCTAAATGAGTTGGTTCTTTAAAACACTACTTTACATTGTTTTTTTCAGAAATTTTTTGTTTGAATCTTGAGAGAATCATGTTTAGTACTCTGATCATCAAAAAAACCATCCACTATGTACTGCTTAGACAATTATTCATCTAAATTTATATCCCATGAAGAAGTTGGTCAAGGATCTTCTTGGTTTACCATGAATATGTTATGATGATATCAGGATCATTTTGGTTTTATTTATTACTAAATAGGTTTAAACATAGTGACCCAACTTTTGTGTACACCCCAATATCCCCAAATCCTATGCTTGGGATACCCTGTTCCAAAATCACTAAAATGTACTTGAATCAATCTCGATTCATCTCTAATTATCTATTTAGATCTTTGTTAACTAATTAAAAAGATACCAATTGATTTTTATCCTCAACCGGGCTTCAAACATCCAATACAAGGTTGTCTATCAACCAGCAGGTCAAAGTCACGATTGATCAAGAGACTTCATTTTGTTGGTTGAAATGTATTATGAGGTTCATTAGGTTGGAGCCTCATGTTAAGTTGAATTATCATGGTTTCTTGAAGAATGCATTCATTTGGTTTTCCATTATAGTTTTTTTGATTTTTTGAATGATGTTCATGGTCATTTTAAGCTTTCATGCATAATCAATCATGTTTAATACTTGTGAAATCTTGAGTACTTTCATGGTTAATCAAGCTTTCTTCTTGTAATAACTTGAATTAGATCATTAAGACATCTGAGAATAAAATATTAATTATTTCGGTAACATGAAGGTGGTGAAATTATAAATGAATTTATATAGGGGATTAACCTTTATGTAACCCTGATAAATAATCCTTATTCACATTGTGGAGCATGATAACCACTGATAGTTAGCTTTTAGAGGTAACACCTTCACCTATATGTGGCATTTTCTGGTCGATGGGAAAGCCTTGGCATAACCTCCTAGAATAACTTTGAATAGATTATCAAATACTATACTTACCATTTTTCTACATATAAAAAAATATATAATTAAATATGGGATAAATTCATATTATGTTTAGTAAAATATAAAAAATAAAAAATAAAAAATTAAATTATTTTTAATAATAAAATTCTTGGATTAAAAATAATTTTGTCTTGAAATTAATTCTAAAAAACAATTAAACATATTAAATACATGATTTCATTCATTTATCATTTATATCCCTAATTTCACCAAAGTTTGAAAATTTTATTAATACTCAGAACATAGAATGGTTTGATGGGATTATAACTTTGAATTACTGATAAAAATTTGTAAAATTTTAGGTTTCATCCTTCACATTAGCATTGATCTCGATGGAATATATGCTCAGGTTTGTGTGCCTATGTTCATAGGAGAAGAAATTATTCTCCCAAGAAAATACACCCATATCCTCTATATGAAGAACCATTCCCAAGTCCCCCTAATAAAAAAACAGACACCCAAGAGTTTTCATTTTGGATGGTGATGTGGACTTCTAAAAGACAAATAGAGTTATGAGCTCTGTTCAACCTAGGTTATCTAAAGCCCCCTTACTAGCGTGGAAAGCACCCTGTTTATCTTGGAGATTGTATAATATGGATCCAAATTATATATTAATCTTCATATATTCCAACCAAATCATGACTTTTCCTAAGTATTTTACCTAAGTGTGACTTTTCCAAGGTCTCCTACATAATCATGACTATACTAAAGTCTCCTAACCAAGAAATACTTCACCCAAAGTATACTACATAACCATGTTTTCCCTTAGTCTCATACCTGAGTGTGAATTCTCCATAGTCTCATATCTAAGTGAAAATTTTCCTAAGAATCACCTCTAAGGTGACATTTTTTTTAAGTATCTCTGTTAGGGAGATCCTTAGTCAAGGACCCTATAACAGGGAGAGATTATTTACATACCCCTATACTGTGGTGAACTTTATCTAAGGCCCTTACACTAGGGAAACCCACTGAGAAGTCCCCAACTCTTGGAATTCCCTTCTCTTAGGCCCCAATACTTGGGGAAACCTTTATCGGAGCATCAAAACATATGTGATGCATCACCCAAGCTTTAATAATTATAGGACCATTCACTCAAGCCTCAATAATTATGCGACCCTTCATCCAAGTCTTCATATATGGTTTCCACTTTCCCTTGGTCCCATAACTAGGGAGACATTCTACCCTAGTCCCATAATTAGGGATATCCAATTCATATAGGTCTCTATATCTGGGATCTAATTTTCCAAAATCCCTATATGTGGGCTCAAATCCACATAGGTCTCTATAGTAGAGCTCCATTCACCCATGAATCTGTACCCCAACTCCAATTAACCCAGATCTCTATACAAAGGAACTAAATCAACCATGTTTATATATTTGAGCTCTATCAAACCTAGGTCCCTATACCAGGGATCCAATTTTCCCAGTTCCCTAGGAATAGTCTCTAATTCACCCAGGTTTCTATTTTTGGGATCTAATTCACCCATGACCTTATTCTTGGGATCCAATTATTGATGTCCCTATAGTTGGGATAAAAATTACCTAGATCTATATACCTGATATCTAATTCACCCATGTACCTTTACAAGGGATCAAATTATCCATATTACATATACCTATGCTTCAATTCATCCATCCACTATTCATGAACCTAGTCCTATCTTATACACCTTGATACTATATAGTCCTCTTGGTTTTCACATATTCCTCAAGTCAAGATAATTATATTAGTTTATGAAAATTCATCAATTTGAGAAACTTCTCTTGGTTTCACAAAATTCCTCGAGTCAAGATACTCTTCATGGTTTCACAAATTTCCTTGAGTCAAGATAATCCTCTAGGTATCCCAGAATTTCTCGAATTCAAATACTTATCTTGGCACCCTAAAATTATTTCATATATCTCACTAAGAAAATAAAAATCACTATAAAATCATTTTAGATTTAAAACATAAACATACACACTCATATTTAGTAATTAAAAATAGGATGAACTAGAAAGGGTATCCCATGAAAAATACCCAACAGGTCTCTAGTTTTCACCCATTTTAAGGGAGAAAAATCCCATCGGGGCACCTAAATAGGTGTAAAACCATTATTATCTCTTATTTCCATGTTTACAATCGATAATATGGGTATTATGGGAATCCCATGGATAATACCAACTCATACTTATATTTTTACCCCTCTTACGACACAAACATTTCATACTAGGGCCTTATACCAGGTGTAATCCCTGGCCACTCTAGTATTACTTCATCATCAATTAACTAATAGATAGAGGTGTTGAAATACATATATGGGACTACTATTGTGTGAAATCCCCAACCGTAACCTCACATAATTAGTTTCTAATAAATGGGATGAACTAGAATGGTAATCCTGTGCATACACACTACCTAGTATCATGTTTCCACTTTTATGGCATATGAATCCCACCAGGGCCTCTTACTATTTGTAAGACCAAGACTTAACTTATTCTATATAGATAACAATATATATAATGATCAATAAGGATAGAAAATGAATAATCCCCACACAATAATCTATTTTCACTCCTTTTATAGCACACATGATCCATACTAGGGCCTTTGATTAGGTATAATCCCCAATCATTTCATCTCTCTTAATTATATCATTTATAATAGATACTCAGATAGACAACCATATATTGGCCTTTTATTTGGTTATATACCCAACCATACACTCTTTATTTTAATTACTGGAAAATAAGATGAACCGGAAAGGAAAACTCATATGTAAGCCTCACTCAATCTCATGTTGTCACCCATTTTAAAAAATAGGCATATTCTTAGGGCCTCCTACATAGTGTAATCCCCTACCTTATATTCTCCTACATAGTTAATCATAAATAGAATTATCCATAGGGTTAAAACATGCATAATATAAACTTAATATTTTTTATCTTTCCTTTTTTGTATATGTGATCTATATGGGCCTCATATTAGGTGTAAATCCCTACCATTCTATTCTACCACAAATATTAAATAACTAATATAAATAGGGCCAGAGATCTATATATGGGCCAACTATTATGTCTAATCCCAAACCATCCCCTCTCTTGTGTAGTTAACAACAAAAGGGATGAACCAGAAATTTTCACTTATGTGGAAGTCCAACACTAACCATTTCTCAGAAATGTTTACCTAGTTATCCAAGTTTCATGAATCTAAACTATAAATCCATAGAATACATAGGATGCCTCTCTTTGGTTCAATCCCATCAACCATTTAGTTATGGTCACACAACCTTAAAAATAATATAATTTTATTATGTTTATATGACCTTGAATGGTACCACGATGATCCTTATCACATGATCAAAAAGTGCATGAAATTTATTGTTAAGAAGAATGGAATAAAGAGGGGTTTTATTCCTTTCATAGGGATACATAAGAATATCCTCTCATGAGCCTAATCTCAACTACACAAAACCTCATAACACCTTTTATGGGAGACTAGTTCCTCCTAATATTGATAAAAAATACAGTGCCTACATAAATGGATTTAAAATATAGTGTCACTATATACCTGGATAAAATAAAAGACTATGTAATTCAAATATACAATGTCATTTTAAATTTTGATTTTCTGTAAATAAATTTCCTAAGGAAAATTAGATGCATTTATAATGTTATTTGGAAGGATTAATAAATATGAAATAAATATTTTAGAGAGTCCCAGTTTTGGAAATAATTCCCCCTAATTGGTGAGATAAGACCAACCTACCATACTCTTATCTAATTCATGACACAAGCATCACAGGTAAATTACCAGCGATAACTTACATTTGGAAAGCGAGTCTCCACTGGATCAAAACAAAACACATGAACATTTGTGCATCTACAACAATTCTAAACTAGGATTATATATTTAATAAATACCTTATGTTTCAAATCATAAAAGTCAATATATATGAATTAAATATCTAAAAATGGGAAAATTATTATTAGAAGTCATATAGTTTGTTACAAATTCCATTATAAGGGAATTTTTCCCATTTCATTTTTTAGGTAAAGAAAATTGAAAAATTGATAATAAAACTAACATATTTTTATGAGAATCCAACCATAATGAGTAATTGTTTTTATGATGTGGAGGATATTTATAATGATAATTTCACTAGTATGGAAAATGAATAATCACATAAATCCCTTAAAAATTATTAAGAGTTAGTTGTAAATTGTATGATTAATGTTTGTAAATCTAGTATGGGATTTTATGTTTCTATTATCACACCATGATTTTAGGTACATGTTGGTTACCTCTATAAATAATTATTATATTAATACAGATCTAGTTTTTGGGGAAATTTTTGATCTCATTTTGAATAATGAGATCAAGAGGAGGGATGTCTAGGAAAGTATCAAAACTACTCTCGATAGGGAAAGGCATATTATGTTTCATTCCATAAAAAGATTATAAAGAAGATAATTAAAATTGATAAGTAAATAAAAATAAATCAACGAGGATTAGACCTATATATTGGTATTATGGGAATAAAGGGTAACTAATAAATGATTTTTTGGATTGTAGAGTTATTTCTAGAATTAGTGCTTTATTAAGCTATTTAAATACTGTAGTTGAGGATAAATTCATATTAATTCTATGTTTCAATATTATATTGGATTTAGGTATCATTGATTATGGAGCATAATAACATTATAAATCTATACGAGGAGGCCCTGCTAAATATTTTTCTATAATATTTGGAAAGGTTTATATTAAGGATTATGAGGCACTTAAGAACATAAATAAAACATATGTTTATTTTTGAATGTTTTTATAGTAATAAGGAGTTCATAAAATACCCATATTATAGAAGGAAATGATTTTTCTAGGTCAAATGAATGGAGAAAGATTTAGTATAACCTTTTCAGAATGTTTGAGGAAGGTCACATCCTGATCCATGGTGGTGGAAAAATGTGCCAAATATAAAATATTATACATAGAAGAAAAGTTAGATTGGGTAATAATTAATATGACACAAACTACCAGAATTGAAAATTATTATATTGAAATCTTGAGAACATAATTAAGAGGGGAATGTGTATATTAGTGACTAAATTGGTAATGAATCTCTGTTATATGGATTTAAAAATGAGATATAGTTATGCATTTTAAAAGAATAAAAATTTATTATTTAGCATAAAAATAAGGAAACTAAAATAAAAGAAGTTAAATCTTATATATATGGATTTTTGGGATCTTACTCTTATATGATCCCATGATGTGTTGATATATTCTATTACCTTTATCAATGATATTTCTCAAAAAGTATGTGTATACTTGCTTAACAAAAAATCTATGGTTTTCCGTGGGTTTCTTTAATGGAGATCCATAATAGATAAATAGGGTGAAAAAAAGATTATGTTCTTAACGTTAGACAATGTAAGTGAGTATGGTAGCCTATAATTCCAATGGCTTTTCTAGGGATATGGAATTAGGTTTGAGAATATTTTATGAGAGATTTTAGAATAAAACAATGTAGTCAAGTGAATATAATAGAAACTGAATGAGAATTCCCACATAAAGAGGTTTTACATAGGGTTCCTAGTTGAATTTTCTCATGTAGCCATTAATTTTTATAATTTACCCATTTATAGAAGTCATTACAGACCTATGGAATAATAAATTCTTGAATAGTTGTGGTCTTGAAAACTAGAGGATATTTATCATGTTACTATTTTTGGAACACTTCTATATGTCCATGTTGATGTCAAGGTAGTGTAAAATATTGAATAAAATATCCAAGCATTTATCATTATAGGTTATGGATTTTTTTCTTTCTGTTTCAACTATGGGATAAAGATAAAAAAATACCATTAAAATAAAAAATGTTATCTTCAATGAGAAAATATTTTAGAATGATCAGAACTTGGTGGAAGATGGAGTTGGGAATAACGAATCAGGTGAACATAACTATGTTTATTTTTATAGAAAATTAGAAAATTGAAATGTTTATGAATAACTGGAAGACTAGAAGACCCAATTAGGACAAATAATATGGTATAATAAACCCATAAAATTATACCCCCATTTTATTACAAATCATTGAGAGACCCTCCATTACCCTCTATGAATCTCCATAATATCAAATAAAATCTCATCATGACACTCTACTTTGCATATCAGTAAACACATTTCCTTTTTGATAGGTGTAGTAGTTCCTAAAGTCATAGAACTATATGAAATAAATCCACATCCCCTAAAAAAAATCTATATCCCATAGAGGGATGATACACCTTAAGCTTTTTTGACATGTGAGGACCAAAAGCTGTCACCGATGAGGTAACATGTAACTTCACTAGCCCATTTCTCCCTCATGTGATTGAGTCAAGTGGTTATGTGACCTTAATAATTCCTCCCCATACACCAGAGGATATGGACTAGTAGTGAGGGTATATGGAATATAGTGGGGAGAATATACTCTATGGTACAAAGTGGAAATAACAACTAAAATATGATAGAAAATAAAACATACAACATTACCTATAGATAATTAGGCATAAACAAGTAAATCAAATATAATAAACTAATAAATGTCATACTATATTCCAATATAAATGTTGTGCTAAAGTTATACAAGTAAAAAAAATAAAATAGACTCTATAAAAAAGGATTTCAAAACCTTGGTCAAGAACACCTAATTGGTCCTATATTCATGATTCAATACTATTTAGAAAGTAATAAATCAAGCATAGAGCCCATTTCCCTTATCCAGATATGTATCTATGAATTCTGCTCAGGTACCAAATAGTTCCCAAATAGGTTGTGAGTAAAACTTAGTTGGCCAAACCCCCGAGGTCTAAACAATCCAGTTTCAATATATAGTTCAAGAAAAATTACGATAGATAGGGGAATTAATTCATAAATTAATACAAAACATCAAATAAACCACCAACCCTCGAGTTTCGGTTTGATACATAGGGTCAGCTAAGCTTTCATTCACATGATTCTATATGTCTCTATCCTTGAAACCTAGTGTAAATAAATTTTGGAGTAATTCCATGTATAATCCCTTAATATATCCCTAAGGCATTCAATGAAAACATAAATATACTAGAATTAATTAATTGTTTATTTATCCCTCAGCTAGTATATACCCAGGTATCTATACCTCATGTGGTATGTATCCATGCATCTAGTCCTCGGTTGGTATGTACCCATGCATCTAGCTCGTAGGCGGTATCTAACCATGCATCTAACTCTCAAGTGGTATGTTACCATGCATCTAACCTTACAGAGGTATGTTACCATGTATCTAGACATTAGGCAATACATAACCACACACCTAGCCCTCAGGAATCAAATATAATCAAAGAGTCACAATAAGACAATATACCAATTAATCTATTTTTAATACCAATCACCAAACATGCTAAACATATTGATATAATTCACATTGGTCAATTAATCAAATTATAAATTATCATTCCATTGATTATATTAATCCATGTTGCTCATTTATAGATCTATCATACTTAGTTCCCATTTACCACAACATTCCAAAGTACCAAAGACAATCTAAAAACCATTTACATGTCAAGTCACCAATTATCATAATAATTGAAATATTTTTTTTCCTAATTTCCTTTCATACCCAGTTACTATTTCACATGTCATTATATCAATATATCATCATACCATTATTCTAATACCAATTACATACCATTCAACCTCTTTCAATCTAAGTGATTCTTAATCATTCCAATTACCTCAATTCACTTAAAAATACAAATTAACATTTTTAATATAATTACATTAATAATTTTCAATTCATAATTGGGATCTAGGTTCAGTAAATCCATGTTCCAATATAGGGTCTAAGGGTAGAGGCACTGCTCAGGTGGCCACAAGTTCTAGGAACAACACCGATAGACCTAATGGGATCCATGGAGATCCCAACATATGATTTCAACAATTTTTGCGAGTTAACAATTAGAATAGATCACACAAATGTAATATCAGTGTGATACCACATGTTTCACATAATATAGAAAACCATATATACTTTGGGGAGTTGTTTGAGACCACCCACCACAAGAATTAAGGGTAAGAGATCAACGATCAAGAATAAAGATCAATGTGTAACATCAAGACCCACAATTCATGTTGTATGTACCAAACCATGGTTTCAATAACCAATAAAAGGTGTTATAGAAGACTTAAGAACCTTGGAGAAACATTCACATTCATTAATGTAGATTTAGATATGAATTAGAGTTTAAAAGGTGATTAAAAGTATTTTTTGGTGGGGGGAGGTAGAAATAAAATTCTTCCCCTCTTAATCCAAGCATAACCGAAGGACAATAGCTGGATGGTGGTGCCCAAAGACTTACTAGTAGTGTCCTTTAGTGCACATTCATGGATATAGATCCCATATTCTTATCGGTGGGTCTCAGGTAGGAGACCCAATATGGACAATCCCACAATCTATCTGGTTGACTAAACTGACTAATTGGTGGAACTACAGCTTCTCCCAGGCTATATCACATGATTAAAATCCCACTAGATCTGATTATATGAGTTATCAACACGTAAGAAAACATTTTACATGGTAAAAAAGTCTTTATTAACAATTATTAAATAGTTTAAAAAAACTAAAAGAGACTCAACCAAAAGAATAAATAGGTACATACCTAAAAAAATATAGGATCTTACAACCTTCCCATCATATAATAGCTCAACCCAAAGGTTTCATCCCAAGAATCACTACAGGGTATCAGTGAAAAAGTTAAGAAACTTTACCCTCATATCAAAATCCCATTCCTAGATCTCCTCTTGAACTCTCCCTTGATACTACTACACTCACACTAGAGGCATGTTCTTCCATTGGATATTCTTCTCACAATATTTCATGAAATGGATATGATGATCCTAAAAGGATGCATTAGCATCATGATCAACATCATTAACATATACCATGTGATTAGGGTTAGGTAAATATCTCTAAACCTTTGATACGTGAAAAAAATCATGCATGAAACTAATGTTCTATAGAAGGGCCAATCAGTACCCCACTGGACCGACCCTCTCCACTATCTCAACTATCCCAATGAACCTGGGTGATAACATTCCCCTCTTTTAGATTTGGAATTTCCCCAACCTATGGGACAAATAAAGAAAAAAACTAATGACCAAACTCAAACACCATATTTAATCTCAAATGTTTAGTATTTGACTTCTTCCTACTCTACGTGGTCACCAACTGCTTTTTGATCACCTGGACTAGATTAGGGGTATCCTAAAGGCCCTTATAGAACTATGATGTGAAACAAATATCTCATTCTGAAACAATACTTCAAAAAACACAATGTTATCAAAATATCTCTGGAACATATATACTACAAATATAATTTATAGTGGATGTATAAATAATAGGTAATAAGTGGCATACCTTTGTTATTTGATCCACGATCACCCATATTGCATCATTTTTCCAAGGTGTCCTGGATAATATTGTCATGAATTCTATGGTGATATCATCCCACATCCATTCTGGAATGGGAAAGGGATACATTATACCAATAGGCCTCTGATTACTTGTCTTCACATGTAGATAGGTGAAACATCATTCCAAAAAACCTGTTATCATCTTCTCTATCCATGTCCATTAATATTTACATTAATGATCAAGATACATATTTGTCAAATCAATATGCACCACCAATTTAGAATCATTGAATTCCCTCATCATATCCTCAAGAAATATTGTAGGATCCTAGATATTTCTGTGGAAAATATGAACTCTATCCTTGATAGAGGACAAACTGATGATATCTCCCCACAATATACCATGTACCTCAGAGTTAAGCGCTCAGGATAAGATAACTTCCCTCACTCGATCTAGTCTAGGAGAATGAGAACAAATAATGTCAATGTCAGATTCACTCTCCCCTGGGTATCCTGAACATATATATATAAATCTATAAATAATTACATTAGATTCCACTCATCACAATATTCCCACAGTTATTTTATGTGTCTTCCTATTGAAGGCATTAACATTAATGTTTCCATTACCTAGATTTTAGGCCAATATGAAGTCCACATGACCCACCTCTTCTATTGAATGTTTAGGTCCTTCTATGAGTAGATGTAATTAAGGATCTTGTGATTTGTATACACTACAAACCTATTTCAAAATATATAGTTCTAAAAACATCTTAGGGATTATACTACCATAGTAAACTCCAGATCAAGAGTGGGTTCATTATACTAATGCGACTTCAATTATATGAAGCCAAACATTACCAATTAATCCTCATGCATTATAACCACTTCAAGATCAACTTTTTATGTGTCATAGTACATAGTATGCTCCTTAACCAACTTATGTAAGGTGAAGATCAATGCTATGGTTAACCTAATCTTAAATTATTAGAAGGGATCCTCACAAGAATTTGACCAAACAAACATCACCCCTTTCTTGGCCAGCCTAGAAATCTATGATGCTACATTGAATAAGTCTTGGATGGAATTCTATTAATATACTACTAGAACTATAAATCTCTAGATCTTGAAGACATTCTTGATACTTTCCAAAGATACCATGACTACAACCTTCACCAGATCCTCTAAAACTACAACCTTTAAGATAACATGACCAAGGAAGTGTACTTTTTGAATCCAAAAGTGACACTTTGATAGCTTGGAATAAATTTTATTCTCTCTAAGTATACTTTTAATGATGTCATTATGTTTGAAATTATCATCTCCATACTATATGTAAAAAAATATTTATTTGATGAAAAGATCAACAAAATAGTCTAGGAATAGATGGAAGATATGATTCATCAGGGCCTTGAATACCACTTGTTCATTTTTAGACCAAAAGACATCACCTAAAACTCATACAATCCATACCTACTCCTAAAAGTAGTATGGGGCATATCAGATAGCCTCAACCTCAACTGATGGCACCTTAACCTCAATCCAACCTAGGATAAAATCTTGGCACCTCTTAGCTGATCGAAGAGATTTCCAGGGCTTGTAATTTTATACCAGTTCTTGATCATCATCTAGTTTATCCATCGATAATATACACATAAGAATAAATTAATATTTACCTAATTCAAAAAAAATCATGGGATAAAACCATGGTGAAGTACTAAGTCTTATGAATCCTTTATTTTCAAGATCTTATAAAGATATTTTTAACTCTTGAAGATCCTCTAGTTCCATCCTTTATGGTGGAATAAAAACTAGATAAACTCCTAGCAATAACTTGATAATGAACTCATTCTCTTACTTGGGTGGTTAGTTAGAGAACTCTCTAGTAAAGATATCCTAATATCAATCTAATAACTGAGAAAAAGTTCTCTACTAAAACTCACTAGCATCTAAAAAAAGTCTTTCTATATAAGCTATTAGATAATCAAATATGCACTAAATTGGTCATGCATGACAAACTTGAAGATCCCATTCATCATGATGGATATACCTCCCCCCGCCTTGTGATATAAAATTAACTATAATTTGATAATAGTTGATAGGATCATAATAACAACTATTTAATCAAAATAGAGATTCAAATTGAATCTTACCATTTCTAGAACAATCATATCCCAAAAGAGATTATAGCCTCCAAAATCAAGAGAACAAACTTTTTAGTATTTTATACCTTCTGATTAAACCCATAACAATGTCTTGATGGTCATAACCCCATTTCAACATTCTAAAAAAATATAATTCATTTTTAAATTAAGTATATTTAAAATAAATTGATTTACCTGTATAAAAAAACAAATGAAATAGTATACGACACAAGAATAATACCTCTACCAATGGAAGGTCCAACATCTAGACTGGTTGGAGTAGGCTTTATAACATGTAGTTGGATCACCCCTCTGGCTTGAGATCTTGTATGACTCCTATAATATTCACACTCAACATGATACCATCACTCCTCTTTCAAGGTACCAAATCCCCTACCATGACCTAAGCATCTAGTGAAACTCCAACTACCTATCTATTGAGGGGTAGTAGAGTCCTTCCCAAACATTGGTCCATATCTTGATCCTCTACCCCCACGTGACTATTTTTTGCTTCTAAAGAACATATGTAGATGGACCATCCTACCACATGATCATCACTTCAATATGGAGTGATGAAACTATTGGTTCTTATGGCTATCCCTTTCATATTAGAAACACCACACCTAGTTGCATTCCTAAGACGATTTCCTACATCTCTATCTTCTCTTCCCACCACTACCTTGGAAGTAAATGTTAATGTGATGCTTCTTGCATCCAAAACATATCCCCGATCATCATGAAAATAATTATTTCCCATAACTTGAGGTATATATCAGGTTCTCATCCATGATAAGAGCATGATTCATCAAATCAGTGAATTTTCTCAGGAAAAATATATTCACATATACTTAATATAATAACTTATACTATCCTAGAATCACTTCACCATGGTCATATCATTTACTACCAAGGATAGAGAAAAACACTATAGGTCAGTAAAACATATAACATAGTTCAGAACCTTCATTATACCCTATTCTAGTTACATGAACTCCAAAGTCCTCTCAACCCTAAGTGTCTCCAAGTAGAAGTGACTCATGAAATTTTCTTGAAGTCCTTCCATGCCAGCTCCTCATACGGTATGATTTTATCTATGATTTTCCACAAGCTCTTGGGTGGTCCTCAGAGAATTCAATAAGCATCACCCACCTATTTTATAGTGTTTCAAGGTGCTTGAAGAGAATTTGGATGGACTCAATCTAGAACTTAGACTCATGGGGGCCATGCTCCCTAGTGAACTTGGGTGAGTGCTATAGATGGAACTCTTTGGACCAATCGAATATTGAAGGCACAACATATGTAGTCTCCCTCTCCATAGTTTCATAAAGCACATGAAATTATCATTAAGTCGATCATCCATCAAGTTCCATGGAGTCGAAGGATGTTATAGATCAGCTGTATGAGGGGTTTTCTTATTTCCACTCTCTAGATTCTCAACATGGATATGATGTAGGTGAAATTTATCTACTTGGTTAAACATACAGCATAGATCATAGGGCAAAAAAAATGATCAAACTTAGAAGAATGATACAAAAAATAAGGGAACACAAACACACAGTTTTTAAAACATAGATTAATAAGTTAATTTACATTTCATAAAAATTTCATTTATTTCATTTTATCAGATATATCAATGAATTAATTTTCATAATTTTGATATTCAGACATTTCACACATGATAAATATATCAATGACATGAAAAAATCATGTCAAAATATTTAACCAAGTGCCCACCTTGATGAATTAATACTCACCTAATACTGTACTAGCCCATGAGTGAAGTCTCATCAAACTGTAACATCAAAAAATAAGTGTATTACCCAAGGAGAAATAATATCATAATAGTAATAAGAGAATAACAGGAATATAAATCCCATCCATGGGTACTTGTTTTTTCTCCTATACATTGATTATATACTCCCTTGAATAATCTCAATGCCAAGCCCCGAAAAATCATAGTCTTATGAATAAATTACTTAAATAGTAAATAAATATAAAATAATTATTCTATGACACCACATTGTAACATACCAAGACCATTTCTCTCCTATGTGACTGATTCATATGGTTACATGACCTCAAACATGGCTCCTCGCATGATAAGGGATTCTAACTAGAAATGAGGGTGTATAGAATATAGTTGGGAGACTATAACCTCTAGTAAAAATTTTCAATATCAAATAAAATATGATAAATTAATCAAAAATACACCATTACAAGTAGATAAAAAGATATAACCAAGTAAATCATGTATAATAAACCATTCAATTTTATACTATATGCCAAACTAAATTTTGTGATGAATTCATACAAGTAAAAAAACTAAGACCACTCCATAAATAATACTAAAAAACAACCTAGTCCCAAACCTCTTATCACTCCTATATTTATTATATAATATCATTCATCAAGAAATAAATTAATTATAGAGCCCTTTTCCCTTGTCCAGACCAAAAACCATGAATTCTTCCTTGGTACCAAACAACACCTGAATAGGGTGTGAGTTTAACTCTATAGGATGGTATCCATGATGTCTAAAAAATACATTTCAAATATATAGTGCATGGAAAAATACGATAAACATGGGAATTAATTCATAAAATAATGCAGAACATCAAATAACCCTCTGACCCTCAAGATCTAGGTTGACACCATGGGTCAACCAAACCTACTTTGACACGATGCTAGGTGTCTCCATCCTTAAAACCTATTAAAAATAATCATAAAGGAATTATATTTCTAATATTATAGTCTCTACATAATTATTTTAATACAAACATACATATCTAATTATCAAGTTACTGTATATCTAAAAATTAGTTAGTATTCACCCATGCATCTATCTATCAGTCGTTACATACCCATGAATCTAGACCTTCAGTAGTCTATACCCATGCATCTATCCAACACGTGGTATGTAACAATAAAATTTTACCTCATTTAGTAAAGTACCATACATCTATCCTTAAGGAGGTACATTACCATTCATTTATTCCTTATTCAGTATGTAACCATGCACATAGCCCTAAGTCATTAAAAAGAATTAAAGAGTCATAACTAGAAAATGTTTTAAGAAGTATTTTTGAAATACCAAGAACCAAAAATTAAAAACATATTTCTATAGTCTACATTGGTTAGATCAACAAATTACTAGTTATCATCCCATTTATTCCACTAATCTAAGTTCTCATTTACAGAGAAATCATAATTATTTATCATGTACCATTTCATGCCAAATTTCCAAAGACAAGGAAAATATCCATTTACATTAAAAGTTACCAATTATTATAATAATTGTAATAATTTATTTCACATTTCATTTCATTCACAATTACCATTTTACATGTCATTATTTCCAAATATCATCATTAAATTATGATAATACCACTTACTTGTCATTCAATCACTTTCAATACAAGTGATTCTTAATCAATTCAATTACATAAACATATATTATATTCCAAATTTACCATTTTAAAATAATTCCATTAAAAATTTACAATTCATAATAGGCTCTAGGTTAAATAAATCCATGTTCCAACCTAGGTTTTAGGGGTTATAACACCTATCGGGTGGCCAAATGTTTTGGTCACAATGCCAATAAACCCAATGAGATCCATGAGATGTCCAAGGATATGATTTAACCAATATAAAAAAGTTAAAAATTTGAATTACTTACACACATGATGTTTCAGAAGGATTTGAATGGTTTCACATACTATAGAAAACCAAAAATACTTCAGGGTGTTGTTTTGGATCACCCACCTCAATAACGAAGGAGAAGAGACCAATGATCATGTGTTTAGATAAATGTGAAACACCACAATAACCAATTAAAGTTATCCAAATCAAGATTCATATCAATAAAACAATTAAATATATTAGAGAATCCTCAAGAGACATAGAGAACTATTCGCATTCATAAATTTTAAATTATGGTCAAATTTTGGGCAAAAAGGTGATTAAAAGGAGTTTTAGGGGGAAAATATGATTCTTCCCATCCCAATCATAGATCATTATGATGCCATCAGTTAGCCAGTGGGCACCGCTAATGAGTCGGTGATATCATATAATGTTTCTAAATGGATATAAATCCCACTATATGGTTGGTGGGTTTCTTTTAGGAGATTCAATTTGTTTAAGTACAACAGCAAGCTAGTTCCACTACAACCTCTCTCAAGTAGCATGGCATGAATGGAATCCTACTAGATTGACTTATTCGAGTCCCCGACACCTTAGAAAAAACATTTAACTTGGGAAGAAATTATTGATTAAAATTTTTGAAATGGTTTATCAAAACTAAAAGAGTCTGAACCAAAATATTTTAGAGGAACACACCTGTAAAATATGAGATCTTACATAATGTCACTATAACTTTAGAGTAAACAACACTACTTCCAACTCATGATCATGGGTGACATAGTTATTCTCGTGATAAAACAACTAATTCAAACATTATGAGATACCTCTATATAATAAAAATATAATAAAAATAAATACATTTGGGAAACATCACATAAAACATAAAACATAATTTATTTCTTTGGAAGTCGAAGAATAGAAGCATAGGTCATCTTATCCTCCACATAGTTGAAAGCTATCTAATAATCACCATTAAACATGATTTTTTGTTCCTTCCTAGTCAAGGAATATGAATGACCTATAAAAAAATATAAATTAGATAGGAAACTTCTATAATATCATTCATACCTAATAATTCTATGAAACTATATAATATAATTTTGTGATACCTAATAAACGATCACCTCAGTCTTTAATGGACCAGTTTCCACTCTCTGTTGAGAGAACAAGTTCCCAATAAAATAAAAATCACGTGTTTAAAACATACACTAGGAAATCCTTCCGTATATTTAGTGGTTCTATATTACTTTTAGAAAAACCCTCAGATGCTCACTATGATCCCCCATTGACATGCAATAAATAAAAATTTTGTCAATGAACACCACTACAAACTGATCCAGGAACTCGAGAAATGGAGAGTTCACGAGTCCCATGAAAATAGATAAGGGAATTCATGAAATAGAATTATATATATATGAACATGAGGTGTTAAAAATAACATATTAACACAGACTTTAGGATATCCTCCTTTTGGACTTGCATATGATAATACCCATTGAATTTATTGACCTTTGAGAATTAGATGAACCCTTAAAATGCTTGAAATAATCATTTATCATTGGATGGGTGTACCAATTCATGAATATCAACATATTCTACTTCTGGTAGTCTTTACACAATCTCAAACTACCATCCACCTTCATAGAGAAAATCATAGGAGCACCCTATAGAGACACACTAGGAAAAATGAAACCCCTATATATTAGGTCATTGATTTGATTCCTCAACACCCAAAACTCAGAAGGTTTTGTTAAATAAGGATCCATTGAAATCAAAGATACACTAGGCTATAAATCTATCATAATATTAGTATCAAATTAGGTGAGTAGTGACATGACCCCTTAAATGAAAACTATCCAAAATTCCACAAATACATTAGGAAATACCAACGCATAATACTTGGAAGAGCACAATCAACTCTTCTAGTTGAGAAGAAAAGGGATATAATTACCTATAACCCATTAAATTTCCATGATCACTATTGAACATCACACTCTAGCCTTTCATATTATAGAATGAAACTCTCCTCTTAAAGAAATTGATGACATTATTCACATGGTACAACAAATCCATGTTAGGAATAACATTTTATAGTTATATCTATATTAAAAAAATTAATCCTATAATTATTTATTTTTACCTATCTTCAACTCATACCCCTTATATGTATCCAAAAAAGTAGTCAAGACACCAACTAGTGTAGTTAGTACCAAGAGAAATGGAATCTTCTCCACCATGAGTTCTAAGGAACCTACCATGGCAAGTACAATAATAGAATGAAAATATCCATAACATAGAAAAGAAAAAACTAGGGTAATGGATAAGTAAAGGATACATATAATTATCTATGGACCAACTAGTGCTGAAATTTCCATGAAATGAAACTATTTGGATCCTTCTCACCTACCTCATTATCATTGATGATATACACCTCTATGACCATACTCACCCCTATATCCCAAATAGATAGGGATTTCATGGGGTTATATTATACCTACCCCATCTCCTCTCGAGAGAAAAAAATTATACTAACCATGTTATTGATGAGGTCATAGAGGTAGCTATTTTTGAAACTAAAATGAATATATACCTCCTATTTTATTCTAGCTAATGAGAATTGTAGTTCATTGAAACTGATGATTTCCATTTCCTCCATAAGCAACGTCAAATGGAATAATAATCCTTGTGGATGCATGAGTACTACCAGTTATAGGTAGGAAGGAAGAATAAAATTGATACCAACTATCCAAAAATTAAACCACAACTTCCCCAATGTTCAATATCCTCCATCTATAGCTCCAATGTCAGAGAAGGTTTTATCAAAAACTTATCAAAATGAACCCAACTAAATATATATCCCCTACTTGATATCTTATATTTCCATTAATTCAAGATACATATGAATCATAAATGAGGTAACAACATGAAGAATAACTAGACATGGTGGATCCTAAAAACATCAATCTCTTTCTCACTCATCTAGAAAAATATCAGAGTAAAAGTGATGGAGGCCTATGAATTGAATAATATGATTTTTTTATTCTCATTATATGCTATTTAAGTGAAAGAAAATCCTATTTTATTTAATACTTCATCATCAAAGAAGGGAAATCCACTCAAAAGACACTTTTGAATGTCTCCCTAGGAAACTACCGAATCATTGTACTTACCCCTAAAATATATAGTTCTACTAGATTGGAACTCCTTCCATTTTATTGAAATAAAATGGGACTCCATTCTCATTCCTAGTATGGGTATTTATGAAATATATTTATATATACTCAATCTAGTTCTTAATATATTGATCACAGATAATTAACTCAAATTTTACTAAAATATAAATATAAAACTCACTTGGTGTCTTCCATTAAGACCTAATGTCCTCAGTTGGGTTAAACATTCATATCATCAACCAGATCATCTATTTTCACCTTTCTAATATTAATTAGATATTTTTGAAGATAAACAACAATATCTATCTATGCGTAAAGGAAAATCATAAACCTAATAATAAGTAATTATCTAAATATTATTTAATTAAATTTATTTTTAACTTCCCTAGAATCACCCAAATTCAAACATAATCACAATAAAAAATATGCATGTACCACTCCTATGTCTCTACCCTACAATAAGTATTACCATGCCTAGGGTTTTTAGTAAGAATATGCTCCTTGAATCGAATCACAATGGGACTTAGTCACTAATATCCTAGCCATTATCCCATGTTATATCACACACTGCGTTCTATTGATACAATATCCCCACCAAACCCATGAAATCATAAAAAATGATTAACTCCAATATCCATCAAAAATATATTCCATAGATACAGTACCCCTATGTAACTCCCACCCCCAATTGGATCCAATTCTAGGATAATAGGGAAGATTGGTGTGACCCTAGAAGATCTTATATAAAATAATGTAGGTTAGAGACAAAAAATGATGGAATAAAACACACAAATGGGAGGAATTACCCTCACAAATATCAAGAACATAATTTAAACTAATAATAAAAACCAAAAAATAAAAAATAAACCCAATTCAAAATTCTAGAATATTTCATTCATTTATAAGGTATCCAAAATAAAAAAACATAATAGAACTCCTATGATACTGACTTCATGAGAAACTCCAAGACATAAGCTAGTAAGTTTGAACATGATCATTGAATCCATCATGGAAACCAAAAAAAATAATTTATATATAAGGGTGATAATAGAAGGATACTCACTTGGATCCTCTTCAAAATTTATGGTGAAAATGTTAAAGAAGTATAATAATGCCTCCATGAATAAACAATAGAACTAAATTATCTTATGAGAGGTCAACTATCACCTAACCTCACTATGTATCACACAACCATTATCGTATATATTTATAGTGAAATATTATAGATAATATATACATATATATGTCAATAAGAAAAGTCATAACCACTTCCCCACTAGTTTTTCCCTATCACACCCTAACGACATATGTCCTCATGCCCCTATCCCTTTGGTATCCACACCACCACACATCATATCCCACATCACAACCATATACCACATACCAAAACCAAATTTTTATCATCATGATAATCACATATTTACCATTATATATATATATCATATATCACAATTTTATCATAATTGGGTAACATAAACCTAGAGGAAACAAACTTCATGCTATCCTCATACCACACACATATTCCACCATGCATCATCATCACAACCATAAAATCAAGTTAGATAGGTTATCAAATACTAAAACATTGAGCCATTATCATTCATATTTATATACCTACTATGGTCCATCATAAACCATGTTATATTTATATGATAAATTGTGGGATAGGGAGTAGTTATCTATCCCCAACCTCACCGACCAATATATTAGGGAAAACACATGAATCCCATATCCAAATGGGTATTTTTGAGGTTATGGGACTTGGGTGATGGTGCATAATAAATAATAAGAAACCAATAGTGAATATCATATTTCCCCATAATCCAAACCAAAGGTTCCTTTCCAATTCAACACTAACATATCCAATAATAGTGATCAAAACACTAATATGACATAATTGCAATTAATATAATCACTATATGACAAAAAATTACCATATATCCATGAAATAAATACATAAAACCCATCATAAACTACCATTTTAATCATTTCATCATTATATTTTTCTATAATTTCAATTTGATATACTCATTATATTTATTATTCCATTAGTTTAAACATATATAATGTGAAATCATTCATTATTCATTAGCCACAATTACATTAATCATTACCACTTAATTATATACATTCATTTTCAATTACCATACCACATGAAATAATTTATTTACCAATTTTTTCAATTTTCAAATCCATCCATCATCATTTACCATTTAACATCTCACCATTATCAATTCATTCTAGTATCTTATTACTAATTTCAATAGTTTAAACAACATTCTCTGCTTCATATAAAATATAACACAACCCTAAACCAACTAACCCATAACTACATAAATATCCAAAAAATTATTACAAAAACCAAAAAAACTACCATAAAATTAATTAAATTCAATTAAACTATCCTTAACACTACTACTATAACCACACAATATCCTATCCATGACCACCATGATCAAACAACACCGTATCATTCCAACCAACCCTAAATACTAGCTTAAACACCACTAATATTAGTGGGAACGACCCAAAATAATGCAATATATGAGGGAAACCATATCATAAAATATCTCTAAGGGACTTATGTTTAATGATTCATTATCATTAATAAATAATTTAATGTTTAGTTATCAACCAATATAATTCGATATTTCCACAGAACAAATTCATTACAAAAATTATGTGATTATCAATTTATGAGTGGTGAACCCAATGTATGAAACATAATGAAAGATACATATCATAATAGTTGGCAAGAAAACTTATAAATAATATTAAACAAGCCATCAATGATAATAAATTTAATTGAAATATATAAAGCACAACTAAGTCACCCATTTTACTTCAATTTATTTTAGTTTAATTTATTATCTTATTTTGGATAATATGTAACATCTAACCAATGAAATAAAAACCATGATCACTCAAAAAAATTTCATATAATTATCATAGGATAATTCTTAATTAGAAAAAATTCATAAAAACTATTGAATGAGAAGACAAAGAAACTCTAATCAAACACTTCCCAACACACATGGATGAAACATGAGTCATGTGTTGGACCATTCCCCATAAAAATCATAATAAAATAATAATATTACTAATACAAATATTTTGTAATAGCCACCCAACTAAATTAATAATGGGATGAATCAATAATATGGGAAGAGGATTTCACCTTGGTTCTCAAGGTGTTATTCTATATTAGTGAGGGATATATAAAATAAATAGATAGCTAAGTATCTACATGGAAAGACTTATATTCTCCTATTGTTTTAATGGATATGAAGGAATTTTATATAATTTTATTGTATTTTTTTAATTTTTAATGTAATATTGTTTTATGGAATTATAACATCATCGGTAATGATCACATCAGAGTGAGACTGAGTTAAGAGAATTTACAAAACTCACACCATAATCTCCAATTATATCTCTCTAGATCTTATATTCTAAACAGATACAACTCTACACATTTAACTAATGTCATGAAGTATTCAAAACTTCCACACCATGATAAACGATCATCGAGAAAACATGACACAAACCCCTAAGTCCTCACCTTAAAAAAGTGATCTATAACCAAACCATGGGGAAATGGAAGGCACTGTGGCATAAAAAACCTCTGATAGACATAACTAAGAAATTAACCACCCATGACTTCATGATTCAATTGGTAAAAAAATGATATAATTACCACTCATAAGAGATTAATTAATTTCTAAGTTAAGACTACTCCAAAACACACCATGTGATATCCAAACTACATAAGATAAACTTGAAATACATAAATACCACCATACATTGACCCAAAAAACCATGGTGTGACTAGAATTTGATATGGTGAACTCAGAAGGCCACATTTAATATTAATTGGAATCTCCCCATTATTAGAATAGAATGGGAACCTAAACACCACTATTATACCTCTCACAACAGAACCAATATCCCATCTCAAAATAACGTGACACCAACTCTCACAACTCCCACTCTACTCTAAAACACAAGAACTAAATTACACCCCAATGATTCATGGAGTGAGACACTATACTATAGATAAACTATCACCCCATGTTTAATATTAATTACACAACACATATAGCCATGCCAAAATGAATCTCCCTTGTTGAAATTTGTCTCTAACTCCACCTTTCTTTTCCAAACTCCTCCTAATGCCTCCATTACCTAAAAGACATAGTGTAATAGTTCATGAAATATTGGCTCATAACAATTTAAACCTTTTTAATACTAATTATCAAAGTTATTTTCCATATAATATTAATAATTTCTCAAATAAATCCCTTAATTAGAAAAATTAAAATTAATTATTAAAAAAAACTCATAATGTTAAATATAAACTCCTTTATATTTTATATTATTTTAAAATTTAAAAACATTTTATAAATTAAAATTGTAATTTATATATAAATATTTTATATACATATTATCTGCCATAGAATATAATTTAAAAATTCATTTTATATCAATGTTTAATATTATGAATATTTAATTAATAAATGTTTCATAAAAATTTAATAATTAATAATAATTTTTTTATAAATATTTTTTTTAAAAACTAAATAAGTAGCCCAAAATACAAATTTTATAATTTAGAAATATTTTTAAAATTATATTATTCAATACAGAATTGAAATTAATGAAAAATAAATTTTCCTTATAGATTATATTGTACTATGTTCAATGTATCTTATGTTACACCATCTATTTTTTATATCATATTTTATGATAGATAAACATGGTCCAGGATACAACCTTTTATTCATTGGGCGTCATATATTACAATATACTCCTTATCATATTTATAAATTCTATGTTTTAGTGAGTCATGTAAGATTAAAATAGTTCTATCATAGGTTATGATATAAAATATCACACGTTTTGATAATATCAAAACTGATGGTTTTGGAACTATGTTACTACCTATGATATCCCATGTCATCATGCCTGGCCATATCACATCTTAAAATATCATATATCACATATCCACCTATAATAGAAAACTATATCATTTTTATGAAAGGTAATATGATATATAAAATTATATAAATGTTCATCATTTTCAATAATGATTTTTTTAATCATTAATAATGTTAAGACCTGATACCATTATTTGGTTTATATGGATATAATAATATTTCCTTAATATAGTATAAGACATTAGAAACTATAAATCCTAATATAATGATGCATGAAACTAAAACCATGTATAAATAGAAAATTGAAAATAATGTGTACCTTACACAAATGATGGTACCACTTCTATTTTCCTAACAAAAATCTTGACAAAGTTCAATTAAGAGACAACAATATGTTCATTCCTCCAATGTGTATCTAGAGATGACTGGACCACCTAACATTTTGAAATTATCCTCCTAAAATAAACAATATTCTAGTATCTCATGGAGGCTATAGAAGGAACATAAGTTATAAATGAGTAGAATTGTATGAGAGAAATTAGGAAACGAACAAACATATCATATCAATGCCTCGACCTCCTTTTATAATTTTTTATGATGCTTTGTGAGTTTTAATAAATTTATGATAATGTTACAAAGAATATGACTAATGAACGCATATAGAAATTCTTTTTAACCACTTAATAGATTCAATTTCCCAATATAAAATCATATGAAACATCACAACTGATGATTTACAACATGTTTGATTAGAATTATAAAACTTAACAGTTTAATTCCTTAATCAATCATAGTATGTTTTTCAGAATCATAAAATACTATTTACTAAATAATACTACCTTATGATATACCATTTCATACACTATTATTGAGTGAGGTTATAATAAGATATCATATATCATGTCTTACAATATACTATTACATTACCATATGACACAACTATGAATACATTATATATATAAGGCTTTAGGGAATATATCCATTACTGGGACTATCAAAGAGAAAATAATAATGTATAAAAATAGTAATTTCCCAATTTAGAAAGTTCTTCGTACAAGTTTTATAGTTCCAATAATGTTATATATTTATCCAAGCCTAATCTATATTTTTTTATTACATTTCCATAATTTAATCATTACACCTCACAAATAATCAGACAATCCAAAGAATGAAAGGTTTAGTGTCTTTGAGGACCAGTTACATCGATAAGTTATTCTACACAACTTGTGATGATTTTTCTATAATCAAACCACACTAGATCAATTTTAGACTTATTATAAGTTACACTCATGTTTATAACCTGGGGGATGAATTATAATAAATGGTTAAGCACATATTCTATATAAGGGTAAACATAAGCGATGAAAATCAAAGATCATAAGTGAGTATAAAATTATCACATGGGAATAAATTTGATAAATAAGAAAATAATTCCCAAAAAATTATAGAACATAAATCATGAGTCACGTAATATGGCTAGGAATAACATAATATGTGAATAAAAATAGTGTGGAAACATTAGACAATATGCATGAGAGAAAAACATGGGAATAATAATATATATAATAACAAGGAATAAACATAGTCATAAGTTAATATATCATTTTTAATATAGATTAACCATAATTATATACACACAAACACTTTTTATCATATATTAATTTCAATTATACTTAGGAACAACCTTATGAGCATAGCTAAAAAAAGTATACCCACACACAACTTTGTGAGCATAGCTAAACATCAATTATACAAATGAAAACCTGGTGATCATTTATGAACAAAAATTATACCCTTGTAAAACCTTGTGAGAATAAATATAAAATAATTATTACTACACACAACCCTTTGAGAAAAGATAAACCAAAATTATACCCATACATAACCTTTTGAGTATAGATAAACCATAATTATTCCCATTAAAAACCTTGTGAGCATAGATAAACCACAATTATACCCACACACAACCTTGTGAGAATAGTTAAACTACTATTATACCCACTTAAAATATATTTATCATGTCATATAAATAACCAATGCATTGGTGGGAAATATATGACCCCACCTATCATCATCTATGCAAATAACCACCACCTAAAATCAAAGAATTCATCTTATCATAAATAACCCATGAGATGAAAATATCTTTCAAAACATTTACAAATATTATCACATAAGAAAAATTATTATTTAATAAAAATAACATAATCTCACAAAAGGAGTATTTAAGAAGAGAACATATATAGTGATTTATGAACCATTAATCCATTAGAGAAAAATGAATCCAAAATAGAATATAAATCATAAAAGGATATTTCTTAAATATAATTTCTTAATACCATCTTCAAAAACATGATTTTTATATAACTTTCCAAAATAATTTATTTGGTGATGAAGATAAAAATTCTAAAAACATTAAATTTTAAAAAATCCATTAAGTATACCTTAATTTGAAATAACAAATATATAGAAATGTGAAGTATAAGGGAAGAATATAAGTTCATAGTAAATAACAACCTTTAAAATAATTTTAAAACACCTTACTAAAAACCCACACCATTAAAAGGATAACAAAAAACATATTTTAAAATGAACAAAGAGGTGTAAAATGATATTTGGAGATAAAAAATTTGAATTTCTATAAGGGAAAAGATAATGGTGGGGGCATGTCAAAACATGGACATAAAAGAAAAACCTTTAAAAGAAATGGGAATTAATCTTAAAAGAAATGAATTTTCAAGAAATAGTATAATCATCTAGGAAGAATAATTTAGTGTGAAACATGATTTATGAGAAAAGAAGGTGGAAATAAAACATAAAAACATCACAGGTTATAATTGGTCAATCTAGAATTATACTATTCAAATAAGAGTGATGATGACTCAAGGAAAATATTTTAGGTATGAAAACCCCTTACAAACATTATTTCCACTGAATCAAAATCCATTTAAGGGAAAATATATGGCTCTTAAAATCCCATTAATGGAATTAATATGTTAAGATAAATTCATTGCATAGTAAACATACCATATAAATGATATCATGGTGTACAAAATAAAACATTTCTCAAGAAAATAAATTTGAGAAAAAGAAACCCTTGCCTTTATTCTTGCTAAGATGAAAGTGCTCTAACCTCCATTAAAAAAACATAACTATCTTAATAAAATATTACAGAACCTTATTTATTAACAAAAATCTTTTATATACTAAATTTATGATAATTTATTATTAATATATTAGTTATTTATTGCTTATTTTTACCATCGGTTCTTATTAACTGTAAGTGTTTCACACATGCATTATGATGTTGATTTCAGTACCCATTATTTTATAGAGTTATTATCATTACTTGGTAGTATAAGATACTAGAATTTATGTTTAATAATGACCTATACTTTTATAATACTTTAAAATTTAAGTATTTTTTTTCATTTCATGGGGAAAAAATTAATGATGAATTAATTTTATCGATATCGATGGATTACTTAATGATGATTGTTATTTTTTTAATATCCATAATTAATCATATTAATTAAATATTTTACACCTATATATTATATATACTCATAAATTATATTTTTAACCATCCATTAAGGTGGTACTGAAGAATGGAATATACATTTCCTTAGAGGAGGTAGTCCACACGTACGTATGGATAAAGATTTCATTTTCTCATAATGAGAGAAAGGAATAATATGGTTTAATATTTTAGAACCTAAAAACTATTAAAAATATCATACTTATATATTAAATTCCTTTTTATAACTATCCTTATATGGATATTATGGAAAATGAAACAAGTTATGTCGTGGAGGCAGTAGTCCACACATACTCATGATTTTCATTTTAACTTTTCTTATGGGGAAGGGGATAGGTGGTTAATATTTATTCCCAAAATATAAAAAATTTAATTATATTATTTTTTCACATATTGTGGGACAATCCCCCTTTATTTAGTAGAAACAAATAGAACACCTTTGGAGAATAGGAAAATAGGGAACCCATGACAAAGCCTAAACACCTAAATGTGCAAAATCCTTAAAGAAACTTTACATGAAGGCCTTGAGAGTGAAAAATATTATAGGGGAAGTCAATAGGTAAATGTTTCTAAAGGAACTAATCTTATAGAGTGGGTTTAAATGGGTGATGGGATTAAATATTTATAAGCATTGAGAAATACATTTTTGTAAATATTCCAATATAATTTAATGGGACCACATGTTAAATATGTCTTGTGGCTTAATAAAAAAGATGCTAATTGAGTATAGGGTGATATAAGATCAATAATATCCAACCCACTCGGTTATAAATATTTTTTAAACATTTTTAAATCCCTTTATGCCTTGAATTATTAATTCTCTAATTAATATTTTATTATGGTAACTTGTTTTTAACTAAGGTAACTTAATCGTTATGTATAAAAATGCAGCGGTCATTATTAGATAATTTGTAGCCACTAATTTTAAATTTGAAATCCATTTATTCTTATTCAATTTCTAAAAGTATTAAAAATTAATTTTAATATAGTATATATATAATTTATTAATTTTTTTAATAAAAATATTACCCGAATTAGGTTTCATAAATTTATATGTAATATATATATATATATTAATAATAACATAAAAGTGATAGCATTAGCATATTGTATTATTCACCTAAAAATTAATTAATTTAGAAAAATATAAAAAATTAATATTAAACTAATTTTGATATTCTAAATCCAAAAGCGATGGAATTTTTATCCAATTTAAAATAAAAAATTTATAAATCTATAATTTTAATGAAAATTAAAAAATAAATAAAACTGTTTTTATTGAAAAGATAATGTTTTTAAAGATTAAATTTTTTAATATTATTTCAAATCAATTTAAAATTTCAAAGATGTTAATATAAAAGTGAATATATAATAATATTTTAAAATCTTCAATTAAATATATTAGGTTATAAAATATTTAACATAATATTTCTTTGAAAAAAATAAAATATTACTTTTATACTAAATATTATTTAAAAAATACTGTTAAAATTGATTATTTATATTCCAAAATTTATTTTTTCTTATCCATTGATATTAAAATGTTGATTTTAATTTCATTTATACATCATATCATATTTTAGTAAAAATATTAATATTTATATGTAATGTATAATCATATATATATAAATTTATAATATTTTAATATCATATTTTTATTTCATTGTGAGTTATATTGTTTTAAATTTAGTTCATAGAAATAAACAATTTCAAAACCAATTGTATATATTATAAACGACCATATTTGCAACTACCATATTTAAAACCACCATATTTTCAATGACCATATTTTCAATGGTCAGATTGTATTCATATATATAACCTTACTAAACTTATTCTATTCACACTTCCCATTTCCATAGTTCTCATTTTAAATCTCACAACATGCTCTCTCCTTTAATGGTATTATTTTTCATTATACGTTTGGTTATAATTTTAGTTATTAATATAGGTGACTATGGTATATGGGAGTGTCTAGTTATAAATTTATTATTATCTTCAATTAATTTTTCCCTTTTAATTTTGGTAGTTTTAATGGTTGTAATCATCCATGATGTACCAAAATACATTGTATGTGATACATTTTTTATGTACCTCGATTGTAATGATCCATTATAATTGAATGAAGTGTCACTAGCTTTATTAGTATCTTGTATGAACTAATATTTAATAAATTACTAATTATTTTGAAGGAAAAGAGAAACATTATTTATAATTATAGGGAAACAATTATTAGCTCCATAAACTCAGGATGTTACATTCTCCTTTACTTACATAAATTGTATCCTTATAATTTTAATTATTCTAAACTAATTAAATTGTTAATGGTGTCCATAAGATAACCATGACTCCAGGTTTAATTTCTAATAATGTTTCATCCTCACTATCCTTGGCATCACTAGTGAACTCATATTTTCTTTGATAATGGAAATATTTATAATGTTGATTTTTTAACCATTTGTGTAAAATACCCCAATATAGTGGGAATAATTTTTTTATAGAGGGTTTATAGTCATCCGTGTATTAATAGGTAACCATGGGTTAATCTTTAGATGTGATCTTTCTATCTTGGAAATTATCATTATGAAGAGAGACAATGCATGCCTATTATTACAATAGATTTTTCTAATGTATAGATAATAAGATTTTATAGGATCCCATTCCTATAAACATCTATTAGAGAAGAGTTATATACTTAGGATACAATAATAATACCACTATAAATCTTTATTAATAATTTATCATATATTCCTCATTGTGGTTATTTTATTTTTTTGTAAACATTCAAGACACAGAGGAGAGCAGGTTGAACAATATAAGAATACAAAACTCATAGTTCTTGAGAGGGTGATTAGTGTTCCTCATTCTACTTATTTTTCAGAACCCATTTCTATAGTTTAAGTTCTATAGTGTCTATGTTTCTCCCTTAGTTTAGGAAGTTATCAATTCTTATTATACATGGTAGTTTATGGTTAGGGAATTGATTAGCATAATGTCAAAACTCATTTTATTTTAATCATTAAAGTGTGGATGGTTTATTAGTTGATACTTTTATACTTTCCATTACATTTATAGACCTCTTTATATATATTTGAAAATCAGAAGCTTGATCGCAAATCCTTCCAAACTAGAATCCTTTTCCTATTCCTTTGAGACAATACCCTTTGTGATTTGTACAAAATATTTGGATTGAGGAAAATTTAATATTATTTCCTTCATCATCTTCAACACCTAAACTTATATGAGACTCCACCCTCCTCTTATTTGGTGTGTTTTGAAACTAAAATAAGTTCACATTGTTAATCATATTTTATGATAGCTGGTTTGACACAATCACAAGGTTTCTCTCTCTAGATCCCATTATAATGGGTTGTTTTTTGAGGTAATATCTACATTGACACTCGTACCCATGGTTTCATCTAGTTCTATCCATTACTAAAACCAAAATGGATTGAAAAGAGTTATGAAAAATTAAAAATATAGGGTAATTATAGTAATCATAAATGGAATTAAATCTTAAAATTACATGTTCTTTTACATTATCACATTGGACTATAGTTACTTCAGTTCAACCTATATTAATATTAGTTTAACCTTGGTTACTTTAAGTTGGTTTATCTAATTCTTCTCAACCTAATATTTTAAATTAACTCAAATATAAATCTTTCATAATAGTTTATAATGTTCATATGATCAACCAAAACATATCCATTGGGAGAGTCTATCCATGTGTGTAGTATTATGTACACTCATTGTGCATTGGGGTGATGTTCGAGTCAATTCTCAACAAAACATTTTTGAGGTGATTATCCCCAGCTGCATCTGTGCCACAACCATATCCAATTTATAGTATCTAGAACAAGATATATTTCATTGAAAACAACATACTCAATATTTTAATAATATTTCAAGATATCACCCTATACTTAAAATCATCCTTAGGGTTTTCAATAAGGTTCTCTAAATCCAATACCAAAGGTAACTAAAATAATATCCAAAAATAACTAAACACTGTTATGATACCAACTATGGTGACCTAAGATAAACTTATCTTTATTTTATATCATTTCCTTAATCAAAATAGTACATATAAAAAATAATCACACAATACCAAGAACAAAAGTTTTATTTTCTTTAAGGACCTGTTACACAGGTAACTTTTTTTCAAAAATAGTGAAAATTTCACTATAATAGATCCACACTTGATCTCTTATAGAATTATCATAACTTAAACTCATATTTATAACATGGGGGATAAAAAAATCTGAGATAATTGAGATCATATTATACATAAGGGTAAAATTAAGAGATAAAAATCATTGATCATATGTGATCATGAAATGAGAAAATTCATATAATAAAGATAAATAATAAAAACATACCCAACAAAGCATAGAACATAAATCATGAGTCAGGTAATAAGGCTTGGAATAACATAATATGTGAATGAAAATGGTGAGGAAAACTTAGTCAATATACATGACCCATGAGAGAATAACATATGTATAGTATTATATATTAGAGTGTGTCCTAAACATATGCATAAAAAGATATATCATTTTGAACATAGATTAACATTAATTATGTGTAATTAAAGCCTTATAAGCATATATTAACCAAATTATATTCATTCACAACCATGTGATTATAAAAAAACTACAAGTATACCAACACATATCTTTTTTATCATATATAAACTGTAATTAAACCCATACACAACCTTGTGAGCATTGCTAGACCATAATTATACCCACAAAAAACATTGCGAGAATATCTAAACTATAGGTATTCCCACATTAAACCTTGTGATCATAGATAAATGATAATTATATAGATAAAAATCTTTATGAGAATTTATAAACTATAATTATACCCATGCATAACTCAGTGAGCATAGATATACTACAATTATACCCACTCAAAACCTTTTGAGCATAGATAAAATGTAATTATAACCATGCATAAGATAATTATTTCATGAGATACATAAATATTAAATTAAAGGTAAATATAGGACCCAAAACTTTATAATACATACATATTAGTTCCCTATAGAATCAAATCATACATATTATCATAAATAATTCATGAGAAAAAAATTGGTTTCAAAACATTTATAAATGGAATCACATAAAAAATTCACGATCCTTTGATAAAAAAATCTCCCAAAAGAAATATTTATGAATAGAACATATAGAGTGATTTATAAACCATTACATTATTAGAAAATAATCCATTTAAAATTTAAGATAAATGTCAAAAAATATATTTTAAAAATCATTTCTTGATATCATCTTAAATAGATGTGATTTTAAGCAACTTACCAAGAAATATTTTTCCAAAGAAAATGAGAAAAATTATTAAAAAATAAATTAAAATAAATTTTAAAAAATATAACTTAATAAGAAATACAAAAAAAGTAAAAATTTTAAGTTTAGTGTAATTATATATGATCATGGTAAAGATAATCTATTTAATTAGTTTAAAACACATTAATTGAAAATAGACATCCTTAAATTGATAACATAACCTTTGTTTTAAAATGAATTAAGGGTAGTTAAAGGATCATTGTAAAAGAAAATAAATTTTAGTTTCCAATAGGTAATAAAAAATATTTTTGTGAAGTAAAAAAATATATATTGAAGAAAAATCCATTAAAATAAATGGGAATTACTCTTAATCAAAATTAATTTTCAAGAAACAATAGAATAATCAAGGAAGAAGACTTCATCATGAAACATGATTTCCTATAATAGATGTTAGAAATAAAAAATAACTTCATAATAGGATATAATGGATCAGTCATAAAAGATAATAGTAAAATAGGAATGACTATGACCCAAGAAAAATATTTGAGTCCCGAAATCCCCTTGCAACCATGACATACTTTGAATCAAAATGCATTTAAATAAGAAACACTCTATAGATATGAAAACCAATTTAATTAAATTAATATTGTAAAATAAATTCATTATCTATTAAACAAAAAATATTAAATATATCATGCAACATAAATAGAAATTTGTCTCAAGTAATTAAATTTGAGAGAATAAACCCCTTACCGTTATTCCTATTTAGTTGAAAGTGACATAGCTCATGTAAAAAAACATAACTATGTTAATAATATAGTCAATAACCTCATAAATATATATTAAACTTTTATATTATTAATTTATTCTCATTTATTATTAATATATTAGTTAGTTATCAAATATTTTTTCCATTAGGTGTTAGTAACTATAATTTTTTTTGCACATACTTTATGATGTCAATTTTGGTACCCATTATTTGATACCAAGTTTATCATTAATAGGTAATATAAACTACTATAATTTATTTATTATAAGTAAGTATAATTTAATAATCCAATTTTATTATATTTCTTCCATGTTTTAGAAAAATTTCATCGATGGTGAATTATTTTTGTGTTATTAATCGATATTTATGGATTACCAAAAAATAATTGTTAATTTTTGTTTTATTCATAAAGAATAAAATCCATGATATTTATTAATCCTATATATCATATATAACCATAAATAATAATTTATAACCAATCATTAAGGTGTTAGTGAATAATGGAATATATTGTTCCTTAGATGCAGTAGTTCGCACACATGCTCGGATGATGATTTCGTTTCCGTAGCACGAGAGAAAGGGGTAATATGATTTATTATTTAAAGAAGCTAAAAAATGTTATAAATATTATAATTATATATATATATATTAAATTAATTATTAATACTATCCTTGTAATTTGATGAAGGACAATGAAATATGTTATGTTGTGGATACAGTAGTCCACACATACACATGATTGACATTTTTTCTTTTATTAAGGGAAATGGGAGAGGTGGTTAATGTTTATTAAAAAAATATAGAAATATAAATGTACTATACACTATAAATTAATCATATATGATTGGTAAAAATAAATTTTTAATGTATTGATAAAAGGAAAATATGTTAGTTAAAATATTGAACTTACGTTGAGAACTTTTGGTTTCTCTTAGAGGATTCCTTAGAAAAGAAGGGATTATAATAAATATTTGTGTCCAGAATCTAATGAGAGTGAAATATGATTATAGGGAATCTAAAGTTTTTATTTATTAGGGGGAAATTGGATTTTTGGAGTGGTATTGATGGTTTGGTGAGAGGCCCCTTTTAGAAGTTGTGAGAATGGCATTTTTGTAAATATTTAAAATTAATATAAAGGGAGACCAAATTAATCATTTAATGTGGCTCCAAAATAGAAAATAATTGAGTTTATGGTGAGATATGGTTTATAATATCTAAAACACTTAATTATGAAAATGTTTTTAATACATTTCAATCCTTTTACACATTGAATTAATAACTTTTTTATTTAATCTTTTTTTTGTGAAAACTATTTTTTACCTTAGGTAACTAAATCCTTATGACTAAAAATAAAGTGGTCTTTATTAGATAATTTTTACCCATTATTCTAAATTTTAAATCCATTTATTCTAATTTGATTTATAAAAGTGTTAAAATTTTATTTTAATATAATAAATGTATAATGTATTAATTTTTTTTAGAAAATTATTAATTGAGTTCTAAATGATCAAATATAGATTTATAAACTATAATAAATATTTTATAATATATAATATAAATTTTAAAATAAATATTTTTTTGAATTAAGTGGTTTCATTAATTTATAATTCATATTTATATACTAATAATGGCCCAAAAGTCATAATATCAGTGTATTTCATCATTCACCTAAAATTATCTTTTTTTCCTAAAATCAAAGAAATTAACAGTAAAGTTATTTCAATAGTATAATACCAATATGAGGTTAGTTTTATTTAATTTAGATTCTAAAAATTATAAATTTACATATTAATTGAAAATATAAAATATAATGAAAATTATTTTTTTAACATAAATGGAATTTTTAAATATTAAGTTTTCTTAATATTATTTGATATCAATTTATAATTTAAAAGGTGTTAATATATTAATTAATATTTAATAATATTTTAAAAGTGTCTAATTTAATATTTTAAGATAAAATATATAATACTTATAAAAATATTTCTTTTGAAATAAGAAATATTGCTTTTATAATAAATACAATGTAAAAAATACAATTTAAATTAACTATATATATTATAAAATTTAATTTTACCACAATATTGATATTAAAATATTCACGTGAATTTTATATGTACATCAAATAATATTTTAATTATAATATTAATATTTATTCATAACATATAAATATATATATTTAAAATTTTTAATAACATATTTTTATTCACTTATGAGTTATATTATTTTAAATTTACTAAGTAACAATACATGAATTCAATATAATAATGAATATATGACTAACAACCTTATCTGCAATGACCTAATTTGAGATGACCATACATGAAATGACTATATTTTCAATGACCATATTTAAAAATACTAGATTTCAAGCACACACACACACACACACACACACACACATATATATATATATTACCCTACAAAACTTATTCAATTAACTTGTCCCATTTCCATAGATTTCATTTTAGATCTCATACATGAATTCTCTTTTTTTGGTATTATTTCTCATTATAGTTTTTATTATAATAATGGATATTCTTAAAGGTGATGGTAGTCTAGGGGATTTAATATTTCTATAGATATTATTCTTTTCAATTTCTTCCCCCCTTTTTGTTTTTGTAGTTTTAATGGATATAATCATTCATGATATGTAATAATCCACTATACAAGATACATGGTTTCATGTACCTTTATTGTAATTTTCAATTATAATTGATTAATCTATCATTAGATTTCTCTATATCTTGTATGATCTATCCCTTAATAAATAATTGATTATATTTTGAAAAAAGAGAAAAATTCTCTATAATTATAGGATAAAATTGATGGCTCCTAATAATTTGGGCATTATATGATCATTCTTTGTGATTGGTAAAGGTTAAATAAATGTTTCTCAACCTATACAATAATTCATTTTCAATTAGATTCTAATAGATGAATCTCATCATTTTTTTAGTATTCTAAGAACGAGAGTTCAATATTTCTCCTTTGAATGAACAAATTGAAATAGAGGTTGAAAGGATAAAATTTAAAAACATAGAAATTCATATCTAAAAAGAAAAATGAATATGAATTATTTGTAGACAATTAAAATATACTACTATAAAATATAATATTATATTGAAATTTCCATATGATTTGTGTTGAGACATAAGAATTAATATTCTCATGATCTTTTTATATATTCAAACCATTTTTTTTTGAAAATATGATATTGATTATAATAATTCTTTAATTTTTTATTCATTTTTGATTATTTTAGCTCAATAATATTTATATATTTTTTTAAACATATAATTTTATAATTTTTTTCCATAGTTTATGAAAAATTTATTATTTTTATGGAATTATTAAAATATAATCCCTTAATTAATTTCTCCACATATTATTATTAAGATAAAATATATTATTGAGTCAGAAGTATTGCTTATTACTTTTCCATTCCCTTAGTTTTAAAAATCACAAACACCTTATTAAAACATGTTTACTAACTTTTTTATTTTCCAATTTCTTTAGTATATTTTTTTAGAAAACATTATCTTTTACCATACAAAGAAAAATTTCTAATGTATTACAAAAATAAACATTACATTATTCAATATGATCATTATATTGAGTGTGTGTATGATTTATAATACTTACCTTTAGTTAGACTAGGAGTTAGAATTTTTCCTTTTCTATTGTACTGAAAAATATTATAACCATCAAACTAATTATGGTACAAGAAAAATAGGATTGGCCCTTATAAGAATTATCGTATTGAAATATGATAAAGAAGTACATCAGACTAACTAAAGTTTATAATCTAAATACACAAACTCATTTATATCCTAAGGAATAACATTATCACTTTAATGGTGTTAAAGAAATTACTTAAAACTTTCATTTATATGAGAGAATTGTGATATATCAATCTCCAGCTATCCGATTATGTTAAAAAAAAACTTGAAAATATTCCCATTGTAACTTATCCTATAAATAGATGGTCATTTGAAGATTTTTGAGTTGAAATATTTCTCAAATCAAGTCTTCTGAATATTTCTCTTCATTAACATATCATTCTTAATCATTTTAATAATTTATAGAGTTGTAGTTCTAAGAAATCATTTTCAAGGTTATTTCCTTCCTAACAATTTTATTTTTATTTTGAGATTGAACATTGTTACTATTGAGGGATTATAGGGAAAAGAAAATGGTGAATCTTATCCATTAGATTGAGGGATTTCAGGTATACGAAGATATACTTCAATTATCATTCAAGGGCTTCCAGGGATATGAAGGTAGACATTATTCTGATAATCATATCTAGGTTTTGTCCTAGTTATAAAGGAAAAATATTATTGTAAGTATAAAACTATGGATACCATTATTCAAGTTTAGGTACTACCTTAATCTTAAGGTTAAAAGAGTTTAATATTTTTAATATAGCTTGTAATTCATTATTACTATTACTAGCTATTATATTGCTTATTTTTACAATTTTCAACTATGCTGTGCATATTATAGAAATTTAGTCTTAATACTATTTTTTCTATACTATTTTTTTATTGATATAACTCTAATTATGATGAACATACTTTGATATAAATTGGATCCATTTTGATTAAGATATTCACTCTAATAATCGAACAATGTCTCAGTCTGATAAATTTACTTTAAGAGGATTTTTGTTTTGATTAGTTTAAAGGTTTTTAAACTACAATTCACCCCTATTGTAAGTATATCCATCTATGATGAATCTTATGATCCTACAGTTGGTATCAGAGCAGTTTTATACTTCTTATATACTTTTTGAGTTTTCAATTTACTTATTACAAGTTGTTTATGTTTTGATATAAATTTTTTTATTTATAAAGATAAATACACTAACATGTATTTGTTAAAAATATATTTTTTATTTCATATGATATTTTTTCAAACACTTTAGAAAACTATTGATTCTTATCCATTCCTTTTTGAAAATTACAAATGGGAAGAATGATATATTAAGGTATAGATACTATCCTAAGGGGGAGTATGTATCATAAATGGGAAGAAGTTTTTTTAAAGAATATTAATTCTAATACTCTCTATCTTATTCAAAAGAGTTCCAATATTAGGGGAAGTTATGTTGATAAGAATAACTTTGTAGTACTTAAAATAATAAAGAATTGTAATTTTTCCATGTTATTTTTTCATTTAAGTCTTATGGGCTATTCTTTCCAAATAGGGGGATATTGTTGAGTCAAAATTATTACTTAATACTTTCCCATTTCATTAGTTTTTGAAATAAAAAACTCTTTAAAACATGTTTACTAACTTTTTATTTCCCAAGTATTTTATAATTTTCTTGTAGAAAACATTTTTTTTTACTATACATAAAAAAAGTTTTAATGTATTACGAATAAAAACATTACATTATTTAATATGATCATCAGATTGAGTGTGCATATAATTTATCAAACTTAGTTTTAATTAGACCAGGAGTTTGCCTTTTGTCTTATCAATCAAATTAAAAACCGTTTTTACCATTAGATTGATTGTGGTATCAAAAAAATCAGATTGACCCTCATACGAGTTATCATATTGACAGATGATAAGGAAGTCTATCAAACTGACTAAAGTTTATGATCATAATATATAAAATTATTTCAATCATATGGAATACTTTTAGCATTATAATGCTGTTAAACAAAAGTTATGTAAGAATTTCAGTTCTACAATATCATTGTGATATGCAAACTTTTAGCTATACAAAGACATTTCAACAAACATGAAAATATGAAAATTAAATATTTGCCTATAAATATCTAGTTATTTGAAGTGTTTGGAGTTGATAAATTTTTCAACTCAAGTCTTCTAAAGTTTTTTTTGGGAACATCTCATTCCTAGTCATTATAATATTTTAGTTATTTTTAGTTATAAGGAATCCTTGTCAGGGTTGTTTCCTTGAGAATAATTTAGTTTATACTCTGCATTCAATCATTGTTACTATTTGGGTATTTTGGGGGGGGGGTAGGAAGATGGTGAATCCAATCCATCAGATTGAGGGTTTATAGGGATAGGAAGAATGATGCCAGTCATCATATCATGGGATTCCAAGGATATAGAGACAGAGCATATTCCAATCATTGTATTAAGGGTTTTACTGATAAAGAAAGATAGTATTTATAGTAAATATAAAAATGTGGAAAACTTTAGTCAAGGTTATTGATTACCTTACTCTTAAGGTTAAAAGAGTTCAATATTTTTAATATAGTTTGTAAATTGTTCTTACTATTAATTTATATTATTGTTTCTACCTGAATAGGTGTATGTACATTGAAAAAAATGGTCCAATGTGGATTTGTAAGTTTATCATTTTTGTCTCATGAAGGTGCCATAATAAACTAATTCTTTCCGAGTTTTCCATTTTTGTTTCACTCAGAGATGGGGTTCTACCCGATTGGTTTGATTTTGTGTGTGTGTGTGTGGGGGGGGGGTTAACTGGTATGAAATCACTGATATTGGGTGTAATATATTTTAATGGTCTCTAATAGGTTTTTTCTGTGGAGATAGAAAAACCTAGTGGCTCTCAAATCCCTGATTCATGGACCTACTTTCCAAAGGCTGATGTTCATTGGATGATTTGGTGAATGAAACTTAAGAAATCACATTGGTCAAGTGTAAGGGAAGTTGAGATCATCATAACCTTTTGGGGGGAACTATTGTCTGTCCAGGTATTCTCTTACATATTTAAGATATGTTCATGAATCCTTGGTTTATTCCTAATCACATGTCTATGGATTATACCTAAAGTAATGGTTGATCATAAATATTCATGGGTTTGGGATCATATATATATATATATATCTAAGTTTCTCCATTAGTAGAGATATTAGTATTTATCCGAGGTTCTCTATAAATTTTACAATTTTGTGGAAGCATTGAAGATTCATTTTTTATTGATACAATACTGGTTTTAATCCACATAGTGGGGTGCTATAGATTTTACTGTCATCCATGGGGATGATAAATGTTTTTTGGTCAGGATCAAACCCATAAGATGGGCTTCCTATGTATCCTCATGAGAGGAATTAGAACCCATGTAGTTCAGTGTCACATAACTAGAAACATAACCCTTTAAGGTCATGTGATGAGGACCCAACCATGCGGTTTAATGTCATGTGATAAGGACATCTAGGTGAAGGGCACTTAGTCAAGAATGGTGTGGGGCTTATACCCAGGTATCCCAGAATACCTGGAATAGATATGGTTTCCCAGGTGGATATGAACCTATTGGGAATGTGTCACAGATAACATTATAGTGATTTGGGTGTTAGGTTTTGACCTAAAGGATACTTTCTACATATCCATGTTAGTTGGGGAACAAATACATTGTAGTTTGGTTGGATTTGGGACTCACACTTTAGAGGAGGCCCATCCTAGGGGGCATGATTGGGTATTACACATGTGAGCTGCCCACTTGGTTCTACTTAATTGGGAATATAGCCTTTTTAAGGTTGGGGTATGATTTTGGGACTTATATGATGAAGGAGGCCCATTCAGAATGCATTTTGGGCTTGAATATATGGGGAAAGCCCATTTGATAATTTGGTATCATGAATATGTTATTATAGACTCAAAAATATAATCCCACGTGAGTCATTTTTGGTGTGAGAAACAGGAGGAGATAGTGGATCTCAAGATCACACACCCTGCTCTATCTGCTGATAGATGGTGTTAGAGCCCAAAAAGGGAGAGAAAGAGAGCATTGAATGTGCCCATATCTTCTTCTATTTTCGTAACTGAGATAGTTATATATATAAATCCATCAAGCTACATCCTATGAAGATGCAAAGAGTAGAAAAAGTTCCACATCCTACACAAAAATATAGGGGCTTACATCAGGATGAGTTCCATTTATTTGGTTCCAGGTGATAATAAAGTGATTTATTTGATATTAAACCACTTTATCATTATATATCCATCCTATTATCCATGTATCAAAGGACATAAATAAGAGGGTTTTATTTTCAAAATGAAATGACCTATAATTTAGTTGAGATCAGTAATAATCAAACAAATTTTTATAAATACTAAAATAATTATCTATTCTTCTTAGGAAAATGCGTTTTTCTCACTCTATATTGGATTTATTATTCAGGATATATCTCTATATTTACCATTCCTATCTATTTACTTAGTGTTCAGTAGAAAACATGTAAGGGGTATGAAATTATAGTAAAAGGGAAAAAGAAGAAGTATTATCTCTAAAGGAATTTAAGTTTTTAAGATAGAGAGATATTTATTAGAAAATATTTAAGATAAATTGATGATGGATATAACAACTTAAATTATTATAATGTAATAAGGAAAACTAAAGAAAAAAAATTCTTGCATAGGAAAATGAAATTTCATACACGATATGATTACTGAATTTAATCTTTAGATATCTAATGGTGAATATAGATAGTTATTTTTATTATAAGAGTTTTTAAAAAATAAAAAAATTCTATTATTAAAAAATATTTAAGAATTAAATTCTAAACTCTTGAAGAAACCTCATAAATTTTTGAATTTCAATAATAAAAATAATAAAATTAATTCACGTGCTATGATTTCTAGTGATGATGTGTTGTAATAGTAGTATTTTTTCCCATCCAAATTATGATTATAACTAGTGATGGAGTAAATGGATTTTAGAATCCATATTTTATATGATTTATGAATTGTATCATAAAAAACATTTGGAATACATATTTTTTATGGTTTTCTCTTCCTATAATTCTTGTTAGTTTCAATTTAATATTTGTAAGGCTTGTTGTATTTTTGGATAGATTTTTTCCACTATATTTGAAGTATTTTATTCCATATTAGTATTTATGAGGGTGATAATATAATAAGGATCTATCCAAATTTTTTCACACTCATTTTCCTAGGTATTTTATTGATATTATTCTCAAACATTAGGTGTAATATCCCCAAATATTTAGAGAATCCCATGTTCGATAGCATACAACATCTAATATTGATCAAAAACAAACAAAAAAATAATATTATTTTATATATGACCATAATAAACTAGTTGTTAAATTTGTGGGTATGAATATGAGTAATCATAATATAAAATATATGTGTAATGGTCCTACTCAACACACATGTATTGATTAATTCTTAGTAAATACACACTAAATTTCTAGTGAAGACATTTTATCCTTCAAAAATATGTTTTTTTTAAAATGTTTTTTTTCAATTTTAGTCTGTGGAAATTATAATTAATTTATTACAAATTTAAAATATGTATTTGATACAAAGGATATGATTTTAAATTAAAATGTGAAAATTATATTAGGGTGATTTTTTAAAAAAAAAATAGAAAACATAAATTTTTCAGTGAATAGTCAAAAATAAAGATTTTATAGAAACATTACCCTTACTTTTAAGAATTTACAAAGTACCATTTTAATTGGTTTTAAAATTTAATAACTTCCTTTTGGATAAAAACAATCCAATTAATGACGTTGGTATCTATATTATGCTGAATTTTGATATTAAAACATCTTTATACTTAATTTTTTTTATATAAAAAAATTTTAATATTATTTTTTAGGTTAATTTTACAAGTAATTTATTCAAATTATAGGAATTTAATTTGATAAATTTATTCAATATTTTTAATCATTAGGTTTTATTTTTATAAATATGTCTTTTTTATTTCTGTTCATTATGAATAGTAACCATGGTAAAAATATTGTCACCATGGTAAGTGTAAAATGTGTAGAATGAGAATAAAACTATGGGAGAAGCCATTAAATCCACCCAAAATCTAGCTGATATTTCATTTTATGAGTATTTTTTACCATAATTATCCAAAATTCAAAAAAATTATAACAACCCAACTCTAGTAACCTAGAACTAAGGTCATATTTATTACATTGGAATAGATACAAGGGATATAATCCCAAAGGATCAATCATTTTAGTAGTTTTGGAGAAATAGATATATACATGATACCCATTTTACACTAGGAATAATAAATAAGCATAACAAAATTAAAGGCTTTATATCTTTAAAACACATTCAAATATTTCTTTTTCATAACCTGGGGAAAGGAAACAAAATAAATGTGTGATCAAATGCATAGTAAGGTTTACATATTGTGGAAACTATCATGAATAAATAAGGCATAATCAATATGTTATGGTAAATAATTGAAAATACATTCCATTTAATCAATAATAGTAGAACAAAATTAATTCATGGATAATATCAATATAGTAATATCATGGGAAAAATAACTAAATTATTAATGAAGGAAATGAAAATTATTGGACTTCATGATCTCAAACATCATGATATATCTACAACCAAGACCTTGTATCATTACAATTTAAAATTATGGTTAAAGATCCATTTAATTTAGCAAACTAATTTGTATCATGAGACCCATCAATGCACCAAGGGGTTATATAATTATGGTCCCACCCATAATCTCATGTACAATTCATTCCTTATATATTTAATGATATATTTAATTCATGAAAAATATGAATTATTAATAAATATCCATATTTATTAATGAATACAGATTTATCATTGTTTTCCCCCGTCAATTACATAACATTCTAAGTAAAATACAATATAAAGAAATGATACACATTTTAAGAAGTAATAATATCCACGATATAATGAATATATATATTTAATAGAAAAGTGATGTATAATGAGTAATTATTATTAATACATCAAAGGGAAATATATACACCAAATAAAAGTAAATAGGCTCATATTACAAATATGTCTCAATAGAGTGGAAATTGAGACGAGATACCTTACCTAACATTTTTATTTAGTTGAACATGATTAAACCTCATTTATAATAAATTTATATTTATTTTAATTATGTACCAGATCCATATACATATCTATATTATTATATACGATTCATTTATAACAATTTATCACATGTTTGTTAACAATATTTTATTATTATCATTATTTCGGGTGTTAACTGCTTCATTTTTCTTGTATGTTTTAATTCAGTAGTTCCAGTACTTGTAATTTTATTTTTATTACATAATGTAAAGAATTTTATTAATGGTATAAATATAATATATATTTAATATATATATATATATATATATATGTATTTAACCCAAAAATATTGACATAGAAAAATAAATTACACAATTCATAAAGATGGTAGGCAATACACACACATGAACACTGTTTTCACTTTCCAAAGGATGAAAAAAATGAAAGGTGTATCTTAATTATCCTTTCTATAGACTTCATTATATAATATATAGTCATTAAATCCATCCTTATTACCATCCACATAAATAATAAATGAAAAAATAGATCCCATCGATTAGTGGAGGTGTTAGTACACACGAACGATGTTATCATTTTCCAAAAGATAGGATGGTAAGATGATATATATGATATTATAGCCATATAATCATAGTTATTTCATAAATATATTATATAATCATTATTTACAAATTTATAACCATCCAACTAATTTGGTAATGAAAAATGAGTTACACTCCAATGTGGAGATGGTAAGATGTATGTATGCACGAGTGATGTTTTCACTTTTCAAAGGATGAAAGATATATGTAATATGGGTGTAACATAATAATAATAACATATAACTATATTTATGACATAAGATTTATTATTTTAGTATAGAAAAAACACATTAATAATAATTAGAATAATAAATAATTTTGAAAGAGTTTGTAAAGATTATTAAATATTCTTTAGTAGACTTCCTTTAGATATCTTATTAAAGGACTTATGGTTGTTCTTTTGGAAGTAAAATAACCCCTATAACTTGTATAATGTTGTTTAGAAGAGAAATGGTCTGGTTTTTGTTGATCCAAATTGATGAAAGTGGTGTAAATAATTGAGAGAATGGGTGTCCTTTTATAAGAGAGGAGAGAGGTATTTTTGTATTTTCATAAAGAAATAAATTAATATAAATTATATATAACCCTTAAATGTATCCAAAATCTCTATAATTATAATATCTAATGATTATGAGTCTAAATATTATCATCTAAGAAAATATAGATAACGTTTAGTTGTGTTTTCACCCTTATCTTTTAGTTTTAATCCCCCATAAACCCTTTTGACAATTTCCACAATATAAAAATTTTCCACTACTAAAGGGTCAATAATGTTACTATATTAGAACAGAAAAACATAAATGGATGATGTTTTATTTTTGAACCATATTCTATTCATTTTTATTAATCTATGTTTTTTATTTTTATTTTTAAATCAATTAATAAAATATTATTTATTATAAAATAAACTTAACGTCATTTTAACTCTATTAATTTAATTTGACTTTAAAATCATCAATAAAAAGTTGAAATTCAAATAAAAACTCTTAAAAAACTCTAAAATGTCATATAGATCCTGAAAAATCATAGGACACATTAACTCATTCAAATTATATCACTTTTAATAATTCAAAAAATATTAATTTTATTTTTCTATTAATTGAATAAATACTGTGATGGTGTTGCACAAGCATTTAAGGTAGTTATTTTCTCCCAAAAAAAATTACAAATAAACTACCATGATAAAAAATATTTATCATTTAAATTAATATTTATAGCTAAACATATCATCTATTTATACTCATGTTAAAAATATAATGATTATAAAACAAAGAGAATGATTTTTTTTGACATTTCTTTAAATAAAATAATATAAAGGTTAAAATCATGGAAAATGGCCACAAAATTCCATATAATCCAATTTTTAATGATTATTATTGAGATATACACATACAATTAAATTAATACTAGTGTTAGTATGATTCTTTAGTCCTAATAATTTTATTTTTAACCTTAAAAACCCAATTTACCCTTTGTTGTGGTAACAAAAATTACTAAGGTTACTACTTTTAATGTCCAAAAATGAAATAGAATTATTTAAAAAATTTGGGCCTACTTATTCCAAATATGGAATCCATTTTATAAAATTAAATTCATATAATAGGTATAATTTAATTTAAAATAAAACCCACAAAACGTGATGAAAAATAGTTTTTTAGAAAAATGTCTTTTTAAGGAGAGGATGTCTCTAGTGGCTTAAGAGACTCAAGAATCTCCATAGAAATAAAATTATAAATGTGATATAAGTTCTATTTATAACCACTATTTTTATGATTTTATGATTGGGTGATATCGAATATTTCCAACATATTCTACGAATAGATACCGACCAACAATCTCATTTTTGAGGAGGGATGTTGAGGATCTTTCTCTAGAATTCTAATTTTACCTAATCAGTATGTTTCATAATCATCATCCCTTAATGATGCCTCTTAAAAAATATTTTGATTATGTTATATTTTCTATTTTTGACCTGGGGATCCTTTATTCCCATTTTTTTCTTATTCTCTTTACTTTGGAGTATGGTTATTATAGATGTTGGGTTAGGGGTAATTTGGTTTTTTTGTTTTTCCCTATAAATGTGATCAACTGGCCCTAAAATTTTGTTTGTGGTTCCAAAACTCCTTTTACCCTATTATGCTTGTTTTTTTATGTTCTTCTGTTTTATCTATTCATGCTAATTTACCTGAAATCTATCACATGCCTCATGGTATGACCAATTAAAAATGATGCATAAACTATAAAGCTTTCCAAACCATCAATGGTTAGAATATGTGTGGAAGTAGACTTGTCTAAATATTGTATTCCATGAATCTAGTTTCAAAATGGTTACTCTATATTTTTGTAGGACATTGATTATGAAAATATCCTATAATATTTCATTTTATGTTCTTAGTTTTTTTATCCCTTTAAATACTATAGTTTTCAAAATCATAGTTTTCATTTCCCAATTGATAAGTATCCAAATCAAAGTAAGGAGATGTGAGTTTAGAATGGATTCTTAAAGGATGATACAGGTCCCTTAACTAATATTTAACTAAAGTAAATCCATCACTATATTTTTTTTTGTTGAAGTGGCTGGAAAGAATTGTGATTTAAATTGGGTGATGATTTTGATATTAATAGAAATTATAATTAACTTGATGATGATTTCCATGTTCCACTTCTTGATAAAGCTCAACAGGTTGAGGAATTATTTCTTAAGGTTTCAACAATAAAACTTGATAATAAAATTGTAAATTCAGATATGTTTATCACTCCCCACCTGAAAAAGACCCAGAAACATATTGAATACTTCAAATAGTAAAGAAATATTGTATCTAAATATTATATAATACATCTAAATGTCAAATTTTACCTTCCCATTCTGAGGAGAAAAGGAAGGATGTTTTTGGTAAGGTCAGTCCCTTGAAATAATCTGAATGTATTAGTATATATTACATGATTTAAGTAGATTCATACACTGACTCTAGTAGTGAAGATGATGGATATTTTGAACTCAAGGTGGGGAATGCATACCTATTTATGGATGACCCTGGGGGGTGTTAAATTCTTAGGTAGATAAGCAAGATGAAATTATGTTTAGAAGATACATGGATGGAGAACTCACTATGGAGGTACATCCTCATATTAGAGAATGGATGTTCACTAAGTTAATGGAATAAAAAAATCCTAAATTTATTTTTAGATACATCTCATGGACATGATTTCCTTAATGTTTTCCTTCCTATTATTAGTTTCTTTGGAGTTGTATGTCATTTGTCCTCAGATGTTTGAAAGTGTTTTGGATTTATTTTTATTTTATGTGTGAACCGTTACTCATCTAGTTTTTTATTTTATCACATTGAATACTAAATATATCTAATCACAATGATTGATAAAGACTTAATATAGAATATTTTTTCATTACTGATTTTGTCGATTTTTTCTACATGGATTTCTTACCTATAGTGTTGATGAGGTGCTGATCATACTTCGCCTGTGAATGTTATTGAGTTCCTTTACACTCTACTATAGTTTCTACATCATCAAATGTCACATGATCATAATAATTTATGCACTTAAATAATTGGAACAGTTATAACTTTTTGGATGGATTTAATGGATTAATATTTTTTTTTGTTTCTCAATGGTGTGTTCTTATCTATAAGAGTCAATTTTCACTTGTGGAGGGATTCAATGACCAGCAAGATCGGTGCCTTTATTTTTCCCTTTTATGTGTTTGAAGTTCATTTAAGTTTAATTACATTCCATTATATTGATGTTGATGGATCTTTATACCTCATGTATTCATTATTTATTGAAATTTCTTTAATAAAATTTTTGGGGTCATGGGTTGGGAAACAAACTCATGTCACACATCCTTCCTGGAAAAAGTAAAAAAACGTTTTTATACTAAATTCAAATATAATATTAATTAAAAATACTATAACTGGATTATTAATAATATAATATAACTAATTTTATATTGAAACCATTTTAAAATAATAAATAACTTTGTAAATTCTTGAAATGAAAATAGATTTTTCAATAAAATGTAGTATTTTTCACCAATAATCGAAAAATATATAATTTTAAAAAAATATCAAAAATTCACCCTAATATAATTTTCATATGATAATTTGAAAATATATTTTATTTCATAAAATTAATTTTCAATTTTTTTTAAAATGAATTGTATTATTTTCTCACTAAAATTAATAAAAATATTTTCTAAAGAAAACATAAATTTAATGAAAAATGACTACTAAAAAATTGGGTGTTTATTTCCTAATATTTAATAAATAAATTTATATTGAGTTTTGAATTCATATATATTTCATTATTTTAATAATATAATTCATACCCACCAATCTAATGGTGAGGTTATAAAGATCATATTTAAATAATAATATTTCATGGTTTGTTTAGGCTTGTTGTTGCGTGTTGTATATGCTATTTAACATTATATTATTAAAAACATGGGATATTACATACTTCCCTCCTAAAAAAATTTATTACGTGAAATTTTTATGAATATTTCCTTCTAAATATACGAGGGAATATCTTCTTCATAACATCCTTATTTCTCACATTGTTCCCCCTATTTTATGATTTCTCCAAATTACCTTTACCAGTTGAGTCATTTAATTCTTAGAAACTTTCTATCTATTGTCAAGAATATGGACAAGATATCTATAGTACGATTGATGATATTATAGTTCTATTTCTTTAGAGCCGAGAACATGCATTGGGTCTATCATATACTTCCTTAACAAAGTGATATGGAACACATCATGCACTTTAGAGAGGATCAATGGAATTGGAAACTAGCATGCCATAACCCCAATTCTTTATATAATTTAAAAAGGTATTATGTACCTAACTCTTGGTTATACCTTCTTATAGAACCATATGTCACCCTTCCATGGAGGTACTTTTAAGAAAATGTGATCTCTAACTTGAAATTCCAAATATTTCCTTCAGTTATCGGCATAAACTCTTTTCTTAATTTGAACTACTTTAATATGAGTCAGGATAACCTTTAGCTTTATATTTTTCTCCACAAAAATATCTAGATCCATAGGTTTTCTTTAATAACTTATTCCCAAAAAGTTGGAGTATAATATATCTTTCTATATAATGCTTCATATAGTGTCATTTGAATACTTGAATAAAAACTATTATTATAGGATATCTCTTACAAAGGTAAATAATGATCCCAAAAACCTTGAAAGTCATGTGATAATGACATAAACATGTATTTCAATGTTTGAATAGTATTTTAGGACTATCCAAAATTTTGAGGATGATAGGCAATGCTTAAATAAATATCAGTATCTAAAGCCTTCTGAATTCTTTTTTAGAACTTATATGTAAATATTTGATCATGATTAGACACAATTTAAAGATGTGAACCATGAAGTATTGCCAGTTCATTAATATAGAGTCATTCATGGTAATCAAGAGGTAAATCTTTTCTTATATTGAAAAAATGTGTATATTTTGTTAAACAATCAACAATAAACCATATTACATCATTTTTTGGGATTATTTGGAAATATAGTGACAAAATACATTGTAATGTCAACCCATTTATGCATAGTAATATGTATAGTTTTCATGAATCATTTGGGATTGTATATCTCAACCATCACTTATTTAAAAACCAAGAATCTGGAAACATAATCAGCAATTTCATAATTTATATTTTCGAACAAAACATTTTTCCTTCAAATATCTTTACATCTTGGTGATACGAGGGTTTATGTGGAAATTAAATCTATAAAAATCATCTTAAAATTCCATTTTTATCTGAAGTTAATATTTAACAATTAAAATCTTTCCAAATTTTAGAATTCCATATTCATACACAAAGTATTCCAATTCCCATTATTCATAAATTTAATTTAATTTTGAAAATTCAAATCTTGAGGGTAATAACCTTTTAACTTTTCCAATAAAGATGGTTTAGTATTAATTTGACAAAGGTGGGATGTATCCCCTTAATAATTACCATATCTATCTTCACTAAATTCATGAACATATGATCTATATTAATCTTTATTTTGATTAGTAAACCATGAAATTTCCTTATCAACGCATTTCTTACTTTATTTTCCTTCCCTAGAAGGTAGTGTATTAAAAAATCACAGTCCTTTAGTAGCTTGAGCCATCAAATTTTCCTCATATTGATCTCCTTCTATGAGAAAATGTGTTTAAAATTCTTATGATCTGTGTATATCTCACATATTTTACCATATAGATAATGTCTCCATATCTTTAAAGAAAATAATACAGATGCCAAATAAAGATCATGAGTTAAATAGTTTTGTTCACGAGTATTTAACATCCTTGATGCATATGCAATAACTTAATTATTTTTTATAATGACACAACTAAGTGACTTCTTCGATGCATCACTATATTTCAAAAATCCATCATTTACTAATGGTAGAGTCAAAATCAAAGCATTGACCAATATCCTCTTTAATTCCTCAATACAATGTTAAAATTCCATTATCAATATGAAATTAACCACTTTACAAGTAAGATTGGTTAAAGGTATATCTGATCAAGAATTTTTTTGAACAAGTCACCTGTAGTAACCTTCCAAACTAATGAAACTACATACCTTAGTTATAGTCAATATAGTAGTCCATTCCTTGAATAATTTTGTCTTTGTATAATCAACTGCGATTCCATCTTTGTATAGAATATAGATAATAATAGAAACTTTCTAAATCCAGAATTCACACATGCTAAATTTCAAATATAATTGTTTTCATATAAGATTCTCAATAATGACCAACATGTAATTCCCATGATCCTAAAATATTTTAGAGTATAATAGTATATCATCAATAAATAACACAAAAAATTATCTAAATATTACTTGAATAGTTTATTTATTAGATCCATCAAAAAAGAGGGTGAACTAGTCAATCTAAATGTAATTATCATAAATTTTTAATGTCCATACCTCTTTTGAAATGTAATATTTAGAATAACTTCCTTCTTTACTCATAATTTATGATACCCAAAATGAATTTCAATCATTGAAAAATACTGATATCTATGAATTTGATCAAATAAGTCATCAATGCAGGGCATATGATACATGTTATTTATTATAATAGCATTTATTTTCCTATAATCAATGCAAAGCCTCATAGATTATTCTTTCTTATTAATGTAAAGAACATGAGATTTCCAAGGTGAAACACTGTGGTGTATAAAACCCTATTCACAAAAATTTTGTAGTTATTTCTTTAAATATGCTAATTCTACAATGGATATTCTATAGGGGGTCTTTTATATAGGTCTTTTATTAGGTATTAGATCAATGGAAAACTCAACATCATGTTTTGGTGGATTTCTAAGCAATTCCCTAGGAAATACATCAATGTGTTACCATATAATAAGTAAATCCTCAATTAAAAGAATAAATTTTTTATCCATATATTGGGTTTGTTCTTCCTCAACAAGAATATCATTCCAAAGTGTTACTAGAGGTGGATTCATACATGACTCATGTGATGAATTTCCCCCTCTAAAGATAAGAAATTTTATATTTTAAACATGAATCATAATTTCCTTTTCTATGTGATAATTTTTTGCATTATATTTTTAAATCCAATCTATACCAAGGATCATATAAAAAATAAACCAAAGGTATAATAATCAAGTATGTAAATAGTTAATTTTTATGGATCATAATAGGAACTAACTTTCGCATCATTTTTGTGGTGATATTTCAACTAGAAGTTTTGACTGACAACTACCTTATTAAGGTCCAATGGAAATACCTAATTTTATTAGAAAAAATAGAATATATAAAAGTATGTGATGATATATAATCAAATAAAAACTTATCTAAATTTGATGCTATTATTTAAATACCTTCCCCCACATAGTTTTTAACTTTATCCTCTGCTCTAGTGATCACATAAGCTTGACCTTATCCCTACAACCTCTTTTACAGTATATTCACTTAAATAATGGAGAATTTGTGTGAATAATTCCCCATTTATATAAATTTGAAACATTATACATCAATTATTTGTTTCTTAATATGAATTCATTGGAAAAAATAACCTTGTCTCTATACTTGTAGAAAACTTCCATGACCTTCAATCATTTTTCAGGATGTTTTTCCACAATTATTACATGATGGGAATTAATTGATCCCATATTCTTTGTTGACGGTTTACCTTTTTCAAGATTCTTATCTAACCATTTATTCTCTTTATTTCCCTTACAGATATATAAACTAGATAAATTCATTATCTATGTTTATAACATATAATTCTATTTCATCATATGATGATTTTTTTGAGAAACCAATGCCCTTTGGGGGATTTTCTTAAGGTTTTAAAGAAGTGGTCAATATTTCTCTCTAGATTATGATATAATCCATATGATTCCAAGAAAGTCTTGTAAATATATCCTCACACTCTACAACACTTTACTCCTCCATTTTCATTAATATTAGGAATGTTTTCTTCATTTTAGTTTTTTTCTCATGAGGGAAATATTTATAATAGAATATTACTATAAAAGGTATCCACTCCATATGTTCTATTTATTCTTCCTCTTTAGTATTATGGATCAAGAAACAACATTGATCAACATATCCTCTAATATAGTATACTAACATTATAACATTTTCCATTTCATTTCATCCTAAGGTGAGAAATATCCTTTCAAGATACTTGATCCATTATTTAGCTACCACTATAATAGTAGTTCCACTAAAAGATATAGGCTTATGTCACATGAAATGATCTAATATAGGTGTATCATGATATGTAGCATCATGTTTCTCAATATGATCAAGGTTATTAGAAATATTCTAGGTCATCTACCCCAATATGTTCATGACCAGCTCCGATCCAAAACCAATTGTGTTGGCTTACTTAGTGGGGAAATACCTACATTGACCATAAGTACATATTCTATCTATTCAATTAGGAGTCATCACTAAATAATATAAAATACTGAGTTAGATCATAATCATCAATAATATTGATATATAAAATAAAAATCACTCTATTTTTTTGAAATATTATACGGTATAATAATAATTCTCAAGTTAGTTATGTTTATTTAAAATATAGTTCCTAAGGTTTCTACTAAACTTTCTTTAATACTAACTATAAAAACCCAACTCTAGTAACCTAAATCCAGTGCATAATTTATTTCAATAGAATATATAAAAGGGATCCATTCCCTAAGGATCAATCCGTTTAGTAGTATTGGCGAACTAGATACATAGATTATACCCATTTTATATTGGGAGTAAAATATAAACATAACAAAATGAAATATTTTACATCCTTCAAACTTATTCAAATATTTCTTCTTAATAACCTATGGAAAGGAAAAAAGGGTGATCTTAAATGCTCAGTAAGTGTTATGTATAATGGAAGATATCACGAGTAAATAATTCATAATAAATATGGCTAGGTAAATAAATAAAAACACATTCCATTTGATCAATAACATTAGTAAAAATTCATCCGTGGATATTGTCAATAAAATAATCTCATGGATAACAAAAATAACTGAATTATCAATGAAGGAAATGAATAATATTAGATTTCATGATCTTAGATATCATGATATCTCTATTACCAAAACATTACTCAAAGATAGTTTAAATCTATGGGTAAATACCCATTTAATTTGGAAAACTGATTTATCTCATGAGACCTATGGATGCATAGAGGGACTATACAATTATGAGACCCACCCATCACTGCATGTCCAATGCATTCCTCATATATCAAATACCCGATTTATTTTGTGAAAAATATTACTTATTAACAAATATTCCTATTGAGTAAATAATACTGATTTATCAAGATTCTCCCCAAAAAATCAAATAACATTAAATGTAAAAAACCATATATAGAAATGGTATATAGTTTAAGAAATAATCAAATACATGATACACATAATATGTATATTTAAGATAAATGTGATGTATAATGAAAAATTATTATAAATTCATCAAAGGGAAGTACGTATATGTAATGTATCGAATTTTTTATGTTTTTTAGATATTAAATGGATTATTTTTGAGACCAACACTGAGACGGTGTGTGATTCTAAGGCCCGGTGTGCCGAAAATATATGTTCAAAATATATTAAATATATTAAATAGAATATGAAATTTTTTTCTTGAAAAGTGGAATAAATTCTAGATGATTTCTTAGATTAGCAATATGAGGGAGCCATTGAGTTCATAATATGGGTTTTACCCTAGTCATGACTTAACCTTAGTCAGTGTAGGTCATTTTTTGAAAAGACTTCGCATGCATAAAATAAATAAAATAATTTAATTAAATTATTTTAATTTTATTGTTGACGCCGCAACACCGTGACCTAATTTATATTTCATTAAATGTATGCATATGGAAAATTTTTAGGGTTAGATGTATAACCCTGCAAATCATTGGAAATACTATTATGTGTGTGGAATGAGATCCCATTGGAGAATGACAACTAGATTATGGGCTGACGATAAACACACAAAAAAATTGAAGGACCTATCCAATGACAACAACGTTTCATCATTCTTCATCAACTATAAATCCAAATCACGGTAGGGTGTGTGTTTTATTTGGATATTTTCCTTGTAATTTATTTCTATGATGATAAAAAACCAATCGACGAATGGATTGACTCACAGATCATGCATATCATGGGATGGGTTTATTTGTAGGGATTTATTTGGGAGAATTACTTTGTGATTGTTGATTCTTATTTTTTCATTTTACCAGTAACGAACTGATATCTACACAAACATCAATCAAGGTTCATTCCTCTCATTGTTCTTGTGATTTTCTTCACCAAATTCATTTGTTAGGTGCGTTCTTTGTTTGGACTATGGTTTGACATATCACAATAAATCTATTATTGTAAACCCGTTTTTGGGCTCAAAGATCTGATATCTTAGATCTGGGATTAACATGAAATGAAAGGGGTGTGAAAATGGAAGCTGTGAAGAATCAGATGACAATGGATATCCAATTTCATGTTCTTCAGTGTTCTTCGATGTTCTTTAGCGCACAAAAATGAATGTATCTTATATCCATTTTCTAAGAATATTTGATGACGAGACACATTGTTCGATGTCAGAAAGACTCAGATGAGACGAGTCTTTGATTCCTGGAAATGTGGTTGATGGACCAGAGGCTGGAGAATTGACTGAGACACATAATGTAAGAATATAAAATTCTCTAAAATTCACTGATACACAAAATGTAACTCAGATCTACATTCCATGTGGGGCCCTCTTTTTGGTGTCTAGGGTTTTAATAGGATGTTAAGTATCACATGTCATGTGACCCCTGTCACATAGTGTGTGGTTTCTCCCAGGAAGCTCGACATGTACTTTGGAAAGTAAATGGACCCAGGGTGGACTAAAAAGGTAGTCTACATGCCATGCCATTCTACAAGTAAAGAGGATAAAGACATGGTCCAGTTACACAAGAAGGACCTAGGGTCAAGGGACATGGTGTTTGACCCATATTACATTCAGTGTACTCTTTTATACATGGATTACATCCATTTTCCTCCATATCTTGGACATGTTTTATTAGGGTGTGTTCCCCTTATCCTTTACCTGAGGGTTAGTATAGAATCATCTCATACTCCTAGAAATACAATCAATTTAGCATGAATTCTTATATAGAGTTATGGGAATCCATCTGAGAGGCCTGATGTGAGATCCTCTATTCATCATTGTTCATTAGGTGAAGTTATTGGTATTAACGTGACCAACACTATGTGGGTGTCGATCCACTACTTAGAGGGTAAATGTAAATTGAGTTGTTTGTATCACCCCATGGCCTTGATAGTGATCCTCATCTTTGTGTTTTATTATCTTCAGACTATCAGTGTATACTTATGATGATGAGACTCAATGAGCACTAGCTCTGAGATAGATTTCAACAGTGCTATCATATCCAGAAGTGTGTTCTACCCGATGAGTAGTTTTTGGAATCTTCAAGCTAAAATCCAAGGTTGGTATACTATGATTTTGAATCACCTATAAATTGTGTGTATTTGTTGTGTATATCTAGATATTATTATTATATGTGTTGTAGAAATATGACTGTGTAGAGCTGACTATATTTTCATTTGTTGTATTCTTTGTGTTTTAGGGGTGTTCTACTGGGTATTTTTATACTCAACCTTTTACGGGAATTTCCCATACATGTCATGACATGTGTAGATGGTTTACCTTTTCATAGAATCCTAGGTGGATCGAGACCAGAAGGTGCTTAGTGAGAACGGATAGACCAAGCTATCTTCCTATTTCTTTCTGACAGCAGTCCTAGTACTTACTTTTAGGTTGCACTTTTGTTTTAGAATCTTTGTGGTGGGATTTTATTTGGTCCTGTTTACATTATTTTACTTCCTGTAGTACTCTAGGTATGGGATTTAGATATATGCATGCTTGGTTGTTCTTTTGTTTTTACATTTCAATATTGTATTGTCTTGGAGATGTGTGTGTTTGTACATGTACTTAGGGTAAGGAATACCATGTTAGTGATATGGATACTCAATGCTAGTCTCCATCTCCTGTCCTATTAGAATAATACTTGGGGAGTCATGACATGGGCCCCACTGGGACATGTTGTGAAAGAGTGGTACTAGAGAAGTTGGTTTTACTTTAGGGCTAGAGTCTACAACATTGGTCTGGGGAAATAATTTTAAGTGTTTCGAGTTCATATTTTAGTATAGGGACTCTAGTGTTGGTTTGACAACTGACATATCCATAAAACAGGACTCTGATCACTTACTTTTCAACTCAGTATATGAGAACACTAGTTAAAGGGAAAACAATGATACATGAATCATATAGGAATGAGTTGTGGTTTCTATGTCCTTCTTGAATCATCTCTCCAGATATACTCATTAACCATCATACACCATGTTTACTTTTAGGATGATTCTATAATGTATGATAACTTGGATTCAACATGATCGTGAGGATGATCCCTTCAGTGATGAGTTGTTGATATAGGTACCAGTTCTCAAGATGTTACCTTTTTGTGGAACACCATATATACCACCACCAGTAGATCAGTACGCTGTACCCACAGTACCAGAAGATGAGGTGTGTAGTCTGAGTGTGCTTCAATATTTTTAGTAGTAGAGACCTCTCAGGTTTTGAGATGAGCCTATCCCACGGGTATATGAGGACTATCTTGAAGAGGTGACTTGAGTTTTACATGTAGTCAAGAAACCAGTACATTAGATGGTGGTCTTAGTAGAGATCCTTCTATATGGTTCATTAGAGAAATGGTGGGGTTTAGTGACCCATTAATATTATGAGGAATCTCTTTTGTGGATAGAGTTTGAGTTCCTTTTCAAATAGGAATAATCACCATCTACACAGAGGGATATATGTATCCGGTATATCTTGTAGCTCAATTAAAGAATCATGATAGAAACTGAGTATTCATTGAGGTTTACCAACACTTCTAGGTACTCAATGAATATGGTTTGTGACAAGTTCTTCAAAGATAGGACCTTCGAGCGATGTATATATAGTGAAATATGATCCAGTGTTATCCCTCTATGCATTCCTGAATTTTTTGGGGTTCTAGAGATGGATTTGGTGGTTGAGAGTTTCTTGGGGGAGAAGATACAATCGGTGGTTGTTAGTAGTGGGAAAGAAAGAATAGATAACTCTATAGTAGGGAGCTGACGTTAGTCTTACGAACTTGGAAAAATGATATATTTTAAGAGGAGGTCCCAGGATAGAGGGTCTATGGTTCAGGGCTCATAGAGTGGGACTAGTCAGCCCATAGAGAGGTGGTTATACTCATGTGATGATAGGGTAAATCTTGACTCAGATTTTCTGATCCGCCTTACAGCTGACAAAGATACCATGGATCGACTGTCGAGGAAGAGGAAGTTATTGGAGAAGGTAGGTTCACTGGGTGGAAGACATAGAAGAGGAGATAGGAGAGAAGAATGAGGTGGTCAACATTTTGACTTGTTACCCCCACCGCCCCTAGGTGGTCCATTCTAAGCTCATGGAGCTGGAGGAAAAGGGAGGGGACATATGAAGGAAGTCGAAGCTTATGACCCAGAGGCACTAGAAATGATTCAAGGAATGATCTATGTATGTTCTACCTTATATTTCATAATTTTAGGAATAGGTGATGTCCATTCATTTCATTTCACATACCTTGTATGAGACTCCAAGATTCTAGTTGAGCCTTTGGATCTCCCTTTATTCTTGGAGACTCCTAATGGAGAAGACTCAGTGATCACACACTTGTGCTGATAGTGTGACCTGACTCTTGGAGGAAAGAGTTTCTATTATAATATCATGGTAGTAGCATCGAGGCCTTATGAAATCATTCTTGGTATGGATTGTTTATCTACAGTTCATGCCCTAATTGATTTTTTAGGAAAAGGATACAATGTGTATACAGTGGCATAACTATATTATACTTTATCAATGAAAAGGAAACCCATGAAACACAAGATGGAATCATGCATAGGAAGGTGTAATCGATTGATGATCAGTTGTCTAGCCTTACCCTTGGGGTAGTGGATGTTATGAGTTCATAATTTCCTGTAGTAGAGGTGGAGTATGAGGAGTACCTAAAGATATTATAGGTTTACCTCCCCTCAAAGAGATATAATTCTGCATTGATCTACACCTTGGGTCCACACCTATATCTATACCAGCATATCGGATGGCTCCTACAGAGCTTCGTGAGATGAGGGTGTATTTAGGGGACTTACAATGGAAGGGATTTGTTAGAACCAATGTTTCTCCTAGTTTGTTTTCCAAGAAGACCTTATAAGGGAGATGGGATCTTGAGGTTGTGTGTAGACTACCAGAGCTTGAACCAAGTGACCGTGGAGAACAAGTATCTAATACCTAGGATCAATGACCTATTTGATCATTCGAGAGGGGAACAAAGGTTTTTAATGTTTTACCTCAGACTAGCCTATCACCAGTTGCGATTATAGGATGAGGATATACTGAAGATGACATTTAAATGTCACTATGGTCACTATGAGTACTTAGTAATTACTTTTGGAATGACTAACACCCCAACTATGTTCATGGGACTCATGAACTACATCTTTCAGCCTTAATTATACTAGTATGTGTCAGTATTCATCGATGATATCCTTTTGTAATTGACATACAAGGAGGAGCACGCGAGGCACTTGAGAATAGTTCTGGATGTACTTAGGGAGTACCGGCTTTAAATAAGGCTCTCAAAACACCAGTTCTAGATTCAGGTAGCTCAATTTATGGGACACAATATCTCAGTAGATGGAATGGTAGTGGACCCATCCTAGGTCGAGGCAGTGTTATCTTGGTAGCCACCTAAGAGTGTGATGGAGGTGTGAAGATTCCTTAGGTTGGTAGGATAATACTAAAGATTCATACATGATTTATCCTGAGTATCAGAAACTATGTCATCTTTGAATCAAAAGGGTGAATACTTTCATGTGGATAGATAAGTATCGACATGATTTTTAGTAGTTAAGGTAGAGTTTGATGAGTGCTCCCATCTTGAGATTTCTAGAGGAGGGTGTCAAGTTCATACTATTCTATGATGCATTTGGAATCGAGATTGGTATGTTTTTGTTGTATAGAAAAGTGTTGATTTCCTATCATTCATTCCATATGAGAAATCATGATCATAATTACCTCACCCATGATATTGAGCTACAAACGGAAGTCTTCTATTTGAATATGTGGCGAAACTAACAAATATGAAAGTGTTTTATCATCTACATCGATGATAAGAGTCTCAAGTTTATATTCTATATGAATCATATAAACATGAAACAATGTGATAGATAGAGTTATACTAGGTTTATGACATCACAAATATCTATTGTTTTGGTAAGGGGAATGTGGTAGTATATTCTTTGAGCAGATGATCTTGTCTATAGTTGATGAACAAGTCATCAGAGCAGTTGTTCACATTGAAGTTATCCTTTGTGTATGGAGATGGAGAATCTTACCCCCATTTAATGGTTTTCACCCCTATGATCTTGCAGTGATTTAGGGAGGCCCATCTTGGGGATACCCACTATGAGACCCTACATACTTAGATATCTACAAGTCATGATCATGATGAATTTTATAATTGTGGGGAACACATATTTATTTTCACATGACACATGACGGTACCAATAATGATGTTGGAGGAATTTGTGAGAGAGCTTCATATGTCTCTTTTGGATGTAAATCTATGAGTGGAAAATATGTACTAGGACCTCTGGCCTCATTTGTTGTGTCTAGGGATGAAGAAAGAAGTTGTAGGATTTGTCTATCGATGCCTTACTTGTTAGCAAGTGAAGGATAATCACCAAGTTCTAATGGGTTTAACCCAACCCCTTAAGGTTCCATAATGGAAGTTGGATGATATATCTATGGACTTCATGATTGGATTAACATATATGTCCATAGGAAACGATGAACTCTGGGATATTTTAGATTGACTCACCATGTTATCCCACTTCTTATTTATCTGAGAGAAGAGTTAAGTAGAGATATTGGGACACCTATACATGCGGGAGATAGTCCAACACCATGGAGTTCCATTGATGATCATTTATTATCCTGATTCTTGCTTCACATAGCAGTTTTGTAATTGATTACATGAGGCATTTGGTACTCATTTATGCTTGAGAAAAGTGTTTAAAAAAAAACTAATATCCAGACTAAGCAGACCATTCAGGTTCTGGAGGACATGCTACAAGATTTCATGTTGGCCTTTGATTATAATTGGGAGGATCACCTACTAATGGTGTAATTTGCATACAATGATAGTTACCATTCCAACTTTAGTATGACACCATTCAAGGTATTTTATAGGCGACCTTGAAGGTCACCACATTACTAGAATGACCCAGGAGAGTTGGAAATCTTAGGACCAAAGTTGGTGTGAGATACAACAGAGAAGTTGTAGATCATCTAAGAGTGGATGAAGACTGTACAGACCCATCAGAGGTCAATGAAGGCCTTTGTAGTTTGAGGAAGGAGACAATGTGTTTTTAGTTGTTTAACCTCAATGTGGACTAAAAAGGTTTTTTTGAGGCAGAAATCTATCTATGATATTCATTGGACCTTTCCAGAAATTGTGTAGAGATGGAGAGGTGGCATACCACATAGATTTACCTCCACAGTTAGACTGAGTACACGAATTATTCTACATGTTATAGCTAAAGAAGTATGTTCATTACGAACCACACGTTATATAATGGGGTGAGCTATACATTGAGAATGGAGTTACATTTTCTAAGTACCCAATAGAGATTGAGGATCAAAATTAGAGGATCCTTCATGGGTAATTGATTCATTTAGTGCATGTCCAGTGGCCGTATGAGAATCTTTAGGAGAGTACATGGGAGCGGGAGCCTCAAATTCATTCCAAGTACCCACATGTTTTTTTAGTATCCATTGTTTTGGTTTTTCAGGGATATAAATACCAATGGTTTGGAAAATGTAATGTATTAGATTTTTTTTTGTATTATTTCTAGCTATTAAATGGATTATATCCAAGATTAGGTACTGAGATGACATGTGATTATATGGTCCGGTGTGACCAAAATAAATGTTTTAAATATATTAAATATATTAAATTGTACACATATTCAGTTTTATATAAAAAAGTTCAATAATTTATAAAAAAGTAATTGAATCATAAATATGAGGGAGTCGTTGAGTTCAGAATGTTGTTTTTACCCTAAGCAGTACATAGACTTAGTCAGTGCATATCTTTTGTGCAAAATCTATTATTGGAATAAAATGAATAAAATGAATAAAATGAATAAAATAATTAAATTTAATTATTTTAATTGTTTTGTTGATGAAGCGATGTAATGACATAATTCCTCTTTTTTTAAATACACGCTTATAGAAAATTTTTAGGGTTAGACACATAACCCTAAAATCATTATAAATACTCTAGAGAGTATGGAACGAGATATCATTGGAAAACAATGACCAGATCATGGATCGATGATCGAAGTGCAATATAATCAAAGGATCTTGCCTAAGAAAATGATGTTTCACTGTTCTTTGTCAATGATTGATCTAAATCGATGTAGGTCATGTGTTTTATTTGGATTTATTCCCCATTACTTATTTATATGATGAATGTCAATCAATAGATGAACGTATTGATTCACTGAACATACCTATCACGAGATGGGTTTATTTGTGGGGTTTTATTTGGGAGAATTACTTTTTGATTGTTGATTCTTATTTTTTTATTGTAACAAAAAAATGATATCGACATGAACATAAATTGATGTTTATTCCTATCACTGTTCTTGTTATTTTCTTTCCTGAATTCTTTGTTCATCATGGGAATTCTTAGTTCCATCCATGGTTCGACATATCCTGACCAATCAATCATTAGACACCCATTTCTTGGCGTAATGATCCAATATCTTAGATTTGGGATAAAAAAATGATGGTGGTGCAAAAAATTGAAGTAGTGTAAAATGAGATAGTGATGGATACTCTATTTTTCATTCTTCATTGTTCTTCTGCGTATTTTAGTGAATAGTGTATAATAATTATTAGATCTGTTTTACGAGAATATTTGACGATGGTATGAATTGTTCAACAACAACAAGGCTCAGATGAGACAAGATATTTGATTCTTGGTAAGGTGGTTTATAAATCAGAGGCCATATAATCGGGTGAGAGGCATATAGTAAAAATATGGAATTCTAGAAAATCCCATGCTGCACGACATGTAACTCAGATCTACACACCATGTGGGACCCTTTTCGATGGCTAGGGTTTTAGGATAAAGTTAATTATCACATGATGTGTGACCCCAATCACATGAAATGTGGTCTATCCTAGATGAATCGATGTGTAATTTAGGAAGTACACGGATATAGGGTGGACTACATGGGAAACCTACACACCGTTTACTTCTACATAGATATTGGATGCAGACACAAACCAGTTACATGGGAAGGACTTGAGGTTAAGGTTCATGATGCGTGACTGCTACTATATGTCATGTACTCTTTTATACATGTATTAGATCCCTTGTCCTCCATATATTGGACATGTTTTGATTGGGTGCGTTCCCCTTATCCTTTCCCTAAGGGATTGTATATAATTATCTCCTAATCCTAGGACTATGATCCATGTAGCAGGACTTCTTGGATAGTTTCATGGGAATATCTCTAAGAGTCCTAGGGTTAGATCCTCTATTAATCTTCATGCCCTAGGTGAAGTTCTTGGTATCGATGTGACCAAAACTAGGAGGGAATCGATCCTATACTTAGAAGGTTAATCCAAATGGAATTTTTGGTATCACAACATAGCCTTAGTAGTGATCCTCATATATGTATTTTATTCTCTTGAAAATATCAACATATACTTCTAATGATGAGACCTGATGAGCACTACTTCTAGGATGGACATCAGTAATGCTATCAGACTCAAGAGTGTGTTCTCCTGGATGAGTACTTTGTGGAATATTTGATGTGGAATCCTATGATGGTTTACTATGGTTGTGACTTACCTCTAGATTATGTTTCTTTTTTGAGTATATTTGGATATTCTTGTTATATGTGTTGTAGACACATTCCTATGTAGAGCTGACTGTATTTTCCTTTGTTTCATGCTTTGTGTTATTAGGATGTCCAATTGAGTATTATTATAATCACTCATGCATGAGATTTTCCTACATTTTTCATGTCTTGTGTAGATGATTGAACATTTGATAGAGACTTAGGTGGACTATAACTAGATGGTTCTTAGTGAGACTAGACAGACCGGGGTGTGTTCCTGCAACTTTGTGATAGCAATCCCAATACTTACTTCCAGGTTAGACATGTATTTAAGAATCTTTGTGGTGGTATTGTATTTGGATATATTTACCTTACACTAATTTCTATCATAATATGGTTATGGGATTTAGATGTATGCATGCATGGTATTTAGTTTTTTTACATTTCATCATTGTATAGGATTGCGTATGTGTGTGAGTACATGTACTTAGGTGATGGACTCACATGTCAGTGATATGCCTACATGAAGCTAGTAACCAACCCCTGACCTATTGGAGGTATTCCTAGGGAGTTTCAACAAGGGACCCACTGGGAAGGGTCCTAAAAATACACCACAAAAAAATTACATTAATATATATGACCAAATATGTCTCAATTGAGTGGAAATTTTGATGAAATCCCTTACCGCATGTTTCCCTTTAGTTGAACGTGATTTAACCTCATGTATAATAAACTTGGATTTATTATAATTACATAAAATAACTATATAAATATATATAATATAATATATTATCCATTTTTAATATTTTATCACCAGTTTGTTAATAATCTTTTAATATTATCTTTATTTTGGGTGTTCACTACTTCGTTTTTCATGTTTGTTTTGATTTAGTAGTTTTGGTTCTTATACTTTAATTATGATTCCATAATCTCTAAAATTTTATTCCTGATATAAATATCATATAAATATTCCATATGATGATATTTATAATTATCCATAAAATATAGAGATAGAAAAATGAATTACACTGTTCATGGAGATGGTTGATCATACATACGCATGAATGCTATTTTCACTTTTCGATGGATGGAATAAAAGAAAGGTGAATAACAATTAATCTTTCTAAAATAATTACTATAATATATATATTGTAAATTTTTATTAAATACATACTTATTACCATCTATATAAATAGAAACTGAAAAACAATTCGTATCGCTTCATGGAGGTGGTAGTCCACACGTTCACACGAGCGACATTATCATTTTCCAACTGATTAGAAAATAAGAAGTTATATATGATATTATAGTTATAGAATAATATCTATATCATAAATTTCATATATAATAATTATTTACATCCTTTTAACCAACCAAGTAAAGTGGTGAGGGAAATTGAATTACACTGCTACATGGAGATGGTAAGCCATACGTACACACAATCAATGTTTTCACTTTTCATAGGATAGAAAAGAGATGGAATAAGATATTACCACAATCATAAAAACATGTTTGTATATTTATGATACTATATTTATTATTTTAATATGGGCACAACAAATTAAGAGGACATAGAAGAATAAGTAACTTGAAATAGTTGGTATAGATGATTACCGCTTCTTTGGTAGACTTCCTTTTGTTATATTCTTAAGGGGCCTACGACTGGTATTTTAGAAAGGAAAACATTTCTAAAACTTTTATAATGGTTTCAAAAAGATAAATTTTCAGGTTTTGGTCAAGATAGATGGATCAATATAGTGTAAATAATTGAGATAATTGGAATCCATTTATAATAGGGGAGGAGCATTCTTGGAATTTCATAAAGTATTAAATTAATATAAATTATTTTTCATATCCAAATAGCTAAAAATAATATAATTAAAATATATAAGTATGATGAGTAGATATAATATTATACAATAAAATTGGTAAATGTTTTTGTTTTGTTTTCACACTTATCTTTTATTTTTAACCCATAGTTGACCCTTTTGATAATTACCACAATATTTGAGTTTTCCACCCTTTAAGGGTTAAGAAAGTTAATATATGAGAAAAAAGATCCATAAATGGACCATGTATTATTTTTTCCAAAAATATCTCATTCATTCGATAAAATATATTATATTTATTAATTCTAAAAAATTTAATAAAACATTATTTATTATAAAACATCATTAATGTCATTTTCAACACTATTCATTTAAATTGACTTTAAATACATCATGACAAAATAGGAATTTTAATATAATACTTTATAAAAACCCAATAATTTCATATTTATCTATAAAATTCATGGGACACATTAACTCATTGAAATTTCATCTCTTTTAATATATGATTTTTTTATTTTAATTTTCTATTAATTGAATATATACCATGTTGGGGATGCCCAAAAATTTAAGGTAATTATTTCATCTTTAAAAATTATAAATATATTACCATGATAAAAAAATCACTTATATTTCAAATGACTATTTATAACCAAATATATTCTCGTTTTATCCTTAGGTTAAAAAATTAAGTATAATAAAACAAAGAAAAAGACCTATTTGACTTTTCATTAAATAAAATAATATAAAGTTAAAAATCATGGGAAAAATGTAAAAAAGAAATATATTTGACTTTTAGAAGATAATAGAAGAGATATTATTATAAAAGTAAATTAAATCAAGTTGTAGGTTCATTTTTGAGTCCTTATTATTTTATTTTCAACCTTAATTACACGTTTTACACTTTACGGTGGTAATAAAAATTTCTATGGTTAATATTCACAATCTCCAAAAGTATAGGTCAAATATTTACCAAATTTGGATCCATTAATTCTAAATATGGAATAATTTTTTCAAAACTCAATTCATAGAAGTTACATAATTTCATTTAAAGTAAAACCTTGAAAATGCGTTGAAAAATAGTGTTTTAGAAAAAATCCTTTTAAAGTAAAAATTGTTTTTATAATAAATTAAAGTATAAAATTATTTCAAAGGATTATAATTGGATAATTAATAATATAATAGAACTAATTTTTTTTAAAACCTTTTAAAAATTAATGGAACTATGTAATTTCTTGAAACAAAAATATAGTTTTGAATAAAAAGTTGTATTTTCACTTTTCATTGAAAAATAATTTTTTTAGAAAAATAACATGAATTTACCCTAATCTATATTTCACATGTTGGTCTCAAAAATGAAATTTATTTTATAAAATTAAATTTTTATATATTTCAAGAATAATTATATTATTTTTCATTGAAAGTAATAATAATTATTTTTGAAGAAAACAAAATTTTGAAGAATAAAATGACTTTACTAATAAATTGAGAATTTATTTCCAAAAAATAAATAAATAAATTTTTATTAAATATAAAATTTATTTATATTATAAATGTTGTTAAAACTATTTATATCTTCCAATTCAATAACTAGGTTATAAAAATCATATTAAAATAATAATATTTCACAGTTCGTTTAGGCTCATTGTTGCATGTTGAATGCACTATCAAATATAATGTTCTTAAAAACTCATGATATTTTAAACATGGGAATTTATTTACACTTAAATTTTATAATGAAATAAATATAATTTTAATTAGATAATAAATATAATATTCTACTCTCTCTTTTTTAATATAAGAAATATTTTCTTATATTGATAAAAATAGATTATGTTCAGTTTTAAATGGTTATTTGAAATATGAATGATTTTTTTTTACCATGGTAGTTTATTTTTTAATTTCTAATAATGGAATAGTTACCTTAAATGTTTATTCAATGCTTCACATAATATATATCGACTAAATATTAAATGTTTATGCAACACTGTAACAATGATTATCCAAGTAGTATAAATTTGAAGCAGATGATTTTATAAAGAATACAAAAAAATATTATTTTTGGTTGAGTTGTTGTAACACAACAAGATTTTATATTATGTCTCTTTTTAAATTTAATCTCTTCCATAGTACACGTTTCATGAAACACCGAGCTTATATGAACAATGATATACAATTACCTTTAACAGAACCGTTATCACTTAGCCGTTGGATGGGAGAGAATGAATGATATTCACTAAATTATAAAATATAGTTTATAGATGTTTATAAAATGAATTCATTGGTTATCAATTAATTCTAAATGAAAATAAAAACCAATTGAACATAAAGGATGTATTTTATAAAAATACTATTTTATGCCCACAATGGAATTTTATCTTAATAAATTAAATTAATCATTGTTAGAAAAAGATATTAATGAAATTTATATGTAATATATTAAATATTTCTTATAAATACATACAATAAGTTTCATAGTCTTAAGATAAGAATAAATTAAATTGAAGTATAAAAAGCTATATTTTTTTAAAAGACCATTTTAGCATCATTTAATGGTGCAACGATTTTAGAACTAAATTTTGAAACTTTTATAAATTTAATTTTAAAAAATAAAAATCATTTTTGAATGTTTAATATAAAAATTATATTATGGTGAATTTTTGGTATTTTTCTGAGATGTTTTATTTTTTATGAATAGTTAAAAATACTGAATTTTAATTGAAAACAAAATTTTCATCAAAATAATTTATAAAGATAAATGATAATTTTAATTGGTTTTATAAAGTAAAATCAGATCAATTATACATATATCAATCCAATTTATGTCATTGGAATAATTTTTATACTTAATTTAGATATAAAAACTCAGTAAACTTTTGAAAATTTTCACTTTAAAACCCGCTTTCACGTCCTGTATGTGGGATTAATTTTAAATATAATTTTTATAATTATTCAAATTAAATTTGATAAAATGGATTTTATATTTGTAATCATAAGGTAATGATTTGGTTTAAAGGTCATATTTATTTTTTGGAAACAAAAATTACCATGTTAAAAAGAAAGATTTACCATGGTATAGGTTAAATAATGAGACAGGTTAAAGTTAAGAGGTAAAGGCTTAAAATTCCTAAAAACTACAATATTTAATAGTTATTTGATGCTTCTCTTGACCCTAACCATCCATTAAAACTTTAATTATCATCCAAATTCTTTTAAATTAATTCCACCTCAATGTGGTTGGATTTAATTATCAAATAATCATTATTTAATCACTTTAAAGCACCCTCCTCACGTATAAATACCACCCTCACCACACTATTAATCCTAAAAATCCTTGAAGGTCCTAAAATATATACCAAAATATCTCCTCCTCACTCTCACCAAATTTAATTTCTCTTGGTCTCATCAAAATAAAAAATCCAAATTCCTCAAGGAGTCTTTCAAGGAGGCGATATTCAACAGGTAATTTTTCAAAACACCTCTCTTAATTTATTTTTTTTCTTCTAATTTATCCTAACCTCCTTCATCCATAAAGTCATAATAACTCTAGAATCATGTATATACTATAAGTTTATGTTTCTAATGGAATATTTTGTATCTACCATGATTCTTCCTAAAGGGTCCCATGCCGTGTCTCTCCAAGCCCACCTCTAATAGGCTAGGGGATGGAGACTATCACTGAGTAGACATATCACTAAAATGGGAGGCTTTAAACTAAGTACCATGACACCCACACCCACATATCCAATCCCATAAAATGTTTAAATGTAAAAAAATGATCAACCATGCATGAATACATATAAATACAAAAACCAAAGTACGATATGAATTAAAGGAATGTAAATCGGTCCAAATACAATCCCACCAAAAAGAGTATAAAAGAAGTCCAAACTGAATATAAACATGGGGACTAATATCAAGATACTTAATGCACAAACCTCATTATGTTCGGTCTCAATAAAAACTATTTGTTCTTGGTCCATATAAGACTATCAAATGGGAAATCGTTTGCACAAGACATGACATATGCAGGCAAAGATCGTGTAGGGGTGAGTATTACAATAAACACTGTGACACCCCAAAACCACAAAAAATATAACAAAGGAATAAGAGTTATCTTTAAAAAATCATAATTATACAAAATATATAATAAATATATCTAGACATACTCCACAAAGATAGAAAATCTTATGGTATGTCACAACTATAATGCCAGCCTAGGATTTGAGCTTAAAGGTTCCATGAAGCACTCGTCTAGGAGAACACATTCTATAAGTCTGATAGCACTGATGAAGTCTATTAAAGAGGTAGTGATCATTGATTGTTTTCATATAAGTATACGTTTAAGTATGAAGATATAATATATAAAGGTTAGGATCACTCCTAAGGTCATGGGGTAAACCAACAACTCAATCTGGAATAACCTGATAAGTAGAGGATTGATGGTTATGTAGTGTTTGTTAGGATGATATTAATAGCTCTAACTAGGTTAAGAATATGATAGAGGATCTCACTTTGGGCCTCATGAAAGGATTCCAACAACTCTATCCAAGAATCCATGATGAAGGGATCATTATTCTATGTATAGGTGGAAATTCCATACTAACCCTTAGAGAATAGATATAGGGAAGACATGTGACGACCTTACTTCACAAAGATGAGGGAAGGGACAACATATTGACAAAATATTTCTTCCTCAAGTTAAAGAATAGATAATGACACCCAAGAACCCCCTTCAATAGGCCCCAAAGTGGAGAATAACACCAAGGTTATAGAATCACATGTAATATGGAAGTCATTACCCTTTTTGTTTAGCAGGATCGAGAGATAATATAGTAAATCACAAACAAAACTAAAGTTGGAATTAAAACTATATACAAAAAAATCCATTTCTATATGCATGTTCCAATAATAAAGTTCTACAAAATTACAAGAAAACTCAAAAGGAAAGTAACAAATAAAGGAAAAACAACAACAACAACTGTCCCAACATCCGAGCTTGTATGGTCCTACATGATCCCCGAAGTCCTCCTAGAAACTTGAAAGCAGTTTTATATTCATAGGGTGAGTATATAGGTATACTTAATTGGGAAAAACCAAAATCTCTCGTGCACAAGTGGGGAGGCATTCTAATTCATTGTGAGAGAAAGGAGATAATTGAAGCCCCTAGAAAGGAAACTATCCACCCAACCTCACCGAGACACACTCCCCAAATAACGCATGTCAAATAAAGTAATAGTAATGGCACATCGATATTTGGGTACCCCACACCACTATCCCACTGGTTAATGAAGTCATACTACATTTCAGAACTCTCCTGCCATTCTCACCACAATCCCACTTCCATAACCCGCCCGCACACACATAGGATACCACAACCACACATCCTGCCCTCAAACACCTCATACACAACAACCACATGTAACCACACCAACAGACACCTGGGCTAGAACAACTACCACGATGCACGAACACACCTGGGCTAGAACAACTACCACTACTCCCGAAGACACCTGGTCCCGAACAACTACAGCCACGCACAAAGACACCTAGGCGTCATCCCGAAGACACTTGGGAAACAACTTGCCCACACACACCTTGGCCAAACACCACAACTAACATGCCCCAAGAATCTTGGGATATAATGGACCTCAGGACGTCACAGCCTTCCCAAAGAATCTTGGGCTACTTGGGAAAGGGAGAAGAAAATGAGCTAATAACTGTCACTCATAGGAGTGTTGGAAAAAACACCCTCCCTAGTGAAAAGGGGGCATTCGGCACGAAGTGATAAACATGGGTGTGAATAAGAAACATAATAACTAAATTATACATATAGGAAAAAAACACTCTTTCCAACCCAGGGGTTCGAAGACCCACCCATACCCAAAAACCCTCGTTACTATTCATTCATAAGAAGCACCATGACCACAACCAAGTCACAAATCATTCCCAAAAGACAATTCCCCATTAAAACCATCCTTATTTTCATATTCATGTGATTCCATTTAAATAATTCATCACTATCGGGCAACTAACTTGAATAACCATAGGATAAGGAAGGAAAAACACAGCCAAGCACCAAAATAAGCATTCAAACCCAGTTCTCTTGTAAAGTCACAATGACAAAAGGGATACATGAGGTACCTCAAAGTATTGGAACCAATCCAAACCCCAACATAAGGCCCCACACAACCTCAGATCCACAAACCAACAACTGAACCACAATAGAAGATCCCATCCCCATCCATGTCTCCTCACAAGAATTAAGCAAAGCCACCATACACATCATCAGAACAAAGCAAGGGAATTTTCAGATTTAAACACAACATTCCTTTAGTTCCATCTTTCTGTTTGGTTAACCGGGGTGACCAAACAAAGATTCTTATTCATTGTGAATCCATTTAATTAACTGAGTTTATGTGATTAACCAGTTTCTGTGTCATATCCATTCAATCACAGAAATATCTAGAAAATAGAGGTTCATTAGTGCACAATAAAGGGCCAAAAATGACCATGATTTTCATTTGACATAAGCCCATGCAATTCAAAACATATAAGAAAAGGTAAAAAAGTACCAAAACATCATCAAACACACCCCTTCTTTCTTTAAAAACCATTTATTATCTTCCTTAAGATTTGGTTTCATCCATCCCCATATGAAAATTATAATACCAACCACACATGATACACAGTAAAGAGAGATGAAGGAAAAACCCTACTTGATATTCAATGCTCAAAGTTTTTCTCCTCATTCCAAGAATTAGGGATGCATGACTTGTAGGGGAGAAACTCTGAGGACTCAATAAATGAGCTAGAAAGGCTCCGGAACAGGTGCACCACTAGCCCTTGGAAAGGGGACTCCAAATGCACCAATGAAAGAAAGAAACTAGCCAAGAAGAAGAAAGAATGAATTCTAGTATGATAAAAATGTGAGATATTGGAGTTAGGGGATATGAAAATCTTGAATGGATTTAAAGGCAGATCATGGTTTCAACAGGTAGTTGGATGGTTACATATGATAGAATTAATTGTTATTTAATAATTCTCATCAGAGGGTTGGCCATAACAGTTGTGCATTAAAGGATTTCATTTAAAGAGAGTAAAACATGTCTTTTAAGGTTCACCCCACTCCTAGGGGATTTAAAACATTGTTTATGGTGCTAAAAATAGCCTTGAACCACTTTAAAATGGTTAGAAGACTTAAAAGTGGTGTTATGGGAAAAAATGGGGAAGGAATCCCCGATACCCCTCTGTGGATGATTGGTGAGACTGATCAGTGAAACCAATCGGTGGATCTGATTCGGTGAAGCTGATTGGGTGAAGCTAATCCTGTGAAGATGATTAGTGAAACTGATCGGGTGAAGCTGATCAGTGAAGCAGATCGGGTGAAACCGATTAGTGAAACTGATCCGTGAAACTGATAGGTAAAACCAATGGGTGAAACCGATGGGTGAAACCAATGGGTGAAACCAATGGGTGAAATCGATCAGTGAATCCAATGGTTGAAATTGATTGGTGAAACTAATGGGTGAAACCAATGTGTAAAACCAATGGGTGAAACCAATGGGTAAAACCAATGGGTGAAACCAATGGGTAAAACCGATCGGTGAAACCGATGGCTGAAATCGATCGGTGAAACTGTTGGGTGAAAACTATCGGTGATTCTGATGGGTGAAGCTGATTAGTTAAACCGATTGGTGAAACCGATGGGTGAAACTGATTGGGTGAAACTGATCAGGAAAACTGATTGGGTGAAAGTGATTGGGTGAAACTGACCAGTTAAACTGATGGGTGAAACCCATAGGTGAAACCGATCGGTAAAACTGATGGGTGAAACCGATGTGTGAAACCGATGGGTGAAACTGATGGCTGAAACTGATGGGTGAAATCAATGGATGAAATTGATTAGGTGAAACTGATTGGGTGAAACTGATTAGTGGAACTGATGAGTGAAACTGATCGGTGAAACTGATCGGTGCAACCGATCAGTGGCACTGATAGGTGACTCCATAGTGATAGGTTTCCACTAACATCCACATCTTCTCGACTCACTGATGGTTTCCAGGACACCCCAACACTTAGAATTTGGCAAAGTAATGGACCAAGAGGGTGTGATCCATTACATTAGATACCTCTCAAATTATTCTCATCCTCGAGAATACAAGAGTAACCTGAAAAACCACTCTAGAAGATACCTCTCAGGGAGAAACCAACCCAAAAAGCCACATGAATCCCAAGGATCAAATTTTCCCGACACACATATCTGGGAGTTCTTTCCTCCATATCAATATACTATCCGCTTTGGGTGTCACTAACTCGCCCACATGGTTTTAATTGCATCCGCACTGATGCGCCATGATTAGGAATCAGGTTCTCCCTTCCCCACGTATTGGTACTTTTCATAAACACTCACAAGTTAAGGAAACAAATCATCTCATAAACCAAAAATGGCAGCATTAAATCACAGTAGGTCAAAAAAATAAGAACATCAAGGAAGCCTCGAAATAGCAACTCAAAACAGCTCTGGGTACTGGGTGTGCATTTGATGTTCTCACTCCCAAGTACTCTCCTTAAGGCCACCGATCCTCCACAACACACAAACCAAAGGGATGTTTCATCTATGAAGCACTTTATCCTTTCAATCCTCAATCCTCACTAGTTTCTCCATGGATGTAGAGTCATCCCCTATATCCAACTCTCTCCAGTCAATGACATGGGAATCATTATGTAGATATCAAAAAAGATGGGAGATGTGGAAAATGTTGTGGATCCTTTCCAACTGAGGTGTAAACACCAGCTGATATGTCACCTCACCGACTAGCCCCAACACTTGAAAAGGCCCAATGAACCTAGGAGAGAGATTTATCCCCTTATCGAACATTCACTACCCACGCCGAGGAGAAACCTTTAGGAACACATGGACTCCAATATCGAACTCCAATGGCCTACTCCTATAATCAACATTCAAATTATGCTGGTCCTAGGAAGCCTTCATCCTCTCACGCAAAAGATAAACCTTCTCTATTATGCTCTACACTACCTCTAGGCCAAGAACACATGCCTTCCCAACCTCGGTCTAGCACACGGGTGAACGACATGACCTCCCGTACAAGGCTTCAAACGGATCCATTACAATGGTATAGTGATATCTATTATTATAGGAAAACTCTAATAAGGGAAAATGTCATTCCTAAGATCCCCCAAAGTCCAAAACACAATCCTGTAGCATATCCTCCAATGTCTGGATGGTCCTCTCTGTCTGCCGATCTGTTTGGGGGTGGAAAGAAGTATTAAGGTGTAGCTGAGGGCTAAAAGCATGATACAATCCCCTCCAGACTCATGAGGTAATCCATGCATCCCCATCTAATACTATGGACCTCAAAACTCCATGAAACCCCACCACCTCTTCCACATATCTCTATGCTATTGCATCCACTACACTCAACTCCTTGATCGCCAGAAAGTGGGCTGATTTCATCAACCGATCTACCAATACTGAGATAGCATCACAACCTCATTGATCCCTAGGTAGTCCTGTGACGAAATACATCAATATGTACTCAAACTTCCACTTAAGGAAATCTAAAGGCTGTAACAAACCTCCTGGGACGTGATGTTCAACCTTCACCTACTGACAGACCATACACCATTCCACAAACTCTGCCACTGCCCATTTCACCTCGGGCCACCAAAAATATTCTCCCAACCCTCGATACATCTTGGGAACTCCTGGGTGAATCTCTATGAGAGAGTTATATAATTCACAGAGAACTCCCTCATGCATCGTCTCTAGGGAAAAAAACTTCCCTTGGAAAATCATCTAATTCTGACCATCCTCTGACCACCCTTCTAGAGCATTGCCTTGGTTAACCCAATCACTCATCGCTTCACTCTCTAAGTCTCCCCACTAAGTCTCCTCCACCTTCCATAATAGAAAGGACTACAATGTCATCTGAAACAGACAACCTCTATTATCATCCACCCTTGCATCCAAGTGTAGGCTAGCCAACTCCTCCATTTCCTTCCAAGTATCCACAAATTCCCGAACAGCTCCCCTCCGTGACTTCCTACTCAAGGCATTGTCCACAACATTCCCCTTACCTTTAGTGTAAGGGATCTCTAAGTTTTAGTCCTAAAGAAACTCCACCCACCTTCATTTTCACAAGTTCTAGTCCCACTGGGTAAAGATATGCCTCAAACTCTTGTGATTCATGAAGACCACAAAGTTCTCCCCGATGTGGTAATGCCTCCATTACTTCAACACGAAAACTACTCCTTTAAGATTCAGGTCATGGGTGGCATAGTAATTCCCATGAGGACATAACTTCCTAGACCCATAAGAGATCACTCCCCGCTGATACATCCTCACACACCCCGAGCCAAGTCTAGAAGCATCACAAAACACCTCAAACAACACCCCTTCCTTTGGCGACCTAATCACTAGAGTGCTAACCATCCTTTCCTTCAGATAGCTAAAAGATTACTGACACTACTCATTCCACACGACAGTTTGGTCCTTTTTTTGTCAAATCTATCAAAGGATCTAAAACTCGAGAGAAGTTGGGTATGAAACTCCGATAATAGCCTTCCATACCTAGAAAACTATGAACCTCCATCACATTTTCTGGTGCTTCCCAAGAAACAACTGATTAAAACTTTTGACAGATCAACTGCTACCCCTTTCTAAGACACCACATGTCCAAGAAGATGAACTTCTCGTGTCAAGAACTTTCACTTGGACAAATTCCTATAGAGCTGGTGATGTTGAAGGATCTCCAAGACTATCCTGAGGTGCTTAGTATGTTCCTCCTCTAATCTTGAGTAGATCAAAATGTCATCAATGAATAGAATGAAGAACCTATCTAGAAAAATGTAGAAAATAGATTTCATGAGCCCCATGAACACAACAAGTGCGTTCGTCACACCAAACGACATGAATACGAACTCAAACTTCCCATACTTGCACCTGAAAGCAGTATTTGGAATATCACTATCCTTCACCCTTAACTAGTGATACCCAAACCATATATTGATCTTAGAGAACTAACCTGCTCCCCTCAACCGGTCAAAGAGATCGTCTATCCTCGGGAGAGGGTAACAGTTCTTGATCATTACCTGATTCAGTCTCTGGTAGTCTATGCACAGGATGAGACAACCATATGTCTTTTTTGCAAACAAGACTAAAGCACCCCATGGAGAAATGATGGGTCGGACGAAACCCTTCTTCATCAGATCGTCAATATGAATCTGCAACTCTAGAAAATCAAAAGGTGACATTCGATAAGGAGCCATCGAAATCGGATGGGCACCTAGTTGAAAGTCTATCCCAAACTCAACGTCACGCCAAGGGGGTAGAGTCACAACCTCCTTGGGAAAAAAGTCCAGGAACTCTCTAAAAACACTCGGAACATCCATCATCTCATCATCCACTAATTCTGCTAAAAGCATGACCAACATAGAAAGAAGAGGATCCACACACCATCTCCCCACCTGAAAAATCCGTTTGCCAATAAAATCCACACGCTGTCCATCCTCATTGGAGAAAATGAATCTTCTCCAGAACTAGTCGATAATAGCATGAACAGAAAATAGCCAGTTGATGCCTTGTATGACATCATATGGCTGCATTTGTAGCAGATGGAGATCCCCAATAGACTGATGTGGCCCCAACATTTGTCTACATCCTCAAAAAAATCAAATAGGATGGTATAACCCCCAACTGGCGTACTCAGCACCAGAGGAATGGAGAGTATCTCTAAGTCTAATCCCAAGGCATGGGCTTGACCGAGTGCAACAAATGAGTCCGAGTATCCTGAATAAAACAAGGCACATTCAAGAGTGCTAAACAAGATGATCGTACCTCAAATGACCTCTAGCCCTGATAGAACTGATGACTCTGTGGCATGCAACTTCCCACACCCATATTCTATTCCCCTAGGCTATTGACCTCCTCCCTGACCACACCCTAGTTGAGGCCCTTGAGGGGCACCTTGGGGTCGTCCTCCTCATGTGCATCCTCTCTACTAGTTTTGCCTTCTTCTAGACCTCTAAGTAGTTCGACAGGGTGAAGGGAGTAACAACATACTAGAGAGAAGGTCAGAGTGCCTCCTCTAAACGTCTCTCCTGAGACTCCTCATCTGGAAATAGGTATAGAACAAAGAGAATGAGAACCTTGAACTTGATCCCCAACTCCCTCACTGACATGCTCCCCCACTGTAGGGAGAGTAGCACCAGCCTCTTCTCCACCGTTATTGTGGAAGAGAAGAATTTCACCCGAAATTCCTTCTCAAAGTCAGTCCACAAAACATAATCCTTATTCTTCTCCACATGATAGAGAATCCACCATTGATAAGCCATTCCCCACATCTAGGATAAAGCTAGTGGAACCCAGTACTCTATTGAAGCCTAGATCAAGCTAAAATCTATCACTAGATCCTCAGGCCAGCTCTCTGTCGCTATGTCTGAGACGCTGCCCTTGTACTTCCTGAGGGTCTACTGCTAAAAGACACAAATCATCCTCTTCCACTGGTCATCCTCCTCCTCTCAATTAGTCCTCCACTGATCATCCAGATCAACCACTTGATCCTCGATCACCAGCACTACTGGTGGTCTTCTTTTGGGTGCCATAACTACAAGGTAAACAAGAATCCCTAATCCCAAGTAGTGTAGTGGATTTTTAAAAAAACTTTCTTAATATTTTTATTTATTTAAATTCCCAGAACACCCAGAAAACAAAAGAACACAAGTCATTATGATGCATGTACCTTTCCTAGTGTCTCTACCTGACAATTAGTGTAGCCTCACTTAGTTGTTCGGTAGGTCCCAATTCCTTGCATCAGATTACGGGGGGCCCTAAAATCTCATGTGCTAGTTGGCCTTCCTTGGCCTATTTCATGTACCATGATTGCCTAATACTATTTCCATACTATCCCACGCAATTATAACTATGCCTAACCCCAATATCCATCCTATCTCTCAACTATCTCCTTTGATACCATACTATCATGGCCCGCCTTCACCAAGATTAGGGAAAGGATAATAGATTTCCAAACCCTTCATTCCTCAAGTTAAAAGAGATATAATGACCCCCCCGAGACCCACCTCTAATAGGACCCTGAGTGGAGACTAGAACCAAGGGTATAGAATCACATGTAATATAGAAGGCATTACACTTTGTGTTTAAGAGGATCACGAGATAAGATAATAAATCCCAAACAACACCAAAGATGGAAGTAAAAGTAAAGCAAAAAAAATCCATTCTTATATGCATGTTCCAATAATAAAGTGCTACAAAAGTACAAGAAAATGCCCAAGGAAAGTACCTAAGAATGGAAAAATAGTAACAATAACTTTACCAATATCCGAGCTAGTATGGTCCTGCACGATCCCTGAAGTCCTCCTGGAAACCTGAAAGTAGTTTTATATACACAGGGTTTGTATATAGGTATACTTAGTAGGAAAAAACAATAGCTATCATGCATAAGTTAGGAGGAATTCTATTTTCATTGTGAGAAAAAGGAGATAACCGAAGCACCTAGACAGGAAACTATCCACCCAACCTCACCAAGGGACACTCCCAAAATAACTCAATTCAAGTAACATAATAGTAAAATCACATCGATATTTGGGTACCCCACACCACTTTACCACTGGTTATTGAAGTCATCCTATGTGTTATACCTCTCTCGCCATTCACACCATTGTCCCACTACCATACCCCACCCACACACACCTCGTCTACCACAACCACACATCCCACCCACAAACACCTGGGCCAAAACAACCACACGTAACCATGCCCACAGACTCCTAGGCCAAAACAACTATGACCATGCTCGAAGAAACATGGTCCATAACAACTACCACCATGCCTGAAGACACCTAGGCCTGAACAAATACTACCACGCCAAAAGACACTTGGGCCTCATCTCGAAGACACTTGGGAAACAACCTGCCCACACACACCTAGTCCAACCACCATAACTACCATTCTCAAATAATCCTGGGCTATAATGAACCTCAGGCTGTCACAGCCTGCATGAAAAATCTTAGGCTACTCAGGAAAGGGAACAGAAAAGGAGCTAATAACCAGTCACTCATAGGAGTGTTGGGAAAAACACACTCCCCCATGAAAAGGGGGTGTTCGACACGTAGTGTTCAACTTGGGTGGGGCGTAAATAAGAAACATAAGAACTAAATTATACATATAGGTAAACAAACACTCTTCCCAACATAGGGGTTCCAAGACCATCCCATTCAAAAACACCCTCATTACTATTCATTCATAAGAAGCACCATAACCACAACTGAGCCACAAATAATTCGTGGAAAACAATTCCCCATTGAACCCATAATTTTCATATTCATGTGATTCCATTAAAATAAATCTTCACTACTAGGAAACTAACAGGCATAGCCATAGTCCAAGGAAGGAAAAACACATCCAAGCACAAAAATAAGCATTCAAACCCGATTCTCTTCTGAAATCACAATGAAAAAAAGGGATCTGTGAGGTCCCTCAAAGTACTGGAACCAAACCAAGTTCCAACATACTGCCCCACATGGCCTCAGATCCACAAACCAACAACTTCACCACAACATGGAATCCCATCCCCATCCACGTCACCACACAAGCATCCTGCAGAGACATGATACATATAATCAGAACATATCAAGGTATTTTTAGAATTAAACACACCATTTCTTTTGTTCCATATTTTCGTTTGGTTAACTAGGGTGACCGCATAAGGATACTTATTCATTAGGAATCCATTTAATCAACCAAGTTTACATGATTAACTAGTTTCTGTGTCACATCCATTTAATTGTAGATATATTCAGAAAACAGAGGTTCATTAGTGCACAAGAAAGGACCACCAATATCCATGATTTTCAGTGGACATAAGTCCATACAATTTATAACATATAAGAAAAGGTAAAAGAGTACCGCAACATTGTCAGACACACCCCTTCAATCTTTAAAAACCATTTATCATATTTGTTAAGGTTTGGTTTCATCCATACCCATAGGAACAGTATCATACCAACCTCGTATGATACAAATTAAAGAGAGAAAAAGGAAAAACCCTACTTGATAATCAACAATTGAAGTTTTTCTCCTTGTTCCAAGTGCTGGGGATGCATGACTTGTAGGGGAGAAACTCCAAAGAATCCAAGAATGAGTAAGAAAGGTTCTGGAATAGGCACACCACTATCCTTGGGAAAGGGGACTCAAAATGAACCAAGGAAAGAAAGAAACCATCCAAGAAGAATAAAGAAATAATTCTAGCATGATAAAAAGGTGAGATCCTAGTGTTAAGGGATATGAAAATCTTGAACAACTTTAAAGGTTGATTGTGGTATCACCACATAGTTGGATGATTACACATAATGGAATTAATTTTTATTTAATAATTATCATTGGAGGGGTGGTTATAATAGCTATGCATTAAAGGATTTCACTTAAAGAGATGAAAACAGGTCCGTTGAGGGTCTCCCCACTCCTAGGGAATTTGAAAAATTGTTTATGGTGATAAAAATGGCCTTAAACCACTTTAAAAAAGATAAAAGACTTAAAAGTGGTGTTATGGGAAAAATGGGGAAGGAATCCCCGACACCCCTCTATGGCCGATTGGTGAGACTGACTAGTGAAACTGATCAGTGGAGCTGATCAGGTGAAGCTGATCCTATGAAGCTAATATGTGAAACTAATCGAGTGAAGGAAATCAGTGAAACTGATTGGGTGAAACTGATTAGTGAAACTGATCCATGAAACCAATGGGTGAAACTGATTGGTGAAACTGATGGGTGAAACTGATGGGTGAAACCAATGGGTGAAATCGATTAGTGAAATCGATGGGTGAAACTGATGGGTGAAACTAATGGGTGAAACCTATCGATGAAACCGATGGGTGAAACTGATTGGGTGAAACTGATTAGTTTAACTGATCGGGTGAAATGGATCGGGTGAAACTAATTAGTGAAACTAATGGGTGAAACTGATGGGTGAAACTGATGGGTGAAACCGATGGGTGAAACTGATGGATGAAACTGAAAAGAGAAACCGATGGGTGAAACTGATCGAAAAAACCAATGGGTGAAACTAATCCAGTGAAACTGATCAGTGAAATTGATCGGGTGAAACTGATTGGGTGAAATTGATCAGTGAAACCAATGGATGAAACTGATTAGTGAAACCGATGGGTGAAATGGATCAGTTAGACCGATCAGTGGCACTGATAGGTGACACCAAAGTGATACGTTGCCCCTGAAACCCACATCCTCCCAACTCACTGATGGTTTCCAAGACACCCCAACACTTAGAATTTGGAAAAGTAATGGAACAGGAGGGTCCAAGCCATTAAAACACACCCTAATGAAAATTATCCAACATACATATGACAAGGGCTCTAAGAAAATATTTAAGGAGTACAAGACATATATTAGGGTTACATGATATGTCCCTTCAAACTCAGGTCCTACCCATGTAAATCTCCCATGTATTTGTATTTGTAATTGTACATGGATTTCTTCTTCTTGTGTGATTTAACCTTTGTTCTGGTATATAGCTTAGCCTGTGTATGCCTAGCCTGGTCGTGTTCGTATAGGAGTACAGGGCATGCTAAAGCCCATGTACTCCTGCCCTTGTTTATTTACCCTATGAGGTACAAACCATACCTTTGGGGAGAGGTCACACATTGTATGACAAGGACACAAGTTGCATGATACTCATCTTCATCCCAAAACCATAGACGTCACTAGGAGGGACCCAAATTCCATGTAATACTAGATTACACACTGCGTGTTACATGATTTTTCAGAATCCAAGATCCTTTCCATGTATCTTAGACTGCTACTCTAGCCCTTGATCTAGCAATGTTCCTCATTGAAAAAATAAGAATCAATCCCCAACAATTCATGTTTCCACAAGTCAACATCATATTTACCTTTGATTCATTTAGAAAATTCCTTCAAATGGTGTTCTTCATTGCACACAAAAGAACAAAAAAACCACATATATATTCCAATCCATGGAACAATTTGTTAGTTGATTGATTAAAAATTTTCATAGGAATATAAAATTGGTAAATAATCCAATAAAAAAACATCTTACCATGATTCATATCAATTGCTAATGAAGAACATATTTGTGATGTGATTATTGGGGAGATCCTCTACTTCCATCCCACACTGATCTTCGATCTTTGATCTGGTCATTATCTGCCAAAATAATCTCCTGTAACACTATCCAATGGATATCCAAAAAATTTCAGGGTTATGTGGATAACCCTAAAAATTTTATATAAGTATTTATTTAAAGAAAATACTTTTCACTATGTTAATGAATAAATAAAATCATTTTATTTATTTCTATGTCTATGAAGACTTTTCAAAAAATTCCCCATGTAAATAAAGGTTATTTCATGCATAGGTTCAAAATTGTGTTATGAAATCAATTATTACCTTTTATTTCTTATACAGACCTTTTTTTAAAAGTTCTTCCACTTTTTCAGGAGAACTGTGTGCGATTCCTATTTAATATATTAAATATGTTTCAAACATTTATTCTAGGAAGTCCATGCCTCCGAATCACACACCATATCAGCACCTGGTATAATCAATTATCCATAAAATATCAAAAATAATATATGTAAAATATTATTCATTATAATATCTATCCCCTTTATTAACTCCTCTCATTCAAAGAAATGAAACTGTAGTCCTAATTATGCCGGTTAATCACCTCCATGAATAATGATTTTTTACATTTTCTATTTCCTCCTCCATGAATGGTTACAAAAATATTATTGTAGATAAATAATATTATAATAAGTATATTATAACTTATTTCATGTCCTAAAATCAATATATATACCTAATATTAAATAAAACGGAAGAAGTTCATGATGTTCAGGAAAACCACCGAAAAGTAGACTAAACATTTATCACTAGCATATTATCAAATAAATCACCCTCATGTATGAAAAAAAATGATAAATGAGACCATTTAAACTCATTCAAGTGCATGAATACCATTCCATTTAACTTCAGGAGATTAATTACCATTTGAAATGAAAATACATAATCATACGCAAATAAATCAACCATGAAACCATGAAATGAACAAATAATATTATTAGTGAAAAGGTGGTTAGATGTTATGAAAAGATCATATAAGGTATTATAAACATGAATATAGTTTAGTAACTAATTAATAACCTTATTGAAACCATTATATAGGAGTTTAAATAAGTCCACATTGAGGATACATGTGAGGTAAGGGCTTCTCATCTCACATTTACTTTTATGAGATATATGCCTTAATAAACACTTATTTCTTATGTGGGGTTTCTATAAAACCATTTGATATTTTATATCATGAATCCCATTTTATTCATGGTATTAAATATTTAATTTGATAATTTTTACTTTTATGAGGCATATGATTTGATAGATTACAAGTGGTAAGAGATTTTTTGACTGAATTTTTATTCATTGGGTTAAAATTATTTTTTATCGATCATGTCATGCTATGTTTATATGTGAAATGACTCTTATTTTTATTTATAATTTTTATGTGTATTTAAATAGAATACACATAGAAGATTCATTTTATTAACTATATTTTCTTTGTAAGGGACTTCCTCTCAATTTCACTTCAGTGTGGTATATTTTAATATTATGCACCTAATTTAATTTTTTTGGTGTATATACTTCCCCTTTGTTTTATTTATGATCATCATTTAGGGGAAAATTCATTTCTCTTAAATATTTATATTTATTTTATCCTAGATTTTATTATTTCCTAATTCGTATACTATTTTATATAGCTGTTTACTTTGAAAGTGATTTGGTTAACTAGGGAAATAATGTTAAATACACATCTTTTACTCAGTAAAGATATTTGTTGATAATTTATATTTATTTATAATTTAAATTGATTATTATATATATAATTAAATATATGGACATGAAAGAATAGGTGGGGACTGTATATATAATACCCCCTCAATGCATTGATACTCTCATAAGATGAATCAATTGGACAAATCATACAAGTTTATACACACAAACTTAAATTGGAAAGAGGATTGATCTTTATAGAAACTATCTAGATATATCTTGATATATTATACATCTCAAAATTTTCATTCCATCATTTTTTATTCTATGTCTTTAATCGATTAGTTAGAACATCCATGGTCATGTTCCAAGATCATGTGATTATTTATGAGGCATTATTTGATCACCTTTTATTCCTACCATGTTATGCTCATGTTATTACTTAATGTCATGTTTGATCAGTTATTTATATTTACATGTTGATTATTGTTATTTAATCAAGATATATTCTGCAATATTTTACCCTTATAGAGCATTTGATATCACCCTTATTTTGTTTCCTTTCCCTAGGATATGAAGAAGAGAACTTTGAATGAGGTTTCAAGGATGCAATTTATTATATTTTTATATGTATTATGTTTTATCTTCTATTTAAAATGTAACATGGGTACTATATATGTAATATAGTTTCCCAAAACTGCTAAAATATTTAGTAATATAGGATTTGAATCTTGTATCTATGCCAATATTTTAATGTAAGGCACTGGATCTGGGATACTGGAGTAAGGGTCATTATAGTTAGTATCAGATAATGTTTCACAAAATAATACTTGGGAACAAAAATTAAAAAAACATAGGTTTTGAAACACAAAAATAATATATAATTTGAGTATAATTATATAAAAAAATCCCAATGAAATCATGTTTTTGATTATGAGATTATCTACACAAGAAATTTTCAATTTGTGTTATGTATTTCAATAGTTTTAAGATTATATGTAATGACACGACCTATTATAATGTACATCTTCATTTAGAAATGTAACCTAATTAAAGGAATGTGAACCTCACAAATGAAAAGAGTAATAATGATCATATATTTTATAGTATTAATCCAATATTTCAAAGGGAGTTAGTTTCCCAAACATTCTCATTACATGAGGACATAATATCATGTGCTAAAAAGATAGATAAAAAATTATCTAATTATTAAGGCTTCAGAGGAAAGAACAAGAACAATAGGAAAGATGGAGAAAACCTGTATAATGGAAATATGAGAATGATGTATTTTCCCACATGAAATAATTTTGGATAGAAACAACTTTGTACTTACTTAAAAGGAAAATAATTTTTCTATAAGCGTGGAGATAAAGTCCCCCATTATTGAGCGAAAGGGTAAGAAAAATGTTTCCAACGCATAATGATTCAACTGTAAGGAGATAAGACCCTGTGAAAATCAATTTCTCAAGAATCAAAGGAATATTCCTTAGAAAAAGTAAAGGGATCAAGGTAAATATTTTTTTTGTTACTATAGTCAAAGTGGAATAATTATATTATTTATATTTTTGGATTTATGAATTGTGTTGTAAAATAATTTTACTAAAGATATTATAGTTATAAGAATCATGAAGTATATAAGTATTGTGCTGTAATACTTTTTCATTATGAATTTAGATGTATTACATTAAATACTGAAGGTGAACAAGGTATTCGTTTATTTTATATGTGAAAATAAGAGAAAATTTATAATATTTAGGAATTTAATGTTATATTTATTTTTGAAATTTAGATTCCTTACTTATAAATTTCTGGAATTTGAATTTGGACAAATTTATTTGGACTAGCTGTAAAATTAACTAATTATGGAATGGATTAAGATGAACATTGCATATTATTTTTTGATGTTAAAGTATGATTTATTATATTAAATATCATATGAAAACCATTTTTTCATTAAACATTTAAAGGATAATTTAATAACTTATGGATCTTATGATTTATTAAATTTCATCAACCATAAAAAAATTCATCATGAATATTCATTTCCAGGTATAAGGGTTGAAGTTAAAATAGATTGAGTCACAACTAAAGGATGAGATTATTATAATGGCATGAAAATTATTCAAGTAAGTTTATTTTCTCATGTTCATATATAGAGAATAAAATAATCCTTCAAATATAGGAAAATTATTTTGGAACATAAATTTTATATATTTACTTTTCGTTCTGAGAAATCAATGGCCTTTTAACTAATAAAAAATTTATGGTTTTTTAATAGTTAACTTTATAATAACCATGTTTTCTATCACTCTCCATCAGAACATGATAGTGTTATTTATCTTCCAAGTATATATTTTCACTTAACACTAATTTTATCATATCTTAAAGCCTAATTTTGTGGTGTTTTTTACATTTACCATTCCCTCTTATTAAGGGGATGTTTTATTAACCCTACTTACAATGTGAGTTTTCCAAAAAGAAAATTTCAAGTATAAAAATTTTATTTTCAATGTGTATTTTAAAATTGAGAGGATACAATTTATTGAATGAGGTAACAATGTAAAAGTCCATGATATTATGCTATATCTCTTTTTAAATTTAATCTCTTCCATACCATATGTTTCATGTAACACTGAGCTTAAATGAACCATAATATTCTATTATTTTAAAACAACTATTATCACATATCCATCAGAATTGAAAGAATGGATGAGATTAAATAAATTATGAAAATATAGTTTAAACATGTTTATAAAATGAACTCATTTATTAACAATTAATTAGAAATTAAAATAAAAACTTATAGAATGTAATTGATGTGTTTTATAAAAAACTATTTTCATGCCCATAATGGAATTTTATTTTAATAAATTAAATAAATAACTATTAGTGAAAATTATTAATGAAACTTATATGTTATATATTAAATAAAATGTTTTTAAATTCATCCAACAGGTTTCATAGGATTAATATAAGAATAAATCTAATTTTAGGGATAAGAAATCTATATTTTTCTAAAATGAAAATTTGCCACTTTTTAATGGCACACCTATCTTAAAAATAAATTTTGAAGGGTTTATAAATTTATTTTTTAAAAATAAACTTCATTTTAAATACAAAAATAAGAATATTATCTTAGGGTTATTTTTTTGGTATTTTTTTGAGAAGTTTCATTTTTTGATGAATCGTGAAAAATACTGAATTTTAATTTAAAATTGACTTTTCATCTAAAATAAATATGGAAAAATTATCATTTTAATTGTTTTTATTATTTCATTAATTAAATTAGACATATATTAATCAAATTTATGTCATTTTAATTGTTTTTTTATACATTTTCACTATAAAAACCTGTTTTCTCATTCCAACTATGAGAATAATTTTAAATCAAAATTTTTCCAATTTCATGAATTAATTTTTCTTAAAATAGATTCAATATTTGGAATAATAATTTCAAAATTATGTTGTAACATAATTTTAATTTTTAGGAATAATTAAATTATAGTGGTAATAAAATCTTTACCACAATATAGGTAAAATAATGAGAGCAGTTGAAGTTAAAAGCTAAAGGCATAAAATACCTAAAAACTAAAATATTTAATAGGTATTTGATGTTTTCATCTACCTTAATAGTAATTAAAACTTTAATTATCTTCCAAATTCTTATAAACTAATACCACTTTAATTTGGTTGGCTGTAATTATAAAATAAACATTTTTAATCACTTAAAACCACCCCTTAAGTATAAATACCACCCATCACCACCCAATTTCTCCAAAAAAGCCTGGAATTTCCTCAGATATTTTAAAAACCCTATCATCCCCACTATCCCCAAGTATATGTGCTTTTGGTATCACCAAATGACCAAATCCAAGTTCCTCAAGGGGTCCTTCGAGGATGTGATACTCAAGAGGAAATTTTCTCCAAACACCTTTATTAATTTATTTTCATCTTCTAATTTATACTCGTATACATCATTTATCATGGAATGATAAATCCTGAATTAATTATATAAATTAATTTCATTTTCCTAATCTAATATATTATATCATTCCATTTTATTATATCCTATCATTCAAAGAAATGAAACTCCAGTCCAAATTATTCCAGTTAATCACCTCCATGTATAATGATATTGTTTGTTTCCCATTACCTCCTCCATGTATGGTCATAATCCTATTATTTTGGATAAATAAAATTTTAATATGTATATAATAACTTATTATATGTTCTTGAACAAATATATAGACATAATATTAAATAAAATAAAACTTGTTCATGATGTTCAGAAAAATCGCCAAAAAATAAACTAAACAATTATCATTAACGTTTTATTAAATAAATCATCCTTGTGTATAAAAGAAAAATGATAATTGTGACCATTTTAAATTATATAAGTGAATTAATACCATTTCATCTAATTTATGGAGATTTATTTCAATTTTACAAGAAAATCCATAATTATAAGCATATGAACCGGCCATAAAACCATGAAAAACACACACCTAAAGCAATGAAAATAATGAAATATTATTAATTAATGGGTGGTAAGATGTTATAAAAATATAATATAAGGTATTATAAATATTAATATAGTTCTATAATGAATTAATAACATTATTTAAACCAATATACATTATTTTAAATAATTATACACTAAAGGGAAGCGTGGGGTAAGGGTTTCTAATCTCACTTTTACTTCTGTGAGATATATGCCATAATCAACACTTATTTATTGTGTGTGGAATCTATAATTACCTTTGATATATAATTTATTTAATATCATTATATTAATTATATTAAATGTTTCATTTTATAATTATTACTTTTATGGGGCGTACAATTCGACTGATTACAAGTAGTATGGGATTTCTTAACCCAATTTTCATTCATTGGGTTAAACTTATATTTCATTGATTCGTTCATGCTAAGTTTATGTGTGAAATGAATTTTTATTATATCATGTTTTATTTTCACTTTTTTATATATATTCATAGTAAATACACATAATAAATTCATTTGATTAATGATATGAACTTTTCAAGGGACTTCATCTCAATATCAATTAATTGAGGCATATTTTAATATAATGAACCTAATATATTGTATTTGATGTATATAATTACAATTATTTCTATTTATGATCATAATTCATGGAAAATTACATTTCTATTAAATTTCTACATTTATTTTATCATGGATATTATTATTTCCAAAGATGTATACCATTTTATATATGTTGTTTACTTTGAAAGTGATTTAATTAACTGGAGAAAATAATGTTAAATGTATATATTTCACTCAATATGGATGTTTATTGATAATCAATAATGAATCATAAATTAGACCTATTATTAGATATATAATGAAGGATTTTATCATGCATTAATGGGTGGGAAATGTATATATAAAATCCCCATGATACATTGGTAGTATCATGAGATGAATAATTTGGACAAACCAGATGAGTTTCTACCGACAAAATTAAACTAGCAAGAGGATTGATCTCGAAACTGACTATATAAAGAATATATATTGATATATTATATTTTAAAAATTATGAATTCCATAATTATTATTTCATGAGGTTAATCTATTATTTTGAATATCCATGGTCATGTTCCAAGTTTATGTGATTACTTATATAGAATTATTTGGTCATCTTTTATTCATTCCATATTATGTTCAATTTATTGATTGATGGAATTCATGTTCAATTATTTACCTTTCCACATGGATTATTATTATTATTCATGGTATCTTGTAATAACCTATATTTTCTAAGGCATTTCCTTTGTGAAAATCCAGTTCTTGTGGTGTTCTTGGGGGTCATAGTGGTTTGTTCTAGGAGTTTTCCAAAAACCCAGTTTGACCAAATGGTTTCACCGAAATGGTGGCACCGTAACAGTGGAACACTGAAATAGTGGAACTGTAACGATGGAACTGTGAAGGTGCCATTCCAAACAGTGTCTCATCGTTTTCCAAATTTCCCATTTTCTGAGTTTTTCCAGGTTTTCCCCTCTTACGTATTATTTGACGTAAACCAAGTTTAAATCCTTGTTTAGAAGTTTTTATGGTCATTTATAAGGATATTAAGTATATATTTAATATCATAACATTTCGGGGACCTTGAAATATTCAAATCACAAGATCTTGACCATGACCCCATGTTAATGACTTTTGAAACTGTTATTCCTTTAATATAGAATATGGATCTTCAAAGACAAGATATTCCCTTCCTAATGTGCTTTACGGTCCCTCTTGGTTCACCTAAATCCTTACTATCTAGATGAGTCGTGCACCTATGATATACCCCCCCTCCTATTTAGTTTTCTTGGCGGTTCTTGCTACTCACATGATCCCCTATTTTGGCACAAAGGGGAGTTTTGGTCGCCTATTGTTTCAGGTAGGGATTCTTCTAACACTATTTATTTGTGTATCATGCAGGGTGGGTGTAGTAATTTTTCTACATGATTAAGAATTGAATCCTTTTTCTTAACAAGTAATAAATTAGTGGAAGGTAATATGATCAAAAGATAACAAGGGTCAATGAAATAACATGTTGGGAGTGGATTGATGTTGATTGCCTATTTAATTTTGTTATCTTTGTTGATGATGTGGATTTTTGTGCTATATTCCTTCTAAAAATCATGGTAATTGGTGGTATTCTCTTACGAACTGGTGATATTCTGTTTCGTTGTGATGCTCTTTTAAATGTCTGTAACATGAAATCTGTTAATCATGTATACTTGGTTAAATAAATAGATTCCCCAATATCAACTTTGTTATGTGATCAAACATGTTATTTAAAATTGAATTAAATAAAACCTTTTGATAAATTTTAATACGATTGGATTAATTATGTGATTATGTGCTTTGTTTGGTTGGGTTTTGTACTTCGTGGGGTGGGGGGTGAAGCTGCTGTTGGTAACCCTGTTATGGGTATGGGGGTGGAAAGAGGCGATGGTCCCATGTTAGGGGCGTTGTGTGCTTATGCATTGGGGATATTGTTTTAATGGTGCTCATTGCGTTTTTGTGTATGGGGGTGGTACATGATATGTGATGGATTCTCATTTCGAGTGATTGATTGATTTTGGAATGGATAAAAGTGTAGGCAGTGGTGTTTTGTTTTTTTTATGTTGTGGCTGTAGAACTTCTTATGAAGTGGTACTACATCTGGGTAGTGGTTGTGAAGTAGGGATTCATATCTAGGTCATGTCGTGACTTCATGTTTATAGGTTTTCCGATTGTGGTGTTTTTGTGCAGTGGGGATGCTGTGTTTGGTTTCGAGACCATTATTGACTGGGATACCATTAACGAATGATAGTAGGCAGTGGTTAAACGAGTGTCTAAGAAGGGGGGGGGGGTGTAAAATAAGACTGTAGATTGGGTGTTCTATATTTTTTTTCATTAATGAGTGTTAAATGGAAATGATTTACCTTGGTCTTATTCCCTTATTCTATGTTGCTAGTATGAATGAACGAAGTGGGTTGTTTGCTATGTGTTTAGTTAATCATGCTCTTCGACTTATGAGAATTCTTACAGATGTTGTGCCTAGTAGTTTCCCCGATTAGTGCTAGAATAAATTAAATCAAACCCCTTAATTAATGAATGACAAGTGGTTAAATGAAAAAGGGGTTGGGTTTATACTTTGGTAGTGAATTTTTGTGTGGTTGTGCATATAGGGGTAGAAGAAAAAGTGTTTCTGGTGGGCCAATTGTTTGTTTTGGGACCCATAGGTTGGGATTAGTTCTTTTTTACTTATATGTATAAATTTTAGTTTCTTGTGATTTCTATACGCACCCCAATATTATTGATCACCATGTCCCGAACACCCCCATTTCATGGGAAGGGTGTCTTTCCCAACATCTTGGTGGGAGGATAGATAACTGGTTACTGGCTTTCTTCCACATGCTCTCTTTTGAGTTCTTAACATTTGAGTGTATTCAAGTAGGATGTAATGGATTTAGGTATACTATAACCCAAGATCCTTTGGGTAGGTTATGTTGTGGGTGAGAGGACTTGGTGTTTACGAGCAAAGTTTTTTTCCTAGGTGTCTTCGTGTAATAACTCGGATTTTCCCATGCCTTTCCTTTAGGAAAATCCAATTCTTGTGATTTATTTGGGGTCACCGTGGTTTGTTTTGGGAGTTTTCCAAAAATCTAGTTTCACAAAATGGTTTCACCAAAATAGTGGTACCGTGATGGGGGCACATTGAGATGGTGGAACCATAATAGTGGCACATCGAAACCATTGCACAAAAAAATAGTGGCACCATAATTCTAGCACACCAAAATGGTGGCACCGTAATGGTGGCATTGTGACGGTACCACCCCAAAATGGTGGCACACCAAATGGTGTCCCACAATTTTCCAAATTTTCTATTTCCCAAGTTTTTTCAGTTTCACCCCTCTTACGTCTTATTTGACCTAATCTAAATTTAAAGCCTTTTTTGGGAATTTTTAATGGTGTTTCAAAGTATATTAAGTATATCCTTAATATCATATTTCTCTAAGGAACTTTAGATATTCAAACCCCGCTATCTTGACCAAGATCCCACGTTAATGACTTTTGAAATCGTTCATCCTTTAATATAGGATTTGGATCTTCAAAGCTAGGATCTTCTCTTCCAATTTTGTTTTTTGTTCCATCTTGGTTCTCCTAATTCTTTCCTCTCGAGACGAGTCATGTGCCTATTCTAGATTCCCCTCTTATTCAGTTTTCTTGGAGTTTACTTTTTCTCGTACGATCCCCTGTTTTGGAGAAAAGAAGAGTTTTGGCCACCTGTTGTTTCATGTAGGGATTATTCTACTTCTCTTTATTTGTGTATCATGCGGGGTGGGTGTAGTAATGCTTATTTATGAGAAATGAATGAATCCCTTTTCCTAAAAAGTAATAAATGGGGGGAAGGGAATATGATCAAAAGATATCATGAGTTAATGAAATAACAGGCCAGGAGTGGATTGATATTGATTACCTATTTTAATTTTTTATCATTGTTGAGGATGTGGTTTCTTGTGGTTGTATGCCTTCTAAAAATCATGGTTGTTGGTGTTATTTACTTGCACACTGGTGATATTCTATTTTTTTTGCGATTCTCTATTAAATGCTTATAACATGAAATCAATTTAATCACATATACTTGGTTAAATAAATATATTCCCCAAAATCATCCTTATTTTGTGATCACCCCTATAATTTAAAGAGAAATTAAATAAACCCTCTTGATAAATATGAATATTCTTGGTTTAATGATATGGTTATGTGCTATGTTTGGTTGGGTTTTGTATTTCGGGGGGGGGGGGGGTATGTTAAGCTGCTATTGGTAACCTTGTTTTTGGTACGAGGGTGGAAAGAGTGGATGGTCCCGTGTTAAGGGTGTGGTCTGAATTTTTAGTGGGGATACTGTTTTAATTATGATCGTTTTGTTTTTGTGTATGGGGCGGTATAAGAGGTGTGACAAAATCTCTGTTTGATAGATTGATTGATTGTGGAATGGATAAACTTGTAGGTAGTGGTACTGCCTTTGGATTATTTTATGGCCATAGAACTTGTTATACAGTTGGACTACATCTGGGAAGTGGTTGGGAAGCGGGGCTGTAGGATTGGGTTGTGTCGTGAGTTTATGTTTATAGGAGTTCCGGGTGTGTTATTTTTGTGCAGCCAGGCTACTGGGTTTGGTTGAGATGGCATGATTGAGAGAGATATCTTTGAAGAATGACTGTTGGAAGTGGTTCAATAGGGGTCTAGGAAAAAAAGTGGGGGTGTGAATTGGGACTTTAGGATGGTTTTTCTCTGTTGTTTTTATGAATGGGTGTTGTAATTTAAATGCTTTACCTTGGTACCTCTTCCCTTGTTTAATGTTGGTAGTATCGGAGAACGAAGATGGTTGGTTGTTGTATGTTTTGTTAATCAGGTTCATTACCTTATGAGAATGGTTGTAGATGTTGTTCTTGGTAGTTTCCCAAGTTAGTACTAGAATAAATTAAAGTGAACTCCTTAATTAAATAATGGTAAGTGGTTAAATGAAAAAGGGGTTGGTTTTATTCATTGTAGGTGCTTGTTTTTGTGGTTTTGCATATAGGGGTAGCATAAAAAATGGTTCTGGTGGGATGGTTGTCTATTTTGGGACCCATAGGTTGGTTTGAGTTCTTGTTTACTTATATATATAAATTTTAGTTTCTTGTTATTTCTATATGCACCCCATCCTTATTGAGAACCATGTGACGAACACTGCCATTTCATGGGGGAGGGTGTCTTTCCCAACATCTCAGTGGGTGGATAATTGGATGTTTATTGTATTTATTTCTCACACCCTCTTCTGGGTTCTTATAGCTCGATCATATCCAGGTAGTATTTAATGGCTCAAAGTTTAATATAGCCCAATTTACTTAGGGAAGGTTGTAGTTTGGGGGAGAGAACTAGGTGTTTTCAGGCCATATTTGTATCCCAGGTGTCTTCAGGATGAGGCCCGAATGTTTTAGGATGAGAGGCATGGTTGTTGTGTCCCATGTGTATGTGGGTGGGATTTGTGTGTGGTTTGAGTCCTAGGTGTGTGAGGGATGGTTGGGGTAGTGGGACTGCGTTTCGAAAGAGTGGTATCATCAAGACTTTAGCCATTAGAAATGAGCAGTTAACTAGTGGTAAAGTGCTGCGGGGTACACAAATGTTGATGTGCATATACTACCACTTTACTTGACTTTCATTATTTGGTGAGTGTTCCTTGGTGAGGCTAGGCTGGTTATTACTCCTTGGTAGGTTCTTTGAGGTTCTGCTGTTATCTCATAGGGGAATTAGTATGTTCCCCCACTGTGCACGAGTGGATTTATTTTTCATACTAGTTATACTTGTATACTCACCCTACGCCGTAAAATAGTTTTGAGGTTTCTAGAAGGACAATGGAGACTGTTATGGAATTTAATAGCTTGGTTATCTGAATATTTGTTATGCTGTTACTTAGTATCTTTTTTTGGTACTTTCTTTGGTGCTTTGGTTGTACTTTTAATGTAGTTTATGTTTAAATCATGCAGGGGTTGGATTTTTGTTTCCTCTATATAAAAGTTTGGTGTTGTTTGGTATTTTACTATATTATCTCTCGATATTGTTACCATTAAAAAGAGTAATTCATTCCATTTTGTGTGAGATTATATACCCTTGGTTCTATTCTTCACTTCGAGGCCTATTGGAGGTGGGACTCAGGGGTCATTATCTCTTCTTCAACTAGAAGAAGGAAGGGTGTAGCCCTTTGTTATTACTTACCTCATCATAAAGAAGGCTTGTCCTGATAAAATGGTATTAGAGGATGATGGTTGAGGGATAAGATAGATTTGGAAGTTAAGAATAGTGAGGATTTCATAGGATGGTAGGGAAACAGTTTTAGGAAACTTGGCACGTAAAATAGTTCAGAGAAAACAGGCTAAGACAGAGATTTTAGACCCATGTGATCCAATGTAAGGACTCTAGACCTGATGAATGACCAAGTGAGGATATATTTATTGTAGGGTAGAGACTATAGGAAAGGCACATGCATCATAATGACTTGTGTTCTTGTGTGTATTGGATTTTTTGGGAATTGAAATTTTATTAAAGACTTAAAATAAATATTAAAAGAAAATTTCATACCATACAGGCTTAGGAGTTTCTTATTTACCCTTTTCAGCTATGGAACATGAATGTATCCCACATTTGATATGTATAGTTGAGGCCCAGAAGTCTGATCTGGTTGATCAGTGGAGGGCCAATCGAGAGGCAGAAGATGACTTGTGGTAAAATACCCTTCGTGTTTTCCAGCAGCATGTCCTGGAGAAGTACGAAGGTAGTGTTTCAGAATCAGAGACTGAGGGCTGGATTAAGGAGCTCACAATCACCTTTAACTTGATCCATGATCTAAGGGAGTACTATAATCCTCTAACAGTGATCCAGATACAAGGAGCGGTACATAATTAGGGTACACTTTACCTCGGGGAGAGGATGGAGACCAAAGTCTCATGGGATTACTTTGAGAAGGAGTTTCAGGTAGAGTTTCTTTCTTCAAAAATGAATTCCAAGAAGAGGTAGGAACTGATATCCCTCTAGTAGGGGAGTATGTTATTGAGGGAACTGAGGATCAATTTCATGTATCTCATCTTCATTGCTCTAGATATCTTTCCAAATAAGGAATTGCGGGCGAGGCGCTTGGAGGAGGCACCCCACCCTTCTCTTTAGTAAGCCATCACTCGGTTTTCCTAACAGACAAACTTAGAAGTCTAGAAAAAGGAATAAGTAGTGGATATGATGAACTCATAGGGAGAAGTACCGTGAGAGGGGAGTCATCCAAGTTCATAAAAGGGGAATATAGTCAGTAGAAGGTCTTCGGTGTCAGGGCATTCTGGGTTTCAGCTAGTGGGAAGTAGGGCTCAGTAGTTCCTGTTCTGATCACCTAGTCCTCGCCTTATCCCCATGGGATTGGGACCGAGGTGATTTGACTGTGGAGTCCATGGAACTCATCAAATACATTGCATAATTTTATATTAGTATGCTCGGGGTGGGATGGTTTAGTGCCCACCTCAGTAGTAGCCACTACCGGTCACACACTTCCAACAGCAGTGGGAAATGGGCTCCTACTCCATTGAGGATAGACATTGTTGGTGGATGCTGACCATAGGGTGCTCATAAGGGAAATCAACCAGGGTGTGGCTGGGGAGGAATTTAAAAATATATGGGTAGAAGAGCTAAGCGTGGGAAGTTTCATGTTGCTAAGGCAGCAGTTCGAGCAGGGTCGGAGGTTGTTCGAGGTACGATCAGTCTGTTTAGTACTCTTGTGTGTGCTTTGTTTGATTCAGGAGCTTCACACTACGTTGATGCACCCATTCTAGAATGTGCCTCAGGGTCATTAAAATTATGATGTTATACATTTTTTATATAAATATATTATATTATTTTTTTTAAAATATTTATTTTTGGACTACATTACATTCTTGATTGTTTTTAAATTAAAATTATGTAAATAGTCTCAAAAATTACATTAATGATATTTTATTTTAAATAATATTTTATTAAATGATTAAAAATTTAAAAAAACTTATAATTAGTCAATTAAATGGGATATGGTCATGTACATCAACCATATTCCATTTATGAGTCACTTTTCCTTATATTGTAACTTTCTTAACCCGTAAAGAGTAACAAACATTATTATCGTGGTAATTGCTAATAGAGTTAATAAAAGGTTAAAACAAAGAGATAACGGTTAAAATAACATCCATAATTGAATATTTTTTGGGGAGAGGATTTATAATTATTTCCATTATATCTTGGTAATATATAAATATGGTGACACTTGAAATTTATAATTAATTTATATTAATTTAATACTTTAAGTAATTCCAAGAGTACCCTTTTACTCTCTTATATAAAGACATAAACCTCCCTCCATTCCTCACACTTATTGATCAACTTAGGTCGAATGAAACATAGAAAAAACCATTCTTAAAATAATTATATACATTATAAATTATTTCATATTCTTAAAAGACAATCCCTAGGGTCCTTACCGAGAGATCCAAATGAGTTTCTTTAAAGAGGAAGTAATCATCTCCACCAAGAATTTTAATTATATTTTATCTTATACCTACTTCAATTAAGTCCTAAAAATTACAATATAATAACATAATTATATTCTATATATTGAGATTTTTTTATTTTTATGTAATAACCTTTATCAATATACTTTTCCATCAAATGGGAAATAAAACCAACATTAATGTGTATGTGTAGAAAATTGCCTCATGAACCGATGTATTTCATTTTTCATCACTATATTTGAAGGATAATAATTATAGTGGATTATATATATATATATATATTGACATATTTATTATTCTATAAATATAATATATCATATAACTTCATTCCATTCAAATCATTAAAAACAAAATCTTCACACGTGTTTATGTATGGACTACCGTTTCCATGTAGAGATATACTTTATTTTTCAAAAACCACCACTCATGGATGGTCATGGGGATATAGTTAAAGAATTTATTTTATGTTATAAAATAATAATTATTCAATAAAGATAATATTTTATTTTATTTCTTTATTTTCATATAATAAAAAGTAAACAAATTTCTCATATGTACATGAAGACTACCGTATCACGAGCCAATGTATTTTGTTTTTCATAACTAATTTTCATCGATGACTCTAAATTTTTACTAGATGTATAAAAATGATAACCATTTCATTATTTTTATTCTATATATTATTGAATAATTACATTTTTTCCATGATCAATCAAAACAATTTATTTTACAATTATGACCTAAGAATCCATAAAGAACATAGCGTGGACTTAACTGATTAAGTAATTAAATATACTGTTTAAATAAATGAAATAAATGGTTTAATGATATATTAATAAAACTAAAAATGGTTATTAAACAAGTAAATAATAATATAATTTTATTTATTTGGAGTTAAAGTATATACATATCAAGTTTGGACTTGAGATAAGGGGTCTCATAACTCAATTTCAATTCATTGGGTTATATTAGTTCATCATTGTCTATGATATTACATTGTTATGTGTGTAATTACCTATGAAAATTTTATTCTTTATTTAAAATTATTTATTTATATTTCAAATTTTTACACACAATCACTTCATTGATTAATTCCCACCTTAATTTTATTATCTTTTTAAGGGTTTCTTGTCTCACTTTTTTTTCACGAGACATATTCCATATTGACCACTTGTTTCCATATTATCCATATTTTTCCATATGAAAATTTTCATTAAAATGCTTCTGAAAAATATTTTAATATTTTCAAATTATTAATTAATGTAAAATTTACACATTTTTTACTTTCTATATTTTTTTAAAATGAATATTTTTGTGGTTTTGCAAAATTGGAAATTTTATCTAAATGTATAAACATAATATTTTTTTAAACAATATTATGTGTGGATGATTATTCATACTATTATACCTATTATTTTACTTGAAGATTAATTTGAGTGTTTCCAATATTATTTTCAAATAAAATTATATTCTCAATATTTTTTAAATTTTTAGTTTTTAAAGGTACCGTAAGAGAATGGTATTTTCATATATTTTTAAATAAATGGTTTAAATGTTTATTTAAATATCTTTTCATCTATGTAAAAAACCATTAATTATTTCACTACTTTAATGGGAATATGATCTTATTTTACCATCCAAATTATTTCTCTCGATGAATTACGATAATTGTTTTGACGGTATTATCATGAAACCCATTTCTTTTCCATGGGTAAATAAATTTACAAAAAAGAGAGATGTTGTTAAAATATTGATGATAAAAATTCAAGCTAACATGTGTTATATTCATGTATAGTATCTTTTAAATTATTGATAATGATGGGTGAGAACAATATAGCTCATGATGATGGGTGATACTAGTATAGATTATATGATGGGTGATACTGATATAGCTGTCCAATACACTCAACAGTGTTCCTTATTATTAGTGTAAAGAAAAAGGGAGTTAAAAAGGGAGGTTTCTCTTATTAATTTTACCAGTCTCATGTTATTTCTGACATGAGTGAACACCAGTGATAAAAATAATTTTCCATGATACCAACACATTTTCTCTTATCTTTTAATGAGGGTTTAATGGGTCATTTGATTAAGATTGACACTACATGGATCATGATTATGTATTCTAATATATCTTACCTTATTCAATGATTTATAACACATCACATGTTTAATGATCCATGTTGCAACCCAACCCCAATAACCCAAGGATGATGTTTACTTTATTATATTGGTACATGATACAAAGGATCTCATCACATAGGATCAATCAGTTTAATAATATTGAATAACTAGATATATGCATGATTCCCATATTAAATTGGAAATATACAATATGTAACATAAGAAAAATTCTCAAAACCTTGATATTATTCATAATATAATTCTTTATATCTTGGGGAAAGGAAGGAAAATAAAGGATGTGCTCAGATTCTCAATAAGGGATATGTACAGTGAAAGCTATCACTAGTAAATAAGAAATAATCAATATGTAAGTCTAACTAACTAAAAAAACATTCCTTTTAATAAATATCTTTAGCACAAAATAAATACATGGGAAATATAAATACATAAATATCATTGATAATAATAACTGAATTCTTAATGACATAAATGATTAATGTGTGTCACAGTCTTAGACATCATGATATCTTTACCCTAAAGACCTTCCACTAAGATAGTTTAATCAATGGGTGGTATACACCAAAAATCCCATTTAATAAGTTTAGAAAATTAGTTTTTCTAATGAGACATACTAACGCATCGATAGACTATATAATTTTGGGACCCACCCATCACTACATGTCCAATTCATTCCTTATATATTGATTGTTAAATTTAACTCATAAATAATATAGCTTATAAAAAAAATATCTATATTGTGTAAGTAATATGTATTATCAATATTTCACTAGTTAATTAAATATATTTCATTATAAAACCATATTTATAGAAATGGTATATATTTTAAGAAACATGTATCGTCACATTGATGATTTTGTTTTAAGGTATTTATTTTTTTGGTCTTGAATTTATCCCTTGGAGTCCTTATGTGTTTTTGGTGAAAAATGGTGGTTTTGGGCTTGATAACAGGTGGTTCATGGTTTGTGCATAGTTAGGGAAAACTATACACCCTAACCCAGGTAACCATATAGATAATTTCATTTTTGGACAGTGGTGATCGAACAATACCATATTGTTTTTTAAACCATGTGGGATAACAATGAGGCTCATTCCTCTTAGAAAGATAGGGGCATAGAGTTGCCAAATTTTTTGGAAAACTATATTAGCTAACCATTTGAATGGTCTATGACATTTAAAACTTGGAATTTTCCGTTCTACCTTCATTGTTTTCTTCCCTAAGTCACCTCTATTATACCCCATTTGGGATTTACAACCATGGGATCCTCCTATAATGCTCCTTAGACCTCTTTATCCTTAATAAATGGGTGGTTTTGAAACTAATTATTTAATGAAACAACAAGTAATCCCTTTTTCTATTGATTTATCACTCTTTCAAGGGTTCCACTTTCCTATTTATTGAGTTCCAATTTTCCAATGGGTTGTTTGACCTAAGGAGGGTTTTTTCTATTGTTGAGTTGGATCGTGATGGTTATTGTTCAATCTTTCCTTATTATAGTCTTATACTGGTGTGATTGTGGTTTCACACAAATTTATGAAATTTTCTAATTGTGAAGAAATTGGTTTCATACATTTACATTATTAGATTATTTTGATATGATTTCATGATTACTTAGATATGTTATATGGATTATGTGTGTGGTGCATAATCTATTTTTCAATGGTTTTGTGATGAATATGTGCTGAAAATGGGTTTTTAATAAAGAAAATTGGTTAATATTTATGTGGTACTTGTGGTAGTGTTTCTTAAATATATTTTATACCCTATTTGAAATGTGTTGAATACATTTTCAAAGACATTTAAAGGTGAAAATGTACTGAAAGTGAATTTTTCAAGGAAACGGGGTTTGTTGAATATTGGATTCTTTGTTGCGCACCTTAAGCGTGCCTTGAATTTTGAAGCATGTTATAAGAATAATTTAAATGTGAGTAGGAATTTGAAAGGGGATTTACCCATGGAAAATGATTAGTTTGAACATGTATACTATTTTTTTTGTTTCCAAGGGGATTTAATAAATTGTGAGGGTGGTGAAAAATGTATTTCCAAATGGTTTTAGTGTGGATGTGAAATGGGAAGAGGTAATTTACTTTTTTTATTATGATGCTTTTAATATGCATGTGAAAGTGTTTATTTTTATGATATGATAAATATAATTTGAGAACAATAGGAATATCATGTACCTAGGTGGGTGAACTAAGACTAGTACACTAGTTGATTCAAAAGTGTCCAAGGCCTAGATTTATCTAGTAGGATTGGAGATTTCAACACTAACTAAACATGTGATATGATTGGGGACCACTAGAATTTTTTATGAGATAATATATAGTGGATCATTCATGAGAATGTTGTTGGACCACTAGAACATTGGGTGAGATCATTTCTAGTGGATCGTACATGAGAACATTGTTGGTAGATGAGTTGAATAATTTTGATCAACGATGTATGATGTTCATAGGGTCCACTTGTACTAATTAGATATAAGTAATTTCCCATGGTTCTATATTTTGACATAATTCTTGTGTGATACAGATCTAGGCATCGGCATATGATAGACCTTGTCTATACTTTTATTTCAAGAAATCTTATTTGTGAAAAAGGGTTTTCATTGAAAAGTATTTAATGAGAAAGTTTTCTTTAAAGTGTATTATTAAAAGTGATTCAAATGTTCTTAGGAAAATATGTATATTAATTTTTCTTATGATGTTATATCTTGGAATATTTTCTTTTTTGTGGCATCCTATTGGGATTTGGCTATCTCCCTATATAAAACTTTGGATGTATTTAGATTTTGTTATGTATGATCTAGGAAAAGGAAATAGGTGTCATGGCGGTTATGGTGGATCTAGTTTCTAGTGATCCACTCTTTTTAGGTGTTGTTGGTGATGTCCTTAGGGTGGTTAATACCTTGTCACATGATGGGTTTTTGGATATTTTGTTGTTCCCATTCTGTTTTAGTACTTTTAGGATTGTTTAAAGTTATGAAACTTTGAATCTAAATATTGTTGTACCTCGTTTGCATGTGATTATAAGTTATTGTGTTGTTTATTATTTTGGGTTGTTTCCGACCATATAAATGGTTGAAATCATTCAAAAAATTATATTTATGATACCAAGAGACTAGTAGTTATCCTGCGGGGATTGGGAACACCCTTCGGGTCATGCCATGAGTTGGGTCGGGTGTCAGGTTGGATGGAATCCCGGCTTGGTTCATGATAAGTGCGTCCATAACAAAACTAATACATGTATTTAATAAAAAAATCAATGTATAATGAAATATGATACAAATAAAATGAATGTTTTAATATAATGATAATGACCAAAAATTTGACCAAGTGATGAGGGATTACAATTAATTCATCAAAAAAGTTGATTTTATAACAAAATAATTTTCTTAAATAAAATAAGAAATTGGAAGTGAGAAATTTAAAATAATTTTTATTAAAGAGTTTTCTTTATAAAATAATTTAATTTTTTTTTCAAATAGTCTAAAGGGTATAACATGGTCATGATGGTAGAAAAATCTATTAATGATGTGTACATTAAAAATAAACATTCCTTTTGACATTTTGTAAAGAAAGTTGAAAATAAACCTTTAGAAAATAAATATAAAGATTTATTTAATACATTTTAAAATTTCAAGTATAATATAAAATTTTCTTAATAAATAATCTTTTGAAATAAAAAGGAATTTTGTAAAATAATTTTAAAAAATATGGACATTGAAGAAAAATATACCCAATCAAAAATAGAAATAAGGTTGACTTTTATTTTAAATATTTATTTGATTGATTTAAATTACAATTAGAAAAAAAGTTTTAATAAACATAGAAACCACAAAATTTTATATAGGATAAGAAAATATATGGAGTTTATAATGGAATATTATAATATTACTTCAATGAAAATATTTTTAATCCTAAAATAAAATAAGATTTTAAAATAATTTTGTACCACTTTAGCATCTTCTAAATTGTAACCCCACAAAAGATTGACTTGGATTGAATCATTAATCATAATTAATAAATGTATATTCATGTTAAATACATAAAAGTATAATTATATATGACATACAAAATTAAATAGTTTCATAATATCAAGTATGTATCAGTGTAGTGGAAATTGAGAAGAAATCCCTTACCTCAAGTTCGACTTCCCTCATTAGTGATTTTAATTTCTTATATAATAAATCTTTATTTATTATAAAAAATAAATATAACTATATAAATATTTATAATATCATATATGATCCATTTATAAATTTTTTTCACCTATTTATTAACAAGTTATTATTATTATCATTATTTTGAGTGTTAACTACTACATTTTAACGTCTGTTTTTTTTTTAGTTTTTGTGCTTGAATATTGGTCATGGTTACATAATATATATAATTTTATTCATGATATATATGTCATATATATTATTTTATTGATATTTATATTCACCTATAATATTTATATAGAGAAAAATAAATTACACTATTCATGGAGATTGTAGGTCGAACGTATGCATGGATATTTTTTTCACTTTTCGGTGGATAGAATGGAAGAAAGGTAAATAATAATTAACTATTATAGAATCATTAATTTATCATAAATATCATATATATTCATTAAATACATATATATTATCATCCATGCTAATCATAAATGAAAAACATATCACATTAGATTTTGGAGGTGGTGGTCTACATGTACACATAAGTGACATTATTATTTTACAAAAAATGGGAAGGTAAGAAGGTAGATATGATATTATTATTATTTGATAATAATAAAATCATGGATTTATTATTTTTTAATAACTTCCATATTTATAACCATCCATGTAAATTGGTGATGAAAAATAAATTACATTGCTATGGAGGGATGGTAAGTCGTACGTACTCATTTGCGATATTTTCACATTTTGTAGGATAGAAGAGAGATTGAATATAGTTGTACAATAATAATAATAACGATGTAGTATATTTATGATACAAAATTTATTATTTTAGGGGGGATATAATATATTTCTAGGATATAGAATAAGAAATAAACTTTAAAGAGTTGGTAAAGATGATCACCTATTCTTTGGTAGAATTTTTTTGGATCTTCTCTTAAGGGACTTAGAGATGGTAGTTTTAGAAGAAAATCACCTATATAAATTGTATATGGATTTTGAGAAGAGAAATGGTTAGGGTTTTGTCGATATAGGTTTCTTAAACTCGTGTAATGAAAAGAAATAAGGGGTTTACTTTTATAAGTGAGGGGAGGGGAATTCATGGAATTTCTTGAAGTATTAAATTAATATAAATTATTTTCAATATAAATACATCAAAATATATATAATTAAAATAAAAGTATAGGGTTAGTTGAAATAATATTTTACAATAAAATTTGGGTAGGTTTTGGTTATTTTTCCCTTATATTTTAGTTTTAACCCTAAACCAACCCTTTTAACAATTGCATCAATATCAATGTTTTCTACTTTATTAGAGTCATGAATGATATTATAAAAGGAAAAAAACCCATAAATAAACAATGGTTTTTGTTTTAATACAATTTTAAATTCACTTGGATGAATATATTTAATTATTAGGTTCAAATCATTTAATAAAATTTTATTTATTATAAAATATCATTAATGAAATTTTTGGAACTATTCATCTAATTTAACTTTCAAAAAAATATGAAAGAAGAGAAAATAGAATATAAAAATTTAAATTATAAAAAACTTGTTGTATTTATTTATAAAATTTTTGAGACACTAAAACTTAATCAAAAAAATATTACTTATATAGTTTTGAAAATCATTTAATAGATTTTATAATGCTTGCACAAGCACTATGTCAGTGTTTTATAATCACTTAAGGTAATTATTTCAATCTCTAAAAATTTAAAATTAATTACAATGATAAAAAAATCATTAATATTTAAAACAAACTTTTATAAATGAACATAATTTTTTTTATCCTTATAAAAAAATATTATAGATATTAAAAGCCAGAGAGTGACATTTTTGACTTTATCATTTACTTAAATTTTATAAAGGTCAAAATCAAAGTTGAATGGAATTAAAGGATATATTTTTTAATTATAGATGACTATTAATGAAATGTGCTCAAAAAAATAAATAAATACAAGTTTTGGGTATATTTATAATTCTTAGTAAAATTATTTTCAACCTTAATTACCATATTACCCTTTACTGAGATGATAAATTGTACCACAATTACTATTCATAATATCTAAAAAAGGGAAATATTTACTGAATTTGATTATACTGATTAAAAATATGGAATCCATTTTATAAAAAACAATTACTATAAGTTATATATATTAATTTAAAAATAATCCCACAGAATGCGTCAAAAAACGGTTTTCTAAAAAAATATGTTTTTAAGCCTAAAAATAGACTTCTAATGATATTATGAAAAATAGTGATCCTAATGTAAATAAAATGGAATCTATATCACTTTAATACCAAATAAAAACTATAATGTAACTTTTTAAATCAGTTTATTTAATGAAAGTAAATGAAAAATTTACAAAAATTGTATATTTCACTATTCACTAAAAAATATACATTTTTTAGAAAAACCATAAAAATTAAACCTTGGATAATGTTGAAATTATGATTTAAAAAGGATATAATTTCCACATAATAATAACTTAATAGCTGGTCATAGTTCATTTATAAAATGTTTTATGTAAATCAAGTTATCAATGAAATTTTATTTAAAGCAAAATATGTCTTAAAATAATGGGTTGTTATAACCCAGGGTTTTATAGGTATGAATTATATTATGCAGTAATCATTGAAATTAAATATGTTCTCATATACTTATTATTATCTTACTCCCACTAAATATATTTAATTTTTAATTTGAATGTTTACCCCTATTGAGAATTTGACCTCACTCTTCTCATGTTTTTATTCCCTAGATAATAAAGAAAGGTGTTAAATAAGATATAAGTATAAGGGTTTTATGTGGTTGATGATTATTACTTGATGTTGAAATTGAAAAAATGGGTATACTGGAAAAAGTTCACACTTAAAGACATGTGTATTGTTATGTAGGCATTTTTTCAAATTCACTAAAACATTAAAACTAAAATGTCCATGGATACGTATGTGATCCAATATTTTATGATGATCTTATATGATTTGGATGGTTAAATTCAGGCCATGATTTTTGTATCAAATCCTAAAATTTAAAGATTATGGTATTAGAACCGGATCTGGTAGTGTGGGTTTAGGGATGTTATAGATGGTATTAGAGCTTTGATTAGGTAACATTGGAGATTATGACAATTTCATGTGAGGTTAACTTAAGAGTTATGAATACTACCATGAGTTTATATATTTAAGGTTTTTTATATGTTAAATGTATAAAATTAATGTTTTAAGGTCATAAGTGATTATAAATTATGGGTATTTGAAACTTTGACTGGGTTTTAAGAAGGATACTTTATTGAGGTATTTATGGAATATTTGATTTTATGTTCACCTTGATGGTTGAAAAGTTATTTTTTTACAAGGTAATATTTTTGGATATACTTATGATCAAGCTAAGGATAACCTTTTAGGTTAGTATGTAAAGTTGATTTTTTTTTATTTTTGTGAATTTCACTATGTTATATAATATTTTAGTGATAAAATTTATTTTGTGTAAAATATATTCTAAATAGTTTTATGGTTTACCTATTTATTTAATGATCTAAGTTAAAAAAAGGTGTTATTATTTATGTATTGGAGATTAATGTTTTACATATTTATATAAATGATTATTTGGGTATTATCTTATCATCTGCTAACCATCTTGGTTTTAGTAAATATAGAAAGACTATATTTTTATCCTTTTATATATCCCATGGTCAATCCAAAGTTGATTATAGTGATTCAAGAATTAAATTTTCATAATCATTGTTTGGAATAAATAATGAGATAAAAGTGGGAATTGATTAAAACACACACTCAAAGTAAGAAACTACATTTAAGTATTTTAAGGAAATAATGTTTTTATAATTTCTTATGTTCATAGTGTAGATGATAAAAGAATTCCTAAACTCTTGGAAAAGGATATATAAATAATTTTTTCAAAATTAAAATCATTTATGATGAATTTATTACATAAAAAACCCATAATATATCACCTAAATGACAAAAAAATCAATCCTAACATGGATTAAAGGGTGTTCTTGATCCCCATGGGATGAAGACTAGAGGCGAAGTATCAAATAAAATTATTTTGGAATAATTTATCCACATTAAAAAATAATCAAAATAAGTAGTGGATAAGAAAATAATTAAAAGTTGGTATATGAGACAATCCATAAGATAATAGTACAATAGGTTGATAAATACTAATTTAAAAAATAGTTCATCAACCTAATTTATCAAATATAACCATAAAAAAAAACAACACACGACCTCCATATTGGAAGTAAATTATATGATATTCCGACCACCATCGATTCCAGAGGTTCCACTAATAACAAACATTTTTCAACACTACGTGGAACTTTCCCTTTTATTAGACCAACCGTAAAAAATATACAAATAGCTGATGGAAAAGGTAAGGTGTGAGAAACAATATCCCCATATCATACCACTGAAAAATTCATAATAAATATATATCAACTAAACTATTTATAAATGATCATATGTAAATCATATAATTTTAATCATTTAAAAATTAATTATTAAAATTTATTTTTAAAACATCACAACTGTTAGTGTTAAATAAGATCAAAAGTACATTTTCATCAAATATGTATGAGTAGAAATTTCTTTTAAAATAGAGAGGTATAAAAACATTCATTACATTGGTATGTTTAAATCATTTATCAAGAAATTATTCTCAATCATATCACCATTATAAATAAACCCAATGATAGGTTTATATAAGGATTATCACACATATTAGTGAAGTATGACTCCCAATGCACACACATTCCTAGGTCCCATGCCTAAGAGGATAAGAGAAAATCTCAAAGAATGAACTCCTTGATCTAAATTATTTTATTATTATTTTTTTCATCAATCAATTTCTAGGTAAATCTAATAAAATCCTAGATTTTTTTATTCCCACCATAATAACCTATCTCCCATGAGTTTTAATGAAACAAACCATACAAGGATCGGTCAATAATTTTAATCTATATCAAATGATTTCAAACAATCAATAATTCCATCATACCCAAGTTAAAGTTTCATAAATATGATTTATCATTTCAAAAACCAATATCATGTCATTTTTCATAAAAAATCATGTATTTCAAAACATCTTGTTTCATTTTAAATTCATAAATCATTTAATTCCATCATTTCTCAGGAAAAAATAATCAAAATCTTGCATTAAATCATTCTTTCTTATTAATCTTTTTTTAGAAATTGATACATCATTTTAAATTACATACCTTAAAGGATAAAAATAGACACACCATTCCATTTAGAAAATACTAGTCGAGAAAATAAAATCATGATTTGGATATCAATTGGAAATCCATTTCAAAATAAATAATAATTTAAGGTTTCGACTGATATAGATTTTTTTTATGAAAGCACTTACCACTATAAAAAAACCACCCAATACAGGGTCCTCCAATGGAGTTTTGACAGAGAGAATGGTCAAGGTAGAATCCTATAAATATAAATAATCAAGTAAAGATCTAAATCCTTAAATAAAATGAGGATCCACTGCTCTCAAATATGGAAAGTCATGAAGAAAGGAGAAAACATGATGAAATTGAGGTTACACTTATCAGAAGGGATCTTACTCATCAACCAGAACTTTGATCCCTGAATAATAAAGGATGTGAGTGATAACATTTATTATTGATATTATTCAAGGAATAAAGGATCAAATTAGTTTTTAATAGGAGGAGTTTTGAGTAAAAACAATGGGTTTTTTGTATTTAAATTAATAAAATTGGAGAATTAAAATCACATCGCACATTTTGGCCTCACATTTTTTAAAACCGTAAACCTTTTTATGGAATACTAAAAGAGAAACATAGTTCAACCATATAGATTGAAAAAACTATGTTCCAACCATGAATGTATCCACTTCCTTAATATGTAATTTTTTTGGGATGACTTGCAAGGTTTACACTAACCATGTTATAACCATGAACCCTCCTCTTAAAAACAAACTAATAGCACATAGTTTATTAGGTAGACCGGGAAATCTTTCTCTAACCATAAACCAACCATTAATAGGTCAAAAAATATATAAAAAATAATTAAATCACCTAAAAAATCCAAGAAAATATCCAAAAAAAATATTATCAAAATAATAAAATATGAGTACCTAAAAGTGGGTGATAAGATGTTACAATTATCCCAAACAAAAATTATTTCTTCCCCTAGAAATATTCTTAAAAATACTCCAACCCAAAGAGATTATTCTATTTCTCTCCCATAATTTCCTAACTCTTCCAAATATTTTTAGAATTAGAGCCATGTTTCTATAGCACCCAAACCAAGGGTATGGACTTTCTATGGAAAATATTTATTTTAGAATCAATAATCCAAACTGGATACCTAGTCTAGGAAAAATCCAGTTACACATCATAGTCCTCCTAGCTCAGGACATGTGGTGGGTTAAAAAGATACTTTCTAATTTTTGATATGTGAAATTAATCATGAATTTATGTAATATAAGGTGAAAATAAAAATTTTAATACAACTTAAAAATCGTACCCATGATCTCAAACGGTCCCCCATATCTTAGGGACAAATTACCTTTTCTCCTAGGATAGTGATGACACAAAAGAGGTGAATTTATAAAAATAAGGAGGTTACTAATTGATAACTACAAATGGAACCAACAATGATCAATATAGTTTTCATACCATCTTTGGGTCATTATCATTATTTGATGAATTAACCAAACTTTCACCTTCATCCCCTTAACCAAACTAATTCCCACCACAGAATCGTCACTAATCTCTAAAAAAAATGTAGGGATTTACAAGGGTGTCCATATAAGGCCTCAAAGTGTTCAATTTTAATGGATGAATGGTAACTATTTTTATAGTAAAACCCAACTAGACCCAATTAAAAATTCCAAAATCCTAAAAATTCAATGACATAATATCGATGAATTTCCTAAACGATCTTTATTTCTCATACCATCTGTCCATCTATCTTTGGACGGTGCAACATGATCAACTTTACCTAGGATCCCATAACCTATTAGAGACCTCTATAAAAATGAGAAGTGAACCGGTGATCCCTATTAGAAACAATGGAAAATAGAACACCATGAAATATACTGATTTCTTTTACACACATATTACCTCTAAATCCATTTTTTTTATTTTTAAAATCAACTTTATAGTTATGTGGTAACCTTGTTTTTAATGGATAAAAACAAAACCACATAGAATTAGAAATTTCAAAAGTTGGAGAGTGGTAAAATTTAAAAATTATAACCACATCCCAAATTTGAAATTTAAAATTATCCACCCATCTACATCAAAACACCATAGGTGATGAGATATCAAGTGGTGACTCACCTGGAGACATGACCCATATAGACGTCCTCTCCATCATCGTCACCACAACACTAGTGAGACCCACTGACCATCATCCACTGTAGCTTCAAATCACTATTTTTGATTTATCACCCCATATCAAAGCATTAGAATCATAAAAAAAACACAATTGTGAACAACACCAAAAATTAAATTGAAATTTAAAATACCAAAACTAAAGACACAAATTGAAAAGTTCACCCACAGGAATCAAACTGATCGATCACATGATTAATTAAATAAACAAACCTTCACCAATTAATTTAGGAGGTAACACTAAAAAAAATCTACAAAACCTAGAACATCTCAATTTTCGATGCCACTACCACCTCTAAAAGTCACCAATGAAGAAGAGAAAAAGAACTGGGTCATCTTTAGAAGAGAAACCGACCCCTGTTGTGCAAGGAAAATCATCAGTCTCAAAATCCCATATCCTAAAACCTCTTTGTTTCCATGTACCTTTATCTTACTAGGAGAGGATTGGAGGAACGTGAGGTCATAGTAGGTATTTGAGTGGCCGAGGGATTCAAGAGTCATCAAGACTGAAACTAGTATCCAAATAAGATAAATTCAAAGTGGGAGCACTTGAAAAAACCATCTACTATCAAACCACAAATCCCAAAACAACTTTGTTACCCCTACCCTAGACCCTACATAAAGAGGAACAAAGGAATGTGATGTCAAAGCATGTTTGAGAATCCAGGGGTTATGATAGGAAGATACTGTTCATTGGTGGTTTATCCACCATCAAAAGATTACCTAATGCTTCAAAGATGAACAACCATATTCTTATCCTATAAAATATTCTAAAGGAGTAATTATTCCAACCAAACACTCACTAAAGCTATCTCAGTATCATCCTCTCAAACTATGAAATGTATAAAAAAAATAGAGCCATCCAATTCCACTACTTGTAAGATTATTTTAATGCCTAGAATAGAAGTTTCCTTCTTTTATAATCAAAGAAAACATTCCCATTACCAGAGATATAGTATATTTAAAAATAAAATGATTACAGTTACTCCAACCATCTCCTATGATAGAGATTTAAATACTTTTAGAGAGAATATTTAATTGAATATATTATCAGAATGGATAAAAAATATCTCTAAAAAGGTAATTTTTCCAACTCCTAAGAGTATGCATCACTACTGAGAGTTTGAGAGAATATGTGGGATAGTTCTTATTATGAGTATAAAGATGAAAATAACTATTAGACACCATGTGATCACACTATATGAGAACACATCCCAAACATGAACCTGATGCATCATATATTACCACATTTCCCTACACTAACTCTAAAAGATTCATCAGTGGAGATAAAGTTAATATATTATTAAACTCTAAAAGATAATCCTTACATCACATGTTATATAGGAAATTTAATCCTTTTTTAGTAGTAATAGTCAATGGGGAATCCAAATTTGATAAATTATTTAAAAAATTATAATAATTCCCTGCTAATCCCAAGAATATATAAATCTCAAAGACATTCACAGTTTCACCCATGAAATGAATTCTTTATCCTTTTAGGATCAACTAAGGTACCCTATTTAGAAAACACATGTCCCGATAACATTACACTATGAATCTAGAAGTAGAATTTAGATATCTTGGCATAAAGTTGGGGATTTATCATGATGTACAAACCTACTCTGAAGTGATGCACATTTTACAAATTAGTTTTATTGTAATCCAATATGTATTCCAAAAATTATATTATGAATGAATCAAGGTATTGATTTAAAATCCTATTCATCAATTCCATAAACATAGTTGGAGAATTAGTCAGACCAATAAGAATAAAAAAGTACTCATAATGCATATACCTACTCTTGGAAGCAGACATAGGGATGCTAGATTACTTGATTCTAAGTTGGTGATAACCATACTAATGATCAATCATTCACAATCCATTTTGGCCTTTAAATAAATCAAAAAAACCATAAATACTTGGAAATGGGTTTTATTTATCATTTGAAACCATATTGAGCTTTCAATATTCAACAAAAAAGTGAAGGGTCCCATTATAAATCTTACAAAAAATCACCAGTACTTCCCAAGGGAAAACACTAATACAAATTTAATCCTTTGGATATTGATTCATTCAAGCGATTCTTCAATTCCATCAACTTGTTTGGTTCTTTGTGGTAAGATGGAATATATATAGGCTAGGTATCATGCACTAAATCAATAGAAAACTATTCCTCACACATAAGAGGAAAACTAGATAAGTTTGATAGAAAGAAAACTAGAAAATATTATACTACTAGAAGAACAATACCAAAAAAGTAATCCTAACATAGATCAAAATAAAGAAAGGAAATAAACCTACTTAAATTTGGAAGAGGTGGTCCACCTTGTCTCGACCTCAAGTCCCATTCTACCAAGAAAACATAGAACTGTCTATTAGGGGTAATAAAGGTGACCCTGTGATGATAACTATCTATCTAGTATTTATGAGAAATATTCCAATCCATCATGATAATGATGTCTGGAGTTTTTATATTGAGAACCAAAAAGTACGAGGTGAGTTTGATTTTGGATAAAGGGAAATCAAAAGATAAAAATTAATGACCCTTCCCTCGCTTCATTCCTAGAGGTATACTAGTATCAATTTCAAAATCCATCAGCTGTATCTCAAGATTTATTAATTCCATAATACAGGTAGACATGAATGAATAAGAGGAACTAATATCAAATACAGTAGTCACTAAAGATAAATCAATGGTAATGGTACCTCTCACTGTCATATGATCTATATAATCTTACAACAGAGAATATTCCCATTTATGAATAAGATTCGTTCATTATGCCTATAGCTAGAACCCCTTTATCTTAAAGAATATGACTAATCTATAGAGCCTCTTAATAATGAAGTTACCATTCCACTATATACAACTATAAAAAAATAGAAGAACCTCTATAAGTGGAATGAACATAAGTAGAGGCTACAAATATTTGGTTATTCCATATAGGTATTCTTTGTGTTCTTAACCTTTACACACTGTAAACAAGTCAATGGACTCTTGTTGTACATTAAAAAATATTTATAATAAGTCTTACATTGAGAAAAACTACCATGAGACTCATACTACTTACTCTTACCCTTTTAGGGAGTACTATAATTTCCATTTAGAATATAAGGAAATAACATCATCCCTGACTTACCTATAAAGTCAAGTTCCTCCATGAAATCTCTATCTATAATATTAGTATACGAGGTAAACTGTAGATTGAATACCTAAGATTAGATATCATCGCAAATACCCATCTCAAATCTATGGGCCTTGAATTTCTCATTCAAATATACCTCATGTGAAAATGTATTGAGTTCAGAAAAGTGATTGGCATATTGAGTTGCAATCTAATCACACTGGTGAATTTTGGGAAGTTCTATAGACTTATCCAAAACACTAGATTTTGAATAGAAATGCCTTGTGAAAAATTTTGTAATGTCCTTATAGTCCAAGATCTTATTATTCTCTACCATAATGATAACATCTAAAAATACATTCCTTAGACATTCTAGTTGGATGAAAATATATTTCACCTTAATAGAATTTGGAATCTCTATTAACTAATAGAGTAGCTCAAAAAATTTCAACTTATTCTCTCACTCTTGAGGATTATTTGATATTAAAAAGGATATTGTTTTCTAATGAATAAACTCATGCTTAAGATCTTGGATATCATACCTTCTAGGTTCCAATAATAGAGTATGAATGGGAATGGGTGTGACTAGTTATCTTAAAGGTTGAACAACACACACCACTATCTCAATAATGTTCTAATCAATAACAGGGTTCAATTTCTATGGTTCATTAGAAGCTTTCTCATAAAGTCTATTCATCCATATTCATGTGGGTATGGTACTAAAAAAACAAAAGATAATAGGGAAAGATTAGTCAAGTGACTCAAGTTTATTAACTCTATCAATAATATTTCAATCGGAATACAACAACTTAGGTAAAATATTTGTTTAATTATAGAATTAGATAATCAAATTTCCTTAAAGGCATATTTCTCCATTATCCCATGGTAATATAAGGCTTTTTATTATGAGATCTGTCTAGGAACTCACTCATATCCTACCCCTTATGTCTCAAAATCCTCTCCTATCTACCAAGATACCAAAACTTTCATACCAACATTAATAAGGGTGTTGATTGAATTTAATATTAATTTTTTATTAATAAACTTATAAATCCTACCTAAACAAATACCTGGGTTAACCTTGAAACACATTTAATATAATTCCCAATCTTCCCAAGATTATGACTAGCACCTAAACATCAAATATAATAGGGAGGAACTAATTTATCTATAATAAAAACTCAAGAAAAAAGGTATTGTATAAGAAAAAAAAAATAAATAGTCAGTATTTCAAACAACCCATAAGAGAAAAGTACCATAGATAAATAGATATAAGTCCCAATAAATGGTTCATTAACCAAAATAATCAAATCTAACCATCATGAAAACAAGACAAGACATTTATGAAATAAGTAGATCATATGTTTCATTAGTCACCACTAACTTCCAATATCCTTCTAATCAATAACATCCACCACCTCCAAGTAGTTATTTCCCTTTTCTTGAATCTGATAGAAGAAAATCAAAAAATTCCCAAAGGAAAATGTAGGGTTTGAGAAACAATAGCTGAGTAGGGCACCAAAAATCAATTTATAAGAAAAATATAAATCATGTAAACCAAATAAGATCGATTTTAGGTAAAACATGGAATTATAATAATTTCACAATTTAATATAAATCCTTCTTTTAAAAACATAATAATGTCTAATATAAAATAGGTTGAAAATTTCATTATCAACATACAATAATGAATAAAAATTTCTATCAAAACTGATATGAGTAAAAACATTCACTATATTAGTATGCTTAAATAATTTCAAAATAATTCATTTTAATCGTAGAACAATGTTACAAATTCCTCAGGGATAGGTTTATATAGGGGGTTTTACACTTCTTTGTGAAGTACGAATCCTAATGTACATAAATTACTAGGTCCCATGATTAAGGGGAATATGATAAAATCCCAAGTAATGAAATCCTGGCCCTCAGGTAATTTAGTATCACAATCATTTTAAATCCATTTCTAGGTGGAGATAATATATTACTAGCATGTTTTCCACCCACATTATTACCCAGGAACCCATGATATTCAAGAAAATAAACTATAGAAGGTTCTATAAATCATTTCAATCAATCAGAAATTATTTACAGGTATTAATCATTTCATAATCCCCAAGTTCAAGTTACAAAAACATGGAATCTCCTTTCAAAAACTAACATAAATTTATTTTTTATATAAAAAAAAGTATTTAAAAAATCATTTCAAATTCATAAATCATTTCATACCATAATTTTTTTGAGAAAAACATCAAAATATTTCATCAAATAATTCATTCATCTCAATATGTTTTAGATAAATCGATACTTTTTTTAAAAAAAATACATACCCAAAAGGTTCAAAAAACACAGACAAACACAATTAAATTTATAATAATTTAATATTAAAACTAAAATCATTTTTAAATCAATTGTAAATTTAATTCAAAATAAACAAGTAGTATGGGTTTTAAATGATAGATATTTCCTTATAAAACTTCATACCTCTGTCAAGATCTATAATCACCCAACATGGGATCCACCAGTGGAATATAAATAACAACAATGGTGAAGGGTAAATATTAGAATGACCATTAATCTTGTTATGATATGGATTCATTAATTACATGAGTATCTACCCCAATCAAAAATAGAGAGAGAGTAATAAAAGAGAGAACAAGATGGAATTGAGATTACACACACCAAAAGAGATCTAACGCAATGAATGAAACTTTGAATGATTAAAAATCTATATTGGGAGAGATAAATTCATGTATAAATATTACGTAAGGAACAATGAATTTAATCTGGTTTTAATATGAACATATTGTAGTTAAAATATGTATTTTCAGTAATTAAATTAAAAAAATATGAGAATTAAATTCATGCCGCATGGTTCGACTGCATTGTTTTCCAAATAGTGCACACCTTTCTAGGTTACTAGAAGTGATCTATAGTTTAGAAACATGGTTTAAAAAGACTTATGCCAACTATGAAAAACCAAACTTCCTAAATCCAAATTGTTTATTCGGTTAAGTCACATGGTTGAAAGTAACTTGGCACAAACTGAGATCCCTCCTCTAGAACACTAACTTATAGAGAATGATTTCCTAGGTAGACCCACACCGTTTTCTCTAACTGTCTTCTAACTATGTGTATGCCAAAATATCTATAAAAAAATAAAAAAATAAACTAAAACAACCTGATAAAACATACAATAAATAGATAATTAAAAAACTGAATATGAGTACCAGAAAACAATCATTAGGATGTTACATTAATATTTTTCTTTCTCACTTATTAATTTTTAATTTTATGGTCATTAGATTTCTTATGATGGAATTCACTATAAATTACAATAATTATTTTTTCCTTACATTTCTCCTCCATTTATATATTTTTTTTACTTCCTATTAATGTTCTCTAATTTGGAAACCAATTTATGTTTTTTTCTATTTGACCTTCAAATTTCCATTTCCCACTTTGCAAAAGGAAGTTTTATAGAACCTTTTCAAGATGCGGGTTTTCAACAAAGATATTTTCAAATATTACACCCTTTAATTTCCAATATTGATGTCAAATTTCTAAGAGTAAATTTATTTAAGTGGTGGAAAATTTAATACCCTGAAATTTTAAAGGAATATTATGTTCAATAGTATAAAATACATGTACCAATGAGCTTAAACGAATCAAGAAATGATATTATTTTAATTATGAACATTATAACATAGAAATTAAATGCGTAGGTATATATAGGAGTAACAAAATTATGATATAAGTGTATAATTTTCATACTAAATAAAAATATATTTATTAATTCTTAGGTAATAATCGATCAATTTTTAGTGTGGTCATTTTATGTTTTAAAAATATATTATCTTTAAAAAGTGTTTTAGTTGCATTTTATTTAAGAAAATTATAAATAATTCCTACCCATTTTAGAATATGTATATAATAAAAAGTTTTTCATTTTTGATATCATCATATTAAAATTCACTTAGGGAGAAATGTGAAGATTTTTCTGAAATGATTACTTTTTAAGTGAATAGTGAAAAAATACCAGTTTAACAGAAAACTGTGTTTTCTTTTTAATTATTCAAAAAGTATAATTTTTCTGAAATGGTTTTAAAATTTCAGGATTTATTTTTTAATATATATAATAAAATTAGTTTCATTTTAGTATAAATTATTCTTAATTATGATATAAAAACATTTTTATAAATAAAATTATTTTTATAATTAAAATGCATTTTTATGGAAAAAAATTTCACCATATGGGTTTATTTTAAAACTAATTTATGCCACTCAATGGAATTGAATTTTTTAAAATAAATTTTATATTTTGAATCATTGGGTTTATATTTGGTAAATAGGTCGACTTTATTTTTGGTTTTATGAATAGTAACCTTGGAAAAAATGTTGTCACAATGGAAAGGGTACAATAGGTAGAACATGATTTAAACTATGGATTTAGACTTTAAAATCCCCCCAAAAAAACATTACATTATTTAGTTGAATGGGTATTTTTTGACCATAATCATCTGAAAATTTGTAAATTTGAAAATTTATTGTCAATTTCATTTGATAATAAGATGAATATTATTCTATGTTATGAATGAATACAAAATTTCACTCTCTTTGTTTTAATATCTATATGATTTTATAGACATAATAAGAGGTTATGTTTGGTTTTAAATGATTATCTGAAATTTGAAATCATTTTTTATTATTTTAATTTAAAATTATTTTTTAGTGATGGAATAAGTATCTTACATGCTTATACAATGCCCATACAATTCATGTTCCAGAAATAGAAAAATCAAGTAAATGATTATAAAAACTCACAAAGTAATATTTTTTTGGGTGATTTATAGTGTTCCAAAATTTTTTTATATAAATAAAATTTATTAATTATGTGATATTACTTCATATTTTAAATAAATTACTATATTGATATTTTTAAAGTAAAATTATGTGAATATTTCAAAAAATGACTTTAATGGTATTAATGTGTGATAATATTTTATAAAATGATGTAAAAGTTAAAAAATATAATATTTTTAAAATTTTATAGTATGTGGTCAATCGTATCAACCATTTTATATTTATGGGTCACTTTTACTTTTATAATATCTTTTTTATCCCTAAAGAGTAAAGAATATTACTATCATGGTAATCTTTAAATACATTGATGAGACGTTGAAACTAAAAAATAAGGGGTAAAAGATATTATAAACTTGTATAAATTTCATTGAATTAGAGGATATAAAATTAATACTCTCCGAGACTCTAAATATATCCATTCTATGACACATTAAAATTAAAATTAATTTATATTAATTTAATACTTTAGTTAATTTCAAGAGTTCCCCTCTATTATCTTCTATATAGACCCACATATCCTCTATTCCTAACAATAATTAAGAAAAAAATAAATAAAAACCCTAAAAAAACCTGTTCTTAAATTCATTAGATAAATTATCAAGGTTCCAGTCCTCTTATTAGAAAATCCCTAGGGAATTTAATGTTACATCAAAATGAGGTTCTTCAAACAGGAGGAAATCCTCTCGACTGAGTGTTTTCATTTTATTTCATCTCATACTTCCATAATTTTTTAAACCAATAAAATATAATAAAATTATTATATAACATATATTTATATATTATAATGTTGTTAAAATATCCTTTACCCATAACATTTTCCATCAAATGGGAAATGAAACCATTGTTTGTGTGTACGTGCATTCTACTGCCTCATGAACAAAAGTATTTAGTTTCTCAATATCGTATTTCATTGATGGTTATATGGATTTAATTTATATATATATATACATATATTATATTCATGAAATAATTATGATTTCATAAATATAATATATCATCTATCTTCATACCATTCCAATTGTTAAAATTGGAATCATTGCACATGCCTACGTATCGACTACCATCTCCATATAGAAATGTAATTTGTTATTCAAAATATGACTATAATGAAGGGTAATGGGGATTTATTTAATGTATTTATTTTATTTTTATATAATTATAATGATTCTAGGGTGAGGATATTTTTTTTTATTTTCCATACAAAAAATGTAAAAACATCACTTATTTGTATATACAGACTACTGCCATACAGCCAATGTATTTTTCTTTTTCATAGATACTTTTTCAGGAATGAATCTAAAATTGTATTATATATATAAAAAATATTATTATTTCATTAATATTATTCTATATATGATGGTTTAATTACCCATTTTACCATGATCAACCTACCAAAGTCAATTTTCAATTATGAACTGAACATCCCCAAAGCACCTGACGAGGACTTACCTAATTAATTACTTAATTATGTCATTAAAATAAATGAAGTAAATTTATTAATGATAATTTAATAGAAATAAATTTTTTTATTAAACAACTAAATAATAAAAATAAGTTTATTATAAACGAGTTAAAGGATATACATAACATTTTTGGTCTCTAGGTATGGCGTTTCATAACTAAATTTTTCTAATTTGGTTATATTACTTATTCATTTTCCATGTTATGACAACAATATGTGCGTAATGAACACGAACTACTTTGTTTTTTAAATAATTTTTTTTATTTTTATTTAAATTTAATATAATAATCACTTTATTTATTAATTATCACTTCAATTCTATGATATTTGTAAATTTTCCTCATCTCACTTTTGTTTTTGTGAGACATATGCCTTATTCACTACTTGTTTCCTTCATGCGTGTATATAATGCACAATTGATATGATATATCATTAATCCCATTATATTCATGGTATATAAAGTTTCATTTGAATCTATATCATTCATTGGGGTTGTGAGTCAAAATTTAAAAATGTGGAACGGGTTTATTTAATAATCTCATCCATATCGGGGATTGTTTATATTTAAGTTTACATTGGGAGAATTATATGATCCTTCAATATTAATCTAAAAAAATTATCCTATCTTCTAGTTACTTATTGAAATTTAATGTTTTCCTTTAATATTCCCCTCTCTAAGTAATCAATAGTCCAAAATATTTTTTTAATGAAAATACACATTTTTTTTCTATCGAGTCAGGAATAGTTTTCTTGCATGTACATATTTTCTTTAAAATAATTTAAAGAAAGTTTTTAATATTATAAAGTGGTTTATTATAGTCATTTTTACCCATCATAAATTTATACAAAATGGTTTAAAAGTAATATTTTTATCATTTTTTAAAGAGATACTTTTAAACAATGGTATGATAAAAATATTTGTTATATCATAAACAATATGAATGGATTTTACCATCTTCATATATATATTCATTGATTTGAAGATTCCATTAAATTTTTTCATGTTTAAATCCAATTAAAATCCATTTATAAATATTTTTTAAAATTTTAGTTGATAGAGGTATCTAATAAAAATGGAAATTTCCATTATTTTTAAATAAATGTTTTAAATGTTCTTTTAATGGTATTTTTGTATATGTCAATATCCTTAAATGGTTCCTATACTTCATTGGGAATATGATCTTATGATACCATCCAAATTATTTCCATGGATGGAATATAATGATCATTTTAAATATATTATCATGAAACCTTTTTCTTTTCCATGGATAAATCATGATATAAAGGAATGAAAACTTTTATTAAAATATTGATAATGAAAATAAAATATACCCTTTGTTATATTCATGAATGGTAATTGGAAGTTATTTATTATGATGTATGATCCTGATATATAACATTATAATGGGTGATCAAGATATATCTTATATATTGGGTGAGTTCAATTTATCTTTCCATTGTATTGGGTAATGTTCCTTGTCTTTAAAGAGATGAAGGAGGGAGTAAACAAGGGAGGTTTCCCTTATAGATTTAACTAGGCTCTAGTTATTTATAACACGAGTCAACATGGGTGATAAAGATAATGTTCCAAGGTACCAATACATTTTCTCAATGCTTTTTAGGAGTTTTAAAAAGTTCCATTGATCAATATTGAAATTACATGGTTTATAATTCTTTATTCTTATAACTTTGGCTTTCGTTAAAGCTTCAAGTAGTGTCACATGTTTAATGATCCATATTTTTATGGGTCTGAACTATCTTATGTAATTATCATGAAATTTTAATATGTTCTCATACCATTATGATTATTTTATTCTCACCAAATTTATTAAGTTTTAAATTCCCATATCTACCATTACATATCATTTGAGCTCACCCATATTACGTGTATCATCACCAAACCTATGATCTTGGATCTAGTTCAAAAAACACATAACATACAATAATGGATTTGGTACACATATATGATTATATTATATTTCTCACATTTACAAACTAAGTAATTTTTTAGAGTTTTATATTATTATGGAAAATTACTTACTAATAAATCTCAAGTATTCTCATCAAATGGAAATTTTTTTCCCACTATATAAGCAGCCAAAAAATCTATAATAGGCCTTCAATAATACTTGTAAATTCTCCACATAAGATACTCTTCTAGACACACCATACACATTACATTTCTTCATAACATAGGGAATGAAACACATAAGGAGGGGTGATATCAAAATATTAGTAAGGGTAAATATAATAGTAATAAATAACACAAGAAACATAAGGAATAACATTATATCATATTTAGGATATTAAAAATAATTAAATAATGAAATAAAGGGATGATATCATATGTACATAGATTAAACAATTGTAATAACATAAGATCATGGAATCATAGTAACATGGAGACAATATAAACATTCCATTATAATTCAAGGATCCCTGCCTTGTTAACATAACATAGTTTTTCAGGATAACTGCTTAGGTACTATATTTTGGTTGGATGACTACTAAAACACCATTATATATTATGTTATGTAAACATTACCCAATTAATTGGAGGTATATATAATTATGGTACCTTCCAACACCTAATTAAAATCATATACATGTGTTCCACCAGAGTTTCAATCAACATATCATAAAACCCTGTATAAATAAAATGGGGTCTATATCCTTTTCAAGTGGGTTCCTAAGGAAGAATTCATGATTTAATCTATAAACATTACATGATAAAAAGAGAAAAATAAATTGGCATCCAATGAAATTATGCATTATTTTAGGAAATTACCACTTAATAAAAATTATTACAAATATGGTATTTACACCATATAAGAAATGAATACATGTTTTAGACAATATTTCACCCCATACATCGATTTATTGAACACCCTTAAATAATGTAATGGAACATAAGTAATTCTAAGAGGAAAAAAATTGAATGTAAATCATTTCTATACAAGAAGATGACTTGTAAAGACAAAAGAACTGATGAATCATACCATATATTTAAAAGAGAATTTAATAAGGAATCCAGATAAATAAAATGGATGGTATCATTTTATGAATAAACTTGATCTAACATATGAAAAAGATAAAGAAAAATATTTGAATAATTAAGGAAAATGATTTGAATATAATAATTTACATTTTATTTTGAAAATATTTTAAATGTAATATTTTATTAAACCATGATAATGATAATTTCTTTTTTCAAGAACATGAACATATATATGAATTATCTCAATAAATGACAAAGGATAAAGAAATAAAAATCCACATAAAATCATGTAAAATAGACACCTTCCATAAAAAATTACCTATATGGAAAATTTTATAAATATTATATTTTAAATCACTTTTAATTAAAATCAATATAGAAAAAATAACCTTAAAATAATTTGGAAAGGATGAATTTTGAAACATTACATTAGTGTAAAACTTGTTTGAAAACTACTCAGGTGGAAAATGTTTAAAGGAAACTAAAAACTCTCAAGGAAAACCAAATTGTAAAAAGGATGACAAAAAATTTCATTTATAAGTGATGAAGAGAAGTATGAAGGGAACTTGAAACATGATAAAGAATATTTTTGTTAGGTACAACATGGAAATGTATGAGAAAGATTTGTATACTTAGGTTGGGAATCATTCCTTTTAGTGACACATTTTAAAGAGAAAATGATACCATGAACTGAAATTATTTTAAAAAATCTATTAATTTCCTTAAGAAAAATGAAATCAGTCATATTTTAAAGGAATTCTAGGACATGAGAGACTTATAAGATCAATGTTAATAAGAAAATTCATGACTCATGGGAAAAGAACATGTGTTGTGACTTGATTAAAATTTTAACCAAAGCCCTTGAAGTAGAATTAGATTTAAAATAAACCTAAAATTACATGAAAAAATTTATTTATTGACATCATAACAATTGGGTAGTGTTTAAAATATATAAATATAAAGTGGTACATAATATAAAACATCTTTCAACGAATAGAGTTTGAGACAACAATCCCTTACCTTATTTCCCCATTTAGTTGACCATACTATAAATTACTATAAAACAACCCAAATAACTCAATCATCTATTTAAAAACATTATTAATCTATATAAACCTTTTTAATACTTTATTTATAATTATTTAATATAAATATAGTTATTCATCATAACTTATTTTTATCATTAGGTGTTAACAATTTTAATTGTATTGTACATCCTTTGTAATGTCATTATTGGTATTTTATCATTGAAAAGTTTTAATTATTGCTGTATTACCTATGGTTATATAATTTATATCCCATTTTTAAATATAATGTTACACTTTCATTTCAGGATATTTTTAATTATGACTCTTGATAATGTTGATGCATACAAACGTTTTTCCTATGTTTTTCATAAATAAATATGATATTTTATTAACAAGTTTAGATATTAATATTATTACTCCATAAATAGTTAAAAATATTTAATATTTTATAATTACATTTTATTAATAGTATATAACATTCCGTAATAATTCACTATATAAACATTACAACATCACTCAAGTAGGAAATAAATCGACAAAATAAAAGTGTTTCGTGATGATCAGATGAGTAAGAAGGTGATACTATATAGTGTTAATATAAAATATAAATAATCTTATAAATTTAATATATATTATATATCTCTATAAAATCTATTCTTATAACCATTAATTATGGGTGATTATGAAATTTGATATTTTTCATTTGTGGAGACGATAGTTTTCACATACCTACAATTAATGAACACATTTTTTAATGAATGGAAAGAGTTATGGTATATAAAAATTTATTATTTCATAGTTTAAATAATTTCATAAACATCATATTAGTTCATTAGTTTTACTCTTATATCTATTCATGTCAGGTGGTAATGGGAAATAAGACATGTCATTCCTGGAGGTGGTAGGCCGCACATACACATGATCAATGATATCATTACATAAATAATGCACAGAATGAAGATAAATATAAAAGTTTATAATTTTATAATTTTATAATTTAAAAAAAAAATATTTTTCATGAAACCCATCCTTCATACCAAACATAAGATGCAGTGATGAAAATCTAACACCATTACATCATAGAGGTGATAGTCCATACACATACACGATTGATGAATTTTTTTTCTTATTAGATTCTATATACTAAATGAATAATTGGTTTAAAATTAATATAATTAAATTTAAGAATATATATGATACTAAATTCATTATATTAAAAACTTTAGGTAACATTAGAAAGATAAAAATTAAAACTAATGATTAATATTAAAGTAATACTCACATCCAGGACATTGATTTTACTTGGAATTATCCTTTTAAATGAATGGATTTATCTTACTAACAAATCATAATGGATTAAGATAATGGTAGTGTGTTATAGGAAGAGTAAATGGTCATATTTTTTCTAAGAAACTGAAATAAAGTGTGTACCTTTATATGGTGGGAGTTCCCCCTTTATAAGTGAAGGAAATGGAACTTTCATAGAAAAAAATGTTAAATAAGGGGTTAGAATGGAATGGAACTAAATTTTGGGGTGGTAGGAGAGGTAAGGTTGAAAAAAAGGTAATACATTACAACCATTAAAATTAATTCTATAAGGTCTATATGTCATGTATACTTAGGAGAATTCATTCTACATTAGATTGCTCTCTTAAACACTAATTAGTCAAAATTAAATATTAGTCATGGTAACTAATTTATAAATAAATATAAAAGTGAAACCTTATAAAAAAACTTTAAGGTGATTAATCCAAATTTATCCTAAATTTAAAATAATTCAATTTATAAATAATCGATAATTTACTTAGAAATTATAATTTATAATATATTGAAAAGAACTTTTATAATAAAATATCTCTTATATTTAATTTTTTTAATAATAAGTATGTTAACTAGTTATATTAAATATATTAAATATATTAAATAAACATATATAATTTTAGATAAAAACCATTTCATAAATATTTAATTCATTATTATTTTATGATAATATCATAATTAGGGATAAAATTAGCCAAATCTCGATTTTTTCACAATTCATTTAAAAATTAATTATTTCTGAAAAATTCAAAAAATTCAAAAAATATAATTCTAGTATGATAAATTCAAATATTAGTTTCACTTTATCCATTTTGGGGTCTAAAAAATATATATTTATCTTTAAATACAAAATATAAAGATAAACTAATTTTATTTTTAAAAATGGCCTTTTTAACATTAAGTGTTTCTAACATTATTTCATATCAATTTTATAATTAAAAAAATAATAATATCATATATATATATATACATATTTATATATATGTATCTTATATGTTAACATAATGATATTTTAAAGATGAATAATTTATTTTACTAATATATCATGACCTTCATTTTAGTATATGTCAAGAAAGATATTACACATAAAAGTATTTAAAGGAAAATATATATACTAAAATACTAGGTTATTACATTTACCACCTTAAATAAATTTCATCCTCCATTTTTTTTTCAAATATATTAATTAAGGATTTCATGAATATATAAATGACTTAAGACAAAATTTCAAATAAAATTTCAATATTAATATCATAAGTAAAAGTTGAAGAAAAATATTCTTCTTCCATTGAGTTAACTGAATGATTCATTTTCTCTCAGAAACTAGATGATTTATATTCTGCTTTTCTAAAAATAAAATATTTTATTGTTCCTTTGAGACATTACTCAGTGTGTTTCTTCAAATATTTTTGACATGAGGTAAATTGAAATTTTATTCCTTCATCATCTTCGTCACCAAACTTTTAATGAAACCCCATCCTTATTTTCTTCAGTTTGTTTTGGACATCAACTATGTTCACATTAATAATAACATTTTATATATTTTATTTGGAAAAATAATAATATTTATTACCCCATTTATTTTACCAATAGATTTCTGGTTAGAACAAACACATCATTATCCAGTCCATATATTTTTAGCTTGCTTACTTCTTACTCATAATATTAGATTAAAAGAACGTTTAGGGATGAAAATTATTAAATTAGTAAATATAAAAAAGGGGTAACTATGATCTTAGAAGAAATAATTAATAAATTATGTGTATACCCTAACTTATTTGTCTTTAGATTCAATATCGATTATCCATGTTCATTTTACTATTAGATTCCCTAATCCAGTTAACTTGCATAAAATCACATGTTCAAATCTTACATAATGGTTTTTAAAGAGAATATAAATTAACCCATGAATATTCCATGAGAGTGTCTAGATAGGTTCATAGTTAGGGACCATTCACTATACCCCTGAATGATGACCATGTCATACCCAACCAAATAATTTTATGGTTTCTAAACCTTGATGTGTCTCTGCCAAAACCATATCCACTTTCCGGTATCCAGATATGAATACATTTTATAGAAAAACCAAAAAATATCTACATTACAAAAATATCAGGGTTTCTCCTGTACTTAGTCTTATACATAGATTTTTCAGTAGATGTCGCTTATCATAATACCAAATAAATATCAGATATTCAACACTTCCAATATAATGATTTTTATATACCCTTGAATATAAGATCATCGTTAGCTCGTCTAACCTTGAATTCATTTATCAAACTCAACCAATAACATACTATCTTCTAAATTTATCTAAATAATACTATTATACAAGAAATAAAACCCCAAACCCGTGATCCCAGATCCAGTATTAAAAATAAATATCTTATAATACTAAATTTAATACACATCCAAGATTACAATATGTTTCAAAAATTTACAAACGAAGGACCTTTTCGTTTATAGTTTCATATAATTATGAAAAATAACTAAATTATAAATATAAAGTATTTTTATAAAATGGAAATTGTTTTACACTATATTAGAATATAATAAATCCAAAACATGTATTTAATAAGTCCCATAAAGTATCCACATAATCTACTCCTCCCAAAACACTATACCTATTACTTTCCATCATATCCTAGATAAATGTAAACATATAACGAGTGAACTCAAATTCATATGAAGGGTAAACACAATAATAAATAATAACATGATATACATGAGGTATAAGAAGATATGTTAATGTGGATGATCATAATCGTGAAATCATTGATTAAATTAATGATATCATATGTACATGTATTAAAAAATGATCATAACACAAGAGTGTGACATGATAGGAATGTTGGGAAAATATAAACATGGAATCATATGTTAAGTCTCCCAACCTCGTTAACATAATATAATTGTCCAGGATAATTTCCCATGGACGATAGTTTTATAGGGTCACTTCCTAATCACCATGATATATCATGATATTGAAACATTACCCAATTAATTGGAATTCTATATAATTCTGGGCCCACCCATCACATACTAAAAATCATACAAATTTGTGTCATATGGTTTGAATAAACATATAATAAAAACCCAATGAAACTAAATAGGTTTTATATCCTTTTCAAGTGTTTCCCTATGGATGAATTCATGATTTCATCAATAAACACAACATGATAGACAAATAGATAGTAAATGGGTGTCCAATGAATTTAAGAATCCTTCTAGGTAAATATAACTCAACAAAAATGATTTCATATATGGAATTTACACCATATTGTAAATAGATGTATGGTTTAGGAAAGAATTTCCATAATCAATAAATGTATTAAGAATCCAAGTTAACACCCTTAAATTATATAATGGACCATAAGTAATTCATAGGGGAATATAAATAAAATTAAATCAGGTCAATATAAGTGGATGATTGAAATAAACAAAAGTAGTGAAAGATCATACCACATATTTAACAGAGAATTTCATAATCGATCTTGATGAAGAAGGTGGATGATAGAATTTGAATAATATCTTTATTCAAACATATAACATAGATAAAGAAAACTCTTATAATAATTAGTAAAATTTCTTTAAACATAATAATTTATATAGTACTTATAATAAACATAAAAATGGATATTTAATTAAACCATGAGAATAATAATATCCTTTTTTAACTTGAAATCATATAGAAGAAGTCTCTTAGAAAATGAAAACAGTAGTGGTAAAATAAGTTCACATGAAAAAATTTGAAATTTATTCCTTTCATAAAAAATTACCCACGTGGAAATAATTAAAATGATTTTATTTTAAAAAAAATTTCAAGAAATTCAATGCAGTTGAAAATAACCTTAAATCAATTTATAATGAAGGAATTACGAATGACTAATTTAGAAGAATACTTTTTATAAAAATAATTACGACAAAAACATTTAAAGTCCATTAATTTAATACCCAATGACTCTATAATATATTTTATTTTAAAATAAATTCATTCTCTTTGATATCTTATGATGTATACAACACCATGTTTAAATAAAACACAATACTCTATTAAAATATTATTATTTAAACATAACCATTATAATATAGCCATTATGCTAATGGGTATGAATATGACTGAATAAATTATGTATATTAAATAGTTTAAAAATTTTTAAAAGAAATTCAATAGATATATTTTTACTAGAAATAAAATAATAACCATTTGAAAGAAAAAAACGAACGTTTTCTAAATAACAATATTTTTCTAAAAGACATTTTAGTCACGCTTTGAAAACATAATTTAAAGTTAATTTTTATCAATTTTAGAAAATTTATTTTATAAAATTAAAGTAATTTTTAAATAAAAAATATATATTATGTTATTTTGAATATTTTAATTTTTTAGAAAATATTAATTTTCCATTGAATAGTGAAGATATCATTTTCTATAAAATTGTCATTTGTTTTTAAAAACATGAGTCCTATTATTATTATAATTTGATTTAGAGTTAAAATAATTATTATATATTTATATTTACTATAATTAATTATATTTTAATTATCTTTATACTATATTTTATTATAAGTATATTTCTCAGCTTTAAAATATAATTTTCTTCGTTTGAAAACAACTTTTAAGTGTATAATGTTTATTCATTTTAAATAATTAAAATATCACATAATAAGAAATTATTTAAATGAATATTATATATTAAATATCTATAAATATTAATTTAAATTCATATAATTATTATTAATTTTTATATATCTAATATGATATCATATTTTCCTTAAAAAAATACATTTCTTGAAAAACCTTTTTTTGACACATATGCGAGTTAAATTTAAAATTATATTATTCCACTTCTATGGGTTAAATTTTATAAAATCAATTCCATATTTTTAATCATAATAATTTATCTTAATTAATATGGTTAACATAATTTTTTACTACAATGAATAGGGACAATAATAAAAATTATTTATCATAGTTAAGGTAAAAAGAGGTTTATTGGAGATTAAACTAAAAAGATAAGGGTTAAAAATTATAAAAAATTATCTAATTCATATTTTTTGGTAATATTTAGACTTTATATCCTATTATTTTTTATAATGGCCTATTTTTTTCCTTTTTTGATGAGAAAAAGGTGGGTGGAGTTATTTCTTTTCAAAAATTCCCAGTGGGTCCTCCGCCCACTTATAAAAGGACACCCCTCTCCCCAATTTTAAATAGTTCCAAAACCAATTGTTTCATAAAACACACTTAATAAATAACATCCCTAATTTCTTGGATTCATCCTTTAATCTATGGTTTGGTTAGAAATTAAACATAGGAAGGTTTTTTGTGCAACCTAAAATAAATTGTTTGAAGAAGAGGTAACATCCTAAACCGAGTGTTTTATACTATTTCTTTGTCCACCACCATAAAATATTATTAAAACATTATAAAATAATAAAATAATTTTTCTTTATATAATGATAATTTTTTATGATCATAACCTACAACCATATCCTCCTCCCTCACATGGGAAACAAAACAGTTGATCATGTGTATGTGGGACTACCACCTCACGAACTGATATAATTCATTTTCCATCCCCGCTTCTCACAACTAGATATAATTAGGAATAATATTTTTATATAATATACATATGATATAATTATAATTAATTAATTATAATATAATATATACATTCTTACTTTACATTCCATAGATAATATGATAATGTCACTCGTGTGTACGGAAGACTGTCACCTCACTAAGCGATGTTATTCACTTTTCACTTATGAATTAAATGGAAGTAATAAGGATTAATTTAATATTTATATATTATATTAATAAAATATTTGAAATTATGGATAATAAATATATCATATACTTTATTACCCTACTAATCATTGAACAAATGATAATGTTGTTAATGTGTACGACAGATTACTGCCTTGTAATGCGATGTGATTCATTTTTATTACCGCATCACATGGATGACATATTTCAGTGTATTTAAAGAAGTAAAATTATATTTATGATATAATTATCATAATATAATGGTAAAACAAAACATAACTTATTTTTATCATGATATTTTAGAAATTGAAATGTTACTCATCTGTACATATGGCATACCATCTCTATGATTGAAGCATAGTTAATTATTCAAAAATATATACCATGGAAGGTTTAAAAAGTATAATTTATGTTTAAAAATTATTCTTATTTCATTTTTATCATTCTGGATATGATTAATTAATAATATATTTTACCATAGTCAACTTACCAAAGTGATTTTGGATATATGATCCGTTTATCATTAAAACAATCGATGTAAAATTAATTGGTTAAGTAATTGAATATAAAACATTAAATAATAAAATAAAATTAGTAATAAACCTGAATTTTTATTAATAAAGTAAATAATTAACATAAGTTATTTATTTATAGAGATAAACAATGCATGTGAAAAATTGGGTTTGAGGTAAGGGATCTTTCTAACCCACCCTTTTCTTCAGGTCATGAACATTCTCTCTTTATATCACATTTTAATCTTTAAAGTTATGGAATTATTATAAATAATATATATATTTTACTCACATGTTCACCTATGTTGTTATCCCTTCCTTTGATGGGTAATTAAATCCTGATGACTATCTCTAAAATACATTCTTTAAGGAATCGGGAGTGATGCAGATGGGGGAGAGCTCTCGACGCGCACTCTCGGCACTCTCGGCTGATACCTAACCCTAGGTAGTGATTTGTTTCTGATTCTTGGCTTCTTCGGTTATGGCAAGCTTCGATCCTGCTTGGGAGACCAGATCTGTGAACGAGCTGGTCATCAATAACCCTAAGGATTCCAATCCTCCGCAACAGAAGCTAGCGCCTGAGGGGACTTAAAATGGACTCTCCTCTGTGGAAGTGGCTAAAACACCAGGGAAAGAGCCCCACATACGAGATACGGTTGAGGTTGGTCCGAATAACTCTTCTTTTTCTAATTTCAAGGATATGCATGCAGGGATTAGGAAGAAGGGTTTGATAGCACATGTAAAAGCTGATGGCGATGCGGTTGCTGAGAGATTGAAGTTAGGGGATTATTCTATCATTGCTAGGCCGATTTTTCCAAAGGGATCGCAGCCCTGAAGGTTAGATTATCTCAAATCTCGATTAACTAATATCTGGGGCTTTGATGCTTGGAACTGTGTCTCTTTGGGTAAGGGATTTTATCATTTGCTGTTTCCTTATGAGGAGCTTAAATTGAGAGCCTGGGGGTTTGGCTCCATTTCTTTCTAGCCTGGGGAATTGCATATACGTGAGTGGGATAGATCTTTTAATCCTTTGGAGATGGGTAGATCGGTTGCACAAGTTTGGATCAAAATATTTGGTTTAAACTGGCTTCTTTGGCATCCCAGGATCCTATATGACATCTCTCCAACTATAGGAGTACCCATTAGAATGGATAAAGAAACTGAATTGGCCAGATATGGGCATTTTTCCAGATGTTTAGTTGAGGTAGATCTTTCATCTGCCTTAATTGATAAAATATTTTTATCTACTGATGAGGGGGAAATTAGCTTGAGGATTGAGTATGAAAGCCTGCCCAAATACTGTTTCGATTGCAGAGTAGTAGGACACGACTCCTCTAATTGTAGGAAGTCTCTTTATTTCTCAAATTGTTCTGTGAAGGGGAACGATCTTAACTCATTCCCCAATCTGAAAGACATGCCACTTGAATAGAAAAAGATTTCTTCACCCCAGAAATCTTCTAGATTGACTGTTCAAAGCTGTTCCATAGTGCCACTTCCCAAAAAATCATGGGCGGACATTTTAGAAGAAGGTCCTTCTGATCTCCCAGAATTGTAGCCTTATTGTACTGGTGATGTGGATCAGACACAAAACGCCAAATCTGATAAAATGCATTAAACTGTTTATGTTCCTGCTTGTGTTTCTGGGGTTGACTCTGATTTAAGTTTTCTAGAACAACCTTCTTTGGCTGATAGAATCCTGGTGTCTTCACTGCCTGGTCCTTCTTTTACTAAATCTGTTGATGGCACTTATGTTGATTCTACAACTGTTTCATCTGCTGTTTATCATGATCCTGCTGAAAGAATAGAACAATCTTTTGTTTTGAAGGTTTTGGACTGTTCAGTCCAGAACAGTGTTGCTTTGATGGCTCCCCATGTTATGAATGTTCTCACAAAAATATGTCCCGATGTTCCTGAATCTCTCCATAGGGAAACTGGAATGACTGATAGTATTACTGTGTCTACTCATCTAGAGTCATCTGACATGGCTGGAACACCAGATTTATTGATGAAACATCCTGATGTAAAGGTGAGTAAGGATTCAAATACCCCTACTTTACAGATTGCTTCTTGTGTGCAGGAAACCTTAGGAAAAGAAGATCAGAAAAATAAAGGCTCTGATGACGAATGGCAACATGCTAGAACTCGAATCCAAAAGAAGAGAGAAAGGAAAGAGCAAATGAAGAGGATGGAAGAAGCTCAAGTGGACAGCTCTGATGAAGATGTAGAATCGCTCCTACAACAAGCCAGGGAGATTGAGGAAACCTATCGTGGAGGAAGAGGAAGAGGAAGAGGACGTACTAACATCAGCCTTTGGAACGAGATGCGAAATAAAGAACGTATCATTGGGGAAAAGATGAGGAAAAATCTTGGCATCCCTGAAAATGGGTGATAAGTTTATCTGTTGTCATTCCTTTTTTGTACCTCTTTTGGACTTTCTTTTTAATAATAATCCTGGGCTTTTTCCCTTAAAAAAATACATTCTTTAAGGAATCTCTTTTGATAATGTTATGAGACAATATTTTACAACCAATTTCTTTCTATAGGTAATTATTATATTTATGCCTTATGATAGATATCATTATATGGAACACATTTTCATGTACATGAAATTAATGTGATGGGTGTGCATAGAATTATATATCTCTACAATTCATTGGGTAATGTTTTAGTCTCATGATATGTAATTTATGATATTAGGGAGTAAACATTATTGATTATGGGAGTTTTTCCACCATGGGATGTTATCTTGGAAGTTATCCTTGAATTATGTTTATGTAATATTTTATATCATTGCCACTATCCTATGTTTCCATGATCTTATGATACCATTCTATTTATTATATTCTTCCACTTGATTATTAATGTACCTAATGTTTTATGATATCATGTTATACCTTTTAATCACATGTTATACTTCCTAATCAAGTTTAATTTCATTCTAGGATTTATATCCCACCCCTTTCTTTATGTATTCCTTAGGTTATCTAATGTAGTTTTATGAGATAAAATGAATTTTAGGAGCTCAATATGTAGAATAAATTAATGATTACATGTTCTAGATTGGGTTAATGTATTATTAACCTAGTTCTCAAATGAAACTAGGACTTTAAAATCCTTTTGTTGTAATTATTGGATAAGTACATTTAAGAATATAAAAATAATATGTGAAAAAGGCTTGGGTCATCATAGTTGTTATAAGAGGCAATGTTTAGTTATCCTTTGTAATCTAGTATAACAAAAATTTACTGAAATCTGAGGGAGAAGTCCAAGGATAATTTTAAGGATAAACCTATGTGTAGGAAAATATGTTGGAATTTTGGTGAAGTATAGAGAGAGTGGTTTTTGAGAAATTAAATCCCTATATAAATACTACAAGCAGACATAGTTCTTGACCAAATTTACTTAGGGACAATAACTTAAAAAAAAAATAATGTCACTCTTTACTCAAGATTTTCTTAGTATACGACAACCATTCTAACTGAACACCTGGTTTATCACTCATGGGGGATATGTTTTATAAATTCACAAAACTCATTATTAACCATTATAAAGGGAACAAACATTCCTATAAGATTTTATATTTTGAAATAGATCATGGATAACTTAGATTGAAACCTATAAATTTATATGTAAAAGAATATAATTTATCCATTTAATGTTCATAGATTCCTATATGTGTATTTAATACTTTAAAAATAATAATACCTTATTCTCTTTTTATTTGAGACAAATGTATGGAAATAGGCGAAACTGAGTCAAAAACCATTGTGAGGGGAAATGTGATGACTACCAAAATAAGATACCCAAGTTGATGGAAGTAGTAGTTTGGAACTTGATGACATTAATTTCCTAGATAACCCACGTTTTTAACTAAATATTAAATCAGGAGGGATGTCTTAATCCCCCCATAAAAGAGAAAGTTTTAATTTAATCCTTTATAAGAAAAAGTACCCCAACATTTAGTGGATCCATCAATCCTTTAATTATGGATTAATGGATAAGATCTACTGAAAATATCTTCTATGTCTTTTAATTCTATTGGAAAGATAAGGTTGCACTAAATGTTTATCATATGGAGGGAGAATTCGATCAATGGTGGATGTTGATTAAAAATATGAATCCCAAGATATAAATCGAAGAGTTGGAGTGAAAGAAATTCCAAAAAATGTTTTTTGATTAATATTTTCCTCACACTCTCTGACATAAAAAATATATGGATTTTGTTATTCTCAATAAAAATAATGATGAATCCATCGGTGCATATTAAGCAAACGTCACAAGAATTTCATGACAAACCTTTGGATTTTTCTTCTCCCTATAATGTAATATTGTGTAATTCTTTGATGGGATACAACCATATTTGAAATAAGATTTGGTAATTCGATAATTTTACAACTATGTTAAAATTTCCAATTCTCCCTCAAAATTGGGATAGATGTTAGTGAATATCAAGGATCTTATGGGGATAAGAAGTGGAATACTGAGTTTAACTATGGTAGTATTATGGAGAAATATAATGGTGTTAAGAAATTAAAAAAGTCCCACTTATTGTGAGTGCGGAAGAAGTATATTGAAAATTTTCTAAAGGGGACCAAGATCTGATTTAGGTGGAGGAAGGAAGGGATCCTAGGTTTTTATTTCCATTGGGATAAACCCACCAATATGATGGAAGAAAGTAATTCTATACCAATACTCATCCCATTTTCTAGTGTTTAAACTATATCGAATAAGGAAACTATGTTAACCAATGCACTAAGGCAAGGGTTATTTATGAAATCCAATGAAAAAATTTTCAAGTCCTAGAGAAAAAGGTAAAGCTTATTCAATCACAACTATGGATGCAGATCCAAACAATTTATTGGTGATATGTATTCTATTTCTTCATTCAAGAATAGGGAATGTAATTTTTTATTTGGTTTCTATACATTACTTTATATCATGCATGGTTAATAGAATTATTCAAGAACCACCACAACATTTGGAAGTTGTGTTATCAATGAAGACATCAAATTGGTCAATTATTTCACCCCAAGTATATAATTCATAACCTGTCTATATTTGTAGGATGAAATTCCCAAAAAACCTTATGGTACTTAATTTAAGAGGATTTTATGCAATTTTAGGCATGTATTATCTTTCCTTATATAGATCCAACATAAAATTATAAGAGGAGAAACTAATCCACTGAATCATGAATCACCCTTCGATTCCATCCAAGTTCACGGAGGTGGATGAATCTATTTTTCTCTAATAATATAAAATAATGATATTTTTTCTATATGGGAAATAGTATATTACTGAAATGACTGAGATAAAGAAAAGGATCATGTTTAATGACATGTCCCTTGTGAAGGAGTATGCCAATGTATTACTAGATGAGTTTACTAGTCTCCCTCATAGTCGAGAGGTTGAATTTTCAATTTATCTTATACCTGGATCATTTATCATATCTAAGACACTATATAGAATGGAAATTGTTTAACTTGAATAGATGAAGAAGCAACTACATGGGAATCTAGATAAAGGGTTTATACACCCTTGTGATTCATCATGGGGTGCACCGTTCCACTTCATGAAGAAGAAGGATATGTCAATGTGATGTTGTATTTATTATCATGATCTCAAAAAAATCATGATAAAGAAAAAGTATCCACTACCATAGATAAATCACTTATTCAATATACATTGTAGGGATCAATATTTCTCTAATGTGCACTTTTGGTCTGGTTATCACCAAATAAGTGTAAAGACGGAAGATATTCCCAGAACTACCATTAAAATATGGTATGGGCATTGCAAGTTCATAATGATTAATTTCAGACTCCCTATTTCTACAGTAATATTTATGGACATGACGAATAGATTCTTAAGGGACTATCTCAAGATTTTTTTAGTCTTGATAGATGATATTATGATACACTCCAAGAGCAAGGAGGATTATGAGAATCATTTGAATACTGTGTAAAAGTCATTGGGAATGGATAATCTATATGAAAATTATTGAAAATGTGAGTTATAGATAAAGGAAGTGTCATTCTTGTGGAATATTATAACTAGAAAAGGGATATTTTTAGACCCTTCTATGACAAAGGCAATCAAGGACTACTATACACCAACATATGTAACAGAGATATGTAGTTTTGTTGGACTAGCTGGGTATTTCCAAGGATTTTTTATTTTTTTTCATGATTGTAAAACTAATTAACCAAGATAATATAGAAGTGGGTAATGTTTTTTAGACCAATGGATGTGAATATATCTTAAAGGAGTTGAAAAAATGGCTTATTATTGCACCTGTTCTTACACTACCCTCAAGTGGAGAACTTTTTATGGTATACAATAATGCTTAAAAGACAAGATTGGGATATATACTAATTCATAATGATAAAGTTATAGACTATGACTCAAGGAATTTAAATTTTCATGAATATAAATATAGAACACATGATATAAATTTGATAATGAAGATATTTAAATTGAAGATCTAGCGATGTTACCTTTATAGAGAGAAGTGTGAAATATATAAGGATCAAAAAATCCTCAAATATATATTCATATAAGAGGGACTTCACATGAACCAAGTAATATGGTTAGATACAGTCAAGGATTATGATTTCTAAATCTATTACCATCCTGGGAATGAAAATAATGTGGTTGATACTCTATGTTATAAAGATCTAGCAATTTTATCAAGGATGAGAATTGAGAAGGATCTAATATTTTTAGATTTGAAAAGGGTGGATATGGGAATAATAAAAGGATCATAATATTAAAATTCTCATATAAATTCTCATCCATCCATTTATAATATGATAATGGTTTCCAATAAAGAGGATGTCATGCTATAAAAAATAGCAGTGAATATTCAAGAGTTAAAATTTGCTAAAAGTGGGATAAGGTTTGGAACAAAAATATGTAACCCATCAAATACAAAGCTGAAGAGGTAAATTTTGGATTATTCTCATAGCTCATCTTTTACAATTTACCCATTGATCACTAATATATATAATGACATGAATAAAAACTTCTATTGGGATAACATAAAGAGGGAGATTGTGGAATTTTTATCTTGATTAATGGTATGTCATCAATACAAGTTTGAATTATAGAATTATAAGGGTATGATTCATCCATTTACCATAATAATATGGAAATAGGAAACAATAACCATTGATTTTTTTCGTAGGACTCCTTAGGACACCCAAAGAAAATAACACCATCCAGGTGGTAGTCAATCCTTAAATTGTCTACATATTTTATTGCAATCAAAAAATATTTTTTCTATTGAAAAATTCACTATGATGTACATAAGGTAAGTGGTTAGATTTAAAATATATCCACTCTATATTTTATCTGATCAAGATATGAGGTTTACCAAAAAGTTTTTGAGAAACCTTCTTCAAGAGTTGGATATAAAATTCAATCTCAGTACTACTTATCACCCTTAAATAGATGGTCAGTCTAGTAGAACCATCCAAAATCTAGAGGATATTCTAAGTTCATGTTCAAGTATTTCCAAGGATTTTTGGATCAACTCATTACCCTGGTATATTTCTCATAGAACAACAGTTTCCAATAAATTATTCTAATAGAACTTTATGAGTCTCTGTAGGGAAGCTATGATGACTGAATCTTTTTACACATATTTTTACATGATTCCTAAATATAAATTACCATTAATACAAATTAAGGATCATAAAGGCCTAATATCTTTGAAATACGAGGTTATTAATATAGAAAACATTGAAAATTTATTTTATTTTCCATATCCTAAATCTTCATGGAGTAACATATGGAATATAAAATAAATATGTGAAATAAAAATCCTAGTAAGGGAATAAACATGATAAGTAAACATAACATGTGTGTCAAATTTATAACATGATATCCTAATAGAGAGGGCGCATTGTAATCTCATGAATGAAAAATGTAAAGAACATGGTATCATAAGATCATGGAATCATAGGACATGTGAAAGCAACCTAAGGCATAAAATATACATAAGTTAAGGATAAAAGCCAAGGAAACATCATATGGTGGAAAAAGTCCCAAAATTGACTTGGTTCACTCCTAAACCCCATAAATGATGCCTCATAAGACTAAAACAATAACCAATTAATTGGATAACTATTTGAGAATAACCATAATAAAATTTTCATAATTTCTGTGTGCCACATAAAAGAAATCAATCATAAGGAATAATATAAAAATTACCCATGAAAATAACACGAGTTTCTTAATCTTTATTTATAACATATTCAAATGAAATTTCATAATGAAGGCATCTGATAAATGATTATATGGTATGTAATACCCTATCAATGAAAAGGAGTATAAGCTTGGTATATATGTGAGATACATATATGCATAATTTCTAAATATTTATAATATCAATGGTTGTTTTCATTGATGAAAATAATTTAAAAATCTTTCTTTAGGAAAATAATATTTTGACATTGAGTAACATAAAAGGATGTAATCGTAGATGGAAAATGATTTTGAAATATCACATTGAACATTTTTTTAGAAAAATATAATTTCCATTATAAAAAAATGTATTTAAAATCTTAAACTTTCTAAAAAATTAAAGAAAATATTTTTTTGAATACAACCTTTATAAATTAGAAAGTAAGCTTTAAAATATTGAGTGGTCATGTTGTAGAAGAATTCTATTTATGAAAAATACATTTAAAAAGATTCCTTTCATATTTTTGTAAGAAAATTAAAAAAGTACCTTGTTTGGAAAATAAAAAGAAGATTTATTTTAAAACATTTTTTAAAAATAGAATTAATTGTGAAAGATTAATTTAAACAATCATATTTGTTTTCAAAACATGGATTTAAAAGAATAATTATTTTCAACCGAATAAATAAATGAAGTTAGATTTCCCTAGAAATATTTTCTCAATAAATTTATGTAAAAAAGAGAGGTACTATTAATTGAATTTTTTTAATGGCCATAAGATACTAAAATTTAATTTTTTGTAAGATAATGATCATATAATTTCATTCAATGTAAATTCAAGAATTAGAAATCTATATTAAAATGAGACTAAAACATATACCCCTATCAATTTGGAAACTATTTAGTCATAAATTATAATGAATAAATTAGATTAATTATAACCTAAAATATCATGATAATGGAAGGATTATGGATATAGTATCTAGAGGGGTATTATATATACCATTCAAAAGAAATTAGGTTCATAAAAGAACATGTGTCTCAAAGAAGGAATTTTGAGATGAAACCCTTACAAATTTCATGTCATTGAGGTAAGAGTTAATAAATGCGGTGATTATGTGTAGAAAATGTATATACACACAAATAAAGGTCTAAATAAAATAGAAATAAATCAAAATCCATTTCACACAAAATTTTGGCTTAATATAATCAATGATGTTGTCATATAACCCAATGAATGGAAATTCATTTAAGAAACCCCTTAAATTGTGATTCCCTTTAGTTGACTGCTCTTTAATCTCAAATATAGTAGTTTAAAACTTGTTATTAACTTAAATAATAATAATAATAATATTTATAATGTCATATATGATCCTTTTATAACATCTTATTACCCTTTCATTAATAATCTTTCATTTCAATATTGGTTCATGTGTTAATTGTCTTGTTTTATCCTACATTCTCCATCATAAAAGTTCCAGATCATGAAAAAGGTTACAATTAAATAATATCCATAACTATTTTAATTTTATAAATATCATTTTTTATTAGATAAATCATTATAATCATTATTAAATTTTAAACAAAGATAATGAATCACATTGCTTTGTGGAGATAGTAGGTCGTACGGACGCACGAGTAATGTTATCATTTCCTAAATGGGTGAAAGGGTAAGGAAATGGATTTAAAATCAATTTTTCAGAATCAATATAATGTCATATATATCACATATATTCATTAAGATTATCCTTTTTTACCTTCCATTTAATTATTTAGTGAATAACAAATCACATCGCTTTGTGAGTCAGTAGTCCACCATACAAATGAATGACATTATCATTTATTCAATTGATGATAAGGAAAGAAAGTATATGATATAATTATTTTTCATAATTATTAATATTTAATTAATATACCATATAAAAATAAAATTAAACCTTATTACCTTTGTTGTAAAATGTAAGTAAAATATGAATCACATTGCCTCATGAGGCAGTAGTCTATTGTACACATGAACAATGTAATCACATACTCTACAGAATGGAATGAAAAATTTATATATGATATTATAATTAATGAATTATAAATATATCATAAATATCATATATATAAATTATACAAAACATTATATCAAACCGTGGGAATAGGTTATGGAAAACAAATTATGTTTTTTCATGAGGTGGTATCCCATTGTATACATGAACAACAGTTTCAATTACCATTTGAGGGAGGAGGAGATGATTTTAGGTCATGAAATTAACATAAATAAATATAAACATATCTAATATTTTGAGGTTATAATATCATCATGATTTATTATTATCTTATGATGGTGGTAGAATAAATAATATAAAACACTCAGTTAAGGATGTTACCTATTCTTGAGAAAACTTCTTTCAGTCTTCACCAAAAGCCTTACTAGGTAGGATTTATAAATAAAAAAAGATTTTAGGATTAGAGGATAGAATTAATAAAGTTATTTGGGAATTTAGTTTCTAAAACTATAGGTCTTTTAAATGTTAAATAGAGATAATAGGGGAGGCCTTTTAAATAGGGGAGAGGAAACAATTGGAATTTTTCAAAAGAAATAATTTAAACTACTTTTTTCTCATGAAAAAAGTTCAAAAATGGGATTTTTTTTGAACCTTATAAGATTTAAGATAAAAATATGACCATAAAATAATAATTATACAAGTTTCTGATCATTGTTAACCCTTATTTTTTTTAGTTTTATCCCCACTAAAACCATTTTTAAATTAACCATGGTAAATAGTTTTTATTTTTTTCACTATTTATTATGACCAAAAATTAATTTGACCTTATTAGATAAAAAATTATGATGATTCCATATATGTAATATATTTTTCCAAATTCAACTAATATAAGTGGCATAATTTAATTTAAAATAAAACCTATAGACGTGCAGAAAAATGATTTTTTCTAAAGAAAAGCATTCAGACGTTTAAAAAGATTTTATATCATAAGTTAGTATATAATTGATTAAAATGACTTAAATTATTAAAAATTTTAAAAAAATTGACTAATTTTACTTAAAAAAATTAAAATATAATTTATCTTTGTAAATAATTTAAATTAAAAGTAAGTTTTTAGTAAAAAATGGTATTTTTAACTATTCTTTAAAAAATAAATCTTTTCAAAATTATAAAAATATAACCCAAATATAATTTTTGCGTATTGATATCAAAAAATTATTTTATTTTTTTAAATAAATTTTCTAAAAGTGAAAAAAACTAATTTTAAATTATCTGTGCAAAGTGGGAAAAATCCTCCTTTTAGAAAAATATAGTTTTTTCAAAAAACATTTATTTCTCTATCAAAAGGTTCTTATTTTATTTATAATCAATAGGTAATGATTGAATTTATTTTAAAAATTTATATAAAATAAGTTTCATATTTTTTTTAGTCTTATTCATTTACTCTAATTTAATAGAAAAATTATAATGGTCATATTTAAATAATAAAATTTTCATAGAGTATCATGTTTCGTTTATACCTAATGATGTATGAATCACAATATATTGAAGAGATTGAATTCATTTGAAAAGAAACATATCATAAATTATTAGTGTTCTACATTATCTTACAATCTTGATGATGTGTGTCATATTCTCTATCCAACATGATGTTCATGTTTTAAAATTTTGGGATGTTACATTACACCCCTTAAATAAATTTCATCCTCATAATTTAGTCTTGATCTTGATAATCATGGTTTGTACAATTGAAAATACCTTTTTTGGAAACACAAATAATAAAAATGGTCAATTAAACTTCCTCTTGATAAAAGATAAAGGTATGTAAGAGTTTCATCCAAAATAACACATTATTTGGTTTCCATGTAGGAGAACATTGGTGGGAAATGAAAACATTGAAATGAAAGAGAATACTAACACGGATGGATTAATAGAGTTATGGAGATTTTTTATCAAAAGAAAGTAAATGATAATGAGAAAGTCAACAACCAAAAAACTAGAAATCTCTGATGAATTAAAATACCATTGATTCCTTAGATATGAAGGTAATAGGGTAACATTTTTGTTTCATGTACCTTTTCCTGGTGTTGAGTGATTTTTTTCTATCAAAGAATAGAACACCAAAAAATATACATAAATTATATCCACTTATTTCATATACATAATTTAATCTTTCATCGTTCTTTGATCAATTTCCACATCACCTCTTAATCTAAAGAAATTAATGTCCAATATGATTTTTTATGCCTAAATCACTATAATTATATTTTATAAAATCATAAGATCCATAAAATAGTAACAATATATTCCTCTTATCTTTATTAAAAACAAATTGGTTAAAAAAGTTAATATAATAACCAAAATTAATATGAATATATTAATCTCCAAAATTAACTATTAACTCCAATGGTTTAACATAGACCATCCATTAAATAAATAACCCTATATCCAAAATAACATTAATAACCTCAACTTGAAATAAGATTCTAAACTAAATGGTTATCTCATACCATTTTAACTAACATCTCTAAAAATATAATAGTATTCTTCCCAAATAATAATTTACGTTAAACTTAAAGGTTATATATACTTCAACCTAATAAAACATCTCCCAAAATATCATTAGTTACCCCAAAATAATATAAATTGATCTTATAATATGATTCCCAAAGTCAACATAAAATTTATCCTTCAAAACCATCAATGTAAAAATATGTTTTCACTAACCAGTACATCACATAGGCCAGTGGTATGTGTTTCACCCATATCACCCTTTGATTGTGGGTTTATGCCCTGTGACCTTCTTGGTTGCTATGGGTTATCAGCCATATTTTGAGTTGTAATTTTTATAAAACCATGGAAAAACTTGTGTTATGATCATATTTATTATTCCCCATCATCCTATAAAATTATAAAGAATATTTTGATCATCTTAAAAAATAATATAAGTCATCAAATCAATTTTATAATCACTATGGTTTTCTATACAACTCATTATTTTTCATAAAAAAACTAATTACCTCAACATATATCAGATATCCATTATTATAGTTTCCTCAATTATTTGATTTTCCATAGAGTATCACATTTCAATTAAATAAACTTTCCCAATTATTAAGTATATTATTTAAAATCCTTTATGAAAAAATTTTACAGAACAATCATTATATATATATATTTTATGTCACACCCAGTTTTTTTGTCTTTGTTTTGATCTGGTCCAATGGAAATCCAAATCCTTTTAATGGGTATTTGATGAGATGAATATTTAGTTTTGAAGTTTCATATATTTCTAATCACCATAATTTGGGTTCCCAATTTCTTTTTTAGGAGTGTTTTAAGAAAGGGTGGTTACTTCATGATTTGGGCTAATTGTGAGACCATTTCCAGTTTTGAAAACCAAATTTGTTTCTTTTATAAATAAATTTTTTCAACCTTTTTCACCCATTACACTTCCCACTTTTCCTCTAATGATACTTTAAAACTTTCATACCCTCTTTGGACCCCATATAAATTCATAATCATGGTGCAATTGGGTTACTTATTTAGGCATTGGGCCAGCCCATGAGCCCATTTCCAGTTTTAAAAAAATAATTTGATTATTTTATATCTAATTAAATATTTAGTATTTTTCTATTATTACAACTCCCCCTAGAATCCAATAACCTTATATTCACCCCCAAAATAGATTTACCATCTTTGGTGCTCATATGGGCCGCGGATGAGGGTGAATATTCTCCGGATACCTCAAATAGACCAGAATTGATAAGGTAAATCGTTTTTTACATAAATAATTAAATTTGTGAATCTTTCCAACAAATATTCTTTACTTGGTTCTTAAAGACCTTAGGAGACTCTCCAAGATGTTTTATACCATTTAATTTTCTCTAGCTTAGCAGATCTAATGGAATACGAAGAGTTTTTTATGGAAACAGTGAGATTCCATCTCCTTTATCCTCCCTCTTCTTCCTCATTTCATTATTTATTGGTTTTATAATCTCCCCTAGTCATGATATACCGATGGTTCTGTTATCCCATGGTTTTTATGGTGTTTATATTCATTTAGGTATGGTCTTCATAGTTTTAGTGTTTATAAACCCGCGATGGGCGATTTCAGGTGTGCATTTCCGTTACGCCAGGGATTTGAGGTAGGATATCCCTTGCACAAACATTTATCATTTATTTTTTATAATTTTAAGTCTTTTATAACCTTATTTATATGATATGTGCTTCTGTGAAACTTTTTTTGTAAAGTTTGGGTGTGCAAATTATGTTTTGTGACATATTTTGTTAAAAATATAGTAGTTTTGGTATAAATGTGCACTCCTCTTATTTGATAAATTATTCCATGAGCTTTCGCACTTGGTTTATGGTATATCTAATATGTACCAGTATATTTAATAACTTTATGGCATTAAAATGGTGTATTATCCCTTTTTAAGTGCTTAACAAAAGTTGTTTTTTTAAAGAGTGCATGCTATGTGTTCGGTAAATTGCCCTGTTGGCTTTTATGTGTCCACTGCAATTTAAAATAATTTGTTTTGGTTAATAAATATATTGGAGGCATGTAAGATAATTATTTGGGGATCCTTTTATGGATTTCAAATTTGGATTTTCTTTTACAAATAAATGGATTTTTTCTTTACAACATGTTTTGGCCCGAGTTGCCAGAAAATTGCCCGTATCACATTCTTATAAAACTGGTTGTGTTTTGAATATGTCGCCTGAGTGTTTTAAGAGATTTTATGAATGTGGTTTTATTATTTAAATGGTGTGTACACACCTCCTTAATAATATTGAAATTCATAACTTTGTCAAATTTTAGTTTTGAGAAAATGTTTAAAGGCCCGTTTGGCCTTTCCTAAAAATGAAGAATGAGTGTTTTACTTGTATATACCAAGTTGTGTCAATTGGGATTGTTTTATGGTCCATGAAATGATTTTATTAAATATTTTTATGTCTTCCAAATATGGTTTGGTATAATTTTGATGTGTTTTTATAATTTAATGAGTGTTTTTGAATGAGTTTTATGTGCAAATCCACAATACACTCCTTGAATTTTTTTTACGAAAATATTTAGTGGTTTGTTGATTCGTGAAAGAAATGTAAAGAACGTTTGTGGGATTTTTGTGTGTTTATGGTTTGAGAATGGAATTTTTATGTGAAATTTGTATTTGATAATATATGTAACTTGATTGAGCACTAAAGGGAATCCTGGGTATCTAGGTGGGAGGACGGGTACTAGTATGCTAGTGATCCTGTGGGGTTTGGCCCCTGTTTCACGTAGAAAGTTTGACGATGACAACACTAACTAAACTATGATGATTATGTCGTTGGGGGACCACTAGGTTATGGTTATTCTCCCTACTAGTGGCTGGTGTCCACAAGAACAGATATCTATTATGGTTACATTCACCGAGATACGAGGTACCTGGGGCTTACAACTAACTAGTACGTAGGGGTGTTTCCGTGACTAGTGATCATTGGATATTTTATACTCACCATCGGCATGTGGTGTGTTTGGTTGGTAAATTCAGAAGTGTGTGTTATTTATTTAAAAGAGTACATTCTTTTAAGCATCCCACTTGAAAACTATTTTCATTTTGAAGTTGCACCTCTTTGAAAAATTGTTACTTGCATTGTTGTTTATTAAACATGCATGTTTTTGTTTGATAATTATTATAGCATGGAACCTCATTTGAAAAACATACTTTTATATCTTGTATTTAAAACTATAAATTGATGTTTCATTTATTTTAAAGGAAGTGCATTGGGAATATAATATCGGGCCAACCTACTGAGTTTTAATTCTCACGCCTATAATCTTCTTCTGTTTTTAGCCCTTGTGCAGGTTTCAACTCGAGTTTGATTTCCTTGGGCGACATGTGCTCATTTTTATGGAGAGTGACCAGTGGTGTCACATGGAGTTAATTGGTTAACTGGTTTGGTTAGTTTTGTTTTTTGTTTAGTTGTACTTTCAGTTTCTTTTACAAATAATGTTCATTTCAATTTTTATATAAATGTATTTTGGGCAGTCCATTTCTTTCCACTGTTTTTTTGATTGTTTATATATGGGAGAAATAATTCCCTTGTGTACTCTATTTATTCCCTTGGTGCTTTTCGCCATCCTGAGAGGATCAGGAACACCTCTCGGGACTTGTCGCGGGTTGGCCTGGGTGGCCGGTTCAGTGTTGACTCGAGCTGGTTCATGACAAAATGGTATCAGAGGAGACCCGCTCTTAGAAAAAATTTCTTTTTAGAGCACCCTTATTATTTTTGGGATGTCAAGGTATATGGAGTAGGATTTTTGGTACTTGAGGGGTAAGAGCAGGAAGAGCGTTGCGAACTCTTTCTCATTCTAATCCTCGGGTTTTTAGGGCATGTCTAGTTTTATCAGTGTCCTTTGTTGTTGTTGATTGTTTGGTGTTGCGATATGACAAGGGGAGTCTGACTAATGGCCTTCGTGAGCTCGTAGGGCTTGGAAATCCATGTGGAGCTAAGGAATGGTCCTAATAAGTCTCTACATGTTGGTGTTGTGTTTGACATATAGCTGCCAACCATATGTTCAAGTGACCCACCGACAATAGTTCCTTTTTTTGGGTCTCTTGAACCTTTATTGAATTCTGAATTTTTGTTTTTAAAATCCTTTTGTGAGAATTAAGGAAATTGGTTTTAAAGGAAGGATTAGATTTTGAAAAGTGGAAAGGGGGGTTTTCAAAAATTATATATAAGAATTGTTTTGGAAGGTTGTGTTTTTGTGAAAAAAACATTGTAGGGAAGTGGAAATGATTTAACAGTATTGGATTATCTATAATCTAAACTTGTGGTTTGTTGGAATAAAATGTTTTGAAATTGTGAATAATTTTAAGGTGATTCTGGATCTTTGTTTTAAATGTGGTATTTTGGGATGTTAAAAAGTTTTTGAATCGGATAAATTATTTTTGGAAATTGGTTTTGATTGATTGGTGTTTTCCTAGAAAGGGTATTGGTCTCAATGGACCTCAGATTATGAAAATATACCTTGCTGAATTTTAAAAAAAATGGGAAGGGGTTGTTTGGAGTGGCTTGGTTATTTTAAAAGTTTTTAAAAATGAAAAGAGGTAGGTTTTTAAGAAAATGGTTCTTAATGAATTGTGGTTTTGTTTGAAATATGAAAAGGGTTTTTGACTTGGTGGTTGGTGTTCCTTTTGAAGGTAAAGTTTTTTTGGAATGATGTTTTTTTTTTATCCTTTGGTGTTTTCATGGGTGCTCACATGCATGGTTTTATTAATATATGGAAGGATGGCCTATATTTTATGGTGGTTGGGTGCCTGGGGTGGCATGGAAATGTGAATATGGGTGAGACATGATGAAACACCATTGGTGAATGTGGAAACCCACCAAGTTAGTGTGTTTTTCAAAACTGTTTTGAGCTGAAAAATTGTGGCCTTTTATTAAAATCAATGGTTATGTGGCTTGATTTTTCTATGTATTAGAAGATTTTTTTATTCAGTAAGCTTCCTTGTTATATAGAAGTCATACTCTTGTTGTATCTTGAGATGAGATCTTTTTGGTGGATCAGTTTTTGAGTAATGTTCATTGGGTTCCTAAAGATGTGTTTGATGTTGTGATGTGGCCATGTATAGTTCTCCGTTGGAAATATTTCCTACTGATAAACATATGGATTCATTTCAAATGTTAAATCCACCCTTTTGGATAATTCCTCAACCTATTTGTTGGAATAGAGAGTTGTTTTGGATCGATTAAAAGTGCTTATAGGTTGTGATAATTCTTTTCGATATAGCAGTTGTGTTTGGTGATGTTGATGTGTTTTGCCGTATTCCTTGTCCATTCTGCCCTTCGTTCAGAGTGATATAGAATTTTGATATGTATATATGAGTTCCTATTCAGATGAAGGTTTTTTTTTGGTGAACAATTGATTTTTTCAGTGGTGTGATCCTCAAAACCTGACTGTGGTGCAGTAGATGCTTCAAGAATCAGGGCTCCAGCCATAGGCCTCAGAGTGAAGCTTTTCACACTATCAGGTAATCGACATAGGTGTGGAGTGCTCTATTAGGATCCTGCCACTGTTTTGGTAAGTTAGTTTCTATGTCAATGTTTTGGTTCCTCATTTCTGTGAATTTCCCTTTGTCGCGACAAGCATGTTGGACTTACCCCTCACACATTGTCTATGGTTATGCCTTCATGGATGTGGGTTTTCAATCAATGTCCCTATGTGGACCGCCTGTGAAAATTAGGTGCATTCATGATGTTGCCTATTTGTAGGTGGAGAGTTTTGGGTAGTTTCTTTGTTTTTTTTGTGGTTTCAGTGGCCAAATTATTTGATCTCTTTCCCTCTAATCCCCAAGTGGTGGGGGTCCAGATCTGTGCTGAAAGTGTTGGCCAAGTTCTTATCCCCTCCGTTCAGGAGTGGGTGGTTTATATGTTCATGTTGTAACCCTATTAACATGGTATTGTAGGTTTTTGTAGGAGTTTCTGGTTGATCTTGTGTGAGTGAAGCCCAATTCTAGCTCATGTTGAATTCTTGTCGGTTCGTTTCTAGTTGGTTTCTAATGGTGGGGAGACCCACCATGGGTCTCATTGATTTTCATCCTAAGAACTTTTCTAGTGCTAGTTGATTCTTAATGGTGGGGGGACCATTCTGGACTTCCCAAGAATATTTGTTTTTTTGGGTGCTCTTTGGTTTGGGTGATGGTTGGGTTCATTGGGAGAAGGCCAAACAATCGGGTTCTTGGCTTGGTTGTGGAGGTGGTGGCTTGATATTTCTAATGAATTTCCAGAAGTGGTTCTGAGTAGTTTTTTTTGAGCCAGAGGCTTAACATACATTGATGGTTGATAATATTTCATTTTCTTGAGAGGCGGGATCATGATGATAGGTAATCCTTAGGTGTTGATTTTTCAGCTGAAAGTGTTATGGCTTTCCGAGGGCATAAATCTTTAATTGTGGGGAGAATTGTCACACCCAGTTTTTTTGTCTTTGTTTTGATCCGGTCCATTGGAAATCCTAATCCTTTTCATGGGTATATGGTGAGATTAATCTTGAGTTTTGAAGTTTCATATATGTCTAATCACCCTAATTTGGGTTCCCCCATTTCTTGTTTAGTAGTTTTTGAAGAAAGGGTGGTTACTTCATGATTTGGGCCAACCACGAGCCCATTTCCAATTTTAAAAACCAAATTTGTTTCTTTTATAAATCATTTTTTTTCAACCTTTTTCACCCATTACACTTCCCAATTGGCCTCTACTGATACTTTAAAACTTTCATACCCTTTTTGGACCCCATATAAATTCATAATCATGGTGAAATTGGGTTACTTATTTAGGCATTGGGCCAGACCATGGGCCCATTTCCGGTTTTAAAACAACAATTTTATTATTTTATATCTAATTAAATATTTAATAATTTTGGGTGATTCAACCTCCACCTAGAATCCAATAACCCTATCTTCACCCCCAAAATCGATTTACCCTCTTTGGTGCTCATATGGGTCGAGGATTAGGGTGAATGTTCTCAGGATACGTCAAATCGCCCAAAATTGATAAGGTAAATAGTTTTATACATAACTCATTAAGATCATGATCTTTTTACAACAAATATTATTTACATGGTTGGTACTTACCTTAGGAGCCTCACTAAGAAGTCTCATCCCATTCCCTTTTCTCTAGGGTTACAGATTTAATGGAATACGAATAGTATCTAGTGGAAACACTGAGATTCCATCTCCTTTATCCTCCCCTTCTTCCTCCTTTCATTATTTCTTGGTTTTATAATCTCCCCTAGTCATTATCGACCTAGGGTTATGTTATCCCATGGTTTTTGATGAATTTTATATTCATTTTGGTATGGTATTCATAGTTTTAGTGTTTATAAACCTGCGACGGGTGATTTCGGGTGTGCATTCCGTTATGCCAAGGATTTGAGGTAGGATATCCCTTGCACAAACCTTTATCATTTAAGTTCATCATTTTAATTATTTTATAACCTTATTTATATGATATTTTCTGCTGTGAAACTTTGGTTCTAAAGGTTTGGTGTTCAAATTATGTTTTGTGACTTATTTCGTTAAAAATATAGTTATTTTGGTATAAATGTGCACTCCTCTTATTTGATAAATTATTCCATGATATTTAGCACTTGGTTTATGGTATTTTTAATATGTCTTAGTAGATTGAATAACTTTATGGTATGAAAATGGTGTATTATCTCTTTTTAAGTGCTTAACACAATTTGTTTTTTTAAATAGTGCATGCCACATGTTCGGTAAATTGCCCGGTTGGCTTTTATGTGTCTACTGAAATTTAAAATAATTTGTTTGGATATATAAATATATTTGCAGCATGTAATAAAATTATTTTTGGATCCTTTTATGGCTTTCAAATTTGGATTTTCTTTTACAAACAAATGGTTTTTTACAACATGTTTTGGCCCGAGTTTCCAGAAAATGGCCCGTATCATATTCTTATAAAAATGATTGTGTGTTGAATATGTCGCCTGAGTGTTTTAAGGGATTTTATGAATGTGGTTTTATTATTTAAATGGTGTGTACACACCTCCTTAATAATATTGAAATGGATAACTTTGTCAAATGTTAGTTTGGAGAAAATGTTTAAAGGCCCGTTTATCCTTTCCTAAAAATGAAGAATGAGTGTTTTACTTGTATATACCAAGTTGTATCAATTGGGATTTTTTATGGTCCATGAAATGATTTTTTAAATGTTTTTAGGGATTAGAAATATGGTTTGGTATGATTTTGATGTGTTTTATAATTGAAAGAGTGTTTTTGAATGAGTTTTATTTGCAAAGCCGCAATACACTCCTTGAAATTCTTTTACGAATATATTTAGTGGTTTGTTGATTCATGAAAGAAATGTGAAGAAAGTTTGGGGGATGTTTGTGTGTTTATGTTTGGGGAATGGAATTTTTATGTGAAATTTGTATTTGATAATATGTGTAACTTGATTGAGCACTAAAGGGAATCCTAGGTATCTAGGTGGGCAGACGTGTACTAGTATGCTAGTGATCCAGTGGGGTTTGGCCCCTATTTCACGTAGCAAGTTTGACAATGACAACACTAACTAAACTATGATGATGATGATGTTGGGATACCACTAGGTTATGGGTATTCTCCCTACTATTGGATCGCGTTCATGAGAACAGATATCTATTATGGTTACTTTCACCGAGATATGAGGTACTTGGGGCTCACAACTAACTAGTACCCAGGGGTGTTCCCGTGACTAGTGCTCATTGACTATTTTGTACTCACCATCGGCATACGGTGTGTTTGGTTGGTAAATTCATTATTGTGTGTTTTTTATTTAAAAGTGTACATTATTTGAAGCATCCCTCTTGAAAACTATTTTCATTTTGAAGTTTCACCTCTTTGAAAAATTGTTACTTGCATTGTTGTTTATTAAATATGCATGTTTTTGTCTGACAATTATTATAGCATGGAACCTCATTTGAAAAACATAATTTCATATCTAGTATTTAAAACTATAAATTAATGTTTCTTTTATTTTAAAGGAAGTGCATTGGGAATAGAATATCGATCTAATCTATAGAGTTTTAATACTCACGCCTATAGTCTTCTTCTGTTTTTTGCCCTTGTGTAGGTTTCAGCTCGATTTTGATTTCCTTGGGTGACATGTGATCATTTTGATGGAGAGTGACCAATAGGGTCACATAGAGTTAGTTGGTTAACTGTTTTGGTTAGTTGAGTTTTTGGTTTAGTTGTACTTGCAGTTTCTTGTACAAATAATGTTCAGTTCAATTTTTATATAAATGTATTTTGGGCTGTCCATTTCTTTCCGTTGTTTTTTTGATTGTTTATATATGGGATAAATCATTCCCTTGTGTACTCTATTGATTCCCTTGGTGCTTATTTCCATCCCAGGAGGAATGGGAACACCTCTCGAGACTTTTCAGGGCTGGCCTAGGTGGCCGGTTTAGGGTTGACTCAGGCTGGTTCATGACATTTCATGATTCAAATAATTTATAAATTCTAGTATATAATCATTTTAATCATTACACTCCATTATTAAACTATTAAATAGGTTTAATCATCTTATTCCTTAATACCTCCATACTTTTATATGTCATTTTGAGTCTCTTTATCATAAATCAAAAAATAATTACTCACAAAACCTTTTTGATCATGTTCTTGTGCTTTCCTCTTAGGACACTAATTTTCATAATATCGATACTTCTACATTTAAAATATTACACCATCTATGATACCTTAGGGAGAACATTTTTCTCATCCATTTTTTAAAAGGTTGGGGCCGAAGCCTCATTTATTATTAAATCAAAGAAAAGAACTCTTTTAACTGGGTAGAGGGAGACCCATTACATAGCCCGAAGGCCCAGTGGGAATTTATCCCATTACATGGCCCGTAGGCCCATTTTCATGGCCCGAAGCCCATTCTGTGAATAGTACTGCTACAGTACCTTGCACTGCTATAGTACTGTACAGTACCTACCGCTACTATAGTACTTCGCCGCCGCTACAGTGCCCGCTGCTGCTATAGTACGCTACCATACTACTATAGTAACCTACGCCCAATGGGTTTTGAACCCCCATTTTTCTCATCCATTGAGTTAACCAAACATTTAATTTTCCCTTATAAATTACTTGTTATGAAACTATCTTTTCCACACCCAAAAAATCTTCCTGTACCTTTGAAACATTAACTTGGGTGTTTATTTCTACATTCATTTCATATATGAAACTGGATCTTCTTTCTTCCATAGAAATAACCATCCATGTTATTAGTGAACTATATCCTTCCCTTCTCTACTGAGTCTGAGAGTCACTTAAGGTGTATGTTTTTTATCATATATAATGATAACTGATTAGGGGTAATCACATTATACTTCTCTACAGTCATAATACCATTTTATTACTCATCAACACATTATCATTCACATTCAACGTTATCCCAATTCATTCTAGTTACCTCCATTGACTAAAACTATAATGAATAATGTGATCAACAATATAAGTTTTGGGAAAAAACATAATCCTGATAAATTATTAATAAGATATATAAATCATGAAACCTTTATTTAAATATAAGACACTTTATGTTTAACCTAGGTCATTCATGATCATCATCAATTCAAATCCTTCATGATGGTTAGTAAAGAGTTCGTGAATTTCGAAAGAATATCCTCTGGGAGTGTTAAAATAGGTTCACAATAAGAACCATTTTCATGTACCAATAACTCTCATGTCATGAACGATGCTCCTTTTTCAGAGTTATTACCCCTTGGTGCTTATGTTATAGAAAAAAATCCACTTATAGTATCAATATAGGGATGCAATTTATTAAAAACCACTCATTCTATACCTCACCAAGATTTGAGGGTACATTTATACACTTAGTCTTATTCTTATACTTATGCCTAGGATTCTCAAAAATGTTTTATCATCTTAGTTACAAAGGATAACTAAAAATTTCCTCTAATACCAAAAATGATGACCCAATCCTTTTAAACATATTATTACATGATTCTTAAACATAAATATCCATTAATATGACACAAGTATTATATAGTACTAGTGTATTTGGAAGATTATGTTCTAAATACATAAAACATGGAATCCTTATTTTATTTTCCATAAAGTGCTCCTAAAATACATTCAAGATCATAAATATGCATGGGATAGCCTTGAAAATACATAAGTAAAGGTATGCGATAAAAATCCAAGTAAGGGAACAAACATGATAAGGTAACATAACTTGTGATTCAAAGGTATATCATGATTTAATAAAAGATAAGGAACTTGATAAATCACATGGAAACATAATGTAAAGAACACGATATTGTAAAATCATGGCATCATAGGAAATGTGTTCACAAAATAAATAAGTATATATGAATATGTCAAGGATTACTGCCATGGTAACATCACATGGGAGACAGAGACCCATAATAGATTAGGTTCACTACCTAATCATATACAATACATCTAAGGAGAATAAAACATTACCAATGAATTAGGTAAAGATCTGGGCACACCCATCATTACATGTTTATGATCTATGTGTTCCATATAAATGAAATCAATCACAAGGAATAACATAATAATTACACATGGAAAGGAAATGGTTTGCATAATCTTGATCCAAACCATATTCAAAGGAAATGTCAGAATGAAAGAATTATAGAAATGATCATAAGGAATGTATTATGCTATAAAAGTAAGGGAGAATAAAATATGTATATATGTGAGAGACATATATTATTATTAAGGAAAATATTTAAAAAACATTCTTGAGTAAAATTACCTTTTCACATTGAGTAACATCAAAGGATTTTATATTAGATAGAAAAAGATTTTGAAAGATCACTTTGAACATTTATTGATGAAAATATCCTTTCCATTCGGAAAGAATATTATTTAAACATTAAAACCTATCAAACAATAAATATGTTTTTTTAAATAAAAATTTAAACTTAAAAATAAATCTTTAAGAAAATAAGTGGTTATGAAAGAAGAAGAGTTCCATACATGCTGAATATTTTTTAAAAAATATTCCTTTCACATTAATTATATGAAACATAAAAAAGGACCTTGTTTATAAAATGACTAGAAGATTCATTTCAAAATATTTTTAAAAAATCCAATTAATGGAAAAATTACTTTAAAATTTTTTATAATTTTTTTTTTCTAAATCATTTTATAATACCTAGATTTGGAAGGAGGATTTTCGATAGAAGAGATAAATGAATTCATATTTAATTAAAAAATAATTCTCAATCCTTTCAAGTACCAAAGAGAGGAAACAAGAACTATAACTCAATTAAATCAAGAATATTCAAAGGAGAATAAAATTAAAGGGGATTATTAAAAAATGATCAAATAATTTCATTTAATGGAAATTCAATAATAAACAATCCCGTTTAAAATGATATTAAAACATAAACCCTTACCAATTTGGTAAATTTTGAATCATAACATCCCATGAATGAAGTAGATAAGTTGTAAAATAAATCTCATTTTGTAGAAATTATTCATTATATAGTATGTAAAGGGGAAGTATATACTCTATTAAAAAGAAATTAGATGCATAAAATATCAAGTGTATCAAAGAATAATGTTTGAGATGACACCCTTAAAAAGATTTTATCATTGAGTTGAGAGTTAATAAAAGAGATGATTTTACATAAAAAATTTATATCCTCAAAAATAAAAGTTTAAATACAACATTAAGCAATAAAAAGTTCATTCATTTTTTTTTTTCATAATATAATCAATGAATTAGTCATATAACCGAATGAATAGAAATTGAGTTAAGAAACCCCTTACCTCGCACTTCTTATTAGTTGAGTGATATTTAACCTCCAAAATAACTTATAACAGAATCATATTATTGTTTATAACATCATTTATTATAATTTTATAACATCTTATTACCCGTTCATTGATAATATTTTATTATCACCCTTGTTTTGGGTATTAATTACTTTTTTTTATCCTATATATTTCATTATGAATATTCCAGATCATGAAAATAGGTTATAGTTACACTATATTTGGAATGAAATAAATATCATTTTCTCATTAGATACATATTTATAATAATTATTTAATTTTTAACATGTATAATGGATCATATCACTTCATGGAGATAGTAGGTCATAAGTAATACATGAGCGACGTTATCATTTTTGTAATGAGTGAATGGGTAAGAAAGTGGATTGTATATTAATTTCCCAAAATAATTATAATTTCTTATATTTCAAATATATTCATTAAATTTATCCCTTTTTACCTTCTATTTAAATGATTAGTGAAAAATGAACCACACACTATAGAAAAATGGTACATTTGCAACGCGATCCCATCGCAAATGACCCATTACAGAAAATGGTGTTGTAAAAAGAAACTATTTGATACAGGATGCGCATCCATCACAAATAGATTACTCATGGTTTTTTAAATTATTTATTGTGATGGGACCCGTCATAAAATGTATAAAAAATAAAAAAATTTAATAAATTAATAATAATAGAATATTATTATTAATGAAATAATAATATTAATATTACAAAAATAAAATAAATTATAAAACAATAATATAATATTCATATAATTACAATAACAATAATAATGATAGTGTAATAATAATAATTTTATTAATATTAATAAAATAATATTATTAATATTAAAAATATAATAAAAAATTATAAAATAATGAAAACCACAATATTCACAAAAAATATATAAAAATCAAAAAAAAATAATTAATAAAATAATAAAAATAACAAAGAAATTAAATAAAGTAATAAAATAATAAAAAAATCAAATAAATAATAAAAAATGTAATATTCGCAACAATATAAAAAACACACTATATAGAAATGTCGATAGTTAATATTATAAACAAAATTTACATTCAAATGTTTTATCATAAAAAATAAATATATCACCAAGGGGGAGGGTAATCTAGAGGAGATAGAGGAGTTGGCAGAGAGAACTCCATCCCTGAACGACAAGTCAGACATCGTATGTACTCCAAATTGTTCTGCTCCTCCTGTTGCCGCCATTGATGCATCTCCTCCTTCATCTCCTCCTCCTCATACTGGAATTGTTGTCATAGGATATCCTCCTACTACTGCAACTACCATTGATGCATCTACTCCTACTCCTTATGGATTCCCTCGATAAGCTCCATCTGAGCTTGTAGTTGCTCTTGATTATGTGTAGAAGATGATGATTACTCCCTAAGAGCTCCTCTCGAGTTGGATACCGACATGGAAGCGGTGCAATAATAATCCATAGGTGTCAATCAAGTTCCAATACCAAGAACTCATTTTTTCTCAAAGTCATACTAGGTCGTCTGCATCCATGTTGTCTCGTCAAATCGGTGGGCACTGGTCTGAGTGTCAGTCTTGTCCGGACTTTCAGCCTGTTTCTAAGACATTGAGACCACATATGACTCCTTCAATTGAAATTCAAAATTAAAATAGTTAAAATATTAACTGTAGTTGAATTTTAAACAAAGAAAGAAAATATTCTGACCACAATCTAACACTGGTGAGCACATATAATATCTTCAGTGGTCGGATCACTGTACATCCTCCAATAAATATCAAACTTCATAATATCAAGTTCTTTGACTGCTTTATATGGATATAAAATTAACCATTTACATTTAAATTTATATAAAATATTTGAAAAAGTACTTATCATATTATCCCTATGCATATTGAAAGTATTACTACCGGATCGATGTGTCACCTCCTATCTCCCCCAATTTTGTTGAACTACCGATGATCTCCTTTTAAAAAAACCACACAACTAGTATGAACATAATCTATACCAAACCTGAGATGAAATGTAATTAGGTCAGTGGTTACAATAAGACTCATAACACTATGTCACTCTTACTTTATTCATTACTTTTCTTTTAAAATTATGCAAAAAATCACTGCAACACCGGAACATAATCCCCTTCCATGACTTCTAGATAGCTTTACACATGATCTCATCGATGGGATACCATAAACCCTACAAATAATTTATAATTTTAAGTTATTAATTAAATTATTTTCAAAATAAATATTATTAATTAATGTACCATCCAATGGTCGAACATGCAGTGTTGCACATCAATGAGAATAAGATATCATGAGACCCATGCTTCAGAAAAATAATTTCACAACATAGAGATCCCCTCTCCACTAGAAATATGCGTAAAGCCATGAAAAAAGAACAAATAATAAAAAAATTAGCATATAAATAAATAAATTACAACTAACTAAAATACACAGGTAAACATACCTATGCACACATGGATCGAAGGACAGACATGGACGTCTCTTGGGGACAGGGTTTGTAATCATCAATCGTGCAAGACCATGCCCCATCCAAGTCCCCCCTAAACTGCCAATAGTCTAAGGGCCAGATGATGAAACATCTTGGTAATACAATGGTTTATATGCTTCCAGCAACAGATGATACATATACCCATCCATCTGAAACATGAAATGACTATTATTAGAAAACAATTTAAAACAACTATTATATATATATTATATATGATTACAATCAGTATTTATTTGGTTCAATTATAAAGACCCACAATTTCCATGTACTTTTTCTTAAATATATGAGAATTTTACAGGTCCATTAAATCTGACGGTGTATCATATCGAGGCCTGGAGTGCCCAGAATGATCCGTCAAAGTTTTGTTAAGCACTAGTTAATGCGCATAAGCAGTTTTCCTAAAAAAGTGGAATAACTCTTAAATTTTTACTCGGATCAGAAATATGAGGGCACCGTTGCACTCAGGATGGTGGGTTTACCCTATGCGGAACTTATGATTAGTCAGCACGGACCTCCTGTGAGAGAAACCAAAAATGGCATAATCGTAAATAAAATAATAAAATAAAATATTTTATTTTTCAAATGCTTATAACTCATAAATGGTAACTTGGATTAAAAATCTGAGACCACCGCTGAACACATGAGTTTATTCTTTCTTTAATCAGATACTAACTTTGGCCAGCACGATCCACCAGAGAAAGTTAGTTTTTGACCGCAAATAAAATAATTAAGTGACAATTATTTTATTGTAGTATTCATAACTTCTAAAAGGTAACTCGGATTAAAAATCCGAGAGTACCGCTGGGTTTTTTGGGTTGTGTTTCACAGAGGTAGAGCCTAAACTTGACTGGCGCGAGTCGAGGGTGACTGTTAATAATTTTCCAATCTTTTTTTTGGGTGCGTTCAGTAAACACGCGAGCAACGTTTTATAACTTTTGAACTGGTGCTCGGAATTGAAATCCAAGGGCACCATTAAACTCACAACGCTAGTTTTTGCTTAAGGATACTTTCACCTCGATGACAGTTGGTCGAGGGTGAAAGTTAGTTTTTGGATTTTTCATGGAATTTATAAATTAAAATAATTTTTTTTATTTTATTTTAAGCTTCCATGTGGATATTTCAGGTGGGTTCCACCGGAACTAAAACTCCAGGTGGAAGTTGGAAGTGGGGAACACCAGATCTTAACCTCCCATGAGAGGTTAAGGTGGTGGGGATCACCCGAACCATAACCTCCAATGAGAGGTTATAGTAGTGGGGACCACCCGGGATGAAACCCCCCTTTAATTATTAGAAGCTCTCAACTCCCACAATTAATGAGGGGGAACCTCTTGACTTCCTCCACCTTAAATTGTGCCAACACACATACCATTAATCTTGCCAACACACCGCATCGTTGCGCCAACGTAAATTAATTGGCTTGCCCTTTTTTAAATTAAGTAACAAAATCGTTGGAATTTATGAGGGTTCCTGATAAATGAACCATCATAAATTCCAACGATCATTGATTACCTCTCCCCATCTTCTATATATATAGAGTTTGGGAGGTGGATTTGGGATGGCTTCACTAAGCGATGAAGCACTGGTAAAGTGATGTGATGCCCAACACTTGGAATATTATGCTCTCCAACGAAGAATGTGTTCTCCCAACAAAGAATGCTCTCCTGATAAAGAACAACCCCAACTTCTAACTTCTTCATCACGACTTCATACCAACGTAGAGCGTCTTTCATGAGCTGACACAACCCGGGATTGGAAGTGTGCATGGAGGACGTGACGAATGACGATTCTCCTTCATCTTCTTCCTGTGAATTCACCGACAATGACCGACGATTAAAGGTAGGGGTTCAATTTTTATCTAATTGTGATCTTTCCCATGTTTTTCCTATCTCTAAAAATGAAGAACGAGGGTTGTTGTGCTTAATACTTGCGATCCAATTGATACCACCCTAACCGCACAGGGTGCGGGCCAAACCAACATGGCCCTATCCCTCTGCCGATCTTGTTTATGGTAATCATTGGCATGGTGATGAAGCAATGATGTGATTAATGTGAAGGAAGAAAAAGGCCGCGCTCCCCACATCCACCGTGATCTGCGCCACCCCCATGACACACTTGTGATCCTGGAAAAACACCGCCGGCCCACGCTGGCCAGATCCGCGCCGAACCGGCCTCCAACACGCCTTGTCCAGCCTGCATGATGCCCCGCGTGGCCTGCCCACAACTCGCGCGGCCTGCCCGTCACCCCTCCAGCTTTCCCACGGCCTCCTGATCACCCTACCCGGCCTGCCAGTAGCCTCCAGTGCACCTCGCTGGCCTGCCCGCGGCCTCCAGAGCGCCCATCGGCCTACCCATCTTCCTCGCTAGCCTACCCGGGCCACACCCCGGCTCCTGGCCGAATTGGCCGAGCATCGCCGGCCTTTCGAGCCGACCCGCGGAGTCCTTCACAGTGTCACTGGATGAACCACCTCAGCCTTCTGGGCCAAGTCACCCAAGCTGCGCCCCTCGCGGCGTTGGCCGAACAGGCCCCCGGCCTTCGGGCCGAGCCACCTACGTGGCGACCTTCGGGCTGAATCGCCCTTGTAGTGCGCCGGGATGGGCCCAGTGGACGAAGCTTACAAGCCTAGTGGGTCGGGTCAGACCCAGCGGGTCTGACCGAGTTGACCCAGACCGGTTCGGCCTAGTCTGGGTTGTGCCGAGTTGGTCTGATCGGGTTGGATCGGGCCCAAGCCCATTACAGACACTGTCACTTCCTTTGGTCGTATCTTTGGCACCAGACCACCATTTGAAAAACCATCAATGACGATGGTTTTGTTTGAGCACGGCGGTATCTTTGAGTATACCCCACTGGAGTTCGGGGTAATGTTGAGATATAGTCAGGTTGGATCGTACACGAATCCAACCGGGCCCCCGACACTAAAAAGCTAATAACTCACAGACCGGACGTCTGATTGACACTCCGTCTATTGCGTTGAGACCCCTATGACGAGACGGACCTTTGAGATACTTCTTCATTGGAATTGGTGGCAGTTGACGTGTCAAAACTTGGATTGGGGAGCATACCCTCTCAGAATCAAGCGTGCTTTTTGGAAACCCTGTGGCTAGCTGTGCACTGACGACTGTTCTTGGATCATGTGTTGGTCCGACAGTTCTGACTTCTGTTCCTAGATCAGTTGTTGGTCTGACAGAATAGCTGGACCCTGAAGACTATTCCTGGATCATGTGTTGGTTAGACAGTCCTAACTTCTATTCCTGGATCATGTGTTGGTCCAACAGAATAACTGGTCCTGGATCATGTGTTGGTCTGATAGCTCTGACGACTGTTCCTGGATCATGTGTTGGTCTGACTGTTTTGACTTTTGTTCCTGGATCATGTGTTGGTCCGACAGAATAGCTGGTCCAGGATCATGTTTTGGTCCGACAGCTCTGACGACTGTTACTGGATCATGTTTTGGTCCAAAAATTCTGACTTCTATTTCTAGATCATGTGTTGGTCCGTTAGAATAGCTGGTCCTGGATCATGTCTTGGTCCAACAACTCTGATGATTCAGTGGCTATAACTTATCATCTCTATCTCTCTACATAAGTCGTATACCTATGTGAGCTGAGTCAGTAACTCTTGTATTTCCTTACGATTGAGATGAATTACTTGATAACTTAGGTATATATATGGGCATATACCTAAGTGGGGTTATCTGTTGATTTCATACTTTGTGGTTTATCCTTGTTGGATTTTCTGATACCTTGAGGGTCTTGGGGTCCCTACTGAGTATCATTATAATCACCCTTGCACAGGCTTTGCCCGCACCTTGTTGTGTTGGTTGAATATGATGGACAACGTTGACCAAGGCTGAGTGGAAAGGATTGGACTGTACCTGGAGGTGGACCACACGACATGACAATACTCGGAGGAGACAGACGAACATGGAGTGCTATAGAGGCCTTCTGCACTTACTCTTTAGGTAGGAATTCCCGGTGGACAATCCAACAGCTCTTTACCTTTCTTCAGTTTTACTTGTTTTTTAGTTTCCTTGTACCTTACAGTTGGGCTCATATTTCCGACCCCATTTAATGTACAACACTCTATTTGTATACAGTTTTTACTTAGTGTTTGCTTCCATTTTGTACTCTATTTGTGTGTGTTTACTGATTATTAATGCGATGCCTTCCTAGTTTTGGGGATTTTTTCCTTTGGTGCTAGTCGGAAGCCCCTGGCCTATGGAAGGAGGGCTTGGGGTAGTCACGACACGGGCCCTCGAGGACGGGTCATGATATCAATGTTCATCTTTATCCTCATATTTAAATCTCACGATGTCAATGTATTCATATTCCTCCTCAGCATCATCATTTTCCATATGAGTTTCAACTTCATCATCTCTTGTCATTTCAAATTAATTTGTAACATTATTGACATCATTGTCACCATCCACCCCTTACTATGGGGTATCATCATCAATATTTTTGTCTCTTTGTGAAAAATATGGATTTGGAGCAGTCTCTTAAAAATTTTCAATTCCTTCCACATCAGTGGAACCACATTAACATTGAGTAAACCTATTTTCACAAGATTTAATTTTTATTATGATCCACCAATAACTCAACTCTCTTGAAGTATCAAAATATTTTGAATAAAAAAATTTATGTGCCTAATGAGCCAATAAAAATGGTTCATTTACTATAAAAATACTTATATATTTAATATCAATGATTCTATGGGTCAGATGATCACAGATGACTCTCTCAGTATTCAAACACTAACATTTAAACATCATTACGTAATGCATTCCCTCATAATATAGTTCAATAATTTCTCAAAACATTTCATGAATCTAAACATCAGTTTCTCTATGAAGAGATCCTCTCTAGAAAACACCATTATTGATTGTTTTTTTGATTCCCCATATGCATGCCTTTGAAATTGAAAACCATTCACCACATATGAATTATAAGATTTAACCATTTTTGATGGTGGGTAACTCAATAAACAAAATAGATTATCAACTTTATCAGCATGTTGGGATAATGAATATTTTTTAAAACAATTATCTATATAATAGAAAATAAATTGAGTTTATATATTAAAACAAAAATAATTTATGTTACCAATTTTTGAAACCAAAAGGAAATGTTTTTTGTTTCAACTTTCTTTAAGAGTAGTTGTTGTAATTTATGGAAGTTTTTTCTTGATATGATTATCATATAACCTACAAATAAAATAAGATTAATTTACTATAAAACAAATTATAGAATAAGTGATGGAAGAACTCACAGTAAAAATGGTTTCATTTCTTCATAGTTAAGCGAAACATATGTATGATCACTATGATGTTCATCATCTAAAATCTAGTGTTCATGAACTCCACCAAATCCACATTCAGGTTCTTTGAAAATTTATAATTATTTTCCCATTTCATTGTCAAAGTTTCCTTATTTATAGACCATACATTTATGTTTTAATGAATATTCAGATTGAAAGTAATGGGAGTATAAAAATGAAATTTCTTCTTATAAATAAACTTTTGTAATTGAACTTTCATTCGATGCTTTTTTGCATTCTTTTTCTCTTCAATTTCTGAATACATATCTTGAATGGGTACATCAATCAAAACTATACCAGACCTCTACATTTTTCTTCATGTGGGAAAATTTAATATCAAATGTTTCATTGAGTCAAAAAAAGTCAGCGGAAAGATTTTTTCCAGTTTATATAAAATTAAAACAACATCTTCTTACAGTTTTCTTAATGAAATTTAGTCACTTGTCACCACACAAATGTCTCAGAAAAAAATATAATATGTCTGTTCGCACATCTAAATCATATAATTCATCAAAAATCTTAATCTAATTTGAAAAATTCATTCCATCATAACATAAAACTCATGACTTTTTAATCCAGTAATGTGGCCATTTCTGACACACCTTCCCAAATTGGAAGTATAACCATCTGGAAGTCTCAAAGTGACAATCCATTGAAAAAATAGTAATTAATTATCTTTGAAAGTGAAATTTGAAAATTTATTGACAAAAATATCCTTTCTGTTCTGAAAAAATATTATTTAAAATTTAAAACCTCTAAAATATTAAATATTTTTTAAATAATAGTTGAAATTTAAAAAGGAATCTTTAAAACATTAAGTGTTCATGAAAGAGGAAGAGTTCCATTCATGCCAAATATGTTAAAAAAATATTCCTTTCACATTTATTATAAGAAAATTTAAAAAAGACCATGTTTGTAAAATGAATAGAAGATTCATTTCAAAACTTTTTTAAAAAATCCAATCAAGGGGAAAATTTACTTTATAAAATCATAGTAATTGTTTTCTGAAATCATTTTTATAAAACCAAGATTTAGAAGAAGGATTTTCGATAGAAGATAGAAAAGAATTCAAATTTTATTAAAAAAAATTCTCAATAATTTCAAGTAACAAAGAGAGGAAATTGGAACTATTACTCAAATACATCATGAATATTCTGAGGAGAATAAAATTTATGGTTCTTATTAAACAATGATCAAATAATTTCATTTAATGGAAATTCATGCATAAACAATCCCGATTAAAATTAGATTGAAACATAAACCCTTACATCTTTGGATACTTTTGAATCATAAAATCCCATGAATGAAGTAGATAAATTATAACATAAATCTCATTATGTAGGAAGTATTCATGATATTGTATGTAAAGGGGAAGTATGCACATCATTAAAAATAAATTAGGTGCATAAAATATCATGTGTATCAAAGAATAATGTTTTAGATGAAACCCTTAAAAAGTTCGTATCATTGATTTGGGAGTCAATAAATGAGGTGATTATGCAAAAAAAATTTATATCTACAAAAATAAAAGTTTAAATACAACATTAAGCAATCAAAAGTTTATTCGCAATTTTTTTTTTCACAATATAATCAATGAAGTAGTCATATAACTGAATCAATGGAAATTGAGTTAAGAAACCCCTTGTACTTCATATTAGTTGAGTAATCTTTAAACTCCAAAATAACAAATAACAGAATCATATAATTTTTTATAAGATCATATATTATCTTTTTATAACATCTTATTACCTATTCTTTGATAATATTTCATTATCACCATTGTTTCAGGTATTAATTACCCTGTTTTCTCCTATATGTTTCATCTTGAATCTTGCAGATCTTGAACATAGGTTATAATTACATCATCTCAGGAATGAAATAAACATCATTTTTTTCATTAGATAAATCTTTATAATAATAATTTAATTTCTAACATGTAGAATGGATCCCATCACTTCATGGAGATGGTAGGTCATACATATGCATGAGTGACATTATCATTTTCGCAATGGGTGAAAGGGTAAGGAAGTGGATTGAATATTAATTTCCATAAATAATTATAAATTCATATATATCAAATATATTTATTAAATTTATCCCTTTTTACCTTCAATTTAAATCATAAGTGAAAAATTAATCACACACTACTAGAAAATGGAACATTTGCGACAAAATCCCATCGCAAATGACCCATTACAGAAAATGGTGTTGTAAAAAGAAACTATTTGTGACGAGATTCTCATACATTGAAAATAGATTCCTCATGGTTTTTTAAATAATTTTTTTGTGATGGGACTCATCATAAATTATATAAAAATTAAATAAAATAAAATTGAATAAAATAATAACAATCTTAATAATAATATAATATTAATACTAATGAAAGAATAATATTAATATTAGAAGAATAAAATAAATTATAAAATAATAAAATAATAAAATAATATTCATATAATAATAATAATAAAATTTATAATGTAATAATAATAATATTATTAATATTAATAATATTATATTATTAATATTACTAATATAATAAAAAATTAAAAAAATAATGAAAAATTCAATATCCGTGAAAAATATAAAAAAATAAAAACAAAAACAAAAAAATAAAATAAAATAAAACAAAAAAACATTAATTGAAGTAATAAAATAATAAAAAATTAAATAAATAATAAAAAATGTAATATTTAAAACAATATAAAAACACAAAATATAGAAATATCGATAGTTAATATTCCAAAAAAATTACAGTAAAATGTTTTATGATAAACAATTAATATATCATTGAGGGGGAGGGTTGCATGGAGGAGATGGAGGAGATGGTGGAGGGAACTCCATACCTAAACCACAAGTCATACATTACATGTAATCCAAATTCTCCTACTCCTGTTGCTACCGCAATTGACACATCTCCTCCTCCATCTCTTCTTCCTCCTACTATTACTGCCATTGTAGGAGCTCATCCTACTGTTGCAGCTACCATTGATGCATCTTCTTCTACTACCTATGGATACTCTTTATAATCTCACTCTGAGATTGTAGCTTCTCTTGAAAATTTGTAGAAGATGATGATGACTCCCCTATGAGATCCTCTCAAGTTGGATGCCAATATTGCAGCGGTACCATAATAATCCATGGGAATCAATCGAAGAGCTAATTCAAACAACTCATTCTTTCTCAAAGGCATACTGGGTTGCCTGCATCCATGTTTTCTCCTCAAATTGGTGGGAATTGGTCTTTGTATCAGTCTTGACCTAACTCTCAGTCTGTGTCTGAGACATCTCGACCACATATGACTCCTTCAATTGTAATTTAAAATTTAAATAGTTAAAATATTATTTGTAGTTATAATTTAAACTCAAAAAGGAAATATACTAAGCACAATATGACCCTAACAAGCTCATATAATCTCGTCAGTGGTCGGATCATTGTACATCCTCATGTAAACATCAAAATCCATAATATCAAGCTATTTGGCTGCCTATATGGATATAAAATAAACTGTTTACATTTAATGTTCTATAAAATATTTAGAAAAACTACATACCATATTCTCCCAATGAAAACTGAATATACGACTGCAGTCTCGATGTGTCAGATCCTATCTCCCCTAATTTTGTCGAACTACCGATGATCTCCATTGAAAAAAACTACCCAACCACTATGAACATAATCCATTCCAAACCTGAGATGAAATGTAATGAGGTCAGTGGGCATGATAAGACTCCTCAAACTCTATAACTTCTTCTTTCTTCATTTCTTTATTTTTTAAATTATACAAAAAATGACTGCAATGCTGACACATAGTCCTCTGCCATGCCTTCCAGACAGCGTCACTCATGCTCTCACAGATGGGATACCATAAACCATACAAATAATTTATAATATCAAATTATTAATTAAATTAATTTTAAAATAAATATTATTTATATATGTACTGGTCAATGGTCGAACATGTGGTGTTACACATAAACTAGAATCTGATATCATGAGACCCATGATTTAGAAACATAATTGTGCGATATAGAGATCCCATGTTTAGTAGCTATATGTGTAAAGCTATAAAAAAGAAAAAATAATCAAACAATTAGTATATTAATAAATTTTTGAAAACTAACTAAAATACATAGGGAAACAAACCTATGCACATGTGGATTGAAGGAAAGACATGGACATATCTTGGGGATAGGGTTACGAATCATCAATTGTGAAAGACCACACCCCCTCCGAGTCCCACCCTAAACCACCGATAGTATGAGGGTCAAATGATCCAACGTCCTGGTTGTCCAATGGTTGATCAGATTCCAGCAACAGACAATACATATCCTCATCCATTTGATACATGAAATGAATATTGTTAGAAAACACTTTAAAAAATTATTATATATAGATATATATTATATATGATTATAACTAGTATTTAACCATTTCAATGTTCATCTTCATCCTCATCTTCATATTTGAAAATGTCAACATCTTCATATTTGTCTTTAGCATTGTCATTTTCTATATGAGTTTCAATTTCATCATATCGCATCATTTAATATTCATTTGTAACATCATTGACATCATCTTCACCATCAACCCTTAACTGTGGGGTGTCAAGATCAATATTCATGTCTCTTTGTGAAAAAGATAGATTTGGAGGAGTCTCTTGAAAAATTTCAATTACTTCCACTTCAGCGGAACCACATTAACTTTGAGTAAACAAATTTTTTTAAGATTTAATTTTTATTATGATCCACCAATCACTCAACTCTCTTGAAGTATCATAACACTACAAAAACAATACATTAGAGGGGGTTATTTAGTGGGGGTAATGAATAACCCCCTCTAAATTCATTTTCTGTGCAATTAGAGGGGGTTCTCCATAAGCCCCTCTAATCATTGAATTTAGAGGGGGTTATTAACCCACTATAAATTCATTTTCTATAAAAATTAGAGGGGGATTTTGTACAAACCTCGCTAATCATCGAATTTAGTGGGTGTTAAGGAACCCCCTCTAATTTTTTTAACATTATTTTTTTAATATAAATTTGGATTTTAGAGGGGGTTCAAAACCCCCTCTAATGTCTTAAATTAGAGGGGGTTCAAAACCCCCTCTAATGTCTTAAAATTAAAGGGGATTCAAACCCCCCTCTAATTTAAGATATTATAGGGGTCGTGAACCCCCACTATTTTTTTAAATGAAACACCCATAATATATATATAAAATTAAAACACAATATATAAATGTATTTAAATACATTATATGAACATGTTATATTTAATTTTTAAATGATTGTATTTAAGTGTATTTACATATATACATAAATTCAACTTTATAATATTATGCACATTAACATATATATTTATTTGTATAAATTGTATTTCATATAATATTAATTATTTTTAATATAAATGAATAAATATTATATATATATATATATATAATTTATTTAAAAAATATATCATATAAAAACTCAATATTGTAGTTTTTATAATTTATATTATAATAATAACAAATATAATTTTAAAATAATATTTTTATGATTTTATGTTATATATATTTATTAATATATGAAATTTAATTTATATAAATAAATATATATTAATTTACAAAATATTATACAATTATATTTTTTTGAAATACTTATATATTAATGTATATGATAATAAATATATGTATTGAAATACATTATATAAATATTTTTATAAATAGTATTTTATATATTATTAATTATATATATTTTTAAATTTTATTTCATATAATATTTATTATATATAATATAAATTTTAATTATATATAATATAAAATTGTATTTCAAATAACAATATATATAAATTTGAATAAATCATACTTCATATGAAATCAATTATATATAATATAAATATTTGTATACATTGTATTTCATATAGTAATAATTATATATTTATAATATTATACTATTTATAAAAATAAATATATATAATAATTTAAATAATAATAATATATGTATTGAAATACATTATATAAAAATATTTTTAAATACCATATATAAATATATTAATTAAATACTTATATATATATTCATTAAATAAATAAGTATATTATATATAAATTTTTATTTAAGCATATAATAATTTACATAAATATATACTATAATTGTATTATATATTATATATGTATGATATAAATCATAAAATAAATGTATAGTATTTATAAATCCAACATATAATTTTTATTGTTTAAAAACTAGGTGTGATAACAATAATAATAGTTAATTAAATATATGTTATAATTATATTTTATCTAAAAATATTATAAAAACACATAAATAAACACACACAAAAATAAATGTATTAATAAATATATATTTATATATGTAAATATAATTATTTAAATATATCATACGAATAAACATGTATATAATATATAAATACGTTTTTAGGTATATAAATAATTTATATGAATATATTTGTAAATATATAATCATATGAGTATATACATATAAATATATAGTTAATATATATTTATATAAGTTATATATTTAAATGAATTTAAATCTATTATCTAAATAATATTTATTAGAATAGACAGTAATATATATATATATATAAACATATTGATGTATATTATAAAACATAAATTCGAAATTTTGTAGTGGTACTAAATGGTTTGATGTGTGCTTAAGGACTAATTGATCCGAGTTCGAAACCGTACAAATAGATTTTTTTTAAACAGGGTGGACTTCCCGGCGCATCACGGTGCATGGGAGAAAAGAGGGAGGGCTTGGGGGACACAGGTGAGGTGACACTAATGTGGGAGATTGGAGGTCTCAGGGGACAGGAGGGCGGGCTTGGGGGACACTAGTGAGGCGATACTAGCATGGGATAATGGAGTGCTTGGGAGACACAAGCGAGGAAACACTATCATGGGAGAATAGGGGGCTTGGCGGAAGAAGGCGTGGGACACAGGCGAGGTGACACTATCATGGGAGAATGGAGGGCATGAGGGACATAGGCGAGGTGAAACTAGCATGGGAGAATGGAGGTCTCAGGGGAACACATGTGAGGTGGCCTTGGGGGATAGGAGGGAGAGTAGGGGAATGTGAGAGAGTGTAGGAATGAACATGAGGGAGAGTAGGGTAACATGAGAGAGCGCATGCATGGACAGGAGGGAGAGAGTGGGCTAGGAACCAGATGGAGAGGTGGGGTGTGTGAGAGTGTGGGCAGATAGGCTGGTGGACACTTGTGTGATATCTTTGAAAAAAATGAAGCATTAGGGGCGGTTTTCACAACCTCCCTAAATATTTCACATTTAGGGGCAGTTAAAACTGCCCCTCAAGCCCTCCATTTTAAGTGGTTGTGATTCAAACTACCTTTAATGGATGGATTTTTTATAAATTTATGACAACATTATAGGGGGATTAAACCCCTTCTAATAAAATCGTCGTCAAAGTCATATTGATTTTAATAGCGGTTCCTCAAAACCGCCACTAATATCAGTGGGAGGGTAAATTAGTGGAGGCTACCTATAACCACTACTAATGTCTTTAGAAGGGGTTACAACCCCTTTTAAAGTTAATAATAACCTCCTCTAGACTCAACATTTTTTAGTACAATATTTTGAATAATAAAATTGATGTGCCTGATGAGCCAATAAAAATGGTTCATTTACTGCAAGAATAATTTTATATTTTATATCAATGATTCCATGGGTCAGATGAATATGTAATCCTCTCTTATTATTCAAGCAATTACATTTAAACTTCATTATGTAATAATTTCATAGATAACATAGTTTAATAATTTCATCCAACATTCCATAAAATTAAACTTCAGTTTCTCTATGATGAGATCCTCTCAAGAAAACACAAATATTCATTGTTTTTTTGATTCCCCATATTCATGTGTATGAAATCAAAAACCATTCACCAATATTCATTATAAGATTTAAGTATTTTTTATGGTGGGTTATTCAACAAAAAAAAAATCAATTATCAATTTTATTAGCATGTTGAGATACTGGAAAATTTGTAATAAAACAATCAATATAATAGATAATAAATTGATTTTATATATTAAACCAAATATAATTTATGTTACCTATTTTTGAAACTAATAGGAAATGTTCTTTTATCTACATTCTTCAATAGTAACTGTTGTAATTTTTGGAAGTTGTTTCTTGATATGATTATCATATAACCTAAAAATAAACTAAGATTAATTTATTATAACAAAAATTATAGAATAAGTGATTGGAGCACACACATAACAAATGGTATCATTTCTCCACAGTTGAGTGGATCATATATATGACCACTATGATGTTCATCATCATAAATCTAGTGTTCATGAATTCCACCTAATCCATATTTAGTCTAATTGAAATTTTATAATTATTTACCCATTTTATTTTCAAAATTTTTCTCTTTACAACCAATACGGTTGTGTTTTGAGGGATATTTAGATTGAAAGTATTGGGAGCAAAAAATAGAAATTTCCTCTTATAAATAAACCTCTATAAGTGAACCTTCAGCTGATGTTTATTGTGTCCTTTTTTTCTTCAATTTCATCATGCATCTCTTGAATGGGTACATCCATCAGAACTATACCAGAACTCCACATTTTTCTTCATGTTGTAAAATGTAATATCAAATTTTTCATTGAGTCAAAAAAATTTGGTGGAAATATTTTTTCCAATTTACATAAAATTCAAACAACATATTCTTGAAGTCTTCACAATGCATCATAATCACTTGTCACCACACAAATATCTCAGAAAAATATGATATGTCTGTTAGCAAATCCCAAATCATATAATTCATTACAACTCTTAATCCAACCAAAAAAATTCATTCCATTATAACATTATAGTCAAGACATTTTAATCTGGTAATATTACCATTTCTGACACATCTTCCCAAATTGGAAGAATAACAATGTAGAAGTCTCAAAGCTACAATCCATTGAAAAAATAATAATTTATTCTCTTTGAGAGTGTATAACTCATAAATCAAGGGTTTCAAATAAACATTAATATTCTTTTTCAGATGTCTTGAAATTAATAAGGTTAAAAATACATATGGTTCTTTCATCAACCTCCAAGGAGGAAAATTCTACAGAGTTATAAAGGCAAACCAACATGAATATATTCTATCGCAAGAACCAAATGGACAAAAACCATCAGTATAAAGACTCAATAACACATTTTGGGCTTTTAAATCAAAAGACATATGCACTTGGTCAAAATTTTTCCATGAATCACAATTAGAGGAATGATTTAAGCTTTTACCACTTAGAATATTGGTTTTATTTCTTGACTTCAGCCGATGCTTTATAACACAATTTTTTTTAAATTTCTACATGCATATCTTGAATGGGTACATCCATAAGAACTATACCAGACCTCCACATTTTTCTTTATGTGGAAAATGTAATATCTAATGTTCCATTGAGTCAAACAAATCCGGTGGAAATATTTTTTCCAATTTACATAAAATTAAAACAACATCTTCTTGATGTATGCTTAATGCGTCGTAGTCACTTTTCACCACACAAATGTATCAGAATTTTTTTGGATGTCCATTAGCACATCCCCAGTCATATAATTCATTAAACCTCTTAATCCAGTTGGAATAATGTTTTCCATTATATCATGAAAGTCATGACTTTTTAATGTAGTAATATGCTATGTTTGACACATCTAACCAAATTAGAAACATAACCATATGGAAGTATAAAAACATCAATCCAATGAAATAATAATAATTTATTCTCTTAGGAGATTGTATAAGCTTCTGTTGGCTTCACTAATTTTTATAATATGACATTTTTGAACGGTTCAAGTTATGGTCGCCTGCAAATTTGGGCAAGATCTAATCGTGCCTTTACATTATCATTGGTCTTACCAGGAGTATCCAAAAAATGTATGAAATAAATTATCAATACAGTTATTTTCAATATTCATGACATCCAACATGTCATGGACCAACAAATTAGATCAATATAAAAGATCCCAAAAAATTATACATTTTATCCAATTGTGTTCTTTCCCAAAGCAATCAATTTTCTATTGGTTTATTATCACTCCAAATTTGATGGGATTTAATGAAGAGACAATTGATTTTACGTCTTTACCTGAGATCATTGTCAAAGGTTCATATCATTCAACTATGCCTTTTCACAATCGATATTTGTTCCTCTGAAAAGAATGATCAGTTGGAAGGAATCTGTGATGACATTAGAAAAAAAGGTTTTTTTTCCATTGAAGAGTCTAAACACATTGTTTTCTCTCATACTGTATGAAAATGATCTTGGACCGTGTTTACTCTAGCCTGATTACATTCCATATGCTAAGAAGATTCTAATTTCCCAAATCAATACAGCTTTTAACAAGAAATTTTGTGCTTTTAACAAGAAATTTTGTTTCGCAGCATCATCAAATATACTAACACCATTAAACCACAATGAATTTAACTCACCAATCAATGGTTTCAAATAAACAAAAAATATTCTTTTTTGGATGTCCTAGAATTAATAATTTCAAAAAAATATTTGTTTCCTTTATCAAAATCCAAGGACCTCAATTGTACAGAGTTATAAAGATATACCAACAAGAATACTGACTATCGTAAGAAACAAATGGACAGAAACTATCAGTAGAAAGACCCAAAAACAAGATTTGGGATTATAAAGAAAAATATAGATGCACTTGGTCAAAATTTTTCCATGAATCACCATTTGAGGGATGATTAAATATTTTACTAGTTGGAATATTAGTTCAGTCCTATGACTTCAATCGATGCTTTGTTACGTACTTTTTTTCTTCAATTTCTGCATGCATCTCTTGAATGTGTACATCAATAAGAACGATACTACACCTCCCCATTTTTATTCATTCAGAAAATGTAACATCAAATGTTCTATTGAGTGAAATAAATCTGGTGGAAATATTTTTTCCTGTTTACATAAAATTATAAAAACATCTTCTTGCAGTCTTCTTAATGAATCATAGTCACTTTTATCCTCAAAAACCTCTCACAAAAATAATGATAATTTTGCTAGAAAATCCCAAATTATATAATTCATAAAAACTATTAATTAAATAGGAAAAATTCACTCAATTATAACATGATCATCATGAATTTTTAATCTGCTAATATGACCATATCCGACACATCTTCCCAAATTAGAAGCATAACCATATGGAAGTATCAAAGCTGCAATACACTGAAAAAATAATAATCGATTCTATTTGGAGATTTTATAATCCTATTTTGGATTTATTAACTTGTATGATATGAAATTTTTGAACAGTTTAAGTTCTGGTCGCCTAAATATTTGGAAAAGATTTACTCATGCCTTTACATTATCTTTGGTTATACCCGGTGTATCCAAAATGGTCTAAAATAAATTATCCAAATAATTTTTCTCAATATTCATGGCATAGAACATGTGATGGACTAACAAATCATACCAATATTAAAGATCCCAAAAAATGATTCGTTTTATCGGATTGTATTTTTTCCCAAAGCCATCAATTTTCTATTGATTTATTGTAGGTCCAAATGTGATGGGAGGTAACGAAGAGATAATTGATTTTAACTCTATACATGTGATCATTATTGGAGGTTCATGTCTTTAAATTGTTCCTTTTTTGAAATAATATTTTCTCTTCTGAATGGGATGATTAGTTGGAATGAATCTACGATGATAGTTAAAAAAACAAGTTTTTATCCATTTACGAGCATAAATGCTTTCATGTTGCTCATATAGTATGAAAATGATTTTAGACCATGTGTAATCCATCCATATAATATTCCATATAATGGGAAGTCACTAATTTTCCACATCAATTTAGCTTTCAGCAAGAAATTTTGTTTCTTAGAAACATCAAATGTTCAGACACCGTTACTCCACAATGAATATAATTCATCAATCAATGGTTGCAAATAAATATTGATATTCTTTTTTGGATGTCCTAAAATAAATAAGGATAAAAAGATATTTGGTTCCTTCATTAATATATGGGGTAAATTGTTCGGAGTTATATAGAATGGATAAAATGGATACTGACTACAGTAAGAACCAAATGGATATAAACTATCATTAGAAAGACCCAATCACACATTTTGATCTTTTAAAGAAAAATATGGATGCACTTGGTTAAAATGTTTCCATGAATCACCATCAGAGGGATGACTTAAGGTTTTAATTATTGGAATACTGGTTTTTTATGACATCAATGTCGTTGTGGTCTGAGAGGAATTATTTATTACTAATTATTAGAATTTAATACTAATTATTACTAATTTATTCCTAATAATAAATAAATAATTACTAATTATTAAAATTTATTTCTAATTATTAGAATTTATAACTAATTTTTAGAATTTATTCCTAATTATTAGAATTTATTCCTAATTATTATAATCTATTCCTAATTATTAGAATTTATTCTTAATTATTAGTAATTACTGCAATTTATCACTACTTATTGAAATTTATTACTAATTATTGCAATTTATTATTAATTATTTCAATTTATTAGTAATTATTTCAATTTATAACTATGTACCACAATTTATTACTAATTATTACAATTTATTAATAATTATTACATTTTTTTACTAATTATTACAATTTATAACTAATTATTATAATTTTTTACTAATTATTACAATTTTTTACTAATTATTACAATTTAATAATTATTATTATACTTTAATACTAATTATTTTTAATTAATAATAATTAATATAATATTTATTAATCAGTATTAATTTATACCAATCAAATATAATTATTTGTTAAAATAAACATAAATAATGATAAATTAAACTATATAATTATAATTTAATTTACCTGTATCTAATTAAAAATAATTACAACTAAAATAAAACAATTATTAATTAAAAAATAAAATAAATAGATAAATACCCTAAAACTGAAGCTTTTGAAGGATATAAGCTATGAATAATGCCCCAATAATAAAATTTTTAAATATAAATATTTTTGAGAGAAAAGATTCTACTCGAGAGAGAGAGAAGTATAGAATTGAGTATAATGAGGAAAACCAGATGGGGATATATAGATGTTAGAGTAGTTGCGACAAGATCATTTGCGATGAGACTACTGTTGCAAATAGTACCATTCGTGATGGGTCCTATTGCTAATGTCCACTAGTCCTATAAATTAGGGTCAATGGTTAAAGTGTATTTTACAACATTCCACACTACAAAATACAACCATCTGACATTGATTTTATGATAGGATATAAATCCTATCAGAAAATCTAAAAATGACGCCGAGTATTTTCCATGGGCTACTATAGCCCGTCACAAATAACCTTTCCTGCAGTTTTCCATGCATGTTGCCAAAACCATATTTTATACGATGATATGGTGTGACCTTGGAAAAAATCCCTTCCAATGGACTATTTGTGATGGGTCAGTGTCCCATTGCAAATGAACCATTCCAAATTCTGACTTTTCCCGTATTGATATCCCTTTGCTAGGCGGTAGCCCACTATATACATTAATGACATTATCAATTATTTAGGGGATGGTGAGGTAAGAAAGTATATGATATATTTATTTTATATAATTATTAATAATTCATTAATATAATATAAAAATATCAAAATAAATATTTTTACCTTCTATGTAAAGCGTATGTGAAAAACGAATCACATCGCTTCGTGAGTTGGTCGTCGACCGTACACATGAACGTCTTTATCGCATTCTCCATTGAATGGAAAGTAAGAATGTATATATGATATTATAATTATATAAGTATAATTAAATCATAAATATATTATATAATAATTATAAAGATCATTTTATCCATCTATGAGAAGAGGTGATGGAAAACGAATTTGGTCGGTTCGTGAGACGGTAGTCCACCATACACACGATCAAAAGTTTTTTTCCCATTTCAGGGATGCTGAGATGATTTTAGGCAATTAACATAAAATAATAAAATATAATTTTATGTAATTTAATGTTGTTTTAATATCATCATGTTTTAATAATATTTTATTGAATTGAAAGAATAAATAAAATAAAATCATTGGTTAAAGATGTCAGCTCTTCTTCGGACAACTTCTTTTGGTTTGCACCAAAGCCTTCCTAGGTTGAATTTATAACCGAATTAAGGATTATAATATTAGTTTAGGGAATTAGGTATGTTATTTTGGAAGTTATTCAATGATCCTTATGGGTTTTAAAGTGTGTAATGAAGATGAGAGGGGGTTTCCTTTTATATGTGGGGGAGAGGACACTATAGGAATTTTTGAAAACAAATATTTCCAACCACGTTTTCCTCATTTAATAAGGACAAAAGATTGACCATTTATGATCATTAGAATATATAATGGAGAAATATGACCATAAAATAGGAAATATATAAGTTCTGGGACATTTTTACCACTTGTATTTCTAGTTTAACCCATGGTATACCCATTTTTACCTGAATCGAGGTAAATAATTTTACTATTTTTACTCTTCATAATGGTAAAAAATTATGTTTAACTTATCAAATAATAAAAATTATTATTATTCCAAATATGAAATAAATTCTACCAAAATAAACCCACATAAGTGTAAGAGTTTATTTTAATATTAAACTCTTATAGATGTCAAGAAAATCGTTTTTCATAAGGAAAACATTCTAAATTTTAAAGAGTTTTTACATCAAAATTCATTATAAAATTTATTCCAATAACCTAAATTTGTTAAATTGTATTATAATTGAGCTGATTTTACTGGAAAAATAATTTAATATAAAATTTACATTTTTTAATAATTTAAACTAAAAGGTTGTTTTCAATAAATATCAGTATATTTCACTATTCGCCAAAAAATGTATCTTTTCAGAATATTCTAAAAAATATAGCCCAAGATAATTTTGACATGTATATTTTAAAAAATTAAGTATCTTTTTTCATATAAATTTTCTACAATTGGTAAAAATTAATTTTAAATTATTTTCTAAAAGTGCTATAAACCCGAATTTCAGAAAAAATTTGTTTTTCATAAAAACTTTCTTTCTCTTTAAAATGGTTCTTATTTTATTTATAATCAATATATATCCATTGAATTTATTTTTTTACATGAGTAAAAAATAAGTATCATAATTTAGTTAGTCATATCCATACATGCCAATTTAATGTCTTGGTTATAACAGTCATGTTTAGATAATAATATTTTAATAGAGTATAAAGTATCATTTAAAACTAGTGTTTCATGCATTCCAAGATATCACAGAGATTGCATTTTTTTAAAATGAAATATATCATAATGTCTCTGATAGTAAAATTATATTATAGTATGGGTTTTTCAGGTCATATATTATATCCAACACGGTGTTCCTCTTTTAAAATATCGAGTTTTTACAAAAGTAGTGTCAAGCTATGACATGTTGGGATAACGTTTGAGGGTGGAAGCTAATGGGATATGATATTGTCCTAGTTATGATAGAGAATTACCAAAACATTCAAATTCATTTTTAAATCCATGGAAAGTCAAAATAATATCTATGTAGATAATAATCGATAAGACCTGTATTTTAAGGTCAGAGATAAGGTGTCCCTTCATATTTCACCATAAAAGAAAGTCATGAGGTTTGGGAATAAGAGAAATATTATTCCTATATAAATCATCCCCTTTTAGATCCATGATCACATTGGAGTACTGACATTCTGACTATTAATTTAACCTAACCCATCTCAAGTACATTATGTTTTCCATATATCCCTATCGAGTAAGTACATACCAGAAAACTCACATGTACTGAATTTAGAGGTGGTACCATTGGAGGCAGACCTTTAATATTAGTGGAATCTGAAGAATATATTGTAACATAGAAAAACATTTATAAAAATCAAGAAAAATCCAATGGTAAAAGTTCAATGGTGAAACCATAAGTTTTAGGAAGCAACTTGAGAACTATAAGAGGTGATGAAACAGAAGTATGATCACCTGTTTTCACCTTAGTATGTAATATGAAATTTCAAGGGTGAAATTATTTGAAGGAGGAAGAATTTTATACCCTGATACTTTATGATATTTTTTTATTTTAATTAAATACAATATCTTTAATAGCTTTCAATGCACACAACAACGAGTTTAAATAAAACATGACACTATTAAAATATTATTATTTAAACATGGCCTTTATAACCTAGCAGTTAAGTTGGAGAGTCTGAACATGACTAACTAAATTTTAAAAATTATATTTCTAACACATGAATAAAATAAATTGAATAATTATCTACATAATAAAAATAAAATAAGAATAATTTTCAAGAAAAAGAAATGTTTTCTCAAAAACTGTATTTTTCTAAAATTTTGGTTACTCATTTTTGTGCACATAATTTAAATTTTTTTTTAAAAAAATTTATAAAATTTATTTTAAAAATTTACCATAAATTATTAAATCAAAATATCAATATTCACTTCTGGTTAAATTTTTAGTATTTTTCAAAAAATATTAATTTTTCAGTATATAGGTAAATAATAATATTTTTTATAAAACTTTTATTTATTTTTGATAAATTAAGTCCAATTATTATTTTAATTTTAATTAAAATTAACATAATTATTACTTATCCTATTGTTAATATGGGATAATCTTTTCCTTAAAAATCAATTTCTTGAAAAACTGTTTTTGACATGTTTGGGGGGTTTAATTTTAAGTAAAATTATGTCAATTCTATGAGATTAATTTTGAGAAATTAATTCCATATTTATAACCATATAAATATATATTATCTAATAATTTCAACTTAATTGTTTATCATAATGAATAGTTAAAAAGTAATAATTATTTACCGTTGTTTAGGTGAAAACAAGTTTTCCTGGGGTTAAACTAAAAATATAAGGATTAAAAATGGCACAGAACATGTCTACTAACAATTTAATAGTATTATTGAGAAAATATACATTATAATGGTCCCAAAACTTTCATTTTTTATACTTTTTCAATGAGAAAAATGTGGGTGGAATTCTTTCTATTCAAATATTTCAAGTGTGTCCTCTCTCCCACTTATTAAAGGCCACCCCCTATTCTCTCCTTAACAAACTTACATAAAATATTGGTTAAGACAAGTAATATCCAAATCATTTACATAATTCCACACCCTCATCCTAGAATTCTTTTTTTGGGCATAAATAAATCTTAGTAATATTTTTTGTTTAAACTAAAAGAAGTTGTCCAAAGAAGAGGCAACAACCTTAACCAAGATTTTTATTTTATTTATTCATCTACCTCATTAAATTATTATTAAATAATTATGATATAATAAATTTAGTATCTTACATTTTTTTATAGTTTTTATGTTAATGATATATCCTTAAACCATCTCATCGTCCCTCGAATGGGAAATAAAACTGTTGATCATGTGTACGCTAGACTACTGACTCACGAACTCACATAATTCATTTTCCATGACTTCTTATCACAACTATATATAATGATTTATATAATGTTTATATATGATATTCATTATATAATTATACTTAATTAATTATAATATCATATAATCCTTCTTACATTCCATTCCATAGAGAATACGATTACATCACTCGCATGTTCGGCCAATAACTACCTCACTAAGCGATGTGATTTTTTTTTTCAATTATGATTTAAACGGAAGCTAATAAGGATTAATATTATGTTTATAAATTATATTAATGAAAAATTAACCATTATATAAAATAAATATATCTTATAATTTATTACCTTTTCATTCATTTAATAAATGATAACGTTGGTCTTGTGTATGCAATACTAGTGCTTCACGAAGCGATGTGATTTGTTTTTATTACTGCATCACATGGATGGTATATTTAAGTATATTTAAAGAAATAATATGATATCTATAATATAATTATTACATTTTTAATATAAAACAACAATTACCTTCTTTCTATTATGATATTTGAAAAATAGAAATGTTACTCATGCATATGTTTGACCTACCATCTCCATGATTGTAATGTAATTCATTTTTCATAACCATATTTAATGGATGATTTAAAAAGTATCATTTATGTTTAAAAATGAAAATAATTTTATTTCTAGCATTCTAAAGATGATTGATTAATAATCTATTTGTCCTCAGTCAACTTACCAAAGTGATTTTTGATATATGTTTTGTTAATCCTTAAAAGGTATAATGTGAAATTAATTAGTTATGTAATTGAATATGGCATTGTAATGAATAAAATAAAAGTAATAATGAAATTAAAAAATTTTATAAATAAAGAAAACAATTAAAATAAATTATTTATTTTAGATGATAATGGACATAGATGACAAATGGGCCTCAATATAAGGGATCTTTCTAACCCACCATTTTCTTCAGGTTATGACCATTCTATCTCTAACTCACTTTATACCCCCTTAAAGTTGTAGAAGGATTATAAATTATTTATGTATGTCTATCATATGTATACCTATCTTTATATCTCTTCTTTTTATGGGGTAATACATTCCTTGCGATCATCTCTAAAATTAATTCTTTAAGGAATCTCTTTTGATTATGTTAGGAGACAAGATTATGAAACATATTTATTTATATAGGTAATTCATAAGTTTATGACTTATGATTTATATCCTTATGTGGCACAAATATGCATGTACATGAAATGAATGTGATGAGTGGGACTAGAATTATATATCCCTCCAATTCATTGGGTAGTGTTTTAATCTCATGAGATGCTATTTATGGGTTTATGGAGTAAGACTAAACCATTCTGAGACTCTATCCGCCTTGTGATGTAGTCTTGGAAGTTAGCCTTGGGTTAAGTTTATGTGATTTTTTAAGTCATTTACACTTTCTTATATTTATATTATCTTATGACATCATTCTCTTTTTGTTATTATTCATCATGATCTATCATGAACTTTATCTTTTATGATATCAAGTTATACCTTTGACTCACATGTGATGCTTCATTATCATGTTTATTCCTTTATAGGGATTTTTATCTTATCTCATTATTTATATATTTTTAAGGTTATCCCAAATAGTTTTAGGATATAAAATTAATTTTAGGTTACCACTATTTAGAATAAATTATGTATTCCATATTTTAGTTTCATTTGATGTATTATGAACCTATTATTCTAAATACACTAGGTATTTATGATCCTTATGTTGTAATTATAGGATATTTATGTTTAAGAATCTTGTAAAAACATGTGAAATAAGCTTGGGTTTCAATAATAAAAACCTTTTAGTGAATCCCACATCATAAAATTTACTATAAAAAATTTCCTTTATAAGAGATGAATATATAGGGAACTTGAAACATTATAGAGAATACTTTCATTAGAAAAAACATGGATATGAAAGAAAAATAGTCATGTTCTGAGGCTATGAATCATTCCTTTTAATGAAACATTTTAAAAGATAAAGTGAACCCCAAATAGAATAATTATAATTTAAGGTATTAATTTCCTTAAATAAAAATAAAATCAATCACATTTTAATTTGATGGTAGGAGTTGGGAGACATGTAAGGTTAATCTCAATAAGAAAATTCATGAATCATGAAAAAAAACTTGAGTCAAGATTTTAGTATATTTTTATACAAAAACATTTAATGATAAATAGATTTAAAATGAACCTAAAATACCATTAATATAATATATTTTAAGATATTTTAACAATTGGGAAACATATACGCCATATAAAATTAAATTAGTTCATAAAGTAAAACATGTCTCAATGAAGGGAGTTTCAGACAAAAATCCCTTACCTTATATCCTTTCTTAGTTCATCACACTCTATAAAAATTTAAAATAACCATAAATATGTTAATAAAAAATATTATAAAAAGATTCATTTATATAACCATTTTATATAATTCATTTATAAATATTTACTATGAATACAGTGGCTCATTATAGCTTATCTGTAACATCAGGTGTTAATACTTTCAATTGTCTTGAATATGATTTGTAATGCTAATATTGATCCATGATCATTTATACCATGTCTATTATTCATATATTACTGATGGTTCTATAATATATATTCCATGATTAAAAATATTTCCCAACTTTTAACCCATGAGAGTTTTAGTTTTGACTCTTGATGATGATATTAAGGAGAAACTTTTTTTTTCAGTTTTTCATGAAAAATATGATATATTTTTAACATGTTTATATGTTAATATTAAAACTAAATAAATATTTTTTAATAACATATTATTAAATTTATTTAACATTATATAACATTACTTAATCAGTCACTATATAAACTTTACATCCTTACTCATGTAGACGGTAAACCAACCAAAACAAAAGAATGTCGTGATGATGGAATGAGTAAGAAAGTGGTATTAAATAGTTTTAATAAGATATTTAAATAAGATTATAAATTTAATAAATATCATATATCTCCATAAAATTACTTCTTAGAACCATTATTTATGGGCAATGATGATGAAAAGTCAACATTCATGAAGCTGATAGTTTTTTCATACACATGATTAATGACTCCATTTCTCAATGAATAGATGTATTGATGGTTTATGAAAAATAATTATTTTGATATTATAATAATGTCATAAAAATCCTATTAGTTCATTAATTATAATTATAAGTCCATCCATGTTCGTTATTAATTATTAATAAGACACATCGTTCATGGAGGTGGTAGTCCGCACATACTCATTTTTTTAAGGAATGTAGTGCATTTGTCAAAGACCAAAGCACAATTTATTGAATAATAAAGCAACAAAGTTACAAAAGATGAAAATATAGTATTTTCTTACAATCTCTATCAAAAAGATAAAATAAATCAACCGGAAGTGCATCCAGCAATGTCACGTTCTGGTGAACACCTTTCTTGGAAAGGGAATCAGCAATAGAATTGGCTTCACGGTATGCATGAGTAACAATTGGTCAATCCCACAAAGCGAATTCAAGAAATTCATTCAAAAAGTTGTAAGCGGCCAGGATAGATGAATCATACCATTCCAAATAGCTTGGACAATGGTAGTAGAATCACTTTCAATCCAAAGCTTCCTCCATCCTCTTTAGAGAGAAAAATCAACTGTATGGATGACCCCCAACATTTCCGCTCCCAAAGATGAAGCAAAATCATATCCACCATAGAAACATCCATGGCACTAACCAGAAGAGACTCTATAAATCTCTCCACAGCTAGAAGGACCAGGATTTCCCTTTGATGCACCATCAACTTTCACTATGATCCACCCTAGCATCAGGGATTTCTAGAATACATAAAAGGTACGTATGGGATGAGGATAAATATGCACAACATGAATATGGCGAAGAATATCCAAATCACCAATAGAATTGTTGCATCAGTCTTTTTGGATTTAAGTAGCCTCTTGAATCGCTATGAGAATTAGATATTTTCCTTCATTCAGACATAATGAGTGTTTATTATAAATAATATCATTTATGACGTACCATATCTCATGTAAGAGTTCCTCCACATCTGCAAGAAAGATGTTTTTAATTTTTTATGAGGCTTCATGGCTAAGACACTTTTTCAAAAGCATACAGATCGAGTCAAAAGAGGGCCATCTACAGACAAATAAGACAAAAATGTAATTTCATAAAGTAGAGTCTGTAGAACATGACAAGAAAAGATGATCAAAATCCTTCCTATGTTGATCGTACAGTTGGCATTTAGAACATAGTTGAATTCCAAAAGTTTGCAGACCAACTTCAGTGGGTAATCTATTATGCACGATACGCCAAATAAGAGTGAGCCTTGATGGCTTGATCCGAGGCTTATTAAAAGAGCTCACCCATTGAAAATTGGAGTCAATTCGAGAGAAATTATGATTGTAGAATTTTTTTGAATCAAGAATGCCATTTGGAGTGGGTTCCCAAACAAGGAAATCCATAGAATTAGAAAAGGGGTACTTGTCAATGATCTGGGTGATGTTGTCAGGAAGATCCTTCCTATGAAGTTGCAGAAAATATTTGACAGAGTGACTAGTATCCTCAAGGGTATTATTAGGAGGTAACATAATTATCAAGTGGGTAACAGTCCAATTATCATGCCAGAAATTGATGCAAGAATCAGTGCTAACCATCCATCTAGAGTTTTCCATAATCTTATGATAAGAGTTCCTAATGGATGGCCAAATCAAGGAATTGATGAAATTAAAATTACCCTTAAAACGTTTATTAAAGAATCTATGTTTTAGAAAATCAGTATCCTTAGAGGTAGTGTTGATTAAACACCAAGTGTTCCTAGCTTGAAGGGAACCATTAAACAATTTTAAATTTTTAATACCAATACCTCCTTTGTCATGAGGTTTACAGCAGGTCATCCAAGGAATAGTAACAAGTTTCTTTTCAAAAATATTTCCCATCCAAATGAAATTTTTTATAAAGGTATTAATTTTCTTAAAGTTACCTATCGACCACTTATAAATCATGATGTAATAGACCATTTTAGAGATGATGGTTGATTTGACAAGGCAAATTCTAGCAGCCATGGAAATGGATTTTTCCTACCAAATAGAGAGTTAATTAATAATTTGATCAATTATATTAGAGAAGAAACTAGATTTAGGTCTCCCCCAAAATATCGGAACACCCAGATAAGTGAAAGGGAAAAAACCTTCTTTAATCCCAAGATTATTGGTAATAATATATTTTCTTTGAGTGGAGAAGTTTTTTCCAAAGAAAATATGAGATTTTTTTCAAGAAATGGCTTGACTCGAGTTATACTTATAACGAGCAATAGCTTGCTTGAGGACTTGAATATTTCTTTGATCCCCTTTAAGAAACAAGATGATATCATCCACATATAGAAGGTGAGTGGGGACATTAAGGTTTTTGGCAGCCTGGATAGGCTCGAGCTTATTATGATCAACCAGATTAGTAAGGAGGCTACTGAAGTAATATTCAGCAATGAAAAAGAGGATGGCTGAAAGAGGGTCTCCCTACCTAACTACTTTAGAGAATTTGAAATATCCCAGAGGGGTATCATTGATCAAGATGGAGATAGAGGTAGATTGAAACCATTTTTTAATTCTCCCGACAAAAGTCTCATTGAAACAAAAGTTTTTTAAAACTTTTAATATGAAATTCCAATCAATAGTATCAAAAGCTTTTCTTATATCATGTTTAATAACAACACTACCTCCCCTCGTACTCTTATTTAATCTATTGGTAAATTCATAGGCGAGAAAAATACAATTTTGAATAGACCTACTTTAAATGAAACCAAACTGATTCCCTGAAATGATTTTATTTCATATAGGAACAACTCTATTAGCAATAATTTTAGTGATAATATTAAAAAGAGTGTTTATCTGGGAAACAGGTCAAAATTGATGAATCTATGAAGCATTATCAACTTTAGGAATTAAAGTAAGTAAATGAGCATTAATTCCATGAGGGAGAAAGACATTGGAAAAAATGGAACTCACCAGATTGCAAACATCAAAATGTCTAACATCCCAATGCTTTTGGAAGAAACCGTTGTTGAAACCATCCGGACCAGGAGCACTATCTGGTTTTAGACTAAAACCTGTGTCTCTGATTTCATGATCTAGAGGAATTCTTGAAAGAGATTCATTATCTTTTTCATCAACCATCAAAGGTATAATATCAGATCTAAGATCTACATTTATATCAGGACCATTAAAAATGTTATTAAAGTAAGAGACAACATGACTCGAGATGACCTCTTCAGTGTCAATGATCATATCATTGTGTAAAAGTTTAGTAAGAGGGCGAGTGGCTTTCCTAACTCTTTGATTAATGATTAATGATATTATTCATAAAAAAATGGATGGAATGAAGTTATATGTAGAAGGTAGTAAATTAATTTTTTTTAAATGACATAAAAAAATAATTATTAATCAATACCATCCTTTATACCATCTATAATAGGTTGTGATGAAAAAAAACTGCATCACATCATAGAGGTGAAAATCTACACAAACACACAATGAATATGTTTTTTATTAGTGGATTATATAGAATGAATGAATAATTATTTTGAAATTAGTATAATGGAATTTAAGTATATAGATTGTAATGACCCAAACCCGTCTAGCCACCCGAACGGTGCCAAACAGGTCGGGTGTTACTACCTTAGGAGCACCTCCCAGGACACCAGAGGCTTCCGACTAGCAGCGAGGGTCTGTTAGGTATAGTGGGGATGCTATAACCTCTTAGTGGATTATAATAAGGGTACTGGTCCAAGTATAATGTCTATAAGCAGTGGAAATTAAATGACTCAGCAGACTCGAACTAGACCCGCAGAGCGGAAGCAATATAGGAATATCAATAAACTAGTGGAAGCAATATTAAAACAACATCAGCAGAAAGTAAACAGAACAACATGCTGAATATCACAAGCAACTACTACTGTAAACAACAACATGCATACATAGTAAGTCATGCACATCAATATATAATGGCGTCAATGGCTAACCAACAGTTACTATAAAAGGTAATCATGCTGATACAAAAAGGAAACTAAATAAGGTAACTCTAGCAAGGCACGACCTCAAGGTCCATACCCGTCTCCAAGCCAACACCTCTAAGGTCCATCTCCTTAGGCTGACCCTCTACCTGCATGCAATTTCATAAAGTCTACATGCATCCCGAGGGGCCCGTGTAAGGTGTGAGAGAAGTCTTAGTAGGATACCACCCAAGGGCGCGTACCTAATATAAGTGTTTAGATAGACATGCTTATATAAGAAAAACAGTAAATAGTACAATGTCCAAAAGTAATCACAAACTTCACTGGTGCTCAGTAGCCACCAAGAAGTGTCACCTACTTCGGCTAGTGCTGGTATCTTTAGATGTAACCCGACACCACGTGCCACCTGACACCATATGTCTCAAGTACCAACGTCCCAAAGGCAAGCCCAACCATCGTAACCCAGCTCAGAAGCTCAACCTACCGATGGCACAACATCTGGAGGAACAACGATATCTGCCTTGAAATCATACCCGGAGGGACATCGATGTCTTCCCTTAAATCAAGGCGAGCCTCTGCCCCCAACCTGACAACCTCAATGATACCTCCCGAAGGCTCCTCACCTTCCATGTGGATTCCTATGGCATGCACCCCCAAAACAATAACACATAACCACTTCTATTGGGGGTCTCTACCAACCGAGTGGCCATACCACCTCATCTATGAGTCTATCTGTGTGCACACTACTCAAAAGTACCCGGTGAGCGATAATCACCTAAGTATGTTTCCAAGACACAACACCTTTGACACCTCATGTCCCTAAAAACTCGTAGCTCAAGTCTGATGGCCTTTCCATCCAAGTAACTCGGGCCAAGCCCAACCCGATAGTCCAACTACCTCAACCGATGTCCATGACGCCCAATCCCATGGTAGCAACCACCCAAAGTAACCCGAGAAAAATACCCAACCTGTGATTCCCATCACTCAACAATATATTCGGGCCACGTCCAACACCACCAATAGTTCAACATTGAAAAATCACACATTGCATATTCCTACCTAAAAGCATCATTTTAAAAAGGAAATTTCTAAACAGTCAAATTGCACTAATTCGTGCTGTCCCATTCCAGCACCTAAGTTCTTAAATGCCTTAAACAAATTAATAACATTCTTTAACAAATAAAACTCAACAGTTTAGTCCAACAGTGTAACACCCCAAAATTTTATGAAAAATATTCCTTTTAATTTCATTAATGTCTTGTGTTGTACGCTACACCAAAAGAATCTTTCACAACATGCATCCTTGACTTTCCTTCCATTACACGCAATCACGACCTTCCTCGATAGCGTGTGTAGTACGCAATAACGAGTTTCACTAAACAGCAATATGCTATTAAAATATTATTAAAACTAGCCGTTATGAATAGTAATAACCACTTTTTGAAATTTTGTAAATTTTATTTTTTCAAAATGGACTTTATTTTTGGATTCGTAATATCGAAATTAGCTTAGGGTGAAATTTTGGTACTTTTCGGATAACTTTCATTTTCTGATGAATAGTGAAAATTACTAAATTTTAATTAAAAACAACTTTTTTAATCGAAATAATTAATAGTGATAAATTATTAATTTGAGTGGTTTTAAAGTATATTTAGAATATATTTTTAAAATTCAATACAATGTTGGTCATTGGATGTAATTTCACATTTACCCTAGACATAAACAAGTGTTAATCTTTTGATAGTTATTATCTCTTAAAAACACACTACTTGTTGTGACAGAAAAAATTAATTATAAAATTAATTAATGCAAATTATATGTTGGGAATTTTGTAAAATAGAAATCATTTTTGAATTCGGAATATCAATTATAGCTTAGGGTGAAATTTTGGCATTTTTCTGAAAAACTTCAATTTTTGATGAATAGTGAAACTACTAAGTGGTAGTTAAAAAAAAATTAATTTTTTCATAAATCTTAATTTTACCGCTTCTGTGAATGGAATTTCAAAAATACGAGAGACACAGTTGATGTCAGTAAGTAAAATGTGGTTCAATGAGATGAAAATATTTTTTGGTGAATAGTAACTTTTTACTTTTAATTACCACGGTTAAAAGTAAATAGGGTAATTAAGGGTAAAAATGATATTAATATTACCCTAACACATGTCCTAATCCTATTGGACAAGTGTATCTCGACCGAAAACAACCTTAAGTGTAAAATATTATCATTTAGGCCCACTTGGATTAGATTAGGACATTTATTATTATTTAATTCAAAGAAGAGTTAAAAGAGTTAAAATCAAAGTTTATTTACTAAAACATTTTTAATATAGTGTTATACATAATATAATTTCGACTATAAATATTCATTAGAAATCTAAAACGCTTTCCTACATAATGGTATTTTATTTGTAATTTTTATACTTTATATAATTTAATTTATTTTTGACACAACGATGATGCAGTAATTAACTTTTTAAGCAAATATTAACATAATTGATGTTATAAATGCCCAAATAAATGTAATTTGAGACTTTTTATGACTTTCACTAATTTTCTAGGTTAATATGACATGTTATTGTTGATTTAAGTAACTTGGTTCGAACTTATCATTCTGTTAGAAATTTCATAAAAATCATGTACCAAATAGTGTCAAAATTGACATGAATTAGTTTTTAAAACAAATATTATATTATTAATTGTTATTTAATTCCTAAAAATATAAGTTTCGGCCAAATGACTTAGATAAGGATAGATATATTAATAATAAACAACTTGGGGTTCGTTTGTCTTGATATAGTATGTTTATTAACCATATAGTGTAAGAAAACAAAAAGACACGGTAAAAGTTAAATTATTTAACTTAGAGTTAAATTTAATTGATAAGGTTAAAATAATAACCTAAACTTGTCTAAATCCTATTTTATGAGAGAATTTCAACCCATCCCCACTTTATATTATGAATAAGACCATTTGGAACCATTATAAACCGAATTTGACCTTAATATAAAATAATATTTTGAGATTTTCCTAAGATGCCCCTCTCTTCCCTTATAAAAGGGAACCTCCTCCCTTTTCTCCTCACACCAATTTGAGCATTCAAGATCGGCCAAACCCTGCCAAAATCTCTTCTCCACTTCCCTAGTATCATCCTAGAGGTCCTGTTATTCTTCAAAGACCATCCTTAGTTCTTTAAGTGGAGGTTAAATGAAGGCGCATCAAAAAGAGGTAATATCCATTACGGATCTTTTTCAATTTCTTTCTTCCTCAACTTCTTATTCTTAAGTTGTTTCATGATAAAGTAATAACATCAGTATTTATTATATACTGATATGTTATTATAAATATGAAACAACTCTAATTAACCTTCTATCCATCCTACGGAAAAAGGAAATCACCGCGCATGCGTACGTACAGAATACCGTCTCCACACCGTGGTGTAATCTATTTTCCGTCACCACCTTAATTGGATAGGTATAATGGTTTAATGAGTAACTATATATGATTATTATAAATTGATATTGATATTGAAATAGTATACATACACTTCAACACAATTCCACAACCATGGGAACGATATCATCGCTCGTGCGTACGTACGGACTACCGTCTCCACGACGCGATGAGATTCATTCTCAATGATTAACCATTCAAGAATGATTATAAAGTATATATAATAAGTACTAATGAAATATATGACATAATAATGATACTGGATTTATGTATATTTATATTTATGTCATCTACTTAATTCCATTCAATTCAATAAGGAAACGAAAACAGCGTTCATGCGTACGTACGGACTACCGTCTCCATGAACGGTGTATTTCATTCCATTTATCGATATATTATATATATATATATTCTAAATATATATTATATATAAATAATGTTTTACATTCTGGATATAATTAATCATGATCCAAGTAATCATATTAATAATTACAAGTTAAAAACACGAACGACAAATGAGACGATTTTACCCAAAATGCTACTTTAACATGAATTTACAAAAGAACGGGTAATATAAAGTCATAAGTGAACCATATATGATTTAATAACAATAAATATGATTCTGGAATAAGTCAATAACATGATTTAAATCATTATACAGGTGGTTCAGATACTTACAAAGCAAGTCGGACCTAAGGTAAGGGAAATATCACAATCTCATTTTTATCCGAGATTGTTTATACTTTGAAATTTACTGGGGTGTATTTTATCATCCACATCCATGTTTCCTCAATATGTAATACTATTTCCATACACTTACAGTTTTTTTAAATTCAATTTTACCCTTCAGTGAGTTTTTATTAAAAGATATGAAAGGAATCTTTTGTCGTTTTTCGTACGAGGTACTTTTTGACTTTTCCGACAAAAGTACGAAGAATGTTTTTTTAACTTATACGACATAAATGGATTTTTAAAACATTATTTCCAAGAAGTTTCCTTTACAAGTTTTCAAGTTTATTTTTAATCAACTTATTTTAGTTTAAAGTTGTATGACCTGATAAGAAATGAAAAAACGTTTTTGAAGAAGAAAGGATATTTTCCTCAAGAATGGAGTTCAAGTGTTTTATCAAAATTATTTTCCATATAAGATAATAAAGGGTTCTGTTTTTTATCCCTATTATTACATGGATTTGATTATGTTGTGATGGAAATATTTTTATGAATTCCTTTATCTTATATGAATTGTTTTATGATGTCATGTTGTTTAAGAATCCCATTTTTATTACATGGGTTATGCTATGATGTATGGTTTATGATCTTGTGGCACACATAAGAATGGTATCATTAAGAGATGGGTGGGACCTATATCTCCCTCCAATGCATTGGGTAAGGATTTTATATCTCATGAGATAGACATGGCTGGAATGGTAGGTTATATCGGTTCAGTGAAACAGGACTGAAACGAGGGTGACTCGGTTCATAAAGGGACTTTGTCCACTAAGATAGTCTTGGCAATGAGTCTTGACTAATAAGAAATGATGATTATGTGTGTATGCCACAAAGTTTCATGTTTTAAGTTGTGATTATTTGGATGACATTTCACTTCTATGATTTATCCCATGTTATGATATTATGAGCTCTTTTGCAGGTTAAGATTTCCAAAAGCTATGTTCTTATGTATATGATGTGATTGATATTTATTTTGTTTACCCTTTCTGAGAATTTGAGCTCACCCTTTTATGTTTTCTTTTCCCCAGGATATAAAGAAAGGTTTTAGGTAAAAAAAAGGGAAGATCTTTATGGGAGATATTGAAGATCGTTCACCACGATTAGAAGATTACGTTCCGAGTTTCCAAAGACACTAAACTATTACGATCCTTGTGTGTGTGTTTTTTGTTATGTACTAAGTATTCCACAAATGTAATGTAATGTCCATGTACATCAGGATTCGGGTCTCTACAGTTGGTATCAGAGGAAAGGTTTAGTCAACCTTTGGAAACTAGTATGTGAGAACTTTAGTGAGATCCCTAGAGATATTTATAAGGTATGTCTAGGGATGTCCCTAAGGATAAGTATACGTATAGGATACAGTCCTAGAACTACGGTAACGATCATATAATTTAACCTAAGATGTTAGATATTGAGGATACTCCACCTTTATTATGTTGTTTTCCCTAGCATGATTTTTGCCTCTCACACTATTCTTTTTGGGTTTTAGACGATGGATGGAACCCGAAGGAACCGTGTTGATCAATGCAATGGACAATTCAATGATTTTACTCGTGAACAAACAAATTTTATGGGAGATGGAGTGCAAAATCTTATTGCTATACTTACACAAGCTATGAATCATTCTAGACTTCCAAATGAGCAGAGAAGGGAACAATATTATATTGAGTCCTTCATGAGGCAACGTCCACCTTCTTTCAGTGGGTCTTCAGATCCACTTATTGCTGAACAATGGATCAGTACTACTGAAAAGATATTTTCAGTTCTTCAATGTTCTGAACATGATAAAGTCATCTTAGCAGTATATCATTTGGAAGGTGAAGCTGATCAAGGGTGGAATCTTATCAAGAATACGAGGCCAAGAGATGAAATTGAGTCCATGGAATGGGATGAGTTCAAGAACTTGTTTTTCAGTAAGTACTTCCCTCGTATTCTTCAAACAAAGATGGAAAAAGAGTTTCTTGAGCTGAAGCAGAAGGATGATGAATCTGTTGGTATATACGAAGCAAATTTTACAAGACTTTCAAGGTATGCATCTGGCATTATCATCCAACCTGAAAGTAAAGTTGATCGATTTTTCAGTGGATTAAAACCAAGTCTTCTAAGGGAATTAGCTATAAGAGACTTCAGTAGCTATGAAGAAATTGTGCGTTGTGCTATCAAGGTAGAAATGGAAGTTGGTGTTACATATCCATCTCATGGTTTTGACAAGAAACAGAAGATGGAGTTCAAGGAGAAATCTCAGAATAATGGTGAAAAGAAGATGAATGTTTCCTTATGCACAAAGTGTGGAAAGAAGCATGGTGGAGATTGTCTTAAAGGGACTAGAAAATGTTTTAAGTGTGGAAAAGTAGGTCATCGAGCAGCTGAGTGTCGAAGTAATGGAAAAAAGGTTTCTAATGATGTGAATAAAGCAAACACTGCAGAGAACGCACCACCAACACTTCAATGCTACAAGTGCAAGGAAATGTGGCATTATGCTAATAAATGCCCTAATCCAAGGGTTAGTGATGATCAACATAAGCAACCACTGAAGGAAAAGGACAAAGGGAAGTCACATGCGATCACTATTGGCGATGTTGAATATGACAACGATGTGGTGGAATGATTAAGTGTTTATGTAATGGGATTCCAAAATAATATTGTATCATGGAGTATTGGAATATTTATATATTGGTCTAATGTGGTATTCAAAGTGATTGAGATATTTTTGGAAATAAGATCATATGCGCATAATGAAGGGAAAACAAGAAAATGAAATGTTTAACAGTATTCATGAGCTCATGATTGATATAAGGAATAAGTGATATCATGGTTTGAGTATATAGAATTTTGAGGATTTTGGTATGTGGAAAGTGTTAACTTTTAACTGCATTCATGTTTTCACTAAGGTATTCAAGAGAATACATGATTAAGGACTTTGAATGTTTGGAATGTGACCAACAAAACATATCTTATGATATATGGGGATCGACGATGGTGTTAAATCTCTGGTAATCGTTTTCACTATGTTATGAGAGTGGACTGCAGTATTATGGATAAGCCTAAAGATTGGAATGGATTATGTTGGACATAAGTTAGTATTGTTTAAGGATAGAAGCTTTTTTGATATTATTGATGAGATGTTATAGTAATATAGTTTTAGAAAAAGGACAACCTGCAGGATGGGTGACAGCCCATCGCGTCAGACAAGGCTGTGGAAATCGAACACACAATCGAAGTGCGACTGGCCTTTATCTCCTACCACTGGCCTACAGGAAGTCCCTGTTTAGTAGAAACTAGTTTTATTATATTAAGTAGTATGATATATGAAGTATAAGTCCATTTTATGAACCATATATGATTAATCTCACTATAGATCGACTTATGTATATAATTTTTGCTAACCTTTTGTTTGAGACAGATGGAATGACCCATCATTCTATCACATGATCTGCTAACACTTCATGAATAACAAATTCAACTTCATTTATTTAAGAGATTAAGTGGAAATTGTTCAAGGCACGAACAACAGTGAGATTGTACCAAAATAAAGTAAGTACTTATACTAATTCAAATTTTCAACTTTAGGGAAATGATCTTGAAAACCAAAAATGTTATCCTAGTGATCTTATACCTGATGAATAAGATGGTACCTTATATCATCACAAATATATGGATTTGTGATTACTGGCTTTTCTATAGCCATGTTCTCTACCACTCTCCATCAGAACATGATGGTTAGATTTCTCTTCCATATCCATATTTTCACCTATGTGGAAACCCAGTGATTAGTTTATTTGGGTAATCGTTACATTTCATACTTTAGTTTTTAAAGCCAAGTTTTGGTATTCCTTTTTACGATGTGGGTTTCTATTAAAGAAACTTTCGAATAGTAAACCATTTATAACCCCGACGAATTTCGAGGGCGAAATTCATTTTAAGGGGGGTAGAATGTAACACCCCGAAATTTTATGAAAAATATTCTTTTTAATTTCATTAATGTCTTGTGTTGTACGCTACACCGAAATAATCTTTCACAACATGCATCCTTGACTTTCCTTCTATTACACGCAATCACGACCTTCCTCGATAGCGTGTGTAGTACGCAATAACGAGTTTCACTAAACAGCAATATGCTATTGAAATATTATTAAAACTAGCCATTATGAATAGTAATAACCACTTTTTGAAATTTTGTAAATTATATTTTTTCAAAATGGACTTTATTTTTGGATTCGTAATATCGAAATTAGCTTAGGGTGAAATTTTGGTACTTTTCGGATAACTTTCATTTTCCGATGAATAGTGAAAATTACTAAATTTTAATTAAAAACAACTTTTTTAATCGAAATAATTAATAGTGATAAATTATTAATTTGAGTGGTTTTAAAGTATATTTAGAATATATTTTTACAATTCAATACAATGTTGGTCATTGGATGTAATTTCACATTTACACCAGACATAAACAAGTGTTAATCTTTTGATAGTTATTATCTCTTAAAAACACGCTATTGTTGTGACAGCGGAAATTAATTATAAAATTAATTAATGCAACTTATATGTTGGGAATTTTGTAAAATAGAAATAATTTTTGAATTCGGAATATCAATTATAGCTTAGGGTGAAATTTTGGCATTTTTCTGAAAAACTTCAATTTTTGATGAATAGTGAAACTACTAAGTGGTAGTTAAAAAAATTAATTTTTTCATAAATCTTAATTTTACCGCTTCTGTGAATGGAATTTCAAAAATCCGAGAGACACGGTTGATGTCAGTAAGTAAAATGTGGTTCAATGAGATGAAAATAATTTTTGGTGAATAGTAACTTTTTACTTTTAATTACCACAGTTAAAAGTAAATAGGGTAATTAAGGGTAAAAATGATATTAATATTACCATAACACATGTCCTAATCCTATTGGAAAAGTGTATCTTGACAAAAACAACCTTAAGTGTAAAATATTATCATTTAGGCCCACTTGGATTAGATTAGGACATTTATTATTATTTAATTCAAAGAAGAGTTAAAAGAGTTAAAATCAAAGTTTATTTACTAAAACATTTTTAATATAGTGTTATACATAATATAATTTCTACTATAAATATTCATTAGAAAGCTAAAACGCTTTCCTACATAATGGTATTTTATTTTTAATATTTATACTTTATATAATTTAATTTATTTATGACACAATGATGATGCAGTAATTAACCTTTTCAGCAAATATTAACATAATTGATGTTATAAATGACCAAATAAATGTACTTTGAGACTTTTTATAACTTGAAATAATTTTATAGGTTAATATGACTTGTTATTGTTGATTTAAGTAACTTGGTTCGAACTTATCATTCTGTTAGAAATTTCATAAAAATCATGTACCAAATAGTGTCAAAATTGACATGAATTAGTTTTTAAAACAAATATTATATTATTAATTATTATTTAATTCCTAAAAATATAAGGTTTGGCCAAATGACTTAGATAAGGATATATATATTAATAATAAATAACTTGGGGTTTGTTTGGCTTGATATAGTAAGTTTATTAACCATATAGTATAAGAAAACAAAAAGACACGGTAAAAGTTAAATTATTTAACTTAGAGTTAAATCTAATTGATAAGGTTAAAATAATAACCTAAACTTGTCTAAATCCTATTGGATGAGAGGCTTTCGACCCATCCCCACTTTATCTTAGAAATAAGACCATTTGGAACCATTATAAACCGAATTTGACCTTAATATAAAATAATATTTTGAGATTTTCCTAAGATGCCCCTCTCCTCCCTTATAAAAGGGCACCTCCTCCCTTTCCTCCTCACACCAATTTGAGCATTCAAGCTCGACCAAACCCTGACAAAATCTCTTCTCCACTTCCCTAGTATCATCCTAGTGGTATTGGTATTCTTCAAAGACCATCCTTAGTTCTTTAAGTGGAGGTTAAGTGAAGGCGCATCAAAAAGAGGTAATATCCATTACCGATCTTTTTCAATTTCTTTCTTCCTCAACTTCTTATTATTTTGTTGTTTCATGATAAAGTAATAACACCAGTATTTATTATATACTGATATGTTATTATAAATATGAAACAACTCTAATTAACCTTCTATCCATCCTACGGAAAAAGGAAATCACCGTGCGTGCGTACGTACAAAATACCGTCTCCACGCCGTGGTGTAATCTATTTTCCGTCACCACCTTAATTGGATGGGTATAATGGTGTAATGAGTAAATATGTATGATTATTATAAAGTTATATTGATATTGAAATAGTATACATACACTTCAACACAATTCCACGACTATGGGAACGATATCATCGCTCGTGCGTACGTACGGACTACCGTCTCCACGACGCGATGAGATTCATTCTCAATGATTAACCATTCATGAATGATTATAAAGTATATATAATAAGTACTAATGAAATATATGACATAATAATGATACTGGATTTATGTATATTTATATTTATTCCATCTACTTAATTCTATTCAATTCAATAAGGAAACGAAAATAGCGTTCATGCGTACGTACGGACTACCGTCTCCATGAACGGTGTATTTCATTCCATTTATCGATATATTATATATATATATATATATTCTAAATATATATTATATATAAATCATGTTTTAAATTCTGGATATAATTAATCATGATCCATGTAATCATATTAATAATTACAAGTTAAAAACACGAACGACAAATGAGACGATTTTACCCAAAACGCTACTTTAACATGAATTTACAAAAGAACGGGTAATATAAAGTCATAAGTGGACCATATATGATATAATAACAATGAATATGATTCTGGAATAAGTCAATAACATGATTTAAATCATTATACAGGAGTTTAGGACACTTACAAAGCAAGTCGGACCTAAGGTAAGGGAAATATCACAATCTCATTTTTATCCGAGATTGTTTATACTTTGAAATTTACTGGGGTGTATTTTATCATCCACATCCATGTTTCCTCAATATGTAATATTATTTCCATACACTTACAATTTTTTTAAATTCAATTTTACCCTTCAGTGAGTTTTTATTAAAAGATATGAAAGGAATCTTTTGTCGTTTTTCGTATGAGGTACTTTTTGACTTTTCCGACAAAAGTACAAAGAATGTTTTTTTAACTTATACGGCATAAATGGATTTTTAAAACATTATTTCCAAGAAGTTTCCTTTACAAGTTTTCAAGTTTATTTTTAATCAAATTATTTTAGTTTAAAGTTGTATGACATGATAAGAAAGGAAAAAACGTTTTTGAAGAAGAAAGGATATTTTCCTCAAGAATGGAGTTCAAGTGTTTTATCAAAATTATTTTCCATCTAAGATAATAAAGGGTTCTGTTTTTATCCCTATTATTACATGGATTTGATTATGTTGTGATGGAAATATTTTTATGAATTCCTTTATCTTATATGAATTGTTTTATGATGTCATGTTGTTTAAGAATCCCATTTTTATTACATGGGTTATGCTATGATGTATGGTTTATGATCTTGTGGAACACATAAGAATGGTATCATTAAGAGATGGGTGGGACCTATATCTCCCTACAATGCATTGGGTAAAGATTTTATATCTCATGAGATAGACATGGCTTGAATGGTAGGTTATACTGGTTCAGTGAAACATGACTGAAACGAGGGTGACTCAGTTCATAAAGGGACTTTGTCCACTAAGATAGTCTTGGCAATGAGTCTTGACTAACAAGAAATGATGATTATGTGTGTATGACACAAAGTTTCATGTTTTAAGTTGTGATTATTGGGATTACATTTCACTTCTATGATTTATCCCATGTTATGATATTATGAGCTCTTTTGCAGGTTAAGATTTCCAAAAGCTATGTTCTTATGTATATGATGTGATTAATATTTATTTTGTTTACCCTTACTGAGCATTTGAGCTCACCCTTTTATGTTTTCTTTTCCCTAGGATATAAAGAAAGGTTTTATGTAAAAAAAAGGGAAGATCTTTATGGGAGATATTGAAGATCTTTCACCACGATTAGAAGATTACGTTCTGAGTTTCCAAAGACACTAAACTATTACGATCCTTGTGTGTGTGTTTTTTGTTATGTACTAAGTATTCCGCAAATGTAATGTAATTTCCATGTACTTCAGGCTTCGGGTCTCTACAAACAGTATGAAAAACAGTCTAAACTTAGCAGTTTAGCAAACAATTCACTTATTACCCATTTCGGCACCCCCATCTGAAATTCCCCCAAACGAGAAATGGCCCCTAACCCGGCCTTGCTCAAGAAAAAAAGTGTCAGGAAATGCCCAGAGGCATCCCACAATATAGATAATCTATTAAGGATAAAAAACATGAGTTTCACTCAATACCCAACCTCACACTTGAAGGTCATAACCCACAAAAGTCTACAAAAACACTAAAGAAGGTATGCACCACCCACCTCGTACTCATACGATGACACTCCTTTGATATCAGCCTATGATTCGGTATAACTCGTGGTAGATTTTCATTTCCATCAAGTTTTGGAAATTCCGATCGGATGGGAACTACAGTGGAATATGCCAGGAATCGAAGACGAAGAGGGGTGCATGGGGTTAGCCTTTCCGATGCGGTCCCGCTGCCACCGACGGATTGAAGAACGAACAATGTATGAAGATTATAGGAGGAATGTTGTTCTTCAGAGGTTTTCAGATGCAATGTTCATCCAACGGGGAAGAAGAAGATCTTTTCAAGAATAAGACGCGATGGCATCTCGGATGATCAAATAAAAAAAAAGTACACTGCGTGTACTTTAGAACTACATGCCGTGTAGTTTTCTTTCTGTACCCTGACTTTAGAGGAGTACAGTGCACGACTTGGACCTTGTACACAGCCAACACATGGCTAGGGACTCTGTCATTACATGGAATGAAGATACACGTCATGTTAAGGGAGACTACACGCTGTGTAGATAGAAATTTACACACGGTTTACCACACGGCATGTACTTGGCCTTAGATGGCCTGTCACCTGCCTAACTGATACACGTCATGTCTAGAACTACACGCCGTGTAGTAAGAAATTTCTACACGGTCAGCACACGACATGTACACGGAGATTACACGGCCGGTACTTGCCCAACTCATACACGGCGTGTACTTAAAGTACACGATGTGTAGTCTGGAAATTTCCATAAATTGCCCAGATTTTACAGAAATCTCAGAAACCAGTCAAAAAATTATAGAAAGTAGAAAATTCAAAAAGGGTCGGGACCTTTAACCCGCACTAAAAACCCGAGTCCTTACATAGATAATACTAAAATCATTATATTAACAACATTTTGGAAGATTATTAATACATAATTTGAAATGAAATACCTAGAGGAGTGTAATATAAATGATTGGATCTTTGATTTTCCCCGGAATTATCCTTAGAAATGAAGGGATTAAGATTAATAAATAATGAAAAATTATTAGGTTCATGGGAGAGTGTTCTAGGAGGATTAAATGGGAAAATTTATTTCTAAGAAAATAACTTCTCTAAGGTATATAGGTCATGTAAATGTACAAAAAATTACTAAAATATTAATGTACCCTCTCAAATACTAATTTTTCATAATTAAATATTAGTCATGGTGAGTGATTCATTAATAAAAATATAAGATTTCCCTTATAAAAAAATTAATTTGATGAATCCCAAATTTTAACCCATTTAATTTAATTTAGTTTCTAAATAAGAGAAGATTTATTTTTAAATTAAAATATATAATAATCTAAACATAAATTTTATAATAAAATACCACTTATGTTTACAAATGTTAATTGTGGGGTTTTCCACGTGATATATTAAGTATATTGAAAGAATATATAAAATTGTATAGAAAAAAGTTTTTATAAATAATTAATTCATTCTTATATTATGAAAATATCATAATTAGTAATAAAATTAGCCAAAACTGATTTTTTAACTATTCATCTAAAAATTAATCATTTTCGAAAAATCATAAAAATTCATACTAAGATGATTTTGGTACTATAAATTCAAATATGAAGTTAATTTTGTCATATTGTATTTCTAATTGTTTTTTAAATTTTTAAAAAATATATAATGATAAAATACTTTTTTTTAGAAAAATTCTCTTTTTAAAAATTAAGTGTTTATAATATTATTTCATACCAATTATATTTTTGTTTAATATCATGTATATATCTTATATGTTATCATAATTATCTTTAAAAGATGATTAATTTAATTTAATAATGTGTCATGACCTTTTTTTAGTGCCGGTGAAGAAAGATATCACACTCATAATTTTTTTTTAAAATAATATATTAAATTCATAGGATTTTAAATTCTCACCCATTAAATAAATTTAATCTTCATAATTTTTTATAATAAATAAATCAAGGATGCAAAAATATAGACATGAATTAAGATAAAATTTCAAATTAAATGACTACATTAATATATTAAGTAAAACTAAAAGAAAAATCTTCTTCCACCTTAGAGTTAATTGAAAGCTTCACTTTACATAGAAAACTAGATTATTTATTTCCCCCTTTTCCATAAGAAAAAATTTTATAGTTACATTAGAACATTCCATATATATTTTCCCCACAAATTTTACATGAATTAAATTGAACATTTTTTCCTCATTATCTGTATCACCGAAATTTTCTCAAGAAATCATAATTACTTTATTTAGTGTAATTTGGAACTTGAATATGTTCACATTGTAAATAATATTTTATGAAAGTTTATTTGGTATAATAACAAAATATTTACCCACAATTCTTGTAATAATATATTGTAGGTCGAGACAATCACCATAATATCTATTTCATTCGTTGTTTGATTGGTCCGTATTTCTATAGCCATTACATTAAAACAAGGTTTAGGGATGACAATGCTTAAATTAGTAAATATATAAAGGAAAAAATATGATCTTTGAATAAATAATTTATAAATGATGTGTATGCCCTAAATTATGATTCTCAAATATTCAATCATAGTTATCCATGGTGATTTTAATATTACTTTATCTAATCTAGTTAAATTCCAAAAAAGAATATGTTCAAATCATTCATAAGATTTTTTAAATGGAATATTAATTAACCTAAGAAAACCCATTTTGAGTTTCCATATATGAGAATAGTTTGGGAGCACTCATTTTTCACCATAATGACGATGAAGATATACCAGGAAAACATGTCTTTGGTTTTCTACCTCTTGATGAGTCTATTCCAAAATAAAATAAATATTTTAGTACCTAGATAGGGATGTAATTCCTAGTAAAACTACACAATCTCTATTTTACCAGAAATTTTGGAGGTTCTCATATACTTAGTCTTATCTATACGGTGTTCACTAATGTTCTCTTATCATAACCTCCAAAAAACATAAAATATTCAACACTTCCACCCTAAAGGTTTATCTATACCCTTGAAACTAATATCATACTTAACTCATCAACCCCAGATTTTATTCCTAAATTTTAAATCATCCTCAACTAATAAAATTCTAACCTTTAAATTTATCCAAACAATTCTTTGATACAAACTATACTACCCCCAAACCAACTCTCTCAGATTAGTTGCTGAAAATACATAACATACAATAATCGAATTGATAAATATCAAATATTATAGTATATTTTTAACATTTATAGACCAAGTACCTTGTAGTTTAGAGTTTTAAATAATTAAGTCAAATCAGAAACTAATAAATTTGTAATGGATCGAACCTCTCTGGTTCATTCCTTTGTGAAAATCTGGTGTCTAAGTTGTTCTGAGAGGTCAAGGTGACTTATCCCCAACACTTTTCCAAATTTCTAGTTCTGTAAATTGTGCATCGGTAGCCTTAGGTGAACAGTGTCATCGATAACCTTATGTGAACAGTGTAATGGTAACCTTTGGTGAATAGAGTCATCAGTAACCTTAGGCGAACAGTGCAACAGTAACCTTAGGTGATCAGTGTCATTGGTAACCTTCTGTGAACAGTGCTACAGTAGCCTTAGGGGAATTGTGTCATCAGTAGCCTTAGGTGAACAGTGCAATGGTAACCTTATGTGAATAGTTCAACGGTGAGGTCCAACTATAGCCTATTTCCTTTTCCAAATTTTAGGTTCATGAATAGTGTTTCTAGAATGGTGAGGTTCCATCATTAACCTGTATTTCCTTTGCCAAATTTTGAGTTCGTGAATAGTGTTTCCAAAATGGTGAGGTCTATCAGTAACCTCTATTTCCTTTTCCAAATTTTGGGTTAATGAATAGTGTTTCCAGAACGCTGAGGTTCCATCAGTAACCTCTGTTTCCTTTTCCAAATTTTGGGTTCATGAACAGTGTTTCCTGAACGGTGAGGTTCCATCGGTAACCTCTATTTCCTTTGCCAAATTTTGAGTCTGTGAAAAGTGTTTCCAAAACGGAGAGGTACTTCAGTAACCTCTATTTCCTTTGCAAAACATTGGGTTCATGAACAATGTTTCTAGAACGGTGTGGTTCCATCAGTAACCTCTATTTCCTTTTCCAAATTTTGAGTTTGTTAATAGTATTTCCACAACAGTGAGGTGTATCGGTAACCTCTATTTCCTTTTCCAAATTCTGGGTTCATGAATAATGGTTCCAACATCCTACAGTTTTCCCCTTTGATGTTTCCTTTGACGTAAAATGCATTTAAATCCCCATTTTAAGGACTCTAAGGACGATTCAAAGGCCATAACTCCTATAAAAAGTTCTCCTAAGGCTCGGGATGTTTTCACTTGGTCAAAATGCATGGTTTAATGCGATCCGATTTTAATAGAAAATCTAGCGTATCTTAAACTGCCACTTCGTTAAATCTTCTAAAGGGAAGAGATATCTTCCTCACTAATTCTTCATCCTTGTTCTCAGGTGTGAGACGCTTGAATATTCCATTCCTTTCCATATGAGTGGTGCGATCAAATTTTCCTCCTGGTATTGGTTTCCCTCTGTTTTTGGTGAAACCAAGCAATATCAATCAATCTTCGATAAAAGGTATGATCTATCTTCATTATTTCAGGTTCATCTCCTTCTTTATCCTTGCCCTTTTTATGGAATTTTACCACCATAATCCTAATGGGTTTTTCATGGTTGTTGACCGATGTGGTGGTGTCTCTGCATCATCGGGTGGATATAGTTGTCACAAGGGGAAGAGATCATAACCCGTTGTGTGGCTCATTCTCATATAAATAATGTCAAGAATTATTTCTGGTAGGGGATTCATTGTTCCTATTTTCTTTTACGTGCTACTGTAGAGTTATCATGTTTTATCACACTTGATCACAATATAATTGGAATAATAAATATTTGAATGGGAAAAATAAATTGATATTGATCGTATGTTATTACCTCTTGTTTTTCTAGATAGTGTAATATCTATGTTTTCTTGGTTTAGCTTTTTGTTCTTGATAGAAATTGGTAAAGAAAATAAAGCCAAAATTAATTGATAATTTTTTGGCTAATGATAAAGAGGAATGTAAATGAATCTGGTTCTTCTTGTTATAATTTGATGTTCATCAAATTGGTGCAGTAAGCATGTTTAATTATTTGTGATAGCTTACTGATTAGGTTTCCTGAATTTTGAACCTAAGAATAATTAATTGGTTAATCCAAGATAGATCAATGAACTAATTTTTTGATAAAAGATAATTCCTTGTAGGGTTACAAGTTACCCTCTTACTTGTTTAAGGGCCAAGAGCGCATTTGATATGATGTTTGTTTTCCTGTTGCTTTTGTTGTGGTGTGACCCTAGATGGTTGTTGTGATATGTGGGTGCAAGGAGTCCAATTTGTTGTGGAAAAGGTTGATTCCTAGAGTGTCGAGATGCATTGGTTTATACATGTGGGTGTCGGGGAGGACACCAGGGATGATGTTACAGGTTGGATGTGAATGTTTGGATGCTTGCCAATTTTTTGATTGGTTATCTAGATTACTTTCCCCACTGCTCAAGGCATCTGGTATTTCTTACCCTTCTTCTAAAAGGGGAAAATATACGTGCGATATGCCATGTGCCTTCAGTGTCTAGCTTCTCAAGAGAGGATGGGTCTACACTCTTGCTATAGGGGGAAAAGACTCGAAGGGAAGTTCATTAACTCACCGTGTTGATCCCCCATGTGTTTAATAGCATATAATGTTTTTCAATAATGCCTAGTAATATGGGAAACTTATGTTGTAAATAAATAATTGAATAAATTATGTTAACCCATGGGGTTAGAGTTTTTAGGGGTGCAATTTTGTGGTTGTAATTTAAAGAAATAATGAACTTTGGGTGTGATGCTAATGAAATATAATGTGGAATTGTTAATGGTTAATTAATGTTTAAAATAATTAACTAACGTAAAGTGAAAGTGATAAAATTGGAATAAAGTAATGTAATAAATCTCCTTAAATGGTTGTGTGCTTATAGGATACATAGTCTTAGAGGTGGAAGCCGGGAGTCTAAGAGGAATTAGTTGCAGTTGAGTCTAAGACTAGGTTATTCCTATAGTGTGGTTGTGAGATATAGTATATTATGTATTTTTTTATATGCTACTCCACCCCATCAGCAAGGGAAACTGACACCCTAGGGATTCTGAGCCCTGGGGGGTGTTTTCCCCAACATTCCGATGGGAGTATGGATGGCTGACTACCGCCTTTGGCCCTACTCTCTTCTATTGGTAGTTACTTGTGATAGTAGGCACAATGGCCAGTTTTCCCCATATATGTGTGTAGAGGGAAATAATGTCTTGTGGTTATTCACCCACATATATTATATATATAGTTTCCTATGGACTACTATAGGGGTAACATGTATAGGCTGTGATGGATTGAGGTTCCTTACTCAGTGTATGGGCAATAATGGCTTGAGGTTTAATACCCGACATATGATACACATTATACGAGCAGTGGTGGCTCCCAGAAACAACCTGGTTACTTTTATTATGTTGACATGGTTGTTTTGTTGCACAAGGTGCATGTTGTGGAGCTTCGCCCAATTGTCTGCAGGAAAGCCTTTTTGGATAGATATGCTTAGGACGTGTGACATTGGGGAAAAGCAGAAAACTACTGCGGAAGTAGTAGCGGGGTACCCTTGATATTCTTTATTATATTATATACTCTTGTATGAATTACTTTGTGTGAGTATCCATGGTGAGGCTGAGAACTTAATATTATTGTTTAGGTGACGAGTTAGTTTCACTTGTTGTTCACTATGCTTTAGCATGATTTCTTTACTTTTTCACAAGAGGATTCAGGGAGGATCCTATTGATTATACTGTTATACTCACCCTATGCATATATAAATTGTTCTTCATGTCACTTGGAGCATGTTAGAGATCAAGCTGGTTTCTACGAGCTTGGGGTTGCAGGAGCTGTTCGGGATTGTGGTTGTTGATGTTTTTACTTTCTTTTGGGTACTTATAGTTTTCCCCTATCAGTTGTAGTAGTATGGAATGAAATTACATATGTGCACTTGGGTTTTCTTTTATATTTCAGTCTGAGATATGTTTGGTTGGTGTTTATATTAACTCTCTCTTTTGGATGTGTTCTCATAGAGGGTAACTCCTCCCATCGACGTGTTTACTATACCTTCAGTGCTAGTCACCAACCCCAGGCCTACTGGAGGCGGGACTCAGGGGGTCATTATCTACCTTCTCACATTACTGGCCCATGAGGGGTATACTTTGTAGGGAGGGGGTCGTGAGAGAGTGGTATCAGGTGTATGGTTGGGAGATAGGATGTAGTTTGGTGTTAGGAAAAGGTGAGGTTGCATGGGTTGGTAGTGAAAGAGTGTCAGTCAAGTTTAGAAAGTGATGTTAACACTGGGAAGCAGCTGAGACATCGGCATTTAGGCCCCCCTATGATCTGATTTACAAAACTATAAGTTTATAATGGATACTAAATGAGGTGATACTCGTTGCAGGGTAGAGACCTTAGAAAGGATCATGCATAATTCTTCCTTATGCCTATGTTTGAATGGGTAGACCTTAGGTTAGTGTAACCTAAAATGAATAAAAAAAAGAATTAATTAATTAATACTGAGTCTTACAAATTCTAGGTTTAGGGTCTCTAACTATTTGTTATTTTATAGGTATGTCTCAAGGTCGATGTCCTCATCAGAATCACATAGAAGATGTCCAGCAGGCTATGCCAGCAGATTGCCACATGGTAGAGGTTGACGATGATGACACTTGGAGGAGGACACTTAGAGAGTTTTATTGCAAGAGTCAGTAGAAGTATGAGGGCTCCATTTTAGATGTAGTCATGGAATACTGGTTAGATGAGGTTGAGATAGGCTCCAGTTCGATCTGTTCTTAGAAGGATAAATCGGTGTCCTTGGTTGTGACGATGCTGCATGGAGCAGTGAGGCAGTGGTGCTTCTTATTCTTCAGAGATCACAAGGAGTCAATGATCTCATGGGAGGAGTTCTAAGACAAGTTTATAATTGAGTTTATTTCTTTGACTGTGAAGGCATCCAGTCATTGGGATATTCTTAATCTTCGACAGGGGAGCTCCATTATGTGAGAGTTTGGAATCCATTTCATGAACCTTTTTACAATATGCTTTGGAACTATAGCCATATGAGGAGGCATGGGAAATACATTTCAAGGAGGATTTGCATCAAGAGATCTAGCACCAGGTCACCCCATTTATGCTGAAGATATATCTTGAGGTGCTAGAAAGGGAAGAGGTCATCGAGAGGACATTGACTAGAACTAGATCATCACGAGTGGGGAGTCATCATGATTCCTCATGAAGTAGAGCTCTGGTCTGGGGTTCCTAGTTTTCATGGTAGAAGAGTTTTTGTTTGGCCGGGGGTAGGTCCCAGACATCTACATCTCATTTCTCCGTGGGTGGTGTCCCTCAAGCCTATAATAAGGGATCTGGTGCTTTTTTTTCTTGTGGTGGTGGAGGTTATCAGCAGTGGGAGTGCCCGACCTTTCAGAGTAGTCATCGTGCACTAAGTGTTCTGATCCAGGTTCCTTCGTTGAGATAGTTCCAGTCGAGGCAACAACAGTAGGTTGCACTGGCTTTAGATCAGTTGAGGGTAGATGGGGCAGGTAGAGGACATCCCTGTGATGCTCCCCATCCTCATAGAGCAAAGTGTGACCATGGTGGTGGTCGTTATCACGGTTAGAGAGGTCGTGGTCAGCTTCTTGCTTTAGCATTGCCAGCTCCAAGCAAGCCATATGTCATTCAAGGTACCCTTTTTTCATTTTTTACCTCGGTATATGCCTTGTTTGATTTAGGAGCGACACACTCTTTCATATCACCTACCCTTGTCCATGCTTTGGGACTTGAGTTAGAGAGGATTCTAGTTCCCATAGTGTTGAATATGACAGTTGGTGGTCAATCTGACTTGTTTAAAATATGTAGAGACTGTGAGCTAGTGTTGGGGAAGCACCTCTCTTGGTGATATTTCATATGTTTACAAATACAACCATATTATGTCATCCTCATCATGGATTGGTTGTATTATATGCATGATATTGTGGATTACTTCAAGAAGAAGGTCATTTTCTTCGATGAGTATGGAGAGCCGGTGGTGTTTGTTGGCGAGTGATACCCTCAGATGGGTCATAGTTGTGTTTCATCCTTATCATCCATGATTGATGAGATGATGCTAAGTTCTTCAGAGGTTCAAAAGATGGCATTTTCTAGGGTCATAGAAGAGTACCCAGATGTAACATTACCCCCTCGATGAGAGATTGAGTTTGGGATCGAGATACAACTAGGGACATCTTATATATCTATGCCTCCATATAGGATGGACCCTTATGAGTTACGAGAGCTATGTATATAGCTTGATGGTCTGTTATAGTGCAGTTTTGTTTGGTAGAGTGTGTCACTATGGGGTGCATCAGTTTTGTTCGTGAAGAAGGCTAACGATAGTTTGTGGTTGTGTATCGATTATCATCACTTAAACAAAGTGACAGTGAAGAATCACTATACTGCTCCGTGTATTGATGATCTATTAGATCAACTGAAGTGTAGAAGTTGGTTTTCAAAGAGATACTTGTGGTCAGGATATTATCAAATGCCTGTAAAGGATGAGGATTTCACAAAGACCGCTTTCCATTGTTTTCATGGGTATTATGAGTTCGTTGTAATGTTGTTCGTTGTGACAAATGCTCCAGCTATGTTCACTGGATTGATGAACGCTATGTTTCGTGAATTCCTGTACATGTTCATGGTGGTTTTCATCGATGACATCCTTGTGTACTCCATGTCTGAGGAGGAGCATATAGAACATCTACACATCATTTTGGGAGTTCTTTTTCAACATCAGCTATTTGGGATGTTCTCAAAGTGTGAGTTTTGGGCTCGAGAAGTCCATTTTTTTGGTATGTTGAGTCCCAGAATGGAGTAGATATGGATCAATAGAATATTGAAGCAGTTGTGTCTTAGGCAGCCCCCAAGACAGTGTTAGAGGTGTGATGTTTCCTTGGTCTTGTAGGCTACTACAGGAGGTTCATAGATGATCTCTATCATGTTGTGATTCCTATAACAACTTTGAACAGGATGGATCATGATTTCATATGGACTGATCAGTGTCAGGAAACTTTTGAGTATCTAAAGAATAAGTTAGTAAGTGCTCCAGTTCTTTGTCTTCTGGATGAGGGAGATCAGTTTGATGTTTTCTGTGATGCTTTGCATCTGACTTTTGGATGTGTTCTGATGCAGCAAAGATCAGTTGTTTCTTATGGGTCTTTGTAGTTGTGTCCTCATGAACATAACTTTTCCACCCATAATCTTGAGTTGGCAGCCATGGTGTTTTCTCTAAAGTTGCTGAGACATTACCTCATTGGTGAGTGCTTTGTGGTTTCCACCGACCATAAGAGCCTGAGGTATGTTTTCTCCCAACAGGACTTGAACTTATGAAAACATCGATGGATGGAGTTCTTATAAGAATACGACTTAGAAATATCATATACACCAGGAAAGGGGAATGTTGTTGCTGACCTGCCGAGTTGGAAGGCACATATGATGCAGTGTGTAGATCTGGTGACTCCCGGAGAGTAATGAAAGAACTATCGACATTACATCTTGATATGGGAGAAGTTGGGGGTAGAGGTTGTCTTTTTCAGATGACGGTGAATTCATCTCTGGTGTAGAAGGTGGAAGAGTCCCAGTTGGGGGATCTAGTGGTAGAGGTCTGGAGAGACCGAGTTGTTTGTGGCGAGGCCCCTGATGGTTGGTTTGAGGATGAACAACACCGAGTGTTGTATAATGGAAGGATATTTGTTCCTTTGAAGATGCGGGATACAATTATTAGAGAGTTCTATAGTTCTCCTTTAGCAGTGCATCCTGGCATGAAAAAGATGTACCAAGCCCTGAGAAGCCAGTTTTGGTGGCCTAGGCTAAAGCATGCAGTTGCGGAGTTTGTGTCTCAATGTTTGGTCTTCGAGAAGGTGAAGGTCGAACACTGTGTTCCTAGTGGTCTTGTCCAGCCGTTAGATGTTCTTCAGTGGAAGTGGGAGGACACATAAATGGACTTTGTTACTCATTTACATTGAGCTCAGTGAGGGCATGATTCTATTTGGCTGGTAGTGTATCATTTAAAAAAATCATCCCACTTCATAGTGATCAAGGAGTCAAGATTAGTGGAGGTTTTTTCAAGGAAATATCTAGAAGAGGTGGTGATACTTCATGGACTCCCAATGACGATCATTTACAATCGAGATCCTCCTTTTACTTCTAGGGTGTGGAGAGTTCTCCAACATGCTTTTGGTTCTCAGATTTTCTTTAGAACTTCTTTTCATCCTCCGATGGACGGTCAGATAGAGCGGACTATCCAGACTCTTGAAGACATGTTACACTCTTGTGTCCTAAATTTTGGAGGTTCATGGATGAGGCACTTACCCTTAGTGTATTTCTCTTACAACAATAGTTTTCACTCTACCATTGGTATGGAGCTGTTTGAAGCCTTGTATGGACAGCCTTTCCATTCCTCGTTGTGCTGGACTAGGGTCGGAGATTTAGAAATTCTCGGACTGAAACTAGTGTAGAATACAACAGAGATGGTTCATGTTATTTGTGAGAGTATAAAGATAGAACATGATCATTATAAATCAAATTTAGATCAAAAGAGGAGACCCTTAGAGTTTGATTTTGGGGATCAAATGTTTCTGAAGGTGACTCCCCATCGTGGGTAGAGAAGGTTTGGTCATGGGAGTAAGCTTTATCCCCGGTTTGTTGGGCCTTTCAAGGTGTTAGCTCATGTTTGAATTGTGGCGTATCGAGTAGTACTTCCCCCACAGATGATTCATATACATGATGTTTTTTATGTATCACAACTCCATCATTATCTTCATGATGACTCTCACATCCATGATTGGGGAGAGATCGATGTTGATGATGATGCAACCTTTGAGGAGTGGCCGTTATTGATCCAAGACCATAAGGAGAATGTGTTTCATGGGAGTTCTATTCACTTGTTTTGTGTTTTGTGGCAACACAGTGGTATTAAGGAGATTACATGGGAACGTGAGTCATAGATACGTGCTCATTACCCAAAGTTGTTTGATGTTTAACTCTTTTCATGTAAAAATGTCCCCTTTGTGCTTATAGACCTTTCGTGTTTATGAGATTGATTTATTTGGTTGCTTCTTGTGGATTACTCTCTTTTGAAAGGTATCTCGATGGGTGGTTGGTCAGAATTATTTTCTGTTTCCCTAAGGTTGGTTTTGAAATCTCTAGGATGAGAATGTTTTGAGAGGCATCTGATGCAATGGCCCAGACCTCTCTGGTTCATTCCTTTGTAAAAATATGGTGTCTAAGGTGTTCCGAGAGGTCAAGGTGACTTATCCCCAACACTTTTACAAATTTCTAGTTCTGTGAACAGTGCATCTGTAGCCTTAGGCGGACAATGTCATCGGAAACCTTCTGTGAATAGTGAAAGAGTATCCTTAGGTGAACAATGTCATCGGTAGCCTTAGGTGAATAGTGCAATGGTAACCATTGGTGAGCTGTGTCATCGGTAACCTTATGTTAATAGTGCAATAGTAGCCTTAGGTGAACATTGTCATCAGTAGCATTAGGTGAACAATGCAACTGTAACCTTATGTGAATAGTGCAATGGTGAGGTCTAACGGTAGCCTCTTTCATTTAGCAAATTTTGGGTTTATGAATAGTGTTTCTAGAACGGTGAGGTTCCAACAGTAACCTCTATTTCCTTTTCCAAATTTTGAGTTCGTGAAAAGTGTTTCTATAATGGTGAGGTCCATCAGTAACCTCTATTTTCTTTGCCAAATTTTGGGTTCATGAACAATGTTTCCAGAATAGTGAGGTTGCATTGGTAACCTCTATTTCCTTTTCCAAATTTTGGGTTTATGAACCATGTTTCCAAAACAGTGAGGTTCCATCCGTAACCTCTATTTTCTTTGCCAAATTTTGAGTTCGTGAATAGTGTTTCTAGAATGGAGGGGTCCTTCGGTAACCTCTATTTCCTTTGCCACATTTTTGGTTCATGAATAGTGTTGCCAAAACAGTGAGGTTCCATCAGTAAACTCTATTACCTTTGATAAATCTGGAGTTCATGAATAGTGTTTCCAGAACAGTGAGGTCCATCGGTAACCTCTATTTCCTTGTCCAAATTTTGGGTTCATGAACAGTGTTTCTAGCTTCCTACAATTTTCCCCTTTGACGTTTCCTTTGACATAAAATGTATTTAAAGCCTCATTTTAAGCACTCTAAGGCTGATTCAAAGGACATAACTCCTATATTAATTTATCCTAAGTATCAGGATGTTTTTACCTGGTCAAACCACATGGTTTAATGAGATACTCTTTCATTAGGAAATCCAGCATATCATAAACTATCTCTCTATTAAATCATCTAAATTGACGAAATATATTCCTCCCTAATTATTCCTCCTTGTTCTCAGGTGTGAGATGCTCGAACATTCCATTCCTTTCCATAGGTGTGGGGCGATCAAACTTTTATCCTGGGATTAGTTCCCCTCTGTTTTTGGTGCAACCAAGAAGTATCGATCAATCTTTGATATAAGGTATGATCTATCTTCATTATTTCAGGTTCATATCCTTCTTTCTCCTTTATCTTTTTATGTAATTTTCCCCCTATATTCTTAATGGGTTTTTTCTTGGGTGCTGACCGATGTGGTGGTGTCTCTACATCCTCGGGTGGAAATAGTTGTCACGGGGGGAGGAGATCATAAACCGTTGTGTGGCTCATTCTCGTATAAAGAATGTCAAGAACAATTTGAGGTAGGGGATTCATTTCTTCCCTTTTCTTTTACTTGCAACTGTATAGTTAGCATGTTTAATTCCACTGGATCACAATTGAATTGGCATAATAAATATTTGAATCAGATAAATAAATTGATATCGATCATATGTTATTGCCTATTGTATTTATATATAGTGTGATATCTATTCTTTCTTTGTTTAGATTTTCATTTTTGATGGAAATTGGTAAAGAACATAAATCCAGAATTAATCGGTAATATTTTTGGCTAAAGATAAAGAGGAATGTAAATGAATCTGGTTCTTCTTGTTATAATTTGATGTTAATAAAATTGGTGCATTAAGAATGTTTAATTATTTGTGATAGATTAATGATTTGGTTTCCGGAATTTGTAACCAATGAATAATAAATAGTTTAATCCAAGATGGATTAATGAACTGGTTATTTGATAAAAGATAATTCCTCTTAGGATTTTATGTTACCCTATTACTTGTTTGTGGGCCCAAATCCTATTTGATATGATGTTTGTTTTCCTACTGCTTGTGTTTTGGTGTGATCCTGGATGTTTATTGTGATATGTGGGGGTAGGGAGGCCTATTAGTTGTGGAATCATTTGATTCCCAGAGTGGAGAGATGCACCAGTTTATGCATGTGGGAGTCAGGGAGGACACCAAGGATGATAGAACAGGTTGGATGTGAATGTTTGGATGCTTTCTAATTCTTTGATTGGTTATCTGCTTTACATTCCCCACTGCTCAATGAAGATGGTCTTGCTAACCCTTCTTCTGAAAGGGGTGAAGGCGTGTGGGGTATGCCACGTGCTTTCTGTGTCTAGCATCTTAAGGGAGGATGGGTCTATGATCTTACTATAGGTGGAAATGACTCGACGGGTAGTTCATCTTCTCCCCGGGTTGACCCCCCTTGTGTTTAATAGAATAGGAATATGTGAAAGTAATGGTGTAAATAAATAATTTAATAAATGATGTTAACCCATGGGGTTAGAGTTTGGAGGGGCGCATTTTTGAGGTTTCAATTTAAAGTAACAATGAACATTGGGTGTGATGCTAATGAAATATAATTTGAAATTGTTAATGGTTAATTAATGTTTAAATAATTAATTAACGTAAAGTGAAAATGATAAAAGGGGAATCCATTAATGTAATAAAGCTCATTAAATGGTTGTGTGCTTATGTGAAACATAGTCTTAGAGGTGGCAACCGGGAGTCCGAGAGCCGTTAGCTGCAGTTGACTCTAAGACTAGGTTATGCTCATAGTGTGGGTGTGAGCTATATTATATTCTATACTTTTTATGTTTCTATACTCTACTCTACCCTGTCCATAAGGGAAACTGACACCCCATAGATTCTAAGCCCTAGGGGGGTGGGGTGTTTCCCCCAACATTATGGTGGGAGGATGGATGGCTGACTACCCCCCTTTGGCCACACTCTCTTCTCTTGGTTGTTACTTGTGCTAGTAGGCGTAGTGGTTATTTTTCCCAATATATGTGTGTAGAGGGATGTAATGGCTTATGGTTATTCACACATATATATTCTGGATATAGATTCTTATGGACTACTATAGGTGTAATGTGTATTGGCTATGATGGCTCCAGGTTCCTTACTCAGTGTATGGGATATAATGGCTTGAGGTTTAATACCTGGCGTATGATACACATTATGCGAGCTATGGTGGCTCCCAGAAACTACCAGGTTACTTTGCTTATGTGGACGGGGTGGTTTTGTTGCACGAGGTGCATGTTGTGGAGATTCACCCAGGTGTCTATGAGCTAGCCTTTTTGGAGAGAGATGCTTAGGACGTGTGACATTGGGGAAAAGCGACAAAACAGTGGGGAAGTAGTAACATGGTACCCTTGATATTCTTTATTATATTATATACTCTTGTATGTGTTACTTGGTGAGAGTATCAATAGTGAGGCTTGGAACTTAATATACTTGTTTAGGTGATGAGTTAGTTTCACTTGTTGTTCACTGTGGTTTACCATTATTTATTTACTTTTGCACGAGAGTATTCGGGGAGGATCTTATTGAGTATAATATTATACTCACCCTATGTATATATAAATTGTTTTTCAGGTCACTTAGTTCAGGTTGAATATGAATCTATTTTCTTCTAGCTTGGGGTTGCAGGAGCTGTTTGGGCTTGTGGTTGCTGTGGTTTTTAATTTCTTTTGGGTACTTGAAGTTTTACCCTTTCAGATGTTGATTATAAAATAAATATAAATATTTTAATTACATTTTAATGGTATTAAATGTTCATTTTTTATCTTATGGGTCTGAGTTAGTGGATTTTAATTTTGAACATCCCTTCTTATCATTTGTGCACTTCTTGCATAATGTACACCAATTTAGGTCCAATGATTCATATGATTTTAAGGATTGTAATTATCCATATTTTCATTTAATATTTTGGAAACTATATCTAAACTTAAATATGAACATTTTTCATTCATGGATCAATGGAGTATTCTTAAAGGATGATGGAGATATTTGGCGATGAAAGGAAAGAATTCTGAAGAAGACAGATTGGACACAAGCTCACTGATTAGAATGTAGGACCCAATATACAGACTAAATAAAGCCCAAATTTCGAGGGATTATAGAAGACATATATAGGAACAAATAATTCTGCCTACGCCAGTGCTAATTCGGCCTCCATGATGGCAATAAAGGCATCTCAATTAGAATATCAAAATCTGAGCTAGAATCTGCGGCCCCGAATATTTCCCACTAAATCGGTCATAACTCTAGATTCACAACTCCAAATGGGCCCAATGTTTACATGATTTTAGGGTACATACAAAGATCCACTGTTTTCTTCTATGTCCCACTCTAATTTAGACATCTAGAAGTTATTTTCGACGCGTCTGTTCAGTGGTTGAAAGCTGGCTGCCACCTTGGGTCTAGAGTGGAAAAGTCCAAGTTCCATAAGATTTCCACCACCCTAGGCCTACCATAATCAAGTGGAATGATTTGTACTATTGGAGGCTCGACCCAAGGATCAAAAAATTCCTATTTAAGGTGGTGGTGGTGGAATATTTTATCATCTTTTGAGCTTTCTTTCATTGTAATGTTATTGTTGTGATTTTTTGGTCTCAAGTTTGTCTTCCACATGCATATTGCTTTAATTCATCCTTGTTTATTAATAAAAGTTCTTCTTATCTTATTATTATGTTCTTCTCAATATCACTTTGATACCATTGCCTAAAGGTGTGAATTTATTCTCACTAAACCTTGTGAAATTATTCACACAACGGTGGAGTGATCATTTTCTTTTTATTATTTTCTTTACTTCTTCAATTCCTCCCTCATGAGTCTACTTCATGCTTCCATTGAAACCATAGCATCAATGGAGGGATAAACCACTTATGGGTTGATCCAAGGGAGTAGCAAGGGGATGTATTTAATGTTATTTATCACTCCATTAATTTATAATCACTTCTTTAATTGAAATTTTTATTTGATGATTTTTAAACTCCATCGTCCTTGTTGAATTTAAGGCCACACACTTCAAGTGGTAACACAAACCTTTACATTGTAGTGCTCAAAACATCGATCCTTCAAGTGTATAGGTGATTAGTATTAATGGTTGTAGGTATTAAACCATTAAGTGATTATGTTGTTCGATCTTCTTAAATGAACCCATCTCAAATATAATAAATTGAAATCACTAAAAAAGGAATTCATCCAATCCACCCCAAGAGATAAACTAGGATCAACTCATAATCTTAATTTTAATAAACTTAAATCTATTAGTAATACCTTAAAAAAATCTAAAATAAACCCAAGTTGGCCACTTCATATCCAAAAATAATCCATATAATGTACGCATATGTAGTTTACAACTTAGGTATTTGAGGATTCAATAACCCAAGAAAAACTACATGGACCGTTCTACCTTCATCTCTTGGGTAAATTTGAGCATGAATCAAATTTTGGAACCATTTATAGGGACCCAAGTAGGTAATATCAACAACCATTCTATTCTCCCCCATTACTACTATTCTCACCCAAGATCTCTTATCTTGTCCCTTTCTCATTTTTTTTCTTTTGGCGCATGTCACCGTCTAGTTAGGGTGGAAAGTCCTAGAATTCGGGAGTCAAGTGAACCTAGGGGATTGTTTACATTAGATACTAATAATATTGATATTACAGAGTCCAAAATTGAGCTCATTTCAATGGAATTTCTTCAAATAAACCAACTCATAATCCTGGGTGGAAACCAAAATGGAAATCCAAATGAGGCAGCCCCAAACTTGGGGAATGCGGTCGATCAAACTATGCATGACTACTTCAAACCTTCCTAGACCAATGCCCGCTCATGCATTCGAAATAATTCCCCAGGGGATTCCAACTACATATTTAAACCCCATGTCCTAAACCACCACCCCATATTCAATGGAATGGACTCCGATATTCTCTACCTTCACGTTAAAGAGTTCAATGACATTGTAGAAACCATGTGTCCCCCAAATCAACTCGAATCAGCTAAGATGAGGCTATTTCATTTTTCTTTAAATTTTAAAGCTAAAAATTGGCTAAACAATTTGATAACATCATCCATCAACTCTTGGGACCAACTACAAATGGAATTCTACAAAAAATACTTTCCCCACCACAAAACATTTGCACTTAAAAAGAGCATCCAATTTTTTTTTGAAAAAGAGGGAGATTCATTCTATGAAACATGGGAGAGGTTCAAAGAAACTCTAAAAATTATTCCACACCATGGTTTTTCTATTACTGAACATGTGATAATTTTTTATGAATGGTTGGGTCTAGGGAATGAACAATTCATTGACATGATTTGTAATGGAACCTTTAAAAACACAGCCCCAAATGATGCTTACGAGTATCTAGAAAGCCTTACTGAACAAAACCAAACATGGGAAACATCACCTTATTATGAAAAGCTACAAAAAACTAATGAAATTCATACACTTTGAGAAGAGGAAAGCCTTAGGGATAAACTCGCAACACTCTCTAGAAAGGTTGAAGAGATAGACCTTAGGAAAGTCCATGAAATCCAAACTGTTGACCCACTTTCCACAATTAGTGACAAACATGACCATAAGACAGAAAACTTCCCAACCATTCCATCCATCAAGGATGTTCTTTTAAGAGGACCCCAAGTGGAAGTAACTTCTTTAAAATTTCAAAAGCCTCAATACCAAAACAACTTCAACCCAAGGTATAATGACCACCAAGGCTTTCGCTGGAAAGATAACCAACAAACATGCCAACCAAAGGGACAAAATCCTTACCCCCATTAGAACTACCAAACCCATAACTAGTTACAATACCAATAGCCACTGGTCAATTTTCAAAAAACCATCCCACCTCCAAAGTATCCCCCTGAGATAAACCTATCTTCTCAAGCACCAACCCGAACTGTTCCACAAAGCCTACAAGAAAAACTATGCAAAAAAAATGGAATGAATGAAATCGGTAGTCTCTTACCTTAAAAAATAACTTCAAACAATCAAAACTGGAAAGGAAACCATGCCTACTTAGGTAGTACCATCCTCATTTTCAAGGGGAGAGTCAAGTTGTACTCAAAAAACTCATGAACAACTAAAGGCTGTGACTATTTTAAGAAGTGGGAAATCAATTTAGAAACCTGAACAACTAATTCAGAACCCATCAAGAGATTCAAACTTGGATGAATATTCAAATGAACCGAATGATCAAATTGAAAAATAGGATAAGATTTTCAATGAAAAAACTCTTCAACAAACAACCCCAAAACCTACACCATTTCCTCAACGCATGATGGGGAAAACCAAGAAATAATTGAGTGAAAAATTGAGGGAAATCTTCTCACAAGTCACGTTGAACATTCTTCTTCTCGATGCAATCCAAACCATACCTACCTACTCAACGTACCTTAAGGACCTATGCACTTTTAAAAGAAACATTTCACATAAAAACCAAGTCCTTTTGGTAGCTAATGTGAGTACCACCATTCAAGGGACCATTCCTGCTATGTTGAAAGACCCGGGTTGCCCTTACATCAATGTTGAACAAGGAGAGAAAAAATTTGTCAAGGCCTTGTGTGAACTAGGTGCTACTGTCAATCTCATCCCCTATGCTGTGTACTGCCAGTTTGTCCTAGAAGAGCTCCAACCCAAATCCGTCAAACTTCAACTTATTGATCGTAGAATTAGGGTTCCAAAGGGGATTTTAAAGGAAGTTATGGTAAAGGTTGAAAACTTCATCTACCCTACTGACTTCATTATCCTTGACAACCATCCAAACTTAGGAAATAAGGAACAAACCCCAATCATCCTTGGTCATCCTTTCCTTTATACAATCAAATCTATTATCCGAGTCTGAAATGGGAACATGACCATCACCTTTGGAAACATGAGTCAAGACTTCACCATCTATAATTCAGGCTCACAAATAGGGTATGATGAGGACATTCATGAAGTAAAAATGATAGGAATCATTGATAATGAATCCATAGAACATCAAGGAATATTTGATGGATGTTTAAAATAGGTTGAGATTGATTTACTTTGTTCACATGAAGGAAGTTTATCACCTTGGCTTGAACCATTTTCAAAGTTTTCTTATGATGAAGTCTTAGGTCCAACAATAAGTGAAACCTTTCAAGAAACCACTTTCATGGAGACCACTCCAATTCCTTCCCTAAATCTGATCAAGCCAATCTAGTAGCTGAACCTTATACATGTGGGGAATAAATCCTATCTAAAACTCTAGGAAACAAAATTTATCTTAATCCAATTTACCAATATTATACCAAAATTATAATCCAACCTAATCTTGAATTGAAGGAACTTCCTATTGCACTCAAGTATGACTTCCTAGGGGACAATCAAATACATCCTATTGTCATTTCTTCTTCTCTTTAAGCCAATGATGAGAGTATGCTTCTATATGTCCTTAGGAAACATAAAAAAGCCATTGGTTGGACCATGTATGATATTCCTGTGATTAGCCCACTTATCGGGACTCATAGGATTGTTCTGAAATCTGATTCAAAGACATGTTGTCAACCTAAACAATGAATCAATCCTAATCTAATGGAGTTAGTAAGGATGGAACTTCTGAAATTTTTAAAAGATAGTATCATATATCCCATAACTGAGAGTGAGTGGGTCATCCTAATCCAAGTGGTTCCTAAGAAGGAAAGAATCACAGTGATGACCAATAAGGATGGAGAGATTTTTCCAACTAGGTTGAGTAGTGGCTAGAGATTCTGCATTGAATATATGAAGCTAAAATAATTTACCATGAAAGACCATTTCCCATTACCATTCATTGACCAAGTCCTTGAGAGAGTGGTATATCATGCCTTCTACAGTTTCTTAGATGGGTACTCGGGGTACATTCGGATTGAGGTATCCCTAGAGGTTCAAGGTAAGACTACATTTACATATACATTCGACACCTTTTCCTTCAAACACATTCCCTTCGTGTTATGAAATGCCCCTAGAACCTTCCAGCGGTGCATGATGGGAATCATCTCAGACATGGTAGGGTATTTTCTAGAGGTCTTCATGGATGACTTCTCTGTGTTTGGGGATACATTTGAGGATGTCTAAGGAATGTGGAGAGAGTCTTTTCAAGATGTGAAGAAAAGAATCTGGTCCTAAACTGGAAAAAATGCCCTTTCATGGTTGAATAGGGACTAGTTCTAGGCTATATAGTCTTGAGTAGGGGGATTGAAGTTGATAATTAAAAGGTTGACATCATTCGTCACCTTCCATCACCAAAAACTATCAAGGAAGTGAGGTATTTCTTAGGACATGTTGGTTTATATATAATATTCTTTAAGGACTTTAGTTCAATCTCTCAACCCTGTTTGTGATCTCCTAGTAAAGGATGCTCCATTTGTTTGGATAGAAAGCTGTGAGGGTTCATTCTCAACCCCCAAATCCTCTCTCACCTCTCCTCCCATTATGAAATATCCAAATTGGAACCTTCATTTCAAACATATGTGTGATTCTAGTGACTTTTCTATAGGAGATATGTTAGGAAAACATTGTGATGAAACTCCTTATGTCATTTCTTATGCAATAAAATCTTTAAATGATGCCCAAATCAACTACAACACCATTGAAAAAGAGTTACTTTCTATTGTGTTTTACTTAGATAATTTTAGGTCCTACCTCTTAGGATCCCCCATCACTGTGTTCACTGACCATTCTACACTAAAATAACTCTTCTAAAAACAAGTTTCTAAGGCTAGACTGATTAGGCGGGTCCTTCTCCTACAAGAATTTGACCTCACAATCACGGATAAAAAGGGTGTTGACAATGTTTTAGATGATCACCTCCCTAGGATGGAATTGAAAGACAACACAAATCACCTTTCTGTGTATGATTCATTTCCTGATGAAGACCTGTACTCTGTGAGTGACTACCCTTGGTATGCTGACATAGCCAATTTCTTAGTTACAGGAGTCATTCCAAAATTATTAGGGACTCATGATCAAAGGCAATTCCTTTATAATGTTAGACACTATATGTTTGATGATCCATACCTCTATAAGTTCTGCCTTGACCAGGTCATTAGGAGGTGTGTCCCAGAATCTGAACAAGAGTCCATCCTTGAACTCTGTTATTGTGAGGAAAGTGGAGGTCACTTTTCTTCTAAGAAAACATATTCTAAGATTCTTTAGTGCGGTATCTTCTGGCCCACCCTCTCAAGAGAATCCTATACATTTTTTCGAATCTATCTTATATGTCAACAAGTAGGGTCAATCAGAAAAAGGAATCAAATTCCACTCACTCCCATATTAGTGATTGAAATCATTGACTGTTGGGGAATCGAATTCATGGGACCCTTCCAAAACTCTAGGGGATACCTCTACATCTTCTTATCTATTGATTATGTCTCAAAATGGGTTGAATCCATTCCCACCATGTCTAATGACCATCATGTTGTGTTCTGATTTCTGAAAGAGCACTTATTTTCATGATTCGGAATTCCTAGGGCTATAATCAGTGACTGAGGAACCTATTTATGCAACCATCCATTCTCTTCACTCATGTCTAAGTATGTAATTTCTCATAAAGTTTCCACTGCATACCATACTCAAACTAATGGTCAAGATGAGTTAGAAAATTGGGAGATTAAGAATATTCCTAAAAAAACATTCAATCCTTCTAGTAAAGATTGGTCCGAGAAACTCTTGGATGCTCTTTGGGACTATCAAACTAGATATAAAACCTTTTTAGGAATTTCCCCATATAGGTTGGTTTATGGTAATGCATGCCATTTTGTAGTGGAGATTGAACATAAGGACTTTTGGGCAATTAAGAAAATAAATTATGACCGATCATTGGCCGAAATAAAATGGAAATTAGATCTGAATGAACTTGAGAAACTAAAGATAAAGGCTTATGAAAATTCAAGGATCAACAAAGCTAGAGTCCAAGCCTACCAATCTTGGAATATCAAAGTTAAACATTTTGAACGTGGAAAATTCATGCTCTTGTATAGTTCAAAACATCATTTACACCTGGGAAAGTTAAGGTCTAGATGGTCAGGTCCATACATAGTGCATAAGGTGTACCCCCATGGGGCTGTAGAAATTCAAGATCCCACCAATGGTCAAACCTTTAAAGTTAATGGTCATAGAGTCAAACCATTCATTGAAACATTCCAAAAAAATGAATTTGAGCAAAAATTGTGTGAAACAACCTTATATGAATAAAATACTTAAATAAGTAAGGGTCAAAGTCGAGCTAGCGATATTAAACCAAAGCGCTGCACGAGAGGCAACCCATGGTTTTCATTTTTGCGAATCATTTTTTTTCAAATATGATTAATTAATCATTTTGATATTTAAAAATAAAAAATACACTGTTGATATGTTCTTCTATTTTGAGTATGGATGGGTATGAAAGGGGAGCACTATTTAATCCGTGTCACATGGTGTGATCCTTGAGTAATACCTTACCCAAAAATTTAAAAAGAAGACAATGTATCATCAGTTCATTTTATTTTTATGTGTTTGTAGGTTAAAAAAAATACAAAAATACAAAAAAAATATTAATAAATAAAAAAGGACATGTCATAGGTCATAGGTCAAACCCCGTCACAACCGGTGAAGCCGCGGGGAATCAAACCCGAGACCGAAGGGAGATAAGGGCGTGCTCTTACCACTGACCTATAGCTATTTGTGCTTCCTTATTCTATACTCTTTATATATATACTTAGATTTTACATTCTTCATTATATATATATAGAGTTATTTTTGTTTTTTTGTTTGTTTTTCTCTTTTTTTTACACTAGGGAATTCTCAGAGTGACATTGAGATCAAAGTATTAAAAGGGAGCATCAACAAATTCAACTTCAACCAGCAGGTGACTTCATTGCATGATCCCCATTTTCAATTTCCTTTTTGAACTCTCATTCTCTACCTCTACCCCCTTCCAAATTTTCTTTTCTTTAAACACTAGGGACAATGTTATTTTAAGTTAGGGAGAGATAAAATAAAAAATTATTTTGTGTCAAAAAAATGAATGATTTGAAAAACAAGTGTATAAATTGAAGGAGAAATTCCTTTAACTTTGAACATTGTAATATAGATTGCACACTTTGAAACTGAATATCAAATAATTTAACATTACCCGACTCTCATTTTAATCCTTGTATAATTTCATGAGTACAGATTTTGGAAAGTGTGGCTGTCCGATGTGATATTTAATCATTTATATTTTCATCTAAATAAAAAAAAGATCACAATGCATGTCCTTTGGATAGTGGGGTATTAGTTTGAGTTCATGGGGTCCCCCAAATAAATATCATATGTTTTCTGATCATTTTAGTTTTAATATGAGTATTCAACAAAAAAAATTTAAAAAACAATAAATTTGCACGTAGAGCATTGAAATGACCTAATGCGTGGCTTTCGATACTTGGGTATCATGACTCCATAGTTGTTTGGCCCAGATATAGTAATTTTATCTCCATTTTTGGTAATTTGAATTTGTTTTGGAATGAGTTAACTCGAGATGATTCCTGAGTATATGGGCTTCACTTGGTGCCTAAAGGTCTTTGAGCCTGGGAGTCATTGGAAAAGTCTCGCTACAGGGGTTGACTCTTTTGAGTGCAATTTCAATTACCATGGAAAAATTGCAAAAAAAAAAAAAACAAAAAACAAAAAACAAATTTTTTTTTTGAATACTCATATTAATATTTAAATGTGATTCCACCTAGCACTTCCATCATTTCCCTGTTGAATAAAGATGAACCCCCATGTGTAATGCGATGCACAACGCATCATCACTCTTAATTGATATTGGATGAAATATGATGATAAATTTGAATAAAGGAATGGGATTGGGATTGGTATCTGATTATACAACTATCTTGTATTAAAATATTTTGATGGGTTTCATGATTTTTTGGTATAAGGGTTTTTTGGTGATCATTGTTTATTAAAATGTTTTTGGAAAAGGGAATTCAAATTTCATATTGTTGAGATATATTTTGCTTGGGACTAGAAAATCTCAAGTTGGGGGGAGTGATTAGCCAATAAAAATACATATTATAATTACATTTTAATGGTATTAAATTTTCATTTTTGATCTTATGGTTCTGAGTTAGTGGATTTTAATTTTGAACATCCGTTCTTATCATTTGTTCACTTCATACCTAATGTACACCAATTTAGGCCCAATGATTCATCTGATTTTAAGGATTTTAATTATCCAAATTTTAATTTAATATTTTTGAGAAATTCATCTACACTTTATTATGAACGTTTTTCATTTAGGGATTAGTGGAGGATTCATAAAGGATGATAGAGATATTTGGCGATGAAAGGAATGAATTCTGGAGAAGGCAGATTGGACAAAAGCCCATTGATGAGAATATGGGACCCAAAATACAAACCCAATGAATCCCACGTTTCGTGAGATGATAGAAGACATATATAGGAACAAATAAATCTTCAAGATCCAGCTCTAATGCGGCTTCCATGATGGAAATAAATGCATCCCAAATAGAATATCAAAATCTGGGCCAGAATCTATGGCCCATAATATTATCCCACTAAATCGGCCATAACTCCCAATTCACAACTCCAAATGGGCCCAAATTTATAGCCGGTTAGGGGACATCTGGATCTCCATTTTCTTCTTCTATGAACCACTCTAATTTTTCAATCTAGAAGGTACTTTTGACATATCATTTCGGTGGTTTCAAGCTGGATGCCACCTCGGGTCAAGAGTGGAAAAGTCCAAGTTCCACAAGCTTTCCACCACCCTAGGTCTAACATAATCAAGTGGGATGATTTTTACTATTGGAGGCTCGACCCAAGGCTCCCAAAATGCCTATTTAATGTAGTTGTGGTGTAAGAGTTTATCATCTTTTGAGCTTTCTTTCATTGTATTGTTATGCTGCGATTTTGTTGTCTCAAGTTTGTCTTCCACATGTAAGTTGTTTTAATTCATCCTTGTTTCTTAATAAAAGTTATTATTTTATTATTAATATATTTTTCTCCATCTCACTTTGATACTGTTGCCTCATGTTGTGAATTTATTCACACCAAAACTTGTGAAATTATTCACACAATGGTGGAGTGATCATTTTCTTTTTATTGTTTTCTTTACTTCTTCAATTCCCCCCTCATGAGTCTACTTACCACTTCCATTGAAACCATAGAATCAATGGAGGGATAACCCACTTATGGGTTGATCCGAGGGAGTAGTAAGGGGCTGTATTGGATGTTATTTATCACCCCATTAATGTCTAATCACTTATTTAATTGAAATTTTTATTTTATAATTTTTAAACTCCATCATCCTTGTTGAATTTAAGGTCACACACTTCAAGTGCTAATACGAACCTTTACATTGAAGTGCTCAAAACTTTGATCCTTCATGTGTATAGGTGATTATTATTAAATGGTGTTGGTATTAATCCAATAAGTGATGATGTTTTTTGATCTTCTTAAATGAACCCATATCAAATATAAGAAATTTAAATCATTAAAAAAGGAATTCATCCAATCCACCCCAAGCGATAAAATAACATCAACTCATTATCCTAATTTGAATTAACTTAAATATGTTAGTAATACCTTAAAAACATATAAAATAAACCCAAGTTGGCCAATTTATAGCAAAAAAAATCCATATAATGTACGTGTTTATAGGTTACTTCTTATGTCTCCGAGGATTCAATAACCCAAGAAAAACTACAAGGACTGTTCTACCTTCATCTCTTGGGTATATTTAGCGTGAATCAGTTGTAGTAGTATTTCATGAAATTACATATGTTCTCTTGGATTTTCTTTTATATTTTAGTTTGAGATGGAGTTGTTTGGTTTCCATCTTATCTCTCTCTTTCGCATGTGTACTCTTGTAAGGTAATGCCTCTCATTTGTGTGTTTACTATACCCTCACTGCTAGTCCCCAACCTAGGGCCTACTGGAGGTGGGACATGGGGGTCGTTATCTCTTTTCTCATATTACCTCTCAGGAGGGGTACACTTTTTGGGGAAGGGGTCATGAAATAATCTTACTTATTCTCATCAAAAGGAAACTTTTTTCCACTATATAAGAAGTTAATAAATCCATAATAGGTTTTCAATAAGTCCCATAAATTATCCACATAAGAAAATCATCTAGACATATTATATTTACTACTTTACATCATAACATGGGGAAAGGGAATCATAACAAGGGGTGAGATAAAATACTCAATAACGATCCACATAATAATAAAACACAACATGAGATACATGAGGAATAACATGATATTTTAACTAATATGATAAGAATAATGGAATAAAGTGATGATATTCTATGTGTGTGGGTTAAATAATAATTATAAAAAGTATCATGGTATCATAGAAATGTAGAGAAACCATAAATAAGACATCATATGTCAAGGCTCTCTACCTCATTAATAAAACATAGATTTTTAGGTTAACTACCCAAATGCCATAGTTTCCTAGGATTAATACCCACACACCATGATATCTTATTAGATTCAAACACTACCCAATGCATTATAAATCTGTATAATTCTAGGCCAACCCTTCACATAATAAAATTCATACATATGTGTGACACATGGTTTAAATAAATATATCATTAAAACCTAAGGAAATAAAATGGGGTTTATATCCTTATCAAGTGGATCCCAAAGTAATAATTTATGATTTACCCAATAAACATGACATGATAAATACATGAAATATAAATTTTTATCTGATGAATTTAATCATTATTTTAGGAAAATGAAACTCAATAATAATTATTACACTTATATTATTTATATCATATAAGAAATGGATATATGTTTTAGAAAATGTTTTTCCCAATCAACCAATGTATTAGGTTACTAGGTGAATACCCTTAAATTATGCATTAAAATATAGGTAATTCAAAGTAGAAAATATATAGAAGTAAATCAAGCCTATACAAGTGGATGATTTAGCAAGACAAAATAGTGTTGGATCATAACATAGATGTAAAGGATAATTTCATAATCTATCAAAATAATGATGGTGAATGGAATCATTCTAAGAACACCATTGATCAAACATATAATAATGATAAAGAAAACTCTTATAAGAATTAATTAAAATTATTTAAATGTCCAAATTTGAATTTTACCATGAAAAAATATTAAAGTGGAGATTATATTAAACTACAAGAATAATAATGTATTTTTAGAAAACATTAATTCATTGAGAAGAAGTCCCATAGAAAATGAAAAAGGTGGTGTAAAGATACATTCACATGGAAACATTTAAAAAAAGTAACTTCCATTAAAAATAACCCATTTGGAAAACAATAAAAACATTCTTCTAAAAAATTATTAAATAATTACAATGTAGTTGAAAATAATGTTAAAACAGTTTTTAGAAAAGTCATTTTAAAAAATTACTTTTGAATAAATCATTTTAGAAACATAATCTATTATAAAATGTTAATATCTATTAATTTTTTTCTGTAAAACCCTCATTGAAAAAAGGATGATAAAATCTTAAATGTATAAGAGGTGAAGATAATTATGATGTTAAATTACAACATTATATAATTTTTTTTCTAAAACATGGATATGGATGAAAAAGAGCCATGTTCTTTGGTTGGGAATCATTTCTATCTGGGATGTATTTTGCAAGTGAATGTGATCCAGAAAGAGAAATATTTTAATTAAATGTATTTGATTCCACAAATAAATAAATAAATAAATCTTATTTAAAGGTATTTTAGGATATAAGATACTTCTAAGATTAATGTTAATAATAAAATTCAAGAAACATGGGAAAATAACTTGAGTCAATAATTGAGTAACCTTTTGAAAAAACACCTTAAAGGAAAAAGAGATTGAAAATGACCCTAAAATACCATGAATAAAATATATTTCAATATATCAGAAAAATTGTAAGACATATACAATAAATAAAAGTAAATTGTGGAATCAATCAATGTGTGTCTCAATAATGGGGGTTTGAGAGAAAAATACCTTACCTTATTTTACATCTTAGTTGATCACACTCTCACTTCTTGTAAAATCAAATATCCTAATACTATATTTTAGAACCTTATTCATCTATAATCCTTTTATATAATTAATTTATAATTATTTTCTTTGAATAGAGCTATTCATTATTGCATGTTTTTATCATCAGATGTTAATTCATTTAATTATCATACTCATGATTTATAATATTAGTTTTGATCCATGAACATTTATACTAAGTTATATTTTCCAATATTAACTATTTTAAAATAATATATATCAAATGATTAACAAAATTTTCCACTTTCATCTTTATAGGGTGTTAATTATGAGTCTTTAAGCTGACGTCATAGACAAAGTTATCTTTATAATTTTTCATGAACATAGATGATATATTATTAACATGATTTGATATTAATATTTAAAATCACATAAAATTTAAAAAATATTTTTAAATTATTATTATATGTCAATTATATTATATAATATTCCTTAATATTTCACTACATAAACATTATAATATCACTCATGTTGGTGGTAAATCAACCAAAAAAAGCGTGTTGTGATGATGAAATGAGTAAGAATGTTATATTATATAGGGCCAGTATAACATTTTAAGATGAATAAAAATATAATATATATCATATATATCCATAAAATACATTATTATTACCATTAACGATGGGTGGTGATGAAAAAACAAATATTCCATTCGTGGAAGAGGTAGTATGCACATACACATGATTAACAAACCCATTTCCCATTGAATGTATGAAGTGATGCTATGTGGAAATTTATTATTTAAGAATTATAATAATTTGTATAATAGTCATATTAATTCACTAATTATTATTTTTTGTCCATAATTATTATTTGGTAATGATAAATAATTCATGTTGTTCATGGAGGGAGCATTCCACACATACACATGATTAACTATCTCATTCCATAACGATTGGATGAAATGAAGGTAAATATAAAAGGTTATTATATCAAAATTCTATAATTGAAATTAAAAATATAATTATTATTAAAAATAATATTTTATATCATCAATAAGATTCGGTGATGAAAAATGAACTGTATCACATCATGGAGGTGATAATCCACACATACACATGATCAATGCATTTGTTTTTCTTATTGGATTCTATAGAATGAATGAATAAATATTTTTCAAGTAATATAAGGAAATATATATATATATGAAATGTAATTTATAATATAAAAACGTTATGGATGATTAGGAAGCACAAAATTAATAATAAAGTATAATAGGAGTGTAATAATCATGTTGGGAACTTTGATTTTCCTTTGAATTATCCATAGAAATTAAAGTCCCAAGCTAACTAATGGCATAGAAGTCTTAGTTTAATAATGGATATTTATAGGAGGATAAAATGGTCATAGTATTTTCTAGTAAACCTATGGAAAGTGTGTGCCTTTTAGTGGTGGGAGTGCTCCTTTTTATAAGTGATGGAAATAGAACTTTCCATAGAAAATAATGTTAAGTAAGGAAAAATAATCGAATAACATGAACCTTAAGTGAGGTCAGAAATGTATTCTTGATAATACATGTATTTAATACTTTAAAACATAAAAAATTAATTCTATAATGTCTATATTTCATGTAAACTTAGAGAATTTAATGCCACATTAAATTATTTTATAAAACACTAATTAGTGTAAATTAAATTTTAATCATGGAAACTAAGTTATTACTAAAAACATAAGTGGTCACCTTATACAAATATTCACAATTCCAAAATAAAATTTTCCCTCTATTTAATCTAATTAAATTTCTAAATAAGAGAAAATATAATTTTAAATCAAAACATATAATATTTTTAAAAATAAATCTAATAATAAAATACCTCTTTTGTTTAAAAATGATTATCATATGCTTATAAATTTGATATAATCAATATATATAATTCTATAGAAAATAATTTTTATAAATATTTAAGTCATTATTATGTAATAATAATATTTTAATTAGTGATAAAATTAGCTAAAACATTTAATTTTCATTATTCACATAAAAATTAATTATTTTAGAAAAATAAAAAAATTCATTTTAAGATAATTTTGGTATTATAAATTTAATTATATAGTTAATTATATCAAATTATATTTCTAAAAATTATATATTTATCTTTCGATACAAAATATAAAAATAAACTTCTTTTATTTTAAAAAGTGACCATTTTAAACATTAATTCTTTCAGAAATTATTTCTTACTAATTTTATAATTTAATGAATTTTAGTATCATCTATAGATATCAAATATATTATCATAGTGTTATTTATTTATGATTAATTTAATTTAATATTATATCCTAACCATTGTTTTAGTGCGTGTAAAGAATTATATCACACTCAAAACTATTTAAAGTAATATATATATATATATATATATATATATATATATAAATCTTAAGATATTACACTTTGTTTATTTTCCCTAGTTTATAAAGAAATATGTTAAGTAAGATATTTCTAGAAGTATTTCATCAATATAATGATGATTATTTAATGTTAAATAAGAAAATCTAGGTAGAGTGAAAAAATTGAAAACCTAAAGACATGGGTAATGTTATGTAATTGTTTATCCCAATTCACTAAAACACTAAACCTAAATGGTCCATGGGTATTTTATTAATCCAATATATTTTTATAATGTTTTTAATTTTGGATGGTTTAAGATAGGACCCATTTTTTTGTATCAAATCCTGAAATGTACATATTACGTTGTTAGCATTAGATTCGGGGTGTGAGATTAGGTCTGTTATATCAGGATTCCATTTCTTTATTATTTGATAATCCTTATTTTCTATTTTTAACCATATCATTTATAAAAAATATTTCACAGTTGATATAAATAGAAATGAGATTATTTAATGGTGTGTTAATTTTATCATGTCTTACTTTCAAGGCTTTCAGAATCATAAGATTCCTCTATTTCAATTTCTAAAGCTTTGAGCCCAATTTATGCATATATATATATTCAGGTATTTGGTGACACGACATGTTTTTTCTTCATCACCTTTGAAGTAAATGTGTTATATGAATTAATATGATATTTTTATGGAGTATACATACATTTTAGACAACAAAATATCTATATATGAGTATATTTTTTAAGATTTTTTAGTGTATGTAATTTACATCAGGAATTTTGAGTGGATTTATAGATCACCTCCTTTATTTTTAAATTATAATGATATTTTTTGAAGTTATTTATAATAATAAATTTTAAACAAGAAATTATTATTTGAAATATTCCTTTTATGGATATATTGATGTATTTTTTATATATAATTGATGTCGTCTTTATAAACTAAATATGGGTATTTGGATACTTTATCTAATTTTGTTTGGCTATTTTTTATTTAGTGGATTTCTTTATTGGTTGATTCATATTCATGGTTTTTCATTATAGAAAATACATCTTGAATGTAAGATTAAAATAATACTAAATATCAGGAGTTGTTTAAATTAATGAAATAAAATTTTGTTTATAACTACTCTAGTTGGTGGCTATAAGACTGTTCATTGAATTATTTAAATTAAAATTAAATATTTCTTAAAAACCAATGTTTATAATTTGTTTCATATAAAACAATAATTTATTGAAAATGATTATCCATCCTATAAGGAGATTAGATATAAGAAATTATTCCATAAAATATTCCCTTTAATAATTGTAATTTCCATAAAAAATACGACAATTATAAAGATCCATTAGAATGAAAATTTAGGATAGGGAACATACTAAAATTATTATAAAGAAGGAAAAATCTCATGATTTAACACAAATGTACCATTTTCTCTACCTTTTTAAATAAATAATGTAATGGTTTTAAATAGTTGTCAACAACACCAATTATTATTTCACTAAATTGTAGTGAGACTGGATTTAGTACAAAACATAAGGATGTGGTTACTAGAAATGATAAATATAAAACCACATTTAAAAAATCCACATTTCATTAGAAATTACAATAAAATAGAAAATTAAAAATTAGAAATGATAAAACTTGAAAACGAAGTTTGGAAATTAGTAGGCCAAAAAATTGTTGAGAAATTACTTTTTTGATAACTAGGATCACCCATTTTATTCAAGTTTTAACTTTTAACAAGAATAATTTTAAATGATAATAAATTATTAAATCCATTAGGAAATAATGGAAAAACATGGAGAATGTTGATGGAAAATGTTAATACCTACTTTATACATTTGAACATGTTCATAAAGTTACATCTAATTAAACAAAGAGACAATCCTGAAGTAATTCCAGTAAAGAATGTAATAACGATGTCAAAAGGATGAAACACAAGAAATATTAGAGAGGTTCATAATAATTAATTTATAGGCCCTAATTTCATATTGAGTATAAATTCTTATCTATAAAACATATTCACTTTTAACCCATAGTATATGGAGGTTCATATTCCCAAATAAAAAAAATTATATAGAAGTAGAGTTTATTTTCTATTGATATGGATAAGTATTTATCCTTGGGATATATTTTATATACAATTGGATGTATTTATGTTCTTATAACCGAAACTTATTCGATCAAAGATTAGTTTTATGGAAGTCCATATATCTATATCTTCTTTAATCAATGATTGTATATAGATGTAGTGAGTATTATATAGGTGTTCATTATTTCAATTCGATATAAATAAAATATTAAAGGATAACAGATAAATAAGGTGATTAGTAAGGAAGTACAGTCTAAATTAAATCACATCTCTCCTTGAAATAAGGATGTAATATAATTAATATGAGGTGTTGTGATAAATATGAATATCCTATAGAATTATCCCTCCAATTTCTTAATTAATTGTCTCTCATATGGTAATCTATTTTCTTGTTCTTTTATATAGGTATCTATGTGTGTTCATTTCACTTTATCACACATATTATCTTTTAATGAGACACCCTTAGGTATTTATGTATTTTTTTCTATATACTATGTATCTTGTAATCCTTGAACTTTTGTGTATGTCTAATTTTATAATAATTATTTCTGGTTCATGGATTTGGTTCTCTAAATCCATAAACCAAGATTTTTTTGTTTTAAATAAGTTTTTATATGTAGTTTAAATCATAATTTTAGTAAAAATAGTTATTGGTACTTTGGACAAGGATTTTAATCAGACTGTTATTTATTTGATTATTGTGGCCTTAGTGAAATCACCTATAACCATACATTCATAAAATTGACATGGATGGAATAGATTCTTATTAATATCTATTAGTATGAATTTATTTAAGATTATATAGAGTTTTTTAGGAAACATACCATAATTTAAATGATAATTGTTGAAATTTTGTGATGGAAAAAATCAATTCATTTAACTCATTAATTCTTCAAAGTTGAAATTTGATGATTTTTCTGAAAATGGTTTTCTAATATTTTTTCTCATATATCAAGTCCTAATATGATTTAATTACATTATTTACATTTTGGTTGGATTTTATGATTTTACTAGATGGATATTTCTTTAATATTTATCCTTTATCATCTATCTTGGTAAATTTATGTGGAAGATGATGAATATAGAGTCATCACATGGATCTTGAATATTTTGTTTACTATATCATCTATTTCTTTATGTTCCCTTAAAAAATTATGTTCATATGTTGAATTTGATTCAACATGATATTTTTTCTTGATTTTATTTGATTAAGAAAGTACAACATGTAAATTATTTGTTATTTTACCATATGTTTAATGTTAATGTTATAGAATAAATTTTATGTATTTTACATAATTAAGTGATTTATTAATTTATATTATATTCCAATTATAGGTTATCAATTTCAAATGTGTTTGAGTTCTTTAACCTTTTTCCTTTTTTATCTAAAACAATGTATTGTTTGATTGTTCATTCTACCACATAAATAATTCTTCTATGACGTCCATGAACTTCTGCTATTTATTTAATCCATTCAAATGAGATTTATTATTTTTTTACTCTATCACATATCTGATTGTTATTTTATATTATTCAAAATATATGATTTAGATAATAATATTACTATTTTATTATATTTAAAACTGATAAATCCATAGGAATACAGAACATGGTGCCTAGAGGATAAACACACACCATACTCTACCTGATCCAAACCATTATGTTTTATAGATTTACACTTTCATGTTTCATTACACTATAAGACTTATCAGAATTCTAGATCCACTACTCATAAAAAATTTTCCCCTAGATATCAAAATAATCAATGTAATAATGTGATTGATTTTTCTATTATATGTATGGAGTTATAGAGTGTTTAAGGGAGTTAAAAGTCAACGTATGGGAATTATTATCTCAATTTAACCCTTTGACTAATGTTTCCTAAAATTAATATTTATTGCTCTCTATTATGAATACAATATCCTTATAGAGTATATAATTCTATTTTTCTTTTTATTTTTTTAATTTACATTTCCAATATATAATTTCTCTAGGAATCATCCTTGATACCTTATAAATTCTGATGAATATAAGGGGTTCTGCCTAGATCTCTATTATTCATTGAGATTATCTATGTCTAATATTAATTTATTGAAATTGTATTTACTTTCATTTAAAAAAAATACTCTACTAAATTTTTTATGACTTTAATTCCTTTTTACTATTCTCATTTTATAGATTCTTACATCACATAATTTGGTGTTTATAATGGAATTTTTTGTGATCTATCTGTTATTATTATACATCTATTCTATAATCACTTTCAATTTCATTTATTCATGTATATGTATTTATAATATTATTTTATAGAGGAATTTTACTTAGTTTTATTTAATTTTCTCCTTTATTTACATTCCTTCAATTTTATTCCATAGATATCTCATATACTATAAAAATACTAAATAAATTTATTTTAAACATTTATATAATTTATTATCCTCAATATCAAATTTTTTTCCAATTATTATATTTATATTTTGTATTATAATCATTAATTATATTTTGAAAAATATTTTATCATGAAGTATATTATTATTTTTATATCATTCCATAAAATAATTGATTTTATTTTTGTGATTATTTAAACATTTAGAAAATTCTAAGGAATCAGATCCTTATATCTTATATAATTTCTCATATCTATCTAATGTACTTTATATATATATATATATATATATATATATATATGTTAATAATCATTTATAATATACTCTTTGAACATACCATATATTATTTTCTCTCTTCATACACTATTTTGATAATCTATTATATGTTTGATTTAATCCCTTAGTCAATTATCCCAATTTATATGTAGATATAGTGTGTATGAATTGAAATGTATTGGATATGGTTTATAAATCACTTTAATTTCTCTGGTTTATCATTAAATGTTCCTAAAAAACATTGTTTATAATATTATTCACATTATCCTCTCTGTTCATACCCTATTCATCAATATTGTTATTGAAGGGTATTCACTAATATTGTTTCACTGTTCGGCTAAATGGGTAAAATTATTAATATGATTATATATATCATTATTTTTTATGGGAGAACCATGTTATAAGTTCATTGATTATTAATCCACATACTAACAATTTGATCGTTATGAACCATTGTAATATGTATCGCTAAACAATTTTCTCATACAATTTAATATATTGGATGATTAATATGATTTTTATGGGGTATAATTATATAACCGCCCATTTAATGATAGGTCTCATGAGCCCCTAATATTAATATAGTATATATTGAAACAAGGTATATACAATATGTTTGTGATTGTAATAGTTATACATTCCCATCAAATAAAATTCATTTTGTTATGTAATGTGTGAGGCAATGAATATTTCCACTCAATTTAGTGGTTGTCCTCACAAGAATGTTATGATATGGTTATGGTTATGTTTCTGAAGTATTATATATAATGTCTCATATAAGGCCTCAATGATTTGATTATGATGTATTTTATTTCACATTCCCATCATAATGGCCTCTATTAATTGTCCATTATAACATATTCCTTATTATATTGTAATATATTCTTTGACATACATTTATGATCATTGTTTAATACTATAATAATATTTATTAGTTTTTCTTCTCAAACTGATTATCTAAAATAACATTTTATATATGTTTTCCAATTTCCTAGGGTTTTATATGAAATGATATGTGTATAAAGGATTTTTGTGTGAATAATTTTTTATAGATAAAGGGATATCATAATGTGTAATAATTTAAAATTGTGGATAGATTTCAAAACCCAAATCCTTTAGATTCCGGGAGTGTCTTTTTATCTTGAGTTATTGTTTATAATCTTATAAAATGATATCAAATCCCCGGGGTATCGCAATTGGTATTATAGAATTAATGAAAATAATGCATTTTTAGCTCCACACCAGGAAGATTGGTTATAAGGATACTAAAGCTGGAACTATAGTAGGATTATGTTAATCATTAATGAGTATATTAAGAATAAAATTATTAATAAATATAAATAAATATTGATTTAAACAAAACAAACATCGAATTAGACATCATTGTATTAATTTTTCAAATTTAAATGACTCTTTCATATTTTTTCCTTATATTAATATTATTCAGACAAACCACATTGGTTTTATTAAACAGATTAAAATAGGTTGAATCAAAAAAATGATGAATTCTATGTAAAATATAATTACTTTCCTAATGAGCCACTGAAATGGATTAGATATAGTGTTAAAAAATATTATGGATGTGATTACCAAGATATCTCATGTTATGAGTAAAATAGTAAATAATGTAAAATTTTATTAACACCTCAAAGTATGGGATACTCACTATTTAATCCTACATATGATAATTAATTCCATCATTTAGTTGATCATTTTATCCCATAAATTTTAAGAAATTAATCAATGTTATATAAAATTAGTTTTTCCCTTTCAAAATGCTTGGAAAATTATCTCTATGATCACTCATTGGGATGTGAAGTGAATATATGGGTATACTAATATAAATAATAATGATTGGATGTTGAGTTTTCAATTTACACACTATAGAGGTAAGTATTTTCATCCAATTATTTTCACACATCTTAAAATAATAATTCTGTAAAATTCATCCTGTAACTTTTTTCATTATACCATCTGTCAAATACAATAAAAAGTTTTCATTGATCAGTTGTGAGAAAATATATCCAATATAACTTATCTATCATGTGGATTTACTGAGTTCTAATACTAATTTATGGAAGTGATTAATTCATTACTTTCATATATGAATACTCAACCATAGATACTAGATAATAAAAAAGAGTTAAATAAAGATGGCATAAAACTATAAATTATTGCATAAAATATTATAGATTTTATCAAACGAAAGAAAAGGAATTATAATATTTGGATCAATAATACATGTTCCATATATGATATAATTAGATGACCCACCTAGCTCAACATTCTATATTCACCTAGGAAGTACAAAAATTTAAAAATATTTATGAAAGAATTTATGGTGGCGAAACATGAATATGTTTATGAAATATAGGAAAAAGTGAAAGGTTTTACCTAGATACATTGGTCACATTGAGATTATTAATTATTGAGTAATAGTAACTTATTTACTAGTTATTCAACTGATCAACTCACATGTCTACAATTTGTTCAATGCATAATTCCTATTAAAGTACATATTTGATCCAAAAAATTTACTAAACTCATATGTTTTATAAATGAATGACTATGTATTATTTGGAAGAACTAGTGATGAACATTGATTTTAGATAAAAAGTACTTAAAAACATTACTAATCAGCTTATCACTGTAATAAAATGGAATCATTAAAATGATGAAAAACATGGGATCCTTGATATTTAAAAATCCATATATTTTCTCATTTAAATAATATATTTTTGGTTGAATTATATCTTAATGTGGGAGAATGTAATAATTTTTTATTTTAATGTATATTTTTATTTAATAACATCTGTATGTTATGGAATTTAATAACTTATTTATAAAGAAACATTAATATAAAATGAATAATAATTTATTTTATTAATGGAGAATATTATATCTTAAAAATAAATAAACATTTAAAAATTAAATTAAATATACAGGGAATATAATTATGAAAACTTCCAAAGGAAAATAAATAAGAGTGAATAAAAATATTAAATATTGAAAAATTCTTCCTCATGGATACTCATGAGAGTCATAACGCAAAGTGTAATTATAGAAAAATTATAAAATATAATAAGAAACATTATAGTTAATGTTAAAAAGCAATAAGATGAATGTTTTTTTAAAATTTTAATACTTAATATATAGGAAACAGATAGTATAATGTAATTTCAATATGTTCACTAAGTATATATATAGTTGTTTGATATATATATAATTTGTTGGTATAAAAAACTATATATAACTTGATTATGATCCTTATATAAAAGATAATAATATATTAGAAATAATATATATTTTACTTGTAAATATAAACAATTAAAATCTATGAATAATGAAGGATTGATATAAAATAAAATTAAAAATATTCTTTTTCAAAATATACTTTGTTATTATTAGGATTTCTTTTAAATGTTATGTTTTTTCATTTTAAGGATAATTTTTATATTGAATTTGAAAAAAATTGATTCTAAATTTTTAATTAAGAAATAAAAAATTTATAAAAAAACTGTTGTATTTTTATAAATAAAATTGTTCTTATGATAAACATATAAATAATATAAAATGAAAAGTAACAAGCTAAATAATACATAAAATTAATTTTAAGTAATTAAATTGATCTTAACATATTCCATAAGATCTATACTAGTTTTGGAAGTTAATTTCACTATTATAAAAATATATTCTATATATATCTCTGATTTAATTCAATGGTTTCCCTTTACATTCATCTTGTTTCTAATTAAATGTCCCCATTTTTCAAATATTAGAGGGAACATCCTCTATACATTCTAGACAACTTAATATTTTACCCACACTCTTCTTAAATTCAATCCCTTAACTTCAACATATTTTGATGCACCTTGTTTTATAAAAATGAACCAAGGAAATTAAAACTAAGAGGACCTATGAAAAAGGATTAAATCAATTCAATATAGTAAGTTATAATTTATTCAAGCAAGACAGACGTTAACGTAATGGGTTTTAGCTTGAATCTACCATCTTATTTTCTATTTTAAAAACTTCATAATTCTTATTATCTTTTTTTGAAATATTATCAAATAAGATTATATTATTTTCTTTTCCCATAAATTTTGATGATTCACCTTTTGTTATTATATTCCATATTTTTTTATCCTCAATACCTTACAAATTATGATATTTGTAAGTGTTTCTTCCTTGATATCTCTTCTCATTTGATATTATACATATTTTCTATTTATTTTGAGAAATTATATATACTTTCCATATAAATACTAATTTACCTTCCTTAGTGGCCATTTTAGGAACTTAAAGTTATTGGTATTTTAATTTTCTAATTGATTTATACGTTGCCCATTTTAATATCTGCAGAGGGAAATTTTCTTAATCTCTCCCTTGACTTGATATCCTTCTTACATATTTATCTTCTTTCCCTATTATTCCTGTATATGTATTTGAAATATTAATACATAAATTTAATGATTCCATTTTATTTAATTTTATACATTATTTAAATTACAAAAATTAAAATTTATAGATATTTTAGTTACTATGAAAATAATAAATTTTTTTCCTAAAAAATCATAAAATATCTGAATTATTTACCAACATTTATATTTTAATATCTTTATTTCTATAATATTTTATAATCATAGTTCATATTTAGAATAAATATTCTGTATGAAATTATTGTTTATAAAATGCCTTACAAATTATTTTTTCTTTATTTGTGATTATTTTAACATTTCATAAAAACTAAGGAATCAATTTTCTAAATCATCTAAAATTTATTCTCCACCTTATAAAGATTTTTCATTTATGAAAAACACGATTATATTTTAATCATTAAAAATTTATTTTTTATATTCTATTCCATAACAACCTTTTCATAATTCAAAACTATGGTTATGTAATATGATGATCCATTATGCTAATTCATTTATTTTTAATGATGTATATTAAATCCCTAATAAAGGATTGATTCAGTAATAATTTTTTTTTAATTATCATAAAAAATTCATAATGAAAATTATATTTACAATTTATTTTTAGATACTCTAAATTATTAAATACTCTACAATCTATTATTATGATTAATGATTATTCACAAATATAAACATCTAGTTGTACAAAATAATGAAAGTTATTGATATGATTTTATATCCCTTTATTACATGGAATAAAAAATTTTAGGTCAATATAATATTTTTAATCCATGTATTGATATGATTATTGTTTTAAGGTCCGATCCTAAAACATTATATAATCTAGTAAATTATTTTAGGATTTAGTTTCTTACATTCCCAAAGATCTTTTCAGTTTAGAGTGTTAGTGAATTAAGAAAGAATTAATCCATATAAACCGGTAAGTATACAAAGTGTGTAATACTAAATTAGTAACCATTTATTACATAATACAAAACATTTTATTAAAACATGAAATCTTTTCATTAAAAATGTTTATAACATTCATCATGGCTTGTTCTTTTCTCTTGCCCATCATTAAACCCTGTGAAAAATATTTTAAAACATGGGATGAGTGCAAAAATATTTGTAAGGGACATAAAATAAAGGAAATAATCAGTACATGTATACTCATAAACATATTAAATAATTTTCTTAAAGACATACTTCTCACTCATAAAGTATCATATACTTAACCACTGATAAAAAGAGATTTGCATAAAACATAGAAAACAAAAATAAAAACAAAAATGTAACTAGGGGAATTACTTACTTAATATTGTAATCCTCATGGATACCATATGATTTCTAACCATCATAGATACCTTAAAAGTTAACCCTCACAGAAACCTTATGTTGTAACACTCATGACTAACTAATGGTTTAACCAACACAGTTACACCTAAAATAACCATTACGGTCAACATCCAATAGAAACATACCCAATGAATTGAAGGGAGATATAGTTCCCAACCTTCATTATAAAAAAATCCCAATAACTGGAACATAATCATAAAACATGAATAATATCATCCCTAGAACATTGCTTTTTAATTTTTTAAAAATAGAAATTTAAAAGAGCATTTTATAAATGAAAGTCCCTTACATCTAGTTTATCTGACTTAAAAGGTGATAAAAATCATATATAATGGTTTAAACAGTATTATTAATATATTAATTTAGTATATTCATATTTATAATTCCTTATATGATCTTCTTATAACATCCTTACACCCATTTATTAATAATATTTTGTTATTTTAATTATTTTAAGTGAGTTCTTTTCATGCTTTACATGGTTGGTTCATTATATATTTTCTTATCGAATAAAAAAAACCCATAAGTGAAATAAAATGGTATGAATTTTTTTATATAATTTTAAATGATACCATATATAATTTTATTTTCTTATATGACGATTATTCATTAGATAAAACATTAATGAAATGATTTAATTTAATTCGATGATTTTTACAACCATCAGGAACATATATCATTATATTTCATATATTGTTTATATATTGGTTCCAGAACATTATATAACTTATAATATATAGAATTAAATATTATATATTCATAATAATGGTTTTATAACCAACCTTTAATTAGATTAAAGAAAATTAAAACACATCATCCACAATGATTGTAAATCAACACATCCCAGACAATGTTTTCATTTTTTAGAATAAGAGAAGAAGAAAAGAGGTTTGTTGGTAGATATTAAATTAAAAAAATAAAATTTTAATATTTGTATGATAATTTAGTTATAATTTCAATTTTATGAGGAAAGGTTAGGAGAGTATAAGAAAATAAAAGAAATTGAAATTAAAATAAAATAAAATAAAAGAGGATTTTACCTCCTAAATTATTCTACATAAGAAACTCATTAATTCCTATAGTTTTATCCTTTTGGTGAGACCATAAGGTCTTGAAAATGGGTAAGAGTCTTGGGATGATAATTGGGAATAAATTAAATAATGTACAATGCTTTGAGGTGTGAGGAGAAGAGGTGGTGAGGGGTGGTATTTATAATGGAGGAGGGGATGTTTTTTTAATATTTTATACATTAGTTTATTATTTTTGGATCAATACTATGAATATATTGAGAATTATAAGAAAATATATTAATATAATGAATTATAGTTCGATATTATGGTCTTAACTCACCCATACATCATCTATAACTCAATAATTAATGTATTTAGCTTATATAATAAATTATCGTATTTCACTATTCACCAAAAATTCAACTTTTTCAAAAATTTATAAAAAATTTATCCCTAAATTTTTTGAAGGGTAGAATTAAAAAAGGAACTCCATTTTATATGTTTTTTTATAATTATGATAAATTTAATTTTTAACTAAAATCATCATTTATTCGAAAAATGAAAGTTTTAAAATTATAACTCATTTTAAAACATATTGAAAAATTAATTAAGTTTTCATAAAATTATCTTTTATTAACATGAAAAAAATAATTAATTTTTTTTATATTTTTCGAAAATAAATTTATTTTATATCATTATATTAATTATAAATTCTTTTAAAAAAATTATGTACCACAAAAATACCAACACTTAATTTATCATTTCCAAAACATTTATTTACTTAATCCATCATATAAATATATCATATTTTCACTTATAATATACATAAATTTTATTTATACTCTAATATATGATGTTACTGCTATATTATTATAGATTCCTTAATTTATATAAATACCACTTATTTCATTATACATTTATAATGAATTTAACTATTTAATTCCATAATGAAAACAAATTATTTTATAAGAACTTGGGTTATTACATTCTCCCACTTTCTATATTTTTTTCCTCACAATTTTTATTTACTTAATTAAAAAGTGAGGATACTTCTACCACATATCATTTTTAGATTCTCATGTTACTTCTTCAACCTTGTAGTTTTTCCACAAAACCTTAATATGGTGAATTTCCTTATTCCGTAATACTTTCTCTATATGATAAAGAATATGAACAAGCTATTTCTCATAGGAAAGTATCTCTTCTTGCTGAACTAATTCTATTCTCAAAACATTATATGAATCTAAAATGTACTTTCTTAACATGAAAATATGAAAAACATTGTCTTTATAGGACAAACATAATATCAAAACCACTTTGTAGGAAACTGATCCAAAATTCTAAAATATTTCATAGGGTCCAATAAACCATGGGATAATTTTTCCTTTATTACTAAAACACATCACACTTTTCCATAGATTAGCTTTGAGAAAGACATGATCACCTACTTTGAAATATTTTTTTCATCTTATTATCCGTAAAACATTTTTTCCTACCCGGAGGTGTCCTCATGCGTTGCTGGATCATCTTCACCTTCTTAAAAACTTCCTATGATAATTATGTACCCATAAACATCCTTTCATCAACTTCATCCAAAAAGTATGGAGTTCAACATATATTTATATATAATTCCTCAAAAGGTTCCATCGATATACTAGAATTACAACAATTATTATAAGAAAACTCAAATAAATAAATATGTTAATCTCATCTTCCTTGGTAATCCATTGAACAACCACAAAGCATTTTTTAATTGGTCTAAATTGTTCACTCAATCTATCCATTAGATAAAGGATGAAAGGATGTTCTAAAGTTTAACTCAATTTCCAATTACTTTTGAAGGCATTTCCAAAATCTATAACTAAACCTTGGGTCACTGTCAGATACAATGGAGAGAGGAACTCCATGTAACCTGAAAATATATTCGAGGTGTAGTTGAGAAAAATGATCTAGAAAAAGAGTGTCTCAAATAGGATGTAAATTTATAGATTTAGTCACCCGATAAACAATAACCCAAATCTCATTGTTTCCTCAATATTTTTTTGGTAGTATCACCACAAAATCCATTGATATATTTTACCATTTCCTCTCTGGTACTGGAAAAGACTGAAGTATTGTCACGACCCATCCTCGGGGCCCATGCCGTGACTACCCCAAACCCGCCTTCCATAGGCCAGGGGCTGGAGACTAGCACCAAAGGTGTAAAATCCCGATAACTGGGAAGACATTTCCTTTATAAAAGAAAACAAGCACCACAGAGTACAAGCGGAAGCAAAGCACTAAGTACAAAAGAAATGCTGAAAAGTAAATGGGCCAGAATACAAACCCAAAAGAAAGTACGACTACAACTGAACAAGGTACAACATCAAAAAGACAAACAGCTGGAAGTAGGAAGCAACTCCTGGGTCGTCCTCCTTAGATCCTACCTGAAGGGTAGGCATAGATAGCGCAGCTCCTGGTCGTCCACCACAGATCCTACCTGAAGGGTAGGTACAGATAGCCTCCTCCACGCTCTCATCCGTCAACCTCCTCTGTGAGTCATCACGTCGTGTAGTCCACCTCCAGGTACTGACTCGTCGTGTAGTCCAACTCCGGGTACTGACTCGTCATGTAGACCACCTCTGGGAACTGACTCGTCCTCGAACACTTGACCTCCGTCAGCATTGCCCGTCATCTGCAACCAACACAATGAGGTGCGGGCATAGCCCGTGCAGGGGTGAGTATAAAGATACTCAGTAGGGACCCCGAGACCCTCAAGGTCTCACTAAACCAACAAGGATAACCATAAAAAGATCTCAACAGATAACCTCTACTTAGATATATGCCCATACATATACCTAAGTTATCAAGTAACCCATCTCAATCATGAATAAACACAAGGATCGTAAAATCAATGGATAACCACTACCCAGGTATATGCCTATACATATACCTAAGTTATCAAGTGACCCATCTCAATAATGAGGTAAACACAAAGGTCAAAAGTCTCAGCTCAAACCAGGATTTTCATTATCGAAACCGTAACTGCTGAAGAGCTCCGTCTCTGGAGTGTACAGTGGTCCTGTCACGACTCCGAGGTACTGCTCACTAACCTAAGACTGCTGAGGTACTCCTCCTGTTGAGTATTGCGGGCCTGCCACCTCACATAGTAGTGCTTCCCGCCGGGGTCTGCCACTCAAACACAGTAGTGCTCCCCCCTCATAGCCTACAGAGGTACTCCTCTTGTCAAGTACCGCGGGTCTGCCACCTCACATAGTAGTGCTCCTCCGCTGTGGGTCTGCCACCTCACAAAGTAGTGCTCCCCACTGGGCTACGTAAGTCACTCCGAATCGAATCGGACAAGTAGTCTTTAGGTCTCTGCCGGCTACACGGTCTCTGTAATTCGTACGCTGGTCTCCGGGAGGGTCCGCTCCACGAGCTACAAGTCGATACTCCAAGTATCTCAAAATCCCTCAAAGAAGTATCTCAAAGTACTGTCTCGTCATAGGGGTCTCAACACAATAGACGGTGCATCAGTCGGACGCCCGGTCTGTGAGTTGCTAGCCTTTTCGTCCCAGGGCCCCGGTTGGTTTCGTGTGCGAACCAATCCGGCCATATCTCAACGGTACCCCAAAATCTCATAGGGTATACTCATAAGGACTGTTTCTCAACGAGATCACCAACGCCGCTGACGGTTCGTCAAACGGACGTTCTGTCAGAAAGGTATCAGCTTTTCCGTTCCAGGGGCCTGGTTGGATTTCAGTGCAATCCAACCCAGCCACTATCCAACCGCATCCAAAACTCGGGCGGAGGATGCCAAAGTTCCGTATCGTCAACAGGAACGCAACGAGACAGACGGCGCGTCAATCGGACGCCCGGTCTGTGAGTTATTGGCTTTTTCGTTATAGGGGCCCGGTTGGTTTCGTGAGCGAACCAACCCGACCACTATCCAACTGCATCCAAAACTCGGGCGGAGGATGCCAAAATTTCCGTATCATCAACAGGAAGGCAACGAGACAGACGACACGTCAATCGGACGCCCGGTCTGTGAGTTATTGGCTTTTTCGTTCCAGGGGCCCGGTTGGTTTCGTGAGCGAACCAACCCGACCGCACTCCGACAGAATCCAGACCTCGAGCGGAGTAAGCCAAAAGATACGTCTCACTTAGAGGAATTCAACAAAGCTGACGGCACGTCAATCGGACGTCCGTAGCTCAAGATATGAGCGTTTCCGCTCCGAGGGCCCGGTTGGTTTCGTGTACGAACCAACCCGGCTGAACCCAAAGTTCTCTGAAACCTTGAGTGCGATATACCGAAACGACCATCTCGATCCAAGGATCGTGTTGCCGCTGACGGCGAGTCGTTTAGAGGCCCGTAACTCATGTTACGGGCATTTGACCGAAAGTGGCCTGAAAACGGGGGTCTGGGCCCGGGCCGACCCGGCCCGCTCCCCCCCCTGGGTCAGCCCGAACCGGGTCGACCCGACCCGGGTCCGACCCGGCTAGGCCCGGCCTGGCCCGGCCCGGTCCGGCGCGGTCCGGTTCGGTCTGCCCCGACCGGCCGGCCGCGGCTCGGCCAGCGTGGCCGAGCCGACACGCGGGCGGGGCGCGCGGTTCCCCCGCCCTTCACCGTTGATTGAGGCCGGCGGTTCGTCGGCCGCCCCTTTTTCCGGCAGCGCGCCGCCGCCACCTTCCGCGGACCACCAGACGTGCTCCGGTGGTCCGTTCTTCCTGCCGTCTTCGCCTATGGTCCCCCCGGGACCCCATCTTCACTGCGAAGGGATTCAAACACCCAAACGACCTGCTTCGTCGTCGCCCGTCAATCCACACATCAATAAACAATCTGCGGAGGGTTGTCGGGCCGTGTTCGTTTGGCCCGCGCCCTCCACGTTAGATTATAACAACGGGAGAAGTTTATTCAACACATGAATACATAACCAAAAAAACAATTTTAATGAATTAAAATTGTTCTTATTATCCGGGTTCTTCACTTTGAATGGAAACATTCACGGAGTATAGGACATTCAAATAAAACCCATACCTTGGGTATAAGCTGATCAGAAGGAGGCGTTGTCGTTCAAGGTTCGTCGTGGTATGGCGCCACGAGGATGACAACGTCGAAGGGGGACGTCGGCGTTCGTCCGACTCGAGGGAAGGCGAAGCCGTCGTCGCTTGCTACCCGATTCCGCTTCCGAGCTTGTTGGTCGAACTCCAAGGTCCAAGAATGAAAATATTTAATTAATAAAAATTAAATCCGTGTGTTGACAAAAACCACAAGGGATTTCTAAAAGGAACCCGAAATCTCTTACCTCTAACAGATGATTGAAGGTTTCATTGCGGAGGAAGGAATGTCGCAGAAGAGGAAACGTCGGCGTCGCGGCACACGGCGTCGCGCCGTCGATTTCCGCGGTTTCAGCGTTCTTCATCGGAGTCCGGCGTTCTTCGCGTTATTCGCGTTCTTCGCATTCTTCGCGAAGGAGGATGAAGAACTCTCAGAGGTTCTTCAAGGTTTAACACAACATTACAAAAAAAAGAGGGTGTGTTGGCCTTATTTTATTACTACGCCAACGGATTTCAAACCGGTTAAGAAATGAATAAAGAGATAAATAACGACCCATTAATTCGTAGAATTAATTCAACGAAATAAACCGCCCAATTAATTCAACGAAGAAAACCGCCCAATTAATTGGTGCGTTAAGAAATTAAGAAAACGCGTCAGTTGACTTTCATAATGACGGGTTTTTGCGGGTGCGTTACTTAGCGGAAAAGAAATGGTGGGGCTCGTGCGGGTCCCACCTCACAAAAATCCTACCAAGAGGGTAGGATATTTTTGGATAGCACCCTATCCGTGAAAACTCAGCTTAAGCTGCTTTAAGTGGCTTCAAGTGGCTTCCAAGTGGCTTAAGTGAAATAAAATAAAGTTGGTCGCACAATTTATTTTATTTCTTAACTTTAAGCCCAAAAATTAAAAACCACACCCGAGCAAACGCAACTCCGGAAGAGGCGTTTCTAAGAAATTACCGGTGCTGCGATTCCATCGGTGCCCTCAGAATTCGATTCCGAGCACTGGTTCAAAAGTTAGAAAAACTCGCTCGTTCGTTCACTGAACGTACCTGAGCCAAACTTCAGAAATTGATTCCGGGCACACCGGGCCTCAGAATCGGGCGCCGTCAGAAACTGCGTTCTTGTAAAATTCCAAAGAAAAAAATTTCCTTGGAATTTACGGGTCTTTACATTACTCCCACCACAGGGCTTTACGTCCCCATAAAGATTCACCAAAAACTTAGGGATACAAAGGCGGTACTGAGCACGCATCTGAGCCTTCTGCTCGCATGTGCTCACCTAGAGGTTCCCGTGATGCCAAAGAAAGTGCACAAGAGGAATCGACCGTCCTCCTAGGATCTGCTCCTGTCGATCCTCGATCCCCACAAGAACCTCTGTAGAAGTCACCTCATCTCCATTTTCCTGCTCCCCATGGTCGATGATATGCGGAGGTTCGAGCACGTATCTCCTCAGTTGGGATACGTGGAAAACGTCGTGCACCTAGTGCAACTGAAGTGGATGGGTCAAGTGGTAAACCAACTCGCCTACCCAGCTGAGGACCTAGAAAGGTCCGTTGAACCTCGTAGATAACTTGCCTCCCTGGCCACATCTCCGTAAACCTCGTCGAGGTGAGACTTGTATAAGGACGCAATGGTCATCCTTGAACTCTAGAGGCCTCCAAGTCCTGTCAACATAAGGCTTATGTCGGCCCTTTACCATCCTCATCCACTCTTGGATGACATGGAACTTCTCTAGTCTCACAAGAGCTGCTATGATTTCTTCTTTGCCGATAAGAGAAATCTGGTCTCATCCCCTGGATGAACCACATTCGTTGCCTAATACAGTCAATCCTGACATGAATGATGCATTCATGCCATGGATGACGTCGTAAGGCCTCGATGTAACTACCAAGAGATCCAACCGTCACTCTCGCCTCCAAGGGTCGAGTCACACTGTCGGCATCAGTGTGTTGTCACTAGATCTCCTTCAGTAGAAAACTCGAAAGTGAGGGTCAAGTCAACAGTCTTAACTGGGACCACTCAGTATCAACCAAACAAAGGATAGGAAATAAAACAAAGATAAGTGTCTTTATTATTGCAGCTCATAGTACAAGACACAAAGCAACTACAAACAAAGATCAACAAAACCAGAAGCAACAGGATCAATAGCCTCCGGGTCGGAAGCTAGTCCCGCTCCTGTCCATCTGCTTCCGGAGCTCCAAGACCATAGGCCTCAACTGCCTCAAGCTGAGCTCTCCCATGTCCTCCTGTCCCCTGCGGTCGGGGTGGGCCTCCTGGTGGTGGTGGTGGAAACATCCCGAAGCGTCATCCACCTATAGCTGTACGACCAGATCCTCTTCCATGGCCACCTGCTCCTTGTAGTCCGCCCTGATCAAACTCTGCCTCTGCCTCGGAGGTTCTTCATTTAACTGCTGGTCATCTGCATGGCGGGTCGGACAGTCACGTGCTATGTGACCAATTCCGCCGCAGGAGTAACACTTCATGGAAGGTCTGGCTCTATCACTTCCCTTGGTGCCTCGCACTACCGTCCATGAGTCACGCGGTCGACCACCTGTAGGTCTGGTCCTCTGAGACCCCTGCGTCATCTGTATACTGCCCGCTACAGAAGACTCTGCCGCATGTCGGCTAGTGGTGGGTCCTGCTGCTGGAGACTGCTCAACAAGGAAACTCTCCACTAAGAGGGCTCGCTCCAACACTCCTGTCTGCGTTGGAATGTTGTGTGATACAACTGATGCTCTGATCTCCCGCCTAAGCTCCTGCTCGAAGGTTCGGTCCCTAAAGAACGGGCCTCGTACCATATCTGTGGAGTAGCGCGAGAGGTCTGTGAATCTCGCTGAGTACTGCGCCACTGACATGCTGCCCTGCCGCAGCTGAAGTAACTCCTGTATACGCACCGCTCGAAGGGTGGCTAGTACAAACTCTGCCCGGAACAGGCTCTCGAAGTCTGCCCATAGAAGTGTCGCCTCGTCATGCATCTGAAGCATCAGGCTCCACCATCTGCCTGCTGCTGCCTGAAGAAGGCTGGCAGCAAGGATTACCATGAAATCTGTCGGCGTCCCCACTAGCCTGAAGACTCTCACCACAGCCTCCAGCCATTCCTCAGCCGCCTGCGGGTCCGTCCCTCCCTGAAACCTAGGTGGTCTCTGGCGCTGGAACTCATGCAGTGCGCTCAAGTGACGTGCATCCTCTGCTGCTGGGGCTGGTGGCATCGGTGGCCCAACGGGTAGTAGTACCACTGGTGCCTCCGCTGGCGCCTCAACTGGGATAGGGCCCTGTACTGAGGCCTCGTCACTCGACGGGCTGTCAGTACACACCACTCTCGGGGCTCTAGCTGGTCGTCCATGGGGAGGCATCCTGAAAGAAACAACGTGACACGGTCAAAAGATTATACCTGGTGAGTTGACCTGGTTTGAGCTGACATTTAAATAAAACATCTGGAAAACACACACGCAATCAGAGTTTTCATGCACAAAGTCGGAAATCAGTTGTCAGGGTCCTGGTGTATGGATACGTCGGCCGCCCGCACCAACACTGGACTCCCTGAACTAAAAACCACACTCGGTACTCTTAACACTATTGCTTCACAGAAAGAAACATCAGAGTTATAAGTTCTGCGGTAGAACTGAACTCCTCTGATACCAATTTCTCACGACCCGTCCTCGGGGCCCGTGCCGTAACTACCCCAAGCCCACCTTCCATAGGCCAGGGGCTGGCGACTAGCACCAAAGGCGTAAAATCTCGATAACTGGGAAGGCATTGCCTTTATAAAAGGAAACAAGCACCACAGAGTACAAGCGGAAGCAAAGCACTAAGTACAAAAGAAATGCTAAAAAGTAAATGGGCCAGAATACAAACCCAAAATAAAGTACGACTACAACTGAACAAGGTACAATAGCAAAAAGACAAATAGTTGGAAGTAGGAAGTAGCTCCTAGGTCGTCCTCCTCAGATCCTACCTGAAGGGTAGGTACATATAGCGCAGCTCCTGGTTGTCCACCACGGATCCTACCTGAAGGGTAGGTACAGATAGCCTCCTCCATGCTCTCATCCGTCAACCTCCTCTGTGAGTCGTCACGTCATGTAGTCCACCTCCGGGTACTGACTCGTCATGTAGTCCACCTCCGGGTACTGACTCGTCGTGTAGTCCACCTCCGGGAACTGACTCGTCCTCAAACACTCGGCCTCCGTCAGCACTGCCCGTCCTCTGCAACCAACACAACGAGGTGCGGGCATAGCCCGTGCAGGGGTGAGTATAACGATACTCAGTAGGGACCCCGAGACCCTCAAGGTCTCACTAAACCAACAAGGATAACCACAAGAAGATCTCAACAGATAACCTCTACTTTGATATATTCCCATACATATACCTAAGTTTTTCAAGTAACCCATCTCAATCATGAGGAAACACAAGGATTGTGAAATCAACGGATAACCACTACCCAGGTATATGCCCATACATATACCTAAGTTATCAAGTGACCCATCTCAATCATGAGGTAAACACAAAGGTCAAAAGTCTCAGCTCAAACCATGATTTTCATTATCGAAACCATAACTGCTGAAGAGCTCCGTCTCTGGAGTGTACAATGGTCCTGTGACGACTCCGAGGTACTGCTCACTAACCTAAGACTGCTGAGGTACTCCTCCTGTCGAGTACCATGGGCCTGCCACCTCACACAGTAGTGCTTCCCGCCGAGGTCTTCCACTCAAACACAATAGTGCTCCCCCCTCAAAGCCTACAGAGGTACTCCTCCTATCAAGTACCGCTGGTCTGCCACCTCACATAATAGTGCTCCTCCACTGTGGGTCTGCCACCTCAGAAAGTAGTGCTCCCCACTGGGCTACGTAAGTCACTCCGAATCGAATCGGACAAGCAGTATTCAGGTCTCTGCCGGCTACACGGTCTCTGTACTCCGTACGCTCGTCTCCGGGAGGGTCTGATCCACGAGCTACAAGTCGATACTCCAAGTATCTCAAAGTCCCACAAAGAAGTATCTCAAAGTACCGCCTCGTCATAGGGGTCTCAACGCAAAAGACGGCGCGTCAATCAGACGCTCGGTCTGTGAGTTGCTAGCCTTTTCGTCCCAGGGGCCCGGTTGGTTTCATGTGCGAACCAATCCGGCCATATCTCAACTGTACCCCAAACTCTCATAGGGTATACTCATAGGGACCGTTTCTGAACGAGATCACCAACACTGCTGACGGTTCGTCAAACGGACGTTCTGTCAGAAAGGTATCAGTTTTTCCATTCCAAGGGCCCGGTTGGATTTTGGTGCGATCCAACCCGGCCACTATCCAACTGCATCCAAAACTCGGGCGGAGGATGCCAAAGTTCCGTATCGTCAACAGGAACGCAACGAGACAGACGACGCGTCAATCGGACGCCCGGTCTGTGAGTTATTGGCTTTTTCGTTCCAGGGGCCCGGTTGGTTTCGTGAGCGAACCAACCCGACCACTATCCAACTGCATCCAAAACTCGGGCGGAGGATGCCAAAAGTTCCGTATCGTCAACAGGAACGCAACGAGACCGACGGCACGTCAATTGGACGCCCGATCTGTGAGTTATTGGCTTTTTTGTTCCAGGGGCCCGGTTGGTTTCGTGAGCGAACCAACTTGACCGCACTCCGATGGCATCCAGACCTCGTGCGGAGTAAGCCAAAAGATCCTTCTCACTTTGAGGAATTCAACAAAGCTGACGGCACGTCAATCGGAGGTCCGTAGCTCAAGATATGAGCGTTTCCGCTCCGAGGGCCCGGTTGGTTTCGTGTACGAACCAACCCGGCCGAACCCAAAGTTCTCCGAAACCTTGCGTGCGATATACCAAAACGATCGTCTCGATCCAAGGATCGCTTTGCCGCTAACGGCGAGTCGTTTAGAGGCCCGTAGCTCATGTTAAGGGCATATGACCGAAAGTGGCCTGAAAATGGGGGTCTGGGCCCGGGCCGACCCGGCCCGCCCCCCCCCCCCCCCCTGGGTCGGTCCGAACCGGGGCGACCCGACCCGGGTCCGACCCGGCTGGGCCCGGCCCGGCCCGGCCTGGTCCAGCGCGGTCCGGTTCGGTCCGGCCCGACCTGCTGGCTGCGGCTCGGCCAGCTTGGCCGAGCCGACACGCGGGCGGGGCGCACGGTTCCCCTGCCCTTCACCGTTGATTGAGGCCGGCAGTTCGCAGACCGCCCCTTTTTCCGGCGGCGCGCCGCCGCCGCCTTCCGCGGACCACCGGACGCGCTCCGGTGGTCCGTTCTTCCTGCCGTTTTTGCCTATGGTCCCCCCGGGACCCCATCTTCACTGCGAAGGGATTCGAACGCCCAAACGACCTGCTTCGTCGTCGCCCGTCAATCCACACATCAATAAACAGTCTACGGAGGGTTGTCGGGCCGTGTTCGTTTGGCCCACACCCTCCGCGTTAGATTATAACAACGGGAGAAGTTTATTCAACACATGAATACATAACCAAAAAAACAATTTTAATGAATTAAAATAGTCCTTATTATCCGGGTTCTTCACTTTGAATGGAAACATTCACGGAGTATAGAACATTCAAATTAAGCCCCTAACTTGGGTATAAGCCGATCGAAAGGAGGCGTCGTCGTTCGAGGTTCGTCGTGGTATGGCGTCAAGAGGATGACGACGTCGAAGGGGGACGTCGGCGTTCGTCCGACTCGAGGGAAGGTGAAGCCATCGTCGCTTGCTACCCGATTCCGCTTCTGAGCTTGTTCGTCAAACTCCGAGGTCCAAGAATGAAAAGATTTAATTAATAAAAATTAAATCCGTACGTTGACAAAAACCAAAAGGGAGTTCTAAAAGGAACCTGAAATCTCTTACCTCCAACAGATGATTGAAGGTTTCGTTGCGGAGGAAGGAACGTCGCAGAAGAGGAAACGTCGGTGTCGCGGAACACAGCGTCGCGTCGTCGATTTCCGCAGTTTTGGCATTCTTCGTCGGAGGCCGGCGTTCTTCGCGTTATTCACGTTCTTCGCGTTCTTTGCGTTCTTTGCGAAGGAGGATGAAGAATTCTCAGAGGTTCTTCAATGTTTAACACAACATTACAAAAAAAAGAGGGTGTGTTGGCCTTATTTTATTACTACGCCAACGGATTTCAAACCGGTTAAGAAACGAATAAAGAGATAAATAACAACCCATTAATTCGTAGAATTAATTCAACGAAATAAACCGCCCAATTAATTCAACGAAGAAAACCGCCCAACTAATTGGTGCATTAAGAAATTAAGAAAACGCGTCAGTTGACTTTCATAATGACGAGTTTTCGCGGGTGCGTTACTTAGCGGAAAAGAAACGGTGGGGCTCGTGCGGGTCCCACCTCACAAATATCCTACCAAGAGGGTAGGATATTTTTGGATAGCACCCTATCCACGAAAACTCAGCTTAAGCTTCTTTAAGTGGCTTCAAGTGGCTTCCAAGCGACTTAAGTGAAATAAAATAAAGTTTGTCGCACAATATATTTTATTTCTTAACTATAAGCCCAAAAATTAAAAACCACACCCGAGCAAACGCAACTCCAGAAGAGGCGTTTATAAGAAATTACCGGCGCTGCGATTCCATCGGTGCCCTCAGAATTCGATTCCGAGCACCGGTTCAAAAGGTAGAAAAACTCACTCATCCGTTCACTGAACGTACCCGAGCCAAACTTCGGAAATTGATTCCGGGCACACCGGGCCTCGGAATCAGGCATCGTCAGAAACTGCATTCTTGTAAAATTCCAAAGAAAATTAAGAAAAAAATTTCCTTGGAATTTGAGGGTCTTTACAAGTATCCCTTTTGGTAGTCACCACACAGATTTAACTTATTGACTCTTCAAACATTTCGTGGTAAAATTAGAAATATCGCTTTTCATTCCGTCCAACTAGAAATACTCCTGAAGGTCTCTGTACATCTTCGAGCTTTCAAGTTGAACTAAAAACGGAGAATTTTGAGCTTATTTTAGAAATTCATTCTTTTTATAGGAATCAAAAGTCACACATAATCTCTTTCCAAATCTCAAGACATAGTCTTTATCAAAATTAAAATCTTCAAATTTAGATTTCTTAATGAATTATACCTCTTTCTGTAAATCTTGATATTAATTGTATGCCTTTTTAACTTAGTATAAAAAATATGACTGTACTGACACCTAAAACAAAAATGAGTAATTTCTTAAACTAAAAAATTCCAAGGAAAAATTCATCAAATCATTAATAAAGGGGTAATGTTCCAAATGTCATATAGTTAATGTTGCATGATGTTTTCAACTCAAGACATCTACCACATTGTTTTCTTTTGGGGGGGGTGATTGATTATGAAATCATAATCCTTTATCAGTTCTAGTGACCTTCTCTGCCTCATGTTCAATTCCATTATAGTGAATATATACTTAAAACTTTTGTGGTCCATATATATTTCACATTTGGCTCCATATAAATGATGTCTCCAAATTTTTAAAGTGAAAACCACGTGTTCTAATTATAGATCATGTGTGGGATAATTTAACTCATGAGGTTTTTGTTTTCTTGAAGCACAAGAAATTTCTTGATCATTATGCATCATAACACAACAAAGTCCCTTCAATGAAGAATAACTTCAGATGGAAAAAATTACTATTTCTAGAAGTCATGTCCAAAACAATAGCATTCAACAATCTTATTTTCTATTATTGAAAATAAACATCACAGTCTTCTTTCCAAATAAATTTAACCCTTTTTCATATTAACTTAGTTAGAAGGATAAATAATGGTGAAATGTTTTCAACAAACTGTCGGTAAAAGCCTGTTAATATAGGAAACTATGATTCTTAGTAACATTCTTAGGTCTTTACCTTTCATAAACCACTTTTGTTTTGGAACGATCAACTACTATGACATCTTTATTTACAATGGTCCCATGAAAATAAATATGTTGCAACCAAAAATCAAATTTTATAAATTTCCCGTATAACTTATTTTCTTTAAGTGTTTTCAGGAAAATCCTTAATTTTTTTCATGATCTTAATAATTTTTTTGAAACACCTAAATATCATCAATAAGAACAACAAAAAAATTATCCAAATATTCATGGAAGATTACATTAATAAGATCCAAGAATATAGTAGGGTAAATTGTCAATCCAAATGGTGTAAAAACAACTCATAATGATCATATATAGTTCAGAACCCTATTTTTAGAATTTCATCCTCTTTCACCTTCAGTTTATTGTTCCAGGATATCAAGTCAATCTTTAAAAAATACTAATATCACTGTAGATGATCAAAAAATTCATCGGTATGTGGTAATGGATATTTATTCTTAACAGTGATGTTATTCAATGATCTATAATTAATGAAAAGTATCATGTAACAATATTCATTTTTAATGAACAAAATAGGAGCACCCCATGGTGATGTGCTATGATAAATGAATTCTTTATTGAGAAAAATCTATAAATAATTTTTCAATTATAAAGGTTCTATTTGATCAATTTGATAAGGGGGTTTTGAGATTAGCTTAGCATCAGGAACTAAGTCAATAGTAAATTCAACTTCCTGATCAGGTATAAAACTAAGAAACTCAGGAAAAAAATATAGGTATTCAATTTCCATTTAGACATAATTAATCTGAACAATTCCCTTTTTTAAATACGTGTAATATAACATTAATTTCCATCTATTAATAGTTTCCTAGAATAATGTTATGTTATCAATGATATAATATCATTCTTGTATTCAAACTGAAACTCTTTCTTAGAAACAACTTCTTTAGATTTTGTAATCAATCTTAGCATGGTAAACTGAAAAGTTATCCTTACACAAAATAACTTCAAAATATACTAAGGGAAAACAACAAGATTTGTAGGTAATGTCTTTCCATAGATTATAATAGGAAGATTATTATAATTACTTGTTGCCTTATCATTTCCCATAGATGTTTTTACCAAGAGTTATGGATTCATTTCTGGAGGTGAAATTTTTAATTTTCCAAAAAATTATTCAGATATAAAGGAATGGGTAGACCTCGTATCAAACCAATCATTACCAAAATTTGTGTAGAAAATAATATAACTAATTTAATTTATTAGAAGGAACAACATCTATTGACATAGTAGAAAATGATTTGAGTGCACCTTTCTGCTTATAGTATGGATTTTCCTCATCATTCATAAATTTCTTTGGATGAGTATTTTCATAATTCCCCATCTCACCACATTTGAAACACATTATAGTTATCTTATCTGAATTATACAGACCAACACTAAGATCATTTTCATTGAAATATTAGGCCATATATACAATCTTAACATATTGAAAACACTTCTTAGTTTTTTTAAGGAATTAATAGGGTTCCTTTTACCACACTTCCCATAAACATGAAACTAGACAGTCTTACATTTAGATTTATTTGATTGGTTCTTACCCATTTATTTCCATAAAGATAATTTCTTCTATTTATTTTCCAATTGCATGTGATCATCAGAAAACTCCCTTTATTCAATATTAACACATTGAAAAAGCTTCTCATAACTTTTGAATTCATGGGAGGTAAATGCTCATCGATATCTTGGCTTCAATCCTGAGTAAAAATTATTGATTTTACTATCAATATTTGGATTAAGATTTAGTTCATACCTTGACAATAGAGTGAAGCTTACTTTATAAATGACCACTGAATATTCCAAATTTCGTTTCAATTCAAGAAATTTCATTTGCATCCTATGTTAATCAACCATAGAAAATATTTTTCAGGGAACATATTCTCAAATTTATCTCATTCCAAGATATCCATCTCTTCACTGTCCTTGATATTCCTAACCATTGACCACCACTGGTCGAATTCACATTCAAAAAGAAAAATAAAAAGAACGATATTTTGATTATTTGAACAACCTATGATATCAAATATCTTTTCAAGGGATTGAATTCACTCTTCAACCACCACTTAGTATAAGGATCAATTAACAGAAGTAGGGTGTTACCTCATAAAATGTTTAACTATTGTCATGTTCCTTTGTGGTAGCTCTAGTTTTTCTATTTCATTGATACCACTAACATTTATGGCTTATATAAACTAATCCATTACTTTCAAAAATATATCAAATAACAACCCTACATTTTATACATTAATTTTACAACATTTTAGTGATAAAAACATAAAAACATTACACACTGAGGATCCAAAGGGTTAGTGTCATTGGAAAAATACAATCATATATAACATTTACAATATAAAACATTTATTTAATTAATTCTTCTCTAGATTATTATTGGATCTTAACCTCTCCTTAGTACACATAGTCACATGAAGATATACATCAAAAATGGGTGAGAAAAAAACCTAGTAAAAGGACAGTTAAAAACACAAAATAGCATAACATGGGATTATCATAATCATTATCATCATAACACTATCACATGCTCGTTATCATGTGAGGAAACGTTAAGAGATAACTTGGAATGTGGCAATGCATAAAATGAAACATCATGTCTTAGTGGTTAACTACCATAAATACTTGTGAATAAATCTCGAATTATGTTCAAACATCATTTCACTCTAACTCAAGATATTCATCACTTACCCAATGCATTGGAGCTTTGTATTATTCTAGTCTCACCTGTCACTTTCAAACATTCATATTGTGCTATATAATTCCGGTCAAACCCATCACATCTTAAAATTACCAATATTATGCATGCCACATAGAACATATATCAATAATAGACATAATAACCCATTTAAAGGAATTGTTTTAATTTAATAATAACACATTCATAAACTTTGGGTACCCAAATGAAATATGGAATAATATACTTGATATAATAACCATTAACCATGAGTGAGAAGTAAATGGTATGTTTTTGAAAGAAGAGTTCTTTTGGAAAATATTGTGTTTGACATGAACTATAGTGAAGAACATTTATATCCCAAAATTGGTAAGATAATGATGAATAACTTATTTTATGGAGTAACTATACCAAAACTTTAGTAAAATAGGGAGAACCCAAAGAAAGAAAGTTGGGTTCAAGAATTTCCCTTACCTTATGTCCGAAAAATTTCTTCACTTTATTTTCCAATATAATGACATTATATTAATTTATTTGAAATCCTAGAACCTTTTATACATGAATATGTTTCATTATTGTTTCATTAAGTTCTTTTATGGGCCTTTGGATGAGTTATAGAGTTTAAATCCATTTTTGGAGAGTGTTCTTTTTCTTAGTATTCATGAATAGTTTACTTGTACACATGAATGGAAGTTTGTGCAGAACATGGATAAACAACCAGAAATAATATTTCATATTATTAATTATATTTTTTAATTTTAAATGATATTATATTGAATTATGTTATATACCATGTGGATGAATCATTAGTTAAAATTTAATGATGATCATTTTAGGTTAATTTGGGCGGTTTTTAGATCACAACAAACATGTTTTGTTTTATCATTTATTATTATGAATAAAATTTATTTATATAACATAATAGTGATTAAAAATAAATAATAAAATCTTGCTTCAATAAATTAATGGTTTCAATAATATCTTTCATGGATATGAAGGAAAATGGAAGTGCATCACTTATGACGTAGCTAAATTAACACATCACACCTACCAATTAAATTTTTATAAACAAATATATAGTGGGAGGATTATAATAAATAATAGTCTATTAACATGATATAATTATAGTATATAAATCATAATGTAGTTATCATGAAATTTGGATAAGAGATGCTGAGGATAAGAGAATAAAAGAAATTTAATTTTAAAGGAAAACTGAAGGAAAATACAGAGAAATTACCTCTTGAATATATATTCTTTGAGAGCCTCTTTAGGGAAAAAGTTTTGGTATTTTTATCAGAAAAAGGGATTATGGACGTGTGGTATGGGATATAAAAGAGATTTGGGTAGAATTTAGACAAGTATTGAAGCTCAAGAGGTGTGAATAAATGAGGGTGTGAGTGGTGGTATTTATATTGGAGGGGAGAGGGGTTTTCACAATACTATATTCATTAATTTATTATTTCCCCACAATAAAAGAAATATTGATGATTACATGACTAAAAAAAGTAACTAGAGAATGTGAGTTCAAACTAGTTAGGATTAAATCAGTATAACCTCATACATGACTCTATAATTAATTTATTTAGCTTGTTTTGTAAATTATAGTATTCCACTATTCATCAAAAATTCAAGTATTTCATAAAAATACCAAAAAATATCCCTAACAATTTTTAGTTTCTAGAATCTGAAAATGAAATCCATTTTCAAAAAAAAATAACTAAATGTGATTAATTTTATTTTTAACTAAAATCATAATTTGCTTGAAAAATAAAAATTTTATAATTTAAACTGATTATATAATGCTTTTCAAAATTACATAAGCTCCTATACACTTATCTTTAAACCAGAAAAGATAAAATTGTTAATTTATAAACACATTTTAGGAAAATAAATTTCCTTTTAAATTAGTTAATTAATTATAATTAATTATTTAAGACTTAAAAATACCAATACTTTTACTATGGTCATACTGTCACTTATAAGATGCCTAAAATTTATTTAATCATTCATGGGTGAGGTTACTATTATTTTGGAAAATTTTCTATTCATAAGGGTTATATTAATATTCATAAGGGTAGGTTACTATTCATAAGGTTGGGATACTATTCACCAAAAAGTATTTTTTTTATATCAGACTCCAAAAATCTAACTGATCGCATCTGTGTATGTCATATTTTCAAAGTTCAAATCACAAAAGTAAAAAATTTATGTTTCAAGGTCACATAGTAGTTAATTTAAGAATTATATGTCATTGTTATTTCTAATGTGATTGATTATGAAATTACTATAATAAGGTAGAAATTTCATTTATAAAAGATTAGTTCATTATAGATTGGTTCCAATTCCCACCATTCGAGGCTGCAAATTCTGAAGGATACCATTCTATCGGTGCCTTCCTACTTCATCTTCACTATTTCATCTATAGAAAGCCATTCTAAACAAGCATGTATTAGATGAAGAAAAATGGTAAACATTACATTCTATATCATTACAGATTAACCATAAGGTAAAAATAATTTATGGTATTCAGTTAACTTCATCCTAAAACCTAATTTTTTTTCAAATCGTTCTTTGATACCAACTATAAGATCCTGACCATAAACATTACATAATATTGTAAATTCTTTTAGTATTAAATATCTTACATTCCCAATGATCTTTTTAGTTATGAGTTTTACATAATTAAGACATAATTCAAATATATCAACCCATAATAATAAAAATTGGTTACTACTAAAATATTATCCATTTATTCTATAATACAACAGTTTTTAATAAATCATTAAATCTTTTCATGAAAAATCTTCACAACATTCAGAATGAAATATTATTTTATCTTACCCATACTTAAAACCCAATATAAAATTTTTAAAACATGGTATGAGCACAGAAGTATCATTAAGGGGAATAAAATAAAAAAAATGTATTAGTCCATGAATACTCATAAACATATGCAATAATTTTCACAAAGGCATACTTCTCAGTCATAAAGTATCATATACATAACTTGTGAAGACAAGATATTTCCATAAAACAAAGAAAAAATAAATAAAAACATAAAGGTAACATGGATAATTACTTACTTAATATGGTAACCCTCACAACTACCATACGATTTGTAACCCACACGGCTACCTTACAACATAACCATTCAGACACCATTGTTGTTACACTTGGAATAATCACTACAGTCAACATAAAACATAAAAAAAACCAATGAATTTGAGGGAGATATAGGTAAAAATCATAATAATAAAAAATTTACAAGAATATAAAAATATTCATAAAATATGAATTCTTTCATCATAAAAACACTCCTTAATTTTGTAAAAATAGAAATTTGAAAGGGGATTTTTAAAGTAAATTCCCTTATATGAGGTTCTTATTAATTAAAAAATGTTAAAAACTAATGTAAAATGGTTTAAATAGTGCTATTAAATTATTAAATAACTATATTAATATTTATAATTCCTTATATTATCTTCTTATAACATCTTTCCACCCATTTGTTAATAATATTTTGTTATTTTCCTTATTTTAGGTGAATTCTTTACATGATTTCCATGGTCGGTTCATTATGGATTTTCATGTCGAATGGAAAAAAATCCGTAAGTGAAAATAAATGGTATTAATATGTTTTGATAATTTCAAATTACACCATATATCATTTTTTTGGATTTGTGGATGATTCATTATATAATACATTAATGAAAATGATTAAATTTAATTTGGAAATTTTTATGACCATCACGAACCTATATCATTTTATTTGATATAATTTTTATATATTGGATTAAAAAATTATATAAATTATTATATGTATAATAAAATATTATTTAACCATAATAAAAGTTTTACGAACAGCCTTGAAGTTAGTAAAATAAAATGAAAACACACCATCCACAAAGATGGTAAATCGGCATGCCACAGACAATGTTTTCAGGTTTTAGAATAAGATGAGAATAGGAGAGGTTTGATGATGGATATTACATTAACAAAATAAAATTATAGTAAATTTACGATACTAGATTAATCATTTTAGTTGTATAAGGTGAGGTGAGGAGATAATAATAAAAGAAAAGAAATTGAAAATAAAATAAAAGTAAATGAAAGTGGATTTTACCGCTTGAATTATTCTCCTTGAGAAACTCATTAAGGACATTTTTTCATTTTGGTGAGACCAGAAGGTCTTGGACGTGGTTAATAGTATTGGTAAGGGAATTCAGAAGAAATTAAATAAGATACAATAATTTGAGTTAAGTGGAGAAGACGTGGTGAGGGGTGGTATTTATAATGGAAAAGGGGGTGTTTTTTAATATTTTAATCATTAGTTTATTATTTTGGCATAAGGATATGAATAGTTTAAAAATTATCACTAAATATGATAAAATAATTAACTATAGTTTTATATTATGGTTTTACAACACCCATACATCATATATGACCAAGAAATTCATGTATTTAGCTTATATCATAAATTACCACATTTCACTATTCACAAAAAATTCTACCTTTTTAGAAAAATACAAAAAATTCACCCCAATGTTTTTTAATGTATAAAATTAAAAAATGAAGAAAATTTCATGAAAATAATTTTATGAATATGATAAATTAAATTTTTAACTAAAATAATCATTTATTTAAAAATTCCAATTTTAAAATTATAACTGATTTTATAACACTTTGAAAATTTAATTAAGGTCTCATAAATTTATATTATAATCATAATAAAACGAAATAATAATTTATGTATCTATTTTATGAAAATAAATTTTATTTTAAATCATATAATTAATTATAAAACTCTCAATTAATATCTATGTGTCGAAAAATACCAAAACTTAATTTATCATAATGAAAAAATGATTTACTTGATCCAGGATATAAATATATTACATTTTCACTTATAATATACATAAAATTTATTTATACTCTCATATATTAAGTTAATATTCAATTATTATATTTTTTTTAATTCCTATGAATACCACTTATTTCATTATGCATTTATAATAAATTTAAAAATTTAATTTCATAATGAAAACAAATTATTTTATTACTAACTAGGTTGTATCAATTATTATTGAAAAAAATTATATTTATTACTTATACATTGTTCTAAAATATTATAATGAATTTAATTTTATTTTTCAAAGGTTGATATTAGAATTATTTAGACCCTCAACATAGTTGTAGGTGTCAGCTAGTTTTAGTAATGGATACATCCCATTATTTAATCCATTCTTTTTTGGTAGGGCCCCCATTATATGCTTACAATTGACCCAACCATCATTGAAGTCAGTCAATGTTTAAAATTTATTTTTCTACTAACTATTGTATATGTGGAAAATAGGGTAGAACCCACAGAGAAGGTAATTATGACCACTATTCTTCTAAAAACATTCAAAAAGACCCATTGTTATCAGCAGTGGCATATACTCCCTATTTTTTTTTAACTTTTTATATATTTTTTATGTTTTTAATTAGGTAGTAAAGAACTCAATTTTTTTAAATTTTTTTGATCTAAACTATATTGAAATAGGAAACAGTTTAAGAAAAAAAGATTAATAGAGATTAAAATTATGATAAATGAACAATGAAAGTGAGAAAACATGGATACAATCTCAAATCTACTGATTTTAAAAGTATTCCTTCTCATGATGATGATTTCAACTAGTACCACTGAAAGAGAGGGACTTATTTCCCCTCTCTAGAAGATAAGTCGCTCAATCCGAACAATCTTGGAGTTCACCACTCCAAAATAGATCAACTGTGAATATTTTGATTTAGAAAATATTACAGAATGAAATCGACATAAGTTTTAAAGTTTTCATTTTGATTTAAATGTTTAAGAAAATTAATCCACAATTTTACTCAATAAATGATTTTGGAGTTCTGATATTAATATCTAGTCATACGATGCAATTGAATGCATTCAGAACTAATCTCTCCTTTTAATTCTGATCAAATTTAAAATGGATTGTGAGATGGAAGAAGAAATATTACCACGAGTCTTGATATTATCTCCGAAAAAGAAGATATAGCTTGAAATTGTGTTCATTATCATTACAACATTTGAAAACATGCTAAAACAGAGTATAAAAATTCAAACCCAAGGCAAGAATAACTTCCCAAAGATGCTCTAATACTATGCTCCTTCAACTCTAGGGATGTCCACCAGATCTCTATGCTCCGATGAGAGAAAAGTTGCCGAAAACCTTAATGAACTCTGCTAGAATCATTCATCCAATCTCCTCTTAACGATCCCCCTCTGTTCTGATTTTAAAGTCTACTTTCATAAGCCGCATGTCACCCCCTGTTTTCCACCAACTTTAAGTGTCCCACACTTGTACACCGCACTCGTGCGTTTTTTCATGACTGACACGTTCCGCAAAAAATTCCCTTGTAACTAAATTCATATGAGTTGGTTGAATGCACTTGGTACCATTTCCATCTCTTGAATGAACCTACGCAAGAACAAAACAGTTAAAACACAAAGAATGTTAAAATGTTATTTTTTTAAAGTTTAACGTTTATATTACTCATTAAAAAGTTAATTAATGTTAGTTAATAAATAGTTTAGTTGATAATTATTATTTACTTTTAAATTATTTATAAAATTATTACTTAATATTATTATGATAAAACATTAATTTATTAACAAGTTATTAATTTAATATAGTTAATAAAAATAATTATTAATTTATTAATTTAAATTTTTTTAACTAGATTATAAAAATTATCACTAAACATCATAAGTAATTAAGAAATTAAATATTTAATAAATTAGATTATTTATTTTAACATTATTAATTTTTTTATAATAATTATATCAAATGTTAAACTATAATCAAAGTATTTATTTTATTTTAATTTAAAATATCAAATTAATATTTTAGTTTCAAAAAGGTTTTATAATTAATTAGTTTATTTTATAATTTATTTAATTATTATTATTTATTTATTTATTTAATTTTATTACATTTTTATCTTTTTATTATTATTAATAAGTAAAGTCTTCTCCCCTCCTATTTCGGCACAACACCACACAAAGGGAGGCCGAAGCTTCTTTGATAAGCTTCAGGGTCGTGTTATTGTGCACGACAATGCAGACACAGGGTCCCTGGTATAAGGTGGTGACGACGGTTCTCCCTTCATCAGTGATGACTTCATCTAGTTCATGCAGTGGGTCTTCAACCTCCTCGGTATACAATGAAGCTTCCACAAAGCATCAGTGCGACTCCTATTGTGGATGACACATAACTCACTACTATAGGGATGTGTGGTAGCAATTTATTAATCAAAAATCCAATGGAAATGTGGCATTGGATGGGCTCAAAATTTGGGGGTTTCAGGTTTCGAGATTTGAGTTTGGGGATTCGGCTAGCTCGAAGACATAGAGGAGAGGCATGTTGGGTCCAAAGACCGACAGCGACAACATGATTCCCTCCTCGTGGGAGCCTCGGTTCAGTAATGATTTCCTCCTTCGAGTCATGGCGGCGATTTCGGATTTTCTACAGACTGAGGGAATGCATTAGTGGTGTAGAGTGGATGAAGGTGATGCAAATAATAACATGTATGGTTGAGATTTGGAAGCATGGGTTCACTCTATCCTCCAGATCCATCGAGTAAATTGTTGAACTAAAATGGAAAGATGTCGAAGACTTTAGGTCTGCTGTTCACTGCCCTTTGTTTTCCTCAATTTCTGAGATGATCTCCATCAAAGAGTGCTGAGAGAGGCATAGGGAAGGAGTGAAGTGGTGTGAAAAAATCGGTGGTAGTGATAGATTAATCATTGGTGATGGTGATTGTGAGACCGTGAGAAACAGAGGGAAGAGGTCGATCTGGTACCATAATGGTATTACAGTGGCAGATTATACCGGTGTTGTGAGAGAAGTTACTGTGAAATATGGAACCATGTGGAAGTACAGTGTGCGGGTGTTTACAAAGATGTAGTGTGGGAAACTGAAACAATGAATATAGGAAATGGTGGTGGCTTTGGCACCATAAAAGGATTACATTGTCAAGAGGCTAGAGTGGAACTACTATGAGTAGTCTGTTGTGCCATATGAGTTCGGAGGTAGGGGGAATGAGACCTTGAGGAGAGTCACGGTGGCACCATGAGAGAAATGGTGTGAGGAGTCTTCTGTGCCACCATTACCCTGTAAAACAAATAAAAATTATAAATATATTAAAACTTGAATTAAGTCTAAACAAAATAATTAATTAAAATTAAGATTTAACTAAAATAATTGAAAACAAAGACACCAAAAAAAATGTAAATAAATTTATAAAACAAATAGAACTTAAATTAATAAAACTTAAATTATAACTAAATTGAAACTTAAAGTAAGAATGATTAAGGTTAATATAATAAGAAAGTGAATTTAAATTAAACAATTATATATCAAAATTAATTTATTAATCAATTATAAATTGAATTAGAATTATTCAAATTAAGTAATTTGATTGAATATAATTGATAAAGTTATTAAATGTTAAAAAGATAAAGTTAAAAGACTCAATGTTGTATTAATGAATTAATTAATTAATTAGAAATATTTAGGTTAATTGATTAAATAATAATAATGTAAAATTTTAATAAAAAATTGTATACTTCTAAACTAAATAATAATTTATAAAACTTAAAAAATTAAAGCAAGTCATTAATTAATTTCTTTTATTACTAAAAACACACAATTAATTATAAAAATTTATTATTTAACAAACATAGTTATAAAAATAAAAAAAGTATAATTATTTAATAAAAATTGTAAAAATAAATAATTAAATCATTAAAAATTAAATAAAAAGATGTGGAAAAAATATATAAAAATAAAGAAAGATCAAATTCCCCCATAATTAAGCATTGTTTGTCCTAAAAAATTTCATGCATTATTATATTTGAAAAAAATAGTGAGTATGATTCAGCTCAAAGTGTCAGATGTCCTGCTCTTTATAAAAAAAGAGAAGAACATTCAAAAAGAATTTTGAAAAAAACCCCAAATGATGTCTTGCCTAGAACAAATTCTCAAAGGGAAATCAAGATAGAAAGGATTCATTAATCAAAGAAATTGTCCTGCCTCAAATGTGATACAACTTAATGACTCATCTCAATCCAAGCTCAAGTTCTAGGTCCAAGAGTGACAAGTGGTAAAAGTATATGGAATTAAGAACTTAACAATATAAACCTTACACTTTGACGACCACCTAGGTTCGAAAAATATTTTTTTTTCTTAATCACCTAATTGATACAACCAAAATGACTCCCATACAAACCAGTTGACCCCTTCTTCATTTGGTTTTCCTCATAACCCTCACCTTAATGTACTCATTTTTGACCCTAAACACTTAATTTTTTTCCCAAGTCTTGTATCATGTCCTAAGCACTATGAAATGCACTTATTCAAGGTGTACAAAGGGAATATAGTAAAAAAACTATAATTTCTTGGATCCAGGTGCCACATAATGGGTGCCCCGAACCCGATTGGTCACTTGACCTCAAGTGCATTTCCCAAAATGCCAGAGGTTGCTGACTAGCAGCGAGGGAATAGGTTTGATAGTGGGGAAACAATGCCCTCATTTGTCAAAGTGTAGCGCAGTAGAAAAATATAAACATACCCCAAAGCGGAAGAAGTAAACAATTTAAAGATGAAATGGAAGATGACACCACAGTAAAAGATAATCAACAATCATATATATGGTGATTCCACATGTCCCTAATACTAAGAAAATAGCCAAAACATGATACACTGCAATCTAAAACAAGGTAAAAGTACAAAAAAAAACAAAATAGTGCAGCAGGAACTCAGCAGCATCACAAGCCTAATCTCGGTCCCATGCTCTCCCACTGCTCAGCACCAATCATGTACCTGTATAGGGACACTTGCTATTATCGACACCTATAGTAATATAATCTATTTGGCCAAAGACATGACCCAAACAGGGTGTGAGAAATAAATCCCAGTAGGCAACCACTAAAGGCTTGTGCCCAACTGTCAGTGAGAGTGTGCAACAACAGTATGCAATAATGAAATGTAGTAATCTAGGAAGTACTCAAAAGCAGTTACTCCTACTAGCTCCTTTATAATTTAATTATTATTTAACAATTAAATATAATTGAATTATAAGTTCCTAAGACCCGACCTCAACTGAAAATCTCCTATACAGTGCCACAACAAAAACCACAACAGGTTATCTAATAAGTAGAAGGTAATAACAATACCAAGCATGTGCTTTTGCTTAGTAGGTATAACATAAGAAATCACCACATCAAATATTCTTGTAAAATTTGTCCTTAGAAATTCTAGTCCATACCCTTCAGGCAAGCTGAAACGAAACCCTCATGTGACTGCCCTCAGTCACAATGAGTATTGCCCTCAGGCGTACGAGATGTCGTCCTTAGGCATATAAGTTACTGCCCACATGCATAATAAATATTTCCCTTAGGCTAAACAAAACATTTCCCTCAGGATAATAAAATCACTACCCTCAGTCTAAGAATGTAACTGGGCCGAGCCTAACACATAATCAAGAAATTAATATATGTTTCCTCTCAAGAAAACTCCACCATTATATAATCACGACATACCCACGGGTATCCTGTCTAAATGAATAAACAAGGGACACACACCCACGGGGTGGCCCTGGATCAAGGCAACAATCACAAACAACATTTTATACATGTTCATTAGATTATCTATGCAATTATAGATATCTTAACAGCTAAGGCCTCAGCCATATGACATCCCAAACATGGGTATGTAGCTCAACTGTACACAAAATCAACTCAACAGTTGGAAATAAACACCAATCCACCTACCTCGATCTCCTTTGATGGATATACATGAATGATGACTCCCAAAATAACTGATAATGATATAGATCCATGTGGTCTAAACGAGATCATCAGCGGAATAATCAGAGTCTTGGTGAGCGATCGGGAGCTTCTCCAAGTCTCGGTCGTCTCTCCCAGTGCTCATGGTTCATTCTATGCCTCCTCTGCCGAATGACGAGGCTACTTCCTGTTTTTAACGAAAAAACATAACTACATGGCATGTACATTCTTTTTAACTATTCATTGGCGGCAGCTCTCTACCGCCTTACTGTTCATCTGCTGACTAATTAGATAGGGTGTATTACTAAGTACACGACATGTACTATCATTCCACTGGTGGCTACTTCCATCGCCTTACTGTTTACCTTCCGACTGATTACTCCACGTGTATTACTAAGTACACGGCGTGTAGTTAGTTTTTAGACCCTGAATCACCAACATGCCTACATGCCCTGTATACCCATCCCACACAGATAAAGTACATTATATGTGGAAAAGTACACATTGTGTACCCATCAATTTGTGATTTTCCCACATTTACCTTATTTTCTCAAAAATACGTAAGGAAAAAGGAAAAGAAGAAACCCACACCTTAAGAATATGAACCGAATTCTTAAAAACCTCCCCCCTTAATTTAATTATTCCCCAAATTTCCCTTCCAAGGGTGGTGAAGAAAATGTTGAGAAAAAATCTGGCCAATGAGTACGTACGTCAGTCTCTTGCTCCTAGTTTTTGTCCTACACTCGTCAATGATGTCATAACACCCGTACGAGAGGAACTAACCATCCTCAGAGAACCTTTGTGTTCTTATAAACAATCCAAATAACATGCTCATGAAAGGATGCATCGACCTAAAGATCAACCTCCCCGGGCTGAAAAATGTGAGACGTGTCTGAGTAATAATGGCATAGCTAAGATATGTGGAAGACATCGTGCATGGCCCGATACCTATGTGGTAACTGCAACCGATAGGAAACCGGAAAGAATCTATCTAGAATATAAAATGGCCCCACATACCTCAGTGAAAATTTACCATGTCTTTTGATCCGGCTGTGTCCCAACCTCGGTGAAACATGCAAGAAAACCTTATCCCTGATCATGAACTCCAATGGTCGTCTAAAGTGATCAACATAAGATTTACGATGAGACTGTGCAGTAGCCATCCACTTCTAAATCAACTGGACCTGCTCTGAAGTCTTCTACATGAGACGTGGTCCCAATAAAGCAGCCTCACCTGCCTCCAACCAGCACAAGGGTGATCGGCATGTCCTACCATATAAAGCCTCGTATGGTTCGATCTAAATAGTTTCCTAAAAACTATTATTATAATAAAACTCGACCAGGGGTATGTGCTTATCCCAAGTGCCCCTAAAGTCTAGGACACATGCATGAAGCATGTCCTCCAACACTTGTATCATATGCTTTAACTGTCCATCGGTCTGAGGGTGGTAAACTGCGCTCAAAAGCACCTGTGTACCCAGTGCCCTTTGAAAACTCTACCAGAAACAAGATGTAAAATGGGCGTCCCTATCTGAAACAATAGAACGAGGGACCCCATGAAGACGTAATACCTCTCAGATATACAACTTCCAAAGATCATCAATCCCAAAGGTCTCCTTGATTGGAAAAAAGTGAGCTACCTTTGTATGTCTGTCCCCAAAAAAACATACGATATAATTGCCTCAAGGTGTCCTTAGCAACCCAATCACGAAGTCCATCGCAATATCATTTCATTTCCACTTCATAATGGGTAACTGTTGCAACAGTCTGGCTAGCCTCTGATGCTCCGCCTTCGCCTGCTGACAGGTGGAACATCTCATAACTAAACCAGCTACCTTTTTTTCATACCCAGACACTAATACTGATGTCTCATGTCACGATAAATTTTGGTAACATTTGGATGCACATCCCAAGATGAAGCATGAAACTCCCGCATAAAATACTCACATATATCCCCTGGAACAAACACTCATACATGGATTTGCAGTACCTCGTCATCACCTATCGTCCAACCAAGAAGAGTGTACTCATTCTCCACTGACTCCCGTAGAACTAGGCCCTTTGAAACGGATAGCTATCTCATCCTCACTCTATCCAGGAGGGTATAAGTCATAGCTAAGGATGAAAGACATGATTTCCCCTAACTATCATTCACCTCCAAATGCATCTTAGAGAATAATACCGTAAGCTTCCACTCACCACTGGCCTCCGGTATTGCCTGTATCTGAGTCCTCCTACTCAGTGCATCAACTACTAAATTACCTCTACCAGGTGTATAGGCATGCTCGAAGTCAAAGGACTGACAGTATTCAACCCACCACCATTGTCTCAAATTCATTTCACACTGGGTAAAGATGTATTTAAGTATTTTGTGGTCCGTAAACACCAAAACGTGATCTTCCAAAAGGTAATTTCTCCAAAAACATAACACATGAACAACATCAGCCAACTAGAGATCATGCGTCAAGTAATTCTTCTCATGTGGCCTCAACTGCCGAGACCCATACACAACTACTCGATCGCCCTACATAAACACTTCTACAAGACGAATACCTAATGAAGTGTATTTGGTCCATCCAAAAGTGCAATTTTGAGAGATTAGCATATAACTGATTCTCTCTCAGTGTACTCAGTATGATCTCAAGATGGGTGGCATGGTCGTGTCGAGTGTGAGAGTACACCAAGATATCGTCCATGAAGACTACCACAAAAGAATCCAGATATGGATGGAGCACATGATTCATTAGATCCATGAAAACTGATGGCACATTTGTGAGTCTGAACGGCATAAATAGGTACTTATATAGACTATATCTGTTCTGAAAGGCTGTAAGCAGTATGTCCGATTGTCTAACGCGCAACTGATGATATCCGAATCTCCACTCAATATTCGAGAACACCCGTGATCCTCAAAGTTGATCAAAAAGATCATCAATACTTGGTAAGGGATATCGGTTCTTAATCATCAACTAGTTCAGTTTCTGATAATCCATGCAGAGTCTAAGGGTACGTTCCACCTTCTCCGCAAATAGGATAGGTGAACCCAGAAGAGAAGTATTGGGTCGGATAAAACCCTTTGCCTGCAACTGCTCTAACTGGCTCTTGATCTCCTACAATTCTAGTGTAGCCATTCTATAAGGAGAAATGGAAACTGGTGCCACTCCTGGAAGAAGATCAATAATGAAATCCACCTCTCGCTCTGGAGGTAGAACTGAAAAGTCATCCAGGAAGACTTACCTGAAACGATTGACCACTGGAGGGAAATCCTTCTGACAAGTTTCCTAGTCATCCAAATATAAACTCACAATCTGGGCTATCACTCCACCTTGACCACGATGCTCGAGTCCAGCTCGGCTTTCCTAGACATCCCATTTTACCTTGTATAGAAACTCTCTTCCCTCTGGTGACGTGATGCTCAACATGCTATGATAGGAATCTACAAAGGTTTGAAAGGGTACCAACCAGTCCAACCTAAGAATGAAATCATCGCTCAACATCTCTAAGACATAGAGGTCCCATAGAAAGTGACACCCACCAACCTCGAGGGGAAACTCCTTGCACTGACACACACATGATGTTCTTATTCCCAATGGAGTGTCTAACATCATGATATACGAAGAAGACAAACCACAGAGCCCAAGGCTCTCCACAACGGGCACAGACATAAAGATATGTGTAGCACCAGTATCGAAAAGCGATGAAGATAAAATAGAAGCAACTAGAATAGTACCTATGATAGTGGAAGGTCCATGATCCTGCTCCTATAGGGTTTGTTGCACTGCATATGTCTACCCAGTATCACAGCCCTAAAACACATCCTGGCTACCCTAAGCTGACCCGCCTTGCTGTATTTATGATCCTGGTGTTTGGCTACCATGACCATAACCACTTCCTTGGCCTGAATGTCCTGAAATATTCCAATTCCCTGACTGGTAAGATGTTTCTGGCCCTGCTTCTACATGCGAAGTCTGCACAGAACCCCTCTCACTATTCTCAGGTGGAAACGCCCTGCAAAAATGCTGCAGATGACCCATCCTGCTAGAGGCTCGGTACTCCACTAGGTCACTTGGACACTGAGGTCTCTTGTGTCCCTCTTTACCACACTGGTAGCACATTACCTGGACACCTGATGAATTATTCTATCTAGTACTGGCACCATGAGAGAAATACATTTGCCTCTTCCTCTTGTCGGTAGAGATAGTTCCAGAGACCAGTGCTAAACCGCCCTGGTCAACACCAATAGCTTCCCCAGGTTCCGATCAGTAATCAATGCCTGGTTCACAATATCATGCACTGTAGGAAACCTAAAAACATTCACCAATGCTCAGATGTCATATTGAAGACCATCATCAAAGCGTCTTGCCCTCAACTTCTCATCACCCACTAGAACAGGTGCAAAATGCTATAGCTCGGTGAAGCGGGCAGAATATTCCATCACTGAAATAGTTCCCTACTATAGATTCATGAACTATTGAGCTCGATCATACCTTAGAGTCTCCGGAAAGAAAAATTCATAGAAGAATACATTAAAATCATCCCACACAATGTCTCGGTGATGCTCAGTCTAGGTGGTAACATCCCACCATCTCTTGGCAGAATCACGCAGCATGTACGTAGCGAGCTTGACCCTCCTCCCTGGAGGTGTCTCAAGATTCTCAATAATAGTCTGTAATGAATTCAGCCATGACTCCACAGCCGGTGGTTTTCCATCCCCTAAAAACGTAGGCGGCTACTGCTGCTGGAGTATACGTGTCAGCTCTGCCATAGTTGTGGCAGCCGGCGGTGCTCCCTAGAAGGTCTACATGAACGACATAAAGCCTTTACAGAACTGGGAATCAGTGCCTTTGTCTGGAATAATAGCTGGTGCCGTATCTTGAATTGCTGGAGGATCCATCAGAAGCCCATGACCTACCATGTCTAGAGTATAATTGTTTCCAGTCTCCTAGTGAACAACTGGTGGTCATCTTGGTGACATGACTCTACAAGGTCAAACACACGCCTTAGATTAAGATCATCAAGGACTAAGAACTATAAATTTAAGAAGGGAGAAAGAGAAAGAAAAAATTCATGTTTTACAAAACAAGACTACATAGCATGTATAATAACTACACGGTGAGTTCCCTTAAGTATTTCACATGAGCATATACTTCTGCTAGAACTGGTCATGTAACACCCCAAACACACAACGTGTTTTCCTTACACATGGCGTGTACTTGAATTTTCTTCCCCTGCCCGATTCCTTCTACATGGATAATCCACATGACTCTCTTTCGAATGAGACAACACACAGTGTATAAAGTCTACACGGAGTGTACCCTTAAGCCCTTACATGGTCGTATTCTAATGTCGGCCTTGGCGTGTCTCAACCCTAGGTACATGATGTGTTACACCCACACATGGTGTGTACACCACCCCATCTCCCCAGCCACTCGACTAAGTCTACACGGTCTCTTACTGATCAAGACTACACAACGTGTCTCATAGGTACATGGCATGTACTAGATGAGGTTCGCCAGAAAGTGCTGTTTGTGACACGGCCGAATACATGGATCACACTACACGACATTTTCCACATGGACACGTCATGTACAAGAAGAGGTAACACTGACCCGTGTTGTTAGTTACATGTCTGGATCCCCATATTAAACTACACAGCGTGTTCGGCATTGACACGATGTGTTTAATCGAAGATTTATCTGTCCGTGTTGTTAGTCTCATGGAAGACATAAGGTCAACACGACAAGGCTTGTACAACTGGTACATGACGTGTTCTCTAAAGAGTTTCCCTATCCCATGTTTAGGCCAACACGACATATGAAACGGTTAGAAACTACATGATGTGTACATAAGGTACACGGCGTGTACTTAAAAATTTTCTCTTTCTTCCCGAACAGAAGATTACATGGCATGTGTTCATAGAACCTCAAGCCGTGTTGTCTGTGTTTCCAGACAGTAAGCCTAAGAAACTACTCCAGAGCCAATTTTTTTCTTAAATTTCAAGAATTGGTATGCCAAATTCAAATTCATGGGGGCCCATACTCCCTGAGAAAATTTTTTTTGCACTCGAACGTTAACATTACAGTACAAAACACAACAAAATTATGGGTCATGATTTGCTAAATTCCGGTCTAGGAGAGCCCATACTTCTCAGGAACCAAAGTTCAACATCCATAAACCCAACTGTAACATGTACCAATACCCTATCAAAGTAGACATATCTATCAAGGTACCTATCGTAAAAATATGTATTTTCTAGCACAACATCTATCACAATAACATGCAATTTTTAATGCAACTACATGGCATTCAAAGTATGCATGGCATGCAATTCCAATATATTTCTAAATGATGCACGAGATGTAATACCCTCATCTCATCAGGTTGCGACTAAATAGAACCCATGTATAAAAACATAAACAACACACCACAAGGGAGTCACCCAATGGTAAAAATATGATCAACAGTAAAGTGAAAAATCATTAAACCTAAAATATGAGGTAAATTGGATTTTCCCTGTACACGGGTTAGGTACTCCCGATCACATCTTATTACCAAATAACAATTCCTTTCTATCCCTGACTATAGGCTCCAAATAGTAAGTCAAACAAAATAAATCCCTCTGATACCACTTTGTAATGTCCCGGATTCGGGTGCCACACAACGGGTGCCCCAAACCCAGTTGGTCACAGGATATCAAGTGCATTTCCCCAAATGCCAGAGGCTGCCAAATAGCAGCGAGGGCCTAGGTCTGATTGTGGGGAAAATATGCCCGCATGTTTCAAAGTGTTGCATAGTTAAAAAATATAAACATACCCAAAAGTGGGAGCAGTAAACAATTTAAAGATGAAATGGAAGATGACACCGTAGTAAAAGATAATGAATAGTCATATATAAGGTGATGCCACACGTCCCTAATACTATGAAAACAACCAAAATAGGATACACTGAAATCTAAAAAAAGGTACAAGTACAACAAATAAAAATAAAATAGTATAGCAGGAACTCAGCAGTATCACAAGCTTAAGCTTGGTCCCATGATCTACCACTCCTCAGTAATAATCATGTACCTATATAGGGACCGTTTCCCTTATTGACACTTGCAACAATATAATCTGTTTGGGACCAATACATGACCCAAACAAGGTGTGAGAAATAAATCCCAGCAGGCAACCACCAAAGGCCCATGCCCAAATTTTAGTGAGAATGTGCAACAATGTATGCAAGAAATAAATAAAGTAATCTATAAAGTACTCAAAAGAAGCTACTCCTACTAGTTCCATTACCATTTAATTATTATTTAATAATTAAATATAATTGAATTATAAGTTCCTGAGACCTGGCCTCAACCGACAATCTCTGTAACAACCGAGATTTTTATGAGAAATATTTTGTTTTTATACATCATCAAAGGAATATTTCACTACACACAACACTAGATTAGCTTGCTTTACATGCAATCACGACCTTCCTAGATAGCTTGCGTTGTACGCAATACCGAGTTTCACTAAACAACAATATGCTATTAAAATATTATTAAAACTAGCCGTTATGAATAGTATTAACCACTTTTTTGAAATTTAATAAATTTTATTTTTCAAAATGGACTTCATTTTTGGATTCAGAATATCGAAATTAGCCTAGGGTGAAATTTTGGTATTTTTCTGAAAACTTTGAATTTTTGATGAATAGTGAAAACAATGGGTTACTATTTAAAAACCGACATTTTATTTAAATACTTATTTATTTTATTTAAATTTATTTTAGGTCAAAATTGATACATAATACCTATATAAGTTCAATGTAATTCATTGGAGTCATTTTATAATAATTTTAGATATATAAAACTTTTATTGAACTTTTGACCGTCTTTTACCCAACTCCTTGGAGAATTTGCAAATTTACATAAAACTTAATTTTACCACTTTTTTGAATGGAATTTCAAAAAACTGAGAGACACGGTTGATTTCAGTAAGTAAAATGTGGTTCAATGAGATGAAAATAATTTTTGATGAATAGTAACTTTTTACTTTTATTTACCACGGTTAAAAGTAAATATGGTAATTAAGGGTAAAAATACTATTATTATTACTCTAACACATGTCCTAATTCTATTGGATAAGTGTAATTCGACCAAAAACAACATTAGGGATAAAATATTACCCTTTAGGTCCACTTGGATTAGATTAGGACATTTAATATTATTTTATTTAAAGAATAGTTAAAATAGTTAAAATCAAAGTTTAATAACTAAAACATTTTTAACATAGGGTTATACATAATATAAATTCGACTATAAATATTAATTATAAATATAAAATGATTTCCTACATAATTTTATTTTATTTATAAATTTTAGACATTAAATAATTTAATTTATTTATGACACAATGATGATACAATAATTATCTTATTAATTAAATATTAACATAATTGATGTTATAAATACTCAAATAAATGTAATTTGAGAGTTTTTATGAATTCCACTAATTTTATATGTTAATATGACATGTTAGTGTTGATTTAATTATCTTTTTTCTAACTAATCATTCTGTTATGATTTTCACAAAAACCAATTACCAAATAGTGTCAAAATTGACATAAAATAGTTTTTAAAACAAATATTATATTATTAATTGTTATTTTAATTTTAAAAATCTAAGGTTCAGAAAAATGACTTTGATAAAGTTATATATATTAATAATAAACAACTTGGGGTTCGTTTGGCTTGTTATAGTAAGTTTATTAACCATATAGCGTAAGAAAACAAGAAGACATGGTAAAAGTAAAATTATTGAACTTAAAGTTAAATCTAACTGATAAGGTTAAAATAGTAACCTAAACTTGTACAAATTATATTGGATGATAGGATTTAGACCCATACCCACCTTATCTTCTAGATAAATCAATTTAGAGCTATTAAAATTCGAATATGACTTTATAATAAAATAATATTTTTTGTTTTTCCAAAGGTGCCTCTCTCCTCTCTTATAAAAGAGAACCTCCTCCCTCTCCTCCTCACACCACTTTGAGCCATAAATCTCGGAAAAAACCTATCAAATTATCTTCTAAACATCCCTAGAAACATCCTATAGGTCCAGGTATTCTTAGAAGACCATCCCTAGTGCCCTAATAGGAGGTTAAGAAGAGGCGCGTCAAAGAAGAGGTAATATCCATTACCGATCCTTTCCAACATATTTATTCTTAAACATATTCTTCCCTAGTTGTTTCAATATGAAGTAATAACATCAGTATCAATCATATAATGATATGTTATTATAAATATGAAACAACACTATTTCACCTTCTATCCATCCTACGGAAAATGAAATCACCGCGCGTGCGTACGTACGGAATACCGTCTCCACGCCGTGGTGTAATCTGTTTTCCACCACCACCTTACTTGGATGGGTATAATGGTCTAAATTATAAGTATACATGATTATTTTAAATCTATATTGATTCTGAAATAGTATACATACATTTCAATACAATTCCATGATCATGGGAACGATATCATCGCTCGTGCGTACGTATGACCTACCATATCCACGATGTGATACGAATCGTTCTACATGATCTTCATTTCATAATGATTATATAAATGAATTTAATGAAAAAATATGAAATATATTACACTAATACCATTCTGGAAATGAGGTATCTATAACCTAAAAAGAATAATTAGAATTTATTCGACAAAACACACATAAGAACAAAAAAGTAATAAACACCCGAATAACAAGTAGCAATGAAATATTACTAATACGAAGCTAAGAATATGACCATATATGATATCATAACAATTAGTAATATTATGGAATAAGTCAATAACATTATTTAAATCATTATATAGGAGGTTTGGACATGTATGAAGCAAATCGGACCTAAGTTAATGGAAAATCTCACAATCTCATTTTTATCCGAGATTGTTTATACTTTGGTATTTACTGGGGTGTATTTATCGTCCACATCCATGTTTCCTCAATATTTAATATTATTTCTATCCTCCTAAAGATTTTTAAATCCAATATTACTTGTTGGTGAGTTTTTAGTAAAATATATGAAAGGAATCTTTCGTCATTTTTAGTACGAGGTACTTTTTGACTTTTTCGGCCAAAGTACGACAAGAATGTTTTTTAACATATACGACATGAATGGATTTTATGATTCCATAAAAAATTATTTCCAGGAATCTTCCTTTAAAGTTTTAAAGTTTATGTTTAATCAACTTCCTTTAGTTTAAAATTGTATGACATGTTAATAAAGGAAAAATGTTTATGAAGTATAAAGGATATTTTCCTCAAGAATGGTGTTCAAGTGTTTTATCAAAATTATTTTCCATATAAAATAAATTAGGGTTATGTTTATATCCCTATTATTAAATTTATTTGATTATGTTGTGATGGAATTATTTTTATGAAGTCCTTTATCTTATACGATTTGTTTTATGATGTCACAATGTTTAAGAATCCAATTTTTATTAAATGGGTTTTGTTATGATGTATGATTTATGATTTTTTGGCACACATAAGAATGGTATCATTATGAGATGGGTGGTACCTATATCTCCATCTAATTAATTGGGTAAAGATTTATATCTCATGAGATAGACATGGCTGGAATGGCAGGTTAAACCAGTTCAGTGATACATGACTGAAACGAGGAGTGAAATCGGTTCAGAAAAGGACTATGTCCACCAAGATAGTCTTGGAAATGAGTCTTGAGTAATAAGAAATTATTCTCTATGATTATGTGTGTATTCCAAAAAGTTTCAAGTTTTAAGTTATGATTATTTGGGATTAAATTTCAGCACTATGTTTTATCCCATGTTATGATATTATGATCTCTTTTGTTGGTTAAGTTTTCCAAAATGTTTTGTTCTTATGAATATGATGTGATTGGTATTTCTTTTGTTTACCCTTACTGAGCATTTGAGCTCAAAATTTTGTAAGTTTTCTTTCCCCAACTCAGGAAGAAGGTTACTAAGTAGAATATTCCAAAAGGGACTCTAGATATGATGAAATAAATGGGAGACAACGTTGATGATTTATAAACCAGTTGTTTATGTTTCCCAGTTTCTAAAGACACTATACCTATATGGTCCTTTCATGGTTTTGTTATATGTTTTAATAAGTGTGCTTCAATTATGAAGTAATAACAATGTATGTAAAGTATGGGTCATTATAGTTGGCATCAGAGGAAAGGTATAGTCAACCTTTGGAAACTAGGATGTGAAAGCCTTAGTAAGAACCCTAATGATAAGTCTAAGCATAGAATACAATCATAGTGTTTTAGAAATGGCCATGAATAACCTAAGATAAGACCTTAAGTGTAAAATTTTATTCTTGATTATGAGGTTTTCCTGTTATAATTAGTGTTTCTCACACTATTCTTCTTGGTTTTAGTCAATGGATGGAACCTGAAGGAATCGTGTTAATGCGGAATGCGACGGGAAATGAAATGATTGTCCCCCTGATCAACCAAACATTATGGGAGCTGGAATGAAAAATCTTGTAGCCATGCTCACACAACTTTCTCAATCTTTTAATCCTATAGGACTTCCAAATGAGAAAAGGAAGGAGAAACATTCCGTGGAATCCTTCATGAGGTAGCATCCACCTTCTTTCAGTGGGTCTACTGATCTATTAGTTACAGAACAATGGATCAGTCCTACTGAAAAGATATTTTCAGTTCTCCAATGTTCTAAGCATGATAAATTCATCTTAGCAGTATATCGTTTGGAAGGTGAAGCTGATCAATGGTGGAATCATATCAAGAATATGAGGCAAAGGGAAGAAATTGAATCAATGGAATGAGACAAGTTCAAGAACTTATTTTTCAATAAGTACTTACCTCGTATTATTTGAACAAAGATGGAGAAGGAGTTTCTTGAACTGAAGCAAAAGGATGATGGATCTGTTGGTACCTACGAAGCAAATTTTACAAGATTTGAAAGGTACGCCTCTAGCATTATTATCCAACCTGAGATTAAGATTGATCGATTCTTTAGTGGCTTAAAACCAAGTCTTCGAATGGCGTTATCCATAAGGGACTTCAATAGCTATGGGGAAATCGTTTGATGTGCTCTAAAAGTTGAGATGGAGATTGGAGTAACCCATCAGTAATATATGTTTGATAAGAAGAGGCAAATGAAATTTAAAGGAAAATATAAAGACCACATTGAAAAGAATATGAGTTTTCTCTTATGCTCAAAGTGTGGAAAGAAACATGGAGGGAGTTATCTTAAAGGGATAAGTAAATGTTTTAAATGCAGAAAGGAAGGTCATTGGGCATTTGAATGCCTCAATGTTGGGAAGAAGATGTCTAGTGATGCGAACAAAGAAAAGGCCACATAGAGTGCACCTCCTACACTTCAATGTTACAAGTGCAAGGAAATGGGTCATTATGCTAATAAATTCCCTAATCCAAGGGTTGTTGATGATGATCGATGTCAAAAAACTCTTAAGGATAAAGACAAAGGAAAGTCACATGCAATTTCTATCAGCAATGTGGAGTACGATAACGAAGTGGTGAAAGGTACACTTACCATCCACTCTAAAGTAGAAAATGTTTTATTTGATTCTGGATCCACCCACTCTTTTATTTCTGACGAATTTTCTAATGGTATCACTGTATTACCTAAACAATTAGATGTTGAGTTAGTTGTGACAACCCCTAATGGAACAACAGTCGCATCAAAAGTTTATAATTCTTCTCTGATTGACGTTTGTGGGAAAGTGCTTCCAGCAAATCTTGTGATCCTTCCTATAGTGGAATTTTATGTGAATCTTGGCATGGATTGGCATTATTTATATGGAGCTCATATCAATTTCCAAAGAATGGAAGTCACATTTCATATTCCAGATCAATCTATGATTGTCTATCGATGCAATGACGAACATAACCTTCCAGTGGAAATTTCTTCCATCTTATAGGTCTTGATTCCAATAAATTAAGGTTATTTATCTCAAATGGTTGGAGAGAAACTCACGATTAAGAATATTCCCATTGTACGAGAGTTTTATAATGTCTTTTTGGAAGAATTGCTGGGTCTTCCACCAAATTGTGAAGTTGAGTTTTCAATAGAACTTGTACCGGGTGCTTTGCCTATTTCAAAGACACCTTATAGAATAGACCCAATTGAGTTGCAGGATTTGAAGAAGCAACTCCAAGAGAATCTTGATAATGGATTCATATGACCTAGTGCATCACCTTGGGGAGCACCTATTCTATTTGTTAAGAAGAATGATGGATCAATGAGACTCTACATTGATTATCGAGAAATTAACAAGATCACTATCAAGAACAAATATCCTCTCCCACACATTGATGACTTATTTGATCAACTACGCGGAGCTCAATACTTTTCCAAGATTGATCTTCATTCAGGGTATCATCAATTAAAGGTCAAAAGGGAGGATATACTAAAGATGGCTTTCCGTACAAGGTATGGACACTATGAATTTATAATGATGCCATTTGGTTTTACTAATTCCCCTGCTATCTTCATGGATCTTATGAATAGAGTCTTTAGAGACTATCTTGATCAGTTTGTGGTAGTCTTTATAGACGATATTCTTTTCTATTAAAAGAGAATGGAATAACATGAAGATCACTTGAGAATTGTATTGAAGAACCTGAGAAAGGATAAGCTTTATGCTAAATTTACCAAGTGTGAATTTTGGCTTAAAAAGGTTGCATTTTTGGGTCACATAATCTCAAAAGAGGGGATATCTGTGGATCCAACAAAAACAGAGGTTATAGAAAGATGGTTGAGACCAACAACAGTAATTGAGATCTGAAGTTTTCTTGGATTGGCTGGAAATTATCGACATTTTGTGAATGATTTTTCCAGATTATCTAATCCACTCACCAGGTTGACTTGAAAAGGAGTTAAGTTCATGTGGACGGAGAAATGTGAAGATATTTTCAAGGAGTTGAAAAGAAGGTTATCCAGTGCACCTGTACTCACAATTCCTTGTAGTGGAGAAAGGTTTGTGATCTACAGTGATGCATCCAAGAAGGGCTGGGGTGTGTTCTTATGCAAAATGATATGGTGTTAGCTTATGCCTGACGATAGTTGAAAATCCATGAGCAAAATTACCCAACTCATGATTTGGAGTTATCTTCGTTAATATTTCCATTAAATATTTGGAGGAATTGTCTTTATGGTGAAAGGTGTGATATTTATACTGATCATAAAAGTTTAAAGTATATTTTCACACCGAAGGAGCTGAATATGAGTCAAAGAAGATTGTTGGAGCTGATTAAGGATTATGACTGCTCAATTCATTACCACCCCGGGAAAGCAGACAAGGTGGAAGACACATTAAGTCGACAAGACCATGCTGGCTTATCCATGACGAGGATCACAAAAGATCCAATATTTATGGATTTACAAAGGATGGATCTTGGAATTATAATGGAAGGGGAAAAATCATATCTTTCTCAAATGAATGTTCAACCATCTATACATGTGAAGATTAGAGAGGCACAGAAAGAAGATTTAGAGTTACAAAAGAAGGTGAGAAATGTTCCTGAATTCAATGTTGATTGTGATGGGATAATAAGGTTCAGGAATCGGGTTTGTTTTCCTCCAATCCCAGAATTAAAGAAGGCGCTGCTGGATGAGGCTCATAGTTCTTCATTATATATTCATCCTAGAATCCCGAAGATGTATAGGGACCTGAAAGATTACTTCTGATGAGATGGCATGAAAAGATATGTTGCTGAATATGTCTCTCGATGCCTGGTTTGTCAGCAAGTTAAAGCTGAGAGACAGAAGTCTAAGGGTATGTTACAACCATTACCCATACTCGAATGGAAATGGGAAAACATCACTATAGACTTTGTCACTGGACTTCTTAAAACATCCAAAGGAAACAATGCTATCTAGGTTATAGTTGATCGTCTTACGAAGTCGGCACACTTCATTGCTATTAGAGAGGATTTCTCTCTTGATCAGCTTGCTAGGATATATGTAAAAGAAGTGGTAAGATTGCATGGAGTACCACTTTCCATTATATCTGATTGAGATATGAGGTTTACCTCAATGTTTTGGCGAAGTCTTCTGCATACTCTTGATACAGAGTTGAGCTTCAGCACTGATTATCATCCTCAGACAGATGGTCAGACTGAGAGAACAATTCAAACTCTAGAAGACATGTTAAGAGCTTTCTCTATGGACTTCAATGGTGGTTGGGATCAACACCTACCTTTGGTGGGATTTTCTTATAATAATAGCTTTCACTCCAGTATTTAGATGGCTCCTTATGAAGCTCTCTATGGAAAGAAATGTCGAACTCCAACTTGCTAGGATGAAGTTGGGGAAAGAAATCAATTAGGACCTGATCTTGTTGATGAGATGGCAGAAAAGGTCCGATCTATTCAACAACACATAAGAGCAGCTCAGAGTCGACAAAAAAGTTATGCTGATAACCAAAGAAAAGACCTAGAGTTTTAAGTGGGTGATAATGTGTTCTTACGAATATCACCTTGGAAGAGAGTAATGAGATTTGGAAAGAAGGGAAAGTTGAGCCCTAGGTATATCGGTCCTTTCGAAATACTGGATCGTGTTGGGAGGGTATCTTACCGATTGGCGTTTCCACCGAATATATCTCAAGTTCATTATTTGTTCCATGTATCGCTCATGAGAATGTACATACCCGATCCTTCACATGTACTCAAATCATAAGTTGTACCACTGGAGCAAGATCTTTCTTATGAAGAACAACCGATAGAGATTCTGGCTTGTAGAGAAAAAGTTCTACGAAACAAGACCACTCTCTTGGTTAATGTTTTGTGGAAGAACCACCAATTAGAAGAAGCTATATAGTAGCTTGAGGATATGATGAGGGAGAGGTATCCTCATCTGTTTGTTACGAAGTGAAGAATTTCGAGGGAAAAATTCATTTTAAGGGGGGTAGAATGTGACACCTGATATTTTTATGAGAAATATTTTGTTTTTATACATCATCAAAAGAATATTTCACTACACACAACACTATCTTGGCTTGCATTACATGCAATCGCGTCCTTCCTCGATAGCTTGCGTTGTACGCAATACCGAGTTTCACTAAACAACGATATGCTATTAAAATATTATTAAAACTAGCTGTTATGAATAGTAATAACCACGTTTTGAAATTATATAAATTTTATTTTTCAAAATGGACTTCATTTTTGTATTCCGAATATCGAAATTATCCTAGGGTGAAATTTTGGTATTTTTCTGAAAACTTTCAATTTTTGATGAATAGTGAAAACTTTGGGTTACTATTTAAAAACCGACTTTTTATTTAAATAATTATTTATATTATTTAAATTTATTTTAGGTCAAAATTGATACAAAATACCTATATAAGTTCAATGTAATTCATTGGAGTCATTTTATAATAATTTTAGATATATAAAAATTTTATTGAACTTTTGACCGTCTTTTACCCACCTCCTTGGAGAATTTGCAAATTTACATAAAACATAATTTTACCGATTTTGTGAATGAAATTTCAAAAATCTGAGATACACGGTTTATGTCAGTAAGTAAATTGTGGTTCAATGAGATGAAAATAATTTTTGGTGAATAGTAACTTTTTACTTTTATTTATCACGTTTTAAAGTAAATAGGGTAATTAAGGGTAAAAATGATATTATTATTACCCTAAAACATGTCCTAATTCTATTGGATAAGTGTAATTCGACCAAAAAAAATTAGGGATAAAATATTACCCTTTAGGTCCACTTGTATTAGATTAGGACATTTAATATAATTTTATTTAAAGAATAGTTAAAATAGATAAATCAATGTTTAATAACTAATTTTTTTTAATATAGGGATATAAATAATATAAATTCGACTATAAATATTAATTAGAAAGATAAAAATATTTCCTACATAATGGTATTTTATTTATAATTTTTAGATATTATATAATTTAATTTATTTATGACACAATGATGATGCAGTAATTATCTTATTAATGAAATATTAACATAATTGATGTTATAAATACTCAAATAGATGTATTTTGAAACTTTTTATTAATTAAACTAATTTTATAGGTTAATATGACATGTTAGTATTGATTTAATTAACTTTTTTCGAACTAATATTTTTTTTATGATTTTCACAAAAATTAGTTACCAAATAGTGTCAAAATTGACATAAAATAGTTTTTAAAACAAATATTATATTATTAATTGTTATTTTATTCCTAAAAATATATGGTTCAGCCAAATGAGTTATATAAGGTTATATATATTAATAATAAACAACTTGGGGTTTGTTTGGCTTGTTATATTAAGTTTATTAACCTTATAGTGTTAGAAAACAAGAAGACTCGGTAAAAGTAAAATTATTGAATTTAAAGTTAAATCTAAATGGTAAGGTTAAAATAGAAACCTAAACATGTCCAAATTCTATTTGATGAGAGGATTTATACCCATACCCACATTAGCTTCAAAATAAATCAATTTAGAGCTATTAAATACTGAATATGACTTTATAATAAAATAATATATTTAGTTTTTCCAAAGGTGCCCCTCTCCTCTCTTATAAAAGGGAACCTCCTCCCTCTCCTCCTCACTCCACTTTGAGCCATCAATCTCGGCCAAACCCTGACAAATTCTCTTCTACACTTCCCTAGAAACATACTAGAGGTCCTGGTCTTCTTAAAATACCATCCCTAGTGCCCTAAGAGGAGGTTAAGAAGAGGCGCATCAAAGAAGAGGTAATATCCATTACCGATCCTTTCCAATTTCTTTCTTATTCCACTTATTATTCCTTTGTTGTTTCATTATGAAGTAATAACAGCAGTATCAATAATATACTGATATGTTATTATAAATATGAAACAACACTATTTTACCTTCTATCCATCCTACGGAAAATAAAATCACCGCGCGTGCGTACGTACGGAATACCGTCTCCACGCCGTGGTGTAAACTGTTTTCCACCACCACCTTACTTGGATGGGTATAATGGTGTCAATAATAATTATACATGATTATTTTAAAGTGATATTTATTCTGAAATAGTATAAATACACTTCAATACAATTCCATGATCATGGGAATGATATCATCACTCATGCGTACGTACGGCCTACCATCTCCACGATGTGATGCGACTCGTTCTACATGATCTTCGTTGCATAATGATTATATAAATTAATTTAATGAATAATTATGATATATATTACACTAATACCATTCTGTAAATGAGGTATCTATAACCTAAAAAGAATAATAAGAATTTATTCGACAAAACATGCATAAGAACAAAAAAGCAATAAACACCCGAATAACAAGTAGCAATGAAATATTAATAATACGAAGCTAAGAATATGACCATATATGATATCATAAAAAAAGAGTAAAATTCTGGAATAAGTCAATAACATTATTTAAATCATTATACAGGAGGTTCGGACATGTACGAAGCAAATCGGACCTAAGGTAAGGGAAAATCTCGCAATCTCATTTTTATCCGATATTATTTATAATTCAAAATTTACTGGGTAATATTTATCATCCACATGCATGTTTCCAAAATATGTAATATTATTTCTATCCTCCTACAATTTTTTGAATCCAATATTACATGTTGGTTAGTTTTTAGTAAAAGATATGAAAGGAATCCTTCTTCATTTTTAGTACGAGGTACTTTTTGACTTTTTCGGCCAAAGTACGAGAAGAATGTTTTTTTAACTTATACGGCATGAATGGATTTTATGATTTCATAAAACATTATTTCCATGAAGCTTCCTTTAGAAGTTTTCATGTTTATTTTTAATCAAATTCTTTTAGTTTAAAATTGTTTGACATGTTAATAAAGGAAAAATGTTTTTGAAGTAGAAATGATATTTTCCTCAAGAATGGAGTTCAAGTGTTTTATCAAAATTATTTTCCATCTAAGATAATATAGGGTTCTGTTTCTATCCCTATTATTACATTGATTTTATTATGTTGTGATGGAATTATTTGTATGAAGTCCTGTATCTTATACGATTTTTTATGATGTCACAATGTTTAAGAATCCCATTTTTATTACATGGGTTATGTTATGATGTATGATTTATGATTTTGTGGCACACATAAGAATGGTACCATTATGAGATGTGTGGGACCTATATCTACCTCCAATTCATTGGGTAAAGATTTATATCTCATGAGATAGACATGGCTGGAATGGCAGGTTAAACCGGTTCAGTGGTACATGACTGAAATGAGGAGTGAACTCGGATCAAAAATGGACTTTGTCCACTAAGATAGTCTTGGCAATGAGTGTTGACAAATAAGAAATGATTCTATATGATTTTGTGTGTATTCCACAAAGTTTCATGTTTTAGGTTATGATTATTTGGGATTACATTTCACCACTATGATTTATCCCATGTTATGATATTATTATCTCGTTTGCAGGTTAAGTTTTCGAAAATGTTATGTTCTTATGAATATGATGTGATTGATATTTCTTTTGTTTACCCTTACTGAGCATTTGAGCTCACCCTTTTGTATGTTTTCTTTCCCCAGGATAGGAAGAAGGTTACTAAGTAGAATATTACAAAAGGGACTCTAGATATGATGAAATAAATGGGAGATAATGTAGATGATTTATGAATTAGTTGTTTATGTTTCCCAGTTTCTAAAGACACTATACCTATACGGTCCTTTCATGGTTTTTTATATGTTTTAATAGGTGTGATCCCATTTTGAAGTAATAACAATGTATGTAAAGTATGGGTCGTTATAATCTCCTATACATTTCCATAGTAAAAACCACAACAGGTTATCTAACAAGTTGAAGTTAATAACAATACCAAGCCCGTGCTTTAGCTTAGCAGGTATAACATATGAAATCACCACAAAAAATATTCTGGAAAACATTTTCCTCCGACATTCTAGTCCTTACCCCCAGGAAAGATGAAACGAAACCCTCACGTGACTACCCTCAGTCATAACAGGTATTTCCCTCAGGCGTATGAGATGTCGCCCTTAGGTACCGAAGCTACTGCCCACATGAATAAGAAATACTTCCCTCAGGCTAAACGAAACACTACACTCAAGCTAAGAAAAACACTGCCCTCAGGCTAAGCATGTAATCGGGATGAGCCCAAAACATAAGCAATCGGTTGATATATGTTTCCTCTCAAGAAAACTCAATCATGCTATAATCATAGTATAACAACGGGTATCTTGGACAAACGGCTAAACAAGGGAAATTCACCCACGGGGTGACCCTGGATCAAGGCAACGATCCCAAACAACAGTTTATACTTATTCATTAGATTATCTATGCAATTCTAGATATCATAACAGCTCAGACATCAGCTATACAACACCTCGAACATGGGCGCATAGCTCAAATGTACACAAAATCTACTCAATAGTTGGAAATAAACACTAGACCACCTACCTCAATCTCCTCCGATCAATATATATGAACGAAACCTCCCAAAACAACTGGGAAGGATGTAGATTCGTGCGATCCAAACGAGGTAATCAGCGGAAAGATAGGTGCCTCGGTGAGTGATCAAGAGCTCCTCTATGTCTCGACCATCTCTCCCAGTGCTCCTGGTTCGTTCTATGCCTCCTCTTCCGAATAAGGAGTCTACTGCATGTTTTTAACGAAAACAATCACTATAAAACATGTACTTTCAAGTACATGGTGTATTCTTTCATTTCAACTGTTCACTGGTGGAAACTCTCCATCGCCTTAATGCACATTTTCGGACTAATTACACGGGGTGTATTACTAAGTTCATGACGTATACTATCATTCCTATGGTGGCTACTTCCACCTCCTTTCTGTTCACATGCCGACTGATTACACGACGAGTATTACTAAGTACATGGTGTGTATTTAGTTTTTACACCCTGGATCACCGACATGCCTACACGCCCTGTATACTCATTGCACACGGCAAAAGTACATGGTGTGTGGAAAAGTACAGGGCATGTGCCCATAAATTTGGGATTTTTCCACATTTCCCTTGTTTTCTAAAAAACACTTAAGGAAAAAGGAAAAGAATAAAACTATACCTTAATAATAAGATTCAGGTTCTTATAGAAACACACCCAGTATCTCTGGTCATAGAGATTCAATATTTGATCCAAGATACCCAAACTACTCCAGTTTCAAAATATTTATATAAAAATAAATTACATTGTCTCAACAAGGTAATTACTTTAATACATAATAAAAATTTGTGTCCCCTAGGATCAATATAAAACTTCTAGTTCCAAGGGATATGGTATCAACTCCATAAACAGGTTACCCATATCACTCTCAGAAGTAGTTCTTAAACCAAATTTTCATTAAATCACTAAGAATAGACCCCTTAGCAATAATCCATTACAATCAATTTCATACTCGAAGCAAATCTAAACTATCAAAAAGGTTCTGTCCATAGGCCAAACCTAGTTTCATTAAAGAGTAAACCTAAAATTGTGAAGTAATTAGAAAAATATTACCCATTTTTCAACAAAATGATTGAAGTTGCAGTGGGAATTGATGGAATTATCATTTTACAAAGTTTAGATCAGCCATGAATTAACCCCCTCCCCCATAATTAAAACCCAAATTTGTCCCCAAAGTTGAATTATAATGTGGTGAATAAAAATTTAGTAATTAAAGTTCAAAACAGTTTTTTGTATTTTAGTAGATAGATATCATGTATCGAGGGTCTCATTGAAGTTCAGAAATATTGTTTTCCATAATTAATAACTTAACAGCAGGTTCATTAGCAAGTACAGACATTAACTTTCAAGTCCAATGACAAACATGTTCTGTTAATGTTCAAACATGGAATGTAACTAGTGGGTGCAGAATGAATTGCGTGTAAATACATTTAGAGAATATGATTTAATTGGATGTTCAATTAAGCATAAATAAATCATTACTAAGACCCTATAGACTAAGGAGTTTCTATGAAAATCACAACAACCAGAAAGCATGTACATCCCCACACTTAGTTTCAAGTAATGGAATGATTTTAACAAAAGTGAAATTCAATTTTTCAACAAGGAGGAACATGATGAATTATTTTAATCAACTTAGTGACATTCAAAAAAACATTTTAATATGCAAGACATGTAGGATATTTTCCAGCAAACATGTTGAAGAATTTCTAATAAAAGAAGACTTTTTAAAGTAACAGTCAATCTCTCACCCGCAGTACTATCAATGAGTCAATGACAATAGCATAAATGAGTCACCAACAATAGCACAAATTAGTCACCAATAGTAGCACTAATGAGTCAACAACAACACTGTATATATGGATTAAATGAATTAGTGAGTAAATGACTCACCGATAATAATAACCGTGACTTGAAATAAATTTTATTAAAGTGAACAAGGAGAATAAAAATGTATTCAACTAAAGAATAGAGAAATTCATAGAATCAAAGTCTATCATTAATACTTTAGAAAGAGAATCCCACTCTTTCAATGACACAACACCAATATCTTTATAAACATGAAACAAAACCATGAGAAAAAAACAAGCAGTAACAAGAACATCCCAAAAGTAGAGCACAAAAGAAGAAAATTATTCAAGGATAAAAATGAAACAAAGTAAAGACAAAAAGAACCATGTGTTTCCTCCCATGTAGTGTTATGTTTTAAAGTCTTCAGAAAGAATTTATTCAAGATCCGTTCTCAAGTACAATGAAGGTAGCCAATACCTTTAGTTTTCCCTTAAAAATGATTCACACTCTACTCATTAACTAACATGTGTTTCCTTTATACACCCATAATTTAAATAGATCTATTCTTCAGCACTATCACAATAGTAAATGGTCCAGACCACTTAGACTTAAGATTTCTAGGAAAGAGTTTGAGTCTAGATTTATAGAGGAGGACCTTCTATCTAGGTTTGAATTCATTGGTATTTATGATAGAATCATGAAATATTTTAGTAATCTCCTCATAAATCATTGAATTATCATAACTCTCTCTCATAATCTCATCATGTTCACTTAACTCAAGTAATCTTCTCTCACCATCAGTCTTAATGTCAAAATTCAGTGCCTTAACTTCTCAATAAGACTTGTTTTGAAACACCATAGGAAAATGAAAGAATTTCACAAATAATATCCTATATGGAGACATACGCATTGGGGTCTTGAAAGCAGTTCTATATGCCCATAAAGATTCATCCAATTTAAGTGACCAGTCCTTCCTATAATTTGACACAGTTTTCTCAAGTATTTGTTTCAATTCTATATTTGAAACTTCCACTTGTCCACTGGACTATGGAAGATAAGGAGTTCATGTTTTATGAACACAACCATATTTTTACATCAATGATTTAAAATTTTAACTCTTAAAGTGTGTTCCATTATCAGTGATAAAGGCTTTTGGGGCTCCGAATCTTAAAAAGATGTTTTTTTCACAAATTATATTACAGAGTAATCTTGGTTTTTGGGAAATTACACTACCTCAACACACTTTGACACACAATCTATAACAACAAGAATATACTCATTCCCATGAGGTGATGAAAAGGGACCCATGAAATCTAAACCCTAGACATAAAAAACTTATACTTCTAAAATAAAATTTTGCGGTAAGTCTTGTTTCCTACAAAAATTACCAAATATTTGACACTTGTCATAGCCAACAAAAAATATCTTAGTATCCTTAAAAAGAGTGGGTTAATAGAAACCCAATTGTAAGAATTTTTGATCTATCCTTTCACCACCATGGTTACCTTCCCAACGTGAGGATTCACAACTCTCTAAGATAGGCATCATTTCTTCTTCAAGCACAAACTTCCTCAGAATACCATCAGTGCATCTTCTAAATAGGAGGGGATCATACCAAAGATAGTATTTATGTTTAGAAATGAATTTCTTCTTTGTTTATTAGGATTATTTTGGGAAAGACACCTACTTCTAGGAAGTTGGAAAAATATACAAACCATGCATATTTCCTGATAGAAATAGAGAGTAGTGTTTCATCAGGAAAAGTATAGTTTATTTCCCTAGGATCTTCATATTGAGTTAGAGGAATCCTAGAAATATGATCAACAACTAAATTATGAGCTCCCTTTTTATCCCTAATCTATAAATAAAAATCTTTTATTAATATAATCCATCTAATCATCCTGGGTTTTTTTCTTTCTTAGACAAAAAAGTACTTCAAAGCAGAATGATTAGTGAAAACGAAAAAATTTTGAGCCTAAAAAATACTGTCTAAACATCTCAAGAGCAAAAAAATAGCTAGAAATACTTTTTCAGTAGTGGTAAAATTCTTTTGGGCATCATATAGAAGTCTACTAGAATAATACACCACATGTAATTTCCCATCTTTCATCTGTCAAAGGAAAACACCTATAACCTTATCATTATTATCACACATAATTTTAAAAGGCAGTTTCTAATCAGGTGCAGTGATAATGGGTGAATAAGTGAGTTTTTTTAATATATTGAATTAATACAAATAGTTTTCATAAAATTTGAATGTTTCTTACTTAAGAAGAAATTAACACAAGTGATTAGTTATTTTGGAAAACTATTTTATGAATCTATGGTAGAAACTGGCATGCCCTAGGAAACTTCTAATACCATTAACATTTTTAGGAAGTGGAAGTTTTTGAATTAATTCTACTTTATTAGTATCAACTTCTAGACCTCTCTTTGAAACTTTATGACCTAAAACAATACCTTATATGACCACAAATTGATACTTCTCCCAATTAAGAACAATGTTGGTTTTAGTGCATCTTTCTATGACTAACACAAGATTTCCAGGACATATATCAAAAGTTATACCCTTAATAGAGAAACCACCCTTGAAAACCTCAATGATTCTTTCAATAATATTCGAAAAGATAGTCATGATACACCTTTGAAAGGTGGATGGTTCTCCACACAACCCAAAAGGCATCCACCTATAAGAAAATTTCCCAAAGGGGTATGTGAAAGTGGTATTTTCTTGATCCTCTAGAGCTACATGAATCTTGTTTTACTTAGAATACCCTTCTAGGAAACAGAAAAATTCATTTCCATCATGACTCTAAAGCATTTGATGATGAAAGGGAATTGTAAAATGGTCCATCCTAGTGGTTACATTATTCTTTCTATAATCGATATAAACTCTCAATTTTGCGGCTTTCCTAACTTGGATTTATTCATTCTATTCATTTTTTACAACAGTGAAACCTCTCTTTTTGGGGAAAACCTGGACAGGGTTGACCCAAGAACTATCAGAAATAGGATATATGAAACCAATTTCTATGATTTTGATCAATTCCACTCTCACACCATCTTTTATGTTTTGGTTCAACCTTCTTTGACACTCTATCCTAGGATTATGGCCAGGCTCCATAGGTATTGTATGCATACAGAATGAGGGAGTAATATATTTTATATCATCTATTGTCCACCCTATGGTAGATTTAAACTTCTTAAACACACTCAAAAATCTTTCTTCTTGATTTTCATTAAGTTAAATAGAAATTAGGACAGGGAAAGTAAAATTATCTCTGAAAAATGAATAATTCAAATGACCAAGATATGGTTTATGTTCAAGAGTGGGTGGTTCTACACTTGAGGAAGGATTCTTATACATAGGAGATCCAATAACATCAACATATCTCTTGTAAAGAGTTAGAAATGGTGATAGATTTTCAATTTCATGTTCAGTTTTAGACATAACAGTGTTGAGGCCCAATGTGGAAAACATATTGTCCAGATTTTCCAGATCAGAACTTAATAGATTTATCAAAGAAGAATCATCAGGTCGTATCAAAATCTCTCCCTGAACATCATAAAAGTATTCAGTAGTGTTGGTTTTAATAGAATCAAACTAAAATTTACTCAAAATGATCTGATGTTCATAAACAGAGGAACCTCCTACAGCAGAAACTAGATAGTTTTCCAGATCTGGAAAATTTCCCAGATTTTGTGTTTGAGCAGAATTTTGATCTTCTAAAACATGTAAGTCATATTTTTCAACATCCAAATGTGTTTCTTTAAAAAATTATTGATTTTCATATTATTCAAAGTTTTTAGTTGAGTTCTTATCCTCTAAGGACTCTACCATTGAACGTTTTTCAGAGAAGGTTGGTCCTTTGACATTTTTAATACAATTGAATTCTTCTTATTGTTCTATAATTTTAAAAATAAGATGAACTTTAGAAACATCAAAAACATCACCACATGCGGCCAATAAGGTTTTACCCAAGATGATGGGGTCCTATTGATCACACATTATATCTAGAACTAGATAATTAATAAGAAAAAATAGCTTCCCAACTATAACTAGCTAGTCATAACCCTACCCATAGGATGAAGGAAAGATCTATTACCTAACAATAGTATGAATTTGGTGGGTTGAAGGTCACCCAACCACAATTGTTGAAATAGTGAATATGGGTGAAATCTAATACTAGCACCTAAATTGCACAAATAGTTAGGCTGATCAAAATTTATTAAGGTACATGGGATAACACAGCTACCTGGGTCTTTTAATTTGGGTGGGATTTTATTTTGAAGGACAACACTTCACTCCTCAATGAGGCTGTAATTAGAAAATTATTCATGGGTCATTTTGTTTGAAAAACTTTTGTTGAGAGATTTCAAGTAATATGGGATTTGAATTAAGCCTTGGATGAATGTAATGTCCACTTGTAGCTTGGTAAAAAGCCAATGGAACTGAAGAAGTTTAGACTTGGTATTACTTTGAGGTTTCAGATTCTCTGGGAAAGGGATGGGTTTGGAATTTTTTTAAGGAAAGAAGGTATATCCCTCGCCTCTTCATCAACTTTTTATTTTTCATTACTCTTTTTGATTTTTAGAAGAATTTTCAGCTTGAATACTAGGTGGAAAATGCAGATTCTTATCATTCTTTAAAGATTTCTGTGAATTTCTATCTTGTGAACAGAGCATATTTTTGGTTCCAGATTCAAGAATATTTTCATTATTGGTATTTTTGGTGAATTTTTCAGCAACTTTTTGTGTATTCAGCCCACTTCTATTTACTATAGCCCTATAATTCTCCCTAGGGTTAATTTAAGTTGTGCTAGGAAGTCTACCTTTTTCCCTAGATGGAAAATCTCAAGTAGGTTTGACAAGTTATATTTTTATGTTTTTCATTATAACATCATTTTTCCTTTTATTTCACTCATATTGATTTTGATGTTTGGTAAGCTGAGTTATGTATCTTTACTCTTGAGAGTTAATTCTGTTAAAAATTTGATCAAGCTTAGAAGACATATGGTTATCATGGTTTTCTTATGCATTGGAAGACTCCCCCTATTGTTGATTTTGAAAATTTCATCTTGGATGGTTCTGATATATAGGGTCTGTGGATTGATTAATTAGGCCTTGATCTTTCTAGGAAAATATTTGATGGTTCCTATAGCCTTGGTTATAGTTATTTGAAAAAGTGTCATCCTTAGGAGTAATTCTATGAACATAATTAAAAAAGTTATAATTCTATTTTTATTGGGATGACATATCAAAGTTAGGACAATAGTTTTCAGTTTTCCCAAACATACCACACTGGACACACTATTTCTTTAAATATTGGTTGGAATTTTGATAGATAAATTGATTAACAGTTTGTTTTGAATTATGGTTCATTAAAGATTGAAGTTGGTTTTTGATTTCGGCATGTTTGGATTGAGTTTCATTCAATGAACAAGTATTAGAATTACAATTACAATTTTTTATTTTTCTTCTTGAATTATTATGTTGAGAGTTCAGGGCCGATTTGGTAAAGATTTGTCTCAACTCTTCATCAGCCATATCATTGTAATTAACCCCAACAGACTGATCAACATGATTCTGCCCAGGGGAGGACAACCCTTCACAGAAGGTGTCCATAAGAAAATGATATGGGAGATGATGATGGGGACACTGCCTATGGAGTTCCATGAATCTATCCAAAGCATCATGAAAAGATTATAAATCATCTTAATAAAATCAAGTGATATTCATTCATAGTTAACCTTTCAGTCTTTGGAGATAAAGTTTCATTATAAATGAATTGTACACTTGATCCTAGTTTTTAATGATGTTCTCATATAGACTTAGAAAATAGTTTCTAGTATTCAATTTAAGAAAAAATGTAATTAATCTCATCTTATTCTCCTTTTCATTATGTTCTAGAAGAGGTAAATGTTGAAAATATTGCAGAAGACTCTAATGAAGGCAAGGTATTCCTCACTAGAGTGACCATTAAATGTAGGTAGCAGCAAAATGTGGGACTATTTAAGCTCATATGTTTAGGCTCTAGAAGATAACCTAATGGAAGATGGATTGCTAGAAACTTGTGTAAGATGAAACTATATCATCCTAGTCCTTTATCCTTTATCTATGAATTATAGTTGATGATTTTGAATGTTTTTAGGTGTAGTAACCCTATTGTCCAGATTATCCATTTCAATTTTCTGTTTCTTTCTCAGAAAAGTGAGATGTTTGTCAAGTTCCAGGTTCAAAGACTCTAATATAACACTTGAGGTTCTTGTGCTCATGGAAAATGATTAAATGTGAAATTCAGAACAAAAAATAGTAAATAGAAGCTCAAAAATACAGGAAACATTAACAAATCTATAGAAAATGAAGTTGATTTTTTATACAGTATTCAATTTGTCAATTTATTTTGGTGTTTTTTATATGTGATTTTTTTAAATTTTTTTAGAAAATTAATGGCTCATGCATTCCCCGAAAATGATGCCAAAAACCTGAACCAACCTTTTTTGAAGTTAGTAAAAGTTTAAAATTTATTTTCCTACTAACTGTTGTATATGTGGATAGTAGGTTCAAACCCACAGAGAAGGCAATTATGACCAATATTCTTCTAGAATCTTTCAAAAAGACCCCATTGTTGTCATCAGTGGGGTAAAATCCTTATTTATTTTTACATTTTTACATTTTTTATTTTTTTCATTAGGAAATAATGAACACAACTCTTTTTTTTATGTTTTTGATCTAAACTATTTTGAAATAGGAAAAAATTTAACAAACAAAGAGTAACAGAGATTAAAATTGGTGATAGATGAACAATCAAAGAGAAACACCTGAAAAAAAATCTTCGTTCTGATAATTTTAAAATTATTCTTTCCCATGATGTTGATTGAAAAAAATACCACTGAGAGAGTGTGACTTATTTCCCTCACCAAAAGATAAGTCACTTAAGATGAACAATCTTGGAGTTTTCCACTCCAAGATAGATCAACTGTGAAGATTTTGATTTCCAGAAGAGGACAGAACCAACTCTCTGTGAGTTCTGAAGTTTTCATTTCAATTTTAATGTTTAACAAAATTAATCCACAATTAGAGTCAATGAATGATTGTGGAGTTCTAAGATTAAGAGCTAGTGGTACGATGCAATTTAATGCATTCATAACTGATTTTTTCGATCAATTATGATCACATTTATAATGATTTTTGAGAAGGAAGAAGAAATATAACCAACAGTCTTGATTTTATCCCATAACTAGAAGATCTAGAATGAAATCGAGTTCATTATCATTACAACATTTGAAAACATGCTGAAGAAGAGTATAAAAATTCAAACACAAGGGAAGAAGAACTCCCTGAAGATGCTCTGCTCCTATGCTTCTTCAACTCCAGGGCTATCCACCAGATCTCTCTACTTTGATGAAAGATAAGATTTCCAAATCCTCAATGAACTCCACTGGAATAATTCATCCAATCTCCCCCTTATGACCCCCCTTTGTTCTGCTTTTAAATTTTGCTGTCATAAGCTACACGTCAACCCCGATTTTCCACCGACTTCAAGTCTCCCTCACTTGTGCACCACACACATGAATTTTTCATGACTAACACATTGCATTAACTTTTCCCTCATAACTAACTTCAGATGTGTTGGTTGAATGAGCTTGGTTGAGTTTTCATCTCTTGAATGAACCTACGCAATAAAAAAATAGCTAAAACATAAAGAAAGAAAAACAGTTATTTTTTAATGTTTAATGTTTATATTAATCATTAAAAAGTTAATTAATGTTAATTAAAAAATATTGTAGTTGATAATTATTACTTACTTTCAAATTATTTATTAAATTATTCACTTAATATTTTTATAATAAAACATAAATTTATTAAGAAGTTATTAATGTAATAAAGTTAATAAAAATAATTATTAATTTATTAAGTTTAAATTTTTTAACTAGGTTATAAAAATTATAACTAAACATCATAAGTAATTATGTAATTAAATATTTAATAAATTAGATTAATTATTTTACCTTTATTAATTTTACTATTATAATTATATAAAAAATTTAAATAATAATCTAAGTATTTATTTTATTTTTATTTTAAATTTTATATTAATATTTTAGTTTTAAAATATTTCTCTAAATAATTAGTATATTTTGTAATTTATTTAATTATTTATGTTAATTATTTATTTAATTTTATTAAGTTTTTATTGTTGTTTTTTATTAATAATTAATGTTTCCCCCCTCCTATTTCGGTGCAACACCACATAAGGGGGAGCCTGAAGCTTCTTTGAGAAGCTTCGTGGTCAATCTCTTGTGCATGACGATGTAGACATGGGATCCCTAGTGCAAGGTGGCAACAATGGTTATCCCTCAATTAATGGAGAATTCATACAGTTCCATCAGTGGGTCTTCGACCTCCTCGGTATACAATAATTCTTCCAAAAAAGCATCGGTGCGGCTCCTATAGGGGATGTCATACAACTCACTGCTATAGGGATGTGTGATAGCAGTTCCTCACATAGCAATCCCGTTGTGTAGTGGATTTGGGTGGGCTCAAAATTTGGGGGTTTCATGTTTCTAGATGCGAGTTTAGGGATTTGGCTCATGTGAAAAAAATGGTGAAGAGGCATGTTGGGTCCATCAACTGGCAGTGGTGATAGGATTCCTTCCTCAGACTAGCATCGGTTCAGTGGAAATCTCTTCCTTCAATTCGTAGCGGTAATTTTGGCTTCACAACTGACTGAGGGAATGGATCAATGGTGAGTAGTGGATAAAGGCGGTGCAAATAATAACAGGTTAGGTCTAGATTTGGAATCATGGGTTCACTCCATCCCCCATATCTAGTAGGTCAATTACAGAACTAAAATGGAATGTTGTCGAATGCTTTAGGTCTGCAGTTCACTGCCCTTTGTTTTCCTCAATGTCTGAGAAGATCTCCATCGAAGAGTGTTGAGAGAGGTATAGAGAAGGAGTGAAGCAGCGTGAAACATCAGTGGTGGTGATGAGTTAAGAACCAATGATGGTGATTTTGAGACCATGAGAAATAGAGGGAAGAGGTTACTATGGCACTATAATGGTATTAAGGTGGCAGATTATACCAATCCGGTGAGAGAAGTTACTGTGGAATATGGAACCGTGGGGAAATGTAATGTGTGGGTGTTTGTAGAGATGCGATTTGGGAGACTGATATCGTGAAGGTAGGAAACGTTGGTGGATGTGGAACTGTAAAAGGATTATGGTGGCAGGTGGCTAGAGTGGAACCAGTGTGAGGAGTCTGATGTGCTATAGGAGTTTACAGGGATGGGGAATGAGACCACAAGGAGAGTCACAGTGGAACCATGAGAGAAATGGTGTAAGGAGTCTATTGTTCCACCATTACATTGTAAAACAAATAAAAATTATAAATATATTAAAACATGATTTATGTTTAAACAAGATAATTAATTTAAAGTAATGATTACCTAAAATAATTGAAAACCAAGAAAATACAAACAACATAAATAAATTTATAAAATTAATAAAACATAAATTAATAAAACATAAATTATCACTAAAGAGAAAAATAAATTAAGAATAATTAAGGTTAATATAATAAGAAAGTGAATGTAAATTAAACAATTATATATAGAAATTAATTAATTAATCAATGATAAATTTAATTAGAAGTATTAAAACTATGAAATGTGATTGAATTTAAAAGATAATGTTATTAAATGTTAAAAATATAATGTTTAAAAGATTAAAATTTGATGCAATGAATTAATTAATTAATTGAAAATATTTATGTTAATTGATTAAATAATAAAAATGTCGAATTTTAATGAATTAGTTATACTTGTAAACTAAATAATAATTTATAAAAATTATAAAATTAAATAAATTCATTAATTAATTACATTAATTACTAAAAAAATCAATTAAATATATAAATTGACGCGTTAAAAAATTTAGTTATAAAAATAAAAAAGTATGATTATTTAATAAAAAGCGTAAAAATAAATAATTAAATCATTAAAAATATAATAAAAAGATGTGGGAAAACTATGTAAAAATAAGGCCACTCCAACAATAAATGAAATTATTCATTACCATTATATTATATTAGAATATTTATGTAATGGTGGATCCAAGGATATATTCCCTCATTGTATGTGTAAAACTCACGAGATAACAAAGATAGGGTGATGTTTGTATCCCTAACCATTTATTTAGGATATCTTAACATAAGGCCTTGAAAATAAATTTATAATTTTAACATTATTCATTCCCAACATTATTATATCTATTTTTTAACCATGGTCATTTGTTATTTATGTTTCTTTCATGTATTATTTGAAATGTAAATATATTTATTTTTTTACTTCTACAACTTTATTTATTCTAGGATTATAATTTATTTTACCAATTAGTATGAATATGAGATCACACTTTCCCAATAGGTCCCAATATCCAATGAGTTTCATATGAAGTGATGTTTCTATAAAAATATTATATATGGAAAATTATTTCACATTAATGGGAAAATATATAGTATAATAATATATATATGGTTAATCTCTAAAAAACTAATACTTTGTACTCTTAAAGTTTTATTTTATATTTATCTATTATATATAATCATGTAAAATGGTTTAAAGTCCATGGATTGTCTCAATTTTTATTAGAAAATTATTGAAAATTATATATTTATTTTAGCTAATAAGAATATGTGAGTATGAGGTCACTATATTAAAGCATATGACTTAAATTCTATATCCTTCTAATTCATTTGTAATGGAATTATTCTTTAGAGAATTACTGTTATAAGATTTTATTGATGGATTTAATGTTATTATATTATGTAATGATGTAATTCATTAATATGTGAAAATAATGTATGTAATTTTTAATATTTTATTATTTAAATTAAATGATTTAATAAATGTTTATTTAGGACCCCCTAATAATTTTATTCACCCTCTAGTATCACTAACATATACATTAACTTATTAAATATTTTAACCCTTATTGATCATTATTTTATCACTCTAATGTTATTATTGAAAATAACATTATAATTCATGTATGATTTATATTTCTAATGATATTAAAATAGTTGATATGTTATTTTTTCAAGTTAGAGGAAAATGATATATATTTTATATAGTTATTAATAAATAGTTATGTTAATGTATTTATCTTTTAGTAAATATAAATAAAATAGTTTTTAGGGTTTTTTTTGGAATTAGTTTATTTACAAATCTTTTAAAACTAAATTGGATGATATTGGGTTATTCAATGTTTTAATATTAATAATTTAACATGTAATTGTTTTTTATTAGGTTTATTATATATTAGCATATTTTTTTATCTTATAAGTTCCACTCACAAATGTTATGTTATATTAGCTATCATCAATATGGAATATATAATTAAGATTCCTTTATCATCATTGAATATGTATAACATTATATAGAATCTATAAATATTTATTATGGGTTCTAATTGATATACCCCCAATTAAATAATCTCATGTGTTTTCCACCAGTATTGTGTAACTTTAAAATATTTTATGATACATAATTTATTGCAAAAAAAATCCCATATTTCCCTAATAGTTAGGGAGAATTTAGGGATCAAACATTTCAACCATCAAGCAAAAAATATTCTTTTGAAGTAAATAATACATAAAAAATTAAATTTAAACCATGTATCTAAAATATTTTAATTTTAAAATTAAAACACAATGACACAACATTTTTTGTTAGTTTGAATAAATTTTTTTTATTAAAGGCCATACATTGATGATGTGTTTATATACAAAAAAACCAGTAACCCAATATTGTCATTAAATTTTTTGGGATCAAATCACTCTCAATTCATAGGGATACTACCTCTTTCTACCACTCTACTAAGTACATTATTATATATTCATAAATAATCATTTAAAATGACAACATCAAGAGTAAATCGACTAACCATTATAGAATTGATGTTTTCCTTCATCTCCTTCTTTAATAAAAAGATAAGATATTTTATCATGTGAAAAACCAACCCACTAGGACCCCACCAAGGCCAGTGGTTAGCTAAGTTTTCTATGCCAAGACATAGACTAGAGGATGATTACTAGTACTCAGAATTAAAAAAAATATATTAGAGGCGTTAATCTATAATAAAAAAGAAAGTGATATTTAATAAAATTCAAAAAATAATCCCAAATAATGATATAAATATATAAAATATATAAATAAATTAATACATAAGAAAATAGGTATCCTGTATAATTACAAATAGGAAACCCCAAGAAATACCATACATAGAAGGAACCAACTTTGAGAATGTTGAACCTGGCATACTGAGAAAACGCATCTTCACTAAAAAAACACCTTTGAAGATCTCACTAAAAAAAATACTACCAAATAGCAGCATAAATCAATACCAAACATTACAAAACACATGATTCTACAAATCCATGTTTTCCAAGATCATTTCAAAATTTTGGGACTTTTTAATAGACACAACATGTGTGGGAATGATAATCATGAAAGGTTAAGTATAAATATAACTAATAGGATTCTTAAAAAATTAAATGATATTAAAAATCATCATGTCAAATTGAAGATATTTAATAAGATTGAAATCAAAAGTATAATCATAGATATAGTTAATAGATAGGAAACCAAGGGATATGGTGAATTTACTATCATCACATATATTCTAAAAAATTCAAGACCCAACTCCACTTAGGATCACTCCTTATATTCAACCATAAATTCTTACAATATTGTATGATCAGTAGAATCTAAAGTAAATAGTTCAAAAATAAGTCATATCTAAATGGAAATCATGGGCGTAATAAGAATACAAAAACCACCACAACTTATCTCTAAAATTTACTCATGTTTAAGGGAAACAAGTAATATCATAGAACCCTTGATGTCTGAACTACCAAACACTTCATAACTCCCACGATGCCTCTCAAAAACTATAGTGAGAAATTTCAATTCATAGATGATATGTGTATTGATTTATGGGATAAATTACCCTATATTATCCCGTGATTTAATAATTAAGAATGTAATTTTAATAAATTTATTTATCTTTCAACCATTATTACTATCTCTACCTATCTCTAGAAGAGAAAACACCTTATCGAGGTTTGCATGATAGTTGAGGGTGTACGAACCACAATGGAGGACACACACATCACTATGTAGAATATACATCAACTAATTATATTACTTAATATATGACTAGAGGATCCAAACCCAGAAAAATGTTGTTATACCTACTTTAATATGTGTTTAGAGGATACACACCCTATTATTAATGATTTTCTAATGGATTTAATGACACTGTATCTACTCCCAACTTGTCATCCAAACTGCTTCATCATCTACAACATGATAAAGATCATGAACAACAATAATTGTCTTGGAAACACATTCCTATGATAAATTGGTGCAAATAATCACATCCAAAATCAAAAATCACTCATAATGGGATACTTACATGTCCAATTTAGGCACTCATGTGAGATAATTTGGAAGAAAAGAAAAATACTATAATAAATTCAATTTACTATACTAAACATGAAGTGAATTATTTTAGAAATATTCTAGTGTGATTTATCATGGTTCATATGGGTGGATTCAACCTATATGATGCGTCTTCATGGAGTACAAAATATATGAGAATCGATGATTAATTATAGCCTTTATTTCTAGTATATGACGATTCATATCATTTTCTAAAAAAACAGCATGATAAACTCATATACATGGGGTATTAAACTCAAGGGGGTATCCCACATGTATCCCCATACTCAGCTGTGTATCCCTATAAACATGAAATTTACACCAGTCTCATGCCAAGTTATGTTTAGTTAAGTAAAGCATTAACTACATTTTCACCAAAACATGCATAGAATATTATAAGGTGTTTATAGCTCGAGGTCAAACTAGTTGTTTAACCTAGTATAAAATGATTCATGTGGTTCTAAATAACGTAGTGAGTCACAAATAGTCACACACCATGTGATAATTTACATTAAATTTAAACTATTGGAACTACATGTCAAAAATAAAATGTGCATTCTTGTGGGCCATACACCATGTGATATTTAATTAATAATGGAAAATATAGTAATAAATTTTTTCCTATACACAATTTAAATTTCCTTACCTACATGACATACAATAGAGTTCTCTATAGATCATATTTTCTGTATAATTTCTCAAATGTCACCATTATTTTTCTAATAATTTATCAACAATGCATCACCAATCAAATTGATGACCACCACCACATCTCCTATGGTTGACCTTGGCACCTCTGTCATAGATATTACACCTTGGATGAACAATGAAATTAAAACTTCCATCCATTAGTCACCTCATCATGATTATGTAGTGGAATACTATACTAGGGGGACATCCTTTTCCTTTGTTTTACATATTTGGTGAATTTCTCACCCTACCATCATCTTAAAGCCACTCCATTTAAACCACCAATCCTATTATAAAATCAAATATAAATAATTATAGTAATAATGATTTCACAAAAATGAATATAAAATAAAAAATATAAAATGATTATGGAAATGGGAGAATATTGTAGGGTACTATTTCATCCACCCAAGGATTCAACCGAATAAAATTCTTTAATGGACACAAAAATTCAAGGGATTAAATGCATCAATCATTAGAGAGATAAATACATCCTCAAATTAAATACATCATTCTTAATCCATTAGATTAAAATAATAGATAAATCATTGAGAGAAAATTAATTAGAATAATAATAAATCACAAATTCATTAAACCACCTGAAATCATCAAAATTCCAATAAATTGTATTTTTTGTTGCGAAAATTTGAATTCAACATGGAATAAAGAATACATAAAAATAAAATCAAAATTTTAAAAAATATATTAAGATTTTCTAATTCTTATATGCATATTCCCTATTAATTCCACGTTCATTTTCGTTATTCGTAGTATATTACTCAAGAGGGGGGTGAATTGAGTATCTATTCAAAATGTTTGTTTAAAAAGTATTCCTAAAAGGTTTCCCCAATAATGTGAAATGCAACCCAACTTAATCATGGTTATACTGTTATGAGAGTTTGAATATTTAAATAAATTCTTAGAAGATTGATTAATTCTATCTAATCTTAATATTGGTTATTAACAATACTTTTGAAGCTATTCTAATAAGGAAATACAATTATAACTTCTTTCCAAGATTAACTATCAATGTATATTTAGGTATTTCATAATTATAAGATAGCGTAGTAAAACATAGAATACTAAATTATGTAACATAATGGATATAAAACAAGTGGTTCAGTCTTAAGACGAGTCCTAATCCACTCCACTTGGTGATCACTTTCCACCAAACAGTTTATATAAATAAACTAGATACACAGCCTGTATCGGGCTGTACAACGGTGGACAAGACTATCTAGGTCACATGACCACTTGAATAGTTCATCGTGGGTACAAACTACCAGGCCACACAGTGACCTCTTCCACACTTATCTTTGGGTATACACAAGTGTAAAAATATGTTTGACAAAGTATATCTTATATCCTTCAGTTTAACGTAGGAGTCAGTGTGTGTTATTATACAGATACACACACTTCTCTAAAGATAAGAAAAATGATATAAAACATAGAAAAGATGATGAGATAGGGTTAGAAGTGCTATGAGTGTTTTTCTAAGAAACTTGGGACTTCTGAGATGAAACAAATGTATAAATCGAGACCTTGTAGGGAAAATAGAGTATCACAAGTCAGCTAGATATGGATCGTGTTCTTCGTGGTGTTGACAGTGCGAAAATGTCCTCGACTCTGGGATTTGAGTATGCTTTGTGTGTTCTTCAGCAGTGCCAAGTTGTATATGTCAGTTCTTTTCTCAAGAAATCTCTAAGTGTTTCTTCATTGTCATTCTCACACCCACATTCATGCATTTTTTGTTTTTGGTCCGCACTTCTCTTTTATTTTGGAGTGCATGTGTTGAAGCTGACAGGTTTCATGTATTCTACACCTCATACCTCGTACTATCAGATGATATGTCTAAAAAGAAAAATTATTTCTATCAGTGCATTTAAAACATAAAATATGACCATTAGAAATTAAATAGAGAGACGAAAAAATAGATCAATAAATGGTTCCACAGTTTATTTGTAAATGGTGTCTCCATGAATCGGTGTCTTCTAGGAATGGTGTCTCATAGACATGGTGTCTGGTTGCAGTGTGTCTGGACATGGTGTCTAGTCACGGTGTGTCTTGTCACAGTGTTTGGTCACGGTGTATGGTTCACTGTGTGTCTTGTTCATGGTGTGTCTGGTCATGGTGTGTCCGGTTATAGAGTCTAGTTCATGGTGTGTCTGGTTATGGTGTTTGGGTCCTTTTCTAGAAAAAAATAACTAGTACCAGAATCATGATGTCTCAGACTTAGCCAAATATCTATATTCAGACATAAGTAGTGATATTCATATAATGGATTAGACTTAATCATATATCAAAGAAATCATTATAATTTAAATCAAATATAGTGTACAGTAATCAGATTGAATGTATAGTAATTAAGATCTTGGATAACATTACTTAAAGCATAGGATACCAATCATTTGTATATGATTTGAGACAGATTATAGAATTACCAATCTTTTTAGAATATATACGATTTGTGATTATTAAAACAAGATTAATACACGAGGAGTCCAAAAATCTCCCCCTTTTTGATGATCACAAATCATGTGTATTTAGAGTGTATTTATTTCCAATATAAACGACATATTTCAATAACCATACTTTGGGGGTGCATATTTCTCCCCCCTTTTCTTTAGTGTGCATAGTTCTCCCCCTTTAGGGATCATCAAAAAGTGTGAATTAAGAAATTGTCAAAAAAAGATCACAATTCATTAGATATAAAGAGTGTCATTACAAATAGTAAATAGAAAAAAAATGCAACAACATACCTATCAAAAGATAGTAGTCATTGTTCTTCATCACATGCTAGTCTTTTCTTTTCCCTTAGCAGAAGCATTAGAAGAAGAAGCTATAAGAGGAAAGGTTGAAGTAGAAGAAGGGAGTGAACTGGTTGACAAAGAAGGTAAAGGAAGACCTTCAAAGACAAAAGGGTCCAAGGTAGGGGTAGTAGAAGACCGAGGAAACTGTTGATCAAGGATTATAGGCTAGATCCAACTTGGGGCCAGACTGACCGACATAGATGTAGAGACTAGGGTAGAGGTGAAGGTAGGGAAATCAGATCTTAGAGGTACAACAGCAGGGGAAACAATGGTAGTACTCTGAACATGTAGATAAGGCCATAGAATCATGATAAAGTCAGAAATGATTTCACCACTATACTGCATGGCTTTTTCAAAGTCATTCTTGTTCTATATAAACTTCTCCAACAATCTAGAAAACTCTATTAGATTTTTGACTTGAGTCTTGAAAGCTTGTGTAACAAGAGGAATCCTCAGATTTCCACATGATACTTTAAGTGATTTTTCATATCATTGTTAGAGAAGATCCGATTGAAGTAGAAGTCCACTTTCATATCAGTTTATTGTTGAGAATTATTAGAAATATTGGAATGGATTCTTACCAAATCAAGAAATCTTTCACCATTCTTGATGACTTTATAGAGAGATTCTTTAGTAAAACCACTAAGCACATATTGAAGTTCTTCTTTGACAATGGTTCTAATCATATCACTGTCTAAAGAAGGTTGAGAATATTGTACCTATGCATTAGAAGTAGTGACAACCGAGGAAAGAGATTTTAGTTGATTAATAACTTTCTGAAGGCACCCCTTATAATCATCAGTATACTTGTTAAGTCCAATAACAAGATCACGCATCTCTTGAATACTTTTCTTATTCCTTTCAGCTACCTTCTCATCTAAGGAAGTCAAATGAGGTTGAATCGGTGAGGCTACTTCCTATGGGGTTTGAGTAAAAATATCCTCAGTGGGATGAGAAGACGGTTCTAGTATTGAGTTCATCACTTTTTTCATATTGTCAACAATACCTCTTAGAGTCTTTACTTCATCACTAAGCAGTTTATTCTCAACTCTGACTACCTGAATCTCATGAAGCATCTTGGGTTGAATCTACAATATTATTTTATCTAGAAATAGTGAAGCATCTCTGTAACTCATATTTTTTACTGAAGTAGGTTGGGTATTCCAGATCTTTTCAACCCCAGAAAAAAGTTTGTCTCCAAATTATTTCAGGTCATCCTTATTCACCAAGGTTGGAGGTTCTTGTGAAGGTTCAGAGATAGAAGATGAGATTGGATCAGATTCTTTGGTTGAAATATCTTAAAGTGAAGATTCCATTTTCAACTGAAACATTGTAGAAAGGTAAGACTTTTGACTAAGACTCCCTATGAGCCATTAACATCATTATAACTGGGATACTTATACCATGTGTCCACTGAGTTTGGATCAATCGGTTTTGGCACTTCAACATATATCAGATTGAGAGGCTACTCCCCCTCAACAGGTGCATATTCTTCAAGATTGAGAGCTTTAGATCCTTGATCTATGTGCACGATGTCATCCCTTATTTCCTCAACTATTTACTTTCGATCCAATTTAAAGGCTTGCTCCATTCTTTCTTCAGAATAAATAATGACTTCAGGAACAACTTGTTCCACTAAAAGCTCTTCAAGTACAACTTCTTGCATAACAGGGAGATCTTCTTCTATAGTTTCTTCCACATCATCCATTTCAGTTACCATAGCAACAGATTCTTCCTCTACATATTCCTTGCCAGTAGTTCCTTGTACAAGAGACAGATTCTCTTCTATATGCTTGTCAAAAAATTCCTTTTCTCTTTCAACATCAATAAAATATTCTTTTTAAGAAGGTTGGTCTTCCAAATCAACATCATTTTCAAGAAAAAGGAACTTCTTTCTCAATTAAGTTTTGAAGAATAAGTTCAATGTCTTCCTCATTCAGAACAGTTTCTATTATAGGAGCAATAACCTATTCTTCTTCTTCTTCTTCAAAATACTCAACAACTTCATCTAGTACCAAACAAGGATTAGATTTACATTTTGGTCTAGAGGAGTGTTCCAATGGATTAAACTTTTCATAGATCCTATAATTATATATAACCCATTCTTTTCTCAAAGTATTCCAATTTATTTTCATTCTTTTTCAATAACTTTTGAGAGATAGAAATCATAATCCTTGATAACTTCTTCATTTTGTCCAACCAATCCTTTGGCATGAAGAATTGCTAAGATAATTCGAGAATAAAATATGAAGGTTGACTTAGATGTGGTTTTGATCAAATCACACATATGGTGCATAACATATTTGTAAAGATTGATCTTATTTCCATTTTTCATTAGATGTATGAAAAATACATCTTGATATTTGAGTAGAGTGAAATCACCTTTTCTAGGGCTAATCAAATTCTGAATAAATTTATACAGGAGCCTGGTTTCTCTATCCATCTCTGATGTGATAGCACTCCTCTTGGTTCCATTTCCAATTAAACTTCTAAAGTATACTTCCAAAAAAAATAATTCACTTAGAGGTGAAGGACCTCTATCATAGTCCCCACAAATAAATTCATGAGGTATCCTAAGGCATGAAACCCATAACCTCAACAAAAATGTGAATATTTGGACATTTATATAACTTATTACAATATAAACATATTCAGAATCAGAAGAAAATTGTATATAAAGATAAAATTGTGCAACTCTCTAAGGTTAGATAAAAATTTCCTCCTTAGTAAACCAATATACACAACCATTCTTTGTTAGCACTTTCAGCTCCAAATACTTACTCATCAGAATCCACTTAGGGAATATCTATTTATCAAGTAATAATATTCTCTTTTACACATTTTGATTCAGAGGATAATCAAGTGATATTTTCAACGCAATCTTCAGGTTCTTCTTTGAACTGTGTTTCTTTGGAGTCAACGATGAAGGATGTTTCATCCTGGGCATTCACTGAAGGTTAGAGAGAGATAAGGGTGGAAGTGGGCTTACCGTTTGAGAGATTAGAAGAGATATCGAGTGAAGAATGGGTGAAATTTATTTTATTTTATCATATAAGAATACCAATCATCGCAAAAAAAAATGCTGGAAAATAATAGGGTTGAATAATGAAATACCGCAATACAGATTCTAATTTATAAATAAAACAATAAAGAATATTTATGGTGGGACAATAAATGACTCTCACAGTGATACAGTAACAGGCATTCATGGTGAGACCATAATCAATTTTCACAATGGATCATAACAGTCTTATTTCAATAATGTGTGATCGTATTGTTTGAGATAGTAAGTGTCAGACAGTAAGCAAGAAAGAGTAATTGTGAGACCATAAAAATGAAATAGCAAGTCTTATTAAAGTATAAAATAGTAAGACATAAAATAGTAAGATATCTACTTAAGGATTATCATTCCCAATTCATGTATGACGTAATTTATTCTTTCAAAATTTAATGGTTTGGTGAATATATCAACAAGATGATATTTAGTTCCAATGAACTCCAAAGTGATATCACCTTTTTGATAATGATGTCTAAAAAATTGATGTCTTACATCAATATGATTTATCCTAGAGTTTGAAACAATATTTTTAAAGATTATAATATCACTTGTATTGTCACAATTTATAGGTACATGCCTGAATTGATATCCATAATCTAGTAATGTGTATTTCATCTACAAAATTTGTTCACAACAACTACCAGTTGCTATGTATTCAGATTCTACAATAGATAATTCAACAGATTTTGGTTTCTCAGTACACCATGATACTTGTGACTTGCCGAAAAAGTGACATGTTCCAGAAGATCTTTTTTTATCTAACTTACAGCCACCGAAGTCAGCATCAAAATAACTAACTAATTCAAATGATTGTCCTCTAGGATAGAAAAGTATTATATTGGGTGTATGCTTGAGGTATTTGAATATCCTCTTAACAGTATTTAAATGAGATTCCTTAGGTTTTTCTTGAATATTAGCACTCATACACACACTAAATAAATTGTCAGTTGAACTAGCAGTTAAGTAGAGTTAGATTCCAATTATTCCTCTGTAAGTGGTTTGATCAACAGATTTTCCATCTTCATAAAAATCCAACTTACACATTGTCCTCATTGTAGTGTCACTACTTTTAGTGCTATCAAATCCAAAACATTTTAGAAGATATCTAGTATATTTTCTTAGATTTAAAATAAAACCATCATTATTTTGAAATATTTGATGTCCAAGAAAAAATTTGAGTTCACCCATTAAACTCATTTCAAATTTGTTTTTTATTATTTTATAAAAATAAATACATAAATAATTTCTTGAATATCTAAAGATAATTTCATCTACATAGATATGAACAACTAAAACTTCATTGGAAATACATTTTATAAAAAATTTATGATCAGCTATTCCTTTTGTAAAACCATTAAAAATAAGGAAAGTACTTAATCTATCATACCAATATCTTAAAGCTTATTTTAAACCATATAAAGCTTTTGATAACATAAAAATATGATTTGGAAAATGAGGGTTTATAAAACTAGGTGTTTTGTCAAAAAATACATCCTTGGCTGTATACCCATTTAGGAATGCAATCTTAACATCCATTTGATAAAGTTTGAAATTCAGATGTGCTGCATAAACAAGAATAATTTAGATGTCATCAAGTATAGATACTGGTGCAAAGGTCTCTTCATAGTCAATTCCTTCTTCTTTATTGTTGCCTTGTGCAACCAATCTATCCTTGTTTCTAACTATGTTACTAGATTCAACTACCTTATTTCTAAACACCCATTTAGTGCCTATGGTGAATGTGACTTTTGGTCTTTTGACAAGTTTCCAAACTTTGTTCCTTTCAAACTGATTAATTTCTTCTTGCATATCCATCACCCAAAATTCATCATTGAAAGAATCATTATTGCTTTTAGTTTCAAGTTGTGACAAGAAGACTTGATGTTCAACCTAATTTCTAAGAGATGCTCTAGTTTGAGTTCCTTTGTCTAAGTCTCCTACAAAAACATCTAAATGATGGTTCTTAAGAGTTGTAACAGTTCTAGAAAAGTATGGATTAGTGATTTCAGGTTCATTAAAAGATTCAAACTCACTGTGACTTGAGTCTACAAAATTTCCAGAATTGGAAATTTTCACAGATTCTTCCACAGGATGGTTTGAGAATTTTGAATTAATGTCCAAATTTTAAACATCATCCTCTAGATTCTTTAGAGTGGCATTAGGATCATGTGGATCTATTTCATCAAATTTGACATGGACAGATTCTTCCACTCATTTAGTTCTTTTATTAAACACTCTATTGGCTTTACTAGAGATGGAATATCCTAAAAAATATTCCTCCATCACTCTTGGATATAAATTTTTCAAGATTGTCCTTAGTATTAAGGATATAGTCTTTGTATCCAAAAACATTGAAGTAGCTAAATTTGGGTTTTCTATTGTTCCATGACTCAAAATGAGTCCTTTTAAGAATTGGTCTAATCAACACTCTATTGATTATATAGTATGTTGTATTTAGATCTTCCGCCCAAAAATAAATAGGTAGGTCATATTCACTAAGCATTGTTCTAGAAATCTCTTGTAGGTTTCTATTTTTTCTTTCTAAAACTCCATTCTGTTGAGGTGTTCTAGGGGTAGAGAAATTATGACTACAACCATTTTGTGAGGAAAATGATTCAAACTCTTGGATTTCAAACTCATGGACATGATCACTTCTCAAGGTCTTAATTCTATATCCACTAATATTTTCTAAAAACTTGAAATATTTAGTGAAGTTAGAATATGCTTCATTTTTGTGAGCTAGAAAGTATACCCGAGTGTATCTAGAAAAATCATCTACAAGAACATAAACATAGTGCTTCCCATTTACACAAGCAACTCTAGATGGTCCAAAAAAATCCCCGTGAACCAGTTCAAGAGGTTGAGAAGTTGACACTTCTTTCTTTGGTTTGAATTTTTTTTGTTGCTTTCCCTTTTGACAGGGATTAAACACTTTATCATTTGGAAACAAAAGTTTGGGTAGGTCTTTGACTAAGCCATTTCTAGTTAGCATTCTAAGGGAGGGAGTGTTACAGTGTTCTAGTCTCCTATGCCAAATCCAAGACTCATTGTGAAACAGACATAAACATGAAGCATTTTGAGAAGCTAAAGAATATAAGTTAACAGAATAAACATTTTCATTTATTAATGTAGAAAACAATAATTCATCTTTACATTTAAAAACATTGCAACCATCATTTCCAAATTTGACATGAAATCCATCATCACATAATTATGAAATACTAAGTAGATTATATTTCAATCCATCAATAAATAGTACTTTAGATATCAAAACCGAGTTAGAGTTACTGATGTGGTCGAGGCCAATAATCATTCCATTGTCATTGTCACCAAAAGTGACATGTCCTCCATAAATTTTTATCAAATTCTTAATGCATGAGTAGTATACAATCATGTGTCTTGAACACCAAATGTACAAGTACCATAAGATCTTACAGGAACTCTTTAAACAAATTTCCTACACAATGATCAAGTAAAAAAATTATTTTGGTACCCATACTTGTTTGGGTCTAGTAATATTAGTGATAAGTGCTTTGGGAACCCATATCTTCCTCACAAGCTTCCTATAATAATTATGCAAAGTATTTGAAAAATAAACTCTATTTGGTCCATAAAAACTTGAAACAGAAGAGAGTGTATCATAACTTGAACTAGTTGATTTGTTTCTAGAACTCAGAGTAAAGCTGTATGCCCTAGATTTAGAAACAAAGTGTATTATTCCAAAATTTCTTTTTCCTAGTTGATATCCAATGCTAGTAGTATATTTAGGAGAAATATTTTTACCTAGAATCTTAGTAAGATTATTGTTCCCATTGGTAAAATTTTCTAATTATTTCTTCAATTTCTTATTAGACATTACTAATTCACTTTTATCCTTGAGCAGTTGAGTGTTTTTCTCTTTCTCAGCTGTGAGTTCAGATTTAACAGTCACAGTAAGAGCGTGTTGTTTTCTCATATATTTATATTTATATTTTCATTCATGGCATGTCTCTTCAATCATATTACAATATTCATACATATCTTCAGTAGAAATATTTTTAGAGTCACTTTCACCTCCAGAATAGTATGAATTATGTACAATAAAATCTAGGGTTACCTTAGATGTGTTTTTCAAAAAACACATATTGGATTTGTTAGCATGTTCATCATGTAGAGATTCTGAGTCAATTGAACTGTCCTCAGAAGCACCCCATGTTTCTTTAATTCCCTTTTTATACTTTTTGTATTTGTCCTCATATTTCTTTTTGCTGATCTTTGGACAATCAACCTTGATATATACTTTACACTTACATTCATAGCATACAATCTCATCAGTCTTGTCACTTCTTTTACAATCCTTCTTCCAACATCCTTTTTGATCATATTTTCCCTTGAAGTTAGGATTTATGAAAACGTTATTATTCTTGTAAAATCTCTTGAATATTCTAGATAATTGATCCATCTCCTCATCACTGTCAGGTGATGACTATTCATTTCTAGAACAATCTACATATGCTTCTAATTTCCCTTTGTATTTGTGTTTAGAGGTGGTGGTCTTGAACGTAACTGGTTTTATTTTGAGTTCATCCTCCTATTCCTTATTTACTTTTAGCTTCTCTTCATACATAATCTATTTATTAATGAGCTATTTTATAGGTACCTTGCTGATGTCGCATGATTCTCTAATATAGACAGAGGTTCCACTCCTTCTGTCAGGTGGGCATCTGAGAATTATCATGCTATATTCCTTAGTAGTGACTTCTATTCCAAGAGAAATCATTGTGTTGACAATTTCATTGAACCTAAGATAGATTTCTAAAATAGGCTCATTAGGTTTTATTTTAATGTTATTATATTTAATAGTATAGGTATTAAGTCTCATTTCTTTGACACAAGAAGTTCCTTCATCTGAAACATTTAAGGTATCCCATATTTCATGAGAAATTTTACAAGCATAGATTCTATTAAATTCCATATATCTTGAAGAGAAGTATAAAGCATTCATAGATTTGTAATTGTTATTGTAGTAAGTTTTGGTAGGTTCATCACAAGTGATTATATCAGTAGCAGGAATCTTATATTCATCTATAATTGAAGACCAGATTTCAAAGCTTATACTTTCTAAATGCATCTTCATTTTGAATTTCCATTGAGTATAATTGGTTCCATTAAAGAATGGTGGTCTGTTTGTTGCAGCACCTTTCAATCTATTGTCGATAATAAATAAATAACTTAAAAGAGATATAAATTTTTAATTAATATAAATTTATAGATATTTAAAGTACAACTACAATCATAGCTAAATAAGGTAAAAAACAGAGTCTTAATAGGATTAACAAAAAAGCTGTTGATACCAAATGTTGGTCAGAGTAGAGTACTCAATAGGGGGTGAATTGAGTATCTATTCAAATTTTTTGTTTAAAAATTATTCATAAAAGGTTCCCCCAATAGATTTAAATACATCCCTATTTAATCAAGGTTATACTATTATGAAGGTTTGACTATTTAAATAACATCTTATAAGATTGATTAATTCTCAGTAATCTTAATATTTGTTATTAACATTACTTTTGAAGTTATTATAATAAGGAAATATAATTATAACTTATTTCCATGATTAAATATCAAAGTAAATTTAGTGATTTCTGAATTATACAATAACACAGTAAAACAGAGAAGACTAAATTAAGTAACATAGTAGATATAAAATAAGTGGTTCAGTCTCAAACCAAGACCTAATCCACTCCACTAGGTGATAACCTTCCACAAATCAATTTATATAAATAAACAAGATAAGCAGTTTGTATTAGGCTTTACAATAGTGCACAATACCGTTTAGGTCACACGACCTCTTCCACAGTTCTTCATGGGTACAAACTACCAGGCCACACACGGACCTCTTCCACACTTATCTATGGGTATACACAAGTGTAAAAAGATGTTTGAGAAAGGATATCTTATATCCTTCAGTTTAATGTTGGAGGCAGTGTGTGTTATTATAAAAGTACAAACACTTCTCATAAGATAAGAAAAATGATACACAATAGACAAAATATGATGAGATATGTTTAAAAGTTCTATGAGTGTTATTCTATATAGATTTGGACTTCTGAGTTGAAACAGATGCAGAAACTGAGTCCTCATATAGAAAACATAGTATCACAAGTTAGCTAGATCTGGATCATGTTCTTCATGGTGTTGATAGTGTGAAATTTTCCTTGACTCTGGGATTCAAGTATGCTTCATGTGTTATTAATAATTATCGAGTTTCATGTGTATTATGTTTCCTCAAGAAAGCACTAAGTGTTTCTTCGTTGTTGTTCTCACACCCGCTTACCTGCATTTTCTATTTTTGGGCTGCACTTCCCTTTTATTTTGGAGTGCATGTGTTGAAGTCGACAGGTTATATGTATTCTGTACCTCGTACCTCATACTATCAGATGATATGTCTACAAAGAAACATTATTTATGTCTGTGCATTTAAAACATAAAATACGACCGTTAAAAAATAAATAAAGAGAAGAAAAAATAGATTAAGACACGGAGTCACTATTTATTTGTAAACAGTGTCTCCATGAACATGTGTTTTCTTGGAACAATGTCTCATGGTCATGGTGTCTAGTTGCGATGTGTCTGGTCACGGTGTCTGGTCACGGTGTGTCGGGTCACAGTGTCTAGTCATGGTGTCTGGTCATGGTATCTGGTTCACAGTGTTTCTGGTTCACAATGTGTCTGGTCATGTTGTGTCTAGTTACGGTGTCTTGTTCATGGTGTTTCTGGTTCCTTTTCCAGAAAAACATAACTGGTGGCAGACTCACGGTGTCTTAGACTTAACAAAATATCTGTATTCTAACTTAAGAAGTGATATTCATAGAATGGATTGGACTTAATCATCCAACAAAGAAATCATTATAATGTAAATCAAATATAGTGTATAGTAATCTGACTGATTGTATAACAAGTAATATCTTGGATAGATTTACTTAAAGAATAGGATACTAATCATATGTACATTATTTGAGATAGATTACATGATTTTCATGCTTTTTAGAATATATATGATTTGTGATTATTAAAACATGATTAAATCATGAGGATTCCAATAATTTTCATTTCATCAGATTATCGACCCCCAATCAATTCTTTATCCTTTTGTTTTTGTGTCACAAAAAAATGGATAACCATAGAAGTAAGAGAAATAATTAATTTATAATGAAAACCTATTTTAATAGGGTAAAAAAAATAATTAGAAAAGATTGGTCTAAGACTCAACACCTAAACAAAAAATCTATACACTTATATTGGAGAAAAATATAATTCCAAACATAAGAAAGATGTTTATTTTTTCAATTATAACTCAATCTTGGATATATCACCTATCAACCAAAATGAAAAAATAATTTTTAAAATAAATATCAAATATTCCTTGAAATTAAAATATCACAAATTTTATCAAACATTCATCCAAATGGTAAACATCATATATTATGACCAATAAAATGAACAATAATATATTCCAAGATTATTTACTATGGATGATTGATGATTATAACAATTCTATGATCTTAGACCCCAAACTATAGTTAATGGTCTAAGTCTTAAACATAGGAAATCCATGGTTTCTTTATACTTCATACCTATAAACCATATAATTCTTAAAACTGAAAAAACCCAACCTACTAAATAAGGATTCTCTTAGTGAAACCTTGTGTGAAAATATGCTCCTCCATCACATTACCTAATATCTTGGGGGCCATATTCATGTTTATTTTCAATATATATTAGATCATATTCATTTTAATGAAAAACTTATAAAAAATAATATGATAACATTACAATAATCTTGTCAAGGTTTCCTATCCATCACCTTTTCTCACCCTCAGGAATTCATCTTCACGGAATGAAGTGAAACTTGTAACCATATAGACCAAATATAAAATGGTTCTCTAATAAGGTACTATAGTGACCCAAGATTTTCATACATAAATATCACATCTTTTTATATGAAGATTCAATAGATTTCAAAAAAACATGCTCTGGGACCATAATAGTTTTGTTTATTTGGAAACTAGAAACAAAAAATTCTTATTTCATGAAAGATATTTAACATATAAAAAAAATATTCTCACATATTATTAATATTTTCAATACCCTAACTAATCATTTATTCATAAAATGGGGATGAAAATATAATAAAAGGGTGATCTTATATGATCAGTAAGGGTAAACATAGGATTTACCAATATATAATTATAAGAAAGAATAAGTTATGAATTTGTTTTTTTATCCTAAAAATCACTTATGATGTTCATACCCAACTCTTCAAAGATCTTAAACATGAGACATGTCATTAAACATAATCATTTTAGAAAACATGGAGCATAAGGGTGATACATCATCATAAATCAACCATAAACCCTAAGGTCATGTCTTAAAATTCTATCTCTAATATAAATAAAAAAATCATTTTATTTTTCAAGGTTTATTACAAATACCATAATATAGTGGATTAGGATTTATCACCTATTTGTTATTGTGGAGTTGGACACACGTGTTTCCTATAGTGGATTTAGACATACCTATTTGTCATAGTGTATCAATTCCATCGACTTGTTTCACATTGTGATATCAGGATATATAAATATTTACCCAATTCATTAGATGTAGATATAGGTCTAACTAATCTCATAATGAAAAAAATACTTATGTGTTCCACAACATCATAAATAATTATCAATATCATCACATCATAACCTATTTAAAGAAAATAGGGTTCATAAAAATTTCCTCAATTCACTATAGCATAACACATGAAAAATAAATGGGTTTCATAAAAATTTCATCAATATAAACATTAAGCATCCTGAGAATGAATAATTATGGAATCATATAATCTTATTCCTAGTAAACTATAAGTAACATCAATAGATTTAATCTTATATAAAAAATTATTTTGAAAGATCACTTGGAACCTTTTCTTAGGAATAGATATTTTCTATTTTAAAACAAAAATCATTTTCAAAATCATTTTCTTTAAAAATAACATTTGAATGTTATTAAGGATTCTTTGAAAATCATTTAAAACATTTCCTAGAGAAATTATATTATTCTATTTTAGGAAATTATTTTTTGAACATGTATATTTCCTAAAAATATTTTTATTTAAAAATAAACTTGAAAAAATATAAAGTAATCTTAAAACCAAATAATGGACATAATGGTGGGAAATTATGTTCCTTCCATAAATGTTATAACAAAATATTCCTTTTATATTTTTAGTAAAATAAAAACATGCATCTTTTGGAGAATGAATTGATGATTAATTTCATAAAATTTTATAAAAAAAATGGGTAAAAAATTCTAAAATATATAATTTTATGAATGTTAATAACATTTTCGAGACAATTTTAGAAATCATGGTTTTGGCAGAAATTGGATTTCGACAGAAGAGAAAAATAAAGACAACTTTTATCAGAAAAATCTTGTAAACACTTGAGTATATAAATAGGGAAAATAAATTGAAAACATGTTTTAACTAGAAATAAATATTATAGAATAAAATAAATGGGTATATTTAAAATATACCATTTGATTTCATCATTTGAAGCATAATCATGAGCAATCCAATAAAATGATGAGATTGTAACATAAAACCCGTTCCAGTTTAGTAACATTGAATCAGAATACCCATGAATGAAAAAAATTAAATGAATCATATAATATAAGTAGAATAAATAAATTCATTATATTACATGTAAAATGGTATGTATTTACACCTCATAAAATAAGATAGGTGCATAACACAACATATGTCATAATGAAGTAAAATTGAGAAAAAATACCTTACCACTTTGGTATCTTTTGAACAATAAACCCCATGATAGAGAGATCCTAAAATGGATATGTAAATAAAAATAATTTTTTGGATAATAATAATGAAATTCATTCATGATAATTATATACACAATAAAAAATAAATAGGTGGGGAATATGGAATGTGTCTCACATATTTAAAAAGTGAGACAAAAATTCCTTACCATAAGTATCGATTTTCTTCATACACATTTTAAAAAATTATATAATAAATAAAATTTTATAATAAATATATTTTAGATATACATATATATATAATTTCATATATTTTACTTTTGTCCTTTTATTACCCATTTATTATAAATTCCTTGTTAAAGTAGTGTTTCAGCAAATAACTACTTTGTTTTTCATGTGTGTTTTGATTTGTAAATTTTGGTTCGATTAACAATATCATGGTTATAAAATCTCTATAATTTTATCCATTATATAAAGATAATATATATTAATCATATACATATTTATATTGATCCATAAAATCTAGAGATAGAAAATGAAATACATAGTTCAGGGAGATGATATTTCGTATGTTCGTACGAACAGAGTTTTCATTTTCCCGATGAAAAAATTAAAGGTAAATAATATATTATAAAAAAAATTATATAATATATATCATATATTTTCATTAAATACATTCTTATTACCTTCTATGTAAAGAGCTAACAAATCACATCGTTTGTGGGGAGGTAGTCTGCTCCATACAAGAACGGCACCATTGTATTCCCACAGAATGGAAAGTAAGAAGTAACATGTGATATAATGTATCAGGAAGAGTAATAATATCATAAATATCATATATATAAAAAATCTATCATTATATCCAAACATGATAGGTAGTGATGGAAAAATAACATTGGTTCACGAGGTAGTAGTTCGTTGTACACATTAATGCAGATTTTGTAACCCATTTTATGGAAAATGATAAGGATTTAGGTTATTATATTATAATAATAACATCTATGTATATTTAATATACTTATTTAATTATATAATCTTTTTTTAATTATAATTTAAGGACATAATGCAATAAATAAAATAAAATGCTAAGTGAGGGACATTACCTCTTCTTAAGACAACTTCTATTGGTTTGCATGAAAAGGATTATTAGGTTAGATTTATAGAAAACATAATTCTTATTGGTTGATATTTTTGAATAATAAAGCAATGTGGATAGGTATTGTCCAAACAAAAAGGTTTTTAATTATTCAAGAGTGTGGGAGAGGGGGTGGCCATTTTAAGTGAGGTGAGTGGCACTCGTGAGTTTTTTGAAAAGAAAAATATGTACCCATGTATTTATAATAAAAGAAGGATTAAAAATGATAAATTATCAAAATTATATGATATAAGTTCAAAATATTTCCATTAAATAAGTTTTTTAAAAGTCTTATATCATTTTAAACTCTAATAATTATAGTTTAACCCTCAGTAGGCCCATTTGTTTTACCTTAAATGTGGTAAATATTATTTATTATTTTTAGAATTAATTAATTTAAAAAATTAATTTGGATTTATTATATACTATAAATTATTCTGATTCAAAATATGTAATCCATTTCCCCTATTCTATTTATATAAGTTTCAAAATTTAATTAAAATGAATCCCGCACATGTGTCAAGAAAGCGTGTTTTCAAAGAGAAGATATTTACAAGTTTAAAACAATTTTATATAAAAATTAAAAAAAATTATTCCAATTTATTTATTTGGGTTGATATTTATATATTTTAATGTATTTTTCTTTAGAACAACCTTAATTTAATCTATTTTCTCTTAAAATATTTAAAAGAAAAGAAAAATATTAATAGAAACCAATATTTTTCACTATTCATCGAAACATTTATCTTATTGTTTTATTAAATATTCACCCTAATATAAATTTGAACTGATGAATTAAAAAATGAAATTTCCTTTTTTGAAATAATTATAAAAGTTTCAAAAATAACTTTTAAGAGAACTATGGAAAAGGTGGCCAAACTATTTTTTTTAAATATTGTTTTAAGAATAAAATCAGATTTATTATTATCTCTTGTATTAAAAAAACATAAGATGAATGTTTAAAATTTTATTGAATATATAATGTATAAATTTTATTTATATAATTTACCAAAAGTAGTTTTTTAAATTTATTAATGTAAAAAAGGTTTTTTCATAAATATACTATTTCTAAAAAAATATTATTTATTTTCCAATAGTTTTTATTTTCATATCTAATAAATTAGCTATAAAAGAATTAATTTAATACATATTTATAAACCATATATTTTTATAATTTATTTTATCCTATTTATAGCCTCTAATCCAATGTCTTGTTGATAAATATAATATTAAATATTAATATTTTAATATTATTTCATGTTTCTTTGAGACTTCTTGTTACCTATAATGCTAGCTAAATTATGTATTTCATGTAATGAAAGATAAACTCAGTGTTCCATGTAACCCAAAATATCAAAAACATTAAATTTGCTCTACAAAATCACATCATCTCAGGGTGTCGCATTCTACCCCCTTAAAATGAAAATTTCCCTCGAATTTTAACACATTAGTGCCAATAATTGACGATAATTCAGCCTCATTACGTCCTCATGTTCCCATATAGCTTCTTTAATAGGATGGTTTTGTCAAAAAAAACTTTGTCCAAGTGAGTGGTCTTGTTTCATAACACTTTCTCTGTATGATCTAGAATCTCAACTAATTATTACATATAAGTAAGATTAGGGTCTAGCGGTAAGATGTCTGAGTTCAGTACATGGGAATAATTATGTATATACATCCTTAGGAGAGGTTCATAGAACACATCCTGAACCCAAGAGAGGATCAGTGGAAACCCAGAATGATAAGGTACTATCCCATTATGATTAAGAATTTATAGGGGACCAATATACCCCGGGCTTAGTTTTCTATTCTTTCTTCCATGGAGAAATTCATAGAAATAACTTCTCACTAACATCAAATTATAGACAATGGATATGATTACCAACATATAAACTATGTTAACATTATTTTATCTATACATATTTCTATATTTATCTAACCTTATCTTCAATCTCATCAGCTTTATTAGATCCCAACATCTTTCTTTATACAAATTCATTCCAATATAGTGGAGTTCATCACATATTTCCATTAATGGATTCATAAAGAGCCATATGAATGATAAATTGAATGATATAATTGAAAAAAACTCAACTAGAGGAAGCTGTTGATCATAACCACAATTAAAATACATAGAAATATATCTTATCATATACTATAGCGATTTAATTATTCAATCATGAAAACCATCTATCTGAGGAGGACACACCATGCTAAAACTCAATTATGTATCAAGATCCCGCTGAAGACTTCCCCAAAATATTGAGGTGAACATAAAATCCTGATCAGATATAATTTAATGAGAAAATATGTGGAACCTTATAACTTCATTAATGTATATTCTGGTAGGGGGCTCAATGAGAAATATTCACTGATTGTAATCATGTTTGTAGAATTTGAAAAGTGATCAAATGAAAACCATAATTAAATTAACCTCAAAGATAAGATGAACCCTATAGGTTACCAAAAACATTAATCATTTATAAAAAAGTGTAAAGGAATTCCTCCTTAAATAAATTTATCACTAAAAAATATATAATACTAAAGGGTTGTATTATAATAAATTCCTCTTAATATAACCTTAATCCGGATAAACTCCCATCACATATGTAATGACGTGAAATGTTATAAATAAAATTACCTATTCAATTTAATTAAATTACTAATTATATATTATGGTTATAAAAAATTTAGCTATTTGATTATATATTTTTAGATTTTTTATAATATTAATAATCCTTATCATTGATAATACAGTTGTTGAAAAGTGATCACATTATTAGTATAAATATAGTGGTTTAACAAATCCAATTGACACATAAATTGAATGTGATGGCCTCAATGAGTAGGATCATACCCTATGAATCCCATTTATAATATTTTCCAAGGGAGATAGTATCTATGGTCTTTGTACATGACAATTCCCAAGATGAGATACGATAACTAAAGCATAAGCAAAACCGTTTATAGTAGAATTCCATGCTCATTGAGATGATGACCCAAACCATGTATGTTGAACCACCCCAAGAAAGTCTCACACTCACCCACCTTACTATTAGGGTGTTTTCTAGGTCTATCAAAGGTATATGTATCAATACCCTATAAAAATGATTATGTACAGTAGTTATATTAAATAATGAATATATTTAAATTATATTATTGTTACTTTATAAATGATTTTTATTTTGATACTATAAAACATATATAGTATTTTTGTGTAATATTCAAATTTTATTAAGGAATTTAATTTGATTAATTAATGGATTTTTAAAAAAATAATACTTTAATAAATTATTTTAATTAAATTATTTTTATAAAATAATAATGTTCATATAAATTTATGAAGTCAAATGTACTTTTGGTTAGGGTTCAAAAACTGTTATTCCCAAAAAAAACCAACATTTCTAAATAAATTTCAAATATTATATTTAAAGTGGTAATTAAAATATTTAGAAAATTATTTTGATAAAATAAATATTTTTTTGAATCAAAATGTCTAAATTATCCAATGGTGAATTTTTCATTATTTTCTGAGACAATCAAATTTTTGGGTAAAAATTAAATACCCTATTAATATATGGTGTGTAATATGACATCATAATTACCCAAAAGTGACATAATAAATACTAAAAATGCTATACACAACCAAATAAATTTCTTACCAAAAACATTTTGTGATTTTTTATTCATTTTATTAATTTTATAAATCCTTTATTCATCCTCTAAAATGATTAACACATTTTAAGATTTTAAAATCATTTATTTATGTGTGTGACTCACCCCCGCATAAGAAGGGGAATTATTTTAATAATTTGACACCTTTGGAAAATAAAATATTTTAAAAATACACTCTTTTTTAGAATCCATGGTAAAAACCATTAGAAGGCTTGTGGTTTTGGTTATTTTATTATTTAGAGTTCAAAAACTATGTTTGTGAAATATTAAAGAATTCCCCTATATTTTCCCATATAAATTCACCCAAGATACAATTTATCTTTACTAAAAATACTTGGATCACATACTTACACTTCCCATCCACTCTATTTAATCCTCTCATGGCTCCCAAATCTCTCAAGAATCCCCTTTTCATGTTTTTGGAGTCACACACTCAAGTAAGGGGTCTTTCCGGATCTCATATTTATTAAAGTATATTCTTTACCATATGTATATTATATTCACTTAATTAATATGGTATATTTTATTAAATAGCCTCATAAAATTACCATTTAATTCCAAATTATTGGAGATCTATTTATCTTTCATCAACCCATTTTATTAATTTTTATGTGACGCTGTTATTCTACAAAAATTCTGTAATGGATCCTCTCTTTCTCCCATTTATTCAAGAAACGTATTCATTTTATTCCCTTTTATTGTTAATTACTAATGTTGGGGTGTGTTTTTAAACATTCTCTATACATCCTATATGATTTATAAATGATGATATAACCCTTCAACTCTCATTTATCACTCCCATGAACATTTATGTTCTCCCGTTATTCTACCAAAATTTCACAGTGGGAATCCATTCCAAAAATAATGTGTAGTGAATACCCATACCCAAATCCTACCAATAGTGTTCACCTTTATTCAATTGTATTATTTGTTTGGGATTTAGATGTATTTATTCCAAACTAATTGATTGTGGAATAAAATATTATGAAAGATGAATCCATGTTGTATGATCTATGTGGCACACTTAAGCATGAGTATGAAATGTATGTAACGAGTGTGATTGGAATTATATAGTGATCAATTGAATTAGGTAATGTTTAGTATCATGATATTTCATATTGGGATATGGATTTAACCAAATCCATTTATTGGACTCTATCCATCATAACATCTTGGCATTTATCCTTGACCTATGATTATGATGCAATTTTTTAAGTTGTTGGAACATTTCCCCTGTTATGATTATAATTCTAAATCATGCCTTATTATTCATGTTCCATTTAATCCCATTTATATGACTATTATATAATTTGTAAAATCTTCTTCATGTTACTTTTTTCCTTATTTCGATTTCTATCTCACCCATTTCTTATGTATGTTCCTTGGTTATCCCATGTTATTTTATGTTCGATTGAGTATTTTGGGCATGTTAAAGAAGTTATCTATAAAAATGTTTGACTCCCTATTTTAAGTTGTTATGTAATGTACCTAATTCTCAAATACACTAGACTTCTTGATCATCTGGGTTGTATTAGGTATATTCTTTTGCAATAAATCATGTATTAAGGTAAAATAATGAGGAGGGTTGTCATAGTTGGTATCAAAGGAAAATTTTAGTTATTTTTGGAGATTAGTATTGGAAAACTATAGATAATGATTTTGGGATATAACTAAGTATAAGGAAACATCCCTAAATTTGGTTAGTATCAAGTAATATCTTTGTCAATAAAATATATCTTAGTCTTGATAATACAAGTATATGTGGTTCTCAAGCATATGTAAATAAGAGAATAAACTCCAATAAGGTGTCTCGATCCTGGATCAGGTAACCTGGTGCATGAAAACAAGCATTACTATGCACCTTGTTTGGCACGCCTTCAGAATATTCTTTCTTAAATTCATAATCACATTATGAACCATTAACAAGGGACCAAAAAAATTCTCATAAGAGTATATATTAGGAAATAAATCATGGATAAAATAGATTAAATCCTACAAATTTATTAGTTTAGGAAGTAAATGTAATCTATAAATTATCCCTTTAATGCCATTAAATTCCCCATTTATATGTTAAAAGGTTTTAATATACTCATCCCAATTTTTTTCCTTTTTCTTACCAACATTTAGAAATAAGATGCAATTGGTAAAAAATCAATAAGAAGGGAAATGTGATGACTGCCCCAACGGGATGCCCAACCCAATATGAGTAAGAATAAAAAACATCATGATGACACTCTCTCATCTGATAATGTTTTTGAATAAAAACCTGGGTCAGGAGGAGCATCCAAATCCCTCTAAGAGAGATCAATCTGCTCTTGACTCCTTTATGCAACAAAGGCCTCAAACTTTCATTAGATAATCTAATCCTTTAATCACAGAACAATGTGTCAACTCTATTGAGATGATATTATACACCCTTCAATGTTTTTAACAAGAGAATGTTCTACAGGCTATTTATCAAATATAGGATGAATATGATTAGTAGTGGACATTTGTTAAAAAATAAAAATCTTGAGGAATATATCGAAGCAACAAGGTGGAAATATTTATAGAAAATGTTTTTTGATAAATATTTTCCTCACACTATCCATCTTAAAATTTAAGGGGATTTCCTTTCCCTCAAGAAAAAATATAATGAATATATCAGAGCATATAAGGAAAATATCACTAGGATTTCATGATACGCCTCTAGATTTGTCATAAAATCTATTTCAAGTTTGATCACTTTTTGGTAGGAAAAATCCAAGTCTACAAACATCCATGGTGATTGACGACTTTGATATCTATAATGTAATTTTCCAGTGTTATCTCAAATTTGAAATGGAGATTGTGGAATATCAAGGTTATAAAGGGGATAAGAAAAAGAAAGTAGAGTTTATTTATGGTGGTCCGATGGAGAAATATAGTGGTTTCAAGAAATATCCACACCCCACTTACTAAATTTGTAGAAATAAGCACCACAAAAATTGTTTTAAGGGGATGAGAAAATGATTTAGGTGTGTGAAGGAAGGAAACCAAGATAACGATTACCAACAGGAGAAACCCACTACTGTGAAGGAGGAATGGAATGGGCCAGACAACCCTCAACACATTGTTCATGGGTACAACTGTTTTGAACTAGGGATATTTGGAAACCAATCCACTAAGAAAAGGGTTTTTAGATACAACCAACAACCTCCAAGGTGGAGTGTGAGATTTTTTTCCATCACTACCACTTATGTGGATCTCTACAACAAAGTGGTGATAGGTACACTAGTTATTCATTCAAGAATAACGAAAATACTTTTTGATTTTGGTTCTCTGAATTCTTTCATATCACAAAATTTTAGTAGAACTATTAAAACACCCACAAAAAATATAAATGTTGAGATGTATATAAAGATGAAGAATGGGGAAATTATTGCATCACGAGTATATAAAGCCTCTCGTGTCAAAGATTGTGGGATGAACATCCAAGAGAGCGTTGTCATACTCTATTTAGTGGAATTTGATAGAATCAATGGAATGTATTAGATTTAACAATTAAAAGACAATATAAATTTATATGAGAAGGAAATAACTCTCTATATTGTGAATCGACCCCCAATTATGTACAATTTCAAGGAGGAAAATGACTATTCTTTAGAATCATCATCCAATGAATGGATATTATTTCTTTATGAGCAAGCGTATCTTTCTAAAATGATTGAGTCTAAGAAAATATCCATCCTCAAAGAAATTAATATTCTGAGGGAAAATATTGATGTATTTTCAAAGGAATTTCTTGGTCTTACTCCTAGATGAGAGGTTGAATTTTCAATCGAGTTTAAACCTAGGGCGTTTCCATTATCCAAGACTCTGTATAGAATGGTTGTTGTGCAACATGGGAAGATTAAGAAATTACAATATGAGAATATGAATATAGGGTTCATATGCCAAAGTTCTTCAATATGGGGTGTACCAGTCCTCTTCATCCAGAATAAGGATGGGTTAGTGTGCCTTTACATTGATTCTCAAGAGCAAAACAACATCACGATAAATAACAAGTATCATATGTAATAGATTGATGACTTTTTTTATAATATACATGGAGTAAAATACTTGTATAAGGTGGATATTCGGTCATGATATTTCCAAGTAATGGCTAAGATGGAACATATCCCCAAGAATTCTTTTCATACATGATATGAGCACTATGAGTTTATAGTAATTCCATTTAGAATCACTAATTCTCCAACAATATTAATGGAATTGATGAATAGAGTCTTTAGATATTACCTTGAAAAATATGTTTTAGAATTTATAGATTTTATTCTAATATAGTCCAACAGAAATGAGGAGCCTGAGGAGCATCTGAGTACTATGATAAAGACCTTGTGAAAGGATAATCATTATGAGAAGCACAACAAATGTGAGTTCTAGTTGAAGGAAGTCTCTTTCTAGGAGAATATAATAATAATCAGTGGGACATATATGGACCCATGAAATAAATATGAAATTTACGGATGGAAAAGGCTAGAATCTGTGATAGATATATACGGTTTTCTTGGGTTAAATGGTTATTATCATTGATTTGTGAGACATTTATAAGGATTTTCAAGCACTATAACCATTCCAACTCATAAGGGAGTTAGGTTTTCTTGGAACGATGAATGTGAAGAGGGCTTCAAGGAGTTGAAGAAGATGCTTATCACTTCACTTTTTCTCACACAACCCACAAGTGAAGATATTTTTCTGTTATTCAAAAATGATTTGGAGAAGGTATTAGGTTGTGTGTAAATAAAAAATGACAAAGTCCTAGCATATGATTCAAGGATGATGAATGTTCACAAAAATAACTACCCAACACATGATCTGGAGTTGGCTGTTGTGATATTTGCTTAGAAAATTTGTGCCATTATATATTTGGGGAGAAGTGTGAAATTTACATTCATCACAAAATTCTCAATTATATTTTCACATTGAAAGAGCTGAATATGAAAAAACGAAGATGGTAAGAGCATATCAAGGATGTTGAACACTCAATTCACTACCATCCAAGGAATGAAAATAAAAGGAAACATTCCTAAGTAGTAATAATCCAACTTATATATCATTGATGAAAATTGAGAGGGATTTGACGTTATTATATTCGGAATGTATGGACATGGGAATCATAAAGGAAGAAGCCTCATCCATCATTTCACATATTGTTTCACAACCATACCTTATAGAGTATTTAAAGTATTATCAAAGAGATGATGTTGGAATTTAAAAAAAGTGGAAAATATAATAAAAGATAAATCCTCAGATTTCAATGTTAATGAATAATGTATTTTGATATTAGGGTTAAGAAAATATGCTCCATCAAATACCGAGTTAAAGAAAGAATCGTGGAATGATACTTATAGTTCGACTTTCTCTATTCACCTAAGAAGCACAAAGACGTATCAAGAACTCTAAGAAAACTATTTATGGGATAATATGAAGAAGGATATTGTAGAATATACATTATGATGTCTTGTATCATAGGCCTTTTGAAGAAATCCAGGGGAAATAATGTTATCTTGGTTGTGGAGGATCATCCTACAATGACTACACACTTCATTTTAATTTGATATGATTTCCCACTGGATAATATTGCATGAATATAAATCAAAGAAGTGGTGAGGATACATGGATTACCACTATCTATTATATCTCATTGAGATCTGAGAATAAACTCCATGTTCTGGAAACATATTCAATATTCTCTAAACACTAAGCTAAACCTCAGTACAACCTATCATCCAAAAACTGATTTGAAATCTGAGCAAACTATCTAGAAACATTAGTACAAGTTGAGATAATTATCAACTGACTTAAAAAGAGTATGTGATTAATGTATTCCTTTGGTTGAGCTATATCCAAAAAAAATTCCACTCGAGCATCCAAATGGATTCCTATGAAGCCCATTATTCAAAGAGGTGTAGGGAACCTACATGCTAGGATGAAGTTTTGGAATGAAAAATTCTAGTTATTGAAATGGATAAGGAAATGGTGGATAAAGTAAAGACTATTCAGGGGAACATCAAGGATTCTCAGAGTCGATATAAGATCTATATTGATAATCATTTATGAAACCTAGTGTTTGACATTGGGGACATGGTATTCCTCCATATATCTCCTTGGATGAAAATGATGAGATTTGGGAAGAAGGGAAAGCTTAGTCCAAGATACATTGGACCCTTTGAGATCCTTGATCATGTCAGAGCGGTGGTCTTCCATCTTATAGTCCCACCTAACCTTTCATAATTACATGATGTATTCCATGTATCACTATTGAGTAAGTACATATCTGACCCCTCACATGTACTCAATCCATAGGTGGTACAATTATAGAATGACCTATCATATGAGGAGTATCCGACGAAGTTCTTAGATCATTGATACACATTTATATGAAATAAGACAATGACCCTTCTTAAAGTGTTGTGGAGAAACCAAAATTTTGAATAAGTGATGTGGGAACTAGGGGAAGTGATGAAAAAGAGTTACCCTCATCTACTTCAGCATGGGAAATGGAAATTTTGAGGGTGAAATTTCTTAAGGGGGAATATTGTAATGACCCAGACAATTGTAAATAAAACTCTAATTTTGATTTATTTAAATATATTATTATGTAACATGGTTATAAAAAAATATGCACCTATTCAGTTATATCTTACAAGGTTTAAAATACAATTATGAATCCTTACTGTTGATAATATAGCCCTTGAATAGTAATCACATGATCAATATAAATATAGGGTGTTAAAAAATCAAATTGACTAAGAAAAAGGATTTGATCGCCTCAAAAAGTTCGATCATACACTATAAAGCCCATTTATCAGGGATTCCAAGGGAGATATAATCTTTGAGATTTTACATTGACTAAGACCAAGTTGATATCTAATAGCATAAGCATGAGCGAAACTGTTTATAGGAGAAGTTCTAGCTCATCCATGTCAAGAACAAAACCACGTACACCGAACCACCCCAATGAAATATCACATTTTCACACCCTAATCATAGAGATTTTTCTAGATATATCAATGGGATATGTATCAGGACCCTGGAAAAATATTATGTATAATATTTTTTATAGTATAATAAATATTGTTTCATCATATTATTGTTACTTTATAAATGATTTTTATTTTGATACAGTAAAACACGAATAATATTTGTGGGTAATATTCAAATCCAAATAAAGAATTAATTTTGATGAATTAATGAATTTTGAAAATAAATAATATTTTAATAAAATAATATTATAAAAAATATTTATTAAATATAAATATTCATATAATTTGTATGAAGTCAAAAGTACTTTTTATAAATGTTCAAAAACTGTTCTTTTAAAAATTCCAGCATTTCTCAAAAAATGTCAACTATTATTTTAAAATTGAAAATTAATTTTTTTTTAGAAAATTATTTAAATAAGATAAATTTTTTTTTGGAATCATAACGTTAAAATTATCCAATGGTTATTTTTTTATAATTTTCTGCTACAGTCAAATTTTTCAGGTAAAAATGAAATAACTTATAAATATTCTGTGTGTACTATGACATCATAAGGACCAAAAAGTGATATAAAAAATACTATAAATAGTATCAATGGACAAATAAAATTTTTAGCTTTAAAATAATGTTATTTTATGTTTATTTTATTAATTTTATAAATCATCTATGAATCCTCTAAAACCATTAATAACTTTTATGATTTTAAAATAAATTTTTTAAGTCTGACTCACCTTCACATAATAAAGAAAATTATTTTAATAATTTTGGACCTATAGATAAAGAAATAATGAAGACATCCTTTATTTTCGAGAATCAATGGGAAGTTATTTGGTTTTGGTTATTTTATTATATATAGTTCAAAACATATGTTTGTTAAATATTAAAAATTTACCCTCCATTTTCTTATATAAACTTCACGAGATCCCATTTATATTCACTAAAAATATGTGGATCAAGTTTTTACTTTACCATAACTAGTATATAATCCACTCAAAGCTCCCCACGTCTTGAGAATCCTCTTTTTAAGCTTTTGGAGTCATACACTCAAGTAAGGGATCTTTTCCTTTCTCCTCTTGATTAAAGTATCTTCTTTACCTTATGTATTTTATCTTAATTTTTGTATCATGGGATATGTTATTACATATCCTCCACACACCCTATTATATTTAAAAATTATTAGAGACCCCTTTCTCTATTATCAACCCATTTTATGAATTTTTATGTGATGTTGTTATGTTCTCAAAATTTTGTAAGGAATATTATCTTTCTCCCCTTTATTGAAGAATATTCTTCATTTAATTACCTTTTATTTTAAATTAATAATTTTGGGGTGTGTTTTTAAACATTACCAATACTTTCCATATGATTTATAAATTATGAGATACCCCTTTAACTCTCATTTTTCCTTACCATAAAAATTTATGTGCTCCTGTTATGCTGCCAAAATATCACTACAGGAATCCATGTTAGAGAGAATGTGTAGTGAATACCCATACCCAATTACTACCAATGGTGTTCTAATTTATACACTTATAGTAATTTTTTGGTGAATTAAATATATATATTCAACACTCCATGATCGTGTAATATAATATGATGAAAAATGAATCCATGTTTTATGATCTATGTTGCACACTTAAGAATGAGGATGAAATGTACGTGACAGGTGTGCCCTGAATTATATAGCGCTCCAATTAATTTGGTAATTTTTTTATCATCTTACATTATGTTGGGACAAGGACAAAACCTCATTATTTTATGGTACTTTGTCCATCATGATGTATTGGTAGTTAGCCTTGACCTATGTTTATGATGTAGTGTTTTAAGTTATTGCCACATTTCCCATGTTATGAATATCATGACATATAAGGTTTTATTATTCATGTTCATTTTCATACCCATTGATATGAATATTGTCTAACTTTTATTATCTTCTTAATGTTATGTTTTTTTCCATATTTGGATTTATAGATCACCCCTTTTTTATATATGTCCCCAGTTTATCCCATGCAACTTTATGTTCAAGGATTATTTTCATAATATTAAAGAAGTTTCAATAACGTTTTTGTATTCCCTATTTTATGTCGTTATGTAATATACCTAATTCAAAATGATACTAGAATTATCAATCATCTAGGTTTTATTAATTGTAGTCTTATGCAATAAATCCAGTATTAATGTGAAACAAAGAGTAGGGTTTTCATAATATAAAACCTCAAATGGGGAGTCAATGAATTTTAACATATGATCAAAATTAAACTCATAAACCTATAATGGTATCCATAACTCTTAAGTTAATCTTACTTAGATACATATACACTTCCAATGTTAATTCAGACCTCATTCCTAATATAAGATATTACCTTATACCAAAACATTTTCATTGGAAGCATGGGTTCATACTTTTACTAGTAGAATATAAAATGTGATGTCATTATTTTAGAATCCTTGTATACGGATATAATCAAATGAAATATCACTAAAATATGAACAATAATATTTTCATAGGGATTATTCATACAAAATAAAACATGAATTTCCAAACTAATAAGGGGAGGACAAGTGTGCTCTAATTATCAAGATTCACCTCATCCATTGTGATTGAAAAATCATCCCCTTTGTCTTGTGTCTTTATATGTTGGTGTGGATTACAGTCCACATTATCCCTTAGGTTATGGAATTTATTCACATAACTCCCAAAATCCGTTCACTTGAAACATTATAGTTTTCATGGTTCATTAGTTGGTATACTCTTGTTCTCTATGTCATCAACTGAACCATTAATCTCATTTCTTCCTTCATTGCCTTTATGATCCAGCTTTACACATTTAAAACACATCTCTGTTCCATTCAACCAATTCCATTTATGCATCTTCCCACATTTCTAGTATATATATGGTAGTAATTTAGTTCCACCTTTTGATTTTTCCTAAGAATTGATCTTCCTTTTCTTATCAAAACAAGTTGAATTGTCAGAATATACAATTTACATTTCTACCTTCAATGGAAGTCTAATTAATTCTTCATATATACTAATGTCACTTATAGTTATGTCCATTTGATTAATTGGTTTAAGTCCACAAAATAATTGATCAATTTTTCTTTTATGGATAGTAATTAAACTAGAATCATACCTTTCATGTCATGTAAAATGATATTCATATGTACGAAGATATTCATAATCATTTTGATTATGATTATGTAATTCCATATCCATATTTGTTTCATAATATGAGGGTAGGAACTACTAAGAAATATCCCACTAAAATCTACCCAATATATAGATTAAATTTCATCTTAGTATCTTGTTTTCTTAATAAGATTCCACCATTGATCTTATTTTGCTTCTAAATGATAAATAACCGAAATTAATTTTTAATGAATCAATCACTAAATAATGGAAAATATCATTTAATTGGTAATTATCAAATACTAAACAACTAGTGGATCAGCGAAACCACTAAAATTAGCTAGACACTGCCTCATGAAATAATAAATAGAATATTGATTCCTCATTTTATCATTTGGAAGTTTAACATGATTAATATCTTGAGAAAGTTATGTTATCATATAAACAAGACTTTTCATTATAGATACCTTAATTTTTGGTTTCTCAAGAGAAATATCATTACATTGTTTGGTGCCCTCAACATTAACTTGGTTCCTTTAAGTTCTTGTCATGGACTAAAATTAAAAATCTTGGAATAAGAAGAACTAATCATAGTGGAAAACCATAGAATCATGAAAAATAATTTTTAGGCTGTCTAAATAATGGAACCTTATATTCAATCTATGATAACTTAGGATTAACCTAAGTAATTCATGGTCATTATTTATATCCTTGAGTATGGTTCATAAAGATTTTGTGAAATTCTAAAGAATATCTCTCAGGAGTGTCAAATCAAGTGTGCATCATGTCTAGTTTTCATGCACCAGGTATAGATAGATTCGAACTCAATTCACCCTTTTTAGATTGATTACCATAGGAACCTCTATTCTAGAGCCACATCTACTTATAGTATTTCTCTAGGAACATAATTTCTTTGAAATCCTTTTCTCAACATTGCCCCAATATTCTAGGATATTTTCTTATACCAAGAATTATCCTTAGACTTATCCTTAGAGATATAAATATACATATCTCTAGAAATATACATAAGAATATCCCTTGGGATATCTCTTAAGTTTTTATAATACTAATATTCAAATATTGACTAAAAAATTCCTCTCATACCAACAATAGAGACCCCATATTTTAATATATAAATATCACATATTTATAAATGAATATTCAATACAAGTCATAAACATGCCCCTAAGGACCATAATAATTCAGAGTATATAGATACTAGTAACACAATAATCATATTTCATGAAATATCTTCAACATTTCCCACACAAATATTCTCACATTATATTCCTATTTGGCATACCCTACCTATAATGTTCATTATAAGCTGATGAAGGAAACATAAAAAAGGGTGATCTTAGATGCTCAGTAAGGGTAAACATATGAGGTAAAATATATGATCATATGAAAGTATAAGATCAGTATAAGGTTATGTGACTATAAACACAACTAACAAGATCATACCCATCCTATTATAGATCATAAAAATTAGTTAGGGAATAAAAATTTATCATTTCAGAAAACATGGTCCATAAGAGTGATAAATCATCAAAAACTCAATCATAAACCATTAGCTCATGTTAATAAATTTTGGTTCCATCATAAATATAGAAAATAATTTCATATCTCTAGGTTAACTACCTAGACCATCAACTTAGTGGATCATGACTGATCACATGTTTCCCATGGTGGATCAGGATACACATGTTTCCCATAGTGGATCAGGACACATATATTCCCCATACCAGATCAATTCCATAGAATTGTTTCCCACTAATATCTCATGAAATATAAAGATTTAAATAATAAATTAGATGGATATATAGGGACTACCCATCTCATTGTAATGTCCCTACTTTATCTGAAGGTTCATATCATTAAATTGTTTTTTTAATTCTTTATGGAGGCCCTTAATTTGAAGAAAAGAGGTTAAAGGGGGTCTAGGGGGTGTCTGGGGTGTGTTTAACGCCCAGAGCACCAAAAATGGGGAAAAAAGGCTGGGCCGCATGGTTTTCAAAATTGTGCGACCTAGAGTGCATAGCTGTGCGGCCAGTTCCAGGTCTCAGATAGTGGGAAAATGGAACATTAAAACATGATTAGTCAAATAATGTGCCTAACCATGAGAGATTCCACAAGTAAGAAGAACATGACACATGGTTGGAATATGATTTTTCCAAAAATACAACCAAACCATGTGACCCCTGCTGTGTGAGTAATTGTTTTGAAATGTTTATAACCCATTTTTATTTCTCCCTCTTCTCTCCTCTCAGGTATCTCCTCCCTCTAGAAATTTGGGGTGTTCCTCTCCTCCTCAATGGGGTTTTGATCTTGTACCACTAATTTCTCAATTGTTTTCTTTGACTTTGGAAGCTATAGAATCCTCTTGGTATGCTCTATCATCTACCCTCACCTATTTATTGTTTCCTCCCCTTCTCATTTCCATATCTTTATACAACATATATTTACCATATTTTGGTGGTTTTGCTAAATAATTTTATTTTTCCCATTTTAGGTCGAATCAACACTTTCTTATGTACATATGTAGTAATATGACCATGAGGTGGGGCATATATTATTTTCCCATCATTTCATTGATTTTTAGACATTACGTCGTTGTGCCTCCTATAAGAACCTTCCACAAAATCTTATTATCACATTTTAAAATGATTAGATTGTCATGCCATGTGCATTGAGACTATACCATTTGGAGAGACCCATGTTTAGGGTGTTCACCTTGACTTAATATACCCATTTGGGTGTTCCATAGATAATTTCAAAAGTTTCTTGATGCATCAAGTTGGGTTTCACCTAGGGTTAGTGTTTTAAATTTATAAATGGTTTAAGATGGGAGGTATACCATGGAATGGATCCCTTTGACTAAAAATATTCTTGATTCCTATTTGTTTAGCCCATGTGTGAAGGAAAATTCCATTTATTATTCCTCTTGACATAGGCTATTGCTATTAGACCAATGCTTATGCCTATTCCATAGGCCTTATTTATGATTTCTTATGATGTTTTCCTAATATTGGAAATCATTATGTATTATGTTAAATCCAAAAGATTTATACCATGTAGAATTTCTCATATTATATCATTCCATGTTAATTTCCATGTTTGGTGTTCTTTTATTGATCCATTTAAATGGTTCAAATGAATGGTGATTGTTGCACCCTAAGTCATTACCATATTTTCCTTTAAGAATAAATTTAGATTTATTAATGGCTTTGTAACACACACAATGCTCGATTTAAACAAAACACTGTTTCATAATGAATTTCACTTTTAGAGAGTGTATATATAAAATTTATATATTATATATTCAATAAAATATTTTGAAATTCATTTAATATATTCAATTGGAATAATATAAAAACAAACTCAATTTTATTCATAAAATACTAAATTTTCACAAAGAAAGTTTTACTGCCTTTTACTAGAGAACCAATTCAAAATCATAATTTTTAAACTTTTATTGATTTATTAGGTCAAAATAAAATTCATTTTTGAAAACTAAACAAATAAATTATGTCTGTGTGATTTTTTTGTTATTTTTCCATGAAGTTTCATTTTTTAGTGAATAGTTTAAAATACTGAATTTTAATTCAAAATTTCTTTTTTATTTAAATTATTTATAGGGTAAAATTAAATTTTTAATTGATTTTATAGTCATATTATTTAAAATATATATCAATTTAACCAATTTAGTTCATTTTTTATCAATTTAATGTTGAAATTGAATGCAAAAACTTATCCATTGTTTGGATATATTCTCTTTGAAAACCTGTATTGTCGTCCCACATGTGGGGAGAATTTTAAATTAATTTATTCCACTTATATGATTTGAATTTACAAAAATGGATTAAATATTTGGAATAGTAATATCTTATAATGTATAATAATACCAACTTATTTTTTTTACAAGAATATTAGTGAATTTAATTAAAATTAATTACAATGATTAAGGTTAAATTAAACACAATAAGAGACTAAACCTTAACCTTAAGGCCCAAAACAAACAATAAACATGTCCAAAAGATATTGGATGGAAATATATCTAACCAATCCTATATTTTCCTAGAATTGGATCCATAATTTGATCCACTTGCAACATGAAAAATATGGTAGGAATTCCATTGTCAAAATATCAAAAGAGTGACACCCACCTCCAATATAAAAGGAAACCACTAGTCTTCATTCCCCACACCTCTCAAACAACATAGTATCATCCAATATCTTCCCAATTCACTTTCAAAAATCCCTACCATTGATATTGAATCCTCAATTTGGTCATGAATCATTCAAAGTAATCCCATTGGAATAAACCAAAAGGGGTTACCCGATTTTTATTAAAGCTCTTTCCAACGATCTATTTTCTTTCATTTAATTTTCCACAACGTAAAATATTCATATTCTATGTTCATATAATAAAACCAGAATCCTAAACATATAATTTTTTTTTATTAAGTTATTTATCTATATTCCAAGACACTTTTATCTAATGGGTAACAAACATATTGTTTATGTGAACAATGAACTACCGCCTCACAAAATGAAGATTTTTCGTTCTTCCTTTACCACCTATCATAGTGGTCATTATGATGGAAAATGTACTAATATATTATATATATGGTATTTATAATATATTAATTCTGATTTAATTATTTTATAACACATACATCTATACATTTCATTTTTCATAAATATGATAGCACCACTTGTGGAAGTGTGGACTGCCACCCCCTCAATGCGATGTGATTCATTCAAGTTATAAATGGAACATATTGAAGATGATATTAATAAAAATATATGAAATATATTACATATATATGTCCCTATAATTATAATATAAATTTTTATACATATCATTTACTTATAATTATTTTAAAATACAATAATGAAATGAAAGTAGCATTAAAACGTACATACAACATACTGTCTCTGCGAATGATGCATTCCATTTCCTACCTCAAATTATTATATATTATTATAAATACATATATAGTAGTTATATATTATAATTAATTTCCTGTTTAAATTCTTTAGATGATTAAAACATGACCTAATTAATGATAACAATAAGTAACAAGCTAAAACTTACTCGAGAAAAATGGGCATTTAACACCCAAAATAGTGAAATTAATAAAGTTGTTTTTAAAAAATAGGTAATGAGATATTATAATAAGTTAATATGTGGTATTATAAAAGTTATTATGGTTATGATATTAGTAAGTAACCTATTATAAAACACTATAAATGAGGCTAAATACCATACACAAAAATAGAAGGATAAGGAAAGGGATTCTTCTCTCACTTTTCATTCCATGAGGCATAAATCATTTAAAATATTTACCTCCTTTGTGTGAAGTATATACTGAAAATTTTGATATATTATATCATGAATTTTTTTATCTTCATGTTATTATAATTTTTACTTTGAATTTTTACACCCAAGGGGTTTATCATGAAAATTACCAAGTGGTAAACATTATTTTTGTTTTCCCAATTCTATTGTGATTTTCAATTGTCTATTTAGACAATAAATTTATTGCATCATTTATCATTATATATTTCATTAATTATTTGGTGTTTTATATTATTATATTCTAAATTTTATACCATATTACATGTAGTTTTTACTTTGAATTTATTTTGATTAACTGGTGAATTACTGATAAATCTGTATTTATCACTCAATACAATTATTTGATAAGGCATATTATTTATTTTTAGTATCCAGCATGTGGAATGATTTGGACTAGTAGTGATGGGTATATACCATTATTTATATATCACTCGATATGTTGATAGGTTCTCATGACCAAAATAAGTAGTCTGAATTAGATGGGTTTCTATCTGTGGTTTTAAACCATCTTGTGAAAGGTCTTGATGGTATATGTTTTCATGTGCCTTACACCTAATACCCAATAATTAAGCATTTACATCATTTAGATTTATTTATTATTTATCCATGATATTTTGTGTCAAAATATATATGAATGTAATTCATTATCATTTTATTAATTTATGGCAATCCTTTCAGTTTCTTACCTTTCCATTTTAATTATTCCTTGTCTAGTTTTGTAAATACACAGTGTGGTCCATTATTTACCTTTACATATAGATTGATTCATTATTTTTTTATTTTATTTACCCTTATTGATAATTTAATCTCACCCATATTATGTTTCATTCCACATTTTATGAACAAGATAACATTGAATAATGTTTCAAGGATGTTGTCTATTTCAGTTTATTGTGTAACATGTTTTTTTTCCAATTGTATTATGGGTATCATGTATGTAATCGAGATTTCTAAGATAGAAAAAATGATCATTACTTAATGATTTTATTCCTTCCAATCATTCCAATGTAATAAAATAATGCATTGGCTTCGGGTATCTTGGGTGAGGGAATTATAGTTTGTATCAAAGGAATTTTATCAACAACCTTGGAAACTAGATTTTGAAAACATAGATTAGACAAATTTAACATAAGATAGTCTTTGAGGATGATTATAGAAGAAAATATTTTAATTTTGGAATGGTATTTATTATGTGGGTATTCCTAGAAATACATCTATGTATGGATACTACAAGTGGATGTGGTTCTAGCACAGACATACATTGGATTGATAACATCAACAAGGTGTTCCGAGCCGAACTTGAGGTAACATGGTGCATAAATATGAGACTTACTATGCACCTAGTTTGAAACTCATAGGGGATATTCTTAGTATAATAAAAAATTTATTTACCTATCATTGTGATGTATTTAAAAGTAAAGACGCCCTAATGTAACCAATGTTTATAATTATAAGATTTACGATGAATAAATTTATGTTATGGGCTATACCATATTTAGAATTATATATTATGATATAATCTAGTGTATTCCATTATTTATAAATAGTTATTTGTAGGATTAATGGTATCAATATTCCTGAAAAATGTAGGGAATTCCCTCCTGAGGAAAACAATATGGATGATATTGGAATGAATAAAATTATGGAGGTTATAGGGTAACTAAATCTGGTTATAAAAAATAACCTTTACCAAATGCAGAAACCTATTCCACAAAGAGAATCTCTTATATTGGATCACATTATGTGATATAATCCACATAATTTTTTCAGAATAATAATCCAATTGTGTCTGAGTAATGGATTAAGTTCCTAAAGAAGAAATTTATAGCCTTAGGATGAAGCAAAAAGAATAAGGTTACACTTACAGTCTATTTTCTCTAAATTGATGTTTATTAGTGGTGTAATCTCATCCAGAACACTATGGAGGAAGAAGAAATTTAATGTATAGAATAGATAAAATTCAAGGAGACATTCTTAGATAATTACCACCTCATGATAAAAAAATGAGATGAAGGGAAGGATCCTTAGTGTAAATAAAAAGTAAGAAGAGAGTGTTCCATATTATGAAGTTACCTTCAAAAGCTTATCATGTATTGAATCAAATTATATATGAATCACAAAATGAAATATAGAACACTTATTTTATGGTCTTCGACCAAATATTCGAAGGGTGTTGTTTTCTCATAAATTTTCACCATATGATGAAATAGTTTTATTTACCATTAATATATAGAAATAATTTTCTAGAATAAATATATTAAAAGAAAACCAAGATGAGAAGAGTACATCTGAGCACTACTAGAAAGGGAATACAAAGAAGAAGAATATGTTTGAGAGATTCCCATCTTGTAAAAAATGTGGGAAAATAACGTTGGGAAATGTTTTAAGATACTGAGAGTTTTCTATAAATGTGGAGATAAGGGTCACCATGCTCATGAATACAAAGGTAAAAACTTGATCAATGAAGTCCAATGTTATAATTATGAGGAAATAGGACACTATATGAAAAATTTCCCTAAACATAAGGGGAATCTACCATAGAAGCGACTGAGTGGAAATGACCAAGCTTATGAGATCACTACAACAGAGGTAGAAGTATGAAATGATGTGGTGAAAGTTAAATTAATCATATATTCAAATTTATCCAATTAATTATTTGATTTTGGATCATCAAACCATTTTATATCTACCTATTTTTCAATGAAAAGTATACATTTCCCCTTTGATTTAATATGAGGTTTTCTTTAAAAAAATCCTAAGGGCAGTATCATTGCAATAAAGATGTGACATGAAATCCCAATTATGACACAAAAACATGCTTTATGTTCTAGCCTTATCATAATACCTATGGTTTAATTTGATATAATCCTCAATATGTACTGTCTCTCAAAATATGATGCCAATAATTTTTGCAAGAGAAAGGAAGTTATGATTTGTGAGGAAAATTTTGAATCCCATATATTTAGATAAGAAGTTTCCTCACATTATTTTTATATATATCCAACCCAATTAGCTCTACTAAATGAAGTTCTTTGGAAAGAAGAGAAAATAAGCTCTAGTTATGAAGAAGGTAATCTTCAAATTGAGGCTGTATCAATTGTTTATGAATTCATTGACGTATTTTCTATGGATTTACCTAGACATATCTTGGACTGTGAGGTTGAATTATTTGTTGATTAAATCCCTAATTAAAGTCCAATATCAAATACTCTCTATAGAATGTACATATTTGAATTAGGGTATTAGAGGAAATAACTAGAGGATTTGGGTAATAATGGATTTATTCGACCTAGTATTTCCTCATGGGGAGAACATGTCTTCTTCATTAAAAATAATCATGAGACAAAGGCGATGACTTGATATACTCAAGGTTCATGGTTTATAAATACAATAAAAAATAGGGGAAGAAAATACAGTGGCAGATGCATTGATTAGGAATGATCATGGAGTTCTAATGAAAATGTGGATTGATAAGGATCCTATGTTCATGGATCTAGTAAATATATATGGGAATTTAGAAGGAAGGGGAGCCATCAATCATCTTTAAAATGATTTCAAAACAATATTTATTATAGAGGATAATGAATTCTCAATTCGATGATTAAGACTCTTAGAAGAAGATCAAATATGTGAATGAAGGGAAATTAGTAGACATTGTAAGTGAATATGGTAATCTAAAATTTACAAATATTCCATATATTCCTGAGATAAAAAGAGAGTTTTTGGATGATTCTCATTAATCTAATTTCTCTATGCACCATGGTAACACAAAGATGTATAGGGATGTGATTGAAAACTTTTTCTAGGATGAAATAATGAGGGAAATTATTTATTATGTGTCCAAATGTTTGGTTGTTCAACAAGTGAAATATTTTAGATGTCATCCTAAAATATTCCAATAACCACTTCCTAATATTGTGTGGAAATGAGATGAAAGTACTATGGAATTTTTCATGGGACTTTAAAAGACTCTTAGAAAGAATAATGTAATATGGGTTATCACTGATTTCCTAACCAAATATGAACTTGTCTTTTATATAAGAGAAGGCCTTCCACTTTAGTACCTATCAAGGTTCTTTATTAATGATTTTATAATAATTCATGGTGAACCTCTATCAATTGTCCCCAATTGAGACCCCCTCTTTACATCAAACTTCTAGAAGTGTCTTTAGAAGGATCTTGAAACCAAGATTCATTTGAGTATCACCTACCATCCTCAAACATATGGATAGTCTAAAAGAATAATTCAAACAATAAAAGATATGTTGAGTTTATTCTCATTTGATTTTCAAGACATGTGGGATCAATACTTACCTTTGGTGAAATTTTCCTATAATAATAGTTTCATTCACGTATTCAAATAGAATCATATAAAGAATTATATGAGAAGATGTGTCATACTGCAACTTATTGGAATGATTTTGGAGAAGGGAAAATCGTAGGCCAAGAATTTTTTGAAGAGATGAGGACAAGGGTGAAGGTTATTTAGGCTCATATCAAAACATATCAAAGTAGGAAAAAGAGTTATATCAATAATTAGAGAAAAAATTTGGAATTAAATTTGGGGGATCATGTTTTATTGAAGTTATATCCATGGAAGGGTGTTATCAAGTTTAGTAAGAATGGGAAACTGAGTCCCAGGTACATTAGAACCTTCAAGATTCTATAAATACTTGGAGCTATTATATATCGTTTGTCAATGTTGTCAAATCTTTCAAAATTACATGATGTGTTCCATATATCTATGCTAAAGATGTAAATGACTGTACCAAAACTTTTCCTCACATATAATGAAATAGTGTTGGAACCTGAATATTATTACAATGATTAACCTATCCATTTTCTTGATACTGTATATCATGTGTTTAGAAATAGGATGACTCGTCTGGTAAAGGCACTCTGGAGAAATAAAAAAATGGAAGAAGCAACATGGGAACCATAGGATTTTATGAAGAATAACTGCCCACAAATTTTATTATGAAGGTATTAGCCCATAAATTTCATGGAATAAATTTTTTTTATGAGGGATAAATGTAGAACCCCAAGACTTCACAATATTTCCCTTTTAGAGTAAATTTAGTTTTATTAATGGATCTGGAACACACAAAACTCCAAATTTAACAGAACACTAATTTTTCATGTTTAGGAATTTTAGATATTGTATATAGAAAATTAATATAATATATATTCAATAAAACAATTTAAAATTAATTTAATATATTTGATAAGAATTATATAAAAACAAACTCAATTTTACTCATAAATACTATATTTTCATAAAACGAGTTTTACTTCCTTTTACTAGAGAACTAATTTTAAATCAAATTTTTGAAACTTATTTTATTTAATATATCAAAATAAAATTTATTTTTGAAATAAAAAAATCAAAATTTATGTTAGGTTACTTTTTTGGTAATTTTCCATGAAGTTCCATCTTTTTATTGAATAGTTTAAAATGCTGAATTTTAATTCAAAACTGATTTTCAAATAAGTTATTTACAGAGTTCATTTAAATTTTTTATTGATTTTATTGTTATGTTATATAAAATATATTTCCATTAATCCAATTTAGTTCATTGGTATAAATTTGACATTGAAATTTAGTGTAAAAACATATAAATCTTTTGGACTTTTTTACTTTAAAAAAACCCTCATTATCGTCCCGCCTATAGGATGAATTTTAAATTAATTTTTTTTCGGCTTCATTGATTTGAATTTTAAAAAATGGATTCCAAATTTGGAATCATAATAATTTATAATGTCTAATAATAAAAACATAACTCTTTAACAAAAATATTAGTGAATTTAATTAAAAATTAATTATTACGATTAAGGTTAAATTAAACTTAAAAAGGTACTCGACCTTATCCTTATGTCCAAAAACGACCTATAAACATTTAAAAAATATATATTCTGGAAAAATATAGGCACTACACTCTATTTTATATAATTTATTCTATCATTTAATCCACTTGAAACCTGAAAAAACTTGGTAGGAATTCCATTGTCAAAATATTACAAGAGTGTCACTCCTCCTCCACTATAAAAGGACACCACTTCTCCTCATTCCTCATTCCTCTAAAACCACATATTATGAGACAGTATATGAAAAATTAACTTAAAAAATCCATAACCTATACCTTTAATCCTCCATTTGAGCAATAATACTTCCAAGGAAGCCCTTTGGTATAAACCAAAAGGAGTTACCTGATTTTGAATGCAGCGGTTTCCAATGATCTCTTTCCTTTCATTTAATTTTACACCACCTCAAATATTATTCCTACATGTTAATATAATAAAAAAGTTATCCGAAATATCCTAATATGTATTTATATTAATGGTTTGACATACACTCACACACACTTCCATCAAATGGTTAACGAACATACTGTTTATGTGCACAATGAACTACCGCCTAATGAAGTGATGACAGTTCGTTCTTCCTTTACCAGCCATCATGATGATGATTATGATGGAAAATATAATTAAATATTATATATATGATATTTATAATATCTTGGTTATTATTTAATTATTTTGTAACACATAACTTTATACATTCCATTTTTTTTGAATATGATAACATCGTTGTGGATGTGTGGACTACTGCCCTGAATGTGATGTGATCCATTCACATTATACATGGAACTTATTAAATATGATATTAATAAAAATCTATGAAATATATTAAATATAAATGATACTATAATTATAATATACATTTATATCTATATATAATTTACATTTCATTCATTTAAAATACGATGATGAAATGAATGTAGCATTCATGCGTATGTACAACCTACCTTCTCCATGAATGGTGCATTCCATTTCCTATATCCAATTATTATAGATTATGATAAATACATATATAATGATTATATATATTAATTAATTACTGTTTTACATTATTTATATGATTATACCATGATCTAATTAACGAGATCAACATGTAACAAGTTAAAACTTACTCGAAAAAACTGGGGAATTAACATCCGAAATAGTAAAATTAATGACGTTTTTTTAACAAAATGTTAATGAGATGTTATAAGAAGTTCATATATGGTATTATAAACATTAACATGGCTATGATATTAGTTATTATTATATTTTAAACCACTATATAGGAGTCTAAATTCCACAAAACAAAATTTAAGGATAAAGTAAGGGATTCTTGTCTCACTTTTCTTTCTGTGAGGCATACGTCATTTAAAATGCCTGCCTATTTTGTGGGGTGTATATACATCCCATTTTGATATATTATATCAAGAATTATTTTATTTTCATGGTATTATAATTTTCATTTTGAATTTAGACTCCCAATGGTTTTACCAAGAAAACTACCTAGTGTTAAAAATTATTTTTGTAATCTCACATTATGTTGTAATTGTAAAATTTTTCATTGGAAAATAATTTTAGTTTAATAATCTATCATAAAATATTTCATTAATTATTGGGTTATTGAGATTATTATTTCCTATAACATATACCATATTATATATAGTATTTACATTGAAAGTTATTTGATTAACCGGGGAATTATTGATAAATATGTTTTTCTCTTTAAATACGGTTATTTGATAAGGGATATTATTTATTTTTATTATTAAATATGAGTAATTATTTGAAATTCCAAAGAAGGGTGGGGCCCAAAAATTATATATCCCCTCGATGTGTTGACAAGTTCTCATTAAATGAATATATTGGCCAAATTAAAAGGGTTTCTTTTGTGATTTTAAACTATCTTGTGAATGGTCTTGACATTATAGGTTTTCATATGCCTTAGACATGAAGTTAAATAATTAATACTTTACATCATTTAGATTTGGTTATTATTTTTCCATGAGATTTTCCATTGACATATCTATGGATGTAATTCATTCTCATTTTATTGATTTATGGTATGCATTTTCATTTCTTACCTTTCCATATTAATTATGCCCTATCTTGTTGTGTAAATGGAAAGTGTGTTCAGTTATATAACTTTACATATATATAGATTCATTATTTCTTCTGTTATATTTACCCTTACTTATCATTTGAGATCACCCTTGTTATATTTCATTCCCTAGGCTACTAAGAAGAGAACTTTGAACAATATTTAAGGATGTATTTTATTTACATTTGTTGTGTAAAATGTTTAATTATTTTTACCAATGTATTATGAGTATCATGTATGTAATATAACTTTCTATGACTTCTAAACTAATTGGTATTTCAATATTTGATTCCTTGTAATCATGCCAATGTAATAAAATAGTGCACCGACTATGGGCCTCTGGGGTTGGGGCGTTACAATGATACTTGTTCATGATTCATATTTTAAGATATTGGAATGTCCTAGATGGAATAAAAAGGGAGGCATCTGGATTCCATATGCCTTGATCATATTTTATTGCTTATATTGTTTGGTTTATTCTTATACCCTTATTTAGTAGCTTGAACTATATGAATAGCCTTGGTAACATTGTTAACCTATGCTATTGATTTTCATGTGATGACATCAAATTGTTTAAAGCTTATGCCACATAGCTTATGCATAATACCATGTCTTATCCCATTTAATGATTATTAACATGATATAGGATATGTGAAATTTCTATTTCACTTGAATTTAATATCTTGTTTAAATGGAAAAAATGTGGTGTTTAGATGAGAATTATTGTCATGTAGTTATATATTTACATTTCATTGAGATGAATATTGATGTTTTCCTTGTGGGTTTCCTTAGACACTTGGTTCACTTGACACAGGCTTAGAGATAACATGGGTTTTTCATTAAGGACTCATTGATACACTAATGTGATCGATGGATTATGACCTGATGCGCCAGAAGAGATGCTTTGGATTTATAGTAAAGGGATGTTTGGGTGGTTCATTATACTCCTAGATGATACCGATTTCTTAGGGGAGCAACTATGGGAGGAACTTTTGGCCAGATGGCTTTGCCATGCCTTGGGTGATACATGGTCCCCTTTGTGAAAGAATTAGGATGGACTCATAAGTCACCATGCCTCATAGTGATGTAAGATACTCCATATGGATCGCCTTGAATTGACTCGGTGGTATTAGATTATCATATGTTCGTATTGTGATACTTGGTATTTTTTAGATTTTGTTGGATGGGCATGAGACTCCACCTTTGGAATGTTTTTGGATTGTATGATTGAGTTTCATTCTTGATTTATTGATTATTCTTATGAGATGGGTCCTTTATTTTTAGTTTGATCCTACTTATCCACTTGTGGTGTTTCCCCATTTCTTACTAGAACTTTAAATATGACACGTGGATTAGACCCCAATCCAAAGAATAATCTTGTGGGTATGGCTTACTTAGTTTTATGTTTTACTATTGGACCTTGTATATATGATCTTCCTTACAACAGTATACTTTTCAAACATATAACATAGTCCAAAGCATGTGGTATGTGATGGGTCACCATTTAGGAACCTGAATAGAGTTTTAGTTTATTTATTTACTATTATTGATATATTATATCTTAAACACTACCACATATTTATAGAATGAAATGGAATGGTATAGACACCATGGGTGCTGGCCAACTGAATTTATATCTCACACCCTACTCAGGCACCGTTCGGTATATGAGAAGATTTTATGCTCATAGGTACATATGAAGGGAAGCATACTACTTCTAATATTTCATAACCTTGCTGTTTAGGATGGAGATTTGGGGGTAGAGGACTAAGCTTGAGATGCTATTGTAGCAGTTTTTTGGATCTTTTGTAGTTTTTTATATCATGAAGCATATTATTATACCCCTGTTTCCAATTCACTCTAATTTTTTATAAACTCTTGACATTACATCATCATTTTTGTATCTATTATTTATTATCTTCATATTCTTTCTATTAACTTATGTGTCATGGTTTATTTCCAATGAAGTCTATTATATGTATCACTACGCTATGTATTATTATTTGTTTAATGTTCTTCATACTCAATATATAATGGAATAGTCTCCCAAAAAATTCACCCAAGGCCCTCACTTCTAGTCAGAAGCCTCTGTAATTTGTGGATATTCTCTTGAGGTCATGTGACAACCATCTTGGGGCCCAATTCAGTGGCACTCAAGGTGAGATGAAAAAAAGTGGCATGAGAGATACTTTTTCATTTATCATACTATTTGGGATTATAAAAGAGACTAGGATATAGGTATTTGGATTTGGACTTGTCTTGGACATAGCTAACCCATGTAAAATGGAAATCCAAATTTCTTAGGCTGGGAATTGGAGTTATTTGTTATGTCACTATTGATTGATATGATTTTGTTGTTGGGTGACACACCTGTTTTATGCTATTAATGAAATTGATATTATTGAGCTGATGGTTTCTTTTTATTTCACCCAAGGAAATGAGGGAATAATATTAAATTAATCATACCAGGCACTATACGAAATGAATTGACATGCATTATTCCATACCACATCAGCTTTCCAGTTGGTATTTCATGATTGCATGTGATTATTAATAGTGCTATGTAGCACTATTTTGGTACAATGATATAAGTGTTCTAAATTTTACATGTAGGGTTATGTTATGGTTTGGGTTATGTGGTGTCATGACCCGACCCTAGTTGGGGCTCGAGCCGCAACTACCGCAAGCCCACCTCCATAGGTATGGGGTTGGCGATAAGCGCTAAAGGCACACCAAACCTAGGGAGGCCTTTTCCTAAGAACCTATATACTTGCACACATCCAAATCAAGGAAAAAATGCATAGAAAAAGAAGAAAAATTTGAAACTAATGTAATGTAACATAAAAATAAAAGAACCTCTAGTCATTAAAAAGGTATGGTAGTGAATATTGAAATGTAAAGGGGAAAACACGTGCCCACACCAAAAACCAGTTCCAACCACAAGAAAACTGAAAAAGATTAATAGCCGAGAGAGCCTTTCTCCTGTATCCCTACTCCAACCACTATACGTAGTCCACACAACCCATATCCCTAAGCTCCCCTAAGAACATGATCGACATGTCCGTCATCTACAAAATACATGACACGTTTTGGGAAAAGCCCATTTAGGGGTGCATATATACATACCCAGTAGAATTCTATGAAAATATGAAGGGGGAGTAGTAGGAGATACAACCAAAGATAACCAGTATATGAAACAAGGAATAATAAAATAGAATAGAAAGAGTGAAACTCAAACGAACAAGAGTGTCAATGTAGGATCATCCAAACACAAGGAGCTTCAAAGGGTGGGGATTTAAACCCCCCATAGAGTCTTGGATACCTATAGATGGATAGTAGACCCATATTACTATGAGAATATTGACATAGAAAGCATGTGGCATACCCCGCACACGCATATCTTCACCTCTCTTAGAAGGAGAGTAACCAAGACCCAAGGAGTGGGGTTCTATAATTGGATATATATATATATGCGTGTGCTTAGTCAAAGAATCACAAATGAGAGACTAAGGGGATATCCATCTCAAAGATCAGCCCAAAAGATGAGTAGCCAATAGTTCCAAGGTAGAGTCATCTGTGATGCCCAAAACCTCAAGTGTCATCCTAGGAGTTCAAGTCAAAGGGGCTCAAATCACCACACCTTGACAATTTCCTCTTTGTGCGGCACTGACTCACCTGCATAGTTTTAGGTCACAACATAAGAATGCATCTTAGGGGGGGAATCATCTTTCTCATGAGACCATAGGTAAGTTGAATCACACCTCACCGCTGTGTTGCATAGTCGATGGTCTTATCTAGATGGTCTAGAGGGACTACACTACCTAGCCCAACAGGAGGGCCATCCTAGAAGCTCATCAGAAACTACACTACCTATACCTACTGAATGGTAAACCTAGAATCATTGGGGATTACATTGCGATGATCTAAAGGGAGGGTCAGCTGGAAAATTCATTGGGAACTGTACTACCTAGCCCTATTGGAGGGTCATCTTGGAAGGTTGTTGGGGACTATACTACCCAACCCAGAATCATTCTAGTAATCTGGTTTGATTGCTACCTTTATTGGGTGTTGTCTCTATATGTTCGAAACCCATAAAATCCAAATCATATCTCTAAATACACTTCCAATTTCACTATCAAATTCTAAGTGAAAAACAATCAATATAGGCATCTCAGGAGCAGAAATCCAATTTCAATCGAAGGAGATACATATGATTGAAGATTACTCACGGGAGATCAAACACTACATGGAGTATGAGGGGCCCACATTGCGTGTGGCCCCTATCTAGTACCTGGATGTGTCTTGGGCCGGACAGAAGTCTCGTCCCATGTAGTAGTGCATGCCGTGTAGTTGGACAACATGGTGTGTTCCGTTTATCTGGGGACTAGGGCCATGTCTGTTGTTTGTGTTATGGTACTCAAAAACCGTGTTTGTATACTCTAGTACATAGCCTTTTGGCCCGCATGGGATGCTACCTATGTGGCCAATCCATGTGTGTGTGCTCATCACATAATTTGTGCCTAGCTGTGTGTTCCGTCACATATCTAACCTCACATGGAAAGGTAATACATGACATTTCAATGGGAGTACACGCCATTTCATCCTTATCTTTTCCCAAACCCTAGCGTCGCTACAGAGGGAAGCAACACACCTAGTATTCTTCACTGAACAAATTGTGTAGTCTAGATTTTTCTAGAAACCCAATAGTTTCTTCAATCCCAATAGCCACTTATGAATCTTCTTTAACCACAGTCCGATGATCCTGATTTCACTCCGAAATATTTAGGTCTATCCAAAGAATGTGTGATCTATTCACCGTTCATCGCAAATCGATCTCGTTAAAAAATGAGGGTGTGGATGGATCTTCTGCACATTTTCGTGACTTTTTCTAATCATATTGATGTGAAATATACAAATTCTTCATCCTCACATCACTCCATTTCCAGATCTATGCCTTTATTATGTTTTTTTGTGTTTCCATGATTCCACCTCAATTCCAAGTGCTCGATCAAGCTCAGGTTTCCTGGAAATATTCTAAACATGATCTATAGGGATTCCACAGCGAGGAACATGAATAAACGAGAGGGAAAAGGCACCATTAAACAATTCTTGGATCATTTTTCAAGTGTTATTGGCCAAAGATCAATAATAGGAATCCATATTATATGAAAAAATAATAAAAATAACGTTCTTAGTTATCAGTATCAGGAAAAGGGGTTTATATTGATGAATCAAGTTATAAAAATCTTAATCATTTAATCCAAGGCATGAAAAAACAAAATATGAGTCCTACCTCTTGTTTGGTATGATCTTTGGTGAATAATGCAGTTACTAATGGCCGAGGAGGATCCGTTGCATCTTGATCCATCGAGTTCTAGGGATTTTTTCTTCATTATTCATTCATCATTTGCTAATGGGAATGGAGAGGGGTGGAAGTTTTCATTGGTGAAAACATGGCTCTGAAGCTCCAAACCCCTTAAACATGTATTAAAAAATATTTTTTAGGTTTAAAGGAAATTATGTAATTAAATAAATTAGTTCATTTAATCACATAAATGCACCTCCACGAGGGGTATGAGTGTCCCGTGCCGACTCAATTTATGTCGTGCATAGGGAAAAAACCACATTCAAGACCCAAATATGGGCTCAAATTTTTGTTATAATCAACTATTTAAGTGTGATCCCATTTCTTCAATTAATTTCACATGTAAAATATAAAATATATTTATTATTTTGATAAAATTAATTCTGGGAACACAGGGCCATGTAATCCCACTTCGTCTCAGCACCTAGCTCTAAAAAAATATTTTGAAATATTTCAAAGTCATATAAGAAAAAATGTGGTCTCTACATAATTCCATCCTTCAAGATTGTTTTCCAAAAAAAATTAAACAAACAACTTGGGATACTGAGCCCACATCTGGCACTCCTACTCCCTGGAACTCTCCTACACATCTTTGTGCCACCACAACACTCGAACTAGAGGGATGTATCATCCCCATATGTTCCAATCATGTTGGTCCTCGATCTCCATTAGTTTCTCTTCAAAGGTGGCTCTATCCTCAATGTAAAAATCACCATAGTCAATGTTGTGTGTGTGGTCATGCATGTATCTCCTCAGATGCGACATGTGAAAGACGTAGTACACCCACTTTAGCTTTGGGGGTAAGACAAGGTGGTAGGAAATCTCTCCAACCCTTCGTGTGATATCGAACAGCCTAATGAACCACATTAATATCATTTTTCCTAGACTGAACCTCTACATTCTATGTCTTGGTGATACTCTCAAGAAGACGTATTCTCCCTGCATGAACTCCAAGGGCCTACGACGACAATCTGCATATGACTTATGTCTTCTCTAGGTTATCTTTGTCCAATCATGGATGACCTTCACCTTATCTATCATCACCGGCACCAATTCCAGGCCCATAAGAGATGACTCTCCAATCTACATCCAGCACAAAGGTGACTTGAAGGGTCTCCCATATAGGGTCTCAAAAGTTATCATGCCGATAGTGAAATGGTAACTGTTGTTGTATGTAAACTAGACCAATTGTAAGTGATCCTCCAAGCTCTAGACAAAATCCAATACACACACTCTTATCATATCTTGTAGGACCAGGACAGTGCACTCTTTCTTCCAATCGATTTCGGGGTGAAAGGTTATACTCATCCAAAACTGGGTCTCGAATACCTCATGCTGGACTCTCCTCAATCATGACATAAACCAAGCGTCACGGTTAGAGACAATAGTTGAGGTTACCCTGTGAAGTTGGATGATCTCTCATATGTACAGATTCTCTAAACTCCCCAACAAACTCTTATCCCAAATAGCATAAAAGTGCACTGACTACGTGACTCGGTCTAATATCACCCAGATGGTGTCGTGGACCTTTACTTTGTGTGGAATCCCTATGATGAAGTTCATAGATATGTCATTCAATTTCCAATCTGGTTTATCAAGAGGCTGCAAAAAACCTGTTGGGACCTGGTGCTTAGTTTTAACCTACTGATAGGTAAGGCATCATGAGATGAACTCAGATACAATTAATCTCATTCTAAACCACCAAAAATACCACTAATAATCCCTATACATCTTCCCCACACTATGAATTAAAACTAGGGGAGAAGTGTGGAACTCCTACATCACTTCCTCCTGCATCACAACTGGAATCATTGTTCTCCCATGGAACAAGATCTCATTTTCCCTCCTTCAGAATATCCATATAGTGCATCACATGTGGATAAATAATCACACATAACCTCATATTAAATGTCTAATAACTGAGACACCTTCACAAGCTCAAGGATATTAGGAGTCAAGACAATAAACTGTAGGAAAATTCTACCCTCCTACTCTATTAGGGTTAACTAGAGGGAAGCTAACTACTCAAAATCATCCAGCACTAGGCGAGCCTGTGACTTCATACTAAGTACATATTATATAAATTTTAACTTCCATGGAGTATAGAATATCTAAAATTTGTAGTCCTATAGGAACTCTAACTAGTGTTGATGCCTTAGGTTTAGGTCACTCTTAGTGAAGACATACAAGAGAATCTAGAGGTTTGAGTAAACCAAAAAGTGATCTACTAGAAGGTAGTTCCTATAAATCCTCAAACCAAAGACTACCTCTATTATCTCTAGATCATGAGTCACATATTTCTGCTAATGGGGTCTCAACTGCCTTGACCCATATGTAATGACTATCTTCCGTTTCATCTGCACACAGTAGATCCCAACTCCAGAGGCGTCACTATATATTATGAACTCAACTCCTTCCTCTAGTATCAACAAAACTGGATTGGTCGTCATCCTCTTACTCAAATCCTCAAATACCTTCTAGAATTTCTCAGATTAGGTAAAAAACTATCTCTTTCATGTTAAAGTGGGAAATGGGGCTGTGATCCAAGAGAAGTATTCCACAAATCTTTTGTAGCACACCACCAAGCCAAGAAATCTCTACACCTCTAACACATTCTTGGGTATGTCCTAAGATAGCACTGCATCAATATTCACTAGATCTACGACTAAAACATGCTCAGAAATTATATTCCCTAGATAGTGAACCTGTTGCATCTAAAACTGGCATTTTGAGATTTTTTCATAATGATGGGGATCTCTAAGTAGATCAAGGACCCTCATCAAGTGCTATGCATCCTCCTCCTTTGTTGCAGAGTAGAAGAGTATGTCTCTGATGAAGACAATGGAAACATTTTCCATGTTTGGTTGGAAGATCTATTTCATCAATGCCATGAAAATGAAGGTGGAATTTGTCACACCAACGGGAGTCACTAGGAACTCATGGTGTCTATAACAACAACAACAAAGGCAACTTCAGAATATCAGACTCATGAATCCAAATCTAGTGGAAGACAGATCTAAGATATATTTCGGATAACCATCTTGAACCTCGTGATTGATTGAATAGGTCGTTAATCCTAAAAAAGGGTTACTTATTCTCAATCATGGCCAGATTTATGCAATGATAATCCATGCAAAGCAACAAGCTCCTGTCTTCCTTATTCACAAAAAGAAACTAGATCCTCCAATGGGGACACACTGGGTATCACGAAACCTTTATCATGAAGGTCTTCTAACTATAACCTTAGATCCTAGAGTGTAGTGTGTGTCATCTGATATACTTATGAAGAAATCAGGTCTATCCATGCTTGCAAGTAAATGAAAAAAAATCGAACTCCCACCTCGTCGGTAGTCCCAAAATATTTTATAGAAATATGTACATATTATCCTGTCCAACTGATGGGATCCAGACACCCAAAGAGACTACTAAACCAAGGTTCATACGTTCTAGCTAATGGGTAATGGTATGTAACCACTTTCTCATAGCACCCAGTCATCCTTCTATGAGGTCAATCTTTCCAAAAAAGAAGAACCTCGTCCCATCAGCATGCCGTCATCACGATAATCTCTATTGATATTCAATCTGAGCTCAAATAATGTAAATACAATAGGTTCCCATGATTATGTCATAGGTTTTGTATTATGATGACTTATAGGATCCACCTAAACCTCTATCCTCCAAGAGATAGCTTGCACTGACAATAGATGAATGATAAGGAAGAAGCGTTCCTTGTAGGAACCTCAAGTAATAGTATTTATGCTAGCATCTACACCGAGAGCTCCAACTCCCACACAAAGAGCTTTGAGACAAAATATTGTTTAGAAACCTTTTCTACGAATGCTTCAGAATAATAGAGTAAACATATATAATAACATGAATCATATCACGTGTCGTCGAGTCATAGACATTCATAGCCTGCACGTGTCTTCGGCCCCAACCTCCATCTCCCTACGACTGATGTGGGCCACTTGGTAGTGGTAGGTGAACCTTAAAACATTTCCCCCCACCTACAGCTCCTCCCTATCCCCTGCTAGCTCCACCTCCCTCGGGACCACCATATCCCCACCTGGGAGATCCCAGATCACAACACCGCATCTATCATGGCGGTCCATATGCTGCCTCCCTAGGATTATTAGTATGCATGGTTAGGTAGTCCAAGGCTATGTGACCTCTGTAACTCCCTAACCCTAGTTATCCATAGTTGGTGAATTATTTTAATACATTGGAATGATTACAAGGAATCAAGTTCGAATGACTGATTAGTTTATGAGTCTTGGAAAATAGATTACATACTTGAACATCACATAACACATTCTAACATAAAACACAACATAAATAATCTTATTAGAATTCCATTATTCCCCAATACTCACTGTGAATATCAATCATAATACACTTCTTGGCTTCCGAAAAAAATAAATCATAATATCGGGGTGAGCTCAGATGTTCCGTAAGGGTAAATAATTTAGTGAAAGCAATAAACTTTTAAGTAAATATGTATAATAAAAACAAAAACCTTTTAAACCTAAACATGAATATAATATGGAAAAAATAAACGAAAAATTACCATATAAACATGCACGTGGATATTGGACTAACCAAATAATCACATGTAATAACAAATTTCATAACCTAGAATGCGTAATGCTAGGAATAATAACTATTACATCAAGGCCTTATTCCAAGACAGTAGTTTGTCTCATGAGACCTACCAATGCATCGATGGGCTATAGTATGCCTCACTCATCCCTTACTAATTCCAATGAATTCCTCATATGAAAAGGGTGAAAAATAACATAAACATTCGTATTAAAACTAGCATACAAAATGTTAATACTTTAACCATAAAACATGAATGGTATACAAATAGAAAATCAATAGTCAAACATATCATAACTCATTTAATACATTATGGAAGATTTTATTATAATAAATCAACCTCAATCAATAATAATATCCAGTAAAGGATTTTGAAATAGGTGAAAATGATTAGTAATAATATTTGAGAGAAATATCCATTTTCATTAAATCATTTAAAATTCACACAATATATAAAAGAAGATATTTAAAAGATATTTTTCAATCAAAGTTTCCCATACTACTTTGAAACTTTTTCATTGAATTAACATTTTAAAACAATCATGTTCATATAAATAAATCCTTAATACCATTTTTGAAAGCAAGTACATTAATGGGAATGATTTAGACGAATAAAAATTTATAAAATTTAAAATGATTTTTTAGTTAAAGATTACATTAAAAATAAACCCTTTGAAAACTAGTTTAGGAAACATGGACTTGGATGATAAATATTTCCCAGTAAATACTTACACATAAACAATCTCGGATAATAATGAGATTTAAGAGTTAACCCTTACCATAGATCAGATACTCTCCGTACGTGACTGAAACTCCAGTGTAATGTTTTTATACATGATATTAACATATATCAGAATCATAATAAAATTAACTATATCATATAATATTATTTTATGACTTTATATTACCCATTTATGAACAATTCTATGTTAATGAAACATTTCCAGCAATATCACTTCTTTTATCGTACATGTTTGGACTTGTTATTCAGGATTATATTACTTAGATCAATGATTTAATTACTTCAAAAAGGTAAATATTATTTTTATATCATAAATATAAATATATAATATAAATATATATATGAAATGGAATACACCATTCATGGAGACAGTTGGTCGTACGTATGCATGAACGCTGTTTCCATTTTTGTATCGTATGGAAGTAAGTGAATAACACACACACACACACACATATATATTTCATCCTAGTAGAATTATTATGTCATATATTAAATTATTATTAATAATATTTAGTCTTATAATCATTCTTGGATGGTTAACATGGAATATGACTTTCATCGCATCATGGGGTCGGTAAGCCTTACATATGCCGGAGCAGCGATATCATTTCCATAATGGTTCAATGGTATGATTTTGGATGAAATATGAATTTTAATGGAAAAAATAATTTTATATTTCTTATTTAAATCTATCATATTCATTTTTATACCCATAGAAATAAATTGTACATGAAAAACAATTTACACCACTACGTGGAGACGATAAGCTCTACATACGCACACATGGTGGTATTTTTTTCATAAAATGGGTTAAAAGAAGAATATGGTTGTACCATAATATTAAAAACACATCATAATATATTATATGCTTGGTTTATTATTCTATTATGGTAATAACTTAGTAAGAGTAAGTATAAGAAGAAATGAACTTTGAAATAAGGGATAAAACGATCACCTCTTCTTCGAGTGTCTCTTATTTTTTTCCATAAAAGGACTCCTTAATTTGGATTTATTCCAATTCTGTTGCCTCTAGGATGAAGTTAGTAAAGTTGGGAGGAGATATGGGTAGTTTTTATCCTATTTAAAGGTCTTTGGCGGTGTGAATAAGTGGGTACAGGTGGTGACCTTTTATAAGAGGAAGGAGTTTACCTTTAAGAATGTCTAAAAATATTAATTTATTATAAATTACATTTCGACAAAAAAATGTTCATAAATAATTTAATTATAATATAATATGATTTTGGTTCGAATAACCATTATCCAATAATTTTTAGACATCTTTTTAATATTTTTTTATCCTTATCTCTTTGGTTTAACGCTTATTTTACCCTTTTTTATCTTACTGTTATATCATGTTATTTACACATTGTGGGTTAATTTAATTGTCATATCTTGTAAAAAGACCCAAAAAAATTCCTTCAAGACATATTTGTACTTCTATTAACCATTTTTTAAATAGTATAATTTTTTGAATTTAAGAACATATAATAAACTATTTTATGTTTTAAGTTATGAATTATGTCAATTTTGGGCACTATTCATACTTAACTTTTTTATAAATTCATTACAACATGATTACTTATAAAAAAGGAATTAAATATAATATAATATGTCTATATCATCCATAAAATTCTTGGATGATATCAAAATAACAAAATTACATTTATTTTAGAAGTTATAATATCATTTATTTGAATCCTTTATTAATGAAGTAATCACTACAACATCATTGTGTCATAATTAAATTTATTTATTTTATGTATAAAAAATATAAATAAAATATAATGATGTATTAAATGTTTTTAGATTTATAATTACTATTTATAGTCTAATAGATAAATTATATAACCCTTTATAAAATTCATTTTACTGAAAGAGACATGTTTATGTTATATGTTTCCATACATAATTCTTATAAAATGTCATTTTTCACACCCATGTGTCACCATGGGATCCCAAAATCGACCCAAGAAATCCTGTGGTTATAAATATATCATAAAATAGGATTAGGACATGTGTTAGGGTAGTATAATATTATTATAATATTATTTTGACCCTTATTTTCCATATTTACCCTTTAACCATGGTAAATAAAATAATTACTGAATTTACTATTCATAATATCAAAAAATAAAAGGTACATATTTACACAATTTTTAAATTATAATTACATATATGGAATCAATTTTTCCAAATTTGAAACATATAGTTGGAAGAAAATAATATAAAATAAATTCCCCTAGTCAAAACCCAAAAGCGAGTTTTTAAGTAATAAACACAACCAAAATATTAACATGTGTTTATGTCGAATTTAAATGTAAAAATAATTATAATTTATTAAATAATATTAAATTATAAAAACATAATCTAATTATACATTAAAAGTACTCATATGTGTAATTTAACAATATAAATTATTTTGATTAAAAAAGTTTATTTCAATTAAAATTTAGTATTTTTCAGTATTCATCAAAATATGAAAGTTATCAGGAATGTAACAAAAATTTATCCAATTTTTTTGTGTCCCACTTATAAAGAAGAATTTAATTCCATCAAATTAAATATATAAAATTATAAAATATTGGATCCAAAAAGCGTTCGATATTAAAAGGCAGTAAAACTGCATTTTTTTGGAAAATACTTATTTTATTTGAACAATTGAAATTGTCCTTATATTATTTATAAGAAAAAATTATGAATGTTAAAATTATATTGAATATATAAAATTCAAATTATATTTAATACTATTCATAACATCTTTTTTAAACAACAAACTTAATAGGTCGTTGTGCACTTGAACTCAGTGTTGCATACATCGCACACTATTGAATTATTTAAAAATGAAGAGTACCTTGGATTATTTGGGTGTTAAATTATCCCTTAATTCAATAAATTTAATCCTCTAAATTTAAAATTGAGACTGAGAACTAGAGGTTTGACATTTCAAAATATCTTAGTTAAAATCCAAAATTAAAAAATAGATTAATGGGGCCTCTATTTTTAAATAAAGAATGATAAGTACAAAGGTTACCAGAAATAACACATACTAGGGTTACATGTATGAAAACATGGATATGGAAGAGAAAGAAAAACCCTAATGTTCTGATAGAGAGTGATAGAGAATATTGTTAGGAGAAATTTAACAACTAGAAAAATATAAACCTGTGATGATCTAAGGGACCATTTGATTCATTGTAAAAGAATGTACTAGGAAAACATTTTTTTATGATCCTTTACCAAGTGTTGTATAATTAATTTCATTAATAGACTAAGAACCCAAGGATGTATACTTAATTTACATGTTGACTTTCATCCCTTAACTAATTCCTACCACAAACTCATTTTCTCTTCAAAAAAAATAAAACTAAAAAATATTCTATTTATCTCAATCATATAAGGTTCCAAATAAGAAAATATATCATTTAAATGATGGAAAATATTTTATAATAACTAGGGACTTCCTGTAGGATAGTGGTGTGTGATAAATCCTTGTCGTACTTTGGTTGTGGGTTCGATTCTCATAGCTTTTTCCAACGCGACAGGTTATCACCCAACCAAAATGTTGTCTTTTTTCTAAAACTATAGTATTATAACATTCCAAAAATAGTCTTAAGAAATTTTTTAACCATATATAATACTATCCAATGTTCAAATTAAAACATTCCAGACTTTAGTGTTATCCAAAATACTTCTATCCAATCTCTATCTAAAAGGTCTCTAAATTTAAAAAATAAATTGTAACATTAGATTCCCCAAACAACGTAATGTTGCACTAATTGTCACATAATGAATATATGATTATCTTTATCAGATTAAAAAAATAATGAAAAAAAAGTACTGTAGTAAAATACTTATATATATCACATTATTATTATAACCAGAATATAATTCATGAATCCAAAAAACACAAATACATTAATTATTCCACTTCTACTGCAGTAACAAAATAAGATTGACATTGATCCATTTGATTTTTTCTGAGCTATATTTCCTTGACACTTTGGGAAATAGTTTTCATAATGTCCCATATCTTTATAATTATAACACTGTACAACATCTTTCATTCCCTTACAATCATAAGCCTAGGGGCCTTTTTCTCCACATTTGTAACAAACTCCCATTCCTTTTAGGCAAGTACCAGGTTGTTTCTTACCAAAATTATCACATAAGTGAAAATAATTATTTCCCTTTTTCCTTTACCTATCTCTTCATCTACGGTTCTCTTCTTCTCTTTCTTTACTTTAATTTCACAAGAGTTAGATAATTCCTTTTCTATCTTAGCAACACATGATACTGTATCTTCATATGATGAGAAAGATTGTGAGACCTGTTCCCCTCAAAGGAAAGGTTTTAACCCATAAATGAATCGATCAATCTTAATTATTAGGTTATGTATGTAGTTTGTAGCATTCCTTTTTAACCTTGTGATGATAGAAAACATTATCATCCTCCTTTTTACTCAAGGTTATAAATTGTTTTTCCATGTCATCTCACTATTCATGAGGAAAGTATTTCTCTAGAAAAAGTTCCTCAAACTCCCTCCATTCCATATTTCCCACTTCTTTATTCTCCTTTGTATTTTGATTTAAATACCACCATTGATCCTCATCTCGTGAGAGATGATAAACTTCCTGGAAGCCTTTTCCCTTTCATTACTTCCCAAAGAATTTTTTTTCTCTATGGAACTTATCCGCTACTCAGCTACAAAAGTATTTTTAATCCCATTGAATGTTGGCTGTTGTTTTCTCATGGAGCGGTCTAACATTGATCCTCTACATTGTGGATCAGGATGATCTATATGGGTAAGGTTATTATTAATAATCTGATTCAGCTGTACCAGTACGGTTATAAGCTATTTATTACCAGTTGTGTCACCGGCTCCACTATTACTATCTTGTATTAGCGGGAAATCCCTTCATAGATTACGTGTGTTGATTTGATTTCCATTTCTTCAACTAGGTTTCATTTCTAAAAAATGACATACACTATATTAGGTTAAGAATCATAATTTATAATTGCAAAATAGTAATATACATAACATAAATTAAAAATTTTATTCATATATAATCCATAATCATAAATATGGTTCCTTTGAGGACATATTTACTCATAAATCCTTCACAATGGTTTGTAAAGAAAATAAGAATTATCCTAATCATATCCCCCAGGAGTTTCAAACCAGGTGCGTAGTAAGGCTCGTTGTCATGTAGTAGATTACCACAAGTCAAGATTGGAACATATTTTCATAGTTTTCACTACAAGGTAAATCTATTCCAGAACCATGTTTACATATAATATCCAAAAAAGTGTGTACTTCTTTGAATATCCAAATCCATACATTACCAAAATTCTAGGGGGTTATTCTAAACTTATTCACAAAGTCTATCTCAGTGTTATGATCCCTAATCTAGGTTTTCTAAATATTTTCCAAGGTTGTTGTTAAAATTCATTTAATACCAAATATAATTCCCTGACAATAGTTACAAAGATCCAGTGCATTATTTTAATACATTTTCATGATTACAAGGAATCAAGTCCGAAGGAACAATCGATTTAGCAGTCTTAGAAAATAGAATACATACTTGAACGTTATGTAAAAATTTATAAAATAAAACACAATATAAATAATACATTGAGAATTCCATTATTCCCCAATAATAACCTTTCATATCAATCATAATAAACTTTTTGGCATCCTAGGAAAATAAAACATAAGAAAGGGGCGAGCTCAGTAGCTCAGTTAGGGTAAATAATTTAGTGGAATCTAAAAAAATTTATGGAAAGATATATAATAAAAATAACAGCCTTTTAAACCTATACATGAACATAATATGGAAAAAATAAATAAAAAATTACCATATAGACATTTACATGGATATTTTACTGATCGAATAATCACATGTAATAACTAATTTCATAACTGGGGAATGCACAATGAAGGACATAATAACTACTACGTCAAGTCCTTGTGCCAATACCATTCACCAATATCATGTCGAGGCCTTATGCCAAGATATTAGTTTGTCTCATGAGACCTATCGATGCATCAAGGGGATATATCAGGCACCACCCATCACTTACTAAGATAAGTTCATTCCTCATATGAAAAGTGTGAAAAAAACATAAATATTCATATTAAAACTAGCATATGAAATGTAAATAATTTAACCATAAACCCTAAATTGAATAAAAATAGTACATACATAGCCAAACATATCATAACTCATTCAATATAATATGTAAGATTGTATTATAATAAATAATCCTCAATCAAGAATAATATCCCGTAAAGGATGTTAACATTGTTGAAAATTATCAGTAACACTCTTTGAGACAAATATCCAATTTTCATGAAATCATTTAATAGTCACAAAATATATAAAGGAATAAATATAAAAATATATTTTTGAACCAAAGTGTCCTACACCACTTTGAAAATTTGGAATGTAATTTACATTTTACAACATTTATGTCCATATAATTAAATCCATAAAACCATTTCGAAAACATGGATATTAATGAGAAATATTTAGATGAATAAATATTGAAAACATTTAAAATGATGTTTTAGTTAATGATTCCCTTAAAAATAACCCTTTTGAATAATATTCTATGAAATATTGACTTGGATGGTAAATACTTCCCAATAAATACTTACACATAAACACTCTCAGATAATAATTAGATTGAGGAATTAACCCTTTCCATAGATCCGATACTCTTCATACATGTATGAAACTCATATATAATGTTTTTAAACATATTATTAACTTATATAATAATAATAATATTTATGATATCATATATGATTCCTTTATGACTGTATATTACCCATTTATTAGCAATTCCAAGTTAATGCAACATTTTTTTTAATATCTCTTTGTTTATCATACATGTTTTGACGTTTTGTTCTTTATCATATTACTTAGATCATGATCTAATTAATTCAAGACTATATAATATGATTTATATATCATAAATATAAATATATATAACAAATATATATATGAAATTGAATACACTGTTCATGGAGACGGTAGGTTGTACGTACCCATGAACATTGTTTCCATTTTCGTATCTTATGGAAGTAAGTGAGTAACATGTATATATATATATATATATATATATATATATATTTATCATCTGAATAGAATTATTATATCCTATATTTCATAATTATAAATAATATTTATTCTTATAATCATTCTTGGATGGTGAACATGGAAGATGAGTCTCATAGCGTCGTAGAGATGGTAAGCCGTACGTACACATGAGCGAGAATATCATTTCCTAAATGTTTCAATGGTATGGATTTGAATGAAATATTAATTTTAAATAATATAATGTTATATTTATTATTTAAATACATTATATTCATTGTTATACCCATATAAATAAAGTTTACATGAAAATAAATTTCCACCGCAGTGTGGAGACAATAAGCCGTACGTACACACGCATGATGGTATTGTTTTTCATAATATGGGTAAAAAGAGGAATATGGTTGTACCATAATCTTAAAAACAATTTAGAATATGTTAGATTCTAGATTGATTATTTAATTATGGTAACAACTTAGTAAGAGGAAGTAGAAGATGAAATGAACAGTGAAAGAAGGGATAAAATGATTACCTCTTCTTCGGGTGTCTTCTTTTGATTTTCATAAAAGGACTCCTTAAGTTGGAGTTCTCCCCAAATTTTGTTCCTATAGAATTAAATGGGGGAATTTGGGAAGATATTTGGGCAGGTTTTGGATAAGACAATGGGATTTGGATGTTTGAATAAGTGTGTAGAGGTCGTTACCTTTTATAAGAAGGAGGAGGGGCACTTTAAGAATTTCTAGAAATATTAATTTATTATAAATTCAATTTCGACTAAAAATGGTCCAAAACAAAAATTTAATTCAAATATAAGATGATGTTTGTTTGAATAACTATCATCCAGTAATTTTTATTATTGTTTTTAATATTTTTTATCCTTATCTTTTTTGTTTAACCATTATTTTATCTTTTTTAATCTTACTTTAATATCATGTTATTTATACATTGTGGGTTAACGTAATTACCAAATCATATCAAACGACCCAAAAAATTCATGTATGAAATATATGGATTTTTCTTAACAATTTTTTAAATCTTATAGTTTTTTCAATTTAATATCATTTAATAAACTATTTTTTGTTTTAAGTTATGAATTATATCAATTGTGGACACTATTCATACTTGACTTGTTTTTTTAAATTCATAACAATGTGATTACTTATAACCAAATGCATTATATCATATATAATATTTCAATATCATCCATAAAATTCTTGTATGATATCAAAATAATCTAATTACATTTTTTTGACATTTATAATATCATTTATTTGAATCCTTTATTAATGAAGCAATTAGTCCATCATCATTATGTCTTAATTAAATTTATTTATTTTATGTATAAAAATTATAAATAAAATATCATGATGTAGGAAATATTTTTCTATTTCTAATGAAGATTTAAAATTGAATATATCAATTATATAACACCATATAAAAATTGTTTTAGTGAAAGATACATGTTTATGTTATCATTTTATTTACTTTAAATTAATTCTTATAAAATGTCATTTTCACACCCAAGTGGCTCCATGGGGCCCCCAAATCAACCCTAGGAATCCCATGGTCGGACATATTTCATCCAACAGGATTAAGAAATGTTTTAGGGTAGTTAAATATTATTATAATATTAATTTTTTACCTATATTTACCAGATTTACCCGTTAACCATGGTAAATAAAATAATTTCTGAAGTTAATATTCATAATGTCAAAAAAAAATAAAAGGTACCTATTTAAAAAATATGGAAATTATGATTCAAAAAATGGAATCCATTTTTCTAAATTCAAAACACAGAGTTGGAAGAAATTAATTAAATATTAATTTCGGTTTTAAAAACCAAAAAGTAGGTTTTTAAGAAATATAAACTATCAAAACATTGGCATCTATTTATGTCCTATTTAAATGTAACTATACATATATTGATCTAAATTATATTAAATTACAAAAATATAATCTAATTATAATTTAAAACCCCAAATATTTATAATTTAACAATATAATTATTTCGATTATAAAAATTGATTTCAATGAAAATTTATTATTTTTCACTATTCATCAAAATATGAAAGTTATCAGAAAAGTACCAATCATTTATCCAAACTAAATTTTTATGAATTTATTATAAATAATAATTTAATTTAAAATATATAAAATTTTAAAATATTGGATTTAAAAAGGGATTTATATTAAAAGGCAGAATGCATTTTTTTGAAAAATTCTTCTTTTATCTGAAAAATTGAATTTTCCCTTATATTATGTCTAAGAAACACAAAATATGAATGTTAAAAATATATGGGTTATATAAAATTCAAAATGTGGTTAAAAATATTCATAATTTTTTTAAACAGCTAGTTTGATAGGTCTTGGTGCACTTGAACTCGATGTTGTGTACATCACATGCTATTGAATTATTTTAAAAGGAAGAGTACCTTTGAAGATTGGGGTGTTACATCCCTGCATGTCACAAGTGTAGCATAAGAAATCTCTAGTATTCCTCACTACTCTATGGTTCCCCTAAAAATTCTGACCATGCCCATGAGTCTTCTCATAGAAGGGTCTCCTATTCTAAGACCTCTGACGCCTAGCTGCTGCTAAAGATGACTCAGCCATGTTTCACTTACAACCAGATTTAGCTATTTGGAATCTCTATTCCAGGAATATCTCTTTCCAGTGTTCCCTCTCAAGTACCCCGACATAGGTGTGGATACACAATGGAACTATTATATCCCTGATCTCACTACAGAGTTCCTGGTTGAACTTCCATGCTCGGGAGTATCCATATCTGATCACGACAAGAGAGTAGCATATATGGTCAATAAACCTCACTGCATACTCTTCCATTATCATCCCACCCTTCTGAATATCCATAAGTTCTTGAATAAGAGTGGAGTGAAAGAATTTGAGGTTTTAATCCTCATGAAATAGATGCTAAAAGTCACCCCACAAGAGCGTTGACTCATCAAGAATCTGGGTAAATAAGCTCTACAAATTCCCAGCTGCTCTGTAGAAAAGACTGTTCGTTAATGCCACCATCTGATTTGTCGGGGTCTAAACTAGTTTAAACTCATATATCACTAACTCCTTCCAATCCTTTAATGAATAAGGATCTGGTTCTCTGTGGATCCTTAGTGATCGTTGATGCTAGAACTCACTGAGTGTGGTCAGACAACGCACATCCTCTGCCTGCCCTGCTGGGAATATCTACTGCTCAACGGGTGGAGGTGTGGCTACAAGTCCACTTGGAGGAAGGGGATCACATGATGGACCCTGAACTGAGGCCTCATCACCCATAGGTTCATCGTCACTAACCATAGATGGTATCCTAGATAGATATCATCAAAGAGACATCCTGAAAATTATCAAGGATTACCACAGTCAGTTGATCATATATATATATATATATATATATATCAAAAAAGGAATGAGAAGGGGACTCAATAAGTACAGTCAAAGACTCAATCCTATATGATGCATGTACCATTGTTCTCTATAACAAATGGCTCAGGGTGCAGAGTCGACAAGTGGGTAATTAGGGTCATCATGAATAGATATGTTAGCCTCCCGTACCATCATTGGACTCCATGGCCTATGATCCTCTCTCAAGACACTTCAACACTATTTACCAAAATCCAAACCAATTACTTTTTAGATAACATATGAGAAATGTACCAAGGAATGAACCACCTATGATACCACTCTATCATGACCCTACCCCAGCCAGGACTTGAGCAACAACTAAACCAATCTCGCCTCCATAGACTAGGGGTTGGCGACTAGTGACAAGGGAACAAAAAACTGTGGGCGGACTTTTCCTATGAACCTGTACACACGTATGTTTCCAACTCACTGAAAAAGTGTAGTGGAAAAGGAGAAAAATGTGTAACTTCTTTAAAGTCACATAAATATTCATGAAACTCTAGTCAATTCAATGGTATGGTAGTGAATATTGAAATGTAAATGGGGGAAACACATGCCCAAACCAGAAACCAGTTCCAACCTCAAGAAAACTAGAAAAGAATAACAGTCGAGTGAGACCTACTCATGTATCCCGACTCTAACCCCCATACATGGTCCACATAAACCATATCCCTAATCTCCCCTGAGATCCCGATAGGCATGTTCGCTATCTGCAAAAGACATAACACGTGTTGGGAAAAGACCATGCATTGGTGATTATATACATACCGAGTAGAATGCCCCGAAAAGATGAAGGGGGAGCAGTAAGATATACAACCAATGTGAAGTAGTATATGGAAAAAGGTATAGTAAAAGGGAATTTAAATAGGGTATCTCAACCCAAAAAAGTGTGTTAAAGTAGGATCATCCAAACACAAGGAGATAGAAATGGTGAGGAGGTGAACCGACCATTGAGTATTCACTACCTATAGTCAAAGGGTAGAATCATCCAACCATGAGACACTAGTCACGAAAAGCAAGTGGCATACCCCACGCGACTATGCATTTATTGGAAGGATAGTAACCAAGATTCACGGAGTGTGTACTATAATGGGATATATATATATATATATATATATATATATATATATATATATGGTCAGTCAAATAAACCCAACCAAGGGAGTGAAGGGATACCTATCTCAAAACTAACCCATGAAGATGAGTAGCCAACATTTCCATGGTAGAGTCATCTACGATGCCCAAATCCTCAAGAATCTTCCTAGGAGTCACAAGAAAAAGGGGCTCAAATCACCACACCTCGATACTATCCTCTTTGGCAGGTACTGAATTTCCTTTATGGTTTTAAGTTGCAACACAATAATGTGGATCGATGGGGAATGTAAGCCTCTTTCTTGTGAGTCCTTAGGTTATTCGAATCACACCTTGCAACTATTCCACACAATCAAGTGTCTTATTTGAGTGGTATCCAGGGACTACTCTACCCATACCAGTTAAAGGGTCATCTCGTAAGGTCATCGGGGATAAACTGACCATCCCAACTGGAGGGTCAACCTGAAATCAGTGGGTACTACACTTCCTAGATCCTACTTGAGGGGCATCTCAGTTGTTCATTGAGGACTACAATATCCAGATCCTACTGAAGGGTCAAACCATAATCATTGGGAGCTAGAATACCCAGATACTACTGGAGGGTCAGTTAGAAATGTCCTCAGGGACTACATTACCTATCCCAATAGAGGGGTCATACTAGAAGGTTTTCAAGGACTACACTACCTAGCTGAGTTGGAGGGTCAGTCCAAAATTGTTCTGGTAAGCCTGTCTGATCGTCGACATCATCGAGTGTTTTCTCTATACGTATCAAACCTAGAATATCCACATTGTTTCTCAAAAGAAACTTTTGAGTGCACTATTGCATTCTACGTGGGAAAAAACTCATGACAGGCATCTCATAGGATGAAATATAAGTTCAAATAAAAGAGATATGGAGTATTGAAGATTTCTCGTGGGAGCTCAAATAGTAGATGGCATGTTAGGGGGCCCACACAACGTATGGTCCCTCTTCACTTCCAAGACATGACTCTGGCCAATCATAAGACATGTCCCATGTAATAGCTCATGCCGTGTAGGTGGACTACATGATGTGTTCCTCTTATCTGGGGACCAATGCCGTGTAAGCTGGTTATGTCTGTATACTCGGACCTCGTTTCCATGTACTCTAGTACACGACGTGTTGTCCCACATGAGATACTGCTTGTGTGGAAAACCCGTGTCTGTGTGATCATCCCATGATGTGTTCCTAGCCCTGTGTTACTTCAGATGGATTGCCTCACATGGAATGATAGTACACAATGTGTCAAGGGGACTAGAAGTTGTGTCATCCTTATATTTTTCAAAACCCTTGTGTTGCTGCTATGGGAGGCTACACGCCATAAATTTTTTTCTTAACATGGTGTATAGTCATAATTTTATTAAAATCCCAAGGGTTTATTCAATCCTAGCCAATGAGTTTGAATTTGTTTCAACTGTAGTCTCAGTCACCTGATTTCTATCTAAAATATTCAGATCTGGATAAAGAATGTAAGATATCTTCATCGTTCATCGTGAATCGGTCTTGTTCAAAAATATGGTTTTGGCCAAATCATCTACATGTTGCTATGGCTTCATTTCTTGTCATATTTATGTGAAATCTTTAGATTATTCATCCTCACATCATGTCATTTCTGGATCTATACCCTACTCACGTTTTCATTGTGTTTCCATGATTCCACATCAAATTTCGGAACCTGACCAAGCTAAAGAGACCCAACGATAGATAAACCTGGATCCACAGGGATTCCATAGAGAGTAACACAAAGAAATGAGAGGGAAATGACACTATAAAAAAAGGAGTAGATTGATGAATCAAGTTTTAACATGATTAATAATTTAATCCCGGGTGTGAAAACCCAAAATATGATTCCTAACTCATGTTTGGTTATATAATAGGTGAAGAATGTGTTCAACAACTAAGGAGGAGGATACATCATGTCTTGATCCATCTAGATCTATGGATTCCTCATTTTTTCTTCATTCATTGTTCACCAATGCGAAAGGATAGGATATGTAGTCTTCATTCATGAAAATTGGGTTATGAGGATCAAAACCCCTTAACTATGCATTCAAACCCATTGATTATGTTTTAAAAAATGTAAGTAATTAAATAAATTAATTCATTTAATCACTTAAACACACCACCAATGAGCATGGTGTCTGAACATCCAGCACCAACTCATTTTATATCATGCCTATTGGAAAACCCCCATTCCATACCCAAACATGGTCTCATATTTCCGATCCGATCAATCATTTAATAATTATCCTGTTTTATTTAATTAACTGCACATGAAGAATATACAATATATTTAAAATTGTTATGAAATTAATTCCAGGCACACCAGGCCTTAGAATTACATGTCGTCTCAGCATCAAGATCTAAAAAACGTTTAAAAATATTTAAAAGTGTTATAATGAAAAAAACTGAGTCTCTACAAGTGGAATCCTAATTCAACTCATGAAGTTCATGGGACATTATGAATTTGGATGGTGATCCACCTAACTCATCCAAAATAGAAGGCTAACTAAATCTTTAAATAAAATTTATAATGAAAACTACCTGTTAAAATATAATGGACTCATTAAAATGGAAATAGGATACCTAGGCCTTACCTTGGCTAGAAGTTATAGGTCATGATTCTAGTGATCAACTAAGGTATTTTTTCAGTATCTAGACCTAGCAGTTGGAGAATACTTTTAGTTGTGTTATGCTCAGGGAGGCTTTGTACCTTCCCCTTTTTATCCCTTTCTTTATCTTCTATACCATGTTTCATTAAGGCCTATCACATGGGCTAACTTATCTTTTTCCCTTATTTGTTTTAAATCTTGTATGAAGCATGCGTTTGAAAATTATAGAGCTATAAAACCATGACTTCCTCATGTTGTATGCCAAGAGAGTAGTGTTGAGAATAATCTTGAGGTGGTGAGACCTGATCCACTGATAATTCCTCCCATAATTCCACCTGAGGAACCTCATATTGATCTTTCACTGGGGGAAAATTCTTTATTTAGGGACAGTTTTCTCATGTTCATGCAGTTAGTTCAGGGCGCTCCCAGGTGTAACATCCCAGTTCCGGAAGCCACCCAAAGGCGCCCCGTACCCGGTTGGTCACATGGCCTCAACCACATTTCCCCGAATGCCAGAGGCTACCGACTAGCAGCGAGGGACTTGGGTGTGATAGTGGGGAAACTATGACCTCATTGGCAGAGTACATAGCAGAAAATAAAAACAAAGAACAACAATAGTGGAAGCATTAGACATCCATACAAGAGTAAACAATGATAGACTAATAAATAAACAACTGGAGCCGAAATTTATAGAAAATGGGACCTGATAAATATGTCTAGGAAAGAATCAAAACAAGTCACAATGCTGAATACAATGCTAAACCAAAGTGAGAAAGAAAATAGGTAAACTTCTCAGAATCGCAAGCCATGGCTTGGTCCCATGCTCTCCATCTCCACAACAAGTCAAGTACCTGAAGTAGAAGGGAGATTTACCTTATATAAACCTGCAACAACATAATCTGTTTGGGCCCAAAAGCATGACCCAAACAGGGTGTGAGACAAAGTCCCAATAGGAAACCACCCAAAGATCTGTGCCTAACAGTCCATGCATATAAGGCAGGTAAAGTGAAATAAGTAGTAAACTGTATAAAACATAGCAGTATCATTCTACAATTTCTAGCATATAATCTACACACAAGAAATAGCCACTCAAGAAAGCAGAACAAAAAGGTAACCTCTGGGTAGTTATCACAGCCTAACCCTTAAGGTTCATCCTACAAGTATTAGAAACCCTTTGGGAGGCACACACAGTCTCAGACCTCTAGTTCGGCTAAATAATAGACTCTATGAGAAATCACTCACTGACAATTCCCCCTATAGTCTTGTAACATACTAAGGGCTCTCTGGGGAAGCACTCAACGTCTATTCCCCATGTGACCCACGTCGAGGAACTACAGACTCTCTGAGGAAGCACTCAATGTCAATTCCCCCTGTGGTCTCGCATCCTAAATTAAAGACACTCTGGAGAATCCACTATGTCCATTCTCTCTATGGTCCACTACACTAGGTTCTCAGAGACCTGTGTAAAATAAACATGCATAGCGCGCATATCATCCCAAGTAAACCTCAACAACTACTTGGCTATCATTCTAAGTCACAACATCAATACAGTATATCAGTTCCACTATCCTACGACTAGTCATGGAAACTGGAAAAAGCCAAATAAGAAAAACTTGCATGGAAAAACATCCAAAGCATAGTACAATTTACCCTATTCACAATCAATAAATTCTACACAGGCATATCCGCAAGGCAAGCAAACAACAAGGGAAATATAAGAAACACACAATACCCCGTTAAAGGGTATTGGTGGAATTTGCACAAAATATTCACAAAATTTCTACGGAAAGGCACAAACCACCTACCTTGATACTAGGAGAACGATATACATGAACCACGATGATTGATTCTCCATAAGAACATTGAGGATCTGAGAAAACATCAATAACACTCAACCCATGATATCTTGAGGAAGAAGAGAAATTGGAAAATGAATCTCTAAGAGAAGGAAGAACTCACCGTTGCGGTTCCAACGCAATCAATAACGGCTGAAACAGAGATTAGATAGAGGCTTGGGAATCCGGAGAAGAATCATGTCCGTACGGGTTGCTCTCGGATGAAGAACCTGAAGAAGGGGTGTGTTCTTTCCGTCAAGCACGACCTCGGTGTGTTTAATGAAAAAAAAGCACATGACATTTACTTATGGGGTACACAACGTGTAATCTGTTTTTCCGTACCCCGATTTAAGCGGCCGCCACATCGCCACTACACACCGTGTGTGTGGCCCGGACTTGGACAACACATGGATTCGAGTGGAAAGGGAGTACACGACATGTACTTAGAAATTACATGACGCGTACTTCAAAAATTTCCAGAAAACCCATTTTTCCCAAAAACTCCAGAAAACGGAAAGACATACCTGAAAAGAAGATCCTGGTTTTTACAAACTTCTCCCCTTAAGGAAATTCATCCCCAAATTTCTCTAATGAGGCGGAGAAGAAAAAAATCCCAAATAGCTCCGGCCACTACGATCGTACAACGGCCTCCCTCTCCTAGGTCTCGTCCTGTACTCTCCCGTGCTGCCATAGCACCTGTACTAGAGGAACAGACTTCCCATAGAGAACCTTCGTACTATTATTGACAATCTGGATAGGGTGCTCCTCAAACGATGCATCTACTTTGAGCTCAACCTCCTCGGGCTGAAAGACATGAGACTGGCCTGAAAAGTAACGTCGGAGCTGATAGACGTGGAAGACATCGTACATGGCTCGGTACCTCTGAGGCAACTGTAACTGATAGGCAACCGGGATGACTCTCTCCAATACCTCAAATGGCCCGACGTACCGCGGTGAAAGCTTACCCTGTCTCCGAATCCATTTGTGTCCCAACCTCAGTGCGACATGCAGGAAAACCTGATTCCTGACCTTGAAATCCTAAGGACATCTCCGTTGATCAGCATAAAACTTATTTTGAGACTGTGCTATAGCCATCCTCTTCTGAATCAACTCTATCTGCTTTGAGGTCTCCTGAACAAGACGAGTTACCAATAAAGATTCCTCTCCTACCTCCATCCAGCATAAAGGTGATCGGAATGGCCTACTGTATAATGCCTCGTAAGGTTCCAACTGAATAGTCGCCTGAAACTGTTGTTGTAGGCGAACTCCACCAGAGGGATATGATTCTCTCAAGAACCACCAAAGTCTAGAATTCAAGCTCGGATAATATCCTCAAGCACCTGGATCGTACGCTCGAAATGGCCATCAGTCTGGGGATGTTATGTTGTACTCAAAAGTACCTGTGTACCCAAGGCCTTCTGAATTCCTTTCCAGAACCAAGAAGTAAAGTGCGCATCCCTGTCTAAAACAATGGAGTGTGGAACTCCATGCAAACGTACAATCTTTAGAATATATAGTCATATTAGATCATCCAAAATGAAGGTTTCCTTGAGCGGTAAGAAGTGAGAAACCTTCGTGACCCTATCGACGACAACCCAAACAACATCGTTCCCTTGAGGCGACCTCGGAAATCCGTTCGCGAAGTCCATCGTGACATCATTCCACTTCCACTCCGGAATGGGTAACTGTTGTAAAAGGCATGATGGTCACTGATGCTCTGCCTTCACTTGCTGACAAGTAGAACACTACAAGACAAAACTGGCAACATCCCTCTTCATACCTGGCCACCAGTACTGGCGATGAAGATCCCGATACATCTTGGTAACGTCAGGATGAACTGCCCAAACTGAGGAATGAAAATCCCACATCAGCTCCTCACGTATGTCTGCTAGCACCCATACGCATCCCTGGAAATGAAAATCTCATCCTCGACCGCTATCCATCTATGAAGAGGGTCCTCTTTGGACACACTCTCCCACATGAATAATCCTTCTAAGTCTGATAGCTGCATCATTCGTAACTGATCAAGAAGTGTAGAGAAAATAGCTACAACAGATAGGAAATTCTATCCTTGTTTGTCGTGCACCTCCAGATGCATATCAGAGAATAGAGCCATAAGCTGCCACTCATTGCTGACCTCCTGAACTGCCTGAATCTGAGTTCTCCTGCTCAATGCATCTGCCACTGTGTTTCCCTTTCCTAGCATATAGGCAAGCTCGAAATCAAAATACTGAAGATACTCAACCCACCTGTGCTGTCTCAGATTCAGGTCATGCTGAGTGAAGATGTACTTGAGACACTTGTGGTCAGTGAAAACCACAAAGTGCTCTCCCAGAAGGTAATGTCTCCAACAGTGTAAGGCATGAACAAAAGTTGCCAACTCCAGATCATGCGTCAGGTAGTTCCTCTCATGTGGACTCAACTGCCGAGACCCGTACGCAGTGACTCCATCTCCCTGCATAAGCATAGTGCCTAGCCTGATACTTGAAGCATCACAATAAACAGTATAGCTCTTGCCTGGCTCTGGAAAGACTAGTATCAGTGCTGAGTTCAACCTTCCCTTCAGCTCCTAAAAAGCTGTCTCATAAGAATATGACCATAAAAACTTCGCCACCTTCTTGGTCAGACCTATCAAAGGTGATGTAAGGCATGAAAAGTACTGAATGAAGCGTCTGTAGTATCCATCCAGCCCTAGGGAACTCCATACCTAAAATACATTCTTCAGCTCCTCCCAGGAAACTTCATCTATCACTTTCTATGGGTCTACAGATACTCTTGCCTCCGAGATAACGTGACCCAAGAAGTGAATCTGGTCCATCCAAAAGTGGCACTTTGAGATTTTAGAATAAAGACAATTCTCTCTCAGTGTACTGAAAACGATCTCAAGATAGGTATCATGGTCGTGTCGAGTGTGAGAGTACACCAAGATATCATCCATGAAGACCACGACGAAGGAATCCAAGTAAGGATGGAACACTTGGTTCATCAGTGCCATGAAAACTACTAGCGCATTCATGAGACAGAAAGGCATGACCGTATACTCGTAAAGACCATACCTGCTCCTAAAGCCTGTCAGAGGTATATTTGATGGTCTAACATGATACTGATAATAGAAAAACCTCAAATAGACCTTTGAGAACATGTGGGCTCCTCTAAGTTTCTCAAAGAGATCATCAATCCTTGGAAAGGGATATCGGTTCTTGACCATCAACTGGTTCAACTTTCTTTAATCCACATAGAGCCTAAGGGTATCATCTTCCTTCTTCCAAAACAGGACAGGCGAACTATAAGGAAAAGTACTGGGTCGGATGAAAAACTTCACATGAAATGCCTCCAACTACTTCTTTAGCTCTTGAAACTCAGGCGTAGCCATTCTATATGGAGGATTGGACACCGGTGCTACTCCTAGCATGCGCTCAATAGAGAATTCTACCTCACGCTTCATAAGAAAACCTGAAAAGTCTTCTGAAAAGATGTCTATGAAACGATCCAAGATTGGAGGAAATCCCAACTGTTATGTCCCCTAATCATCCAAATAAAGACTAGCAATCTGGGCCATAACCCTTCCTAAACCATGATTCTCGAGTCCTGCTTGACTTGCCTGAACATCCCATTCGCCTCTATGAAGAAAAGATTCACCCTATGGTGAGATGAAACTCACCCTATGGCGATAACAATCGACGATTTCCTAGAAGTGAACCGACCAGTCCATTCTAAGGATGAAATCGTAGCCTGTCATCTCTTGGACATGGATATCCAATAAGAAATGATACCCTGCAACCTCGAGAGGGCACTCTCTGCACTGACGCGCACTAGATTTCCGCATCCCCGAAGGGGTGTCATGTGTCAAAAAGTTGGTAGAAGAAAGGATACAGAGCCCAATGATCTCTACAACAACAATAGAGATTAAGCTATGCGTATCACCAGTATAGAAAAGGGATAAAGATAAAATTGATGATACTAAAATCGTACCTAGAACGGTAGAAGTTCCGAGATTTTTCTCCTGATAGATCTGCTCCACCGCAAAAGTATGGCCTGCCCTGCGGTCCTGTGACCTTACCTAACCACTTTGAGCTGATCCCCCCTATTGGTGCTGAAGGACTGGTGACTGACTACCATGGCCTCAACCTCCACCTTGGCCCAAATGGCCGGAAGAACTCTAGTTCCCTAACTGGTGAGAAACTGGTGGTGCTGCTCCTAAATGAGGAGTCATGGAAGAACCCCCATCACTAGCTACTGGTGAGAAAACTTGGCAGAAACACTGAAGGTGACCCATCTTTCCACAAGATCGGTACTCCATTGGGTCTCTTTGGAACTGTGGCCTCGTGTGCCCTACCCTTCTACACTGGTAGCATACTACCTGGATACCTGAAGATGTATCTCTCCTCCTCGAATCACCACGCGTAGTCTCCCTACAGTGCTTCCTGCTATCAACTGGAGGAACACTAGCTCTGGAAGCAGAACATCTCTGGCTCGCAGCTCCGAAGTCACTCAGATTGAGCTTCGCAACCAGTGTCTAGTTGACGATGTAAGTGATGGAAGTCAACTGGAGGAGATTCACTTGTGAGTGGATCTCCCGCCTGAGACTATCCTCAAACCTCCTTGCTAGGAACACCCCACTTCTATCCTGGAGTGGTGTGAAATGCTGTAGCTCGGTGAAATAAGAGGAATAATCCATGATAGAAAGAGTACCCTACTCCAGAATCATGATCTCCCGGGCTCAATCGGCCCCCAGGGTCTCCGGATAGAAGTAGTCGTAGAACAAGCACTGGAACTCCTCCCAAGCCATAACCTGATGATGAACCACCTGTGAGATCATGTCCCTCAACCTATTGGCGGAGTCTCGGAGCATGTTGGTAGTGTACTTGGCCCGCCTCTCTCGAGGTGTCTCCAGATGCTTGAAGGTAGTCAGCATGGCTTCCAGCCTTGATTCTGCAGCCTGTGGTCCTCCTTCCCCCAAGAAAGTGAGAGGATGATGCTGCTGAAAAACCCACTTCAAGTATGCCATAGACATGGCAGGAGGCGGTGCTCCCTGAAATGTCTTCATCATCCCTATAAAACCTTCCCCGAACTGCGCATCAACACCTGCAACTAGTATAACAGCCAGTGCCAAGGCTGGACCGACCAGAGGATCGGCAGGAAGTCCCTGATCAGCCATTTCTAGCGTCTGATCACTGCCTAACAACTGACAAACAACCGGAGGACATCTCAGATTCATGGCTCTGAAAGATCAAAATCATACCTTTGATTATAAAAACAAGGACAAAGAATAAATGAGTACAAAATGGAAATAGGAGAAGAAAACACTCAATATTTACAAAACATGACTACAAAACATGTATAAAGCCTACAATGTGTCTACATAACTCCACCCTCTACCCGTGTCTCCTTGCACTGCTAATACACATGGTATTATTAAACTAAGACTACACAGTATGTTCCTAAGAAACACGACGTGTACTTGAATATTTTCCTAACCCGTTTTGTTGGCGACAGAGCTAAGTACACAACTGACCCTTACAAGGCTTGTTCTGAACAGACATGGCATGTAGAAGTGGAGAGAAAACCGACCCGTGTGGTTCATGACATGACCGGGTAATGAGGACAAGGATACATGGCATGTTCATACAAAAATTAGCGTGTATGACATGATCTTCCCCAACCCGTGTTGTTAGTTACATGGCCGGGTACACGCTCACCACTACATGGCGTGTACCTACCATACACGGCGTGTTCATGGAGTTTTTTCACAACCTGTGTTTCTACTCACACAGTCAGTGGCACAGTTTAAAACTACATGGCATGTATATATAGAGAACACGCTGTGTGTTCTGGGTTTTTATGGGTAGTAGCTCTGAAACTGCACTGAAGCCCAGAAAACACTGAAAAACGTGCATGAAGGTGACAAATTCCGATTCGTGAGGGCCCATACTCCCCACGAATCAAATCTTTCCATCCAATACATTCATAAATAATGTAAAACAAGTCAATGATCCACTAATTTCTGATTTAAGAGGGCCCATAACACCTCAAGAACCAAAAATTTGCGTTTATTTACGCAAGGCACGAAATAAACTACCTTTCTATCAAACTGCAGAGATTCTATCAAGCATCTATCACAACAACATGCATAATCTACACAATGTATATCACAACAACATGCAATTTCTAATTCACCATAGATGGCGTGGCAAGAATGCATAGCATGTGATTTCTAACAAGTTCCTATATGATGCATGAGATGGCATACCCTTATCTCGTTGGGTTGCAACAGAAATAGAACTGGAATAGTAACAATAGTAATGACACAAGTCATGTGAATCACTCTAGGTGAAATCATAACAACCGTAAAATATCAAAACCAGAAAACTACAATAATCAAGGTAGTATGGATTTTCCCTGTACACGGGTTAGCTACTCTCGGGCACAACTTTTTACAAAGTACTGAATCCGTCCTATCCCTGGCTAAAGGCTCCAAACAGTAAATTCAGAGAAGAGAACCTGCTCTAATACCACTTTGTAACATCCTAGTTCCGGAAGCCACCCAAAGGCACCCCGTACCTGGTTGGTCACATGGCCTCAAGCGCATTTTCCCAAACTCGAGAAGATTCTGACTAGCAGCAAGGGCCTTGGGTGTGATTGTGGGGAAACTATGCCCTCATTGGAAGAGTACATATTGGAAAAGAAAAAAAATAACAACAATAGCGGAATCAGTTGACATTCATACAAGAGTAAACAATGACAGACTGATAAATAAACAACTGGAGCAGAAATGTATATAAAATGATGCATGATGCAGATGTCTAGGAAAGAATCCAAACAAGTCACAATGCTGAATACAATACTAAACCAAATTGCAAAAGAAAACATGTAAACTTCTCAGCATCTCATGCCACGGCTTGGTCCCATACTCTCTAGCTCCACAGAAAGTCAAGTACCTAAAGTAGAAGGGCGCTTTCCCTTATCTAAACCTGCAACAACATAATCTGTTTGGGCCCAAAAGCATGACCCAAATAGGGTGTGAGACAAAGTCCCAATAGGCAACCACCCAAAGATCTGTTCCTAACAGTCAGTGAATATAAGGAAGGTAAAGTGTAGTAAGCAGTAAACAATATAAAACATATCAGAAACAATCTACAGTTTCTAGCATATAATCTCCAAACAAGAAACAACCACTCAAGAAAGTAGAACAAAAAGGTAACCTCTGGGTAGTTCTCACAGCCTAACCCCTAAGGTTCAACCTATAAGTACTAGCAACTCTTTGGGAGGCACACATAGTCTCACCCCTCTAGTTCAGCTAAATAATAGACTCTCTGAGGAATCACTTGCGGTCAATTCCCCCTATAGTCTCGTAATGTACGAAAGGCTCTCTGGGGAAGCACTCAACGTCTATTCCCCCTGTGGCCCGCGTTGAAGAACTACAGAATCCTTGAGGAAGCACTCAACGTCAATTCCCCCTGTGGTCTTGCATTGTAAATTAAAGACATTATAGAGAATCCCTTACATCCATTCTCTCTATGGTCCACTACACTAGGTTCTCACAGACCTGTGTAAAATAAACATGCATAGCACACGTATCGGCCCAAGTAAACCTCAAGAACTACTTGGATATCATTATAAGGCACAAAAACAATATAGTACATCAGTTCCACTATCCTACGACTAGGCATGGAAACTGGAAAACTCCAAACAAGCAATACAAACATGGAAAAACATCCAAAGCATAATACAATTTACCCTATTCACAAGCAATGACCTCTACACAGGAATATCAACAAGTCAAGAAAACAACAAGGGCAAAACAGGAGACACGCAATACCCCGTTCAAGGGTATTGGTGGAATTTGAACAAAATATTCCCAGACTTCCTATAGAAATGCACAAACCACCTACCTTGATGCTAAGAGAACGATATACATGAACCACGATGATTGATTCTCCTTAAAACATTAAGGATCTATGAAAATGTCAGAAACTCTCAACCCACTATATCTTGAGGAAGAGGAGAAATTGGGAAACAATGCTCTATGAGAAGGAAGAACTCACCGCTGCGGTTCCAACGTAATCGACGGTGGCTTAAACAGAGATCAGACGGAGGCTCGAGAATTCAGAGAAGAATCACAGCCGTACAGGTCCCTCTCGGATGAAGAACCTGAAGAAGGGGTGTGTTCCATCCATCAAGAGAGACCTCAATGTGTTTAATGAAAAAAAAAAGATAGTACACGGTGTGTACTTATGGGGTACATGGTGTGTAATCAGTTTTTCCGTACTCCGCTTTATGCAGCTGCCACATCGTCTCTACACACCGTGTGTGTGTCCCGGACACAGCCATCACATGAATTCGAGTGGCAAGGGAGTACATGGTGTGTACTCATAATGTACACGGCGTGTACTTAAAAAATTTCCAGAAAACCCATTTTTCTCAAAAACTTCAGAAAAAGGAAAGACATACCTGAAAAAAAGATCCGGGTTTTTACACCAGGCCTACACAAACTATGGCTGAGCATACTTGGGACTCTCAATAGCAGCATCCTCCCACCTTCTTAGGGGATGAATATCATCATACTGTTGATTCATGGATAGAGACTTTGCCTAAATAGCCTGAAGGCCTTCATTTTTTATTTACTTTTGATAACCCCCCCTTTAAGGGATGAGTTGAACCCTTACAAGGCCTGTAGGCTTAGAGATTACAAGGCCCATTGGATTAAGAGATTACATGACTGAAGGTCTTAGGGAATTCAAATAGACTATCTATAAGGAACTGACCCTCCCCAGCATCTGCATCATGATAGTAGCTCTCCACCTTCCCATGGTCATCTGGTTTGGCTTCCCGTACAAGCATAGGCTGGTCCTTATGGCATATCCATAACCTCTCATTCTGAAAATCTATTTAGCTCTACTCTGGTGGGTGCACCTACTCTGAATCCTATTCTGGGGCTGCTCCTTTTTTTGTAGAGTCTGTCTAGGGAAACTTCATGTGGTACGAAGGACATAAAGGTTCCCAGAAATCCCTACTGACCCGAAGGCCTGGGTGGCCAGAAAGGCTTAAGGACTCCAAGACCAAATCGATGGCCTGAGGTGAATAGTTCCAATTGCTACAATACCAAGCAATACCTCCTACAATAACTGTTATAGTTCCTGCTATAGTACTCGTACAATGTACAGTTCTTCTATAGTACCGTACAATGTACTGTTCTTCTACAGTACCACATATTGTAAAGTCACTGCTACAGTACCTACTACCATCCATCCAATGGCCTGAAGGGATTCAATTTTTTATTATTATAAGATGATAAACCCCCTTTTAAGGGAATATGGGAGGAACCCGGACTTCAAGGACATTGGACATCACATGACCTGATGGCCGAAGAGTGAAAAATCAGACTAATAACATAGAGTAACCCCACCCAAGCATTTGATCGTGAAAAAGTCCTCCACCTCTGCATGTCAGTTCAGTAAGAAAGTGTCCTATGTCAAATCATAGGCCCGATCCAATGGAATATGCCATACCCTGTCAAACAACCAAATCCGAAAAGCTATGCAAAGATGAAACACCAACTCTGATTCCTCCTTTGGGGCATCTTCTATGCAATCAAGTCCAGCGAAAAACCAACCTTGCACAATCTTCCTCCGTAAAGATCATCTCTCAGACAAACCCCACCATGCTCCACACTCCCACTACCACAATAACCATAGAAACCATCAGAAGATGAACCAAGGAAAATGTAGTCGAACCATTGTCACCTAGGACTAAATGGTCTAACACCGCACCCAGGAGCATCACCGTTGAGGGGGACCAATGCACATTGAAATAAAAACACCCCTATGAGCATGAATCTGCTCAGATTTGAACTACAGATGCACCCTCAACAGATTCTAAATCCAGTCATGGGAAGAAGGGGAGAGCACCAGTAGGAGATGGAAACAATTCCGTGATGCCACATTTCATAAAACTAAACCTCCAAATCAAATCCATCAAACAGAAACACAAAAAACCAATTCAGTAGAACCACCATAAAAAACACGAACCATAAAATTCCTCCCCCCACTGAACCACACCAAATCTGACACCGAACACGCTTTAAAGGAGCATTCCAAAGCCATTTCCAGGCCGCACCGTTGCTGAAGAGATATCCCGAAGCCATTGAGAAGCCGCGTCTATGGGATGTGAGACCATTGCCAAGCCGCGCCGAGGTGTGCATTTGCAAGACAAGATCTCAAAACCAGACCCCACTAGAGATACCATCGAGGCATGCATTGGTGGGATTTCATATCTCAATCAAAGTGTTAGAGATACATTATCTGGGTAGAATTCTAGATGGATTTCATGGATCAATTCTTTCCACAAAAATTGTTAGAGGATCCATCTAAGGAGTTCATGAATATTTAGCAGGGATCTATGATAGTGCTTGAGTATGATACTCATTTCACCGAGCTTTAGATATTTTCTTCATATCTAATGGGTGATGAATTGACCACTACAAGACACTTTGAGGACATGTTTGGGTATGTTTTCCAATTATAGTTGATTGTATTTCAGTTGATTAATTTTACCATGAAAGTTAACTTGGACATCATAACATAATAAAATCTTAGAGAAATTGGTCCTATGATCTCGGATGGTACAGTTCTGAGACACGGTGATGGTTATTTAGGTAGAAGGAAGTGCTAACTTGAGGGTGCACATGGGGGAGGTTCTAGCCAGGTGACATGTACTAAAAGTTCGATAGTATTTCACTAATGTGGATGGAAATACCCCAAATAACCTTAGTGCATGAGGAACCTGATGGAACATTGAGCTTACGACATGATGGGTCCCCTTTAGTTCTTCTTCCATTATATTTCTGCAACATATAGGGGGAGCATATCCGTACTAGTTCCTATATTCTGTACAAGATATGTGATTACATGTTATGATGTAATTTTTTCTTCTACTGGCTGATTCGGCTAAGGTTGAAATGGATGTGGATAAGGCAGTTAGGGTTTAGGTCATCTGCATTAGCAGAGTGGATCTGCTCATGCTAGTCAGACAAAATCTTAGGGCCACGGTTTAGGCCATATGTAAGTAGGGGAGCCAATTCTTAAGGAGCAGAATCCACGTTCATATATGGTTAGAGGTACTATTCTGGTGACCTCTACATTAGTTAAATCCCTTTTTGATAGAGTTTCATCACACTCTTTCATATCTGTAGCATGTGTGGAAATCCTTGGTCTTGATATTGAGTACTTATGTGGTGTTATGTATCTTGACACTATGATAGTGATCAGAACTGAGGGAATACATTTGAGTTATGATTCACCCTTGAGATTAGTGTTTACTATTTCTTCTGGTACTTATTCTTCCTCAAGATTACTGATTGTGATGTTATTCTCAGTATGGAATAGCTTTTTCTATATCATTCCCAAGTGGATTGATATCATCATCGAGTGTATTTTATATCACCTGATTAAAATGAGTTTATACAAAAAGGAAAATGGGATATCTATGTAGATCGATATGGTCCCATGAAGACTAGTCTTGGTAGAGTGACAGCTCAGCCAGTGAGTCTCTTTACGAGTGATCAGGGAATGCAACTCATGTAATTACCTATGATTGTAGATTTTTTAGGTATGTATTCTGTAATTATTTCTTTTTATTACGTACTAAGAGATAAATTGAGTTCCCAATAGAGCTAGTGAAAGGTATGGCACCAGTGTCCATTCCTCCATATCAGATGGAATCAATAGAGCTCCAAGAACCCAAGAATTAGCGTGAAGATCTTGAGGCTAAGAGTTTTATCAGAACCACAACATCACTATTGTGTTCACCTATTCTTTTTTCTAATAATATAGATAGTATTTTGTGTGGATTATAGGTGGTTGAATCAGCATACTATGAAGAACTATTATCTATTGCCTTGTATTGATTAACTCTTTGACTAGCTCTAAGGGGAATCAGTTTTCTCTAAGATCAATCTGAGGCTGGGCTATCATTATGTTCTTGTGAGACCATTTGATATACCACGTACTTCATTCTGGAGTAGATACAACTTGTATGAGTACTTGGTTATGCCATTTGTCCAGAAGAATACACCAACAATATTCATGGATTTTATGGATATGGTTTTCCACTTGTATCAGGATTCCTTTATTGTAGTATTCTTAGAAAAAATCATGGTTTACGCCCATACCATAAATGACCATGGAAACCATATTGATATCATTCTAGGTACACTGAGCGATCACTATCTAAATGAGAAGTATTGTAAATGAAACTTTTGTATTAGTGAGGTTCACATCTTGGGGCATATCATATCAGAGGAAAGTGTATCTTTTGACCTAGAGAAGGTGATCTCTATGGTTTTCTGGGAGTAGCCAAAGAATGTGTTTGATATATGTAGCATCTTGGTAATTTCTAGTTATTAAGGGTGTTTTATTCAGGACTTCTATAGATTAGAATCACCTATTTTGACCCTAACTAAGAAGGGTGTGAAATTTCTATTGTCTGAATCTTGTGAGAAGGGTTTTCAAGAGTTAAAAGGAATTCTCACTTCTGATATGATTCTAATTCCTCATTATCTAGGAAGAAGTTATACAATCTATTGTGATGTTTCAGAGTTGGTATGGGTATACTTTTGAGGCAAGGTGATCAAGTTGTAGCTTATGGATCCCGCTAACTAAGGCCTCATGAGCAGAACTATACTACACACACCATTGATCTAGAATATATAGTTTAATATCATCACTGGTGGAGGAAAATATATTAAAAAATAGATTCATTTTTTACATGGATCATAAAATCATGAAATATATCTCCACTCAGCGATACTTGAATCTGAGGCAGCATAGGTAGGTGGAATACCTACAGTCGTTCAACATTGAGATTTCTTATTCACATGGTAAGGGTAATTTCATGGTTGATTCCTTGAGTTATAAGAAATAGTCACAGTCCATTCAAGTGGCCAGTAATGAGTGGAATATGATGGATTTATTTTCTAAGTTGCATATAGAGGTCCTGAAATAACAAGTGAAGTGAGTCTTAGCAGCTTTGGTAGTGATTTATTCTCTTCTAGAGTGAGTTCAAATGAAATAGTTTTATGACGCAAATGGACTCATCTTGAGGGAAAACATTACAGGAGAGAACCCACCTTCTGGTTGGGTTATTTATAATAGTAAGAACCTATTCTACAATGGTTGTGTTTTGGTTCCTTCTGATATAAAAGAAGATATAATGAGGGAATCAGATGCCTCTATTTGGGTAGTTCATCCTAGGATTACCAAAATCTATAGAGACATGCAACGTTAGTACTAGGGGCTATTTATGAAGATGAAAATGGAAAGATTCATGTCTCACTGATCCACCTTATAGCAGGTGGAGGTAGATAATCATTATTCTACTAATCATCTACCACCTCTTTCCATTACTAAGTGGAAATCTAACAATTTCAACATGGATTTTGTTATCAGCTTGCTGAGATATCCTTGAAGAATCTATGTCGTATGGGTAATCATTGACTACTTGTCTACATTTTCTCACTTATTTCTGATCTGGGAGACCAACTATGTTAATGAGTTTGGTAGAAATTATATCTAGGTGATTGTGTAACTTCATAGCATACCCTGTTCTATCATTTTAGACCAAGATGTCTGGTTAACATTGTGGTTCTAGAAAGGGATATAGACAACACTAGGTTCACTAGTGCTTTGAGTACTGCATATCACCCTTAGACTAATGGGAAGTATGAGCGGGCGATTTTGGTGTTAGAGGATTTTAATAGGGTATGTATCCTTGATTAATTAGGTTCTTGGGAGTAGCATACAACTATAGTTGAGTTTTCCTATAATAATATCTTGTAGGAAACAGTTCAGTTGGATCCCTGATGCATTCCTATCGTGGGGTGTAGTAAAACAATATTTTATTTACCTAAGTATAGTATAACAGTTGATCCTTGGTAGTCTCCCAAAGATGAATTCCCACAAAACAAGGTTTTCACTTTTTTTTTCTTAAAAAGATTGGTTTTAATTAGTTTGAATGACTATGAGAGAAACAAACAACAGAAATTGATTGATTTTAACAAATGATAATGATGGTGATCATATTGGGTTTGGCTAGACCTAGTGTTATGCCATCATGGTTTCCAAATTTTATCTCTTCTTCTTCCTTAAACTGGTAAGAGAGAGATTCATCTACCGAGTCCTCTCTCTCCCTTAGTCAGATATATGTGATGAGAATTTTCCTTTCTAAAACCTTAGATTGGTCTATCCTCCTTCCAGTGTGCTTATGGTTGTAGAAGGTCTCTTGATTAATTAGAGCAATCCCAGACCTGGAATTGTTGTTCCCTAATAAAACAAGATTTTGACATACAATCCAACACACATTGTTGACAACCGCTAAGAAATCACCACCCAACCCTAATCCTGTTCCACCATATACAGATTAGAATTGGGTGGAGGGAGATGTGAACATCGACCAAAGCAATTTATAATTTCAGAATCAAAAACATAACACTAATATATTTGGAATTTAATACTGAATTAAGAATTTAAACCAGAATAAAAAAGAAGAAGAAATTTTATTCATTTCAAGCACAAAAACTCAAACACCAGACATAGGTCCAGCCTTCCCTCTTTCTGATCACTCAAATTAAACTACTCCTCCATGGATGGGGTAAACGAGATGATGCAGGAGAGGAGAGACATTTTAAAGTAAATAAAAATAAAAGAATGAAACATAATGATGCTGAAGAATAATTTTCCCAGAGTATCCCTTGGATTCCTCCCATCTCTGATTGTGGTGTCCCAGAAGGAATGGGATGGAATATGGGATGCCTTGAGGAGGAGGAGCTCTCCTCCTTTTATAGCCAGATTTATGTCCTCCGGATGTTGTTGCATTGTGGACCTAATAAATGACTTCTTCACGCATTGAGACCTTCTTCAATGTTGTTCATAATTTTCTTGGGCGTTTCCCCTCAAAATCTCAGCGGATTTGGACTTGTATTTCAAGAGTTTTGACCTTTTTACTCTGAGCATTTATTCTGTCCAGTGAGACTCTCCAAAATGCCAACCCCCGGATTAGGAAGCTTTAATGGACCCTCACAAGGCCAAATACAACGGCCTTTCCTTCATAAAATATGTTCTAAAACTCCTTGCGCATCTACCCACCGAATAGCACAACATTTGGTCCACCATGAATGAGTTATGGATCCCACACCAAAACAAGGAAGAACTGCAAACAGTTTTCTTTCTCCCACTTGTGAGCTTCTTTTGAGCTTCCATATGGCCGATTAAACTTTTAGTCAAAAAATAGTTAATGAATCCCTGGATTTGTAGAATTTGGAAAATAAATAATTTTTCAATTTGTATTAGTGTAGATAATGTTATGACCAAACTATAGAAATAAGTTAAAATTGCATAAAATCCAAAATGGCCCATTTTTACTATTTAGCTCAAAATAACACCAAAATCATAAAAATGCAACAATTAATCTTAGAGGAAAACTTTTGTGGTTTTAAAACAATGATATTCAATATAAATTAATTGAAAATATTTTCCCTATCAATTCCCCCACACTTAAACTATGCTTGTCCTCAAGCATAAAATCTCAACATGGAATTCAAAGGGCACCAATGTCACCAATATTTAAATTTCAATGAAATAAAATCAAATGAATATCAATGTCCAATAAAATTTTTAAGTTCCACAAAAATACCAATTTAATTTCCCATTTTTCTAAGAAACAATCAATTCATATATTTTACTTTTCCCCTTTGAAAAATAATGGAGCCTCTCCTTTCATTCAATCAAGATTCTGAATTTATTATTATTAAACATGCCAAATCACGATCTACCTCACTTTTGAATCATTTCTCTCATCATTCATGATATAATTAACAGTGAATTTATGCTCATATCATGAGAACATGCTCTTTACCCATAGGATTGTAAAGGAACTACTTTCCCCACTATGTAAAGACAAAACACACTTAAAATCACGAGGGCTTGCAATAAAGGTTCAAATGACTCTATGGCTTAGGGTTGGTGGGTAAATTATTGAAATAATTAAAGGCCAGAAGTAGAAGGTTTGACTCTTAAGTACAATAAATGATTAATCAAGTGAAAACATAAGATAAAAATCACTCAAATCCCCTTGAAATATGAATCACAACACCACTCCCCTTTTATTGACATGGTTATTGAGTCAATAAATGATTAAAAAGAATTATATCATCCATGTTCTCCCTGTTTTCTTGTAAATCTCCAGAAATACGCAGCTTTATTTTCTTTTATTTGTAAATCTCCAGAAAGGAACAACTTTATTTTGAATTTTTTCTCTTTCTCTTTTTTTATGGAGAACCAGATGAAATGAAAGAAGCATAATGAAATGATGAATCATGCCCAATTTTCTAATAATACATTGACCAAAATGATGAAGCACACATTACACCACCCAAAAATGATACATATCCCAATAAACGCACTCGGAAGGCCCTCCCCCCACACTCAAACTTGAATTACCATGCAAAAATACTAAAAGTGTGGGTAGGTAATGAAATATCATCTTGTAATGTGGCTTAATCCTATAAGGAAATTCATGGCTTCTATGGGCTAACGAAGGATAAATGTAAGGGTGGGTCTCAGGTAAATATGTGGCTAGCCAATGTAGTGCCTGAATCATTTTAAATGTGGTTTTGTACAGTCATAGCTTTGACAAGTTTCAATACAAGTTCTAGTAGGTGGCACATTCCAAGATCACTCAAGAAATATGCTCAAGATAAAATAGGAAATATTTGGTCTAAAAATCCTCTCAGGAATGATAATATGATATTGGACAATCACTCATGGCATGATTAATAATAACAAATTAATTCACATGAATTTCTGAAATTCAAAGAATGAAAAATGGAAGGGAAATTTAATTTACATGAATCAATTAATTCCCTCAAATCATGAGTCCTTATTTCAATATCCTTGCTTCAATTTAATCATATAATTATCCATTTTAATCATTCAATCTCATTAACATTGAAATCTAAAACATGGAATCACTGGAATTCTATGAAACTCGCATCTCCTAGAGAAGTCAAGTAAAACATGAATTCAAGCATGGGAATACATTTTTTATTAATTATTTAAAAGACTAAAAATGTAGGGAATAAAGTTGGATAATATAGAATTGAAACTCTTACTCCCATATCAAATGGATTATTTTCTTCATGACATATAATCCCACTACAAATTCTTCATTAATGGACCTGAAATATAAAAATAAAAACAATTGATAGTGCATGCCTATTCAATCATGCTGGTAAATGACTAAGAGGACATGTGGACAATTGGGGAAAATGTGGGTTCATTCCCAGTAGTGCCTTTATTTAATGTTGTTGGCTCGACAAAACAAAAAAAAATTAAAAATTAAAATTTTTGAGAAATCTCCTAGACTATAAGATTCCCTCCCCCACACTTAATTGATACAGTGTCCTCAATGCATGTAAATGGAATTTTTTATGTAAGTTTCAAAAAGATGGAGTTACTATATTTAATCAAGTGTAATAAAATGATGCAACCTAGTAGGTGTTCATTTGTATTTAGGGTGAAGGAGTGTGATCTCTTCCACTAGTTCTTGAGGTACGGTCCCATGGAACTTCTTCTGCCTCTGCCCATTTATAGTGAATGGGTTTCCTCCTCCTTCCTTTTGAATCTGCACAGCACCAAAGGGGTATACATGAATAACAGTAAAGGGGCCTTCCCATCTGGAACAAAGTTTACCTGGCATAAGATTAAGTCTGGATTTGAAGAGTAACATGTGATCTCCATGGTTGAAGGTTCTTGGTTTAATTATCTTGTCATGGGCCATCCTTGTTCTCTCTTTATAGATCCTTGAGTTTTCAAAATATTCCCTTCAAATTTCATCTAACTCCTGCAACAACAATCATCTTTCATTCCAAGCTTTCTCAAGGTCTAGATTCATCTCTCTAACCACCGAGTAGGCTCTATGCTCCAACTCCATAGGAAGGTGGAAAATATTTCCATAGATCAATGTATAGGGACTCATCCCTATCAGTGTTTTGTAGGACGTTCTGTATTCCCATAATGTATTATCTATCTTTTGGCTCGAGTCCTTCCGGTTGGGTTTAACATTATTCTCTATAATGGCTTTGATTTCTCAATTGGAGACTTCTGCTTGGCCATTTGTTTGGGGATGTTATGGGGTAGATGTTCTATGATGCACCCTATACTTATTTAGCAATTCTTCCATTTTCCGATTGAAGAAATGAGTTCCCCGATCACTGATGATTTCTCATGGCATGCCAAACCTACATAAAATGTTAGCCCTGACAAAATCACAAACAACTTTAACATCATCAGTTCTGGTTGATTTTTCTTCCACCCTTGTTGAAACATAGTATATATCCAAAAGAATATATAAATTTACAAATTACATTGGGAATGGTCCCATGAAATTGATTCCCCAAACTTCAAAAATTTCACAAAAGGTTATTGGTTTTTGTGGCATTTCATGTCATTTTGATATGTTACCATAAAATTGGCATTTTTCACATTTTTTAAAAAATTCATACGCATCCTTGAATAAGGTGGGCTAGTAGAGTCCAGATAATAAAACTTTTCGGGTACTCCTCTGAGGCCCAAAGTGGCATCCACAAGTTAATTTATGAAAAAATTCAAACACTGATTCAATTTCACTTCTTGGAAAGCATGTTCTTATGATTTGATCATTACAAATTTTCCACAGAAATGGGTCTTCCCAAATGTAAAATCTTGATTCATATTTATGCTTATGTTGTTGATGAGAGCATAGATGAGAGGGTAACTGAGATTTTACCAAATAGTTGATAATGTTGGAATACCATGGTACTTCACTATTGATGATGTAGAGTTGTTCTCCAGGAAGCTCATCATTAAGTGGGTTCTGCTTTGTGATTTCTATTTCAGTGGTGTGGGGTAGTCGACTCAGATGATCAGCCACTTGATTTTTAGTCCCCTTCTTATATTTGATTTCCAAATTTAACTCTTGTAAGAGTATAAACCATCTCACCAACCATGGTTTAGCATCCTCCTTCTTCATTAAGTACCTAAGAGCTGCATGATCAGATAAAACGACAACTTTAGTGCCCAGAAGATATGATCAGAATTTATCTAGTGCAAAAACAACTGCAAGGAACTCCTTCTCTATGGTTGTGTAATTTATTTTTTGTTGCATCTAAGGTCCTTGATGTGTAGGATATGACTTGATTATTGCTATCAATTCTCTGTGTTAGAGCGGCTCCCACTACTTGGATGAATGCATCACAAAGTAGCTCGAAAGGGTAATCCCAATCGGGTGGCTGCATTATTGGTGGTGTTATCAGCCTTTCCTTTAATTCATCAAATGATTCCCTACATGCACAATAAAAATTAAAGTCAGCATCCTCTAAAAGTAATCTTGAGAGAGGGAGAGAAATATTACTGAAATCCTTGATTAATATTCTGTAAAATCCTACATGCCCTAAAAAGGATCTAACATGTTTGACACAAGTTGGATATGGCTTGGAATTTATTACATCACCTTTTGATTTATCAACCTCAGTCCCATTTTTTGAAATTATGTGCCCCAAAAATATCCGTTTTTCAACCATGAAATGACATATTTCGAAATTTAAGTCAAGGTTCTTTTCATGGAATGTTTTCAAAAAAATTTCCAAATTTCCCAAGTAATGATCAAATGAATTTCCAAAAACTATGAAATCATCAAGAAACACCTCCATGCAATTCTCATTGTGGTCTGAGAAAATAATCAACATACACCATTGAAATGTACCTGGGGCATTGCATATCCCAAAAGGTATCTTTTGTAGGATAATGTTCCAAAAGGGAAGGTGAAGGTTGTCTTCTCCTGGTCTTCTGGTGCAATTGGTACCTGAAAATATCCTGAGAATCCATCTAAAAAATAGTAATGAGTTTTTCTAGCTAAACTTTCAAGAATATGATAAATGAATGGAATAGGAAAGTGATCTTTTCTGGTAACTTGATTTAGCTTCCTGTAATCTATACACACTCTCCAGTTATTTTGTATTCTCATGGGGATCAGTTCATTTCTTTCATTTGTAACAGTGTTCAGGACGGTTTTCTTGGGGACTACATGAATTGGGCTGACCCATTGAGAATCAGATATTGGGTAAATGATATTAGCTTCTAAAAATTTCTCAATCTCTTTCTTAATGAATTCCATGATTGTGGGATTGAGTCTTCTTTGAGGTTTTCTAACTGGTCGAGAATCACTTTCTAAAAATATCCTGTGAGAGCATACCTTATGGTTGATTCCAGGAATATCACCTAAACTCCATCCTACAACTTTTACAATCCTTTTGAGAAGGTAAATCAATGTTTGTTCTTGTGAATGGGATAGGTTATTGGAAATTATTACTAGAAATTTCTCTCCTTCCATTAGGTAAGTATACGTCAAGTCACATGGCAAAGGTTTCAGCTCTAATCATGGGGGTTGTTCAAGGGATGATATTGCATTTAGGTTTCCTACTTCTAATGTTGAATTCTCTAGAATAATCTCACTTCCTTTTAACAAATCATCTAAATAATCAGATTTTACCTCATCCTCCAACATGATATTAGAATTTTTAGGTTCATGGGAGTTATAAAATTCAAATGAAGAGTTTTCTCCCACTGATAAAAATTCATGAAGCATACTTGAGTCTTCAATTGGTTCTATACCTTCATCATGGGAGATTGCATAAAGTGAGTGATTGCTAAACGGGTGTTTCGTCGTATCAAGATTATTGAAGTGTACCGTACTATCTCCGAGCTCCATGGTGTGTGTTACTTCATGCACATTGATGATTGTCCTTGATGTTTTTAGGAATGGTCTCCCTAGAATGATGGGAGATTGGGATGGTGCTCGGTCTTCCTCCATGGTAAGGACATAAATGTTTGCTGGAAAGATTAATCCTCTCACTCCTACAAATACATCTTCAATGACTCCAGCTGGGAAAATGGTGGATCTGTTTGCTAATTGTACCACCAACCAAGTTGATTTTAGTTCTCTGATATGCAAAGATGAAAACATTGAGTGAGGCATCTCATTTATTGAAGCTCCAAGATCACATAGGTCATCAGTAAAATTTAAAGAACCGATAGTGCGGGGAATAGAGAAAGTCCCCAGATCTTGACATTTTTGCGGTATCGGTGGTGTGATAAATGCTGAGACGCTTCTTCCTAAGTTGATTCTTTCATTTCCATCCAACCTCTTTCTTTTAGTAGACATCTCCTTCAGATATTTATCATATTTAGGGATTTGTCTGATTGCATCCAGTAGTGGAATGTTAATCTCAACTTTTCGGAATTTTTCCTGAATTTCCCGTTGAAGTCGTTCTTCTCCGCGCTTCCTTGACTCAACCAATGCTGATGGGAATGGTGCTGGGATATCCTTTTTCTCCCTTTGTTGTTTCTGAAATGGTGTTTCCAGTCTTTCTTTCTTGAACCTTGTTCTTTCTACTTTTTTGTTGACTCCATCTTTTGGTTGGACAAGACGAGCTTCAGCAAGTTCCCTAGATTCATCCTCCTCACATTGTTCTAGTGGTGTGAGATCCTTCCCACTTCGGTTTGTGATTTTACTAACATTCTCTTTTGGATTGGGAATTGTTTGTGCAGGAATCTTACCTTGGTTCTTGGTGAGAGCATCCATAATGCTTGCAAATTGATCAGCTAGCTTGTCCATCTTATCTTCTATTCCCGCAAATCTTGTATTCAGCTGTTGGTCTTCATTTGTCAGTGCACTTGTGGATGGTTGCTCATCATTATTCCACTGGAAAGGTGGTGGTTGGAATGTTTTTTGATGTTGGAAGGGATTCTGATAAGGTTGTTGGAATGCTATCGGGTTCTGATATTGCTGCTAAAAAGGTGCTCTAGATTGGTTCTGTTGAAACCCATGCCCCGGTTGGGTTTGTGGTTGGAATTTCCTTTGTTGATAGGCTGCAGAACAACTTTCTGTCCCCTGCACTTTTGGACATTGATCAGTGTAATGAAAATTAGAAGAGCATAAACCACATACCTGATTCGGTCCTTGTTGTTCCTTCACATGGTTCACAACTATTTGTCGCACCAACCTGGTGAGTTCACCCATTTCATTCCTAATTAAATCTACTGAATCAGATGTTCTTACCACATGGATTCCTCTGTTGATCGTACCTCAAGTGCCAAACTGCTATGAATATTATGCAATCTTTTCAATCAGAACTCGTATATCTACAGGTGATTTGTCAATGAGGGCTCTTCTCGATGAGTCATCTAGTAGATTCCTATCGTTTTCAAGCAATCCTTGGTAGAAGAACATAAGGAATTGGTCCTATTATATTTCATTGTGTGTACAACATGCACAATGCTTCTTGAAACGTTCCTAGTATTGGTGGAGTGTTTCTCTAGTTGATTGATGGATGACATAAATCTCCTTATTTATTGCAATGCTCCTAGATGTTGGGAAGAATCTTTGTTGAAAGCATTTTTTAGATCTTCCCAGTCACTGATCTCCCCCAGTTGCAGATTGTACAACCATTCCTTCGCTGCTCCCTCTAGTGAGAAGGGGAATGCCCTCCACTTCACATTCTCTTCCACAACTACTCGAGGTTTGAAGCTGGAGCAGACATAGGTGAATTCTTGAATATGTCGATTCGGGTCTTCACCTGCAAGACCATGAAGTTTAGGAAGCACTTGGATCATGTTAATTCGCAATTCAAAATCATTTTCTATGGCAGGAATTGCATGTTTATAATTTTGATTGACAAATTGAGGTGCACAGATGTCACGTAGGGTTCAGTTGGGATTTACAACCATTATTAAAGGTTCAAAGTCATCACTCAAGGTATCACTTGAATTGGTGAGATTTATTTCTTCGAAGTCTTTAGGAGGATTTTGATTTCTCAATTTGGTTATTGTGTGCTCAATTTCTAGATCAAATTATAATAAATTTCTATTTGAAATATGAGTCATTCAAAAGAGATTGTTTTTTTAAAATCTTTGAGGCACTGCCTCCCTGTCAAAGGTGCCAAGATTGACGCACGCCTGTCGTGGGGAATGGCAAAACAATATTTTATTTACCTAAGTATAGTATAGCAGTTGATCCTTGGTAGTCTCCCGAAGAGGAGTGAACACAAAACAAGGTTTTAATTTTTGTTGGTTTTCATAAAAAGATTGGTTTTAATTAATTTGAATGAATATGAGAGAAACAAACAACAGAAATTGAATGATTTTAACAAATGATAAAGATGGTGATCAGATTTGGTTCGGCTTGACCTATTGTTGTGCCATCATGGTTTCCAAATTTTATCTCTTATTCTTCCTTAAACTGTTAAGAGATAGATTCATCTACCAAGTCCTCTCTCTCCCTTAGTCAGATAGATGCAATGAAAATTTTCCTTTCTAAAACCTTAGATTGGTCTATCCTCCTTCCAATGTTCTTATGGTTGTAAAAGGTCTCTTGATTAATTAGATAAATCCCAGACCTGGAATTTTTGTTCCCTAATAAACCAAGATTTCAACCTACAATCCGACACATGTGCTTGAAAACCGCCGAGCAATCACCACCCAACCCTAATCTTGTTTCACCATATACAGATTAGAATTGGGTGGAGGGAGATGTGATCATCAACCAAAGCAATTTATAATTTCAGAATAAAAAACATAACACTACCTCATTTGGAATTTAATACTGAATTAAGAATTGAAACAACAATAAGAAAGAAGAAGAAATTTTATTCATTTCAAGCACAAAAACTCAAACACAACACATAGTTCCAGCTTCCCCTCCTTCCAATCACTCAAATGAAACTACCCCTCCATAGATGGGGTAAATGAGATGATGCGGGAGAGGAGAGACATTTTAAAGTAAAGAAAAATAAAAGAAAGAAACAGAATGATTCTGAAGAATAATTTCCCCAAGTGTCCCTTGGCTTCCTCCCGTATCTGATTGTGGTCTCCTAGAAGGAATGGGATAGAATATAGGATGCCTTGAGGAGGAGGAGCTCTCCGCCTTTTATAGCCAGATTTCTTTCCTCCGGATGATGTCACATTTTTGACCCAATAAATGACCTCTTCATGTGTTTATCCCTTATTCAATGTTGTTCATAATTTTCTTAGGTGTTTCCCTAAAAATATCAGCAGATTTGGAAATGTATTTCAATAGTTATGGCCATTTTCCTCTGAGCATTTATTCTGTCCAGTCAGACTCTCCAAAACGCCAACCCCCGGATTAGGAAGCTTTAATGGACCCTAAAACGGCCAAATCCTGCAGCCTTTCCTTTGTAAAAGATGTTTTAAAACTCCTTGTGAGTCCAACCACCGAATATCACAACATATGGGCCCACAATGAATGAGTTATGGATCCCACACCAAAACTAGTCAGAACTACAAACAGTTTTCTTTCTCCCACTTGTGAGCTTTTTTTGAGCTTCCATATGGCCGATTCAACTTTTAGTCCAAAAATAATAAATGAAGCCATGGATATATAGAATCTGGAAAATATAGAATTTTTCAATTTGTATTAGTGTAGATAATGTTATGGCTAAACTACAGAAATAATTTAAAACTGTTAAAAAATCCAAAATGGCCCATTTTTACTATTCAGCTCAAAATAACACCAAAATCATAAAAATGAAACAATTCAACATAGAGGAACACTTTTGTGGGTTTAAAACAATGATATTAAATATAAATTAATTGAAAATATTATCTCTATCAATACCTATGAGGTTATCTATGGTATACCATTTTTTTCACCTCTATGCTGGTTTAAGGTAGGTGTGGCAGCTCTATTGGGTCATCATCTTATTCCATAGACTTCAGAGAAAGTATAGTTGATTCAAAATCATATGGATATAAATCATTATTGGAATAATTCTTGTAACGATGATCACCACACACCTCTAGATTTTGAGGTGGGATATCATGTCTTCCTATGTGTTTGACCTTGATTTAGTCATAAATGAATTAGTAGACATGGAAAGTTATTTCCGAGGTATGTCGAGTCATTAACGATAGCAGAGTGGGTTAGGGCGGTTGCATGTCGGATGATGTTACCTCAAAGGTAAAATTACATGTATGGAGTCTTCCATGTATATCTACTTCAACAATATCATCTAGACCCATATCGTTCATTTGATCATGATGATATCAATCTTGAGGCAGATGTGTTAATCATGGAGCATCCAATTCGTATCATTGAATGTAGAATGAAGGATCTATGAGATAGGTCAGTTCCTCTAGTATGTGTGCTATGTAAGAACTACCGTGTTTAGGATAAGACCTTGGAGAATGAGTCTTAGGTATGTGAGTAGTGTTTGGAACATTTCTCAAATGATGTCATACCTCCCTCAGAACGAAAACTCGTGGATGATTTGGTTTAAGGAGGGGAGGTTGTAACATCCTCAGTTTTTTCAAAGGTGTAGACAATTAAATATTTTTGGTTTAATTTCTTATGATGGCCCTTAATTTGAATCCTAAGAGGTTAAAGGAGGCCAAGGGGGTGTCTGCGGATCTTTTGAAGCTTCAATCACTGAAAATGGAAAAAATAGGTTGTGCCACATGGTTTCCCAAACGGTTCCCCTAGGGTGAACGAACATGTGACCAATTGTAGTCTAGGATAGTGGGAAAACACATGTTTTGCACACACTTTTTACAATAGTTTGACAACACCGTGAAACCCCTACTGTGTGGGTAATTTTGATGAAACTTTTTAACCCATTTTCTCCCTCCCTCCTCCCTCCTATAAGGTTTCTCCTCCCTACATGAATGTGTGGTGTTACTCTCCTCCTCAACAGAGTTTTGATCTTGCACCCCTCAAATATCATATGTTTACTTTACAATTAGAAGATACAAACTCCTCTCAATAATATCTATCAATTGCACTCACCCATTTCTTGGTTTCTCCCCTTCTCATTATGCTATCGTCATATGATAAATCTTTTTCATATTTTGGGGTTTTTGCTAAATCTCAGGATTTCTCCCATTCAAGGTTGAATCAAGCGTTTATAAAGGATGTGTAGAGTACTATGATAACAATGTAGGGTGTTAAATATTTTCACTATTTTTTAGTTTCTTTCTAGACATATTGTCATTGTTCCATGCATCAGAATATTCTAGCGAATCTTATTTACACATATTAAAATCATTGGACTGCCTTTTCATGTACTTTGAGACCATGCCCTATGGAGAAACCTAGGTTTCAGGTTTTCACCTTGACTTTGGACACCCCTTTGTCTATACCAACCAAAAGGACTAGGTTTATTTATGCCATGAATGGGGTTTCACCTTGGGTTGGTTTTTTAAATTGATAAGTGGTTTGATATGGGAGTTGAATGAAGGAATGGGTCCCTTTACCAATGCATATTAATGATTCCAATTAGTTTGGTCTATGTGTAAATTCAAATTATATTTTTATGATTTTTGACATAGGTTCTTACTATTATACCAATTCTTATACTGATTTCACATGCCTTATTTATGATTTCTCAAGATGGTATCTTAGTATTGGTAATATTATTGTCTTATGTTAAATGATTAAGGTTTATAACATGTGTAATTTATCGCCTTATATCATGCCAAGTGATTTCCGTTGTTTGGTGTTATTTTTGTGAGCCATATAATGGTTAAAATTGAAGGTGATACTTGGTAAAGCTTGATAGATTTAGATATTGGAATGTCATGGATGACATGCAAAGGGAGGCATGTTAATTCCATATGCCTTTCTCATATATCATTTTTATAAAATTTTTATTATTCTTATGCCCTTGTTTAGTGGATTGAACAATATAAAATTTCTTGGTAATCATGTTAGCTTGTGCTATTTATTTTCATGTGATGGGAATAAATTTTTTAAATATTTTTCCTCTTAGGTTATGCCTCACACCATGCTGGATCTAATTTAATTATAATTACCTTACTGTATGAAAAATTTAATTTCTATTTGGATTGAATTACATAGCTTGGTTAAATGCAAAGCATGTGGTTTTGAGATGAATTTTTTTAGCATGTGGTTATATATTTTTATTTCCTTGTGATGTATATTGATGTTTTCCTTGTGATATTCCTTGGCTAGTTGGATCACTTGACACGGTCCAAGAGAGAAATGAGTTCCATATTAAGGACTCATGGGTGGAATCATGTGCTCGATGGGTTATGAACCAATGAGCTGGGTTTGATGCTTTGGATTTTCAATAAAGAGATGATTGGGTTGTTCATTATACTCCTGAGTGATACCGGTTTCCTAGGAGATATCTAGTGGATAGACCTTTTGGAAATATGGCTATACTATTGCTTAGGTGAAACTCTATACCATATGTAAGATAGGGTGGGTAGACTCAGAAGTTATCACACCTCCTATTGATATAAGGGACTCCATACAGATCACCTTGGATAGACACGATGTTATTAGATTATTGGATGTTCCGATTACAATATTTGGTATTGTTTTATATTTCCTTGGATGGGCACAAGACTCCACTTATAGAATAAAGATGGATGGATTTATTGTTTTTCATTCTTGATTGATTGTTTATTCGTATGAAAGGTATACTTTATTATTAGTATGAGCTTAACTATTTATTTATGGTGTTTATCCATTTCTTACAAGAACTTATATGATCACATGTGGATTAGAACCCAACTAATGCACAATCATGGGGGTATTCCTTCCTTGGTTTTCCATGTTAATATTGGCCCTTGTATATATGATCTTCCTTGCATATGTATACTTTTTAAACATCCAATATAGGTCGAAGAAAATGGTCTGGGATGAGTGACAATTTAGGAACCTAAACCAAGATTAAATTACATTATTTATTTACTTTTATGCATTTATTATATCTAGAACACTGTCTTTTATTTACAAATGAATTGGAAAGGTCAATACATTGTGGGTTCTGGCCTCCTGAGATTATATTCAAACCTTCCCTAGGATATATCGAGAACCTGAGTAGGATTTTTTGATTTCTAATATGGATAAATGTAAGAGTACTGCTTCTAATTTTTTATTTTCCTACTGTCTAGGACGAAGCATTGGGGGAAGAGGATCAAGCCTATGCTCGAGATGTTGTTGTTGATGTTTTTGGATCTTTTATAGTTTTTCTGATATGCAGTATATAATTGTACCCCTATTTCCCATGTACTCTCATTTTTATATACTAATGAAATTCCATCATTATTTTTGTATCTATTATTGATTATGAGCTTCATCCAGTTATTATCTTCTATTACATAGTTTATTTCCACTACAGTCTATTATATTTATTATAACTCTATTTCTTATTCTTTTTTTACTATTGTGCATACTCAATCTACGAGGTAATAATATCCACAAATACACAACATATGCCATCACTGCTAGTCGATATCCTTTGGCATACAAGGAGGTGTTGTTGAGGTCATGTGGCCACCGTCTCAGGGCTTGATTATGTGGCACTCGAGGTGGGATGCTGCACTCATAATAAAAACTATAATTATGTGTGTCATGCCATCAAAAAATAGTCATCATAACAACACATCATAACCCATGTAAAGAAAATATGTTTAATAAAAATTTCATCAATTAACCATAGCATAACCCATGAAAAATAAATTATTTTCTCAAATATTTCATCAATATAAGAATTAACCATCGAACGAAAGAATAAGGATGGTATTATTCAATCAAATCTCTAGTAAATAGTTTGTGACATAAAAAGGCATCAAATTAGATGGAAAATTATTTTAAAGTACACTGGGGAAATTTTTTGAAGAATATATCCTTTACATTTAAAAAAAAATTAAAACATAAATGTTTTTAAAATACTTATATTTAATAATAAACTTGGATGCTAATTAAGTATACTTTAAAATCATTCAAAATATTATTTGAGGAAAATATCCTTTCCCCTTTGAAAACCCACTTTTTTAAACATAAAACACTTTAAAATTAATTTTATTTGAGAATAAAATTGAAAAAAATAAAATAATATTCAAATAATATAATGGTCATGATAGACAGAAATTATTTTTAGACTGTACAGATTAAAACAATGATTTCTTTCACATATTTAGTAAAAACCAAATGGAAATTGTTTGGAAATAGACAAGATGTTTACATTATAAAAATTGTTAAAATTAGAAAATGGGTAAAATTTTATTTAATAAATCATTTGAAGATTGTTAAAAACATTTAAGAAAACCTTTTTATAAAACATTGTTCTTGAATAAAATGGTTTTCGACTAAAGAGAGACATAAAAAAGATTTTTATTTAACATTATTTTGAAATCTTAAGTACATAAAGAGATAAAAATGAGGGGAAAAATTGAATTATATAGAAATAACTAGATAAGAATAAATTAAATTATTTTCATGAGATATATATCATATTATTTCATCATTTTTTGTATAATCCTCAGCAACCGTAAGAAATTATGAGATTGTAAAATAAAACCCTTACCAAATTGGTAAATTTGAATCATAAGCCCCATGATAGAATAACATTAAATGAAGAATAGAATATCATGATTATTATTAAATTCATGATATTACATTTAAAATGGTATTCATATAAACCTCATAAAAAATATATGTACACATCACAACATATGTCTCAAATAAGGAAAATTAAGACCAAAATATGTTACCGCATTAGTATCTTTTGAACTGTAAAAATCATGAAAGAGAGATCCTAAAGTGGATATATAAGTCCCAACAATTTTCTGGATAATAATCATAAAATAAATTCTTGGTATGTATATACAGCATATAAAATAAATAAGTGGTGACTATGGAATGAGCTCACAGAAGTAAAAAAGTGAGAAAAAAATCCATTACCACATGTTTCAAATTCCATTGTACATGTTCTAAAATCCTATATAATAAATTAGATTTTATTAAAAACATAGAGAAGAAACATATATATATATATATATATATATTTCATACCATAAATGATTTACTTATTTTCTCTTATTACCCATTTATTAACAATTTCATGTTAAAGTCACATTTCACACAATGATGGCTTTGATTTTAATGTATGTTTTGACTTGTTATTTTTATTCCTCTTACCTTTATAACGGATCCATAATGTAAATAATGTTAAAAATGATATAAATATAATATATATTCAGTGTATATATATTTTTAGTGATCTATAAATGTTTGATATAGAAATTAAAATACATCGTTCATGGAGACAGTAGGTCATATGTATGCATAAATCAATTTCTGTTTTCCCAAAAGAAGAAAGAAACAAATATAAATAATGTATTAACATTAAATATTTATTTTTATATCATATATATAAAATATATTCATTAGAACCATCCTTATTTCCATCCATGTAAAGCCTGAAAAAATCACATCGCTTCACAAGGTGGTAGTTTGTCGTTCACATGAAAGACATTATTATATTCCCTAGGTATAAAAAGTAAGAATTTAAATGTGATATAATTTTTAACTAATATAATTATATCATAAATATTATATACAAATAATTAAACCATCATTATATCAATCCTTGAGGGGTGGTGATGAAAAATGGATAACATTGGTCTGTAAGGCGGTGGTCTGTCGTACATATGAATAATGACTTCATAACCCATTTGATGGAATTCGAGAAGGATTTATTTTATGAAATTTACATAATAAAATTTCATTATATTTAAGATACCGATTATATTATATCATCATGTTTTAAAAATAATTTAAGGAGGTGGGGGAAGAAATAAAAAAAATACTCGGTTAGGGACGCTACCTCTTTTTCAGACAAATTATTTTGGTTTACACCAAACAGATTCTTAGGTTATATTTATGAACAAACTAATGAATATAGGATTATAGAATGTAAGTGGGGAACTTATTTGTGTAGTACTTATAAAAAAATGGGTTTGTTAATGTGAAGAGGATGGGAGAGTGGGTTTCCTTTTATAAGTGAAATGAGTGGCACACTTTTAATTTTTGGAAAGAGAAAGGTGCGCCCATGTTTTTCACATGCGAAAAGGCTCCAAAATGTAACATTATCAAAAATAGAAGATATAATGTCAATATAAGTACATTAAATGTGTTTTTTAAAAGTTTTTTTTGTCGTTTTTAACCCTTAACGTTTTTACATTAACTCCTAGTAAAGCCACTTTTCCCATAACCGCGGCAAACAATTTTTTTTTTCTATTTTTACTATTCAATATGGTAGAAAATTATGTTGAAATTATTAGATAATATAAATTATTATTATTAAAAAAAGTAATCTATTTTTACAAATTCAATTCACATAATTGGAAAATTTAAATTTAAAATTAATCTTATAGACACAACAAGAAAGCAGGTTTTCAAAGAGAAAATGTTAAAAAGTTTAAAAACATTTTAAATAAAAAATAAATACTAAAATGATTTAAAAGACTTATATTGGATTAATATATATAGTTGAAATTATTATCTTTAAAAACCATATTTAAATAATTTTTATGTTTTTAAAGGCTTCAAAAGAAATGAAAATTCTTAATAAAACATAGTTTTTGTACTATTCAATGAAAAAATTATCATCTAAATTTTTTTAACTCAGATAAATTTAAAAATATTATTTCAAAGAGAAAATTTATTTTTTAAAATAAATTTTCTAAAATTGTCATAAATTAGATTTTGAATAAGTTCAAAAAAGGTGACAAAATTTATTTTTATAAAAATATAGTTTTAAGAATAAAAGCGGAATTATTATTATCTCTTAACTAGAAAACATATAAGATGAATGAAAAACAATTTACTGAATATAAAATATATAAATTTCATTAAAATAATTCTCCAAAAATATTAATTTATTAAGTTAAAAATATTTTTTTCGTAATAATATTTTTTCTGAAAAAGATTTCCATTATTTTCAAATAATTTTTATTTTCATTTATATTTAATTGGTCACCAAGTAATTAATTTTTTATACTTGTGTAAAACATAATTTGTTTAATAATTTTTTTAATCCTATTTATACCTACTGTAAAAATGGCTAGGTGATAACTATCTTGTTATATAATAATATTTTACTTGTATTTTATGTTTTTTAACTCGGTGTTGTGTGTAATTCAAGATAAAATTAGTGTTGCGTGTAATACAAGATAAAATATATTTTGAGTGTAAAAAAATATTTAAAAAATTAATTTTTTTAAAAACAAATCATAAAATATTAGGATGTTACATGTAAACCCAAGGATAACTTTGTATCCCAAACTATAAAGAAATATTTATAATATTATCACATGAGAATAATGAATCTCTGTAAAATATTCTACAATGTTAAATAATTAATATTTTGTGCTAACCCAAAAATAACGTTAGAGAATCCTACTGCAAATGTTTCTCATCAATACTTCATCATTTTTTGATAATTTTAATATTCCAATTTCCTTAGAATAAATCAAGGGAGTGGCATGATATCCAGCTAAATTACATTCCTTTACCATCAATGGAAGCTACACATAAGTTCCTTAAACTAATATATAAATATATCAACAATAATATTTTTCCCTGTTATAATGCATCTATTTATGAAAATAATAGGAAAACATGACATGAAATGGAACATACCTCCTCAATCATAAATTCACTCACCTTTAGTTTAGTGTTGACACATCACAACAAAATGTTAAGTAGTCCATCCTAGCCTATTTATATGGCCTTAGTCTCTCAACACCAATACCTAAGATAATACCATGTATAATCTTGAGAGATTAAAACAAAAATATATGAAGAAATATTCTCCATCATGCAGCTATAGTTTATGTATAATTAAATAACAATACTCATTCAATCCTACAACACCAAGGGATAATGTTTAACATAAATGACCCCCAATAAAAATAATTAATCATTATTCTAAATAATTTCCTATGGAAAACACATTACTCACCAAAATAAGAGGATATATTACTCCCTATATTTATAAAACCTATCAACTATATTTCCTGATAAAATTTTATGACAGATGATCCTATGATCGATATATTCACGGTGGGCCTCCACCACTTTAGGATGGGTGTAGGGCCATAACCATCTATTCCAAAGTGATAAATAAATCCACATCACAACTAAATAAACAACAAAAATTTTATTTATTCCATCTAAACCACCATCAAATTTTTATTTCTCTATTGTTATTGGTATAGTATATCACATTATCATTATACCACCATAACTGATTTAGACATTATAAACTGAATGTTCATGAATTCCAATTATAACTACACTATCCAAGATAAAATACCTTAAAATTATGAATATCTAAAATATAAGAAATTCAAGAGTTTTATGCATAATTTATTCTCTCAATGTTATTCTAGAAAAATAACCTAAGACTCTATATATTAGCTGTCTGACCAAATTATGTAAGGATTTCCTAAAAAATAAAAACCAAAATACAGTCAATAAGTCTTATCACCATAGAAATCTAATTCACCTCTCCCAACATTTCTCATAGGAATATAAATTTTACCTATATGTTCTTGGAAACTATATTTATAATTTCCACCACATGAACCTAAATATGATATAATATTATCTCAGGATCATCTTTCAAAAATAAAACCACTCTCTTCTATAGGTTTAACAAGGAGTGCACCTGAGATAAAAATACCTTTCTACAAATGGACTTCCCACACCTCCTCCATCTCCCAAAATTTGGTCAGGATACCAACTAATATATAGGATATATTGGTGTTTCCCTAGATTTAATTTTGGTTTATAAATCAATCACCCAACATAGGAAATCTGATAATATATTCTTGATAAACATCCATGACTTTATACACAATCCCAGGAATTGAATTCCCTATATTATCCAGTATGGACAACTCTAAACATGAAAAATATTGGGCAATTAGATGAAACCCACTAAGGGTTTGCAATATTCTTCCACCTTTTGGGTCTTTTTCACCTTTTTTGGTGAATTTAAAACTATTATATTTTCAGCACAACATCTTGAAACTTAAGAAATCTACCCCACCCATGGTTAAAAATTGTTCCATACTAAATAGGATGTCACTAGGTATTGTCTCTTAATGCTATTATCCCATGAAATACCAATATGTACTATGAATTATCTCATACTATTGTTAAATTTTTATTGTAGGGTGATCATCATCGATAATAGATTCTAGTCGAATATGTCATGCTAGTGGCTCCAATGAAATATCTAATTACTAATGTATAAATACAAAAAAAGGAAAATATTACATCATTATTTACAAATATGTTTTCCAATTCATGAAGTATATGGATTATACTTGTATCCATACATGGTGCTACCAAATAAAATCCCTATATCAACAAAAACATTCCAAAAAACAGGAAATAAGGGGATTCATAAGAATATAACCAAAACTATCTTTCTCTTGAGGACACAATCATACTTCCAAAATTAAAAAAATTCATCCCAAATCACACATGGGACATACCTCATTATTTCAATTAACATTATTTCATACATAGACATGATCTTCTTTCCTTGCAAAAGGTTGCACAATTTATGGACTCAAAACATTATCAGTGTCTATGTATAGAGTTTTACCTTAAAAATATCTCAAACTCTAACCATGGAAAATAAATATAATCAGAATATAAATAATTTTGTTACAATGATGGACAATTATGTCCTAAACAAAAATTAGTATAAGAATACAAATTCTATTGGTAAATGTTTGAACCATATGTAAATGAACATCAATGTAAAAAAATATTCTATTATCAAAGCATCTAGATTGTGAGAAACCTCTTGAGTCCATAGTCACGGGAACACATATAGTGAAATAGACTTATTGAAAGCCTCAACTAGCTAATTAAGAACTAATTTATGATCTATATAAACTTTTTCTGTGAATAAATAAAAAATTATTCTTCTATATTCACATTGGGTGATGATACCCCTAATAATAATACCTTTTATAACTCATATTCAGTCAATTTATTAATGGAATTTGGCATATGAGATTTTATTATTTTGTGATAAATGATTCTATAAATATATTCAATCCATTAATAGGTGATATAATTTTTTAGATAGGATATACCAAAAATTATTAAATCATATCTATGTGAGGTGATATAAAAAGGACACTATTGACCATACTTTACCACTGTATGATGCATGTATTAAATTACATGTACACTGAAAATGATGCCACAGTGCTTTTGGTTATCTAATAGGTTATGAGAGTCTTGGGTAAAAGATATATAAACTTATACACATAATATGGGTTCAATAATAAAGTAAAAAACCTCAATACAACCTATAAAATGCATACAAACATTTCCAAAATAAAACCTCAAAAAACAACTAACTCTAAAATTTATGCATATGACATAACTTCTTGGATACCTATCCAAAATGACCCAACCCATGTGGGCCACACCCAGATAGTTGTTTTATGATTTTACCACATAATATTTTCCCAAATAGGTTATATGTTTTTTAAATGATCCATGATGGAATAATAAATGTGGGAGGATTTAGCCTATTATAACATATAATAGATATAAAACTCTAAAACACAATATAACAATGAACCACTAGAAAAATTAAAAAACTGAATTATAAAAAAATAATTGTATAAGATTATAACTCACCAGTAAAACACCATAAAAAAATCCTGATTGATACCCTAATCCAAATACAACACCACCATACAATTTCATACCCATGATAAGTGGAAGAAACCACATCATTTAATGAACTCTGAGGAAGTGACCATAAATAGAAACTGAAACAAATTAGAATGAAAAAACCACTTAAAACATTTATCACATACAATATTCTCATACTCCACACACTAAAAAATTATTACCAAAATATGTTTCATCTACAGAGACATAAAAATAATAAGAATGAGGCCCATTTAAGGGTGAGTGTAAACATACCTAGTAGGAGACCCAAAAAAGGATATAAAAATTAAAAGAACAGTTCAAAGAAATGAAACAACAGATAAAAAAATGAAATAAAAACAAAAACCATTATTATATCAAAAACCATTGGAAATAGGGAAATCCCTATCATCGTATAAATTCTAAAAATTAATAAATCATCATTAATAATGATCATTTCTTATATTCACTAAAGTGTATAAATAATATTAAATGGAAAACTTAATCCAAAAAAATATACATGATAATTCACATTTATAAGGAAATCATGAGTATAGGAGTAATAAATAATCTCTACAGTGTAGATTCATGAAGTTCACAAGTTGAAGATAGATCAAGAATATAATAAAAATCATGATTTCCAATTGAATCAAGGACCATTTCTCCCACAATGATTTTCTAAAATTGTTGCGTGGAAGTAAATATTTTTTATGAGATATGGATTGATCTAGGGAATTCCATTCCCAATGGTATATTGGACCCCAACACATAGGGAAATAACTATACTATATCTATATGGCTTAAAAAAATTCATACCATCACCCTTTGACTATTTTTGGGTACCCATGCATTGCGTAGGTTTGCATAATCCTCAAGCAGAGGTCCCTATTGAGGACCGACACCATGTCATATAGAATATACATCAACAAAGGTGGTTTACTACTGTATTAGTTGAGAACCCTCTCTCTATACCAAAGGTATGTTACCTACTCCACTAAGTGTATTAAAGACATGAACCCTAGTGTCAACATGTCACAAAGGGGTTACCAACCCTGTATCTACACTAACAATATATCCCATAGCCAGTCACTATCTCTATGAACCCAACGATTATAAAATACCTATAATTACATGGAAATATCTATATATGATGAATTATTAGAGTACATTGTGTCCTAGATGAAAAATTTGTGTAATATACTGCTCAGTAACCTAATTTTTTACACTCAATTGAGAAGATATAAAATTCATTAAACGTTATATAGTATATCGCACGTACTATACTAAACATGTTTTATAATCCTTGGTCCATATTTGGGAATGTAATACTACAATCCAAATTGTGTGTGTCATCATACATGGAATTTTTTCATGGAGTACATGGTGTGTGGGATTCGTTGATCAATTTAGGAATAAACTTTAAGAGCATTCTATGTCAAAGTGTATACTATAATTCAGTAGTATAAACATATATAGATTACATGTAGTGTTTGAGGGGGATTTTGGGATGTATCAATATACCCAATGTTGTGTATCCTTACATATATGTCCATTACTATATTCAAAGGCCATGTGGAGTATGGGGGGTCTATGAATGGATATCTAGGTCACAAGTGAAATTCCCCCAAGACGAAAAAACTTATATATATTGAAGAATAAATAAGTGTGTACTTTAATAAACCCCGAGTATTATAGTCCTAAAAAATAGAGTTTTTATCATGAAGTAACCTTCTATGTAATAGTTTTCACATATACATAATCTTAAGGAACTACAATGAATAAATTTATAGAATTTTTCCAAGTTCCGAACACCCTATGATATTTATCTCACCATGGAAACCTTACCACCATAGCTAAAACAATAAACACTTAGTAATTCATAAACAAAATTCCATGAAGTCCTTTTTTTCTGTATATCTAATTAATCCATTGATTTTTTTTAATTCAACCATAATTTTTTCCTATTAATTCCCAATGCTACACTTTTTCATCCCAACAATTCCTCCATAACTATGGTTATATTTCATAAAATCTATATCTCTATCATTGAACTTAGGCCTAACCACATTTTCCAACCCACCATTTATGACTCCCCCTAAAACATTGCACCATTGAGATGAACCATCCTTAATATTAAAAAATATTACATCATTATAAATATTTATTCATTAAATTAGATAATAAATAATACATCTGGACCTATAGATTTAGTTTATTTTATTATTATCTCAAATATCTTATTAATTTACAATAATTATTCAACTTTTCAGAAAAATTATATTCATATGATATCTTTCTAGAAATATATATTATTTTATTCTATTTATTATAACCTATGTAATTGAATAATAAAAAAAAGGTGAGTTTAGATTCTTAAAATGGTAAACATAAGAGATAAAAATCAGAGTTTATTAGCATTCATAATTTGAACATGTGGGTATAAGAACTTAATCAAGGAGAAAAAACATAACATAAAAAATTACACAAAAAAAAAACATAAATAATCAGTTATGGCATAATTATTTTAGTATAATAGAATACCCGAGTCATCAGAGTGCTGAATCTTGAGTAAATAATTATAATTCATAAAAATAAAATATAGGATTATTCCATAACATAGTGTTGTGGTATATATACATGAAATATATGTTAGCATATAAATTCATTCTTTATATTGAGTCGCAATTCATGACTAGCCTCATGTAGTGGGAAGTGTTCCATTATAGATTGGGCTCAATCTACAACTGTTGACATGTCATATCATGGGATATAAGTATTTAGTCAATTAATTATAGGAAAATATAATTATAGTCTCACCCATCATATATTAAAAGACCATATATATATGTCTCTTATGAATATGATCACATTAAAATATCGATCATAGTATACATAACTCATTTGAATGTAATGTGTTTGAAAAATATATTCATTAGACCTTAAAAAATATATCCTAAAAAAGAAGGTGTATGATATAATTTACTCATATCACCAAGGAATCATAAATAAAATTAAATGATATGCATAACTACAAAAAATTTTAAGATTTCTTTTTGAAAAATGTGATGAAACATCTTATAATTTTAAAATAGATAAATTTTGAAAATATAAAATTTTTAAACAGTATACTGAACAAAAATGATATATAAATAAAAATTATTTTGGAAAACCATGATAAATTTTAAAGGAATTATTGTGATGAAGAATGGAGAAAATGTTGGGAGAAATGTAAAATGTAGAAAATCATAAAAATTATTTCTTTTATAATTTTTAATTATTATAAAAATCTGTACAAAATTTACATAAGAAATAACTAATGTAAGGATAAATATTTCTAATATATAATATGGAAATAATATACATAGAGGTGAAATATTTTTGATCATAAAGAATGTGTAAGGTCATCTCCTCATAAAAGAATAATCTTGGTTTCATTGTGAAACAAAGTGTGAGGAAAAGGTAAGAAGACAATTAAACCACATAAATAATTAGAGGATATTAAATTATATGTGGGTTTAAATATAAAAAACACAATTTACCCCATTGGTCATGTAAATATAGATAATGTCAATTTTAATGTGATATTTGAAAACAAAATTTCTACTTTAATAACTTTGGAATCAAAATAGAATGAAAGAGAGGAACTAATAAGTATCTATAAATCAGTTAAATTTTTCTAACTGTATTGTAATATATTCCTATAGATTAATACATACACCACACAAAGGAATGAAGGTGTTGAATTTGAAGAATATCTTAATGAACGGAACTTGGTTGAGAAACCATTACCATGATTTCCCACATAGTTAGAATTTATTTAACCTCTTATACAATCAATATAGATTTTTTAATTATCTATATTATGACCATATTTAAATTTATATTACATTATATCATCATTTTTAATTTTATTGTACCTATTTAGTAGTTATTCTTTGTAAAAATTAATATTTATGTTTTAATTGTCATATTTAGTATGTGTTAGCTTCAGTATAGTGGTTATGGTCAATGGTCCTTGATGAGGTGTCTATCACCTCATGAATAGACATGAATGATTAATTCTTCTGTTTGATAAAATTATTAGTTTTAATAGTCATTTTATTGATGTTATAGTGATTTTTCAAAATGATCAATTAAAATTCCCCTTTTTTTGTGAATTTTGAATCAATAAAAAGAAGCTGATTTTATTAATGAATATAATTATGTATGTTAAAAATTAAAAAATACAATAAAATATTGTACTAATAAATATTATTTTTTATTAATAGTTTTTAATTTTCCATAATCATTCATGCGGGTAACGTTATAACATCATTAATGTATGTGGTAAAACCTACCCAAGTAAGAATGCTTTATAACTAATGAATAAGTAAGATAATTGTGTTTTATTATTATAATATTATTTTAAAAAAGAATAATGATGTTATTGTTAAATAATTATACTAGATGATGAGATTAAAAAGAGGTAATATGATAGAATTAATGAATAGATTGTTGAATAAGTCATTACTGAAATTGATGAAATTACCAATTCTCACAACATATTCTTATGGAATGAAGGAATTATGCTACATTCTTGTGATAAAAGGATAAAAAATGTCAAATAAGTTATTAGGAGAGTTATTTTTTTGAGATCAAATAAAAAGACCAAGGATATATGTTCTTTGGAGTGGGTGGAGGTGACCTCCATTTATAGGTGAAAATGAAGGAAATTTCTTTGGAGACATGAGTTAAGAGAAGGGTAAATATAGAATCACATATGAGTTTGCTGAGTAAGGTTGTTAAATTTTGGTGATAATTATAGGATTGAATTTAAAACCAAAAAAATTATTGTACACTTATTTTATATTATTTCAATTTTCAAAACACTGATGCATTTAATTTTTACACATTTCTACATATTTTTCCTTGTTTATTTATTTACCATAGTAAAAGAAAATTTATAAAAATATAATATGACACCACTTAAGTAATTATGATGTGATAATTACAAATTATGACAATATTTAATATTATTGTATTTAAAATATGAGAATAATTACTTTTAAATTAAATTATATTTTATATTGAAAAATATAATTTTATAATTTTTTTTAAACATTATGTATTATTAGTATGACTTCATATAAATTAATAATTAAATGAGAATTAATATATTATATATATATAAATATATTTTATCAATGAAATACTTTAAAATATATCAATTTATCATATTAAGATAAAAATATACAACACTTAAGAAACAATACTTGGAAAAATAACCCTAACATTAAGAGATCTTAATCAAATGACATTATGTATTTTCTAATAATTAAATTTTAACCATCTTATAGTATAATAATATTTCATTTAACTTTTTTAAGATATTAAATAATTATTTAATAATAATAAAAATATGTAATTAAGTAATACATATTTATATAATAATTAATTCTAATTAAATATTATCATCTTATTTCATTGCCGAATTATTTGTTATGTGTTAATAAATTTATTCTGAATCTATTACTAATAATTAATAAAATTTGAGGAATCTATTGGATATTCGTATATCAAATGACCATATATCCAATGATATATCCAATGAATATATATCCAATGAGAATATATATAATGGACATATTGCATTATCATAGAAATAATTACTTAAATATTTAAAACCATTTATAATATTTTCTAATTTCTTTGTCAAATTTTTTTCATATTTATAACTTGTATTATTCTTTATATATTTAAAATTTTTGGTGTGGTATTTATAGAAGATCTTGATGATGATGATTTCATTCTTGTTGTATTTTAATTTATTTTTTTGTTTCAATCCTTATGTAACTTTACTAATTACATTTTATTTAGGTATTTCTTAAATTATTCCTTTTAGGATTTAATTATTATTCAATATTAACAAAAATAATTATCAATTTTAGTTTGAGTTTTTTATATCAATACATTGGACAAAGTATTAATTTAAAGGTAAATATATACTAAAATTAGGGGGTGATACATTTTAACCCCCTTAAATGAAATTTAAACCCAAAAATTGATTACTATGATAAAAAAAATTGTGGTAAATTTTCATAATTAGACAGTTTGGTTCTTTTGTAATTTCCTCAAAATTATGTTTCCTCTAAAGAACATTAGTGTAGTGAGTTTTCATGTTTCAAATTACATTATCACTAAAATCCAATATTTTTACATTTTGTTCATCATAATAGAGATCATATTCCAGTTGTAATACCCATGAGTTTTGTAGATGTAAAGGTATAAGTGTGAACTTCTAGAAAAGTGATAGATATAAAAAACCATGCACATGGTAGAAGTTTTATGGAAGTACAAGACAACAAGATACCATCCCAACATAATCAATGATTTTAAAGGGGGAATTATCCAGGGATCAAAATTACCTTCTTCCCAAATTTTATAACACTATTCCATGGTGAAATTTAATTTAATAAAATCTCCATGAGTTCTAAATCCATATATGATTTATGATTACCAATATAGATCTTTCTTCAATATTATACAGTTTTAGTTTATTATTTAATGGTTTGATTATTCTCCAAAATACTTTAACAACTATCTTATCAAATCATATAACACTCTCTAATATCATCCCAACATTTTTTTCTTTAACTCTATCCATACAAAGCCACATATAGTACCATTTTAATGATATAGTTGAAATTCTTGACATATGATTTCTCTTTTAGGGAATGATGTTGATCCAAACCACCTTTTAAATTCATTAAATGGTAACATAGAATATCATCCATTGTTTAAATGGTCTTATTATTTTTACTATCAATATAAGGATGATAAATATTGTTAAATCTCAATTATATATCCAATTCATATTAAATAATACTCCAAAACATAAAATTAAGCCTTATATCTTGATCAGATACAATTGATAGTGGTACTACATACACCCTTTCATAGTCATTTATAAATATCATGGCATGTTTATCGAGTGATAAATATCCTTAAATAACAATGAAATATAATCACTTTATTAGGTGATAAAATACAAAAAAAAATTATAAACTATAAACATCTTTAGGAGTCCTATAATGAAATCCATGGAGATGTTATCCCACATATATATTGGTATTTGTAATGGTCTCATAACTTTTTAATAAATATTGTAATCATCATTAACTTGCAAGAATACAACGAAATGAGATATATAATATATAATCTCCCCTTTATGTTGTTCCACAAAAAAATTCTCATTGACATCTCTATTCTTCTTTCTTCTTCTAGGATAGGTTGAGAATTATTATATATGTACATCATCTAATAACTCCAAAAATTTTGAAAGTTAAGGGGCACATAAAATTTACTAAATATTATAATTCCATGACCATATATGTTTAATTATTCATAATTTATTACTTTTTTCTATAGCACCATATCATGTTTATATTCCTCCTTGATCTACACATGTAAGTATTGAAAATAATTTTAATGGTAAAAATTGAATTTCACTAATTTCGTTATGATTATTAGGTCCATCATTCATAAATAAATGATAACTGAGTCTATATCAGACATTATATTGGATATGGTTTCATGCTAATTCATTCTCATATAGTCTTATGACATATTTTTCCATCATAGGATGTTAATGTATAGATAAATTATAATTCTAGATCTAATCCATCCATCTCATTTGGATTATGTTCAAATATGTTTCTGAGAATATATACATTAATATCTTATGATTGTTATATATATCACATTTTCACTGTAGAGATAATTCACAGATATATATATATATATAATTAATTAGAATAATACCACTACTAGATCTAAATGACATTTTGAACAATTTCTCTCAGGATCATTTAACTAAAGTGAGACATAAGGTACCACTTATTCGTTCCTCACGAGGAAATATCCCAATCCATTCTTGAATGTATCTGTACTAATCGAAAACCATTACCCATGCAAAGTAAGTGTAAATATTTTTAAAACAACCAGACTTTTATTGATATCCTTGAAATTTTCTTTTAATTAATATATTCTGAAGGATATGCATCCATTATGATTTAACCTGGTTAGTTGATTTGATAGTCATAAATTTTTTTTCACATACTATTGTTAGCCTATAGATAATACATGATAACTATGGATATTTATTTCAGGGGTAATTTAATTCCATTATTCAATAAAATATATCTTTAATGGATCCATAGATACACCCTTTATTAAGATACCATGCACCAAGGATGAAACATTCTATAACTAGTATTCATACTTGCTAATTCTGGTTTAATTTTTTTTATATCTCACTATATTCAACACAATCCTCAAAAGAATTTCATACATATCCTTTATATTGTAATATATGATAATAACATTCATAAATAGTAACATAAATTTATTAATGTAATATCTAAGCACACAATTCATTATATCTATGAATATTGTACTATAATTTTTATGTTTTAATGGAATCACAATGAGTTTAAAGTATTTATTTCTTAAATTGAAGGTTGTCTTATGTACATCCTATATTTTCACTCTGTATTGATGATATGTCGATTAGAGTTCAATATTTTATAATTAAGGTGTTAGCTCCACTAGGCTAGATACCCTAAGAGGGTGGCTGAATCAGGGTATGACAGATTAAAATAACTACCCATTTTGATCTTGTTTTGTTCTTAGACAAAACCCTCTTCTCTCTCCTTCTCAATGCAAAGTATGAATAAAACATAAAGCATGCACAGAACATAGTAAATTTTTACTTGGTTCACCCTCACTGGGCTACATCTATGGATCATACACTGGTAGTGTGCCGATGTACCAATTCCACTATAATCGCACTGCTGTTTACAAGTTCTAAGTGGACTCATTGTCCCTCATGGTTTACAACCACTCGCTATTTGAGAAATCAATGCCCTCTCAACTGATGTGAGCTCACTACTTCATCAGAAGATCCACTCATAGTTTATAGACCTGTAGGTCTCTCCATTATTTCTAATGAATACATCATCCACTGTATGTAGATGCTCTGTTGAGGTCCAAATTTCATTCACTGATGAATACTGCTTTACCACAGATGTTCTGGGAAATTTCTAACCTTCATGTAACCCTAGGGTGACTTTTGTGCCCCTTTAACTAGTGCACAACCTCTGCCTTCGTTGCAAAAAAACCAACTTGCACGCCACACTTGTGCGCCACACTAGCACACCAAACTTTCATTCCACATAGCTTCTATGGCACAATTGTGTGTTACACTTTCATGGTACACTTCTACAGTACACTTGTGCAGTACACTTGCATGCCCCACTTGCACACACACTGAACTTGCACATTACTTCTAATTGCACGTTCAGAGCTTGGATTTTTTCTAAGCATTGAGTTTTTTAATAAATGAGGCGATTATCCTCATATTTATAGGCATTTTGAGGATTTGCGGGCCACACTTGCGCTCCACACTTGCACACCACTTTAGGACATTTGAGCCTCTTTCTTTCCTTTGTAATATTTTGATATCATGATCTTGAAATAGGATTTGTGCACCACACTTACATGCCATACTTGTGCGCCATACTTTCACGCCACATTAGGAATTTCACAACCCACTTGTTCGCCACTTTTGGACATGCGCGCCACACTTGTACGCCACTTTTAGAAATGCACATCACTTTTCCTTTTCCAAATTTTTGATGTTTGGAATTCGAAAAACTCCTGGTGTACAACAATAGAAACCTCCTTAACATAATATCACAACTCCTTTTTCCAAAAAACACTTTTCCCCATTCTCCAGGAGGACCCCCTTTGTCAATAGTTTTAGTCATTGAGACTTGCTTTGTCAACAAACACAACATGGAGTCCTACATTATCGACAAAGACAATCATCTCAAAAATGCTTCAATGATACCTTGAGGGATTTTTCCAAACAATCTCTCCCTTTGGGTTTGTTGAAAACTATTCTCAAAAAAATTATCCATTATTTGATACCTCAATATGGATTCATTCATCTTCATCCACAATTCGTCTCTTGTGATACAGATAGTGATCAAATATTTACTCAATACATAATCTAATCCCACATGAGTAATTACCATCATAAAAAACAAGAGTATCATGAAAATTTCATCTATGAGTCACTTCATTTCTGACACCACTGTTGATACCAACCTGATACCATATGAAATTTTCATACCAACCTGATACCAACCACACTTCTTCTTGTATCATGATCCTCAGTTGTCTTGATATCTATTCTTTGATCGATCACAGTGAGCATCTTCTAATTTAAAACTCTCCCCCTATCTCATTGCTCTCCCCCTATCTCACTTCCCTACCTATCAGCTTCTCCCCATATATTTTACTAAGACATTTTCTCCCTTCCTTAGCCACAGTTTCTCCCCCTTGATGAGTCACTATATCTACCCCTTTGTCAACGAACCCAAAGGTCACACCTTTGTGGTATGAAACATTGGAAAGAATTCATATTATCACATTAGAGAAAAACACACAATACCTCAGGGAGAGGGGGTTCCACATCCACACTCTTTTATGTGCGGGATTCGACTGAACTCCCAGAGCCAGTCGATGCCTTTCAAATTATTCCTTGGGTAAGGCCTTTGCCAGAATGTCTGCAACTTGTAGTTCTATAGGCACATACTCCAACTTCAAAATTCCTTGCTCAACCTTCTCCTTGATAAAATGATACTCTATCTCAATGTGCTTTGTACTTGAGTGAAAGAAGAGATTTTTGCTGAGATTTATAGCACTTGAGTTATCACACTGGATTTCAATCGGAGACTTCACTTCAACTCTCATATCTTCAAGCTGCTACTTCATCTACAATAACTGCGTGCATGATTGAGTGGCCGAAATATACTCTGCCTCTGTGGTGCTCAGATAAATGCAATCTTGTTTCTTTCTTAGCCAATAAATACACAATCTACTAAGATAGAATGCACCTCCAGACGTTGATTTTCTGTCATCTGCTGATCCAGCCCAATATGCATATGTATATCCCAATAACTCTGGCTAAGATTTGTCATTATACATCAGAATGAAATCCATGGTTCCTTTGATACACCAAAGTATTCTTTTTAATGTGAGCATGTGGATTTCCTTTGGATTGCGTTGGTAACGTGATGCTTGTCATGTGGCGAAAACAATATCAGGTCTTGTTGTTGTTAGGTACAGTAAAATGCTGATAATCTGCCTGTATTAAGTAATATTAACTGCCCTGCCACTATCATCTTTTGATAATTTCCTCAGGGTAGCAATAAAAGTCTTCATATCCTTGGAATTCTCCATTCCAAACCTTCTCATAACCTCTTTGGTGTATTTGGATTGAGAAATGAAAGAGCCATTACATCCTTGTGTCACCTATAAACCAAGAAAACATGCTAGATCACCAATCATTGACATTTCGAACTCACTTTTCATGAATTTAGAAAACTGTTTGCACTGAGCATCATCTGATCCACCAAATATTATGTCATCAACATAAACCAACACCATCATCCTTTGATTACTATTGTTGTTGATGTAGATATTGTAATCAACTCCACCACGTTGAAATCCATGCTTCTTCCAATACTGATCCAGCTTTGAGTACCATGCTCCTGGTGCTTGTTTCAACCCATATAGTTCTTTCTTCAACTGAAAAACTTTATTCTCAACTTCATGAATGATAAAAACATCTAGCTGATCAATGTAAACCTGTTCTTTTAGAAACCCATTCAGAAATGCAGATTTGACATCCATTTAAAATACTTTGAACATTATTTTCACTACTATGGCTAAAAATATTCTGATTGTCTTCAGCATTGCTGTTAGGGCCAATAGGGGCCTATATACCCTGAGAGGGGGGGTGAATCAGGGTATGGATATTCTTTTTCAAAGTTCTTTCTGCCCCACTGGATCTTGAACTCTTTGTTACAAGGGTCACTTTGTTTGAACTTGTGTGGTTATTGTGATCACTTATCTCCTTTACCTGATGATGATGCTTTGAATGCTATGCAGGGAAGTAAGCAGGCAGACGCAGAGATTTTTACTTGGTTCACCGCTAAGGGCTACGTCCAAGGAGCATACACCGACAAGTTGCCGGTTCGTACCAAATTCCACTAGACTTCACTAGCTGTGGATTACAATGTTCGGGCTAGATCACTTCTATGCCCAGGCTCACTGCCTATACAAGGTTTAGGGCCAGCTCACTGCTTTCCCAAGGGTCACTCCCTATTTCTCTCTCTCTGGCTCACTGCCGGTGGAGAGGATCACCTTCTTCCTCTTCCTAAGCTCACTGCTCCAGAAGGGAATCCACTCACAGTTTATAGACCTGTAGGTCTCTTCATTTCCATTAAGGAATGCATCTTTCTCTGTATGTAGATGCTCTGTTGAAGTTCAACTTTCACCCGTAGATGAATACCTCTTTGCCTCTAAACACTGGGCAATTCACTTTGGAAAGACCTTCGCAAGCCTTCGCGATGCTCCTGCCTTTTCGCGAAGCTCACTCGCGAAGCTCCTTCGTGAAGCACTCTCGCGATGCTCAAGCCGTCGCAAAGCAACGACCTTCGCGAAGCTAAGTAAGCCAACGCGGAGCTCGCAGGTTTCGCGGAGCTACAATAGCCACCGCGAATCACCTCTTTCGCGAAGCACACTGGCTCCGCGAACCACCTTCGCAAATTGAGAGCAAAGTATTTTCTCTGAAAATTCTCTCTACTTCGCCCGAAGGGGTCGACCTCTATTTATAGGCGATTCCATCGACCCTCGAACTTTCCGCGTGAAGTCAACGCCACGTCATCTCAAATCGCGAAGCTCCAAAGTTTCTGCCGGAATTCTGTCCAAATCGCGAAGCTCCATGATAATCTTCCGTTCGCGGAGCTTGACGTAGTCGCGATGAATCACCGTCAACTTACCTTCGCGGCTCGCGCCTTCGCCGCGAAGCTCCCTCGCGAAGCCCAACATTCCTTCGCGCCTTCGCCGCGATGTTCTCTCGCAAAGCCCTTCTCAGCCGCAATGCGCTTCAGCCTCTGCCGTTCGCGAAGCTTGACGCAATTGCGAAGCATCACCGCCTCCATTTTTCTGGTCTTCGCGATTTCCAAACCATGCATCCTATCTTCGCGAAATTCATGCCTTTGCCATATAAAATTATGCTCTTCATGGAAATCCTTTTTTCGCAATGCTCACCAAACTCCAAATTTTGGACCCCAAAAATTAGGCAAACACTGGGAAACGACGCCACCTTGTACTGCTCTTTTTGTACCGCCTCCAGACCGTCCTTTCCTTTGTCATAGTTCTTTGTCAACATGGATTGTCAACAACTTCTCGGGAACTCGACAAATATCCATGAAACACCTGCTTTGTCAACAAACACAATCAACCCAAAAATACTGCAATGTTACCTTGAGGGATTATTGCCCAACAATTGCAACTAGTGAAAATGTCTCATCAACATCAATAACCTCTATATGAGATTATCCTTTACACACTAGTCGTGCTTTGTTTCGATTCACTATGTCATCTTAGTTCATATTGTTGCGAAAGACCCATTTATTCTCGATGATGTTCTTATATGCTGGCCTCGAAACAATCTCCCACATCAGATTCTTCTCAATATGATCTAGCTCATCATTCATTTACTGAATCAAATTTTCATCTTCAGTTGCATCAGCAAAGCATTTTGGATCAACCTATGATAGTAAATATGTCTGATGAAGTGATTTCATTATTCTTGTCTGAACTGGAGCTGATTGATCACAATTGATATTCTGCCTATCAATTTCAGCTCAAATCCTTGGCTTTTGTGTAGATACGTATTTTACTTCCACATGATCATCATCAGTATCTTCTTTTGAATCAACATCATCCACTTCTACTCCCCCTGAGTTTCTTTCTTCCTCATCACTCTCAACAAGAAAATTGTTCACTGTGATATTGAATGATCTCCTCATTCTCTACTATAGTGACCTCATTTCTCTTAACTACCTTTCCCAGCATTTTGTTAAATAATTTATATGCCTTACTTTTTCCAAAGTTTCTAAGGAATATCCCTTCATCTCCTCATGACTCATATTTCCTATGTTTTTCCTTCTTGAGGATAAAGAAATTACTTCCAAATATTTGAAAGTATTTCACCATTGGATTCATTCCATACCACATCTCGTACGGAGTCTTTCCTTCCTCCAGAGACAACAAAGCCCAGTTAAAAATCTAGACCGATGTCAAAATTGCTTCCTTCCAAAATTTCTCTGGTAGGTATTTTTCAATGAGCATAGTTCTGGCTATGTTATTGATGATATAATTTCTCCTTTCAACCACTCCATTCTGTTGGGGAGTTCTAACTGAGGAAACTTTATGCCTTATCCCATGTTTCTCGAGATATCCTTCCACCTGACTATTTTTGAATTTCGTACCATTGTCAGTACAAAGCTTCAAAATTTTCTGTACAAGCATCATTTCACACTCCCTCTGGTACTGTTTTAAGTAGATGACCATATCCGAATTATGGTCAATAACAAATACCCATGCCATTCTGCTAGATTCATCAATGAAAAGAACATATTACCTCTTTCAATCAATTTTTCTTGGTGTGATAGGACCACAAACATGAATATGTACCAATTCGAGCACTCTTTTTGACTTTTTTTCCTTTGCCTTATACATATTTCTAATAATATTCCCTAGTTGGAATGAATCGCACGTGTGAGTAAGATCACGTGATACCTTTGGGAGGTCACTTTCTTCATCACACTTCACCAGATCTTCCAGGGATGGTTGGCATAGATGACCAAGTCCTTTATTCCACAACTTGTTTTCTTCCTTTCTGGACAGAAAACACATATCTTCTTCTCCACTTACCAGGTAGAGATTTCCATTTGTAATTTTCACCTATATAACCATTTCCCCATCCCTTCCATTGATGACACACATATTCCTAGTAACCTTATAGAATGTCCTAAGTCACAAAGTTGACTGACGCTGAGAAAATTGTGACTAAGCCCTTCTACTACTAAGACATCAGCACGTCTCATCTCTTTGCCCCCAAACTTGGCCTTTCCTGTGCTAATAATCATCCGGCCTTTATCATTTCCAAACTTGACAACTCCTTTATCATATTTTACACCTGTAACAATATCCTTATTACCTGTCATGTGAGATGTGCAACCACTAGCAAGGATCCACACACTATAGTGATCTTATGCTTAAAGGGAAATTTATGCCACCACAGCCTTCTCATCCTTCTTCTTTTTGGTCCATATTTTTTCCTTCACACTTGGCATGGATTGAGAGTTCTATTATTTCTCTGAGTATGATAGACCATCTTCATCTTGTAAAGCTGCCAATCAATTTTTCATTTTTAACTCACCTGTTGGTTTATTGATCTACTGCTTCCGAACATTTTGATTCTTCTTTGGCACATTCCTCTATATGGTTGAAGTGAAGTACCTACCCATGTGCCTAAATCTTCGACACCAAAAATAGTATCCTTAAAATATGTTCTGGAGAACCGTTCTCTATTTGGCTTCCACCTTTGTTCTTGTTCCCTTTGATATCTCTTGGCTATCGAACACACATACTATGAATGTCCCATCTTTTCACAACAATAACACCCAATATAAGGTGAATTCATTCATGTTACTTATTCACTATGATTTTCCCCTTGGTATCTCTGAATATTCTGATTCTGCTTTGTGCCCAAATCAACCTTCAATCTCGGGATGGGTGCTTTTGGTCTGACATCAATTTTCACAGATTTTTGTTTACAGTCAAGCCCTAAACCAGCCTTAACATCTGAGCTCAATTGCTACTTATTTCCTACTAAACAACTAGGCTGCTCTTTCATATTTTCATTCTCTGGAATGACCTGATTTCCTATAAATGTGTTGGGAATTAAAGGTTTTTCCTGGTCATTAAATTTTCTCTGTATAACAACAACTTCCTCTTCAATCTCTTCGATACGCTTGACATGATCTTTCCTTGTGTGTTTCAAGCCATCGATCTCCCTTATATATTCTTCAATATTGCTTTTATACTCACTAAATGATTCTGAGATCTCTGGTGTTGATGACTTGAGTTTCTCAATTTCATCCATCAAATCAGAATTCTCTTCTTCCTGCTACTGAATATAGAGTTTGGCATCATGAATAACTTTGTTATATTTCTTTATTTTGGCTCTCCAAATATCTATCTCCTCAAGAGCAGCCTCTAACTCAGCTTGCATGTCAATTCTTCCTCCAACTTCTTCTTCTTCATCACATTATGTTTCATTATTCTCCTAAGAACTACCGACCACTACCAGCATAGCATTTTATCCACGATATTTGCAGTTCTCTATCACTTTAACCTCCTCAGCCTTAGACTCATCTGAACTGTAACATTCTTTAGAAAGAAGATTTTTATTCTTATAGAAATTTCTCTTGAACTGTTTCTGACCTTTCCCATAGGATTATGACTTATTCTTGGTAATTTCAACTTCATCGACATCATCATCTTCTTGGAAATTTTTGGGACACCTTGTTGCAAGATGAACTACCTTTCCAAATCAAAAATAGTCCAGTGGAAGTTTCCATTTAAACTTTCCTTTTCATATTTGAAGGTTTGAGGAGAGGAATGAAATCACCTCATCTGTCTCTTATTCTTCTGGAGAATCTTCAATGGTGAGATTCTCCATGGCCTTGAATGCCACTTCTTTAGATTTCCCCTTTTCCACTACCTCGTTATCATATTTTTTCATTTCATATGCAACCAAGGTACTATGAAAATTGTCCAATGTTAGCTCATTTGTATCATTATCTTCTAGTACTGAAACCTTCGGATTCAACCGTGGTGGATGTTTCCTCAACATGCACTTTACGATCTTTATGTCTTCAATGACTTCTCCCACACCTCACATAACTTCCACAACAACATTTACCCTGTCAAAGAATCCATCAACAGACTCATTCGTGTTCATTCTTAGATTTTCATACTTGATCCATAATACTTGCATCTTCGCTTCTCTGACCTTTGAATCTCTTTTATATATGTTCAAAAACTTTTTCCACATAGAATGTGAGGTTTTTCATGACATCACCATGGTATATATAGCATTGGATAGGGATCCTCCCAAAGAATTGATTCCCTTTGTGTCAGCATCCAATTATCTTCGCTCAGCTTCTGATAGTTCACCGCTATTAATATAAACTGTGATACAATGCATTTCTGTTGTAAACACATCCATTCCCAATGATCGGAAGTAATGTTGCATCCAATTATTCTATAGATGAAAATTGTTCCCATCGAAGATCAGATTCCCTTTATGATTATTGACCTCTATTTGAGAGAGAAACACTGATATCAACCTTTCCCTATAATACCAATTGTTAGGTCTGCTAGGCTAGATAACCTGAGAGGTGGGGGGTGAATCAGGGTATGACAGATTTAAACAACTGCCCCTTTTGATTTTGTTTTTCTGTTATACAAAACCCTCTTCTCTCTCCCTCCCGATGGAGAGTATGAATAAAACTTAAAGCACACACATGAAACAATTATTTTTTACTTGGTTCACCCTCATTGGGCTACATCCAAGGAGAATACACTAGAAGTGTGCTGGTGTAACAATTCCACCATAAGCGCACAATTGTTTACAAGTTCAATGTGGAATCACTATCCCTACTGGTTTACAACCACTCACAATTTGAGAACTCACTGCTCTCTCAAATTAAGTGATATCACTGCTTCTTCAGAAGATCCACTCATAGTTTATAGACCTTTAGTTCTCTTCATTATCACTAAAGAATACATCCTCCACTGTATGTAGATTCTCTGTTGAAGTCCAAATTTCATCCACTGATGAATAAAACTTTACCACATATGTTCTGGGCAATTTATAACTTTTAGTAAACCCAAGGGTGACTTGTTTTCCCCTTTTACTAGTGCACAACCTCTGCCTTCATTGCAGAAAATCCAACTTGCACGACACACTTGCACACCACACTAGCATGCCAAACTTGCATGCTACATAGCTTGTGTGGCACACTTATGTGGTACACTTGTTTGCTACATAGCTTGTGTGGCACACTTTCATGGTACACTTGCATGGTACACTTTCACGGTACACTTGCACGGTACACTTTCATGCCCCACTTGCACACACACTGAACTTGCACGTCACTTCAACTTGCGCGTTCAGAGCTTGGATTTTATCTATGTGTTGAGCTCATTAATAAATTATGAGAGTAGCCATCTATTTATAGGAATTTTGAGAACTTGAGCACAACACTTTCATGCCAGACTTGCGCTCCACACTTGTGTGCCACTTTAGGACTTGCACATCTCTTTCATTACTTTTTCATTGTAACACTTGAGATTTTTATGAGAAATATTTTGTTTTTATGTTATATACATCATCAAAGGATCCTTTCACTATACACAACACTATCTTGGCTTGCTTTACACGCAATCACAACCTTCCACGATAGCTTGCATTGTATGGAATACTGATTTTCACTAAACAACGATATGCTATTAAAATATTATTAAAACTAGCCGTTATGAATAGTAATACCCACTTTTTGAAATTTTATAAATTTTATCTTTCAAAATGGACTTCATTTTTGGATTCGTAATATCAAAATTATCCTAGGTTTACGTTTTTGTATTTTTCTGAAAACATTCAATTTTTGATGAATAGTGAAAACACTGGATTACTATTTAAAAACCGATTTTTTTTAAATAATTCTTTATTTCATTTAAATTTATTTTAGGTCAAAATTGATACATAATTACTATATAAGTTCAATTCAATTCATTGGATTTATTTTATAGTAATTTTAGATATAGAAAAATTGTATTGAACATTTCACCGTCTTTTACCCAGCTCCTAGGAGAATTTGAAAATTTAAATAAAACATAATTTTACCTCTTCTGTGAGTGGAATTTCAAACCTAAAAGAGACGCAGTTAATATCAAGGAGTAAAATGTGGTTCAATAAGATAAAAATAATTTTTGGTGAATAGTAACTTTTTACTTTTTTTACCACGGTTAAAAGTAAATAGGGTAATTAAGGGTAAAATGATATTATTATTACCCTAACACATGCTCTAATTCTATTGGATAAGTGTATTTAGACAAAAAACAACCTTAGGGATAAAATATTACCCTTTAGGTCTACTTGGATTAGATTCGGATATTTATTATTATTTTATTTAAATTAGAGTTAAAACAGTTAAAATCAAAGTTTAATAACTAAAACATTTTTAGTATAGGGTTATAAATAAGATAAATTCAACAATAAATATTTATTAGAAAGATAAAACGATTTCATACATAATGGTATTTTATTTATAATTTTTAGACTTTAAATAATTTAATTTATTTATGAAACAATGATGATGTAGTAATTAACTTATTAAGAAAATATTAACATAAATGATATTATAAATTCCCAAATAAATGTAATTTTAGACTTTTTATAAATTCCACTAATTTTATATGTTAATATCACATGTTATTATTTATTTAAGTAACTTTGGTCTAACTAATTATGCTATTATGATTTTCACAAAAATCAATTACCAAATAGTATCAAAATTGACATAAAATAGTTTTTAAAACAAATATTATATTATTAACTGTTATTTTATTCCTAAAAATATAAGGTTCAGCCAAATGACTTATATATAATTATATATTTTAATATTTAAAAGCTTGGGGTTCGTTTGCCTTGTTATCGTAAGTTATTAACCTTATAGTGTAAGAAAACAAGAAGACACAGTAAAAGATAAATTATTTAACTTATAGTTAAATCTAAATGATAAGGTTAAAATAGAAACCTAAACTTGTCAAAATTCTATTGGTTGAGAGTATTTCGACCCATCCCCACCTTAGCTTAGAAATAAATCAATTTTGAGCTATTAAAAACCGAATATGACTTTATTATAAAATAATATTTTAAGTTTTTCCTAAGGTGCCCCTCTCCTCCCTTATAAAAGGGAACCTCCTCCCTCTCCTCCTCACACCATTTTGAGCCTTCAAGCTTGGAAAACCCATTCCAATTTAACTTCTAAACTTCCTTATAAAATCCTAGAGGTCCTGGTCTTCTTCAAAGACCAATTTTAGTGCCTTAAGAAGAGGTTTTAAAGAGGCATGTCGAAGAAGAGGTAAAATCCGTTACCGATTCTTCCAAATTTATTTCTTCTTATACTTAATCTTCTTTAGTTGTTTCATTATGAAGTAATAACATCAGTATAACTCATATAGTGATGTTTTATTATAAATATGAAACAGACCTATTTCACCTTCTATCTATCCAATGGAAAATGAAATCACCGCACGTGCGTACGTACGGAATACCATCTCCACACCGTGGTGTAATCTGTTTTCCACCACCACCTTACTTGGATGGGTATAATAGTGTAAAGAATAACTATATATGATTATTTTAAAGTCATATTTATTCTGAAATAGGATACACACACTCAAATACAATTCCACGATCATGGAAACAATATCATCGCTCGTGCGTACGTACGGTCTACCGTCTCCACGATGTGATGCGACTCGTTCTACATGATCTTCATTTCATAATGATTATATAAATGAATTGGATTAATTGAATGAATAAATATGATATATATTACACTAATACCATTCTAGAAATTAGGTATCTATAACCTAAAAATAAGAATAAGAATTTATTTGACAAAACATGCATCAGAACAAAAAGCAATAAACACCCGAATAACAAGTAGGAATGAAATATTACTAATAAGAAGCTGAGAATATGACCATATATGATATCATGAAAATTAGTATAATTATTTAATAAGTCAATAAAATAATTTAAATCATTATACAGGAGTTTTGGACACGTACGAAGAAAATCTGACCTAAGGTATGGGAAAATCTCACAATCTCATTTTTATCTGAGATTGTTTATACTTCAGAATTTACTAGGGAATATTTATCATTCACATCCATGTTTCCTCAATATGTAATATTATTTATATCCTCCTACAATTTTTTAAATCCAATTTTACCCTTTGGTGAGTTTTTATTAAATGATATGAAAGGAATCTTTTGTCGTTTTTAGTACGAGGTACTTTTTTGACTTTTCCGGCCGAAGTACGAGAAGAATGTTTTTCATTATCTATAATAAATGAATGGATTTTTAGAACATTATTTCCATGAATATTCCTTTACAAGTTTTCAAGTTTATTTTTAATCAAATTCTTTTAGTTTAAAATTGCATGACATTTTAAGAAAGGAAAAATGTTTTTGAAGTAGAAAGGATATTTTCCTCAAGAATGGAGTTCAAGTGTATTATAAACATTATTTTCCATCTAAGATAATATAGGGTTCTATTTTTATACCTATTTTGACATTGATTTTATTATTATGGAATTATTTTTATGAGGTACTTTTATCTTATATGATTTATGTTATGATGGAATGATGTTTAAGAATCCCATTTTTATTACATGGGTTATGCTATGAGGTATGATTTATGATCTTGTGGAACACATAATAATGGTATCATTATGAGATGGGTGGGACCTATATCTCTCTCCAATACATTCGGTAATGATTTATATCTCATGAGATAGACATGGCTGGACTGGCAGGTTAATCTGGTTCAATGATACAGGACTGAAACGAGGAGTGAACTCAGTTCAGAAATGGAATTTATCCTCTAAGATAGTCTTGGCATTAAGTCTTGACTACTAAGAAATGATTCTATATGATTATGTGTGTATGCCACAAAGTTTCATGTTTTAATTTATGATTATTGGGATTACATTTCACTACTATGATTTATCCCATGTTATGAAATTATGATCTCTTTTGTAGGTTAAGAGTCCCAAAATATTATGTTATTATGAATATGATGTGATTGATATTTCTTTTGTTTACCCTTACTGAAAATTTGAGCTCACCCTTTTGTATGTTTTCTTTCCCCAGGTCAGGAAGAAGGTTATTAAGTAGGATATGCCAAAAGGGACTCTAGATATGATAAAATAAAAGGGAGACAGTGTAGATTCTTTATGAACCGGTTGTTTTTGTTTTCCCTGTTTCTAAAGACACTATACTTATACGGTCCTACCATGGTTTTGTTATATGTTGTAATAATTATGCTTCTATTATGAATTAATAACAAAGTATGTAAATCATGGGTCGCTATATTTGGTATCAGTGGAAAGGTATAGTCAACCTTTGGAAACTAGGTTATGAAAGCCTTAGTAAGAACCCTAAAGATATATCTAAGAATAGAAAACAATCTTAGTGTTTTAGAAATGGCCAAGAACAACCCATGATAAGACCTTATGTATGAAATTTTATTCTTAATTATGTGGTTTTCCTATTATAATTGGTGTTTCTCACACTATTCTTATTGGTTTAAGTCAATGGCTAGAACCCGAAGGAACTGTGTTAATGCTGAATGCGACGGGAAATGCAATGATTGTCCCCCTGAGCAACCAAACGTTATGGGAGATGGAATGAAAAATCTTTTATCCATTCTCACACAACATTCTCAAGATATGAATCATGAAGGACTTCCAAACGAAAAAAGGAAGGAGAAAAATTCTATTGAATCCTTCATGAGGAAGCGTCCACCTTCTTTCAGTGGGTCTACTGATCCATTAGTGGCTGAACAATGGATCAGTACCACTGAAAAGATATTTCTAGTTCTTCAATTTTCTAAACATGATAAAGTCATCTTAGTCGTATATTGTTTGGAAGGTGAAACTGATCAATGGTGGAATCTTATCAAGAATATGAGGCAAAGGGATGAAATTGAATCCATGGAATGGGACGAGTTCAAGAACATATTTTTCAATAAATAATTACCTCGTATTCTTCGAACAAAGATGGAGAAGGAGTTTCTTGAACTAAAGAAAAAGTATGATGAATCTGTGGGTACCTATGAAGCATATTTTACAATAATTACAAGGTACGCTTCTAGGACTATTATCCAACCTGAGAGTAAGATCGATCGATTATTTAGTGGCCTAAAATGAAGTCTTCAGAGGGCATTAGCCATAAGGGACATCAATAAATACAAGGAAATCGTTTGATGTGCTCTCAAGGTTAAGATGGAGATTGGAGTAACCCATCAGTCATATGGGTTTGATAAGAAAAGGAAAATGGAATTCAAAGGAAAATCTAAAGTGTACACTAAAAAGAAGATGAGTTTTCCCTTATTCTAAAAGTGTGGAAAGAAACATGGAGGGAGTTTTATTAAAGGGATAAATAAATGTTTCAAATGTGGAAAAGAAGGTCATCGGGCATTTGAATGCCGCAATGATGGGAAGAATATGTCTAGTGATGTGAACAAAGAAAAGGCTTCAAAGAGTGAACCTCCTACACTAAAATGTTACAAGTGCAAGGGAATGGGGAATAATGATAATAAATTCCCTAATGCAAGGGTTGTTGATGATGATCGACATCAACAAACTCTTAAGGCTAAAGAAAAAGGAAAGTCACATGAAATTTCAATCAGTGATGTGGAGTACGATAATGAATTGTTGAAAGGTACACCTACCATCCACTCTAAAGTGGAAAATGTTTTATTTGATTCTAGATCCACCCACTCTTTTATTTCTGATGAATTTTCTCAGGGTATCTCCATATTACCTCAACAATTAGATGTTGAGTTAGCTATGACAACCCCTAATGGAACAACAGTCGCATCAAAAGTTTACAATTCTTCTCCGATTGAAGTTTGTGGGAAAGTGATTCTTGAAAATTGTGTGATCCTTCCTACAGTGGAATTTGATGTTATTCATGGCATGGATTATCTTTCATTATATGGAGCTTGTATCAATTTCCAAAGAAGGGAAGACACATTTTATATTCTAGATCAATCTATGATCATATTTCGATGCAAGGATGAACATAACCTTCAAGTTGAAATTTCTTCAATCAAATGGGTCTTGATTCCACTAAATGAAGGTTATTTATCTCAAATGGTTGGTGAGAGAATCACGATTAAGAATATTACCATTATACGGGAGTTTGATGATGTCTTTCTGGATGAATTGTCAGGTATTCCACCAAATCGTGAAGTTGAGTTTTCAATAGAACTCATACGAAGTGCTTTGCCTATTTCAAAGACACCTTATAGAATGGACCCAATTGAGTTGTAGGAATTGAAGAAGAAACTACAAGGGAACCCTGATAAGGGATTCATACGCCCTAGTGCATCACCATGGCGAGAACCTGTTCTGTTTGTTAAGAAGAAAGATGGATCAATGAGACTCTGCATTGATTATCAAGAACTTAAAAAGATCACTATCAAGAAAAAATATACTCTACCACGCATTGATGACTTATTTGACCAACTACGTGGAGCTCAATACTTTTCCAAGATTGTTCTTCATTTAGGGTATCATCAATTAAGGGTCAAAAGGGAGGATATACCAAAGATGAATTTTCGTACAAGGTATGGATACTATGAATTTAAAGTGATTCCATTTTGTCTTACTAATGCCCCTGCTATCTTCATAGATCTAATGAATAGAGTCTTTAGATACTATCTTGATCAGTTTGTGGTAGTCTTTATAGAAGATATTATTTTCCATTCAAAGAGAAAAGAAGAACATGAAGATCACTCTAGAATTGTATTGAAGACCCTGAGAAAGGAGAAGTTTTATGCCAAATTTACTAAGTGTGAATTTTGGCTTCAGAAAGTTGAATTTTTGGGTCACATAATCTCAAAATAAGGGATATTTGTGGATCTAGCAAAAACAGAGGTTATCGAAAGATAGTCGAGACCAACAAAAGTAACTGAGATCCGAAGTTTTCTCAGTTTGGATGGATATTATCGACGTTTTGTGAATGATTTTTCACGATTATCTAATCCACTCACCATGTTGACATGAAAAGGAGTTAAGTTCTCTTAGACAGAGGAGTGTGAAGATAATTTCAAGGAGCTAAAAAGATGGTTATACAGTGCACCTTTGCTCACACTGCCTTGTAGTAGAGAAAGGTTTCTGATTTACAGTGATGCATCCAAGAAGGTATTGGGGTGTGTTCTTATGCAAAATGATAAGGTGATAGCTTATGCCTCACGACAGTTGAAAATTCATGAGCAAAATTACCCAACTCCTGATTTGGAGTTAGCTGTGGTAATATTTGTATTGAAGATTTGGAGGCATTATCTTTATGGTGAATGGTGTGATATTTATACTAATCATAAAAGTTTAAAGTATATTTTCACACAAAAGGAGCTGAATATGCGCCAAAGAAGATGGTTAGAGCTAAATAAGGATTACGACTGCTCAATTCATCACCACCATGGGAAAGCAAACAAGGTGGCAGATGCATTAAGTCGACAAGACTATGCTAGCTTATCCATGATAAGGATCACAAAAGATCTAATATTTATGGATTTACAAAGGATGTATCTTGGAATTTTAATGGGTGGGGAAAAATATAATCTTTCTCAAATGAATGTTCATCTATATATATATGTGAAGATTAAAGAGGCACAAAAAGAAGATGTAGAGTTAAAAAAGTAGGTGAGAAATGTTCCTTAATTCAACCTTTATTATGATGAGATAATAAGGTTCAGGAATCGGGTTTGTGTTCCTCCCATCCCAGAATTAAAGAAGGAGCTGCTAGATGAGGCTCATAGTTCTTCATTATCTATTCATCCTGGCAGCACAAAGATGTATGGGGACCTGAAAGAGTACTTTTGGTGGGTTGGAATGAAAAGAGATGTTGCTAAATATGTCTCCCGATGCATGGTTTGTCAGCAAGTTAAAGCTGAGAGACAAAAGTCTAAGGGGATGTTACAACCATTACCCATACCCAAATGGAAATGGGAAAACATCACTATGGACTTTGTCACCGGACTTCCTAAAACATCCAAAGTCAATACTGCAATCTACGTCATAGTTGATCGTCTTACAAAGTCGGAACACTTCATTGCTATTAGAGAGGATTTATCACTTGGTCATATTTCCATGATATATGTAAAGGAAATGGTAAGATTGCATGGAGTACCACTTTCCATGAAGATATGTTAAGAGCTTTCTCTATAGATTTCAAAGGTGGTTCGGATCAACACCTACCTTTGGTTGAATTTTCATATAATAATAGCTTTCACTGTAGTATTCAGATGACTCCTTATGAAGCTCTCTATGGAAAGAAATGCTGGACTCCAACTTGTTGGGATGAAGTTGGGGAAAAAAGCTATTAAGACCCGATCTTGTTGATGAGATGGCAGAAAAGGTCCGATCTATTCAACAACACATAAGAGCAGCTCAGAGTCGACAAAAAAGTTATGCCGATAACTGAAGAAAAGGCATAATGTTTGAAGTGGGTGATAAAGTGTTCTTACAAACATCTCCTTGGAGGTGAGTAATGAGATTTGGAAAGAAGGGAAAGCTGAGACCTAGGTATATCGTTCTTTTTGAAATAATGGATCATGTTGGGAAGGTAGCTTACTGATTCGAACATCCACCAAATCTCTCTCAAGTTCATGATGTGTTCCATGTTTCTCACCTAATAAAGTAAATTCCCAATCCTTCACATGTACTCAGCTGAGAAGTTGTACCACTGAAGCAAGATGTTTATTATGAAGAACAACCGATAGAGATCTTGGATCGTAGAGAAAAATTCCTATAGAACAAGACCACTCACTTGGTGAAAGTTTTATGGAGGAACCACCAATTAGAAGAAGCTACATGGGATCTTGAGGATATTATGAGGGAGAGGTACTCTCATCTATTTGTTACAAAGTGACGAACTTCGTGGGCGAAATTCATGTTAAGGGGGGGTAGAATGTAACACCCAAGATTTTTATGGGAAATATTTTGTTTTTATGTTATATACATCATCAAAGGAACCTTTCACTACTCACAACACTATCTTGGATTTATTTACACGCAATCACAACCTTCCTCAATAGCTTACGTTGTATACAATACAAAGTTTCACAAAACAACGATATGCTAATAAAATATTATTAAAACTAGCCGTTATGAATAGAAATACCCACTTTTTGAAATTTTATAAATTTTATCTTTCCAAATTGACTTAATTTTCGGATTCGGAATATCAAAATTATCCTAGGGTGAATTTTTCGTATTTTTCTGAAAACTTTCAATTTTTGATGAATAGTGAAAACACTTGATTACTATTTAAAAACTGACTTTTATTTAAATAATTATTTATTTTATTTAAATTTATTTTAGGTCAAAATTGATACATAATTCCTATATATGTTAAATTAATTCATTGGATTCATTTTATAATAATTTTAGATATATAAAAATTTTACTGAACTTTTCACCGTCTTTTACCCACCTCCTCGGAGAATTTGAGAATTTATATAAAACTTAATTTTACCGCTTCTGTGAGTGGAATTTCAAAAATATAAGAGATGTGGTTAATATCAAGGAGTAAAATGTGTTTTAATAAGATAAAAATAATTTTTGTTCAATAGTAACTTTTTACTTTTTTTACCATGGATAAAAGTAAATAGGGTAATTAAGGGTAAAAATGATATTATTATTACCCTAAAACATGTCCTAATTCAATTGGATAAGTTTATCTCGACCAAAAACAACCTTATGGATAAAATATTACCCTCTAGGTCCACTTGGATTAGATTAGGACATTTATTATTATTTTATTTAGAGTAGTGTTAAAATTGTTAAAATCAATGTTTAATAACTAAAACATTTTTAGCATAGGGTTATAAATAAGATAAATTCAACTATAAATATTCATTAAAATATAAAAAGATTTCCTACATAGTGGTCTTTTATTTATAATTTTTATACTTTAAATAATTTAATTTATTTATGACACAATGATGATACATTAATTACCTTATTAAAGAAATATTAACTTAATTGATATTATAAATACCCAAATAAATGTAATTTGAGACTTTTTATGAATTTAACTAATTTTATAGGTTAATATGACATGTTAGTATTGATTTAAGTAACTTTTTTTGAACAAATAATGCTCTTATGATTTTCACAAATATCAATTACCAAATAGTGTCAAATTTGATATAAAATAGTTTTTAAAACAAATATTATATTATTAATTGTTATTTTTTTCCTAAAAATCTAAGGTTTGGAAAAATGAATTATATAAGGTTATATATATTAATAATTAACAACTTTGGGTTCGTTTGTCTTTTTATAGTAAGTTTATTAACCTTATAGTTTAAGAAAACAAGAAGACACGGTAAAAGTGAAATTATTTAACTTAGAGTTAAATCTAAATGATAACATTAAAATAGTAACGTAAACTTGTATAAATTCTATTGGTTGAAAGTATTTTGACCCATTACCACCTTATATTCTAAATAAATCAATTTGGAGCTATTATAAACCGAATATGACTTCATTATAAAATAATATTTTACGTTTTTCTTAAGGTGCCCCTCTCCTCCCTTATAAAAAGGCACCTCCTCCCTATCCTCCACACACCACTTTGAGCCTTCAAGATCGGTCAAACCCTACCCATTTCACTTCCAAACGTCCCTAGAAACAACCTAGAGGTCCTGGTCTTCTTCAAAGACCAATTTTAGTTCCCTAAGAGAAGGTTTCAAAGAGGCATGTCGAAGAAGAGGTAAAATCCGTTACCGATTCTTCCAAATTTATTTCTTCTTCTACTTCATCTTATTTAGGCGTTTCATTATGAAGTAATAACATCAGTATCAATAATATACTGATATTTTATTATAACTATGAAACAACCCTATTTCACCTTCTATCCATCCTACGGAAAATGAAATCACCACGCGTGCGTACGTACGGAATACCGTCTCCACGCCATGGTGTAATCTGTTTTCCACAACCACCCTCCTTGGATGGGTATAATGCTGTAAAGAATAACTATATATGATTATTATAAAGTTATATTGATTCTGAAATATTATGCATACAGTCCAATACAATTCCACGATCATGGAAACCATATCATCATTCGTGCGTACGTACGGCATACCGTCTCCACGATGTGATGCGACTCGTTCTACATGATATTCCTTGCATAATGATTATATAAATGAATTGAATTAATAAATATGATATATATTTCAATAATAAAATTCTGGAAATGAGGTATCTATAAACTTAAAATTATAATAAGAATTTATTTGACAAAACACACATAAGAACAAAAACAATAAACACCCGAATAACAAGTAGCAATGAAATATTACTAATAAGAAGCTAAAAATATGACCATATATGATATAATGACAATGAGTACAATTCTGGAATAAGTCAATAACATTATTTAAATCATTATACAGGAGGTTTGGACACATACAAAGCAAATCAGACATAAGGTAAGGGAAAATATCACAATCTCATTTTTACATTGATTTGATTATGATGGAATTATTTTTATGAGGTCCTTTTATCTTATATGATTTATGTTATGATGGAATGATGTTTAAGAGTCCCATTTCTATTACATGGGTTATGCTATGATGTATGATTTATGATCTTGTGGTACACATAAGAATGGTTTCATTATGATATGGGTGGGACCTATATCTTCCTCCAATGCATTGGTTAAAGATTTATATCTCATGAGATAGACATGGCTGGAACGAAAGGTAAATCTGGTTCAGTGATAAAGGACTGAAATGAGGAGTGAACTAGGTTTAGAAATGGACTTTGTCCGCTATAGTAGTCTTGGAAATGAGTCTTGACTACTATGAAATGATTCTATATGATTATGTGTGTATTCCACAAAGTTTCATGTTTTAAGTTATGATTATTGGGATTACATTTCACTACTATGATTTATCCCATGTTATGAAATTATGATCTCCTTTTCAGGTTTAGATTTCCAAAATGTTATGTTATCATGTATATGATGCGACTGATATTTCTTTTTTTACCCTTACTGAGCATTTGAGCTCACCCTTTTGTATATTTTCTTTCCCCAGGTCAGGAAGAAGGTTATTAAGTAGGATATGGCAAATGGGACTCTAGATATGATAAAATAAAAGGGATACAGTGAAGATTCTTTATGAACCAGTTGTTTATGTTTTCCCAGTTTCTAAAGACACTATACCAATATGGTACTACCATGTTTTTGTTATATGTTGTAATAAGTATGCTTCAATTCTAAAGTAAAAACAATGTATGTAAATTATGGGTCGTTATAGTCATATTTTAATATGATGATATTGAAATATGACTTGCGTATCACCCTTGGGTGCTATACTTGGGCTTCATACTTGTGTTCCACTTTAGGACTTGGGTGCCACACTTGCACACCACTTTTGCACTTGCGCGCCACACTTGCATGCCACTTTTGGACTTGGCCGCCACACTTGCATGCCACTACTGGACCTGCGTGCCACCTTTCCTTTGCCAAATTTTTGAAATTTTGAATTCAAAAAATTCATGGCATACAACATTAGAAACATCCTTAACATGAGGGCTGAACTCCTTTTTCCAAAGACACTTTTCCCCATTCTCCAGGAAAACCCCCTTTGTCAACAGTTTGAGTCATTAAGACTTGCTTTGTCAATAAGCAGAACATGGAGTCCTGCATTGTCAACAAACACAATCATCTCAAAAATTATTCAATGATACCTTGAGGGATTTTCCCCAACATATGGATCCCTTTATAGCTGATCAAACAAGTAATAAATATGGGGTAGATGATACTTCTTCATTATCTTTATTTTATTAAGTTCATGATGATAAATATAAACACTCATTAATCCATTTCTGTTCTTAATAAAGAGAACTATTTCACCTCATTATGAATCACTTGGGAATATAAAATATTTATTTATGTTCTCTTTGAGTATCTTAATTAATTATTAAAATTAAATTTTATATATTCTATAATGGGTCATTGATATAGGAATTTCTATAGGAATGAGTTTTTTTGAGAATTCAACCAAAAAATCTAAAAGAACACCAGTTAACGATTTAGAAAAGAAATATCATGTATTTATTCACTATTTTTATTTCATCAATATTAATTTTCTCCAAAAAATTTGAACCAAATGACCCACATGATTGGGAATTAATACCCATATATTTGAATTAATTTCCATGGGTATATCATAGTTAACCTTTCTCTCATATATGATCATGGGATTGTTTTGGATATAAAATGTGATTTTAATAGGATTAATGTAGTGATGTCCAATATATTCCCAAAATCCCATAAAATTGGACTAAAGAGAGAACAATAGGATTTTCAAAAATCACATACCCACAAACATTAATTTAAGAATACTTACAGGCTTAGGTTTGAATCATATTTACATTATATGTTTTAATTGATAATTTTGTATCTAGTCATTTGAGATATTAATATGTTGTCATAGATACATCCCAAGAATCGAAAGAATTCATATAAGTAGGATGAAATAATATGTTTATAATTTTATGCTTACCTATCACCACCCCAATTTCTGTATTCTCTCATTCATCCCTTACTAAAATAAAAACTATTATTGTGATTATCAACCAAATATAACTAGAGTATGAAGTCATACAATAAGGGAAATCAATCCTCATATGTCCTAAATTTTACTAATTTTATTTAATCCAATGATATTTTATATTTATGCTTACAAAATTTTGGTTCAACATATGTTTTTAATTTCTATTATCTTATTATCTACACATTAATCCCCAAAAATAAGTAAAGGCTACTTTGAAAAAAAAATTAGATTATCCAACAATAATATATATATATATATATTAAATCATTTTATATTAATATTCATTGTATCTCTAGATAAATCACACCCTAGAACCTATAGTTTTTATTTCATTTTATATCTTCACTTTTTATAGAAATATTTCAATATTTAACAAAAAAATTACCCACACATTATACCCATATAGACATATATTATATTATGGTCTTCCTTAAATCTCAAATAATTGAAACATAAGTAATGGTTGAGCATAGATGCTTAGTAGGGTTAAACATATGATTAAAAAATAAATGATCATAAGTGGGTATAAAATGAAGATGCATGTATGTGAAATTAATTAAGGTTCATGAATATAACCAAACGAAAACATTATGAATAAAACATAAAATATAAATCATAAATCATGTTGCATGAAATTAGAATTTTTTAATTAGATAAGATATAAGTAAAAGGAGTTTCCAAACCTTATTCAAATATTTTACATTATTAAAACATATCATGGTAATGTTTCAGGACACAGGGTTATCATATAAGATAATAGAACATACATTAGCATAGAAAATCATTCCTTATGTCGAGGTTCAATTCCAAGACCAACATCAGATAGTATAAAATGTATTATAGTGTGTTGGGTTAACAATCAAGTCCTTGATATGTCATCTCAAGAGATATAAAAAATTACCCAATTCAAAATTGGGATATATAATTCCTCTCAAAACCATCGTATATTGAACTAATATATACACAAATACTCTAGTTTTTTATAATCATTGATTCTAATGAAATTTGAAAAATTTTCCTAAATAAGGGTTTGTTTTATGATTTTTTATTTAGATCAAGAATAAAAACATTATAAAATATCAACAATATCTTTTTAAATTAAGATCAAGGCCCCAGAGGTGTTATAGGGGAATGTATAATAATATAGGTAATATCGGGTGGATTTTCTAAAATATTATAGATGCAGGTAGTGACACCACAATAGGCTATAGTGGGGATACATTTCACCCAAGATCATGGGAGAAAAAAACAATGTGAGAGGTCCTTTATTGTTTTAGATGTTGTGTCATAAGGGGTGGGCCCTCTACTGGGAGTGGTGGTACAATAACCTTAGAGAAAATAAACTATAGTAGATTTAGGAAGAGGAATTTCCAATATTCTTTGGAGGTTGTGCATTGAACTTGGAGAGATGTATCATAATCCTATCGGGTGAAGGGATACATCTCATCATGATTCCCAAGTTTTATTAGGACCTAGTGCTAGGAATATTATTTTAAAATGGGAAAACCCTATTTTTGGTGTCAACCCTTTAGATTTTAAATGACTAGAGGAATTTGGAGGGATAATTTGGCTAGATCATCACCTCCCACTTCCTCCCATGGACCCCTCATTCTAGGGATTTTTTCTCTGGGAATTTATATATAAATTTTGGGAATATTCCTACTCATCCATTCTCCTATTTAATTTCAAATTTTAACCCTTTGATTTTAGTTTATTTATGTTAGGTATTATTCTAGTTTTCTATTGTTTTTTTGGAAATAATCGCTACTGATAAATAATTCATCTTTATTGGTTAGAGGAAATTCTAAAAGGATGATCACATAATGTTTGATGCGCTTCCAGGGAAGTGGAAATTCCTTTTTTTGGTTTTCATCATAATTTATACTTTTGATTAAATTGAATAATTATAAACTATTATAATTAATAATTTTTGTTTTATGGATTGAGAAATAATATATATAAGAGGTTGGAGCATCATTGAGTAATGAGAAATATTTTTTGAGGATGATTGGAACTTGATTTTCGTTTTAATACCATATTCAGGGTAGGCGGCCCTTATAATACCAGCTTATATGATGGTTAATGAAATATTTATTTATAACATGAATGTATCATGGAATTAGAAACAACATATAGGGATCAATATAATCTTAGGGAATTAAATAGTGAATTATTGATCCTTATAATGTGATAATATGTTCTCTTTGAACTGTGGGAGTTTTTAGATCACTTAGTGACTATTGAAAAAACCAGTGATAGTACCAATTTTGCTAATGAGATACCTTGGGTGTTATTAGGATGCGAGACATGATATTGGTATCCTAGGTTGGTTACTAAGTCTGGTTAGTTATAAATGAAATGGATTTGGACCAATAGTTAAGGATGATATGGTCATGCATCTCATGCTTAGTTAGGTGAACCTTCCCAAGTGTGAATTTATGCATGGAGAAAAAAATTTATCGAGAGATTTTTTTGTGACTAGAACGTGCTTTATGGAGAAGCATTTCCTCTTAGTGGTTACTTTATAGCTATTCTGAGAGAAATGTATTATAGGATTCAAGAGTGGTTTATAAAGTTATAATTGGATGATGACTGAAAATAGCCAATCGAGGCTATGGTCTAAATATCCCACAATCTATGAAACATTGAGGGGTGATACAGAAAGAATTTATCGATGAGAAGAGTCTAAAGTGGTAATAGGATGCTTTGGTAATCTTTGAGGGATGATGAGGAACATATTGGTATGGGGTAGGTCTCAGGGGAATAGAAAACCAGTGGAGAGCTGGTGAGGTTGTGATATGGGATGCATGTGAAAAGGCCCAACCTAGATCAATGTAATCAATAAGAGGAAGAGGGTGTTAATAAATGATATATTTTTCTTTTTATGTTTACTCTATTAAAACCCACCACGTTATTTTAAGGAGAAACAACTTCACTAAATGAAAAACTCACAAACATCTAAAAGAACACAAGTATTTACATGATTAACTGCTCAATAATAGTAGCTAGTTCTTAGAACAAATTGGAAATTATCCCATACCACACAATCTTCTATTAAAAATCATTCTATATGGATACAAAAAGAAAAAAATACCCTTACACGTGTTTAGTACAATGATTAATATTATAGTACATGTTCTTCTTATAGAACTAAAGATGTAAACAAGGGTTTTGTAAAAAGTCATGAAACCTTCCCCAATTGGTTCCAAACATGTCATAGTGCTTCTTCAACAATATCCACTTTTGATATTATTTGAGAAAAACTTCATTTTATTACCCATCAGTAGGTAGGTTCAATTTCTTCAGACTAGACATAAAAAATCATTCGATTTTCTAACATTGATTCTTCTATAAAATTATTTTGTTGGGAAAACAGTCGGAAGAGTTTCTCAGTATTAAACTAGAACCATGAACTTCCATTATTCTTTATCTTTTAGAAAATGTTATTTTTATTATTTGGTCCAATTTTTTAGTTCAATCTGATGAATCTTTTCTACCACTTCTATGAACACTTCTTTAGTCTGGAACTCATCATTTTCCAATTTATTCTCAAAATTAAACTACATATATCCACATTTTCACATGTGAATGAAGTTAGAGTATATTGTAATTTTGTCCCCTTTCTATAGTTTCTCCGAAAACTAAAATAGAGGCAACTCCAAATGGTTTTATCACTCAATGCAATTTCAAATCCATGAAATTCTTGCTAAATTGATTTTTATTTGACCACTTCTTAAATATTATCAACTATTCTCGAGTGTTCCTGATTTTTCTTGAATTTTCTTGAAATTATTTATTATCTTACTCATTCGATTTTTTTACATGTTCCCAATCCAGAATATAATTGGTAATTATTATTCACTTGATCAGATTGAAAACATGACTTATCAGTCAAAAACTATAAACTAGATAAAAATATTTTTCCATAAATATAATTTTAACTTCTAAAGACTTTAGAACCCAACTAAAATATTTCAGTACCAGCATAAAAATTATAATATTTTAAATCACTTTATTTATCTATTCATCTACTCCTCGAACCAATGAAACTAATTCCATTGAAACTCTACATTTGATGACTTATCTATTTCAATGCTTGTATGATATATCAGTATCAAATCATTCCTGATGAATTGGTATATTTGATTTATCATTGTTAACAACTCCTTTTTTCATCGGTGCCCCTATATCATCCGATAGGTCAGTGTATGATTCTCATCTGATTAATTGGTTTATGAAACTCTTATTCATGATAAGTTACACAACTTATCAAAAGGATCATATAAAAATCTCTTCTGATAATTCAACACTTCAAATGGATTATTTGATCAAAACTTTTGTAAAAACGTTAACTTTAGCAAATTAAAAATCCCATAATCCAAAAAACTTATTCCTCTGGTGTACCTTGATTCATTGAATTGAAATTAAATGACTTTATCTTATTTGAAACACCAAAAAGTCACATGTCACTTTTCTTCATTAAACACATTTTCTACCCCTTTGTTTCACAATGCTTAGATTATAAGTTTTTAGACCAATTATGGTGTTGAGAATATGTATCCTAGAAAAGAATCATCATATTGTGTGTCGAACATCTATAAGGACATTCTGAATCTAAAACATCTTCCCACTATATTCTTAGAATATTAATTTCAAAAAATATGAGTTAGAATCTTGTTCACCCATAAAATATTCTTTAGAACCTATAACATTATTCAATGTCCTTTCTAAATAAACATGCATCTGATCTTATAATTCGGATGAACCCTTCTTCCAATCACCAAAACATACAAAGCAAGATGATTTATCATAATGAAAAAAATACCAAACAATGTGTAAAAAAATTATTCCATAATTTGTAAAACAACTTCCAATCTTCTTGCTCCAAATAATACCCCCCTTTAGATTTCATTGTAAACCAACCTTCATAAATTAATATAACTTTGTAAATCTATATATGGATCAGTAACCAATAATTATAAGACTACGTGAGGGAAATATTTTATAGAAATAAGAATCCTTGAATAGAAAAACCATGTTGTCCATAGGTTGTGACTTAATAACATATCTTGGACTTCAAACTTCCAAACATTTCACTTCTCAACTTCTTCATTCGATTCTTCTAAAATTGTAAACATTCATGTAAAAATGCTTTCTACATCCACATCACAAAACTGTTAAAATAGTTTACATATTCACATGATGAAATCACAACATAGACCATTTAATCCCACACAAAATAGAGGATTTATTAAAAGGTTTAGCTTAAAACAATAGATTTATTGATGTAACATCATTTTCTCCCCCTTGAAAGCACTATATGAAGACAACACAAAAGAGGGTACATAATAAAATACTTCAACCTTGGAGATAAATAAGTTGTATTCCCATGATAAACCTCTATTTAGAAAACTATTCCATTAATAATGTTTTTTGTAAATATCTCAGAAACAGTTTCCACTATTGTAACATATTTAAGCTTTAGTTAATTTTCTACAGTATTCTCTTCAATGAAGTGATATTTGTTATTAATGTGTTTTTATTGAGAAAGTTGCACTAGATTTCTTGTGATATTTATAGCACATTGATTCTTTCAACCTAAAATAACGGGTAACTTCACTTCAAATAAAAAATATTCCAATTGAGTTTTCATACACATATGTTGTGTTGCAGCTTCAATAGTAGCAACATATTCATCACTAGTTGTACTAAGAGTTAATAAATTCTATTTTTTTGTCGTAAAACTTACAAAAATTCCCCTCATAATGAAAAATCACCTAGATGTGGATTTTATTTCATCAACATTTCATTCTAAATCAACATTTTTATAACCAAACAAATGAATTCTTTCTAAGTGGTCATACTTGATACAAAATGTTTTTGTGCCTTTGAAAATATGAGAATTATTTTTCCTTCCAATTTATGACATTCTTTTAGATCACTTTTTAATCTTTCACATAAGGTAAAATTATAAAAAATATATGTTCTTGAAGTAGTTATACATAAATTAATTTCAATTAGCTTCTGAAATTCCTTAGAATCCATTTCCTTACCATCTCAAACATTATAAAACATGGTTACCACTAAAATTAGAGTGGAAATGGTTTTAAATTTTCTATTCTACACTTATTAATAATTTCATTTTCATATATCTCTTAATATTAGAAAATATATTTATCATTTTTTGATTTTTTTTATGCTAACAAAGTATTTTATTTCACCAAGCAAAGACATTTCAAACAACCTCTTCATCTTTTCAGCAAAATTTTCACAAGATATTTCATCATTCCCAAAAAAGATAATATCATCAACATAAAAAATTATAGTGAGGGAGGTCTTCTATTTTTATTTTATTTAGAGATTAGTATCAACTCTTACTTTTTTGAAATTCAACTTCCTTATGAAAAAATCAAATTTGGAAAACTAAGATATCGAAAATTGATTTAGCCCATACAAATAATTATTTAACATGCACACATAAATATAATCTATTCTAATTAAAAATCCACATGGTTTATCAATATAACCTTTTTCATGAAGCTCTCTACTGAGAAAATAAAACATAAAATCTATTTGAAAAAATTTGTAACATCTTTGGAAGTAATTTCAAGAAAGATTGAAATTGTTTTGAACCATTATAATAGATAAAAAGACTCATCAAAATAAATTATTTCAATTTTTTAGTAGCCTTTATAAACCAATCTTGATTTATTTCTTATAACACTACCATCTTTATTCAAATTTCTTCAGAACAGCCACTTTGTACTAATAAAATTTTTGTCATCTGTTTTTGGTATCATTATTCTCAATCTAATCCAATTTTTTGTTCAAAAAATGAATCAAATCATGATGCTTGAATGTTTGATTAAAAAATTTGGGTAAAATTTTTAATACAAAGAAGTATGTGAAAAAACATCGATGTTATTCTTGTTTACACTTTTTGTTGTTTATCAATAATGATGTTTTATTATACATTTTTTTTCTTCATTCTATGATTTGATGAATAAAGATCTTTCTCATCAATAGAAATTTCATCACCTGATTTATCAATTTTTATTGCATTACAATTTTTGGAATTATTTTCATGTTGCTTAAAAACTATTTCATATTCTATGTCTTCAACTTCTTTAAGTGTTTTAAAAATTTATTCTTTAGTTCATTCAAGAGATTTTATGTTATAAAAATCAACTGACTTCTTAGTTTCATTTATTAGACAACTATATCATTTATGATTAGAAGGAATGCTAAGTAAAATTCCCTATTCGGATCATTCATTAAATTTTCCAAGAGTTCCTATTTTGTTTTTAATGATGTAGGGACTCCAAAAATCACTAGTGTTTCAAATATAGAATTTCATTACCGAACATTTCGTAAGGATACATATTACAAAATTGTTTTTAGAAACACTAATTCTAAATATAAACTGTTGTAATTGTCACCTATATATAGAAACAGTGAGAAACACCATGTTCAATCAACATTGTGTGCCCTATCTCCACCAAACTTCTATTCTTTATTTTATCCACAAAACTTTTCTATAGTGTTTAAGGTGAAGTGAAATCATGACGAATACCATGTTTTTTAAGATAAATTCTAGATTATTCATTTTTTATTCATGACTATTATCAGTTCACAAATTCTTTATATAATTTCCACATTCTATTTTTTTCCTAAAATCTTAAATTCCTTTTGATCTTACGATTTATGTTTAAAATACATAATATAGGTAATGTAAGAAAAATGATCAATGAAAAGAATAAATTACTTATCTTTGTATGTTTTTTGTTTTCTATTTGTCCTACAAATATCATAATGAATCTGTTCTAGGGGACAAGTTGAACGAATTTCAACTTTCTTATACACAAAGTTTGTAATCTTACCTTTCTGATAAACTGAACAACATCAATATCTTATTCATTTCATACTAGAAATATCATGACAAATTTATCTATTTTTTAACTTGATCATATTCCTATAATACAAATGTCCAAAAATTTTATTCCACAATTAATTATTCCCCATTATGCTTTGATAACATGAAATATGTCCATCACCAACTTGAAACATGTTTCCCATTGTACATTGGCCTTTTGTAACAACTTTTCATACTTCAATTATTTTTACAAAAAAGAATATTTTTTGGAAACAAATTTTTTTACATTCATCATAGAATTGTGATACATTTTCATGTTGTGTTTCACTCTATAAAAAACATTAAATTTTTGGATTTTAGATTTTATTTCCCAGTAATAGTAGATCCAACACCGTTGATCCTAAGAGATTTTTCATTGAAAAACATCATTGTTTCTTCTTGAAATTCTTCCAAATTCTTAAACATCTTCAATTCTCCATCAATATATGAAAAGAACCCACTTTCCAAAATCTAGGGTTGTTCCCATTTTGTAGATTTAAGAGAGGTTTCTACAATAAGATAATTTTATATTTGTTTATCTTACTTAACATCCATAATTTTAGAATTATTATAAACATGTTTTTAACCAGTATAAAAAATAAAAAATACATTAGAAATATTTTCATGTTGTTCATATCTTTTACAAATAGTTTCCATAGGTTGGGATCTATTTTCATCTTCCAAAACAACTTTACTAGAATTATATCATTTATAGGATTGAATCCCCCACAAACTTTTCTTTTTGTAAGTCATGGTATACTATTTTTATTGTTGATTGAACCATTATATCTTTTTTTATAACCAAATATTCCACAATACAAGTAGTAGCCTTATAAATAATATTTCTCCCTGTAACTTTCATATAGTATAGACTTGTATATTTTTTTAGAATTTTCATAACTTCTACATCAAAATTTTTTATCCCAAATTTTGTTTCTATATATCAAAATATTATTATTCAATTGGGAGTTATTCCAATCTTTAATAGATTTAAATGTAGTAGAAACCCATGATTCAAACTTGGAAATTTTAGAATCTTTTTAAATTTTAACATTGTTGGTTTTAGAAATATCCACAATTTTCTCATATTTCTTCTTAATATGAACATGTTTAACTTTTTTTACACCTATGAAGATAAATTTTGTTGATATTTATCAATATCACACATATTGGAATGTTCACTAGGTTGAGTAACTGAGTTTTGGAATGTCATGACTCCCTAATTATCTTTAAAGGAATTTTATTGAATCTGTCCTAATTTATCCTCCTTAAATTTTATCTTAACATCGAGATATTCATTCTGATTATTTTCTTTTTCAAGATATTTCTTCCACTGAAAAATATCTTCCAAAAATGTATATTTTTATTTAAAAAAATAATCATGATAGTTTTTAAGAACATTCAATTTTCAATTTCTTAATTTCTCATTCGTCAATTATAATATTTTGAATAAATTCTTTTATCACTCTTGTTAGAGCATTCTCTAACTGCATCTCTTCATCAAAAATACATAATTCAAAACACTCTTCATTATTTAATTTTTAAATAAACATGTTTTCTCCAACAACTTTAGAGAATTTTAGGTATTCAATTTCATGGGCATCATCTTTATCATCTATAAACCAAAATATTCTCCTTGTGGATTTAGATAACTATTTATATTTTCTATTATAAAAATATTTTTATTTTTAAACATATTTCTTATAAAATATTCATGAATTTATATCATCATAATAACTTTCTTATTTATATTTTATTTGATGAAAATTTGTATAAAAATACCCAATAGCTCCACAAAAAAAGCATTTTTCTGTTAGATTCATTTTATATCTTACTATAACCCTTTTAATATTTTTATAAAATAAGGAGAAAAATTCTTCATGTTGTTACTAACCACATTTTTGGAATCATAATCATCAATAAGCTCATCTTTTACAATCATATATGATTTTCCTTACATGGAAGATTTGAAGTAAATTTATTAACATTTTTTTTATTTTCTTTAATTTTTTCACTTGTCATTTCATATGTAATAAGATTTGTATGTAAGAAATCCAAATATAGAGTCTCATGATCACTATCTTCCAAATATGAAACTTTGGCCTAAAATATTTCAGCAATAATTTGTAATAACATTTAAAAAATAGTATTTTTTTCTAGCTTCTCACAATGAAATATTAGGTTGATAACAATATCATTTACCCTTATAAATATGTCACCACTGGATTCAAACTCACACATTTTGAGAACATATTACTTCAACATCCAGATTTGTATATTTTCATTATTCACATTTTTATCACGTCTATAGATATTTTTCACATTTTCCCGCACACCTATATTAGTTCCAACTCCATATAATTTATGAAATCACTTTTATAGAGTGAAGAGAGTAAATAATTTTTAGCCCTTATTTTATTTTGAATAATTTCTTATCAACTTCTATAAGAGGAATTTTTTTATCTCATAGTGAAAATCCATTTTTAGTAGCCTCCAAAACATCATATCCAAGGAATATAAAATTTAGAAACACTCTATATTTCTAGAAATTGTATTTATTTTTATCAAAAACCAAAAATCACCTTATTGTTCACAAAATTCAAACTATTCATAAGAAATTATCTTCAAGATTTATTAATGGGAAAACGAATGGACCTTATCTATGATAATAATAGAAAAGGACCAATCAGGATCAATGTAATAACTAATAGGGGGAGGGGTGAATCAGTCATATCTTTTTTATGTTAACTTTCTTAACAACCTTCTCCAACTTTTAAAGAGAAAAAACTTCTATGGAGAAAAATGTAAAAAAATCCATAAGAAGACAAGTATTTAAAATGTTCACTACTCTATAAGAGTAAATAATCCATAGAATTGTTTTGATATAATCTAATACCACACAATCAAATAAGAAAAATCCTTTTCTCCTGGATACAAAAAATAGAAAATACCCTTACACTTGTTTATCACTATGATCAATACAATAGTTCATGTTCCTTGTCTAACACTAACTATGTCAAAATTTGTTTTGTGAAATGTTAAGAAATATTAACTAATTGGTTCCAAAAATTTAACTATACTACTTCAAAAACTCCCACTCTTGATAATATTTGACAAAAACCTTTAATTTATTACCCAGTTGCAGGTAAGAAGGAATTATATGGATTTCATTCAAAAAATCATTATGATTTCTCAATCCAATTCATATTTCCAATACCCCAGTCCTGAAAAGTGTTACAAAGACCAATAATTGAATAAAAATGACAAAGAATCATAATATATGAGTCATGAGGCATAATATAATATCATAAAATACAAGTATCATGAATAATAAAATGACATAATAATATATATTCATAAAATCAGTCTTATATAAGAATGTGGAAACATCGTAAAACATGACATAATTATAAGATGAGGAAAACTTCTTAGACAACATCATAAGCTGGACATAGTCCCGTCATGGAATAGGTTTAATCCTTAATATGATATATATCATATCATGAGACAAATAAATTACCCAAATAATTATATCACTATCTAGTAAGACCCTTTATACCATGCACATGATCATGTGTTTCAAAAACATAAATCAATAATAAGGCAAAAGAAAATAATTATCCATTGAAAGAAATATGTTATATAATCATGTGTTATAACCTAGACAACAGAATAACATAATGAAAGAAGGAAAATTGATTCTATGAAATTTTTAGGTTAATAAATAAGAATATTACACGAGAATTATGTTCATGTGAATTTAAATCATATAAATTAGGGGACAAATAATTTTTGGAAATATTACATTTTAGTTGGGGTTTTGGAAAAAGGATAGAAAATCATTAAACTGAGTAAGGGAATAATAATATTAATAAAAATATAAACAAAATACAAAGGGTATTATATAATAAAATTTCCAATTTTATAATCCATGGGTGGATAATTACACTTTTGGGAGTGTTACATGAAAATTGTTAAGAAAGAGAGAATTTCCCTTCAATTTGGTTTTATTAACAAATGAAATTGTAAAGGAAACCTCTACGACATGTATATCCCCTGCAAGGAAAGATGATTTAAGATAGGTATACAAAATTGGGACATATATATATAATATATATCAAGTAAATAATAATACTAGGTTGATAATGTGATGCAATAGAGAAAAAGTATGACCCTAATGAAAATAGGGTTGTTTAGAGAGATCCCTTTCCTATAGTTTCAGAATCAATCAAAAATTACACATAACATCCAAAATTAACAAATTAGACTCATTAATTACTTAATTAATAACGATTACCATATTTATTGGATTTAAAATATTTATATTATATTTATTTACAACTATTTCGTTGAGATATAACATTTAATTTTGATGATCTGATAGTGTTCATTTCATGGTTCAAAGGTCAGATCACTTCTGTATAATTATTAAAGTCCATAAAAATTTGAAATAAAAATATATAATTAAAATTAAATAATATTCATATCCTTAAATAAATTAAATATCCCAAAATACACATATTTGTTTCTAGATAAGGATGATTCAGTTTGTAAAACCCTTTATGTTATATGGTTAGTTCATTTAGACGAGTTTTCTAACCATCATGGACTAATTTTTTTATATTATGGATATATATTATTTATAGAATATGAAATAATTTATTATATAATTATTACAATATTATTCAACCATATTTTTTTCTATCCTTAAAGGTTGTGGAGAATAACGATGTGCATTGTTTGGGGAGGCGGTAAACCATCCATATTTTGAAAATAATTTTTTCTTAAGAATCAAGAAAGTCCAGGTATAAGATGTATATTACACCATAATTAAAACACATCAATATATTAATGATATTTTTTTAACAATATTTACATGTATGTAGAATATTTGGGTTTGGTAGAGGATGAAAAAAATTGAAAGAGGTTTAGTCAAGAATTTTACATCTTCTTTTGGTTGTCTCCACTTAGGCTACCCCTTAAGGCCCCATGAAATGGCCTTTGGTTAGACTAAAACCACCAGTAACTGAGGGTGGATTGGGAAGATAGTATATTAGAAATTTGTAAATATACAAGGCTTATAAGAAGTGAGGAGAGTGGGTGGGATTTATAAAGGGAGGAGAGAGGTGATTTTGAATATTGTATTCATTATTTTATTAATTTGGATCAAGACTACAAATAGTGATGAATTTTGTGACTTTATAATGTGTATGATGAATCTGAGTTTGAGCTAATCAATTCTTACATAACCACATATTCAATAAATTAGGTATTTAAATTATAATATTAAATACCATATTTTACCATATTTCACTATTCACAAAAAATTCAACTATTTCATAAAAAATAAATAAATTTACCCTAACAATTTTTTTACCTCTAGACTCAGAAAATTAAATCCTTGTTATGAAAATAATTTTATAAAAATTATAAATTTCATTTTTAATTAATGTATTTATCTATTTTAAAAAACACCAATTTTAATTTTATGATCATTTTTGACCCTTTGAAAAATTACTTTATGTGTCATAAATATATAGTATTATCATAACAAAACACAATATTAAATTATAAATCCATTTTATAAAAATAAAATTTCTTTTAAATCCTTATATGTTTTAAAATATAAATAAAACATATATGTTTTGAAAAAATATAAGCACAACCATTTTAAAAAAATTTATTTACTGATATCATTATATAAATTTCATATTATCACTTTATAAGTGATATAAATATTATTTTACCCTTACAATGGTGAGTATACTAATCTAATGGTCATGTAACTCTTCATAATGGTTATAATACTATTCCAACAGCCAGGTTACTAGTCTAATGATCATATTACTATTCCAATAGCTAGAATTGTAATTATAAGATGAGTTCCATAATTCCTATATATACCTAATATTTCATTCAGTCTTTATTAAATTTTATTTTCTATCAAGTTTATATGAATTTTCTTTTTCAAAATATGTATTTCATTACTAATATTATGTTTTATTTCTACACTATTGTTGCTGAGTTCGATTATTCTTGGGGATCGAGTAGATCCGATTTTTCATATTATTATTATATTATAGTATATTTTTTGATCCCTTGTAATAAATTAAATTATTTTGGATATAATAATATCTAAATTAAATTTTCAAATTATTATAATAAAATGATTTTGTTTTTACCATTTGTTACATGTGACTTGTACAGTGAAATATTAATAAGCATGAAAAAATTATAAAATCAAATGAGAATTTTACTTGATAGAATTATGAGATGTTTCACACTTTGTGAGATCCTATCAATTTATATTTTCACAACCTTCATGATAAATCTCGTGTAAGTGTAGACCTTATGTTTCATTTCATTTTGAGCACAAGATGTGTAGTGGATCAGGTAGGGAATGCTTGATGGGTTTTGGAGACTAAGATGAGGTGAGTAATGAGGAAGGAAGTGGGAAGTCTTTTATGATTGTTTCATTTGTTTAATTTTCAATTTGATCATCCTAATGAGTTAACAATTGATTTATGGTTTCATACTTCTTTATCAATCATTTATTATTGCATAATGTTTATACCACTATGAAAAATAAAAAAAATCTATTAATGTTTTGTTATTTTCACTAGTTTTTTGAAGTATGATTTTGGTTCATAATCCCAATATTGTTTGGATTCAACCATCACCACTAGTAAAATTATTTTAGAAAATTGAGAGGTTCACTTATGATCACATGGATCCTTGGGCTAGGACACCGTGGAGTGGTTGTTGTCATGGGTGTCAAAAAATCGTATTACGAAATCTTATTTTGAGTTAGTATTTGGAATGATGGTAGAAGTGTGTTCTCATAATGCATTTAAGCTTATGAAGGACCTTATACTTGTGATTCATGAACACATTTTCTTATTAGATACTTGATTTGCTAGTGTTGATAGAATTATAATTATTGGTGTTTAATTTTATGCTTGTGGTGTTTATTCAATATGATATATTTAATATATGTATCTATTTTTTTGGGTTTTTATATTTTATTATTATAAATAGGATTATGAAATGAATCATATTTTTCACATTGTATTCAGATGAAATTTTTATGTTTTATTGACTGATGAAAATAGTTCAAATACTTATATATTCAATAAAACCCTTTATTGTGTTATACTATAAAACTTGATAGTTGAATTATACAATGATGAACGAGTCTATTTATTTAATTGTAAATATCTACCCTTTGGTAAAGGTATATATATAATGATCCTTATTGGGTTTGTTCTTGAAATCAATTCCTAAATGATAATCCCTATATTTGAATACATTTCCTTGGGGGTTCATGTTTAGTTACATAAAGTGTAAAGAAGAAAATATTTATTTTACCCATATATCATAATGGTGAAAATATAATTATTGAACTAAGTCATTATATGGATACCCAAAAGAGGGTTTATAAGAGGCCAATAGAAATCCTTTTTGTTCTCGATGTAGGATACACATAATGTGATTCTAGTAAAAAAGTTGAATCTTGAGGGAAAGTTATGTTATATTCCATGTCCTTTTAATTTTGGAGATGCCTTTAGTAGAATGGGGAATGATTGGGTGGAATCTTTTATTTTTTTAATGCCACTTGAGTTTTGGCTAATCTTACATTCATACCTAAAATGAGTGAGATTATGTGGTTTCTAGGATGATATTGAAACAGAGTTGATCATGTACATTAGATTAAGTGAATGGGAAAGGTTTTATGGGATATGACTCATTTGATTGTGATTTTGGGTTTTTGAGGTTGTTTTATTGGAGAATTCTCACATCAGGTTCAGATGTTATCAAGTAAGATCATAGGTGAGAATATATGAGAAGGTTCATAGAAGATCAATATCTAAGTGGATATTTATTGTTGGCATAGATTCTTAGGGAAATGTATTAGTTTGTAAGGTCTAGTGTGTTCTTGTTACATGTGGTACCCATTTTAGGTTAGAATGTGTGACTCATTTTCTGGTGGTTTTTAGAGTATATCAATGGTGAAATTCATAGTGATATAAGAATGGGTGGTATGGTGTTTTTTACTGGTGCTCAGATAAGAGTTAGTCGACCATTCCCAATCATTTTTTAGTAATTAATAGGGAATTAGATATGAAGATCAGTATTTTTTTGTTTAGTAGGGAAAATATAATGATTCAGCTGTGGTGGAGGAATCATACAAGTTTGGCTACATGACCAAGATATTGTTAAGGTAATGGATAGGGTGATACATGTCGATGGATGATTTAGATGAACAAGAATTTCTGTAGGAAGAAAGATTAGATATGATCTGGTTCCTCTTTGGATACAAAATTTAAGATTCCATTACATTATTAAGTGGATATTATGTTTGGTATTAGGTATGGGATGGAGAAGATGTGATCCAATTGTGAATCAGAACATAGTTGCACTGATGCTCATGGTTTGTGAATAATGTATGGAGTTTTTGGTTGGTATTCCAACAATGTATTTATAATGATAGTCGATTTTTGTCTTTGATGTAGGTGTATGTGTGATTCTATAATGTCAAGGTGGTGTGGGGATTCATTGTTATTTGACGATGAATGTTTTTAGTGGAAGACAATATGAATGAAAATAAGTTCATGGTAGAATTATTTTATAGAATATAGAATAAAAATCATCAAATATCACAAAAAACCTCCACATGAGTCCAAAATCCTAATGAACCATGGTTTCAACAACTATAATATCAAAAAATGTTGAAATGAATCTGGAAGAGACATCAAATAGAATAAAACATTAACTTTTCCTATATCTTGAATAACCAGGTCTGTATATACCCCATATATACATTAATGATCTGAAAGAAATCCCTATAGAATAACAATATAAATCTATGTAATTACATTTATCTTTAAAATTATTAGTCCATGTTTTGAAAGAAAATATGTGAAAGTTGTTTCATTTAAAACATTTGATTTAAAATATATTTGTTTCTTTAAATAACCCAGGTTCTAAAAATAAGTTCAAATAGGAAAACCATTAATAAACCAAGGGTATATAGAAATTAGGAGTAATATCAAAATCCAAATAATGAAATTGGAAATAAATAACAACACATCTTTATCCATATCTATACATGTAACATGGGATCAAGAGTGAGGGACTAAGGCAATTATTGTTGGCTATAGGAACTCTAGGTGTTATAAATGAACATATTTTTAAACTGGTTATCCTATTGGACTATCCGGTTACATAAAAATCCATATTGGGTAATAAAAACATCATATTACATTACAATTTCTTACTAGAGAACAATCCCTAGAAAATGCAGAATTTACACTTGTGATGATTTAGTCTGGTTTAACCACAAACCTAAGGTCTCCAATGTTCTTCCGTCAAATTCTAAATAACCAATATAAAGACAATTATATTCCAAATCATAACCATTTTATATAAAAAAATTAAAAAATTAAACTTACCATTGAAATATTCTTTTGGAATCCCATTGGAGTTAAGACCCAATATAAAATAATTAGTTAAACACATTTTAGGCATAAAAGAGATTTTTAGGAAAATCACCTTAATTCGCCCTTTGAAAAAAATTACATGAATCATATAAAATAATATAAAAAAATACCCTAATAATTTATATTAATCAAATTTCAAAAAATTAAACCAAATTAAATTCAATAGCATTTGTTGTTCTATGGAATAGACATATTAACTAGAGACACCTTCCTTAAAGATGATCTAATGTTGTATTCTTCATCTAAAAGCTAAATATATATCAATGGAGGATCGTCACAATCCTAAACAACTAATAAATTTAATTAACCCCTAATTTATACCCTTTGGGAGACCCAAGGTACATTTGTGAAATGAATAGGGGAAAGAGGGTTATAAATAATAATGGAAAAAATATAAATTAAGTATTTTAGACAAATTGGAAAGACTAAAATGTTTGGAAACATGGTTATCCCGTCCCTCATAAATATACATTTATTTTTTATTAACCATGTTATATTCTTATGATACCCTATTTTATATATGTTCATCATTAATATGTTATAACACATTTCTACTTAATGTCTATATGGTTTACAATTATTAATTTCACATTACACTTCCATGGTATATGTTATGGATTTACGATGATCCTTTTTTGGTTCTATATTAATATTCCTTGATTTATGATTATAAATTATTCATCATCATAAATTAATTCATTTTTAGATCCATATTCTATTTATGATGTCATCGATTCCATGTTAATATTAAACACATGTTAATGATATTACGATAAGTCCCCAACTAATTTGGTTTTCCCCGTTACTGAGACATTGTGAACACTATATTATAATATTGATTATTTCCCAATGAAATAAAAAATATTATCACTTTTGATACTTCAAAAATGGAATCAAATATTAGGAAATTTTATTAAATAAATTTACGGAGTGTTCTATTATAATTCATTTATATAGATAATATCCAAATACCCTAAATCTTTCACTCTCATAAGTGTGTTTTATCTATGGGTTATTATGTATAAATTTCTGAAATGATTTAACTTATATGTATGTACATTCTGGGATATCACATAAAACAAATAATCACCCATTCAAACATTAACTATAAACTATATACTTTACCAAATAAAACATTGAGACATCACCATTCAATCATTATCATCCTCACTTTTTCTAAATTTTTCACGATCTCACTATTAATTTAGATTACCATAAATGAATCTTATATTTTTTTAAATAATCTAACAATAATTCCATTTTCATCACATATATACAATATTAGGGAATTCAAAATAAAATTAATTGAAATATATGTGTTTTATTATATAAAAAATCCATATAATTTTGACATTTTGAATAATATTGTGGTTTCTAATAGAAGATACATTTTAAAAGTGAATCCCCAGGTGTGTCCTTTTCAAACACTCCACACCAGGGAACCCCCTCACTATTAAGAGATCACTCTGGAGAGATCCCCATCTGGGAAAGATCCATTTCCAACCGAGATGGAAGATCATCTAGAGGGTAACAACCCAGGTAGTGATGTGTTGGGAATGAAATATTTCATCACATGTGGGTTGCACCTCATTTCACCTACCCATTATGGGATCAGTTGACCCGAAAATAAGAGTGGATCCCAAAGGAAGTATAAATTTTCCCATGATCAGATTCCCAGGAATCAAAACCAACACCTCCCAAAGAACAATGTTGGTACGCACTTCACATTCACCACTACTCCACCACTGAAAGGGATAGTTTCTTATAAAACATTGATATTCAAATTATTCAATATATAAAAAATTAAACTATAAAAAATGGATTAATGAATCTCATAAGAGTAATTTAATCTATAGAATTAGTTTCTTTTTCCAAAAGTTACAAAAAATTCATAAATCAATCATCCTTCCATTATTAACAACTAATACATATTATCAAACCCTCAATAGAAAAAAATTAACTGTCCAAAAAAATATCATCTACAATTTAGTGAAATTTCCCACAGTCTATAAATTTTTTGAATGACCTAATATTTTTTTTCATATCCCATGAAACTATTTATAAAATAGTGTATGACCTCTAGTGTCCAGTGGATACATCAAGGAACTCCTTAGTTTAAATTTTTAAGTGAATAAGAGTTTGAGGATAACTATCTATGATGATTCATGGGATTGGTAAAATTATCATTAAATTTTATTTAACTTTTAAAATATGAGGCTATAAAAAATATATAATTCTATGATATTGAAATGTCACTAGACATTCTTAATAATTAAAATAATATACTTTAAATGATGTATTCTATATAAATAATATTCAAATAAACCATTTTTCTATCACTATTTGCATAATATTTTTCCAAAAGTTTACCACAAATGATGAAAAAATAAAGAAAGAGCTCAAAGTGGATATTTTTTCAAGTCAATTCTCTATTTATAGATATATTTTCCGATATATACTAATGGATATCCTTGGAAAATCAAATTTTAATGAGTCAAAATGCATTATTTTTCAATTATTAAAATCTGTTTCACTCTCCAGAAATTTGTTTTTCATTTATGTTATATATATATATTATTACATACTCTATAATATTATCATTAATAGGCCACCACTAATAAATATTAATAAAATTTCCTATTTCATCATTAATAATGTATAATTTGGATGATAATAATTTTATAATAAAATAATTATTTTCCCAATAAGATCAATCTTGAGTAATATAATTCAATATAATTGATTATCATGACTTTTCTGTAAAAAGTAATTCCTATATAATTTTCACATCTCATATAAATAAAAAATATCTCAATTTAATTCAAATAATTTAATTACATAAATCCTACTAATAAAGAAACTAAAAATTATTACATATAATGAAAGGTGAAATACATCATAATTATATAATAAAATTTAATCACATTTCTAGGTAAATCGCAAATTAATTAATTGATAAATTCATTGTACACTAATTGAAATAAATATAATGAAATAATAGTTACATATCTCTATATAATATAGATTTTGAACAAAAAATCATTTTATGGAATGCTTATTATAAAATATTAACCAATCATGTTATATATGAGATTATGTTTTTAATGTTTCTATTTGAATTGATCCATGTTTAAAAAAAACTCTCGGTAATGGGATACTCATTAATTAATGAACATTGTCTAAAAAATCGATAGTCTAAATTTGTCTTTCCATATAATATTTATTTGGTTTCAGCTCATGAATATCACAATTAAAAATATAAGTTTCTTTATGAAAACACTTATTTTGGTGAGAAACCTGAAAAGAACTATGAATTATTGTAAAAAGTAATGGAAATTCAAATATTAAATTAAAAGAACTAACCCATTCCTTGATCTTAAAAAGGAACCACATATAATTAAATCATCTTTAATTTCATTCCCAACATTATATATACCAAACATGGAGACACATTAAAAATAAATTATCGCCAATATCAAATCCCAAGGGAATTCATTAATAGTAAACTTATGATTTCTTATAGCTTTTAGTTTAAACTATAAATTTTCATAACAATATAATTAGATAAATCATATATTACACCAATCCCAGTCTTATAAGAGTCCATTCACTATTATCTGTCAAACATAATTATGTCTAACATGATTAACCATGTAACATTTCAAATATTTCCTTACATACCAATTATTAACAATATTATTTTAAACAATCTAAAAAGTTATAAAAATTACAACCAAGATTTTCATAAATTGATAACTGACATTTAAATAATATATTATAGAATCTAAATGATATTATTTTTATAAACTACTCTAGAATTTTTAATCCATATTCATTTCTAACTATATCCGAATAGAATTTTAGTGAACCTTCTAGAATTTATTAGTTATCCATTGATTTAATTCCAATAAAACGAAATTTTAAACTCTAAGATATATAATAATTTCATTTTTATAAATATTTGAAGGATTGTTAATAGAATATTTTTATAATATAGGAAAATATTTTTTGACTTCATGAATTGATCCACCCCTATTCAAACCCCATCACATTTTCATTATGGTCTAGGAAAATAAATCACCAAATCCTTTAAAATTTTAATCAATTCCATGTTAGAATGTGTGAGAGACAAAATAACAATTCAATCCATAAATTATATGCCTCTACCTATTAAAAAATATCCACCAGGAAGATAATAGAGATATTTCCATCTTTCTTATTAACCACAAAAATTAGATTTTATTGTCATGATACATCTTAAAAGTAAAAGGATTCACTCACCTAATAGAATGGTGGAATGTTTGTTAAGCATAATTCAATAGTTCTATAAGAACCACCACAAACATTTTGAAATAGATCATTGAATCCGATGTTGTAACTCATCAATTAGTGGTCTCCCCAATTTATTATACATTTATTACCCTTCTTCATAAATAAATTGATAACTGATTCTCTTTCATACAATCATTTAATATGTGTGTTACATTAATAATATACAAAAATACATCATCCATTATTTCATGTACCTTTATATTAATTTTGTTTATCGAACTCATCGATTTATAATGTTCCTTATGTTCCTTGAATACATGATGTAGAATCTTCTTAATCAAATATTTTCCTACTATATGGATTTCTATGGTGTATATAAAATCTCAAAATGAATTTTTTAAAGACACATTTCCATATTTTAATATCATGGTTTGAGATAAAAATATGAAAATGTTCTTGTATATTTATGCCACATGTTATCTTCTAAAGTGGATCTATATTGGGGTGAGAAAATAACAAGTTTGGTTGTTTTATTCCAGTTTTGGGATCCCTAATTTGAGCTTGAATAGATGACAAGTGTAAATTCTAGAGTCAAAACTAACCTCCCCAACGAGGTGTTGTGTCTCCATATATCCCAAGGATTCAATTCAATGTGGCTTTATTGGATGATTCCCAATACACTATTGTCCATTATTTTCAATAGATAAGAGATATTATTTATTGTGGTATGCTCATGGTTTGGATGAAATTATTAGCAAGATATATCCTGATAATTACACATTATCCCTTGTTATCATGATATCAATCTCTAGAAAAAAGTGATTTTAACCTTAATAACTTGATCTTAGTGCAAATTCTTCCTCCAATAGCTTAGTGAATGTTTTGATAATTCTGATAGATGTTGAGGAGATAATTCCAAACATGGATTCTTTATTTTCAGTTATTGTGATAGAAATTTATTAAGGGGAACAACTTGTGAGTAATTATTTAAAAGAATCCTGGAAAATAGATCCAAAATGGAGTACATATAATCATGTTCCTAGTGGATTATGTAAAAAATGAGGATTTAATCAAAGGGAGAATTTGAAGGGTGGGAGTTAATAAGGAGAATATCCCCCATCAGCAAGTCTTTCTTTTCAATAATTAGTTTAAAATATTAGGTTTATAAGGATACATTGTTAAAAAAAAGGTATATGATGGGGAAGGGGAACTAAAGACTTATGTATTAAAGGAATATAATTATGTTTATCCTTATAAGGATAAATAAGCCTAACTAGAAAATGTATTAGGTTCTAATATATTGATTGAGTGTCATCCATCAATGGTATGGCATAATAATATCATGTTTTTGTGTTTTTCCACATGATAAAACTGCATGGTATTTTTATAGTTTCTTCCATTGTTTCTATGGTTCATATGGGGTTTAAATTAGGTTTTTTTGGTGTGTAATTTATGTAATATGGTTTTTCATGGTTTTATAATTATGATATTGCATTTCTTTATTTGTTTGATATCTGTTCGGTTGTGTGTAAGGGTTATCTATTAAAAATAAAGTGGATTATTTTATTTTATATAAAATTTAATAAAGAGAAGAAATATACTTCATCCTATGATGATAAATATACATAAATATCTCATGAAAAGAGAATTAATTTAAGTCATTAAATCAAAAACAAAAAAATATTTACCGAGAACAAGAATAGGATAATTATTTTCAAGTTGTCCCAATTACTAAGAGATATAGTCAATAATCTTTCAGTGTTTCATCAAAACACATCTTAATCCATGTCCTGATGTGTCATTGTACACTTCACAACCAACTATGTTTTCATGAATAATAAAAATTAGATATTATGTAAGCCTATTATTCAATTCCACATATTATTATTTATATTTTATAGTCCATTATAACTTTACACATTTTGGAGTGAAGGCCCTCATATAAGAATACAATTAAAAATTTCATAAATGATTCTCTATTAATATCCATCCAAACCTAGAAAACTCCATACAATTAATTTCTATGAATATCATTCCTAATACAACACATATTTTACTTTCTTGGGAATAATAGAAACTCCTTCATTAAAAAAATAAATCCTTGAAATTTTAATTCATCATTTAAAAAGTTTTATTTCACAAAAATTGAAAACAATTTATACTCACATGGTGTTTTAAAAAATATTTATGTGTACCCATGATCTTCTATTTTTATTGATCATATAAGAATATCATCCAAAAAACTACTATAAATGAATTCGAAAAATTATATTAGATATAATTAATTATTTTTTTAGAAATAATAGTAGTATAGGTAACTTGAATAATAATTAAAAAGAAGGTATAATGTCCACATTGACACCAAAATTCCATTTTTATGACATATATATTTGAATAATTAAATTTTGATACTTGTAGTAATACTTTATTTGGAAAAAATGGTGATATCTATTTATATGGTTACACAAATTCCCACATTTGGATAAGGAAAATTTATTCAATAATGTTATATATTATAGGTACTAATAGTCAAATCATTAATGAACTATGGCATTTGATACTATCTCTCACTACTTATGATCTATTTTATCATCCCAAGTATTTATATAATAATAAATTTTTATATATATTAACATTTAAAAATAAGATATTAATTTTTCAATAAAGAGGACACTTTTTTTAATAGCTTACTCGACACACAACAATGGGTTTCTCAGAAATCTTACATTGCACACAATGTTGGGTTATACAGAAAAATAATATAATAATATTATTATTTTAAATGGAAGTTAATGCCTAGAAATTTTAATGGATTGAATGAACAGAAATTACTAAAATATGATTATACATGTTTGTTAAATGTTTTTTACATTTATCCAATAAATTTATAAGCATAAAATGAGAATGAATCCAATTTTAGACATAAAACCCTCTAATATTTTTAAAAGGTCCTCCTACCTACTTTTGATCAAGAATCCTTTTTTAAATATATTTTTCGTAAATTTTATATGTTATATTTGAAAAAATAAATTTATTCTTTAGAAAAATATCATAATAATTTACATTGGTGTACATTTTAGTTTCTTTCTGATAAAGTTCATTTTTTAATGAATACGGAAAAATACATCTTTTAATTCAAAATTTCCTTTTCATATAATTTATTTAGATAGTTATATTTTCCTGTTAATTGGTTTTAAAGTGTTATTGGGTTATATTTTTATTATTTAATCCAATTTTTGTCATTGGAAGTAATTTTATATTTAAATTTGACCTAAACACTTTTTAATCTTTTGATAGTTATTTCTTCTTAAAAACCCATTTCTAGTTTTGACAACGAGGATTAATTTTAAATTAATTCATGAAAATTATGTTTTTTCAATCTATAAAAATTGATTACATATTTGGAATTATGAAGTCCAAATTGTGTAAATAGGTACCTTTTACTTTTAGACATTATGAATAGTAACTTCTGAAAGTATTTTATTTACCATGGATCAAGGGTAAACCTGGTAAATAAGGTTAAAAAATAATATTATAATAATTTTAAAATGCCTTAAAATGTGTAAAAATCCAATTGGATGATATGTTTCAGACCATGGGCATCCTTGGGTCGATTTGGGGACCCCATGGATCCACTTGGAAGTGATAATGACATGTTATATTAATTAATTTAAGGTAAAGAGAAAATATCATAAACAAGTATCTTTTACTACATTTTTATATAGCGTTATATAATTTATCTCTTCATATATAAATAGAAAATATAAATAAAAAAATATTTCCTACATATTGATATTTTATTTATATTTTTTATAAATTAAATAAATAAATCTATTTATGACACAATGATGATGTAATGATTACCATATTAATGAATGATTCAAATAAATGATATTATAAATATTAAAATAAATGAAATATTATAATTTCAACTAAATCCAATAATTTTATGGATGATATTTAAATCTTATCATTCAGTTAATTCCATTGGTTCGAAGGAATCAAGTTGTTATGAATTTATAAAAATCAATTACTTTATAGTGCCAACATTGTCATTACTGAGTTTTTAAAATAAATATTGTTTTTTAAATGATATAATATTCCTAAAAAACTATTATTTGGCCAACTAATTTATATAATGTTAAAAATTTCATTAATGATACACTTATGGTTCTCTTTCAATTTTATATTAAATACCATTACAATATATTATGAAAATACAAGTAGACATGGTAAGAGTTAATGTTTTCAACTAAGGGTTAATGCTAAAAGATAAGGTTTATTTTATTGTATAGACTAGTATAAATTGGTTGAGAGGTTTTTGACCCAAAATCATTTATATTTAAAATAAATTACATTGGGATCATTTTAAAATGAAAATAATTTTATATTAAAATAATATTTCAATACATTTCTAAAGTGCCCCTCCCCCCTCTTATAATATGGAATCAAATCTACCCATTTAATAACACCTCTAAAGCCCCTTGTATCATTAAAATTATTCCCAATTAATCTCCCTATATCCCTACCTCCCTTCCATAATCCTTATCATGGGCATAAGGTAATTCAAGAAAGCATTTTTGGCTCAAATCAAAAGAAGTTACCTGATTTAGAGGCAATGTCTTCTCTCAAGTTTGTTTCTTTCATTTTCTTTGTCCACTACCAGTGATATTATTATTATTTAATTACCTCAAAACACCAGTATACTCAATATATTATGATTCTTTATGATAAGTATTCTAACTACACTTATACATGCCTCCATCTAATGGATACAAACATTTTGTTTCTGTGTACAACGAACTACTGGCTCACAAAACAATGATTGTTCGATTTTCCGCTTTCACCTCTCATGGTGTCCATTATGATGGAACAATATTAATATATGATATATGTTATATTTATTTTCTTTATATTCTTATGTATTTCTTATTTACAATATACCATTATGCTTTCCGTAATGTGTAAATATGATAATTTTATTTGATGAAGTGTGGACTACCGCCTCTTCAATGTTATATGACTCGTTAAATCCATATATGGAACATATAAAGGATGAAGTTAATAAAAATATTTAATATATATAAAATATTACATTATACTAGAATTATAATATACATATGTATCATTTAGTTTTCATTCCTTTAAATATGAAAAGGAAATGAAAGTAGCATTCATGCGTACATATGGCTTACCATCTCCATGAACTGTGCATTTCATTTATTATATCAAAATGTTATGGAATATTCCAAATACATATATATTGGATATATATGATACTTAAATCATTAATAATATTCTATAGATAATGGAATTTTGACCATATGGACAATTTGTAATTATAACAAGTTCATTTTGGACTCAAGTATCTATCATTGACAAAATGATAGATATGAACTTGAATAATTATTTGATTGTTATATAAATGTAAAAAGTGATATAAAAGGAATAATAAACAAGGAAAATTTTCTGAAGAAAGTATAAACTAACTTATTTTTATTATTTAGGGATATAAATAACGAACATAACAAGTCAGACACATGGTTAGGGACATCGTTTCAATCTCCTTTCATTGAGGCTTATTTTGGTTTATACATGACCTTCTTTTATACAATGTATAATAAACCCCTTTGAATTTTAATTTCATTCAAAGGTAATATTTTTTCATTGAATAATTTTACTAAAAGTCAAAAGGAATGTTTTTAATGTATGCGGTGACAACGGCCTTTCCACTATCGTGATCTTTATTTGATATTTGGCTTCCTTAACAAGGAGTAATGTTTTTTAGAGAAAAATAAATACCATATACCCTTTTTAAGTTTTTTGGTATTGAAAATGATTTTTGGAAGGGATTTATTATTTCAATATCTAGAAATGATTTCTTGTGATTGGAAATGAAATGTTATTAGTGAAATTTCGATATTTGAAACATTTTATGTGTTATGATTATATAATGGTACTTGGTCATTTGACAGGTGGTTATGTCATAAACCAAATGATGGGTGGTGACATGATAAACCAAATAATAGGTGGTTCCGTGATAAACAAAGGGCATGTGGTTATGTTATAACCTTCAATTCATCGGGTACAGAAGTCGTTTGTATGGCTATTACATTTAGTGATATATGTGGAAGTCAATCGTATGATTATTCCATTTAAGTATGTTTATGTCACAAGTTACCTTTACATGTTATATGTTTTTTATATGGGATTTTTGTTAATATTTTGGTTACAAAAATGGTATGTAATGAGATTGTATTTAGTGAATTATATTTAATACTTATTAAAGGTGATAAGTATTACTTTATGATAAAGAATTCATAGTCTTTATGTTATCCCAAGACTTACCGTTTTCTTTATTTAACTATAAATTACTGAGATTTTTAAGCTCATACCATGTTTTGAAATGTTTTCCACAATAATTAAAGAATAATTGAGTCAAGATGGGATCAAGGAAAAGAAATTTTGTTTAACACATGAATAGATGACATGTTTTTTTAAAGAGTTTTTGTTTTATGAAAAAATGGATAGTGATTAGAAGTGTCTAATTCTAACATTAATGATTTTATGTATAATTTAGGACCTAATTTTCTAAATCACTTAACATGAAAAGATACTCAATGTGAATTAATGTCAAATTATTGACTTAACTCATGATTAAGTAATGTTTAAGGTCAAGGCCTTATAGTGGGTATCATAGGCCTAGTTAGAGAAGGTTATGAGTTAAAATATTGTTTACAGAATATCCATAAAAGATTTTTACAATATTGTAAAATTTAAATGATATTTCATTTTTATATTACAGCATTGCTTCATCTATGATTTTTTTGTTCATAATGTTTTTCCATAGAGGAAACAAGGTAGTTGTTCTGGGAGGGCATACAGAAGGTAATAACCTTCCAAATCAACATACTGAGATAGTCAGAATCAGAACTGAACATTTTTTTATAGTAATGTCTCTGTTGACTCAGATGATAAATGGTGTAGGTGTCCATTCACTATATTAACTAGAACAACCACAGAGGCATATGTTGATCTTAGATAATTTCATTAGGCAATGTCCCCCATCATTCATAGGATCATCTAACTTTGTGCAATAAAAATAGTGTACTAAAGCATTGGAAAAGATTTTTGATGTAATGGGTTGTTTATACAATCAAACGTTTAGTCTTGTTGTTTATCATTTTGAAGGTGAAGCTGATCAGTGGTGGTAAATGATTAAAAATGTCAAAGGAAGTGAATATATTGATGCCCTGGAATGGGATGAATTTAAGAATATATTCCTTGAGAAATATTTTCCTATGGTAGTTTGACTTAGGATGGAAAATCAATTCTTGGAATTGAGACAAAAGAAGAAAGAATCTGTGGCTGCATATGAAGAATATTTCTCACATTTTTCAATTTACGTCCCAAATTTTATCTGGGATATTGATAGTGGGATAAATTAGATTTACTCAGGGTTGATGCCGAAATATTGAAGGGAATTAGCTTCTCGTGATTTAAAAAGCATTGAGAAACATGTCTGATGTGCTGACAAGGTAGAAATGAAGTTTTATAATGAGCATGTATTCCATGAGAGCAAACAAAACAAGAAACCCAATTGGTAGGAAATGGGAAAGAATTCATCAAAGAAGCTTGTAGGTAGGAAAACCAAATTTCCAACTGGTGAGAAGTGTGGTTAAAAGCATAAAAAAGAATGCCTATTAATGCCAGGAAGTTCATCCAATGTTGTATGACTTGTCATATTGATCTTAACTTTATGTAATATGATCAGGCATGAAATTAAAAACCGATGGTGAGATGATTTAGTTGTAATGAGCTAGGACATTATGCCAATTTGTATCGAAATTTGATAAACCAGGCTGGAAACTAGAAAGATAGAAAGTAGAAGGGAATGTAAAAATCATTTACAACTACTATGATTGATGTGGGACTGGAAAATGAAGTGGTGAAAGGTATGTTATAAGTTTCTTTAAAATATGCCAATACTCTATTTGACTCGGGATCTCACATTCTTCCATTTCTGAGAGATTTTAAAGTAAATTGGATATTGAACATTGTGAAAGTGATATAGAACTTCTGCTAAATACACTTGGTGGAATTATTAAATCAACCAAGATTTATAGGAATCTTCTTATTGTAATTAGTGGGATAGTCATTCCTATAAATCTTGTTGAACATTCCATAGTGTAATTTGTTATCATTTTGGGTATGGATTGGCTTTTATTTTATCTTGCCAAAATAGATTATAAAACCAATAAATTTTTATTCAATGATTTCATACCTTTGATAATATACCATAGAAGATTATAGATTGATTAATTATGGTAGTGAAAGTTATATGTCTCATGTTGTTGAAAATAAAGACACATTTTTTATTAGTGACATTCCATTGGTGAATGAATTCATAGATTTTTTTTCCTGATGAATTTCATGGTATAGTTCCGAATCGGTTGGTTAAATTTTATATTGATTTAGTGCCTGATCAAAAAACTATTTCTAAACCCCCTTATCGAATGACTCAAGTAGAACCGATGGAATTAAGAAATCAGTTGCAGGAATTACATAAGAGAGGTTTCATTCGTCCTAGCACTTCACCATGATGTGCTTTAGTTTTATATATGAAAAATGAAGGTTCTATGAGACTGTGTATTGATTACAGTGCCTTGAATAACATCACTATTAAGAAAAAGTGTATGTTGCCTCATGTCAATGATTTTTTTAATCAGAACTAGGGAACTTAGTATTTTTCGAAGATTGATTTGAGGTTCGAGTACCATCAACTGATGGTTAAAGAGGATGATATTCCAAATATATCTTTCTAAACGAGATAAGGGAATTATATGTTTGTAGTTTTTTTCCTTTAGGTTACTTAATTCACCTGATATACTTATAAATCTCATGAATGGAGTCTTTTATCAGTTTTTGGTTGTTTTTAAAGATGATATCTTCGTATATTCTAAAATCCTAGAGGAACATGAATGTAAATTAAGGATTGTTTTGAATACCTTAGATGGAAAAATATATATCGAAAGCTAAGTAAGAGTGAATTTTTGTTACACAAAATTTCTTTCTGTGGTCATATTATTTCTGAAGATGGATACCTTCTGACCCTTATAGAACAGAAGTTGTTGAAGAATGGCCAAGACCTACCAATATCACAGAGATTCATAGATTTCATGGATTAGAGGGTTATTATAGATGGTTTGTTGAAAATTTTTCTCGGTTATGTAGACCACTAACTAAGCTAATACATAAAGGAGTTAAGTTCATTTGGACAAAATAATGTGATGATTATTTTCAATAACTTAAAAGAAGATTGATACAAGCTACAGTTTTGGCTTTGCCTTCAAGGAATGGTGAATTTGTTATCAACATTGATGCATCATTTAAAGGACATGGTTGTTTCCTACTGCAGAATGATCAAGTAATTGTTTATGCTTCACGTCACTTGAAACCTCATTAGCTAAATTACCCTACACATGATTTTCAATCAGCTATTGTTTCTTTTGCATTAAAAATATGGAGGCATCATTTGTATGCTGTAAAGTGTGAAATATATATTGAACGCAAAAGTTGGAAGTATATATTCACTCAGATATAACTAAACACGAGACAAAGGAGGTGACAAGAATAAATCAAGGATTATGATTTCATGATCCACTACCATCAGGGGAAAGAAATATAGTGGATGACGCTTTGAGTCGAAAGAGTACTGTTACATTAACCATGTGGCATTTGGAAAGATATATTTTGGTTTCTTATTTGATTAATTTTGGATTATATTTTATTGGTGTAGGTAATTACTCTATTTTTTTTTAGGTGGAAGTGAAATAATCATTATAAAACTGAATTAAACAATCACAAAAGGAAGACATTGAGTTACATAAAAATGTAGAAATGGATCAGAAGTGAAAGTTACATGAATTGAACATTGATAATGATTTTGTTTTGAGGTTTGGAAATAAATCATGTGTTCCTTATGATTCACATATTAAGAAAGATTTCTAATGTGAAACTCATAGTTATCCATTTTCCGTTCATCCTAGAAGTACTAAGATGTATAGTGATCTTCGATAGTATTTCTATTGGAATGGAATGAAAAGAGATATTTTTTACTTTACTATGTAGTGTTTGATTTGTCAGCAGGTTAAAGAAGAGTTGCAGTTTTCGAAAGGGATGCTTTACCTTTTCCAATGCTAGAGTGGAAATGGGAAAAATTTTCCATGGATTTTGTAGTGGGATTACCAAATACATCTCTTAGTAAAAATGCAATATAGTTTATTATTGATTGAATGACTAAATCTTCTCATTTTCATCCTCTTTGAGATAATTTATCTCTAGATCAACTTTATCGATTGTATTGTAAAGAGAGAGTCAGTTTACATATAGTTCCCCCATCCATTGTATCTGATAGTGATCCCAAGTTATCTTATAACTTTTAGAAAGGGCTTCAAAATTCATTGGGAACTAAATTAAATTTCAGTATAGTTTTTCTTTCTCAATCAGAAAGGCAATCAAAATGAACAATTCAGACCATGGAGGATGTACTACATGCTTGTTCACTAGATTACCTAGGAAGTTGGGATCACCATATTTCTTTGGTTGAGCTTTCTTATAATAATAGTTTTTATTTCAATATATAGATGACACCATTTGAATCATTATATGGAAAATCGCGTCGAACTAAAGCTTTTTGGGACGAAGTAGGTGAAAGGATGTTGATGAGACCAGAATTGGTAGAAGAGATGGTATAAAAAGATCAGTTGATTTAGAAGAACATTAGTACAATACAGAGCAGGTAGAAACATTATGCAGATAACCATAGGAAAGATATTTTTTTCGAGGCAGGTGATCAAGTCATTTTCAATGTTTCTCCATGGAAAAGTGTGATGCATTTTTGTAAAAATGGAAATATGGGTCTGATGTTCATTAGACAATATGAAATCCTAGATAAACATCAATCAGTTTCCTAAAGGGTGGATTTACCTCAAATATTATCCTAGGAACACAATGTTTTTCATGTTTCAATTTTGAGAAACTATATGCCAGATCCATCTCATGTTTTGAGTCTAGAGATATTTCTGATAGAAGATAATCTTTTTTTATAAGGAATAGTCATTAAAAATTCTTGACTTCAGAGGGAATGTATTGTAGAATAAGGTTATTATTCAGATAATGGTTTTGTAAAAAAACCATGTGGTTGAATAGACAACGTGGGTATCTAAAAATTATATGAGGGAGAAATACGCTCACTTATTTTATAAGTAAATAAAATTATAGGGATGAAATTTACAAAGGGGGGAATGATGTAGCATCCAATGTTTTTATAGAATAATACTTTTTCATATCTATTAATATTTAAAAAGAAGATATTAATTTTTCGATAAATATGATAATTTTTCTAGTAGTTTACTTGACACATAATAATGGGTTTCTCCGAAATCTTACATTCCACACAATGTTGACTTATACCCAAAACTAATATAATATTATTATTATTTTAAATGATAGCTAACACCTATCTATTCTAATATAAATAATGAACCCGACTAACTAAAATCTTATTACACATGTTCATTAAATGTTTCTACATTTATCCAATAAATTTTAGAATCTTAAAATGAGAATGAATCCAATTTGGAGCAAAAAATACTCTAATATTTTTAAAAGGTCATCTTACCACCTTTTGATGGAGAACCCTTTCTTTAATATAGTTTTTGTCACTTTTATATGTTATATTTGAAAAAATAAATTTCTTCTATAGAATTTGAACATCAAAATTTAGTTTGGTTGAACATTTAGTATTATCTGATAAAGTTCATTTTTTAATGAATAGTGAAAATACTGTATTTTAATTCAAAACTGCATTTTCATCTAATTTATTTATATAGTTCAATTGTAATTGTAATTTGTTTTAAATTTTAATTGGATTATATGTTTATTATTTAATCCAATTTTGGTCATTTGATGTAATTTTATATTGAAATTAGACTTAAACACTTGCCAATATTTTGATAGTTATTACTTCTTAAAAACCAACTTTCTCGTTTTGAAAATGGGAATTAATTTTAAATTAATTTCTGCAAATTCTGTTTTTTGAATTTGAAAAAAATAGATTCCATATTTAGAATCAGGGGGTCCAAATTGAGAAAATAGGTACCTTTTATTTTTAGATATTATGAATAATAACTCCAGTAATTATTTAATTTACCATGGTTATAGGCTAAATCTGGTAAATAAGGGTAAAAATAATATTATAATAATATTAAACTACCCTAAAACATGTCTTAATCCTATTGGATGATATATTTCGAACCCTGGTAATCCTTGGGTGGAATTTCGGACCCCATAGATTCACTTGGGAGTGACAATGACATGCTATATTAATTAATTTAAAGTAAAGATAAAAATGACATAAACATTTGCCTTTTAATAAATCAATTTTTTAAATGGGGTCATATAATTGATCTATTAAACTATACATAGTCATTAGAAAGATAAAAATATTTAGAAGATTACGATATTTTATTTATAATTTTTTGACATAAAATAAATAAATTTATTTATGACACAATGATGATTTAGTGATTATCTAAGTAATGAATGATTCAAATAAATGATATTATAAACATTAAAATAAATGTAATATGATTATTTTTATAAGGAATCGGCCTTAAACATTACACAATCTTGAATTAAATGAATAATTCACATTGATGATCTTTTCATGTTTAGAGTTTTAGAGAATTAGGATGTAACGATTACAAATCAACTTGAATATTACATGTAGACACAACTACTGAGTACCCGTTTTCTTCATAAAATAAAAACTCTTGAAAAATGAGTCATGTATAGTCCCATTTTTTAGACATCATGACTTTTCCTTGATCCTATCCTTGACCCTATTCATCTTTAGGTCCTATGAAAAACATTTCAAAACTAGGGATGAGCATAAAAAGCTCCGTAAGGGTTATAAAACAAAGAATGAAAACATTATTCCATCACTTCATACATAACATAATCTCTTTAACATACCTCATGAAATCATAAGACATGTGAATAAAACATAGAAAACATAAATCATAAAGGTAACTTGTGGAATCCATATCATACTTGCATCGTAGCTATCACAGCTACATAGGGAGTTACATTTGGAATACCCATTATAGTATATTCCCTAAATATCTGAGGAGAAAAATTCACGTTTACCTCCCTCACGTTACCCAATGCAATGGAGAGCTATCTCAATCTCCCCCACCCTAGGTATATGATAGAACCACCTGTATACGTAACCATTCCAAAGAAACATAACAAATTCGTAAAACACAAACAAACATAAAAGAAAGATAACATTTCCATGTTTCAATCACAATATATCATTTAAATATATGGACAAAACAAATGCATTATCAAAACCATTTTCAATACCAAAATACTTAAAAGATTATATGGTATTTATTTTCCTTTTTAAAAACAATACGGCTTGTTAAGAAAGCCAAATATCAAATAATACTCGCGGCAGCAGAACGTTCGTTGTTTTTGTGTATGTTAAAAAGAAACATTATTTTGTTCATTTAGAAAAACATGTCGTAGAAAAAAATTCCCCTTGAATGAAATGAAAATTCTAATGGGTTTCTACAGCGTATAAAATAAAATCATGTATTAAAACAAAATAAGCCTCAATGAAAGGAGGTTGATATGAAGTCTCTTACCTCATGTCCGACTTGACCCGTTTGTCTTAAATCTATTTAATAATAATATAATGTTAATTTTTACATTCTTAAGAACCTTTTTCACGTTTATTATTACATTTATATCAGTTATTACCATTTTATATAGATTATTTAATCATTTAAGTTAATAAGGTTTGTTTTTTTTGATATTTGGTACTTGAGTAAAAAATGGACTTCTTATAAATAAAAGTTGTCCACATTGTAAAAAGTTCATTATATCCCAAATTATATTCATGATTTAGATATCATATATATTATATATATATAGTATACACATGTATTTAAATAGTACATATCATTTGTAGATAAGAAATTTAATGCACAGTTCATGGAGATGGTAAGCCGTAAGTACGCATGAACTCTACTTTCATTTCTATTTCATATTTTAATTGAATGAAAACATAATGATACATAGGTATATTATAATTCCTGTATAATAACATATATAATATCATTAACTTCATCCTTTATATTTCCGATATATGGCATTAACGAGTCATATCACTTTGAGGGGGGGGGGGGGGGGTAGTCCGCACTTCCTGAAATGAAATTATCACATTTACCAATAATGGAAACCATAAAGGTAGGATATAAATGAAAAATACATAAGCATAAAGAAAACATAAACATAATAAATATCATATATAAATACAGTTCCATCATAATGGCCACCATGATAGCTGTAGGAGATAATCCGACAATCATCATTTCGTGAGGCTTTAGTTTTCCATCCACAAAAATAGTATGTTATTCACCCATTTGATGGAGGTGTGTGTATGTGTAGTTTGAATCCTTATCGTAAAAACATACTAGTATATTGAGTATACTGGTGGTGTTATAAAATAATGTAATAATAAGATTTTAGGGGTTGGAGAAGTAAAATAAAAGAAAAGAATCTAAGATAAACAGTTACCTTTAATTTGGGTAACTCCCTTTGGTTTGAACCAAAAGGACATCTTGAAGTGACTTATACCTAAGGTAAGGCTTCTAGGTGGAATAGAGGGATCTAGAGAGATTATTTGGGTAGTTTTTTGATGAGAAAAGGGGCTTGAGAGGTGTGAGGAATGAGTTAGAAGTGAGGGCTTTTTAAAAGGGGGGGCTCTTTAGGAAAGTGTGAAAATATTATTTTAATATATAATGATATGGAGTTTCTAAAAGTCCCAAACTAAATTAAGTCAAAGTTAAGATGACTAATGTTTGAAATAAAATCTTCCAATATGAATTGTATAGTTTTGGGATATTTTTTTAATATTTATAATATTATTTAATTAAATCATTTATTAATTATGTAAATATTGCATCATTATTGTGTCATAAATAATTTAATTTATTTGATGTGTAAAATTTATAAACGAAATACCATAATGTAGGAAATATTTTCAGATTTTCAAAGAATATTTATAGTCGAAATGATATCTTATAAAACCCCTTGTAAAAATTAATTTACTAAAAGTTATTTGTTTATGTCATTTTTCTGTTTACCCTAAATTAATTAATCTAATTTGTCATTATCACTCCCAAGTGACTACATGGGGTCCTAAAGTCGACCCAAGGATACCCATAGTAGGAAATGACTCATTTAAAAAATTTAGGACAAGTTTTAAGGTAATTTTGTATTATTATGATATTATTTTTTCCTAGATTTTCCCTATTTACCTTCAACCGAGTTAAGTAAAAGTCAAAAGTTACTATTCACTGAAATATATTTTCAACTTATCGAACCGCATTTTACTTACTAATAACAACCATTTATGTTGGATTTTTTAAATTCAATTCATAGAAGCGTTATAATTTCATTTAAATGAAAAAGTTAGTTTTTTAACATCTACTTAGTGGTTTCACTATACATCAAAAATTGATGTTTTTCAGAAAAATACCAAAAATTCAGTCTAATTTATATTTGATATTCCAAATTCAAAAATGATGTCTATTTTTACAAATTAAAAACATATAAGTTGGATTAATTAATTTAAAATTAATTCATGTTTTCAAAACAAAAGGCGTGCTTTAAAGAAATATTAACTATCAAAAGATTGACACTTGTTTACGTCCAATTTCTAAGAGAAATTAATTCCAATAACAAACATTCAATAAAAAGGTAAAAATATAATCTAATTACACTTTATAACCAATTAAAAAGATAATATATCAATATAAATAAATTATATTAAAAGGCAGTTTTGAATTAAATTGCAGTATTTTTCACTATTTATTAATTAAATAAACTTTATCAGAAAAATACAAAAAACTTACCCAAAATAAATTTTGATGTCCCGATTCTAAAGAAGAATTTTATTTGGTCAAATAAAACATATAAAAGTGACCAGAACTATATTTAATGAGGGTTTGACCTTAAAAGTCGATAAATCAACCTTTTAAAGTAAATTATGCTTAAAATTCAATTCATTAACAATTTAAGCCTACAAATTTTATTGGATAAATGTAAAAAAATTTAACAAAAATGTATAATCTGATTTTAGTTAGTTCAGTTCATTTCTTCCAATACAATGGCTAGGCGTTAACTACCATTTAAAATAATAATATTATATTATTATTGTGCAACGTAAGATATCAAAGAAACCCGTTGTTGCGTATCAGGTACGCCATCAAGTATATAGACCCCTTTAAAGTAAAATTAATATTTAATTAACAAATATGAATAATTATGAAAATGCATTATTTCTTTAATTACCTGGTATGTTACATCCTTCCCCCTTTTGGAAATTGCGTCCTCGCAAATTTATTCACTTATCAAATTAATGGGGGTATTTATCCCTCATAACATTTTCATATTCCCACATTTCCTCTTCAACCATCTGGTTTTTCCACAAAACCTTTACCTGGTGAATTATCTTATTCTGAAGCACTTTCTCTATTTGGTCAAGAATTTGGATTGGTAGTTCTTCATAAGAGAGATTCTCTTCCAACTGAACTGTCTCTAGCCTTAAAACATGATATGAATCTGGAATATACTTTCTCAACATCAAAATAGGAAAAACATTGTGTATCTAGGATAAACGTGGAGGTAAATCCACTCTGTATGCAACTGATCCAACATTCTCCAGGATTTTATAGGGTCCAATGAACCACGAGCTCAACTTTCCCTTATTACCAAAACTTATCACACTTTTCTATGGAGAAAAATTGAGAAAGACATGATCACCTACTTCAAAAGAGAGACCCTTCTTCTGGTTATCCACATAACATTTCTCCTTACTCTGAGCTGTTTTCATGTGCTTCTAAATCAACTGAACTTTTTATTCCATGTCTTCTGCCAATTCTGGACCCATCAAATTCCATTCACCTACTTCATCCCAAAAAGATGGAGTTCAACAGTGCTTTCAATATAATGCTTCAAACAGAGCCATTTGTATACTAAAATGAAAGTAGTTATTATAGGAAAATTCAACCAATGAAAGATGTTGGTCCCAACTACCATGGTAATCCATCGAGAAAGCATGTAACATATCCTCCAAGGTCTAGATTGGTCATTCTGACTACACATTTGATTGCAGATGAAAAGCTATACTAAAATTTAATCCAGTACCCAACGACTTCATAAGGCCTTTCCAAAATTTAGAAGTAAACCTAGGATCCAAATCAGATATAATGGAGAAGGGAACTTCATGCAACCTGACTATCTCTTTAACATACTAATGAGAAAGATGATCTAGAGACAAAGTATATAGAATAGGATGGAAATGATCATATTTAGTCAACCGATCAACAATAACCCAGATTTCATTATTACCTCGAGATGTCTTCATTAATCCCAAAATGAAGTCCATGGATATATTTTCCCATTCCCACTATAGCACTGGTAAAGACTGAAGCATCCCTTTTGGTAACAACCGCTCTACTTTAACCTTCTGACCAGTCAAAAAATTCATAGTAAAATCAACAATATATCTTTTCATTTTATCCCACTAGTAATACTCCCAAATATCTCTATACATATTAGTACTACCATGATAAACTAAAAACAGGGAACTATGATATTCACATAAAAACTCATTCTTCAACTGTGAATCACAAGGCACAAATAAGCTTTTCCCATACCTCAAAACACAATCATTATTAAAATTAAAATCAGGAAACTTACCCATATGAAAAAACTCTACCTTTTTCTATAACTAACTGTCTTTCTTTTGTACTTGCTTAATTCCTTCTAATAGAGATGATTTCATTGAAACCTGAAACAAAATAGAAGAATTTTGGGCACCAACAACTTCTATGCCAAAGTTCATCAAATCAAAAACCAAAGGATCTCGTTCAAAACATACCATGGTCAATGAAGCATTAACTTTTAAATTCAAAGCATCAACCACATTATTTAACTTTCCTAGGAGATAATGTCATGACCCATCCCCCAGGGCCCGTGCTGTGACTAACCCAAGCCTGCCATCTATAGGCTAGGGGCTGGCGACTAGCACTGAAAGGCGTATTCCCTAAAACAGGGAAGGCATTTCCTTTATAACATGTAAAATCGTACAACCAATCACAAAGTAGGATATGACCACAAAGTAAATTGTATAGTAAAAGAGTACTAAAATTAAAAAAGGGCTAGAATACAAGACCAACTATAAAAGTACAAGTACTACTAAAAAGCACTAAATAGCTCCAAGATCATCCACCAAGGATCCTACTTGAAGGGTATGTACATATCGTCTCCACAGCACTCCACGTCAGCCCGTCTCCTTTGTGTACCACCTGGTCCTGGCTCCCTCAAGTCGCAGCCTAGCTACTCATCATCTGAAGGTCCATGTCCAAGCCGCCTTCAGTCCCGGTACCCTCGTCCTCATTCAACGTTGTCCATCTTCTACAAAAAGTAAAATACGGTGTGGGCATATCACGTGCATGGGTGAGTATGAAAATACTCAGTATGGGCCCCGAGACCCCCTAAGGTCTCTCAAAATAAAAAAAGGATAAACCAAAAAACATGGAAACAATAGTAAACCCTACTTAGGTATATGCCCATACATATACCTCAGTTAACATGAATACCCATCTCATTCATGAGGAAACACAAGGCCCAACTCATTAGCTCAAATATCAAATGTTCCACAAAGGAAAGAATAACATGAAGGTAACACAACAAAGGTAAGTACCATATAGGTAACACAACATAAAATAATACCACAAAGGTATCACCATGAAGGAAAGTACCACACATGTATGCTACATAGAAGAATACCACAAAGGTATCACCATGAATGTAAGTACCACAAAAGTAACACCACACAGAAGAATACCACAAAGGTATCACCACGAAGGAAAGTACCATATAGGTATGCCACACAGAAGAATACCACAAAGGTATCACCATGAAGAAAAGTACCATACAGGTACGCCACATAGAATAATACCACAAAGGTATCACCACGAATGTAAGGACTCAGCCCACAGAAGGTATAACTTAGGTATGGTAGTAAATATGGTTAGATGTAACTACTAAATTATCTAACTCTGTTATGAGGTAGACTCATGTAGGATCGCAAATCATCAGACCCTGGTAGGATCCTAGTACAAAAGACCCATGTAGGATCCTAGAGAAGTTCTACATGGATTCCCAGAGCAGATCCAAGTGGGACTCTCAAACACAGACCCACTAAGGATCCCAAAGAACATACCCACGTAGGATCCCAAAGCCCAAACCCAACTTGGATCCCAAAGAACAGACCCCCATAGGATCTGAAAGCATAGACCCACATAAGATCACAAAGAACATACCCATATAGGATCCCAAAGCACAGACCCACATAGGATCCCAAATCATAGACCCACATAGGATCCCAAATCACACACCCACATAGGATCCCAAAGCACAGAACCACATAGGATCCCTTTCTCAGGACACATCCAGATACATGGTTTTTGCACTAAACTCGCTTGATTCTGGGAGGGTCCACTCCTCAAGCCATATTTGTATACAATAATTTCCACAAAGTCCCATGAATAAGTATCCTAAAAGACCTCAACATAAAATGGGTCTCAACGCAACAGACGGTGTGTTAATCAGATTCTCAGTCTGTAAGTTATTGGCCTTTTAGTTCCGAGGTCCCGGTTGGATTCATGTTCAATAAAACTCGGCCATACCCCAAAATTATCCAAAACTCAAAAGGGGTATACCAAAAGGTTTTTCTTGAACCAAGGTTTCCAGCACCATAGACAGTTCATCAAACGGATTCTTGTAGCTCAATATATGTCCGAAAGAACGACAATTGTCGAAGTTGGTCTGGGTATGGTCCGGGTCTGGTCTGACCATATTTGACTGACCCAACCCAGCCTGGGCTAAACTGACCCAGTTCGAGTCGACCTGGCCCAGCCTGCTAGGTCTGACCCGACATACTTTGTGGCTCATGATGTGGTGTCCCACTCGGCTTCCCGGCTGGCCGCAGGGCCAGCCTCCTCCGTGCGGCCCGGTCGCGCACTACGCCTTTGCTGGTGGCTGTCTCATCCGGCTGTCCTCCCTTCACTGTCATGGCACAATCTGTGGCCCTTCCTCTCCGGATGGTGCGGTAGCACGCCGCTGCCCCCGTCGTGCGGCCGGTTGCCAGCGGCCGCCACCCTTGCTCTATCGTAGCCGATGGGTAGTGACTCTTCTCCGATAATGCGGTCGCACCACCGACTTCGTTGCAGCTGACTATGGTGTCGACCAATGCTCTTGAGTTCCTCCATCCCAATCTCCAACACCACTCACTGTCATCCTCCATCATGTATACCGGCACTGCGAGTTCAACAGTGTCCTCAGATTTCAATTTTGAGCACCGGTTCAAAAGTTACAAAAACTGGCTCACAGATTTGTTGAACATACCCAAAAAAGTTCATAAATTCATTCTGGGAACACTGGCCTCGAAATCACGCGTCGTCAATTTTCACGAACATGAAAAATTACCATATAATTAAAAAAAATTACATGGAATTTCTCGGTCTTTTTATTCTCCCCACCTAAGGGATTTACATCCCCATAAGCCACAACTCAAAATAAGGAATAAAGTGGGGGTATTGAGCATGTATATGAGCCTCCCTCTCCCATGTGCTCTTCTAGAGGTTCCCGTGCTGCCAATGTATGCACACCAGTGCTATCGACCACCAACGAAGGACCCATTCCTATCAATCCTCAATCTCTACTGTAACCTTTGTAAACGTCACCCCATCATCTAAGTCCAGATTGTCATGCTCGAGGATGTGAGATGGGTCATGCACGTATCTCCTTAGCTGGGATATGTGGAAGACGTCATGAACCTTTTCTAACTACGGGGGAAGTGCCAAGAAGTAAGCCACCTCGCCTACACCACTGAAAATATAGAAAGGTCTGATGAACCTAGAAGATAGTTTTCCGCCCCGACTAAACCTCCATAATCATTGTTGGGGTGAGACCCATAGGAATAAATGGTCTCCCTCATCAAACCCCAAGGAACTTAGTCTCCTGTGGCAAAAGATTTCTACCAATTCTATGCAGTCATCAATTGCGGACAAGTGAGACATCGTTAATCAAACTCTACCACTGTTTTCTTCATCTCAAGAAACCAGTACTGATGCTGGAGGTCCTGGTACATCTTCACCACACCAGGATGTACCAGCAGAGGGGACGTATGGAACTCCCTCAACACCTCCTCTTGAAGTGTCACGGGTTCCATGGCACTTCCTCTGTAAAAGAAGCCATGATCCTCATCATCAGAAAATCCATTAGGTTCCTGCCCTGAGGAAATCTGAGCACGTCAAGACTCATAGTCAATGCCCCCAATTTGTGCCTCCCGAATTCCCTGAAGGATTGGAGGAGTGACAACCATTTATTGGAGGAAAGATACTCTTTCTCTATCCACGAAAGATATCTGTAGTGCGACTAGCTGCTCTGATGGCTCACTCAGTAGCTGCATAACCAAATGCCTGCTGAGTGCGTCTTCTATCATGTTCCCCTTCCCATGAGTAAAGATTATCTCAACGTCGTATTCCTAGTCGAACTCTAGCCGTCATCGCTGTCTAAATTTCTGAAAGCTCCGCAGAGACTTCTTTATCCTAACGAAAGGATCCTCCTTCTTCATCAAAGCTGACAGGGTGCCTCTACACTGGAGAATTCTGGTCCAAAAATCAGGTAGTACCCATCTCAAGAAGAAGTCTCTCTCCCTATGGGGAGGTAATCCTAGAAATATCTTTTGAAAAGATGTCCCCATGATCTGTCACTTCTGTTTGGTACTGGAAACTCAAAAATCCTGCTACCACAAGGGTAAGTATGGCCGACTCATGAATGATCGACTACACCCTCATATACATGAGTCAATCCTGGGCTGCCAAAGATTTGTTTTTGCTGACCAAGGAAAACCCCATTTCAACGTTGTAGAGAAATCACAACCTTTTTGCCTAATACAGTCAATCTAAGTATGAAATTTGGATGTCCAGTGCACACTCAAACTAACGTCATAAGGCTTCGACACTGCCACCTAGAGGTTCCAACCAAAAATATCACCTCAAGGGTCATATCACACCATCGACATAAGTGTGATTATCAAGTCTCCTCCCAAAGGTATCTCTAGATGTGAAGGTAAAGTCAAAAGCTTAACCGAAAACTCTAGGTGTTGAACATGATTCATGGAATGAAGGAATGATTGGTAGCTTTGTCAATTTATACGGCATATAGTAGTAGACATATACAATACCTCGACTCATTCCTAGAACTCTTGGGTCACACTCCTTGACCACATACAGCTACTCCCATCCCCTAAAATCTAGCTCCCTGAGCCTAGTGGAGTCCACAAAAGGGGGGTGGTTGTAACATGTCGAAATGTACACCATCTCATGCTACTCTCCAAAGCTCTGCTTCTATGTTTGTTGCCATGAAGATTCATCCATTGTTCAGAGTAGTTCAATAAAGAGGGGAGGGGTGAATTGAGTGACTATAAGAATTTCTGTTACAAAAATTATTATTTTAAAAGAAATGGTTTTCCCAAAAAAAATATAGCCCAGTTAATCAAGGTTATACTGTTATAATAGTTTGATTGTTTAAACAACTTCTTGGAAGATTGACTAATTCTAAGTAATCGTAATGTGTATTATTAATATTACTTTTAAAGTTATCATAGTAAGATAAATAAGTTATAACTTCTTTCCAAGACTAACTATCAAAGTGAAATTAGAGTTTTCTAGATTATGCAATAAAGCAGTAAAACAGAGAAGACTAAATAAAACAGCACAGCGGATATAAAACAAGTGGTTCAATCTCAAGCCGAGACCTAATCCACTCCACTTGGTGGTCACCTACCACAAGCAGTTTATATAAATATACTTTGATCCACACCTGTCACGACCCGCCTTCACTGAAAGGAGGGAAGGGACAACATATTTCCAAGACCTTCCTTATTTATGTTAAAGGAGAGATAATGACCCCCGAGTCCCACCTCCAGTAGGCCTCGGAGTGGAGAATAGAACCAAGGGTATAACATTTTCACAATATGGGAGCCACTACCCTTTTTTTTGTTAACCAAGATTGAGAAAAAGAATGAGACAACACCAAACACCACCAAGTATGTAAAACTCAAGGTAAAAACCAAACTACATGCATGTTTTAATAATAAACCTGAACAAAGTACAGGGAATCCAAAGTACAATACCCAACAGGAAAGGAAAAAGGATATGCAGAATCCAACAGAGACCAACAAGAACTCCTACGTCTAGACTAGTAAGGTCCCGTACGGCCTTCGAAGACCTCCTGGAAACCTGAATGTAAACGTAGGGTGAGCATACAAAGTATACTCAGTAAGAAAACATAAAGCTCTCATGCACAATTGGGGAGACATCCTAAAGTCCCGTGAGAAGTAGAAGAAACATCATCTATCAAGGAAACTATCATCCCACCTCACCAGCCATGCTCACCAAATAACACAAGCAGTAAGATAATAGTAAGAACAAAACATTTTTGTACCCTGCACAACCATTTCCCCCACTAGCTAGCCGCTCATCCCTAAAGAAAAACGTCCTGACGCTACCACACTCTTCATTCCCACAAACACCTGGGCCTCACAACCATCCACATCCCTACTCGCACACACCTGGGCCTCACAACCATCCATCCCTGACCGCACACACCTGGCCCTCACAACCATCCATCCCTTCTCGCACACACCTGGGCCTCATCCCAAAGACACTTATAAAAAACAAACCGTAACCAGAACCCCTTCCCGAAAACACTTGGGCCTCATCCTTAAGATTCTTGGGAAAAAAACCTGCCCGAAGAGTCCTGAGCTAACATCACACCAAACAAAACCTACCTGAAGAGCCTTGGTTGTAAGGTTGCCTCCAGCCATCACATCCTAGGGAAGAGGGAGAAGGAATGAGAGTGTCTAGGGGCAAACACCCTTCCCCATGAGATGGGGTGTCCGACACTAAGTGCCCAATGTGGGTGGGGTGATACTAACCACAAAACATATAGTTACATATATATATGTAACAACACACAGCCCAACCTATGGCTCCTCAACATATACAAGAAGGTTCCCAAGCAATGCTGCCTCAGAAAACGGGCACACATCGAACAGTTCCATGCTTCCCTATTCAAGTTATCATTTCACAAAAGTTTGGTATGAGTTATTCCCTTCACTATTGGGAAACTAATAGGCACAATCACAGATGAAACAACAATAAATCAGGAAGGAAAACCATCAAGTAATTTAAGCATTTAGACCCGGTTCTCTTGTAAATAATAACATCAAAGTGGGATCAGTGGAAACCCTTGAAAAACTAGAACCAAAGAAAAACCCAACAAACCATTGGTTTTTCTCACATTAATTCATTACCATTACACCCAGTTCATTATTAACTTTCCACTTTTATTCATTTTCACAACCCAACCTATAGCCCTACTGCCAAACACCACCATAGCCATGCAACAACTCATGCCATTCCAACCACACCATTCACAGCCCTACTGTTCACCCATCCAAAACAAAACACATTCACCCCTTCACCAATTTCATAACTGAACCATCCCAACGTTCATAATTCATTTCTCTATATTATTTAGTTCAACTGGGGTGATCACACAAGGTTATGGGCATTCATATTCAATAGAAGAGTTTATGTATTTAACTGATTCATACATGATTCTCATTCATCAGACAATGCGTAAAACAGAGCATAGTGTAGGTGCGCAAAAAAAGTCCCCCAATGGCCATGATTTTCAGTAGGCCTAAGTCTGTTCAATTCATAACAACATCATAGGGAAGGCATGGGTAAAAACATGTAACAACATTAAAACACTTCATCATACTCGTTCATTAAATAGTTATTATCTTCATTAAATAATTGATTAACTGCCTCATGGAAAACATAGAACACCCACCCCGCATGATACACAAGGAAGAGAGACAAAGGTAAGATCCCTATCTGATTGAGCAAGGATCGACATTATGTCCTCATGTCGAAACTCGAAATCAGGAGTAGCAGGAACTCCACGAAACACGATCAAGGAAAACTTTGCGGGGGTACAACTCATTCGGAGGAAGGGTATTCCGAGCGCAGGGTGATAGAGAAAAAGAAACCTTGGGAGAAGAGAATCCTTTAGGTTATAAAGGTTGAGATAAAACATCCACAAGACAGTTAAGATATAGAGAAAAATTTGAAACCATAGAAGAAGTGAGATCGTGGGTTGCCCACGTGGCTAGGCCACCCCACACATCCAACTTAAAAGGCCCCTGCTTTTTAGGGCAGTTAAAACTGACGCACACCTCCTTAACTAAGGAAGTACTCCTCATAGGATGCGGTAGAGGTGTTTCTGAAAACTTGGTTGAAGGCATGACCAAAACGCATTGTCTTCCATTTTAGGAGGGTACATCACCAATCATTTAATTAAACGCCATTAATGGGCTTTAAAACATGATTTAAGGGGGTGAAACCATGGTTTACAAACCAATTCGCGCAAAGGAGGCACTATTGGAAAACCCGTGGAGAGGTCACCAGTAGGCTAGGTCTACCGGTAGACCAGGCTACTAGTTGGATGAGGATACCGGTAGGCTGAGCTACCAGTAGGCCAAGGTGACCGGTAGGTCGAGCTACCAGCAGGCTGAGGCCACCTATAGGCCAAGCTATCGGTAGGCCTAGGCCACCGGTAGGCCGAGCTACCGGTAGGCCAAAGCCACGGGTAGGCCGAGCTACCGGTAGGCTGAGCTACCGGTAGGCCGAGGCCACTAGTAGGCCGAGCTACAAGTAGGACGATATACCGATAGTTTGAGCTACCGGTAGGCCAAGGCTACCGGTAGGCCGAGGCCACCATTAGGAGTCTTAAGCTTCATCGAGAAGATGAGATGGCCTTCTAGACCACCCAGAACACCCCAAAGATCATATTTTCAACATGTAATGGACCCCAAAGCCCCGAGACATTACATCAGATACTTCTCAAACTATTCTTGTCCCTGAGAATATAAGAACAAACCAGAAAGGAGAAAAGTGGGGTCCAAACAGCCACCCTCTAAAGATACTTCTCAGGGGAAAACCCCTGAGTTGTTCGAAAGCTGGAACAGAACACCCCCTACATCCTGGAATACTCCCCCAAGAGTTATCAACCACAAACATTCACAACAAGCACAAGAATCACACTGTCCAACACCTGAGTCAGGGATTCCCTTCCTACATGTCAGGATATTATCTGCTTTGGGCGGCACTGACTCGACCGCACGGGTTTAATCGCATCCACATTTATGCGTTCTAATTAGCAGTCAGATTTTACCATCATCACACATTAAGGCACACTGAGAACAGGTAAGAGATCATCTAATATCTAAGAAAAACAATAATTTCATATATTAAAGCACAAGGTAAAACATCTAAATAAAACTCAGAACCAAAACAACAACAAGGAAGTCAAAACAGCTCTGGATATAGAACGCGTAACTGGCCTCCCACTCCCAAGTGTTCTACTCAAGGCCACCATGCCTCCACAACACACGAACCAAGGGGATGGTTCATCCAAGAAGCCCTTTATCTTTATGATCCTCGATCTTGATCGGTCGCACTATGAAGGTCGCATCATTTTCAACATCTAACTCTCCCCAATCGATGACATGGGAGTCGTCGTGTAGATATCGATGAAACTGGGATATGTGAAAGACGTTGTGAACTTTCTCCAACTGAGGTGGCAACGCCAGCTGATACACCACCTCACCAACTCATCCCAATACCTCGAAAGTTCCGATGAACCTAGGGGAGAGCTTAATCCCCTTCCCAAACCTTCGCTTCCCATGTCGAGGGGAAACCTTCAAGAACACATGATTTCCAACCTCGAACTCCAAGGGACTCCTCCTACGATTGACATAAGACTTATTCCGGTCCTGGGTTTTCTTCATCCTCTCATGCACGAGATGAACCTTCTCAGTGGTGCCCTACACCACTTCTGGCCCAAGAACATCTGCTTCCCCAATCTCTGTCCAGCAAACGGGTGAATGACACGAACTTCCATACAAGGCCTCAAACTGTGTCATGCGAATAGTGGAGTGGGATTTATTGTTATAAGCAAACTCCACCAGAGGCGAGTGTCGTACCCATGATCCCCCAAAATCCAGAACACATGCCAGCAGCATATCTTCTAACATCTAGATTGTTCGTTCTGTTTTCCTATCTGTCTGAGGGTGGAAAGTAGTGCTAAGGTGTAGATGGGTGCCAAAGGCATACTGTAACCCTCTCTATACTCGTGAGGTAAACCGTGTGTCTCGGTCGGAGATAATAGATCTTGGAATCCCATGCAACCACACCACCTCATCGATGTACCTCTGGGCTAAGGTGCACACTGGGCTCGACTCCTTAATCTCCAAGAAGTGTGCTGATTTTGTCAACCGATCCACCAGTACCCAGATGGCATCATATCCTCTGAGATACATGGGTATCCCTCTGACGAAGTCCATCGAGATGTCATCCCTCTAGGAAAACAGTGTTCATCCTTCATTTGCTGACACACTAGGCACTTAGCCACAAACTCTGCCACTGCCCACTTTACCCTGGGCCACCAAAACTGTCCCCTCAGGCCTTGGTACATATTTGACACCCCATGATGTACCGCTAAATCCGACCCATGGAACTCACTTTACGCATCATCTCTAAAACAAAAAGCCTTCCAAGGAAAATCATATGATGATGACCATCCTCCGACCACCCCCCAAGAGCATTTCTCTGATAAACACGACCTCACATCACTTCCTCCTCCGAGTCCGCCCACTGAGACTCTTCCACCTGCACCACTAAAGAGGAAACTACATCCATCTTTAACAGACACCCTCTTCCACCTTCCACCCTTTCATCCAAATGCAAGGCCGCTAACTCTTCCATCACTCTCCAAGCATCTTCCGATTCCCAAACTACTTCCATCTGCGATTTACTACTCAGGGCATCAGCCACAACATTACCCTTTCCCTCAATATAATAGATCTCGAAGTCATAGTCTTGGAGGAACTCAACCCATCTCCACTGCCACAAGTTCAGATCCTGCTGGGAAAATACATAATTCAATCTCTTGTGATCTAAGAAGACCAAAAAGCACTCTCTGATGAGATAATGGCGCCACAACTTCAATGCGAACACCACGACCGCAAGCTCCAGATAGTGGGTGGCATAGTTACGTTCATGAGGGTATAACTGCATAGACCCATAAGAGATCACTCCTCACTAATGCATTAGTACACATCCCAACTCAGGTCCAGAAACATCACAGAACACTTCAAACAACACCCCTTCCTCTGGTAATCTGAGTACTGGACCACTAACCAGCTTTTCCTTTAGGTAGCCAAAAGCTTTCGAGCACTGGCCGCTACCAATGAAACTACAAAATTCCGCCACATTCTTGGGTGCTACCAATGAAATGATTGCCTCGGCCTTCGATGGGTCTACTTCTATTCCCTTCTAAGACACTATGTGTCTAAGGAAATATACTTCTTGTGTTAAGAACTTTCACATAGACAGTTTCCCAAAAAGATGGTGGTGTCAAAGGACTCCCCAAACTACCCTAAGATTCCCAAAATGCTCTTCCTCTGATCTTCAGTAGATAAGGATGTCGTTGATGAATACCATAATGAACTAGTCTAGAAAATCTCAGAAGATAGAGTTCATGAGGTTCATGAACATAGCTGGTGCATTTGTAACTCCAAACGGCATGACCACAAACTCAAAGTGGCCATATCTGCATTTGAAAGCCATCTTCAGGATATCACATTCATTCACTCTCAACTGGTTTTATCCAGACTGAAGATCGATATTAGAGATCCAACATGCTCCCCTTAGTTGGTCGAAAAGATCATCTATCCTTTGGAGGGGGTAACGATTCTTGACCGTCATCTAATTCAACCTCTAGTAGTCTATACTCAGACGTATACTACCATCTTCCTTATTTACGAACAAAACTAGAGCACCCCATGATGACACACTGGTTCTAACAAATCCCTTCTCCATCAGATCGTCAATCTGAATCTGCCACTCCCATAACACAGAAGGTGCCATCTGATAAGGAGCCATCGAGATCGGGTGGGCACCATGTTGTAAGTCTATCCAAAACTCAATGTCATGTTGAGGGGGTAGAGTCACAATCTCATCGGGAAAGACATCATGGAATTATCTTATGACCACTGGGACATCCATCATTCATGCATCCGCTGACTCCACTGACACACCATCCAGCATAGAAAATAGTGGCTCCACATGTCAACTCCCCACCTGACAACTATGCTCCCCAACAAAAGCCACACGCCGTCCATCCTCATTGGATAATTTGATCCTTCTTCGATAGTAGTCAATGATGGCATGCACGAAGAATAACCATTCGATGCCTAGAATGACATCGTATTGCTGCATCTATAATGAAAGAAGGTCTCCACTGGACTGATGTAGTCCTAACATTAGTCTACATCCCCAGGAAAAGTAAGATACGCTGATCTGACCCCCAACTGGTGTTCTCAACACTAGGGGCAAAAAAGACTCTTGGAATCCAGACCCAGAGCATGGTCTAATTCGGGTGTAAAAAAGGAGTGCGAAGCTCACGAATCAAACAAGGTAGAAACAAGAGTACTGAGTAAACTGATCGTACCTCGAACGACCTCTAGTCCCACCAGAGCTACTAACTCTACGGCATGCAATTTTCCAAGCCCAGCTCCTCTGCCTCACTGCTGTCAACCACCTACCTGACCACGACCTAATCCAGGTCCCCAAGGAACACCCTGGTGTTGGTCTCCTCCAGTAGGGTCGTCCCTCGAAGGGCCAGGGGCCTGCTGCTGTGTCTGGAAAGGCCTCACCGGCAACGTATTCTACTGAGGTGAGTGCTGAAACTGACCAACTCCACCATGTTGAGCTCGAGTAGGATACTTGTTCTGGACATGCCCAAAAAATACACAAGAGAAACACATCGGTCTGAGCCATGTGGAAAAGGGACGAGGGCTAGAAGCTCAGGAATGGAACTGATGAGGCCCAAACCCTACTTGTCGAAAACTGGAAGGACCTATCGTTGGAGACCTACTGCTGACCACCTTCCCTTTTGATGAACTCATCTGGTTCCCTTCTCGTGGTGTTTCTCCCTTCAAGTGCATCCTCTCTACTATCTCTGCCTTCTTCTGTACTGCTAGGTACGTCGGAAGAGTGAAGGGAGTGACAACGTACTGAAGAGAAGGACGGAGTGACTCCTCTAACCATCTTTCCCGAGACTCCTCATTCAGAAAGAGATCCAGGGAAAATAGAAAGGGATATTTGAACTTGATCCCCAGCTCCCTTACTAACATGCTTCCCTGCTGAAGGGAGAGAAACTCCTGTCTCTTCTCAGCCTTCACTTTAGAGGAGAGGAAATCCTCAAAAAATTCCATCTCAAAGCTGACCCAAGAAACCTATTCCTCTGTCTTTTCTCCCAAGAAAAGCATCCACCACTGACACGCTGCTCCTCTCAGCTGACTGGCAGCCAAAGGAACCCAGTACTCCCTCAGAGCACGGGATAAAGAGAAGGCGATGGCTAGATCATCGATCCATCCCTCCGTTATTGAGTCAGAAACGCTGCCCTCATACTTCTCGAGGGTTTGTCGCTGGAAGGAGTGCAGAGTCTTCTTCCACAAGTCATCCTCCTTATCTCAGTCATCGCTCTACTTGTCAACTGCGCTGATCAGCTGGGCCTCAACCACCCAAGTCGCTCATGTATAACATCAAGGTGCCATAGATGCAAGGTAAACAAAGAGTGCCTAATCCCGAGTAGCAAGGGAAATTATTATTATTATTATTAATTCTCCCCAAGGTGTCCCAAATCAATTAAAAACACAATCAGTATGATGCATGTACCTTCTCTAGGGTCTCTACCCTAAAATAAATATAGCCTCACTTGGTTGTTGATAGGCTCAGATTCCAGGCATCGGATCATGGGGGGCCCTAAAATCTCGTGTCCTAGCCGGTTCTCCCTGGTCTATTTCATGTACCAAGATCACCTAACATTGTTTCCCTACCATCCCATGCAATCCTTATTGTGCATAACTCTCGATTCCATCCTATCCCTCAACCTTTGCCTCTGATACCATTCTTTCACAACCCGCCTTCACCGAAATGAGGGAAGGGACAACAGATTTCCAAGCCCTTTCTTCTTTAAGTTGAAGGAGAGATAATGACCCCTGAGTCCCGCCTCTAGTAGGCCCCAGAGAAGAGACTAGCACCAAGAGTATAAATTTTCACAATATGGGAGGCATTACCCTTTTCTTGTTAGCCAATATTGGGAGAAAGAATGAGTCAACACCAAACACCACCAAGTATTGAAATATCGAGGTAAAAAACAAACTACATGCATGTTTTAATAATAAAACTAAAAAAAGTACAAGGAATCCAAAGTAAAATACCCAACAGGAAAGGAAAAAGGCTAAGCAGAATCCAACAGTGACCAACATCAACTCTGAAATCCAGACTATTAAGGTCCCGCACGGCCTCCGAAGACCTCCTGGAAACCTGAAAGTAAACGTACGGTGAGCATAAAAAGTAAACTCAGTAAGAAAACTTAATGATCTTGTTCAAAAGTGAGGAGACGTCCTAAAGTCCCTTGAGAATCATAAGAAACATCATCTATCAAGTAAACTATCCTCCCACCACACCGGCCACGCTCACCAAATAACACAAGTAGTAAGATAATAATAAAAACAAACCATTTGGGTACCCCGAACAACCATTTACCCCACTAGCTAGCTGCGCATCCCTAACGGAAAACGTCCTGACACTACCACACTCTTCCTGCATGCACACACCTGGACCTTAGAACCATCCACATCCCTGCTCGCACACACCTAGGCCTCACAACCATCCATCCCTGCTCGCATAGACCTGGGCCTCACAACACCCTAGATTGGGGTTAACAACAGTACACAGACTGTCCAGGTCACACATGGACCTCTTCTATAGTTTTCGTTGGTAGATAAAAAAATAACCAGGCCACACAGGGAAATCTTCCATAGTTGTTGTGGGTAAACAGAAATAAAGAGTTTGGTGTAAGGATTTGGAAATCCTTCAGTTTAGCACATGAGTCAGTGTGTGTCTACAATATACAGAGTACACACACTAGTCAAAAGATAAGTAAAATAATCACTTAGAGAGAGTAGATGTGAGTTTAGAAAGGCTCCAGTGATTTGAGGTGCAACTCTGGACTCCTTTGATTTAGTAGAAATTCTTCTAAGTCCTTCTCTGGTTTTTGTCTTGAAAAACAGAGTGTTGTGATTCATCTTGTGTTCTCCACGAGCTTTGACAATGTGAAGATGTTCTCTGGATTCCAGTGTACTTCTTATGTTCTTCAGCAGAGTCGGATTATACCCATGTGAAAAATTATTTCTTTGAAAATCTTGCAAAATATTATTCATGGTCGTGCTCACACACTTTTTTTCTGTTCAGTATCATGTGCTGTTGTCATTGGGAACTCTCCAATATTTATCTTCAAAAATGTTTGAGATTTAGCTGACAGGTTCCATATGTTTCATACCTCGTACCTCATACTATGTCTACAAAGAAAAATTAAAATATTTTAGTGCATTAAAGGCATCAAATATGACCATTAAACATTAAATAGAAAGATGACAAAATAGTTTAAGCAACAGTGTCACAATAAGTTGAGAGAATGGTGTCTCCTTCACGGTGTCTAAGTGTCACGATATGAGTATCATGGTGTCTGATCTTCACGGTGTCTTGGCTTAAGGTTTCTCGGTCACAATGTCTCGGTCATGGTGTCTTTCTTCACGGTGTCTTTCTAACTGTGTCTTGCTTCACGTTGTCTAACTAACTGTGTCTGGCTACATGGTGTCTCTACTCACGATGTCTTGCTAACTGTTTCTGGATACTCGATGTCTTTGTTCACAGTGTCTTGTACATAGGCAAATAACTGTATTTAGACTTAAACAGTAATATACATGAAATGGATTGAGCTTAACCATTATAAAGCATGAGTGGATTTGAAACATAAATACACATGATTGAATATAATTTATAGGATTGAACTAGGTTGAATGATATTTGTGATCATTAATAAGATATGTGATAATTAAAGAGATTTTTTATCATTAAACATGAGTAATACATGAGGAGTCCAACAATCTCCCCCTTTTTTATGATCACAAATCATGTACAGTAAAAGTGTAAATTGAATGCAACTATAGAGAATATAACATAGAATATCATTTCTCTCCCATTTGGGATTATAAAAAAGTTAAAAAAAAGAGGTTAATCAGTCCACATTCCATTAAAAGTAATCAGAGTGTAGTACATCATAATGTAGAAATACAAATATCAATGACATCCCCATAAGCACTAGTCTTCTTCAATGATTGGAATTCTCTTTTCCTTTATCAGCAGATGAATAAGAATCCATAGATGCAGTGGATGATGTGGAAGAAGGCAGAGAGGTGGTAGATATTGAATGTAAAGGGAGACCTTCAAAGACTGAGGGAGCCAAAGTCGGAGTAGTTTAAGATCTCAGCAGTTGCTGATCAAGGATGACAGGCCTGATCTGACTAAGAGCCTGGCCAGTATACATGATTGTTGAAACTAAGGCAGAAGTGAAAGTATGTAATTCAGGTCTGAGAGGAGCAACCGCTGGAGCAATAATTAATGTAATTTGAACAAGAAGAAACAGTCTTATAAGTTTAATGAAGTCTTCAATAATATATCCTCCATACTGCATGGACTTTTCAAAATCATCTTTGTTTTCCATGAACTTGTCCAAAAATCTGGTAAACTCAGTTAGCTCATGGACTTTGTTTTTGAAGGCATGGGTGACAGGCGGAATTCTCAGATTCTCTAAAAGGTATTTGAAGTGATTGGTCATATCAATCTTGGAGAAAATCCGGTTGAAATAGAAATATACTTTCTTAGAAATCTCCTACCTGGCATCATTGGCAATCTTACAATGGATTTGCACAAGGTCAAGAACTTTATCATTGTTCGTGACAACTTCAAATAAAGAAGTCACATTGAAGCCACTTAAAGAATTATAAAGCTCTTCTTGAACTATTAATCTGAGAAAAGAACATCCCAAGGTAGGTGTAGAGTATTCACCAAGGGTATGAGAAGCTTTGACTTTTATGGTTATATACTTGAGATGAATCAAAACTTTTTGATGATAGCCAGTGTATTAATCAGTGAGTTTATTTAGGTTCACCACAAGCTCTCTCAATTATTTCAACAACTTTTTGTGCCTTTTTACAATCTTTTCATCAAAGGATAATATGTAAGGGTGAATCTGAGACACAACATCTAGAGAAATTTGAGACATTGAAGGTTCTAGAGAGGCATCAATAGGTTCTGATCTGGAATGCAACTCTTTCTGCATATCTTCAACCATGATTTTCATGGTTGAGACTTCATTACTCAACAACTTATTTTCAACTCCAACTTCATGAATTTCATAGAGCATTTTGGGTTGGATTTTCCAGATAATTTTCTCCAAAAGTAGCAAGGCATATCTCTCACTTAGATGTGTCACAGCACGAGGTTGGGAATTCAAAAGCTTCACCACTCCAGACAAGATGGTGTCTCCAAAACCATTCAAATCATTCTTACTGACAAAGGACAGCCGTTCAGGTAGGGGTTCAGGTGCACGTTCATGTGAAGGAATTGGTACAAGGGTTGGTTCAGGTTCTGGTTCCTTCTTAGGGAAAAAGATAGAAACTTACTTCAACTGAAACAATGAGGAAAGATGAAGCCCAGTGGAAGTAACTTGCTGAGATTAACTCACATCATAAAAGATAGGGAATTTATACTAATTTTCTATAGGACTAGACTCATCCGGATGGGATGATTCATTAGTCTAATGATTTTGGGTTTCCTCCCCCTCAATAGATGCTTCCTTTTCAGGATCTAGAGGCTCAAGAACTAGTTCTAAATTCATAGAGTCATCTCTTAATTCCCCATTCATCTCTTTTCTAGCCAACTGAAAGTCTATATCCATCCTCTCTTCAGTAGAGGGTATTATCTCAGGAACAAGTTTTTCCTCTGGGAGTTCTTCCAGATTTTCTTCTTCTATAACAGGGAGTTCCAGAACAGGTTCTTCTATGACTTGCTGGTCAGAATCTGTCACACCTGATTCCTTTCTAGCCTTGGGTTGGATTTCCAGATTGATATCAACTCTAGGGATATAAGTTTCTTAATCAAGAAAAACAGGAGGAATAATAGGCCTTTCTTACTCGACAACAACTTCTTCCCTACAAGGTACTTCAGCTTCTTCTTCTGCTTCTTCTGAATACTCAACAACTTCATCTGGTTCCAAACAAGGATTAGAAATTTCCTTTGACTTTGAAGGATAATCCACAGGATTAAACTTCTCATAAATCCTATCGTTTCCTTCCTCCCACTCCCTTTTCAAGGGTTCCAGTTAATCTTCATTCTCCTGATGATGGGTTTAGAGACAGTACCTGCAATCCAAAATCACTTCTTCATTGGTTCTAACTACTCCTTTGGTAACAAGCATGGATGAAATCAGACGAGAGTAGAACAGAGAGGTGGATTTGGATATGACCATGATCAACTCAAACATATAGTGAATGATGTACTTGAAGAGGTTGATTTTGTATCCCTTCTTTATAAGATGAATCAGAAACACAAAATGATACTTTAATATAGAAAAGTCACCATTCCTCGAGCTAACTAGATTTTTAAAAAATTTAAACAACATCCTTGTTTCTCCATCAAGTTCAGTGGCTATGGCCCTTTCTTAGTGCCATTTCCAGTTAAGGTTTTCAAATCATCTTTTAGGTCAAAGAAATCAGTTTTAGGCGGGGTTTCTCTTTGATAATAATCACAAATTCCTTCATGAGGTATCCTAAGGCATGAAACCCATAACCTTGATGAGAAGGAACATCTTTGGCTAATAATCCAGATCCTCACAACAATGATTTCACCAGAATCAAAAGAAAACTGAGCGTACTGGTAGAACTGAGCAACTGACCTTGGATAAATGGGTCTATTCTCCCATGAAAACCATTCTAACCAGCCTTGTTCGCTTAACACTTTCAGGACTAGATTTTCAAGACAACAGCCATTCAGGGCAGATTTCTTTTTTAGGTACGACACTGTGATTTACCAGGTTCAGATTCAGAGGACCTTTGGGTGTCAGCTTGGGTGCTTTCTTCTTCTTCTTTGGGTGGTGCTTCTCAGGCGTGGATGACGATGGTCACTTCATTCTCGACATCCACTGAAGGTCACAAGAGAGAAAGATGGTTGTAAGGTTGAAAGGGTTCGAATCGGGTGAGTAGGGAAAAGTCCGAGTGAAGAACTGAGTGAAACTCTTTGTTTTATCATTTGGGAATGTCAAATGTAACAAAAACAAAAACTCGGGAAGGTAAAAGAGGTGAAAATAAAATATTACTACGATACGGGTTTTAAAGAAAATTATAAGGAATTTTCACGGTGAGACCGTGAATGATTGTTACAGTGAGACAGTGAGCATTCATCACGGTGAGATAGTGAGTGAACGTCACGGTGAGACAATAAGTGAAATCTAGTGCGCATTACAGTGAGACAGTCAGTGCGAGTTACAATGAGACAGTCAGTGAGAGTTACGGTGAGACAATCAATGTTAGATCATGAATGAAAAGTGCAAACTGTGAGACCATAAATATCAGAGACAGTAACATAGAAACTGTAATCATGAAACAGTAAAGAAAAACATAGTAAAATATTGAACATTAAGGCAAGTAAGATATCTATTAGAAATTTATCATGCCAAGATCAGGTATGATGTAGTCAATTCTCTCAGAATTTAATGGTTTAGTGAATATATCAAAAAAGTTGATATTCAGTGCCAATAAATTCGAAGGTAATATCACCTTTCTGATAATGATCTCTCAAAAAGTGATGTCTTACATCAATATGTTTTGTACTATAATGTGAAATAGGATTTTTTGAGATGTTAATATCACTTGTGTTGTCACAATTTATTGGTACATTTCGGAATTGATATCCATAGTCTAGTAATGTTTGTTTCATCCACAAACTTTTTGCACAACAACTGCCAACAATTATGTATTCAGCTTCAACAGTAGATAATGCAACTGAATTTTTTTTCTTACTACACCATGATACTAGTGACTTTCCTAAAAGGTGACATGTTCTAGAGGTGATTTTTCTATCTAACTTACAGCCACCGAAGTTAGCATCAGAATAACTAACTAGTTCAAATGATTTTCCATTAGGATAGAACAATCTTAAATTGGGTGTATGCTTAAGACATTTTAAAGTTCTCTTTACATCATATAAAAGATATTCTTTAGGATTTTCTTGAAAATGAGCTAACATACACACACTAAATATAATGTCAGGACAACTATCATTTAAGTAGAGTAAACTTCCAATCATTCCTCGATAAGTGGTTTGATCGACAGATATTCCATCTTCATCAAGATCCAAATTACAGGTGATACTCCTGGGAGTGTCACTGCTTTTAATGATATCCATTCCAAAAAGTTTTAGAAGATCTCTAGTGTATTTACTTTTATTTAAAACAATTCCATTATTATTTTGAAATATTTGAAATCCAATAAAGGATTTTAGTTCACCCATTAAACTCATTTCAAATTCATTTTTCATTATTTTAAAAAAATAAATACATAATGATTTTTTTAAAGATCCAAAAATAATATCATATATATAGATTTGAACAACTAAAAAATCATTAGAATTTTTTTTATAAAGAGGGTAGGATCAACTAATCCTTTTGTAAAATCATTGGAAATCAGAAATGTACTCAATATGTCATACCAAGCTCTTGGAGCTTGTTTTAAACCATATTAAGCTTTTGATAGTTTGAAAATATGATTGGAAAAATGAGGATTTGTATATTCAGGGGCTGTTCAACAAATACATCCTCAACTATATACCCATTTAAGAATGCACTCTTAACATCCATTTGATATAGTTTGAAATTCAGATGTGCAGCATAGGCAAGTTGGATTCTGATGGCTTCAATTCTGGCTACTAGAGAAAAGGTCTCCTCATAGTCAATTCCTTCTTCTTGACTATAGACTTGTGCAACTAATCTAGACTTGTTTCTAACTATATTTCCAGCTTCATCTACTTTATTTCTGAACACCCATTTATTGCCTATGATGAAAGTGTCCTTGGGTCATTCAACATGTTTCCAAAAATTTCTTTCTTTCAAACTGATTAAGTTCTTCTTGCATTGCCATTACCCAAAATTAATCATTTATGGCATCATCAATGTTTTTAGGTTCAAGTTGTGACAAAAAGGCTTGATGTTCAACCTGATTTCTAAGAAAAGCTCTTTTTGTGTTCCTTTCTCTATGTCTCCTACAACAACATCTAAGGGATGGTTTTTAAGGGTTCTAAACTTTCTAGAAAAAGAGGGACTGGTGATTTCAGGTTCATCAATAGAATCTGGTTCATTATGATTCAATTAAAGAGAATTTCATGAATTGGAAGTTTTCACAGATTATTTCACAGAGGAATTTGAGGAATTTGAGTTGATGTTCAAATTTGATACATCATCCTACAGATTTTATAGGATGGTTCTAGGCTCATGTGGATCTGTTTCATCAATCTTGATATGATCATATTCTTCTACACATTTAGTTTTTTTATTTAATACTCTATAAGCTTTACTTAACATTGAGTAACCTAGGAAAATTTCCTCATCACTTTTGGATGCAAATTTGTCAAGATTATCCTTAGTATTGAGAATAAATACTTTACAACCAAAAACTCTAAAGTAATTAACCTTAGGCTTCCTATTATTCCAGAGTTCATATAGGTTTTTTTGAGAATCATTCTAATTAAGACTATATTGATTATATAGCATGATGTATTAACAGGTTCATCCCAAAAGTAAATAGGTAAGTCATATTCACTAAGAATTTTTATAGCAATTTCTTGCAGGGTACTATTTCTTCTTTCTACAACACCATTCTGTTGAGGTGTTCTAGGAGTAGAGAAATTGTGAGTATATCCATTCTGTGTGAAAAGGGATTCAAATTCTTGATTTTCAGACTCACGGACATGGTCACTTCTGAAAGATTTAATTTTAAGGACACTAAGGTTTTCTACAGACTTCGTATATTTAGTAAAATAAGATCAGGCCTCCCTTTTGTGAGCAATGAAAAAGGTCCAGGTATATCTAGAGAAGTCATCCACTAAAACATAAACATAGTTCTTCCCATTTAAACTAGAAACTCTAGATGTTCCAAACAAATCCATGTGAACCAACTTGAGAGGATGATAAGTATAGACTTCTTTCTTTGATTTGAAATATATTTTGTATTGTTTTCCCTTTTGACAAGGATTACACACATTGTAATTTGGAAACTCTTGTTTGGGTAAGTCTTTAACTAGGCCTTTTCTAGTTAGCTTTCTAAGGGAGTGAACATTACAGTGTCCTAGTCTCCTATTCCAGATCCAAGATTCTTTATGAAATATGCTTAAACATGAAGCATTTTGACAAGTTAAGGAATCTAAATTAATAGAATAAATGTTCTCCATCCTTGATGCAGAAAATACTAATTAATATTCATAATTAAAGACATTACATGCATAATTTTCAAATTTAACATGATATACATCATCACATAATTGTGAGATACTAAGAAAATTATATTTTAAGCCATTAAAAAACATTACTTTAGAAATTAAAATCGAATCGGAGTTACCAATTTGTCCTAAGACAATGATATTCCCTTTCGCATTGTCACCAAATGTGACATGTCCTCCATATGATTTTATCAGATTCTTGAAACATGATTAGTATCATGTCATGTGCCTTGAACAACCACTTTCCAAGTACCATAGATTCCTGCAGGATCTTTTTAAACAACTTTCATCAGATGTGTTCGTTATAAAACACATATTGGCCTTGTTAGCCTGTTCATCATGTGATGTCTCTGAGTCGATTGAACTATCCTCAGAGGCACTCTAGGTTTCCTTCATTGCCTTTTTGTACATCTTTTCCATGTCCTCATATGTCTTCTTATACTTGATCTTTGGAAAGTCAGCATTTATATGTCCTTTGCGCTTACATTCATAGCATACAATTTTATCAGTTTTATCAATTCTTTTCGAGTCCTTTTTCCAGTTTCCTTTTTGATCATACTTACCCTTGAAGTTAGGATTTCTGAAAAAGTTCTTCTTTTTATAAAATCGTTTGAATATTATGGCCAGTTGATCCATCTCCTCATCACTGTCAGGTGATGAAGTTTTAGTGGTAGAACTTTCTACAGGAGCTTCCAGTTTCCCTTTGTCTCTCTGCTTTGAGAAGGTGGTCTTAAATGCTATATATTTTCACTTTGGTTCATCCTCTTCTTCCTTTTTAACATTTAGCTCTTCCTCATACATCATCAGTTTTCCAATGAGTTATTTTACAGGTAGCTTGCTGATGCCACATGAATCTATAATAGAGACAGAGGTTCCCCTCCATCTATCAGGTAGACATCTAAGGATTCTCATGATCTGTTATTTGGCAGTGACTTCTCTTCCAAGAGAAATCATTGTGTTGAAAATCTCATTAAACCTAAGATACATGTCCGAAATAGGCTCATCAGGTTTCATCTTAAAGTTATCATATTTTATTGTATAAGTATTATGTCACATTTCATTTACACTTGATGTGCCTTCATGTGAGACAGACAAGGTATCCCAAATTTCAAGGGCAGTTTTACAAGCAGAAATCCTATGAAATTATTCATCTCCTAAGGAACATTACAAATCATTCATGGATTTGGAATTGTTATTATAAGCAAGTTTTGTAGGTTCATCCCATGTAATTCTATCAGTCATATGAAGTTTTTATTCATCTATAATGGATGACCAAATTTCCATGCTCTTACTCTCTATATGCATTCTCATTTTAATTTTCCATTGAGGATAGTTGCTTCCATTATAGAATGGTGGTCTGTTGGTCACAACACCTTCCAATCTATTATCCATACTAACAAAATACTTTAAAATAGCTATAAAATTATAACTGATATAAATTTACAGATTTTTAAAGTACAACTACAATCCGAGTTGAATAATATTACACAAAGTCCTAATAAAACACCCTCTGATACCAAATATTGGTCAGAGTAGTTCACTCAAGAGGGGAGGGGTGAATTGAGTGACTATAAATATTTCTGTTACAGAAATTATTATTTTAAAAGAAAAGGTTTTCCCAAAAACAAATATAGCCCAGTTAATCAAGGTTATACTGTTATAAGAGTTTGACTATTTAAACAACTTCTTAGAAGATAGATTAATTATCCCTAATCTTAATGTGTATTATTAATATTACTTTTGAAGTTATCCTAGTAATACAAATCTGTTATAACTTCTTTCCAAGACTAACTATCAAAGTGAAATTAGAGTTTTCTGGATTATGAAATAAAGAAGTAAAATGAAGAAGACTAAATTAAACAGCACATCAGATATAAAACAAGTGGTTCAGTCTCAAGCCAAGACCTAATCTAATCCACTTGGTGATCACCTGACACCAAGCAGTTTATATAAATAAACTTTGACCCACACCCTAGATCAGGGTTAACAACATTACACAAACTATCCAGGTCACACATGGACCTCTTCCACAGTTTTCATCGGTAGATAAAAACAATAACCAGGCCACACATGGAACTATTCTGTAGTTATCGTGGGTAAACATAAATAAAGAGTTTGGTGTAAGGATTTGGAAATCCTTCAGTTTAGCACAGGAGTTAGTGTGTGTGTAGAATATACAGTGTACACACACTGCTTGAAAGATAAGTAAAATAATCACTAAGAGAGAGTAGATGTGAGTTTATAAAGGCTCTAGTGATTTAAGGTGCAGCTATGGACTCCTTTGATTTAGTAGAAATGTTTATGAGTCCTCCTCAGGTTTTTGTATTGAAAAACAGAGTGTCGCGATTCAACTTGTGTTCTCCATGAGCTTTGATAATGTGAAGATGTTCTCTAGTTTCCACTGTACATCAAATGTTCTTCACCAGATTCGGATTGTACGTATGTGAAAATTTCTTTCCTTGAGAATCTTGAAAAATATTCTTCGTGGTCATGCTCACACGCTTTTTTTGTTCAGTATTTCGCGATATTGTCATTGGGCACTCTCCAATATTTATCTTTGGAAATATATGAGATTTAGCTGACATGTTCCATATGTTTTGTACCTTGTACCTCATACTATGTCTACACAGAAACATTAAATTATGGCAGTTCATTAAAGGCATCAAATATGAAAGTTAAACATTAAATTGAAAGACGACAAAATAGTTTAAGAAACGGTGTCATGGTAAGTTGAGAAAATGGTGTCTCCTTCACGGTATCTGAGTGTCATGGTTTGAGTATCATGGTGTCTGATATTCACGGTATCTTAGATTATAGTGTCTCGGTCATGGTGTCTCAGTCATGGTATCTTGGTCACGGTGTCTCAGTCATGGTTTCTTACTTCACGGTGTCTGGCTAACTATGTCTTGCTTCACGGTGTCTAGCTAACCGTGTCTAGCTACATGGTGTCTTTGCTCACGGTGTCTTGCTAACTGTGTTTGGCTACATGGTGTATTTCCTCACTGTGTCTTTTAATCAGTTAAATAATTATATTCATACATAAATTGTAATATGCATGAAATTTATTGAGCTTAACCATTATAAAGAATGAGTGAATTTGAAACATAAATACACATAATTGAATATAATTTATAGGATTGAACTAGGTTGAATTTGATTTGTGATCATTAAAGATATGTGATAAATAATGAGATTTGTGATCATTAAAATATGATTAATACATGGGGAGTCCAACATCATCTATCCCTAACACTTCTTCCCGAAACATTTTACACACCCAAGTATTGGAGACTGGTGCTAGTTTCCAGATTTCCAACTACTAAAATTCATTGGTTGTATCCGCTCAGCCAAAGAACATTCAACCACAATGGTACTATCTAGCACCCTAATGTAAGTAGGAATGTATGGAGGAAATGTGTTGGCTCGGATGTCCCTAAAAACAGCTTGCTAGACATTATGAACCATGAAGCACCGGTCATACTATATTCATTGAGTAACGGATATCATCAGCATGACTTAATGAATAATCAACTACTGACATTTCATCCTGCCAAAGCCGTAGAAGCTCCATGGAACTCTCAGCCACCTCCTCAAGCTAGTCCTTAGCTGCCTAAGGGTTAGGCTTGCCTCAGAACCTAAGGGGTATCTTATTCTAAAACACGTGTAAGGCACTAATCCCACATGTGTCTTCAACTGGTTCCATCGGTTGTAATTGCTTTTCAACAGGTAGTGATTTATATGGAACACTACCCGAAGGTACCATCTCAGGCAATGGTCTATATACCGAAGTCTCATCACTATGCAGAACATCCTCCTGGTCACTCACTGGAAAAGAATAATAGATATGATCACTACCTTCTCTATTGGTGTCTCAACTAGGCTGAAAACTCTAGTAACCGCCACCAGCCAGCCCTCAGCCGCGTGAGAATATGTCTCTCCTCGATACATCGGAGGCCTCTGCCGCTCGTACTTGTGCAAAGTGCTCAATCGGCGTGCATCATCTACTGGTGGAGCTAGTGGTAACCTCTACCCAATGGGAAATGGTGCTGCCGGTACACCACCCGATGGTTCTAATGCCATAAGAGGGCCCTACACCAAGGACTCATCGGTCGGTGGGCCGTCATCGCGTACTCTCTTAGGAAACCTAGATGGCTATCTACGCGGCAGCATCCTAATAAAGAACAGGTGCGCCAGGGTCATTATGTTATACCAGGTGAGCTGACCTCAAATAATTCAAAAGAAAAACATTTCAAAGACACACATGCAATCTATATTTTCATGCACTGAGTTGGAAATCATAACTCAAGGTCCTAATGTATGGATACGTCGGCTACTGCACCAACACTGGACTCCCCAAACGGAAATCCACACTCATCACACTTAACACTATTTCCAAGTCAAAAGATCAGAGTCCCGGTTCTTCAGTAGAACCGAACTCCCCTGATACCAATTTGTCACGACCAGTCCCCTGGGGCTCGTGCTGTGACTACCCCAAGCCCGTCTTCTATTGGACAGGGGCTGGTGACTAGCACCAAAAGATGTATTCCCTAAAACTGGGAAGGCTTTTCCTTTAAAACCTGTAAACTCACAAAACCAATCACAAAGTATAATACGAGCACAAAGTCAACAATATAGTAAAAGGGTGTCGAAAGTAAAAAGGGGCTGGAATACAAGCCCAACTATAAAAGTACAAGTACAACTAAAAATCACAAAACATATCTTAGATCATCCACCAAGGATCATACTTGAAGGGTAGGTACATATCATCTCCACATCACTCCACATCATCCTATCTCCTCTGTGTACCACCTGGTCCTGGCTCCCTCAAGTCTCAGCCCATCTACTCATCGTCTAAAGGTCCATCTCCAAGCCGCCTCCAGTCCCAGTACCCCCATCCTCAGTCAGCGTTTTCTGTCTTCTGCACATAGCACAATATTGTGCGGGCGTAGCCCGTGAATGGGTGAGTATGAAAATACTCAGTAGGGACCCCAAGACCCCTGAAGGTCTCTCAAAATCCACAAAGGACAAACCACAAAGCCTGGAAATAGCAGTCAACCCTAGTTATCTATATGACCATACATATATCTAAGTTATCAAGTATACCCATCTCATTCATGAGGAAACACAAGGCCCAAATCATTAGCTCAAAGATCAACTATTCCACGAAGGAAATAATACCATGAAGGTAACACCACAAAGGTAAGTACTGCAAAGGTAACACCACACATAAGAATACCAAAAAGGTATCACCATGAAGGAAAGAACCACACAGGTATGCCACACAAAAGAATACCATAAAGGTATCACCACAAATGTAAGTACCACAAAGGTAACGCCACACAGAAGAATAACACAAAGGTATCATCGCGAAGGAAAGTACCAGACAGGTATGCCACACAGAGCAATACCACAAAGGTATCACCATGAAAGAAAGTACCACACAGGCATGCCACACAAAAGAATACCACAAAGGTATCACCACGAAGGTAATGACTCAACTCACACCAGGTATAACTTAGGTACGGTTGTATAGATGGTTAGATGTAACTACTGAATCATCTTACTCTATTAAGAGGTATACCCACGTAGGATCCTAAATCATGAGACCCACGTAAGATCCTAATATAGAAAACCCACGTAGGATCCTTGAATAGTTCCATGTGGATTCCTAGAGTGGATCCATGTGGGACTCTCGTGAACAGACCCACGTAGGATCCCAAATCATAGGACAACATTGGATCACAAATCACATACTCACATAGGATACTAAAGCACAGACCCACATATGATCCCAAAGAATAGACCCATATAGTATCCCAAAGCACAAACCCACATAGGATCTGAAAGCAGAGACCAACATAGGATCCCAAAGCATAGACCAACATAGGATCTGAAAGCATAGACCCACATAGGATCCCAAAGCACATACCCACATAAGATCCCAAATCACATACCCACATATAATCCCAAAGCATAGACCCACAAAGGATCCCTTTCTCATGATACATCCAGATACAGGGTTTTCGCACTAAGCTCTCTTGATTCTGGGAGGGTACACTCATAAAGCCAGAAGTTGATACTCCAACTACCATGAAGTCCCATGAAGAACTATCCAAAAGGACCTCCATGTACAATGGCTCTCAACGTAAAAGACAGTGCGTTAATCGAAAGTCTAGTCTGTAAGTTATTGGCCTTTTAGTCCCGAGGGCCCGATTGGATTCGTGTTTGATCCAACCCAGTCGTACCCCAACATAATTAAAAACTCAGGTGGGTTATACCAAAAAGTATGTCTCCACCCAAGGTTTCTGGCTCCATAGATGGTTTATCAAACGGACACTCGTAGCTCAAGATATGTACGAAAGAATGAAAATGGTCGAAGTTGGTTTGGGTCTGGTCTGATCCAGCAGGACCGACCCGTCCTGACTCGACCCAGTTTGGGTCGACCCGGCCCGACCTGGGTCCGGCCCTGGGTCCTACTCGGCCCGCTGGGTCTGGCCCGACCTATTGGGTCCAGCCTGGCCCATTGGGTGGTCCGTGGTGCAGTGGACCGCTCAGCTTCTCGGTTGGTCGGATGGCCAACCTCTTCCACGTGGCGTGGTCGTGTGTCGCGCCTTCGCTGGCAGCCAACTCAATCGGCCTCCCTTCCTTCATCACCGCAGCACAAGTTACGGCCCTTCCTCGCTAGGTAGCGTGTTTGTTCGCTGCTTCCCCTGTTGTGTGGCCGACAGTCTGCGACCCTTCTCTGGGGTCGTGGTCGCGCTGCCACCTTCTTCACGACCAGCCGTGGTGCCGACCGCCACTCATGAGTTACACCAGTTCCAATTGCTGACACCAGTCATCGTCCTCCTCCATTGTGAATACCAGCGTTGTGAGTTCAACAATGTTCTCAAATTTAAATTCTGAGCACCAGTTCTAAATTTACAAAATCCCACTCGCACGTTTACTGAACGTACCTGGAAAAAAGTTCAAAAGTTCATTCTGGGAACACTAGGCCTCAGAATCATGCACCGCCAATTTTCAAAGACTCCTAAAATTCCTATATAATTTAAAAAAATTACTTGAAATTTATGGGTCCTTATAGATAATGAATCAGACAATCATAATCCTTGATTAATTCCAGCCATCTCTTCTGTCTCATGTTCAATTCTTTCTGATTGAATATATACTTCAAACTTTTGTGGTCAGAATATATTTCACATTTTACTCCATACAAATGATGCCCCTAAATTTTTAAAGAAAAAACAATAGTAGATAATTCTAAATCATGTGTAGGGTAATTTCACTAATGGGGTTTCAACTAAGGTGAAGCATAAGAAATTACCTGATCATTCAGCATAAGGACACAACCAAGTCCTTTCAACGAAGCATTAATGTAAATAAAAAACTCCCCATTTCTGGAAGGCAGTTCCAAAACTAGAGCATTTACCAATCTTCTTTTCAATTATTGAAAACAATCCTCACATTCTCTTTTCCAAATGAACTTAACACCTTTTTGAGTTAACTTAGTCATTGGACTAGATAACTGTGAAAAATTCTCAACAAACCTCCAGTAATAACTTTCCAAACTAAGAAAACTACAAATCTCAGTTATGTATGTGGGTCTTTTCCATCATTGAACCAATTTTGTTTTAGTAGGATCTATAGTTATGCCATTTTTTGAAACAATGTGACCAAGGAAAGAAATTTTTTATAACCAAAACTCACACTTGCTAAATTTCTCAAATATTTTCTTTTCTTTTAAGGTGATAAATTCAACCCTTAAATGACTATCATGCTCCTCATTACTTTTATAAAAATCCAAAATATCATCAATGAACATAACCAAAAACTTATCCAAGAACTCACAAAAAATTCTATTCATAAGATCCATGAATATAGCAGGTGCATTGGTTAAACCAAAAGGCATAACTACATATTCATAATGGACATATCTAGTATGAAACACAGTCTTCAGAATGTCTTCTTCCTTTAATTTCAATTGATGGTACCCCGACCTCAAGTCAATCTTCGAAAAATACTAAGCTCCCTGGAGCTGATCAAACAAATCATCGATATGAGGCTAATGATTCTTGTTCTTAACAGTGATGCTATTAAATGTTCTATAATCAATGGAATGTCTCATTGAACCATATTTATTTTTAACAAACCAGGTAGGACCTCATGGTGATGTGCTAGGTTGAATGAAACATTTCATTAATAATATAAGGCCCCGGCCTTAAACCTTACTTAATATTTAATTAAATGAATAATTCACATTGAGGATCTTTTCAGGTTTAGAGTTTTAGAGAATTAGGACATAACTATTACATCTCAAAAGATTACAAAGTTGACACTTCTACTAAGTTTCCATAAAATAAAAACTCTTAAAAAGACACATGTATAGTTCCATGTTTTATATAGAATGACTTTCCCTTGATCCCATATTTGAACCTATTCCACATTAAGTCCTGTGAAAAAAATTTCAAAAAAACCTGGAGGGAGCATAAAAACCTCAGTAAGGGATACACAAAGAATGAAAACTGTTAGTTTTTCAAAACAACAAGTAAACCACATAAACTTTATCAAAGTAATACTTTTCATCTTTATGAAGTAGTAAAAAATCTTCACTGAATAAAATATCATTACTTACCCTTTTTGTAACCAAAATATTTCCATAAAACCCATATAAAGAACACATAACATATAAAGGTAACTTGGGACATAAACATACTTAAGTGGAATAACCATCCGGTCGACTTCCACACATATCACTTAATGGAATAGCCATACGGCTGACTTCCATACCCCATGCATTGGAGGTTATAACATAACCTCCCGTCATGGTATTCACGACACCACCCATCATATGGTTTATCACGTAACCACCCGTCAAATGTCCAAGTACCATTATAAAATCATAAGACATAAAACAAATATAATGGAAAGAAAACATTTCCACATTTTGATCAAAATATATCACTAAAATATATTGACATAAAAAATCCATTATACAAACCATTTTCAATACCAAAATACAGAAAATATTTTATGGGATTTATTTACTTTTAAAAAAATTACGGCTTGTTGAGGAAGCCAAAGACCAAATAATACTAACGGTGGCAGAAAAGTTCATTGTCACTGCGTACGTTAAAAGAAACATTCCTTTTTGTCATTTTGTAAAACGCTTTGTAGAAAAATATTCCTTTTATATAAAATTAAAAGTAAAATGGGTTTATACACCGTATAAAAGAAATCCTTGTATTAGAACAAAATATGCCTCAATGAAAGGAGATTGAGACGAAGTCCCTTCCCTCGGGTCCGACTTGGATCGATCGTTCTTTAATGTCCTGAATAATAAACTTGAGTTAATTTATAATTTCTTAAGAACATTTTTAAAGTTCATTATTCCTTTTATATCACTTATTACCATGTTATGAACATTATTTAATCATTTAAGTTAATAACGGTCGTTTTTTCAATATTTGTTACTTGAGTCAAAAGTGAACTTCTTATATTTACAAGTTGTTAACGTAGTCAAATATCCATTATCTCAAGAATTATATTCATGATGTAAATTACATATATATCATATATATCCAGTATATACATGCATTTATAATATTACATAATCATTTAGAGGTAAGAAATGAAATGCACCATTCATGGAGACGGTAAGCCGTACGTACGCATGGACGCTACATTTATTTCTATTTCAAATTTTAGGGAATGGAATCATAATTACTTAAAGGTATATTATAATTCCAGTATAATTTCATATATTATATCATTAAATATATCCTTTATATGTACCACATATGGTATTAATGAATCACATCACTTTGAGGGCGTGGTAGTCCGCACTTCCTAAAATGAAGATATCGCGTTTACCCATAATGGAAACCATAAAGGTATGTCATAAATGGAAAATACAGAAGCTTAAGTAAAACATAAACATATTATATATCATATATAAATATAGTGACATATTAATGGCCAACTTTGAAGGTGTTAGAAGAATATTGAACAATCATCGTTTCGTGAGGCAGAAATTCGCCATCCGCAGAAACAGTATGCTCTTTAACCATTAGATGAAGGTGTGTGTAAGTGTAGATCGAATAATTATTATTAAAACATACTAGTATATTTAGGATACTGTTGTTGTTACAAAATAAATGAATAAAAAGATTTTAGGGGGTTGGAGAAGCAAAATAAAACATAAGAACACATGGAAAGACACTACCTTTAAAACGGGTACTCTTTTTGATTTGAGCTCAAAGGCTTCATTGGGAAGACTTCTGCGCAAAGCGAGGCTTCTAGGAGTAATATAGGGATGTGAAGAGACATAATGGGCAGGTTTTTTCCAATCCAAAGGCTTGAGTGGTGTGGGTAAGGTGGTAGAGGTGGGGGCCTTTTATAAGAGGAGAGGAGGGGAACTCTTGGAAATTTATAAAAGGTTACTTTATTATAAAATGATTTTCGGATTTAAAAGGTCCCAAAATTATATATTTCAAGGATAAGGTGATAATAGTTCGAAATACACCCATAAAATAGGTTTTTAACATGTGTAGGTCTTATATTTTACATTATCTTTTCATTTTATTTAAATCGCTAAATACTGAGGTAATCGCTGCATCATCATGGTGTCATAAATTATTTAATTTATTTAATGTATAAAAATTATAAAAAACACATCATGATGTAGGAAATCGTTTTATCTTTCTAATGAATATTTATAGGCAAAAATATGACTTGTATAACCCCATTTAAAAATTGTTTTAGTAAAACAACTCATGTTTGTGACATTTTAATTTTAACATTAAATAAAAAGTTATTATTGTCATTTTCCTACCAAAGTGGCTCCATGGGGTCCCCAAGTTGACCCGTGGATTTTCCTGGTCGGCCATGACACATCCAATATGTGTAGGACAAGTGTCTAGGTCATTTCATATTATTAAAACATTATTTTTACCATAAACTACACTAATTACCTCTAATCGCGATTAAAAACCTAAAAGTTACTATTCACCAAAATTATTTTAATCCCATTGAACCACATTTTACTTCCTAATGACAACCACGTATTGTCGGATTTTTTTAATTCAAAACACAGAGGTGGTAAGATTTTTTTTAAATGAAACATCAGTTTTTTTATGTACCACTTAGTGGTTTCACTATTCATCAAAAATTCATGTTTTTTAGAAAAATACCAAAACTTCACCCTAAGCTATATTTGATATTCTGAATTCAAAAAATGGTGTCTATTTTAAGAAATTAAAAACATATAAGTTACATTAATTAATTTATTAATTAATTCCCACTGTCAAAACAAATAGTGTGTTTTTATGAAACAATATGTATCAAAAGATTGACACTAGTTTAAGTCCAATTTCAAAGTGGAATTAATTCCAACAACCACTATTGGATTAAATGGTACAAATATATTCTAATTTAACTCTAAAATCAATTCAAAATATAATCTAATCATATAAAAAAATTAGATTAAAATGGGGTTTTGAATTAAAATACAACATTTTCCACTATTCATTAAATATGAACTTTATCTGAAAAATACCAAAAATTTACAAAGTAAATTTTGATGTCCAAATTCTAAAGAAGAATTTTGTTTGGTCTAATAGAATTTATAAGAGTGACCAAAAATATATTTAAATATGGTTCTCCATCAAAAGGAGATAATTCGACCTTTAGTGAATGTTAGAGTATATATGCCTAAAATTGAATTCTTTTCTTATTTTAAGTCCTTATCTTTTATTTGATAAATGTAAAAACATTTAAAAAACATATATAATCATATTTTAGTTATTTATATTCATTCCCACCAATACAATGGCTACGTGTTAAGTACCATTTAAAATAATATTATTTTATTACTAGTGTGCAACGTAGGATTTCAAAGAAACTCATTGTTGTGTATCGGGTACGCTATCAAACATAGAAAACCCTTTAAAGTAAAATTAATATTTAATTCTCAAAGATTAATAAATATGAAAATGATTTATTTTTTATTTACCTGGGATGTTACATCCTTCCCCCCTTTTGGGAATGGCGTCCTCATAATTTTATTCACTTATCAAAATAAGTAGGGGTATTTATCCCTCATAGAATTTTCAGATTCCCATGTTGCCTATTCAACCATATGGGTTTTCCACAAAACCTTTACCTGGTGATTTACCTTATTTCGCAACACTTGTTCTCTTCGGTCAAGAATTTGGACTGGTTTTTCTTCATAAGAGAGATTCTCTTCCAACTGAACTACCTCTGGGCTCAAAACCTGAGATGGATCTGGAATATACTTTCTCAACATCGAAACATGAAAAACATTGTGTACATGAGCTAAACTCAGAGGTAAAGCCACTCGGTAAGCAACCGATCCCACTTTCTCCAGAATTTCATATGGTCCAATGAACCTTGGACTCAAATTTTCTTTCTTACCAAATTGCATCACACTTTTCCATGGTGAAACTTTGAGAAAAACATGATCACCAACCTCGAAAGATAGATCCTTCCTCCGGTTATCCGCATAACTTTTCTGTCTTCTCTGAGCTGGTCTCATGTGTTTCTGAATCAACTGAACTTTTTCTACCATCTCTTCTACCAATTATGGTCCCATCAGCTTCCTTTCACCTACTTCATCCAAAAAATCCAGAGTTCGACACCGCTTCCCATATAATGCTTCAAACAGAGCCATCTGTATACCGGAATGAAAACTGTTATTATATGAAAACTCAACCAAAGAAAGATGTTGGTCCCAAATTCCCTAATAATCCATCGTACTAGCACGTAGCATGTCCTCCAAAGTATAAATTGTCCGTTCCGACTGCCCATATTATTGGGGATGAAAAGTTCTACTAAAATTTAATTCAGTACCCAATGACTTCTGAAGGCCTTTCCAAAAGTTATAAGTAAACCTGGGATCACGATCAGATACAATGGAGAGAAGAATTCCATGCAACCTGACCATCTCTTTAAGATACAATCAAGAAAGTTGATCTAGAGAGAATGTATCCCGAATAGGAAGGAAATGAGCAGATTTAGTCAAGAGATCAACAATAACCCAGATTGCATTATTACCTCGAGATGTCCTCGGTAATCCTACAACAATGTCCATGGATACATTTTCCCATTTCCACTCTAGCACCAATAAAGGCTGAGGCATCGTTTTCGGTAACTACCACTCTGCTTTAACCAAATGACAAGTCAAACACTTCAGAGTAAAATCGAAAATATCTCTTTTCATTCCATCCCACCAGTAATAGTCCCGCAGATCTCTGTACATCTTATTACCGCCAGGATGAACTGAAAACGGGGAACTATGAGCCTCACACAACAACTCACCATTCAACTGTGAATCACAAGGCACACATAATCTCTTCCCAAACCTCATAACACAATCATTATCAATGATGAATTCAGGAAACTTACCCTTCTAAACTAGCTCTACCTTTTTCATCAACTCACTGTCTTGCTTCTATGCTTTCTTGATTCTGTCTGATAAAGAAGATTTCACTAATACCTGAAACAAAATATAAGGACTCCCTACACAAAAAACTTCCATGCAAAATTTCATCAAATCAAAAACCAAAGGATCTCGTTCCAAATGTATCATGGTTAATGAAGCATTACTTTTTCGACTCAAAGCATCAGCCACTTATTTGCTTTTCCCAGATGGTAATGAATTGTACAATCATAATCCTTGATTAATTCCAGCCATCTCCTCCGTCTCATGTACAATTATTTCTGAGTGAATATATACTTTAAACTTTTGTGATCAGTATATATTTCACACTTTACTCCATACAAATGATGACTCCAAATTTTTAGAGAAAAAACAACAGCAGCTAATTCCAAATCATGTGTAGGGTAATTTACCTCATGAGTTTTCAACTGACATGAAGCATATGAAATTACCTAATCATTCTGCATAGGGACACAACCAAGTCCCTTCAACGAAGCATCACTGTATATAAAAAACTCACCATTCCTGGAAGGAAGTGCCAAAACTGGAGCAATCCCCAATCTTCTTTTCAACTCCTGAAAACAATCATCACATTCTTTTGTACAGATAAACTTAACACCCTTCCGAGTTAGCTTAGTCATTGGACTAGATAACCGTGAAAAATTTTCAACAAACCTTCGGTAGTGACCTTCCAAACAAAGAAAACTATAGATCTCAGTTACATTTGTGGGTCTTGGGCATTTTTTAACTACTTTTTTTTAGCAGGATCAATAGTTATGCCATTTTTTGAAACAATGTGAACAATGAATGAAATTTTTTGTAACCAAAACTCACATTTGCTGAATTTTACATACAATTTATTTTATTTTATGGTTTTCATGATAACCCTTAAATGAATTTCATGCTCCTCTTTACTTTTAGAAAACACCAAAATACCATCAATGAAAACATCCACAAACTTATCCAAGAACTCATGGAAAATTCTATTCATAAGGTCCATGAATATAGCAGGTTCATTGGTTAACCCAAAAGTCAAAACTACAAATTCATAATGGCCATATCTAGTACAGAACGCAGTCTATGAATCATCTTCTTCTTTTACTTTCAACTAATGGTACCCCGACCTCAAGTCAATCTTCAAAAAATACTGAGCTCCCTGGAGCTGATCAAAAAAATCATCGATATGAGGCAAAGGATACTTGTTCTTAATAGTGATATTATTCAAGGCTCTATAATCAATGCAAAGTCTCACTGAACCATCTTTATTTTTAACAAAAATGATTGGAGCACCCCATGTTGATGTGCTAGGTCGAATGAAACCTTTATCTAATAACTCATGCAATTGCTTCTTTAACTCTAAAAGGTCAACATTAGCCATTCGATAAGGGGGTTTTGAAATTGGCTTAGAATCAGGAACTAAGTCAACAGTAAATTCAACTTCTCGATCCTGAATAATACCAGGAAACTCATCAGAAAAAACATCAAGATACTCATTTACCACTAGAACATCATTAATCTGAATAGTTCCTTTATTTTCAACAAAATGTGCAAGGTAACATTCATTTCCATCTTTTACTAGTTTCTCAACTTCCTGATATGTTATCAAAAGAAAGGGTTCATTCTTGTACAAAAATTGAAAATCTTTCTGAAGAGAAACCATTTTAGCTCTGGATTCAATATTATCATGATAAACAGAAAGCCAATCCATGCCCAAAATAACATAAAACTCTACTAGAGGAAAACAATAAGGTTTGCTGGTAGATTCTTTCTGCACACAAGGATATGAAGGTTCTTATAATTTCTTTTTGTCTCAACGTTCCCTCTGAGTGTTTTTACCATAAGTTCAGGATTGATATCTTGATATGGAATTCCCAATTTACTAGAAAACTCCTCAGAAATGAAAGAATGTGTAGACCCTGAATTGAACAACACATTGGCATAAACTAAACAAACAAACAGTGTGCCTGATACTACTTCATTCAATGGCCCAACATCTGCTGAAGTAGTTCCAAAGGATTTTACCAACCCTTTCTACTTGTAGTTTGGCTGATTTCCATCAGTTTAGTTCTTCATTAAACACTCATTTTCATAATGACCCATTTCATTACACTTAAAACATGTTACCGCTGGCTTTTCAGTTCCTACTTGATCATCTTCCTTACAGTTATGAGCAATATGACCCGACTTACCACACTGAAATCACTTTCCAGACTAGGATAAACAATCTCCAGGATGCATTTACCACACTTCTCATAGGATGGATATTTGTTTTTCTTACCTACTTGATTCTTTGATGAATTCTTCCCTTTTGACTACCAACTGGACCTCTTATTCTGTTGTTTTTCAAAGAACTCTTGATCATCGGCAAACTCCATTTCCACCTTCTCCGCACATCGAACAAGTTTTTCGTAACTTTTGAACTCACGAGAAGATAAAGACCTTCGATACTTTGGCTTTAACCCTAAGTAAAAATGGTTGATTTTAATATCAAGATCTTGTATGATGTTTTGAGCATACCTTTCCAGTCGAGTGAACTTTGCTTCATAAGCAGCCACTGAATCATCCTCCTTCCTCAATTCTAGGAATTGTTTTTCCATCCTAAGACGAACCACCTTAGGAAAATATTTCTCAAGAAACATACCTTTTAATTCGTCGCAGTGAAGATCATTAATCTCATCACCATCCCTGATATTTTTCACTATCTACCACCACTGATCAGCTTCTCCTTCAAAACGGTAAACAGTAAGACTAACCTTTTGATGTTCTGAACACCCCATGACATAAAAAATCTTCTCCAGTGCATTAATCCAACCTTTAGCCAGCACGTGGTCAGATGATCCTATGAATGATGGGGTATGTTGCCTAATGAAATGTTCCACCACTAACATGTTCCTCTGTGGTTGATCTGGCTGATCTCGTGCATGGATACTACCACTATTTATAGCCTGATTCAACTATGTCATCACCGCAACAAACTATTCAGTTCCGATTCCGACCATCTCAGGTTGCTGATTTGGAAGGTTGTCTTCCTCTTGATGTCGTCCCAACATAGTTGCTTTGTTTCCTCTATGGAAAACCATTCTGAACACAGAAATATTTTAGGTGAAGAAAAATGGAAATCTTTAAATGCTATATCATTTCAATCATACCATAAATTAACTTATAATTAAACACTTTTCTAACTTCTAAAGTTGTCTAAACTGACCTCTGATACAAACTATAAGGCCCCAACCTTAAACCTTACTTAATATTGAATTAAATGAAGAATTCACATTGAGGATCTTTTCAGGTTTAGAGTTTTTGAGAATTAGGACATAACTATTACATCTCAAAAGATTACAAAGTAGACACTTCTACTAAGTTTCTATAAAATAAAAACTCTTAAAAATACACATGTCTAGTTCCATATTTTATATAACATGACTTTCCCTTAATCCCTTCCTTGACCTTATTCCACATTAAGTCCTGTGAAAAACATTTCAAAAAAACTTGGGGTGAGCATAAAAAGCTCAGTACGGGATACACAAAGAATGAAAACTGTTAGTTTTTCAAAACAATAAGTAAACCACGTAAACTTTATCAAAGTAATACTTTTCACCTTTATGAAGTAGTAGAAACTCTTCACTGAATAAAAGATCATTACTTTCCCTTTTTGTAACCAAAATATTACCATAAAACCCATATAAAGAACACATAACATATAAAGGTAACTTGGGACATAAACATACTTAAGTGGAATAACCATCCAGTCGACTTCCACACATATCACTTAATGGAATAGCCATACGGATGACTTCCATACCCAATGCATTGGAGGTTATAAGGTAACCACTCGTCTAGGTATTCAATTCACCACCTGTCATATGGTTTATCACGTAACCACCCATCAAATGTCCAAGTACCATTATAAAATCATAAGACATAAAACAAATATAATGGAAAGAAAACATTTCCACATTTTGATCACAATATATCACTAAAATATATTGACATAACAAATCCATTATACAAACCATTTTCAATACCAAAATAAATAAAAGAGTGTATGGTATTTATTTACTTTTAAAAACATTACAGCTTGTTGAGGAAGCCAAAGACAAAATAATACTCGCGGCGGCGGAAAAGGGCATTGTCACTGCGTACGATAAAAGAATCATTCCTTTTTATAGTTTTGTAAATAACTTCATAGAAAAATATTCCTTTTGCATAAAATTAAAAGTCAAATGGGTTTATACACCATATAAAATAAATCCTTGTATTAGAACAAAATATGCCTCAATGAAAGGAGATTGAGACGAAGTCCCTTACCTCGGGTCTGACTTGACTCGATCGTTCTTTAATGTCCTGAATAATAAACTTGAGTTAATTTCTACTTGCTTAAGAACCTTTTTCAAGTTCATTATTCCTTTTATATCACTTATTACCATGTTATGAAAATTATGTAATCATTTAATTTAATAACGGTCGTTCTGTCGATATTTGGTACTTGAGTCAAAAGTGAACTTCTTATATTTACAAGTTGTTCACGTAGTCAAATATCCATTATCTCAAGAATGATATTCATTATTTAGATGCCATATATATCATATATATCCATTATATACATGAATTTATAATATTACATAATCATTTAGAGGTAAGAAATGAAATGCACCGTTCATGGAGACGGTAAGCCGTATGTACGCATGAATGCTACTTTCATTCCTATTTTGTATTTTATGGAATGGAATCATAATTAATTAAAGGTATATTATAATTCTAGTATAATTTCATATATATTATCATTAAATATATCCTTTATACATACCAAATATGGTATTAACGAATCACATCACTTTGAGGGGGTTGTAGTCCGCACTTCCTAAAATGAAGATATCGCGTTTACCCATAATGGAAACCATAAAGGTATGCCATAAATGGAAAATATATAAGCTTAAGTAAAACATAAACATATTATATATCATATATAAATATCGTGACATCTTAATGGCCACCTTTGAAGGTGTTAGAATAATATTGAACAATCATCGTTTCGTGAGGAAGAAATTCGCCATCCATGGAAACAATATGCTATTTAACCATTAGATGAAGGTGTGTTTAATTGTAGCTCTAATAATTATTATAAAAACATCCTAATATTTTTAGGATACTTGTTATGTTACAAAAGAAATGAATAAAAAGATTTTAGGGGGTTGGAGAGCAAAATAAAACATAAGAACACAAGAGAAGACACTACCTTTAGAACGGGTAACTCTTTTTGATTTGAGCTCAAAGGATTCCTTGGAAAGACTTATGCCCAAAGTGAGGCTTCTAGGAGTAATAAAGGGATATGGAGAGACCAAATGGGCAGGGTTTGGCTGAGCCAAAGGCTTGAGAGGTGTGGGTAAGTGGTGGAGGTGGGGGCCTTTTATAAGAGGATAGGAGGGGAACTCTTGGAAAGTTATAAAAGGATACTTTATTATAAAATGATTTTCGGATTTTAAAGGACCCAAAATTATATACTTCTAGGATAAGGTGATAATAGTTATAAATCCACCCATCCAATAGGTTTTTTACATGTGTAGGTCTTATATTTTACATTATCTTCTCATATTATTTAAATCGCTAAATAATGAGGTAATTGATGCATCATCATGGTGTCATTAATAATTTAATTTATTTAAAGTCTAAAAATTATAAAAAAATATCATGATGTAGGAAATCGTTTTATCTTTATAATGAATATTTATAGTATAAGATATGACTTTTATAACCCCATTTAAAAATTGTGTTAGTAAAACAACTCATGTTTGTGACATTTTATTTTTAACATTAAATAAAAAGTTATTAATGTAATTTTCCTACCAAAGTGGATCCATGGGGTCCCCAAGTTGTCCCATGGATTTTCTTGGTCGGCCATGACACATTAAATAAGGGTGGGACAAGTGTATAGGTCATTTCATATTATTAAAACATTATTTTTACCTTAAACTACACTAATTACCTCTAATCGCGATTAAAAACTTAAAAGTTACTATTCACCAAAAAATTATTTTTATCCCATTGAACCAAATTCTACTTCCTAATGACAACCATGTATTGTCAGATTTTTGAAATTCAAAACACAGAGGTGGTAAAATTTCATTTAAACGAAACATCAGTTCTTTTAAGTACCACTTAGTGGTTTCACTATTCATCAAAAATTGATGTTTTTTAGAAAAATACCAAAACATCACCCTAAGATATATTTGATATTATGAATTAAAAAAATTATGTCTATTTTACAAAATTCAAAACATATAAGTTACATTAATTTATTTATTAATTAATTCGCGCTGTCAAAACAAATAGCATGTTTTTATGAAACAATATGTATCAAAAGATTGACACTAGTTTAAGTCCAATTTCAAAGTGGAATTAATTCCAATGACCACTATTGGATTAAATGGTAAAAATATATTCTAATTTCACTCTAAATACAATTCAAAAGATAATCTTATCACATAAAAAAATTAGATTAAAAAGGGGTTTTGAATTAAAATACAACATTTTCCACTATTCATTAAAAAAATGAACTTTAACGGAAAAATACCAAAAATTTAGACAAAGTAAATTTTGATGTCCCAATTCTAAAGAAGAATTTTTTTTGGTCCAATATAATGTATAAGAGTGACCAAAACTATATTTAAAGACGGTTCTCCATCAAAAGGCGATAAGTCAACCTTTAGTGAATGTTAGATTATATATGCCTAAAATTGAATTCTTTTCTTATTTTAAGCCCTCATGTTTATTGGATAAATGTAAAAACATTTAAAAAACATATATAATCATATTTTAGTTATTTATATTCATTCCTTCCAATACAACGGCTACGTGTTAACTACCATTTAAAATAATATTATTTTATTACAAGTGTGCAACGTAAGATTTCAAATAAACTCATTGTTGCGTATCAGGTACGCTATCGAACATAGCAACCCCTTTAATGTAAAATTAATATTTAATTCGCAAATATTAATAAATATGAAAATGCTTTATTTTTATTTACTTGGGATGTTACAAATAACTCCTGAAATTGCTTCTTTATCTCTAAATGTTTAATTTGTGCCATTCGATAAAGGGGTTTTGAAATTGGCTTAGCATCAGGAACTAAGTCAAACGTAAATTCAACTTCCCGATCAGGAATAATACCAGACAACTCATCAAGAAAAACATCAAGGTACTCATTTACCACTTTCACATCATTAATCTGAAAGGTTCCTCTTTTTTCAACAATATATGCATGGTAACATTCATGTCCATATTTTACTAGTTTCTCAGCTTCCTGATATGTTATCAAAATAAAGGGATCATTCTTGTACACAAACTGAATATATTTATAAAAATAAACCTATTAATCTCTACAGTCAGTCTTAACATGATAAACAGAAATCCAATCCATACCTAAAATAACATCAAACTCTACTAGAGGAAAAAAATAAGGTTTTTTGGTATATTCCTTCCGCACACAAGGACATGAAGGTACTTATAATTTTTTTTAAACTTTTCCTCCATGTGTTTTTACAGTAAGTTTAGGATTCATACCTTGATATAGAATTCCCAATTTAAAAGAAAACTTCTTAGAAATGAATGAATGTGTAGACCCTGAATCAAAAAACACATTGGCATAATCTGAACAAACAAACATTGTACCTAATAATACTTCATTTGATGACCCAACATCTACTGAAGTTGTTATAATGGATTTGACCACCCCTTTCTACTTGTAGTTTGGCTGCTTTCCCTCAGTTGAGTTTTTTGTTGGACACTCATTTGCATAATGAACCATTTCATTGCACCTAAAACATTTTACTAATTGTAAATAATATTTTGTCTTACTGTTAACCTGATCTTTTCTAGTGCAATTACAACCCTTATGTCCCATTTTACTACATCAGTAGCACATACCCAAATTCAAAAGAGATTCCCTAGCATGTTTTTTACCACAATTTTCTCAAACTGTAAACTTAAGTTTCTTACCAACATACTTTTTTGAGGAGTTCTTCCCTACTGCCTACCACCTGGACCTATTATTTTGTTTTTTGTCAAAGAACACTTGATCATAGTAAAACTCTATTTCCACCATCTCAGCACATCGAACAAGTTTTTCATAACTTTTGAACTCATGAGAAGTTAAAGCCCTTCGATACATTAGAATTAATCCTGAGTAAAAATAATGGATTTTATTATCAAGATCTCTTATGAAATTTGGAGAATACCTTGCCAGTCGAGTGAATTTTTCTTCACAATCAACCAATGAGTCATCCTCTTACCTCATTTCTAGGAATTGTTTATCCATCCTAAGATGAACCACCTTAGGAAAATATTTAACATTAAATATACATTTGAATTCATCTCAATCCAGAGCATCAATATCCTCACTATCCCTAATATGTTTCACCATCAACCAACACTGATCATCTTCACCTTCAAAGTGGTAACCAAAAAGACTAACCTTTTGATGTTATGAACACCCCATGACATCAAAAAATTTCTCCAGTGCTTTAATCCACCCTTCAGCTAGCACAAGGTCAGATGATCCTCTGAATGATGGGGGATGTTGCCTCATGAAATGCTCTAATACCGACATGTTCTTATGTGGTTGATCTAGATGATATCGTGCATGGATACCACCACTATTTATATCCCGAGTCAACCGTGCCATCACTGCAACAAACTATTCAGTTATGATTATGACCATCTTAGGTTGCTGATTTGGAAGGTTTTCTTCCTCCTGATGTCGTCCCAACATAGCCGCCCTATTTCCTCTGCAGAAAACCATTCCGAACACAGAAATATCTTAGGTGAAGAAACATGGTAATCTATAAATGATATATCATTTCAATATTAACATAACGTAATTTATGGATTTTAATTTAACAATACCCTAACTTCTAAAGTTATCTAAACCAACCTATGATACCAACTATAAAGACCTGGCCTTAAACATTACACAATCTTGAATTAAAATAATAATTCACATTGAGGATCATTTTAGGTTTATAGTTTTAGAGAATTAGGATATAACTATTACATATCAACTAGAATATTAAATGTAGAAACTACTACTCAATATCCAATTTTTTCATAAAATAAAAAACTCTTGAAAAAAGGAGTCATGTCTAGTCCCATGTTTTTTACAACATGACTTTTCCTTGATCCCATCCTTGACCCTATTCATCTTTAGGTCCTGTGGAAAACATTTCAAAACATGGGATGAGCATAAAAAGCTTAGTAATGGTTATAAAACAAAGAAAGAAAACATTATTCCATCATTGAATACAAAACATAAGCTCTTTAACAGACCTCATGAAATCATAAGATTCATGAATAACACATAGAAAACATAAATCATAAAGGTAACATGTGACATCCATATCATACTTACATTGTAGCTATCACATCTACGTAGGGAGTTACATTTGGAATACACATCAAAATATATTCCATAAATCTAGGAGAAACATTCATGTTTACCTCTGTCACATTACCCAATGTTTTGGAGAGCTATCATGGGCTCACCTGCCCTAGGTTTATCATGGAACCACCCGTATACATAACAATTTCTAATAACCCTGTCATATTCTTAACACACAAAATAAACATAAAGAAAATATAATATTTCCCCATTTCGATCACAATATATCATTTAAATATATTGACATAACAAATCCATTATCAAAACCATTTTCCATACCAAAATACGTAAAAGATTATATTGTATTTGTTTTCCTTTTTAAAAACATTATGGCTTGTTAAGGAAGCAAAATATCAAATAATACACGCGGCGGCGGAAACTTCATTGTCACCACGTATGTTAAAAAAAACTTTATTTTTTTGTTTAGTAAAACAATTCATAGAAAAATATTCCCTTTGAATGATATGAAAATTCAAAGGTGTTTATACATCGTATAAAAGAAAATTGTGTATTAAAACAAAATATGCCTCAGTGGAATTAGATTGAGACGAATTCTATTACCTCATGTCTGATATGACCCGTTCGTTCTTTAATCTCCTGAATAATAAACTAAAGTTAATTTCAACATTCTTAAGAACCTTTTTGAAGTTTATTATTCCTTTTATATCACTTATTACCATTTTATAAATATTATTCAATCATTTAAGAAAATAATGGTTGTTTTGTTGATATTTGGTACTTGAGACAAAAATGGACTTCTTATAATTACAAGTTATCCATGTGGTCAAAATTTCATTATATCCATAATGATATTCATGATTTAGATATCATATGTATAATATATATATCTAGTATATACATGTATTTATAATAGTACATATCATTTGGAGATAAGAAATGGAATGCACTGTTCATGGAGATGGTAAGTCGTACGTACGCATGAACACTACTTTCATTTCAATTTCGTATTTTAATGGAATGAAAACATAATGATAAATTTGTATATTAAATTCCAGTATAATGTAATATATAATATCATTAACTCCATCCTTTATACGTCCCATATATGGCATTAACGAGTCATATCACTTTGAGGGGGTAGTAGTCTGCACTTTTTCAAATGAAATTATCACGTTTACCCAAATGGAAACCATAAAGGTAGGATATAAATGTAAAATACTGAAGCATAAAGAAAACAAAAACACAATATATATCATATATAAATATGGTGCCATCATAATGTCCACCATGAGAGGCAGTTTGTGATTATCGAACAATCATTGTTTCGTGAGGTGTTAGTTTTCCATCAACAGAAACAGTATGTTCTTCACCCATTTGATAGAGGTGTGTGTAAGTGTAGTTCAAATCCTTCTCACAACAACAACCTAGTATATTTATGATACTGGAGTGGTTTTAAAAGAAAGGAATAAAAAGAGTTTAGGGGTTAGAGAAGTAAAATAAAAGAAAATAAGTTAAGAGAAATCATTACCTTTAATTTGGGTAACTCTCTTTGGTTTGAACCAAAAGGACTTCATGAAGTGACTTTTGCCTAAGGTAAGGAATCTTGGTGGAAGATAGGGATCTTGAGAGATTATTTGGGTAGGGGATGGATGAGCAAAGGGGCTTGAGAGTTGTGAGGAATGAGTTAGAAGTGAGGGATTTTTATAAGGGGGAGGAGTGGCTCTTTAGGAAAGTGTGAAAATATTATTTTATTATATAATGATATTCAGTTTATAAAGGTCCAAAACTGATTTAAGTTGAAAATAAGAAGACTAATGGTACAAATAAAATCATCCAATAATAATTGGACAGGTTTTGGATATTTTTTTAATATTTATAATCATATTTATTTAAATCATTAATTTGTGAGGTAAATACTGCATCATTATTGTGTAATTAATAATTTAATTTATTTGATGTCTAAAAATTATAAAAAAATACCATAATTTAGAAATTATTTTTTCCATTCCAAATAATATTTATAGTCCAAAAGATATCTTATATAACCCCTTTTAAAAATTAATTTACTAAAAGATATTTGTTTATGTCATTTTTGTCTTTACTTAATATTAACTAAAGTGGCATTATCACTCCCAAGTGGCCTCAAAGGGTCCCCAAATAGACCCAACAATTCCCATGATCGTCCATGAATCATAAAATAAGGTTAGGACAAGTTGTAAGGAATGTTGTATTGTTATTATATTATTTTTACCTTGAATTACCCTATTTACCTTTAACTATGGTAAATACAAGTCAAAAGTTACTATTCATCAAAAATTATTTTAATCTTATTGAACCACATTTTATGTACTAATAACAACCATGTATTTTGGATTTTTGAAATTCATTTCACAGAAGTGGTAAAATTTCATTTAAATGAAAAAGTTGGTTTTTTAATTACTACATAGGGGTTTCACTATTCATCAAAAATTTATGTTTTTCAGAAAAATACCAAAAATTCAGTCTAAGGTATATTTGATATTCCGAATTCAAAAATGATGTATATTTTACCAAATTCAAAACATATAAGTTAGATTAAATAATTTAAAATTAATTCCTGTTTTCAAAACCAAAGGCGTGTTTTTAAGAAATATTAACTATCAAAAGATTGACACTTGTTTATGTTCAATTTCAAAGTGAAATTAATTGCAATAACAAAAATTAGATTAAAAGGTAAAAATATAATCTAATTACAGTTTAAAAAAATTAAAAAAAAATCTAACCATATAAATAATTATATTCAAAGGATGTTTTGAATTAGAATCCAGTATTTTTCACTATTCATTAAAAATGAACTTTATCAGAAAAATACCAAAAATTTAACCAAAGTAAATTTTGATGTCCCTATTCTAAAGAAGAATTTTATTTGGTAAAATAGAACATATAAAAGTGACCAAAACTAGATTCAAAGTGGATTATCTATTAAAAGGTGGTAAAATAACCTTTTAAAGTAAATTACCCTTAAAATTAGATTTATTAATATTATAAGCCTCTAAATTTTATTAGATAAAATTAAAAAAACTTAAAAATGAATAATAATATTGTAGTTAGTTAAGTTCATTCCCTAAAATATAATGGATATGCGTTAACAACTATTTAAAATAATAATATTATATTATTATTGTGCAACATATGATTTCCAAGAAAATCGTTTTTACATATTAGGTACACCATCGATCATATCAACCCCTATAAAGTAAAATTAATATTTAATTCACAAATATGAATAATTATGAATTTTTATTATTTCTTTATTTACCTGGGATGTTAAAATTTTGATTCCATCCATGAATTTTCTGGATTCTATTAACATATTATCTTTGATTAATTCCTTTGGTTCTAAGTAATCATGTTTTATGACTTTAAAAAAATCAATTACTTTATAATGCCAAAATTGATACAAATGAGTTTTTAAAGCAAATAATATTTTTTGAAATTATATAATAGTCTTAAAAATCTAATATTCATCCAAATTACTTATATATTGTTACAAATTTTATTAAGGAATTACTTATGTTTATCTTGGCATTTTATAGAAAATATAGTTATCATATACTATGATAATGCAAGAAGACATGGTAGGAGTTAATGTTTTTAACTAAGGGTTGAAGATAAAAGATAAAGTTTATTTTGTGACCTAAACTTGTATAAAACCTTTTTGTTGAGTGTTTTGAGACCCAAAAACATCTTATATTTGAAATAAATTATTTTGGGACCATTTGAAACTGAAAATCATTTTATAATAAAAAGTTATTTCAATACCTTACTAAAGTTCCCCACCTCCCTCATATAAAATGACATCACCTCTATCGATTTAATCACAAATCTCATGCCCCATGTCTAGTCTAAATGCTTCCCAATTAATCTAACAACATCCCTTCCTTACTCCTAGAAGCCTCACCTTGGAAAGAAGGAAATTCAAGAAATCCTGTTGGATCAAATTAAAAGAAGTTACTCGATTTAGATGTAACATTTTCACTCAAGTTCCTTTCCATTATTTTCATTATCCTCTCCCTGTACTATTCTTATTGTTTTAATACAAAACAACACTAGTATCCTAAATATACTAGGATTTTTTGATGATAAGTATTAGAACTACACGTAAACACACACCTCCATCTAATGGATACTGACATATTGTTTCTATGTACGGTGAACTCCAGCCTCATGAAACGTTGATTGTTCTATTTTCCACTACCACATCTCATGGTGGAAATTATGATGGAAATATATTTATATATTATATTTATTATATTTATATTTTCTATTTTTTTCTGTATTTTTTATTTACATAATACCTTTATGCTTTCCATAATGTGTAAATATAATAATTTCATTTGAGGAAGTATTGACTACTGCCCCCTCAAAGTGATAAGACTCATTCATTACATACATGGAACATATAAAGCATGAGGTTAATGAATTTTTGTAAATTATGTAAAATATGATATTATACTATAATTATAATATAACAATTTATCATTTATTTATCCTCCCATTAAATATAATAAATGAATGAAAGTAGCGTTCATTCGTACATACAGCATATCATCTACCTAAATGGTGCATTTCATTTCTTATTTAAAAATTTTAAGGGCTATTATCAATAAATAATATATATATATATATATGATATTTAAATAATGAATATGATTCTATAGATAATTTACTTTTGAACACATGGACAATTTGTAATTATAAGAAGATCATTTTTGACTGAAGTACCGAACATCGACAAAATGACCGATATGAACTTGAATAATTATATGATTATTATAGAAAGGTAATAAGTGATATGAATTGAATAATAAACTATAAAAAGGTTTTTAAGCAATTATAAATTAACATAAGTTTATTATTCAGGGATATAAAGAATGAACAAGAAAAATTAGACACAAGGTAAGAGACTTTGTCTCAGTCTCCTTTCATTATGGAATATCTTATTTTATACACAAACTTCATTTATAAAGTGTTTAATAATCCAATTTTAATTTTAATTTCATTAAATTGAAATATTTTTTCTACAAAGTGTTTTACTAAATGAAAAAAAGGAATGTTTTAAGGTATGCGGCGACAACAACCATTCTGTCACTGCGAGCATTATTTGATATTTGGCTTTTTTAACAAGATGTAATGTTTTTTAAAAGAAAATAAATACCATATCCCCTTTTTATGTATTTTGGTATTGAAATAGGTTTTTGAAATGGATTGACTATTTCAATATCTTGAAATGGAATTGTTATTATTGAAATTTTGATATTTGAAATACTTAATGTGTTATGACTATATAATGGTACTTGGACATTTTATGGGTTGTTATGTGATAAACCAAATGATGGTTGGATATTTTATAACCCAAATAATGGGTGGTTCCATGATAAACCAATGAAAAGTGTGATTCTGACGCTTTCGCCAGGGTGCGCGCATCTGTCCGTGGAGGACACACAGCTGTTATTTCACCACATTTCGACTTTCCAAAGGCTGGCAGCATTCTTTGCTTATTCAAGGATTTCTGATCCTTGATCAAAATAGGATGATGGGACATCGGTTCTTCCTTCTGTTGATTCCTCCTTGGAACTCATCACCTAGTTTGGGTCTCCCCTTTAGACTAAGTTGTTGTTGGTGAAACTCTTCCTAGTGCTATTTCCTCTTGGAGGCCGGTTAAAAACACTTCTATTGTTGGGACATTCTAAGGGGTCCTTACATGGTAGCAACCTTCGGTCAGAGTAGATGAAAACATTAGTCATGGTGGGGCATCTCCGGATACAAGTATATTGGGTAACCTATAATCTTCCTCAATAGAGGACATCTCAAGGGTGCAGAACCCAAGGAACCCCAGGTCAGTCATGGGGTATCTTATGCCAAAGGCATGTCTCTGAGGTTTTCCTCAGCTTCCCATGTTTAACACAGGTAATGCCATGAGTTTAACATCTTTCAGAGATGGTTACGCCAAAGGCGTGTCTTCTGAGGATTTCCTCAGGCATCATCTATTTAACACGGGTTTGACCATGGGTTTAATATCTTGCGGAGACATAATGAGGGTGATCATAATGTCCAATAAAGACGGATCAGATTGGTACATCCCTAGGAGCGAACACCTGCAAGGTTTATCGGGTGGATGGATCAGAACACTCAATAAGAGTATACCCAAGACAGTGTGTCTCATAAGGGGAAGACAACTCGCCGTGAAGGCTGATATGGACACCACTGAGGGTGGATTAGGGAGTGTACACACTAAAGTGGGGGAACACCAAGGTTTACCATTAGATGGTATTGAACCTCATGGAGGTTTCCAACGTACCCTATGTAGATGACAGGGATCCAAACCCACGTAGTTCGAATTAGTGATGAATTGGGGTGTACAAAAAGGAGAAAAACCCAGATACGTGCTGGGGATTTCACATAGATAATAGCCTAGGTGCTACTAGGACTAGTAAGGAGGTGGATGACATGATCCCACTAGGATATGGCGGTCTGAGTAAGAATCAGTATAGATGATGGATATTTGAAGGAATTGGAGAGAAATTGAGATGGAACCAATGGGAGGACGACAATGATGTTGGGATTGAGCCTTGAAGAGACTTCCTACATATCCCCATGGAAGGGAATCAATTTCTGTTTAGTTCAGTGGGTTTATGGGACACCTGAGGAGGCGACCTGTGAGAATGGACGCATTGATGGGATCTAGAGGAAATAGAAATTCCAGGTTGGGTCATGACTTTCCCGAAACACCTAGGATCGAGGGAGATATCAGGATGAGACATGAGTGATGGTAATGAACGTTAGGGAGGGTTCCTAGGTATCTCTATGATAGGTAATCATAGTCCACATAGTTTTTCTAAAGATGACTTACCATCGATTGGGGACTTCAACGGCTTACCCTCGAATGGGGTTGACAATGGCTTACCACTGAATGGGGTTCACAACAGAATACCACTGAATGGGGTTGACAATGATGTACCGATGAATGGAGTTGACAACAACTTACCGCTGAATAGAGTTGACAACGGCTTACCCCTGGATGGGGAACATAATAGATTACTACTGGTTGGGGGACGCAATGGATTACCTCTAGTCAAGGAACAATTTAGTGTCATGAGGGACAAATAGAGGCGTATAGTTTAATGTCATGCATGAAGGGGTGGATCGACCTGAAGTGGCCAGAACCAATGGTTGTTGGGCTTGAACCTCAAGAGGCTTCTTATGTACCATGCCTTAACAAGGATCAAAGACCACTTAATTCAGAATGAGTGGGAACTGATGTGAAAGGGGTGAGAACCAATTGATGGTGGGATTGAACCTCAGGGAGGATTTCTATGTACCATTACGTGGCAAGGATCAAAGACTATGTAGTTCAGATGGTGTTAGTGAACTGAGGTATAGGGGGACAAAACTAATGGATGGTGGGCTTGAACCTCAGCAAGGCTTCATACGTACCTTGCCTTAGCAAGGATCCAAGTCCACGTAGTTCATAATTGGTGTGGGGATTACACTCTAGGTTTCCTATGTATGATTCTATAGTCAATTCTTACTACTCTAAGCCCACGTGGGTCGTGCTCGGTGTGAGAAACAAGAGGAAGCAATGACCTGAGGATCACGATGCAAAGGTGCATTCATGAAAGGTGGTGAATGGGGCTTATGAAAGGAAGCTGCCCGGGTGCTGCTATGGTGCAACAATGGTGAATGGGGATTACGCAAGGAAGCTTCCCAGGTGCCACTGTGGAGCAGAAATGGCGGATTGGGCTTATGCAAGGAAGCTGCCTGGGTGCTGCTATGGAGCAGAAATGGTGGATGGGGCTTATGCAAGGAAGTTGCCCGATTTTCTCTACGGAGAGGCAATGGTGGATGGGGAATACACAAGGAAGCTTCTTGGGTGCCACTACGGAGCGGAAATGGTAGATGGGGCTTACGCAAGGAAGCTGCCCAGGTGCCACTATAGAGCATCAATTGTGCATGGAGCTTACGCAAGGAAGCTTACTGGATGTTGCTAGGGAATGGAAATGGTGGATGGTTCTTATGAAAGGAATCTTTCCGTGTGCCACTATGGAGTGGTAATGTTTGATGGGGCTTATGAAAAGATGCTTCCCTGGTGCCACTATGGAGTGAAAATGGTGGATGGGGCTTGCGCAAGGAAGCTACCCGAGTGCCACTTTGGAGAGTCAATGGTGAATGGGGCTTACACAAGGAAGCTTCTTAGGTGCCACTCTGGAGAGACAATGGTGAATGGGGCTTATGAATGGAAGTTGCCTTAGTGCCACAATGGAGTGACAATAGTGAATGGGGCTTATGCATAGAAGTTCACTAGGTGCCGCTATAGAGCTGCAATGGTGAATGGGGCTTACACAAGGAAGCTGACCAGGTGCCGCTATGGAGCGGCAATGGTGAATGGGGATTACGTATGGAAGATCCCTGGGTTTGGCTATGGAGGGGCAATGGTGAATGGGGCTTATGCAAGGAAGATTCCCATGTGCCACCATAGAGAAGTAATGGTGGATGGGGCTTACTCAAAGAAGCTACCTGGGTGCCGCTATGGAGCGGAAATGGTGAAAATTATTACATTATGATAATGTATCCATGGCCTTAATGTTATCCCAATACTAACATGTTTCATTCTTTATGTATCCCCTACTGAGCTTTTTATAGTCATCCAAGGTTTTGAAATTTATTTTCATCGATCTTATTGAAGAATAGAGTCAAGATGAGATCAAGGAAAATTCATGTTGTTTAAAACATGAATTAATGTCATGTTTTTTTTAAAATTATACTTGTTTTATAAAAAATAGGTAGTGAGTAGAAGTGTCTAGTTTTAATATTCAGGATGTAATGTATAAGTTCTGAAGTAATTATCTAATGCTCTAAACCTGAAAAGATCCTCAATGATAATTAAATTCAAATAATTGACTTAACTCAAGATTATGTAATGTTTATGGTTGGGGCCTTATCGCTATCACATCTATCAGATAATATTTTAACTCTACTCATATAGTTTCTATCATTCAACTAATAAGTTTATAGTTTTTCATATTTAATGATTCCACTTCCATCATAGATCCAACATCATATCTAAATTATGATGGATTATATGTCTGAAAATAGGATAAACTATCATTTTCCCTCATTACATAATGATTGGATTATGCATTTAACACTATAATAAGATGAAACACCTTTCTCACCAACCAATGATTTTATGGATTAACTTCCACTACTCCCCATCTATGTACATATAAAACTCTTCGAGAATACATAATTCATTAAAACACAATGTAATTATTTTAAAATAATAAATAATTACCATTTACAAATTTTTTAAAAAATACACTATACCCAACCTCTAGGTTTCCTTCTATTGATTATAGCTAATATCATTTACTATTGGTTTTTCTAAAAAAACATTTTTTCATGAATTCCTTTCATAATCACTATCATGATACCAAAATTATAGTTCCATAGGTTTTTTTATTTTAAGAAAACACTATATTTTTAAAATGTTGTCATGTAATATAATCCGTTAACATTTATATCATGATGAAAGAACTCTTTCTAGTTTGGATCCATAAGGGGTTAACAAGTTATAAAAAGTGACATTATTTATGGTTATTATTAGTTACTCATTTAATTGGGCTTCTTAATAACACAATAATTTATATAAGGAGTTTAGGTATGAATTTTTATAGTTACATTTCTTTTTTATAACCATTATATTATCGAGGAATAGAATAATTCCATGAATATAACATAAAAACTATAATACAATACCTTTTTTTGTCACCCCATCTTGAGACCACATAACCTGATATCTGAATTAGAGCATTTTATGGACTGAAGAATGTTTATCAATCTTGTATCAAGGGATAAAAAATCCATTTATGAATTGAATTCCATAAAATACGTAAACAATATATCTATGTTTATAAATGTTGATGTACAAACAATTTTACTAAAAACAAATATATATATATATAGAGGAATTGAAATATGAATTATAAAAATAACAATATGGGTAGAAACCCAAACTCTTAAGTAAAAAATAAATATGATTATCATATGAAAATCACAGTAAATGGACCTACAGATTTTTGAAGAGTAAATTTTTATTAGGTTGTGTTTTTGAGTCCTAGAGTTAAGGATAATCTATTATGTGAACTGGAAATGGGGAGCTTTGAATTAATATCAATCAAGACATGCTCAGTATGGTGTTTTTCTTTACATGGAGTGTTAGTGAAATATCAAAAACATCATTCTATAAAATTATATGGTCATTTACTAACATACAAATTATGAGAACTCAAAAACATGCTTTTTTGGACATATAATATATGAGTCTTGAAGTTATTTTCATGTTTCAATGATTGAAAAAATTATTATGGATCACTAAGAGGCCAATTTGGGCTATCTTGGAATAAAAAAGAATGATTATTTTGAGATTATATGACATTATATTCTAAAAGATTTTATTGAACGTTGATGATGTTAATCCATAGAAGTTGTTTAAAATTAATAATAAATTCATACTATAATCTATATATTCTTCAATATTATGTTTTCTATGAAATTGAATATATTAGGTTGTTTTGTGATGATTCACCTATTTTAATTTGGTTTATTTCTATCTATTATAGTGATAGGAAATTACATAATATTCAATGGTTCCATGCTGTCATTGAGTAGTTCATGCTATAATATTCTTGTTCCTAACTAAACAATTCATCACTAGAGAAGAGAAATTAAAAGGATCATATCAATATAATTATAGGCATTTCAGTGTTGGGTTTATTAATATAAGTATTTTTTATTGGGGGAAATTGTGTGATATGGTGATAGAATATTGGGAAATATGACCTTATATCACATGGAGTGTTTCTTATAGAATATGTTTTCATGATTAAGTAGAGGAACACGATTTCAAATTTGATTTAAATTTTCTAGGAACATGATCTGGGTAGTAGATAACGATCAATAAATTAACTACCATAAAAATATTTTTGATAATTTGAGTTTAAAATTATATTTCAACTCTTTTACTGGTCAATGTCAATAATTTGAGAGTAATATGAATGAAAATTTCATCACTATTAGACTCTAAGTATTTTCCACATTATTCTAAGAGTGAGAAAAATTTATAAAGTCCCTTGTATAGTGTGTGTTCTATATCAATTTATGTCTCATAATTTCACTATTTTGTTTGATAGAAAATCACACATACAAGTTAAGGGAAATATGTTTTATAGTTGGTTCTTTAGAATCTATTTATTCTCCCCTCCTCCTATAACTGGAATACTCTTACTTTGGCCAAACATTTGGTATTAGATCATTATGATTGAAATTAGAATTATTTTTCCACATATATGAGATTTAATATTATGGATAACATCTTTTTTATCAATGAGTCCTATGGAAATCATAACCATAACTAACAATAAAAGAGTTAAAATGTTTTATTTGAAAACATTTCACATATGGAGGTGAGAATAGTTCCACACCATGTTTTCCATGGATTAGTTTTTTTTATATCCTTGAGAATGGTATACTTATTTATAATGATGTTTTATATTATGAACATAGAGACATGAAGAACATTAAATGTGATTGTAGGGTGTATAATGTGTTATAATACCCACCCTGAGATAAGGATTTCAAATGGGTAATGGGTATAATAATAGAAAATATAATTTATAAAAATGTCATGAAATAAATAACGGAGAGAATAATTTAACCATAATATCAGTAAAAAAAATTGGGATCAATTTAAGGATACTTATATTGGATAAGATGAGCTGGATGATGAATTATTTATTCGAGGAACAAAATTGTAAGCTTTTCATGATGTTATAGAGAAAATTTTTATTTTTACATGGTGGTAAATAAATTAATAAGTTTTATTTTGGATATTTTTTCTTAAAAGAATTTTATCCTTTACGATCATGACTTGGATGAGTAGAAAATTGACAATCTCAATAATGTGATGATTTCACATGATACGAATATAGGGAAAATCATAAAAAAATCCCAACATTGGAAATGAGATTTAATTCAGGGATTATAAATTTTTTAAGCTCATTGAACCATTGATATATCCTTATGATTAAACCATTTTTATGATGTTTCCATATATTTTTATGAATTTATATCATTATTTTATAAATTCGTTCTATTAGAAGATGGTAAATACAAGTGTAATATTCCTTTTATGAATTTTAATTATGGAAATATTGGACACTTTTCCACAGTTTTCACTGAGAATAATGAATAATAAGAGGATCATGGTCAAATTCAATGTTCATAAAGGGTAAATAATGTGGCATGTGATCATAATTAATAATTGTCCTTTAAATAAAAATTAAATGACGACGCATTATATAAAAATAACTACCATTAAAAATAAAATGTTAAGTAATTGAATGAGGAAAGTGAAAATAAGAAAGTATACTCTAGGGAATAAATATTAAAATATTTAATAGTTAAATATAAATAACAACTTGTTTATTCAAGTTAATTATATAGTATTCATGAATATGGAAATGGGAAATGGAAAGAATATATGAGGAGTCAATAAAAGAAATCTAATTGAGGATGGACATTTTAGTAAGTTTAAAGGAGATTAAAAAAACATGGAATGTAGAAAAATTATTTGATGAATAATAATTAATATCATAATAAATAAATTGATACATAAAAAATTAAGGATATTAATGAGATTGAAGTGGAGTTAACAAAAAATATGGTTGATATCAATTTAACCCCTAATGAAATTTATAATATGTTATAAATTTATATAGTAATCTTAAGCAATAATAGTGGGGAATTGAAGTCTGTCGAGGATAATTTGTTTCCTACTATTAATTCCTTAGATAATATGCACATTAAGATTCCAAACTATATAAATATAGTCAGAAAAATATTTAAATTAGCTAAAAATATTATTGATGTTACTATGAAACTTGAAGACTATTTTATGGTGTCACCAACTATAATGTAGGATAGTCAGTATTGAAATAAAAAATGGTGGAAGAAATAAAAATAAGGGTAAGAAGGGTACTAATTCAACTAAGAAGGATAAAATAACCATTTTTATTATCAGTAATGATGATTATAATTTAAAAGGTAGTATCGTATTGAAAAAGAAAAAATTTAAGCCAAATCCAAAATGAAATTCTAAAGTGAATGTGAATTATTCAAAGCATCAGAAAATTGAGAATATGTAGTGGATTTAAAACTGAAAGAAAGGATAAGGAGTATATTTTTATGAATCAAATTTATAACTAAGGATTCTATATTTTTAAGTATGGTGTTTTGACTATGGATTCAATAGAAAAAATGCATAGTTTTCCAATATAATTTATGACATGATAAATTGATGTGAATCCATGAATAAAGGGTGAATAAATCTGCTTCCCCTGAGGATAGGTTAAATATGATATGAATGTGAAACTAAAACTAGATATATTTTTTTGATTCTCTTAAAGGAACTTATTGGATTTTTGATCAACACAAATATACCTCCAAAAAGTGTCTCACTATTTTAAAGGAATATCATACGATAAACAAGAACTCAAAATATATTAAGAGGAGGATTGGTTATGAGAAATCATTGGATCCTGAGGTTGATTTGAAATATTTCAGTGGTAAAAATACTTGGACAATCAATAATATTATCTCAATACACAAGATCATTTATAAGAAACTAATGAATTATATCAAAAGTTAGGATTGTGGAGATGTCACTTTCAGGTCTGATTAATTTCTAAATGTCAATAGAGGTGGATAAACAAAAAATAGCAAAAAAAATAGAATCAAGTGGTTTTCTATTATGATTTAGGCGTAATATCTTTTGTTCTTATAATCTCTATGAAATTTGGAATAATATGATCTCTTATATGAATGAATGTTTCATAATAAGATTAATGTATGGAATAAAATTCATGAATTGAAATGAAAATATTGGTAATATATTTTTAAATTTATAATGATAATAAAAAATTTATGATCATAAAAGGGGAAAAGAAACTTTGAATTACAGACTAATAAATTTTCGATAAAATAAAAATGATATAATTTTAAAATATAATGTTATAGGGGACATTCTTAAGACAAATAACCAAAAAATCAATACCTATGCTGCTTTTGATGAATGAAAAATAGTGAAAAATTGTCACAAGGTAGTATAGATCAATTTAATGAATCCACTTGATTAGATACATTAAAATTTGTATGGTTTTATAACGTTTCAACCAAAAATTTTATAAACTAAATTAGTTTTGACGCTGATCTTTTTCTAATGAATTATTACTATTTTATATCAAGTAAATAAAAGGATCTTGATCCATTCAATAACTTTTGATGATGTATTTAAAATAATGAAGGATATGCAATCCTAAAATTTTGATTTGATAATAGATATGAAAATAAAAATGAAGAGGTTGATGAAAATTTTAAAAAATATGGAATAATGTATAAATATAGTGGTCTATTCACACCCTCATAAAATGAATTAATTGAGTGGGTGAACATGAATTTAGTAGGAATGAGAAGAAATATATTTCTTGAGCATATCACAATGATTTGTTTTTTATACAATCCACAACATCAAATATCTATTTCCTGAATCAATTCATATGTCAAACCAATTCAATGAATATTCCTTAGTATATTTTTTTGGGTAGAATCCAATCTTAAAAAGAATAAAGGTATTCAATATACCATATACAATAATATCAATTAAAGGAATTTGGGCATGTTTAATGAATTAATCCACAAGGGGATATTCCATATATATACCCCAGGTGTAATGATTCAATGATTTCATAACAAAAATATAAGAAAAATAATTTATTATTATGATTTTATTATTTTGGAAAATCAAAACTCATGGAAAAATTCATTCTCAGTTGATGACGGGATGGAATAATATCAAGAAAAAATTATTGTACTACATTAGATATACTTGAATATTAAAATATATTTTCAAATTTCTAATTTATATTATAAATTTTCTCATAATTATAATCTCTCAGAGTAAGAATCATTTATGTTTCTAAGGCATAGAAAAAACGTTGAGAAAAATAAAATCCTCAGAGAGAGAAAGAAGGGGAGTTCAGATCTAGATTAGTTTGAAAATTCATATCATAGAATTCTTTTTTTACAAGTTAAACCATATATTGTTGAATATATAATATGACATTAGGATTGGATTATAGTGATAGTTGAATATTTTAATTATATTTTAAAGAATAATACATGTTAATTAGTGTAACCTTCTATGATAAGAATGAGATAGGAAAAAAGTATGATTATATAAAAAAAGCTCATTTTTTTGGTGTGGTATCATAGAGAAAATCTCACCAAGTATAAAAGGGATACTATAAAATTAAATGTATCGATTTTGATGAGAATTTATCTCCAGTAAAAATTATGAAAATTATTAGGATCTTTCTTGATATGTGACATTGATTGAATTATATTCTATTTAGAATGGAAAATAAATCATTATTCTAGAATAGTGATATTGAAGAATATGTTTTCTTTGAATAACTAGACAGTTTTAAGCTTTACAATAATGTTTTTTGATTGAATAAGATGAATATTATTATTTATAGGATTAAGAAAGTCTTTCAAGAATGAAATTTAAAAACCTCACAATAGCTTATTGAGCATGAAATTTATGAATATAAATGTGGATAGAAATATTTATGTCATGATGGATGACAAAAAATCAATCATAGTGATTATTTATATTGACGATATTTTTTATAAAAATATATAGAAGAGTTGTGAACACATTTTTGGTGAAATGAGGATTCAAATAAAGATCTTTATGATTATGGATACAATTTTTTCAAGATTATATGTAATAAAAATAGTAGATTATATATTTACCTTGAAAAATTATTAAGATCCTGTGTTATTAAATAACTTAAAAATAAACAAAATTGACAAATGATTATTATAGAGACCCTATACTTTTACACATATCATTACATGATTTTAAACATAATAAAGCATCATATTACAAGCCAAGGATAATAAAGTCTAGTGTCTTGGAAGGATGGGTACATAAAACATAAAACATGGGACTAAATAAAACATTTAATTATTTAGTCTTTATAAAGATCTCCTAACTTCAATTTTCCTCACACATATCCATAGTATAACCTGGGGATAACATGAACAATGGGATGAGCTAAAAGCCCAGTAAGGGAATAGATATAAAAATATAGCTTAATCACATGGGTTAGAAGGCATGAAAAAATGAAATAAAAAGGAATGAAACATATGAAATCGTAACATATAAACATGGTATCATATAAACATGTGTCATAGTAAAGTGTAAGAAACATAAAACATGACTTTAGAATGATTAAAGACTCACTGCGCATAAAGGATCACAAGTCAAAGTTAACCCCCAAGAGCATTGCACATGGTAGCACGAGACAAGGCTAACCACCAAGACTGTTGCACATAAAGTCTCATGAGACATAACATTATCCAACTCATTGGATCACTATATGTGTGCACTCATCATTAAATGTTCATGAATATGATTTCCATTTATAGATTCATACATAATCAATCATATATAAACATAAGGGTACCCATGGAAATAAATGGGTATCATAATCATGTCATAAAGAACTATAGATCAACATATCATAAAAGTGTCCATGAAAGAATGAAATTAAATAATACATAGAAATTGATAAGTTAAAATAAAAATATATCATGGTATGTTATGCTAATTATAAGTTAAATTGTGTAAGAAGAGTATTTCTGAAATTTTATCATTAATACATTATCATGCAGTTTTAAGGAAAATACTAAAGATACTTTAAAATAGAAAATTGTATAATATTTCATATAAAATCATTAGTGAAAAAAATGTTTTTCTAATAAAATTAAAGATTTTATGAAAACATTTTTTTCTTAAAACAGAAGATATAGTACAGTAGAAATTGGGAAGGAATTTGGGAAGTTCCCTTAAAACGAGTTTTCTTATTAAGAAGTACTGAGGAGGGAGCCACTTAAAAACATGCATATCCCTAAAAGATAATAATGAATAGATCTTGATACATGAGTTTGGATAATGAACACATAACTTATAAGATATTTATAAAAATGACATATAACTTAATTTGGGTAAAAATAAAGATATAACAACTAGAAAGAATAATGGAGGTTTGGGTAGAATCTCTTACCTTAAGTCCGAAGGTGTTATTACCTTGATCTTAATGTACTATATAAACAATTTAAATATAGTAATTAATATTTATAGAACATATTAATTAAGTAATTGATATATTATGACCTTATTAAGGTCATTTATTTACTTTTTTATGGGTTAAGAGGTTTGATTTCACTGTTTGTTTCATTGGTTTCCATGGTTGGTTTACTTATATACATGTAAGGATAAACATGTAATATGGAAATGGTTGTCCAAAATTGGAGTTATATATTATTAGTAATCATCTAGTATATTAATTGGTTATAAAATTAATTTGGTTATTTTGTTTTAAGATTGTCATTATATAAAACTTAATGATAACTGTTTTGGCTAATTGGAGGTTTTTGGTCACATCGAATACATTTTCTTTTATAAATCAATATAATATGTAAAAAAGAATCCAAAACCTTAAATTAGACATAACACATATACTATAATATTTTTCAACAATAAAAAATATTTAATGACCATAATTGAAGATGGAAATAGAAATTGAAAACCTGTCATCTTTGAATGTGATACATTAACACATCTCATATGTTGTTTTCATTTCTGGTATAAAAGGAGTGAAAAAGAGAGATGAAGAGGATTTATTCCATTATCATAAAAAAATTATATTAAATTTAAGTTACTAGATTTATCATAACATTTGAATGAAATTAGGTGAGGAAATAAAATTAAATAATGGAACTTGAAAGAAAATCAAAAGAATGAAAAGAGAAGTTTACCTCTTCAATATAAATTCCTTGAGAACCTCTTTAGGGGAGAGGATTCGGTCTTTTGAAGAGGAAAAGGGATTACGGACATTGGAGAGGGTCTTAGGGAGATATTTTAGTAGAATTTTGACATGAATAAGGCTTTATAGGAGTGATGATAAGAGGTAAATAGGGGTGGTATTTATAGTGGAGGAGTGGAGGATTTTGTAAATATTTTATATATTATTTTACAATTTTGCTCATGAAAAGAAACATTATTTATTCTTATGAAACACAAACTGTAATGTATACATGTGAGTTACAACCCAAGCTGATTACATCATCCATGACTCAATAAATAGTGTATTTAACATATAATATATATATATACAATAAATTATCGTATTTTACAATTTCCCAAAAATTCAAGTATTTTAGAAAAATCCCAAAAATGCACCTTAACCATTTTTTGACTTATAGAATTAAGAAATGAACTCAATTTTATGGGAATAATTTTATATGTATGTGAAATTTAATTTTTAATTAAAATCATAATTTAATTGAAAAATAAAAATTATATAATTAAAACTACCTTTCTAACACTTTGAAAAATTAATTAAGTTCTCTTAAAATTATCAAATAATCATAAGTCATCAAAATAATTATTTATGAAAAAATTTTATGAAAAGAAATTTTCTTTTAAATTATTAAATTAATCATAAAATTTTAATTAAATATACATGACTCACAAAAATACCAACACTATGATATAATTATACATATTGTCACTTATAAGATAGATAAATTTTATTTATACTTTAATTGGTATAGTTATTTATTCACTTGGATGATTTATTATTCATAAGGGTCATATTACTATTCATAAGGGTATCATTACTATTCATATGGGTTAGTTACTATTCACATAATTAAGTTTGTCTTATTGGACTCTGAACATATTACAGATCACAATAGTGTATGTCATATTTTTGAAATTAAAATCATAAAAGAGAAAATAAAATGTTTAAAGCTAACATTGTGCTTAGGAAATCATTATTTTTTTATTTCAGGTGATTATACTATATGAAAATAATAATAGAATTTCTATTGATTAAACTTTGGTTTGTTACATTCTTCCCCCATTATGAAATTTTTACCTAGAAATTTCTTTTTACATTCTAAGCTATAAATAGGTGCAAGTACTTTTCCTTCACTTCATCCTCTAGTTCCCATGATGCCTCTTCATACTTGTAATTATGTCATTGTACATTGACTTGGTGAGCAATCTTGTTTCATAAAACATTATCTATATGATCCATGATCTTTAATGGATGCTCCTCATAATAAAAACCATTCTCCAATTTTACAACCTATGAAGAGAGTACCTGTGAAGGATCTGTTATGTACTTCCTTAAGAAGGATACATGGAAGACATCATGTAATTTAGACAAGGTTGGTGGAAGTTCAAGTTGATAGGCCACAGATCCAACACGATCAAGAATATTGAAGGGGCTGATGTACCTGGTACATAGATTTACTTTCTTTCCAAACCTTATGTTCTTATTCAATGTAGATATGTGGAGTAATACAATGTATCCAACTTTTAATGCAAGGTCTCATCGAAGTTTGTCCATATAAATCTTCTGTCAACTTTGGGATTCCTTGATGTGCTACTGAATGGTTTTCACCTTCTCTGCCATTTAATCAAACATTTCATGTACTAGTAGCTTACACTCACCAACTTCATCCCAACATGCCAATTTTATACACCTTTTCCCTTAAAGTTATTCATATGGTGCCATTCAGATGCTTGAGTGGACACTGTTATAGTAGAAGAATTCTAGAAGTGGATAATGTTGGTCCCACCCTTCTTTTAAGATCATAGAACACGCTCTCCACATATGTAATAGTGTTTGAATAGTTCGCTCAGATTGGACATCAGTTTTAGGATGAAAGGACATAACGAAGTTTAATTCAGTGCTTAGAGCATACGGGAGACTTTTTCAGAACTTTGAGGTGAATCTCAAATCTCAATTAGATACAATAGGTAATGGTACTCCATGAAGCCTTGCCACCTCTATGATATATATTTGTTCATGTTGATCCAATTAGATGTCCTATCGAATTGAGATAAATTGAGATATCTTGGTAAGACTATCCACAATGACCCATATATCATTTTTCCTCTACATGTACTTGGATGTCTACTGACAAAGTCCATAGTGATGTTCTCCCACTTCCATGTTGGTATGGATAGTGGCTGCATCATCCCATTTGACTTTTTTCTTTCAGCCTTCACTTTTTTCCATACCAGGCAATTAGATGTATACTCAGCAATCTAATTCTTCCTATTGTCCAACCAATATTTCCCCTAGAGATCTCAATACATATTTGTGCTCCCAGGGTGAATATAGAAGGTTGAGATATGTGAATCATTAAAAATATCCTTCTGTTTACCTGGATGGGATGGTAGACATAATCATGACCAAAATCTTACATCTTCTTATTCATCGATCTTGAACTCAGAGGATTTCCCATTTCTGATAGATTCCACCCTTTTCTAAATTTCCACATCAGTTCATTGAGCATCATTTTTTTTCTCTATGAGGGATGGTTGAGCAACCATTTTATTTCCATTTCCATCCTTTAAAAATATATTAAGATTAGATCATTTTAAATTCTCATCATTGATAAAGATGCATGATCATTTCTACTTAGAGAATTTTCCACCTCATTTTCTTTACTAGAGTGGTAGACAATTGGGCAGTCATAATAATGGATGAGCTCTAACCATATTCGCTGGTGCATTTTAATCTCGATATGTGTGAATATATATTTGAGACTCTTGTTATTTAAATATATCTCAAAAATCTCCCCATAGAGATAATTGCACCATGTTTTCAACACAAAAATCTCAATTTCCAACTCTATATCATGTGTGTGATAGTTTTGTTCATTGATTTTCAGCTTCATTAAGGCGTAGGATATCACTTTATCATTTATCATCGACACATTGCATAACACCTTCTTTGAAGCATCACTATACAACATAAATAGTTCACCACTTATTGGGAGTGTGAGTACAGACGTAGTGATAAACCTCTTTTTGAGCTCGATAATGCTTTTATCACATTATTGAGTCTAAAAACCCCCATACAATTTCATCATATTCATTGGGTTTGAAAATCGTGAGAAGTTCTTAAAAATCATCAATAATACCAGAATAGACCCAGAATGCTATTGATCTTCGTTACAGATGTTTTTCTGTGACACTCTTCAATTTCCATTATCTAAGAAGGGTCCACAGATATCCAGTTTCAAGTGATAACTTTCCCCAAGAATGACACATCATCTATCTAGAACTAACATTTATTGTACTTTGGATATTGTTTCTCCATTTGAAAAGACTTCATCATAGTATTCAAATACTCATCATCTTACTTCTTGCTCTTGGAGTATATTAGAATATCATTGATAAATAATATCATACCATTGTTGAGGTAATCTCTAAAGACTATTTTAATTAAATCCAATAATATTATCGAAGCATTAGTGAGTCCAAACGGCATCACTACGAACTCATAGTGTCTATACCTTGTTCGAAAGGCAGTCTTGGGAATATATTCCTTCCTCACCATTAATCGGTGATATCCCAAATGAAGTTCCACCTTAGATAAACAACTGGCCCCATGAAGAGGATCGAAAAAGTCATCTATTAGTGGAAGGGGATACTTATTCATTATCATGATTTTATTAAGATCATGATAGTAAATATAGAGGCTCATTGATCCATCCTTCTTATTGACGAATATGACTAGCACACCCCATGGTGAAACACTCGAGTATATAAAACCCTTCTCCATATTCTCCTGTAATAGCTCCTTTAGCTCTTCCAGCTCTACAGTGGCTATTTCATAAGGTTTCGTTGATATATAATGAGATAGAGGAACATGTTCATTTGAGAAATCAACCTATCGATCCAGAGGAAGACCAGACAATTCTTCAAGAAATACATCAGTGTAATCCCTTAAAATGGACATCTTTTTGAGCATGATTCTCTCATTTGCCTCAATCATTTGAGCTAAATATGCATTATCGTAAGGCATAAAAATCCACACTTGATGAATTGATTTTAAAGGAAATTCATCTTCCTCCATACACATGTATATAATTAGAGGATTCTTCGAGATGTGAAGAGTGATATCCCTTTCCTAGTAGTTTATGTTAGATTTGTAAAATGATAGTCAATCCAATCCTATAATATCATAAAACTCCACTAAAGGATGTATGAAGAGATTTTCTAGGAGGTTCATTCCACAGAAGTTAATAGGGGGGAGTTATATACATTGGATGTAATAATTACCCCATTTACAAATCTCACAAATAACTCAATCTCTAAATTTTGAGGTTGTGTTTGAACTGTTCTATTAAAATTGAATGATATGAAAGAATGGATAGATTTATAATCAAACACTTCATTTTCTATTCTTGAATGAATAACTAGTGTACCTATTACCATATCATTGTCTTGCTCTACTGTTGTAGTAGTGAAAGAATAATCCCTTCCATGTTTCATTATAGTTTTTTGTTTATTTCCTCTGAAAACCCTTGTATTAGGGAAATGTTTTACATAATTACCATGAAACATGTAGTTGTAACGTGATGATACAAGCTGAGTGTTGATCAAATCCATCCCTTTTTCTTCTATGTTAGTGAAATTATTCATATACCACAAGCAGTTCATAGTAATATGTCTCATTGTTCCACATTTTATGCAATTCCGAGTTCTAGTTATACTTTTACAAGGATGTTTCTTCCCACAATTTTGACATGTGGGATGTTCGATCTTCTTTCCATCAAGAGAATTATTAGTCTAACCACCCATATTAGACTTCATTTTTTTATTTTTGTCACCAGGCCCACAAGACCATTTAGATTCTCTGATATCCATTAAAACCTTGAGGGTACAATATATAATCCCCTCATAACATTCGAAGACATTAAACACGAACACTTTTTTTAGACTCATCATTAGTCCACTAAATATTTAATCCACCATACTCTCAGTGTTCATGAAAAATCTAGAGGATAATCTTACAAGCCTTTTCAAATTTTATTTATATGCCCCGATGGAATCATTTTACTTCTTATTGAGTCAGGGGAACTCTCTTTTCATCTTGAGGTGGAGGTTTCAGGGACAATATTTATTGAAAAACATTTTCTTTAATTCCAACCAATCCATGGAATCAATTTCCTCTTGGTACATTATATTCATGATCAGTGTACACCACTGAGTAGCGTCCCCATCAAAAAAATAGACCGCAAGTACAACTTTCTCTTCTTCAGAGCACTCGATAATAGAGAAAATATTTTCAATAGAGTTAATCCACTGTTCCATGAGGAGTGGATTAGATGATCCCCTATACATGGTAGAAAATTTCTTCATTAAGGATTCAACAAAAACTTTCTCTTTTATTGTAGGAGGAGGGAGTTCCACACGATTCACGTAATTATTCATAACTTGAGCCTGCTGAGCAAGTACTGTCATAAGGTTTTGATCACCCATTCCCATCATATCAAACATATCTTTTAGTAAATCAACAAATTTCCTGTCACATTTATTGTTGTCACATTTTTTTATATTTCCCACAATTAACTAAGAAAAAGAGTGTGCAATTAGGGGACTTGAATACATAGCTAATAATCATAGAAAAAAAGAAACATTAAACATTAAAGGATAAAATCTTAAATGAAATGAATATCATTACTTGTGATTCCCTAGGTTTATATATAGTTTATCCTTCATCGGTTTCTTATCATTTATTCTTATGGGAATAGTTTTTTACCTTTTAATAATGGTTTTCAATAAGCTTATGAATTTACCAATGCATATCCCCCAAGAGAGTCAAACTAGGAGTGCAGCAAGGCCCATTTTCGGGCACCAATTCCCATTAGAGACTGTCTCAAAGCGGTGTTTTTGAGTTTACCACTAAATAAATCTATTCTAGGTCATCATCAACTTGTTTTTATCCTGAAATGGATGTATTTTCATGATAAACTACTTACTATATACTTACCAAAATTTAGGAATATTTTTTTATACTTAGTCTTGTCTATATGTTTGATGAAAAAGTTATATATTCCTAATCTCCAAAAATAACTATACCATGTTATGATACCATTGATAGTGATCATATCCTTTAAAAAATATCATTACATGATTTTAAACATAATAAATCATCATATTACAATCCAAGGTTCATAATGTCTAGTGTCTTGGAAGATTAGTACATACAACATAAAACATGGGACTAAAAAAATTATTTATTTAGCCATCATAAAGAGATCATAACTTATATTGTGCTCACATAACTTCATAGTATAACCTGGGGGTAACATGAATAGAGGGATGAGCTAAAATCCCAGTATGGGAATAAACATAAGAATATAACTTTAGAAGATGTGTTAGAAGGCATGACATAATGATATAAAAAGGCATGGAACATATGGAATCATAACATATAAACATGGATTTAATGTAATTTTGAAGAAATATAAAACATGAATTTAACATGATTAAAATATTATTTCACATAGAGTATCACAATGCAAGGTAAACCACCAAGACCATTGCACATGGTAGAACAAGTCATTGCTAATCTATAAGACCATTACACCTAACGTCTCATGAGACTCAACTTTACCCAATGCATTGGAAATCTATATGGGTGCACCTATCATAACATGTTCATGAATTTTCTTTTTTCATATATAATCATACATAATCAATCATACATAAACATAAGGGTACCCATGGAAAGAAATAGGTACCATAGTCATGTCATAAAGAATAATAAATTGGTGTATCAAACAAGTGTACATGAAAGAAAATAATTTAAACATACATGGACATTGATAAAGGAAGATAGTAATATATCATGGTATGTTATGTCAAATATAAATGACAACATGTAAGAAGAGTATTTAATTTCTTTTTGCATTAAAACATTTTAGTACGATTTTAATGAAAATACAAAAGAGCCTTTAAAATAGAAAAGTGTTTAATATTTCCTTTAAAAACATAAGTGAAACAAGATTTTTTTATAATAAAATTAATAATTTTATAAAAAATGGTTTCTTAAAACAGAATATATGGTTCATGTGAAATTGGGTAAGAATTCAGGAAGTTCTCTTAAAACAGGTTTGCTTGTTGGGAAGTATTGAGGAGGAAACCACTTAAAAAATGAATAATCCTGAAAGATAATAATGAATGGATCTTGATAAATGAGTTTGGTTCATGAGAAAATAACTTATAATATATAAATATAAATCATAGATAACTTAATATGGGTTAAAATAATGATAGAGCAACCTGAAGGAATAATGGAGGTTTAGGTCGAATCCCTTACCTTACGTCTGAATGTGGGTTTTCCATGATCTTAATTTTCTTGGGAAACCAAATTAAATTAATTAATTAATATTTATAGAACCTATTTGTTATTTAATTGATTTATTATAAACTTATTAAGTTCATTCATGGCCTTTTTGATGAGTTAAGCAGTTCAATTTCATTGCTTGTTTAATTAGTTTTCATCGTTGGTTTACTTATATTCATGTATGGATGAAGATGTAAGATGAGAATGGTTGTATATAATTGGAGTTATATGTTATTTGTGATCTTATTTTAGATTAATTTGTTATAAAACTTATTTGGTTTTTTGGTGTATAGATGAATCATTATATAAAACATCAATGATAACCTTTTTGGTTAATTGGAGAGTTTTTATCACATCGAACACATTTTTCTTTATAAATTAATATCATGAGTAAAAAACATTATAGAAAATTATATTTTAAATAATACATATATTTTAGTCTATCTAACCATACCAATTTTTCCATGACCAGAATTTAAGATGGTAATAGAAATTGAAAACTCGTCGTCCTTGAATGTGACAAATTAACACACCTCGAATGGTGTTTTCATTTCTAGTATAAATGGAGGGTTAAGGAGAGATGATGATGAACAATTCCATTCTAATAAAAAAATTAAAGTAAATTAAAGGTACTAGAGTTATCATATCATTTTAATTAAATGAATATAGGAATGAAAAATAAATAAAGGAACCTAAAAGACAAGAAAAGGAATAAAAAGAAGAGTTTACCTCTAGAATATAACTTCATTGAGAACCTATTTAGGGGATAGGATTTGGTCTTTTGAAGAGACCAAGGGATTGTTAGTAGGTTTACATATTCACTTAGATGATGTATGATTTATAAGGGTTGTATTAATATACACAAGGGTAACATTACTATTAATAATGGTTAAATACTATTCACAAAAATTAATTTTGTCTTTTTAGACTCTAAACATCTTACCGATTGCAATCATGTATGTAAAATTTTAGAAATTCAAATAATATAAGTGAAACTATTATTTTTAGGTCACATACTACTTAGTAATTCATTATGTATTTATTTCATGTGATTATACTATGTTAAAATAATATGGGAATTTCCATTGATGAAACTTTGGGTTGTTACAACTCTAATCTTATAGCACATGATATTATGTTTTCTAGAGAAAAATATTTAAAGAGTGTATACCAAATAGAGATTCATTGTATTATTAGTATCTTAATTTATATGATGATATATTTTTTTGTCGATACACTTTGTGAAAAAATAAAAATTAATCCAAAGAATCCACATCCAATGGTAGAGAATAGGTTCTTCTGCTACATCAATGGGACTCTCAATTATAGGACAAAATTTAATATGGAAAAATATTTTCATATTTGTAGATATTCTAATGTGGATTGAGTAGGTGATGTTAGTGATCAAGAATATACTTCTGGAGGTGTATTCTTTGTAAGAGTAGGATGCAAATCTTAGACCTCTATATAAAAAATAGTCTATCATTAAGTAAAATAGAATTAGAGTTTATTATATAATATTAATCCTCAAAGAAAATGTTATGGATGAAATTTGAAGATGAATACCTTTTGGAGAATATAAAATACGTAAAGATAATTAGGGGTGATAATAAATATTCAATAAATGTTCCAATGAATGATATTGAATATTTTTTCTTGAAAAGTATTTACATCAAGAACAAAATCACTAAGGAGATGGTGGAATGTAGTTCTCTTTCATTAAAATATGTTTCAACATAGTATAAATTCATAAATATCCCGAACATCCCATAATGAAGATTTCCTTATATAACATGAGAATGGTTTTAGTAGCGTGTTACCTATAAAAATACCTCCATGTTTTTTGGTTAATTTATCCTATTATATTTCATTTGGATTCAGTGACTAAAGAATAAAATACAAATGAGATCATTTTTTGTTTGGGTAAATACTCTAAATATTTTTATAGATAGTGATTAAGGGGGAGAAGACAAGTTTATTTATTATAGTTGGTGTCATGAGGTGTTGGTATCTAATGATCTTGGAATAAAACATGTGTTATTTCAAATGTTGAGAAGAAATAAAAATGAACAGACTCGAGAGCGCATATTGAATATTGAAGAGTGCATGATTCTTGTGTACAATTTATTTTTCTTGGAGATGAAGATCCCTCATTAAGTGAATTGAAAATGGGTGATATTTAAGTTGATCTAATCTGAATAATTGTTTGTATAGTTTTTATATTAACAATAAAGTGGCATCAAAGTCTCAAAAATATAATTATATCCTATTATTAGGTATTTAGATAAATTCCATAATGGAATCATGTTATGTATTGTTTCGTGAGATAATAAATTTTGGGGTTATGAAGGAATTTTGTGTTTTATTTATTGACAATATGTTCATGTATTGGTTTAAGAGAAAATGGGTCTCAGTTGGGGTCAAAAAGAATAAAAGTTTCCATGGAATGATTGATGTTATTAAACCATATGGGAGTAGAATCCTAGGATTAGTTTACTACATATCATTGGGTTATTCCACAATATAGGTACATTATATCATGAAGTAATTCTAGGTAATTTTATGAGATTAGGAAGTATCCTAATGATGAAATTGTCTGAATTTTTTTGTCACTATTTATAGGGATTAATGAAATCATGCAAAATCCATGATTCCACACTATGATGTTTCAGTTCATGTCTGAATATGTTTCTCCATGAAAAATTATTTTATAATATCACAACTAGTTAAAATCCCCAATCATATATCCACAATGAAAGGGTATTGAGACTAACAATGGGATATACTCACAAACATGGGAGGAATTTACTCTATATTAAACACATAACCTTTTATCATACATTTACATCCCCCAAGACAAGAATGAAATATAAAAATGAACAATATATGTTACACATGGATAATATGATATCTATGAAACAATGGGAAATTATATTTATGAATCACTAGGTATAACTATCACATATGAAATAATTTTATCCCAAGTAATGGTAATAAGAAGGAAGGTACAATGATGGGATCTCCACTAAATAATCTATTCATATCAGCCATCCATATCTTAGATCCCTGACCATTCAACCTTCACAACTTCTAATTGGAATGGAAATAAGGGGAAAAAGGGAAACTAAAAATATAGTGGTGAGTATAATAATACTTTGTATAATCATTTGAAGTTGTGAGGTAACACAAAAACATTTGTTGTCTACCTGAATTAATAGTAAATAATGTGTGGACAGACCAACATCACTCAATATTTTTAAAAAATGTGAGAATATGCATATCGAAAAATAATAAAACTAAATATGCCTCACATTCATCACACTAACTAAATAATAATCGTTTATTTTAAATTAATAAAAAATAAATCTAAAAAAATCGTAGATTTTTATCCCAATACATTACCCTATATTTATTGATTATTATATGTTGGAGGAAATATACATCTCCATCCATCCCTCGAGTAGTGGAGGGAAAAACTTTCTCTAAATCTAGTAACATTATACTTGTTTAGACACAGGAGGAAATACACATATAAGAGGATAGATAAGTATATTTTTTCTTGATAAATCTAATATTCATGGGTATGTGATGAGTTAATATCTGGTACATCATCATTTACCATAATCACAAATCCTTTGGAGATGATTTTCACCACTAAAAAACATTATAATCCATCGTGTTCTCATATTGGGGACATTGGATGAATTATAAATCTCTACCAATTATTTATCGGACTTCCTATAAGAATTTCCAATATCCAATAAAATCTTATAATTATCTAATCGACCTAATCCCATATTAGTTGATGATGAGTGAAAGATACATGAATTGTTTATCATCAATCTCCAACAAAATTATTGTGTGAGAAGGGGTATGGTCAAAATCAACCCACTCTAACCCCTGAGAGAGATTGATTTTAAATGTGATCCACTATTATATACCAAAATAGTCAATTTTTATCCACCATTTAATGAATAGTATATTTTATTAGGAATGTATTCAAACCATTACCTTATACAAAATCAAAGAATCCCCTAACAATCAAACAATATTTTTGGTGCAATAATCAATCGACTATAGTATCCCTAAAGGTATTCCAAATCCCAAACTCATATAATGTGAATGAACATTCAATAATAGGTAAATATAACTACTTAATTACCGATTTTACCACATAACATGGAAAAATATATCAACTGCTTTATTACAATTGGTGTTGGTTCAATCAAAATGTACTCATGTACATCCACTATATTCCCCAATAAACACTAATTTATCTGAATTTTTATCATAATGATATTTTTTTCAATTTATTATTTAAGGTGGACATCCCCATTTCTCATTGACTTACAATTTCTCATAGAACAATCATTAGAGATTTCTAATCCTTTCTGGGATATATTTCATTAATAGGGGAACAATTATTTATCTACCTTAAATTTCACATTATCTTTGTTAATTAATTGAAACTTTTCTCATTAATACTTAGTTTTATAATTCAATATCTTATCCAAATTCGTTATTCTAATAAATATCAATCAATATTTTATATAAATGATTACATTTACATCATTGAACTAACTCCAAAGAGATTTATTCTTAACATCATATTTATAGTTATTTCCAATTCTCATTGGAGACACTCTTCATTTATGAAGTTGACTCTCATCAATCACACATCACATTCCTTTATCAAGGTTCTTATCATAATTATATTTTTAAAATATAATAATTATGATATTCCATTCCTTTTCACTCAATATTAACATCAAAACCATTTCCATTTAGTCTTTGACTAGGTAAATTAGTAGATGTTAAATTATATAGCCTCCATAACTGTTGTCGAAATATCTAGAAAATTTATTTTTATAAATTTTAATGATATCATCACCCTTTTTGTGAACCCTTTATTATAACCACTAGGTTACAAACCTATTCATGTCACCACCTCTCATGGTTAATAAAATCACCGATTTTATTAATCAAGACTCCTCATCCAATTCAATAAATATTAATTTAAATATTTTATTATTTTCTAATTATCATAATAATAAATTAGACGAATCCCCTTTGTAATTATCTCATCAAAGAGTTTATTTCATTAATAGGATACATGACATTGAACTAGGTAAATCATTTTCCTATCTAAGATCATCTTATTATTTCCAAATAATAATTTCTTTCCATATTTACTTTAATTTCATTCACTCTATTAATCTATCAGACCTTTACAATATAAACCAATCTCTAATCTTTTGGGTCTAAGAAATAAAATAGTGTACAAGGATATTTCAGTACCTAAATTAGGAAAACTACATTCTCACAAGAATTCCCCTCAGTACACAATTCCATGATTCAATCATGATCATTTGATCATTGGGCTAAAGGGCCAATAAATCGTCACATTTCCCCCTCTTATGGTGGCTATATAAAAAATCAGATCCATAAAATATGATAATTGAACAACTAATTGTTACATGGATTGTGGGACCATTTTCCCTCTAATATAGTAAAAAATACAACACATGATGTCATCTCATCCAAGGGATCAAAAAATCCTGGGTTATCCATTTCACCAATTACATCAACCCATGATAAGGATGAAATGGAATATTATATGTTAGACAATAAATTTTTTAGATATATGATTGAGAACACACTACCACCATGTGTATTAACCCAATACAAGCCATTACTAGAGCAAAATAAACCCATATATGTCATCAGATCATAGATTTGATTGAAATTTATTTTCATGTGAGATATGACTTCTCTATTTCTGCACATCACGTGCCACCATGTGTGGTGTTTGGACAAAGAAGATAACCTATGATACACACCAAATTTCATACACTGGTTACTTTAAATCACCTTATTCCTGATCCAAAAATGTTTTTAAATGATTCAGTCAATAGGATCACCAATATTTATGTAGAAGGGTCAAAATATAAAAACATTTGTTTAATATTTCTCCTAGAAAGAAAAAATTATTAGAGTGGTTCCAAGGGAATTAAATCCATCTTGTTTTAACATCTCTACGGTTGTATAGTATGTCCCACCATTTAACCGATTAAAAAAATTATCATTATTTTTTAAAAAAATGGAGCTTATAACATTTCTGAAGGTAATCACAAAAACCTAATGAAATTTCAATGAGTCCCAAGGAAATGGATTCATTACGAAATAAGATGTAACATATAAAAAATTAATTTATAATTAGTTAGATAAGATATAGAATTTAAAGAGATATTTTTTTCTCCAAATAAACCCATCAAATAAAATTACCATAACTGTTTTTCGAAGATCCAATGGTTTCAAAACTGTACTTCCTCCATCCTATGACCCCTCTATGGTAGCTCTAATATCGTATATACCTTATCTCCCACCCATTTCTTATACTTTATGAATATAATAGAAGATATATCTTGGTTAAAACAATTAATGATTTATTATTTAAAATTTTAGTAAATCATAGAAAATGTTCCCCGCTAATTGTGGAACACCAAAAATAAACCGTAAATTACCAATATATTATCCATGAAAAAACACCATTCTAGATCTGAAAACAAAATATATTTTTGTATCTAATATTTTAATATGATGGAATATATTTTTTGATCTTTTCAATCACTAAATAATATTTTTATACTGAAAATCATGCATATCAATCTAAACACCCAAATCACATCATTTAGTTTAATTGAGTGCTAATATATACAATGAAACCATGGTGGCAATCAAATTATGAGCACATGGAATGTATTTCATGAATTAATTCCAATATTATTATATCCTAACTATATTAAAACATTTCATCCTTGAAAAGAAATAAATAATACACAACATGATCAATACATTCATTAACATTTCCATTTTAGAAGAATAACACTGAAAACAATTCATAAACCAATAAATTTGATAAATAATTAGTGATTTAGTCAACATGAAATACATTAAATATATACAAAAATATTTTGAGAATACATCAAAAAGTCATACCTTTACACTGATCAATTTTTTCTCCTAGTGATTTTAGTGAATGGTTTTTTTAAATCAGAACATTGAATGGGCATCATATTTTTCATATCCATGCTCATAATGGGACATTATTATCACAAAGATAAGAAATTTTGGTAACCTCTTAAATATAATACATAAACCAAATTCATCCTATTAAATTTTATTTTGATTTTTTAATTAATTCCTTTAATCAATTAAGAGGGAACCCACAAACATGTACCTAGATCATGCCATCTAATAATGAGTGAAAAACACCATGGAAAAAACCAATGTCTAAAACACCAAAATAAAAAAAAATAAACATTAAATCTAGGATAAGAGTATCAATATTTCTAGTATAGTATTATAATTTCCATATTAGGATGATGATACACATTTTCATTGTACGTATCTTTTATTAAACTATATATCACAATGCTGTCATCAACAAAGAGAGTTTAGAGAAACAAATCTATAAATATAACCCAATGTTGTCTAAAATACAATTTTAAAAGATCATCATAATGGACATAGATGTCTCTCATATATATTTTTTATCAATTTATTCTAATGGAACATTATAATCAATGGGTTGAACATCATTGTATACATCCATAGTTGTTTTACTAAATTTCTCATAAGTTAATTTAATCAATTGGGTGAATAACAGGGGAATGAAAATTTCTTGACTACATATCCTTTTGGGTTTGTTAGATGTGTATTGAGTCAATAATTATGGAGATATGGTTCCTAAAAAACTTCTTTAGATAAATACTAAAAAACATGGCTCTTCTGGTTTAATAATTTCTATCTGGCCAAGCCCATGACATTTTACCTCTTTAATTAAGTCCGAATGAACCCTATTTTCTCTTATTTTGTAAGAATGTCCTCTTCATTGATGTGCTTGATATTATATATCCTCATTGAATTATTTTTAAACCCACTTTCTAACTGATACCCGCTAATAGCTCTATGGTTCCAGTCCATTAGTGTTAAGACTTGTCTCCTAAAAACCACTTAAATTCCCCTCCAATCTAGTCCCCACGGATTATGGAAAATGGGAATAATCCACACAATATATGGGTTTCTTCCATGAAACCAAATTTTAATTTCCCACATTAAAATCTACTTGCATCGTTTTATTCATTTTTAAAAAGTAAATATATTGCACCAAAATATTGGTTTCCTACTACACTACTAAGTAACATATTTGAATTGAGTCAACACCTAAGACTATAGCCCATGCATTATTCTTATTATTAATATATTCTACAAAATTACAATATCATTTATCAATTGATCAAAAATTATAATCGAGTTCCTAAAACCAATTAAGGAGTCATAGGTTGGGAAGGAAGATCGTCTTGGAGAAAGAACCAAATCCATTAATCATAGATGTTGTTGATGAAACTAGAAGAGACACTATAGACTATTGATTACCCGATCATATTAGTGAAAGAAGACTAAGATATCCTTCTTCAGTAAAATCCCCACTAACATGATCAACCTAATCAGAAAATTATTCTACTAAAATACTCTGATCATACTGATGATATGTTAAAACATATTAGGCTAAGAATGAAAAATAAAGCTTAGAATATTCCACCAAAAAGCCAAGAGAGGATAAAAATTCATGCACTGAAAGAAAATTTGTCCCATCCTGATATGTTTTTGATGAAGATTATGTTACCACCTTGAAGGATTCTTATCGAGTCATAGAGGATCTAGAGAAGCAATTGGTGACCTAGATGGAGGAACAAGACACAATGATTTAAAAAAAAATACAAATATAGGGAAATCACTACCGAATTTTATCTTCATGTTAGGGAACATGTTATTTCTAAAACTTCAAAAGAGTTTTGAAGAAATACCAACATTAAATACTGTGAAATCCCTTGGAAATGAATTAGTTATTTTTTAGTGGAAATTTTTGGATCTTCTAGTAAATATGATACATGGCTAGAGCAGTCAGTTTCAAACTTGTTGATTTATGTTGTTTCTTGAGTTGTTATGGGATTATCAAGCTACATGGTAACATACAGGGCATGGAGTTTTAGATGTTATTGTTTTGATCCCTTTCTAAAAGGCTAGTGGAGTGAAGCTTACGATTTTTCTTTAACGATGTTGTTTTCTCAGGAGTTTGTATTATCAAAGTATTTCATCAATATTAACATTTTTTCTATGGAGGGATTAAAATTTCATGTGTGGAGGGTAATTAGAAATGGGAATTACATTGATGTAATGATTTAGTGGTGAATTATGACTTCTTCAAGTCCTCCGCAACCACAAATGCGATGGTCTAATTAGAAAATGGAATGGTTATACATATGGGTCTCTTATAAAAAGTACTTTTATATGGTTATTTTATCTCTCATTTTGTATTTCCCTCAATCCCTTGATGGTGTATGTATGTTACACTTCATGACTATACATTCAACTTTTACTCTTTTAATAAATTTCATGAGGCATGAATTGGGTGACCAATTCATATCTTAGTTTTTTTAGGGATACATCAACCCCTAAATTTCTAACTCCAAGAGAATATAAAACTATATCTCCATAAGAGTGTATATAATCTATTGAACCTCACATTATCTCAACTACAAAAACCCTACAAAATGAAACTGGTAATTATTTCTAACATCTTTTAGTGGATATAAATTTTTAGTTGGTGTCAAAGTAGTAAGAGAATCACATCCAACAATATGGATAGAACTAACCATCAAAACATTAGATACATATCCAAAAGAAGGTAAAGATAACCCTAGCGAATTACATATAGAGAAAGAAATAATCCAATGATTCAATGATCATTGATTTCCTATAGAAGTACATGTCCTCCAGTTTTATCCAAATCAAATCCATTGGTGGTTTTGACATATTGAATTCAACACAGATTCAAGGGGATTTGGTGTAATAAAGTTCTCTGGTCATTTTTTTCAGAATATGTACTATACTACCAAATTCAAGGGTAATTTGAGTATAAATTGTTTTTTATAATGATACTATATTCCAGGGAAACAAATCTAGAGTGGCATGATCAAAGGGTCTTATTTCATGTTGAAATTACAAGACTAATGGAGAAGGGATAAATTAAAAACCGCAATGGAAGATAGATATATAGTATATGCTATAAAAAAATCAACCGAAAATGTGAACTAATTAAAATAATAGAATGGATACAATAATATAACTACCATACAATCATTCAAATCCTATAAATTAACAAAATACTTCTCAAAAGAGTTAACCAAGGATCAAAGTCATCCAAATTATGGAACCATAGAAAAATTCATGATGATCTTGGATTGAATAAACTCCAAAAAGGAAATCAAAATCATGGGAATTCTAACTTTCAGTGATGGTACCTTATCAAAAATTGTAAGCTAGATGCAGGGTCGAGGTAATACTTTTCAATGAAGGTGGAGAAAATCTATGCATGAGCTGATAGAAAAGTTAAAGGTTACCCCCTCCCCATGGTGGGGGAGGAAAAAGAGTGGTGGTTAGTCCACCTACGCAATGAAAAGATGAGAGAAAATAAGAGAGCTATAGACTCTTGTACTCCCTCTTACATAAAGTGGCCTCACACACAACTGATCTGACATTGAAATCAAGGTACCATGTTTATCATCAAACTATGACAAAAAAACATTTTTAGTGGTTTAAACCCCTTCCAAATGGTCTCACATTATGTTTTTTCAAAATAGACACGTAATGTGGAGTTCTGAATAACTTTTTGGTACTATTGAAAAATTTTCATAAAATGATTTTGATGATTTTTTTTATTTTTTTTAAATAAATTTTAATATTATTTTACTTATCAATTTTATAATTTATATTTTTTAAAAAATATATTTATTATTCATAGCATTCCCTGGCCCATCTATACACAACTTATAAAATGAAGCACATATATGTTTTTGGTGAGATTTGAAGCCCCAGACTCTTTATTATTTTGCAATGTATTTACCACTCTACTAATCCCATCAAGTGGTGATTAAACCGACATTAATATGCATATAGAAATATACAGATACATACTTCCAAATATACCGACACACATACACATAAATATTTCTATGTGTTTAAATATATTTATTCACAATATATAAATTCATATATATATATATATACATATAATTATTTGTATATATATATATACAAACATGAAAAAAAAATTATATAAATGTATATAAAAATAAACTAATAGATAAAAATATCTATAAATTGTTGTAAAAATATATAATTATAAGTAAATATACATAAATATATATAAATACATATAAATACATAAGAATATATATAATGAAGTATAATGAAATATAAATAAATACACAAACACACACACACACACACACACACATATATATATATATAAACACACATAAATATCTATATATATATATAGACTTATAGATATATATATAAATACACACACACATATATTTATATATATATATATCATGATTAAACATATAATCTTTTTTCAATAGGTAAAGGGAAATCCCCCATTACATTATTAGGAAAAGAAATCCCTATTTTAAGATGGGGTTGAGAGGCAACCCAAAACATGACATGAAGGCCAAGTGGATTGAGTTCATGATAAAAAAGACCCAGATTCCCAATTAAAAAAAGAAGAAGATGAATACCTAAAGGCCCAAGCATCAGATTCAAATCACGCATCATGATCCCAGTCCACTTTCTGTAAATCCCCCCTACTCGCAACTGCTGTAGAAACACATACTAATTGTGAAGACATAGTAGAACACCCCTATTTAACCAATGCATGGGAAGAGGGCCAAATGATTGGTGTTAATGCAGTCATCATTCATTCAACATTCCCACCCAGAAACACTTGCATGATTCCATATCATGTTTCACCATGATACGTTGTATCGTCTATCAGGTCATTACTGTCCAAATGATGCATCACCCCCTCTTCCAATGACCATCATTTTGAATTTCCTTTTTTTATCACCATAGAAGAGATCCCCTTGGTCCTAAATGGAAGGAGTCCTGGTTAATAGGTGCCTACGAACCTATCACTATTTCAACAAACCCACCCGAAAATGATGAATTGATCAAAAAATGCACTACCAATATCATGCGATACACAAATCGAATTGAAATCCTAAGTCACCTACTTCTAATAAGCCCAAAATCCCGATGGCCTGAAGGCCAAGAAGTTAGAATGAAGGCTCATGGGAAATGAAAACCCTAAACAAACATCCACCAGTGCCCCTACCCAATCCACCTAAACCATCTCTGCCCACCTAGATTATCAGCACCATGGAAGAGCTGTCAATGCGATTTGAAGCCACAAAAAATCTATCATAAGAAAATAAAATCGCTACTTATAGTGCCAAGGATACAAAAAATAGCAGCTGAGACAATAGAAGCCCAAAGCTCCTTCGCCATTCACCCAGACACCAGCCAAAAACAAAGCCTCTCCACTGACCCCATTCAAGAATTATGTCAAATTCTCATAATGATGTGGACACTACCACCAAAATTGTTGGTTTTTTCTTCTTTGACACAAAAGTATCACCACCGCTGCTTTTCAGTAGATGGTGGGTGACCGCCATAGAAGACTAGCTACCCAAGGATACTTGGTGTAGTTGTTTGGTGCTGCCCGTTGATGACCTGTAGAGGGTGGTGCCGCCGAAGAAGACTCCCTACAGCAGTCAGTGACCGCCCAAAGAAAACATCCAGCAGCCTTTGATTTATCCTCTACCTTTGGTGCTATATATATGTGTGTGGTGTTGTGTGAGATTCAACATGAGAGATTGAGGGAGTTTTCAATCTGTTCATCCTGTTTGAATAAGAGAATTATGTTGTCTTCCTCGTGGACGTAGGTCATCCGACCAAACCACATAAAAACTATGTGCCTCAATTTGTTTTGTTTCTCTGTGTTTGTGAGAGATTATGAGAGGGTGAAGCTTCCGATCCCAACAAAGTGGTATCACAGGTGAGATGGATTACCTTTAAACAAACGTACTTTCAGAAAACCCACTATCTGTGCTTCCTGCTTGAAGCGGTGTCTGCAATTCCAGGTCTTCCCCTTGTGTGAACATTCATTTGCTGCTGTCTGTGTTTCCTGCTTGGAGTGCTACAGTCTGGAACTAGGTTCTGCGGTATATATTGATTTCACTTTGGACCACTGATTTGGGTGTGCAGTCCGTGAAAAACAAAAGGAGGAGAATTTGGATTTGTGTTCTGCGTTGGGATGATAAGGGAGATAAGGTGGGAATAAACCAAAAGAAAAAGGAGATAGTTATGGGCATGTGGGGCTCACAAAGAAGGAAAAGTGTGTGTGTTTTTATTTTGTATTAGTTTTATTTTCTTTTGAGCCTTTTTTGTATGTGAAAGTCAAAAGGGAAAGGTTTTTTAACAAAAAAATTGATAGGGGTGGGGCATATGAGTTGTCCCAAGAACACAAAAAAACAAGATGGATTTGGTTCTGTTGAAATTTTTGTGTTGGAATTTGTGTATTTTTTAAAAAAAATACAAGGGGAGAAAATTTGGTATTCATATGGTATCCAATTGAAGCAATTAAATTGTTGATTCCATCATTTTCGAATATTTCAGATTCATCGGTGCTCTCTGTTTTTGGAAATTCTGATCTGTTTTTATGATGGAGAATCCTGAAACCAAAAATAGTTTGGTACCTCCCCAAGAGTCTGTTCCAGCTACACATGTCGGTACTTCAAATACTTCTGGATATAGAAGTATGGTGTCCACTACCAAATTTTAGGTGGAGAAATTTGATGGGACAAACAACTTTAGTATGTGGCAATGTGAAGTTTTGGATATTCAAACTCAACAAGAGTTAGATATCACCATGGAAGAAAATCGCATTGATGTCTCTGATGGTTCTTGGAGGAGACTCAACTATCATGTTTGAGGTACAATTTAGCTTCGTTTGGCTAAAGACCAGAAATATAGTGTGATGCAAAAAACTTTAGCAAAAAGTTTGTGGAGTATTCTGGAGAATAAGAATATTGCCAAAGAATTGAAAATCAATTGTACCTGAAAAAGAAATCGTTCAGATTTCAGTACAAGCAAGTTATGTCTATGATTGAGCATCTTGATTCGTTTAATAAAATCCTGGAAGATTTTCAATGTTTGGAAGTAACGATTGGAGATGAAGATAAGGCTCTGTTGCTGTTGAACTCTCTACCGGAGAGTTATGATCACCTTACAACAACGTTGCTATATGGTAAAGATGAGGTGAAATTTGTTGATGTTTCAAATGATTTAGTTAACAATGAGTACAGGCGGAAGGACAAATATGACCTTTGGGATTCTGCATCGGAGGGATTGATGACAATTAGAGGAAGGTCGTCTGACAGGAAATCCAGAATATTTAGAAGAGATGAATCTCGATTGATGTCAAAAGGCGAGTCCATCTTTAGACATACAGTAAATGATGAGTGTGCCTAATATCATGAAAAGGGGGACTGGAAGAAGGATTGTCCCAAAATTGGGAAATCTAAGGAAAATTTTGTACATAGAACTAAGGATGTTGAAGATGTTGAAGATACTATCCTCGTTTTCTCAATGGTCAACCATTCAAAAGGTTGGATTCTTGGTTTAGGTTGTTCATTTCATATGTGCAGAAATCGATATTTGATTTCAAACCTCAATGAGTCAGATGAAGGTGTGGTGCTTATCGGAAAAAACCACCCTTTCCATATGAGAGGTATTGGAATGATAATGTTGAAGAATCATGATGGTAAAACTCGATGCCTTATAGATGTAAGATATGTACCAGAAGTGGAGAAGAACCTCATATCTCTTGGAGCTTTGAATAAGCTTGGTTACCAGATAACTATTGAAGATGGATTCATGAAGATTATCCACAGTGCACTCCTTGTGATGAAAGGTATTTGAAAAGGTAATTTGTATTATTTGAATATTGATACAGTTACAGGTGGAGCAGTGAAATCAGATAAGATTATCACCACCGGTGGAACATGAAGGATTATATGAAGACCTTCCAGGTTTGGAAAATCAGTCAGCTTTTCTCTTTCTGTAATTGAAGGTGGTGTTTCAGATTGCTATCGAGATGTTTTGGATAGCAAATAAATCAACCAGTGGAGGTCTTCTATGGAAGAAGATATTAATTCACTGCATCAAGATATGATATGGGATCTTGGTCCTCCTCCTAAGGACAAGAAAGATGATACATGGATCAAGTTCCAACATTGTTTGGACTTGATCAATATAACTCAAACTTGAAATGGCTACGGGCATCAGGAAGGCAGTAGCAGGAAGAAATATTTGTTTCAACAACAGCATGAAAATTTGATTCATATACATGTGATTTATTTGAGCGGAAACATGGTGATATTTTTCATCAAGATGGAGATTGTTGGGTTTTTCTTCTTTGACACAAAAATATCACCGCCGCTTCTCTTCAGTGGATGGTGGGTGACCGCCATAGAAGACTAGCCACCAGAGGAGACTTGGTGCAGTTGTTTGGTGCTGCCCGTTGATGACCTACAGAGGGTGGTGCCGCTGAAGAAGACTCCCTACAGAAGACAGTGACCGCCCAAAGAAAACATGCAATAGCCTTTGATTTATCCTCTGCCTATGCTGCTATATATATGTGTGTGGTGTTGTGTGAGATTCAACATGAGAGATAGAGGGAATTTGTAATCTGTTCTTCCCATTTGAATAAGAGAATTCTACTATCTTCCCCGTGGACGTAGGTCATCCGACCGAACCACATAAAAACAGTGTGCCTCAATTTGTTTAGTTTCTCTGTTTTTGTGAGTGATTATGAGAGGGTGAAGCTTCCGACCCCAACAAAAATCGAGGTCACACTTCCATTATCAACAAAATGTCACCACTGCACATCAACTCCAACACCACAACAATGACTCCGCTGAAATTAGATATAAAACAAATCTGGGCGTGCCCACTAAAAGCTTTAGAGGGAAGAGAACTGAGAGGCCCCTCAGAAGAAATGTCGTCGTGAGCACTGAAAACACCAGACTTCATTAACGACACCGATTCCACTGTCTTTGTTGACAAAAAACCAGATCTCATCACCAAAAGATTCCCTCTTATATTATGAGTCACTGTTGTTGAAACGACATTGCTAGAGACCACAAACATTGTAGCTTCCATAAGCCCAAGCAATGAAACGACATCAGCACCACTGCCTAAAAATAACATTAGTGTCGAGGCCAGTTATCATTAGTCAAAGAACAACCAATCTGATCTGTGTCGAGTCCACCCACCAAAAATTAATGTCGCCATGCCTGACACTGCAACCAAATTACAGAGCGAAGGTAAACACCAGATCACTAAAATGTTAACCCTAGCCAGGGCACTCTTGAGAGAAGAGATCCTGAGAGATCTCCGTCGATCAAAATTAAATATATAAATATATTAATATATAAATTGATATAAATTGATAAATATAAATATATATAACTAAATAAAATATATTAATAGACATAATATATTAAAATATATCTAAATACAAATAAATATAATTATAAATATATATATATATATATATCATGTTTGATGCAAAACTCTACCCCACATCGGAATCCACAAAGGATGGTGGCTCACATATAAGCTTGGATGCGAAATTTCTCATATCACACATGTAGTTTAGGATGAATCCCTAGATGAGCTTATGTGTTGGGCCCAAAATGCCCTAGGGCTAGTTGAAATTCATCCTTACAATTGGTATCAAAGGGATATTGCAACCCAGGTGTGATATAGGGTGGATAATTCCTCTCACCACTTTGACAGTGATATTTTTTGCTCATTTGATGCTTGTGAATTCACGATGCCTTGTGTCGAACATCTTCCAAATAATTGGTGGTCAGGCGGTGATTCCTAGTGTTGAGAAAATGGAGGTGCAATATGTTTGGATTTGATGAATTTTTGTTGAAGGGGGGCTTGTGTGGTCTTGGGTTTGAAGGGATGATTGTTTGGTGAAAAACACAATCCCACATCTGAATCCACAAAAAATGGTGGCTCAAAGATAAGGTTGGATGGACAATTCCTCTTATCACCAATGGGTTTTAGGATAAAACCCTAGAAGATCTTATGTGTTGGGGCCAAAAGGACTTAAGTCTGGAGAAAATCATTCCTGACATAAAATTTCTTAAATACTTAAATATAAATAAATTTACATAAATATATATGGGTGTCCAGACCCGACCTGACCTGAACAACCCAACCCAACCCGATCTTGCTGGGTCGAGTTCAAAATTCAATATACATGTACCAGGTCATGACAGGTTGACTTGTGGTTAGGTTGGGTCGTGTCATGGGTTGGTAAAATCAACCCGACCAACCCAATAAACTAATCTTCCCCACATGTACGCACTGCCTCACTCCTCTTGGAAACCCATCGTCGCCACTACTGTGTGTTATGCCCTTGTCTACATCATTTATGCCATCACACCCACTCTCCCATTCCTTTATCGCCACAAATTGCCTCACCCCCTCACCATCGAATTCTTCCTCCACTACCTCCCCTACCTCCACTACCTCCATTGTATGGGACAATTACGACACAAAATCTATCAGAGACTTCCCCCTCTGCTCTTCCATCACCTTCATCTCCATCTCCATCATGACCGCTGCATCCCTAGATTCGTCAGAGGCTTCCCCATCCACTTTGACCTCCACCTTCATCTCCAATGTTGAAAATCTCTCTACCAACTCCATCATGAAGTTCATCATAGATATAGGGGAAAAGACCTTTAATGGAGGGGAACGATGTGTGGGAGGGAGAGGCATCACATCATGGACCACGTGATTGACGACAACCACCATCTGGCCAGAAATATAAATCTTCTTCTTGTGTAAGACATTGATGACAATGCTTTGGCAGGTAAAAAGGTCCCTTGCGTGGTAAACCATAGCAAAGACACCACACCCAGTAGCCACCCAAGTTCATACATCCCGAACAGTGTATCGTCTCGAGCGTGGGGGTCACCGCTGACCATCAGCGGCTACAGGAACCTGTCGGTGCCATGTTTTATGCCCGACATGGATGATAAGAAGGTGTGGTACTCCACCGCGATGAGGGTTCTTCATGGTGTGGGCAAGAAGATTAAACACTGAAGAGGGAGAAGGAGTGGCGACGCAAAACACATGTTATTAATCTAGAAGGAGAGAGCGACCATTTTTTCCATAACCCATCCAACCAACCCGACATGAGATGGGTCTGGTCAGGTCGAGTCCAAATTTAAAAACCCATCTGACCTGACCCGACCCGACCAAAACTTTTTTGGTTGGATCAGGTCCAAAGAATCCCCTAACCCATCTCATCCCGATCCATGTACACCCCTCAAGTATATATATAAAGAAATATATATAAAACTAAATAATGTTATATAAATAACCGTAATTACATATTAATATATATAAATATTCACATATATATATACATAAAAATCTAAATATATACATACATATCAACATAATGAAAATAAGTATATATATATATGTATATATATATATAAACATAACATTTATAAATATCTATAAAAATAAATTAATGTATATACTTATAAAAATACATAAAAATACATAAATACATATAAATATCAATAAATATATAAAATTAAAAATAAATATACATAAATATGCATACTTATATATATTTTTAAATATAAAAATACATAAATTTTAATATATATATATATATATACATAAATTCAAATAAAAACACATAATTTTACCTATATTCACACACTCAAATATATATATATTAGCAACCAGATAATATTTATTTATATGATTAAATATTTATTTATATAATTATATTTATATATGGAAATATATGTAAATGTGTATACATATATACATATTTATTTGTTAATAACACTACAATATTAAAAATTTCAATCTTTCAATAGCATAATATCCATATGATTATAAGCTCGAGGAATATTTTTAGGCTCTATAAAAAAAAGGCAAGAAGTCCCTCTTAAATGAAGATAAAATTCCATTGAATGACCAAAAATTTGTGTATCACATTTCGAATCTTAGTTTGGTGTCCTTGTAGGCCTTTTCTGACTAATAAAATTTGAAATGGGGACCCCATATACTAAATACCAAATATCTCTTCCCGTGCATTGATTTTATAGCCCGTGGAGCCCGACAGACACACGAAAAAATATTTATGGTCATTGGATGTTCAAGTCATATTTTTATCTTATCTTAAGATATTGCTAAATTTATTATTTTTTACATCTTTAAATTTTCCTTAATATCATATTAATCAATACTAATTATCAAATTTTTAATTAATATTACCATATAATTAGTTTATAGATCATTTTTACAAAATATTTTTTATATTTAGTGTAAAAAATATTTATTATTGTATAAATTATATTGAATAAAATATAATATATCTATATCAATATAAATATATTTATACACCAAAACATTATATTTCATACTATACAATGTGTTTCTATGAATTATATATTTTATAAGTGAAAAATATATATGAATATAAATATATTTATGTAAATACATATAAACACACACACATATATATAATTAAATACAAGTATATAAAATTAAAAACAATATATTTATATGTATATGTGCATGTATTTTTATGTAAATAAATATATATACCCAAACCATAATTAAATAATTATAATTTGTAAATAATTAAAAATTAAAAATTAAAAATTAAAAATTCAAATTATATATTTTTTTTAAAAGTATATAATTATTAATTGTAAGAAAAAATTAATAATTAAAAAATAACCCATAATTAGTAATTATTACATGTCATTTAAATATCAATAAATTAATTATAATAATTATTACTTATTATTAATTTCATGTATGTTTTTTAAATACCACCATCAAAACATATAATAAATTCTAAATTTGGTGTGGTTTAAATCACCCCATAAAAGAATCATTTTTATCAATAGAATTTTTTAGTAAACCCCATTAAATTAGTGGTTGTTTTTTATTAACGCTACTAAAAAAATTGAAAGAGTTAGTTTATATTTTCCAAACCTCATAAAAAGCAGCAAGAAATACCATTTTTTTGTTTCATTTAAATTGGGAGATGCACTCAACACATTATTTTATATAACTTAATCATTACCCATCCATCATTAGGTTGGGAATAAGGCTCCCCACCCTTAAATAAAATAATATGATTCCTATGAAAATCCATCGAATCACAACTAATATACCATGAGTAGAAAATATAATATATTGATCATCAATTCTCAATGGTTACTATATCAATTTTGTCACACAGTACCAACAAAATAAATGCTCAATGGTCAATAGATAATCCCACTCAATAGTACATCATTCAATAGAAAATGTGAATACACATTAAAATTTCATAATGGATCAATGATTGGCATGTACTATCTTATTATACACCCAAAACATTACTTTAAACGTTTATACTCACTCCAAGATTTTCCATGGGTTCCTTTATGGGATACTTAAGGATCAAAAAGGAAGAAAATAAGGATATTTAACACAATGAAATGAAATAAATGATTAAATACTGTGGGAAAATCGAAAAATTATTCAATTATAGATGGTGATAATAAACAAAGTATTCTTGAATTTTCACATCATTCAGTCTTTACTACCTCGCAACATCATGTAAATAACTCCCTAAAGCATGGAAAATTATTTGAGTTAATTAGACATCTACTAGGATATATCTCATATAAATTGTGCACTGCCAAACTACAATGAATAATACCATAAAAAAAGGTCATTTACCTATTATAAATCACTTGCATCTACTTGTAATAGCCTAATATCATAATATAAATACATTTCACAAAATAGTAAATATCTTTTTTTGGAAACTCACATAAATACACTCAATAGAAAATATAATGACATCACATCATTAAATTATTATTTTAGGGAAGGAAACCAACCACATTTCCCATTCACTATAATCACACTAACACATTACAACTCTAAAATTTCTACCACAAAACAAATTCTAACTTCTATAGAATTTATTCACCACCTAAATTAATTTATTAGGATTACCTCAATACATAGCGAAACATTCAGCCAGATCATCATATATTTTCTATAAAAATCACTTCTAAGGAAAAAATTTATCCCCATACCCACCCAATGATGGAACAACATGATTGATAATTTATTGATACAAATAAAACCATATTTTAGATATATTTTCCTTCTATACATAAATAACCTCAAATAGTTTCTCCTATACTTTAAAATAACACCCCACCGGAGTAGAGTGAAATTGAAAAGGAAATAAAAAAATATGAAATCACATTTTTGTTATCCATGAACTAATCACAGTAGTTCACAACTATTCACTAAATGAAACCTAAAAAATATATAGTGTTTGTTGGAAAGGGAAGCATCACAGTACATTTGAAATTTTGAATAAATGCATTGTTTAGTTACTTTAGAAATATCTATAGGTATATTAACCATGGTCAATTATATCATAAAAAAACTCCTCGAAATTGAATCCAACTTTTTTATTGAACTTTTCTCCCACTATACACATTCTAAAATACTCTAATAAGCATATTCCTTATGTCAAACCACCCACCATAAACACTATAATGAGTTAAAATTCACTAGCACAAATCTCATATTTATATATAATTCAATAGATTATCTAATATAATATCAGAATGAATAAAAGTATTAATACTCTCTTGGAACAAGAGGGAAACATTTAGTGAATATAGATGATTTTTTATACAGCCTAAAAGGAATTTTGGTCACCACCAAGAAGGAATACAATTTACATATATTTTGGTCAATCAAAATTCAATACTAGAGTTGTGAAATAGAGTACCCTATTTTGTATCTATCTTACCTCATTGATTAATGATTATATGTACTTAAAATCATAAAATTTTTAGAAATATATACCTACTATTTTTTACTATATCTCCACCTGAAACACATAATAAATTTTCAGGGCATTAATATTTTTCCCACTATTCTAGTCTACTCATAATATAAAAACATTCAATCAAATTAATTATAAAATCAGAAAATGATGACATGAGTCTGAATGCTTCATGCTTCCCTGCATATTCAATATCAGTTTATATTAAAATGTATCAGTCATGATTTATCAGTATGGATCATGATTGTTCCTAAAACCTTTTTAAAATCATTTATTATTGGAACATATACAAGATATCCTATGTAAACCTCGAGTTGAACCTCTCAAACCAGTAATAACTTGTTCCAAATTATAAAATCCAATATATCTCTATGATACCAATCCTTTAAATCTTTATACAATGATTAGAAAATTACCTAATCCCACTTACATAAGGCTAGGGGATAATGGCCAATGCTGAGGTATATATATAAACTTGGGAGGTATTTCCTCCATATAAAACATGTTATTTATAATCATACATCTACATCCATTATCACATACATGGAATATAAATCTAAATAATGTAGGTAAACCATAAATAACATAATATCGTTGATACCATGTCAAATTGTTTATATATATCCCTAGATAAAACGATTTTTATTCAAAAAACTCATGTTGAATATTGATGATAAGAGGGTAAACACTATAATGGGATCATGAATCCTCAAAATATATATATCAACTTCCCTCATCCATGATCTATGATCATCCACCTACCATATAATCATACCTAAATTGAAACAATTTGAACACCATTCATGTGATCATAAATGAGCGATCTTTTAAATACTCAGTATGATCATCCCAAGCAGTGAGACAAGTAAATAAATATCTATATTATATAGGAATTTAAAATAAATAAAATGTTAAAAAACTAACATCACCCAAAGAAATAAAAAGAAATTAAAATATTTATGTTAATATTTTATTTAACTTGCCATACATCACTTTCATCATACTCACCAAATAAAAATAATTTTTAAAAGTGGAACTTCAAATAAATCTCACAAACCTTCATGGATTTCAAACCTGATAATTTACCCTAGATACACAAACCATGAGTCTCTATTAGAAATATACATTTTCACATATATCAAAATTCATGGAGTAAATTCATTTATTGAAATAAAAAATTTACAAACATGTTAAAATTGTTAAAGAAATATACATCTCTTGGGCTAAATCTGTATACTATGGAAGACAAGGATATATAAATCCTAGTTGATGTAGTTATATATCTATTCATCTTAAAACTAACATATATTTATAGGATTTGAGATAATATTTAGTGAAACAATATCCTCCTAAATCCAATTTTTTTGGGAGAGGAGTTTCACAAATATAGTGAAGTACAATCCATTGCATTCTCATATTAATAATGTTAGAGGAATTACCTATCTATATCTACCATGAAGCATATATATAAGAAAAAAACCCATAACCACCTATCTCCTAAAATAATATAATATTATTTAATATATATCAATGAGAGATGTGAATATGATACATGTATAGGTTATCGTCACTCATAATCTAGACCAATGGGTGAGAATAATTATATTTATTTTCATCCCAATCAAGCCATATAGAGTTAGTGAGTGAAAATAAGATCTCCCATTGTATCTTTTTTCATTGATATATGTATGTCAAATTTTTATTCACATATCAGAGTGAATGAGTACATAAACTATTAACTAAACACATAATAAATGGTCCACCTATTTTTCATACCTTATTCCAAAGTAGAATTCATGAAACATCATTATACCCAATAGATTATTACTCATCAAAATTCATAAAAACTTGTCAATAATTTAGAAACATAATTTTTTTATTTAATAACGCAACTAATGAAATAAAATTTTAAAATATGTCACTTTAATTATTATAAGGCATGTTAATGAAGTTATAAGAAACTAAAATGCATCTACTATAATCCCCAATCAATAAAAGGAAATTGAAATCTTTATCGTAACGATTCAAAAACCATTTTCATCAAAGTCCAAGTTACTATCACCAATTCTCTCCTCATGAATCATTATTCTTACACTAATTAATTATCATCCTCTCAAAACATAATTTCATTATTTGGGAAATAATTTATTATCTGTGTTCTCTCTCACATCATCCTTATTAATAACCCAAAATAATGTTCATTTCAACAATCCTTTATAATTTATGATATTGTAAACACTCATTACTCTAATAAATATCACTATATAATATATAATAATAATTAAATTTATATTGCTTAGTTAACTTCATAAAATTATATTCAAGAAGACACATTAAAGCGATCATTAGTTTAATATGGGATCATTTTTCTATTTATAATTTTTTATTCATCTATTAGAAATCACTCACCTTTATAATGTTTCATATGATAATTCCTTTTCAAACCTTTTATCATAACATATACCCCTTAATTTCATCTTAAAAATCAAATAAAAAACATTATCATTTGTTATTTTACTAAATTAATTATTTAATAATGAATTATATATCTATTATTAGTATTTTTAACACATTTAGAATAAATTAATATAATGTATAACTATTTACACCATTATCATAACCATTTCATTTCATATACTTTATTTCATGAATTATTACATAATGATGTATATAATACCATAACAAAAGATAGATATTACTATTGTCTTTGAGAAATTATATACATATCTCCATAACATGAAATAGAGATATAAGAAAATTATTTAAAAACTCTATCACATGCCCTTAAAATTCCTTTGAGCATCCAAAATAGTATGGCATAACCTAATGATTTACACGGGAAAGGGGTGAGATATAACACACATTAAGGGAATAATAAAATAATAGAATGAATTTAACCAATACATGTTAGTTATGGGGACTAACATTATGACATAATAAGGGGAGATTTATAATCATGAATATCAAATAATTATTTATGATGATGACATAAAATCATCACAGGAATGTGAAAACAATATAAATCATAACATCATGACTATACGTCATGGATAACTAAGTAGATTTCATAATATAGTTTCATGAGGATAACCACCCATTCACAATATATTGAATCTCATGAGATAAATACATTACCTAGTGCATTGGAGGGATATATAATTCTCGGCCCACCCTTCAAATTCATATCATGTATTTTTATTTGAGTGTCACATAGATCATATAACATAAGAACTAATTCTAAGTATTTAATTACTAGTATAGTTTCAATGGATTTATTAAAAAACAATTGAATTAAATAGTTTTACTTGTAATATTATATTAATCATAATGAATATTTTTATAATAAATAAATATTTTTTATTATAAAGTTTAAAATATATTCCTTCATTATGATGTTTTATATAGAGAAATAGACAATGTTGTTGAGTCTAGAATGAGGTTCTTTCTATAGGATTGTATTTAGTTTATTTTCAATAGATATTGTGTTGTTATTCCATAAATTACTAAATAAATTAATGGTTCATTAATAAATAAATAATAAATCAATAATTATTTTTACCTAGCTACTTATGCCATTATATACATACGTTATAGAATAGGGAGGGATCTAAATATAATGGGAGTATGGATGCACCATGATAGAGCCATGAAAGAGGAATATTTTCATTGAAATCTGTGAACCATCATAAATAGGTATGATTCTTCGACCTATCTCATTTATTTCAAGACTAAATTTCTCTCTTTATATTCTAATACTTAGCAAGTGAATATTATAGGAAAATTATGTATATTAATTTTTATTTCTGAATAAATACACTACCTTGGGATTAATTAATAGCTAAAGATATATTTTTATATAACCTAGAGATATTTTATTTGGTCATTCTTTCAAAATGTTGATAAAACCTTTATTTGGTTATATCAAATGTGAAATATAATTTCTTTTGAATCAATCTGAAATTATTTTTAGTTTTTAGGAAATCATGAGGAAGTATTTATGAATATATCAACATTTTAAAAAATTATTTTATATTTGTATCTAAACAAAGTAAAATTATAGAAATGTCTAGATTTGTGGGTTTAGAATTATCACTGGTAAAAGCATTTTTTATTTAAGGTCATCAACTATAGTCACAGATCTTGCATATAGTTTGGTGGTGTATAGGTGTAGAGAGATGACATATGATCTCACTAGAGTGGTGAGGGAAGTCAAATATAGTATTTGATGGAGGATATGAGGATTTAGATCCTTGGTAGTGTTCACTGAATATTAATTCTCACACTGGTGGTGTAAGAAAGATCATTCATCTTCTTAAATGATCAGACAATATATGATCAGCCACATCAACTCATTTTATAGTTGATCAAATGGTTAATTTTTCTTTTCCATTACCATATGATCCCTTATATCAGAAAATATCCCATGTTAAAATTTCATCTTGGTAGGGGGTCAAATTATTCTATATGGAACATATTCATAATCCATAAAATGATTAGATAAGACAATTTGAAATTTTTTTGGGGCTACCCTAGATGGTGGAAACAATATAAATGAACGATAAAATGATCTAATGATCAAAAAAATTGTAATTAATTAGAGTTATATAAATTTAGGGGAGTATGTGGAAGTGTATTTAGGTTCTAGGTTTAACCCACAATTATTTTGACACTGGTTTCATTCATCAAGCCACATGGTAGGCCTAATTTTTGAAAAACAACAATTAGACTATTTTTGTTATCTTCAACCCAATGGAACTAGTTATGGGTCATTTGGGAAAATTTTGGTTGGTGAATTATGTGAATCATGTTTAATTTAAAATTTAAAATTATTATTCTCATATAATATTAATTTGATTTTAGATAACTTATTGATTACATGAAATATTTCTTACATTCACTGAGAATTGGGGAAATTGAAGGAACAAAATGAATGAGATGAGTATTGGTAATGTTTAAAGTTATATTTTATAATATGTTAAATGGGTTATATATTATAATTTTATTATACTAAAAAATATTTAAGGATATTTTTTTGAATTGGATGATGATTCCTTATTAATCAAATGGTTGAATTCTATAATAATAGAAGCTATTTATTAGACTATTTTTATGACTTGGTGGTTGTGATAAGTAGTTTGAAACAAAAGGGTTGAAATGAATAAAAAATTTATAAGTAAAATTCACTTTTTGAATGAATAAATTGTTTATTTATTAGTGTATTAATAGATAACAAATGAACTTTTAAAAAAAATTCTACAGTTATAAAATACATCAATAATTTTTATATGAGTCTTAAAATAAAATTAAGAATCACAACCATTACTAATGTGTCTATTATATAGTGAATTATAAGATTAGTATATATTAAGGTTTGTATGTAAATATTAATGACCTAAAATAAAGAACTGATGTCCTAAACCTATTAGGCTATAGCCTATGAATCTCATTTGTCAGAGCATTTAACGAAGATAAAATATCTATAATTTCTCCTTCATCAATCCCATGTTGATATTCAACCATTTAAACATGAGAAATTTTTTTTTGTATGGGATGTTCAAGATTATAGATATCACTTCCTAAACCATGTTTTCCCAACCACCCCAAGAAAGTGTTACCATTACACACCTTACCATTAAGGTATACATTGGTTAATAAGGGATTATATATTTAGAACCTAGTTATATGAATTTGAATATTTTTTAGTACAATTATTATTATATTGGACACATTTAATTATTACATTATATATATTTATTTGATTATATATTATTTGATGTAAATTAGATGTTGATATGATGCAACCAAAATTTAATTATAGTGATATATTTAGTTTAAATTAAGGAACTCTTTTTTTATAAATTAATTAGTTTATAAATAGATTTTATTTTCATAAAATATTATAACTAAATAATATTTAGTTGAATATAAATTAAAATATAATTTATGAAATCCAAATAATAATTTTATTAGCGACAAAAATTTGTTATTTTCATAAAAAATAGTATTTTATAGGAAATAATAATTTTTTATTTAAAATTTAAAATTATTATATTTTAAAAATTATTTTGAAAAAATAAATATTATTTTTAAAATCAACACATTTAAATTATCCAATTCTGAATTTTTCATAATTTTCATAGATGGTCAGATTTTTGGGTAAAAATTAAATATGAAATAAATATTGGGTATGTATTATGACATCATAATAGACAAAATAAATTTATGTAATAAATACTATGAAATGAATAAAAAATCCAAAAAAACATTTCACCATTAAAATACTATATTTTTGAAGTTATTTGATTAATTTTATGAACCTATAATGAATCTTCTAAGACATATATTATATTTTAAAGTTTTAAAATTAATTATTTATGAACATTTCTTTCTTTGACATAATGAATGGAATTATTTTTTAGGATTTATGTTCTTATCCTAATAAAATATTTAAATCCACAACTATTTTGTGGAAACTATATGCATGAACCATGACAAGGTTTGTGGATTTTTTTATTTTGTCCCTTAGAGTCTGATACTGAAGTTTAGAAATTAATAAATAATTATCCATATTTTACTATACATTCCCACCTAACCTCCCATTACTATTCACTAAATACCTAGTTTTCAGGATTTTCATCCCCCTATACCTCTCTAAAAAACTCTCAATGTGTTCCAAATCCATTTATAAGCACATTCGATGATTTTAGAACCTCTCTCTCAATGTACGAGATTATTTTCTTCTTATTTTTTATTTAGGTAGATTATTATTATTAAGTCTTTTGTCTTCATATTTTTTATTTTGTAATGTGTTTTTATATGACCCTAATGAGGGACCACATTTTACTCTAATTAAACCCTGCTAAAAACCTTTATGTAAATTTGTTATGGTGGTGAGATTATCCCATGATTTTCCAGAAAAAAACTTATGTATTGTGAATTCCCATCACCATTTTAACTCAGGGATGTTCACATAGTTGTTACTATAATTCATTGATTGGGTAATTCTATGTTTATGACCACCAATCTCTAATCATGGGATTAAAATTGAAGAAATGTGTTATAATTTTGTATGATATTTGTGGCACACAAATGTATATAAATGATATGAATTGTATGGGTGGGCCCAAAATTATATATCTCCCAAATTAATTGTGTAATATTTTTCACTCATGAGATTCTAGGTATGGTGCATGTGATGTTTTCCTAGGAACAATATTTTGTGACTTATCTACAGTTATCCTTAACTTATGATTGTAATGTTATGTTTTTTGTAGTTTCCACATTTGTATAATTCCTTGATGTAATAAAATTATATCGTGATTTGATGTTCAGTATTATGATTATCATCTTCATATGTCACTATTATATACCACATACCTCACATGTACTTATTTACTTCATGTTAAACTTTTATTATTCCTTTACTGGGCTTTATATTTAAACCATTTCGTATGTATGTCCCCAGGTTATCCCATGCACTTTTAGAAGACCAATTGAAATTTAATGGTATGTTATATATTTTTTAAATAGTATTTTTGTATCCATATTTTATGTTATTTAGATATCTATCAAATTACCAAAAGACACTAGACCTCTCTCTATTTTTTGATATTATTATGTGTAACATTATTTAATAATTAATGAAATAAATTTTATAAAAGTCATGGATTTTCATATTGTGTGTTAGAGAAAGGTATATATATTTTTAAGGTTTGGGATTAAAAAACATAGTGGAAAAAATGTGAATAATTATAAATAGAGGATAAAATCTCTAAATTTTAGTTTAGTATAGAGTGAGTGGTTTCCAACCAATGAAATCCTTGTATGGATACTATAAGTGGATATCACTCTAGTAAAATTGTACCAAGGGTAATAACCTAGAAAATTGTATGTTGGATATTAACTAGACTATAACCTAGGTCATGATAAATAGGACTTTTTACACACCTAGTTTGACACACCTAGGCGATATGCTTTGGTAAATTAATGTGCTTATTACAAACCAATATAATGGGAAAAAATGCCTCTAAAATTTAATGAAAGAAAATAGATAACCATAATTAAACCCAATAAATTCATAGGTTAAGGAATATATGTTATTTTTGAGTTATCTCTTTAATGGTAATATTTTTAATTTTATGTATTTAATAGTTTGAAAATCCTCATCCCAAAATTTTCCTTTATTATAGTAGATGGTTGGAAATAAGAGTAAATGAGTCAAAAACCATTGTGATGGGAAGTTTTATGATTACCCATATTAGTTTCCCAACCCAATGGGAGTAGTAGTTGAAAGAAAAGTGTAAATAATTACTCAATTAACTCATGTTTTCAATAAAAAATATCATTATAGAGAATACTCACATCCAAAAATAAATATTCTTTTAATCATTGAAAAAATAGATCAAAACTATTCAAAAGATGTTATCTACCCTTCAATACTCTATGAATTAAATGGTAATTCTAGTTTTTTATCCTAAGAACATAAAATATTTTCAATAGATGTTGTTGATCTAGAATATAAAGACTATGGAAGAAATCTGATCGTTAGAGTAAAAAAATTTAGGAAAGCTATTTTAAAAAAGTATTTCCTATGCACTCTATAACATAAAATGGGGAGTGAGTTCCTTGGTATAAAGGAAAAGTACGAGTAAACCACTGGGTTGAAAAAGTAAAACATCAAAGTACTTTTAAAATATATCCTATACTTTGGAATTGACCCCAAAATTAATGTTTGTTGCTTAATTATTGGGATAAAAGTTAATATGTGAGAGGCTTTGGAAATTTGAGACTTTGACATGTATAAATAAATTGTATGATGTTCCCTAAAATTTTAAATTGATACCGATGATTCTAAAGGATATTATGGGTTTAAATATAGAATTTGGGGAATTTATATTAATCATGTTGATGCAATGGAGAAATCATATAGGGGTAAGAAAGAACAATAACCCATTTTTCAAAAGTGTGGGAAGAAGTAGCCTTCGAAATTTCTTGAAGGGGATAATTAAATTCCTTAGGCATGGAAAAGAAGGGTACCTAACTTGATAATGTTGATGGGAGAAACCCATGGATGTAATGGAAAAAGGGAAATTTCTAGTAAACCCTTATCCTTTTACCCAATATTTCAACTTCAAGGAAAAGTATGTCATTCAAACCAATAAACTCAAGTAATGGGTTGTTAGTGATAATTAAAAAAACAACCTTTATGCCCAAGAGGGAATGGGTGAGAATATCAAATTACCCCTACAGAGTTAGATCCCTTAAAAAAGCAGTGACAAGAATATTGGTTATTTATTAAAGGATATAAATCATACTATTTGATTCAAGTTCATCACATTATTTTCTATCACACATGTTTAGTACATATATTAAACTACCACCTCAAAACATGGATGTCAAGTTATCAGTGAAAATGTAAAATAGAGAAATTATTACATCCCATGTATATAAAATCTCCCCTATCTATATTTTTGGGAAAAATTTCATAGTGAACCTTATTATACTCCATTTAGTTGAATTAGATTATATTCTAGGTATGTATTATTTTTACTTGTACAAAGAAAACATAAATTAATGGGGAAGGATATATCACCCTAAATCATGAATCCCACTTTGATTCATAAAAGTTTTAAATTAGGGAATATATCCCCTTTGGAATCATAAACTCAACCATAGGTATTGTTTACTTTTGAGAAATTATATATATCTGAAATGATTAATACTAAGGAAGAGAACATCCTTTGATGACATTCCTAATGTAATTGAATATGATAATTTGTTCCATAAAGAATTCAGCGTTCTTCCTCTTAGTTAAGAGGTTGAGTTCCTGATCAAGATTATACCCATATTTTTTCCATATCCATGAAATAATATATATTGTTCAGTATTTAACTTGAAGAGATAATGAAGAAACTACAATATAATTTTGATAATGTTATTATACACCCATGTGTTTTACCATAGGGTGTGCCGGTTTTTTTCATCGGTAATAATGATGGTCAAATATGCCTCTACAATAATTATCATGAGATCAACTAAACAACTTTATTGAAAAAGTATCATCTTCCATATATTAATAACTTATTCTATCAGATACATGGATCCCAATACTTCTATAATTTGGATTTTTAGTTGGGATATTTTCAATTAAGGTTGAACAAAGAGGATATCCCCATAAGTAATTTTTGTACATAGAATGAGAACTATGATTTTATATTATTCCATTTGTATTGACTAATGTTCCACCAATATTCATGGAGTTTATTAATATATTCTTAATGGATTTCCTTGATAAATTTATGGAATTATTTATCGATGATATTCTAAACGAAAAAAGGAATATGAGTGGAATATTTACGTTATATTTAAGACCTTGAAAAATAAAAATTTTCATGTGAAGAACAATAAATGAGACTTTTTTATGTATAATGTAATATTCATGAGGCATGATATCACCATAAAAGGGATATCTGTGATCCTATAAAAATTGAGAAAATTTCAGGGTACCCTTGATAAATATTTATGATAGATATCTATAGATTATATGAATTAGTTGGGTACAATTTTTAATTTTTGAGAAACTTATCATGATTTTCAATCCCACTAAACATGATAACTCTAATTGGAGTAATGTTTTTCTTGATTGGTGAATTTGAGGACTTATATAAATATTTAATGAAGTGGTTAATAATTTCACTTTTTCCCATATTACATACCCTTAGGGCATGATTTATGATCTAAAATAATGTTACTAAAAAGGGATTGGGCTTTTTAATCATCAAAAACAACTAATTTATAGCCCATTTACCCCACCAATTATTGATCCCTGAGTATAAAAACTAGACTCATGACCTATAATTTTCTATATTGATCTTCATATTGAGGATTTGGTGACATTATCTATAATTGGAAAAATATTGACATATATATATATTTTAAATGCCTCTTGTATATATTCATAAAAAGAGATTAATAGAAGTTGTAGAAATGTGTTAGGGATGATTAAGGATTATAACAATCCAATCTATTACCTTCATGGGAATGAGAATAAAGTTTTAGATGCATTGAGTAGAATGTATCCTACAACCTTATCAATGTTGAGGACTGAAAGGGGTCCAATCTTTAAGGACATGTAAATGAAAAATATAGGAATTATAAAAATTATTTCATAATATAAAATTCAAATAACTATTAAACCATCTATTCATAATAAGATCATGGATTCCTAAAAAGGTAATGAGGATATATAGATAATGGTAGCAAATATTTTGGATTTCATATTTTCTAAATATGGAGTTATGAGGTTTGGATCCCAGATATTTGTCCCTTTGAAACCAAAACTTATGACAGAGATTATAGAATATGAGAATATAGAATCTTTATTTATTCACCCAGGAATAAATATGATGTATAGATATTTGAAGTAAAACTTTTTGTGGGAAAACATGCAATTATATATTGCATAATTTCTTTCACCGTTATTTATATTCCAATAAATCGCGGGTAAAAAGCATGAGCCTAAGGATATGATGACACCATTTCTCATACCACTATATAAATTGGAAATCCAAACCATGGATTTCATTATATGACTCCTCAAAACATCTAAAAGAAATAATGCAGTTTGGGTGGTAGTCAATTTCCTTACTATGTCTTTTTATTTCATTGTTATCAATAAAGAATTCTTTGTTAGATAGCTCAATAAGGGCCATGCCTTAATCAATTAATAATCCTTAGTTTTATGTTAAGAATTAATTTTACTAAATTTTATGATATTTATAGTAAATAGGTAAAGATAATTAGTCCATATCCACTAGATAATTAGATATTACATCAAAAAATAGACACTTACACTAATATATATTTTTCTCACAAATAAAAACATTTATGAAATAAAAAGGTTTAGTTTCTTAACATATCATCACAATTTTCATCTAGACCTCATCTTGATCTATACTCATACTTAAAAACCTATAGAAAATTAAAATCTTTGCTGACCACAAAAATCATAGTATGGGATATATAAAAATGAATAAACAAACTAGTTAGTTTATGAATACATATACAAGATTTTACTTTTTCAAAATTAATATTTAGGCACAAAATAAACCATTTATTACCCATGAAATAAACATTTCTTCCCAAATTTTTTCATAAAATATTTCATATTAAATCATAAATGAAAAATAAAACTCATAAAAGTTCCGTTTTAAAAATTAAAAAAATATATAAGAAATTTGAAAAAAATTAATACATTTCACCCTTATAAAGTAGTATATACTTTCTTTTGAACATAATATCATGAATAATGACATGAGAGAATAATAAAAGAACATGAAATCATAGTATAATATAAAAAATGCAGATGAATTGAAAATAAAAAACATGACATAAGAATAATTCAAAGTATAATTGTATAAAAACATCAAATGGTGGATAGAGTCTCATTGTTGATTAGGTTTGCTCCATAATCCATTACATAATGTCTCATGAGACAAATGCTTTAACCAATGAATTGGAGATATACCTTGGATAATTCATCAAAATACATTCATGATTGTGTGATCCATAAAATAAAATCAATCATTATTCATAATCATAATAATTACCCATTTAAAAAATGGTTCGAATAATCTTCCTTCATAACATTATTAATGTAAATTTCATAAATAATATATTTCAAAAATGAGCTTAGGTTATGTATTTCCCCATCAAATAAATGGGGAATAATATCCATATATGTTTTTGATAGATATATACATAATTTATAATAATTAAATAACATTAAATATTGATTTATGGTGAGTTAGAGAGATAAATTCCATAATGAAATTAGTAAGGGTGGTTTGGAGAGATCTCTAACACCCATAAGAAAAACATTTTATGATATCAAAATATCCCTTCCATTTAAAAAATATTTAGAATACATAGAGTAAATATAAATTGGGATTTTCTATGATAAGAATGAGGAATATTATAAATAAATCCCAATATAAAATAATGTGTGCATCAGCGGGAAAAGTCAATGACGTTGTATATGTTAAAAACATTCCTTTTGTCTTTTATAAAGAATGTAAAAAAACAATGTCAAAAGATTCAATTTTAAAAATCTTTGAAAGAGACATAAAATATCTTTTATAATTTTTTCTTTTCTATATAAATATATGCCTAAAATTATTTTAAGAATATTGATATGGAAGAAAAAAGTTTAGTATTAATGCTTAATATATTCAAAACATAGTTTTTATGTGTCCCTTAACTTGAGTTTGAGTTGTCACATATATTTATTTGAATCATATTTAATAACATTATTTTAATTATTTACATTATGTATAAAATTTTTCAACCTTATTATTCCCTTTATTTTATTTATAACATTGTTATAAAATGTTATTTAATCAATTAAATTCATGTTATATTTTTTAGTATTTTAGGATGATTTGCCCAAAATTAATTTTATAGGTAGACTATGTAAAATGAAGTCATTAATTCACCATATCTAGAATAATAATCAAACAATAATTACCATTTATATATAGTAATTATTATTTTAAAACTATTAATGAAATACGGTTATGAAAAATGAACTACATTACAATCATAGAGATGGTAGGTTTTCTGTACACTTGAGTAATATTTCCATTTTCTAAAAAAATTGTGGAAGGAAAATAATTACAAAATTATAATTATATAATGATAAGTATGTCATAAATATCATTTATTTCATTAAATTTTCTTATACATACCATTCATCTAATGTGGTTGTGTGAAAAGAATCACATCGCTTCGTAGATGTTGTAATCCACATGTATGCATAAACGACATTGCCATTTTTCATTGAATGTAAAGGTATGAAAATATATTTCATATTACTTTTCCATAAGGATAAATATCTCATTATTACCATATATATACATTAAATCTATCATCATAACTATCTACGAATGGCGGTGATGGAAAACGAATTAAATCGGTCCGCAAGGCAGCAACCCACCATACACATGATTGATGGATTTGTTTCCCATTTAATAGAAGAAGAGGTGGATGTATGTTATGAAATTAATATAATAATATATAATTATTTGGTATATAATAATTCTATTAAATAATATTTTTTAATATGTTTAGAAGGATTTAGAAGAAGAAATAAAAATAAATCGATTTGTTAAGAACTATAGCTCTTCTTCTAAAAAACTCACTATTATTATACCTAAATCCTTCCTAGATTAGATTTCAGATCCATCCATGGATTAAGGTTGTGAGGAGGGCTGTAATGAAAGGGTTTTTTAGGTATTTTATAAAAAAATCACTTTCTACATGTGAATAAAAGAGAAGAGGCAGCTCTCTTGTTTAAGATAGGGGATGACCTCTCTTGCAATTACTTGAAGTATTAAATTATTATAAATTAATTTTCATGAAATAAATATCCAAAATGATATAAATAAAATTTAGTATTATTATTGGTTAACATAATACCTTTAAATAAAATTTTGAGAAGTTTAGATTATGTTTTTAACCATATCTCTTTGTTTTAACCCACTTAACACCTTTTTTCAATTACCGTGATAATAATATTTCCACTCTTTAGGGGTCAATATAGTTACTATAAAAGGATAATTGTACCATAAATGGACATGGTGGATATGTTAAAGCATATTCAAGTCACTTTTCTTAATATAGATGTTTTTTAAATTTTTATCAATTAAAAAAATATTATTTTACATAAAATGTCATTAATTCCAATTTGGACACTCTTCATTTAATTTTTTAAAATAACAAGAAAATAGAGTAATTTGAATATAATAATTTAAAACCTCTATAATATGTTATTTTTTTCTAAAACAATTTTTGAAAAAATAATTTTTTCAAATTATATTAATTTTTTAAAAAAATTAAATCATTAATATTATTTTTCAATTAATAAAATAAATAATGTGTTGTAATTAGGTAAGCATTTAATGTAATTATTTCATCCCTGAAATTTAAAAATAAATTAACATGATAAAAAGGAATTTATCTTTCAAATAAGTATTTATAATCAAAAATAATTTGTCTTTAACCCTATGAAAAAATATTATAGCTATTAAAACAAAAAGAGTGGAATTTTTGACTTGATATATACATAAAATAATATAAAGGTCAAAATCAATGATAAATGGAAAAAAGGTCATATTTTTAAAACATGTATGCACATTTCTGAACTAAAATCACAAAATAGGATAAATGGAAGTGCCAGGGTCAATGTTTAGTGCTTAGCATATTATTTATAACATTTATCACCTGGTTTACCTTTACAATGGTGAAAATTATTTTCAATGGTTATTATTTATAATGAAAAAAATAAAAGATACCAATTTAAATAATTTAGACTTCAAGATTCCAACTATATAATCAATTTTTCAAAAAAATAATGAAACTCATTTTTTGAGAAAAATATATTTTTTGAAGAATATAATGACTTTACTAATAAATGAGTGCTTATTTAACAATCATTAATCAATAAATTTGTATTTATTATTGTATTCATATATATTTTATATTATGGTTAATCATAATAATAGCATCAACTTCAATTGATATGTTATAAATGTCATATTTATAGAAAACTATTTTTTGGTTCTTTTAGGAGTGGTGTTTCATGTCATATATACTATTGATTATAGTTTTATTTTTTTTAATATTGGGGTGTAACATTCTGCCCCTCCAATAAATTAAGTCCTCACTATTTGAATTTTACCATGGTAATCAAGGGTTTAACATCTGAAAATAACTTTTTTGAAATCCCTCATCATAAAAATTGTTTATAAAACATTCTCCTCAAAAAAGGTAAAAGGAAATACAAAGGTAATCACATAACTAGGCATCCAAATAAGAGAACATTTGTGGTGGGTGAAAATAGAAACATAGAGAAAAAACATAATGTCCAAATAATGATAAAGTGTAACTAAGATCATTGATAAAAATAAAGTGTATGATTATGAGAATGTGAATGACTTGATATTCATAAACCAATGAGATTGAAAATGACCATAGATACTTCATAAATTAAGGTAATTGGATAAATTTTTTATTTCAAGATCCTTTTCCTAGAGTTGAGTAATTCCTTTACCATATAGACTGATGAAATAAATAAATATACATACTTCGAAAGTATAATTTAATAATTTAATCAATTTCTAAAACAATATCATCTTATTCACTGAAAAATGAGTATTCAAGATGAATTTTTCATGAATGAATTAGTAAAATAAAAGTTTAATATATCACATGATTTTGGAAAGGATAAAAATCTATTCCTATTATCATTATAAATTAAATAAAACCATAATGGTTAGAACAAGGTAAGATATGTCAAAAAAAGAACAATATTTCATATGAAGAAATAATATATTTATCTCCAAAATTAACCAATATCATTAATGGTTCAACATAGATGATTCTATAAAATATATCCTAATACTTCATCAAAATATTCTTGACTAGTTTTGAAACGCAAATATTATAATGATTTAATCACATATTCTTCCTAGATAAATTTAACATTTATCTTCAGAAAACATCGATCATTCTTATTTTCTCATACTAAAGTGATTATGATATAGTTAGATAATATCTATGGAATTAAAAGTATTTCCATAAATAATCTAAACCACCATAAATCTACATTAAAATAATATATGCATCCAAAATATATTTCAAAATTTTTTCCTCAAATAAAATCCTATATAAACCAACAGTATTTCTAGATAAAATGATCCCAAAATAGTCAACTCTTTAGAAATAACATTAATTACTTGATTACCAAATCACATTTCAATCCCATGGTTATCTATATCATAAAACATATGTCACAAAAATTAAACTTCATCAATATCATTAATGTATTTTATAAAATGAAAATGGAATACTAACCCAGAAATCACTTTGGCTTATTGTAAGTGTTGCACCATTTTCTCCATTTGGTTGTGGGTTCAAGCCTCGTTGCCTTACCAGATATGATAGTTTTACCTTTTACTAAATCTATATTGATAGAATTACAATAACATTCCCAAAATATAATAAACAACCCCAAAAACATACATTATAATTTAAATAGTAAATAATATTTTTCCTCAAATGCTAATCTCATACCTTTCAGCTTGAATCCCTAAAAATGTAAATGAATTTTTCTGAAATAATCATCCTAATTAAACATAGGGGTTACATGCACCTCAACCCAATAAAATATATCCCAAAAAAAATCAATAATAACCTTAAAATATCATCACCTAAAACCTAAAATTAGGTTTCTAATACTTTGAATTTATGATCATATTTATACTTATAAGACCATGATGGTATCCATTAAATTACCCTCCTATAAAAATGTCTTAATATTTAATGTTATATAAAAATTTCCTCCCATACCAAATTTAATGACTAAAAAATTATCAATTTTTTATCTTGTGTTTTAATTCAAGAAATTTGTTTCATATTTTTTAGGATCCATAGGGTTTAGTGTTTTAGAGAATTAGCCCATCAAATATACATAAATAAATATTACATCACAAAGTGAAAACTTTCCCTTAGTATCCATTTTTTCCATAAAAAACATATATGATATAACATGTTTTTTTATAAAATATCTTCACAATTTTAATCTTGACCTCATCCTTGTCCCTATTCATCCATAAACCCCTACGAAAAACATTTTCCAACTTGGTATGAGCAAAAAAAACTCAGTAACTGGCATATAAAAAGAAAAGAAGAAATGTGTTTGTTTATGAATACTTATAAAAGATTTTCCTTTTTCAAAATCAAATTTTTGGCATAAAATAATCATTTCATTACACAAGAAATAAAATTTTCTGTCCAAATTTTCTTGTAAAGAAATCCAAAACAAATCATAAAGGAAAATTAAAACAAATAAAACTTCCTTTAAAATTAGGAAAAACTTATGAATTTTTTTAAAAAAAAATTTAAACATTTCACCCATATCAGGTAACATATATATTATTAAAACATTATAAAATGAGTAATAAAATGGTATAATAACTTAAATAACATGGTATCATAAGATCGGATAAACTTATGAAATGTGGTATTATCACAAAACATTACACAAGTATAACACATGGTTAAATTCCAAGACAACATCACATGGTGGATAGAGACCCATTATGGATTAGGTTTACCCAATGATCCCATACATAATGCCTCATGAGAAAAAAAACATTGACCAATACATTAGAGATATATCTTGGTATTGTAATCATAACATGTTCATAATTATGTGTTAAACAAAAGGATATAAATCATAAGGAATAATCATTATAATTACCCATGTAAATAAACGGGTTTCATAATCTTGCCTCATATCATAATCAAAGGAAATTTCATTAGGCGGCTAATTGAGAAATTAACATAAGGGTTGTATTTCCCTATAAATGAAAGGGAGAATAAGTTAGGTGTATATTTTAATTTCATATGTAAATAATTTAGAAGCATTATATACCATTAAAGAGAAATAAAAGGTGGGTTAGAGTGGATAATTACATAACCCAAATAAAGAAGGTGGATCATAAAGAACACTTAAAACTATAAGAAAAACATTACAAGATATAAAAATATCCATTCTGTTTAGAACCTTATTTTAAAAAACATAGATTAAATGGAAATATAATTTTCTATGATGAAAATAAGGACCCTTATAATGAAATTCAAATATCAAATAATTTGTGTGTTTGTAAGAAAAGTTGTGGATATGTGTATTTCATCAATATATTTTAAGGTATTATAATGTATTTATTTATATATTTAATTGATTATTATTTACAATTTGTGAACTATTTAACCATTTTAATGTTTTATAGTAGGATACAATGGATACATTTAAAATAAATGAAAAGAGATTAAAATATAATCTAAAAGAAATATCATGTTGTGAGCTTCGTTCATGGTACGACACCATATTTATTAGGATGCATGAGAGATACCAAATTCAAGTAGATCATGTACACATAATATAAATAAATTACTAGATGTAAAATTCTTTGAGAAGTTATTTTGGAATAAATACAATTAAATTCATGATTCCATCTCATGTAGTTAAAATTAAAATATTGTACGACGTGTAAACTTTACACATCATGTATGTTTCGATGAAAAAATAATAATGATGTTGTCTAATGATGGTTGAAGTAAAAAATTATAAAAACAAACCCTCATCCACACATCAGTGGGTATTGAGGTCCAAGGTATGATAAGTGAATGCTTACATATGATGGAGTGATTATCTAGAGCCCTACTTTATCGTCCTTCTTCACTGCCATTCTTCCTTGGGTATCCAGGCTTCTCATTATCATCATGCCTAGCATAAAAAATTAGTTTTCATTTTATAGAGTGAATTTCTAATAGCTATATTTTCTTCTATGAGTTGTTTTTATTTCTTTTCCTTTTTGGATTGTTACAACACCATTTATTAATTCCAATTTTCTTCTATTTCAATTTAATGACAATTTCTTGTGATTTGAGGAGGTTTATTTCATCACATCAATTAATTAGAATTTTCTATTTACTAACATTAGGAAATATAGGTTAGTTGTGTTTAAATAATTTTTTAGGTTGCTGATTTTTGTGATTTAACCTGGTATATGACCATTCCAATAGTGTAATTATAGGATTAGTGTAGGTTACCCAGACTGAGGATCTGTATTGACCTAATTTTGACAACAAGCTTGAATTAACCCATGACAAATTGAATACCTAGCCCAATAACTTGAGTATAAATAAATATGGAATGCCTATCATCTTTAATTATAACCCAATCTTTTATACGCATTCTTTCTTTCTTAAATAAATTAAAATTTTCAATTTACTTTAGCTTCTATTTTTATATATTTTCATTCATTTTTCTTTTATCCATTGTATCATGTCATAAAACATTAAACTAGGTTAACTACTTAGAAATTGTAAATAATAATAAATTAAATATATATATATATATATATATATATATATATCAAAAGATTAATATAACATAAAATATATTCATAAAATATGGATATTAGTCGTTGATGTGGTAAATGTTAAAATAAAACATTTCTTTTCTCTTCAGAAAAGAATGTCAAAAAGATCATTAAAAATTTACTTTATGAAAAATGTTAAAGGTAAAACAAAATTTATTTTATATTTATTTTATTTACACATAAATACATTCATAAAATATTTTTAACAATATTTACATGGAAGAAAATGTTTTTGAAAATAAATATTTATTGTATTTAAAACTAGGTTTTAAAGTAATGTGTCCCTTAACTTGAGTCTAAATCATCACATATGATAGTTTTCCTCATGAATAATAAAATTATGATAATTATTTTATATATTAATAACCTTTTTATGTTTTTATTTCATTTATTTTATTTATTTCCTTGTAATATATAATTACATAATCAATTAAGTACATGTTGGATATTTTGAAGATATTCAGATCATATGTCAAAAAGAATTTGGTAGGTTTCCTGTACATAATGGGGTAATTATTTAAATATATAAAGAATAATTTTCAAGAAATAATTTTCATTTCTATACATTAATTATTCTTTTAAAACTAATCAGGAGATATGGTTCTGAAAAACGATCTATGTTGCAATAATGGGGATAGTAGGACGTACGTACGCATAAGTAATGCATCTTTTTTTCAATGATCATTATGGAAAGAAGGTAAGTATTAATTTATATTTACATAATAATAACTTTGTAATAAATATAATATTATTTATTTAAATATATTTATATATAACACCATTTGATGTGGTAATTAGAAACAAATGATATCTCTTCATGGAGGTAGTAATCTAGAGGTACACACGAACAATTTTATAATTTTTCAATGAACTGAATGGAAAGAAAATATATGATATATTACTTTAAAAAAAAGATAAATATTTTATGAATATATAATATATAATTTAATTACATCATTATAACCACCCATGATAGGAGGTGATGGAAACTGAATTATATCAGTTCGCAAGGCAATAATCCTCTATTAAAATGAACTATTGTTTTATTTCCCATTTGATGGAAGACGAGATGGATGTAAGTTATACCAATAACATAATAAAATATATTTATGATATAAATAATAATTTTATTATATCATCATATTTTAAGAATATTTGAATGTGGTAGAAGAAGAAATAAAATGAAATCACATGGTTAAGAACTATACCTATTATTCGGACAATCAGTTTAAGATTATACATAAAAACATTACTAGGTTGGATTGATGATAAATAAATGCCGCTATGATGTGAGTATGGTGGTAATGAAGGGATTTTGGTGGGTCTTGGATAAAGGAAATGTTTTTTATGTGTGATGAAATGATAAGAATAGGTGTCCTTTTATAAGACGAGGGAGGGGCACTCTTGGAATTACATAATTTATTATAATAATATAAATTAATTTTAAATGAATAATAACTCCATACTAATATAACTAAAATATAATATGGAAATATATTGAAATATTATTATCCAATAAAATTTGGAAAAGTTTAGAATAACTTTTTAACCTTATCTCTTTGTCTTAACCTGTGTTAACCATTCTAGACAATTACCATGATAATGAAGTGTTTACTTACTAAAGATCAACATAGTTAGAATAGAAAGATAATTAAACTATAAATGGACCTTTCATGAAACATTGATCAAAAAATAGAATGGATGAATAAATAATTTTTTATGACTTTCAAATCAGTTAACAAAATATTATTTAACATAAAATATCTTTAATTTCATTTTGACACTATTTATTTAATTTGATTTCAAAAACAACATGAAAAAAATTAAATATAATCCATTCACACATCTATAATATATTATTTTTATATAAAAATATAAATTAATATTAAAATTTATTAAAATTGCATTACTTTTAATATTTTTAAATTCATTTATTTTTTTCTATTAATTGAATAAATATTGTTTCTGTGATGTATAAGATTTTAATGTAAATATTTTATCTCTGAGAATAAAAAATAAATTGACATGATAAAAAATAATTTATCTTTAAAATAACTCTTTATAATTTAACATAATTTTTCTTTATCCCTATCAAAAAATATTATAGATATTAACAGCAAGAGAGTGGCATTTTTTTACTTAATAATTACATAAATTAATATAAAGGTAAAAATCAACACTAAATGAAAGAAAAATGTCATATTTTTTAAAAATGGGTGTAAATTGCATAACTTAACTCATAAAATAGGAAAAGTATGCATTTATGGTAAATTTTGTATCTTTTAAAAAATATTTTTAACCTAAATTACACAATTTAGCTTTAATATGGTGATAATAACTTACAACGTTTGCTATTCATAATGACCAAAAAAACTAACTATTTGAAAATTACGTAAATTTTGATTAAAAATATGGAATCTATTTTTTAATTTTAAATTTAAAAAATTGGTATAAATTATTTTATGATTAAAATGAAAAATGAAAAAATATAACAATTTTTCAAAAAAATCCTTTTATGTATAATATTGTTTCTATATGAAATTAAAGTATAAATTTCATTAATAATACTATAATTGGATTATTTTTAAAACAAATTAACTGATTTTATTTTAATAATAATAAAAAATATAATTTTACTTTGTAAATACATTAAAATAAAATATAGTTTTTAATACAAATTAGTATTTTTCACTCTTAATAGGAAAATAAATTTTTCTAAAAAAATCTACAAATTTCACCATAAGTTAATTTTTTATTTTTATTTAAAAAAGGATATAATTTTATTAAATAATACTTCAAAAAAATTCCTAAATTTATTATACTATTTTCTCAGAAAAAAATCCCATTTTTTAAAAACCAGTTTTTTGATGAATAAAATGACTACTAAAAATTGAGTGATTATTTTCCATTAATTAATAAATATAATTGTATTGATTTAGACCTTTTTATGTATTTTATAATTTGGTTATTCCTATTTATACTCACCAATTCAACAACTATGTTATAATGGTAATATTTAAATAATAATATTTCATGGTTCATTTAGGCATGGTGTTGAGTGTCGTATTTTCTATCTAACATAGTTTAAATTTATTAAAATATTGAGGTGTTACAAATTTAGGATTATATATATAATATAAAATTTAAGACTATATTGAGTACAACTATCCATTTTATCAGGTCTAGATCTTAGGTTTTCCTTGAGGATTTGAAGAATCCATTAGCATGTGTTGGATATAGTTATGAGTTTCAGTATTGTTTATCACCCACAAATAAAAGGAAATTCTAAAAAACATTGAAACTATATAGAATATGTTGATATCTGGTTCAATGGATTTCAATGTATTTTGGGATAATTACATTCTCATTTTGGATTTCTCATCTGATAAAAGTTTCCATTCAGTAATTATTAAAACCTTATGAGGATTTGTATGAGAATAGGTGTTGAACTCCAACATAATGGGATGAATTTAGAAAGAAGAATATCATGGGATAGTATTGTATCTATGATATAATAAATAAGGTTTAAACCACCCATTTTATTTAAAATTCATGAAAACTCAATAGGAAATAAATGAAGATAATCATCAAACTGGCCTAGAGTTTGAGGTCATAGATGAGGTGTTCCTTCATATATATCCATAAAATAAATCCATGAGGTTTTGTAAGAAGGTAAATATTTATCCTAGATAAATTTTACCCTTTCATTCCATTTATTACATTATATTTTTTTATCTTATCAACTAGCACTACCAATTATCCTATCTCAAATACATGACACGTTATATGTGTCCCTCTTAAAGAAGTGTGTACTAGACCCCCAACATGTATTGAATACTGAGGAGATACATTTTTAAAGTGATCTTTCATATTAGTAGAAACTATTTATGATCATATATCATTGAAAAAAAGTACTACAAAACAATATAGGTCACCTGGACAAAGTACTATGGTGGTACCCCTAGTTTTAGGAGGCATCATTGGAACCAAAAGAGGTTATGAAATAGATGAGTATAAGGGAGGTGAGAATATGATAAACCACTATTTTATAAATTAAATTATATTTATAAATAAAATTATGTATTGTAGTTATGGAAAATAGTAGATCAATATTTGTTTTACACCATTATAAAACATAACCATATTTTTTATATTAGGCTTAAAAGACAATTAAGAGTCATAACCATTTATAATATATATTTTCTCCAATTAATGCTAATATTTACATATATTAACCGTTATAAAAATATATAAATTACAAATATATAATAATAAATTTGATGGACCAATAAGATCATCCCCTAGGAAGCCCATTTATTGTAGATTACGTTAGAGATGGAATCATTTGGAATTTACCTTCTCCAAGAACAATCCATGATTTAATAAATAAAACCTGAGCGAACCCAATTTAAGGGAGAAACAAATTCTCAGATAGATCACCACCCAAAACATGTTCTCCACACCACCATAAGAAAGTACTACAATCACACATATTCCCCTAACAGTGTGCATAAGTGTAATAAGGGGTTATATATCCGGACCCTTGTAGTATGAATTTATATATTTAAACTTTAATATAATAATGATTATATTGACCCCTTTTCAAAATTACTCTAAGTATATATAATATTATATATGAGTTGATGAAAATTATATTTTGATATAAAGAAAATAAAATTTTATATTTGGGAATTATTTTTTTAATTAAAACAAACATTTTTATAAATTCATAATTTTTGATAAAAATAATATCTTCATGAAATATTATAATTAAATAATATTTATTTTAATATAATTGATAATATAATTTAAATAATTATGATGTAATTTTTAAAATGGAAATAATATTTTCAGTACTGTAAAATCTACTAGTTTCTAGAAAATAAATTTTTTATTCAAAAAAGTATTTTATCTATCTGATAAAATTATTTTCATAAAATAAATATTTTTCTAGATCATAACATAGAAATTATACAATAGTTAAATTTTCATAATATTTTGAAAGAGTGGAATTTTTGGGTAAAAATTAAATACAGAAAACAAATATGGTACGTATTATGAAAAAATATCATTCCAATAATTATATAATAAATACTATAAATGGAATCCAAGATTAAAAATATATTTCCCCATTAAAGTAATTTTTTAATTTTTTTGAATAATTTTACTATCCATTAATAAATCCTCCAAAACCAATATTACTTTTTATTGTTTTAGAAATATTTCTTTATGAACACGACTCACTTCTACAACATGAATGGAGTTATTTTAATTAGTTAGATTCCTTACCCATTAAAATATTTAAAAATCCTTTTGGGAAGAAACAATGTGAAAACCCCATGTAAATATTGGTAGTTTCTATTATTTTAAATCTTAGAGTCCAAAACCTAAGTTTAGAGATTAATAAATAATTCAAATCTCCTTTTCAGTTAATACGAACCTAGCCTCGCATTCCTATTCACTTAAACCCTATTTATCATTGATCATTTATCTTTATACACCAATTTAAATCCCTATTAAGGTGTTCCCAAATTCATAATAATCTCCCCCAAATCTTTTATATGCTCCATCTTAGGGGAAGGGATTATATCCCTCTTCCTTTTTCATCATGTAATTTCTTTGTATTAAGCATTTTTATTTAAAATTTTAAATATTGTAATTTGTTTTAACCATCCCTTTACTATAAAAATGATACCTAAGTAATTATTTACCACTTTAACTCTCTTTAATACCTTCCAAAATCAATTATGTTAACTCATTATACTACTAAAATTATCCCTCAATTTCCCATGAAATTTTTTTTTGTTCTCAATACCCATCCCTATTTCCACCCAAGGGGATTCATCTAGATATAAATATCATTCAATTATTAAGAAAATATCTATATTTGATCCAAAATTCTTACACATAAGATTTAAAATTATAAAATATGTTATAATGTTTTATAATCTACATGGAATAGAAATAAATATACTTGATATAAATTTGAAGGGTTGACCTAGAATTATATATCCCTCTAATTCATTGGGTAATATCATTATCTAATGAGATTCCATGTATGGTGCATGGGTTTTTAGCCTTATAAAACTATTTTAAGATGTCTCAATAGTTATCCTTGACTTATGGTCATGATGTCATGTGTTATGTTGTTTTTACATTCCTATGATGCATTTATGTTATCATCATGAATCATGTATTGATATTCATAACTATAACTCACACCTTTTTATGTTATAATTTTATTCCCCATTACAAATATGTACTAGTTTACTTAATTCTATGATTTGATTATTCTCATACTGGATGTTATAGCTCACCCCTTTCTCATGTGAATTCTAATCTTATCCCATGAAGTTTTAAATAGTCGATGGAAATATAAGGGCATGTTTTGGAGTTTTTAAATAATGTTCTTGTATCTATATTTCATTTAATAGAGATTTATATCTAAATTTCTAATGAAACTAGGATTTCTAATCTTTTGGGATTGTAATATGTGTATCATTATGTAATAATTCATGAAATAAAGTGTATTAAAGTAAATGGTTTTCATAAGGATGTAAATCATTAAAATTTATATTGATTTATTCTATATGTGTTAAAAATACTAATCGGAGATATATAATTCATTATAAATTAACGAATTTATACAATGATCAAATGTGAAGTGTTTTTATTTTATTTATAATCTAAAATTAAGGGTTATATGTTATGACTAAAGGTATTAAAGAGAATTATCATAAGATATATTATAAAGGTGAGTGATTTCTGACTGATGAAAGTAAAATTATAAAAAGAAAAATTATTCCATATTGAACAAATGATAACTTTAAATGTGTTTTCTTGAATATAACTTGGCGGAGTTAACTAAGTGGTTTAAATATAGTCATTTTTATAAATTATGGAGTGATATTTATTGGAGTAATGAATGTTGATAAAAGCTTGAATTATAAAGGATGTTAGTAATGATCATTTTTCAGGTCCTTAATAAGGATAATGTTAGAGAAAATGTATATAATGAATTGTTTCCAAAATTATTAAATTACATTATGAGAGGATGATAAGTATATAATGTATGTATTATGATTAATGGGAATATAATGAGTGTTGGCAACTTTTAATTTGAAGAAAATGGTTTTGAATCTTTATGATATATATTCCAATGGATATTTATTGAATGGGTATTATATTAGATGTATTTCAGTTACTTATGACGGCATTAAAATTCCTTAAAATAAGAAAAGTGAAATATTTTTTAATTTGATATGGCTAGAAGCATAATCAAATAACAACATTTATGTTTTAAAATTAATTACATATTTTTTTGAATTTGGAAAGTGAGAATATATTGGGTATGATGATGTGTCAGGAAAACAACTTGGGAATTAGGTATGAAAAATAAAGGGATCATTTATTGTGTTTGGGGTATTAGTTTATGTACTCATTCACTTTGAGATGTGAAGAAAAATGTGATATATAGATAACAATAAAAAAATATACAATGGAATATCATCTTTACACTCACTGAATCTTTATGGATAGACTAGTATGAAAATTAATATGCTTCTCTACTTCCACTGATTTAGATTATGAGTGAAGATAACCTATCCATGTATCTTATTCTCCTCCCTAATTTATCTAAATTAAATCATATTAGATTCTTTTTGTAGATAGGTGGTTATGGGGTTTCCTCTTATATCAATGGTGAATGATAGATACATATAGGTAATTCCTATAACATTATATATATGACAATGAAATTGATTGTACCTCACCATATTTATGAAACTATTCTCCCAAAAATTGGTATTTATATGTATTATGGTTCACTAAATATTATCTATACTACTAAAAATATCACTAGTTTTTAAGAATAATACATATACAAATACTTCCATTGGGATGAATATTTCCTCATCTACTATGGTATATATATTTATCCATGAAGATGTATATTTATATTATAATTTTTCATTTATATAACATATATATTTTAAGACATGTATTTCCTCAATCAATTTATAGATATGTGAAAGTGTATATTTCTAATAGCATGTCATCATTTGTGTCCCCATGGTAAATTATCAAGTTGGAAATCCATGAATGTTTGTGAGGTATTTTGGATATTCTAATTTAAAAAATAATTTTTATTTAGTGGGCATGATTAAGGTGATTCTTGGCATGTTAAATCAATTTTTAACATGAATATTTTCATGTGTTTTTATTTCTTTGGGTGATGTTATTTTTTCAACATTTTATTTATTTTTAATTCGTATATAATATAGATGTTTATGTATTCGTCTCACTTCTTGGGATGATCATATTATGTACTTTAAATATCACCCATGTATAATCACTTTAATGGTGTTCTAATTTTGTCAATTTAGATATGTTTATGTGGAAGGTGGAAAATCTTGGATCCCAGAGAAGGCTATATAGTTAGTTGAGTGGTGATCCCATTATAGTGTTCACCCTCTGATCATCAGTACTCAATATGTCCTTTTTTGAATAATAAATTCTTTTATCTAAGGATATATATAATATGACATCATATCAAATATGTTAATTTATTTAAAGTAAAAGTACATTATTTAGTTTTATATTCCATGCATGTGATAGTGGATTTAGATGTATGACTATAGATAACATGTTTTATATAGTGGAATTTCCTTTTATTTTTTTTGCAGATACCTTTGCATTTTCAAAAATCCCCTGGTCTTATGAAAGAGGAACTGGGTAGTTTTCTTGTCATTATATTAATATGTGAAGGATTGGTAACATAGTTATATAATTGATTTTACTATTTTTAACAAGTTATTACTTGTTAATGAGTGTTAAATAGAGTTTTAATTATGATCTCTATCATATGTTCTAATAATAACTGATTTTATGAAGGTTTTGTTAACTAAAATATTCATAACCTTAAGCCAAATTGATAAATCATGACTGGGAAATTTGAAAATTAACTAAGATCGAATATTCGTGGAAGCATGAAACATGTAGAATCATGTCATCATTTTATGAATTTATAATGCATTTGATTGAATATTAAGATAGTATGAGTAGACTAGAATTGTGGGAAAAATATTAATGTCCACATCATTTTTATGGGTTTGAGGTGGAGATGTGGTTAAAGAGATAGTAGGTGTGTGTGTGTGTGTGTGTGAGTAACATCCCAAACCTGGAATCCACTGACTAGTTCCCCAAGTCTGGTCACCACATAACCTCAAGAATGCCTCCCCATACTCTATAGGTTGACGACTAGTAACTAGGGTCTAAAAATCCATGTGCGTAGACTATAACCAATTTAACTGAGTCAGCCACAACATATAAAAAAATAATGGGAACAAAATCCAATAACTAAGGAACATGCATATCTAAAAAAATCCCAAAACATTGTACAAACCATAAACGAATAATAAATTTTACATGTGATACTTATAGTTCACATAGTGAAAGAATATCCAAAATTAATAAAAATAGTTGAATCCCTAAAACAATTCCTAACTTCTAGTTTGGATCCTCAACCATACACATCCAATGCCTAACTCACCTCCCTAGCATATGGACCTTTCACTTTTCATGACCTATAGTCATGAAATATTCTAAGGTACCTAATGGGGGACTGAGTAGAGTGTCAATACAACTCAGTAGGCAACCACCAATGGAGTCTAAAAAATATAAAGTATAAATAGATAGTTCATACAAGTTTGTAAATAAATGAAAAGATATGCAAAATACAATTGTGGTGTTATTAGGTGAGAATATTCACTTAGTCGATTTCCCTTTCACTATTTCCTTTTCCATTAGTTATAACATCTTCTCTACTAAGTTCTTTTTTAAAATAGTTTCTATGGATTATGTATTTACTTTATTTACACAATGAACAAATCAAAAAAAACACTAAGAATAAGAGGTAAAGTAAAATTCCCTATATCACTAGAAAGAAAACATATCATAACCAACACATAAAAATTTTCATGGAACCTCAGTCAAGTTATTTTTATCCAATGAAACCATTAGGGGCATAGTGCCTTAGTCCAACTCCTTAACCCATGCATTTTAGAGGTGCCAATTAAATCCTCAAGTCAATACCCCATGTACTTCCATGCAATTTTCACATTATTATTTATTCATTTTCCACATATACCATATCACAAATCATTCATAATTTGAAATACATGACAATCACATTTCACATTTCATTTAACACATAAATCACCCTTTCTCCTTAACCCATTTAACTTATTCAAAAGTTTCCAGATGATAATCCGTTTAACATATTCATCGATTTCCATATATTAAACCATTTGGATTGTTTAGAAATTTCCACACAATAACTCATTTGGTATGTTTAACAATTCCCATACATTAACCAATTTGGCATGTTTAACAATATCGATAAATTATCTCATTAAAAAATTCATCAATTCTCCCATGTTATCCCATTAAACACATTTTTCAAATCACACGAGTTTACCCATTGAGAATATTTATCATTATTATGCATTAACCATCTTATCAATTTCATGTATATTTCTGAAATATCTTTTTACAATTTATTTATTATTTCCCAATCAATTTAGGATAAGCAAAATAGTCCCTTATTCCAATATAAACCCCTAGAAAAAACAACTATTGAGGCCAATAATAATTCAAATAATCATTTAAACACTTCTATCATGAGATCTAATTTAATATAATTCAATTTTGTGATTAACATTGCCAGCTCTATGTTCAGGAGTGCTGAAACACCCATGGGTGGCCCTAAACTGTTCAAATCATCCTTATCATGCCCCGTAGGGATCATGGGGTTTCCATTTATTAATTTAGACAATAATTTTACCAAATCTGATCAATGAAATCCAAAACACAATAAGATTAAAACTGAGAACACAACTATACTTGCACAAATCTATAACAAAACCATAACATTTAACTTGTAGACCACCACCCTTGAATTAGATGATTAATGTACCCTTAACCTTTTCCTTACATATGTATGTAGGTACCCCTTGAAAAACTTTGTGCCAACTATGCAGAATCCCATTGTCTCAAACCTCATAGTTTGGTTCACCCTTTTCTCAATTTTCACTAACCTTGAAAAAACCATGTGACTTAAACCGAATAGCCTGATTCCCTTTTCTTTCATGTCTTGAACCCCCATGACACTCTTGAACTTTATTACACATCTAATACCCATTTAATTAACTATAATACAGAAATAATAACCAAAAAATAAACGAGAACATACCTTCGATAATTCTAGGATCTTACAACCTCCCCACATTATAATGGCTTGTCCCCGAGCCGCTCTTCCCAAGAATATCTAGACTTCCAAAGAAGATATTAGGTCACTAATCCCACATATTAGACTCCATTTCCTAAGATTATTCCTGAATATTACCATGCTACCATAATACTCGAACTAAGGGTATAGTATTTCCCCATAAGACTTTTTCTCTATTTTCTACAATACGAACCAGATTCTCCTTAAAAGACGCATTTTCCTTGAGCTTATCATCTTCAACATTAATCACATTATATGGGTTAGGTTGATATAGTCAAAGTTGAGAAACATGAATAACATCATGCATACCACTATACCTATATAGAACATCTAATTGGTATACCACTGGTTTGATTCTATCTTTGATATCAAATGGCCCCACAAATGTGGGTTCAAACTTACCCTATTTCCAAATTTGACGGTGCCCCTTCCTTGGAGACACCTAAAGAAAATCACTATCTCCCACCACAAACTCAAGAGGATTGATGATGCATATCCTCATAGAACTTCTGCCTACTTTCGGACATTTTTATATTTTTTTGAATCGACTGAACTCGTTTTTACATCTCCAGCAAAAGACTTGATCCCAACAATTTGGATTCTCCAGCTTCCATCAAACACCATAGAGATCTTCAAGGACTACCATAGAGCACCTCAAATGGTTCCATCTAAATTGTATCCTAGAGAATATTTTTGTAGGAAAATTCAACAAGTGTGATATGTTTTCCCCCTCATCCACCAAAATTTAGGACAAAAGATCTCAATATGTCCCATAGTACCTAAATGGTACATTCCGACTACCCATCTATCTATAGGTGAAAATTAATACGAAAAACACCTAAGTAACAGGCACTCTCTGTAATCCCTGGTAGAAGCATGATGTAAAAAAACAGGACTCAATCAGAAACTATCGTCTATGGTACACAATGAAATTGTACTATCTCTTCAATATAAAACTTACACAACTAGTCCATAGAGAAATTTCCTCGAATCAGCAAGAAATGATCCACTTTAGTCAAATGATAAACCACCACCCAGATAGAATAATTCTTTCAAAGAATCCTCAGAAAAGGAGTAACAGAATCCATAATTACATCACCCCACTTTCATTATGGAATCGGTTATGTCTACAAAAAAATCACATATTCATTGATGATCATCCTTAACCTACTGATAGGTAATGCATCATGCCACAAAACTTTCAACCGCCTTCTTCATTATAGGAAACCAATACTTCCTATGAATGTATCGGTACATTTTGGTTAGACCAAGATGCACAGACTACATTGATGCATGAAAATCACACATCAAGTCTTCTTGGACACATGATGGCATAAAAACAAGACCGAAAACATAAAAAATCCCATCATCACGAATGGTCAAACTAGAAGGTGACTCTTCACCTTTAATATTTTCCTTTTAATCCAAACACTCAGAATCCCAATGTTGTTTCTACTTAATTTGGATTACATGTGTGGACGCAACTACCAAGGTTTAAAGGTTAATTTTCCCTTGGTCATCATCCACATCAAAATTCATCTTAGAAAACATCACCATCATCTTCAACTCCAAACTTTATTCCTAATCCACTTAATTTTGAGTCTTCTGACAGAAGGATTCTGCAACACTATTTCTCTTTCCTAGTGTTTAAACACACTAAATGTGAATGTATTGCATATATTTAACCCATATTCACTAAATAAGATTTAAATAACACTGAGAGAAGATGTACTTATAGTTTTTTTGATTGGTGTACACAATAAAATATTCTCCCAACAAGTAGTTCTAGCAACATTTTAAGTCTTGAACCACCACGGCCAATTCCAGATCATGCATCAAGTAATTTCATTCATGAGGTATCCACTATGGTGACCCATACACCCCAAATTGATCATCCTTCATCATCACTACTCTAATCCTAACACCAGAAGCATCACAAAATAAAGTATAATTCATACCCAACTCAGTTAAGATCTGAATCGGTATAGTTTTTAGCCACCTATTCAGTTCCTAAAAGGAATTATTACAATCCCCAAACCACTCAAACATGATATTGTTCTTGTTAAAACCTCAAAGTGGTGGTTCCAAATAAGAAAATTATTTAATAAACCTTCAACAGCACTGGCCAATCCTAAAAAACATCAGACATTAGAAAAATTATTGGTCTATTCCCAAGGCACAACTACATATATCATCTTTAGATCTATAAAGACACCTTATTCTAAAACAATGTGACATAATAATTTCACTTTTTCAATTCATAAGTGATATTTTCATAGCTTTTCATATAGTATATGCTCTCTTAATGTACTCAAGATAATGTCAAGATTGTGGTCATGATCATCATATGTTTTGTAGTACACTAAGATGTCATCGAAAAAGACCACTACAAACTCATAAAGATAAGGATGATATATTTGTTTCATTAGATAAATGAACACTTTCAGAAAATTGGTCAACCAAAATATCATCAGCATGAACTCAAACAAACTTTACCTACTTCTAAAGGATGTTTCTGGTATATCTAAAGGTATCAAGATTAGCTTATGATATCCCAATCTCATATCATTCCAGGAAAACACAGAAGCCCTTATTAGTTTGTCAGAAGGATCATCTATTTGAGGAATAGGGCATAGGTTCTTGACCATCATCTAATTCAGCTTCCTATAATTGACACACAACCTCAAAAACCCATAATATTTCTTGGAAAATGGCATAGGAGATCCCCAAGGTGACTTACTAGGGTGTATAAATCCCTTATTCTCTAGTTCATAAAATTGTTCCTTACACTCCTAGAGTTATTATAGTGCCATTATATATGGCATAATGGAAACTGGTTATACTCCAGATAGAAAATTTATTATGAACTCAACATCCCTATCGAGTGGTAGCCCTGAGAAATCCTCAAGAAACACATATGAGAACCAATCCACCATAAGAGGAAAGATAAGTTTATCTTCTTCCCCATCATCAAGAATAAGACCTGCCAATTGGGTTGTGATTTCACCCTGTTGCTAACAATACTAGCCCTGTACATCCTGCCTGAACATCCCATTCACTATGAAGGATATATGTGTATCCCACTGAAGATGAAAACCTTACCCTATGCTAGTAGCAGCCAATATGGGATTGGTATAATGCAAAACAATCCATGCCCAATATCAAGTCAAAACCCAACATCTCCAGCACGAAAAAATCCTTAAAGAAGCGGTATCCACCAAACTCCAAATCACATCCATTACATTGTCAATATTCTCTACTCGCACCCCTAACAGTGTATCAATAGACACAACCCCACACATTTTTTCATTTTATAGTACCAACACAACTAAAACCTGAGATAAAATAAAATAAAGTGAAGAACCTATATTGAAAATATCACTAGAAAGTGTGGAATCTATAAGATTTTTACTTTTAATAGTTGATGGTCTAGTCTCACCCCCTCCATGTTTAGACTGAACTACTTAGAGTTTGCCTACCCTTCTACCATGGGATCTGTCATAAACTCCCTATTCTACACTACCCTAGTTATTTGAACTCTCCCACTATGGTGTACCATGTCTTCCAACTCTACCAATACAACCGGTAGAGCTCCAAATTACTTTCTGGTATTGGTTAACTGACTCCCATATTGTACTATTCACTATCCTCAAACCTCCCTCATTACCCCCCCCGAATGATGGTTCCTTCATAACCTATACAAATTACCCAATCAACCACATGCTCAACACTCAACTGGTGGTCGAGGAACTGACTACGCAAGTGTCCTACCCTATCATTCTAAATGTAAAACACTCAGTCACATCCCTGAGAAACTAGTTCCGTCTTTTGAGTACCGAGTCTCCCACTACCATGGTGAAATATCTTGAAATGATGCTTCTTACCTTTGTAAGTCACACCACTTGTTCGTGTAACTTGAACCACGAAATCACTAATTGAAGCCTCCACTGAGATACCTTTTAAAATAAGGTTCTGGTCCACCTCTTCTTGAAAACTCTTTAAACATAAGATATTCACCTATGAATTAATCTCATATCTAATTCCATCCCGAAAGCACCATTTTATTACTACCTCACCCCTTACCAAATATGGAACATAACATTACAAGTTGGTGAAATGGATAGCATAATCTATCATTATCATAGTACCGTGAGAGAAACTTAAAAACACCATATCCATCTTATGCCTCAAGGAATCCATATAGAAGTGTTCTAGAAACATATCTAGGAATCCCATTTATAGAATACCATCTATTGTCTGGTCCTAACTGAGATATAAAACCAATTTTTTACCTTCCCTTGCAACATGTAAGCTTCCAACCTGACTCTCTTCTTTGTGGGTGTCTCAAGATGATCAAGGATTTTCTTAATGGACTCTATCCAAAACTCTACAGCCTTTGGTCCTCGCTCTCTAGAAAAATTCATAGGGTGATATAGTGGGAACTCCCTAGTTAACTCAAACATACTCGTTGAACCCCGCACTCGAACCTATTGTAATGACCCAATGTTTTATCATTGGAAATTTATTTCTTATAATTATGCCACATAATCACATGAAATCACAATATAATGAACTTCTAAGTGCTATGTGACCTTTAAACATAAGTTGTCACTTCTATGATTTGATTTTTGAAAATCTAACATACACAGTTGCGATCATTAAGTTATTTGGTGTGTAATATGGCCAACTTAATTTTTATGAATAGTAACATACCTTATGAATAGTAATGTTGCCCTTACGAATAGTAACATACCATAATGAATAGTAACCTTAACTATGATAGTATATAAATAATATTATAGTGGAAGTATGGTATACCTACATCTGGGAATAAGAAAATAAATGTTTTAAAATTGCTGTTTTTTGAGTAAGTAGGGATTTTAATTAGAAATTAAATTAATCATATTTAGAAAATTATTTTTGAATAATGGATTTAATTTTTGGATTCTTCACATTGAAAAATGGTTAGTGAAAATTTTAGGGATGTTTCTAGAATACTTGAATTTTTATGAATAGTAAAATATTATAAATGCCAAATACATGAATTGTGATGTCATCAGCTAATGTGTGGATGATGTAAGGTCATTATCTTGAAATCAAATGGACGCATTACTATTTTTGGTCTTGGAATCATCACTGTTGATGGTCTTGAGGGAAAATAGTAACCTAAAGAATTAAATATTATGAAACTCTCATCTTCTTCACTATAAATACCACCCATCGTTACCTCTTCTATTCACACCTCTCAAGATTCAACCCTTACCTAAACTCTACCCAAACATCTTATTTATCCCCTCCCCCATGTTCTAGAGATTATGGTCTCATCGAATGACCAATATACGATTCCTTTGAGTGGATTCAAGAGGTAATCCCCCCCTCTCTCTTTTCCTTTAATTTCCCTTCAATTTCAAGTTCTTTTCTTATATTTCTCCCCACCTATCCTCATCCACATGATAAGGTCACTATAATATATTATATATACTGTAATTGTAATTATTTGACCCAAGTTACCCATAATAAATGAATTATTACATTACATTGGCATGATCACAAGAGATCAAGTCTCGAAACAATGATTAGTTTAGTAGCCTTGGAAGTAATAGATGCATACATAAGTTTCACATTACATTGTGAATTATAAAAATAACAACATTGTGACACATTTTAACACACTCATATCCCTTATCCTATTTTTTTATGTTAATCGTAATATACTTCTAAGCAACCTAGGAAAAATAAAATATAGAAAGGTGTGGGCTTAGATGCACAGTAAGGAGAACAATATAGCGGAGACATTCATAAAGAAAAATAAGAATAAACATTTAAGGATATTTATGAGACTAAAAAATAGTCCTTTTATGCATAAACTTCATCATAATATGGAATGGATTAATCAAATTAATCCATTTACTTATTCACATGGATATTCTACTAGTTGAATTATCACATGAAATACCAATATCCAATTTCATAATGATGTAATGCATAATGTCAGACATCATAATGACATAGTCAAGGCCACATACCAAGACTAAAAATAAGATTTTGCCAAGGGCTTTTGTTGAGACACAAGGTTTTCTCATTAGACCTACTGATGCATCAAGGAGCTATAGCGGGCTCCACCCTTCACTTGCTAAGTCCAATGCATTCCTCATATGAAAAGGATTAAACATAACATAAACATTTGTATTAAAACTAGTATAAGAAATGTTAATTCTTTAACTATAAACCATGAATGGTATAAAAATAACACATCTATAGGAAACAATATCACAAAACCTTCTATACAATATAGAAGATTGTATCATAATAAATCAACATCAAACAAATGTAAAATCAATCAAAGGATGTTGACATAGATGAAATCAAAAATATTTGGGAGAAATAACTCTTTCTATTTAGAAATCATTTAAAAGTCACATAATTATAAAATAAAACATGTATCATGAAAATATTATTATAATATTTTAAGTGAAGCTTCGAAGGTGTTATAGCTATGGAAAATAGTCATACCCTCCATATAAGTTAAAAAACATTCTTACCTAAATTTTTCAAAAAGGACATAAAGTACTTTATTTGGAAATTGACAAAAATATTCCTTTCAAACCATTTTATAAAAAATAAAAACAGGGGTATAAATTATTAACCAATATTATAGGAAATAGTAAAATGGTTTTGAAATATATTATTAAGAAACACAGATGTTGATGATAAAAAATCCCTAGTAAATACTTTTGTAAAAACAACCTTAGATAATAAATAGATAGTAAAACTGACCCTAACCTTGTACTTTTTCTTATCCAAGGGTATGTTAACCACCTGTATAATAGTTAAATAATTTTACTTAAATTATACAATAACCACATACATAAATATGATATCATATATAATCTTCTAATATTTCTTTTTTAATAATATTTCAGTAGTATCATTGTTTTAGGTGTTAACTGATTCATTTTTACTTGATATCTTCTATTACATAAGTGTTATTTTTAATGGATAGGATGTATATGATTAATATACAGAATGATATTAAGTTTTTAAACATTTTTTTATCCTAAAATGAAATTTATTCTTGAATGGTTATGATTGGGAATGAATCTCATCACGTTCATGGAGACGGTGATCCGTACATACGCACGGGCAACATTATCATATTATTGATAGTGAAATTGTATGTAATTGGTTGTTATATTACATATAAAGAATCATTAACATGTTAAATTTATTATTTACATCAATTATACTCATTATTATACCCATCCAAATAATGAAGTGTTGAATAACAAACTACACCACGACATGGAGACGGTAAGCCGCACGTACGCACGTATGGTGACTTTGTCATTCATAGGATGGATAGAATAATGAATATAGTTGTACCATATTAATAACAAAATAACATTACGTAGAAGGTACTGTAGTTATTATTTTGGTATGGAAACAACAAATAAAGAGGAATTGGAAGAAGAAAAGAACTTTGAAAGAGGTGATGAAATTATTACCTCTTCTTCAGGTGCTTCCTTTTGATTTGAACAAAAGGGTTACGTAGGTATTCTTTCTGATCAAATTAAGACCTCTAGGTGGAATTTCGGATATTTGGGGGGATATTGGAGAAGGTTTGGGCTGAGGAAAACGGATTTTGAGGTGTGATTTTGAGAGAAGGGGGAGTACCATTTTATAAGAGAGGTGAGGGTCACTTTATGAAAAGCTTGAAATATTATTTTATTATAAAATAATTTCCGGTTTCTAATAACTAAAAACCGATTTATGTTGAAGATAAGGTGGGTATGGGTCGAAATTCTCCCAACCAATAGGTTTTAGATATGTTTAGGTCATCGTATTAACTTTATCGTTTAGATTTAACACTTAGTTAAATAGTCTAACTTTTACAATGTCTTCTTGTATTTTTATATTACATGGTTAATAAAAATTCTATATAAATACAAGATAAAATAAAGTGGTTAATTAATGACATATATATCATTATATAAGTCCTTTTCCCAAAACTTATATTTTTATAAATTTTATATCATTTAGTAATATAGTAATTGTTTTAAAAACTCATTTATGTCAAATTTGAAATTATTTGGTATTTTGTTTTTGTTAGTCATAAAAACTTTTTCACATCATAACAAATTATCTAATAAACCCTAACATGTCATATTATCCTAGAAAATTAGTTTAATTCATCAAAAGTCTCAATTTTAATTTAATTGGATATTTATAATATCAATTATTTTAATCTTTCATTAATAAGGTAATTATTGCATCATCATTATGTCATAAATAAATTTAATTATATAATGTCAAAAAATTATAAATAAAATACTAGGATGTAGGAAATATGATAAGATTTATAATTATTATTTATATTCAAATTTATCTTATGTATAACACTATATTAAAAAAATTATTTATTAAAATTTGAATTTTACACTTTTAACTCGTCTTTAAATAAAATATAATAAATATCCTAATATAATTAAAGTGGATAAAAAAGGATAATATTTTATTCCTAAGGACTATTTTAGTCGAAATACACTTAACCAATAGAATTTGGACATGTTTTAGGGTAATTATAATATCACTTTTACATTTAATTACCCTATTTACTTTTAACCATATTAAATAAAATTTAAAGGTTACTATTCACCAAAAATTATTTTCATATTATTGAGCCAAATTTTACACTCTCATTTCAACCATTTTCTCATATTTTTTAAATTCAATTCGCTGAAGAGGTAAAATTAAATTTTATGAAAATTTTAAAATGTGCCTAGAAAGTGGGTAAAAGACGTTAAAAAGTTCAATAAAATTTTATATATCGAATCTTATTATAAAAAGACTTTAATGAATTGAATTAGACATATATAGGTATTATGTATCTATTCTGACTTTAAAATAAATTTAAATAAATATTGGTTTTAAACAATAATGTAGTGTTTTCACTATTCATCAAAAATTGAATGTTTCAGAAAAATACCAAAATTTCACCCTAAGCTAATTTGGATATTCCGAATCCAAAATAAAAGTCCTATTTGAAAAATAAAATTTATAAAATTTCAAACGGTCAGTAATATTATTCATAACTATTTTTCAAATAGCTAGTTTGATTTGTCCTGATTTTTTAGAACTAGAATTTGCGTATAGTGCTAGTTATTGTATTATTCTAAAGGAAACATATCGTGGATGCTTGCGGTGTTACATTCTTCCATCCTTTAAATAATTTATTCCTTAAAATTTATAAAATATTAAAATATAAAAATATTTGGGTGGTTCTTCATCATATTTTCCACATGTTCCCACATTGCCTCTTTCATTTTATGGTTTCTCCATTGAACTTTCACCAGATGAGTCGTCTAGTTTCTCAGCACTTATTCTCTGATATCAAGAATCCTGATAGGCTCTTCACAATAAGACCGTTTGGGTTCCAATTCTATTTCATTGTAGGTGAGTACATGAATTTGGGGTCAGGCATGTATTTTCTCAACAGAGATATGTGGAATACATCATGATATTTGGAAAGACTTGGTGGTATTACCAGATGGTAAGCTACAACTCTAATTCGTTATAGAGTTTCTAAAGCTCCCATGTACCTGGGACATAATTTATCTTTCTTACTAAATCGTATGACACCCTTCCATGGAGATACAATCAAGAAAACATGATCACATAATTGAAATTTCAAATCCTTCATTGATTTATCAGCATAGCCCTTTTGCCTACATTGGGCAGCTTTGATGTGGGTTTCGATGATATTTACCTTTTCTATTGTTTCCTCAACAAGTTCTGGGCCTCCAAGTTTTATTTCACCAACATCAGCGCAACAAGTTGGTGTGTGTCATCTCTTTCTATATAACGCTTCATAAGGTTCCATCTGAATACTTAAAAGGAAGGTATTGTTATATGAAAATTCTACCAAATGTAAATATTGATCTTAAATACCTTGAAAGTCATGTTAGAATGATCTCAACATGTATTATAAGGTTTGAATAGTCCGTTCTAATTTTCCATCAGTTAGAGGGTGGTAGGCATTGCTCAAACAAAGTTTAGTATCTAGGTATTTTGAAAGACTTTTCCAGAATCTTGATGTAAAATTGGAATCGATATTGGAAAAAATCAATAGGGGTACACCATGAAGTCGTAAAACATCATTAATATATAGTTTTTTTTAATCGTTCAAGTGGTAAATCTTCACTTATAGAAATAAAATGTATTGACTTGGTAAGATGATCAACAATGACCCATATTTAATCATTCCTTCTACGAGTCTTCAGTAGCCCCATGACAAAGTCCATCGTAATATCATCCCATTTTCATGCTAGTATGGGAAGAGTTTGCATGACTCCTCCAAGATGTTGTCATACTGCATTAACCTATTAAAAACCCATACATATTGACACATAATCAATAATCTCCCATTTCATGTTGTCCCACCAAATATTTTCCTTAAAATCTCTATACATCTTAGTGCTACCGGGGTGTATAAAAAAATTGGAGCTTTGAGAATCATCCCACAATTCCATTATTATATCAGGTATATCAGGAATACAAAGCCTTTTCCCAAATTTCAAAATTCCATCTTCATATACGAATTCTATAAATCTCCCATCATTCACATCTTTAATTTTCTTTTGAAACTTTTCTTCATCAGTCTGAGAACATTTTATCCTTTCTAGTAAAGATGGATTGGCAACCGTTTAGAAAACTATTGATGTTTCACCTTCCATGATTATCCCCTTATCCATTTTTACTAGATCCATGTACATAGGATCACTTTCAACTCTCATCTTATTCAGAACTCCATGTTCCTTTCTACTCAATGCATCAGCCACCTTATTTTCCTTCCTCAGGTGGTAGTGTATAGTGAAATCATAATCTTTGAGTAGTTCAAGCCATAACCTTTGCCTCATGTTGAGTTTTTTCTGTGAGAAAATATACTTTAAACTCTTTTGATCAGTATATATCTCACATTTTTCACCATAGAGATAGTGTCTCTATATCTTCAAATAAAATATTACATTTGATAACTCCAGAGAAGGAGTAAGATAGTTTTGTTCATGAATTTTTATCTGTTGGGATGCATAGAAATAACTCTATCATTTTATATAAAGACACAACTAAGACCTTTCATTTAAGCATCACTATAAATAACAAACTCATTATTCCCTAATGGTAGAGTCAATATAGGATCATTGACTAATATTTTCTTTAATTATTCAAAATAGTCTTCACACACTTTTGTCCAAAAAAAATTAACCCCATTACATGTGAGTTGGTTACTGGGTTATCAAATCAGGAAAAAGTATGGACAAAGCACTGATAATAACCTACTAAACCAATAAAACAGAATACCTCAGTTATACTTGTTGGTTTTATCCATTATTGGATTCCCTTGGTCTTGGATAGATTGATAAAGATTCCATACTTAGATATAGTATGGCCAAGAAAAGAAATTTTCTAAAGCCAGAATTCACATTTTCTAAACTTCCCATATATTTGATTTCTTATGAGGGTTTTCAGAATAGTTTTCAAGTCATTTTCATGATCTTAGTAACCTTTTCATTATACCAAGATATCATCAATAAATAACACTAAAATTCATCAAGATATTCCTTGAAAAGTCTATTCATTAGATCCTGGAAAATAGATGGTGCATTAGTCAGTCCAAAAGGAATTACTGTAAACTCATAATGCCCATACCTAGTTCGAAATGCTATCTTGGGAATTTATTCCTTATTCACACAAAACTAATGATATCCATATAGAAGGTCAATATTGGAAAAATATTGATCTCTATGAAGTTGATCAAATAAATCATCAATGGGTGGTAGCAATACATGTTATTTATTTTTATAGAATTGATCTCCCAATGGTCAATTCACAACCTCATGGATCCATCTTTATTTTTAACAAAAATAATAGGGGCTTCTCATAGAGAAACACTAGGGATAATAAATCCTTTATTACTCAATTCCCCTATTTGTTTCTTTAGTTACAGTAATCCCAAAGTGGCCATCCTATAAGGGTTCTTCGATATGGGCCTTGAACCAGGAATTAAATCAATGGAAAACTCAATTTTTAATTCTAGAGGATGTCTAGATAAATCCTTCTGAAACACATCAAAGTATTCTTACACAATAGTTATATCATCTATTTGAACATTATTTTCCTCACCCATAGTTATTTCACTCCCTTCCTCCCCAATATTTGAATTTAGTAAAGCTACAGGGGGTGGATCAAGATAAGAATCAGATGGTATGTTTCTAATCTAAAGATAGGGTATTCCTTATCATCATCAACAAATGTTACCACCTTCTTCTTACAGCAAATTTCCGCATCATGGTCCAAAATCCAATACATACCATGGATTATATCATATTCAATCATGAGTGTGACGATGAGATCAGTAGATAAAGAATTTTTATATGACATAATGGTAACTAATTAACAAAACTATGTTGAAATGATACTTCCCTTAGAATATTTGACTAATAACTCCCTTGTTAAGTCAAATTGGAAATATCTAATTTTCTAATCAAACTGGGAAGATATGAAATAATGAGATGATCTAGAATCAAATAAAGCATTGTCTTAATTTGAGGAAACGAATAATGTACCTTCTACCATGCCATTTGGAACTTAAACCTATACAGTTGCGATCACATAAGCTTGGCCTTGCTCCCTTGGCCTTTTATGAGGTTTGTTTCTATAGAGATTAGAAAATTTATTTTTATAATTACCCATTTCTCTACAATTTTAGCATTCCACATTAACAACCTCTTTCTTTCCCTTGCAATCATGATCTTGGTGAACTTTTTCTCCACACTTCTAACAGACTACCATTCTCTTCAAGAAACTACCTAGGTGTTTCTTCCCACATTTATAGTAGGATGGAAATTCAAATTTTCCCTTCTTCCCATTATTTCCATTTTCATTGTGTTCATTATAACTCTTCATCTCTTACTTTTCTTTAAAGTCATAAGACATAGATAATTCCTTTTCTATCTTGATATCACATGAGACTATATCTTCGTATGATGAGAAGGATTATGAGACTAATTCTCAACTGAGAAATGGTTTTAAACCATAAAAATCAATCAATCTTACTCTTTGGGTTATGTATATAATCTGCTAAATGCCTTGAAAACCTTATAAAGTTAGCCTCATACATTGCGGCATTCTCATCGGCGTTTTTCATCTGACTTAGAATTTTTATTTCCATATCGGCTCAATGTTCATGAGGAAAGTATTTTTCTAATAAAATATATCTAAACTCCCTCCATTTAATATTTGATACTTCATCATCTTCCATTGTTTTTTGAATCAATGACCACCATTGATCTGCATCTCATGTGAGGTGATAAACTGCCTTGAAAACATTTTCCCTTTCACTACACCCCAAAGCATGAAATATTTTCTCTAAGGAACTTGTCCATTTCTCATCAAAAAATGCATTTGTAGTCTAATTGAATGTTTTTGGTTTTTTCTTCATGAATTTTTCTAACATTGATTCTCCACATTGGGTATCAGGGTGATCTACACTAGTAAGGTTATTATTCATAACCTAAGCGAGTTTTCCCAGTATGGTTATAAGTTGTTCAGAACTAGTTACATCACTAGCTTCACTATAATTATCTTGAGTAGGAGGTAAATACATACATTTATTACATGTGTTGATATGGTTTAGATTTCTTCCACTAGGCACCATTTCAAAATAATAGAATACACAATGTTAGTTTATGAATCGCAATACATAATTCCAAATTAGTAAAATACCTAACATTAATTGAGTTGTTTATGTATATCATCCATAGCCATAAATTGTTTTTCTTTGATGAAGTATATACTCATAAATCCTTCCTATTTTTTTTTGTAAATAAAATGTGAATTATCCTAATCATATCCCCCGAGAGTGTCGTAATCAAGAGTGCAGTATGGCCCACTGTCATGTACCAAGATACCCCGGGTCAAGTTCGAAACACCTTGTTGGAGTTTTCAATCCTATGTACATCTATGCCAAAGCTGTCTTGACCTTCTCATATCCATAAATGGATGTATTACTTAAAAAACTCACAAAAACTCCACATTACCAAAATTCTTGGAAGTTTTTCTTTACTAATCCTCAAATTCTATATTAGTGTAATGTTCTCTAATCATAGTTTTTATAAATCTAGTTTCTAATGTTTGTACTAAACTTCCTATGATACCAACTGTAATGCCCCGACCCTACTTACCCAGAGTCAGTGCATTATTGCATAACATTAGGATGATCGCAATATATCAAGTCTCAAAAAACTGATTAGATTAATAGCCTTGGAAGTACTAGATACATACATAAGTTACACATTACATTATGAAATGGAAAAAAACATTTTGACCCCTTTGAAAACACTCATATCCCTTAGCCTATTCCTGTAGGTTATTCTTAATATACGTCTTCACATCCTGGTAAAAATAAAACATAGAATGGGGTGAGCTCATATGCTCAGTAAGGATAACAATATAGTGGAAACTTTTATTAATAAGCATAAACATTTATGGAAATGTATGAGACTAAAACATAAGCCTTTTAAACATAATCTTCAGCATAATATGGCATAGATAAATCAATTAATTCCATTTACTTATTCATGTGGATATTCTACTAGTCGAATAATCACATGAAATATCAATAGCCAATTTCATAATGATAGAATGCATAATGTCAGACATCATAACCACATAGTCAAGGCCTTGTGCCAATACTACAATTAAGATTTTTTCATGGCCTTATGACAAGACTCTAGTTTGTATCATTAGACCAACCGATGCATCTAGGATCTATAGTTGTCTCCACCCATCACTTACTAAATCCAATGCATTCCTCATATGAAAAGGTTGAAACATAAAATAAACATTTGTATTAAAACTAGTATACATAATGTTAATTATTTAACCATAAACCCTGAATGGTATAAAAATAGAACATTTACATTCAATAATATCAAAAAAACTTAAATAAAATATGGAATATTATATCATAATAAATCAACTTCAAACAAGTGTAAAATCCATCAAAGGATGTTGACATAGATGAAGTCAAAACTATTTGAGAGAAATATCTCTTTCTATTTTGAAATTATTTAAAAATCACATAATTATAAAAGAAAACATTTATTATAAAAATATTCTTATAATCTTGTAAGGTAATAATCAAAGGTGTTATAACTACCGAAAACAATTGTACCTTCCGTATAGGTTAAAAAAAATTCTTACCTTAATTTATCAACAAGGTCAGAGAGCACCTTATTTGGAAAATGACGAAGAGATTCCATTCAAAACATTTTATAAAAAGTAAAACAAGGGTATAAATGACTTTATCCCATATTCATTAAAATATTAAAAATGTTTTGAAATGTATTTTTAAGAATAATGGATTTGAATTATAAAGAAGTACCAGTATATAATTTTGTAAAAACAACCTCGGATAATAAAGAGATTGTAAAATTAGCCCTTACCTTGTACTTATCCTTAGTTAGGGGTATGTTAACCTCCAATATAGTAGTTAAATAATTTTAATAATACTATAAAATAATAAAATATATAAATATGATATCATATATGATCTTGTAATATTTCTTTGTTAAAAATATTTCAGTAGTATCATTGTGTTGGGTGTTCAAAGATTCATTTTTCCTTAATATTTTTTGTTACGTAACTCATGTTTTTTATGGATAGAATGTATTTGATTGAAATATAGAATTAAATTAAGTTCTTAAAAATTATTCTTAATAATAAAATTACGATTATTATAGATCATAAAATGAAAATAATTCTTGAATGGTTATGATGGGGAATGAATCTCATCGTGTTTTTGGAGACTGTAATCCATACGTATGCACGATCGAAAATATCATTCAATTGATAGTGAAATTGTATGTAATTGGTTGGTATATTACATAGAAATAATTGTTAAAATTTTATATTTATTATACACATCAATTATACACATTATTATACCCATCCAAATAATGAAGTGTTGAATAACAAACTACATCACGACATTGAGAAAGTAAGTCATAAGTACACATGTATGGTGAATTTTTCATTAATAGGATTGATAGAATAATGAACATGGTTGTACCATATTTATAATAACATCATAGTATTTATAATTTATTGGATTTATTATTTTGGTATGGAAAGAAAAGATAAATAGGAAGTGGAAGAAGAAAATATTTTTGAAAGATGTAATGAAAGTATTACCTCTTCTTTGGGTGGATCCTTTTTATTTGAAAAAAAGAGATCCTTAGGTTTTCTTTCTGATAATATTAAGGCCTATAGGATGAATTGAGGGTATTTGGGAGGATATTTGATCAGGTTTTGGCTAAGAAAAATGTTTTTGGAGGTGTGATTTTGGGAGATAGGGAAGTACCATCTTATAAGAGAGGTGAGGGTCACTTTAGGAAATGATTGATTTTTTTTAGAAACCCTTTTTCGGTTTCTAATGGCTCAAAATGGATTTATTTTTAGGATAAGGTGGTTATGGGTCTAAATACTCTAAAAAACATGTTTTAGGAAAGTATATGTCCCCATATTAACCTTATCATTTAGATTTAACTCTTAGTTAAATAGTTTAACTTTTACAAAGTCTTCTTGTATTTTTATATTACATGGTTAATAAACATACAATAAAATGAAAAGTGAACCTCAAGTTGTTCTATGAAGATATATATATCATTATATAAGTCCTTTAGTGAATCCTTATATTTTTTTGAACATCATATCATTTTATAATATAGTATTTTTTTTAAAAACTCATTTATGTCAATTTTGGCACTATTTGGTATTTTGTCTTTATCAAAGTCATAAAAAATTTATCACTTAAAAATAAAAATATTTAATCAACACTAAAATGTCATATTAACCTATAAAATTAGTGTAATTTATAAAAAATTTCAATTTACATTTATTTGGATATTTATAATATCAATTATTTTAATCTTTCATTAATATGGTAATTACTCCATGATCATTGTTTCATAAATAAATTTAATTATTTAATGTCTAAAAAATTATAAACAAAATACCATGATGTAAGAAATATGTTTATATTTCCAATGAATATTTATAGTCGAATTTATCTTCTGTATAACCCTATATTAAAAAAATTAGTTATTAAAATTTGAATTTAGCACTTTTAACTCTTCTTTAAATAAAATTTAATAAATATCCTAATCTAATCGAAGTGCATAAAAAAGGATCATATTTTATTCCTAATGTTGATTTCGGTCGAAATAAACTTATCCAATAGAACTAGGACATGTGTTAGCGTAATTATAATATCATTTTCACCTTTAATTACCCTATTTACTTTTAACCATGGTAAATAAAATTCAAAAGTTACTATTCACAAAAAAAATTATTTTCATATTATTGAACCAAATTTTACTTAATTTTTTCAACCATGTCCCTTGTATTTTCTAAATTCAATTCATAGAAGTGGTAAAGTTATGTTTTATGAAAATTTGTAAATGTGCCTAGAAGGTGGGTAAGAGACGTTAAAAAGTTCAATACAATTTTAAATATCTAATTTTAATATAATATGACTTCAAAGAATTAAATTTTAATAATATAGATATTATGTATCGATTTTGAATTTAAAATAAATTTAAATAAAAAACTAATTATTGAAATAAATGTCAGTTTTAAATAATAACACAGTGTTTTCACTTTTCATCAAAAATTGAATGTTTTTAGAAAAATAACAAAAAATTCAACCTAAGATAATATTGATATTCTGAATAAAAAAACAAGGTCCAATTTGGAAAATAAAATTTAAAAAATTCAATATTACTATTCAGAACTACTTTTTAAACGGATAATTTGATTTGTTGTGATTTTCTAGAACTCGATGTTACGTATAGCACAAGCTATTATATTTTTCAAAGGGAAATGTACAATGAAAGCTTGGGGTGTTAGAGTAATGTTATGACACTAATGGCAGAATATATCATCCAACCCCCTTCTCCTCTTCTTTTTAATTTATAAATTAAAATGTTGTTCTTGAGGTGTTAATTTATCACCTTTAAGAATGATATGTTTTAATTTTCCTTTACCACCTTCAGATCTGGTCATGAAACCATTTTTATGTTTGAACTAGTAAATTTTATATTTATTATACCCTATTCAATGTTATGTAACTAACTTATTTACATATTAATAAATGATTAAACAAAACAAGTTCATTGTGGTAAAAAAACACCCGAATTAACACAAACGATAATCATTAAATTCTCATCTCATGATCCATTCTCATGTAAAATAAAATAATTATTTACAAGATCATTTCAAGTTCATTAATATCATAAATAACATATAATTACAATTCTGGATGTTTATCCACATTTTAAATGAACTTCCATTCATGAATACATGTGAACCGTTCAAGGAAACTATAAAATTGAATGATCCCAAACAATGAAATTGAACCACTTAACCCATCAAAAAATTCCAAGAATGAACTTAAAAAGGGTATAATAAATAAATTATTTATATAAGTTGATATGGACTTATTAATTACCAAACCTAATTTGTTTATTCAGATCATTAATAATATGGGAAGAAAACCTTTATACATAAGGTTATGGATCCTCTCCATTTCACCTTTATTCAAGAATGTCCTCTATGATATGCCATTTTATGTGTAATCCCTAATGATGGGGTATGATTTCACACCTACCTCATACTTCCCTCATGATGTATAAGTGAGACGTTATGTGTGGTGGTCTTGGCGGTTAGCCTTGGCTTGTGATACTACATGCAACAGTCTTGGCGGTTAGCCTTGGCTTGGGATACTATGGGAAACGGTCTTAGTGGTAGGCCTTGACTCATACTACTATCATGTTTTATGTTTCTACCATGTTTTAATGATTCCATGGTTATATGATCCCATGTTTATATGTTTTGATTCTATATGTTAAATTCTTTTTTATATCATCATGTCAAGCCTTCAATCCCATGTGTTGATGATTTGTTCTTATGGTTATTCCCATACTGGGATTTTAGAACATCCCTTTGTTCATTATATCCCCTGGTAATCATATGTACATTTTTTAGCACAATGTAATATAGGATCCCAATATAGATTTAAAGAAAAGTTTTTTTATAATGTTTGATTTTGTACCTAGTCTTCAAATACACTATACATTACGATCCTTGTCTTTTAATATGATGTATAATTATTCATAAAATCATGTAATGTATTATGTAAAAGGTTAGACTAACTATAGTTGGTAATAGGGTATGGTATAGTTTTTTTGGGGGGATTAGGAATAGAGAACATCAGTAAGAACATTAAGGATGGGATGAAGTATCAGAACATATCCCTAAATTTGGGTAAGTATAGAGTAAGTGGTTTATCATGAAAATACATACCTGTATAGATACAAACAGGTAGAGTTGGCTCTATAATTGATGTGACTATGAGTGAAAACTCCAAAATGGAGCTTTGGGCCTAACTCGGGATATCTTAGTACAAGAAAACGGGTCTTGCTGCACTATTGGATAGACACTCCTAAGGGATATGCCTTTGTAAATTCCCGAGCTTAGCAAAAACCATTATTGAGTGAATAAAAAATCCCATAAAAGTATAAGTTAAGAAATAGATCGAGGATAACCTAAATTTAAACATAAAGAATCACATTTTATGATATACTTATCATTTACAATTTTCTCCTTTTATGCTAAAAAGATTCTTTTTTAATGTCAATTACTATGTATTCAAGACCTCTTCTTGTATGTTATTTTTCATAGTTAATGGAGGGAAATAAAAGAACATGTTCTAACAACCAATGTGATAGGAAATGTTAATATTTCTTTAATGAAATGCCTAATATGATGGCAATGGGTGTTCAAAACATCATCACAATACTTTATCAGTTGGCTCAAGTAATGAATAATAAATTGAATCATGTGGAACTCTCTCTCCAATGAAAGAGAATGTTTTTGTAGAATCCTTCATGAGTAAAATGCCTCCCATGTTTATAGAATATTTTGATCCCCTACTCATGGAATAGTGAACTAACTCCATTAAAAAGATATTTTCAGTCCCCCAGTGCTCGGAAGAATAGAAAGTTGTACTAGACGGTGCTATATTCCTAAGTCTTTGGCCAAAGCAGTTGAAAGGAAAATCCATCTGAATAGATCAAAAAATAATAAATCAAGATAAGGATGATGACACAAGAGTGCGTCCTACTTTTTGAGATATTTAAGGACAAATATATTATAGTACACATTTAGTGTTCGTAGGATGGTAGTAATTTCTATGACTATCCTTATCTCTTTAGAGGCCCTGATGGGTTGCTATACTCTACTCTTGGTATGCGGATTTTATTCACTGTTATTGAGGTAAGGGCCTAGAGGGTCACACACAATAGTGTATTCATGAATCCTCCCTATTCAGTTGAATAGGTATATGGATATAGTGGGCCCCGACATGGGTTCTGAGCATTTTACAAGTTATTGATCACCAATAAATTAAATAAATTCATTATTATTCAAGTTATGAATAATTGAGATTGAATTTATTTAATTTATTTACAAGTTTAATAAATATAAGAAAAATATTAATCGAACAAAAATCATTGTAATATTTAATGTTCATTTAATATAAAGCGGGACAGCGAGTCGAGTTAAATGGCTCAGATTTTATAACGTAATATATTATATATCTATTACAAATATGTGATAAAATAATAAATAATATTGGCGCAATTTAGTTCTTCAAAATTATTTATTTCATGGGAATTGAAATAAATGGGGGTTGGGGAACCCAACCAGGTATTTTGGAATTCCACTATAAATAAGAGAAGACGCTCTCTACCTTGGTGTGTGATTTACTATTCATTCATTTGTATAGAATGAAAATTGAGAGCCTCTCTCTCCTCCTGCTTCCTAGAGAGAGAATATGATAATCCAAGAGTTTAGATCAAGTTCTTCCTCGAGAATCTAAGAGATCTTTATGTGGTGATCATCATGACATTGAAATCATCGTCAGATCGCCACGCTAGCACCTGGAATTCGATGATCGACGTTCAAGCAGATTTTTGGAGCATGTGTGGATGATCTAGAGGGATCCTTCTCTGAATCCCTCAATCGATTATCGCTATCGACAAGTTGCATTCGACCTCGGATTCGGATTTGAAATGGGTATGTTTTCATTTTAGTTTTATGCTTCTTATAATTTAGGCGATATCCTCAGACCTCTCTAGGGCTTAGATCATTGGTGATGACAAGTTTCGTCATCCCGCCGACGAAAATTTTAAAATCCCCAGCCCACCGGCTTCTACTGTGGGCCCCTTAACCTAACAGTACATAGTTTATAACTCCTCCATAATTAACATTTGTGGATTGAACCTCCCAAAAAATCTCATCATTCTTCCTTTAGTGGAGTTTGATACTATCATGGGCATGCATTGGATAAACTACTAGAAAATTACCCTATACAAACAGTTTGGAACCATTAGTATAGGCCTCCAAACTATTGGTGTAGCCTATACCAATGTTTTGGAGAACCGTTTCCATGTAAGCCATGAGGATAGGTCTATAGCAACGGTTTTGGGAAAACCATTGGTATAAAACTATACCAACGGTTTTCAAAACTTTTGGTATATATAATTCAAAAAATAATAATTTGTTTAGTTTTGATCCCAGCACCTCCTGTTTATTAATGAATAACCTAACCACTAACCTATCTTACTTTTTTGAACATATTTTCATAATTATATATATATATATGTATTTATGTATTTATTATCATAAGTACTTTAAATTTTGATTTATTTAATGTCCTCTGTAAGAAGATTCCATTGAAAATGCATGTACCTATACCAACGGATCTCAAAACCGTTAGTATATACCTATACCAATGGGTTTGAGAACCGTTGGTATAGGTTATTTGATTTTGGGACCTATACCAAAGGTTTTGGATAAACCGTTGGTATAGGGGGGACCTATACCAATAGTTTGGCCAAACCGTTGGTATAGGGACTCTATAATGTACCTATACCAACGATTTTGGCCAAACCATTTGTTAAGTCCATATAAGTGACCTATACCAACGGTTTTCCCAGAAATGTTGGTATAGATCATATTTCAAGTAGTGATATCTTTATACCAAGCCAATATCAACTTTTCGGAAAGAGAGATCTCCCTTTACATCCCAAAGCATCCTCTGATTCATTACAAGTGTAAGGAGAAAGAAGAATCTCCTTTATAATCATTGTATAAATTGTGTATTTTAATTCTTTATGATTAAGAATTTATAGCTCAAATGATTGAGTCAAAGGATAGAATCTTTCTTCGAAAAATTCCCATCGTGAGGGATTACACAGATGTATTCTCTAAAGAGTTTTCTTGTATATCTCTTAATAGAGAGGTTAATTTCTCTATTGATGTCATTCCTAGATCTATACCTATATCAAAGACAGCTTATTGAGTGGCCACTGTGGGGCTAGAAGATATAAATATGCAGTTACAGGACAATCTGGAGAAGGGTTTTATAGGCATTAGAGCTTCACCATGGGGTGTTCTAGTCCTCTTTATCATGAAGAAGTATGGATCAACATGCCTCTTCATTGATTATGGAAAGATCAATAAAATAATGATAAATAGAAATTATCCCCTTTCATAGATAGAACACTTGTTCGATCAGCTTTGGGGGGCCAGTTATTTCTCTAAGTTGGACCTTCTTTCAGTATATTGCTAATTAAATTTGTGGAAGTGTGATATTCCCAAGAATACCTTTCGAACGATGTATGGACACTATGATTTCATAGTGATTCCCTTCAAACTCATTAATACTCCAACAATTTTCATGCATTTATTGAATAGAGTCTTTAGAGATTACCTCAGAAATTTTTTTGTAGTCTTTATTGAAGATATTATGATATACTCCAGGAACAATGTGGAACATAAAGAGAATTTGAATACAATGATAAAAACATTGCGAAGAGAGAAGCTATATGAAAAGTATGTTAAATGTGAGTTCTAGATAGAGGAAGTATCATTCTTGGGGCATGTTATAACCATCAAAGGGATATAAATGGACCCTTCCAAGAAAAGGTAAATTGAAGAGTTTCCTAGGCCAACATCTGTAACAGAGATCCACAGATTTTTGGGTCTATTGGGGTAGTATCGATAATTTTTTAAAATCATTTCACGATTTTTAAACTCAATGACCAAGATTACACAAAAGTGAGTAATGTTTTTCTGGACTTGGTAATGTGAATATTGTTTTAAGGAGTTGAAAAACAGGCTTATCACTATGCCATTAATCACACTCCCAATAAGTAGAGAACTCTTTTTGGTGTACAATGATTCTTCAAATAAGGGATTAGGCTTTGTGATGATGAAAAATGGTAATTTCATAGCCTACGCCTCAAGGCATCTAAAAATCCATGAGCAAAACTATCCTACACATGTTTTGGAGTTGGCGGTTGTGATCTTTGCGTTAAAAATTTTGCAGTATTACCTATATGGAGAGAAGTGTGAGATATATACTTATCACAATAATCTCAAATATATATTCATACAAAAATAGATTAATATGTTTTGGAAACAGTGGATAGATCTCTTCAAGTATTATGACTGCTCAATCCACTACCATCCTGATATGGAAAACAAGGTGGTAGATGATCTAAGTAGAAAGGATCCTGCATCATTATAAATAATAAGAATTGAAAAGAATTTTCTCTTCTTAGATTTTTAGAGGATTTAAATGGGAATTTTTAAGGTAGGAACATCATCAATCATTTCTCGAATGATTTCCCAATCATCCCTCATGGAGAAAATAACGGATTATCAAAGAAAAGATGTGGAAATTCTAAAAAGGGTGGAAGCTATTGAAATGGGAAATCCTCTGAGTTCTTGATTGGTGAGGATGGAGTTATAAGATATGGGTTATGATTATGTGTTCCATCTGATCCAGAGATAAAGAAATAGCTTCTGAATGATTCATATAGCTCAACCTTCTCTATTCCCGCAGGGAGCACAGTGATGTATCGAGATCTCTGAGATAACCCTTGGTGGGACAATATGAAAATTGAAATTTTTAAATATACATCAAAGTGCCTAGTATGTCAGCAAGTGATGTATTAGAGGAAAAACTCTTAGGGGATGATGCAACAACTATCCATACCAACATGGAAGTGGGTGAACATCACCATGGACTTTTTCACTGGACTTCCAAGAACATCTATGGAAAATAATGTTATATGGGTCATTATGGATCACATTACGAAGACAACTCACTTTATCATGATTTGATAGGAATTCTCATTAGATCAACTTGCATAGATATATATCAAAGAAGTGTTAAGGCTGTATGGAGTTCCACTATCTATAGTATCAAATCAATATCAAAGATTCACCTCAATGTTCTGGAAAAGTATCCAATATACTCTTAGCAATAAACTAAACTTCAGTATGTCCTATTATCCCCAAAATGATGGCCAATCTAAGCTAACTTTTCAGAAACTGGAAGATATGTTGATAGCGTGTTCTTTGGAATTCAAAGGAGGATGGGAACAACATCTTCTACTGGTTGAATTTTCTTACAATAATAGTTTCTACTCGGGCATCTGAATGGCACCATACGAATCCCTCTATGGTAAAAGGTGAATAACACTAGTGTGTTGGGATGAAGTTAGTGAGCGTAAGCTATTAGGACCTGAAATGGTCAAAGAGATGGTGTAGAAGCTGAAAACTATTCATCAAAACATCAACGCATCCCAATGTATAAAAAAGAGTTTTGCATATATTCATCGATGAGACCTTGAGTTCAAAGTTGGAGACATGGTATTTCTATGCATATCTCCATGGAAGAAGGTCATGAGGTTTGGAAAGAAAGGGAAGTGTATTCCAAGATACATCAGCTCCTTAGAGATTCTTGATAATGTTGGGGATGTCGCCTATTGACCATAACTTACACCTTCCATGGCTAAAGTACATGATTTCTTCCATGTATACCTTTTAAAGAAGTACATACCAGATCATTCAGATGTACTCTCTTTAGAGGTGGTACAGTTCGGGGATGATCTTTCTTATGAGGAGTTTCCATTGAAGATCATGGATCGTGGATATAATTTTATTCATAACAAGAATACTTACCTAGTCAAATTACTATGTTGGGACCATATGTATAAAGAGAAAACATGTGAACTAGAGGAGTAAATAAAGGAAAAGTACATGTACCTGTTTATGTCCTAGAATACAAAATGAAAATTCGAGGTTGAAATTTTATTAGGGGTGAATAATGTAATGGAAAATGTTTTATAAATGGAAATTCCTTTCATATAATTATATCACATAATCACATGAATTCACAACATAATAAACTATTATGTGCTATGTGACCTTTAAACTTAAGTTTTTCACTTCTGGGATTTGAATTTTGAAAATCTGACATACACGATTGCGATTAGTGAGTTATTTGGAGTCTAATATGACCAAATTAATTTTTGGTGAGTAGTAACATAACCTTATGAATTTTAACATACCATAATAAATAGTAACCTTAACTCTGATAGTATATAAATAATATTCAAATGGAAGTATGATATACATATATTTGGGAATAAAAAAATAAATGTTTTAAAATTGTTGTTTTTGAGTAATTTGGGATTTTAATTAAAAATTAAATTTATCATATTTAGAAAATTATTTTTGAAAAATGGATGTCATTTTTAGATTATTCACATTGAATAATGGTTAGGGTTATTTTTTTTGAATTTTTCTAAAATACTTGAATTTTTTAGGAATAGTAAAATATGATAAATGCTAAATACATTAATTATGATGGCATCAGCTGATATGTGGATGGTGTAAGTCCATTATCTCGAACTCACATGGACACATTACTATTTTTTGTCAAGGAATCATCACTATTTCTTCTCTTCAGGGAAAATAATAAAATAAGTAATTAAATATTATGAAAATTCTCCTCTCCTCCACTATAAATACCACCCCTAATTACCGCTTCTATTCACACCTATCAAGCTTCATGCCTTATCTAAACTCTACCCAAACATCTTCCATATCCCCTCCCCCAAGTCCTAGAGATTATTTTCTCATCAAGAGACTAATACATGGTACCTTATGGAAGATTCAAGAGGAAATCCCCCTCTCTTTCCCTTTAATTTCCTTTCAATTTCAATTTAATTTCTTAAATCACTCCACACCTATCCTCATCCACATTGTATGGTAACTATAGTATCATACATATTCTTTAATTTTATGATACTAATGGTTGAATATATCATCCAACCCTATTCTCCTCTTTTGTTTATTTTATATATAAAATTTTGTTCTTGAGGTGTTAATTTATCACCTTCAAGAGCTGAATGTTTTCATTTTCCTTTACCATCATCAGATATGGTCATGAAACCATTTTTATGGTTGAACTAAGATAAGTTATATTTATAATAGCCTATTTAATGTTCTAGAACTAACTTATGTTCATATTACAAAATTATTAAACAAAACAATTTTGTTGTGGTTGAAAACCGCCCGAATTAACACAAATGATCATCATTAAATTCTTATCTAATGATCCATTATCATTGTATATAAACAAGTTATTTATAATATTATTTCAATTTATATAACATCATAAATACCATATTATTAAAATTTTGGATGTTTACCCTCGTTATAAATGAACTTCAATTCATGAATACAAGTGGACCGTTCAAGGAAACTATAAAAACTAATGTTCCCAAACAATGAAACTGAACCAATAAACCCATTAAAATTCCATGAATGAACTTAAAAATGTTATAATAAATAAATTAAATATATATTAGGTGTATTAATAATTAATTAATAAACCATATTTTTTTATTCAGGTCATTAATAACAAGGGAAGAACACCTTTGGACATATGGTAAGGGATCCTCTCCATTTCACCTTTATTCAAGAATGTCCTGTATTATATGACATTTAATGTGTAATAACTAAATATGTGGTATGATTTTTCACCTCCACCATACCCTTATCATGATTTATAAGTGATGTAAAACCCATTTCTATCTCATTCATCCCACTTTAAGTACACCTAATTCAATGTCAATAATCTGTGCGGAATTCTACCTGAATCTCCTTTATTACTTCAGGTTGCCTTATCTTTCTTTCTACCTAAATTATGTTATCTTATCTATTTATTTTAATCTTCTAAATTATGTTTACATGTTTAAAAATTCATTTATAAACACCCTTCATTCATTTTTCTTTCTGTGATATATAATTTTTTAAATGATTCCCTCCTCAATTCTTCATGGTAAGAAAACATGTTTTAAGGGAACTTCCTGAATTCTTACCCATTTTTAAGTTCACTCTTTATTTTATTTTAAGCCACAATTGTATTTAAAAAATCTGTTCTTTTTTATTATGAAACAAATATGGTTTCACTTCTTGTTTTGTATAATGTATTGTTCCCTTTTCTATTTTTAGGTCTCTATAGTATTTTCCTTAAAACCACTCAAAAATGTTTAAATGATAAAATTCCTTAAATACATTTCTTACATGTTGCCACTTCTACTTGAAATCATATCCCATGACACATTAATATATTTCCTTATAAATTTCCTAGTATATTTTAGTTCTATTCTTTCATGGAAAGTATTATGATACACTCATTTTTTAGGATTTACATCATGATTATGGAACCCAATCCTTTCCATAGGTAACGCTTATGCTCATATGTGATTTATTATGTGTGATTCATTTTGTGGAAAAAATATTCATGAAATGTTAATATGGATGTGCCCAGATTTCACTCCAATACATTGGATAAAGTTGAGTCTCATGATACGTTATGTGTGACGGTCTTGGCAGTTAGCATTGGCTTATGCTACTATGTGAAACGGTCTTAGCAGTTAGCCTTGGCTTATGGTACTATGAGAAATGGTCTTCACAGTTGTCCTGGACACATACTAAATTCATGTTTTATGTTTTTTTCACATTTCTATGATTCCATGTTTATATGATCCCATGTATATATGTTATGATTCTATATGTTAAATGCCGTTTTATATTGTCATGGCATGCCTTCTATCCCATGTGATAAAGCATTGTTCTTATGGTTATTACCTTACTGGGATTTTAGTTCATCCCTTTTTTCATGTTATCCCTAGGTAATCCTATACATATGTGTGAGAAAAATTTAATATAGGATCTCATTATGGAGTTTAAATAAAATGTTGTTTTTATAATGTTTGATTATGTACCTAGTCTTCCAAGACACTAGACATTACGATCCTTGGATTGTACTCTATTTTATAATTATGCATTAAATCATGTAATTTCTTATGTAAAAGGCTAGGGTATCTATAACTATTCCATTATTTCCATAAAACGAGTGATTTTCTCATGGAACTACTCATATCCTATATTACCCTAACCCACCAGAATTTACAAGAACACTTCTGTAGGAGTGTTCTCAGCAACATCTTCATGTCACCCAATTAGAATGCATCAAAATGGTGGTATATTCCTATGATTCCAAGAAAGATTCATAAAATAAATAACCTAAGGTTTCAACAAATTATATAAAATAAGGCCTTTCACTAGCCCTAACAACTCATCCCACATGCACTATTCCAATGAACATCATCACACCTACAATACTATAGTATATTATCTCTACCACATGTCATGGATAATGTGGGTAAACCAATATAAATAGACACAATTCCTAAATTAAAAATATTTTTAAAACCATTCCCTCACTTATAGTAGAACACATTCATCATTAGGGACACTTTTATCCTTAATGTTCATTACAAGTAACTTTTTTAACATATTCACAACTCATTATGACCAACATTTTAATTAATTCACACCCCTTGAACAAAAAAATCCTCTAACCATTCATTAACATTATTATTTTTTACTCATTTTCATCCTCTTTATTAGACACTATTTTATTAAATTTTCAATAAAGTAAAATGCATCCAACCATTCATGACTCACACACCTATCACATGTGTTCCTATAATGATGCATTCCACATATATCCTTAGGTTCCTATTATGATGCATGAATATACAACCCCGAGTTGTTGTGGCCACAAGAAAAATATCATAAAACAGTCACATCACACAACAAGTGCATCACCCAATGGTGAAATACCATTCAATCGTAACAACACACACCAAGAATGGCAATCCCACCTTGGGTGACTTGGGTTTTCCCTCTTACATAGGTTAGATCCTCCCAAGTATGAGCTCATTTCCAAGGCCTGCAACATCATAATACCCCACCTACCATCCCAAATAATAAAAGCACAAAAAATAAATCTACATTTGATTCCACTTTGTAACGTCCCTGACCTGGAATCTACTAATAATTTCCCTGATTTGGGTCACCACATGTCCTCAATTGAACCTCCCCATATGCTAGAGGATTACGACTATCAGTGAAGGTCAAATAAGCAACATTGGGATACTATAATCTCTTTATCATATTAAGCCACATTAGATAAAAAAATTAATAATTGGAACAACATGAATTAACCAATGAACATTCATAGCCAAACATCTCCCATAATAGTGTACAAACCACAAAACAACAATAATTATTCCATGTCATGCTAACAATGCCTCAAGGGAGAGAAAAACCAAAACAAATAAAAATAGTTGAATCCCCAAAATGGGTTCTCAATCTATGTCTGGATACTTAACCACACACATCCTCATCCCAACTCAACTCCCTATCCTAGGGCCATTCCCCATATCCTGACCTGAAGCCATGAAATATACTCAGGTACCCAATGTCATCCCATGAATTGTGTGAGTATAACTCAATAGTCCACAACCAATGGTGTCTACGAAATATCAATTCTAAACTGATAGTGAATGCAATTGATTAAATAACATAGAAGATAAAGAAAATAGAACATGGGTACTATTTGGTGAGAATGTTCACTTGGTCCATTTTTCATTCACTATTTCAATTCCCATTAGTTATAACTTCTTCAAAACTAAGTTCTTTTTAAAAAAAATTATGTACTAGGAATTTACTTTATTTAAAAAACGACGGAAGATGACAAATCACTAAGAATAAGGTGTTAAGTTTGATTCCTTATCTCACTAGAAAGAAAATGTATCATAGCCAATACATCACACTTACTTTGGGGCCTTAATCTATATAGTTTATTATAATGAAACTATTATGGGCATAGAGCCTCGGTATGAATCCCTAACTCATGAATTTTAGGGGTGGGGTTTAGATCCTCATTCCAACCCGACATGTGGGAGTAGATCCTCATGTTAATACCCCACATACTTCCAAGCCATGTTCATGTGATTATTTATTCATTTTTCACATATAACATATCATAAATCAAACATAATCTTAAACACATGACAATCACATTTCATTTAACACATATATCACCATAATGTGTGAGAACATTTAACATATTTAATAGTTTCCATATGTTAATTCATTTAACATATTCTAAAATTTCCATCATTAACATGTTTGGGGTGTTTATCAATTTCTACACATTATCTCATTTGGTATGTTTAAATATTTCCACACATTCACCAAAATGGATTAGTAAACTATCCCTATACATTATCCCCTTAACATATACATCAATTTTCATATGTTGTACCATTAAACACATTTTTCAACTAATAAGAATTTACCCATTTAACATATTTATCATTCTGTAACATTAACCCACTTATGAATATCATGTATATTTCATAAATCTCTTAGAAAAATTTCTTTATTATGTCCCACTCAATTCATGTAAATCCAAATGATCCCTTATGCCAATATCAACCACTATACACAACCATTATGGGTGAAAATAATAATTAAAACTAACATTTCACCACTTTTATCATATTATTCTATTTAATATTAGACAATTTCATGATTAACATTATCATGTAATATGTTCGAGAGTGTTGGTGCACCCCACGGATTCCCCTAAATCGGTCATGTCATCCTCAATGCATCCCATGGGGATCATGAGGGTTCAATTTCTTCATTTACCAAATCATTTTACCAAATCTTGTCAAAGGAACCAAAAAAAAGAATAATAGCTAGAAAATAACTATACATGAACAAATATATAACAAAACCATGGGATTTAACATGTAGACCACCTACTTACAAATGATGGCTACCTCCTCAACTGTTGATTTAGTTCTATATTTAGGCACCCCTTGAAGTCCCAATAAAAGGTCCACTGGAAAAATAGTGTTTTTAGGATTCATAAGAAGATGATAAAATCTACAATCCCAAATATGGAATGGAGAAGTAAGAGGAATATTAGTCTCACCCATATCTTTAATCAACAACCATCGGTGCTCCAAACGACTAATAATCAATGAAAACCCAAACTTAGGATGCTGGGGTCAATGATTTTATCCATAGGGTTTATATGTGAACAAATGATGGGTAAATCGGGTGAAAGTATAAAACTCAGGATAGGAAAACGTGTAAATGTTCAATTTTTAATGGGGCATATGGTTTGGACGCATGGTTTTCCAAAGAGTTAACAACCCATGTGCCAGCCACTATCCAAGAGGGTTGAGGTCACACGGTTACCTGGGAAGGCCCGAACAGTTTCACAAACCATGAAGCAACCATGAGAAATGCCACTGTCACAAACCACACAGTTTGGTTCCCCCTTTTAAAGGCTTTCACTAACCTTGCGACTGGGATAGAATGGCCCAATTTCCTTTTATTTCATTACTCGAACCCTTAGAACACTCCCTAACAATATCATAAATATAGTAACCATTTCATTAACCAAATTTATGAAATTCTAAATGAAAAAAATAAAAGAGTTCATCCCTTTAAGATGTTTGGGATCTTATTATGTGTGTGTGGGTCTTTATATTTATTTACATCAATATATTTATTTTATAATATTATTTAGTACTTATAAAAGATATAATTCATTAAAATGCATTATACACTACTAAATATCATGTTGTAGGGTGTAAATAAATTTTTATAGATTTATATATAATATATTTTATTAAATATAATTTATATATTGATAAATATGTATTTATACTTAATATAAAATAGATTTAGTATAAATTTTCAATAAACTAATTATAAAAGTTATATTAATTAGAAATTTAAGAATTATTATTGATTAATATGATTTTAATATAAATTTATTGGTATAAAAAATTATTAAATTTTGTAATATCTTCCTATAATATTAAAATAGGACTTGAACTTCTAATGACCATAAATTTTGATCTGGGTTTTCATTTGGCTTCACAAGATTTCTAATCAATTCATGGGAAGAGATATTCAAAATTTAGTATATGTGGTCATTATATCAAGTTTTTCATAATCAAAAAATACTACAAGTACACCAAAACTAATATTATAAATTTGATACACTAATTTTCATACATTTTATGAAATTTCATCTTCATTTAAGAGGGACTTATTTCCTTTTTTCTATAATGCCTAAATATATTTCTCAAATTGACATTCATATGGATATTATGTTGTTGAAATTTTACCATTTTTTATATTATAGTGTTATTTGAAAATAAATATATAAATATATATACACATTTACATATATTGAAATATATAAATTTAATTATATAAATAAAAATTTAAGCATATAAATAAATATTGTGTCAGTGTTTATATATATACATAAATATATATATATATCTCTATGTGTGAATTTATGTATCTTTATATGTGTTTTTATTTTAATTTATACATATATATATACTAAAATTTATATATATATATGTATGTACATATTTTTAGGTATATTTATTTATAATTTTATTTTTTTATAGATATTTATATGTATTTATATATTTTTATGTATTTTTTTATGTATTTAAATTAATGTATGTTTATTTATATTTATAAATGTTACCTGTATATAAATATATATATATATATATATTTATTTATATTATGTGGATATATATATTTATTTATATGTGTATATTTATAAGTTTATTTTTTTATGTTTGGGGCCAAATCCTCATTTTATTATTAAATCAATGTAAAGACCTCTTTTTGTCTTGGAAGAGGGAGACCCATTACATATCCCGAAGGCCCGTGGGCATGAAAGCCCAAATTCAAGGCTCGAAAGCCCTTTTTTCCCAAAGAGCCCCTCGTTGAATAGTATTGTAATAGTACTCTGGATGCTATAGTGCTTCCTACAGTCTCATCACCGCTACATTTCTTTCACCGCTACAGTGTCACCACTGCTACTATATTTTGGAATTTCATCCCTGCCCGAAATCAATCCTGGGTCTTATGGATGTCAACAAGGATCCTTTACCACTTGGGTCCAGGCTCGTTGTAATATGTTTGTGTGTATATATCTCTCTCTCTATATGTGTATTTATATATATTTATAAAAATCAATATCTATTCTAAATCTAGGTAGTCTCCTACACACGAGTCACTTCCTCCGTAGCTCTCTACCAATTTCTTCATTTCCGTGCGACAAAAATTAAACCCTTTGTCTTCCCTCTACGAGTCAACATTTCCATATCTCAAAACTAGGGTTTATACATCCTCTCAAATACATCTATCGTGCATCTGATTCCCTAATCTTCTTCAGCCATCACCATTTACTCCATCGTCTACCAAAATCCAGTTTTCCATAAATCATGATCCCTAGGAGCTTCGATTCCTCCACTACTCTCAACCTATTTCAGCATTTCTGTGTGACTAAAATGGGTCTAACGCATTCCCTCTACCACTCTACATTTCAATCTCGCTAAACTAGGGTTCATACATCCTCTCATATCCACCTTCCGCACATTTGATTCCTTCATCTACTTTGGCCATCAGTGTCTACGCCATCTTCTCCCAGTGTCCAGTTTTACCTAATTCTCAATCCCTGCAACTGTCACTATGACTACTACTATAGTTGTGCCAACATACATATACTCTATCAAACACCTATTTCTAGTTTTTTTAAAGTCAACTCCTGTATCGTTGATTCACACAACTGTTAAGTCTTGACCCTCCATATTAACATATATGTACTATACATCTCTACATTCGGGTTGTCGGTGGAGGTCAATATCATTTATCTACATTCAATCTCTTTTTAAATCAAAACTCCATATAACTTGACATTACGGTCACCTGGTCGTTCAGTTCTCCTTTTTAGATTCATTTAAATATCTACAATCGTGAGTCCCTTACCATCGACAATAGTTTACTCACAAAACCTACAGATTTAGACTTGGTCCCCAGGTATGTCATCATCATGTCGTTGAATTTACTACCTGGGGTCCATCTTGATTAATTTGTAGTTAAACACCTAGTAGTGGTAGAATATTACTGTAGTTATCCTATTCTGATACTCCATCTACCCCTACCATTCATATGCTTAGCATTTTTTGTTCAACTATCACTCTTACGAGAGTTTATATTCCTTTCCTCATTGCATCAAGGTTTGATACTTAGTTGGATAATTTTATCCTATTACATTCAATCTACAATTCTTCCAATGTCATTTCTATTAATTAAAGACAGATTCCATTCAGTTCATTATAAGTGTCATTTATTACCTGCACTGTGTACTAAATAAAGTGGTTTATAAGATACATTATATGTAACATATTTTGGTACTGTATTACATTATTTTGTTCAACTACATGACAATTAAATAAAACAATACACATTACAAGAATTAATTCACCATCGACATGTAAAGATACCAGGTTTCAAAAAAGACTGCTCATGCAACAATGAAAAATAGGTTCACTTACTTTTATTCTATTAACCTTATTATTGTATGGTTATTTATTCATATACATTATAATATATTAAATATATTGATGCTATCAAAGGTTCATGATCTCTTGTACATATTAATGAAACTGAAAATATAAGACCCACATAAAGTACACAAATAAGAGAATGAGCCCCATTATCACCTATAACCACTGGTGGTATGTTCATTTTATAATGTCTATTTCATTTATTTTACTTAAATTATGAAAAATATTAATGATACATGATCAATTACTATTGAATATTATTCTACAGATGAACTTCTAACACCAACTAACAACATGAAAATACTAACACACATTCCATTATCACTATTATCCATAAATGATTATTTTCCTTTAATATTATCATAAATATTAGGTTCAATCGATAATGAAAAACAAATTACTATATATTGGAATTATTGATCATCTCTCTATTTTACAGTCTACCAACAATCTTTTAATTTTTCAACCTTATCTTTTGGAACAAACAATAAAAGAAAATGACACATTACTATGATAAGACATAGTCTTTCATTCTATAAGAATTTTTTCATTATACTAATAATCATTGTGGTTAATATCTTAGCCTTATATTTAACAAAAAAATTATCTTCTTTAATATTTCAAGGTATGACTAAAAAACCTCGTAGGAATATGAACTCAAGCATTGCCTCATCGTCACTGTAAGAACATAACAGAACACAATTTTTTGTCCATCGCATCAATTTTAATTCTTATGCATATGACTACTATAATAAACAATTCACATTATAATAATTCTGAAAACTACAATTCATTTTTAACCACAGGTACAAATGTGATCAGTCAACAAAAATATCACAGTTTACTTGTATATATGACTATATGTATATACATACAATATATATTATTTCATATTATTGTAAAATTTGATTTTTTTCATGAAAATCTACTTATAAGTATACAGGTGCAACCCATCTGCCAAAAGATACAAATTCAATAAATCATATATTGATAGAAAGAATTGTTAAAAGATTTTCTAACATAGATCATGGAACCAATATTATTGGTATCTGAAGTTACGCATTGCATTTTCCTAAATATAATGTTTACATACTTTATTAATATTAAGAAATACATGACATTAACACATATGGTAATAATTCCCTATGAAAATGAAACTCTACAAATTCATTCTATAGAACACACTAGTTAGTTTATCTTCACTATTATATTACTCCATGTAAATGTATAAATGGTCATGAGAGTTCTCATACTTTTCTATATAATATGACATGTCTATTCATTGTACTATGTAAACATGATCATGACAGTTCTCATTATTTTCAAAATAAGATGACAAAATTTTTTCATTTTTTTTCAACAACATATTTACATATTGGAGATCTTATTAAAATCTTTGAGTACTGTAGTTCAAAATTTTTCCTTGAAGAAAGGAATAAAAAAATTAGAAACAGATATATCACATGTTTCTCTTTATGCTTCTCTCGTGGAAATATTGATTTACAGTTACTGTATGCATGTACACAATACCTTAGAACATTACTTTTCAACAATACATCTACATAATCAAGAACATTCCAAGACCACATGTACATTTACAACACAATGTTTTCATTCACATCAATGGGAAGGAAAGTGGAAAATTCTATTAATAGTGGTGGCTCGCTAAATATATTTTCATTAAATGGACAAAAATACCATTGAATTGGATGTTTATGTCCTCCCTATAGAAAACCACCAATTTTTTCACAGATATATGTATATGACACTAAAAATAGAGCACAAAATAGAATTAAACTGTTAAGGTACCTTTTATATTGACTAATACAAGATTCTTTAAATCTTTGTTTTTTTCATTTTTATTAAAATAACATTTATATACAGTGTCAATGACACCAATAAAAATTCTAATAATGATTTATATTTTGTTGATAAACATAAAGTAGTGATTCATGAGAAGAACACTTTATCACGTCAATTCATAAGTGCAATGGATGTTCTTGAGAGTCATGGTGTTTCAAATTTAAAGCTACACCTACTTAAAAATAAGGAAGGGATGTGGAAACCTATAACTTACCAACTGTATCTGAGATTGCAATGATCATTGTCGGTGACATTGAAGATCTAAATCATGAGATAGATATCATCATTCAAATAAAAACTGTTGAATTGCAATGAATTGATGTTCTTAACCCGTTTTACCTTCCTCTGAAATATCCATTTATTTTCATGGGTGGAGAAGATGGATATGTTGACAATATATTACATTGTGAAACATCCATCACTACAAGTACTACACTCTAAAAAGTAACAATGAGAGAGTATTTTTCTTTTCACTTACAATACAGTCACAAAGATGCATCGACTCAACTTTATTCTAGAATGCTTCTTCAACAGTTTATTATAGATGTATATACAATGATTGAGTCTCAAAGTCAATATTTTATTTAGTTTAATCAAATGTACTTGAGGGATAAACTATACAATGGGTTGAAAGATGCGTTTTGTAGAGGTGACTGAGATCGGTCTTCATGTGGGAAGCATATTATTTTACCTTATACATTTACTGGTGGTCCAAGATATATGATTCAAAATCACCAAGATGCTACGTCAATTTGTAACTAGGAAGGGTATCCATATTTGTTTCTAACATTTACATGTAATCCTATCTATCCTGAAATTTCAATATTTTTTAGAGTGAACTACATTATCCCATTAGACTTCCCTCAAATAATGCCTCAAATTTTCAATATTAAGCTAGAATATCTCATGAAAGATTTATGAGAGGGATGCTTCATTGGAAAGTCTTGAAAAGGTATTGTACATTATTCCGTCAATTATTTATGTTTTCATTGATGATTGATATTCATTCTTGTAACTTTTTTTAATTTAATTTAATGGGTCAATTGTAGTTGTGCATATTATATAGTTTCAGAGAAAAGGGTTTTCACATGTTCACATTCTATTATTTCTTTTTCATGAAGACAATGTAATCACATCAACAGATATAAATAGAATAGTTTTAAATAAAATTCCAAAAAAGGTACCTTCACAAAACTTCATGTGGCAGTCGCAAATTATATGATCCATGGCCCTTATGGTGACTCTAATCACTACTTACCTTGTTTGTAGAATGTAAAATGATGAATTTTTTCAACAAAACTATTTGCTACACATACAAAAATTGATGATGATAGTTATGTAATATATCAGATAAGAAATTCAGGAAGTAAAGTCGTTATGAATGGAATTTAATTGGATAATAGGTTTGTCTTCCAATATAATTTGGTTTTTGTTGCTAAAGTATCCGGCTCAATTAAATGTTGAGATTTTCAATCAGTAATCTTCCATCAAATAACTTTTTAAATATATAATAAATGGTCATGATCATGTAACACCATCACTATATGATAATAATAGAAGAAAATATTTTGAAAACAGTGTAGAAAACATTAAAATGTATTATGACCACTGGTACATCTCACCTTATGAAGCTTCATAGAGGATATTCTCTTATGATATCCATTACAGATAACCTCCAGTTGATAAGCTTCATTTTCATATACCTTGACAGAACACTATCACCTACAAAGATAGTGAAAATATTGAGTACATATTGAATAGGATCAACATATCCAATACCATGTTTACAACTTACTTCAATGAAAATTTGATGTGCACAGAAGCCAGGAGTCTTACATATGTAGAATTCTCAAAAATACATGTCTTCAACACTCATGATAAAAATATGGTATCCATGCAAACACAGATTCTGTATTAGAAGATTGTAACATGTACCACATACATCTAGAGAAATGTATTATCTTTAGATACTACTTACAAAGTTCAGAGGTCTGACATCATATTATTCTATTAGAAGAGTAAACAATAGCACTCATCAAACATTCAGATAGGCATGTTCATCTTTTGGAAAATTAGCTGATGATCATGAATTTAGTGAAGCACTAAAAGAAGTATCGGCCTGGGACATGGGACTTTCTCTTCGAACACTTTTTCCAGTATGTTATTTTCAAATACCATCTCTTAACTAGACATTGTATGGCATGAAGCATGGAACATCCTAGCTGAAGATATTCTATACGGTGAGAGACAAATGTTGAAAAAACCAGGTACATTTATTTACAATGTCTGTGAGTTTATTAGTCATATTTTTATAGTTTTTACCATTACCATTATTTACAAGATATTACTTATATTGTTAATGTTATCTTTCATATACAAACTTCTAATTATAAGAAAAACTTAATGCACACTGCATAGGTTAAATATCTATGTAATAAGTATAGAGTGAATGAGTGACAAAAGAAAAACATGGACTCTTTTCTTTCTTACTTCTTCTATATATTATTAATATTTCCTATCAAGACATACTTTCACCCAGGAATACCACTGTTTGTTGAATTTATCATATCAATTTAGTTTTTTGTGTTGCTTAATGTACTCATTTAATTATTCTAGGCAACATTAAAAATAGAGGACATTTATTAATGTATTTTTTTGGTAAGAGTTTTTTCCTCTATTGTAGATTTGACACTCACATATCATCAAAGTAAAAAGTATGTTCTGATTGAAATAGACAACATTCTCTACAGAAATGGTAGATCACTATTATGTTACCTTCCCATTCCAGTTCCAAATAGTTCAAATGATACTCCACCAAATCAGTTGATTGTATAAGAACATAATTATAATATGAAAAAACTTCATGCTGAGTACAAAAAATTATATATTAGGCTGACTATTAAACAAAAAATAGTGCTGAAAATAATTATTTCATTGTTTTCTATTGCTGTGGGGGTATTTTTTTTCTATCATGGATTTAGAGGCACCGATAAGACTTTTATTTGGAGTTTCTTAACATTTCTTCTAAGATCCTAAGGTAAAATTGTTCTGGATGTTGTTTCAAGTGGAATTGTGTCATTAAACCCACTAGGTGGAAGGACAACCAATTCAAAATTTTGAATTCCACTATCTATTAAAAAGAAGTCTATTTGTAGTATTCAGCAAGGCAGTGATGTTGCAGAAATTCTACAGTCAACATAATTGATTTACTGGGATGAGGCTATAATGATTCATAAACACTATTTCGAAGATCTAGATCATACACTTAGAGATATATAGTTAGTAAAGAATGAAAACACTTCAAACATACCATTCGGTGGTCTACCAGAAGTATTGGGTAGAAATTTTAGACAGATACTTCCTATAATAACTTGTTGTAAAAGAAGTGATATTGTTTATTCCTGTATAAAATCATCATATATATGGAAATACTGTCAGGTTCTAACATTGATAGAAAACATGAGGATGAATTCAGGTGAAACCAAGGATGGTTCAAATGAAGTTCTAGAGCTGGATAGGTGGACTTTGGAGATCGATGAAGGTGAAAATGGTGAACTCAATGATGGTGAAGTATTCATTCAAATTCCATCAAGATATCTTCCTAACACTGAACATTATTCTCCAATGACTACAGTGGTTGAGTTTATATAACCTAATATCAATCAGAACTATGGAGATGCTTCTTATTTGAGAGGTCTTGCTATATTATCACAAACCTGTAAAGATGTTCTTGAAAAAAATGACTACATGTTAACTCTAAGTACTTCTTAAAGAAAATATTACTTCATATCTTATTCTACTTTTAATGTGAGTTATGATAGGGATAGACCTGAAAACATATATACAACTGACTTTTTAAATGGTAACAATGTCTCCGGTTTACCTTCACACAAAATTACTTGGAATATCGATGTACCCATTAATTTAATTGAAATGTGGACCAATACAAGGGTTTATGAAATGGTACCCCCATGATTGTTACACACTTTGGTGACCATGTCATTGGAGCAAACATTTTAGCTGGTTGTCACTCAGGGTATCTAGATTTTATTCCAAGATTAAATATGACACACAGTGAAAACAAATGGCCTTTCAAATTACAAATAAGGCAATATCCTTTCATAGTATCATATTCCATGACTATTAATAAAATTCAAGGACATTACCTTTCATGTGTTTCATTATATCTTCTAAATCATGTGTTCTATCATGGGAAACTATATGTTTTCATTTCTAAGGTGACATCACAAAGGGGTTTTAAAATATTTGTTGATGATAAATATTACCCAGCCTCTGACTGCACATAAAACATTGTATACATGTAAATTTTGTATAACCCTTCTTAGGTATATTTTCATTTATTATAATAAAATATTTCCAATACCATTCCTTGTTGAAGAAACATAGATATAAATGACTTTGATAAATACTTATTATGTTATAATTATAAACTAATTGAAAACATATAGAACTAAATAAATGTCATGATCAATAACTCATTTGAATGAGATTACCTTTGATGATGATTCAACACACAAGATGCAAGTCTGTGTATTGAATATGTGGTTCAAGTCATCAAGAAAGTATGACGTTGCAATTGGTGATTTGATCCTTGGTGATGAACAAGTATGTTAACCTTGTTAAAGTTTAAATATTACTCACATAATTTTTTTACTATATACTACTTTTATTACAATACAGTCTTCCATAGCTATTTTCATGTCATATTTGTTTTTAAAAAATTTTAGTCACTGCTATAAAGTAACTAATGTAGGGGACAAAAATTTAACATACTATTACAAACCATCAAAAAATCATTAAGTAAAAACCAATCTTGTGTGAAGGTTTCTTCTACACTATAATTTTTTTTTCAAATTGCCCCTAATCAAGGCAGCTATTTGGGTACAAGACATTCTTTCCAACTATTCTTCACTTCAAGAACTTATGTTCGACCATCTAATGTTTAACTACCAATATTCAGTTTTGAATTCACTTATTTTGATGACATTGTTTATAAAAATGATCCAAAATAATAATTAATTATAACATTATAATTAAATAACATTATGTGACATTCTATTGTTATTAAACTTGTGATTAATGCTTGTTTTCAAACCATAAATTCTTCTTAGTACTTAGTTTGGTTATTTACTCGCACTTTTTTTAGTCTATAAGTTGATAATACCTTCATAAAGTTCTACTTTTTTGATATGGTTTTCCTAATTTTTTTAAAAAAATTAGAGATTATTGGACATCTACGACATTTATTCCAAATGCAGTCTATTGGGACTACCAACCAAAAGATCCAAATTGTTTTAGAGGATGAGAGGTTAAAAATATTATCTACTAAATTCATTTGAAAATAATATTACAATTAACAGTATAATTTCTATAATTTCTTATAGAGGCTTACGAATTACCTATAGCTTTTGGTGAGAGTTCACCAGGATTATGACACAGTACTTGAATAACATAAATGACTCCTCCATGGTACTTATCTTGAAACTGGTCAGAGAAATGATATTGAACTGTAAAAATTCTACCAACATACTACCACTTCCCTATTAATCTTTACTATTTTGATGACATATTCATCAGTTAACAATAATATACTTTTCAAAAAATTCATTCAGCAATTGTTATTATCACAACTACAATAATTTCATCGAAAATACTAATCAATCTGGACATTTGAATAGTCCATAACTTCCAAAATAAGTATAAAGTCCCCTATTATCACTTATGGATCTTTTATGATTCAATAAATGTAAAACATGCATGAATTCTCCATAAACTATTTTTTATGCTACATATTATGCATTTTTCAAGTTTGGGTTGACCAATCACTCAGAATTACACAGTCCACCGTCAACAGATTAAAATATTTCTATTATACTTTAGCTTTATTAGAATAACAAAAACAATTTAAGATGTTAAAAAGTGTCTTGAGGTATGTAATATATTGTGAATTTTTATTTTCATTATGTAATATTCACTACTGCACAATAAAGTCATATTGTACTTTATATATTAATATCATTAACTATTTCATAGTTGACATAGTGTTTGATTTCCAGTACTATACACCATTTTCAAAGAACCCATTACTAGTTTATTGAATCATGCAACTCTTTCATTAAGAATGTACAAACTACATATGCCAGCATATCATGCTAGAATTACAAAATATCCCTAGTCTACACTACTATGTGGTTTTCATATTCTGTACTTCTTTAGTTTTCATTATTACATCATTATTTTCTTAATACCCAACTACAACATGTATTGATATTAAATCAATGACTTTTCTAATATATATAGAGTTCAACTATATGTGAAATATCACAAAGACTCATTCCCAGTCATTCTCTTCTATAATCTGGTCATCCAATTTTAAGAAAAAAAACTACCCAACTCAGAGATACATTGATAGATGTCAGATTTCTTTACTGTTTTTAATTAAAATATTCATGGAATTTTTGTTTTATTAAACTAAAACAACTGCTCATTTACAAATCAGGATGATGATGAATTTGTTTTTCCATCATAGATAAATGTTTTGAAATAAAAAAAGGTTTTTCTATCAATAGATGTTTTAAGTTACAACACACAAAATTGATACTATTCATCAGAATAGATCACATATAAAGTTTTTTTGATCAATGATAATGAAAATTTTATCACCAATTTTCATCAAAGGTTTGAGAACTATCAGGTATTTATAAATTTCAATTTCATCATTTCCCTGATTAACCTTATACATTTCGCATAACATCAGTTATTTTTAACCTTATTATATAGCTTCACTACTGCACTGAATCTTCACATGTAAGTATGAACATTGACCAATAACAGGTAATACATACTTAACATTTCTATTTAAATTTATTATAAGACATATACCACATTAATGTACATTTCATTTTAAATCTCTCTTCTAGGAACCTCATAGATAAGGGTATCTAGGAGCATGCTGCAAAAGTGACAGTGGATTTAATATAACAAATACAAATGTATCATGTACTCAGGTACATTGTTTGTTCTATAATTTTTTTTTTATTTTCATTACATCATTCGAATAATCAATATATATTACTTCCAGTTCCATTTAATTTACGATAAAAATTGTAACCCAAACTAAAAATAGTTCTTCTCAACTACCACTTCTTAAAAATCATTATTCTGCTATAATTAATTCAATTCTCAAAAATTTGTGAAACCATTTGGTTGAAGTCATTTATTCTTGTATAAATATCTATTGACTGAGTTTGATGCTCATGATGCTGATGAAATGGTATAACAAACAGATACAGTATCAACAAGCCTTGAAATGAATTGAATCCCTGTTTAGATCAACACATAAACAAGATGACTGAGAAAATTTATTGATATTAATAAAAACTTCTTCAAGGTATCTTAAAACCAATATTGAACTGCTATTTTAAATTTACCATATCAATTTTTTATTCAACTACTAACCACACTGTTAATAAAGTATACATGTTACCGGTTATTACTCAAAATATGCACACTTATCCTTTCTATTTAGTAAAGGCATTATAGTGTAAAATATTAATAGGTTATTTTTTATTAGTGATGTTATACATCTTTAGGCTAAAGAATTATAGGAAACATCCTTGACGAAGTCATTGTTTTATGAAAAATACATTCACACTGATGGAAGGATTCAAGAAAGATAGATGAAGCATTATATGTCTGTCCTACCTGCACAATATATGTAGTTCACTACTGTAGTTTCTATGTCAGCTTCCACAATTTCTTTAAAAAAAATACTAATGGGTAAAATTTTTGTTAGGTTTCTTATGTTTCAAAACAAATTATTTTATGTTAGAGTTATAATTTCAATTAAACTTTTATTTTGAAAATGACTACCATAAGTTTTTCTTTTTTTATGACTTTATTCTTGGTTTCTATGAAATTAAATTGAGAATTGTGTATATTATTCTGTATATTCACACATTCTTTCATAAATGCTTCTGTCATTAATGATACATAAAATTTCACTTCTACACATTAATAGAGAAAAAATTTGATTCTATCTATTTAATTTCCTCTGTTTCATCTATGTTTGTAACTTCTGCCTCCCATATTCTATAATGTTCAATCTTTTTTATCATTAGTATTCTATCAATTGCCTTCCATCATGAGCAACATTTGTCAGAAACACCCCACTCACATCATTATCATCGTTTTACTATAAACCTGATTTTCAGTAGAACACATTAAACATTTTTAGATCAATGATGTATATCTAGTTGATTTGAACTACAACATATTAGTCATGTGCATTTGAACGAGTGGAATACTAGTTAAATATAATTATATGTACTTATGGGTATATATAATTAGATTTAATTTTTTAAATATTTTTCTATATAAATATTTATGTAAATTTATTTTTATTTATTTATTTTAGAAATATATACATATATATATATATATATATATTTCTTTGTATTTATATATATTTAAATATATTATATTTATGGACATAATTATATTTAATTATTTATATTTTAATTTATACTTATCAATTTATATGTATTTATATTTACATTTATTTAAATATTTATTATTGATTAATAGGGATCTATCAGGAGTTATCCTCTTGAGAGAGTCAGAAACTATGGTTTCTATTTTAGGGATCTGATGGTGGCATTTACCTCTACTGTGTAACCTGGTTGTAGCATTAGGTGTGGCAGAAGGAATTGGAAGTGTCTGGACTCGACATAGATTGGTTCAATGGTTCATCGACTAGTAATAACTATCCTCGGTGCTAATGTATGTTTGAGGTAGCATTGGAGATGTCCTTGCATCGTTTGGGATTATGTAGGCTGCAACATCTGTGGTCTATGGTGACGTAGGTGTCACAACATTAGGATTCACAGTGATGGAGTATATGGTTTTACGACGATGAAATCTCAACATCTTTAAGGGCATCTTTTGGTGATGGAGTCCATATTTCTATCAAAGAAGAAGGTGGCGATGGTGTCATTGATGAAATTTGCTGATGTTGGTGCTCATAGAGGTATTTATTTGGAAGGCCCTGGTGGTTCTATCCCCTCCCTATCTTTTTGCGGGTTTGTGAAAATATGTTTTACATCTAATGTAGGCAATCATTATTATGGTGATGATGCTGATGTGGGGTGGTGAAATTTTGTTACTAATGGCAGTGTGTCCTTGATTTCTGTGGCGTTGTCCTCAGTATCATGAGAATCTAACTCCATGGTGGTCCATGGTCAGTGGTGAGGCTTTTTTTCTAGGGTGGTGAATATGAGGGGGACACTCCCAAATTTTCGAGTCATCTATTGAGGATTCTTTTTTCAGAAAAGTGAATGAGTCTCCTGCGGTGGGAAGGCAAGGCAGTGGAAGCATCCGACAGGGAGAGAAAATTCAAGGGTTGATGAACCAACCCTTAACATTGAAAAATCTATTTTCATTATAAATGGATTAAAATCCAATAATTTTGCATGGGTGTCATATTTTTTGTGATCCTCCAGATTTATTCGGATTGAGTGATAAGGGAGAATGGATTCCTTTCTATTGTGGATGTAGGAAAACCATCCAAACCACGTTAATTTTTTGTTGTTCCATTAACCCTTTTGTTCTTGTGTGTTTATCATCACCACTAACGTATGTTGCGCCTTTACAAGTGGTATCAGAGGGAGCTAGAGGGAGGGAGTTTGAAACGGCAAGGTGATGATGATTTTTCTGATGATCGGAAAATTGATGTTGGTTGGACAATTTTTGAAATGCATGATATGTGAAGATGAAGATGAGACGATTCCAATGGCACAAGCAGCGTTGGAAATGGGGTTGAAATGAGCCATGTAGAGCTGATCAAATTTCTAGTCAAACTGTGGGTGAACAGTAACATCATAATGAAGAATATGGTATTTTTCGTGCCACTAGAAATATTTCTGAGAGGATTCTGGCAGCTTCTCTGGCATACCATGTTAGCGCCACACCGTCTCCACATCAGCAGATGATCTATACCATTGAATTTGTTTCAGTGATATCTCGACCAATCTGAATCAATTTATTGTGATCCAAAAGTTGATTCCCACTATTTCAACCATTATAAAGGCATCGATATACATATATTTTCATAATTCATACTCTATAAAGTGATATTAAAGGGGTGTGACCACAATGATGGCATATGGTAAAGCACGAAAAAAATTTAAGATTGAGAATTTCGATGGTCAGAACATTTTTTGATTGAGGAAAATCACGGTGAAAGATATTCTTGTGCGGTATGGCATGATCAGACCGTTGATCGTAGAAAATCCGAAAAGAACCAGTGAAGATGATTGGAAAAATCTCCAGATGTGGGTCTTCATCACAATTAGACTATGTCTGAATAATGACGTAAAATACTCATTATTGGACGAGACCTCACCGAAGGATATTTAGAATAAGTTGGAGCAGTGATATATGGTGAAGTCTCTCACCAATAAATTATTCTTAAAAAATAAATTATACCATTTATTGATAGATGATGGAAACAATTTGTTGGATCACACCAATGAAATCAACAAGATCGAGACATAATTATTGGGGCTTTGTATGACAGTTGAAGAGGAACAAAAAGCACTTTATCTTTTGTTATCTCTACCAAACTCATTTGATATACTTGTGAATGCATTGCTCATGGGGAAAAAGCATTGAAGATAGAAAAGGTAATGAATTCGCTTCATTATTTGGAGGCATTTCAAATACCTGTGATGCATTCAGGCGGTCAAATCAGAGTGATGAAAGATGATCAACGTGGGAGGAGTCGATATCAGAAGTCATGAGGTAAATAATGGATGCCAAGATTTAGTGTTGGGATCTGAGTAAAATCACATGTTTTTGGTGTGAGAAAAAGGGTCACTATAAAAGTGATTGTGGAGAGTACAAACAGTACGTTTCTAAGAAACAGAAATATGAAGATAACGTTGAAAATATCACAAAATTATCAAGAGATGGTGATGTCTGGATGAAAATGAGAAGCTCTCATTCAGATGAAGGAATTGAATTGGAAAAATTATAGTTCTATTAATGAAAAAGATACGGGCACATGAAGTGGGAATGCCAATTTTTAAAAAGGAAGAATGTTCAGGATCAAAATCCAAAGGAATATGGGTGTTTTTTGGATTTGGAGAGATTGGAGAACATATGTACAATGAAAGGTGTGTTTCATACTTTTCAGAAGGTTAGATATTTGGTGAGACTTGGTGATGGGTCGACATTCTATGTTCAAGGAGTCGGGATGGTGAAATTGAAGACACTCGATGGAGCAGTACGTAATTAGGCTGAGGTGAACTTAATTCTTAGGATGAGACAAATTGTGGTATCATTATGTAGGGTCGATGTGAGATAATACAAAATTTCTATTGCTGGTGGAGTGTTGGAAGTCTAATGTGGTGATGCAGAGATGCTTACTCGGAAAGTGTCCCAATGGTTGTATCATTTTATGGGGACCGTATTCAGCCTAAGATCGATTGAAGAAAGTGTAAGTTCCGTGTCATCGGGCATAAATAAGCATGTTTTATTTGTAGATGAAGATTTCATTTTCTAAAATGAGACTGCATGTCTGGTTTCTACCCCAAATTGGTCATAAGGATGAGATTTATGGGGGCCACTCCCAAATGTGAGATCCATCTAAGGAGGATTCTTTTGTCAGTAATAATGAGTCTCCTTTGGTGGGAATCCAAGGCACCGGAAGTAGCCGGCAGTGGGAGAAATTTCAAGGGTTGATGAACAAATCCATGATGTTGCAGAATCTATTTTCATTATAAAGGGATTAATATTCTTTTTGTGATGGGTATAATATTTTTGCTGACCCTCAAACTTTATTAGGAGAGATTGGTTAAAGATAATGACTTATTATTTCCATTGGATGTAGGAAAACCAGCCATACCATGTTAAATCTATGTGTTGTTCCATTTTCCCTTCTGTTCTTATATGTCTATCATCATGACGCACCTTTGCTGCACCCTTAAAGAATGGTGGAGGAGCTTGGGGCGTCTGTGGTATTTGTTGTAATTTTATGTTGCCTTAGCACTGGAGGCATCAGCGTTCTTTACTTGTGTGACATATGTGGTGGCTTCATATGGAATTTATAGATATTCTATGGTGCTGATGGTATGGGTGGGCAGAGATGGTTTAGGTGGATTGTGTAGAAATCACAGTGGTTGTAGTGTAGGTGGCTATTTATTTAGGGTTTTCATTACCCATGGACCTTCAGGCCTTCTTCCTATCCATTGTGCCTTTGGGATTTTAGGCATCTGAGTAGTAGGTGATGTATAATCTCAATTTGATAAGTGAAATGCATTAGGTTGGCAGTGCATTTTAGATAAATGTATCATTGTCGGGAAGGTTAATCGAAAGAAAAATGTGTGCACTGGCACCTGTCAACTAGAATTCATTCCATTTGGGACATAAGGTTGTTATTCTATGGTGTTAAAAAAATAATTCAACATGATGTTCGTTGGAAAAGTGGGAGACACATTATTTGGATAATAGTCACCTAAAAGGTGATGCAATGAATCTTGATAAAGATAATTAGATACCATAAAAACCTTCTTCAAAACCCACATCACCCATTGAAACTAGTGAGAAAACCAAAACAATACCATGGAGTTATCATGTGAAAAAACACACATACATGATCTTATTATTTCATACCCTCAAATGAGAATACTCAATCAATATATGAGATCTTATGAAATTTTATAGTAATGATGGTTTATCCCTCTCAGGGATAATATCATTAGATTTCTTTAAGACACTTGTCTTTAGTTTTTCCCCCTCTTATACCTTTTTTGATAATGGTTCCTTATTTAACCAATAATTTAATCTTATTTTTAAAAATAAATACTTCTTGATTGGGATTATTCTACCTTATTAACTCCCACCCTTCCTCTTCTCCCATTTATTATATCCTCATTTTTTAATAAATCCCCTAGGAACATGATTAGAAAAACATCTATCAAGATCTACTTTATTAGAAAATTTTAAATAATGACTCACAATTTTTCCCCTTAGTACCTTTCAGTCACAACAACTGAAAATAAATAATTCATATTAGGAATTATCTTCTCATCTTCCATCAGAATTTTCACAACATTCTCCGAGTTATAGGAGGAAGAATTTGGATTGAGATCAGTTAAATAAGGTTCAAATTTCATTTTTTATATAGCCTGATATTAGGATAATAAGGGATCATGTGTCCTTGTTAGGATATGTCCTACTAATAATTTCATCCAAACCATGAGCCCGCCACACTAAATAATATCCCTTATTTGTTGAAAAGAGTGGAAAATAGTGCATTTGGCCTCATCTAATAAAGCCCTATTGAATTGATTCCTTGGGATAAATAGAGAAAAACACCTCATGGGGGAGGGTAGTGTTTTATCTATAATTTAGACCATTCATCTATTCAATCTCAAATTGGGGATCCCAAAACTAGCATAAAATAAGCAAAACAATTGGTTTCTCACCCCTACATAAATCAACTAAAGAAGATAACATGAGAAATAAATATACAACTCAATTTTCATAGTTTTATATCTACCCAAGACAATAAATTATCAAAATGTGTATTTAAAACATCAATTTTGAGATTTTATATACACTATATAAATATATGTAGTAGATAAATATTTTATTAAAAAGATTATACATCACCTATGAAAGGAAACTAAGGAAAAATATAATTTGATGAGTTTAATAAAAATATTAATATAAAGGTACATGAAAGTATGGATGATGTGTTTGTATATATTATTAATGTAACATCGATATTAAATGATCATATGAATGATAATTAGTTATGAATTTATGTATGGAGAAGGTTAAGGGATGTCATATATATTGGGGAGACCACTAATGGTTGAGTTACAACATTGGGTTCAGCAATCTATTCCAAAAGATGTGTGGTGTTTCTTGTAGAACTTGGGAGTTATGTTCTGGAAACATTAAAGAATTTGATTACGTAAGTTAATCCTTAGGCTTATAAGATTTATAATGGCAACAAAATCCAATTTTGGTGGTAGATATGGATGATGTAAAACTCTAGATTATCTCCTTGATGGATATTTTTTTAATAGGTAAAGGCAAATCATCGATGCCTTGAAAGGTTATTTTGTCCATCACACATTCAAATATGGAATTTAATGATATTTCAAAGGGTTTTATGATTTCATATCCTAGATCACCATGAAAAAATGATGGGGTTCGATTATGGGTGGATAATTTCATGAAATCAATAAATATTTACCTATATGAGAAACATATTCTATTAAAAACATTGAAATATTTATGTGAATAAAATTATTATACATCATAGAGTTTCAAATTTCATTGTATTGGAATTAAATTCATGTATTAATAATAAATTCAAAAAGGGTAACTAAAATTATATTGGGATCCAGTTAGAAATGAGTATGGAATAAATATTTAAGAGTGATTTAGAAAAAAAATATTATTTTGATTCAAGAATATATTATTTAAACATGAGTTATCAACATTATAAAATCATGGAATTAATTTAAATAAATTGTTTATATTGTATACAAACATACTATCAATCATTGGTCTGTAAGAAACTATTAGAAATGTTACATGGTTTATCATATTAGACATAATTATGTTTGATAGATAATAGTGAATGGACTCTTATAGGACCGAGTTCGGTGTAAGAGATGTTGGATATAATTATATTCTTTCTAAAATGTATAGTTTAAACTCAAATATAGAAGAAATCATACACCAATTATTAATGAAGACCCTTGAGATTTGACATTTGGGATCATTTATTTTGCGATGTGTCTCCATGTTTGGGAAATATAAATTTGGTAATTCAATTAATGTTGGTTCAATTAAATATGGGTCCTTTTTATGAACAAGGAATTGGTTATTAAATTGGATTTTATATTATAATTTCAACAATATTGTACAATAATTATTATTTATTTTCACATTTCTCAACTAAATAAGTGTTTTCATAAAGAAACTTATATTTTAAATTGTGATATTCATGAGTTGAAATCAAATGAATCTTATATTGAAAGAACAATTTAGATTGTGGATATTTTGAGACAATGTTCATTAAGGAAAAAGTGTTCTATCTGTGAGAGTGTTTTCTGAAAATGGATCAATTGGAAAAGAAAATTTTCATAGAGATACTCATATAAAATGTGATTGGTTAAATTTTTTAATAATCATTATATTCAATTAATTTTTTGGGTTAAAAATATATATTATTAAGAGACATGTAACACCCATTTTATTATATCTATTTAAATATGTGTACAATTAATTTATCTATTAATTTATTTGATATTTAAATAGAAATGTGATAAAATTTTAGTATGTAGTTAGGATGTATTTCACCTTTCCCATTATATAATTAGTCTGAGTTCAATATCAGTAGGAGTAATATAATTATCTCATGGGAATTAAATTGAGATATTTTTAATTGATATGATATGTGAACATTTTACTGGTAGTATATTTTCACTAGGTCTCATGATGAACAATTATGTAGAATTATATTACTCTAGATAGTTCTTATAATTAAAAAAATATTAATTTTTCATAGAATAATAATAATCCACATTAGACGTTAATAATGAAGAAAAATGTAATTTTATTGATATTGATTCGTGGTATCCTATTAATGATATTATTATGTATTAATAAAAATATATATACTAGAAAAGCTCAGCCGAAGATATATAGAATGTAGATAGACTAAATTTTTCTGGAGAGTGAAATAGATTTTAATAATGGAGAAATAATGGATTTTAACTCATTAAAATTGGATCTTCACAGGTTATTCATTGGTAGAAATTGAAAATGTTCTCTATAAATATATAAGTGGCTTGAAAAGTATCCACATTAATCTCCTTTTATATTTTCTCATATGTAGTAGTAATCTTTGATAAAAAGACTGTGCAGATAGTGATAGAAAAAATAGTTTATTTGAATATTATTTATATGAATACATCATTCAAAGTATGTTATTTGTATTATTAAGAAAGTCTAGTGTAGTGTCTATGTCATAGAATAATAATTTCTTATATCCTCATATTTGAGTTGTTAAGTTAAATTTAATGATAACATTAATCAGTTCATGAATCTTGCAAGATAATTATCCTCAAACTCTTCTTCATACACATATTTAAAATAATGAGTTCCATGAAGTACCCACCAAACACAAGAGGTCAAACACTATTGTATAGATTGTTTAATGGGGATATGAAATAATTGAATGAGTTCATTCCAAATTTTTATAGAGCATTAAAAATTAATCTAAATTGTGGATGATATTTTTTGGATAGTTAATTATTTTCTATGGGGGGTTTTGATGATAAGTATTACTGGTTAACAATAAAAGGATCACTGATTTCGGATTTTTTTGTAACTTTTGAAAAAATTAATAAATTAGGTGGATTTAATGATTTATATGAGATTTTTATCCATTTTTTATTTTTTTATTGACTGTATATTGAATTATTTGAATATAATGGTTTTATAATAAACCAACAACTTCGGCGGTGGCACAACAGTGAAGGTGAGGAGCATACCAACATTGTTCTTTGGGAGGACTGGGGTTCGATTCCTGGGATTCCACTCTTGGGATAAATTATACTTACCATAGGATCCAATCATCATTCTGTCTCACCTAATACTTGACTAGTGGGTGAAATGGGTCACAACCCACATATGATGATGAATTACTTTTATGAACCATCATCGCCATGGTTGTTACCCTTTAAGATTATTTTCTATCTCAATCGGAAATGAATCCTTCCCTTATGGGGAAATATATGAAGTGATCCATTCATGGGGATGAAGGGGTTCCTTAGTGTGGAGTGTTTAAAAAGGACATACTTGGGACTTTCCTTTTAAAATAGCTTATTTTTAAGAAACCACAATTGGATTCAAAATGCTAAAATTATATCGAATTTGTTTTATATAATAGCACACTTATAATTCAATTAATTTTATTTTGTATTCACACATAGTGTATGTATGTGATAAAAATGGAATTAGTGTTAGAGTATTTTAAAAAATATATATATATATATATAAGATTCATCTATGGTTATGTAATGTCTTTGTGAGATCATGCTAAAGAAAGAAATAGTCAGGATGACTAGGATTGAATGGTGATGCCTTGATGTTTTCCTTGGTAAAGTATATAGTTTATAGTTAGTACGTGAGTGAGTGATTATTTGGTTTATATTATGTCCAAAATAGTAAATACAGAAAAATTAAACCATTTTACATGTTTTTACATAATAACCCATAGATAAAACACACTTATAGAAAGAAAAGGTTTAGTTTCTTTGGATATTAACTATATAAATTAATTTTAATACAACACTCCATACATTTCCTTCATAAAATTTCCTCACATTTGATTCCATTTTAGAAATATCATAAATAATACCCTTAATTATTTCCTAAGGAAATAATAAATATTTTAATATAGTCTTCACAAAATCTCGGTAAGGGGGGAAACAAAATTATTTGGGGAATTTTAATAAGATCATGCACATGTGAGGAAAATTGGCATGGAATAAATGAATTCACAAATAGAATAAGGACATAAAATCAAAATAACTAATCACGAGGCATAATTTATAATCATATATCAAAGAATGTGAATATATAGCCATAAAAGGATCATCATAAATTCATAACATATACCATGGAAGTATAATGTGAAATAAATAATCATAAACGATGTGTAAATTAAGTAGAAATGGGTTCTGAAATATTAATATAGAACTTATATAAAATATGTTATCATAGTCATATATCATGGTTAATAAACAATACATTTATATTGAAGTTGGATGTGTTAACCATGTTTCCAAACTATGTAGTCTTACCAATTGGCTTAAAATATTGAATTTACACATTTTCTATTACTAATTATTACCCACTTTCCCCCCTCTTCCTCTCACTCATGTGCCTTGGGTCTCCCCAACCGTGGATACTTCATGGTCATAGATTCTAGGGATTTTTCCTTTGATCAAATTGGATTTATCCAAGGTAAGGCTCAGTTTTATATTATTCCATCCTCCTTTCTTCTTCATTTCCTTTATTGTTCTATTTATCTTCGATTTTAGTACTATAGCATTCCATGGGAGACAAACCAAGTGTTATAAGTGAGGGGTTAATTAAATTTATTAATTGTTTATGATTTTTTGGATCCTATATTGATATATCTATAGGGTTTTGATGAAGGATTCATGATTAAATTATGTTTGAGTAAGGTGTCTCTAGATAATTTTTCTTTTCCATGGAACAACACATTATCATGAATTTACTTCTGTTTAATTTGATGAAATTTGATTGATATAAATTATTAGGGGATTCCGTGTGATTATTTTATATTATCCATGGCCTTTGTTGGTTTAATGATGGGTTTCAAGTGGAGATTCTTAAAAATCAGTTTTATGCCTTAAATGTGTTTAACTAATTGTTTTACAATGGGCCTTGACTCCAATGGGATATCCAATGAATATTTAAATGGTGAGTTTCATTTTTTAAATTTTTTTTATATAAAATGGTCATTATTTTGAATGTAATTATGTTTATATTGGATATGTATCTTTTTACAGATGATCTTTAGAGACCTTATGTGAGTGTTTAAACTGTACTAAATTATCCCTAGAGTAAATTATGAATTTTCAAGGGATTGTTCTCTAGTTAAACATTGTAATGAAATATGATGGTTTTTATTACCCAAAAGGGAATATCATGTATCTGGTTAATCTAATAAGACTACTGGGATATCAATATGTTCATTTCTACATGCTAGAGTTCCTATTTCCAACCATAGTTTCTTTAGTCCCACACACTCGAGCCCATATTACATGTATATATTTGGATGAAGAAGTGTTGTTATTTATTTCCCATTTAATTATTTTGATTTTGATGTTTGTCTTCATTTTATCATACCCTTGGTTTACTTATGATTTCCCTATTTGAGCATATTTTTAGTAATTGGGTTATTTTAAAGAAAACAATTTATTTTAAATGAAATATTTTAAATGAATTGAACTTAACAGTTTTTTTTCAAACAGGGACTAATAGTTTTCAAGATAAAATTAATTACATAGATTCGTAGTGGTTTTCTATAGGTATATGCATCACACATTGCATGTGCATATGGGGTATATGAAGATATTATTATGAATAATATATGATAAGGTAATTTTATATTCTATTTTATGTATCTTTTAGATTCTTGTAAATATTTTTTAAAGTAATAGTGTTTGTAACCATGGGTCACTATGAGTTTGGACTAGTGTGCAGTGTTTTGTGATATTTGATGATGTTTATTCTATATTGTATCAACCAATTCTACCCTGACCTTATTTTCATTCCTTTTATATTCTACTAAAAACATTCATCCTCACCTAAAAATGCACCACCACACCACCTCAACATGCAGAGTCACACATAAAACTACATGAAATTCAAAAATCAACTATCATTATAATTTCACTGTTAGAATACCAACCACTAAATCCATCCATTATTCTCAAGCAATGATAATTATTTCACCTATGATTAGAGGAACTCTTGGACGACATGTTCTCTAATCCATACCTGATACAAAACCATAGTCTCCATTTAATAATGTAATGGGATCCTCAATTTTTTATCCATAGAGAAACCAGATAATATTTAATCTTTCTACCTTCCTAAATTCTAGTTTGTCTCTAACATATATTCAAAAGTATCACCTTATCCATGACCCTAATAATATGATGGTCAAGCACCCAAACTATTATGATTTCCCCACCAGAGAATTATCATTATCTTTACCTTACTAAACCAAAAAAATAATGATATTCAATACCCATGATTTTTTAATTACTAAAAAATTATTGGGATTTTTCGACACACTCATAATTGATAACCAGCACAAAACACTCTACCACCCATTCTTAGATCATTAGGAACATCACCCATTATATATACCTAAAAACACATAAAAAGGTTCACATTTTCAAACCTCAAATGGTGAGCACCCAAAGAAGAAACCCAAATGAGTTTCATTAATATATTTGTGTCAGTCCTTCTAAGCCACCCTCAACCATACTAGGTATCACCTATCTAAGATCATGGAATGATCAACTGTAACGCGGTGCCTTTATCCATCAAAGGTTGTGCCTATTTCTATATAAGTAAAATTTCATTCTTATAGAGACCCCAAGCCATCATTTTCACATGCATCTCACCAATCAAATTAGTACTCATGTTGAACAAATCTACTCACTAATCCCAAACATAATATTTACCACATGTATCAATTGTACACTATCCCTTAAAAACTATGAAATTTCCCTTAGAATCCATTAAAAAACTAACTATCCCCTCAGATAATGTTCTATTATAATCCTTGTTATAGGTTCTCACCTATGAACCTACATGATATCATCTGAACCAAATCAGATAATTCTCTTGCAAAACCCTATCACAAAACATAAATAACACTCAATGAGATATATCCCATATAACCTTCTCTCATTCACTTAATCCAATGTACATAATCCACTATGTTTCAATCTCATCCAAAAAACAAAGTAATATCACTCATTCAATGTATAATGGTAGGATAACCCAAATCTCAAGAGTCATTACAAAACTAAAAGTGACCACTCAAGCTCTCACCATGCCATTGAAGGCACATACATAATCAATAGGACATAGAGTCTAACACATATTTTCCTCAAGACCCAACATTGATACGAGAATCCCCCTAGGCACATACTACCTCTAGAACAAAAAATTGTTTCCATAGAATAATTATTAACCTTCTCGTCAGTATCAATATAATTAATTGGTTCAATAATTATATTTCCACAATTTTGATTATGGTTAAACAAAAAATATGCTGTTTAAACATTATGTAACTATACTCGCAACCTCAAGGAAATGTATTCGCACCCCTAGATAATCATTTTGGAATTCATCGCATATACCAACTGACTAAGTATAATTATATATAACTTTTAGAGAGGAGAATATTTGAAATAAAATAAATACAGTGGTTCATCATAATATCATTCCACTAATAAGTTATATAGGATAACTCGGTAATTATTTTTTAAAAACACTAAGCATTTGATCCATTATCATCAGTCAAAAAACCATAAACATTTCATGTAGATATTATGTGCCAAATGTGATGGATGTTAACAATAATCTTTATAATAAGAAAATATATAAACTCAAAAAATGAAAACCTATTGTAAATATATCATATTGAACAAACACAACGACCATAAAAGTTAAAACCTAGAAAGATTATTCTATCACCACTAGTAACTAGGATATCCCATTAAAAAATGTGTACATGAATCACTATTATAAGGTACCTCATAAGCATAAACACATTCCTAGAACACATTTATACCATTATCCTGTATATTAATGAAATATGAAATGTTGTAATTCCATTTCTTGATACCGATGCTGACAAACACTCCCCAATGTCCAAGCCTAGGGATCTATGTGATCTTAAGTGCACCTATCTGTAATCCAAAGGTAGTGTACTAGTGGTTATGGATGAATCGATAAAATATTGAGACTATGAACTTGTAAATTACTTAAAATAAATATTGAAAATAAAAAAAACAGCCATAGAAGTATTAGAGTTTTCAATGTGTCATAAACAAAATGCATTAAAATATATTTCAAAAATAAGTATAAAACCAAAAATAAATTGATAACCCATTGGGCTAATCATATAGAAAAAATAAACAAATGAATCAATTATAAAAAATTTACTACTTTCTTCCTCAGGTCCCACCTCATCTTAGTCTCCAAAACCCATCAAATATTCTTATCTTGATCTACTATGCATCTTATGATCAAAATGAAATTAAACATAAGGTCTACACATGAACCATATTTATCATGCAGGTTGTGAACATAAAACTTTATAGGGTCACACAATGTGTAAAAAATCAAATAATTCTATCATGGGAATTTCTCTTTTGATTTTAGGATTTTTTTTCATACATAGTAAGGTTGCACTATATCTGCAACATGCACCACATGATAGAACCAAAAACATTTTATTATAATAATTTTCTATTTAGATAATTATTATGGAAATAATAATTGAAAGTATTACAATGGGAAAACAATATAATATAATATAACAATAATAAGAAAATTTGGATTTTATTATTCTCCAAGAATATTCACACTCGTGAACAACATTGTTGAAATGAAATAAAATATTAGTAATGAAATATTTATTTTGAAAATGAAATTTTTTATAACCTTGATAGAAAATATAAGTGAATTAAGAATAGAAGAAATATTATGTATTTATAAGAATTATGGAACCCATATTACCACAATGAATCTAACTATTGGAATATTAATCTGACCATTGAAATAGATACCAGATTGTTGGAATAATGATATGACTATTAGGAATAGTTATATGACCACTATAATAGTATCCTCACCTATGTACGTATAAAATAATTCTTATATATTTTATAAAATGAGAATATGATAGGTATATGGTGATACTGGTAAATAAATGTTTTAAAAATGACTATGTTTATATTTGTTTCAGAACATATATGTTTTATTTATATTTTAAAATAAATATAAGTAATTAAAAGAAATTTTATTTTAATAAAATTTATTTATAAATTTCTTATATGTTGTGTTATAATATAAATTTATGATAATTGATGTAATTTTTAGAAATGTCAAAAAATGATCATAATATTAAAATTGGTATTTTTTTCAAATAAATAAGGATTTTATTTAAAATTCAAATTTCTCATATGTATATAATTATTTAAAAAATGATTTAATTTTTTTAATCTAGATTTCAAAAAAAAATTAATTTTAATTTTTTTATTTTTCTAAAATAGTTGAATTTTCGTGAATATTGAAATACAATAAAATATGTTATTTAATATTATAAGTTAAATTCATAGTTTATTGCATGTATGATTAGGTAAGAACCCATTAACTCAAAATAAAATGCACTATTTACCTTATATAGTAAAAAATCATCACTATTGGAATTCTTGATCCATATTAAGAAACTAATGAATACAATATTTAAAAACGCCTCTCTCCTCCCCTTATAAATTCCTCCCATCTACACCCCTTCTCTACACTACTTGTAAGCTTATTATATTTATAAATTTATACTCTATTCTTTTCCCAATCCACATCCCCATTTTTTTAATTCTTCGAGTCTAACCAAATGCCATTTCATGGGGCCTTAAGGGGTATCCTAAGTGGAGATAACCAAAGAATGATGTAAAATTCTTTGAATAAACCTATTTCTGTTTTTTTATTCCTCTACAAACCCATATATTCTCCGTAAACCTAAATATATTAATGAAATTTTATTAAATATACTTATGTGTTATTATTATGGTTAAATATACATATTATACATCACCTTTTAGGATTCATAAACCAAATTTATTATGAAAAAAATGGATGGTTTACCACATTCCCAAACAACGCACTTCATTTTTCTCCACCACCTTCAAGGTTGGTCATAAAAAATATTATGGTCGAATAAGAATAAAATAAGTATATTATAACTTATTTCATATTATAGAGTTAATATATAGACAAAATATAATGTAAAACAAAAGTAGTTCATGGTGGACAGTAAAATTGTCTCAATGAACTAACCATATAACATTAACATTTTAATAAAATGAATCATCCCTATGTAGGAAAAAATATCAGTATTTAGGGACATTTAATTGTTTTTAAGGCCTTGAATATTCATTAATTTCACTTCAATATTTTTATTCCCATTTTTTATGGACTCCAATAATTATCCATAAGTTATCTGGCCTTGGAAACATGAATGGAATACCAAAAGACCATAGAAATTAAATGTGATTTCACAATAAAATGTTTGTAAATAAATATAATATAAATATATTAGATAAAATATACCTAGTAATATTTATTAATTAACTAATCAATGAGTATAATTTTATTTTTTAGGATGTTAAGTGTAATTTTAGAATGATTTGGGAACCGTAGGTAAAGGATCTCTCTAAACCACCCTATTTTATGTTGGGTTATGATTTTTCTCTACTACCTCACTTTATCACCCTACGATTATTATTTAATTGATCTATACTCTATATATACATCTCATAGATATATAACTATCTTAAATCATCTTTCGTTGATGGAGATACACATGTTGTAGAGTTTCCCTTTACACAATTTCATTCGTTAATAAAACAAAGTTAAAGGGAACTTCTATTTTTCTTACCCCTTTTCAACTAACACTCCCTAAACTTTAAAAAACCACTCATGGTTTCTAAAATTGAAAATTGTATTATTTAAAAAACATTTTTGTTCATTTCTAGTTTTACGAATATTATTATTACCTTACTCTCTTTAATAATTCACTACCTTTTTTCTAAAAACCCCACTAAAATGTAATATTTCAAAAATTATTTGTCCATTCCTTTACCTAACATCAATTAAAATAGACATAATTTTCATGTCCTATGCTTATTTATTTACCTATAGAGTTTAGATATTATTTTATTCCCTTATCTGTGGAATTCGTTACGATATTAAATTGTTTATTTTATAAGACATGATTATGTAACCTATTTCTTTCCATTGGTAATTAATATGTTTATGAATTATGGTTTTTTTCCTTTTTGGAACACATGACCATGTTCATGTAATGAATAGTTTTCCAAGATAGTGATCAAAATTATTTGGGTAAAATTTTTGTCTCATGAGATTAAATATATGTGATTGGGGAGTAAACATAATCCATGGCGGGACTATATACACCTTGTGGCATTGTCTTAGCAGTTTTGCTCGACTTATTCTTATGTCATGTTTTATGCTTTTTACACATTACTATGTAAGAAAGATTTTATGATTCCATTTTAATAATTTTATTCTTTCATATGATTATTCAAGGTCCTTTTATTTTATGTTATCGTATTATTTCTCTTGACTCATACGTTATGCTTCTTTTTCATGTTTATACATTTATTGGCCTTTGTAGCTCACCCTATTGTTTGTGTATTCCCTGGGATATTCTATATAGTTTTAGAAGCTTAATAGGATTTGGTATCTTATTATGGATAATAAAATAAACATGTTTTATTATATTTTCATATTGACGTTTTATGTACGTAATCTTCCAAAGAAACTAAGCCTCTCAATCTTTGGGTTGAGTTTCGTCGATATTTTAAAATTTATGTAATAATATGTGTAAAAGTCTTGGGTCACAATATTTGGTATCAGATAAAGTTATAGTTTTTATTTGTAATTAGGGAATGAATAATTAATAAAAAAACCTAACGGATAAATATAAGTGTAGAAAAATATCCTAAAATTTTGTAGAAGTATAGAGCAAGTGGTTTCCAACCAACTACATTCCAATCTGTATACTAGAAGTTGATATGGATCTAAAAAATTTATATCGAGGAGTAATAACCTTAAAAGGGGTGAATTGGGTGTTAACTATATTGTCACCTAGTATATAAAAAAGATGTCTTATTGCACACCTAGTTTCACACTCTTAGGGTATATGCTTTCTAAAATTCACAAATTTATTTTGAACTATTATGAAGGACTTGAATAGATTTTTTGTTTATAAAACATAATAAGGAAATTTTAATGGATAGCTTAGATTGAATCATAGAGACTCCTGATTTATTTTTTTGTTTCATTTATAATTTATTACATTTATGTTCATTATTTAACTATTTATATTATTTTTAGTTTGAGTATTCCCATATCTTGTTTTCTTTTCCTTTATTTCAGTTAATGGAGGGAAATAAGAGAAATTGTTCCAACAACCAATGTGATTAGAAATGTGATTATTGAACTAATGATATTCTTAACATGATGAGAGTTGGTGTAACAACCCTAACTTTTGAATAATATTTTTGTTTCTTGAAATTGTGTGTCATTAATTCTTACACACCAAAAATATATACTTTTATTAATGATGTGAGTATAATTGGAATTACACCTTTGGGTTTTTTCCATTATATGACCATTGGTCAATATGACTATTAGAAACAATTGATATTTTTAACATAAAAATTGTTGTTTAAGATATAAATAATAATGGATAATTAATGTATAAAGAATATTCTATGGCCTCATACAATAGACTCGGGTCATACGAAGCCCATATGTCGGAGCTAGGTAAGGATGTAGCATCGTTGGGCTTTGCTTTGGACCAATCCCAAGCCAACATTCAACATGTGAAGCCTGGACATAATCATTTTTTGGAGAAGTTCAAGCTGATAGAAAACACTACTCTAGCAATGTTGTCTGAGCCACCCCAATAATTTATCATTATTGCATAGCTTACTCTTTGGTCCTATGTAGGTGTTATAAGAGGATATGTAATGAGGCCTTAGTTACTTTGTGTAATCCTTTTGTATAAATAAAATTGTTGCTTCTTATTTTGGTAATGATTTTAAATTTAAAATCTCAAAATAAATATACAATGAATTTTTTAGAAGATTCATATTATTGATGAATATTGAAAAACATAGTATTTTAAAATATTTTTTATACTTTAAATAATAAATAATGTGAAATGATTTTAAAAAAATGGCCATATACAGTTGTGTTTTGTAATTAATTTAGAGTCTGATAAGATCAACTTAATTTTTGGTAAATAGTAAATTATGAATAGTAATATTACCCTTCTGAATAGTAATGTGACCAATAGAATAGTAACCTCACATAAGAAAGTATAAAAATAATTTAGGCATCCTGAATAGTAATGTGATATAATAGCATAAGTAAATAACTGTTTCAGAAATTATTAGTTAAGTATTAATATTTTTTTGGATAATAGTGATTTTACATAAAAATTAAATATCTCATATTTAGAAAATTATTTTCATAAAATGGATTTCATTTTTGAATTCAGAATATTGATTTTAGGTTTGGGTGAATTTATGATATTTTTATAAACTCTTTTGTTTTTCAATGAATAGTAAAAATACAGTTTTGAGTTTCAGTGTTTCAAATGACTTCATTAATGATGTAACAAAGTTTTAATGATTCTGGTCTACTCTTGAGTAATAAGCTATGTTATGAGGTTTCCCGAGTGCCCAAAACCATCGGCAAACACCCTGGTCAAGCTGATTGTTTTTTAAATACCACTAATGAGGTGTCCCTTGGAAATTAATAAAATATTCCCTCACGTTCGTTATAAATACCAACCCATTCCAACATTACATTAATTAGAAATTTCTCCTCAACAAATATATGGTCTTCTTACCAACCAAGGAGTCTTACCAAAGTTTTCTCAAGCCCCCCATTATCCTAACCTTCATGTTTTTGAAGTTACTCTCCAGGGTAAGGGAACCTTTCACCCTCCTCTTTTAGTCAAGACTTATTTTATGTTATGTCTTTTAATTTACATTTTCATATGTTGGGGTATGTTATTATATATACTTATTTCTGTCAATTTTATTTCCAAGTTATTAGAAACCCTTTTCACTCTCATCAACTCATTTTCAGAATTTTAAGTGACGTCGTTAGGCTGCTGAATTTTCATAAGGGAATTCTCAGCTTCTTTTTTAGTCAAGTTCTCTTTTAGGTGGTAGAACATTCATGTTTCCATACCATCTTATTATTTCTATTTTATTCTATCACTATAATGTATTAATAGTCATTTATGGATCGGCGACCCTTGTATCTTCTCTTTTTAATGTTATCTAAAACCATGTTGCATAGTCATTATGCTATAAAAGTTTCGTCTCAAAATCTCTCTCTTTTTCTCAAGATATTCTCTTATTTTATTTATTTGAATACCAAAACCTATTTCATTTATAGGTTTATTAACCAAGATGTTAAAATGATATATTTTATTCTTTAATTTACATACATAAAACCCTTTTCCCCTTCCCATGGATTATAAATGACATAATGATCTTGTTTTTAAGCACTTTTTAAAATGTCACAATTTTTATAGGAATCCCATTACAATTATTCCCTTTGGGTTATTTATAAAATGTATGATTATGAAATATTTGGATAACATGAAAATAAATACATATTTAGAGTGCACCCTAATATCACTCCAATTCATTGGGTAAAGGAATTAATCTCTAGAGATGACAAGTTTTATAATACCTTGGTGAATAATCGTGGTAATTTTTATGACACATTTGGGATGGACCATGGTAATATGCTGATGAATATCTAAATTAAATGTTGTATACAAATTTTGATCTTATTATTCAATTTATAATTATTATATCCCTCTTTTTCATTTCATTATGATATTTCCCATGTTCTTGTTGATATCGCTCAACTTTACATGTAAACTGTTTTACTTTTTTTCTTTAAGGGGACTTCTTCTCACCCTTTAATTTGATGTATGTCCCCATGTTATGAGATGTAGTAATTGTACATAGGGTGAAATTTTCGATAAGTCTTTCTACATGATTAATATAATGATATTTTTTTCATGTATCATGTTCCTTTTTTTCAAGACACTAAACTTTAAAGATCCCTTGTTTGTAATGTAATGGATAATTATGTAATAAGAAGGAAAGATTTCATAGTTGGTATCAAAGGATAGTTTAGTTATTTTTGGGAATTATGATATGAAAACTTTATGAAGAACCCTAAATAAAATCTTAAATATAGGAAAACATCCTTGAATTTTGGTAAAATATTTTGTAAGTGGTTTCTGAACAAATAAATCTCTATCTAGAAACAAACAAATGGATGTGGATCTCGCATAGATTTATCTAGGGGTAAAACCCAAAAACACCACTTTGAGATAGACTTGAACTGGAACTGGTACAAAATAGAGGGCCTTGCAACAATCCTAGTTTTACACTCCCAAGTGATATGTTTGGTTATTCGAAATATTTTTATGATTCATTACGAAGTATTTATTGAGAAATGTAAATATTGTTAATGAATAATATGTTAAATCAAAGAGTTTTAAGAAATAAAAATACTTTACATATAAAAGATTAATAAATGAAATAATTTTCTCCCTACAGTTTTATTCTTTTAGAAAATTTAGTGCAATAGAAGGAACCATGAAAATTGTGACTACAATGGACCGTACATTGAAAACCCTTTGATAGAAGCCGGAATGGAAAATTTCATGAGAATGATAAACCAACTGACTTAAGTTAAGGGAAATAACATGAATAAATATAAGAGACCAATATCCCGAAGAAGGAAAAAAATTTATAATGATTCCTTTAGGGGTCAAAAACCACCAATTTTCAGTGGATCTTCTGACCCATTGATTTTTGAATAGTTGATCAGCTCTATCGAGAAGATATTTTCTGTGCTATGCTATTCAGAACAAGAAAAACTCACCCTAGCAATTTACCGCTTAGAGGGAGAAGCTTATTAATAGAGATAGATGACTATAAACACAAGGAAAATAGAGTATGTTGAATCTATGGAGTGGGAAGAGTTCATAGGTACCTTCTTCAACAAGTATTTATCTAGTTCGATGAGAACAAAAATGGAGAAAGAGTTTCTTGAGATGAAGTAGAAGAATGAATGAATTTGATGGAATCTATGATATGAACATCACAAGGATTTTACATTCAACCTATGGCATTTTCATGGATCCAAATGGAAATTTTGATAGATTCTTTTGTGGAATAATATATCATCTAAAAAATAATCTATCCAACTAAGACTATGAAATCTATGAGGAGATTGTATAGAGTTAAATGAAAGTCGAACAACAGTTCGGTGATATGTAGTGGTCTCAAAAATCCAATGAAAATAAGAGATAAATGGAACCAATATTAGGTAGGGTCTTTGATCAGGGAAGATGAGGAAATAATTTTCAACGTCCCTTATGTAATAAGTGGCGGAAGAAGTATTCGTGGAACTTCCTACTAGGTAGCAAGAAGTACTATAAGAGGTGAGGGGATGACCATATCGCTCTGAATTTTACTAGTGAGGTGAAGCCATAACTTCTCCACACTAAATATAAGGGGAAGATGGTACAGGCGCTACCTAATTCCCAGTTATTCAAGTGTGGATAGCTTTGTCACTTGGCTAATCAGTGTCCAAATCCTAGGGCAGTGGAGGGGAATCACTATCATCCTCATCATAGGAAATGAAAGCAAGGTCATGCTTTTAATATCACTATGGATGAAGTTGGAGTGCAAAATGATGTGGTGGAAGGTACTCTAGTTGTTCTATCATAGTTATCAAGAACATTATTTGATTCTGTTTCTATATATTCCATTATTTCCTCCCAAATTTGCAATTAATTTAGAATCAACCCCTAAATTTCTAAAAGTAGAGTTATCAGTGAAGACACCAGGTGGGATTATCAATGCATCAACAGTATTTCAAAAAACTCTAGTATTTACTTTAGTGATCACAATATTATCACAAATCTAGTATTCATTTCCATGTTGGAATTCAACATTATACAAGAGATGGACTGGCTCTCCAAGTACAATGCTAATATCAAATAAAGAAGCAATGAAATCTCAATTTTCTTGAATACCAAACTTATAGTTATCTTTTAAGGAGGGATTTATCAACCAGATCTTTGTCTAGAAGAACCTCATATATCATTCTTTATGAAGTTGATCAGAAAATAAGAAGGAAATGAGAGTTTAATGATAGAAAAGGTCTCCATCATCTAGGAATACTTTGACATATTTCTTGAGGAGTTACCCAGACCTCCCCTATAAATAGAGGTAGAGTTCTCCATTGAAGTCATACATGGATCTCATCTGATATCAACTACCCCATATAAGATAGAAAATGTGGTGTAATAGAAATTAAATAAAAACCTCCAAGATCATCTGGAAAATGGGTTTATCCGACTAAGTGTGTCTCCATGGGATGCACCTGATCTTTGTGAAGAAGATGGATGAATCAATGTGGCTATACATTGATTATAGATAATTTAATGGGGTTACATTTAAGAACAACTACCCTCTTCCCATAATTTTTGACTTATTTGACCCACTTTTGGGGGGTCAATTATTTTCTAGGATTGATCTTATATCTGGTTTTTATCAATTGAGGGTGAAGAAAGAAGATATTCCATAAATTTCCTTTCAATTAAGATATAGGAATTATGAGTTTTTTTGGCATTCCCTTTTTCTTTAATAATCTTCCTATGTTTTTTGTGGATTTGATGAATAGAATTGTTAAGGACTACCTTGAAAACTTTGTGGTAGTTTTTACATATGATATGTTGATATATTCCAAAGTTGCGAGGAGCATGAGGATCATCTATGGCTAATTTTGAAAACTCTACAGAAGGGGAGGCTTTTTAGAATGTTTATAAAATGAGAATTTTGTTTAAAATGAGTTACTTTCGTGGGGAACATTGTAACCAATGAAGGAATCACAGTTGACCCTGAAAAGATAAAAGTTATAGAAGAGTGGCCTCAGCCTACAAAAATAACTGAGATTTATAGTTTCCTTTGGTTAGTGCGATAATATAGTATTTTTGTTAAAAAAATCACAATGTTCTAATCCATTAACCAAGTTAACTAGAAAAAGGTTCATGTTCATCTGGACAATGGAATTTGAGGAATGATTCCATGATTTGAAGAAGAGATTGGTTACTGCACCCATGTTAACTCTGCCCTCAACCAGAGAAGGATTTGTTATTTTTAGCGATGCATCTCAGAAAGGGATTATGTGTGTCCTCATACAAAATGAAAAATTCATTGCTTATGTGTCTCGGTAGTTGAAGAATCATGAGAATAACTATCCTACACATGATCCTGAGCTAACTGGGTTTGTTTTTGTTCTGATGATATGGAGGCATTATCTTTATGGGGAGAAATGTGATATATACACATACCATCAATGTTTGAAGTATATTTTCAAACAAAAGGAATTGAACATGAGATAGAGAGATGGTTGTAACTTTTTAAAGACCATGATTGTTCAATTCATTATCATCCTGAAAGAGTAAACAAAGTTATTGATGCATTAAGTAGGAAAGACCCAGTTGTTCTATCCATGATGAGGATTTGAAGAGATCCCTTGATCCAGGACCTAGTGAAAATGGACATGGTAATTATAAGGGAAGAAACATAATCAAACTTATCCCAAATGATTTCTCAATATCCATTAATATTGATGATCAATAAGGCTCATAAAGAAGATCCTATGTTATAAAAGAAGTTTGAGGTTGTGAAGGATGGAAACGTTCCTGAGTTTAATATTGATCAATAAGGTGTACTGAAATTTCATACAAGACTATGTATTCCATCAATTTTAGAAACAAAGAAGGATCGGATGGATGAATCACATAACTATGCATTCTCTTTTCATCTTAGAAGTAAAAAATTGTATAGATACCTTCCTGATCATTATAGGTGGGATAACAAGAAAGGGGATATTTTTGACTACACTACACGATGCCTAGTATGTCAGTAAGTGAAGGTAGAGTGATAGCTTCTAAAAGGGGTATTAAAAACACTACCCATAGCAGCATAAAAGTGGGATAATATCACTGTGGAATTTTTCATTGGTCTCCCAAGAACATATGAAGGAAACATTTTTATATGGTTTATAGTGGACCATCACACCAAGACTTCCCATTTTATCTCCATTAAATAATATTTATCTCTTGATCAACTTGACAGGATTTCTGTGAAGGAAGAGGTAAGGCTGCATGGAGTTCCACTTTCTATCATATTTGATCGTGATCCAATGTTCGCATAAAAAATCTACAGAAATCATCAACAAGTTCTGTGTACCGAATTGAATTCCAGTACGGCCTATCACCCCCAAAATGATAGTCAATTTGAAAGAACTATTCAAATGCTCAAGAACAAGTTGAGAACATGTTCAATGGAATTTAACAGTGGATGGGATCAATATCCCTCATTAGATGAGTTCTCTAACACAAAAGTTTCCACTCGAGCATTAAAACAGAACCCTATTACGATCTATATGAAAAGATATGTAGAACTCATACTTTTTGGATGAATCTGGTGATAGAAATATTCTTGGGCTAGATCTTGGGCAGTAGATGATAGAAATGGTCCATTTCATTCAGAAACACATTAAGGATACTTGGAGTCGGAAAAAGAGCTCTGTCGAAAACTGTCGAAGGGATATGGAGTTTAATGATGGTGATGAATTCTTTCTTCAAATTTCACCTTGGAAGAGATTCATGAGGTTTGGAAAGAAAGGGAAGCTCATCCCAAGGAACTTTTTCCCCTATGAAATCCTTGATCTCATATGAGTAGGGGCCTATTGACTTTCACTTACTCAAAATCTAGCACAGGTTCATGATTTCTTTCACATTTCCCTCTTATGGATGTACATAGTTAACCCTTCACATGTACTGAATCCAGAGGTGGTACAACTGGAACACGACGTCTCATATGAGGACCATCTGATGGATGTCTTGGATTGTAAAGACAAGGTTATACGCAACAAGACTAACCACTTTGTTAAAGTGTTGTGGAGGAAACAAAAATTTGAAGAATCTATATTGGAACCAGATGAGTCTACAAGGAAAAAGATACCCACACCTTTTCCCTTCTGATGGTACGAGTTGAAATTATAGGGATTAAGTTTCTTAAGGGGGAAGTATGTAATAACCCAAACTTTTGAAGAATGTTTTTTGTTTCAAAAAAATATGTGTTATATAATTCTTACACAACAAAACTATATCCTTTTATTAATAAAGTGCATATAATTGGAACGAGACATTTGGGTTTTGACTGTTATATGACCATTGGTAAATATGAAAATTGGAAAAAATAATAATTTTTAACATTATAATTGTAGTTTAAGATATAAATAATAATGGATAATTAATGCAGAATGTAGATTCGATGGCCTCATCCAGTAGACTCGGGCCATATGAAGCCCATCATTTGGAGATAGATATGGAGGTAGCATCACAGGGCTTTGCTCTAGACCAATCCCATTCTAAGATTCAACATCTGAAGCTTGAATATAACCACCATCCAGATAAGTTCCAGCTAATAGAAATCATCACCTGAGAAATGCTGTTCGAGCCGCCCTAAGATTCAATCACTGTTGCACACCTTACTCTTATGTCCTATGTAGGTGTTATATGGGGCTATGTAATGAAACCTTAGTTACTTTGTGTAATCCTTTTGTATAACTAAATTTTTTATTTCCTATTATAGTAAATTTATTGAATTTCAAATGTCAAAATAAATATAGGATGAATTTTTTAAGAAGCTTCATATTATTGATGAATATTGAAAAAAATAGTTTTTAAAAATAGTTTTTATTCATTAAATAATTAATAATGTGAAATAATTTTCAAGAAATGGACATATACAGTTGTATTCAGTAATAAATTTATAGTCTGATAAGATCACCTTAATTTTTTGGTTAATAGTTAATTATGAATAGTAATATTACCCTTATGAATAGTAATGTGACCAATGGAATGGTAACCTCCCATAAGAAAGTATAAAAATAATTTAGGGGTCTTTAATGGTAGTGTGATATAATAGCAGATGAAAATAACAATTTCAGAAATTTTTAGTTATGTATTAATATTTTTCAAGTAAGTAATGATTTTAAATAAATATTTAATTATATCAAATTTAGAAATTTATTTTCATAAAATGGATTTAATTTTTGAATTAATAATATTAATATTTGGTTCAGGTGAATTTATGATATTTTTAGAAAATGTTTTGTTTTTTGATGAATAGTAAAAAATAGTTTTTGAGTTTCGGTGTGTTTAATGACATCATTAATGATGTAATAATGATTTGATAATTCATGCTCGACTCTTGATGAATAAAATATTTTATGAGGTGTCCCAAGTGGCCAAAACCATTTGAAAATACCATGGTCAAGCCCAGGTTTTCTCAAATACAACTAATGAGGTGTCCCATGGAAATTAATAAATTTTCCCTCACTTTTGCAACAAATAGAAACCTATTCCTTCATTAATTTCATTCCAAATTCCTCCTCAACAAATATATGGTATTTTCACCTCCCAATATATCCCCCCAAGGTTCTCTCAATCCCCCAAAGGTCCCAACCTTAGATTATTTTAAGTTACTCTTCAAGGTAAGGGAACCTTTCACCCTCCTCTTTTAGTTAAGACTTATTTTATTTTATGTCTTTTAATTTCCTTTTTCTTATATTGGGGTATGTTATTATATATCCTTATTTATTTAAATATTATTTCAAAGTGATGATATACCCATTTTTCTCTCATCAAATCGTTTTCTAAGTTTTAAGTGATGTTGTTAGGCTGCCGAATTTTCGTAAGGGAATTTCTAAACTTCTTTGTTTCTGTCAAGTTCTCTTTTATGTAGTATAAATGTCATGTTTCCATTAAATTTTCTTATTTTCAGTTTATTCTTTCCCTATAATGTATTATGATTCATTTATGGATGGGATACCTTTGTCCCCTCTCGTTTTAATTTTTTCTAAAACATGTTTTATAGTCATTATACAGTAGAATATTCGTCTCAAAATATCATTCTTTTTCTCATGAAATTCTCTTATTTTATTTATGTGAATACCTAAACCTATTTCATTTCTAGAGGTATTAATAAATACATAAAAATGATATATTTTATTATGTAATTTACATACATAAAACCATTATTCCCTTCCAATGTGTTATAATTGACATAATGATCTTGTTTTTAAGCACTTTTCAAAATGTCACAGTTATGATATGAAACCCATTTCTTTTATTATATTTCATTTACTTATATTATGTACGATTATTATCTATATGGATCATATGAAAATAAATACATAATAATGGTTAAAACTGATTGTGCTCTAATTCATTGGGTAAAATAATTAATCTCTAGAGATGACAAGTTTTATGATACCTTAGTGAATAACCTTGGTAATTTTTATGACACCTCAGGGATGGAACTTGGTGATATTATTATGAATGTATAGATTAAATGTTGTAGCAACATATTCATGTTATGATTAATATTTTTATTTTGATATTCCTATTTATGATTCCTTTATGATAACTCTCATGTTCTTATTGATATCTCTCAAGTTCACATGTAAATTGTTTCACTTGTTTTCCTTAATAGGACTTCTTCTCACCCTTTCCTTTGATATATATCCCTAGGTTATTAGATATAGAAACTTAACATAGGATGAAATTTTCAAGAATAGTTTTGGGAGGATTCAATTAAAGTTATATGTTTTTATGTATTATGTACCTTTTTTCCAAGACACTAAAATTTAAAGATCCTATGTTTGTAATGTAATGAAAATTTATGTAATAAGAAGATGTTATTCCATAGTATGAGACAAGAAAATTATGGAAATACTAGATTGAATGACTTTATTAATGAATAATAACTTGAATAGTATCCAATTTCTACCTTAACCTAAGAAATAGAAAGTTCATGGTGATTACCTTATGAGATAAAGGACTCCAACCTTTATCAAATATTATAATCCCTTATTCATTTAATAATGGATTAAATAAATTGAAAAGTTATTATATGTTCTATAATACTTAGAATAAGAGAACACCATATTGGTTTTTTATCACCTAGAGGGGGGAAGTTGATCAGTGGTGGATACTAATCATAAAATGTATCCCAAAGTGGAAATCAATTCAATGGAATGGTTTTTCTTCAAGAAAATATTTTCAAAAACATTTTTTTCCCAAAACCCTCTATCTAAAATTTTGGAGGTATTTTCCAAAATGAATGCAATAGGAAGATGAGTTTATTGGGGAATATGAGGAAAAATTATCATGGATTTTATAGTACCTATAAAATCTTTTCATTGACACAAAAATTATGGTACAACACTTATTTAGTGGATTAAAACCAAGTCTATAAAATTATTTAGTGATTCTAGAATTTGATAGCTATAAAGAAATTTTATGTTGTTCCCTTAAGTTCTAGGTGTAAATTGGTTACCATTATTGGTCTTGTGGGGATGGGTATAAGAGAAGTATAATGGAGTTTAATTTTGGAGAATCGATAGATAAATCCCATGATGGAAAGAAAAACTAACTTCCCACATGTCAAAAGTGTGGGAAGAAGCATCCTGGAAACTATGTCAAGGGAACCATAAAATATTTCATTTCAATATAATGGGAGAATTGGGTTAATTAATTATAATGATATTTTAAGAAAGACACTAATTATATAGAAGAAAAAAAGGTTTATATCAACACTCAATATATGTTATTGTGTTTCAAATTCAATAAACATTGACATTATTCAATAAAGTTACCTATGAATAGGGCTTTTAGAGATAATCAACCAAAACATCCTCTAAGAACTATAGAGAAATGAAGGGCATATGATATCACTAAAACTAAGGTGGATCTAAACTATGACGTGGGGATATAAAAACTGGTTATTAATTTAATAATAGACAATATACTATTTTATTCTAGTTTTATGCATTCATTCATATATTTCCATTTTTGTAGAACTATATATAAAACCTCAAAAAATGGGGGATGATTGATCTATAAGAACATCTGACATATAATTTATTTCATACCAAGTATATAACTCTTCCTTAGCCAATTCTTCTAGAATAAATCTCCCTATGAATCTTTTCATACTTCCTTTTGTGTAATTTTATGTTATAGTGGTATTATATTGGACAAATTTATATAAATCCAACATATACTATCAATATTGGGGGATCACTCTTCACATACTAATTCATCCACTAATTCTAAACAAGTGTATAAAGGGGGGATAAATCTACATTGGAATTTTATTATCAAGTATGGATATTATTTCCTTATGAGAAATAATATCTAGATAAAATGATTAATTCAAAGGATAGAATCATGTTTGAATACATGCACATTGTATTCTCTATAGTGTTGTCTGGTGTTCCTTCTAATAGAGAGGTTGATTTCTCAATTAAACGTATACCTATATCACTATAAATATCCAAAACACAATATATATTGTCCACAATTGATTTTGAAAAACTAAAGAATCATTTGTAAGAGAATCTATACAAGACTTTTATAAATCAAATAGATTCACCATGGAGTTTTATGGTCAGCTTTTTCAAGAATAATCATGGGTAAATGTGCATCTATATTGATAAAAGTGACCTTAAAAATTCTGGACAAAAAATAAGTATCTTATACCATAGATTGAGGAATTTTGAGGTAAACTATGTGGGTACTAGTATTTCTATTAGGTGTAACATCGATTGGGATATCACTAATTAAAGGTGAATAAGGAATATACTTCAAAGAGTACCATTTAAATAAGTAATGGAAATTATGAGTTCATAATTATGCTGTTAAAACTCCCTAAATCGTTAGTAAATGTATATTTGTGGACCCTTATAAGAGAAATTAATATAAGTAGGGCCCTTGACCAAAATATTAGATAGAGATTAATATTTTAAATAGACTATTTAGGTATTATATACCATTTTTTAATCACTTCTCATGACTATAAAATCCACTATCTTAGACAACTCTGATGGGAGTGATGTTTTTTTAAGACCAATGAATTTGAAGGGTGATCATGAATTTGAAAAATAAGTTAATCAATCTACCAGAAATTATACTACCTAAAAGTGTGGAAATATTATGGTATATAATAATGATTCATAGAAGATTATGGGATTCCTAGTAATATAGAATGAAAAGGTGGTATCCAACACCTCTAAGTAGTTCAATGTTCATGAATAGAAATATCAAACACATTAGTTGGAGTTGCTTGCGGTGATTTTGAAATTAAAAAATTTTGTAGGATTATCTCTTTAGAGATAATTATGAAATATATATAGATTATAAGATCTTAAAATATATATTAACATATAAGAATATTAATATATACCAATTAAGATGGATAAAATTATAAATGAGGCTTTGGCCCCAACCATTAAAAAAATTTGGGTCACAAATATTTGTGCCATCAAATCCTAAGATAAATAAGGATTTGTTTAATGATGCACATTGCTCAACATTTTCCATCCACCCAGGGATCAGGATGATGTATTGAGATATCAAGGAGGACCATTTTTGCGGAAACATTGAGTTGAATATAATATAATATACATCAATGTTCCTGGTATGTTAGTAAGTAATGGATAGAAGGAAAAATTCAATGGAATGATGAAACCATTACCTGCAAATACACAGAAATGGGAAAACACCACCAAATATTTTCTCACTAGTCTTCTGGGAAATCTGAAGAAAATAATTATATATGGGTTGGGATGGATTTTATTTCAAAGACTACCCATTTTATTAAAATTTGGGAGCACACCCCACTTAATAAAATTTCAAGGATATACAATTGTAAAGTAGTGAGGCTATATGGAACACCACTATCCATTGTATCTAATAGAGATCTGAGGATTACATCCATGTTTTGGAAGAGTCTCCAACATTCTCTAAACATAATTTTATACTTCAATATGGATTATCACCACTAAAATGATGGTAAATCTGAGCAGGCTATCCAAAAAATGGAATAAATATTGAGAGCATGCTTGATGTATGTCAAAGAAGGATGTGATCAACATATTCTTCTGGTTTAGTTATCCTATAATAGTAGTTTCCCCAAAAACATCCAAATGGATCTATATGAATCCATTTATGGGAAGGTATATTGAAAATAAATGTGTTGGGGTTAATTTTCTAAGTGTAATCTACTAGGATCAAAGATGGACTAAAAAATTATAGAAAATGGAAAGACCATTCAACATCACATTAAGGTAGCTCAAAAATAAGAGAAGTGATTTTTCGATAATAATCAATGAGAAATAGAGTTTCTGGTTTGTGGATTTAGGTAAAGTGGTCCTCCATATATCTCCATGGATGAGAACCATGATATTTAAGAAGAATGGAAAGCTATTACCTAGGTACATCATCCCCTGAAAGAGACTTGAACACATTGGAGTTGTGGGATATCAATTAGCACTACCACCAACCCTATATCAAGTACAATATATCTTCCATGAATCCGTCTTAAAGAAGTATATATAAAATCCCCGAAGTGTAATAAATTTAGAGGTGGTGTAGTAATAAAATTATATCACTTATGCGGAGTAGTGGGTAAAGATCTTTGACTGTATAGAAAAAGTTCTACATAACAAGACAACTCACCTGGTCAAAGTATTATAACGGTAAAATAAATGTGAGGAGGTGATATGGGAGCCAATGGAAGTAATGAAGCAAAAGTACACTCATATAATTTCACTTTATTATGTAAAATGAAATTCCATGGATGGAATTTCTTAAGGGGGATAATTTAATGACCTAGAATTTTATCGATGGAATTTCCCTTTTCAATATATAATTTTGTCATACATAGTAATGTAATAATATATAAGGAAATTGCAGCACATAATATAACCATAAACATTTAATTATAATAATTTGAAAATTAAATTTATGGAATAAATATGACCATAATAATTTAATTTATTAAAATGGTATATAAATAGAAAATAATGTAACAATAATTAGAAAATTTGGATCTACTCGAACCCCTAGGATTATCGCACTCACAAATTACACAGTAGAAATAAAGAAAAATATTAGTAATGAAATATGCATTTTGAAAATAAAAATATTTATTATATTGAGATAAAATAGAATAAAATGATAAATAAATGATATATGAGTTATTTATAGGAAGTAGAGAACCCATATGATCATTAAAAATATGTGTATTTGAATTATAATTTAACTTTTGGACTGGTTACCTAATCCTTGGAATTGTAATCTGACCATTAGGAATAGTGACCTGACTATTATAATAGTATAAAAAATATGGATGTGTAAAATAATATTTAGGTATCTTATAAAATGAATATATGACATATCTATATAGTAATACTAGTAATAAAATGTTTTAAAATTTATAATGTAAGTGTTTATATTTTTGTAAAACCTATGTTTTTTACATAAATTTTTATAACTTGTATAAGGATTTTAAATAATTTTGGTTTTCATAAAAGAGTTTTATGAACTACTATTATGTTTTATTATAATGATAATATTTTTTTTGATACCATATACGATTTTCTAAAGGGTCATAAAAATGATCATAATATTAAAAAAATCAAAATAAATAAATAAATTACTTAAAAAATAAATTAATCATACATATATAATTATTTTCATAATATATATTTCATTATTGGAATCTAAAAATCCAAAACAATTGGTTGATTTTTAGTTTTTTTCTAAAATATTTGAATTTTTAGATAATAGTGATATACAGTATTTAATATTACTATATAAATGCATGATTTTGTGCATATGTGATAATGTAATAACCAATTAGTTCTAAATTGAACATAAAATTTTTTATATAAATTCACCCTATTCATCAATATTTGTAGTCTTGAGCAAAAATAATAAACCAATTAATATAATATTCAAAAACACCCCTCTCCTCCCCTTATAATTACCACCCATCACCACCCCTTCTCCTCAAATTTTTTAAGACTTTAAGCATTCTAAATTTCAACCCAATGCTATTCTCAATCCCCTCCCCCCATTTTCTAGTTCTATTTTTTCAACCAAATACTATTTCAAGGATCATTAAGTGGTATCCTAAGAGGAGTCCAACAATGGAAGAGGTAAAATTCTTGACTATAGCATTTTCAATTTTATACATCTTATACCACACCCATATTTATCCATACACATAAATATAGTAAACTAATTATCCTAAATATACTGATATGTTATTAATATGGTGTGATATCCATCATCTACCCTCACCTCAATTGTTTCTTAAACAGGAACGTTGTTCACAATATGGTAGGTCCATCACCTGCACAAACAACACAGTTCTATTTTCTCTTCTTCCTTCAAGGTTTGTCATAAAAATATTCTATTTTTTAAATAAGATAATAATTAGTATATTATACCTTATTTCATATTCTTTAATTAATATATGGATATATTTTTAAATAAAAAAACAAACTAGTTTATAATGGTCTGTAAAAATTCCTAAATGAACTAACTGTATAACATTAACATTTTTACTAAATGAGTCATCCATATTTCAGAAAAAATATGAGTATTTGGGACCATTTTAATTTTCATAATTACATGAATATAATTTTATTTCTCTTTTGGATTTGTAGTCCTAGTTTACAAGGACTTTAGGGATTATCTACATGTAGTCTGACCTTGGAAAAAATAAACAAACAGCCTCAGAACATTAAAATTAATCATGAAAACCCAATAAAATGGATTGAAATGAACATAATATAATTATAGTAAATTAAATATATCTATTAAAGGTTATAAATTAAGTAATTAATTGTTCTAATTTTATTATTCACAATTCTATGTGAATGTGTATGTTGATTTTGGAACCTATTGTAAGGGGTCTCTTTGATACACAATGTTTTCTTTGGTGTTATGCCTTTTCTATCTCACCAAAAAATTATCACTCTAATATTATTATTTACTTATTCTATATATTGTTTATATGTCCCAAAAATTTATACTATAGCGCCTCTAGTTTTTTAATTTATTTTTTAAAAATATTATATTGAATATTTTTGGAACTAGGCACTGAGACAGTGTGGGATTCCAAAGCCCAATGTACCTCGATTTGTTTTTCAAATATATTAAATATATTAATATCATGTGCATGATGCTTTCCTATAAAGGTGGAATAACACCTGAATGGGGTACAATATCATAAATATGAGGAACCTTTGAGTTTAGAATGTGGGTTTTAACCTAGGTGTGACATAACATTGATGACATCATGCATCTATGAAAAAGTTGTTATGGGTGTAGAATTATTAAAATAAATTAGTTAATTGATCTAATTTAATTTATTCAATATAGAGACCAAAATAGTCTATTTAAATGTTATTATATAACATTTTCATGGTTATACACATGAATATTCATATTGGAGAGTAGCCATTGGAGAGAGAGTTGGAGGATAACTTGGAGAATGACAATGGATAAAGATTAGAGCGAGGGACATTGTTCCATTAGAGTTCTTGGACCTCACCGATGATGGAAACCCAAGACTTTTCTTCAACAATGATTGATCCAATCTCTTTGTAGGATGATTTTTTTATTTCCATCATTTTATTTTATCTCAGTCAAACATTGATCAGTTCCAAGAATATAATTGGTTCGTGAATCAATGGTAGATTTAATTGTGATAGATTAAACTATTCATTGTGTTTATTTCCAATTTTCTATCCAATTTTTTAACAACAGACCGATGCTAAAAAAAAATATGTGAGGTTTGTTCCTCACATCTTATTTCTTATGTATTTCTCCCTTGTTTATTCATGATGTCATCACAGATGTTTTCCTTGGTCTGAGATTCAATGATTACCTGGTATTCGATCATTGTGTGAATTTTATTGGGCACAACAGATCAATACAGTAGGTACATATTGTGTTAGATGTTTTGATTTGAAGATCTAAAATTATGGTTAATGATTTTAGGATTAACAAGACTGGAGAGGACCAAGGTTTCTATTCCCATGATAGTTATGTGATACGGCTTGATGTGGCAATAGATCATCTTGATGGATTGATTTCTAAGTGCATCGAGGACCAAATATGTTGAGAGGGTAATGGTGAGGTCTGTAAACCTCAAAACCATTGATTTTTGGTGATAACAACGTCTCCAATACCATGGAGGACAGCATGTGGAAGATCCCGATGGACCTAGTAATTTCTAGGTTACATAGCCTGTCATATGTGATCACATAACTTATGGAACCCCCACCCCATCTTCAATTAATGGGTTTCTGTAGATATTTAAATATAAAATGTTCTAAGACCTTGTGATATTCAATTTGAGTCTTTTTATATGTATTAGTGTGTGACTCTGAGGTTACACAGTCTTGGGTAGGCCAGAGTACACAGGTAGGCCAGAGTACATGGACATAGCCAGAGTGCATAGACACGATCTGATATACATGGGCACGACCAGAAGGCACTGGTAGAGTGTTTGGAAATCTCTTAACATATTGTACTTTTCCTACATTCCACATATATGGAGATTTACAAGCCTTTTACCAATTATTCATGTAGTATAACCCTATTGAAGGGTATTTGGGGCCCTTCGTTTCATCAGTTTAGACCAGTATTGGTTGAGTCTATTCCCTTGGTCCAAACCTCAAGGGATCAATGTATAATTATTTCAACATGTCTATATTGTGATCCTCTCTATAGGATGTGTCTTATATAGAGTTTTTGGTGTCCCTCAATGACACCAGAGTGTTATCCTCCATCCTATTATACCCTAGGTAGTGTTTATGGAATTATTATGAATCTCTTTGAGCAGGGAATTGATCATATAACTAATAGAACATATTATTAGGGTTCACAGTATCATTAGAGTATAATCACCTACATAGTGGTTTGATCCAGATTGGGTTCATGGTGTCCCACAACTGTCTTGGATGTCATCCCCTATCTGATTATCTGTTCTTCTAAGACATGTGGGATTTCTTGGGAGGGGTTGAATGATCATGACCTCATGGATGAGTGTATTTGAATATTGAATTAATCATGGAGTGTATTCTCTTGGAATGATCATTTTTTCGAGCATAATCCTCTGGCTAGAAGTTTGGCTATAACCACCTATAGGCATGCTTCCCTTCCTGACTATGTCTAGATTTTTCTCATTTATATTTAGTACTGTATTACTATTGTTATCTGAATATTCATTATTTTTTCATTTTTAGGGTTTTAGGGTGTCCTATAAGGTATTAATATACTCAACCAAACATGCGCTTTTCCCCCACATGTCGTTTCTTGGGCAGATGAAGTCTATTTTGATGATGTACTGGGAAGATAAGGAGTTGGTGGAACATAGTTTTAGATTGATAGACCAAAGTGTTTTCTTGATGGTTTCATTTTATAGTAGTCATTTCCCTTGCAATAGGTTGGACTCTATAATTTTTGGATGGAATTTTATTATATTTTTGTATCACTTTCAGTACTTTATTGTTATACTGTGATTGTAATATCAGAGATGTATGAAATAATCGGCTTCTATTGTTTTACATTTCATCAATGTATGGGTTTGGATATGTTTGTGTGTAGGTACATTAGGTTATGGACTCTTAGGTGTGTGATATTCCTACTCAGCATTGGTTGCCAACCCCTATCATATTAGAGGTTGTCTTAGGGTCATCACGATCTGGGCTCCATTGGGTTGGGTCATGATAGAGATGTGTAATAGAAATTGGTTCTACCTTAGGACTAGAGCTTGTGATAATGGTTTTAGGAAACCGTGTTAAGTGTTTTGAGTTTATCTTTCAGGCCAATGGCCCTATTATTGGTGTAGTGGCTGATGTATCCGTACACTAAGACTCAGATTACAAGCCTTTCGACTCAGTACATATAGAAATTGGTTGAAGGGAAAACATTGATGCATACATTATATAAGAATGGGTTGTGGTTTCTAGGACCTTATTGATTCTTCTCTATAGATATACTCCTTGACCTTGGTATATCTTTTTTATTTCAGGATGCCTCATCAAATACATCCAGACAGGATCCTACTACATGATCATGACGATGATCTACCATGTGAATAGGCCTCAGTATAAGGGCCTATATTGGTGATAGCACCTCCAGGAGTATTACCATCTATACCACCTCATTTTTAGTATAATCTTTCACAAAAACTCTAGTTGAGGATGAAAGTTCACTGAATGTAGTACATGAGTTCCACCAGTAGTAAAATCCTAGGGTTCGGGGTGATCCAGAACCCCAGGTGGCTGAGAACTGGCTAAAGGTAGTCACTTGAGTTTTCCTCCATGTGGTTACACATAAATATCTTAAGGAAATCCACATGGTGATTCCTCTCCATTGCTCTAATGGATTATTGTAGAGTTTTTTTTACTCAATCACATGAGGAGTCATATATCTCTTTGTCACGAACCAAATATGGTTGCCACCAAAAATGGCATCAAACATAGCCCGTGACAAGTCTTTAAGGGCGTTCTTGATCCCCACAGGCTGGCACAAGTGCCTAGGTATCATAAAATGAGAATTGAGAATGATTTACCCGAGTTTATAAACATAACATAATGTAATGAATTAAATAAAACGAATTTGTATTTTTCAAACCAAACAATCATTTACAAAAATTCACAACTGAATTACATATTTTAAAACAACTGAACAAGACTATAACAATGTAACAAAATCAAAAGGAAAATTCCCAAGAACCCAAGTTGGGTAACAATGTCGTTCACACAAAACCCATTTCAACCCCCCCCCCATTTAAGACCAAAACCATACCAATTCCTCTCCAAAATATAATTGGCAGCCCTAGACACATTTATAAAACCACTTTCAAGTGTTATAAAATTACATTGAATAATACCACAAAAGATACAAATGAAAACACACATTCTAATATAATGCTCTCAAGAAGTATGACAATGTTTTACACATAAAACCTATTCAAAAAACTCTATTTTTACTCCAACATGACATTAATTCATTACCAAACCAGAACTGGCAGGCCAAACAAGATTTATTAAACAAATTCCATAAGTTATGAAATACACACAAATAATAACCCATGTGTTACACGTGAAAACACCCAATTTCAAGTTAAAAAGGAACTATAAAATTAAACACTTTACCAAATCAATCATAAACAGTTTTTACACCACACCCAACATATGAGGAATGTGAAAAATGAGTAAATACATCAAGATAACTCATCAATAATTGTTTACATATGGAACCACCTACCTTTTATGTTGAAATACTCATAACATGGTGCAAGAAAAAAAACCGCACCACCGCCACACATCAAGGAAGTGAAATCCAACCTAAAACCAGAAGATTTCACCCAAAATACATGAAATCAAACCTTATGTTCGAACCCTAACTTCAGGTAATTATGAACCTTAAGGATAATGTAAGAAACCATAATCACATTGAATGTAAGCGAAAAAAATTGAATGAAGAATGAAGAAGACTAACTTACTTTAGGGATATTCTAGAAATATTTCCAAATACACCAGTAACTGAATTTCAAAACAGCCAAAAATTTAATGGATTTTGAACAATTATAAAGAGACATTTTAGGAATTTGAATGGGAAAAAAAGAGTGAGAATTGAAGGAGTTATGATGGAAACAAATTACCTTTATAAATCTTCTCGAATTGAGAAAACTTAAGATGTTTCGACTTTTTCAGCGATGAAACCGAGCTCCAAAGAGAGGGAGAATATATTGGGGGTGTGCCTATGTTCAGTGGGCTCGGGTTAGAGGTGTATTCCCCAAAAAAATAGTTAAAATTGAATAATGTATTAAATAAACAATATGTTTTTTAACATTAGAAATGGACTTTCAGGGTGGCCCAACTCTTTAAATAAGAATCCAAATCCACCTTGATTATGGATTTATAAAGGATCCAAATTTAAATTTTGGTGTTAATAGGTCAGGGTATGCCAAGTAGAAATTTGAATGGATGAAAAATGTTAAAAAATGAATGAGTTATAAAAGAAACAAAATTATTTTTAAATCTATAATTGGGCCCATGGTTTGGCCCAATTCATAAAAACTCACCCATTCATCCATAAAAGCTTGGGAAACCCCCAAAACAAAGCATGAATGGAAAATAAATTAAAAATACCTTTAAAATATGTTTTTTAAGTGACAATTATCCCCACCATGAAAACGTTCCACCCCAAAAAGTCCCAGCAAGGTCAAAGCATCATCCAAACCCAACTGAGAAACCAAGAGGTACTCACTCGCAAGGTTTCACCCCCAAAGGCCAAAACACCTCCAATGATCAATTAAGGAAGGATTTATCTCACAACCAAAAATTACACCACTTTAATAAAATGATCAATCACATTCATACTTTATCTCAAAAGAAAACTCTTCAAACACTATCTGAACATGACTCAAGAAATTCACTCAAATGAACAAAAACATCAAACAAGGTTAAACTTACCTTACTTTAACTAAACCATTGGGCACTCTCCAATAAAAATGTTTACTCAAGGAAGATGTTGGTAGCTAGATAGTTTCAAACAATACTACCTACCTTCAAGCCAATACCAAGGAAGAAACTGAGTTACTGGTATAGGGATATACAAATGGGATCCCCACCATAAGAGTCAGCTTAAATTTTTCCCGAGATCAAATCAGGATACTAAAAGGGGGGCTAAATAGACTCCCTAGTACAAAGGGTACAATTCCATTTAAAATTTACAAATGAACATACATGATAATCATATTGGTCTCCCCCCATAAGAATCATCCATCTTAACTGACCAGCATGGGCCGACCTAGAAAGACCCAAAAAAATTTGATGATTTGGGAAGGTTGTATGGTTAGTCTGCATGGTTTGGTAAAACGTGCACTAACTATGCATATCATTCATTCTGCATGGATTCCTGGTACACGGTCACTTCTAATTATGCACAAACTATGTTCTCAGCATGTCTATCCCAATTTCCAACCATTCTCCGATGACTTAATGGAATCCAAAGGGGGAGGGAGTGACATTAGGCGATGACATGGGTACAAGGCCCTCCACCAATTTCCACTGAACAGGAACAACAGAAGAAAGATGATGACACTTGAGGTTTAAACTCTTATATTCTTTCATACTGAGGATAGGAAATTGTACAAGGGTTTAAACCACACTTGGATTTCCCCTTACTATGAGCCAGCTTCTGTTCGAGACCGGTGGCTGGAGATCAAATTATTGAAACATCTTTGGCCTTGCAGTTAGGCATTAAAAACTCCATAATCAAGATTTATTCTTTCTATGCCACTAAAATATACACTGCAATCCCCGATAATATTTCCAAGACATAACACATTCCAAACTAAATTTACACTAACCCAATATTTCACTGAAACAAGGGCTTAGAAGATGCACACAGATCACAACTTGTTTTTTCGGGTGACAAACAATAGACGTAAAGTACACCTATAGTCACATTCCTTTAAAATGGGATATTTTGATGTTTTTCCAAGGGAGACATTCTCCCAAAATAAAAAATACTCTCAGAGGATTGAACGACTTTCACCTTTATGGTCAATCGAGCACATGACATCACAATGCAACACCAAACATGAACATTACGACTGATATAAACAATTCAAGGGAAGGGACCCTATACAACATCCCAAAACAACACACAATTATAGAAAGTGGCCACAATCTCCTCTTAGGACCAGATTTCCAACACTGGAATTTTAATGCTAACACCTTCTTTTAAGAGACTATAAAGGACCGAGAGGACCTCTTAGACACCATCCAAATACTCATCCCTACTAACAACCCCATACCACTTCCACCTTCAGCAAATCAGGAAATTTAAGAAGCTAAGGACTCTTTCAACCTTCCATGATCACTCACCCACTACAAGAGGATACACAAAAAAAAAGGAAAGGGTGTATACTGAATCTAAAAATCTCAAGAAAAATATTCCGTATATTGATCAACTGGAGGGTCTCTAAATGGAGAAACAATCTGGGTTGTACTTCAGTTATGCGCTAACCCTTAACGGGGAGTAACTTATCCTACGATGGAACCCAAGGACCCAACCAATATGGTCAATTGGTAAAGATATACAACAAAACAGATCCAAATACATGAAGGGAACCACCGTAAAGGAATCCCAAAAAATTTCTTAGAAGAGACCACTAACCGGCCCTTCAACACAGCTTACCAACCAAACACAAACCCAAAACACAGTTCAAACAGGAGGGGTTCTTGGACTCAAAAAATCCCTCGTCATCAACATTTTCAAAAACACATAATACACACCATCCCAAACTATTCATCAAGACATAATGGTTTTCCTTTAAAATCATATTTTTGAAAATAACTGGTTCATAGGTTAGCGTATCCACCAATGGTCTCCCATGGGCCTCACACATGCTTGTTTCTGTGCCACACCAGGCACCCTCCTCATATCCATCCCAAAACTCATCCAGTCATGCCATTAATCATCCATCATCAAATATAACCCCATGCATGTGTTTTCTCATTAAAATACCAAAGGTTAATATAAAAACTCATTCCGCCATTCAGAACCAAAACAATCAACCAATACTTTCTTTTTCTCAAGATCAAAAACCATGAAATCGAACTGAAATTACCTCATTAAAAAAACTTTTTAAAAAGGCACAATCATTCTAATGAACACTCATTGTCAATTTATTCACAAAAATTTCAAAACATCTCATCCCATTTAAACACCTTATAATATTTTAGAAAACTCTGTTGGAAATACTTTTTCAAAACCAACCTTGACATAGGTCATGCTATTAGAAGAGGTGAAAACAAACCATTTTCCATTCCAATAAAATTCTAAAAATTCAGCTCTTCATTTTCAAAAATCTAACCATCCCTCTTTATTAGATAATAATTTTACAAAAACATTAATTTTCTTAAAACCAAGTCACTTTAAAACCAAAGTTCCAAGATTTTAAAACTAAAGAACACAAGACAATGCGAGAGGAGACTAGTTTCAGTGGGTGACATGATATATGGTTGATAGCCATATTCCAATCACATCACCATCATAGAGAGTATTCTAGGGAAATATCCCTTTCTCTACATGGATTACCAGACCCTGCGAGCTCACTAAGACCATTAACCCAACTCTATTTTCATTTTCACTAATCATCATCAAACCAAGAAAACCATAGGACTTAGAAAAGTCTCGACTTCCCCTAGAGACTTGAATTCCATCATGAGGTGTGGTGATCATCCACACTAATCTTACCCAGAATGCCAATAACTGAAAATCCTAACTCCAGAATATCCCGACTGTTCCCCAAATAATATGTCCCAAAGAGAGATAACCTCCTCTGATACCATTTTGTCACAAACAAAATCTGGTTTCCACCTAAACTGACACCAAACCTAGACAATTACAAGGCCATAAGGGCATTCCCAATCCCCAAAGGCTGGCACAAGTTCCTGGGTATCATAAAGTGAAAATTGGGAACGATTTACCTGAGTTTATAAACATAAAACAATGTTAAGAATCCAATAAAATGAATCAGGATTTTTTAAACCAAACAATATTTTACAAAAATTCAGAACTGAATCACATATTTTAAAACAACTCAACAAGACAATAACAAAGTTAAAAAACCAAAAGGAAATAGCCCAAGAACCCAAGTGGGGTAACTATGTATTGCACACAAAACCCATTTCAAAACCCCCCATTTAAGACCAAAACCACACCAATTCCTATCCAAAATAGAATTAGCAGCCCTAGATACATTTATGAAACCACTTTCAGGTGTTATAAAATCACCTTGGATAATATCACAAAAGATACAAATGAAAACACACATTTTCATAAAATGCTCTCAAGAAGTATAACAATGTTTTACACATCAAACCCATTCAAAACCCCTCTTTTTAGGCCAACATGATAGTAATGCATTACCAAACCAAAATTGGCAGGCAAAACAAGATTTTGTAAACCAATTCCATAAGTTATGAAATACACACAAATAATACCCCATGAGTTACATGTGAAAACACCCAATTTCAAGTTAAAAAGCAACTATGAAATTAAACACTTAATCAAATCAATAATAAAAAGTTTTCGAACCACACCCAACATATCAGGAATATGAAAAATGATTAAATATAGTTATCTAACTCATCAATAATTGTTTAAATATGTAACCACCTACCTTTTATGTCAAAAAACTCAAAACATGGTGCGAAACATAAATCGCCCCACCGTCACACCTCAAGGAACTGAAATCCAACCTAAAACCAGAAGATTTCATGCAAAAGACATGAAATAAAACCATAGGTTTGAACCCTAATTTTTGGACATTATGAACCATAAGGATAAGGTAAGAAACCCTAATCACATTGAATGTATCCCAAAGCAAATTGAAAGAAGAATGAAAAAGACCAACTTACTTGAGGGATATTGTAGAAATAGACCCAAATACACCAGTAGATGAATTTAAAAATAGCCAAATATTTAAGGGAGTTTCTAACAAGGATAAAGAGACCATTTAGTAATTTGAATAAGGAAAAGGAGTGATAATTGAATGAGTTGTGAAGGAAACAAATTACCTTTATAAATTTGCTTGAATTGAGAAATCTTAAGACGTTTCGACTTGTTCTGCAAAGAAACTGAGCTTCAAAGAGGCGTAAAATAGATTTGGGGCGTGCCTAGGTTCAGTGGGCTCGGGTTAGAGGTGGAATCATTTAGAAATAGTTAAAATTGGATATGTTATTAAATAAACCAAATATTTTTTTAAAAATAGGAAATGGGATTTTGGGGTGGCCCAACTCTTTAAATAAAAATCCAAATCCACCTTGATTGTGGATTTATAAAGGATCCAACTTTAAATTTTGGTTTTAATAGGTCAGGTTATGCCATGTAGGAATTTGAATGGATGAAAAATGTTAATAAATTAATGAGTTATAAAAGAATAAAAAATTATTTTTTAATCTAGAATTGGGCTCACGGTTTGGCCCAATTCATAAAAACTCACCCTTTCATCCATAAAAGCTTGGGAAACCCCCAAAACAAATCATGAATGGAAAATAAATTTAAAATAAGTTTAAAATAAGTTTTCTATGTGATACTATTGGTTATAATTTGATCATATCTTCAGGGATGATTTTTATCCTGACACATTGTGATCGGTGAACATTGAGGAGAATTTACATCCATAGCAGGGTAGTTTGACCATAGAAGAGTATTTTTTGAGGTTTACTGATCATTCATGATAATCCATGGATAAGGTGTGGGGTAAATACTTCAAATCATGGACCTTTGAGCATGGATTACACCTAGATATCAACACAACTGTGATATCTCTATTTATTCCTATCAATGATGGGGTGTTTGAGTGGCCTTGGTGGTGGGGAGGTTCTGGGAGGAGAAACGGATGATAGTGGGTGTTGGTAGTGGGAACCCAGAAGCTGAGACATCAATGGAAGATAGTGGATAGTAGTTATAGGTTTATTGGTATTCCAAATTCTTCATGAGATGATCCAAGTATAGCGGTTTAGTGGGGAAGGGATCTTAGTATGGCTCAAGTCATCCAAGAGATAGGTGGGGATTCTCCTACGATGGCTGGGAAAATACAGAATGGGATTATCTAACCCCCAATAAAATTGATATGGAGAAGGTTGAGGGACCTCCAAGGTATATACAATGGAAAGGACATGTGGTATGTAGGGTGGAGGATGTGGAAGAGGTTCTGGTAGAGTAGTATGAGGTGGTAGGAGTTTTGAACTATCACCACCACCACCCCTAGGTGTTCCAAGCGAGGCTTAGGGAGATGGTGGTCAGGGATGAGACCAACTATAGGCGATGGAGTTCTATGACCCTAAGGTTACAATGATGATACAAGGTACAATATATGTCTTTTCTACCTTAGTTATAGTATTACTTGACAAGGGTGTGATTCATTACTTTCATGCCACATCTCTTTTTCATGTCATAGAGATTCTGATTGAGCCTTTGGATTGACCCTTATTCTTAGATACTTCAATAGGAGGTGACTCATTGATTGTGATATTTTTTCAATAGTGTGATCTAACACTTGGAGGTGAGATCTTTATGTGGATTCTCTTAATGCTAGTGATTAGGCCGTATGACGTCATCTTAGCTGTTGATTGTCTATCCATAAATCATTCCCATATTGACTTTTTAGGTGGAAGATGCCTTTTATCCACTATGATGGGATGAAGTTTTCTTTTGTGGATGAAAAGGAAACCTTATAAGAGAATTACAGGATCAGGCCTAGGAGATTTAATCCAATAACTAACGATTTGGATAGAATATCTCTTGGATTATTGGATTTTATGCCTCTCAATTCCCTACAGTGGTGGTGTAATACACCAAAGTCATTCATGAGGATGTTCAAGGATTACCTCCCCACTGATAGATAGACTTCAATATTCAATTACAACATGATAAGGCATCTATATCTGCACCAACATGTTGGATGTCTCCCATAGAGCTTTGTGAGCTGAGGGTATAGTTAGAGGGATTCTAGGAGAATGGATTTGTGACACCAAATATTTCACTCTGGTTAGCGCCAGTGTTGTTCACAAAGAAAGAAGATGGGATCATTAGGATACATGTGGATTAATAACACATGAACCAAGTTTCCCTTAATAACATGTATCCACTTTCAAGGATCGATGACTTCTTTGATCTGTTGAGATGGTGATTATGGTTCTCAAAAATGAACCTCAAATTAAGCTATCACTAGGTGCGAGTAAGGGGTGAGGATATACCCAAAACTGCATTCAGATGTCACTATGGTCACTCTAAGTACATTTTTATGTCCTCTATCATGAATAACACCCCATTAGTGTTCATGGGACTCATTAACCAGATATTTCAGCCTTTATTAGACTGGTCTATTTTGGTATTTATCAATTATATCCTAGTGTACTCAACATATGGGGAGGATCATGTGTGATACATGAGGATGGTCTTAATGACTCTCGAATTGTAATAAATTTATGTAAATATATCATAGTGTTAGTATTGGATTTGATAATTCCACATTTTGGGACACGTCAACTTAGAGGAAGGTGTGGAAGTGGACCTGTCGATGGTTGAGGAAGTGTTAGCTTGGGATCCACCCAGGAGTGTTACTGAGGTATAAATTATTCATTAGGTTGGAAGGGTCCTATCCAAGGTTTGTACTATATTTATCTAAAGTATAAACTCCCTTTAAATATTTTAACCAAAAGGGGTTTCATTTCATGTGGATTAAAAGGTAACGGTAGTTATTTCAAGAGTTAAGATATATATTGACTAGAACTCCCATCAGTAGATTTCCTGAGGTAGGTGTCAAGTACATAGTATTTTTCTATGCATTAAGGACCTATAATGGTTGTGTTTAGATTTAGAGTAAGATATTTATTTCTTATGGTTCATGTTTTTTGATATCGCATAACAAAAAACTACATGACCCATGATCTTGAGCTAGCAGTGATAGTCTTTGCATTGAATATGTTTTGAAACTACATGATGGGAACATACTTTATCATCTACTTTGACCACAGTAGTCTCAACTGTAAATTCTATTAGATGGATCTTAAAGTGAGATAAAGGTGATGTATAGAGTTCCTCTAGGACTATGACTTTGATATTGGCTATAATACTAGGAAGGGGAAAATGGTGGTAGATGCTCTCTATAAGAGATCATGTTCTTAGTTTTTGGATAAATAATTAGAGTAGATAGCCTCATTTAGGTTTCCCTTAGTGTAAATGATGGTGATTTATATCTTCATTCAATGGCTATAACCCCCACCTCTTCTATTTTTTGTTAGGGAATCTCAGTGGGTAGATATCAACAATGAGACCTTACATGCTCTGATATCCATTATATGTGCTCATGATGGATATTTTGATGATTGGAAAAGGATATTCTACTCAGAGGATAGACCATGGTATCATTAATATTATAAGATAAGGCTATGTGGAAATTTTATACATTCCCTTTGGAGGTACATACTAGTGTGGAAAAGATGTAATAGGAACTCTGAGATTAGTTTTGGTGGCCAAACATAAAGCATTGTGTTAAGGAGTTTGTCTATTGATGCCTAATTTGTCAACAAGTGAATACTGAGCACCAGGTTCTAGTGGGATTAGCTCAATACCGTTATGTTCATGTGTGTATGTGGGTTAGGATATCCATGTAATTTGTTATGGGGTTACCACATATATTCAATTGACATGATACCATTAGAGTGATCATAGACAGAATCAGTATGTGATCCCAGTTCTTAACTATTCAAGAGCAGAGATCTGTAGAAATATTGGTATGTTTGTACATGATGGAGATAGTCAGGATACATGGAGTTCCCTCAATGATCATTTCATATCATTAAATTAACATCACATCATGATTATGGAGAGGATTATGGGATTCCAATGGGACTCAGTTGCATTTGAGCATGGAGTTTCACCTCAATGCTGATGACCAGATAGAGTGGACCATTGAGGCCTTAGAGGACATACGACATGCTTACATTTTGGATTTTTGACTATAGTTGGTATGATCAACTACCCTTGGTGGAGTTTTCATATTACAACCACTTCCATTCCACCATCATTATGGCACTATTTAAGTCCTTATATGGGTGACCATATAAGTCACCAAAATGTTGGATAGATCAAGAAAATTCAATGCTAATGGGCCCAGAGTTAGTATAATCTACTACATAGAAGCTTCATATCATCTAAGAGTGGATGTAGACTACAAAGATCCATCGCAATTCCTATGTGGATTGATGATATTGGTCCATGGAGTTAGGGGCATGTGACCATTTACTCTTGAGGGTTTCACCACAATATAAATTATGAAGATTTTTTGGGGGAAATGATTTATCTCTAAGAGTCATTACCCATTTCCAGATAATATGTAGAGTTAGAAATGTGGCATACCACATAGCTCTATCGTTATAGTTAGACTATCCACTAGACATCTTCCACGTGTCATAGTTTAGGAGGTTTGTGCCTGAATGATCACATGTTATTGACTAGGGCGAGCTGGACATCAAAGATGGATCTACCTTTACTGAGTACCTAGTTGAGATCTAGGATCATAAAGAGATGATCCTTAGTGAGAAATTTATTCCATTAGTGTGTGTTTTTTTGAAGCATGAGAATCGTTTGGAGTGCACCTAAAGCGGGAGACCTAGATTCGAGCCTACTATGCACATATTTTTTTGTAGGTTTTGATCTATTTCGAACAAAAATCCATATGGTGGGGAGAATGTCACAACTCTAATTTGTCCATGTATTACATTGTATTATTATATGGATTTTTTCAGAGCTAATAACTGAGACGACATGATATTATGAGGCCTAATGTGCCCAGAATTAAATTTTTAAATATATTAAATATATTAATATCACACACATGAAGTTTTCTGAAAAAGGTGAAAAAACAAATGAATTAGGTCCTAGATCAAGAAATTCGAGGGCACCATTCAGTATAGAATGTTTTTTACCCTTGGCATGACATTACTAATTTCAGGGTTGATAATTTGTTAAAATGTTTTCAGGGGAATGAAATTAAATAAATAATTTAATTATTTTATTTTATTTTATTTTATTTTATTTTATTTTATTTTATTTTATTCAATGCATTAATCAAACTAATCTATTTAAAAAACTATTATGATAAATTTGTAGGGTTTACCACATAAACCTAAAAATTTGAGAGGAGATGTCGAAGAGATCATAGAAGAAGATCTTGGTGAAAAACAATAGATCCAGATCAGATAGAGGATCATTATGCCATCACAGTTTGTGGATATCTCATATAGCAGTAACTCATGACCATTTTTCATCAAAAATCAATCCAAACTCCATGTAGGGTTTTGATTTATACTTTTTTGTCCTGCTCTTTCATTCTAATCAAACATGGATCAATTCCACGAACTAAATTTATTTGTACATCGACAATAGATTTAGTTGTGATTGATTAAATTATTTTTTGTGTTTATTTCCAATTGATTAGAAAATTTCTTTGATAATGAATTGAATCCAAATTAATAAAGGTTGTGGTCTTTTCCTTACTTGTTTTGGATTATTATTTAACCCGGGTTTCTTCACAAATTCATCATGAGAATTTTCATTGGCTCGTGGTTCAATGATTAACTAGTATTTGATTATTTCACGACTGTTTCAGTGTAAAAAATAAATATAATAGTTAAAAATTGTGTCAGTGGTTTCAATTTGGGGATTGGTGAAGATGTAGGATGATTCAAGGAGGAATGAGACTGGATTTAACTTAGGGTTATGTTCCCACAATGGTTAAGAGGTAATAGCTTGATGCGGTGACAAATCATCTTGACATGTCGATTTCTGAGCAGATAGAGGACTTTAATTCGATGAGTGGATGATGGTAAATACAAGAGACCTTAGATATATAGATTTTGATGAGGAAAAAAGCACCAGATACATGTATGGTAGCATGAAGAATATGTCTATGAATCATGAAATTTTCAAGTTACACGACATGTTATGTAGGATCACACACCACGTGGAACCCCCCATCTATAGTAATAGGGTTTCCATGAAGAGCTAAATATCACACATCACGTGACATGGTCTATGAAGATTGGAATTTAACTCAGAGGTTACACAAGCATGGGTTGTCCAGAGTACATGCGAAGGCCAGAGTACATAGACACAACTAGAGTACATAGACACGGTCAGGTGTACACGGGTACAACAAGAAAAAATGGTTCGACTTTCAGGAAATATCTATAAATTGTGTAATCTTCCTAAATGTTTTGTATATGAATATTTACTTTCTATGTGAGGCAACATTACATGGGAAGATTAGGGGTTGTATGGGTATACCATGTACCACTTGTACATGTTATGTGCCCCCATTGAGGGTGTTTGGAGCTCTTCGCTTCTTTAGTTAAGGCCATTATCATTTAATTTTATTCCCTTATTCAATCCCCTATAGGGTAAAATGTGGAATTTTGTACACATATATGGATTATGATCATCTCTAGAAGATGAATATTAGATAGATTTTATGGTGTCCCTCACTGAGACTTAAGTGTGATACTCTATCATATTATACTCTAGGTGGGGTTTGTGGAATCTGTGGGACCTCCTTGAGTAAGGCATTAATCTTCTATCTAGAAAACCATTTCTATATAATTAATGATAACTTTAGATTACTATCCTTTACATAGATAACTGTTCCAATTTGGTTTACAGTGTCCCCTAGTGGTCCTGTGTGTGATCCCCTATCAAATTATTAGGTCTTTTGTGACTAGGGAGCTTTCATGGGAAGGCCCCAATGATTGTGACCTATTTGATGATTATCTCGGATGATGGAATGGATCATGGAAAATATTCTCCATGAATGAGCCTTTTTTCAAGAAGAATCATGTGGCTGGAAGTTTGGTTGTGACTTCTTAGAGGCGCAGTTTCCTTCGTGATAATATATTGGTTTCTTGTATTTCTATGCACTGTTATATTACTATTATGATATTAGCGTTATTTTTTTTCCAAGTTTAGTTTTTTTTGAGGTGTCAAAATGGGTGATGTTATACTCACCCCAACAGCATCTCTTCCTTTACAATTCATGCCCTATGCAAACAATGGACCTTCTGATGGAGTCATGGTAGGGAAGGGAGCTGGTGGAGTATAGATTGATATTGAAAATAGAAGGTGTTTTCTTGGTGGATGGATTTGATAGTAGACCTCTCCATTATAGTAGGTTAGAATATTTATAATTTTTGTTAGACTTGTATTTAGACCCTTTACCACTTTCAGTACTTTACTATTATACTCTGATTGCAGGATCATAGATATATACATGTGTTGTTTTTAGTTATTTTATTTTTAATTTTGTTATGGGCTTAGAAGTGTGTGTGTGTGTGTGTGTGTCTAGGTACTATAGGATAAGGCATCCCATGTGTGTGACATTCCTACTCATAATCATCTCATTAATTATTTATTCCAAAAATATTGTGAGAACAAACAACAAAGAAAGAAAAAAAGAAAAGAAATAAGGGAAAAAGGATTATGGAGGCATGAAATAGTGGAGACCCAACATATAACCTATTACCAAATTCTCCCTCTTAGGCTTCAAGGAATTTGTTCTTGTGAACCACGTAATAATAGATCCTTGTTTCTCCCTAGAAGAAAGATGTCTGATTTCTTATGTTGTCAGAAAATACAGGATCTTCCTCTCCAACAAAATATATATTCTACATACCAGGACTGTTGGAGGTGGTCTTGGGGTAGTCGTGATTCAGGCCCCATTTGGCCAGCTCAATAAATATAACTAGACTAATTCATCATTCCTTGATAGGTATTTATGTGTTTTAAATGTTACTTTCTCAATTTTATTTTCAAGAAAATATGATTAAAGAGAAGTTCTTTATTTCATACCCCTTATCAATAACCAATCGATAAGATGTTTTAAAACACCCATGGTTTCTAGAAATTCAAATTTAAATATATAGAACTATTTTTGGTCCATTTTTAGTTTTATGAAAATTATTATTCCCTTTTCATCTTTAATGATTCGATACCTTTTTTTGAAGAACCCCACTTAGAAGTAATATTTATTGATTTATTTATCCACACCATTTTATGTATTTAATTCACAGTGAATTAATTTTCATGTTCAATGTTTATTTATTTATCCAAAAAACATACATGAATGGTTTAATTTATCCTTTCATAGAATTCAATGTGACATGATAAATGGGTATTTTATAAGACATGATTATGTAACTCATTTCTTTCCATGGTAATTCATATGTTTATGACTTAGGATTTATTTCCCTCTATGGAACAAATAAGACAGAACATGTTTTGATGAGTGTTCCAAAATAGTTCTCCAATTCATTGGGTAATGTTTTTCCACAAGAGAATATATGTGTAGTTTTAGGGAGTAATCCTAATCCATGATGGGATGTTGTCCACAATGTAATGTTTCCTTGGTAGTTAGCCTTGACTTATGCTTACATAATGTTTTAAGTTACTTCCACATTCATATATAGACATGATATTATGATTTCATGTTCATAAATTTATGATTTCATATGATTATTCCTGATCCTTGTATTTTATCTTATCATGTTATGCCTTTTAATTCATATCATATGCTTCATATCAGGTTTAATACCTTATTAGGATTTGGAGCACACCCCTTTTGTTTATGTATTACCTAGGTTATCCCATATAGTTTTAGGTGCTCCAAGTTATTTATGATCTCATTATGGATATTAAAATAAAGACATTTTATTTTATTTTCTTCTTGATTGTTTATGAAACTAGTCATCTAAAGTCACTAGGCCACTCAATCTCAGGTTATGTTTATTGAATTTTTTTAAGGTTGGGGCCAATGCCTCATTTTATTATTTAAAGAAAAGACCTCTTTAGACTGGGTTGAGGGACACCCATTACATACCCTAAAGGCCCAAGGCCAAGTGGCCTAAATACGAGGCTTGAAAGCCCATTTTCTTGTCCCAAAGGGCCCCTTGGTGAATAGTACTACTACAGTACCTGGATTTCTATAGTACTTGCTACAGTACCACCACCACTACAGTACCTGCTATAGTGCCACCACCACTACAGTTCTGCTACTGCTACAGTGCTGCTATAGTACCGAAAAATTAGTCCCTGCCCAGATTTGATCCTGGGTCTTTTAGATGCCATGCAGGATCTTGTACCACTAGGGTACATTCTTGTTGCTAAATGTGTTGTTGGGTAACGAGTTATTGGGGTGGCCTCCCCACCTACGCAATGAAAGTCCCCAGCGAGGCCCAAGGTGGCCAACCCTTGGGCTTAGGCCAATTCCCAACATGGTAGAGGGGCCCATGAGATGTTCGTTAACATATAGTGTGCCTTGCTTTGCAAGTACTCGAACCCAAAACATCGATGTCAGGACGCCAATTCCTTTAACCAACTCACCCATTCCCCATGGGAAAATGTGTTGTTGGGTAATGAGGTATTGGGGTGGCCTACCCACCTATGTGCCCCATGTCCCCAACAAGGCCCAAGGTGGCCAACCCTTGGTCTTAGGCTAGTTCACAACAGGGTAGAGGGGCCCATGGGAGGTTTGGTAGCATATAGTGCATATTGCTTTGCGAGGACTCGAACCCAGAACCTCGGGGTCAGGACACCACTTCCTTTAGCCAACTCACCCATTCCCCTTGGTCAGGGTTTATGTTTATTGAATATTAATGTCAAAAATCAAGTAATAATATGTGTAAAATACATGGGTGAATACAGGGTGCCCCTAGTACATTATGGATTATACATGTATATGTAATAAAGGTAAACATGTCACACAAGAACATTGTAGGTCATGAGCTAACAAGGCCTCCATATGTCTATGAACATTAAGTCATTATGTTCAAACTGAGCTAACGCATCATTCATTTATACCAGCTTTGACACTATATTGGAAACAATTCATAGCCACATTCCCTAAATTTAAGTCCAATCCTATACCTAAATTATTAGATAAGGTTGTCTCATTGAATCCCAAAACATATTATAATGTGTGGGTAGGTTTTCCACAAGCCTTCAACCATTACATGAAGGTGTAGGGTATAATTATTTATCAAATTACTAAACTCACCTTTTTACTAAAGGTGGACCTTTTTACACCTCCACACTCAAGTTGAGGTTATCCATATATTAGTCTCTACATTATATCTATGTGTAGGGTTTATTTTTTGTATCTTAAATTACTTCTCAACCAGTACCTATCACATGGGGCGGGCACACATTCCCTCTCCCATCCTCTTACTTATTAAGAGGTCACACCTGACCACTCCCCTTACCTAGGGTGGGTCTCATAAGAACTAGTGTACCAATACCCTCTCACTTAGGGTGATCCATATTAATACCACTTCACTAATGAAAATTCCAAACATCTTGAATACTATAATCTCAATAAGGGTATGGCTTAATCCATACCCGCATCTCCGCATAATTTGGGTGTGGGTTAAAACCTACACATAGATGAAATAGAAAGTGGGAATGATGTTAGGACCATTTTGGATGGAAGTTGTTTTTTAATGATAGAAAAACTCATTCACCATATATTTTGAATTTTTTATCATTATGAAGAAAAAACATATATTATAATTTTTCATGATTGGATGAAGGGTTCATCGAACTTAGAAGAGTAGATGCATATTTCTATATAAGTTCTATTGATTACATTGTTTTTGAAGATGTTTTTTTATCTTATTTTGGACTCATATTTTATGGAATGAAGTTTCCTAGAAAAGAGTGGAAATATGTATCAGATTAAAAAATATAGAGTTTTTTAACACACAATTTGATGATTATTTGTTTGGATAATAGTTCTTAACATCATATGTTGACAAAAAAACTTATGATCCCAGATTTTTGAAAGTAATGGGCACAAATTTTTTTTAAAGAAGAAATTGAAATGTTACTTTTTAGTGTTTCTAAGAAGATAAAGTTCTTCGGGTACGAGTCATAGAATCTAGATGCACTAGATACATGTGTTTTTTTGTCTAGTTTTTTGAATGTGCTAATGTCAACAGTTTTTCAAAAGTTATGATCATTTGATTCATAGGATGGGCCAACTCATTGGTAGAGATATTGATATGGTCCATTTTTTAATGTGTGGAACCGATCAAGAAGAGGATTTTCAAATACCAATCAATCAGTTGAAAATAAGACATTAACCTATTGGGTGAGATATTCAAACTTAGAAAAACTATAGTTGTTGACACTGATCAATCGAAAAAACTGATCAATTATATGTACATCAGAGGCCAATCAATCAAATGAAATTCAAAAATGTGGATAACCATTTTAAAAAGTTGTGATTTCTATATTTTAGGTCAATATGTTTTTTACATTATTTGACATTGATATATCAGAAAACTATTGACATTGATAAGTCATTAGGTGTTGAGTTTCAATGGATGCAGTTTCATCAGTCTGAGGAATAGTTGAACAAATGAAGAAAGTGTTTAAAAATTTAAGAATTATGGAATTTGTTACTAAACTATTGTTTTAGTTATATTATGTATTTATAATTTTCAACAATGTTTAAAGAAAAATATTTTCATCCAGTTTCAATTTCTGGGGTGAGAAGCCAAGTTTTCATTTGGATTGAGTTAATCATAATGATTTTTTTTTGAACTGAGTATATTTAATGTTCTTTTTCTAATGAGGATGAAAATTACGAGGTTCTGGAAAATTAAAAAAATAATATATAAGACTCTAGATGATTCTATAATAGTTTATAAGTGGTCAAATGGAATTCAAATGAATATAAATTTAGATGAATCAGAATTTCATTGAGCAGGAAAAAAAATTTAGTTCCTACCATTTTTTATTTTTGAGAACATATATAAAGGGGTCAACGTAAAATGTATTCTAACACTGTTCACATGACAAAAAGGTGGAGTGATGAAGTTTTATTTTGAGACACAATTTACGAAGGAAGAGTTCAAGAATGAATAAGTGTTCAGAAAAGTGGTGTTCAGGATTCACCATATCAGACTTAATAATCCGACCAAATAATCATACTCATAGTTTCTGAAAGACTAACAAGAATGGAAGAGTAGGGTTATAGTTTTATGTACATTAATCAAACTGACACTTTTCCAAACTTAATAATTGAACAGAATAATTAGAGTGGAAATAAAAATTAGTTTTTTTGTGAAGTCCATTGAAGATGATTCAACCAGATTCCGAGTAAGAAAGTGAAGGATTTTTTCCAATAATATCAAAAGTTTATGTTTTTAAAGAATCATACTGATAGTTTTTTATCCAATTTGTGTAGAATTCTTAATTTGTTACAAAAAATCATTTTTATCTTTTAAATACTAGAAAATACACATTCACTATTATATTGATCATAGTGATAAACATGTGTAAGGGTATTTTTTACTTATTATATTCATGAAAAAGGATTGTTTTCAATTAGATTTTGTGGTATTTTATTACTTCTAATCCATTCCAAGTACTATAGACTCTTATTGAGTATTGAAATTTATTAATAATTTGGTTCTTATAGATGTTTGTGAGTATGTTTTTTAGAGATGTTATTTTTCATTAAAATAAGGAGAATGTTGTTAAGAAAGTTAACATAAAAAAATTAAAACTAATTCACCACTTACCCCTCTTTGTGATTACATTAATCTGGGTTGGTCCATTTCAATTAGTAATATAGATAAGGTCCCTCCATTTACTATGTAGTAAATCTTGAAGATAATTTATTATGGATAGTTTAAATTAAATGAATAGTAAAGGGATTATGGTATTTTTTAAAAATAAATATCATAACTAGAATGAGAGAATTTTTTATATCTTATATCCCTAGGATATGATGTCATAAAGGATTCTATAGAGATATTTTCACCATTATCTAAAAAACATCCTCTTACCGCTATTGATAATAAAAATATTCATAATGATGTAAGGTATAAAAATTATTTACTCTCTTCACTATAAAAAAGTAAATACGTAGTGTAATTGTAGTTGGAACTCCCAAATTTGTTCGGGAAAAGATAAAAAATATCTATAAAAGTAATACAATAGTGAATGAGTCAATGTTACAAATCTCAATGATGAAGTATGTATTTCTCAAAATGTGTATGAATATATTGGTGAATTATTTACAATAGTGAATGTTATTGTTATCACAATAACATTTCTTGGTGATAAGCTAGAGTATAATACTCTTTTTGGAATGTTTTTAAAAATTCTTCTTACAAATTTGATTCCAATGTTTCATATTTGGAATATAGAGATCTGGAAAATCTATATTTGGATATCTTACATAGTACTTTTATTATATATGAAATGAGAATATAAAAATTCAAGAAAATAAAATAGAAAGTTGGTCAATAAATATCATTCAAAGATTCTGAGAAAGAAAAATCATAGAAGATTCTCAAAGATGAATATTTTGATGATTCTGATTCTAAAAATGTCTCTAGAAACAATCTTGGTGATTTTTAGTCTCTATTTTGATAATTTTAAAAAGAGTTATATGAACCTATAAATGGAATCTACCACTAAAATATTTTTCTTGGGGAGCTAGTGGTCATTTTTCTATAAATTTTCCTCAATGAAATGATAAATAATAAACTGATAAAGATAATAGAAATTAAAAAATATTTTATAAAAAAATGTTGAAAAATAAAAATTATATTATAAGGGAGAATATTAAATGGTATATAAATCCAAAATTCAAATTATTTTATCTAAATATGATGAAGATAATGATAGGAAAATTGAATATGTAAAATTCACTAAATTTATAGGATAACAAATGTTTATTTCAAAGTTTAATAATGAAGAGTTTGTTAAAATATGTATTTTTGATGAAGAGAATCAGTTATAATATTCTTTGAAAAGTGATTTGAATGAATGTCTTCGAAATATTGTATGACATCAAAGAGAAATCATGAAATTGAAAAAAAAATATACTTTTGAAAAATTATCAGAAATATCTTCTTGAATTGAAATCTATTTTATTGAAAGTGATTGATCAGTTTAAGAAATATCTTGAAAAAATAGAAGAATCAAAATGAACAGTCTTAACTAAATATAAAAGTTGAGGTGGATAAATTAGAATATGTTAATCAAAATTCCCTTAAAGTTGAGTTGGGATTCATGAAATCCCAAAACTAAATTACTAAAACTAGTGAACGTTTCAATATGTTTGACCATAAGAAATATCAATAAAAGTTATCTTCAATAGTTTAAAATAATGTTGAAGGTATTCTAGAGAAGAAGAACGCTGATAAAATTATGGATTTTTCCAAAACCAACAAAGATAAATATTTAAAAGATTTTAAATTTTCAAAGTATGAATCAAGGGTTTCTATTAATACTAATTCTATTGATGTTGGTGAGAATTCCTAATTCAAGAAGAATATTTTTAGTGATAATAGAATGTATGGGGGTCAATACTTTTCTCACGTGGAAGGTAAGAAAGTTGTAAAAAATATATACAAGTCCAAATAGTTTGTAAGTTACAGGGAGAAATATTATTTCTATGACTACTACTCGTATTGTGGAAGAGTTTTTCATGCAACAAATATGTGTTGGTTTACTAAAAACACAAATATTATTCCATGATTTACAATAATAAGAGTTTTAGGGGGATTTAATCTTATCGAAGAAGTAATTTTGATAAAGGTGTTTTTAAAGTTGAAGTTATATCTAAACCTATTGAATCTATTTGTGAAATATGTGCACAACCTGAAGAAATTGAAAAAGGATTTATTATTTTTTCTTCTATCACAACAACAAGTTTATTTCCATTCACAAAATCTGGATGCAAAGGAAGATAAAGGGAAAGAAAATGATCTTATTGTTGAAACAGCTCTCAAAGATGCAAAAGTAGATTAAAACTGTATTATTGATAGTGGGTGATCATCACATGTGATAAGATATTTGAAGCTGTAGAATAATATGAGACTTTAACAAAGGAATAGTGATGTTTGGAAATGATGAATCTCTAAGAATCAAAGGTTTTTGATATGCTATTACTCAGTATGAAAATATTAAAACCAAGAAATCCTTTTTTGTTGATAGATTGAAACACAACATGTAACTATTTCACAAATATGTGATGAAGGAAACATGTTTGTTTTTAAAAAATATGGTTTTGTTGTAAAAAAATTAATGGTGGAAAAGTTGTTATAAAAGTACAATGTAAAAAGGAAACTTGTTACTAGTTATTGAAGGGCATATTTCATGTCATCTAATGATAATGGAATAGAATATATTATGGAATAAATTTTTTGGGAATATGTGTCATAGGAATATGATAAAGTTAACAAATAGAGACAATGTTCATTATATTATTGATATGATAAAAAGAAGAGATTGATGTTGCTCACTTTATCAGAATGGGGGTATTAAAAACATTGTTCACACAAAAGTTTAAATTCATTCATATTTTCCCCAATAACTAATTAATTCTGATATTTGTGGGATAGTAGGAAAATAAAAAACTTACAAAAATAATTACTTTATTTTTTTCTTTTATGATTTTACTTGAATCATCTGTATTATGTGTTTGAAACATAAATTATAAGCTCTAAATTTTTTTAAGAGTTTTAGGAGAAAATAAAAAAAGTAAAGTGTAAATTCTATGAATAATTTTTGAACTGATAATGGTAGTGAATACAAAAACGAATAATCAAGAAGTTATCTTGAAAACATTGAATTCATCATGAGTTAAGTGAACCATACACACTATATGAAAATGGTGTGTCTTAAATAAATAATTGATGTTTATTGGAGATGGGACACACAATTTTTATTGAACATTTTCTTTCTCACTACTTCTAGATAAAAGTTATGAGTATAGAATTTTTTATTTAGAATTTTTGTTTCTAAAAAAAATTTCTAATATGTCTCCTTATGAAATGTTTTGTGATGAAATTCCATGTTTTAAACAGGTAAAGTCTATTAGAAGTCCCTTAATCATAAAAAAAGTGTAAATCTTATAAAATTTGATCCAATAGGTGATAATGGAATTTTTCGTCGCTATAATCCTAATAGTAAAAAATATAGGTGTTTAAGAAAAGAAAAGAGAAGTTCGTTGATTTTTTCTGATATAAAAGTTCTTGAGGGAACTGAATAATAGATTTTACAAACACATGTAGAAGAAGAATATGGAGAAGATGAAATGGTTTTTGAGAAACATGAATTGAATTAAAAAAATGTTAATGGCATAAAAAATAACTAATCAGACTCAACCATTTCTATTGAAAAGGAATAAATTCATACACCTCAACCTAGGATGAGGAAACAAATGGAATTACAAAACATCATTTATGATAAACAATAAAAATTTCTATCAAGAATAACATCAATGTTTGTTTCATATAATTCTTCTCATTCAAAATTTTACCCAAAACATGTTAATTAAGAATTAAAGTATCAAGAGTGGATTAATTTTATAAATGAATAATTGGGGGAGATTATGAAGAATGATACTTGGGATATTTTACCCAAACCAAATAAAAAAATTATTAGTACAAAGTGGGTGTTTCAAAGCAAGTTTAGTGAATATGGTGATGTTATAAGAAATAAATCATGATAGGTTTGTAAATATTAATCACAAATTTAAATCATTGATTTTGTGGATACCTTTTATCTCGTAATACGGTTGGAAAAAATTTTAATCCTTCATTAAATAACTTCATAATGAGGTTATAAATATTTTCAAATGCATGTCAAGACTGCTTTTCTCAAAAGTGAGTTTGATGAAGAATTTTATATTGAACAACCATGTGGATTTGGAAATTGAAATGATGAATGTTATGTGAGAAAGTTGAAGAATGATTTTTATGGGTCAAAGAAATATCTGATAGATTGGTATTCCAAATTGGATTCCTATTTAAGGATGCTTAATTTCATAAAAAGATTAGTTAACGGTAATCTCTATTCCAAAGGAAATTAAAATATCTAACTCGTTCTAATTGTTTATGATGATGATATTATATTTGATGGAAAAGTTGAAAGATTGTATGAAAAATTTTAAAATGATATGAATAAGTTGTTTGAAATATAAATACATGATGAAATAAAATACTTTCTTGGCATAAAAATATCACAACATAAAAAATATTTTTTCCTCTCTTATAAAAAGTATTCTAAAAAACTTATTAATGTTTTTTTCATGGAAAATTTCACACCTATTACCACACTGATATTAGTGGGAACCAAGTTTTCTAAAGATGTATAATTAAATGAATTTTATTCTAATGAATTTAAGAATCTAATTGGAAGTTTTTTATATCTAACAACTATAAAAACATATATTTTTTATTATATTACCTTATGTTCATGATTCCAAAGTGCTTTAAATGAATATAATCTATTGGAAAGATAAAATAATTCTAATATTTTTTATAGGCACAAAATTTTTTATTATCAAATATAACCACTGAGGAAGAATTTATTTCATTGGTTATACAGATTTTGATCGGGCAGGAAGTGTTGATTACAGAATATCCACATATGGGTGAGTTTTCATTTTGAGGAAATGTTGTGTATGTCTTCCTATAAAGAATCTGAATTCATTAAATCTTATTATAGTTGAAGCTGAATATGTTTTTACTACTCAATATATAACACAAATTATGTGGATAAAAACTCAATAAGAAGATGTTTTATTTTAAGTGAAGTTGCCCCTTCTTTTGGGTTGTGATAATCGACATTCTATAAATCTTACGTGAAATATAATGTAGCGTTATCATTCAAAACATATTGATATCAAATATCACATCATCAAAGTGCATGTCAATAAGAATTAACTAAAGTTGAAAAAAGTTCCTACAATGAAACAAGATATAGATATATTCACAAAACCTTTATAGAATAAATATTTTTATAAACTGAGGTTGAACATGGGTTTCCAACCTATTTCTCTCCATGGTTGAGGTATGTGTTTTCATCACCTCTCTTGTCTTGTATTCAGATAGTATTGTTAAGGGGGATAAAATTATGTTTCACAAATTTATCCATTTGTATATGCTCAACTATTTAAGGAATCACGTATTTAGGGGGGTTTAAAAGGGGTATGCTTTGGTTTCATCAAGTGAATATGTAAAATATAGTGTTGATGTCAATATATGAAACATATTTTTAGGAAATTTTACAAGTTGAGAATAATTGAATTTAGAAGTAGTGAATTTGAATGTTTGTAAGTTTAAATTTCAAGATATGTTCTTAAGTCACTACTTATGGAAAAAATGTTTTTTCTATTTCAATTATTCTTATTCAAAATAATGATTTCACTTAAATAGTATTAGAATTGTTGATTAGTGATCCATATCATGATTTAAAATGTTTCAGTGATTTATGAAGGTTGGTTGAAAATGAAATCTAAAGGGAGAGATTGTTGGGACCATGTTGGATAGAAATTTCTTTTCAAATTCTAGAAGAAGTTTTTACCCAATGTTTAGTCTTTTGTTTTCATTATGAAAAATCACCTTACATTGTATGTTTTGGTGATCAGATAAAGGGTGAATCAGACTTAAAATATAAGATACATGTTTTTTTAGAATATCCATCAACTACAATTTTATGTTCAAAAGTTTATTTCTATGTGAACTTGTTTCAGAATCATATTTTCTAGAATTAATATTTATATAAGTGAGTGGAAAGATGCATTAGATTTAAAATCTATTTAGATATATTTTACACATAATATTACAATGCTTTACTATGATAAATTCTCTCAAACCCATAAGTTGACTAATAACTTCTGATCCACTCTTCATGAAAGAATGTGGTAAAAAATATGTTTAAAGAAGAAAATTGAAATGTCATTTTCTGGTGTTTCTATGAACATATGTTTATCTAGGTGATGTTCTTTGGGTTGAGTTTCACCAGAGGAAGAAGTTATTTGGATTTTGGTAGTTTTTAATTTTTTGAAGTCAAAGGTTATGAAAAAGTATTGATAATCTAATCCATTGGACGGGATGACTCATCTGTAGAAATGTTTATATGATCCATCTGATAAGTTGTGGCACCTATCAATCATAAGAGTAGTAGAGATTGATCAATCAGTTGACCATCAGACAAAAAAACGATCAGATGAGATACTTAAAGTGATGAAAAAAAATATTTTTTGACATCAATCAATTGGAAAGATCGATTCATCAGACATTCTTTGACACTGACATATCAAACAATCATTGACACCAATAATTCATTGAATTATAATTTTGAAATGAATTAGTTTCATCTGTCTAAGTAATGGTTGACTAGATGAAGAAAGTGGTTCAAAATAATATAATTTTTGATGTTTCACTGAACCATTGTTGTCGGTTTTTGAAGTATTTATAAGTTACAATGGTGTTTGTGGGAAAAAATCAACTTGTTTAGAGTTTTGGAGGGAGAAATTATGTTTTCAATATAATCAAGTGAATCATAATAACAAATTTTTTTCTAGACTAAGAACCTATAATTTATTTTCTAATGATGTTGGGAGTAATTAAGTTTTGTAAAATTAAATAAGAATTGAAAAGACTCTATAAAAGCTTAGAATATTTGATATGTTTTCAAATGAAAATCAATTTTGAAATAATTTTAGGGATCTGAAATTTAATTGATTGGGATAACCATTCCAAGTTCTCGCCTTTTTGATTTTCGGAACAACATTATAAATGGGTAAAGGTACAATATAATCTAACGCCATTTACATATGAAAATACAGATCTATGGAGTTTTATTTTGGGATGAAATTGGATGAAGAAGAGTTCCAGACTAAATAATATTTCGTAGATGTGGTGGAAAAGATTCATCAAATCAGCTAGAACAATCAGACTAAACAATCAGACTAGAATTTTTTGAATGATAAAGAAGAAAGGAAGGGAAGGGTTTTTGTTTACTATAGAGAAGTTTTACTAACTATTTTCTTTTTATAAAAATAATACCTAAAAACAATAGTGAGAAAGCGGACTGAGTTTTTTATTTAGTCCAAAGAAGTTGATATGACCTACTTATGGGAAAGAAAGTGAAGATTTTTTAAAGAATATCAAAATTGGATGTTATTTAAGAAGAAATTGATATGTTTAGAACCAATTGATGGATGTTTTTTGACAAGTTATAAAAATCATGTTTATATATTTACTTATAGAAAAGGAACATCCATAGTTATATTAATCATAGTGATAAGGGTATTCCATAAATATTGTATCCAAACAGAATAATTTTTTAAAGTAGATTGTGTCGTATTGGATTATTCTGAAACCATTCCAAGGACTAGATACACTTATTCGGTATTGAACCCTAAAAATACTTATGTTCATTTGGATGTTTTTGAGTTTGTTTTTTAGGGAAGTTTTGTGTCTTTAAAAGGAGGTGAAGGTTGTTAAGAAAGTCAACCAAAAAAGAAAAATATGCCATTGATTCCCCCCCCCCTCAACCTCTTATTGATTGCATTGATCCTAGTTGGGAATTTTCACTTGCATCCCATCTCACAACCTTACCATTTATTCACCCGGTGTCTACTCACCTAAGACCTGCCCCTACACCAATATATACTTCATCATACCACTAATATTACCAACTCACCCTCTCTAAAATTCAGTCACTTCTCATCGATAGAATTCAATCATGATCACCCCATAATGATTCATATAATGTGGTATCTTTTAGACCATTGACTCGATGGGTTGAGTATAATACTCATAAAATTATCACATCATAAACCACAGTAGAGTAATGTCTTATATTTCTCATAGAATAACTATGAACTGACCACTAAGAGGAAATACTTCTCCATCATTCTTGGTCTAGTCTCAAAGTACACACCCCACACAAAGAGCATTCCCTACATCAATCCACACTTATAAGGGTTCTCCTAACTAAGAATTAGACGTATGACCATATCACCCATAAATACTAATGATAATCTATTTCATTACTACCTAAATAGACTTAGTAACCAACCTAGTATACCAACATCATGTCTCATATTCTAGGACCACCCAAGGTATCTCATTAACTAAATTTTCACTATCACTTATTTGTGATATAGTCAACAAGAGATCCGAAAACACTGAATGTTAAAGGAGAACTTATTATCACATGATAAGGATCAAAGAAACATAATTTAACTATCTAGGTTTCTTTTTATCCCTATCTATTTTTTTATAGACAATGATTCATTCATGCCCGAAATAAATCCTATATAAACCAACATATGAGCTGGTATTATAGGGGGCACATGCCTTGATTGTGGTATTACTACCAATGATGAGTTCCAATCATCCTTGACCAAGATTGACCATGCCTTAATGATGCTCATACCTCCTCTTGAGATCCTATATCAATCCATACGACACCATTTATTAATTATAATAGTTTATAATTACTCAACTTAATCAAAAGATGAAATTATAATGAAAACTAAAAAATGAAATTCTGATTCCGTAGAACTGCATCGAACATCATATGATCAAACTTTTGTGAGCTCCTCTAACCAATAAAAATGAATTCACAATCATTATAGATGATTTCTACAAAAAACTATAAAAACTTGAATAATACCTAACTGAAATAAAAAAATAAAAGGATTACAATGAAAAACTAAAATAAAAGAATGTTAGAGGAGGAAAATACCTTAAATTTATATAGAAATTCCTAGAGAAAAACCCCCTATAATGAGGGATCCATTGGAGTAAGAGGGAGTGGTGAACCGGCCAAATGACCCCTCATAATGCCTCGAATCCACTAAAATCTAATGGGTTGATCCCAAAAAGGTGGTTTTCCCTGATTTAAATAATAGGACTAGCCCTATGACCCAAAAAAACTCAAGGATCATGATTAGATGCATCCCTTCACCTGATATTATTATGATAAATCCCTCTAAGTTACCAACACAATAACCTAAGAATATGGGACATCCCTCTTACTACATCTAAAAAATCGCATCTTCTTTAAGGTTATAGTGCCACTACTCCTGGTATGGAGTGCATCCCTTAGTTAACTATCATCACTACATGACCCACTACATCATAGTATGATAAACCATGTAAAATAACCAAACCCCAAGGCCCTAATCTTTTGTGGCATGTCCTTTTAACCCCATATTAAATAAATTACCAAAAATCAAAAGACATGTCACTTTACAGTGTGTATCCCATACTCTCAAGAGTAATGCATCCTTACTACATCCTATTATGGTGCAACCAGCTATAACTATAAATTTTTTGAAAAGCCACCTGACCTTACCTCGATGCTTAATCAATCACCCATAACAACTCTTGGGCTTCTATCATTATTTAAAAACATATTCTTGAGATTTTATAAGGTTTGTATTCTTGATCTAAATAAATAATAAAAACACCCTTATATGGGACCAAAAATTCAAATTTCATTCAAATCAATGATCCAATAAAATTAGAGTATCACTATATATATTTGTTCATTATATGATGGTTGTGAGAGGAATTATTTATCCCTGTGATGAATTTGGAAATGTTTTATATCTCATGAGATGGAATATCAAGGACTTCATGGTTAACCCAATCCACTATGGGACATTTTCTACAATGTGTTGTTGATTTAGGAATTGAACCTCAATATAAGGAATGATTTTCTAATCTAATGAATGTTCCACAATATTATATTACAATAATATGTCATGAAACATTACCATGTTATGTTTTTTTAATGTATTATAGTTGAATCATTTTTTTAAACACCTATGACTTATGTCTTATGTGATGTTCAAAATCCTAATTTCATTCCTCATGATTTATGATTTCGGTTTTATGTATTATTGGGAATGATTTCCTTATGCTATATTCATGAAAATTGATTAAGTTATCGTACTTGTATCTTAAATTTATACCCACTTATAATCATTTATTTTTATCACATATTTGTAAAGCTACTGAGCATCTGAGCTCATCAATTACTTATGGTTCAATTCTCTGAGATATAAAGAAGAGAATAACATAATATATGACTATAAGGCTATAATATGTGGTAAATTATATTGGAAATTTTACAAAATCACTATAAATTAGGAATATATAAAAAAATAAAACTTATAGGTTCTAGGGTATTTTTTATCATGAGACACAATTAATATTAATATAAAATGATTTATTTTATATATATATTTTAGGGTAATCTAAATTTGTATCAAATTTTAGTTTACTTATTTTTAGGGATTATGTTGTGGAGAATAAGAGGATAGAAATTGAAAAAAATATATTGATCCAAGATTGTGGAAGGATAAACAAAAAATGTCACTGGATAAAACGAAAGTGGTATAATTTATGACATATAAGGATTTATTTCGTTTATCATCTGATTTTATACTCCTATTATCGTTTCTTGATACTCACACTAACCATTTTGATTTTCTTAAGGGGATAATGAGAGAATTAAAAAATTGTGTTAGTAATGGGTATGCACAAAATTAGAAACATATTATTTCATCCTTGTTCTAATAATTCCTTCAATTCTTGAGATTAATCTAAGACAACTTATTCATATCCCAAATGACTAGATATTGAATTATAAGTTAAAACATATAATGAAAATATGATTTCAACCCATGCCAATAGATTTTCTTCAATAGATTTTTATAGGTATGTATTTTTTGAAAATCATATTTTTCTACCTTTAGTCCAATTTTATGGGATTTTGGGTTTGGATTGGACAACTCTACATAAATCCAATATAAATTACCAAGATAGAGAAATCACATGCCATCTCTAAAACCAACCCATGGTTATCTATGAGAGAAAGGTTAACTATGAAATCCCAATGGAAACTACTTCCAATATATAGGTAATAATTCAAAATAATATGGTTTATTTGGTTCAAATATTTTTGGATAAAATTAATATTGATGAAATAAAAATAGTGAATAAATACATGATATTTTTTTCTAAATATTTAACTAGTGTTCCTCTATATTTTTTGGTAGAATATTATAAAAAACTCATGCCTAGAGTGATTCTTATCTCAATGAATCTTTATAGAATGGATATGATTAACTTTTAAGAATTAATTAACTATAAGAGAATGTAAATAAATATTTTATATTCCTAGTTGATTCCAAATGATTATAACTAGTTCTCTTAATTTAGATTAAAGATAGATCATTGAGTCTCTGTATTGATCATCATGAAGTTATCAAAATCATGATCAAGAAAAAGTATCCACTACCCCATATTTATTACTTGTTTAATCATTTTTAAGGGCCTCCATAATTCTCAAATATTGAACTTAAATTTAAATATTATCAATCAAGGGTGAAGATATTGGATGTACTGAAAAAATCAACAATTTAGGATATAAACTCTTTAAATTCATTGTGATTCCTTTTACACATAAAAATTACACTAAAATATTCATAGATATAATGAATTGAGTATTTAGAGATTACCATAATAAATTTTTGGTAGTATTTATATGTGGTATTCTCATATTTTACAAGAGAAAGGATTAGTATGAAATTAATTTGAGGATTGTGTTTAATACACTAAGATAGAAAAAATTGTATAAGGAAATTAGAAATTAGGAATACTAGTTATAGAAAGTGTCATACTCGGGTCATGATATCATAATAAAGGGTGTATCTATGGATCCTTTAATGATATATGAAATTTAATAATGGAATAAAATTACATATGTAAAAAAGACCCATATTTATCATGGATGGTCTTCATGCTACCTTTAGTTTGTGAGAAATTTCTAATGAATGTCAAGTCAACTAACCATGTTAAATAATAAAGGATTCATGCCCCTCAGAATATATTAATTGGACGAAAATTTCAAGGATATTAATAAAAGGTTGGTTGTTTTACCAGTATTTACACTTTATTTCCATGGATAAGGGGTTTTTATAAACACCACTAAATTTTAGAATGTATTGGGATCTTTCCTTGTGAATAATGACTAGGTGGTTGCTTATTCCTCACTTTAGTTTAATAATTCTAAGAGAAATTATTCCATATACACTTTAGAGCTATATGTGATATTATTTTAATTATATATATATTCATTATCTCTATAGTAAAAAATGTTATATATATAATAATAATAATCATAAGAGCATAATGTTTATATTCATAGAAAAGAAGATTAACATGGTCCAAATGAGATGGATGGATTTGATAAATGATTATAATTGATCTATAAATTAACAACCTATGACATAAAATATGGTAGAAGAATATATAAGTAGGAAATATCATGAAACCATATCCAAGATAATATATGAAATATAGTCAATGCTCATTCATTTACAAAGGATAGACCTTGTAATAATAAGGAAATGAGTAAAACTAATTTTTTTAAATTTAAATTCTTATCAATACGTTTACATGTAGATCAGAGAGGAAAAGAATCATGATATTGTTCTATAAAAGAATGTAATAAATTATAAATAATTAAACCTATATGGTGATGTAATTATAATATTCATTAAATAATATGTGTCCCTTAAATATCAAAATTTTTTGCAGTTATTGGATGATGCACATATATCATCAATCACTACTCATGCTAGAAGAATAAAGAATAACGTAGATGCCAATTATCATTTTTATGAACAACATGAAGGGGGAAATTATAAATTATATATCTCATTTATTGGTTTTCATTTAAGTTAAGGATGATTACAAGATGTCTTAGGGAATTATATAACCATTATTAACATCAATACATATAAGTGGAATAAACTCTCATTGGATTTCATTATTGGACTCCTAAATATGTTTATAATGAATAATTCTATTTGGGTAATAATTTATCACCTTATAAAGTTATAACATTTCAAAGTTATTCATGATGATTTCTTAGTCGATAAATATTCCATGATATATATAATTGAATATTCAAGGATGTATGGATTACCATTATCAATTCTATCAGATCAAGATCTATGTCTTACCTTGATGTTTTGAAGGATTATTTAATATTCATTTGATATAGAATAGAAATTTAAAATTATTTATCATCCTTAGACCAAAAGTTAAAATGATAATAACATTTATGCATTTGATTATATTATAATTTCCCATTTAATGGGTTTCAAAGTATTTTTGGATAAACATCATTCCCTAGAAGATAACTCATATGTAAAAAAATTCAACTTTGCCTTTAAAATGGTACTATATGAGGCTTTGAAGGGGTAAAATTATAGAAATATAAAATGTTGGGATGATATTAGAGGGTGTTAGATGATGGGATGATATCATTCATAAAAGATATTGGATAATAATCAAATCATTCAATAATTAAACTAAAACCACACAAAGTTAACAAAATATACATGTTGATAATCATAAATCAAATATGGATTTAAAACTCAAGGAAAAGTCTCTATATTAAATATCACAATGGAATAGTTCTATACAATTTTAGAAGAAGGTAATTTTTATCCCTAGATAAATTCGCCCGTTTTAAATCCTCGATCATCTTGGGATAATATCTTATTATCTTGTACATCCATAAAACCGCTACCAAGTTCTTGGTGTGTTCTATCTATCACTTTTCTAGAATTATACTCTTATACTTTTACATCTTTTATTCTTAGAGGTAATAAAAAGGGAACATGATATCTCTTATAATGAACAAAAGTTAAAAATATTCGATTTTAGAGAGAATATACTGTGAAACATGAACAATCATTATGTTTATGTTTTTTTGGAAGAAATATAATTTTTAGGAAACAACATGGGAACCTAATAATCTAATTATAAAAATTTACAATAATTTTTTTATCATTTTAATGAAATTTGGAGTTGTACTTTCATTTAAGGGGGTTATAATGAAAAACCCCATAATTTTAGTACATATTTCCCTTTTAATAAATACTCTGTTTAATAAATTGATACAAAATATCTCAAACTAAAATTGAAAATTCATTATGTCAATATTGAATAATAATACAATCCCAAATGGAATACTTTATGAAAAACCTAAATGATATGTAATTAGAAAATTTACATAAGGTTTGATACAAAAATTATATAAAACAAAAAAATAATGAAATTATCATCATCAATATCTTATATGAACATCAAACCACCAATATCAAATATATAAATAATAATAAATTTTTGAAATATGATAAGCATTTTGACAAAGAAATCATTGAATATGATGAATAATTTTATAGATTAATGTAATACATTCAAAGATAATGAAATGTTTCCATTATATTATAGTTATTGGATATATAGTCATTAGAGATATTGTCATTTTTTAAAATTGAATCAAATAGATTCATAAAATTTTAGTAATTTTAAGTAGCAGTTTAAGACCAACTTTATTCACACATAACTAATAATTCAACAATGAAATATGATGACAATGTTTAATTGGAATTAATTATTATAAACAATTTTTATTATTTCATTAAATATTATTATTATTATCAAATAATTATTTAATATCTCAATAAAATTAAATGAAGCATTCTCAAACCAATTGATTTGTTAAAATTTAATTATTATAAGATACATAATGGCATGTGATTAAGATCATTTAATGTTAGTGTTATTTTTCAATGTATTTTTTCTTAAGTGTTATATATTTTTATCTTAATATAATAAATTGATAAATTTTAAAGGGTAAAATTTATAAAATATATTTATTAATTATAAAAAATATATTAATTATCATTTAATTATTAATTTATATTAAATAACACTAATACATCTTAATGTTTAAAAAAATATTTAAAAACCGATTTTTCAATATAATTTATTATTTAATGTAAAATTTATTTTTCTCATATTTTTAAATATAATTATATTAAATATTGTGATTTTCTATAATTATTGCATCAAAATAAGGTAAGTGTTTTCATATTATATTTTTTATAAAAAATATTTACTATGGTAAAAAAATAAATAAGGCAGAAAGATGTAAAAACGAGTAAAAATTACATGGATTAATGTCTTAAAGATTAAAATGAAATAAACTCATTATAGATTAATATTTTATGTTTTATATTCATCCCTATAATTATCACTAACATTTCCCAACCTTACTCAGCAAACTCCCATGTGATTCTATCTTTATCCTTCTCCTAACTAATGTTTCAAAAGAAATGTCCTTCATTTTCACCTATAAAAGGGGGCCACCTACACCCAATACAAACCACTTATATCCTTACTATTTTTATTTAATCTCAAAAAATTATTCTCCTAATATATTATTGCACATTTTTTAGAATTCAATCACAAGGAGGTGACTTAAGACCTTCATTCCATAAGAACATGTTTGGAGAATAAGTGATTTCATCAAAGTTAGAAATGAGTTATTCTGAAATCCATTCATTTTTTATATCTTATTACATCCTTTTAATATCATTATCTATTATAATTATTTAATATTAAAATAATTATTCTTTTATGAAATGATATTATAATTATATGACACTATGATCTTTCTTGTTCATTAGTTAAAATGCATTATTGTATGGTTATGTTATGCCACATACATGAATGAAGTTATAATAATACAATGATGAATGATTATGAAAAATTAAATAAAATTCATATGATATAAGAATTATTATTTCAATTTTTTTTATAATATTTAATTGGTAATATACAGAAGAATATTCATTAATAAAATAAACTCTTTTTTATTGAGTCAAAATTCACCAAAAAGGGAATTTGTAATCGATCTTTATGAAAAATCACCAAAAAAATACCTAAAATTTCCATTAAAACTCATAATTCTATTAAACACCAAAATTTATCCTTCATGTCTATTATATAGGTTATTGACTCATGATCAAGGATTATGGACTATAACCACTAGACTAAAGCTAACACATAATAAATATGAAAATTAACACTATAATATTTATTTTAATAAATAATTGCTACTAAATGGGTAATATGAATTTAGAAATTATGATATAAAGAAAAATAAATGCAACTTTGTTCATAATATATATATATTAAAAAAACGTATATTGATTATATATAAGTATAAATAATGTCTAAATACGTGGTAATTTATGGTTATGGTTTCTCTACCATGTTTTTTTCATTAATATATTATTCAAATTCACAACTTTTTACCTTTTGTGGAGTATATACTACTCCATGGGTGGATATTATAATACATTTAGGCACATTCAATGGATTTATACATCCATATTTCTTCCTCTCTTTTATTCACCTTTGGTACCAAATTTATTGAAGTTTTAATTGTTTGATTGTTCAATCTCACTTTGAAATTGAAATTATATATTTTTACCAGTCCATTGGGGTAAATATGATGTCTTATATATATAAAACCACATATAATTTCTTAAAACATTATTATTTATGGGGTTTATTTGTCTTTTTACCTTTCCCCACCCTTTGTTTCATAATGAAAACATGATGATTCTTGATTGTGGAGATGACATTATCATTTATTTATGACAAAACATATTTCACCTATATGTATATAATTTTCATATTATTTTATAGATGTCCTTATCCTTACATAATTTATATTTTATGTTGATTTTCTAGTAACTATTATTATCATTAAAAAGTATAAAAGCAATATTTTTTATAATTTATGTATTTTCTATTTCTCCCAAAATTTTCTTCATTCTTTATTAGAAGAATTACTCTCTAAATTTTCATAGTTTTCCAATGTATTTTTTATTCATATATCATTATTTTGTTAAATATATTTTAAATAAATATTATATTTTTAAAATTAATCTTATAAAAAATTATATGATGTTTCTTCTCATATTTCAAAAAATTGCTCTTATAGTGATTTTTGTTATAAATATCATTTAATGTAATTTATGATTCATTAGGGATTGGATTTAATGATATCATCCACCTTATTTCTTAGGATATCTTTTTATCGGTTATAATGAATATATTTTCCAACCCATTACATTCTCATGGGTTTTTTATACTATTTTTTATTTTTTTAATGTGATCATATTCATAAGAGACACAAGTTTATGGTCTTTAAATATTGGATCAGTGGGACCAGAATTATATTTTTCAATAATTCATTGAGTAAATCCTTATATCTTATAATATAACAATTTAAAGACTAGGGTGTGATCTGATCCTACAATGGAACACATTCTACTATATGAATCCATTCATGGAAGTTTGCCTCAATATATGTAATGAATTTATATTCTAATGCATATGTCTAGTATATATTCCACAATAATATGTTATGAAATATTCCAATATTATAATTTTATGTCTTATAATTATTTACTCATGTTTTTTCACTCCTATGACTCATGTATTTTTTATACTAAAATCATTATTTCATAACTAAAGATTTATGTTTTATGTTTTTTGGTATAATTTACTTATGTTGTGTTTACGAACATTGATTATGTTCTTATACCCACATGTTCAAAATGCTAATGAACTCTAATTTTTATCTATTATGTTTACACTTTTTGAGTAGTTAAACAAAACATTTTCATATTATTCAATTTTAAAAGATATGGTAAAGAGTATAAAATAATATTTTCCTAGAATTATATCATATGAATATAATTTCATGGGAGATGCTAAATAATTGTTGTAACTTAATATGATCATAGAGTTAATATTAAAAGATACTGAATATTTTGATCTTAGTGTATGATTTATTATTAAATTTAATGAATAAACATTTCAAATGATACAATATTTATTTATATTATTATTGGTTCATCTCAAAGGAGTAATTTTTCAGGGGGAGTAATAAATGGTTGTCTGGAAAATGTGGTTTGGACTAGGAGAAATGATAGTGATATTGATTTTTAGAAATATCTCTATAGTTATAGAGGATGTGTTGGGATGTAAAAGGTAATCATTGGAAATTAATTGAAAAACAATGGTGGTGGCGGTATACAAATCAAGGGAGTAATTATATATAAAGAAAAACTAGACAACATGTCATGTTTTTTAGGAAACAAAAAATGTTTATTGTTTGTATTACAGGGAAAGGGTTTCCATGGTGAGTTAAATTTCATAGGGTGTGTGAACCTTGGGGAACTTCCATAGATTTCCTTCTTGTAGTTCCCTGAGTTTATGTATAAAATAAAATTATTACACTTTGGGTGAATTCAAGATACAAACTCTATTTTTTAGAACCACACAAATTGGGGTGTATTAGAGTACACACACACTTTGAAATCAAGCTACATAAGTTGTTTCAGCTTGGGGGAATTTCATGTGTGCTCAAGATGTTAATTCACAAAAACCCTGACTTACCATGGCCTTTGTCTAGAGTAATTGACATATATATGGGTATACACATCTTTGGGTGTATTCATACATTTATAATGCACACTCAAACTCCACATTTCAGGTATATGTGTATAACATGATGCATTATAGTATACACTAAAACATATAGTGTTCCTAAAGTTTATTCTTAATTTGATCAATGAGTCCCACAGGCCATTTACTCCATGAAATCATGCCATTTTTTATTACACCCCCCAATTTGGATATCATTATTACATTCAAAACTATAGACCTAGTATTACAAACAATGTTTAGTATAGTTCATGTTATATACTATATAACATTTAGTATATTTCATATCTTTTCAATTGAGTATCAAAAATTAGGCTAGTGAGTAGTATATTCCTAGAAGAGTTCATGTATGAAACTATGGTCCATAATAATTCATCCTAAAAAAATATTTACATTGAATTTTAGGTATTTAATTATATTTAGGTTTATAGATAGAATGACTGGGTGTTGGAAATATTCATAGAGTAGATATAGTGTTGGGGAACCCCTTAGTGACACATTGACACTAGGGTGTGGGTCCTTAGTACACCTAGTAGAGTAGGTAATATACATTTGGGATGGATAGTGGGTAATAAACTCATATAGTTGGAAACCCCATTTATGTTTGTATCTTCTACATGACAAGGTGTGGATCCTAAATAGGGACCTCTACCCCCTAAACGATTATGCACACCTATGTAAGGAATGCGTCCCAAAAAATAGATTGGAGAATTGGTATGAAATATTTTAAGAAATATAGATATAGTGTAGTCATTTCCCTTTGTGTTTGGGTCCGATATACCATTGGAGAAGTTATTTAATTTATTAGTCCATATCTCTTAAAAAAGGTTAGTTCCACAAAACAATTTTAGAGAAGCATTGTGGGAGAAATGGGCCAAAATTTGTTTGGAAATCATGATTTTTGTGATATTCTTGGTCTCCCTTAAACATGTTAACTTCATGAAGCTACAATATCGTTATTTTTTATTTCTCATACACTCCTGATTTCATTAAAAAAGTGAATTACCACTTATTTTAAATTATATTATCAATTATTATTCTATATATGCTATGGTGCATATAATAAATGATCATTATTGGTGATAATTTAATTTTTTTTGAATTTCTATGATGATAGGAATATCACTATTTCCTTTGGTATTAGATATATTAATGTTATCTAGTTTAATCGCATATGTTTATACCATGTTTCATAGAATTAAGCTGACCGTTTGATTTTTATATTCTTTTTGGGCCTCCTACTGGGTATTTTTACACTTACCCCTATATGGGCCTCATTCATATTCTTGTTATGTATATGTAGATGATTAATATTATTTTGATGATTTTGTAGTTATTTTAGTAGGAGAATATTGTGTGTTCTAATTTTTAATAATGGGTTTTCATGCTAGTATTTTGAAGTTTCTATTAGTTATCACTTACTAGTATTTCATTAATTGAAGAGTGTTTTTCACTTTCCTGGGTCTGAAATTTTTTGAGGTGTTTTCTTTTGTGTTTGGTGTCACTAAAGATTTGTTTTATGGTTTTATAATGGTGATTTATAATCTCATAGACGTAATTTTTTTTATAATTTAGTTTTATTATAATGTTTTCTGGTGGTTCATGGTTATATTGTGTATTACAGTTTCGTTTTTGTTATAGGATTTAATAGGCTAAAGCCCCCCCACATAAATTATTCCATCATGGATCATTTAATGAATTGATAGCCTATTTGGGATAATATTATGTATTATACACATCACAAAATCATATAGGTGGGTTCCTGGTGCATTGAGTCATGTTGGAATGGTATTAAAGAAGTTTAGTCGTATTCATAGATTTTTGAGTTAGTAGTCATGTGAGGTTTTATTTTAGAAATTTTTACATGCATTTTTATGTTTTTACTGAATTTTTTTACCATATTAGGGGACCCAGTGTATGTTTAAGAGCTTATATATAATTTACCAAATAATTTCATAACCTATTAGTTAACCAAAATCACTAAGGCATCATTTTTATTCTACATGTAAGTTAATACTTGCATCGTAGAGTGGTCAATGATGATCATTCACCTACTTTTTATGTAAAAACTCCTAGATATGATTTAACAATTTTGGGCCTATCCTATCTAAAAAAGATATCAACTATTAATGTATAAAATATATTTAGATAATATGTCACAAAAAAACAATGCAATCTTTTATTCTTAATTCCATTAAACTCTTGAATGAACAGTGGTTATAAGAGGGATTATTATAAAGGGTTTATTTACCCAATGTGTAGAGAGAATATTCCTTTTTTATTTGTTCCTATAAAACATTTATATAGATCAAAAAATGATTCCAACTAAACTCATTGAGTTTTTCTATAAGTTTATTTTACTATATGTGTTACAGTGATTGTAGCCACAGGAGAATCCTGACAATCTATATGCATTTATGATAGCATATTTATTTTAGGGATGTGTACTTTCATATACATCATACATTCACGAAGATAATTGGGAATATTTCACTAAGTTTCATTCATGACACAATGATCCATTATTTAATATTTTTTCATAGTATTTGTTTCATATTTATTTACCATGGTTATAGTTTGAAACATTGTTATGGTATATCATTATTCAGAGACAATGAGTAGTATTTGAGTCCATAAATTGTTAGAACTTTTAAAAGGAAACAAGATCATGTCTATGTATATTGTAATATTAATTAAAATCATGACGTACTTCCCATATTTAATTTAGGATGATTTTTTTAGGCTTGGAAGTATTATTTAAGCCTCAAGGGAAAGTGGATTTTGGGTGTATTCCTATGCATCCACACATTTCTAGTATTATGGAATGTTTTGGTATATGGAGGGATTTATTTTGGTAGTTACAAGTGTGTGTATAGGTATAATACATATGCTTCTTGAATTGGAACATATATTTGTCTGTAATGATGTAATATTTTCCTTTTTTGTATCTATTGATTTTTAATTAGAGATTTACACTAGCATGGCATCATCTAATAGAAACTATTATTGGTGAAGATTACCCTATCACACAAATTTATCAATAGTATGATATTATTCATAATAGAGAGTGGTTTTTCATGGGATTATATATTTAAGGGATATTTCCCACAGTTATACTCTTTAGTATGGAATGGTTATTCATAAGCTTAGGTGGGGTAGATAGCTTATGTTTTAAGATATTTTTCTAAGGAGAGAATAGTTTTTAATTCACTCACAATGGTGAAAAATTCCCAAAAGGTGGATGAATAGGTTAAAACCGTAGTGGGTTTCATCTGATTACCCAATAGTTTTAATTTTAAGACTTGTGAACTTTGGATAATATAGAAATATCATTTTCTGGGATGTTATATAAATGAATGAGTGTTTATCAAGGAGATATTGTAGGTTTTCCTAAGTTAGGTGATTGATAAATATACCAAATTTAAATCTAGGGACCCACCAATATATAATATATATTATTAGGTATCCTAACTTGATTCTAAGAGATTGAGGTGGTGTGGGAAAACCTTTTAGAGGAAGGTATTGTTATACTTGTTCCATTTTTACTTTGACCTATGGAAGAGAGTGGTTTGGTTCTAGAAATATGATATTGATTTAATATCTTATAATATTTAAGTTGATGTGGAGGAAATCATAAACATAGTGTTCTAGAACCTCTTTGAAAACTGTATATTCCTATAAAAAATATTGGGAGTGGTGAATTATATTTCAATGATGAAAATTATTATTGACTATTTTGGGGTTTTATTTTTGGGTAAATCCTTACTTAATTTGGTCAGATGACTAATATATCGAGTTTTAAGGTCTATTCTATGGATTATTTTTAGATAATACATTATCCATAAAAATTTGGAATTTATTGTATTTGATATATTCATTATTGTAAGGTATTTTATCATGGAGATGTATTCATAATTAGAATCCATGAACTTTCTGTTTGTAATGTCTAAAGCTCTTATAGTGGTACAATGATAATGTGATATATTATACGAATACCAATATATTGAATACTAAATTTATGGTGGTGGAGATGGATAAAATATAATTTTTTTTTATTTTGTTTTGATTTAAAGTTATTTATGACTTTTGATAGATGGCTACAGCCCTCCTCAAGTGGTGGAGGCCTACCTTGGAGATACCAATCCTTGGATAAACTATCATAAATTGTTATCAGAAAATATAGTTGATAGGTTTTATATTTATAGGGAGTAATTTATCCCATTTTTTGGATAAATGTGTTTTCTATATGAAATTATTTATAATGATGATAAACTATTTTGTTCGGAGGTCATCAATGTTAGACATTTGTCCTTCACATTATTGGAGTAAATGAATATTGTTATTTCATTAAGTTTAAACTATAGAAACATGGTGGAGAATATTTATTCATATGTTATGGTGTTCATATCTCTAGATAATACAATGTGTTGTCCAAGGGTTTTTAGTTGAGATATTAAATCAATCTAAATGGGATGGGATGGACTAATTAACATTTTGGTGTGATGGGTCACCATTAAACAGAAGGTTAACAAATTTATAGATTTAAGAGATTCTTTCCATTTGTTGAAGTGTTTTCTTATAGTTTTCATGAAGAAGTAAATTCTAATAGGTATAACTATGACATTGGATATATTTTTATATATGTCTTAGGAACTTATGTGTAGCTTCTATTGATGGTAAATGAAAGAAATGTTTATGGATACCGTGACACTCTTTTTGTTTATTCTATTGACCTTGGAATATTAAAATTGTCAAGAAATGATGAGGATTGGATGAAAACTCAAGAAATAAGCTTTCCTTAGGGTTTTATTATGTTAGCTTAAAATATTCAATATTTTTTATAGTAGTATACTTTACATAGTTTTATTATTCTCAAGTGAAAATCTTATAAATATTATTTTATAGTTTGGTTATACAAAGCTATCATAGGGTGTACCTGTAACACCCTGATATTTTATAAAAATTTTAAATAAATTTAATCTTTTCAACATTTTTTGTTACAATATAATCCAATTTTACCTTTCATTACAAAAAACACTGAATTTAGTTAGCGTTACATGCAACAATGAATTTAAAAAAAACATGAAAAGCTATTAAAATATTATTATATAATATGATAGTTATAACCTTACCAATGGTATGGAGGGTATAAATAGTATTAAATAAATTTTTAATAATATATGGTTTACACATTTATATAAAATTAATTCTTTGGTGACCAATTAAATATAAATGAAAATAATTTTTTTGAAAATAAAAGAAATCTTTTTCTGAAAAAAATATATTATTATGCAATCAAACGTATATTACCTTATTAAATTAAAAAACCACTTTTTATGAAGGAATTTAATGAAATTTATATAATATATATTCAATAAAATTTTATCATTCTTCTTATATTTTTTCTATAAAAGAGATAAGAATTAATCAAATTTAATTCTTAAAATTATATTCTTATAAAAAGAAATTTTGTCTCCATTTGTGAAGTTATTTTCAAACTAATTGTTGAAAATTTTAAAAAATTTACTTTAAAAAGTAAATTTTATATTTTAAACAATATTTTAAAATTTATCTTAGTGTTAATTTTTTATAATTTTCTGAGAAGATAAATGTTTTGATGAATAGTGAAAAATATTAGTTTTTATTAAGAATTTTCATTTCTTCTGAATGTTTTAGAAAATAAGAAATTATTTTAAGATGGTTTTTAAAGAAAAATAATTTATATTATATATATTAATACAATTTAGATCATTATAAACATTCAGTTATTTAATCTTATTGTAAAAACTTTTTAACTTTTGACCATTTTCTCTTTGAAAACGCACTTTCTCGTCACTTCTGTGCAGTTTTTTTAAATTAAAATTTTTTGATTTCTATTAATGGAATTTGGAAAAGTATATTACGTATTTCTAATAATAATTATTTATATTATATAATATGGTCATATTAATTTTATACCATAATTAATAGTAAAAATAGTATAAATGATTTATCGTAGTTCAGGTAAAAGTTGGTTAATCAATGGTTAAAGTAAAATGATAACAATTAAAAATGACCAAGAACTTTTCAATACCCCATTTTATGGTCATATATCTACATTATATCTTCTATTTTGGATAATAAACCATTTCAGAGCCTTTATTTCTTTGAAAAAATTGGGCATTTCTTTCTATTTCAAAAAATTACAAGTGTGATAGTCAACACAGTTATAAAAGGCCAACCACTCTCTTCTCCTGCTCACACTACCAAACCCATTTCTTGGGAAATAAATATAAAAATATGATTTCCAATTAAATTTATTCATCCTATATTCTATATATTTATAATAAATAGTACCTAAAAATCCTTTTGTTGTAAACCAAAATAATTTTTCTAAAGAAGAGGTAGTGTCCTCAACCGAGAGTGTTATTTTATTTCTTCCTCTACCTCCTATAGTTAGTATTAAAACATGATGATATAATAAACTTTGTATCTTGAATATAATTATATTTTATTGTGTAAATTTCATAAAATAAATCCTTCTCATATTCTACCAAATGGTTTATGAAATCATCACTCATGTGCACGACAGACTACCGCCTCATGAACTGATGTTATCCATTTTCCATCCCCACATCTCATAGATAGATATAATGATGGTTTTATTGTTTATAAATGATATTTATGGTATTATTATTCTTTTTAAATCATGATAAAATTTGTTAATTCTTACCTTTTATACCTTAGTAATATGATAATGTCATTCGTGTGAACGGTGTACTACCACTAGTGAAGTGATGTGATTTGGTCATGCTTTACATAGAAGCGAATAAGGAAGGGTTTAATTAAAATATTTGATATATATGATATAAAAATTAATATTCATTGTTAATATATTATTTATATTTCTTTTTTCTTTCTATTTGGAAATTGGAAACAACATTTAGGCATATGTATAACCTATCATCTCCAGAAATGATGTATTTTATCTTCAATATAAAAATTTTATCGACAATTATAAATACATATTTACTTAATATATATTATATTTATAAAATTCTAAAAAAAATTATATTATTTGATTATGATCAAAATAATAGGAACAAAAATAACAAGTCAAAACATACACAAAAAAACAATGTAGTTATTGTCTGAAACGTGACTTTAACATGGAATTGTTAATAAAGAGGTAATAAAAGGTCATAAGTAAATAATATATTGTATGATATATATATATGGTATTTTAATATATTTATAATAAACTTATATTTATTATATGTGAGTTTAGAACATTTAAAAAGGAATTTAGAGATATGGTAAGGGATTTTCGTCTCACTTTATAACTTCTATGAGACGCATTACATATTCACAACATATTTGTTTTATGTGTTAAATACACTTACCAAGAGTTTATTTTATGATTATTTTACTTAAAATAATTTGTATTTATATATCCACTTTGTGATCTCTCTTTCATGATGTTTATGGTTCAAAAGATACCAAAGCGGTAAGATATTGTTTTCTTGATTTTCCTTCTTTGAGATATATGTTGTCTTATGAACATATATTATTTGATAAGGTGTACATAAATCCCCTTTGACATGTAATATAATTAATATATTTATTATCATGATAATATAAGTTTCCTTTATTTTTATTATTTTATTGGTCTTTTGATTCAAAGATACCAATATGGTAAGGGTTTTATTTTACAATCCAATCATTTCTTAGGATTGAACATGGAAAAAATATGTAGATTTCTTATTTATCCTAAAGCCGGGAAGAAAACTAGAAAATTAGATATTCATATTCAAGGGGGCCTTAAAACTCATTTGTTTTATTCTTTTATATTTATTTAAATATAGTACATGTTTTCCCAACATTTTTCTATCTTTAAGTACTCAATTATTCAAAATAATGTTTAAGAAAATTCTTTCATATTTATCTCTTTGGTTAAAATCCCTTCCTTTCCAAAACCATGTTTTCTAAAAATATTTTCAATTTTTTTAACAATATTCAAATTATTTTTAAAAGCAATATTTACCCGTGGATGAATTTTTACAAATTGTTTTTAATTGAAAACTCATGTTAATTTCCAAACAATGCCCATTTTTATTTTACTAAAAATGTGAAAGGAATCATTGTTTTAATGTGTATGGCCTTAGCATAATTTACCTCCATAATGACCATTATTTTATTTGAATATTCCTTTATTTTGATTAAATTTTATTCTCAAATAAGAGGAATTTCAAAAATAGAAATAGGCTTCAAAAAGTGTTTCTTCAAATATAAAATGACATTTTCCTAAATAAATGTTTTAAATTCTTTTTAAATCATCCTTAATAAGCTTACATGGTTATTTTTAAAGTAAAGTATTTTAAAAAGTTTTATATTTTAAAATAATAAAATGAAAAAGAATATATTCCACAAAAAATGTCCCAGGTGATCTTTCAAAATAATTTTCTATCTAATATTACATCCTTTTTTTTGTTACTAATTATTTACTAGAGATATTATTGAATAATAACATCATTATTCTTTCTTTTTATGGTTAATTTTTATGTTCATGAAATGTTTTTGAAACCCAATTATTTTTCCAGGTTTATGCTATGGAGAATTTATGAAATTATTGTGAAACTGGTTTTCTTTGCATGGGTTATGATGTGATGATTTGATGAATGTTTTATGATGGAATAGAACAAATAATAATAGTTTTAATTAGGAGATGGGTAAAACTGATCTATCCCTATAATTAATTGTGTAAAGATTTATATATCTTGAGATATAAATGGGAAATAAGTCGATGGGCTTGATCTAGTATGGGAAATAACTGAGTCCTGATCCACAATTGGAAACACGTGCATGTTGATCCACAGTGGGAAACAAGTGATAAGTCTTAATTGACTATGTTTATGGTCTTGGTAGTTAACCTATACATATGAAATTAATATCTATATTTATTATTATACCATGATTTTATGACATTAACATATGGTTCATGATTTATTTTTGATGACTTAACACTCTTATGGACCTTGTTTTATGAAATGAAAAACTATTTAGCCATGAATCTTATTTATGATCTTTGATATGATGGGTATGACCTTTTTAAGTTATGTTCATCGTCACCTACCCTGATTTTGATCTTATATGTTCATATGATCATAGATTTATATCTTTTATGTTTACCCTTTTTGAGCATATGAGTCCACCCTTTCTTATTTTTCCTTCCACGGTTATAAAGAAAGTTATAGGTGGGGTATGCCTAATAGTAATACAATGTGAGAAGATATATTTGTGATATATTGAATATATTTCATGAAATAATAATATTATGATACTAGTATCCAAATACACTAAAATAATATGGTCCTTGGGAGTGTTTTTATTAAATGTATTGAATATTCGTACAAAAATATGTGATATTTATATATGAAAATTCAAGGTCACTATATTTGTTATCATAGGAATGTTTTAGTGAATATTTTGAAATTATTATTAGAAAAAAAAATTAATCATGATCCCTAATGATATTCATAAGTATATGTCTATGGATTTGTCTAGGTATATTTCTAAGAATAATTATAAGGACAATTCTTGGTATAAGAAAAAATCATAGAGTATTGGTGAAGGTTTGAGAAAGGGGTTTAAAAAAATACATCCATGTCAAAATAATACATGTGTATTTGGAGTTGGAACATCTTTACTTAGTGATAATAACTCCTAAAAGGGTGCATTGATAAAGACTACATCAGAATATGGTGTGTAAAAAATGGCTTTGATACACACCTAATATGACACTCCTGTGGGATATTCTTTTCAATTTCACAAACTCTTCATGAACCTTCTTGAAGGATATAAATAATGTCCATTAATGAATTATTTTAATAATAATGTTTCATATATTTCAAAGGTACTTCCACTATTCCGACATCATACAAATTATTTTTCATTATTCTATGGTTTTCCACTATGATTAGTGTTTCTTATGCTATAATTTATTGTTTTAGTCTATGTCTAGAAGGTGAAGAGACCATGTTAATGTTGAATGTTACAAACAATGAAATAAGTTTCCTCTTTAGAAACCAAAAATTAGTGTATATAGTAAGAAAATTATTATTTATATTCCCACACAACATTCTCAACATATAAATCATGTTAAAATTACAAATGAGTAAAGAAGGGAGCAATGCTCTTTTGAGTCTTTTATGAGGCAACGTCCAGCTAATTTTAGGGGTTTCACTAATCTACTAGTAAATTAGAAATGAATTAATAAAAATTAAAAGTTATTATACATTTTTAGGGTTTTAAGCATTAAAAATTAATTTGGTCTATTTATGATTTGGAAGGCATAGCATATTAGTGGTGGAATATTATTAAGAATACAAGGGAATAAGAAGAAATTGAATCTATGGAATGAGGAAAGTTTAATGGGATATTTATTATTAATTACTCCCATTGTATTCTATGAATAACTATAGATAATGAATTTCGTGATCTTAATCAAAATGATAATGAATCTATTGGTATATATGAAGCTAATTTTACAAGAATTTCAAGGTATGATTTTGGTTTAATTGTTATCCAAAAAAGAAAATTTCATTGATTATTTGGTGAACTAAAACCAAGTCTTCAAATGGTCATAGATATAAGAGACATTATTATATATGATTAATTCAATTGATGTTCACAAAAGGTAGAAATGTAAATTTAATATTCCAACCATTCCTATGGTTTTGATTAGAAAAGGATGGTCGATTCTCATGAAAACTCAAAACGTGGAATGAAATTACAACCATCTGTATTCCAAAAATTTGGGAAGAATAGTCAAATAAATTGAATGAATGGAACACAGAGGTGATATAAATATGGAAAGGAGGGTCATAAATACCATGAATATCAAAAATAATATTAATTGTTTGGTTAATATAATATAGGGGAAGAGGACGCCAACCAATCACTACGAGAACTTGTTGTTTTCCCAATGGTATTATAGCAATGGTTTGAGGAAAATGTTGTTATAGTGTAAAAGAAGCAACATTTTCCAATGGTTTGTTCAAATCGTTTTCAATGTGTATATATTCCTAATATTTACCAATAGTTTTCCAAAACTATTAGGAAATAAACATTTTCTATAAGGTAGGCCAAGGGTTTTGATAAACTATTGGTATAGAAAATCCATCCTAATAGTTTTTAAAAACCTTTGGGAATGTTTTTCCCCAAATTACCCAACGCCCCTGCTCCCAGTATGCCCGATTACAGACCTAATCCAGACCTCCTCACGAAGTCTTCTCAGCTGTGAAACACCTTCCGGCCTAAGATCCTCTACTATCAAACAAAATTTTATTTCTGTACATTAAATTAGCAAGTGTTACCATAGTTTTAATGTTCTTCCTCTTTTAGTTTTATGTTTGATGTCTTGATTTTGGATAAATTAGAGTTATTGTTGTTGGAGTACTGAACCCTTTGGTTTGTTTTATGTTTCTTTTGTTCTACACTCCATATATGGTAAAGGGAATGTTTAGTGGGGTTTCTTTAGTGCGGGGGGGGGGGGTAAAGGGTTTGTTTTTTGTTTTTTGTTTAGTGGGGTAAATGGTTTGTTTTATGTTTGTTTTATGATTTTTGTTTAGTGGGGTTTTATGTACTATGTTTAGCAAAGTTTTATGTTTTTTGTCTAGTGAAATGGCCAATGCATGAGTTTGGTTTTCTTAATGAATAAAATTAATTTAAATAAAAATACCCTAAGGGGGATGCAGGAGGGGTAGGGGGTTGTCCAAGTGTGGGGGGTTGTTCAGGTGGGGGGTGGGTTGTCCAGGGGGTAAGGGTTGCAGGGGGTACGGGGGCTAGAGGGGTGTGGGGGAGGGGGGGTATGGGTTTCCCCAAGGAGGGGTGTGGGCTATACAGGGGGTCAGGGTGGGGTGTCCAGGTTGGGGAGGAGGGTGTGGGGTGTCTTGGGAGGGGGTGGTCTGTCTAGGTGGGGGTGGGGGATGTCTAGGTGGGGGTGGTTGTCCAGGTGGGGGGGATGTTCAGGTGGGGGTGGGGGTGGGCTGTCTAGGTGGGGGTGGGGTGGTCTATCCAGGGGGTTGTAGGGGAGAGGGTATGGACTGTCATGGGGGGATATCTAGGAGGTGGAGGGGGTATGGGCTATCCAGGGGGCTGTCTAGTGTTGGTGGCGGCGTGGGATTTCCAGGTGGGGGGGGGGATATCCAGGGGGCTGTCGGGGGGGGGGGGGCTGTAGGGGGAGGGGTGTGGGCTGCCCAGGGAGGGGATGGGATGTCTAGGGGTGGTGGTCGGTGGGCTATCCGGGTGGGGGATGGGTTGTGGGATATCAAGGGGGGTGGGTGGTCCAAGGGGGTGGGGGTGGGCTATCCAGGTGGGGAGGGGGTGTTGGTTATCTAAGGAGGTGGGGGTGGGGGTGTAGGCTGTCAAGGTGGTGTGGGATATGAAGGAGGGGTGGGCTGTCCAAGGGGGGTAGGGTGGGTTGTCCAGGTGGGGGAGGTGTGTGGGTTGTCCAATGGGGTGGGGTGGGTTGTCCAGGTGGGGGTGTGGGTTGTCCAAGGGGGTGGGGGTTGGCTATCCTGGAAACCTCAGACCCCCTGGATAGCCCCCACCCCTAGAAAGCCCCCCCCCCCCCACCCACCCCTAGACTCCCTCCCTCTCGACCCCCTGGACAGCCCCGCCACCCCCGTGGATAGCCTTCCCACCCATATAGACACCTCGTACCCCCACCCCTCCCCCCACCCGTGGATAGCCATCCCACCCCCCTGGACTGCCCCGCCCACCCCCTAGACACCCCCTCCCCCCGTGGACAGCCCACACATCCCCCTGGCCACCCCGTACCCCCTGGACAGCCCAGCCACCCCAGCCACCCCCTGGACAGCCCGCCCACCCCCTGGACACCTCATACCCCCTGGAGAACCCCCGCCTCCTAGAAAGCCCCCCACCCCCCTGGACATCCCCTCCACCCCCGTGGACTACCAGCCCACCCCCTGGATAGCTCGTACCCCCTGGACAACCCTCCCCCCACCCTCAGACCCTGGGCCACCACCCCTCGGACACCCCCCATTCCCCTCGGACTCCCACAACCCCTAGAAATCCCCCCCTGACACCCCTGTCCCCAATGGACATCCCCGCCACCCCCCGTGGATAGCCCGACCACCCCCCCATGGACAGCCCGACCACCCCTTGTGGACAGCCCTCCCACCCACCTGGACAACCCACACACCCCCTGGTCACCCCGTACCCCCCCTGGACAGCCCCGCCACCCCCATAGGCAGACCGCCCACCTCCTGGACACCCCGCTCACCCCCCTGGATAGCCCGCCCACCCCTTGGACACCCCTACCCCCTGGACATCCCGACCACCCCCATGTACAGCCTGTCCACCTTGACACCCCAACCCCCTAGATAGACCACCACCCCTCAGACACCTCCGACCCCCTAGACAGCCCTACCACGCCCTAGACACCCCACACACATGGACACCCCCTCCCCCTTGGGAAATGTATGTGATCACTCAAATTATCTACTAAAATATAAAATTTCCTCAATCTAAAATTTAGTCAACACTTGAATAATTCTCCTCCACAAGTGTACATGATCTTTTACACTCATGTATTGTTCTTAACAGATATTTTGTTATAAATATATTATTTTTTTCTTTTATATTATGACTCTCATATAGAGTAGTGTGTCAATTATGGTTTCATATGAAGTAAAAAATTCTCATTAACTTAAATATATTATTGAGGAAACATCAATAATATTGAATTGATTTTGATGAAATGACTTATAATATTTTTTTAACAGAATGGATAGAAGTTGGATATATGAAACTGATCAAATCTCAATATATTTTCAAAAGAATTTGGGGAGTTTTTTTGATTTTTCATTTCACAATGATTCAGATAGTGGTCGTATACACTACCCATGTTCCAACTATGTTGGTAGACCTAGGTTGATCCATTAGAAGTCAGCTACCACATAACCAAATATGGTTTTCAAGAAAAGTACATTGTGTGGTATCACAATGGGGAGAAAATGAAATATCAAATTGCGGATGATCCAAATGTGAGTACTGAAGTGAATAATTTTTTATATGACCGGTTTCCATTTATTCATCATTAAGAAAAAGAAAGTATTACGATCTAAGAAGACTTCGATATGAACACACATGATGTGTCTAATGAAAATGATGATGTTGTCAGGGTGAAAAAATTGAATGATGCTTCCATGACTCTAGTATATCAACAATGAGATAAAATGAAAAAATCTATAATTTTTTATCCGATTGTTTCACGGGAAAACTATGTATGGGATTTCTAATATAACAATCGATTATATTTATACATTTTTGAAATATTTACTTCTAGATGATGCAGATATTTCCTCAAACCACTATATGGCATATAATTTAGTTGAGGAACATTGGATTTTCAGGAAACAAAATTCATTCTTTCCTGAAAGATTGTAGTTTATTCTAGGAGGAAACTGATAAATGAAATGATTTTATAAAATGTGTCACATCCCTCTAGAATTGAAAATCTTATGAAACACCATCCTGCATTCCACATAAAGTAATGTGGCACTTTCCATTGATACCCAAACTCTAGAATATTTTTATGTCTAATGAAATATCAATAAAAATGAGATGGCATGATGTTGTGAGAAAGAAGACTAATGATGAGTTGGTTAACCATACAGATGGATTTTCAAGGCCGAGATTTGATGCTTGATATCCTGATTTTGCAGCTGACGTGTGTAATGTGAGGCTGGGTCTTTCATGCAATAGTATTAATCTGTTTGGGAAGATTCTTACTTCGCACAGCACATGGCCAATTTTTATACACATTTATAATCTCCCCCCATAGTTGTATATGAGAAAAAAATTCACTTTCATGAGTACACTCATATCTAGACCTTCTGATCCTAGCATTAATATTGATGTATACATGAAACCATTAATAAAAGAGTTGAAACTTCATTGGGAAGTGGGTGTGTGCACATATGATGCATATTCGAAAGACATATTTTAGATGTGTGTTGTGCTTATGTGAAAAATAAATGATATTCCAGCTTATGCAATGATGTATGGATGAAACAAAAAAGTAAAACTATCATGTACTGTTTTTATGAAGAATACATGATCCAAAAGGCTAAAACATCAATATAGTTTCAGTTTTATGGGACATGGATGATTGTTTCCAATGTACCATCCATATAGAAATAATCATCGTAGATTTGATAATACCATAGTGACCGATGATCCACCTCATAATATGTCTTGAAATGATGTGCATAATGAATTGAAAGATTTCAGTTTTTCACTCGGGAAGGGTCAAAAGAAATTTGGAAAGAGAAATAATGTTTCCACTGAAACCTGTTACAATTGGAGGAAGATGTGTATCTTATGTTATTTTCCTTATTGGTAAACCAATTTTTTACGTCATTTGTTAGACATAATGAACATTGAAACGAATATATGTGAAATGTTTCTTTCGAAACTTCTAAATGGTAAGGGAAAGACAAAATATGATTTATGGTCTTGGCGTGACATGGTGGATTAGGGCATTAAACCAGAATTGCATCATGTTCATATTAGTGAACATAAATGGAAGGTTCCATGTTCTTATTATGTAATGACACCTATGGAAAAAAAATTCTTTATGTATTAGAGACTATTAGAGTTCCTAATGGCTATTCATGAAACATATCTAAACGGGTCAACAGTAGAGAGTTGAAGCTAAAATATTTGAAGACTCCGGATTATCACATTATTTCGTATGTGTTGATTCCAATAGAAATCCACCATATTTTTTATACTAATGTAAGGTTTAATGTTATTCGGGTGTGCCATTTGTATAGAGATCATTGTGATAAGAAGTTGTACATGTCTTTCTTTCAAAAAATGTTGACAAATCCCTCATTAATTTTGTGGGAGTTGGAGAAAATATTTCCTCTATCATTCTTCACATGCATGCTGCATCTAACTGTCTATATTCCCACTTAAATAATTCTCAAATGACCTTTTTCTTTTCATTGGATGTATCCAAATGAATGAAATATGTACACATTAAAGTCTTATGTCTGAAACAGGAATCATCCTGAAGGTTCTATCATGAACAGTTACTTGGGTCAAGAATGCGTGGATTTCTGCTCAATGTATTTGTTTGATCTTACTACATGAATGAACATACCAATGAGAAATGAATAAGAATAGTATGAGAAAATTGAACCCAGTTTTCCATCACTTCCTCAAACAAGAGGAATTCCAGAATCATATATATTGAATACATTAATCCTTGAAGAGAGGGAGATGGAACATTGCATAGTTTTTTTAAAATGTGATTTGTTTGATGACTACATTAGGTAACAAAATTTAATATGTATATATTACATATATATCTATTAAACTATTCATATTTTTTATCTACAGGGAACATAAAACAATGATAAATAGAAATCAGCATTCATTAACATTAAGAAGGAGGGAGACTTTGCATAGCAAATAGTTTTCTTCTTGGTTAAAATTGAAGGTAAAAATATTAATGTTTAAAATAATTAAAAAAACATTTAATTTAGTTTAATATTTATTTATATTATAGGTATTGAGTTTATCTATTGACTATGTCTCTGAGGAAATAAGAGATTTGCCTTTTGGTCAAAATACTGTGGTTCGTGACTATAAATCAATTGTTATCAATGGGTACAAGTTTATTGTCACTGAAAGAGAAAATAACATGAGAACACAACATGATGGTGTTATAGTTACTACCACAACTGGTTTTTATTCCAATGCATCAGATAGTAGACTACGATTTGAAAATGTGGGTTGTTATGGAGTCATTAAAAACATAATAATAATGGATTATTACTCTCATGGATGAGTCACGATGTTGAAATGTCATTGGTTTGATTCAATGATGATACATGGCATATTTATTGATGATTGTGGAATTCGTGTAATTAATATGACTCACACTATTGCTACCAATGAACCATAAGTATTGGCATCAATGGCTAAAAAAATTTATATTAAAGACCAACTTCGACCTAAATTTGGTGTCATAGTTGAAGTAATTCCAAGACATATTATTGATGATAGTGATGATGGAATTGACTCTTTCCCTACTTCCATTGGAACCAATCCATTTATTTCTTTTGATGGTTATAATAGTTCAATTTTCAGAGTTGATTGTGAACCTAAATTTGTGATGGAAAATATATATCATTATCCATCCATGGTCTCAATTCTTTTGGATTACCTCGAGTTGGGTTGTTAAGGTTGGTACTATAAAAAATGATTTAATATTAATTACAAATATGTTGTATCTGACTTGACCGTTATGTGAATTTTCAATGTTTATTGTTTGGAATTTTTATTTCAATTTCATTTTATAATTTATTGAATTCATTATATATTTGTTCAAGCTCATGTAAAACCATGGTAAGTTAAATTATCCATGAATCCCCATATTCCCTCTCATTTATTTTGTTTTTTGCTTTACACATTAGTTAACCTTTTCTATATACTTCCATGTTTTTTTCAAATTCAATAAATGAAACCAATTGAATTGAGGCGATAAAAATAGATTATGGACAATAATCGTCACATGAATGAGCTGGGAATTCAACCAATACTGCATCCAGTGATTATTTTATTTCAATTATATTTATTCAAATAATATATATTATGTCATGTGATTATTTTTTTTAAACATTTTTTTCAGGATCCATCTACTAGGCGATAGTTATTTGATGAGCATCCTAGTAGTTGTTCCAGTACTCGGGGTGTTCGTACGAGGGGCTGGTATTGGAGCTAGATGATCTGCTTGGCGTACCTGATGAGACCCTTCCCCTCCTACTAACATAACATACATCCCTCATTCTAATCTCGATGTGCCGTTAGAGACACATAGGATATTTAGGCCTCCCATGTTTTCACCACCCACTACATCTGAGCCTCCTCACCCATATATACCATATCCAATGATGATTCCCACTCCCCATCCGGCATTTTTCTAGTCATCCCTGACATCTTATTTTACTTCTGCTTCCTTTTCTCTAAGATTTTATATTCCATCTTATTCGACTCCTAGTCTGCCAGAGTCTATCCTTCCAGAGCATACATTGGGACCTACTCCATCTGTACAGGGTGTTCCTTCAGTTTCTATGGATCCAGCAGTTTCTATTGATCAAAATACCACAGGTATACTTATACAACCCTAAAAAATTATAACACTATTATTTATTTTCATTATAACATGTATTGATAAAATATTTGTTTTTTCTTTCATAACATATACATCTACTGATAGGAGGTTAGGGCAGGGGCGTACATGCATGTGTGTAGTGTGGAATCGCCACATGCAGTTGATGGTGTAGTATAATGAAGATAGTCAGATTATTGAAAAATCAGGACAGCAATGTCGGAGTTTTTTGAAGATACTTTCCAAATACTCTGACATCATTCATGTCTGCCTGCTCTCACGGAGAAAACTACTAAATGAAGTCAAGGATAAATTCTGGGAAAAGATATGGGCTAAAAAATCTTTTGTACTTAATTCATTATATTAATTTTTGTATTTATATGAATTAATATTTTGGTGTCAGCTACGGTTTAATTTCCCCAATGGTGAGGGTGCACGGCCAGCATGTCTAAAGGATTTAGGTGAGATTTGGAGAGCTTATAAGAATGAGTTGTACAATGTCTAGTGTGCTAGAGTGGTCACAGATTTAGAGGCAGTCCCTTTCATAGACGATGGTGAGGAGGAGGCCGAGGCGGAGGCCGAGGCAGAGGAGGGCAAGGAGGAGTCCTAGGTGGAGGAGGAGGGCAATGAGGATGTTGAGGTTGAGTACGAGGTTGAGGAGGAGGGTGGGGATGATGATGGGGATGTATATGAGGATACGGGTGAGGGTGATGATGATGGTGATGATAGTGATGGTGATGAGGGATAGATTGATCCATTACATTTTTGACAGATATTACTGACCATTGATGTTTATTGATTTTCCATGCCTGAATATATGTGTGATTAGGTAGGTCACATTATCTTTATTTTTTATCTATAAATAATAAAACATGACTTGATGATTTGCTGTGAAATCCTCCTATTTTAATGAAATTGTAATTTTTTAGTAGAATTTAGAAAATTGGTGGTCTTATTAAAAGTTGATATAATGAAATTATTTTTTAACCATAAAAAATTTTCCTTAGAAAATATATAAATTCCTTCTCAAGAAACCAGGATAGCCCCCCCCCCCCCACCCCGAACAGCCCCACAGACAACCCCCTACCCTCCTCCCTAAACCCCAGACAGCCCCCCAGATAGCCCCTCAGACAGACACCCAACCCTCCTTCCTAGACCCTAGACATCCCCCTGGTATCCCCCCAGACAGCCTCCCCACCCTCCTCCCTGGACCCCGGATAGCCCCTCGAACATTCCCCCAGACTACCCCACCACTCTCCTCCCTGGACCCCTGACACCCCCCAGACAGCCCCCTAGATAGACCCCCGGAAATCCCCCCCCCACCCTCCTCCCTGGACCTCGGACAGCCCCCTCGAACGGCCCCCTCGGACAGCCCTTACCCTACTCCCTAGCCCCGAATAGCCCCCGGACAACCTCCCCTTCCTCCTTCCTAGACCCCGGACAGACCCCCAGATAGCCCCCCACCCTCCTCCCTGGACCCTGGACAGCCCCCCGGATAGCCCCCCAGACATCCCCCTGGACAATCCCCCACCATCCACCCTGGACCTTAGACAGCCCCCTGGATAGCCCCCCAGACATCCCCCTAAACAGCCACCCCCACCCTCCTCCCTGGACCCCGAACAACCCCCCACCCTCCTCCCTAGACCCCAGAAAAACCCCAGACAACCCCCCAGATATCCCCCCACCCTCATCCCTAAACCCCGGACATCCCCCCCCCCATTCTTCCTAGACCCCAAATATTCCCCCTCCCCCACCCTCCTCCCTGGACCCTAGACAGCCCCCCACCCTCCTCCCTTGATCCTGGACACCCCCCCCCCCGCCCTTCTTCCTAGACCCCGGTCAGCCCCCCGGACAGCCCTCCCACCCTCCCTGGACCCCGTACGACCCCCCGACCTGACACCCCAACATTGGGTGAGTGAAGATTTGGCATATATAAAACATCACGATAATTCACGAAATGCTAAGGACCACCAACCCTGATTTTGGAGACAATTGCACTCTTAATTCGGAGTCTTGGATCCCAATCTAAACTCTCTTCAATATTCACCCTAAATCCCAACGAAAAGGAGGTATTTAGAGTTTTTTAAAACTGACCTAACGCATTATGATTATGTTGATACATTAGGACAACGATCCATGGTTTATATGTGACATGTAAGAGTTAACCCCGCCTCACTCTGAGGCACGGTGTGGATGGTATCACACGAAGTGTCTTTCTTTTGTATAAAATGCACACCCTTTTAAGTAAAAACAATTGGCATACGGAAAACCAACCAAACATATTCAGATTGTTTTAATACATTATCACAAGGATCCATGGTTTATTTTTGACATGTATGATTCAACCCTACCTCAATTTGAGGCACAGTGTGGCCGGTACCACTCAAAGTGTCTCACTTTTATTTGAAATGGACAATATTTTAAGTCAAAACAACAACTACCATATAGAAAACCAACCAAACACATTCAAATTCTATTTATACTTTAGTAAAATTATCAATTGGTCATATGTGATGTGTACGAGTCAACTCTACCTCAATCCGAGGCACAGTGTGGTCGGTATCACTCGAAGTGTCTTTATTTTGTATGAAATGGACAACATTTTAAGTCAAAACAACAACTAGAATACGGAAAAGTGACCTAACGCATTCTTATTTTGTTGATACTTTAGGAAAATTATCCATGGGTCATATTTTACATGTAAGAGTCAACCCTGCCTCAATCTAAGGCACGGTGTGGCTAGTATTACTCAAAGTGTCTTTCTTTTGTTTAAAATGGACAACATTTTAGGTGAAAACAACAACTAGAATACAGAAAACCAACCAAATGCATTCAAATTTGGTTGATACTTTAGTAAAACGACCCATGGGTTATATATGACGTGTAAGAGTCATCCCCACCTTAATCTGAGGTACGGTGTGGCCGGTATCACTCAATGTGTGTTTCTTTTGTTTGAAATGGACAACATTTTAAGTCAAAACAACAACCGGCATACGTAAAACTTACCTAATGCATTCGGATTGTGTTGATACATTAGGAAAACATTCCATGGGTCATATGTGATGTGTACATGTCAACCCCGCCTCAATTTGAGGCACAGTGTTGCTGGTATCACTCAAAGTTTCTTTCTTTTGTTTAAAATGGACACTCTTTTATGTAAAAACAAATGGCTTATGGAAAACTGACCAAACATATTTAGAATGTGATGATACATTAGAAAAATGACCCATGGGTCATTTTTAACATGTATGATTCAACCCTGCCTCAATAAAAGGTACATTGTGGCCCTTATTACTCAAAGTGTATTTCTTTTGAATAAAATGGACAACATTTTAAGTGAAAACAACAACTGGCATACAGAAAACCAACCAAAAGCAATAGGATTCTATTGATACTATAGAAAAATGATCCATGGGTCATATATGATGTTTAAAATTCATATTATACTCAATACAAGTCATGTTGTGGCTGGTATCACTCAAAGTGTCTTTCTTTTGTTTGAAATGGACAACATTTTAAGTCAAAACAACAACTGGCATATGGAAAACTGACATAATCAATTCATATTGTGTTGATAATTTTGGGAAATGATCCATACATAATATTTGATGTCTACACGTCAACATCTCCTCAATATGAGGCACGGTGTGTCCAGTATCACTCAAAGTGACTTTCTTTTGTTTAAAATGGACACTCTTTTAAGTAAAAACAATTGGCATACGGAAAACCAACCAAACAAATCCGGATTGTGTTGATACTTTATCAAAAGGATCCCTGGGTAATTTGTGATAGGTATGAGTCAACCCTGCCTCAATCTGAGGTATGGTGTTGTCGATACCACTCAAAGTGTCTAACTTTTATTTGAAATGGACAACATTTTAACTGAAAACAACAACTGACATTCAGAAAACCAACCAAACGCATTCGTATTGTCTTGATACATTAGGATAACTATACATGGGTCATTTTTGACATTTATGATTCAACCACTTCTTATTATAAGGCATGGTGTGGCCGATACCACTCAAAGTGTATCACCATTATTTGAAATGGACAACATTTTAAGTCAAAACAACAACTGACCTATAGAAAACCAAACTAAAACATTTATATTGTGTTGATACTTTTTGAAAATGATACATGGGTCATATGTGATGTGTAAGATTCAAAACCTCCTCAATCTAAGGTATGGTGTGGCCAGTATCACTTAAAGTGTCTTTCTTTTTTTTTTAAAATGGACACCCTTTTAAGTAAAAATAACTTGCATAAGAAAACCAAACAAACGTATTTGTATTGTGTCTATACTTTAGTAAAAGGATCCATGGTTTATTTTTGATGTTTTCGAGTCTACCCCACCTCAATCTGAGGCATGGCGTGGCTGGTACCACTCAATGTGTCTCACTTTTATTTAAAATGGACAACATTTTAAGTGAAAACAAAAACTGGCATACATAAAAATAACTAAACACATTCATATTTTGTTGATACTTTAGGAAAATTATCCATGGGTCATATGTGATGTGTGTGATTCAACCTTGCCTCAATCCGAGGCATGGTGTGTCTGGTGCCACATGAAGTGTCTTTCTTTTGTTTGAAATGGACAACATTTTAATTCAAAACAACAACTGGCATACAGAAAACTGAACTAACGCATTAGGATTATGTTGATACTTTAGGAAAATGATAAATTGGTCATATGTGACGTGTAATAGTCACCCCCGCCTCAATCTAAGTCACGGTGTGGCCAGTATCACTCGAAGTCTTTATTTTTTTTAAAATTGACACCCTTTTAAGTAAAAACAAAAACTTGCATATAGAAAACCAACCAAACGTATTCTGACTGTGTTGATACTTTAGTACAAGGATCCATGGTTCATTTTTTATGTGTAAGAGTAAAACCCTCCTCAATCCAAGGCATGGTGTGGCTAGTACCACTCAAAGAATCTCACTTTTATTTGAAATGGACAACATTTTAAGTGAAAACAACTACTGTCATACGGAAAACTGACCAAATGCATTCCAATTCTTTTGATACTTTAGGAAAATGATCCATGGGTCATATGTGATGTTTATAAGTCAACCCCACCCCAATACAAGGCACGGTGTGGCCGGTATCACTCATAGTGTCCTTATTTTATTTAAAATGGACACCCTTTTAGGTAAAAACAGTTGGCATACGGAAAATGGACCAAACGTATTAGTATTGTGTTTATACTTTAGAACAACGATCCATGGGTCATAGTTGATGACTATGAGTAAACGCTACTCAATCAGAGGCACATTGTGGCCGGTTCCACTCAAAGTGTCTCACTTTTATTTGAAATAGGCAACATTTTATGTGAAAACAACCACTGGAATATGAAAAAACTGACAAAACGCATTTGGATTCTATTAATACTTTAGAAAAATGATCCTTGGGTCATTTGTGATGTTTAAAAGTCAACCCCACCTCAATCTAAGTCATGGTGTGGTCAGTATCACTCGAAGTGTCTTTCTTTTTTTTAAATGGACACTCATTTATGTAAAAACAATTGTCATACGGAAAACCAACCACACGTATTCGGATTGTGCTGATACATTAGAAAAATGATCCATGGGTCATTTTTGATTTGTACAAGTCAACCCCACCTCAACCTGAAGCATAGTGTGGCCAATACCACTAAAGGTTTCTCACTTTTATTTGAAATGGACAACATTTTAAGTGAAAACAACAACTGGCATTCATAAAACCGATAAATCACATTCATATTGTCTTGATACTTTAGGAAAATGATCCATGGGTCATATGTCACGTGTACGAGTCAACCCCACCTCAATCTGAGTCATGGTGTGGCTGGTATCACTTGTAGTGTCTGTCTTTTGTTTAAAATGGACATCATTTTAAGTAAAAACAACTAGCATACAAAAATCTGACCAAACAAATTCATATTGTGTTGATACTTTAGCATAAGGATTCATGGTCCAGCCTTACAAAATCCACTTCTCATGTGAGGAACTCCTACCCCTATTCTAAAACACATGACATTTAATATGCCAAGGACAACTGCATCCTCTAAGTCACACAAAATCATTGATACACACCCATTATCATCATCACTAAGTTCAAAGACACCCAACCCAAACCATGGGACATTATATTTGTGTTTGGTTGAAGTCATTTATCAATTTCCTTATTTTGTGGTTATTAGCTTCTAATTTTTTAATTCAATCATGTATGTGTTATAAAAAATGAAATTTTGTATGTATTATTAATTCCATATAACACATATAATTACGTATTCAGTTTTTTATGTAATTTATTCATAATTTATAATTAAATTATTTATGTATTCAATTTAGTATTAAATTATGAATTGAATTCCAGATTTCACATGTAATTTTCATCTCAATTCTGAATTGAATTCTAAATCAATTATGTATATTTATTATTACCTTTTGAATTATGTTTTAATTTTATATTTTTATTGTTGTAGGGTTCAATATGTGTTAAATCTATATGAATTAATTGTGTATATGTATGTTTTATAGGTGATTATTGTAGGTAATTGGAGTTGGGAAGCTGGAAATGGAGAAAGTGCAGCCTGCAGCAGGCTGCTGCCTGAATTTCACTACAAAGCCTATGCCATTGGTTTACAACCATTGGAATTGGGATTTGAATGGTTTTTTACCAATTTTTATAAGAAAACTGTTGGTAAAAACACTTTCCCAAAGGTTTAGAAACTATTGGGATATAGTGAAATGTATAGCCTTTACCAACGGTTTACACAAACCATTGGTAAAAAGATACAAAAAAGTATATTCCAACGGTGTGAAACTATTGGAATAGTATGATTACCAATGGTTTCAAACTGTTGGTGAAACTTTATACCAATGGTTTGACATAATTGTTGGTATAATGTATATTTTCTAACATATACGAACGGTTTTCCAAAAACCGTTGGCATATATATTTCCCTATGGCTTATATCCCTACAGTTTGGATAACCATTGGTATATATTACACCAATGGTTATCCATCCTTTACCAATGGTTTGGAATCATTGGTAATGGTTTCCTTTCCAGTAGTGAATTCACCCAAAAAAATATAGTTTTTCAAGTGAAAGGAGTTTGGGTATTATGAGAATCAATGCCCCAATACAAGGGATAATGTGGTTAGTAATAAACAACAACATCTAAAGACACAAGATAAAGGGATATATTTTCCAATCATAATGGATGAGGTAAATAATAATAATTAAGGCACACTTGTACTCCCCTTCTTAGTTTTAGTAATTTCAGGTTGGATTTTTTCTAGATGATCCCAATGAAAATCTTATTGTTCCCCATTTATTAAAATTTCATTTGATTATATCCCTCAAAAATGATTCAATAGTAATGAAATAACATTTTATATTCTATTAGAAAAAGTTTGAACCCATGGTTCTAATGGAATTGTTTTTCAATAAGATAAGATCTTATATTTAGAATAAATTTTAAATTAACTTTGGAAGTGTATATGTCTCAATGTAAGATTAACTTAAGAAATATAGATACCAGCTTGGGTTTATGAGTTTTAGGTTGATCCTAAGTTCATATTCATTGATATCCCTTTTGAGGTTTTATGTGCTGTGAGTTTTTCTAGATTAATTATATTTTAAGATGAATTTATGGTAATACAACACTTGGGTTTTGTATATGTTTTAGTAATAAAGTTATTTAAGGAGGAATAACTTCACACTTTGTGTATATATGAGTAAAGTTACTTGTAACTTTTGGGGTTTATCTTATCTTTGATATTGAGGTAACTATGGGTTGTAGTTGATAACCTTGAAAATTCAATACACTTTATTACTATCAAATAAGATTTATCTCTAGATCCTCTATCCAAAATATACACTAAGTATGTTATAAGGTTTCATAGAGTAGCACATTCAATTATATTTGTTCTGGATCAAAAGTTTACCTCAATGTTTTGGTAAATTCTTCATCAAGATCTTGATACATAGTTGATTTTTAGCACTGTGTGTCATCCTTATATGGATGTCCAGTCTAAGAGAGTAATTCAATCTCTAGAAGATATGGTAATATCATGATCTATTTATTATAATTGTGGTCATGATCAACACATTTCTCTAGTTGAGTTTTCTTGAAATAATAGATTTCACATGATCATTCATATAGATATTTATGAATCCATTTGTAGAAAGATGTGTAGAACTCCACTATATTTGAATGAAGTTGAAGAAATAAAGATATTGTGATATGAGAATGATGATGATATGGAAACTGATGTAAGAGTCATTCTGTAATATTTAAGGATGACATAATTTTGATGGATGTTTTATATTGATAATTGATGACATGATCTATCATTTTATGTTAGTGAGATGAAATTTATAAAAATTTCTCCATTGAAAAAATAATTTAAAACTAAGACCTAGGTATATTGGTTATCTTAAAATACCTAATCATAATGGTATAGTATATTATCATCTAGTTTTTTCCACCAAACCCCTATCAAGTTCATGATGTGTGGTCAATGTGCCTCTCCTAAGGATGTGTATAAATTATCCTTCACATGTACAGAACTTATATGTGTTGTTGTTGGGACATGATATTTATTATAAGTAACAATCAGTTGATATTTTGGATCATACATAGAAAGATCTACAAAACAATACAACTCACTTGATAATTTTTTTTTTGAAAAAACCTCCATCTTGATGAATCTATGTGGGAGCTTCAAGATGTAATGGGGCTAAATTATCCTCAGTTGTTGGAACCAAAGTGATAAACTTTTAGAGAGAAATTCATTTCAATTTGGGTAGAATCCAAAACCCTGAGAAGTTGTAATTTTTTTTGAATAAATTTAATATTTTTTATATTTTTGTTACACATGATAGAAATTTTATCTTGAATTACATGCAATAAAGATTTTAGCTAACATTAAAAACAATAATAAGTTTAAATGAAACATGGCGCACTACTAAAATATTAATATTTAATACGATATTTATCACCAAAGAATTTTATTGGTGGGTATCAATAGGATTAAATAAATTTTGAAAATATAGCTTTTATAAATATGTATAAAATTAACTCTTCTATGACCAATTAATTAGAAATAAAAATAAAAAATATCTTTTTCTAAAATAATATATTTATGCAAAGAAAAATTCATTCCACAATAAATTAAATAAACCACTTTTGTAAAATTATTTTAATGATATTTATATATTATATATTTAAAAAAATTAACATTCATCATATCTGCTTTCTAGAATAAAGATAAGAATAAATCCAATTTTATTCTTAAAGTTGTATTTTTATAAAAAAATGGTTTTTTTGCCTTTTTCACACTTTTTTTAAAATTATTTTTCACAATATTATATTTTTTTCAAAAAATAATGTTCATTTTTAATTATTCATGTGAAACATATCTTAGGGTGATTTTTTGAGAAAAATTGAGAAGATAAATTTTCCATTGAATAGTGAAAATAATGTTTTTATTAAGAATTTTAATTTATTTAAGAACTTATTTTAAATATTATTTAATGTTTTTTGGAAAGAATAATAACATAAAAATTATAAAATTTAATCCAAATTAGTTAATTTTAATCATTTTTGTATTCAATTCTGATATAAAAATGTTTTGAACTTTTAAATAATTTCTTCTTTAATTCAATCTTTCTCATAACTTATATAGGATTAATCTTAAATTAAATTTTAACACTCATATGAATGTAATTTAAGAATATAGATTCCATATTTTAAATCTGAATAATTTATAGTATCTAATCAGGTAATCTTAATTTTTTACAATAATTAATTTTTAAAACAGTAAAAATTATTTACCATAGTTAAGGAAAAACATTGGTTTACCGGGGGTTAAACTACAACGATAAGAGTTAAAAATGACCAAAAACATGTCCAAAACCCATTTAATGGATTTAGTTTGACCTTATATATTATATGTTAGATAATTACAAATTTTTTATCTTTATTTCATGTGAAAAACATGGGTACACCTTTTTCTGTTCAAAAATTTCTAGTGTGGACCTGACCTCACTTATAAAATACCACCCCATCTCTCCTTCTCTTCATACTTTTAAAAAATTAATTTTGGCCAATACATATAATCATAAATTCAATAATTCTATAATACCATCCTATAATCATTATTTTTTTACAAATCTATCCTAATAATCCTTTTGGTTCAAACCAAAAGAAGTTGTCCTAAGAAGAGGTAACATCCCTCACATATAATTTTATTTTATTTCTGACCCCACGTCTTTAATTAATATTAAAACATTATCATATAATAACCTCAATATCGTAAATATAATCAAATTTTGTTATATTAATTTAATTACTTAAATCTATATCCTCTTTTGTAAAATGGGTTTTAAAATCATCATTCATGTGTACAGCGGACTACTACCTCGTGAACCGATGTTTTTTAATTTCCATCACCACCTCTAATGGATGGATATAATAATAGATTTATTTTTAATACATGATATTTATGATATTATTAATATTATATAATAATTATTTTAAATTTTCCTTTTTACCTTCCATTTCATGGGAATACAATGATGTTGTTCGTGCGTATGACAGATTATCACCTCATGGAGCGATATGATTTGTTCACTCTTTTCATGAGATTTAATAAGGATTTTTTTCATAAACATATGTGATATATTTTATATTAAAAAAATTATTTATAATATGTTATTTAATTTTCTTTTTTTATATCGTTAAAATGTAAACTATGTTCATGCGTACATACGACATTTCGTAACCATGAATGGTGTATTTAATTTTCTATATCTAGCTTTTATGGATCACTACAAATGAATATATACAGAATATATATGATATTTATATAATTTGTAACATTATTTAGATTATAAAAACATTATCAAGGTAATATGAACCAAAATTATAGATCAAATGACACATGGAAAACAAAGCAGTTATTACCTGAAAAGTGACTATAACAAGGAATTGTTAATAAATGGGTAATAAGAAGTGATAAGTAGTAATATATGCTATGATATATATATATATATATATATGTGTGTGTGTGTGTTTTTCTATAATATATTTATAATAAAATTATATTTAATATATATTAGGTTCAAATGTGCAAGAAGGTAGTTGATACTTACGGTAAGGGATTTCTATCTCACTTTTTACATCTATGAGAAACATTCCATATTCACCGCCTATTTATTTTATGTGGTGTGTATAATTATAATAAAATAATTTCATTATTATGATAAAAAAAATATTTGTGTTTTACATATCTATTTTCGGATCTATTTTTCATAGGGTTTAAGGTTCCAAAGATACCAAAGTAGTAAGGGATTGTTTTCTCAAATTACCTTCCTTGCAACATATTTTGTGTTATGAACCTGTATTTTTTTATGAGGTTTATATATATAAATATTTACATGAAATATAATGAATTTATTCTCTATAATTATAATGATTCATTTAATTTTATTCTTTCATGGGGATTTCTTTTCAATGTTACCGAATTGGAAAGGGTTTTATGTTATAATCTCGTAGTTTTTCAGGATTTCTCATTATTATGGTTTAAATGATGAAATAATATGATTCATATCTCAAGAAACTTATGTATTTTATTCTCATATAATTATTTATATTGAATAATATTTTCTATTTATCTTTTCCTCTTTATGTGCTCAAGAGTTAAATTTATTATTTTTAAGAAAAAACATATTTATTTCTCTCTTCGGTCAAAAAACTTTTTTTTCAAAACCATGATTTATAAAAATTATTTGAAAAATGTTATAAACATTACTAAAATTATTTATTAAGAAAATTTTGGCACATTTTTTTCTTCTTATAATTTTTTTAAAGGAATCTTGACGTCATTTTCCAAATGATGCATGTTTGTATTTTACTAAAAATGTGAAAGGAATTTTTATTTTAACATGTATGGAATGAACATAATTTTTCAGCCTCATGACCATTATTTGGTTTGAAAATTACATTATATTTTTTCATGGTTATTTTCAAATAAATATTTTTTTAAAAATATTTATGTTTTAAAATGCATTTTATTAAAGATAATATGATATTTTCACGAATAAGTGTTTTAAATTATTTTCAATGAATCCTTAAAAAGTTTCCATGGTTATTTTTAAAGAAAGGTATTTTGAAAATTTTTAATGTTTTAAAGTAGAAAGGTTATATTCCTCAAAACATGTCCCAAGTTATCTTTCAATATAATTTTCCATCTAGGATTACATCCTTTGATGTAAATTATGGTTTAATGGGTATAATATTTTATGATACCATCCTTATTCATTCTCGGGATGGTTAATGTTTATGTTGATAAAATGTTTTTGAAACCCATTTATTTTTCTTGGGTTATTCTATGGTTAATTGATGATTTTTTTTACGAAACCCATTTTCCTTACACAGGTTATGATGTGATGATATGACTAATGATTTTTGATTTTGTGGAACACATAATTAAGGTTTTTTATTATGATATGGGTTGTTCTATATGTCCCTAAAATTCATTGTCTCAATCTTTATATATCATGATAATCACAATTTGAAACAAGTTTATAGACTTGATACACTATGAGAAATAGGTGTGTCCTAATAATTTATGGGAAATAGGATTGTTTTTATCCATAATAAAAAATAGGAGATAAGTCATGATCTACTATATTTATGGTCTTGGTAGTTAATCTTAGAATATAAAATGATTTTATATATTTATAATGGTGTCAATCTTTTATTACATGAGATTATGGTTCATCGTTGATTTATGATAATTTCCCACTCTTATGGCTAGTTTTCTCTTAAATGATAATGTTTAAGGCCAATGCTCATGTTTATGGTCTATGAAAGGTTGGTTATGAACTTATTATGTTATGTTACTCATTAAAAACCCTTATTCTAATATTATGATTTTATATATTTATAGATTGATATCTTTTATTTTTACCCTTACTGAGAATATGAGCTCACCCTTTGTTATGTTTCCTTCTCCATTTTATTAATAAAGATTTAGGTAGGGTATTCTTAAGAGGAATACTATGAGAGAAGATATTTTATGAAGATATTGAAGATATTTCATGAAATTAGAATATATTGTTTCTAGTTTCCAAAGATACTAAAATATTATGGTCCCCAGGTCTGTTTTTCTAAAATGTATTGATTATTCATGTAAAAATATGTGATATGTATATATGAAAATCATAGGTAACTATATTACCTTATTAGAGAACAATTACATATTTTGTCTCTATGGTTCTTAGTTTTAATTCATTCTATGAAGAATAATTCCTGAGGGTTAGAAAATGTGATGTCTAGGAAAACTTGGTAGGATTTGTGTAACGTTATCATATGATTTTAAGATATTTTCCTTTCAAAATATTATGATATAATATATATATATAAAATAACATTGAATATGGGCCTAAACAGTTGCTGTCATGTGAATGTGGAGCATCTTTATACACAAAATTTATCTAAGAGCTTCCTTATTTAGTAGCATCAGTTTTTCCATTTTTACATTTTAAAGGGTTTATACATAAGAATGTTGAAGCATACATGGATTTTATTTGGTTGAGACTTATCACACTAACTATGTTTTAGGGTTTATGATCTTATTATAGTTATAATAGTAAAACATCCATATAAAATAATATTGAAATGTATTATTGTTCATTTCATTGGGCTTAGGATATGATTTTTATCCATGGGATGAATTTTAGATAAATTTCATTATATTTGAATTTCATGTAATATTTGATATTTATTTTAAAAACTATTAATTCCTTTTGGTCAAGTACTGATATATCATTGATTGAGTCATAACAAAAAAGATAAAAAACATGGTAATGTTGGGAATTTGGTGTTTCTCTAATATAGCATATATATTATTTCTTTTTGTTATGATTATTTGATCAATCTTTTAAAAGTGTTTTATTGTTTAACCCATTAATATAGGATTGCATTATAAGTTCAAATTTTTTTTCCTTTTATGGTTATTCATTTGTTTGTGACATGAACGCAAAAGGATAAAGAGTTGATTAGGGGTTAATAATCTGATGAAACGAAAATGAACTAGTAATTAATGGATAATATGTTTATATTCATTAGAAAACCTAGATATAGTTTTAAAAAAAATTATTGATTTTATTTTTCTTCATTATTTATTAAATGTTGAATTTCAATATTTGTCACAAAAAAACCTATTTATTGGAATTTTTATGATATCTAATGGTTAAATAAATTTGTTATTAATTATTATTCTAATTAATTTTCTATGGATGATTTATCAATAGTTTTATTATCATTGATTTATCTTTATGTATTAAATTTTTTAATTTATTTATCCCTCTAATGATTGATGCATTTAATCCCTTGAATCTATGTGTCCATTAAAAAAAATTTCTTCAGTTGAATCCTTGGGTGGCTGAAATAGTACTGCACACTATTCTTTATTTTCCATAGTCATTTTGTCTTTTATATTTTCTATTCACTTTTGAAAAACAATTTTCACTGTACTTTCTTATATTTGATTGTATAATAGGAGTGGAAGTATAATAAGAGTGTCTTCAATATGATGGCATGGTGATAAAATAACCATACAGGTGAAACAATGGATAAGGATGTTCCCCAATATAGTGTGGCACCAGATAAACATGATGGGGTGACTACTGGATGGACGTGGGAATGTCATAGTTCATCCAAGGAATAATATCAGTGATAGAGGTGACAAGGTCAACCATAGGAGATGTGGTGTTGATCGTCGATTACATTGGTGATGAATTGGTGGTAATTGTTTTGCAAAATAGTGGTGACATTTGAGAAATTAGATGATAAATAGGATCTATAGAGAACCTTATTTTATGTCATGTAGTTAAAAAAGCAGACATTGTGTATATGAAACATTACAGTACTAAGTTTTTCATTATCAATTAAATATCACGTGGTGTGTGGCCCTCAAGAATTCACATTTTATTTTTTACATATAGTACATATAGTATAAATTGAGTGAAATTATCACACAGTGTGTGACTATTAGTAAATCAATGTGTTATTTATAACCACATGACTCTGTGTATACTACAGTAAACAACTAGTTTGACCTAGAGATACACACACCTTGTTGGATTGGATTCATATCTTTTTGGAAAAGTATGTTAATTTTTTACTTAACTAAACTCTTCATGGAATGAGACGGGTGTACATGCCATGTTTACAGGTATACACAACTTTAGGTATGACGATACATGTGGGTCACCCCCTTGAGTGTCATGAACCATATATATGTGTTTATCATGTTGTGTTTTAGTAAATGTTATGACACATCATATACTATCAATAAAGGCTATAATTAACCATCAAGTATCACATATTTTGTACTCTGTGAAGACATATCATGTAGGTTCAATCCACCCATATGGATCATGATAAACAATACATGGATACTTCTAAAATAATTCATCTTGTGTGCAATATAGTATATTTCATTTATTATGTTCCTTTTGTTGTATTCCAAATCTTCTCACACGAGTGCCTGAATTGGACATGTGAGTATCCCGTTATGAGTGATTTTCTATTTTGGATGTGATTATGTGCACCAATTTATCATTGGGATATGTTTATAGGTCAATTACTATAGTTCATGATCCTTATCTTGCTGGAGATGATGAAGTAGTTTGGGTGGGAAGTTGGGAGTAAATGTGGGGTCATTAAATCCATTAGAGAAAAATTAATTGTATGGTGTGGGTCCTCTAAACACATAGTATAGTAGGTATCACAACATTTTTACCATGTTAGGGTCCTTTAGTCATAGATTAACTAACCAAATCAGATGATGTATATTCTACACAGTGACATGTGGCTCCTCTATAGTGGTCCATACACCCTAAACTACTATACAAACCTCAATAAGGTGTTTTCCCCACTAAATATAGGGAGAGATGGTATTTAAGGTTATAAGATAAGTAAATTGAGTAAAATTACATTATTAATTTTTAAATCATAACATACTATAGGTTCATTTATCCCATTAATCAATCAACATATCTTCGATGATGTGAAATTTCATAAATTATATTTTGAGAGGTGTTGTGGAAATTATGAAGTGTTCGGTAGTTCAGACATAAAGGGTTCTATGATATTATTATTTTTCCTTCAACATGAGTATATTTTAGAGATATATTGTAGTGGTTTTGGATTCTTATTATACCCATTATTTCTATTTATATATGGCATATTGTTTAACTATTTACTTAGATTCTATATATAGTACACTATTCTATGAATTTACAGTTCTATATAAGGAGTTACCCTTAGTGGAGCTGGGTTTTGAATTCTCTAGAAGAGATATGATGATAGGAAATTCAATATATCCATGGGTTTCTGATATATTAACTATAACTAATATTATACTTATAATTTCACTCTTATTCAATATCTTTGGGTAGAAATATTTATTTTTAATTTTGTTTAATTATTGAGGCATCCTATTAGTTATTTATATACTCACCCTTTCATGATTGTCATTACCATGCATGTTTTGTCTATATAGAAGTTCTATATTTTTGAAATGATCTTATAAAACATAGAGTTTGAGCATCATGTATTGTCTAATATTTGGTATTGATTTGTGTTTCTAGTTGTTGGTAGTTTTTATAAGTGAGCTCTTTAAAGGAGTTTTGGCAATGAATATGTGTTTTCCCAATATCATAGGTTCAACATTCTCAAAGTTGTATCCTTCTATGTAAGTTATCTCTTGGGGTTTTTTATATAATTTTATATGATAGTTTTTTTCTTATTCATTTATTTATATATATAATTTATATGTATATATATTTATCAATTTTTCTGGTTATATTTTGATATAAATTACATATCACTTTCTTGTTCTTATAAGATAAGGCCTCCCATATATGTTATGCATTCTCGGTACTAGTAATCATCCCATGGTTTATGGGATACGGACATGGTGTAGAAAACATGGCTTACCGTTGGCCTTGGTGGGATCCCATTGTGTTGTTTTTTGACATGATGAAATGTCCTATATTATTATTAAAGGAGGAGATGGAGGAAAACACCAATTCTATAATGTTTAACTGATTTACTCTTGTGGCAATCATTTTAAATAACTTGTTTGTCATATTTTCATCATGAATCTATAATGATGTAGTTAGTATATAGGTAGATAAAGGGATTTTTCCATGAAATTCAGAGTTATTTAATACAAAAAAAATTAATGATAATAGTGGGTTATTGGTTTTTGGTATATAAACACATAATAAATGTATTCTACTTTAATATAAACCTTTTTAGTCAAAATAAAAAAACTATTTTTTCATTGTGATTTTATTTCAAAATTAAAACATTTTATATACATGGTTTGAATTTAAGTTTTTTATATATTATTTCTATTCAAATAATATTTTTTGAATGATGGATGAAAAGTTTTACACCCATGTTCTTCATCCCAATTAGGGAAATTTGGTATTTTTTTCAATAAATTATGTCTCAGAAAATATGGTTTTAACAACCCTACTCTTTATTACACACTAAAACATGATTTATTACATAAACATCACTAGATAAAACATAGATGATCGAGAGGTCAAGTGTCTTTAGGGATTAGTATCATTACATAACAACTTAAAACATGAAATACAACATCTTTATTGAAAACTTCCTTTACATGACCACTACATTTCCTCATACTAAGCATTTCCTAGGATAACCTGAGGACACTGATAAGAAAAGGGTGAGTTATAAAGCCCAGTAAGAGAAAAAAATGGAAAAAATGGGGAATATAATACATGTTAGAAAATAGGTATATCAATGGAGCACAAGAGATATATGAAAATAAAGGCATGATAAAGCTGGATAATCCTAACATGGATATGTGGCAACAACACTTAACATGGAATTAGCATGAGCCAAGGCTCATTGCACATAGAGTATGAGTAAACCCTCATTGCACATTAAGAATGAGTAAACCCTAATTGAACTTAAATTATCATGATTCAACACTCATTGCACATGATGTATCATGATACTATATGTTATCCAATGCATTGGAGCGCTATTAGGGCGCACCCTTCTTAAACATTTCATTTCATGCATAAGTATTCCACATGGATCATATAGCAGGGAATCAAACATCATAATTTATTACAAGATAAAGGGATGTAGAATACATACTTGAAGATTTATAATAAATAATTAAATATTCATAAATGTGAACACCCTTGATAGATAAATTGTCATAGTATTCACTACACAATGACATTGTCTTGGAAAATCATAGTGTAATTTCCGCAGCATAACAAAATGAAATAAGAACTCATAAAAATCGTTAATGAGTTGTGAAATGGGAGTATCATAATATTTTCATGAAATGGAAAATAATGAAGTTATATAGATACATTTCCCAACAAATGTAATGGAATTTTTATACATAATACAAAAGAATTACTTGGATGTAAATGAGGAGAGAGAAATTCCTCACAGAATTTTGGCATGGTAACGGGTGTACATGGGAGGCATTATTTAGAGAGATAGTGGTATTAAATCATTAAAACATAAAGAGGGTAGTATGGGGGATTTGAGAAATCATAACCCAACATTTTTAATTGAAAAAAAAGGCATAATAACTTAAAGAAAACTGGAAAAAAATGAGAAGTGAAAAAATCCCTTACTTGGAAGTGTGAAACCAAAATCTAGGGAGAGGCTTGAGAGAGGATTCTTGAGAGCTTGGGGAACCTTGGTAGGATTCTTTAGAGAGGATTTAAGAGGTTGGACGAACTCCAAAGGATTTTAGTGAAGAGTAAGTGGGAGCTACGATGGGTTTATACAGGAAATGAGAGGGAATTCTTTATTGTTTAGGTTGGGCACACCACACATTAAACAAATCAAAACCGGAAACCAGACCATGGTTTTTGCCCATGGGTTTTTACAAAGGGGAGTGGAAAACTATATTTTATGAGGTCGATGGACAAAATTCTAAATATAATAGGGTTGTTTATGTGGAGGTGAGTTACAGTCTCATGGAAAACAATTTAAAAAAACAAAATGTTTCATAGGCATTTAAGGGTCAACTAAAGCTTTGTAAAATAAATAAAACAAACCCAAAATCACAGTATTTTAATGTTAAAACATATATGGTCCGAAAATAATGTATATAGTATTTTATTACATCTTTATTGGGTCATTGTGATGTCATAAAACACATTATATATTTAAACGGTATTTAATTTTTACCCAAAAAAATCGACTATATTTTCAAATTATGAAAAATTCATTGTTGTATAATTTTGACACACTGATTCCAAAAATAATATTCATTTTATCTAAATAATTTTATAAATATTTTAATTTTTACTTTTAATATAAAAACCGACATTTATCGAAAATTCATGTGTTTTGACAAAAACAGCTTTCAAACATTAATAAAAATTACAATTGCATTAATATAATTATACGATAATTTTTATTTAATAAAAATTAATTTAATAATTATTATTATTATTTATTAAAATACTATTTATTTCAAAAATCTATTAATTCACTACAATATATTTCTTAGATTAATATTAACTAAAAATACTATATGTTCTTTAAAAACTATTTACAAAGTAACAATAAAAAGAATGTATATTCCTTATACAAGAATAAGGCACAAAGTCATAGTGCTAGGGTCTCATTATATAACCCCTTGTAACACATGCATAATACCAAAGGGTAAGGTGTTTCATGGTGATAGACTCTTGGGGTGGCTCAGATAACATTGCTCGGGTGGTAATATCTATCAACTTCCACATCTCTCATAGGCGGTTCCACTCGAGATTAACATATTCAAGATTGGGTTGGGATTGGTGAAGAGCGAATCCCATTGATGACACCTCCTTTCTGATCTTTGGAAAATTGTCTTCGTGTGCGGAAAGTCTACTGAATGAGGCCATCGCTTCCTTTTTTTGAGTAAATTGGATTTATTAAAGCCCTATATTTATACTAATCATGTAATTACTATTCAATGACTATATTAGAAAATGGTCACAATTATTAATGGTATTTTAAAAAACAAAACATTGAACCAAATAAGTTCATACATTTTACATAACCATAATAAGACATTTAAATAGACCAAGAGTAATTTTCATTAATGAATTTTTGAGTCGTTATAATCTTCCCCCCTTATAAAATTTCACCCTCAGAATTTACTTTTCCCACACTAAAACAAATGTGGGTAACTCCGCTTCATCACTTCTTCTGATTCCCACGCCACTTGTTAAAACTTGTGGTTTTTTCACAACACCTTGGCGAGGGGCATCATCTTGTTTCACATAACTTTTTCTCTACAATCTAAGATCTTCACTGTTTGTTCCTCATAAGAAAGATCATCCACTAGTTGTACTACCTCTTATGAGAGTACATGTGAAAGTTCTGGTATGTACTTATTTAAGAGTGATGCATGAAAGACATCATGTACTTTGGCCATGGTAGGTGGAATTGCTATTCGATAGGCCATATCCCTCACATGATCAAGAATCTCAAAGGGGTCGATGTACCAAGGAATTAACTTCCCTTTATTTCCAAACCCCGTGAACTTCTTCCACGAAGATATTCCTAGAAATAACATGTCTCCAAATTTAAAATCAAGGTCTCATCAATGGTTATCTTCATAACTCTTCTGTCAACACTGGGTTTCCATGATATGTTGCTGAATGGTTTTCAACTTCTCCATCATTTCTTCAACCATTTATGGTTCTAACAGCTTACGCTCACCGACTTCATCCCAACATGTCGGTGCTCTGCACCTCTTCCCATACAGGGCTTCATAATGTTACATTACAATGCTCGAGTGGAAAGTGTTTTTATAGGAATATTCAACCAGAGGAAGATGTTGATCTCAACCTCCTTTAAATTCCATTAAACATGATCTTAACATATCTTTCAGTGTATGAATATTTTGCTCATATTGGACATCTGTTTGATTATGATAGGTCGTACTGAAGTTCAGTTCAGTATCTAGAGCATGTTGAAGACTCTTTAAAATCTTATAGGAGAATCTTGGATCACGTTCGGATATAATAGGCAGTGGTACTCTATGCATCCATGCCACTTCCTTGATATATATTCGTACTAGTTGATCCAATAAGAAATACTCCAAAATTTCAATGAAGTGGTTAGACTTTGTAAGACTATCCACAATAACCCAGATTGTATTGTTGCCTTTGGATGTCTTCAGAAGTCTGGTGACAAAGTCCATGGTGATGTTCTCCCATTTCCATGCCGGTATGGGAAATGGTTGCATCATCCCATTAGACTTCATCCTCTTTGACTTCACTTGCTGACACACCAGGAACTTTGATGTATACTAAAAGATCTCCTTCTTCATATTATCTCACCATATATGCTCTTAGAGATCTAAATATATCTTTTTGTTTCCTAGGTGAATAGTGAAATTTGAACTATGTGCATCATCCAAACGATCCTTCTTCTCCTCCAGACTTGTTGGAACACATAGTATTTTTCCAAATCTCACAATTCCTTCTTCACTAACATTAAACTCTAAGGATTTTCCTTTTCTAATAGCTTCCACATTCTTCTGTATTCCCACATCATCCTTGTGATCATCCTTTAACCTTTACAAAAGAGATAGTTGAGCAATCATTTGTGAAAGGATTTATTATATTCCATTATTTATGATTACCATGTCGATATTCATCAAATCTAAGAAGATTGGATTCTTTTCAATTCTCATCAATGATAGAATTTTTGGGTCCTATCTAATTAGATCATCCACTACCTTGTTCTCTTTCCTATAGTTGTAATGGATTGATCAGTCATAATCTTTGATCAGCTCTAACCATCTTTATTGGTGCATATTAAACTCTTTTGGTGTGAATATATACTTTAGGCTTTGTGCTTAGTATATATTTTTTCCTTCTCCCCAAAGAGATAATGTCACTAATTTTTTAAAGAGAAGATCACTACAGAAAACTCAATATCATGTTTTGGATAATTCTACTCATTAACTTTCAATTTCCTTGAATCATAGATAGTGACTTTTTTAATTTTGCATCAACACAGATCCTAGGACCTTCTTTGAAGCATCACTGAATACCACAAAAAACTCTCCTCGTGTCGGTAATGTGAGCATGGGTGCATTGATAAGCCTATTTTTCAACTCCTTGAAGCTTTATTCGCATTCATCACTCCTTGAAAACTTTACTCCCTTATAAGTTATCTTGGTAAGAGGGTTGGACAATCATGATAAATTTATCACAAATCATCGATAATATCTGGCTAACCCCAAGAGGTTATGGATATCCGTTACTAATAATGGCCTCAGTCATCCCTCTATTACAACTGTTTTAGAGGGATACACATATATCCCTTTTATTGTGATTATATTGCCCAAGAATGAGACCTCCTTCAACTAGAACTCACACTTGATGTACTTTTCATAGAGCTTCTCCTTTCACAAGGTCTCTAGTATAGTTCTTTGATGCTCTTCATGATCTTCCTTGGTTTTGGAGTATATTATAATATCATCTATAAATACTACCACAAATTTGTCAATGTAATCTCTAAAGACTCTATTCATCGCGTCCATAAAGGTTTCTGGAGCATTAGTGAGTCCGAAAGGCATTATTATGACTTCATAGTGCTCGTATATTGTTTGAAAAGAATTCTTGGGGATATATTTCTTAATCACCCTTACATTATAATATCTCAAATGCAAATCTACCTTTGAGAAGTATTGTGATCCATGCATCTGATCGAAAAAGTCATAAATTTGTGGGAGAGGATATTGTTCTTTATCGTGATGTTTTTGAGCTCACGTTAATCAATGAAAAAGTGCATTGACCCATCCTTATTCATGACGAAGAGGACTAGTTCACCCCATGGTGAAGCACTTGGGAATATAAACCCTTTATATAGATTCTCTTGTAGTTGTTTCTTCAACTCCTCAAGCTCTACAATAAACATTCTATACGGAGTCTTTGATATTGGAAATTCCCCAGGTATAAGATCAATTGAGAATTCAATATCTCTTCTGGGAGGAAGACCAGGCAATTCCTCGGGGAACACTTCCCTAAATTCCCTCACAATAGGCTTGTCTTCAAGGATGGTTTCCTCCTTAGAATCAATCATCTAATCCAGATATGCATGCTCATTGGGCAGTAATATCCATGCATGAGATGATAGAGGTAAAGAAGATCCATCTCCCTCCTTGCACTTGTACATAATTAGGGGTCGATTCTCCACATGGAGAGTTATTTCCCTCTCACGAAAATTTATGTGGGATCTTTATATGGAAAGTCAATCCATGCCAATAATTGCCTCAAATTCCACCAGAGGGAATATTATGAGGTTCACTGGGAAGTTAAATCCACCAATAATGATAGAGGAGGAGTTATATTAATGGGATGCAATGATTGCCCCATTTTTCATACTCACTGACATCTTTACATTCGTGATTGGTGGTGGTGTTGATATTGTTCTACTAATCATTCAGGATAAAAAGAATGTGTAGAACCAGAATAAAAAAGTACATGCGCTATTCCTGAATGAATAACTAGTGTACCTGTCACCACATCATTGTCGAGGTTCACTTCTGCAGTCATGATGGAAAAAAGCGCGCCCTTGCTGCCTTAGAGGTTTTAGGTTGCCTCTAAAAACCCTTGGCTTAGGGAAATTATTTTCAAGAAGCCCAAATTCTTTGCAGTTGAAGTAATTAACAGCACGTTGAGAGTCAAACAGAGTTCTACTCTCCTCTGTCGTAGCCATGAGTTTTTCTTGTTTGTAGTTAACAACTAGGTGCCCTTTTCTTCCACACCTAAATCATTTACTCATCCCCTTCAGCCAATTTTTGAGGTTCTTCTTTCTGCACCTTTGGTAAGTGTGGTATAAGATTTTTTTAGCACCATTGGATTTATCCATTAGACCACTAAAAGTCAACTCCACATTATGCTTCTTCTCCCCATAATACCATTAAGGTTTTTTTATCTCCATTTCAACCTTGAGGGAACATTGGACAATTTCCTCAAAGCTATCAAAGTCGTGGATCACCAGGGCTTTCTGCAGGCTAGGTTTTATCCAACCAAAGAAGTGGTCAACCTTGAGTTCCAGGGTAACGACAAAGTCGGAAGTGTATCATTCCAGCCTTGTGATGTTTTCCTTGTAGGATCCGACAGATTCATCACCTTTTTTGTTGACAGAAAGGAAGTCCCTTTCCATTTTAAGCCGGAGGGTGCACAAAAAATATTTATCCAAAAACATCTTCTCAAAATCCTTCCATTCTAACTCCTTGATATCCTCCTCATGATTCATATTTTTGATCAATGTCCACCATTGATCGGCTTCACCCTACATACGATAAGAAGCTAGAAGAAACTTCTCTTGTTCGGAACATTGAAGGATGGAGATGATCTTTTCAATGGAGTTGATCCATTGTTCGATGATTGAGGGATCAGATGATCCATTAAAATTAGGATGACTTTATCTCATGAAGATCTTGATAGCAACTCTTTCTTTCTTAGGGGGGGTTGAACATTCCTCTTGACCCATGTTTCTATTTGAATAACGAGTTAACTAAGAGAGAATCATGAAAAAGTTCATGATTCTTGCTCCCATCGGATTGGAAATCTCATTTGAACAGTCATCACATTGGTATTCACATCTGTTGTTATCCAGAGTCCTCCTATTACTAGACATTGGCTAGAGTAAAATGAAACTTAGGGGTAACACATAAAGGGTAATCCAAAAATAGAATAATTATAAATATATTTCATTTCCTTAACTTATGAATATATAGGCTTCAAACTATGTTATCCATGATCTACATTCTAAAATATATTCTTAGGGGAATTTTTTTATTCCCTTTAATAATGGTTTATACTAAGCTTGTAAATTTAACATTACATATCCCCTAGGAGTGTCATAATCAAGAGTGAATAAAGGGCCATTTTCATGTACTAGGATACCCCGGGTCAAGCCTGAAACTCCTTATCGGGGTTTTCACCCATAGGTACATCTATGCCAGAGTCGCCTCTACCTACACGTATCCAGACAGGGATGTATTTTCTTGATAAACCACTTACTCAATACTCATCAAAACATAGGGATGTTTTTATTATAATTATTCTTATCTCTACGGATTCACTAGGGTTTTCTAATCCAAATCCTATAAAATAACTAATCCTATCCTCTGATACCACCTATAACAACCCTTCTCTTTATTACACACAAAAACATGATTTATTACATAAAATTCACTTGATACAACATAGAAGATTGAGAGTTATAGTGTATTTGGGGCTTAGGATCATTACATAACAACTTAAAACATGAAATACATCATCTTTATTGAAAACTTACTTTACAAGACCACTACATTCCCTCGTACTTAGCATTGCATGGGACAACCTGAGGATATGCATAAGAAAAGGGTGAGATATAATGCCCATTAAGGGAATAAACATGGAATAACACTAGTAATATAATACATGTTAGACAATAGGCATATAAATGAAGAACAAGAGATAAATGAACATAATGTCATGATAAATCATGATAATCATAACATGGAGATGTGGCAATAACACTTAACATGGAATTAGCATGAGCCAAGGCTCGTTACACATGGATCATGAGTAAACCCGCATTGCACATGAAGCAGGAGTAAACCCTCATTTCACTTGAATTAGAATGAGTCAAAACTCATTGCACATGATGTATCATGATACTATACTTTACCCAATGCATTATAGTGTTATCAGGAAGCGCCCTTCTTAAACATTTCATTTCATGCATAAGTGTGTCACATGGATCATACAACATGGAATCAATCGTCATCATTTATTCTAAGATAGAGGTATGTGGAATACATACATGAATATTTATAATCAATAAGTAAATGGTAATAAAGGTGAATACCCTTGATAGAGAAATGGGCATGGTATTCACTACATAATGACATTGGCTTGGAAAATCGTAGTGCAATTTTTGCAGTATAACAGCATGAAATAAGAACTCATAAAAAATGGTTGATGAGAGAGAAAAAGGGTTTATCATTGTATTTAAATGAAATATATAGTAAGGGGGTCATATAGATATATTTCTCAACAAACTTAAAGGAATTTTTATGCATAATACAAAATAATTACTTGGATGTAAATGAGGAGAGAAATCCCTCACGGAATTTCAGCATGGTAATGGGTGTACATGGGAGGCATTAATGAGAGAGAAAGGGGTCTCCCATCATCCAAACATAAATATGGAAGTATGGGGGAGGTGTGAAATCATAATACAATATTTTCAATTGAAAAAAAGGGCATAACAACTTAAATAAACTTGGAAAAAAGGGAGAAAGGAATAAATCCCTTACATGGAAGTGTGATCCTAAAAGCATGGGAGAGGCTTGAGAGAGGCTTATTAGAAGCTTTAGGAAAATTGGAAGAATTATAGAGAGAGGAGGGAAGATATTTTACTAACTCTCAAGGCTTTGAGTGAAGAGGAAGTGGGTCATAATTTTAATGGTAAGACATATATTGGCAGAAAATAATGTTTATAGTATTTTATTACATCACTATTGGGTCATTATGATGTAACAAATAACATTATATATTTCAATGGTATTTAATTTTTAACCAAAAATTAGACTCTCAGAAAATTATGAAAAATTAACCATTGTATAATTTTGACGTCCTGATTCCAAAAATAATGTTCATTTTTTCTAAAGAATTTTCTAAATATGTGAATTTTTACTTTTAAAATAAAAACTGACATTTATCGAAAATTCATGGGTTTTGATAAAAACTACTTTCAAAACTTAATAAAAATTAAAATTGCATTCAAAAACTTATAAGATAATTTTTATTTAATAAAATTTAATTTAATAATAATAATAATATATTATTAAAACATTATTTAATTCAAAAATCCATATATTCATCAAAATAGATTTCTTAATTGAATATTAACTAAAAATACTTTTTGTGCTTTAAAAACTATTTAGAAAGTAACAATAAAAAGAATTTATATTCTCTATACTAGAATAATTGACATAGTAATAGAGCTAGATTCTTGTTACATAACCCCTTATAACACCCTCATAAGACCTAAGGGTAAGGTGTGCGGTGGTGATAGACTCTTGGGGTGGCTCGGATAACATCGTTCAGGTGGTAATCTCTATCAACTTCCACTTCTCTCGTAGGCGGTTCCGCTCAAGCTTAAAGTATTCAAGATCGTCTTGGTCTTGGTCAAGAGAAAATCCCAGTGATGCCACCTCCTTTTCGAGCTCTGAAAAATGGGATTCATATGGGGAAAGTCTAATGGGTGAGGTTATCACTTCCTTTGTCTGAGTAAATTGGATTTGTTAAATCCCAATATTTATACTAATCATGTGATCATTGTTCAATAGCTATATTAGAAATGGTCATAATTATTAGCAGTATTTTAAAAACCAAAACATAGAACCAAATAAGTTCATTTGTTTTATATAACCCTAAGAAGACAATTAAATAGACCAAGAGGAATTTTCATTAATGAATTTTTGGGTTGTTACAATGAGAATGTTACAGATTACCGGTGATAGAAAAAATGAGATTATTGAATTGTTGGATGTATAAATTAGATCCCATAGTGAATATTTATCGATTATACATAATATTATACGTATTGAATTATTATAAAGGAATATTAATTCTATATTTCATCTTGATGATAGATAATATTACATAACATTGATTAGTGGACCTTTGAAGATTAAGAAATGTGCTAATATGTAATAATACTAATAAAACATAATTGTATGTTAAATTATTAATATTAAAACATTGAATCACCCAATATCATGACATGTAGTTTTATAGGGTTTTTAAGTTAACTAATTCCATAAAAATGTAGCCTCTAAAATCCATTTTGTTTATATTTAATGAAATATCAATACATAAACATAACATATTTTCAATAATTCTATAAAATATATATCACTTACCACTCACTAGAAAAAAATTAAATATCTCAATTTTTAATCTAATTACTAATCTAAATAATTCATGAATTCTAGTGTTGTTTTCAATGATAAGATTGGAGTGACAAAATAATACTCGATAGGGTTAAAAATATGTGATAAGTTAATGTATATTTTAGTGATATGATAGGGTGAATAAAATTATTAGGGGGTAATAAATAAATATTTTTAAAAACATGTAAATTAATTAATTACATAGACAATATTTCATTCTTCATTTTCATATATCAATGAATTATATCACTACATTTTATTATAATATTAAATACATCAATACAATCATATAACATAACTTCTTTAATGAATAATTCCATTACCAAATGGATTATAAGGATATATAATCCATGTCATATACATTAACATAGTGATCCCTAACTCACATATTTCGATTAAGTGAAATAGATAAATACTTTTCTATAATGATATAATAAAAATCGAGAAAATCTGTGGTTTTTTAACCATTTTACATGATTATATATAATAGGTAAACATAAAATAAAAATTCTCAAATGAAAAATATTATATTTTTGGAGATTAAAAATATATCTATATTATTATACTATATGTTTCCCCTTTAATGTGAAAATTTTTTCCATATATGAATTTTTTATATAAATATAACTCAATAGGAAACCCATTGGGTATTGGGAACTACAGGAAAAGTGTGATCTATTATGCATAATAAGAGGTAAAATAAATTATAATCCTGGAATAATTAATGTAGTTAAAGTAAAAAAATATACATAATTTTAAAATCATACATGAGAAAAACATAAATAAAAATGAATATGGTTAAAATTGGATATCATAATTATGGGAATGTGTAATGTCAAAAATTATAAAAAAATTCAAGGCCTTATGCTAAGACATCATAAATAAATGGGAAGGGACACATCCATCACCCTATCTTAGTTATTTTATGAGACCTAACAATACAAGGAGGTAATAAATACTTGGATACACCAACTACATAACTCCACTCATATAATCTAATGGGAATTCACAATTTCATATATTAGAACTTATAATTGAGGCTCTATAAAAAGCATTCATTAAATATTGGGATGAACCTATTACTAAAACACCTACCACTGTGTTGAGAGTATAAATAATTCTAATATCCACATTTTAAAAAAACTAAATGAATTATAATATTTTATAATAGTAGATATGTGATAAATATAATTTTTCAATAATAATAAACATATTAATACCTGTATTAACAATCTATGATTGACTTTAATGGTTTTATTCCATGTAATAAATGGATATAAAGGAATATAAATATCTTTCATTACTTATTTCAATTATTTGTTTATCTTTGTGAATAAAAATTAATCATAATAATGAATTATATAGTATTTAATAATTAAGGGTATATTAAAATACATTGTAAATAAATTTTTCTTTATGAATTGTTGAGGATAAGTTAATAAAAATATAGTAATGGATAAATCATCTCTTAGGGATTTTATATGCAACCTATAAATTACCTGAATTTAGATAATGGATCATCGTATTATTTATACATAGTATTTAATTATGAAAAGGTGTGATGTAATTGAATATAATAAAATATCTTTTCAAATATGAAAAAAATAATGGAGTTTTTTCATAAATAAAAAAAACTTTTTGAGGATGATAATAAATTTTATATGATTTAGGAAATTGATTCCTTAGTTTTTATGCAATGTTAAAATAATAAAAAATAATGAGAGCATGATTTTTAAAGAGGTTTTACAAAAATTATTTTCATACAAAAATGGTGCCTTAAATATGGATTATGATTAGAACAAATTACAGAAATAAAGACATTAAAATTGAAATGTCGGTAAATAAGTTGGATATTTTTTGAATTTTTTGGAAAAATAAATTTTGTATTTTCATAGAATCTAAAATATCTATAAAATAGAATTAATTTAGTTTAAATAATAGATAAAATAAAATAAAATGGAATTAATAAATATATTTAGTAATATTACAAATACATTAAAATAATACGAGGGGATGAAGGTAGATATATAAGAAGGATATCAAATCAAGTGAGATATTAAGAAAATTTCTCTCTATAAATATTAAAATGGGTCAGTTATAAATAAATTAGAATGAATAATAATAGTAATTTTAAATTCCCAAAATGTCCACTAAGGAAGGTATATTTGTATTTATATGGAAATTATATATAATTTCTCAAAAGAAATATTAAATATAGAGAATATAAAATGTGAAGAGAGATTAAGGAAGAATAACTTAAAAATATTATGATTTGTAAGGTACTACAGTCCAAATAAATAAGGAATATGGGAAAAAAGGTAAATCCTCAAAAACCTTCAGAAAATATAATAATATACACTTATTTGACAATATATTAAAAATAGAGAATAATATATATAAATTTTCTAAAACATAAAATAAGATGGGATATTGAGGAAAAAAATTATGTTAACTTATAGCTTTCTTGAATACAATTTAACTACCAATATTGAAATGATTTAATCCTTTATCTAAGGTCTTATTAGTTTTAATTTCCTAGGGACATTTTTATAAAACAAGGTGCTTAAAATTTTAGAGAATCTAAGGGATTGAATTTTAGAATTTTGAGGGTAAAATACTAATTGGACCTCAATGGATAAGGGATATTCACTCTTATATATTAAAAGTGATGATATTTAATTAGAAACATGATGCATGTAAAGGGAAATAATTTAATTAAATGGGAGATATAGGAGGAATTGATTTCTGTAAAGTGATATTAACTTCCAAACCTTGTAATGATATTATAGAATATATAAAGATCAATTTTCTTACTTAAAATTCATGTCCTTCCTTATTTAGCTTATTAAATTTCAGTTTATATCATTTAATTATTTATCATATGAATGATTTTATTTCTAAAATTACAACACATGTACTTATAAAAATTTTATTTCTTAATTCAAAATTTGGAATCAATTTTTTTCGAATTCAATATAAAATTTATCATTTAAGTAAAAAAAATAACATTTAAATTTTTTTTCCAAAGAATGAAAATTAACTTTTGGAAATTAATATTTTTATTTTTATTTAATATTAAACCTTCATTATTAATTAGTGTTACTTTTTTATATTTAAAGGTAAAATATGCATTATTTGTAATATATTATTATCCTATACAGAATGATAACAATGCAGTTATATATAGTTTTTTTATACCCATAATTTATATATATATATATCAAACAACTATATATATACTCAATGAAAATATGCTAATCAAATTATACTATCACATTCCTAGATATTTAATTTTATACTTTTACAATAACCATTCATTCTATTCCATTATAACATTATTAAAAATTTATGTGAATTATATTTTATAATTTTACTATAATTACACTATATGTTATGATTCTCATGAGTATCCCTAAGTAATAATTTTTCAATATCGTGATTTTTTTATTCACTTGTGTTTATTTTCATTTGGATGTTTTCATAATTATGTTCCTTCTATATTTAATTTAATTTTTTAATATTAATTTATTTTCATGATATAATATTCCACATTAATGAAATAAATTAGTGTTCATTTTATATGAAATTTTCTTTAGAAATAAGTTATTAAATTTCAGAACACATGGATGTTATTGAAGGAAAATTTATTTTAAAATAAAAGGAATGACATTCTCCAATTTTAAGAATGAATTCATTAAAAAATATATATTATTTAAATGGGAATATATGTGGGTTTTTTAATCTCTTGGATCCAATTTTTTCCCTCATTTTAATGATTCCATTTTATTACATTGATGTGGTGAGTAGTCATTTTATTATTACTTTTTATCTATAATCAATTATCATCACTAATGTTTTCAAATAGGATATAATCATTCATTTATAGAACCTATGAGTTTTGTAAATGTCATGGATCAAATATGTACTTTAATGGTAATGATTCATTAAACACATTGTAGACCTGAGAGTGGTTTAGTAGAAGAACTAGAAGATAAGTTACTATTCTTATATAATTTGGAATCTCAATGTGACAAATGTATCTAGGGAAACCATTCCCTTCTTCCTAAATTTCATGAACTTATTCATGTTTCACCACCATAAGTGATTTCAAATATCTCTTCAAATTTTAGTACTTCCTATATTAATAGATAATGGTGAAGTAGGTGAATCATCCAATATATCCATATTCAATTATAGAATAGATTAAACACATATTATTTCCTCAAATATTATAATTCTGTTTTTTTATTTAATGAACTCTATATTATTTTACACATTAATTTATCATTCCATATCATCTTTATTTACCTTATTAATAATAAAAAGGATCTATGGTTGTGTAATAATTTGTACAAGGAATGAATTATTTACTTCAATAAATGAGTATTGGACCTCCGTAAATCGTTATGATTGATAAGTTACATTAGATATATTTACTAACAATTGATCAATGAAAACTTTTTATTGAATTTAACTAATGGAATAATGAAAAAAATACAAGAATTATTTTACAAAAATATTATTTTGAGATGTGTGAAAAACATTAGATGTTGTAATTTCAATACTTAGTGTGTAAATTGAAATTTCAACATCCAATCATTAGGAATTATATTTTTATACCATACATATTCACTTCACAACCCAATGAGTGATGATAGATATACTTTTCCATGCATTTAGAAAGGAAAAAATTTGTTTTATATTATTCTGATTAATTTTTAAAAATTTATAGGATATAATGATCTACTAAAGGATGGTAATTATTATCATATGAAGGATTCATGAGTGAGTAGATCCTTATTTGTTGTATTAAAAAAATTTTCATTATTTAATATTTTCTCCCTAACATAAGATATCTTGGAAATCATATCCATGATACTTCAAACACCATCTCGAATAAATTTTGGTTGGTAATTGGTAAAATCATTAAATTTTACATTAAATTCATCCTTCTCTTGATTCCTCTTATTTTCATCTATTGAATAAAACTAATGTTGTTTGTCTTTATAATTATAATATATGTTAAAAGAATTACAAGAATAATTTAAATTTCAAAATTTAATTCAATGATGTCTAATCATATGAATTTTTTTAAAATCAATATTTATTTATTTTTAATAGTCATTTTATTTTTTAAATAATCATTAAAGATTAATATAAACCTACTAAAATTCAATCTTTAATATACACGTACCTAAACTTCCTGGTATGGTGCTAAAAATACTAAATTTTCATTAATTATATAATACTAAATGAAAGTCTCCATGGATTTGATATCATTTTGTAATAATATAAACCAAAAATGATGATAAAAAGACACCCCAAGAATCTATAAGATTTGGTTTTTTAATACTAGACACCAACAGAAACTCATGATATTAAAACAGTACCTAATGCATTAGAGGGCTATATAATTATGGTCCCACCCATCACATTAATTTCATTCACATGAATATGAATTCCAATTTATGATATCAATAATAATTCATAAAAATAATAATTACCAACGGAAAGAAATGTGGTGTATAATCTTGTCTCATAACATAATCAAAAGAGATTCCTTAAGAAAGGAATTTGAGAGATGATCACAAGGAATGTGTTAACCTATCAAAAAATAGTGAAAGATATGTATACATGTTAAAGACATATATAATTAATTTATAATCCTTCCATAACTTTAAATAGAGTTAAATTGAGTTAGAGAGAGAATTTTCAAAACCTGAAGAAAATGGTGGGTTAGAAAGATCCCTTGCATCGAGCCCTATTTGTCATGTGAATTCTTTATCTTCCTAAATGAATAAATTATGTTAATTATTTACTTTATTGATAAAAATTTTATTGTTTATTAATAATATTATTTTATTCATTATTTTGTTATTTTCAATTACATAACAAATTAATTTCATGTCATATGTTTTAACAATAAATGGAACATATGTCAAAAATCACTTTGGTAAGTTGACTGAGGTCACAAATATTATTAATAAATCATATATTGAATGGTAAAAATTAAATAATTATAATTTTTGAACATAAATTATTCTTTTTAAACCATACATGGAATATGGTTTGGAAAAATTAACGACATTAGAATCATAGAGACGGTAGGTCGTACATATGCATAAGTAACGTTTCCATTTTTCAAAGATCATGATGGAAAGAAGGTAAGTGTTATTTTATCTTTACAGGGTTATAATTATATCATATCTATCATATTATTTCTTTAAATATACTTACATATACCATCCATGTGATGTGTAAATAAAAGCAAATTACATCGCTTCACGAAGCAGTAGTCTGTCAAACACACGAATGATGTTATCATTTATTTAATGAATTATAAGGTAATATATTATATGATATATTTATTCTAAATAATTTATAATATTTTATTAATATAATTTATAAATATAATACTAATCACTATTACATTCCATTTAAATAGTAATTAAAAAATGAATCACATTGCTTATCGAGGTAGTAGTATGTCGTATACATGAGAAATGTATTCGTATTCTATATAGAATGGAATGTAAGAAGGTATATATGATATTGTAATTATAGAAGTATAATTATATAATAAATATAATATATGAAAATTATATAAATCATTTTATCTATATATTATAATTAGGAATGGAAAATGAATTACATCGGTTTGTGAGGTAGTAGTCAGGCGTACATGTGATCAACAATTTTGTTTCCCATTTGAGGGAGGAGATCGTTTAAGGTTATGAACTTAACATAAAAAATCACATTATATTTCATATTATAAATTTGTTATATTTTAATTGTTTAATAAAATTTTAAGATGATTGAGGAAGAAATAAAATAAAATACTTGGTTAAAGATGTTCCCACTTCTTCAGACAACTTCTTCTGGTTTACACAAAAAGTATTACTAAGATGTATTTATAACAAAACTAAGGATTATATGATAAGTGTTTGAAATTAGGTATTATATTTGTGTAGATATTTTCTGAACCAATGGGTTATAGAAGTTTGTAAAGGATATGAGAGGGGTGGCCTTTTATAAGTGGGGGAGAGGACACACTTGAAATCTTTGAAAAGAAATAATTTCAACCATGTTCTTTTCATTCCAAAAGGCTAAAAATGGAATCTTTTCTAACCTTTTAATTTATAAGATAGACTTAAGACTATACACAATTAATTACACTATTTTTGAGTCATTTTTCACCCTTAAATGTTTTGTTTAACCCCCCTGGTAAACTCATTTTTACCTTAATCGTGGTAGAAAATTATTTTTACTCTTTTAACTATTCATTATGGAAAAAATTAAGTTGAATTTTTTTGATAATATACAGTTTTATGGTTAGAAATATGGAATTAATTTATCGAAATTATACTCACAAAATTGGCATAATTTAATTTAAAATTAAACCTGTAAACGTGTAAAAAATAGTTTTTCGAGAAATATATTTTTTAAAGAAAACATTATCTCATATTAAATATAAAACGAACAATAAATAGATGAATTTAAATTATTAATTATAGATATAAAATATATGAATTTAATTTAAATCACCCTATATTATAGGTTATTTTGATTATTTTAAATAGATAAACATTATACACATTAAAAAAATTCTTAAAAAAGGTGTTTTACATCCTTGAAATAAAATTATACTAAAATATAATATATAGATTATTTAAATGTAATTAATTATAATTAATATAATTAAATAATACATTTTATAATTTTAAATAAAATTAAAATAATAATGGGTCATATTTTATTAAAAATAAATGAAAATTTTATAAAAATCGGTACTCTTTCATTATTCATAAAAAAATTAATATTTTTTGAAAAATACCAAAATTTCACCTAAAGATATTATTAATATTTTAATTTAAAAATGATGGTGATTTTTTAAAATAATTTTTCTAGAAATTTTAAAAATTAATTTTAAATTATATGCAAAAAGAAAAACTAAACGGCCTTTTAGAAAAATAAATTTTTTTAGAAAACAATAATTTTTCTTCTAAAATGGTTCTAATTTTATTTATAATAAGTAGGTAACCATTAAATTTATTTTGTTAATGTTTAAAAGATATAATTTTTCTAATTTAGTTAGTACTATTCCTACCCACCAACATAACAACTAGGTTATAATGTTCATGTTTAAATAAGAATATTTTAATAGAGTGTCGTATTTTGTTTAAACCTATTGTTGCATGCATTAAAAGGTATCAATGATATTATATTTATTTAAGAAGAAAAAATATCAGAAAGTATCATACTGTAAAATTATTCTCCCCTAAAATAATTTCACCCTTGAAATATCATATTACAAACTAAGGGGAAAATAGGGGAGGGTACTTCTTCTTCACCACCTCTTCTGGTTCCCATGTAGCTTCCTAAAACTTATGGTTTCACCATAGAACTTTTACCATATGAGTTTTGTTTTTTGGTAAAACTTTTTATCTATGCTCTAAGATCTTCTCCATCTTCTCCTCATATTAATGGTCTTTCTCCAAGGGTATCATCTCTAAATTCAGTACATACGAGTTTTTGGTATGTACTTTATCAAGAGGGATACATGAAAAACAACATGTACTTGAGATACTTTAAGATAGAGTACTAGATAGTATTTCACCACTCCAATGTGATCAAGGATCGAAAAGGGTCTGATTTATCTAGGAATAAGATTTCCCTTCATCCAAAACCTCATGACTTTATTCCATGGTGAAATATAAAGGAACACCTTATATATGACATAAAAATCTAGGTTTTGTCGATGATTATCTACATAGATTATCTTTTTAATTTGCATGTATTTCAAATGGTCTTGAATTTTTTGGGAATTATCTATATTATCTTGGACAAGATCAGATCCCATTATCTTCCACTCTCAAACTTCATTCCAATATTTTAGAGTTTGACATTACTTCTATGACACCTCGAGATTTGAAAAGAGGAATGTCATGTTGGATATCATATATGACATGAAACACTAAGATTAAAAGATAATATAACTCCTTGAGACTTTATGATATATTTATTTTTAAATAAAATCAATATATTTGATTGCCTTTAATACACACAACACCAGTTTTAAATGAAATGTGACACTCCATTGAAATATTATTATCTAAATATGAACAATATAACCTAGCAGTTAAATTAGGGGTTATAAATAGGAATTAATAAATTTTTATATTTATATTTTACACATGAATAAAATAAATTCAATGCTTATCTATTTATTATAAATAAAATAATAACCATTTGAATGAGAAAGAAATGTTTTCTGAAAAATTAAACTTTTCTGAAAGTCATATTTGTATCACTTTGTGAAAATAATTTAAAATTAATTTTTTCCATTTTTATAAAATTTGTATAAAACAATTAACCTAATTTTTCAAAATAAAAATTTCAAAAAGAATTATTAAATTTTTTAGTATATTCTGAGATGATTTATTTTTTGGCGAATTGTGATAAATAATGACATTTATTGAAAATATCTTTTTCATTAAAATTATTAAAAAAGATAAATTATATATTAAATTTGGTTTAATGTAAAATTTGATAAATTATAATATAATTTAATGCACTTATTTTATTTGAATAAATTTTATAATTAATTCTGAAATAAAATTCTTTAAAATTTTGAATGTTTTTCTTTGGGAAAAACTATTTTCTCAACATTTGTATGAGTTTAATTTTAAATAACATTATACCACATTGTTGGGTCGAATTTTTTTGAATGGATTTTATATTTGGAATAATAATTATTTGTATTATCTAATGTGTTCAACTTAATTTTTCACCATTATGAATATTGAAAATAGTAAAAATAATTTACCCCGGTTAAAGTGAAAACGGGATTATCAGGTGGTCAAACTAGAAATATAAGGGTTAAAATAGACCAAAAATTATCTAATTACAATTTTTTGGTCATATTTAAACCTTATATATTATTATATTCTAAAATTAATAATTCCTTATCCTTTTGGATTGAGAAAAAAGTGGTTGGAATTATTATTTTTCAAAAATTCCAAGTGTGTCCTCTCTCCTACTTATAAAAGGCCAATCCCTCTCTTCTCCATTAAAAACGTACAAAACCCTTTGGATCATAAAATAAATTCTCAAATAATATACCTAATCACATTCCCAAAACTTATAATACTTGGTTTGGTTATAAATCCAACCTAGGAAGGATTTTGGTGCAAATAAAAAAGAATTTGTCTCAAGAAGAGGTAACATCCTTATGTGAAGATTTTATTGGATTTATTCTTCCAACTTGTTAAAATATTATTAAACCAAGATTATATAACAACCTAATTGTATTAAATATACTGATATTATATTATGTTAAGTTAATTACCCACAACCATCTCATCCTCCTTAAAATGGGATGTGAAACGCTTTATTGTTTGTACAGGAGACTACCACCTCATGAACATACCTAATTCATTTTCCATCACCCATTCTCATAGTTGGATATAATGATGTTTATAATGTTTATATATTATATTTATTATATAATTATACTTATATAATGAAAATTTCATATACACCTTCTCAATTTCTATTCTATTGAGAATGTGATAATGTCGTTCATTTGTACGGCAGACTACCGCCTCGCAAAGCGATGTGATTAATTTTTCACATATGCTTTACAAGGTAGGTAATAAGGTTAATTTTGATGATTATATATGATATTAATGAAATATTAATCATTATATTAAATAAATATATCATATACTTTCTTACCTTATCATCTAATTAATAAATGATAAGATTATTCATGTATACAACGGGTTACCGCCAAGGAAAGGGATGTGATTCATTTTTCAGTAATGATTTCAAAATAAGGTAACAATGTGATATATATATGAAATTTTTATTATTTTGGGAAATTAATATAAAATTTTTTCCTTACCCTTTCACTTATAACGAATATGATAACATCCCTTTTATGTACGTACGACCTATCATCTCAATGAAGTGATGAGTTTCATTCTACATGTTAAAAATTAAATAATGATTATAAATATGTATCTAATGAAAAAAAGAAATTTATAAAATTAATTTAATTCTATATATGATGTAACTATAACATATTTTAATGATCCATAATATTCATGATTAAACATACTAGAGAAAATAAGGAAATTAACATTGGAAACTATAGTGATAATGAAATATTGTCAAAAAACGGGTAATAAGATGTTGTAAAAGGATTGTATATGATGTTATAAATAATAATATGATTTTTTACAATTTAATAAAATGTTTAATCCACTATAAAGTAATATAAAGATCACTCAATAAACAGAAAGCGTGAGGTAAGGGGATTCTTAACTCAATTTTCATTCATTCAGTTATATGACCACTTCATTGATTATATAATGAGAAAAAAATTAAAAATAATTTTGATTGTTTTATGTTGTATTTAAACTTTTATTTTGTTGATATAAATTTCGTATGAAAAATCAACCCATTTATTAAATATTACCTTGATGATATGAAAATTTTAAGGTTGACTTATCAAAATTATTTCTTTGATACACATGTTCTTTTATGTGCCTAATTACTTTTTAATAGTGTATATATATACCCTTTACATAAAATATCATGAATACTTCCTAAATCATGAGATTTATGTGGTAATTTATCTACATCATTCATGAAATGTTATGATTAAAAAGTTAGTGGTAAGGGTTTATGTTTCAATTTCATTTTAATCAGGGTTGTTTATACTTGAATTTCCATAAAAAGAAATTATTTGATCATTGTGTAATAAGCCACTTTAATTTTATTCTGCTATATTTATTCATGATGTATTCACGTAATAGTACTAGTTTTCTCTTGTACTTGAAATAATTGATAATTTTTTTAAAAAAATATGAATTAAGTTCTCACTTCTATCGAAAATACTTCTTCCAATTCCATGTTTTATAAAAATAATTTCAAAATTTTTTTACTATGAAATTTTAATGTAATTTTTATCATTAATTGGATTTTAAAAAACAATAAAAATTATATTTCAATCATTTTATAAACAATTTTTTTTAATTTTCTCATAAAACTATTATAGGAATATTTTTTAAACATATTTGGCATGAATTAAACACTTCCACCGTCTTGAAATATTAATTTTTTAAAGATTACTTTTTATGTTTCAAATGTTATTTTCAAAAAATATATTTAATGTTTGATAAGTTTTAAATTTTAAATAATTCTTTTCAGAATGGAAATGATATTTTCCTTAATAAATGCTCAAAGTGATATTTTAAAATAATTTTCCATCTAATATGACATCCATTTATGTTACATAATGTGAAAAGGTTATTTTCCTAAAGAATGTTTTTTTAATGTGTTTTCATCAACAATAATAACCTTTAAATTTTTTTATTTTTTCTAAATTATTTATATATGTCTCTCACATGTATACCTTTTTTATTCTCCCTTCCTTTTATAGGGTAATACAGTCTTTATGATCATTTCTCAAATTCCTTCATTATGAAATTTCCTTTGAATATGATATGAAGCAAGATTGTGCAACTCATCTACTTTCCATGGGAAATTATTGTGTCATGCCTTATGATTGATTTCCTTTATGTGTAACACATAGATGATGAACATGTTATGGTGGGTTCACCCAGTTAGTGATTCAATGCATTGGTAATGATTTAGTCTCATTAGACATCTTGTATGGGATTAGAGGGTGAAACTAATCCATTATGGTTCTCTTTACACGATGTGATGCTACCGTAGAAGTTATCCTTGACTTATGATTATGTCATGATATTTGTTTCTAATACATTTCATATGATGTTGTGATATTAAGATACCATGTTCTTAACACTATGTTTCCATTTGAATTATCATATGCCTTATATTTTATTATATCATGTTATACCTTCAACTGACATTTTATATTTCCATATTGTGTTTATTCCTATACATGAATTTTTAGCTCACCCCTTTCTATGTGTATTACAAGGGTTATCCCTATCATATTTAAAAGATTGAATGGATTTTAGGATCTCAATATGGAAAATTAAATAAGGATTCCATGTTTTATATATTAAGAACCTAGTCTTCCAAAGACACTAGGCCTTTATTATACTTGTGTTTTATTATTTTATATTTATATTTAAGAATATTGTAATAATATTTGTAAAATGATTGGGTCATTATAGTTGTTATTAGTTTAAATTTTTAGTTAACCTTTGCGACATGGATAATAAAACTTTAGTGATAACCCTATGGATAAGTCTAAGAATAATACTAAGTAAATAAAAGTATCCTTGAATCTATGTGGAGTATATAGTGTGTGATTTAAAATGAACTACTTCACTATCTGGATATTACAAGTGTAGCACTCTGATCCTAATTACCTAGAGTCAGTGCATTATTAAAAAACATTAGCATGATCAAAAAAGATCAAGTCTCAAAATACCGATTAGTTTAGTAGCCTTGGAAATACTAGATACATTCATAAGTTTTACGTTACATTATAAAATGAAAAAATATAACAACAAAGTCTCCATATTCCACACTAATATCCTTTATAATATCCCTATAGGTCAGCCATAATATACTTCTTCGTGTCCTAGGAAAAATTTAACATAGAAAGGGGTGAGCTCAGATGCTCAGTAAGGATAAAAATATAGAAAAAACTTTCATAAATAAGCGTAAACATTTAAGGCAATGTAAGACTAAAAAAAAATCCTTTTAAACATGAACTTCAGCATAATATGGAAAAGATAAAATAAAATAATTTCATTTACTTATTCACATTGATATTCTACTAGTAAAATAATCACATGGAATATCAATAGCCACTTTCATAATGATGGAATGCATAATTCTAGACTTCATAACCACATAGTCAAGGCTTTGTGCCGAGACTACAAATAATATTTTTTCTAGGCCTTATGCCAAGACACTAGTTTTTCTTATGCGACCTACTGAGTCATCGAGGAGCTATAGCAGGCTCCACCTGTCACTGACTAAGTCCAATTCATTCCTCATATGAAAAGGGTTAAACATAACATAAACATTCATATTAAAACTAACATACGAAATGTCAATAGTTTATCCATAAACCCTTAATGGTATAAAAATAACACATCCATATTCAAATGTATCACAAAACCTTAAATACAATACGGAATATTTGAATCATAATAAATCAAATTCAAATAAGCTTAAAATCCATCAAAGGATGTTGGAATAGATGGAATCAAAACCTTTTTTTAGAGAAATATCTCTTTCTATATTAAAATAATTTAAAAGTCATTTAATTATAAAAGAAAACATTTATTTTAATATATTATTATAAGCTTTTAAGGGAAGATTTGATGATGTTATAATGGCAGAAAATAGCCACACCCGACGTATAAGTTAAAAAACATTCTTACCTTAATTTTGTCAAAAAGGTTATAAGGTACCTTGTTTGGAAAACGACAGAATGATTCCTTTCAAAAAAAATTTAAAAATTCAAACAAGGGTATAAATTAATTTAAACCATAGTCAGTAAATAGTAAAAATGTTTTGGAATACATTTTTAAGAAACATGGATGTGGATGAGAAAGAGGTCCTAGTAGATACTTACGTAAAAACAACCTCGGATAATAAAGAGATTGTGAAATTAACCCTTACATTGTACTTTTCCTTGGTAGAGGGTAGGTTAACCACATTTATAATGGTGAAATAATTGTTACTAAATTATACAATAACCATATACATTAATATGATATCATATATGATCTTCTAATATTTCTTTGTTAGTGATATTTTAGGAGTATCATCGTTTTGGGTGTTAACTGATTCATTTTCCTTTATATGATTGGTTACGTAAGCCATGTTTGTTATGGATAGTATGTATTTGATTCATATACAAAATGATATTATGTTCATAAAAATTATTTTTAATCATAAAATGAAAATTATTCTTGAATGTTTACGATGGGGAATGAATCTCATCGTGTTCGTGGAGACTGTAAGTACATACGCATGAGCATCAATGTCATTATTTTGATATTAAAATTATATATAATTGGAAGTTATATCATATATAAAGTATATTTATCATGATATATTTATTATTTACATCATTTATACTCATTATTATATCCATCCAAATGATGAAGTGCTTGAATAAAAAACTACACCACGACGTGGAGATGGTAATCCGTACGTACACATGTGTGGTGACTTTGTCATTTATAGGATGGATAGAATAATGAATATGGTTGTACCATTTTTATAATAACATCATATTATATATAATATATTGAAGTTATTATTTTATAATGGAAACAACAAAGAAATAGGAAGTGGAATAAGAAAAGAACTTGAAAGAGGGGATGAAATATTTACCTCTTCTTCGGGTTCTTCTTTTTGATTTGACCAAAAGGGCTCCTTAAATTTTCTTTCTGAATAATGGAAAGAATATAGGATGAGTTGAGGAAATTTTAAAGGATACTTGGGTAGGGTTTGGATGATCAAAATGGCTTTGAAGGTGTGAATTTGAGAGAAGTAGATGTGCCCTTTTATAAGAGAGGTGAGGGTCACTTTAGGAAAAGCATGAAATATTATTTTATAATAAAATCATTTTCGGTTTCTAATGGCTCAAAAATGAATTATTTAAAGTCTAAGGTGGGTATGGGTCTAAAACCACTCAAAAAATAGGTTTTATACAGGTCTGGGTCACCATATTAAACTTATCTTTTAGATTTAACTCTTAGTTTAATAGTTTGACATTTACCTTGCCTCTTTGTTTTTATATTATATAGTTAATAAAATTAATATAAACTACCAAGAGAACACCAGAAGATTAATTAATGACATATATAATATTATTTAGGACCTTTGGATTAACCTTATATTTTTAGGAATATTATATCAACCAATAATATAGTATTTGTTTTAAAAACTCAATTATGTCAATTTTGACATTATTTAATAAATGATTTTTTCAAAGTCCTAACAACTTTATTACTTAGAAATAAATTAATATGTTCAATACTAAGATGTCATATTAACCTATAATATTATTTTAATTCATCAAAAGTCTCAAATTACATTTATTTGGATAATTTATAATATCAATTATTTTAATATTTCATTATTAATGTAATTATTGCATCATCATTGTGTCATAAATTAATTAAATTATTTAATGTCTAAAAATTATAAATAAAATAAAATTATTTAGGAGATAATTTTATCTTTCTAATTAATATTTATAGTCTAATTCATATTATGTATAACCCAATATTAAAAATAGTTTAGTTATTAAACTTTTAATTTAACTCTTTTAACTCTTCTTTAAATAAGATAATAATTAATGTCTTAATCAAATCCAAGTGAACCAAAGAGAATCATATTTTATTCCTAAGGTTGTTTTTTGTCACATTATATTTATCCAATATAATTAAGACATTTTTAGGGTAATTATGATATCATTTTTACCCTTAATTACACTATTTACTTTTGACAGTGGTAAATAAAAGTAAAAAAAGTTACCAATCACCAAAAATTATTCTCATATTATTGAACCAAATTTTACTTAATAATATCAACCATTTCTCTTTTATATTTGAAATTCTACTCACAGAAGTGGTAAAATTATGTTTTATGAGAATTTTCAAATGCTCCAAGGAGGTGGGTAAAAGACAGTAAATAGTTGATAAAATTTTATATATCTAATATTATTACTTAATGACTCCAATGAATTAAATTGAACATATATAGGTATTTTGAATGCATTTTGACATAAAATAAATTAAAATAAAATAATTAATTATTTAAATAAAAATTCGGTTTTAACCAATAACGTAGTGTTTTCACTATTCATAAAAAAGTAAAAGTTTTCAGAAAAATACCAAATATTCACACTAATATAATTTCAATATTCCTAATCCAGTAATGAAGTGCATTCTGAAAGATAAAATTTATAAAATTTTAAAAGTGGGTATTACTATTCATAATGTCTAGTATGATTGGTCATGGTGTGTTAGAATATCAAAGTTGTGTACAATGGAAGTTAATGCATTATTAAAAGGGTAATGTACCGTGGAAGCTTGGGGTGTTACATTCTTCCCCTATTAAAATAATTTCATCCTTTATATTTCTCAGAATATTACTACATAAATTTATTCTGGTGGTTCTTCATCATATGTTTCTTAGGTTCCCACATTTCCTCTTTCATCTTGTAGTTTCTCCATAGAAATTTCACCAGACGACTCATCCGGTTTCTCAACACTTGTTCTCTGGTATCAAGAATTTTGACAGGTTCTTCACAATAAGACAAATCAGGTTCTATTTCAATTTCTTCATAGGTGAGTACATGCATTGGGTCATGCATGTATTTTCTCAACAGTGAAACACGGAACACATCATCAACTTTGGAGAGACTTAGAGGAATTTTCCAAAGATAAGCTGTAACTCCAATTCGTTCAAGAATTTTTAAAGGTCCGATGTACCTCGGACTCAATTTACCCTTCTTACCAAAATGTATAAAACCCTTCCATGGAGATATCTTCATGAAAATATGGTCTCCTACTTGAAATTACAAATCCTTCCTTCGGTTATCAGAATATCTCTTTTTCCTACTTTCAGCTACTTTGATGTGTGTTTGGATAACCTTCACAATTTCTATTGTTTCATCAACAAGTTTTGGGCCTATAAGTTTTCTTTCACCCACGTCATCCCAAAAAGTTGGTGTACGACATCTCTTTCCATATAACGCTTCATATGGTTCCATCTGAATACTTAAATATAAGATATTGTTATAGGAAAATTATACCAGAGGTAAATATTGATCTCGTATACCTTGAAAGTTAGGTGAGAAAGATCTCAACATGTCTTCTAAGGTTTTAATAGTCTGTTCTGATTTTCCATCAGTATGAGGGTGGAAGGCAGTGCTCAAACAAAGTTCAGTATCCAGGGCTTTCTCAAGACTTTTCTATAATCTTGATATGAAATGGGGATCACAATCAGAAACAATAGATAAGGGTACTCCATGAAGTCTTACAACTTCATTAATATATAGTCTTTCTAGTCGTTCAAGTGGTAAATCTTCTCTTATAGCGAGAAAATGTGCTGACTTGGTAAGACGATCAACAATGACCCATATTGCAATATTCCTTCTAGGAGTATTTGGTAGCCCCCTAATAATGTCCTTCGCAATATTATCCCATTTCCACTCAAATATGGGAAGAGGTTTCATGACTCCTCCAGGCTGTTTCCTTCTAGCTTTCACTTTTTGACAAACCATACATCTTGAAAAAAAATCAGCAATCTCCATCTTCATGTTATCCCACCAAAAATGACCCTTTATATCTCTATACATCTTAGTGCTACCAGGGTGAATATAGATGTTGGAGCTATGAGCATCATTCAATATTTCCCTTTTTAGATCAGGTATATCGGGAAAACAAAGTCTCTTCCCAAATTAGAAAATTACATCTTTATATATGAAGTCACTCAATCTCCCATCATTCATAGCTTTAATCTTCTTTTGAAACTCCTCATCATCAGCCATAGAAATTTTTATCCTTTCTAGTAAAAATGTTTTTTCAACCATTTAAAAAAGTATTGATGTTTCACCATCCATGATTATTCCCAAATCCATTTTCACTAGATCAATGAAAATAGGATCCCTTTCAACTATCATCTTGTTCTAAACTCCATGATCTTTTCTGTTGAAAACCTCTTCCACCTTATTTTCCATCCTTGGGTGGTAGTGTATTGTGCAATAATAATCCTTGAGTAATTCAAGCCATCTCCTTTCCCTCATGTTTATTTCCTTTTATGGGAAAATATACTTCAAACTCTTGTGATCAGTATAAATCTCAAATTTTTCACCACAGAGATAGTGTCTCCATATTTTCAGAGAAAATATTACAGCTGCTAACTCAAGATCATGAGTAGGATAGCTTTTCTCATAAATTTTTAGCTGTCATGATACATAGGCAATAACTCTATCATTCTTCATAAGGACACAACCAAATCCTTTCTTTGAAGCATCACTATAAATAACAAACCCCTCACTCCTTGATGATAGATTCAATATAGGAGCATTGACTAATATTCTCTTCAATTATTCAAAACATTCTTCGTAGTCTTTTGTCCAAAAAATTTATCCCCTTTATGAGTGAGCTTGGTTAATGGGTCATCCAACTGGGCAAAATTCTGGATGAAACATCGATAATAACCTACTAAACCAATAAAACTACATACCTCAATTATACTCGTCGGTGTTGTCCATTCATGGATTTCCTAGGTCTTTAAAGGATCAATAGTTATTTCATCCTTAGAGAAAATTTGGTCAAGAAAAGAAATCTCTTGAAGCCAGAATTCACACTTGATAAACTTCCCGTATAATTCATTTCTTCTTTGGGTTTTCAGAATAGTACGCAAGTGATTTTCATGATATTCATATCTTTTAAAGTATACCAGGATATCATAAATAAATACCTCTACAAAGTCATCAAGATATTCTTTGAAAACTCTATTCATTAGATCCATGAAAACATAGGGTGTATTAGTCATCCCAAAAGGAATTATTGTATACTCATAATGCATGTACCTGGTTCGAAATGTTGTTTTTGGAATGTCATCCTTCTTCACACACAACTGATGACATCCAGATCAAAGGACAATCCTTGAAAAATATTGATCTTCAGGATTTTAGTCGAATAAATCATCAATGAGATGTAGAGGATACTTTTTCTTTATTGTTATAGCATTGATCTCCCTGTAATCAATGCACAACCTCAGAGATCCATCTTTCTTCTTAACAAAAGGGACAAAGGATCCCCATGGAGAAACACTAGGGTGAATAAATCCCTTTTTACTCAATTCCTATAGTGGTTTCTTTAGTTCCACTAATTCCATAGTGGCCATTCTATACAGGGTCTTCAATATGGGCCACGAACCGGGAATTAAATCATGGGAAAACTCAATTTTCTGTTCTGAAGGATGTCTAGGTAAATCCTCTAAAAAATCAACATATTCTTGCACAATATGTAACTCCTCTATTTGAACATTCTTTTCCTATCCCATAATTATTTAATTCTCATCCTCCCCAATAATTGAATTTAGTTGAGGTACTGGGGGTAGATTTAGATAAGAATCAGGTGGTGAAGTTTCTACTCTAAAGATAAGGTACCCCTTATCATCATCGAAAATTGAAACCTCCTTCTTCTTACAATAAATTTTTGCATCATGGTATGAAACCCAATCCATACAAAGGATTATATCAAATTCAATCATGGGTATGATGATGAGATCAGCAGATAAAGAACAATTATATGCCATAATGGGAACTGATTCCCAAAACTTTGTTACGATGATACTTACCTTAGGTGTTTTAACTGACAACTCCATTGTTAAGTAAAATTGAAAATATCTAATTTTCTCAGTAAACTAGAAAGATATAGGATAGTGTGATGATCCAGAATCAGATAAATAATTTTCAAAACATGAGGAAACCATTAAATTACCTGTTACCACGTCTTTAAGGGCTTCAAACTTAGCATTAGTGATAGCATAAGCTTGGCCATAATCCCTTGGAATTTTTTGAGTTAAGATTCCTTGGCTCTTAGGACATTAATTTGCATAATTCCACCTTTCTCTGTAATTTTTTCGTTCAACATTGATAGCCTCTTTCTTCCCCGTGCAATCACAAGCTTGGTGGCCTTGTTCAGCAGACTTGTAAGAGACTCTCATTCCCATTAGGCAAGTACTGGGGTGTTTCTTCCCACATTTACTACAGGATAGATATTCAACATTTCCCTTATTCCTCTTATTTCCATTTCCGGAGTGTTCAGCAGATCTCTTCTTCTCTTTCATTGCTTTAAAGTCATTAGACTTGGATAATTCATTTTCTGCCTTGATAGCACATAAAACAATATCTTCATGTGATGAGAAGGATTGTGAGGAAAATTCTCAACGGAGAAATGGTTTTAACCCATCAAATAATAAATCAATCTTACTCCTTGGGTTACGTTTATAATTTGCAGCATGCCTTGATAACCTTGTAAATTTATCCTCATACATTGTGACATTCTCTTCCTCTTTTTTACCTTGACTCAGAAATTCTCATTCCTTATCTGCTCGATGGTCATGAGGAGAGTATTATTCTAAGATATATTTATACTTCATCCATTCCATATTTGATACTTCATCATCTTCCTTTGTGTTTTGAATCAATGACCACCCTTGATCTGTATCTCCCATGTGGTGATAAATTGCCATGACAACTTTTTCCTTTTCACTACTCCCTAAAGAATGAAATATTTTCTCTAAAGAATTTATCCATTGCTCAACAACTAATGGATTTGTACTCTCATTGAATGTCATTGTTTTTTGCCTCATATAGCGGTCTAACATTGATCCTCCGTGTTGTGGATCAGGGTCCTCCATACGGGTAAGGTTATTATTTGTAATCTGAGTGAGTTGTCCCAGTATGGTGATAAGCTGATCAGCACTAGTTGCTTCACCAGCTCCACTATAATAATCTTGAGTAGGATTAAAATATCAACATGGATTACATTAAATGATACGGTTTCCATTCCTTCTACTATGAGACATTTCTAAACAATTGCATACACTATATTAGTTTATGAATCACAATACATAATTCCAAACTTGTAAAACACTTAACATAAATTGAATAGTTTTTTGATATAATCCATAATAATAAAAATGTTTTCTCTAAGGAATTATATACTCATAATCCCTTCATAATGGTTTGTAAAGAAAATGATAATTATCCTTAGCATATCCCCCGGGAGTGTCATAACCAAGAGTGCAGAAAGGACCGTTTTCATCCACTAGTTCTCGTTCGAGTCTAGCTCAAAACGGTGTTTTCGGGTTTTACCCCTAGGTACATTTGTACCAGAGCCACCTCTACCTACTCATATCTAGATAGGGATTTATTGCTTGGAAAACTCACAAAATCTCTATAGTACCAAAATTCTAGGAAGTTCTTCTATACTAATCGTTAAAGTATATCTTAGGGTCATGTTCTCTAATTATAGTTTTTCTAAATCTAGCTTCCAAGTTTTGTACTAAACTTCATCTCATACTAACTGAAATGGCCTGACCCTATTTATCATGAGTCGGTGCATTATTAAATTACATTTTCATGATTACAAAAGATCAAGTCTCGAAAGACCGATTATTTTAATAGTCATGGAAATACCAGATACATTCATAAGTTTTAAATAACATTATAAAATGAAAAACTATGACAACATAGTCTCCATAGGCCACACTCATATCCCTTACACTATCCTTGTAGGTCAGTTATAATATACTTCTTCGCATCTTGGGAAAAATGAAACAAGGAAAGGGGTGAGCTCAGAGGCTTAGTAAGGATAACAATATAGAAAAAACTTTCATAAATAAGCATAAACATTTAAGTTAAGGTAAAACTAAAACAAAAGTATTTTAAACTTGAACTTCAGCATAATATGGAAAAGCTAAAATCAAAAAATTTCATTTACTTATTCACATAGATATTCTACTAGTCGAATAATCACATGCAATATCAATAGCCACTTTCATAATGATGAAATGCATAATGCCAGACTTTATAACCACATAGTCAAGGGCTTGTGCCAAGACTACAAATAAAATTTTTTAAAGGCCTTATGCCAAGAAACTAGTTTTTCTCATGAGGCCTACAAATGCATCGAGGAGCTATAGTGGTATCCACCCGTCACTTACTAAGTCCAATGCATTCCTCGTATGAAATGTGTTAAATATAACATAAACATTCGTATTAAAACTAACATATGAAATTTCAATACTTTATTCATAAACCATGAATGGTATAAAAATAGCACATCCATAGTCAAAAGTATCACAAAACCTTCAATACAATATAGAATATGTGTATCATAATAAATCAACTTCAAATAATCTTAAAATCCATCAAAGGATGTTGACATAGATGAAATCAAAACTTTTTTTTAAGAAATATCTCTTTCTATTTTGAAATCATTTAAAAGTAATATAATTATAAAATAAATCATTTATTTAGAATATATTCTTATAAGATTGTAAGGGAAGATTCCAGGATGTTATAATGGTGGAAAATATCCGCACATGTCGTATAAGATAAAAAAACATTCTTACCTTAATTTAGTTGACAGGTTCATAAGGTACCTTGTTCGGAAAATGATGGAAAAATTCCTTTCAAATGTAAAACAATCTTATAAATGACTTTAACACATAGTCTAGTAAATATTTAAAAAAAATGGAATTAATTTTTAAGAAACATGGATGTGGATGATAAAGAGGTCCCAGTAGATACTTACCTAAAAACAACCTTAGATAATAAAGAGATGGTGAAATTAACCATTACCATGTACTTTCCTTGGTTGAGGGTAGTTTAACCTCATGTATAATGGAGAAATAATTTTTATTAAATTATACAAGAACCATATACTTTAATATGATATCATATATGTTCTTCTAATATTGTTTTTTTAGTGATATTTTAGTAGTATCATCGTTTCGGGTGTTAACTAACTTGTTTTCCTTTATATCCTTGGTTTCATAAGCCATGTTTAGTATGGATAGGATTTAATTGATTCATATACAGAATCATATTATGATCATAAAAATTATTTTTAATCATAAAATGAAAATTATTCTTGAATAATTTCGATGGGGAAGGAATCTCATCGCGTTCATGGAGACGGTAATCCGTACGTACGCACGAGCGACAATATCATTATTTTGATATTCAAATCATGTATAATTGGATGGTATATCATATATAAAGAATAATTATCATGTTATATTTGTTATTTACATCATTTATACTCATTATTATACCCATCAAAATGATGAAGTGTTTGAATAACAAACTACACCACGACGTGGAGACGGCAATCCGTACGTACGCACGTATGGTGACTTTGTCATTTATAGGATGGATAGAATAATGAATATGGTTGTACCATTTTTATAATAACATAACAGTATATATAATATACTGGAGTTATTATTTTATTGTAGAAAAAACAAAGAAATAGGATGTGGATGAAGAAAATAAATTGAATGTGGTGATGAAATATTTACCACTTCTTCGGGTTCTTCCTTTTGATTAAATCAAAATGGATCCTTAGGTTAGATTTCTAATTAAATGAAGGACACTAGGATGAATTTATCATAGTTGAAAGGATATTTGGGTAGGGGTTGGCCGATAAAAATGGCTTTAAAGGTGTCAATTTGAGATAAGGGGAGGTACCCTTTTATAAGAGAGGTGAGGGTCAATTTAGGAAAAGATTGAAATATTATTTTATAATAAAATCATTTTCTATTTCCAATGGCTCAAAAATAAATTATTTAAAGGATAAGGTAGGTAGGGGTTGCATTCATTTCAACCAATTGGTTTTATATTTGTTTGGGTCACCATATTAACCTTATCTTTTAGATTTAACTCTTAGTTAAATAGTTTGACATTTACCATGTCTCTTTGTATTTTTATATTATATAGTTAATAAAATAACTATAAACTGCCAAGAGAACCCCAATAGGTTCATTAATGACATATATAATATTATTATGGCCCTTTTTATGAACTGTATATTTTTTGGAATATTATATCAACAAATAATATTATGTTTGTTTTAAAAACTCAATTATGTCAATTTTGAAATTATTTAATAAATGATTTTTGTTAAAGTCCTAAAAATTGTATAACGTAGAACTAAATTCATATGTTCAATAATAACATGTCATATTAAATTAGAAAATTAGTTTAATTCATAAAAAGTCTCAAATTACATTTATTTGGATATTTATAATATCAATTATTTTAATATTTCATTATTAAGGTAATTACTGTGTCATCATTTTGTCATAAATAAATTAAATTATTTCATATATAAAAATTATAAATAAAATATAATTATGTAGGAAAAATTTTATCTTTCTAATTAATATTGATAGTCTAATTTATTGTATGTGTAACCCTATTTTAAAAATGGTTTAGTTATTAAACTTTGAATTTAACTCTTTTAACTCTTCTTTAAATAATATAACAAGAAATGTCTTAATCTAATCCATGTGGACCAAAGAGAATCATATTTTATTCCTTGGGTTGTTTTTGGTCGAATTATACTTATCCAATAGAATTAGAAAATGTTTTAGGGTAATTATGATATCATTTTTACCCTTAATTACCCTATTTACTTTTAACCGTGGTAAATAAAAGTAAAAAGTTATTATTCACCAAATATTATTCTCATCTTATTGAACCACATTTTACATACTGATATCAATCCTATCTCTCAAATTTTTTAAATTCCACTCATAGAAGTAGTAAAATTAAGTTTCATTCGAATTTTCAAATGCTCCTAGGAGGTCGGTAAAAGACGGTAAATAGTTCGATAAAATTTTATATATTTAATATTATTACAAAATGACTCCACTAAATTATATTGAACATATATCGGTATTATGTATCTATTTTGACCAAAAATAAAATTAAATAAAATAATTAATTGTTTAAATAAAATGTCGGTTTTAACCAATAACGTAGTGTTTTGTCACTATTAATTAAAAATTGTAAAGTTGTTAGAAAAAATACAAAAACTTCACCCTAAACTAATTTCAATATTCTAAGTCAAAAAATGGATTCCATTTTGAAATATAAAATTTATAAAATTTAAAAAAGTGGTTATTACTATTCATAATGGCTAATTTGATTGGTCGTTGTGTGTTAGAATCTCAATGGTGTGTACAATGCAAGCTATTGCATTATTCAAAGGGAAACATACCGTGGATGCTTGGGGCATTACATTCTTCCCTCCCTCAAATAATTTTGTCCTCAAAATTTCTTGAATATTAATGCATAAAATGATTCGGGTGGTTCTTAATCATAATTTTCTTTGGTTCCCAGGTTTCCTCTTCCATCTTGTGGTTTCTCCATAGAATTTTCACCAGACGAGTTGTCTGGTTTCTCAACACTTGTTCTCTAGTATCAACAATTTTGACATTCTCTTCACAATAAGAAAAATTAGGTTCCAGTTCAATTTCCTTATAGGTGAGTACATGCATTAGGTCAGGCATGTATTTTCTCAACAGTAATATGTGGAACACGTCATAAACTTTGGATAGACTTGGAGGTATTATCAAACGATAAGATACAACTCCAATTCGTTCAAGAATTTCGAAATTTCAGATGTACCTAGTACTCAATTTACCCTACTTATCGGATCGTATAAAACCCTTCCATGGATATACCTTCCAGAAAACATAGTCTCCTACTTGAAATTCCAAATCCTTCCTTTGGTTATCGACATAGCTCTTTGGCCAACTTTGGGCTGCTTTGATGTGGGTTTGGATATCCTTTACATTTTCCATTTTTTCCTCAACATGTTCTGGGGATATGGGTTTTTTTTCACCAACATTGTCCCAACAAGTTAGTGTATGACATCACTTTCCATATAACACTTCATATGGTTCCATCTGAATGCTTTAATGGAAGCTATTATTATAGGAAAATTCTACCAGAGGTAAATACTGATCCCATATACCTTGAAAGTCACGTGAGAAAGATCTCAACATGTCTTCTATGGGTTGAATAGTCCATTCTGATTGTCCAGCGGTTTGAGGGTGGTAGGCAGTGCTCAAATGAAGTTCAGTATCCAAGGATTTCTGAATTTTTTTTTCAGAATCATGATGTGGAACAGAGATCACGATCATAAAAAATCAGTAAGGGTACTCCATGAAGTCTTACAACTTCATTAATATATAGTATTTCTAGACGTTCAAGTGGTAAATCTTCTCCTACAACAGGAAAATGTGATGACTTGGTAAGACGATCAACAATGACCCATATTTCATCATTCCTTCTAGGAGTCTTTGGTATCCCCATGACAAAGTCCATCGTAATATTATCCTATTTCCACTCAGGTGTGGGAAGAGGTTTCATGACTTCTCCAAGCTATTGCCTTCCATATTTCACTTGTCAAAAACCGTACATCTTGACAAAAAATTAGAAATCTCCATCTTCATGTTGTCCCACCAAAATTTCTCCTTTAAATCTATATATATATTAGTGCTACTAGGGTGTACAGAGAAACTGGAGCTATGAGCATCATCCAATAATTCACTTTTTAGATCAAGTTTATCAAGAACACTAAGTCTCTTACCAAATTTCAAAATTCCATCTTTATATATGAAGTCACTCAATCTCCTATCATTCACAACTTTAATCTTATTTTTAAACTCCTCATTATCAGCCTGAGAATTTTTTATCCTTTCTAGTAAAGATGGTTTGGAAACCATTTGAAATATTTTTGATATTTCACCTTCTATGATTATTCCCATATACATTTTCACTAGATCTATGAAAATAGGATCCCTTTAAACTCTCATCTTGTTCAAAACTCCATGATAATTTTTTCTCTAAGCATCTACCACCATATTTTCTTTCCTCGGGTGGTAGTGTATTGTTCAATCATAATCCTTGAGTTGTTCAAGCCATCTAATTTTCCTCATGTTGAGTTCTTTTTGTGAGAAAATATACTTCAAACTCTTGTGATCAGTATAAATCTCACATTTTTTACCATAGAGATAGTGTCTTCATATTTTGAGAGCAATGATTACAGCTGATAACTCAAGATCATGAGTATGATCATTTTTCTCATTAATTTTTAGCTGTCGTGATGCATATTCAATAACTCTATAATTATGCATAAAGACAGAACCAAGTCCTTTATTTAAAGAATCACTATAAATAGAAAATCCATCATTCCCTGATGGTAGATTCAAGATATGATCATTTACTAATATTCTATTAAATTCTTCAAAACATTCTTCACACTCTTTTGTTCAAACAAATTTATCCCCTTTACAAGTGAGCTTGGTTAACAGGTTAGCTAACCAGGAAATATTTCGGACAAAACATCAATAATAACCTTCTAAATCAATAATATCCAGTACCTTAGTTATACTCATCGGTGTTGGTCATTCTAGGACTGACTTGGTTTTTGAAGGATCAATAGATATTACATCCTTAGATACAATAAGGACATGAATAGAAATCTCTTGAATCCATAATTCATACTTGATAAACTTTCCCTATAATTCATTTCTTCTGAGGGTTTTCATAATTGTACGCAAGTTATTTTCATGATCTTCATAAATTTGGGAGTATACCAGGATATCATCAATAAATACCACTACAAATTAATCAAGATATTCCTTGAAAACTTTGGCATTAGATCCATTAAAATAGAGGGTGCATTAGTTATCCCAAAAGGCACTACTATAAAATCCTAAGGCCAATACCTGGTTCGAAATGATGCTTTTAGAATTTCATCCTTTTTCAAACATAACTGATGATATCCCGATCAAAGTTCAATCTTTAAAAAATATTTAGCTCCATGAAGTTGGTCGAATAAATCATCAATGTGAGGTAGGGGATACATGTTATTTATTGTTATACCATTGATCTCCCTGTAATCAATGCACAACCTCATAGATCTATCTTTCATATTAATAAAAAAGACACGGGCAGCCTGTAGAGAAACACTAGGGTGAATAATTACCTTCTTACTCAATTCCTTTAATTGTTTCTTTAGTTCCACTAATTCCACAGTATCCATTATTTAAGGGTTCTTCTATATGGTCCTTGAAATAGAAATTAAATCAATGGAAAAATCAATTTCCCATTCTAGAGGATACGCAGGTAAATCCTCTAGAAACACATCAACATATTATTTCACAATAGGTATGTCCTCCTTTTGAACATTCCTTTACTATCCCATAATTATTTCATTCTCATCCTCCCCAATAATTGAATTTATTATATCTACTGGAGGTGGATCTAGATAAGAATCAAGTGGTGACATTTCTATGATAATGATAAGTTACTTCTTATCATCATCTAAAATTGTAACATCCTTCTTCTTATAATAAATTTTCACATCATGGTCCGGAATCCAATCCATACCGAGGATTATATCAAATTCAATCATGGGTATGAAGATTATATCAGCAGATAAAGAACATTTATATGCCCAAATGGGAACTGATTCACAAAACAATATTGTGATGATAATTCCATTAGGTGTAGTGACTAACAACTCCCTTATTGAGTAAAATTGAAAATATCTAATTTTCATAGCAAACTAGGAATATATGAAAGAGTATGATGATCTAGAATCAAATAAATAATTTTCTAAACTTAAGGAAACCATTAAATTACTTGACACAATATCTTTTAGAACTTCAACCTTAGTAGTAGTGATATCATAAGCTCGGCCTTAATCTCTTGGATTTTTCTTTGGTATGTTTCCTTGGCACTTAGGACATTCATTTTCATAATTCCCCCTTTATCTACAATTGTAGCATTCAATATTGATCACCTCTTTCTTCCCCTTGCAATCATGATCTTGGTTGCCTTTTTCACCACACTCGTAACAGACTCCCATTCCCTTCAAGAAAGTACCGGGGTGTTTCTTCCCACATTTGCAACAGGATAGATATTCAAATTTTCCCTTCTTCCTCTTATTTCCATTTCCAGAGTGTTCAGTGGAACTCTTCTTCTTTTTCTTTTCTTTAAAGTTGTAAGACTTAGGGAATTATTTTTCTATCTTCATAGCACATGAGACAATATCTTTGTATGATGAGAAGGATTGTGAGACTAATGCTCGATGAATAAATGGTTTAACCCATCAAATATTCGATCAATCTTACTTATTGGATTACGTATATACTTTTCTGCATGTCTTTCTATCCTTGTAAAGTTATCCTCATACTTTGAGAAATTCTCATCCTTTTTTTCCTCAGACTCAGAGATTGTCTTTACATATCCGCTCGATGGTCAGGAGGAAAGTATTTTTCTAAGAAGACCTCTTTAAACTTCATCCATTACATATTTGATACTTCATCATCTTCCTTTGTGTTTTGAATCAATGACCACCATTGATCTGCATCTCTTGTGAGGTGATTAACTTCCATGACAACTTTTCCCCTTTCTCTACTCCCCAAATCATGAAATATTTTCTCTAAGGAATTTATCCCTTTCATATATACTAATTTATTTTTACTCCCATTGAATTTTTGGTGGTTTTTACCTCATGAAGTGGTCTAACATTGATCATCCACGTTGTGGATCAGGGTGCTCCAAACGGGTAAGGTTATTATTCATAAACTGAGTGAGTTGTCCCAGTATGGTAATAAGATGATCATCACTAGTTGCTTCACCAGCTCCATTATATTTATCTTGTGTAGGAAGGCAATCCCTGCATGGATTACGTGTGTTGATATAGTTTCCATTCCTTCCACTTGGCACCATTTCTAAACAATGGCATATACTAGATTAGTTTATGAGTCACAATACGTAATTCCAAACCTGGAAAACACTTAACATAAATTGAAAAATTTATGGATATAATCCATAATCATAAAAATGCTTTCTTTGAAAAAGTATATACTCATTAACCATTCATAATGATTTGTATTGAAAATTAGAATTATGCTAACCATATCCCCTAGGAGTGTCGTAACCAAGAGTGCAGCAAGGCTCGTTGTAGTGCACCATTTATCATTTGAGTCTAGATCAAAACAGTGTTTTCAGGTTTTACCCCTAGGTATATATGTTCCAAATCCACCTCTACCTACTTGTATCCAGACAGGGATTTATATCGTAGAACACTCACAAAATCTCTACAGTACCAAAATTCTAGGAAGTTCTTCTATAATAATCCTCAAAGTCTATCTTTGGGAAATGTTCTCTAATCAGAGTTTCTCTAAATCTATCTTCAATGGTTTATAGTAAACTTCCTCTAATACCAACCGTAATGACCTTACCCTAGTTACTCTAAGTCAATTAATTATTACATAACATTGGCAAGATCACAAAAGATCAAGTCTCAAAAGACTGATTAGTTTAGTATCCTTTGAAATACATGATTCATTCATAAGTTTTACATTACAATATAAAATTAAAAACTACAACAACATAGTCTCCATAGTCCACACTCATATCCCTTATATTATCCCTACAAGTCATTCATAATATACTTCTTCTCATCTTGGGAAAAAATAAACATAGAAAGGGGTGATCTCAAATGCTCATTAAGGATAACAATATAGCGAAAACTTTCATAAATAAGCACAAACATTTAAGGTAATGTAAAACTAAAACAAAATCCTTTTAAACTTGAAATCCCACATAATATGGAAAATATAAAATGAAATAATTCCATTTACGTATTCACATTGATATTCTACTAGTAGAATAATCACATGGAATATCAATATCCACTTTCATAATGATGGAATGCATAATGCAAGACTTCATAACCACATAGTAAAGGCCTTGTGCCAAGACTACAAATAAGATTTTTTCAAGGCCTTGTTCCAAGAAACTAGTTTGTCTCATTAGACCTACCAATTCATAGATTAGTTATAGTGGGCTTCATCCATCACATACTAAGTCCAATGCATTCCTCGTATGAAAAGCGTTAAACATAACATATACATTCGTATTAAAAATAACATACAAAATGTAAATACTTTATCAATAAACCATGAATGGTATAAAAATAACACATCCATAGTAAAATTTATCACAAAACCTTCAATAAAATATGAAATATTTGTGTCACAATAAATCAACTTCAAATGAGTATAAAATCCATCAAATGATGTTGACATAGATGAAATCAAAACATTTTTTAGAGAAATATATCTTTATATTTTGAAATAATTTAAAATACATATAATTATAAAATAAAACATTTATTTTTAAGATATTATTATAATATTGTAAGGGAATCTTTGACGATTTTATAATGGTGGAAAATAGTCTCACCCGTCGTATAAGTTAAAAAACATTCTAACCTTAAGTTTTTCGAAAAGGTCATAAGGTACCTTTTTTGGAGAATGATGAAAAGATTCCTCTCAAACCATTTTAAAAAAGGTCAAAAAAGATTATAAATGAATTTAACCTATAGTATATTAAATAGTAATAATGTTTTGGAATACATTTTTAGGAAACATGTATTTGGATGATAAAGAGGTCCCAGTAGATACTTACGTAAAAATAACCTCGGATAATAAAGAGATTATGAAATTAACCCTTACCTTATACTTTTCCTTGGTAGAGGGTAGGTTAAACTCATTTATAATGGTGAAATAATTGTTATTAAATTATAAAAGAACCATATACATTAATATGATATAATATATGATCTTCTAATATTGCTTTGTTAGTGATATTTTCATAGTATCATCGTTTCGGGTGTTAACTGATTACTTTTCCTTTATATGATTGGTTGTGTAAGCCATGTTTGTTATAGATAAGATGTAATTGCTTCATATATATAATGATATTATGTTCATAAAAATTATTTTTAATCATAAAATGATAATTATTCTTGAATGATTAGGATGGGGAATGAACCTCATCACCTTTGTGGAGAGGGAAATCCGTACTTACGCACGAGCAACAATATCATTTTTTGAAATTAAAATAGTATATAATTGCATGTTATATCATATATACAGAATCATTATCATTTTATATTTATTATTTAAATCATTTATACTCATTATTATAACCATATAAATGATGAAGTGTTTGAATAACAAACTACACCACGACGTGGAGACGGTAATCCATTCGTACGCATGTATAGTGACTTTGTCATTTATAAGATGGATTGAATATTGAATATGGTTGTAAAATTTTTATAATAACATCACATTATATAGAAGATACTACATTTATTATTTTATAATGGAAAAAAAGAGGAATTTGAAGAAGAAAAGTACTTGAAAGGGGTGATGAAATATTTACCTCTCCTTCAGCTTCTTCCTTTTTATTTGATAAAAAGGGTTCTATATGTTGGCTTTCTGGATAAATTATGGCCTATAGAATAAATTTAGGGCATTTTAGAGGATATTTGGTCAAGTTTTGTCTTATCCAAATGGCTTATATGGTGTGAATTTAAGAAAAGGGTAGGTTCCCTTTTATAAGAGAGGTGAGGGTCACTTTAGCAAAAGCTAGAAATATTATTTTATAATAAAATAATATTAGGTTTATAATTCCTCCAAAATGAATTATTTAAAGGATAAGATGGTTATGTATCAAAAACCACTCAACCAATAGGTTTTATATAGCTTTGGGTCACCATAATAACCTTATCATTTAGATTTAACTCTTATTTAAATATTTTGACATTTACCATGTCTCTTTGTATGTTTATATTATATAGTTAATAAACATTCTATAAACAACCAAGAGAACCCCAATAGGTTCGTTAAGGAAATATATAATTTTATTAAGGCCCTTTGGTAGAACCATGGATTTTTAGGAATATTATATCATCCAATAGTATAGTATATGTTTTAAAAACTCAATTATGTCAATTTTGACATTATTTAATAAATGTTTTTTGTTAAAGTCCTAAAAACATTATTACTTCGAAATAAATTCATATTTTCAATAATAACATGACATATAAGCCTAAAAAATTAGTGTAATTTATCAAAAGACTCAAATTATATTTATTTGGATATTTATAATATCAATTAGTTTAATATTTCATTATTAAGGTAATTATTGTGTCATCAATGTGTCATAAATAAATTAAATAATTTAATGTCTAAAAATTATAAATAAAATATAATTATGTAGGAAATATTTTTATATTTCTAATTAATATTTATAGTCAAATTTATATTATGTATAAGACTATATTAAAAATGGTTTACTTTTTAAACTTTGAATTTAACTCTTTTAAATCTTCTTTAAATAAGATAATAATAAATGTCTAAATCTAATCCAAGTGGACCAAAGAGAAAAATATTTTATTTCTAAAGTTTTTTTGTCTAATTATACTTATCCAATTGAATTAGGACATGTTTTAGGGTAATTATGATATCATTTTTACCCTTAATTACCCTATTTACTTTTAATCATGGTAAATAAAAGTAAAAAGTTACTATTAACCAAAAATTATTTTCATCTTATTGAAAAAAAAAATTTACTTAATGATATCAACCATGTATCTCAAATTTTTTAAATTCTACTCACAAAATCGATAAAATTCATTTTAATGTGAATTTGCAAATGCTCCTAGGAGGTAGGTAAAAGAGGGTAAATAGTTCGATAAAATTTTATATATCAAATATTATTACAAAATGACTCCAATGAATTACATTGAACATATATTCGTATAATGTATCTATTTTGACCTAAAATAAATTTAAATAAAATAATTAATTATTTAACTAAAAAGTTGGTTTTAACCAATAACGCAGTGTTTTTTCACTATTCATCCAAAATGGAAAGTTTTCAGAAAAATAAAAAAAATCACCCAAAGCTAATTTCGAAACTCTGAATCCAAAAAAATCCATTTTGAAAGATAAAATTATTAACATTTTAAAAATTGGGTATTAATATTCATAACGGCTAGTTTGATTGGTCGCATTATGTTATAATCTTTAAGTTTCATATAATGAAAGTTATTGCATTAATCAAAGGGAAACATACCTTGAAAGCTTGGGGTGTTACAAAAAGTGGATGTGGTTATAGAATATATTCACCAATGGGTAGTAAATCTTAAAAGATAACATATTTCTTGACTTGAGAGTCTCTAGAGACATGAAAATGGGTCATATTATTCACATGGTTTGACACTCCCTAGGGATATGCTTTAGAAATTCATAAACTCTTTACAAATCATCATAAATTATTTGAATTTATGATTATCATGAATGGCCTAGATTAAACATAATGTTTCATATATTTAAATTATGGATTCATGATTTAGATATATTATAATTAATTTTTCATGATTTTGTTATTCCCCACTACTTATATTGTTAATCACATTATTCTTTATGGTTTTAGTCAATGGATGAAAATATAATGAACTGGGTTAATATTGAATTTTATTTATAATGTGTTTATTAAAATCCAAATGGGATGATGACTGGATTGAAGGATAAATCTATTATTCCTAATCATTTATCATGACATATGATTAACAACCTACACCTTAACTAACTCTCGAACTTAGAAATGAATGGAAAGATAGAGTCTGTTAATAGATTTGATGGTGATGAACATGGATAAAAGAATATCCGATTTCATATATGTAAAGAATTTGATAAGAAACACCCAAGTTAATATTTCAAAGGGGTTATAATATGGTGTGGGTGTGTACGAAATGGATGTAAATAATGTAATTTCTTAAAAAAATGAGAAGTTTGGTTAAAGTAGTGGATGGAATATTTTCTCAGTAAGGTATCATTTATGATTGAATTTTTTAAATGTGGAAACTATGTACATTATGAAAATAGATTTCCTAAGGGGAGAACTCGTAAAAATTATTAACTATGTTGTAAAAGTAATAATTTTTCTATTGATGATGAAGAGACTAAAAATGACATAGGAATGTAATGAGGTATTAAGGAATTAGATGATGAGGCATAGTTAATGGTTTAAGAATAATGTTGAATGATTAAAATGATCATGTACTAGAATTCAAGAATTATTTGAATCATGATATATATATATATATAATGATTGTTCTGTATGATTTTTTCATTAAGTATTTCAAAAAATATGATTAATGTCCTGGAAAGGTGATTTGATGGAAAGGTGATACTCTATGGAAAATAAAATAATTGAAGACAATATAATCTTAGATATGTTATTAATGTGGAGTTAATTAGTTTATTTTGTGGAAAATAATGATATGTATGGAAAACCTTAGTGGTTAAAAAATGTTATTTGATGACTTATATTATTTTTGAAGATAATAATTATATTCTTGATAATTTTATCGGTTCATGGGGATTTATAAATATTACTATCACACAAGTTTTTCTATAGTTTTATAAAAAGGAATACTCCAAATATGGGTGATAACCCATTGCAAACCACAAGGCCACAGGTATTTAACCAACAATCAAAGGGTAATAAGGGTGAAACACCTACCACTGGCTTATATGATGTACTGGTTCGTGTGACATTATTTTTACATAGATGTTCTGAAGGTAAAATGTTATGTTGACTTTAGAAAACATATTATAATATCATTTTGTACTATTATGGGTTGACTAATGATATTTTGGGAGATATTTTTGTAGGTTGAAGTATATATAACCTTTGGTTTTAACATAATGGATTGTTTAGGAAGAATAATATTATTTTTTTAGATATAAGTTTAAAGGCTATGATATAACATTTGATGTTAAAATATTATTTCAAGTTCAAGTTATTGAGATTATTTGGGATATAGGGTTATTTATTTATGGAATGATCTATGTTAAACATTTGGTTTCATTGATAAGTTTTGGAGATTAATAGATTCATATTAATTTTGGTTATTATCTTTCATTTTTCTAACCATTTTTGTTTTAATAAACAGAGGTGGAATATATTATTATTGTTTTATGAATCTTATGATTTTTTAAAATATAATTTAAGTTCTTTAGGAATAAAAAACATTTTGAACATTCATTTATTTAGAGTAAGATATAAAATGTAAATTGATCAAATCAAAACTGAAGATGAAATTTTGTTTCAAAAATAAATAGCTATCAAATAAGTATATTTTCTTTTGTTCTCCATCTTTATAGAAAAATAATCCCTTAACTATAGGAAAATTAACATGAAAAAATTACCATATTACCTTAATATTTGGGGAATAAATGGTATTTAAATTTATCATATATTTATGGTTGTGTGGTTGTTTACATTCTAATTATCATTTACTTTCTTGTGATAAATGATCTCTATAACTCTCTTTTAATCCCTTGGTGTTAGTATTCTCTACAATGTTAATGTTTTAATTTCACACTAAGGTTCTCATACATGGAAACCTAATAATGTGTTATTCTGGATGACCTTATTACATCCCATTATCTCTTATCCAAATAAATTTTTATTAACACTTTTATGATTTGGGTTTACAAAAAAGGTACTTTCCAATGTCAAATCCTTGAATACTGAGTTCAAGATTAAATTATGAAGATAAAAATTATTTAAGGTGGTGGAATGTAACACCTTGAAATTATAATACCGGAACATCTTTTTGGATAGAGTATATGACACACAAAACCAATATTATAAGAGAATGTAACATTCTAATAATTTATTATACGTTTTTTTTATATAATTCAATCTCTTCAATAGCTTATGATGTATCCAACAACAATTTTAAAATAAATAGGATAATCTATTTAAATATTATTATTTAAACATGACCATTATAAACTATATATTAAATTTGTGGGTATGAACAGGAATAGAAAAAATATGAAACTTATTTTAGATGAATTCAAAAAATAAATTCAATGGTTATCTATGGATTATAAATAAAATAAGAACCATTTTATATAGAAATAATTATTTTTTGAAAAAATTTATTTTTCAGAAAGGAGGATTAGTCATGATTTAAGCACATAATTTAAAATTAATTTTTCCTAATTTTAAAAAATAAAGTGTATTTTTTATTATCTAAATTTCAAAATTATCTTTAGGTTACTTTTCAATAATTTTCTAAAAAGATTTACTTTTTGATGAATAGAAAAAAAAAATTGATTCTTATTGAAAATTTCCTCTTAATTTAAATTATTTACAAAGGTGAATTATATTTTATTTTTTTAATGTGAAATTAGATATATTTTAATAAATTTTAAATAATTTAGGTCATTGTAATCAATTATATATGGAATTATGATATAAAATATTTTTAAACATTTAAATGTTTATCCTTGGAAGAACAAAATTTGTTCAGTATGTCTGTAGGTTTCATTTTTAATTAAATTAAGTGACTTATATCACTTTATTTTTTAAAAATAGACTACATATTTTCAATAATAATAATTTTTATAATATAATACAGTCAAATTAATTTTTTGTCATAATAAAATGGTGAAAATAGTAAAAATTATTTACCATGGTAAAAGAAAAACAGATTTAGTGGGGGTTAAACAAAAAGGATAAGGGTTAAAAATGAACCAAAACAAGTTTAATTCGTATTATATGTTAATATTAAGATCTTATATCTGATAAGGTTAAAATGGTTCATTTATAACCTTTTTCATGCGAAAAAAAGTGTGTGTAGTTCTTTCTTTTCAAAAATTTCAAGTGTGTCCTCTCCCCCACTTATAAAAGTCCACCACTCTCTTCCTCATTTAAAACATCAATAACCTATTTATTCATAAAATAAATTCCCAAATAAATAAATTAATTCTATACCCTCATCCTAGAATCCTTTTTCCTTCATAAATGAAACCTAGGAAGGCTTTTTGTGAAAACCAAAAGAAGTTTTCTGGAGAAGAAGTAACATCCCTAACCAAGAATTTTATATTATTTCTTCTTCAACCTTCAAAAAATAATATTAAACCATTATAATATAATATAATTAATATATTACATATAATTATATTTTTTATACTAAGGGAATGACCTAGAACCATTCCCTCCTACCTCAAATTGGAAATGAAATTGTTGGTATGCTACCACCTCATGAAAAAACATAATTCATTTTCCATCACCGCTTCTCATGGTTGCATATAATGATGTATATAATATTTATGTATAATATTTATGATATATTTATAATTACTTAATTATAATATCATATATACATTATTACTTTCCATTCTGTAGAGAATGTGACAATGCCGTTCATGTGTACAACGTATTATTGCCTCATGAACTGATGTGATCCATATTTCACTTGCAATTTACATGAAATGTAATAAGGATCCATTTTATTTTTATATATTATATTCATGAAATATTAATAATAATTTAAAATAAATATATCATATATATTCTTACCGTATCATCAATTGAATAAATGATTATGTCATTCGTGTGTATGGCGGACTAGTGCCTTGTAAAGAGATGTTATTCATTATTCACTAAACCATTAAATGGAAGGTAAAAAAGGATAAATTTAATGAATATATGTGATATATATAAAATTATATTTATTATAAAAAATTAATATAAAATCCATTTCTTCACTCTTTCACTCGTTAAGTAAATGATAATGTCGCTTGTGTGTACGTACGTCCTACCATCTCCACAAATCGATTTGATTCATTATCCATGTTTCAAATTAAATATTGATTATGATAATTTATCTTATTAAAAAATATTTATAACATTAATATAATTCTTTATATGATGGAACTATAACCTATGTTCATGAACCTGATCTGTCATGATGAAACATGGAGAAAACAAGACAACTTACACCAAAAATAGTAGTGAAATGAAATGTTGTTAACGAAAAGATAATAAGATTTTATAAAATGACCATATTTGTTATTATAAATAATAATATATTTTTTATAATTTTATAACATTTTTAATACCACTATATTAAAGATTAAATAGTGCTCAACAAAAGAGAAGCACAAGGTAAGGGGTTTCTTAACTCAATTTCCAATCATTGGGTTATATGACTACTTAGTCTATTATATTATGCCAAAATTTTGTGTGAAATTAATTTTGATTTCTTTATGTTTTATTTTCACCATTATTAGTGTGGATATACATTTTTTACACATAATCATACCATTTATTAAATCTATACTCAATGATATAAAAATTTTAAGGGTGTCATCTCAAACTTCTTTCTTTGAGACACATGTTATTTTAGGTTCATAATTTCTTTTGAATGGTGTGTATACTAACCCTTTAGATAAAATATCATGAATAATTCTATCATCATGATATTTTTAGTTATAATTTATCTACTTAATTCTTGAGAATTTATGATTCAATACTTACCAAATTTTTATATTTATATGCTTCAATCTAATTTTAATATGGATTACTTATTCTTGAATTTCCATTGAAGGATCTTATTTGATCATTGTCTATGAAATAATATAAATTTTATTTTCCTATGTTTATTCAGGTTTTTTTCAGTTAATAGTACTATTCTCCTCACTTTGGTACATAAATGTATTGAGAAAATGTTTCTAAAAAATCTTACTTTATTTATCTCTTCAATCAAAAATCATTCTTCTTTCACATCCATGTTTTAAAAAACGTTTTACGATAATTTTTTGAATTCATCTTTACCCTTAATTGAATTTTTAAAGAATGTTTTAAAAGTAATATTTTTTTTCCAAATAAATTACTTTTTTAATTTTCTTACAAAAAATTTGAAAGGGGTCTTATTTGACATGTTTTAAATGAACATAATTCTACTACATCATGACCACTCAATATTTTAATGATTACTTTTTATGTTTCAAAGTTTATATTCAAAAAGATATTTTATTTTATATTTGATAATGTTTTATATTTTATATGTTTTTTTTAAAAAATTGATATGATATTTTTGGGAATAAATTTTCAAAGTTATATTCTAATATCATTTTACATCTAAGATGACATCATTTAATGTTACTCAACGTGAAAAGGTTATTTTCTTATAAAATTCTCTTTAAAATTATTTTCATCAATTTCTAAAACCTTTGATATTTTGGATTACTTATACATTATATATATATATATATATATATCTCACATATATACCTAGTTTATCATACAATCCTTTGACAGTGTATTACATTCCTTATTATCATTTCTAAAATTCTTTTATTATGAAATTTCATTTGATTATGTTATGAATAATGATTATGCAACCCATGTTATTTCCATGTATTATTCTTATGTTTACCTTATGATTCATTTATTTTATATGGTGCCCATAAATCATGAACATGTTATAAAGGGTGTTCCAAGATAGTTCTCCAATTCATTGATTGATGTTTTAGTCTCTTGATTCATCATTTATGGGATTAGGTAGTGAAAAAAATAAATTAGGGTACTCTGTCAACCTTGTGATGTTTCCATGGTAGTTGTTCTTTATTTATACTTATTTTATGATTTAGACTACTTCTATGTTTCCTATGATTCCATGATCTTATGATACCATGTCTTTTACATTATTCTTCCATGTGATTATAATATTCCTTCTCTTTTAAGATATCATGTTATAACTTTGACACATATTTTATGTTTACTTATCATGTTTATTCCAATATTTGGATTTTTATTTGACTCTTTTATTTATGTATTCCAAATGTTATCCCATGTTGATTTAGGATATGGGAAATAAAATAATGATTACATGTTTTATGTATTAAGAAACTATTATTCTAAATAAACTTGGTATTTATGATACTTGATTCATATTAATGGTTATTTATGTTTATGAACCACATAATAATATCTATAAAATGATTGGGTCATCATATCTTCAAATCATAGAATCAAAATGTTCCATATGAATAATTTAATGGAAACTATTAATATATGATAACTATACAAGGGGAATGTTTTTATCATAAAATCCTTGGAAATATATTGAAAAATACAATAGAATACCATTTATAGTTTCGATGGTTCTCTTGGACTGACCATCCATTTGAGGGCGATAAGCAGTACTAAAATTGAGTTCTATATCCAATGCTTGCTGAAGGTTTATCTAGAACCTTTTGGTAAACTTAATATCTCAATTATATAAAATATATAGTGGATCTAATTTAAATATAACAACTTCCCTTATTTATATCATAGCGAGTTGGAAAAAAGAAAAATATTCCTCAATAGAAATGAAATATGCCGACATTTTAAGGTGATTGACTACAACCAAGATGGTGTTATTTACTTTTGGTGTCTTATGGAGTCCTATGACAAAATACATGGTTATTTTTTCCCATTTTCATAATTGTATGGGAAATGGATGCATCATACCCTTAGAATTCTCTCATTCATCTTTTTCTGGTTGACATATCAAGCATCGAGATACAAATTCCCCAATCTCCCTCTTCATGTTATAACACCATAATTTTTTCTACATATATCTATACATACTGATGATTAAGGGATTAATAGATAATTATTATCTATGAGAATAATATATAATCTCCCTACTCATATTTTTATTTGATGGGACACATATTTGGGTTCCAAACCATATAACCCCACTTTCAGCAAAGTTGAACTTTTGAATATTCACTACCCTTTTTATAGCATATCATTTTCATTTTGGACCTCCAATGTCCTCTCAAGAATTTATGGTTGGGAAATTATTTTATAATAGTAAGATGAATAACGTTTTACTAATACCATATCCATCATTTTTATATCAAAAAATAGTGGATTCTTCTCAATTCTCATCGTTGATAAATTTTCCAAATCCATCCTATTTAGAGTGTCAGCCACATTTTTTGCTTTCCTAAGATGGTAATAGGTTCAGTAGTAATAATAATTGAACATATATTGCCATACTAATTGGTTCATTTTAGTTTCATCCTATGTAAATATGTATTCTAGGATGTTTTGATTCATATATATTTCACACTTCTCCCTAGAGAGATGATATCACCATATCTTTAATGAAAATATTAATGCATTAAAATCTATATCATGTGTTGTATAGTTATATTAATGAACGTTAAAATAACTTGAGGAATGAGATATCACATTATCATTATGGATTATAAAATAGAAAAAATCCTTCTTTTATGCAATGTTGTATACCAAAAAAAGATCCCCACTTGAGGGAACTGTTAGTGTTGGTGAAGTAATACGCCACTTTTCCAACTCATTAAAGATATCTTAACATTCAATGGTCTAAAAAAATTTCTAAAATTAATTTTTTATTGGTTATTTGACTTGATATTCATGAATAAAAATTCGAAAAACATCTAAAATACCAAACTAGTATAAGGAAATTTTTGAGCTTCATTACATATGTTGGTCTATGTTATTCCTCAATTGCCTTTGTTGTACAAGGGTCAACATATATCCCTTTACGAGGGACAATATTCCCCCAATAATTAAACTTCCTTAATATATACCTCACATTTAATGTACTTTTCATATATATTCTCCTTTCCCAATGCCTTTGACACAGTATTCAAATGGTCCCCCTAATCCTACTTTCACTTGGAGTATATGAGAATATAATCTATAAATGCTACCAAAAATTTTTCAATGTAATAACTAAATAATATATTCATCAATTCCATAAATATTACTAGATAAATAGTGATCCTTAAAGGAATCACTATGAATATGTAGTGATCATACCATATTTGAAAGGAAGTTATGGGAATAACATCCTTATTCACACTTAATTAGTGACATCCTGGCTAAAATTCTACCTTAGAGAAATATAATCCCTAAATAGTAGATTGAACAAGTCATATATCCTTGGTAGGGGACAATTTTCTTTATCATGACTTGTTTAGGTCATGATAATAAATCTATTGGTGCATTGACCAGTCATTATTATTGATGAAGAGGATTGGTGCACCCCACAGTGAAGCACTTGGGTGTATAAACCCTCTATCCAGATTCTTAGATAGTTTCTTCTTTAGATATTCATGTTCAAAAATTTATATTCTATATGGAGTCTTAGAAACTGAAAATGATCTAGGTATAATCTCAATTGAAAATTCAACCTATCTGCTATGATGGAGACTAGAAAACTCATCAGGGAATATATCAGTATTGTCCCTCACAATGGACATGTCTTCAAGCAAGATCCTTTCCTTCATATCAATAATTTTAGAATGATATTATTTCAAAAAAAGAAAAAATATACATTATTCATATGATTATACCAAAATATATTAATCCTCCTCCTAGAACATGGATGGAATCATATGGTCATTTATGATTTAGAGGGTTATTTCCTTATCATAGCATTTTATATTGGATCTATATAAGGAAATCTAACCCATGTATATAATTGAATAAATTTATAATAAATTAATTATGAAAATTATTTTTCGGTGGTAAATCCTAACGATATATATATATGTGATAAGTTACATTCTTGGGATGAAATAATTGATCCATTTTTTTCCTTCATTGATAACTCAACTTCCAAATCTTGTGGGGTTGCTTAAATAATTCTCCTAACCTTAAATCCTATAAAAGAATGAATATCACTAGAAAAAAATTAAATTCCTTATTATTGAAGGAATAACTAGAATATCTATTTCTACTACATTATTGGGTTCCACCTCCACAATTATGATGGAATAATATCCCCTTTTTATCTACTCCTTATAGGAGGTTTTTTTACTTTTCATTAATAACCCTTGGATTAGTGCGTTGGTTCGTATAGTGTATATATTCTTTATAGTTGAAACGATGGAAAATATTATGTGGGTTGGATAGATCATGCCTTTCTTCCAACACATTGGTGGGTTAATCCCATTGGAAATCACTGACTTGGTTCCCTTCCTTCCTGCACCTAAAGAACTTTCTGGCCCCCTTTATATAATTTTCAAGTTACTTCTTCCCACACTTTTGACAAGAGGGATGTTTTACTTTATTACCACCATTATATTTATCTATAATATCACAAGAGTTAAAATTAATATTTCACTTCTTATCCACATGATATCCTTTAGATTCACTAATCTCTATCTTGAATTCGAGGGATAATTGGAAATTTCTTCACAGATGTAAATGTCTCTAATTGGTAATGATTTTTTCAAACTTGGATTTAGTACATCAACGAAGTTGTTAAATTTCCTTTATGGGAAGATAAAAATCCAAAGGTGTATCATCCAGGTGTTTTGAATTTTTTTTCATACTCCCTAATGGATTCATCATGCTTATTCTTAAAGATAAAAAAATCCCTATGCAATTTAAATCAGAGTGTTAGTAAAATATTTTTCATAAAAACATTTTCTGGAATTCCTACCACTCCGTATCTTTGATATCTTTCTCAAGATTAATATTTTTAATCAAAAACCCCCAATGATTGTATTCTCCCTCCATATGATAAACATATATTGAAAAATTATCTTTCATTTAGAATTTAAGGATAGAGAATATATCATCAATTGAGTTTATCCATTATTCCTCAATTGAAGGATTAAAAGATCCATTGAATGTTGGAGGTATTTTTCATATAAATTTATTAATTGAAAATTTATCTTTGTGGCATTTAGGCATTCTTCTGGATTCATTTTTTGATTAAAAACTTATACTAGATAACAAATTATTTTGATGAAGTTCCAAACTCCCACTTCCATCAGGTTGGGTATCTAATTTTGGTAGTCGTCAAATTTCCCCACACAATGGTTTGACTTCGTTTTTCTTATTTCCATCCATTTGTCTAATATAAAAGGATGATTAGGGATGATTATTTTTATAGTATTAAGTACATATATAGGAAAATGTAAACATTAAATGGATAACTTATATTCCATTACATATAAGTTTCTAGGTTTCAATCTATGATATCCATGATCAATTCCCAAATATAAAATCTTATGGGAATGTTTTTTCCCTTCATAATGATCTGTAAAGAGTTTTCTGAATTTTGAAAACATATCCCCCATGAGTGTTAAACCAGGTGTGCAATACACCATGTTGTCTTATTCTAGGCAGATATTGAGTAAATATCGACGCTCTTTTTATAGATTTATTTTCCCTAGGAATGTTTATACAATAACCACATCCACTTTTAGTATTTATATATGGATTTAATTTCTCTAAAACCACTCTCTTACTTCAACAAAATTAGAAGATATTTTCTTATATATAGGATTATCCTTAAATTTATCCTTGCACTTATCCTTAAAATTTTAGTAAATGTTTCTTATCCTAGATTCTAAGGGTTAACATAAAATTTCCTATAATACCAACTATGGTGACCCAAGCCTTTTTCTCATATTATTTCATGATTATTAAACATAAATATATAATAATTACAACATAAGGATTTTAAAGGCCAAATTTCTTTGAAATACAAGGTTCATAATACACTAAAAAATATAAAACATGGAATCCTTAATTTATTCTCCATAGTGAGCTCCTAAAATTCATCCGAGATCCTAAAACTACATGGAATAACCAAGTGAATACATAAATTAATGGGTGAGCTACGAATCGTTTTATGGGAGTAAACATGATAAGGAGGAATATCATGTGAGTGAAAGGAATAACATGATTTCATAAAAGAGAAGGTACATGAGTAATCAAATGGAAGAATAACATAAATAGAATAGTATCATAGGATCATAGAAATATAGGATAGTGGAAAAAACATAAAATATGACATAAATATAAGTCAAGGATAACTTCCAAGAGAACATCACATGGTAGACAAATTCCCATAATGGAAAAGGTTTACTCCCTAATCTCATATATGACATATCATGAGACTAAAACATTACCCAATGTATTATAGAGCTATATAATTCTAGTCCCATCCATAAATTTTATTTCATGACATGAAAATGAGTTCCACATAAATATATCAATCATAATACATAAATTTAATAATTACCCATAAAAATAAATAGGTTGCATAATCATATCTCATAACATAATCAAAAGAGATTCCATAAAGAATGAGATTTAAAGATGGGCATAAGGAATATATTTTCCAATAAAAGTAAGGGGTAAAAATATAGGTATATATGTGAGAGAAATATATACATAATTGAGAATAATTTCATATCTTCAAAGAGATAAAATGTGACTTAGAGAGAGAACGGTCATAACCTGAAGAAAAGGGTTGTTTAGAAATATCCCTTACCTCGAACCAAATTTTTCATGTGCACTAATTATATCCCTAAATAAATATATTATTTAATTTATTCAATTACTTAATAACATTTTTTAATTTCACTATTTATTTCATATTATTTTTTACCATTTTATATTCAATTAATTATCCAATTTGTTTCACATCGGACGTTTTAATGATAAACAAATCATATTTCTAAAATAACATTTTTATGTTCAATATGGTCAAATATATTATTAATTAATAATATACAGAATGGTAACCATTATATAAGAATAATTTTTATACATATTTTGCACTTTTTAAACCTTCTATGAAATATGGTAATGTATAGTGAAATATGTTTCCATCATAAGGACGGTCGGCTATATATACACATGAGTAACATTTCCATTTTTTAAAGATCTTGATAGATTTAATTTAAGTGTTATTTTATATTTCCATGTTAATAATTATATCATAAATATAATTTTACTACTTTAAATACAGTTACCTATACTATCCATGTGATGTGGTAATAAAAACGAATCACATCGTTCTGTATGGCGGTAGTTCGCCGTAAACACAAACAACATTATCATTTATTCAACAAATGGTAAGGTAAGAAATTATATGATATATATATTTTACATAATGGTTAATATATTATTCAAATAATTTTTAAAAAATAAATTAATTATTATTACTTCCATGTAAATAATAAGTGAAAAGTGAATCACATCGCTTAGTGAGGTGAGAGTCTACTCTACACACGAGCGACATTATCATATTCTCTAAGAAATGGGAAGTAAGAAGGTATATGTTATATTATAATTAAATAAGTGAAATTATATAAAAATTATAATATTTAAAAATTATATAAATAATTATATGTAGTTGTGAGAATAGATGATGGAAAAATGAATTACATCAATTTGTGGGGCGGTAGTCCCACGTACACATGATCAACATTTATCATTCCCATGTGATGGAGGATGAGATGGTTTTAGGTTATGAACATAACAAAAACATATAAGTATATGGAAGATAATTTTTTATTAAATCAACTGGTTTTAATAATATTTTAATGAAGTGGAGGAATAAGTAGTATAAAACACTCATATTAGAATGTTACCTCTTCTTCAGACAACTTCTTTTGTTTTACACTAAAAGCCTTACAATTTTTGATTTATAACCAACACATAGATTCTAAAATGAATTTAGGAAATTAGGTATTTTATTTAGGTAGGTATTGTATGAAACAATTTTTTTTGTAATTGTTTAATGTAAATGATAAGGGGTGGCCTTTTATAAGTGGGTGAGATGACACACTTGGAATTTTTAAAAAGAAAGAACTCCACCCACCTTTTTCTCATGAAAAATGGACCCAAATAGACCATTATAAAAACAAAATAATAGTATAAAAGGTCAAAATTTTACTATATAAAACGAATTATATATGTTTTTGGTCATTTTTAACCCTTATATTTTTAGTTTAACCCTCGAAAGACTTTTTTTACCTTAACCGCGATAAATAATTTTTACTATTTCCACTATTCATTATGGTTAAAAATTAAGTTCATCATATTAAATAATATAAATTATTATAATTGAAGATATGGAATTAATTTTTTTAAATTCAACTCACATAAGTGTGATAATTTAATTTAAAATTAAACTTGTAGATGTTTTGAAAAAAACAGTTTTTCAAGAAATGCATTTTTTAGGAAATGATAATCTCATATTAACTATATTTAATGTAATAATAATTAGTTAAATTGAAATTAATATTAATAAATATATAATATATATAATTAATTTAAATAATTATTTATTAGGGGTTAGTTTACTTATTTAAAATAGATAAGCATTATACACTTTAAAGTGGTTTTTAAAAAAGTTTATTTTAAAGCCTATAAATAAACTTATAATAAAATATAGTATAAAGATGATTTACATATAATTAATTAGGCTTAATAAAAATAAATAAAAATTATTTTAATTATAAATAAAATTATAATAATAATAGGACTTAATTTAGGAAAAACAAATGTATATTTCAAAAAAGAAGATACTTTTCACTATTCACTAGAAAATAAATATTTTCTAAAAAAACACAAAAAAATCGCCTAAGTTAATATCAATATTTTTATTCCAAAATTAAATTAATTTCTTAAAATAAATTTTCTAAAATTAATAAAAATTAACTTTGAACTATGAGCGCAAAGAATGACAAAACTACCTTTTAGAAAAATATTGTTTTTTAGAAAACATTTGTTTTTCATTAAATTTTTTTTCATTTTATTTCTAATAAATATATCAAAATTGAATTTATTTCATACATGTGTAATCCTTATAATTTTAAAAATTTATTCAGTCCTATTAATACCCACCAACTTAATGGATAGATTATAATGTTCATGTTTAAATAATAACATTCTCATAGGTTATTTTGTTTTATTTAAGCTCGGTGTTTCTTGCATCACAAGATATCAAAGATATTGAATTTATTTTAAAATAAAATTTATTATAAAATATTTTTATATGACATTAATATAATTTAAACATTTTCTACATGATTATTTTTCAAAAACATTTTATTCTACAGTAATCATTTGTAATTCCTTCATTCCAAATTGATTTAAGGTTATTTTCAAACACATTTACTTTCATTAAAAATGTTTTAAAAGAAAATAATTTTAATTCCTTCCACATGGGTAATTTTTTATGGAAGTAATATATTTTACATTATTTCAAGTGAACTTATTTTTCCACCATTATTTTTATCTTCCAAGTTAAAAATTGAAAAAAAATTTCTCATTGTTTAATAAAATATTCCTTTTAAAAAAAATTAAAAGGAGAGACAGAGCCACTATTGCCACTCTCCGATTATATTGATGGTTTTGGTCATGGATGAACCATCACATCCCCTCCTTGGCCCCTCTCAGCCAGGGGAGGAGGAATTCATTCTTCCCTCTTTATATCCCCATATTCCTATATTTTCCCTATTCACTTATCCTGTAACCATTCCCCCTTATCCAACAATTAATGTTTTCCTTAAAGTATAGTCCTCTAAGAATGATGTTATTTTAGTCCCACTTTCTTCTATGGAGTCCATTCCTGCTTATACTATGTTGGATCTATCTTTATTAACTTGTTTCGGGAAGCGTCTCCCCTCTGTGGATGTATTTGACAGATTCATTTCCTATTCTTGGAAGATACATGAACCGACGATTGTCAGGCTTCTGGATTTGTGGCACATCTTGATCTAGTTTTTTAATGAATAATTCCTCACCCAACTTTTGGGTAATTCTCCACAAGTTCTTTCATGTATTCAGTTTCATCTCTTTTGATGGTTTTTTTATTTTCACCTGTGTCGTGAATCTCCAATCATGGAGATCTAGATAACTATTCTTGGTCTTCCCCTACATTTTCAAAATCTAGTGATTCTTCATTTGATTGGAAATATTCTTTGTTGTTGTCTCTGCATGAACACCCATAACCGTGTCATTTTCCATCTGGTATGTATGAGGATATTTATTGAAATTTATGCCTCCAAGAACCCATTATATTATATATTCATCGAGGTTGAGGGAGAACAACATTTGAATCAGAACGTATGCTATGTATCGTGGGTTTCGTTTTGTTTGGTTTGTTGGAATCTTGGTCATGTGTTAGTTGATGCCAGTGAGGAGTGGTTTTCAATTCATGGGAGTTCCCTCCATTTGTGGTATAGGGAATAAGGAAGAACAGACTCTTGAACATTGTAATAGTGTGCGAAACAGTTGAGGTGAACCCACTAGGTTCTAGAAAGTTGAGACTTCCTTCAATCTCCCAGAAGGAATTGAGATAGATGAATTATGAACCCCAGATAGAGGACTTTTATTCTCACTTGAGGCATTATTTGGGAGTTATTTCACTATCAAGGCATCTTCAAGGTGTCTTAGGGGAGGATTTGGGGGTGTTTGTGGTTTCAAGAAGTCTTTCAAGAAGATCTACCTAATTTGTAGATGTTATAAGATATGACTATATTTCTACCAAAATGATACGATTCATGAAATAGTTGTGGATGGATCATCTGGTTTCACCAGTCAACATCACTCTCAATAGGGGGTTTTAGTGGGATAGGGAGCTGGGATGGGATTAGTGGGAATAGAATGAAAACAAGGACTCAGGAAGAATAGGTTATAGGTGAGGCTAAAAATCCAATCTCTCGTGTAAGCATAGATAAAGTATGATGTTCTTGTTTTAGTTCTTAGAATTTCTTTGCATTATTGGGAGCTAGTGATTCACCCAATTTTTAGGGCTATATTAATGAGGTGGAAGGATATAAAGTTTGATTGGTTAAAAAATGAGTGGATAAAGATTCTGACTAGGGATCTTATCCCATAGAGCCCAAAGAAACAGAACTCATAGAAGTGTAACTTCACTCCTCTTCAAAGAAAGAAAATAACACACTCATAGATTCAGATGGTTCTATTCAGCATATGTGGATGCCATGAAGAAGGAAGGACTGCTAAAATTTTCCAATCCCTCATGTTACGTGGTCATATAATAAAGGAAAACTCCCCCAAAAGAGATTGAATCCTGCTGGTGAAATCCTTAAATATAATTATAAGGGGTCCACTATTCCTGTGGAGCCAATTGTTAATGACCTTATAAAAACACAAGAAGTGGAATAAATGGCCACAGATCCAGTGAATGTAGAAGAGAAGGTTTTCAAATCAAAAAACACCTAATAGATTCTCATGAACTCTAATGAGGAAATGTTAGAGGAATCTTTCTAGATCTGTATATCAAAGGAGTATGAACATAGAATGTTTGAAAGACTATTACAAGTAGATTTGAATGAAGATAAATCCTCTTGGATTGACGAGAAGAATATGATCTTAATAAGTTGTTTCAATCAAGGTGAAATATTCTTAGAAGATCGTGTATAGGCCGGGGACAAGATGGCTTCTCACTTCGAGGATCTCATTAAGGAAAGTCCAAAAATGGAGGTTCCCTTCATTGAATGATGACAATTTAAGGTATGTAACTCTAACAATTTTAAAACTTTCTGGAATGGTCTGTTAATCTCTTTTGAAGTTTCAAATTTTTGTAACCCAAACTTTATTGATTTCCCAATGTTCCCTAAAAAGTTTTTCTAAAATAAAACATATATGTTTTATTTGGTAAATGTTTTCAAAGGAAAGTGGAAATTATTATGTTTAAAGAAATTTTATTAATTCTTATAAGAGTTTTATCTATCTATTTAATATGTTTGATCAAGGATATTCTCCAAATTATATCATCCACATTCTTCATCTAGATAGATTATAAAATTATATATTAAATATGTGTTATGATATTTCACTAATTTTTTCTATCCCATTCATTAACTTTTATTAGCATGATTTACTTCTATATTATGTTTACGTGGTTGGGTGAATTACCTTATGATGTCATGTGTATAATTTCCCAACATTCTTATGATGTTGTGATCTTATGTTATGATCGCTGTTTAATCCTTGTACAAATGATATCATCAATTTACTCAATGCCTTCATTCTTATTATCATCCATATTAAGACATCATGTTATACCTCATGTGTAGCATGTTATGCTTTATTATCAAGTTTTCCCTTAATGTGGATTATAGTTTACCCCTTCAATGTTTACCTTTCCCTATGATATGATGTAAAGTAATATGTATGGTGTGTCTAGAGGAGTAGATTATGTGGAGACTTTATTGGATTTATTGGAGACCTATTTTGGATTTATTTTATTCTTGTATAGTAGAAAAAAATTAACATTTTATTAGAAGACTTGATATTTTTTATTTAGTGATTTTTCTTAATTCTAAGAAACTCTAAAATAAAAGGACCTTGGATTTTAAATTTGTGAAATATATTGTAATCTTGGATGTGAATTAAATTTAGTGTTTTAAGTTGTGTGTTTTCAGCACCAAATCTAAGAGTACATGTTTTGGGTTCTCTTGTTCTTATAATAGTAGTTTTAGATAAATATTGAGTTTAGTATGTTATTATTTGAGGATTATTTATGTTTTATAAATGAATTCAAGGGTATATGAGCTAAGGATGATAATATTTTCAAGGTTATTGATAAATATATTCATTTTAATTGTTGAATATATTATTTTTTATGTATTACATTAAGATTAATTCATTAAAAACCATATGTATAATACTAAGTGTAGGAGAAACACCTGAAATTTTGCTAATGTAGATATTTTTTGGTTTTTCTAGCAATTGCATCCATATCTAGATACTGGAAAGTGGATATGGTTTTGGCCAAGATACATCTAGGGGTAGCAACCCTGAAATGATTTGGTTGGGTATGTCATAGTCATCATTCTTGTGTTTGGTGAATAGTCCCTAACTATGAACGTATCCATAAAATCATGGGGGATATGCTTGGGTTAATTCATATTCTCTTTACAAACCATTATGTTGGATTTGAACATATTCTTTTATGCAAGTTAACTACATTAGAAAATCTCATTTTAAAATGATCATGGATAATATATATTGAATATAAAGACTAATAAGTTGACATATACACATCATTTATGAATTATTTATTTTTAGATCATAGTTTCCCCTTTTCATGTTTACTAATTTAAGAATTATCATCTATAAACATTATTTTAAACTGACAGATGGAACAAGAAAGAACAGATAAAAAATATATGAAATGTATATTTTTGTGTTTGTTCCAACCTATAATATATTTTTATAATAAATGGGGTAAGAGATATAGTTATTATTCTAAATAAACTATCAAAAAATATTATTATCAAGGGGAACATGGTTGACGTCCAAAACACATGAAATAAAATAAGGATGGAATTTCATGAAAAATTAGGGGGCAAATATGATGAAGGAAAAAATGTTCAATTTACTTCATGTAAAAAATGTGCAAAGAAAAACACTGAGTAATGTCTCAAAAAAACTAGAAATATTTTATATTTGGGAAAGGAGAAAATAAATCATCTACTTTATAAGAGAAAATGAATCATTCAGTTAACTCAAAGGAAGAAGAATACTTTTCTTCAGGTTTGACATATGATATTAATATATACATTTCATTTGAAATTTTATCTTATGTCATGAAATAATTAATTAATAAATTTTTTATAAAAAATAGGACGCCACTTTTTAAGGGGGGAGAATGTAATAGCCTGATATTTCAGTATATATATTTTCCTTTAAATAATTTTTCTGGTGATATATTTCATGGAACATATAAAAATGAAGTTCATAATATATTAGTAAATTAAATTATTAATCTTTAAAAGATCATTATGTTAACATGTAAGATATATATATATATATATATATATATGATATTATAATTTTTTAAATTACAAAATTGATATGAAATAGCATTATAAACACTTAATGATAAAAATGTCATTTCAAACAAATAAAAGTACTTTATATTTATATTTATTATTTAAAGATAAATATATAATTTTTATAAATATAAATGCTTCAAATTAACATCGTATTTTAATTTATAATACTATAATAATCTTTTTATGAATTTTCTGAATTTTTATGAAATACTTAATTTTTAAATGAATTATGAAAAAATCTTGTTTTGGTTAATTTTATCACTAATAATGATATTATCATAATATAAGAATGACTTAAATTTTTATAAAATCATTTTTATATAAAATTATATATATTTATTAAATATATTTAATATAACTAGTTTACAAACTCATGATTAACATTTTGAATATAAAATATATTTTATTATAAAATGTATTTTCGATATATTATACATTGTAATTTCAAAGTAAATTTTATATTATTTAGAAACTGAATTATTTTATATATAGGAAAATTTTGGATTAATAACTGTTAGGACCAATAGGGGCCTATATACCCTGAGAGGGGGGTGTATCACGGTATGGATATTCTTTTTCTAAATTCTTCCTGCCCCACTGGATCTTGACCTCTTTATTACAAGTGTCACATTGATTTCACTTGTGTGTTTATTATGATCACTTATTTTATTCTTTATCTTATGATGATTCATTGAATGCAATACAGGGAAGCAAGCAGGCAGACATAGAGAGTTTTTACTTGGTTCACCCTCACTGGGCTACATCCAAGGAGCATACAATGGTGATGTGATGTTGTACCAAATCCATTAAATCTCATTACCAATAATGTTTGGGCTAGATCAATTCTATGACCAGGCTCAATGCCTTTACAATTTTTACGGTCATCTCACTACTTTCTCAAGGGTCACACCCTTTTCCTCTCTCTATAGCTCACTGCCGGTAGAATGGATAACCTTCTTCCTCTTCATTTTCTCCCTGCACATGCAAGAGATCCACTCACAGTTTATAGATATGTAGGTATCTTTATTATCACTAATGAATATATCTTCCATTGTATGTAAATTCTCTATTGAAGTCCAAATTTCATCCACTGATGAATATCACTTTACCACAGATGTTCGGGACAATTTATAACTTTCACACAACCCTAGGCTGACTTGTGTGCCCCTTTAACTAGTGCACAACCTATGCCTTCTTTGTGGAAAACCCAACTTGCACGCCACACTTGCGTGCCACCCTAGCACGCCAAACTTGTTCTCCACATAGCTTGTGCGGCACACTTGTGTGGTACACTTTTGTGGTACACTTGTGCGTCCCACTTGTGAGGTACCCTTGGCGGTACACTTGCGCGCCCCACATGCGTGCACACTAAACTTGCACGTCACTTCAACTTGCGCGTTCAGATCTCAGATTTTCTCTAAGTGTTGAACTAGTTAATAAATGAGGAGAGTGGTCATCTATTTATATAAATTTTGAGGACTTGCGCTCCACACGTTTTCACAACACTTGCGCACCACACTTGCATTCCACACTTATGCACCACTTTAGGACATGTGCGCCTCTTTCTTTCCTTTTTAATATTTTGATATGATGATCTTGAAATATGACTTGCACTCCACACTTGCGCGCCATACTTTTAGATACCCAAATCTTGATGTACAGGGACATTACATTACTCTTGCAGAATATTTAATATATAACAAAAATATACACACAAGGACCGTAATAGTTTAGTGTCTTTGGAAACTTGGAATATAAACTTCTAATCATGTTGAAAGATATTCAACATCTCCCATAACAATCTTCCCCTTTTTTTCCTTACATAAAACCTTTCTTTTAATCTTGGGGGAAAAGAAAACATAAAAAAGGGTGAGCTCAAATGCTCAGTAAGGGTAAGCATGGAGAAAATGAAATAAACCATATATATTTGAACTTAAAAACATGAACATAATGTTTAAACATCAAGATCTTAAGAAATGACATAAAACATGGAAGTACATAAGGCATAGATCATAATGGAACATCAATAATGATAAAATAGCAGGGGACTAAAACTTGTAATTGCGGAAATACAATAAGCACATGATAATATTTCCATAGTAGCCAAGGTATTGCTGCCAAGACCATCTTAGTGGACAAAGTCCATTACTAAATCGGGTTTACTTTCCATTCCAGCCCTGTATTACTGAACCGGATTTACTTTCCATTTAAGTCATGTCTATCTCACGAGATATAAATCTTTAGCCAATTCATTGGAGGGAGATATAGGTCCCACCCATCTCATATTTAAATCATTCTTATGTGTGCCACAAAACAATCATAAATCATTCATGATAACCCAAAGAATAAGTTGGGTTTCATAAACATCATTCCATAATAACATAATCCATATAAAACAAATGGATATAATTTCATCATAAGAAAAGTGAAACCATATAATTCATAGAGACATTATACTTGAAACATACACATATGAAATAATTTCATCTTAGATGGAAAATGGTTTTGATAAAGCACTTGAAATGATTTCTTGAGGAAAATATCCTTTATTCTTGAAAATCATTTTATTTTCACAAAATTCCATTCAATTTTAAAATAAAAGGATTTTGTTGAAAATTGTCATGAAATATTTTAGAGTAAGATTTCTGAAAATAAGGTGTTATGAAACCGAAAAAAAATCTGTTCATGTCGTATAAGTTAAAAAAAACATTCTTCTCGTACTTTTTCCGGAAAAGTCAAAAAGTACCTCATATGGTAAACAAAAAAAAGAGTCCTTACACACCATGTAGTAAAAGTAAAAAATGGGTAAAAAGGAATTTCAACATACATGAAAACATTTTTATAAAACTTGGACATGGATGATAAATATAACCCCAGTAAATACTTATGTATAAGCAATCTCTGATAGAAAAAAATTGAGATTGCAACATTATCCTTTACCTTAGGTCCGATATGCTTCGTAGGTATCCGAACCTCTTGTATAATGATTTAAATAATGTAGTTGAATTATTACATAATCATATTCATTGTTATGATATCATATATGGTTCACTTATGACTTTATATTACCCGTTCTTTTTTAAATTCATGTTAAAGTAGTGTTTTGGGTAAAATCTTTTCATTTATCATCCGTGTTTTGACTTGTAATTATTAATATGATTACTTAGATCATGATTACATAATTCAAAAATATAAAAAATCATTTATATATAACATATATTCATAATATACATAATATATCGACAAAGGGAAAGAAATACACCGTTCATGGAGACGGTAGGCCGTACATACGCATGAACGCTGTTTTCATTTCCTTATTGAATTAAATGGAATTAAGTAAATGAAACATATATTTTCATAAATCCAGTATAATTATTATGTAATATATTTCATTGTTATTTATAATATAAAATTTATAATCATACTTGAATGTTTAATCATGGAAAATGAATCTCATCGCGTTCATGGAGACGGTAGTCCGTACGTACGCATGAACGATGATATCATTACCATGATCATGGAATTGTATTGAAGTGTTTGTATAATATTTAAGAATCATTGTAACTTTAAAATAATCATATATAGTTATTTATTTACACCATTATACCCATTCAAGTAAGGTAGTGGTGGAAAACAGATTACACCATGGCGTGGAGACGATATTCTGTAGGTACGCATGCGCGTTGATTTCATTTTCTGTAGGATGGATAGAAGGTGAAATAGGGTTGTTTCATATATATAATAACATATCATTATATGATTGATACTGATGTTATTACTTCATAATAAAACAACTAAATAATAATAATAATAAGAAGAAATAAATTTGAAAGAATCAGTAACGGGTATTACCTCTCCTTCGACACGACTCTTTGAAACCTCCTCTTAGGGCACTAAAATTAATCTTTGAAGAAGACCAAGACCTCTAGAATATTTCTAGGGAAGTTTAGAAGGGAAATGGGTTGGGTTTTTCTGAGCTTTAAGGCTCAAAGTTGTGTAAATATGAGAGGGGGGGGGTGCCCTTTTATAAGGGAGGAGAAGGGCACCATTGGAAATATAAGAAATATTAATTTATAATAAATACCAAACCCACATAAAAACCTCCAAAATGACTCAAATTCAAAGCTTAGATGAGATAGGGTTATAATCTCAACAGCCAATAAAATTTAGACAAGTTGGGAATTTATTTTAAACATTATAAACATGATTTATCCTTATTTAATCTATTTAATTTTATTTTTGGTAATAAGATTTTAATTTTTAAATTATTATAAATAATTACTTATGTGTTGTGAATTGTAGATAATTGGATAATTTATGACATTTTCGACCATAAAAATTTCAATTTATAATTTTTAAATATTTTTGTGATTTTTAAACAATTTTATAATATGTTATTTTTATAAAATAACAATAGTGTCAATTTTGACACAATTCATTTATTTTAATTTTAATAAAATCCAAACCGAGGATATATTCTAACCAAAATATATAATAGATTCCTAACATGTCAAATTTGTCTATAAAATTTGTGAATCACATTAAATATTTCACATAATATTTATTTTAATATTTTGAAAACCATTTATTTTATATATCTATTAATAAAATCATTAGTACATCATTTTTGTATAATTATTTAATATTATTATTTGTTGCATAAAAATTAAAACTAAAATCCTATGGTGAAGATAAACCTCATAGACTTAATAATAATACTATTACTTGAATTTATCATCTTAAAATCACAACATGTAAGTTGTTATATTTATTAAATTATGAAGGTGACAACTTTGGAATCATTAAAAATAAAATTATATAAGTGTCATAATCACCTTTATAAGGATCCAAATGGTCAAAAATTCAGCTAGTGGATGATTAGTGTTTATATATACTACCATTAAGTTTTTTTCAGATTTTTGCGCCTTTTGATATGCATTACTATTTAAATAAAAACTATATTATTGATTTTTCACTAAATAAATTTTTTTTGCATCATTAATGTATAAGATAATAAGGTAATTAAATATATCTTAAAAATTATAAATAAATTACCATGATAAATAAAAACATTTTATATTTCAAATTAGTATTTATAACCGAATTTATATTCTGTATAAAATTATATTAAAAATACTTTAATTATTAAAGTTGAGTGAGACATATTTCACTTTCCTTTAAATAAAATAAACTAAAGGTCTTAATCACCTCCAAGTTGGTTCCAATGGATTCCATTTCGAAACAAATATGCCTTAGAACAAAATATAAGCATCCAATTATATTAAGACAAGTGTTAGGTTAATTTTATAATATTATATTTACCCTTAATTACCCGATTTACCTTTAACTATGGTAAATAAAATTTACCATAGTTACTATTCATAATGCCTAAAAATAAAAAGTAGAATATTAACATAATTTCGACCCACTGATTCCAAATATGGAATCCATTTTTCTAAATTCAATACACAAAAGTTGCAGAAATTAATTTAAAATTAATCTCTTTTTTAAGAAAACGAGTTTTAAAACTTAAAACATTGCAAAAGATTGAAATGATTTTACCTATGAATTCGATGTTAAATCAATGCTAATGACATAAATTATATTAAATGGTAAAAATATATTCAATTTATACTTTAAAACCATTCAATATTATAATTTAACCACATAAATTATTATGATAAAAAAAGTTGTTTTTAATTAAAATATAGCGTGTTTTTACTATTCATTAAAATATGAAAGTTATCAGAAAAATATCAGAAATTTATCCAAGGTAAATTTTTATATCCTGATTCCAAATAAGAAGTTTATTTTTTAAAATTTAATTTATAAACTTTTCCAAAATTATATTTAAAATGGGTGCGCCATCAAAAGGCGGCAAAACTGCATTTTTTGAAAAATACTTATTTTACCCGAAAAATTTATTTTGTTCTCATACCATGTTCTATAAAATGTGTAAGATGAATTATAATGTCATAAAATTAAAATTTTACTTAATTATTTTCATAACGGCTAGTTCATAATAATATTATAATAATATATTGTTGTTTAGTGAAACCCGGTATTGTGTACAACACACGCTATCGAGAAAGGTCGTGATTGCGTGTAACGCAATCCAAGTCAGGGTTGCGTGTAGTGCAAGACTCTTTTGTTGTAGCGTATAACAAAATACAACCATATTTCATTTATAAATTGAATATATATGTATATATACACTCAATGTTGTGTTGAATAATTACTATCAAAAAACTTGAAATTGTTTTTAACATGATCCAAGATTAGTGTTGAATATACAGCAAGCTAATACGGTGTTGTGTATAGTGAAAGATAATCTCGGTGTACCGTACATCAGAAGAAATCAAAACGAATATATCTTATAAAATCTCAGGGTGTTAAATTCTACCCCCCTTAAAATGAATTCTGCCCTTGAAATTCGTTGGAGTTATAAATGGTTTACTACTCGAAAGTTTTAATAGAAACCCACATCGTAAAAAGGAATAGTAAAACTTCATTTAAAAAAGGGAAGTTGGAATCATAACGGTCACCCAAAGTAACTCAGCACTGGGTTTCCACATAGAACAACATAGGTGAAAATATGGATATGGAAGAGAAATATAACCATCATGTTCTGATGGAGAGCGGTAGAGAACATGGCTATGAAAAATCCAACAATCACAAAGCCATAAATTTGTGATGATCTAAGGTAGCATCTGATTCCTTAGATATAAGGTCACTAGGAGAACATTTTTGGTTTTCAAGATCATTTATAAAAAGTTGAAGAATTTGAATTAGAATAAATACTTACTTTATTTCGATATAATCTTACCATTGTTTGTGCCTTAAACAATTTCCACTTCATCTTTTAAAAAAATGTAGTCGAATTTGTCATTTGTGAAGTGTTTACAGATCATGTGATAGAATGATGGGTCATTCCATCAGTATCAAGAAAAAAGTCTATCAATAGTTATATACATAAGTCCATCTATGGTGAGATTAATCATATATCATTCAAAAATGGACTTATACTTCATCTATCATAGTGCTTAATGAAATAAAAATAGTTTTTACTAACCAGGGATTTTCTATAGGCTAGTGGTAGGCGATAAAGGCCCGCCGCACTTCAGTTGTGGGTTCGATTCCCATAGCCTTATCTGACACGATGGGTTGTCGCTCGTCCTATGGGTTGTCCTTTTTCTAAAACTATAACATTCCAGAAATAATATCGAAAAACAAGTTCTATCCTTAAATAATACTATCTTATGTCCAACATAATCCATTCCAATCTTGAGGCTTATCCAAAATACATTTTCCCAATCTCATAGTATAAATAAAATGATTACTAGAGAGGTCATATACCAAACATGTGAATACCTTAATCATGTATTATTTTGAAACATGAATTACCATAGAACCTTAGTGAAAACATGAATGCTGTCAAAAGTTAACTCATTCCACAAACCAAAATCCCAACATTTCTATATACTCAAACCATGATATCACTTTGTCCTTATATCAGTCATGAGCTCATGAATACTATCAAAATTTTATTTTCTTTTTATACTTTCATTATGCTCATATCATCTTCTTTCCAATAATATCTGAATAACCTTTCATGGTTACCAGTACCATTCAAAATATACTTTCAAATACTTTAGAAAAAAACAACAGTGTAACAATCCTTATATGTTTCTTTATTCCATAGTACCATTAAATTACCTATACAACATAACTATTTATAAACATACAATCATTCCACTACCTTCTGAAACCATTGACCAAGCTTCAACACTTCTTTTATCTCATATATCATTTCTAGTTTCCTCATCATCATCCACATAAATACTACCCATATGACCATGCCGATTCTCTTCATGAGATTTTCCCTTAGGGAATTGGTTTTCATAATGCCCATACATTCCACATTTAAAACATCTAATCATTGTTGATGTCGTAGAAATACCATTATCCTTCTCTATGGTGTTAAGTGAACCTTTTCCTTTGCACTTACTGGATTTGTTTCCTTCTTTTCCGCACCGAAAGCATCTTCCAGTTCCTTTGAAAAATTCTTCTTGATGCCTCTTCCCACATAATTTACATGAGATAAATTGAACTTTCTTTCCTCTATGATCATCATGAAACTCCATCTTTCTCTTATTAGTAGAGTTGGGAAACTTACCAAAGTTGAGATTATTGATCATATTATGAGATTTCTAATTATGCATAATAATGATGTTTGGACTTCCAAATCCCGTTTCATTTGGTTGCTCATGAAAAATATCATTCCATTGTCCATCATATCCTCCATTATTGTGAATCTTCCTGTTTCCAGCCATTTTCTAAAATCCAAAAAGAATAGTGTGAGAGGAAAAAATCATGCTAGGAAAACAGTATAATAAAGAGGGGGTACCTTCAATATCTAACATCTTAGGTTTAATTCTAATATGGTTTCCGTAATTCTAGGACTATAACCAATACTTATACTTAACCTTAGGGATATCCCTATACATACCTTAGAAATATCTCTAAGGATCTCATTAATGTTTTCAGATCCTAGTTTCCAAAGGTTAACTAAACCTTTCCTCTAATACCAACTGTAGAGACCCAAATATTTATGTACATTGTCATTACATTACACTTGTGGAATATCTAATACATAACAAAAATAGACACATAAGGACTGTAATATTTTAGTGTATTTGGAAACTTAGAATATAAACTTCTAATCATGTTGAAAGATCTTCAACATCTCCCATAACGATCTTCCCCTTTTTGTTTCCTTACCTAAAACATTTATTTTAATCCTGGGGGAAAAGAAAACATAAAAAATGGTGAGATCAAATTCTCAGTAAGGGTAAGCATGGAGAAAATAAAACAAACCATATATATTTGAACTTAAAAACATGAACATAATGTTTAAACATCATGATCTTGAGAAATGAAATAAAATATGGCAGTACGTAAGGCATAAATCATAATGGAACATAAATCATGACAAAATAGCATGGGAATAAAACTTTTAATTATGGGAAAACATTAATCACATTATATGATTTCCATAGTATCCAAGGCATTGTTTCCAGGAGCATCTTAGTGGACAAAGTCACTTACTAAACCATGTTTACTTGTTGTTCCAGCCCTGTATTACTAAACAGGATTTACTTGTCGTTTCATCCATGTCTATCTCATGAGATATATATCATTACCCAATGCATTGAAGGGAGATATAGTTCCCACACATCTCATATTTAAATCATTCTTACGTGTGCCGCAAAACAATCATAAATCATTCATCATAACCCAAAGAATAAATTGGGTTTCATAAACACCATTCCATCATAACATAATCCATATAAAACAAATGGATATCATTTCATAATAAGAAAAGTGAAACCATATAATTCCTAAAGACATTATACTTGAAACATACACATATTAAATAATGTCATCTTAGATGGAAAATGGTTTTGATAAAGCACTTGAAATGATTTTTTGAGGAAAATATCCTTTCTTCTTGAAAATAATTTTCTTTTCAAAAAATGCCATTCAATTTTAAAATAAAAGTATTTTTTTGAAAATAATAATGAAATATTTTAGTGTAATATTCATTAAAATAAGGTGTTATGAAACTGTAAAAAATCCATTCATGCCGTATAAGTTAAAAAAACATTCTTCTCGTACTTTTGCCAGAAAAGTCAAAAAGTACCTCGTATGGTAAACAAAAAAAAGATTCCTTACATACCATGTAGTAAAAGTAAAAAATGGGTAAAAATTTCATTAAACATACATGAAAACATTTTTATAAAACTTGTACATGGATGATAAATATAACCCCAGTAAATACGTACGTATAAGCAATCTCGGATAGAAAACAATTGAGATTGCAACATTATCCCTTACCTTAGGTCTGATATGCTTCGTATGTATCCGAACCTCATGTATAATGATTTAAAAAAATTCATTGAATTTTTACAGAATCATATTCATTGTTATGATATCATATATGTTTCACTTATGAATTTATATTTCCCAATCTTTTGTAAATTCATGTTAAAGTAGCATTTTGGGTAAAATATTTCCATTTATCGTCCGAGTTTTGACTTGTAATTATTAATATGATTACTTAGATCATGATTACATAATTAAAGAATATAAAACATGATTTATATATAATATATATTTAGAATATACATAATATATCGATAAAGGAAAAGAAATACACCGTTCATGGAGACGGTAGGCCGTACGTACGCATGAACGCTGTTTTCATTTCCTTATTGAATTAATTGGAATTAAGTAAATGAATCATATATGTTCATAAATCTAGTATCATTATTATGTAATATATTTCATTATTATTTATTATATATACTTTATAATAATACTTGAAGGGTTAATCATGGAAAATCAATCTCATCGCATTCGTGGAGACGGTAGTCCGTACGTACGCACGAACGATGATATCATTCCCATGATCATGGAACTGTATTGAAGTGTTTGTATAATATTTTAGAATCATTTTAACTTTACAATAATCATATATAGTTATTTATTTACACCATTATACCCATCCAAGTATGGTGGTGGTGGAAAATAGATTACACCACAGCGTGGAGACGGTATTCTGAACGTACGCACGCGCGGTGATTTCGTTTTCCATAGGATGGATAGAAAGTGAAATAGTTTTGTTTCATATATATAATAACATTTCAGTATATGAGTGATACTGATGTTATTACATCAAAATGAAACAACTAAAGAAGAATAAGAAATAAATTTGAAAGAATCGGTAACAGGTATTACCTCTTCTTCGACACGCCTCTTTGAAACCTCCTCTTAGGGCACTACGATTGGTCTTTGAAGAAGACCAGGACCTCTATAATATTTCTAGGGAAGTTTATAAGGGAAATGGGCAGTTTTTGGCCGAGGTTGAAGGCACAATGTTGTGTAAAGATGAGAGGGTGGAGGTTCCCTTTTATAAGGGAGGAGAGGGGAACCTTTGGAATTATAAGAAATGTTAATTTATAATAAATTCCAACCCCACATAAAAAAATCCAAAATGACTCAAATCTGAATCTTAGATGATATAGGGTTGTAATATCAACAAACAATAAAATTTAGACAATTTGGGAATTTATTTTAAACATTATCAACATGATTTATCCTTATTTAACCTATTTAATTTTATTTGTGGTAATAAGATTCTAATTTTTAAATTGTTATAAATAATTACTTATGTGTTTTTTATTGTCCATAATTGGATAATTTATGACATTTTTGACCATATAAATTTTAATTTATAATTTTTAAATATTTTTGTGATTTTTAAACAATTTTATAATATGTTAATTTTATAAAATAACAATAGTGTCAATTTTGACAGAATTCATTTATTTTAATTTTAATAAAATCCAAAAAAAGGATATATTCTAAAAGAATATTTAATAGATTAATAACATGTCAAATATGTATATAAAATTCTTGTAGAACATTAAATAGTTCATATAATATTTATTTTAATATTTTTAAAACCATTTATTTTGTATATCTCTTAATAAAATCATTAGTACATCATTTTCGTATAATTATTTAATATATTTATTTGTTGCATAAAAATTAAAAATAAAATCCTATATTGAAGATATAACTCATATCCTTAACAATAATACTTTTACTCGAATTTATTATCTTAAAATCACAACATTTAAACTGTTATATTTATTAAATTATGATGGTGACAACTTCAGAATCATTTAAAATAAAATAATATAAGTGTCATAATCACCATTATAAGGATCCAAATGGTCAAAAATTCGGCCAGTGGGTGATTAGGGTTTATATATACTACCATTATGTATTTTTAGATTTTTGGGCCTTTGGATATGCATTACTATTCTAACAAAAACTATATTATTGAGTTTTCGCTAAATAAATAATTTTTTCATCATTAATGTATAAGATAATAAGGTAATTAAATATCTCTTAAAATTATAAATAAATTACAATGATAAATAAAAACATTTTATATTTCAAATGAGTATTTATAAACGAATTTATATTCTGTATAAACTTATATTAAAAATACTTTAATTATTAAAGTTGAGTGAGACATATATCACTTTCCTTTAAATTAAATAAACTAAATGTCTTAATCACCTCCAAGTGGGTTTTAATGGATTCCATTTCGACCCAAATATGCCTTAGAATAAAATATAAGCATCCAATTATATTAATACAAGTGTTGGGGTAATTTTATAATATTATATTTACCCTTAATTACCCGATTTACCTTTTACTATGGTAAATAAAATTTACCGTAGTTACTATTCATAATGCCCAAAAATAAAAAGTAGCCTATTAAAATAATTTGGACCCACTGATTCCAAATATGGAATCCATTTTTCTAAATTCAATACACAATAGTTTCAGAAATTAATTTAAAATTAATCCCGTTGCTAAGAAAAAGAGTTTTAAAAGTTAAAACATTGCAAAAGATTGAAATGATTTTACCTATGAATTCAATGTTAAATCAATGCCAATGACATAAATTATATTAAGTGGTAAAAAAATATTCTATTTATACTTTAAAACCATAAAATATTATAATTTAATCATATAAATTATTACGATGAAAAAGGATTTTTTTAATTAAAATATAGCATGTTTTTACTATTCATTAAAATATTAAAGTTATCAGAAAAATATCAAAAATTTATCCAATGTAAATTTTTATATCCTGATTCGAAATAAAAAGTTTATTTTTTAAAATTTAACTTATAAACTTTTCAAAATTATATTTAAAATGGGTACGTCATCAAAAGGTGGCAAAACTGCATTTTTTTGAGAAATACTTATGTTACCCAAAAAAATTATTTTGTTCTCATACCATGATCTATAAAATGTGTAAGATTAATTATAATGTCATAAAATTAAAAGTTTAGTTAATACTATTCATAATGGCTAGTTAATAATAACATTATAATAATATATCATTGTTTAGTGAAACCTGGTATTACATACAACACACGCTATCGAGGAAGGTCGCGATTGTGTGTAATGCAAGCCAAGTCGGGGTTGCGTGTAGTGAAATACTCCTTTGTTGTTTCATATAACAAAATCTGACCATATTTCATTTATACATTGAATATATATGTATATATACACTCAATGTTGCATTGAATAATTACTATCAAAAAAACATGAAATTGTTTTTAACACGATCCAAGATTAGTGTTCCGTATACTACAATCTAATATGGTGTTACATATAGCGCAAGATAATCTTGGTGTAGCGTATAGTAGAATAAATTAAAAATAATATATCTTATAAAATATTGGGGTGTTACAATACTTGTGTGTCATACTTGCGTGCCACTTTAGGACTTTCACGCCACAGTTGCACGCCACTTTTGAACTTGAGCGCCACTTTTCCTTTGCCAAATTTTTGAGGTTTTGAATTCGAAAAATTCCCGGTGTACAACATTAGAAACCTCCTTAAAATAAGATCACAAATCCTTTTTCCAATAACACTTTTCCACATTCTCTAGGAAAAACCCCTTTGTCAACAGTATGAGTCATTTAGACTTGATTTGTCGACAAACACAACATGGAGTCCTTCATTGTCAACAAACACAATCATCTCAAAAATTCTTCAATGATACCTTGAGGGATTTTTTCCAACAATATCCCCCTTTTGGTTTTATAACAACTCTTCTCAAAACAATTCTCAATTATTTTATACCTCCATATGACTTCATTCACCTTTAGCCACCATTAGCCTCTTACATTATAGATAGCGATCAAATATTTACTCAACACATACTTTAAGCCAACATGAGCAATGCTCATCGTGAGAAAGAAGAGTATCATGGAAAGTTCATCTTTTTGTCACTTCATTTATAAAACCATTGTTGATACCAACCTGATACCATATGAAATTTTTATACCAACCTGATACCAACCACACTTCTTCTTGTATCATGATCCTCAGCTGTCCTGATATCTATTCTTTGATCGATCACGTATTGCATTGTTTGATTTAAAATGCTCCCCCTATCTCACTACTCCACCTATCATCTTCTCCCCAAATCTTTTACTAATACATTTTCTCCCTTCCTTATCCACATTTCATCCCCCTTGAGGAGTCACTATATCTCCCCATTTTTCAACGAACCTAAAGGTCACCCCTTTGCGGTATGCAACATTGTAAAGATCACATATTAGCACATTAGAAAAAAAACACGCAATACCTCAGGGAGAGGGGGTTCCACATCCACACTCTTTTAAGTTAGGGGAGTCAACTAAACTCCAAGAGTCGGTCGATGCCTTTAAAATACTTCCTTGGGTAAGGCCTTTTTCAGAATGTCTGCAACCTGTAGTTCTGTAGGCACAAACTCCAACTTCACAATTCCTTGCTCAACCTTCTACTTGATAAAATGATACTTTATCTCAATTTGCTTTGTCCTTGAGTGATGGATGGTATTTTTGCTGAGACTTATTGCACCTGAGTTATCACACTGGATTCCGATCAGAAATTTCACTTAAACTCTCATATCTTCAAGATGCTGCTTCATCCACAATAATTGTGTTCAAGCTTGATTGGTCGCAGTATACTCAGCCTCTGCAGTGCTCATAGAAATGAAATATTACTTCTTGATTAGCCAAGAAATACACAATCTACCAAGATAGAATATACCTCATAACGTTGATTTTATGTCGTCTGCTGATCCAACCCAATCTGCATCTGTATATATTAATAACTCTGGTTGAGATTTGTCATTATACATCAGACTGAAATCCATGGTGCCTTTGATATACCGAAGTATTCTTTTTTACTGCGAGCATGTGGATTTCCTTTGGATTGCTTTGGTAACGTGTTGATTGGCATGTGGTGAAAACAATATCTGGTCTTATTGTTGTTAGGTACAGTAAACTGCCAATAATATTCCTGTATTCAGTGATATTAACTGCCCTTCCACTGTCATCTTTTGATAATTTCATCCGGGTAGCAATCAGAGTCTTCATATCCTTGGAATTATCCATTATAAACCTTCTTAGAACCTCCTTGGTGTATTTGGATTGAGAAATTAAAGTTCCATTACTTCTTTGTGTTACCTGTAAACCAAGGAAAAATGTCAGCTCACAAATCATTGACATTTCTAACTCACTTTTCATGAATTCAGAAAACTATTTGCACTGCGCTTCATCATATCCACCAAAACATATGTCATTGACATAAAACAGCACCATCATTCTTTGATTACTATTGTTGTTAAGGTAGTGATTGTAATCAACTTCACCACATTGAAATCCAAGCTTCTCCAAATACTGATCCAGCCTTGAGTACCATGATCTTGGTGGTTATTTCAACCCATATAGTTCTTTCTTCAAATGAAAAACTTTATTCTCATCTTTATGAATGAGAAAACCATCTGGATGCTCAATGTAAACCTCTTTTTCTAGAAACCCATTCAAAAATGCGGATTTGACATCCATCTGGAACACTTTGAACTTTTTTTGCACTGCTATGGATAAAAATAATCTGATTTCCTCCAGTATTAAAACTGGTGAAAATGCATCATCAACATCAACACCCTCTATTTGGGATTATACTTTGCACACCGGTTGTTATTTGTTTCAAATCACTATTTAATCTCCATTCATATTTTTATGAAATACACATTTAGTCCTGATTCACGCTCAAATTTACCCAAGAGATGATGGTAGAACGGTCCTTGTAGTTTAGCTTAGGTTATCGAATCCTCAGAGACCTAAGAAGAAACCTATAGACACGTACATTCTATGGACTATTTTTGGCTATGAAGTGGCCAACTTGGGTTGATTTTATATGGGTTTAAAGGATAACTAACAGATTTAAGTGAATTCAATTTAAAAGAATGAGTTGATCCTAGGTTATCGCTCAGGGTGGATTGGACGTATTTCATTTTCAAAGAATTCAATTTCTTATGTTTGAGATGGGTTTATTTAAGGAGATAAAACAACATCATCACTTACTAGTTTACTTCCTACAACATTTAATACTAATCACCTATAAACTTTAAGGATCAATGTTTTGAGAACTTCAAGGTAAAGGTTCGTATTAGCACTTGAAGTGTGTGACCTTAAATTCAACAAGGATGATGAAGTTTAAAAATCATCAAATAAAAATCGCAGTTAAAGAAGTGATTATACATTAATGGGGTGATAAATAAAATCCAATACAGCCCCTTGATACTCCCTTGGATCAACCCATAAGTTGTTTAGTCCTCCATTGATCCCATGGTTTCAATGGAAGTGGAAAGTAGGCTCATGAGGGAGGAAATGGAGAAGTAAAGAAAACAACAAAAATAAAATGATCACTCCACCATTGTGTGAATAATTTCACAAGATTTGGTGTGAATAAATTCACACCTTGAGAAAATAGTATCAAAGTGAGATGTAGATCAATATAATAAGAGGATAATAATAACTTTTATTAAGAAACTAATGTGAATTGAACAACTTACATGTGAAAGACAAACTTGAGACAACAAAATCACAGCATAACATTACAATTGAACAAAGCATCAAAGATAAAAAACTCATTCACCATCACTGCCTTAAATAGGAATTTATAGAGCCTTGGGTCGATCCTCCAATAGTAAAAAATATCCCATTTGAGTATGGTAGGCCTAGGGTGGTGGAAAGTAAGGGAGAGGAGACTTTTCCACCCTTGACCTGAGGTGGCAGCCAGCTTGCTTCCACCGAACATATGTGATTGTAAGTCCTTCTAGATGGCCGAATAAGAGTGGTCCATATAAGAATAAAATGTATTCCCAGATATCTCCTAACCTCCTGTAAAATTTGGGCTCATTTGGAGTTGTGTATTCGGAGATATGATTAGATTATTTGACTGTTTTTCTGGGCCATAGAATCTGGCCCATAATTTTATCTCTAACTTGGGCCACCTAAAGTGGCACCATGGAGGCCTAATTAGCCATGGATCCTGAATAGTTATTTTTTCCTCTATATGGATTCTATCATACCACGAAATATGGGATTCATTGGGACTGTATGTTGGGCCCCATAGTCTTATCAGTGGGCTGGTGTCCAATCTGACTTCTCCAGAATTGTTTCCTTTCATCAAAAAATATTCCCATCTTCTCCAATGAATTATCCATTGATCCCTGAATCAAACATGTTCATATTTAAGTTTATATCAGATTTCCAAAATATCAAATTAAAATATGTATAATTAGATTTCTTAAAATCAGATGAATCATTGGGTACTTTAAATGATGTTAAAAAATGTACCACATAATAGTGCGTTTTAAGAAGGTATTACAATCATAATGTGAAATGATGTTCAAAGTGTAAAATTCACTAAACTGGTATTTATGAATAATAAAGCACATGAATATTATATATATTAACAATTAATATTATCCTCATTTACTGGCTAATCACACCCCCCAACTTGAGTTTTGTTAGTCCCGAGCAAAATTTATCTCAACAATATGAAATTTGAATTCCCTTTTCCAAAAACATTTTAATACACAATTATCACCAAAAACCCTTATACCAAACAATCATGAAACCCATCAAAATATTTTAATACAAGATATTTTCATAAGCAGATATCAATCCCAAGCTCATTCCTTTGTTCAAATTCATTGCCATATTTCATCCAATATCAATTAAGTATGAGGATGTGTTGTGCATCATAATAGACATGGGGATTCATCTTTATTCAAGGGGGAAATTACAGAAGTGCTAGGTGGAATCACATTTCAATATTAAGATGAGTATTAATTTTTTTTGTATAATATTTTTTTTTGTTTTTTTTTCTATTTTTCCATGGTAATTGAAATTACACTCAAAAGAGTCAACCCCTGTAGCGAGACTTTGCTGATGACTCTCAGGCTCAAAGACCATAGGGAACCAAGTGAATTCCACATACTCGGGCATCATCTTAAGTTGACTCAGTCAAAAACAAATTTAAATTACCAAAAATAGAGATAAAATTACTAACTCTGGGCCAGACAACTATGGAGTCATGATCCCCAAGTGTTGAAAGCCACGCATTAGGTCATTTCATTGCTCTACGCGCAAATTTAATATTATTTTTATTTTTTTTATTGAATACTTATAATAAAACAAAAATAATCACCAAACCTATGATATTTATTTGGGGGACCCTATGAACTCAAACTAATACCCCGCTATCCAAAGGACGTGCATTGTGATCTTTTTTTATTTGGATGAAAATATAGACGACGAAATATCACATTGGACAGACACACTTTCCAAAATCAATGCTCATGAAATTATACAAGGATTAAAATCAGAATCAGGGCATGCTAAATTATTTGATATTCAGTTTCAAAGTGTGCAATGTTTATTACCATGTTCAAAGTTAAATGAATTTTTCCTTCCATTTACACTTTTTTTCCAATCATTCATTTTTTTTGCCACAAAAGCATTTTTTATTTTATCTCCCCCCCCCAACATAAAATAACACTGTCCCCAGTGTTTAAAAAAAGAAATTTAAGAAGGGGGTAGAGGTAGATAATGAAAGTTCAAAAAGGAAATTGAAAATGCGGATCATGGAATCAAGTCACCTGGTGGTTGATGTTGAAATTATTGCTGCTCTAAATTAGTCCTTTGATCACTTAGGGGATGTAGGCACCTCCTTGATTGAACATGTATCACCCAAAATAGTCCCTAAACCATAAAAAGAAGAACAAACCAGACAAAACATATGACACAATGACTTATTTAATTTCAAGTATCGTCATTTTTATGGTTTTCCCTATTTTTATTTTTATTTTATTTTTGTTTTTTTTAAATCAAACTAATGATACATTGTCTTATTTTAAATTTATAGGTAAGGTATTACTCAGGTATCACACCGCGTGACACGAATGAATACGATGCTCCCCTTTCATACCCATCCATACTCATAAAAGAAGAATAGGTCAATAGTCTAATTTTTTTATTAAATATCAAAATGATTAATTAATCCTATTTCAAATATAAAGATTATTAAAACAAAAAAATGATTGGAAACATGAAAACCATGGGTTTCTTCCCATGTAGTTCTTTGTTTAACGTCGTTATCCCGACATGGATCCTAAATCTATCAATTTTTTCCTAGTTCATAGGCTGGCTCAGTTAACTCAAACTCTATTTCCTGTTTATTGAATGATTCAATGAACGTTTTTAACCTTTGACCATTGACCTTGAAAATGTAACCACTTGTGGGATCTTGAATCTCTACTGCCCCATGGGGGTACACATGATGCACTATGAAAGGACCTACCATCTCGACCATAACTTTCCTAGGTGTAAATGAAGTTTTGAACTATACAAGAGCACAACTATTCCTGGTTCAAAATGTTTGACCTTTATATTCCTAGATTGGTAGGCTTGAACTCTAGCATTATTGATCCTTGAATTTTCATAAGCCTCCATCCTTATTTACTCCAGTTCATTGAGATTTAATTTCCTTTTTGTTCCAGCCAATGAGAGGTCATAATCCATTTTCTTAATTGCCCAAAAGGCCTTATGCTCAATTTCAACAGGTAAATGGCATGCTTTTCCATAAACCAACCTATATGGTGACATTCCTAGGATGGTTTTGTATGCTGTACAATATGCCCAAAGATCGTCCAAGAGTTTCTCGGACCAATCTTTCCAAGAGGGGTTGACAGTTTTTTCAAGAATGTGCTTAATATCCCTATTCGCTAACTCAACTTGACCATTGGTTTGAGGATGGTATACAGTGGAAAATTTATGAGAAATAACATACTTAGACATTAGTGAAGAGAATGGGCGGTTGCAAAAATGGGTTCCTTGATCACTGATTATAGCCCTAGGAATTCCAAATCGAGAAAATATGTTCTCTTTCAAAAATAGAATCACAACCAGATGATCATTGGACTTAGTGGGAATGGACACAACCCATTTTGAGACATAATCAATAACTAAGAGTATGTAGAGGTATCCCCTACAGTTTGGGAACGGACCCATGAAATCAATTCCCCAACAGTCAAACATTTCAACCACTAAGATGGGAGTGAGTGGCATTTGATTCCTTTTTCTGATGGACCCTACTTGTTGACACCTAGGAAAACTTTGACAAAATGTGTAAGAGTACCTTGAGAGGGTGGTCCAGAAGGGACCACACTGAAGAACCTTAGTAGAAATTTTTTAGAGGAAAAGTGACCTCCACATGCCTCACTATGATAGAATTTAAGGATGGACTTTTGTTCAGATTCTGGGACACACCTCCTAATGACTTGGTCAGGGTAGAACTTATAGAGTTACGGATCATCAAACACATAGTTCCTAACATCATAAAGTAATTTACTTCAATCTTGAGTCCCTAAGAATTTTGGAATGAATCCTGTAACTAAGAAATTGGCTATGTCAGCATACCAAGGGCATTCACTCATAAAGTATAGGTGTTCATCAGGAAATGAATCAGACACAGAAAGGTGATTGGAGTTATCTTTGAATTCCATTCTAGAGAGGTGATCGGCTATAACATTTTCAACACCATTTTTATCCTTTATTGTGAGGTCAAATTCTTGTAAGAGAAGGACCCACCTAATTAGTCTAGCCTTAGTGTCTTGTTTTTGGAAGAGGTATTTTAGTACAGAATAGTCAGTGAACACAGTGATGGGGGATCCTAAGAGGTAGGATCTAAACTTATCTAAGGAAAACACAATAGAAAGTAACTCCTTTTTAGTGGTGGTGTAGTTGATTTGGGCATCATTTAAAGATTTTCTTGTATAAGCAATGACATAAGGTGTTTTATCCCAATGTTGTCCTAACACAGCTCCCACAATAAAGTCACTGGCATCACACATAAGTTCGAAAGGAAGGTTCCAATTTGGATATTTCATGATGGGGGGAGAGGTGGAAGAGGATTTTAGGGTTGAGAATGAACCCTCACAGCTTTATGTCCAAACAAATGGAGAATCCTTTACTAGTAGAGCACAATGGGGATGGGAGATTGAACTAAAGTATTTGATGAATCTTCTATAGAAACCAGCATGTCCTAATAAAGACCTCACTTCCTTGACAGTTTTGGGTGATGGAAGGTGATGAATGATGTTAACCTTGGCTTTATCAACTTCAATCCCCCTACCCGAGACTAGATGACCTAGAACTAGTCCCTCTTTAACCATGAAATGACATTTTTCCCAATTTAGGACCAGATTATTCTCTTCACATCTTGACAAGACTCTCTCCACATTCTACAGACATCCCTCAAATGTATCCCCAAACATAGATAAGTCATCCATGAAGACCTCTAAAAAATACACTACCATGTCTGAGAAGATTCCCATCATGCACCGCTGGAAGGTTCCAGGGGCATTGCATAACCCGAAGGGCATGAGCTTGAAGGCAAAGGTTCCGAATCGACATGTGAATGTAGTATTCCATTGATCCTCTAGGGAGACCTCAATTTGATTATACCCTGAGTACCCATCTATGAAACAGTAGAAGGCATGACCTGTCATTCTCTCAAGGACTTGGTTAATGAATGGAAAGGGAAAATGGTCCTTCTTGGTGAATGAGTTTATCTTCCTATAGTCAATGCAGACCCTCCATCCACTACTCACCCTTGTTGGAATAATCTCTCCATCCTCATTGGTTATTACTGTGATTCCAGCCTTTTTTGGAACCACTTGGATTGGGCTCACCCATTCACTCTCATATATGTGATATATGATACCATCTTTTAACAATTTTATAAGTTCTTTCCTTACTACCTCCATGAGATTAGTATTGAGTCGTCGTTGAGGTTGACAACATGGCTTTGAATCAGATTCTAGAACAATCCTATAAGTCCTGATAAGTGCGCTAATCCCAGGAATATCAGACAGGGTCCAACCAATGGCATTATTATTTTTCCTAAGGACATTTAGAATCATCCTCTCATTATTGTATTTAAGAGAAGAAGAAATGACAATAGGATGTGTTGGATTATCCCCGAGGAAAGAATACTTGAGTGTAGCGGGAAGTTCCTTCAATTCAAGATCAGGTTGGTTCAGAATTTCAACAGAAGATTGGTACATTGGATCAAGTTCAATTTCTTTTTTTAGATTTTTAGATAGGATTGATTCCCCACATGTATAAGTTTCAACTACTAGATTGTCTTGATCAGATTTAGGGAAGGAAGTTTGATTGGTATCCATGAAATTGGTTTCCTGAAAGGTTTCAGTGATTTTTGGACCTAAGACTTCATCATAAGGGAAATTTGAAAATGATTCAAGCCAAGGAGATAAACTTCATTCATGTGAACAAAGGAAATCAATCTCATCCTGACTTAAACATTTATCAAATATTCCTTGATGTTCTATGGATTCATTGTCAATGCTTCCAAACATGTTTACTTCATGAATGTCCTCATCATCCCCTATTTGTGAGATTTCATTATAGATGTTCAATTCTAGACTCATTTTCCCAAAGGTGATGGTCATGTTCTCATTTCAGACTCGGATAACAGAGTTGATTGTTGCAAGAAAAGTACAGCCAAGGATGATTGGGGTTTGTTCCTTATTTCCTAAGTTTGGATGGTTGTCATGTACAATGAAGTTAGCAGAGTAGATGAAGTTTTCACCCTTTACCAGAATGTCCTTTAAAATCCCCTTTGGAGACCTAATGCTACGATCAGCAAGTTGAAGTGTGATAGATGTTGGTTGGAGTTCTTCTAGGACTAACTGGTAGTACACGGCCTAGGGGATGATATTGACACAAGCACCGAGATCACACAAAGCCTTGACAACATTGCTTTATCCTAGTTCAACATTGATGTAAGGGCAACCCAGGTCTTTAAACTTAGGAGGAATGGTCCCTTTAATGCTGGTACTCACATTAGCAGCCAAAAGGAATTGGTTTTTATGTGAAAATTTTCTTTTAAAAGTGCACAAGTCCTTAAGTTACTTTGAGTAGGCAGGTATGGTTTGGATGGAATCGAGAAGGGGAATTTTCAACTTGAATTGTGAGAATAATTCCCTTAATGTTTCACTCAGTTCAGGCTTGGGTTTCCCCCTCATGCATTGAGGAAATGGTGCAGGTTCTGGGGTTGATTGTTGAAGAGTTGTTTCTTTCACATTGTTATCAGTTTCCTCATTTTGATCTTGTGGTTCATTTGAATTTTCATCCAAGTTTGAATATTCAGTTGGGTTCTGAATTAGTTGTTTAGGTTTCTCAATTGATTTCCCACTTCTTAAAATAGTGACATCCTTTAGTTGTTCATGAGTTATTTGAGCACAACTTGACTCTCCCCTTGAAGATGAGGATGGCACTTCCTGAGTAGGCATCGGTACCTTTCTAGTTTTGATGGTTTGAAGTTCTTTTTTTAAGGAAGAGACTTCTGAGTTCATCCTCTCCATTTTTCTGCACAGTTTTTCTAGTAGGCTTTGTGGAACAGTTTGGGATGGTGCTTGAGAAGATTGGTTTATCCCAGGGGATATTTTTGAGGTGGTATGGTTTGTTGAAAATGAACTGGTGGTTGTTGGTATTGGATAGGTTGGGTTTGGAACTGGTTATGGTATTGGTAGTTCTGATGGGGGTAAGGATTTTTTCCCTGTGGTTGGCTAGGTTATTGGTTATATTTCCAGCGGAATCCTGGGTGGTCATTATACCTTAGGTTGAAGTTGTTTTGGTATTGAGGCTTTTGAAAGTTCAAGGAATTTACTTCCACTGGGGGTCCTCCTAAAATAACATCCTTGATGGATGGAATGGTTGGGCAGTTGTCTGTCTTATGGTCATGTTTTTCACAAATTGTGCAAACAGGGTCAACAGTTTGGATTTCATGGACTTTCCTAAGGTCTATCTCTTCAACCTTCCTAGAGAGTGTTGTGAGTTTAGCCCTAAGGCTTTCCTCTTCTCTAGGTGTATAAATTCCAGTAGTTCTTTGTGGCTTTTCAGAATAAGGTGAAGTTCTCCGTGTTTTTTTGTTCAGAAAGGCTTTCTAGATACTCGTAAGCATCATTTGGGGCTTTGTTTTTAAAGGTTCCATTACACATCATGTCAATGAATTGTTTATTTCCTAGACCCAACCCTTCATATAAAATTCTCACATGTTCAGGAATAGAAAAACCATGGTGTGGAACCATGTTTAGAGTGTCTTTGAACCCCTCCCATGTTTCATAGAATGACTCTCCCTCTTTTTCAAAAAAATTTTGGATACTCTTTTTAAGTGCAATCGTTTTGTGGTGGGGAAAGTATTTTTTGTAGAATTCTCTTTTTAGTTGGTACCAAGAGTTTATGGATGATGGTATCAAATTTTTAAGCCAGTTTTCAGCTTGATCCTTTAAAGAAAAAGGAAATATCCTCATCTTAGTTGATTATAGTTGATTTGGGGGACACATGGTTTCTACAATGTCATTAAACTATTTAATGTGAAGGTAGGGCATCTCGGACTCCATTCCATGGAATGTGGGAAGGTGGTTAAGAACATGGGGTTTAAAGATGTAATTGGAATCTCTTAGGGAATTGTGTCTAATGCATGAGGGGGCATTGGTCCAGGAAGGTGTGAGGTAGTCATTCATGGTTTGATCAATTGCATTCCCCAAGTTTGGGGCTGCCTCATTTGGTTTTCCATTTTGGTTCCCACTTGGGTTTATGAGTCGGTTTCTTTGAAGACCTTCCATTGAAATGGGATCAATTTTAGACTCTAGAGTATTAGGAATATTAGGATATAATGGAATGAGTTCCCTTGGTGTACTTGAATCCCCAACCCCAGGACTATCCACCCTAACTAGACAGTTTGATTGATCGCAGGTGTAGGTGGACATGCGCCAAAAGAAAAAAAATGAGAAAGGGACAAGATAAGAGAATTTGGATGAGAAAAGAAGAAATGGGAGAGAATAGAATGGGTGTTTAGATGAATTACTTGGGTCCCTATCAACAGTGGAAAAATTTTATTCTCGCTCAAATTTACCCAAGGGATGAAGGTAGAACGGTCCATGTAGTTTAGCTTGGGTTATCGAATCCTCAGAGACCTAAGAAGAAACCTATAGAGACGTACATTCTATGGACTATTTTTTGCTATGAAGTGGCCAACATGGGTTGATTTTAAATGTGTTTAAAGGATAACTAACAGATTTAAGTGAATTCAATTTAAAAGAATGAGTTGATCCTTGGTTATCGCTCGGGGTGGATTTGATGTATTTCCTTTTTAATGATTTCAATTTCTTATATTTGAGATGGGTTCATTTAAGGAGATAAAACAACATCATAACTTAGTAGTTTAATGCCTACACCCTTTAATACTAATCACCTATACACTTGAAGGATCAATGTTTTGAGCACTTCAAGGTAAAGGTTTGTATTAGCACTTGAAGTGTGTGGCCTTAAATTCAACAAGGATGATGGAGTTTAAAATTCATCTAATAAAAATCTCAGTTAAAGAAGTGATTATACATTAATGGGGTGATAAATAAAATACAATACAGCCCCTTTATACTCCATTGGATCAACCCATAAGTGTGTTAGCTCTCCATTGATCCAATGGTTTCAATGTAAGCGGAAAGTAGACTAATGAGGGAGGAAATGGAGAAGTAAAGAAAACAACAAAAATAAAATGATCACTCCACCGTTGTGTGAATAATTTCACAAGATTTGATTTGACTAAATTCATAACTTGAGTAAACGGTATCAAAGTGAGATGTAGAACAATAAAATAAGATGAGAAGAATAACTTTTATTAAGAAACTAAAGTGAATTGAAGAACTTACATGTGAAAGACAAACTTGAGACAACAATATCGCAGCATAACATTACAATTGAACAAAGCATCAAAGATGAAAAACTCATTCACCACAACTGCATTAAATAGGAATTTTTTCAGCCTTGGGTCGAGACTCCAACAGTACAAAAGATATCACTTGAGTATCGTAGGCCTAGGGTGGTGGAAAGTAAGGGAGATGAGACTTTTCCACCCGTGACCCGAGGTGGCATCCAGCTTTCTTCCACCGAATAGACGTGCTTGTAAGTACTTCTAGATGGTCGTATCAGAGTAGGACATAGAAGAATAAAATTGATCCACTGATTTCTCCTAACCTCCTATAAAATTTGGGCCCATTTGGAGTTGTTCATTCAGAGATATGATTATATTAGTGGACTATTTTCTGGGCCGCAGAATCTGGCCCAGAATTTTATCTCTAACATGGGCCACCTAAATGGACACCATGGAGGCCTAATTAGCATTGGATCCTGAAGAGTGATTTGTTCTTATATTTGTCTTATAGAAACCCACTAAATATGGGATTCATTGGGCCAGTATGTTGAGCCCCAAGGTCTTATCAGTGGGTTGATGTCCAATATGTCTTCTCCAAAATTATTTCCATTCATCACAAAATATCCCCATCTTCTTCCATGAATTCTCCATTGATCCCTGAATCAAACATGTTCATATTTAAGTGTAGATAAAATTACAAAAATATCAAATTAAAATATTTATAATTAAATTCCTTGAAATCAGATGAATCATTGGGTACTTTAAATGATGTTCAGAAGTGTACCACATAATAGTGCATTTTAAGAATCTATTACAATCATAATGTGAAATGATGTTCAAAGTGTAAAATGTACTAAAATTGTGTTTATGAATAATAAATCACATGAATATTATATATATTAACAATTAATATTAGCCTCATTTAGTGGTTAATCAATTCCCGATGACATTCTTATTTGCTGGCCTCGAAACAATCTCCCACGTCTGATTCTTCTCAATCTGATCGAGCTCTACATTCATGGACTAAACCCAGTTTTCATCTTTAGCGACATCAGAAAAGAATTTAGGCTCAACCTAAGATAGAAACGATGTCTAATGTAGTGATTTAATTCTCCTTGTCTGAACTAGAGCTGACTAATCACCAATGATATTCTGCTGATCAATTTCAGCTCGACTCTTTGGCTTTTGTGCAGATAAAGATTTTACTTCCTCATACTCACCATCAGTATCTTCTTCTGAATCAACATCACCCAATTCTATTATCCCTGAGTCTCTTAAAACTACCTCACATTTAACAGAAAAATTGGGACTTTGTCATTGTTCAATGACGTCATTTCTTTCAACTAATTTCTCAGATTTTGTTTGAAGCACCTTTGATTTTCTCTCGCAGCTTCTTGGTATCATGAAAGTAGTCAGCTGATACCATATTATTAGAACAAAATAAATAATTCAGAAAAACCTGTGTGTTGCTTCTTGTCCCCTAATCATTCTTTGTGAACAGAAAAATTCATCCTTCATATCCCATTGAGATCATTCATCTGATTAGGATATATAGTGGTCTCCCTATGTTATGAATCTCTTCCATTTGTTTGGCCCACTACTTAGGACCTTAACCATTTTTCCCCTCCTGCATAATTTATTATTTTCTAGAACTCGACATTTATCCATTAACCAAATCTCTAATCCCACTGAGTTGAAACCTGGTGTAGGAAACAAGAGATAAAGTTAATAAAACATTCAGTTCCTATTATGCTCTATTTCTCCATTTCTTCATCAACTTTGGTACCTGATTTGAGTCAATTAAAAATCTGAATCATATCACTTCTCCACTTTGTATATTTAGATGCCACTTCCCCTTGGATCGTGTCTCCCTAAAACCAGAAACACTTGAATCATCAGTTAACAACATTTATATACATGGGAGAGGGGTGCTTCTGGAATCCTCAAGATAAGGATTATGGTTGATCCTGACGGTTCAACCCATTGATTTTTTCTTTCAAAGAATCACACTCTTTCCTTGCGTCTTCTAGCTGGATAGCCAATCTTAACTGCTTTGGCCATATGATTAAGCAATCATGACCCACATGATGAGCCTTTTTCTTATATGTAGATTCTACAGGCTTTGCATTTTTCACAATTTGGGGTTTAATCCCACTTTTACACACTTCCATCTTTGATGTACTACCAATATTCCACTTCCCTTAATTCTGTATCTGGGTAAGAATCTCTCTGTTTGACATATTTCCTTTCATCTTCCACTATTTTATGGATCTTCCTCTTTCCTCCACTTCACGTTGTGCTACACAACATATGAAGTTTTTAGTACATTCTTGGTTTATCTTTCTTTTATCAGATATTTGAGTCACCATACTATTTTGTGCTGGCAGTGAGTCCTCCACTGAGTGTTCATTATTCTTTACCACAGCTAGAGTAGATCTCCCCTTAATCTTCCAGGTTTGTTCACATTCTCTCCATGAGAGCTATTATGAGTATGAAAGAGGAGGTGACTGATTCCCCTAAGGCTCTAAGCCTATTTTTCACCTTACCACTTTGTCTCCCAGTGTAGAAATTCTCATTATGCATCACTGGAGTCGAAAATATCCTTTCGAGTTCCTTTTCCTTTCTTATATTCTTCTTTCTACAATTTCCTGCCAAATTCCCATAATCTGAAAATATAAAACATTTTCCATCAATGGCATACCTCATTTCGTCATTTCTATGTCGAGATGTTGATACACCTTAAGTTATTCTTTTGACATAGAGCTCTTGAGCTTCTTGACACATACTCTTGGTGTATCCCATTCTTCCACAATAATAGCATCTAAAGAATGCTTTCCTCTGAGAGAAACTTCTTTTTGATTTATCATGACACATCTTCTTCTTCTCAGATCTTGTAATGTTTCGATTTTCATAGCCTGAGATTTATTCCTGTGACTCTAAACAAAATCTTGATGTATGACCATGAATCCCACAAAAATTGCACATGCTATCATTTCTTCCTATAAAAACCTTTTTAGGTCCATCTCCATCACCTACAAGGTTTTTTTATATCTTGATATCTTCACTTCTCTTTTCCTATCATGGATAAGAGTGAGATCATCTTATCCAATTTATGATTTACCCAAAATGGATGGCCTTTTGGATGATACAATTCATTCATGCTTCTCCTCTGATGTAGCATATTTGGTTTTCATTTCATCATCACCTGCCGAAGGATAATCAAATAATAAGTGCAGTGCATCCTAAAACTTGGGCTTGTATTTAGATTTAGATTTATCCATTTCAATCTTGAATAATTATATTTCTTCCTCCAGTTGTTGAGTATTTTTATCTCTTGATTCAAGTTGAGCATCAAGTTTTCTCTTGAGAAGATTTCATCTACTCATCTCATCTTCTAATTCATGTGTCAGCTTATCCACCATGCCACCTTGATCCTTTACTTTCAATTTTTCTTGAGAAATAGATTCAGAGATGGATGCATTCTCTTGTTGTATCCTTTGATTCTTATGAACTAGCTCAGATAGTTGTGTAACAAGAACATCATTTCTAGCTTTCAAATTCTGAATTTCATTTGTGTCCAGATTCTTTCCCTTAACATTATCTTTGAGTTTTTCTCTCTTTATAGACATCTTTTTCAGTTCTTTGTCTTGAGAATCGTTTTTCTCTCTCAGATCAGTGGCCACATCAATAAGCGTTTGATTTAATATTCTAAGTTTGTTAACTACAATTTCTATTTCTTGGATTTGGATATCTTTAGACTGAATATCTTCATCCAACTTCTTATCCACTTCTTTATCTTTGTGGACAACTTCCACTTTTCGAATTCTGGGAGTTTCATCATCATCAATATTTCCAACAGCACTTGGAATGTCAGGTTATTCACTCATTCCTTCAACATCATTGAATGAGTAAGTATTTTCACTATATGATTCATCAAATCCATTCTTATCTTTATAACACTATTCATTTAACTGAATCACTCTCTTTCCATTGACTCTTCCACACTGGGTAATTTCACCAGACTTTTGCTTCTTCTTTGAGTTCTTCCCTTTACAATGCCACACCAAGATAAGAACAGACTACATAGTTAATTTAAGCCATCGACTATACCAAGTGAAAGAAAACAAATATGATAAAAGAAACCTTCCCTCTGATATCAATTTTTAGGACCAATAGGTAACTATATACCCTAAGAGGGGTGGTGAATTAGGGTATGGATATTCTTTTTCTAAATTCTTCTTACCCCAATGGATCTTGACCTCTTTATTACAAGGGTCACATTTTTGTACTTGTGTGTTTATTAAGATCAATTATTTTCTTCTTTATATGATGATGATGCTTTGAATGCAATGAAGGGAAGCAAGCTCCCTGCCTTTACAATGTTTAGGGTCATCTCACTGACTTTACAGAGATTTTTTACTTGGTTCACCCCCACTAGGCTACGTCCAAGGAGTATACAATGGCGATGTGCTGATGTACCAAATCAACTAAATCTTACTGCCAATAATGTTCGGGCTAGATAAATTCTATGCCCAGGATCACTGCATATACAATGTTTAGGGTCATCTCACTGCTTTCTCAAGGGTCACTCCCTTTTCCTCTCTCTCTGGATCACTACCGGTAGAAATGACAACCTTCTTCATCATCCTTTGCTCGCTGCTCTTGGAATATATCCACTCACAGTTTACAGACCTATAGGTCTCTTTATTATCACTAATGAATATATCCTCCACTGTATGTAGATGCTCTGTTGATGTCCAATTTTTATCCACTGAGGAATACCACTTTACCACAGATGTTCTGGGAAATTTCTAACATTCATGAAACCCTAGGGTGACTTGTGTGCCCCTTTAACTAGTTCACATCCTCTGCCTTCGTTGCAAAAAAACCAACTTGCGTGCCACACTTGCGCTCCAAACATGTATGCCACAGAGCTTGAATGAAACACTTGCATGGTACACCTGTGTGGTACACTTTTGTGCCCCACTTGCATAGTACACTTGTGTGGTACACTTGTGTGCCCCACTTGCACAGTACACGTGCGTAATACACTTGCGCGGTACACTTTCATGGTAAACTTGCACACCCCACTTGTGCACACACTGAACAATCATGTCACTTCCCCTTGCACATTCAGATATCATATTTTCTCTAAGTGTTGATCTCGTTAATAAATAAGGAGAGTAATCGTCCATTTATAGGCATTTTGAGGACTTGTGCACCACACTTGCGCACCACACTTGCACACCACACTTGCATGACACTTTAGGACTTCCACGCCTCTTTCTTTCCTTTTTCATATTTTGATATTATGATCTTGAAATGTGACTTGCACACCACACTTGTGTGACATACATGCGCATCATACTTGCGCACCACTTTAGGAATTGTGGGCCACACCTGCGCGCCACTTTTGGACTTGCGTGCCACATTTTCTTTGCCAAATATTTGAGGTTCTGAATTAGAAAAATTCCTAGAGTACAACATTATAAACCTCCTTAACATAGGATCACAACTCCTTGTGTGAAAAAAAACTTTTCTTCATTCTCGAGGATAGCCCCCTTTGTCAACAGTTTGATTCATTGAGACTCACTTTGTCAACAAACACGACATGGAGTCATGCATTTTCAACAAACACAATCATCTCAAAAATGATTCAATGATACATTGAGGGATTTTTTCTCAACAATAACATTGGATTTTTGTGATAAGTTTCCAATTTTATATTTATTTATAAATTAGCTACTATGATTAATATTTAATTTAGACTCATTAGTTTTTTAGAGACTAATAAAATATGGAATGAATTTTCCTAAGTTTACATGAACTATAGACCTTATAAAAGTAATTTTTTATGTTTTAAAGTATTAAATACTTTTATTTCCAACCTTCCCTCACCTACCACACCAAAATTTTATTCCATTACATTCTTACCCTTATTTAACATTTTTTCCATGGAAAGTTAAATTTCCTTCACATAGAAAAAGGGGCACTTCCACCACATAAATATACACACTTTCCTTCAGTTTCCTTAAAAAAATATGAAACTTTAATCATAATATAAAAAACACCAATTATCCTAATACATTATCATTAATTATTTAGATTAATCCCTTCATTTGTAATGATAATTCCCAGAAAAATCAATGTTTCTGATGTGATTATTACTTTCATGTTAGTCATTATTTTAAATTTTTATCTTCCTAATATTCCCTAAATTTGGTAATATAATGAATTCAGTATCATATATATATACATTAATTTAATTATATTAATTACATGAAAATTATTCATTCATTCCATACCATCCACTAAGAAAAAACAAATGCATCAATCATCTGTATGTGAGGACTACAGCCTCCATGAGCGACATGTCTTATTTATATTTACCACATAACATAATGGATATAAAATTATAACTAATTAACTAATATTATGTTTATGAAAATTTTTTAACTCTAAAGTAATAATTTTTCATATACCATCACTCTATATATTCATTAAAAAGTGTGTTTATTAATTGTGCATACGTGTAGAATACCACCTCTACGAATGAAGAATTTTATTTGTAATAATCTCCTATCATTAATTATTATAAGAATGGATTAAATAGTTATATATATAATATATATTAAATTTATAATATTATTTATATTTTCTATTCACATGATGTAATATCACTTTCTTACTCACTCGATCATCATGACACACTTTTATTTTAGTCGTCTTACTGCCTACTAGAGTGATGTTATAATGTTTATATAGTGAATGATTAAGGAATGTTATATACAATTAATTAAATTTTATAATAAGGTATTAAAAAATTTAAGGTTTCTGGAGTAATTATATTAATATCTATGAATATTAATAATATATCATCTTCCTTACTGAAAAACATAGGAAACAAGTTTATCTCCATCATCATCTTCGAGAGTCGTAATTAAAACTATCATGAAATAAAATAAGAAAATTATATATAATAATGGGATATAAATTATATAATCATAGGAAATATAGTAATAATGAACTTTTTTTCAATGATCAATGATAATCATTGACAATACAAGGGTTGTAAAAGACAATTATAACTATTTACACCCGATGCTAAAAATAAACTATGATGAAAAACAATATTTATAGTAAATTATTATAAATTAAGTATTAAAAAAGTTTGTAGATATGTGTAAGGTTATTAATTTCATGATTAATAAATTTAGGTTTTTCTTATAGTAATTTAGAGTTTGGTCAACTAAATGGGTAAATAAGTCATGGGAATTTTGTATCAAACTCCCTTTATTGAGAGATATTTTACATTATGCACCACTTTATATTTATATAATTTATATACTACTTAATTGTTATGATATAAATAAATATATTTTGTTCGTGTAATGTTAGTTTCATTTTAAATATATTTCTTCATCAATGGTTTTATTATGAGTGTTAATCAAGTCTCAACACAGGTTGTTTTTCCAAGAGTCATGAATTCTCTTCTTGACAATGATCTTACAAGTCTCCCATATCCTACTATACCTTTTAAATATGAATTATTTACTTTTTATTTGATAAAATACATCACTTTTATAAAAAAATCTCTTTATGGTATCATTTTATCTTTCAAATGTTTCACTAAAATAAATTATTCCTAACCTAAGTATATGACTCTTTCTCTTCCATATCCATGATCTCCCTACCAAAAATATTCTCTATAATGTTTCAAGATACCTTTATACTTTTTTTAATCACATATAAATGAAAGTTTTTATCATATTTCTTACAATTTGGTTTTCACTAAAAGGATTTAATGGCCTTTAAACATTTTACACATAAGTATTTTTCAAACATGTTTTATTCTAATATAAAGTTCCAAAATGCCTTCATTGAAAATTGTTTTCAGGTTTTTTTTAAATTGATTTTAATTAATAATGATTTAAAATAAAATATTTATATCATTTTCCAAATGGGTAATTTTCAATAGAAAGTATTTATTTTACATGATTTCATGTGGATATATCTTTCTAATTTGTTGTTTTCTAAGATAATTCCTCTATATGTTTTAAGATTTTAAAAAAATAAATTCTTATTCACATGGTTTAATTAAATATTAATTTTAAAATTTAAAATACAATGGATATTATTATATTCAAATCATTTTTCCTAATGCTTCTAAGATTATTCTTTATATTTATAATATATTAGATCATGGATATTTTTAAAATGATACTATCAACCTTCTTTATCTGGATAGATTATGAAATTATATTTTATATCTACGGTATTATCCATCACTTATTTTGTCTTTCCAAGTCATCCACTTGTATATGAATGATTTACATACAATGTTTTTTCTATATTAATTCCCTATGTTCCATTAATTTATTAAAGGGTGATCATATAGATGTTCAATACATCGATGGATTGGGAAAATAGTTTTATGAAATATATATTAATTTCTTATATTGTTTGAAAATCATATTTGTAATCATTTTTTAGTGTTATTTACCTAGAATAATGCATTAAGTTATTGGATACCCATTTATTTTCCATGGGTTTATCATGTCATGTTTATAGATGAAATCATCAATTCTATATTATGAAACCAATTATAAAGGATATAAACCCCATTTTATTTGCCTAGAATTTTATTATATATTAATTCAAACCATGTTTAAAACATATATATTATTTTAATTAAGTGATGTATGGTTCTGGAATTATATATCCCTCCAATTAATTAGTTAATTTTTACATCACACGACATATAAATGTGTGTGGGTAGGGAGCCTACCCAAATATGGTACCTGGGTAGTTATCCATGAAAACTATGTTATATTAACAAGGCGAGGATCCTTTAATGATGATGTCATGTTTATGTTTTCTATGTGTTCCTATGATTCCATGATATTGTTTTATGATCATTATTTAATCCATGTATATAAGATATATTGAATTTATTTCATGCTTCAATTATTTTGATTATCCTCAATATGGTATCATGTTATTCCCCATTTCTCCCATGTTATTCATTATAATTATATTTACCCTTAATAAGATTTTGATATCACCCCTTATTATGTGTTCCTTTACCCAGGTTATGAAGAAAAGTAAAATATATGGTGATCCTAGAGGAGTAGCTTGTGTGGAGACAATACATGACTTATTGAACGCCTATTATGGAAATTTAATCTTCTTATATAATGGGAAAAAGTGTATATTTGATGAGAATACATGAAATTTATTAGTTAGTGATTTTTTATAATACTCTAAAACTTTAAAAAGTAATTAGTTTTTAAATTTTAGAAAGATATTATAATTATCTATGTGTATCAAATATAGTGTTGTAAGTTATTTGTTTTTTGAACCAGATCTAAGAGAACGGGTCTGGTGGTGCTATATATAAGATTGGTGAGCTCAAATGATATGTAAGAGTAAACATGTGAATTAAAAATTTAATATATTTTATGATCATAATATTAGAATAAGAACATGAGAAATTTTTAAAACATCATGAGATTTACATAACATATTGCATACCCATAAAAACCAGTATCATTAAGCATGTGACACTGCATGAAGCTTTAACAAAGTAAAGTGTTATAAGAATCAATTTTGATAAAACCATGTGAGTTCAATACCTATCAATGAAACTATTTAAATCTCATATAAATCATTTAGAAAACGTGTTTGTTCCTTGGAATATTATCTTTATCATTCGTGTTCAACCATGTTAGAAATAACTAGAGTAGAGTTACATCCATAGGTGAAATCTCCCTGGTTTACCCCATCCTTCACGGCGTTAAAGACAAGAAACATTAAACAATACATTAGACATATAAATTAGTCTCACCAAAGATATAAGCTATATCAATACCTCCCATAATCATGAGTTATATCAGGATCATCCATCATTATAAATAATTTCTAATTACCATTCATGAATATCACAAATGTCAGCTTTCATTTCCATTATCAATATTTTATTAAATGTTTTCATTCCTTTATATATTGATTTAACTATAGAAACAAAACAGGTTTATAATATATTTAAAATTATCATCATCTACAATCCATGAAAATAAGTTGGATGGTATCATAAGATCATATTCCCAATGAATGGGAGGAATAATTTAAGGATATTGAATTATATTAAAATTCCATTAAAAACATTTAAAACATTTCTTTTAAAATAAAGTAAATTTCCCTTTTCTTTGGATACCTTTAATTACTAAAATTTTAAAAAATATTGAGAAATTTATTTTCATTGAAAATATCAGTGAAAACTTATAAATTAATCTTTAAATAAAATAATATATATGATGATGTTAAAATCGATTCAAATGGTATATGTTAAAACAATTATTTTATAACACATTGGTTAAAAAGAACCTCTTTCAAAAAAAATACTACAAGATTCCTTTTAAACCATTTTATAGAAATGTAAAATGTGTAAAAATGAATATAAATAACCATTTCAAAATAGTAAAAACTTTTTTGAAATTATTTTAAACAAAACATGGACGTGTAAGAAAACTATTCTTGACTAAATAGAAAAACATTGTTGGTTTTCCTTAAAACTGTTATTTTAAACTTTTGAGTACATAGAGAGGGGAACATAAAAGGAAATATTTAAATTTAAATAAGTAACTAGAATATAAGTTAATTCATGGGGTTAAATATGTAATGATTATATAATTCCACTAATGTGAACATAAACATAAACAATCATAGATATGGATGAGATTATGAAATAAAACCTTACCACTTTTGTAAATTTTTAATCACAACCCCAATAAAAGTTTTACATTAAAATTAAACTTCATATACCATGAATATAAAGGTATTAATGATATATTATATCAAAGGTTTATTATATTCACCACATGAAGGAAACAAGTGGAGAGTAAGGCATATGTCTCATAGAAACAGAAATGTGACGAGAAACATTTACAAATATCATAGAATTGACGTGAAAATTGATAAATAAATTGATTACTATATTAAATTTAAGTGAAAATAAAAAAAAATTATATACAAAATAAAATATTTATAGTTCATTACACACATATTATTGGAATAACATAATCATTATATAAGTATTATAACCAAATGAAAAAAAATGAGTAATGAAACCACTTACCTAGAGACCAAAAATAAGATGTATATACATTAAATCTATTATAATAAACATATTTCTATTATTTAATTATTTAATAAATATTTTTAGTTATATTAAATTATAATTCGGATATTTATTTCGATGAACTATTTAATTAATTAATCGATTAAGTCCTCATTGGGTGTTTTGAGGATGTTCAATTCATGATTTAAAAATGACTTAGGTAGGTCGATCATGGTTAAAAGAGTCATTGTTCCATCATATATAGAATCATAGTCAATGAAATAATTATATTTATTATGCATAAAATATAATTTTAGAGTCATTACTAAAAATCGGTTATGAAAAACAAAATACATCAGCTTGTGAGGTAGTAGTCTGTATGTACAAACGAGTGATGCTTTTTACATTTTTTTAGATGGAAAATAAATAAATAAAATAAAATATTGTATTTATTTTCTCATTATAATGCTACAAAATCAAATAAATTCATTAAATAAATCCCCATTACCATTCATGAGAGTTTTATTTTGAAAAATGAAATACATTTCTATGTAGAGACGGTAGTCCATACGTATGCATGTGGGATGATTCCATTTTTAAAAATTGGAATGGTATGAAGATATATGAAATATTATATTTATAGAATCATAATTATTTCATTAATATATATATATATATATATATTAAATCTATCATAATAACCACTAAAAATGTCGTAATGAGAAACTAAATACTTGGGTTCATGAGGCGGTAGTCTGCACGTACAGACAAACGATGGTTTCGTTTCCCATTTGATAGAAAATGTTATAGTTAAAGGATATTTTATCAACATTAAAACTTTTAAATATATGGTAGATACTAGTTTTATTTAATTTTATTTATTTTGATAAAACTTTTGGAGGTATAATAAGAAATAAAATGAAAGCACTCAGTCAAGATGATTACCTCTTCTTTGAAGAACCTCCTTTTGATCTGACCTTAAGATCCCAACGGATTTTCTACTAAGAATATTGGAAACTTGGGAATTAATATAGGTAATTTAGTAATATGTTTTGGTAGTTTTTTTCAGACTATGTTTCTTAATAATCTTGAGGAATAGAGGAGAGGTGGTCCGTATATAATATTTGAGAGGGGTATTCTTAGAATTACCTAAAGTATTAAATTAATATAAATTAATTTTAATGTTAAAGTTTCATAGAATTGATATATATATATTCTATGATAAATATAATTTTATATCCTCTCATCCAATGAAATTTATATATGTTTATAATATGTTTTATCCCTTATTTTTCAGTTTTAACTTCTCACCAATACATTTAAAGATTACCACGATAACAATGTTTTTACTCTTTAGGGTCAATAAAGATACTATAATGTGAAAAGTGACCCATAAATAGGGAATCATTTATAGAATCGACCATATACTATATAATTTGACAAAGATAAATTTTCTTTAACTTTGACATCATCTAATAAAATATTATTTAACATAAATACCATTAAAGTAATTTTTCGGACTATTTAAAAAATTTTAATTTAAAAAATATCTAGATAGTGATATATTTAAAATAAAATGTATTAAAATATAATTAATAAATTTTATTTTTATAAAAAATTTGTGTAACACCAAAACTCACTAAAAAAATATAACATTGTGTGTTTTCTAAAACCATTTACATGATTTTTCTATTTCTTGAACATGCACTATATCGGCATTACATAATCATTTAAGATAATTATTACATCACTAAAAATTAAATATAAATTAATATAAAAAAATGAATTCAAATTTCATATATCCATTTAAAGCCAAACATAACCTTTGTTTCTCCTATAAGAAAACTTAGATATATTAAACAAATAGAGCAACATTTCATATTAATTCATTACATAAAATAATATTCACATCATTATCAAATGAATTTGGAAATTGTTTTCCAAATTTAAAAATTTCAGATGATTATGGTTGAAATAGACTCATACAATTAAATAATGGAATGTTTTTTGGGTATTTTAAATTCAAATCCCATAGTTTTAATCTGGTTTTACCTATATTACCCTTACCATGAAGAAAACATGTTTTCCAAGATATTATTCATAAAAAGAAAAAGTAAGGTGGACCTATTTTCCAAATATAAACCTAATGATTCAAAATATGTAATTTATTTTATAAAATTCATTTCCTTGGTGTGTAAAAAATTACTTTTAAAATAAACCCATGAAATATGATGAATTTTCTTTCCGATAAAAATGAATTTTATTTATAAAAATGTTTTTATATCATAATTAAGCATAATCTATACTACTATAAAATTAATTATATTATTTATATTAAAATTAAATCATGAAATTTTAAAACCAATTCAAAAAAATATTTTAAATTATAAATACTTAAAAATAAAAGATAGTTTTCTATTAAACTTGTATTTTTCACTATTCAGTAAAAAGTAATCATTTCAAAAAGATATTAACATTTCACCCTAAGGAAATTTTAATATGATTATTTTAGAAATAATATCCCTTTTATTAGATACAAATTATAAAATTGGTCGTGATTATTTATAATGTACTCACATAAAATGCAACAAAACCCATTTTTGTGGAAAAAATATTTTTGAAGCATAAAATAAAAACACTAAAAATTGAGTTATTATTTCTTAAAAATTAATAAATATATTTTTATTATGTAGGTAAATAATAAATACATATCATAATTCAGTTACTCCTATTCATACCCACAAATCTAATGTCTATGTTATAAAGTTCAAATTAAAATAATATCATTTCGTGATTCATTTAATGTTGTTAGTCCATGTCATGTATGATATCGAAGATAGACTTCTTTTAAAATTTTAGTTTATTAAATTCTTCCCTACTTAAATAAATTTTGTCCTTGAAAGTTTATCTCAATACTAGAAATTCAAGGATTTAATATTTGAAAATCACTTTTTTGAAAACACACATCTTGAAAAGGTTTAATAAACTGTTCTTTTTCAAAGAGGTAAATATAAATTTGAAGGTAATCTAGAATAACACATAAATAGGTATCCAAATTAGAGAAACTTTATGGGAATTGAAAATATATAAATGGAGGATATAATTAAAGAAAAACTAATGATGGGATATTTTAGTGAATTTCATCATGAGAAAGTTAATGAACAAAAAATCAAGAATTTATACATGAGAAAGAATAATATAAATGTAACATCCTAAAGATTGATTCTAGGTACTCATATTACTTTGTTTTAATTATATATTGTCCAGATATTTTATCAAGATATTTTGGATTATTTTTTGAGTTCTTTAGAAATATTTTTGGCCTACACACAGTTAGTAGATAGTTTGAGAAAACATTGGGGGTCTACTTGGGAAATCATTTACTATGAATTGGTGTTCTAGATGAGGGATCACAGTTGGTGCCCAGTTAGTTTGAACTATGTGAGTTAACCTAGGAAATGGTGTGGATTTTGGAAGTTTGGTTTTTCATAGTTGGGATAAGGTTTTTTAAACCATGTTTCTAAACCATACATCACTTCATGTATCCCAAAAATGGGAAAACTATTTGAAAAATCATGCAACTAAACCAGGAAACATGCATTTAATTCTAATATTATCTTAATTTAATTACTTAAAAATACATATTTTAACTATAATATCTTAATATTCAAACCATATTCAATTATTTATTCCATGAGGAATCTCTAGAAATTATGTTATCTCTCCCAACATAGATTCTTCATGGATCAAAGTGTCAGTTGATGCATTGGATTTGTTTCAGTAAGTGTGATCACAATTTCATCTTGTTTACAAATTTATTACTCTCTCTCTCTATCTCTCCTTGATTGTGGTGGATACTCAAGTCATTGAGGGATCTATATTGTAACTAGATGATTGGTAATTATATGATTTCCCCTTGACCATTATATCTATTGATATTCCATTAGTGTATTCCATGTTGGGTAATTTTAGATCTTGACAGAGGTAGGTGGTTTCAAAAATAAATATATATCATTTGAAACCTTTGATGCTTATTTATTTTGAATTAAATTTCCAATTTATTTATAAATCTTTAATTTAGTTTCATTATTAATTTTTTTTAAATAGAATGTTGTGTGTTTGTGTGTGTGGAACCTTTTGGGTATATATTTTCAAAAAAAAGTATTGATTTCTGGGAAAAGGATTGAGTTGAAAGAATTATTTGATGAAATATTTTGTTGTATTTCCTTGATAAATAATGGAATGAGATTATTTATGAATTTTAAATGAACCGTTTTGTTTTTTATCATGTGATTTTTTATAAAAAAACTTGATGTTGGTGTTTGAAATGAGATTCCATGTTTTTATAACTTTAACATGGGGATTATGTGGTGATTAATATCTTGAAATAATTTAAGATTGATTGAAATGATTGATATTCCATTATATGGTTTATTTCCTTGAATCACATGGGAGACTGGGTAATAAGGTGGGAAGAACCCCTTCTAGTAATATATTAGCTCCACCTGGAAACGGATTGATGATGACAGTTATACTAAATTACCTTAGGTCTAGTAGTTCATTATTTAGGATTTTATCCTATTTCCATTAGGAATGGGACCTAGGAATGTGTGCACATCCAGATTCATACATCACTAATATGTGTGATAAACCCATATCTGGGAAATTTTTATCATTTTTCTATGATTAAAAATGTATTCTTTAGAAGTTATTTAAACATGCCAATATGGTGAGTGTTTTTACTCATATCAGTTTTGATAGAAATTTTTATTCATTATTATATTTTGATAATGATCTTTTCAACCTATGTTACACAATCCATTGTAATTTTTTAAAAATATGGTTTAATATTAAATTATGAAATTATTACAATGCCATGTTTTACATAAAATCAAGCTTATTTGGTTTGCATGATATATATTTATTATTAATTGAGTAGTGGTTCCCTACTGGGATATTTTTTCTTGCACCCTACCTTTTCCTTTATGAATTTTTAGATTTTCTATTGTGAGATCAAAGAAAAGGGAAATAACTACTTGGTGGTGGTGTATGTTCATGATTAGAAGGACCTTTGAAGTTATTGGTGATCAGTGGAACATATGATCTACTTTTTTCGTGGAGGCATTATGTTGTTTTCTTGATGGTTACATTTGATGAATTTTGTTAATGAACCATTTTTGGGACATATATCTATATACCTATAGTAATTTTCTCATATAGAGGGTTTGGAATACTTACTGTTAATTTTTTTTCTTATCCTCTGTTTTTCATTGGGTTTATCTTATAAAGAAATAATTCCCTCCTTGTTCTGTTTGTTGTTTATGTGCTAGTCACCTTCCCTAGGAGATCAAGAATTTTCATTGGAGTTATTCCAGATTTTCTCAGGTACTATTAAGGTAGGATTATTATATTTATTAATAAAAAATTGATATCAAATTCAATAAATTCCTTTCTTGATTCTGGTATGCCAGTTGTGCTGTCTGGGTCATGAGTAGATGGGATTTTTGAGACATAATGGGTAGGTTACGAGTGAGTTCCCAGCCATATCTATTCATAACAACCCTTTAGATACCATAGGATATTGGGTAAAAGTTCCTATAAGAAAATTTGATGACCTAATCTAGAAATTTCCCATGATTTGACCTATGTTTTTTGTATTATTATTAAAATATTATTGATACAGTTAATAAAACCGAGTCTCTTGAATGATGTTTCCTTGTTATCTATTTTTTTTTGTGTAGTACCATACCCCCATTATAATGTATGGATATACATAATGATAAATCTTTTAATGAACAGTAGTAAGTGAACCCTGCTATTGATAAGAACATCATTGAGATATTGGTCTGCTCAATTCTAGCATTAGGCTAAGTAGTCACACTTGTTCCCTTTCATGCTCTAGTATTGGAAACTTGAAGGTATGATAGGTGAGATCATAACCATGTGTTTCTTTGGCATATAACACCATCCTTTATAGGCCTAAATGATCCTCAATAGTGAGAGAATTAGTTGAAATTTTTTTAGCTACTCTATGAGTTAATAAAGATCACAAATTTTATTATGGTGAAATGTGTTTTATGTAAACTAGAAATTCCAAGGATGATATGTTGAGATTTTATCATTTTCAAAGAGAATAATAAGGAATTTTAATGGAAGGAATTTAGGCATTCTTTAGAGGGTATTTCTATTCAGAATCTATGGTTTTGGATAAGTCTACAAAATTTCCCAACATTCACCATGGTGATTAGACCATAACACAATATACCAATCACTTTCATGGACTCAATTAGTTTCCACATGAGGTTCATTTAAATGAAAAATCAAAGGCCCAGAGATTTGAGATTCATCTTTGAGATGATATCTAATCTTAGGTATTCATGTTAAATTTTACCTCATATGCTGATACTATATATAGATGTTTTATGGAGGAACATGACTTGGTAGGAAAGTTAGGGTTGACGGTATATCGTCATACTCCCAATGGAAATTATGGTAGTCCATCAAAGTTTATGAAAAAGAAGGATGAGTCTCATAGTAGTGTTTCTAAATAGTAGACTTATTCTAAATATTTATTAATGTAAGGAAAGGTTTCATTGACATATTTCTAGTGTGTAAATTTTAGGTACACAAAATATACATTCATGGAAGCATAAAATATTTTTAGCATGTGCTGATATTCATGACACCTGTAGAGGTTCTTCCATTTCTTATAGTTCTACGTAAGGGAATGGGAACTTTAGTATCAAGGGTATCTACAGAGCATTCATATGCCACAAGAAAAAGGGGTTCTAGATATAGTCATCAGGAATGAAGCTTCCACATGAATATGATGAGTCTCCAGTAGAATATGATGCAGGTAATCTGATAGCGATAGGTACCATTACCATTACTTCATCTTTAGTGTCTACTTTATTTGATATTGATTCCTCTAATTTTTTCATGTCTACCCATATTGTGGACTTATTAAACATTCATATAGACCTCATGCCTTTTATAATCGAGATAGGTACACCTCTTGGGATGAAGAGAGGGAATGGTCTTTAATGAACCTCTTGTTCTTTCCCTTTATCCAAAATGATGCTCATCTCATACTTTTTGGTTCTTGATATGAAACCTATAGACATCATTGTCATGATGGATTAGAATATTTATCATAAATACTATATGGATATTTATATTTATAGGGTCTCCTTTATTACCCCTGATGGTGAGTGGTACGTTTTCTTAGGAGAATGGGACTTGAGGTTGAGACAAGGTGGACCACCTCTTCTAAAGGTAGGTAGAAATATTTCCTTGCTTTTTCTAACTTGAGTAGGATTATTTTTTTTGTCATTTACCTCCAGCAGCAGATGAGTTTCTAGTTGTTTGTCTATCAGAATTATCTAGTTTTCCAATTTTGTGGGAGGTATATTTTTATATTTATTTGGTTCAAGATACCCATACTATATCTATTCCATATTACCTCATAGAACCAACTGAACTAGAGGAATTAAAGAATCATTTGGATGAATTAATGTCTAAAGGATAAATTTGGATTAATGTGTTTTTTCTAGGAAGTACAAGTGCTTTTTTCTAAGAAGTATGATGGGACCCTTCACTTTTTTATTGACTACTAAAAGCTCAATATGGTATCATATAAGAATAGGAACCCATTTAAATGTATTTATGATTTGATTGATTTATTGAAAATTACAAAGGGTTTATAAAATATAAACCTTCATTATGGTTATCAACAACATATAATCAACTAGTCTGATAGCCCTATGTCCACTTTCATGTGTAGGTATAGAATTTTTTAGTACCTTATTATGAATTTTGGTCTGAACAATTCTCATACTATGTTTATGGAATTGATGAATAGGATTTTTCATTAGTTCCTTTATTATTTCATTGTTTAATATGTGTAAGACATCTTGGTTTACTATAAAATTGTGGTGGAACATGTGCATCACTTTAGAGTAGTTTTTAACATATAGATAAATCACTAAATTTATGCCAAACTATATAAATTCCACTTCTAGGATTAGGGTGAAAAGTTATTGGGACATTGTTTTTCTAAATAGGGTACCATAGTTGATCCTAATAAGGTGAAATATGTCATGTCATGGGAGAGACTAGGTAATGTATTTGAGATTTACATATTATTGTGATTGTTGGGGAATTATCTTTATTTTTTAAAGGATTTATCAAATTTAGATTCTCCATTGACTAATATTACTAAAATTAGAATAAATGTTTTATAATACATGTGATGTAAGGATTCCTTTGATGATTTGAATCCCAAATTAACTTTATCTCCAATGTGGAATCTTATAGAGGTATTTCATGGCTATGTAGTCTTCTATGATTCATCAGGTTCATGTTTGGGATGATTTCTCATGTAGGGTGATCACATGGTGTCTTATAATTCTTTTAATCTTTAGAATCATAATAGGAACTATCCCACACATGCTCTCAAACTCTTAGTAGTGATTCATGATGCTAAGAGTTGGCATAATTACCTTTTCAAAGATATTTTTTCTCTCTGTTCTGATTATAAGATCATGAGTTATATATTCTGTAAAAATATCTAAATCTATATCAGAGATTATGGTTGGAGTACCTGAAATAATTTTATTTTAAAATTTCCTATAGCTCTGGAAAGGATAATGTCATTACTAATGCTTTAAGAAGGAAACATAAATTCTAGTAATTTAATTACTCTTCTAATTAGTGAAATATGATGGATCTCCTTGTTAATATTCATTTCATAGTTTGATAGGATGACACTAGGATTTCTTTGGTGTGTGTTAAGTTGAAATCATCACTCCTTGAGATGATTCTATAGGATCGACATCTTGATGATGATATATAAGACATTAGTGATTCTTTATAATATAGTGAAACTAGAAATGAATTATCTCTTCTTATTGGAGCCCTTGGATTCTCAAACCCGCTCTAATCTTGAATTCTTCCACACCTATCCATGTTGGATCTAGGGTGGGGTAACAAACTTATTTTGGGATTTTTCATTCAATATTAAATGTTTTTTCTAGGTGATCTCATGTCATGTTTCTCTTATTTGGATACTATTTTAAGTCTCATAGATGCCCAAAACCCTTGTACACTCCAATATATGTTATGGCCTCATGTTCCTCTACTCCTATACTAGATGGATCTGGAGTGGTGGTAACAAAGAGGTTTTGGAATGTTTTATTTTTTGACCAATGATGTTCCATGCATGACAGGAATTGGTTTCTCATATGAAGTTGATATGGTTCTCTTCCTCTTCATCATTGTCAACTTTCATTGGTGGAATCAATATAAAAAAATTGATATGTTCTCGGTTTTATGGATTTCTTTTGGTTTTCTCCCTTAAGTTAGTGGTGATGGTTTTTTTATTTCAACGTGTTATCGATAAGTTCGACACATTTTTGTGAGGGTTTTGATTTGTGTCTCTTATTTTGGTATTTTTCATTTTGGGTTATGTTGGAGGTCATCATTTTTGTTCATGATGGTGTTGTTTCGATGATTGTTATGCCTTGATGTAGTGATCTCACTCTACAATGGTGGTTTGAAGTTGTGGTGGAAGATGGTTGATATTTCACATCAGTGTTGTGGTTCCATTGATGGTGAGGATGTCTGTCTAGTAGTGCGGCTCAAGGAGGATCACCACTTGAGATATCATCACTTGTGGGGTTTTTATGTTGACGGGTGTATAATTTTGAATTTCAAAATTTTTTGTGGTTGGAATTTGGAAATTTTACCCCTCTCTTGCTTTTGAATCTTGAAATTTTAGGTGGTTTTATTTTTATCTGTTGAATATTAGGTTACCACTTAACCATAAATTGTCATTTTGAAATAAAAAAATATATATTTTGAGGTAATCTATCTATGAAATATTTCATTATATTAGATGGTGTTCCATTTTCCATTATTTTTTATAGGGATCCTCGGTTCACTTCTCATTTTTGAAGAGGCCTCTAAGAGATGATGGGATCCCATGTAAATTTGATCATGCTTTACCATCCTTAGATAGATGGTCAGATGTAATGAGAAATAAAATTTTTTGAGGAAATGCTTTCATCTTTTGTCATTTACATTGTAGGAGTTTTGAATTGCCTCTTGAGGATGGTTGAGTTTTACTATAATAATAATTACTAGTCATCCATTAAAATTTAACCCTTTGAGGACATATAATTCCACCATTGTAAATCTCTCCATTGTTGGTTAGATATTAGTGAAACATCCATGGTTGTAACTAGTTTGGTCGAGAAGATGATAGTCAATATTTATCTAATTAATTAGATAATGGTAATTCCATGAAGAAAGTATAAATTCTATATTGGTCATCATTGGTTCCCTTTGGAGTTCTCAGTTGTTGACCTAGTGATTTTGAGAATTTTAGTGATCACTGGATTGGGAAAAGGGGGAATTTAGCACTGAGATATGGGGGAATATTGGAGTTAATTGGTAAGATTGGTAAGTTATATTAACATTTGAAATTTTCATATTATATTACAACAATTCATGATGTCTTTAACATATCATATGTTATAAATTATCCTTTTAACCCATCTCATCTCTTGATCTAGGAGGAACTTGATGTGTAACATGATTTGTCCTTGACTGGGTATCTAGTTAGTATTTTTTATTCTCAAATAAAGTTTTTTCATGGAATGTATATACCCTTGGTTTGGGTACTATAAAAATATTGATATTATTCTCAGAAGATGTGGGAGAGTAAGGCACTAATGGGTGATAAATGGAATAATCTATTTGGGTTAGAGTATTTTTAAAAATATTACCAGGGGAATAAATGGTTAAATGTTAGGAGAATTAGGACATATTAACACACACATTTTGGTACTCATATTTCATTTTTTATCATATCTTGTTTGGATATTGTATTGGGTTATTTATTTAGTTTTTATAGATTTTTTGACCTATTAATAGTTAGTGTATGGTTAGAGAAAACATTGTGGGTCTACCAAGGAATCTATGTGTTGTGAGTTAGTGTTCTAGAGGAGGGTTCATGGTTTGAACATGGTTTGTGTAAACCATACAAATCATCCTAGAAAAATGTACAACTTTAGTAAGTGGGGTTTTTCATGGTTGGCCCATATTTTTATCAAACTATGTGGTTAATGTATGTAGCTCTTCTATTATCACATAAAGTGGTGCATAGTTTGACACAAATGTGAGGCCAAACTATGCGACATGAAATTATTTCTCCAATTTTATTAATTTAAGTCCCAAAACCCTTTATTTTTACAATAAAATTCTACTATTAAAAATCAATTTTATATTTTTTTCCTTGAAGACTATCTACAGGATAATATATCACTCTTAAACTTGGTTCTTCATGGATCGAAGTTCTGGATGATGAGTTGGATCCCTTCTAATAAGTGTAATCTCAATTTCTTCATGTATTATACTCTCTTCATCACTTTCCATCATTGGGAGTATGGGATCGTCATTTCATTTAAATATTTAGATATTGACTTGATTAATTTTATTTCTAGTATTCTCCCTTGACCATTCTATTAATAAACACTCCAATAGAGGACCTCATCTTGGTTGATTGTTTATGTTGACAGTGGAAAGTGGTTTCGTAAAGAAATATCTATTAATTGAAACCTTTAATGATTTCTTATTTTGAACTATATTTTTAATTTATATACAAATAATGATTTGAGTTTATGGACAAGTGTTTTATAAATGGAATAGAGTGTCTATTTTTTACATTTAAGATATGGAATTTCAAATGAAGTTTCAATTTCCACAAAAAATCTTCAGATGAAAGAATGATTTAATGGAATATTTCGATTTTTTCTGGATAAATGATGGAATTAAATTATTTACGAATTTTAAATGAAACATGATTTTTTTAAATACATTTTTTTATGAAAACCCCACTTTATATTGGTTTTTGAAATGAGAATTCGTATTTTTTAAACTTTAACTTAGGGATGATAAAATGATTTATTTTTTAAAGTGATTTGATATTGATTAAAATTATTTATTGCTCCCCGTATTATTTATCTCCTTAAAATACATGGGATCCAAGGTAGTTAGGTAAGGATAACAAAATCTAGAAATTGTTTACCTATACTAAGAAATTTATTGATGATTACAATGATACTAAAATTCATTAGATGAAGGAGTTCATTCTTTGAAATTTTCTCCTATCTACCTTAGGCCTGGGGCCTAGGAATGTGTGTACACTCTAATTCATACTTATCTAAGATGTGTGAGAATCCTTATATAAACCTATCCTAGGGTCTCATCACCATGATGATATGATTGAAAACGAGTTCTTGATAAATTAATTAAACATACTTATGATATGAATGTTTTTACACATCTCCATTTTGATATAAATTTTTATTCATACTTTTTTGATGAAAATGTACTTTTGAACCTATTTAAATCTATCCATTGTGATGATTTATAAATAAATATGTATATTGAATTGTTAAATGATTAAAATTTCTTGTTTTACTAAGGATCATTCATATATGGTTTACATGATATGGATTTATTATGATTTGTTGTGTGTTATCCTATTGGGTTATTATTGCTCACATCGAACCTTTTCCATCAGTTGTTTGTAGATTTTTTTATAGTAGGTCTAGAAAAAGGAAATGTTCCACTTATTGGTGATAGATGTTCTTTATTAGTGGGGCCTTTGAAATTTATAGTGATCAATAGATTGTATGATATACTTCTAACATAGAGGTCTTGTGTTGTTGTCTAGATGGATACATTTGATAAATTAGGTTAAAGAAATATTTTTGGAACTTGTATCTATCTACTTATAGTACTTTTATCTTATGGATTGTATAGAGTACCAACATTTTATTTTTTTTCTTATCAACTAATTAATTTAAATATTTTTATTTATAGTTAAATTATTCACTTTTAATTGTATTTGATACATAGCCTCTAGTATCCATCCCTTGGGGATCTGGTGTCGGCGTGGCTTGCGGGTTGATCTAGCACGGTGTGGTCTCTAGAACCTTCTGGATCAGTTTGGAGTTGGTGTGTTCACGGATGAACAGTGTCAGTGAGTCTTGTGGTTAGTTCTATCACAGCACGAACGATCTGGTGTCAGCATGGCCTGCGGACAGGGTGGGGTGTGGTATCTGGCTCCTTCTGGTTCAGATCGGAATCGATGTGGCTCGCAGATCCATGGCGTGGCTTCATCTTCCAGTTTTACCAGTGTCGGATCAGATTGCGGTCAGATCAGGTATGGTTTGGAGGTCGTTGTATACTTGGAGCAACTCGGAGAGGGAAGGTTTTCATGTGTCTCTGGTTGGTTTTGTGGAGGCGTCACTGCTCGAGGCTATACCGAGGCTAACTCTGGAGTATGGTGAGTCATCAGGAAGGATTTGTTCTTCATGTTTCTGTCTTCTTCATTATAATATTTTGGACGTGTTCTTCATGAAGGTTTTCGGTAGACCGTCTCACGTTGTAGTAGAGTGGGGAGTTTTCTCGTCAGCGGGTTTGTGGTTTTGGTATGGTGTCGATAGTCGCACTGGTGGGCATTCTAGGAGGCTGGTTCTGAGGTTTGTTCAAGTTTTTTTGATGTTCATTATTCCTGGTTCGTGGTTTCCTCGACCTTTTATTTCATGATTTCATCTCTTTCTATGAATGTTTGATAGGTTGAATTCTTGAGTTGACTGATTTGGTGTGTTGAATGGGTTGTTTGGTTGGTCTTAATCCTTTGATGCATGATGTTTTGAATTTTGTAAGTCATGAAGTCATGTATGGTTTACCACTTTTCCCTCAAAAAGTGTTTTATGGTTTCTAAATTTTTTCTCAAAATTGTTTGGATAATAAAAATTTTAATTTTCAGTCATTGAACATTGGGTATATAAAAGGATTAAAAGCTAGTCTTACTGTCTTTACAAAAACCAAGTTAGTTGAAACATGATAAGATAATTCCCAAATAATACTTTAAATAAATATATAAAAAATTAATCTCTTATACTTTGATAATAATGATAAATTATTAACATAAATCATTTAATAAATAGGTAAACCATAAAAATATTTAGAATATATTTTTTTCCAAAATAAATTGTATCACAAAAAGTTCATATAACGTAGTGAAATTCACAAAAATAATAAGGATAAACTTTATATACTAACCTAAAATATTATACTTAGCTTGATCATAAATATATACAAAAATATTACCTTGTAACAAAAATAACTTTTCAACCATTATGGTGAACATAAATTCAAATATTCTATAATTAACTTAGTGGATTATCCTTCCTAAAATCTAGTAAAATGTTCCAATCACCTTAATTTAAAATCAATTATTACCTTATAAAGTGAATTTTATACATTGAAAATATGATCAACCTTAAATATATAAACTCATGAGAGATTCATAACTCTTAAGTTAACCTTGCATGAAATAATCATAATCTCCAATGTTATAAAATCCCAACTCTAAAACCATATACAACAGACCTGAACTTGTACTCTCATATCTGCTATTAAAAACATAATCTTTATATTTTAGGACTGGATACAAAAAACATGTCCCAAATTTAACCATCCATAAAATACAACATCATCATAAAATATTTGATCACTTACATACCCAAGGACATTTTAGGTTTTTTTTAGTGAATTAGGAAAAAAGATTACATAACATTACCCATGTATTTAAGGGAATTTTTTTTCACTATACCCACCTTTTCTATTTCCATTTCAAGTTATCATCATCACCCATATAAAACCATTATATATATATCTCTTATATAACATCCATATTTATATGCTAGGGAAGAGATATAAGAAAGGTGAGGTCAAATGATTAGTACAGGTAAATATTAGAATTAAAATTGAATATTTTCAGTCGGAAAAATATGACAATAATTTTATGAAAAAATATTTCAATTCCATACTCATTATGTAAAATAATTCATACCCATAAAAACTTAGTCTGTAACAACTCAATATTTTAAGACATATTTCTATTTAAATAAAATTTCATTGATAAATTTATTTATACACAACATATTATAAATGAACCATGACAAGATATTGAGTTATTATCATGTGTAAATTATATAATTTTTTAAATCTTTATTTAAACATTAATAAATGTTTAATTTTTTGTATTTTTCTAAAAAAATATTTTCCAGTGAATAGTGAAACATACAGATTTTTGTAAATATGTCATTTATTTTCATTAAATAAAGTGATTTAAAATATTATGTTCTCTTTTTTATTTGGTATTAAAGTGATATAGGTTCTGTTTTATTTACATTAGGATCATAATTTTAAATAATATCATTATATGTATATTTTTATGTATAAAACACATTTTTCTGGAAAAACAATTTCGATGCATTTTTTGAGTTTATTTTTAAATTAATTTCTAAATCTTATTGTGAATGATTTTTATAATATTGATTCAATATTTGAAATCAGGATGATCAGATTTAATAAATTATACACTTTTATATTTATACAGTATGAATAGAAATTGTGGTAAAAATTATCATCTCAGTAAAGCGTAATATGGTAATTATGGTTAAAAATAATTTGATAAGGAATTAGAAATGTATCCAAACTTTTATTTATTTGAATGAGAATATATCATCCATAATCATCCAAACCTCAAAACTATTTCCTTTAATACAATTCATCCTTCATTGTGACCCTTTTAAAATTTAAGTAAATGGTAAAGTCAAAAATGCCACTCGCTTGCTTTTAATATCTATTATATTTTTTGACAGAAATAAAAACTGCATATTCTCATTTATAAATTGTTGTTTAAAATATTAATGAACTTATTTTTTCAAGGTAATTTATTTTATATTTTCATTTTTTGAAATAATTTTGTTAAATATTTATGCAATTTCTACACAGTGTTTGTGCAAGTAGTAGAAAAAAAAGTAAATATATAGTTTGAAAAATAAAATTAATGATATTTTATAATAAATTATATTTTATTAAATAATTTAAAATTAATGAAAAAATATATTCAACCATTTTAATTGGTTATGGTCTATAACATCAACCCTGATACATTTTTGGGCCTTTTCACTTATTTACATTCACATTCTTGACCTTTAAATAGTAGAAAACTTTGATATTCTGGTAATTGTCAAAAGGGTTAAATAGTGGTTAAAACTAAAAGATAAAGAAGAAAGGATAAAAAATACTTGTCGAAATTTTTTTTTATAAGATTAATTAAACATATCATAAAATTTATATTATAATTATATCAATTTTTATACATTTGGATATGAAAAATAATTTAAATAAATGCCATGCTTTAAGAAATTCCAAATATGTCCCTCTCGTCACTTAAAAAAGGACATACCTTCTCTCCTTTCATTACAAAACATTGATAAACATAGATATAAAACCCCCAAAACATTTATATTTTCTATATCCTTATCCAAATTCAATAGTTTTTTCACTTCCAAAAAGACCTACCCTAAGTCCCGTAAGACGATATATAGAGAAAGTTTACCAAAGAAGATATAATCGTCTTTAGAAACTCTTTCATGTTTGTTTTTTCTTATAATTCATATAAATATATTTTATCCGTCATAAAATAATAAATATACCATCATAAATATATCAATATATTATTATTATTATGTGACAAACAAGTTTAATCTCTTTTATATCCTATGAAAAGTGAAAACACCACCCACGCGTATATACAGTTTACCGTCTCCATGTAGTGGTGTAATTATTTTTTCATCACCACATATCTTGAATGATTTTAAATATATAAATAATAAATATATAAGATATTTTGAAATTTTTTATTCTTGTAAAATAATTATAAAATATCAACCTTATTTCCTTTTAATCTGTTGGAAAATATAACATCGCTCATCTGTACATGTGGACTACCACCTCCATGAAACGATGTGATACTTTTTCCATTTACACTTTACATTGATGGTAATAATTTTATATTTATTGAATATATATGATATATAGGATAGAATAATGATTATATATTTTCTAATTATTATTTACCTTTATTTCATTCTATTCTTTGAAAAGTGAAAACAATGCCCATCCGTTCATATGACCCACCGTCTCCATAAACAGTGTAATTCATTTTTCTGTCTCTACCTTTTATGGATGACAATATATATATATAAGTGTAATATATATTTTATTTATATTTATAATAACATTATTAATGTTATGGAACCATGTGAAATATACAAGGACTAAAACCACTGAATCAAAACAAACATTAAAAATAGAGCAGATAACACCCAAAATAATGATAATAATAAAAATATTATTAACAAAAGGGTGATAAAATGTTACAAATGGATAATAAATGATATTATATATATGTATATGTTTTACATATTTAATTATAATAAATATAAATTTATATTAAAAGAGTTTAAAATCACTTTTGAGGAAAGTGGAACTTGAGGTAAGGAATTTTGTCTCAATGTCCACTCTATTGAGTAATATTTTGGACTATGAACCTATTTAATTTTATGGGGTTTATATAACTCCCCTATTATGTATTTAACAAGAATATATATTTATTAATTACCATTAACTATTCAATAAAAGTTATTTAATTTTTTAAAATTTAAAATATTACAAATAGGTATGAATTTATTTTACAATTTCTTTTTCTTTTAGGATTAATTATATTTTTATTAAAGGAATACTAAACTATTAAATTCATAAACCAAAAATATTTTCTTATCCTATAGATATATAAATATTTTCCATGCTCTCTTCCAACATTTCATCTCATTGGAACTTAAATCATGAAAATAAATATTTAAAATAAAAATTGATCTTACTTTTCTTTTTAATCAATCATATTTTTCTTCCATGTCCATATTTTTTAAAATTATTTTACCAAAGTCATATTTTTTTACTAAAATTATTTATAAAGTAAATTTTATATTATTATTGAATTCTTAAAATTTTTTAGGGAATATTACTATTGTTTTTTGAAAGTGATGTTTTTAACATTCCTTTTAGAAAGTAAAAAAAGGAATGATTCTTTTTAACATATATAGTGTTAAAGTATTTTCTATCCTCCATAACCATTTTATACTCTTTATATTCTTCTATTTTTTTTACAATGGAAGATATTTATGAAAAATTATTTTATCTTTTTTGCTTCCAATTCATTTAAATATTTAAAATACTTTATTTTATTACCAAATCTACTTTTCAAATGAATTGATGGTCAACTCTTATATCTTGGTTAATTTTGTGTCCCTTAAATTTATCTTGATATTTTAACTTGATTGTGATCATATTTCATTATAAATTGAAATTATTTTAAATATACATATTCTTTGTGTGATATACGTACTTATTTTTTAAACTGTATACCATTTCTACTTAAAGTGTTTTATCATGAAATTTATTTTATTGACTATGGAAATTTTTATATTATATATTATTTACTGAATTTAAATATTTATTGATAAATAATATTTTTTATTAATTAAATTCATCATTTAATATATGAGGAATGCATTGTACATGTAGTGATGAGTGGGACCCATAATTATATAGACCCTTGATGTGTTGACTAGTCTCAAAAGACAAACTAGTTATCCAAACATATTAAATGGTTTTTTGGTGCATACCTACCCATCGATTAAACTATATTTAAAAAATGAATTTATAGTAAAGATATCATGATTTATGAGGTCATGAAATCCAATATTATGCATTTAATTCATTGATGATTATATTATTCTAATCCATTGGATTTCTACATCTATATTATATAAGTGTTAATTTTTTACTCAAGTTAATTATTAAATGGAATTTTATTTCCAATATTTACCTAGCCATATTGATTATGTCTTATTTACTCATGATATATCTCATTGTAAATAACCCTTATTATTTATCTGATCTCACCCTTTATTTTGTTTCTTTACCCTGGGTATGAAAAAGGATATGATGAATAATATCAAGGACATAAGAATATTTCTTATGCTATGAATTTTATATGTCCAATGTAATATGTGAATAATTATGCATCTAGTTCTTTAGGACTGCTAAACTAATTGATCCTACTCAGTCAGATCCCTTCTATATTGTACCAATATAATAAAGTAAACACCATCTCTAGGATACTAATATTTCAACTTCTACATTTTCTCTCAGATGAAGTTTAGTGGGAGCCTTGGGAAATAAATTTTAAATAAACTTAGATATCATGATAATTATGATAATCCTTTATAATATTTGAAAACTTTTACTATAAGAGGGATTTTAATTTTATGAATCAATATTCAAGATTATTATTATATAGCTTAGTGTGCGCCATTTTTTTAGTGATTGGACCTAATGGAAGAAAGGGAATAAACACCCATAGAATATGTAGGGATTTCCCTACTAACTAAGAAAATATTGCTAGTGTAGGAACTGATCAAATTGTGTCCTTTTTAATGAAACAGACTAAGGATATAATAAATAATCATTTCCATATATAACAACCAATTGTTCCACCACATGATTTACCTATGTTGAATCACTTCAAGTGAAAAAAATCCTTTATCTTTTATGAGAAAAACAAATCCATTTGTAGATGAAGAATGTATTAAGTCCTTCAAAAATATTTTCATGGTTTTATTAAATAATGAAAGTGAAATGTTTATTCTAGTAGTATATTTTTTAAATGAGGCTTCAATAAATAGTGTCCATTGATCAAAAACACTAAATAGGTTGAAGAGATAGAAGTTATGGAATAGATAAATTTTAAAGTGATATTATTTAATAAATTATTCCCAAGAATAGTAAGATGAAATGGAGAGGAATTTTCTCATGTTAAGGAAGAAAGAAGAATAGTGTATATAAGAGTATGAGGATAACTTTATAATATTAGCTAGGAATTTTTTTAATACATATGTAATCCAAAATTCAAAATTGACTGCTTCTTTGTTGGTCTTTAGTGGATAATCTAAGGGGATATAGTTACTCAAATGTTTTCATTATGTGATGAAATAGTGTCAAGTTCCATTAAGATAGAGGAATATTTTTATAGCTTCTATATCATTAATTGAAATCAAGATAAGAATAGGTCATATGATAACCAAGAGAAAGAGAACGTATAAAAAATAATAAGGGAATGAAGAAATTTCAATAATGTAAAAATTATAAAAATAAACATCTTAGAAAATAATATAATGCTATGGTAGTTTATTACAATTGAGGAGATACAGGTCATATGAATAATGACTATAAGGGAAAGAAGGGAACCACTACCATCAAGGGATTCAACTATAAATTCATAGGTTGTTATTAAAACTATTTCCCCAAGAACACAGAGATCATTCTATAGAATAATCCAAATGGATATAGCTAAGTATATGGAATTACTATATACAAAGTTGAAGTTTCAAGTGATAGAGAGAAATTCATACTTATAATTCTATATAAAAGTGAAGATGTTTTATATGATTTTTTTATACCCACTCTATTTTATCTGAATAATTTTCTAAGGGTGTCATATCATCACCTCAATGATTATATGTTGAGTTAGTAGTAAAAAATCATAATGGTAATATGATCGTATCTCAATCCTATATATCCTCTCCAATAGAAGTTTTTGGTAATGTTATTCCTACCAATCTTGTTATTCTTACTCTAGTTTAATTTGATGTAATTATAAGAATGGATTTTCTCTCTTAATATAGATCCTATATCAATTTTCAGGAATGGAAGTTATATTAAATAATCTAAATCAAACTTTGATAGTCTTTTAGTGAATGGATAGACCAAAAATCCAATGGACATTACTTCCATCATATGGGTTTTTCTTCCTAATAATTAGGGATGTATTTCAAATATGGTTGGCGAGAAACTCAACATTTATGATGTTTTTATTGTATGAGATTTTATTTATGTATTTTCATAATAGTTTCCTAATATTCCCCTAAATCATGAAGTTGAGTTTTAAAAAGAACCCAAACATGGTGCTACACCAAAATAAAAAAAAAATACATATATAATTTCCCTGATTGAGTGATAATAATTGAATAAGAAACTCTAGGTGAATCTGGATAAAGAATTTATTTATCCTAGTTCTCTATAATGGGTATCACATGTTATTTTTATTATGAATAAATATAATCCAATTTTTCTATTCATTGATTATCGGTAACTTAACAAGATCACTATTGAGTATAATTATCATCTACCCTATATAAGTTATTTGTTTGGTCAATTAAAAGGAGCTCAATATTTTTCCAACATTGATATTCAATATGGATATCATCAAATAATCCTCAAGAAAGAGGATATACCCAACACGGACTTCCATAAAAGGTATAGCCATTTTAAATTTATTTTAATTCTATTCGGACTTACCAATTCTCCTAATATATTTATGGAATTATTGAATTGAACCTAGGGATTAACTTGATCAATTTTTGGTAATATTTATATATTATATTACTTTTTATTAAAATATAATGGAATAGTATAAATAATATTTTAGAATTATGTTAAATATCATAAGGAAAGAGAGTTTGTATACTAAATTTACAAAGTGTGGATTTTAGATTTATGATGTTTTCCTACAGAGTCATATAATTTTAGGTGAGGGTATATCAACGGATCCTTAAAAGATAAATGTTATTGAGAAATAGACCACACCAACCAAGGAAGCTAATATATGTAGTTTTATTAAGATATATGGATACTATCGATTATTTGTGATATGTTTCTCATGAATATATAATTCACTCACCAAGTTAAATTAGAAGGAGGTTATATTCTTGTGTATATATGAATATGATGATAATTTCAAATAACTAAAGATAAGGTTGGATAGAAAACCTTTTCATACACTACACTATAATGGAAAAAAGATATTGATATATAGTGATACATTGAAGAAGGTACTAGGATGTGGACTTATGAAGAATTACATAGTGATAGCATAGGCCTCTTAAAAATTAAAAATTATTGAGAAGAATTACCTAATGAATGATTTGGAGCTGGAAGATATAATTCTATCATTAAAGAGAAGGTTCCTTTACTTGTATAGTGAGGGTATTGATATATATACTTATCTTAAAATATTTTTGTATATATTTACACATAAATATTTGAATCTATTCCAAATAATATGGTTTTAGTGGATCAAAGGTTATGACTAGTCAATAAATTACAACCTTAGTTTAGAAAACAAGGTTGTTGATTCACTAATTTAAAAAACAATATGCTGGTTTTTCCATGATGAGGATTTAAATATATCCAATATTTATGGATTATAGAAGTTGTATCTCTAAATATAAATGATATGGGAAAAATATTATCTTTCTCAAATGAATGTTTAATTATACATCTATGAGATAATTAAGAATACATAAAATAGATATATGGAATTAAAAAATAAACTGAGGAATTTTACTAAGTTAAATCATGATCATGCTGGAATGATAATGTTCATGAACCATGTTTGTGTTCCATAAATACCATATTGGAAGAATGAGTTATTGTATGATGCTCATAGTTCATCATTATCTATTAATCCTAGAAGTATGAAGATTTATAGAGATTTGAGAGAGTATTTATGATGGGATAACATGAAAAGGGATATTAGAAATTATGTATCTCAATGACTAATGTTTAAATAAGTTAAGGCTAAGAGATAGAAGTTTAAGGGGATTATATAACCATTTCTCATACCAGAATGGCAATTGGAAAAAAATACCAAATATTTTTTCATCAGAATCCCCAAAAAAATACAAATGGCATAATATTATTTGGGTAGTATTCAATTGCCTTATGAAATATGAACATTTTATTACTATTAATGAATATATATCTCTTGATCAGCTTACTTAGTTATACATTAATGAGGTTGTGAGCTTTCATGGATTACCACTCTCAATTATATCTTATCGGGATTTGAGGTTTACCTTGATTTTTTTGAGAAGTATTTAATAGTCTTTGGGTATATAAATAATTTTTAGTATCGCATATCATCCTAAAGATGATGGAAATTCTAAGATGACCACTAAAAAATAGAGAAAATTTTGAGAGCTTTCTCAATGGATTTCAAAGGTGTTTGGATCAACACCTTCCTTTATTAGACTTTTCTTACAACAATAGCTTTCAAATGAGAGTTTATATGTCTCCCTATAAATACCAATATGGAAGGAAGTGAAAACCCTAGTGTGTTATAATGAATATAGATATATAAATCCATTGGGACCTGATCTAGTTGAGGTAGTGGAAAATAATTTTAGTTCTATTCAAAAACACATAAGAGAATCTCAAAATCAAAACAAAACTTATGTTGAAAATTATCAACAAGATATAGTGTTTGAATTTGGTGGAAATATATTATAATCAATATATACTGGTAATAAGGTCATGGAATTTAAAATAAAGGGTGAGATGATCCCAATATATATTATTCCTTATGGAATTCTTGATCGTATTGGGGTGGTAGCTTATTTCTTAGAGCTTCCATCGAATCTATCTCAAGTTCATGATGTGTTCCATGTATCACTCATGATTAAGTACATAAATAATCATTTACATGTAATAAACTCATATTTTATACTATTTTAGCAATAAATACCTTATTTGTAACAACCAGTGGAGATTCTGGGTCATATATAGAAATTGCTACGAAATAAGACCACTCAACATGTCATTTTTTTATGGCAAAACCAAAAATTTATGTATGTTATGTGGTAACATGATGATGTTATGAAGAATAATTATCATCAATTTTTTGAATAATATTGATGTAATTTTTATGGTGAAATTCTTAGGAGGGGGAATAATGTAACAGTCCAAGAGTTTATGATATATTTCTCTTTAAGTAAAATTTCTTTCATAGCTTTCTTTACACACAATTCCAAGCTTAAATAAACCATAAAGAAAAATTGAAATTTTATTATGTAAAAATTATATCATTTTTGAAATAATCATTTCATAATTATCATAGGTTTATTTTTTTTATTTTTTTAAAAAGATTTATTTTTCAATGAATAGTGAAAAATATGATTTTTTGTAAAATTGTCATTTTTTTCATTAAATTAAGTAATTTAAAAAGTTAAATTATATTTTTATTTGGTATTGATGTTATATAATATCCATTTTACTTACGTTTTATCATAATTTTATATAATTATTATACATGTTTATTTTTAGGATGAAATGAATTTTTCTTGGAAATTGTTCTCATCGCATTTTTTTAGTTTATTATTAAATTAATTTTTTAGAATTATTGGAATTTAATTTCATAAAATGGATTTCATATTTTTAATCATGATTTTAAAAATTATTAAATACCCCCTTTTACCTTTAGACATTATGAATAGTAATTTTAATAAAATTTATCACCTCGGTAAAAGGTAAATCAGGTCATTAAATTTAAAAATAATATAATAACACACTAAAAATATATCCAACACTTTATTTTTTTAATTATATTTTTATATGTTTTATTTAATCATCAAAACCTCCAAAATACGACTTTTTCCATTTATCATTTATTTTTACCTTTATAATATTTAAGTAAAGGATAAAGTAAAAAATGTCACTCTCTTTCTTTTAATATCTATAATATTTTTTTATTGGGATGAAAATAAATTATATTCATTTATAAATTTTTGTTTTAAATATTAATTAATATTTTTATCATGTTAATTAATTTTAAATTTTTTTTGATTGAAATAATTACCTTAAATTCTTATGAAACACTAACACAGTGCTTGTGCAAGCCGTAGAAAACCTATTAAATGATTTTAAAAACTATAAAAGTAATATAAATATTGAGAAAGTTTTAGTGTCTAAAAAATTTTATAAATAATTATAATGTATTATGGACGTTTTAAATTTTTATATTCTAATTCATTTTACTTCATATTTCTTGGAAGGTATAATTAAATGAATAGTTCCAAAAATTTCATTAATGAAATTTTATAATGAGACAAATTTTATTAAATGATTTAAAAATCATAAAAAATAATAGTAATAAAAGTGAATGGTAAATGGTTTAAAATATATACCATGGTCTATTAATGGGTTTTTTCTTATTATAATAACAATAATGAAACTATAAATGTAGAAAACATTGATATTAATGTAATTGTAAAAAGGGTTCGCTTAGGGTTAAAACTATACAATAAGGGTAAAAACATAACCAACACTTATAAAAATTTATTTTAAAATAGTATTTAAAAAAAATCATATTTTATTTGAATTATATTGATTTTATGGTATTTTTACAGGAAAAATAATTTATATTAATTGAATACTTTAATAAATTACATGAATTATCCTCCCCTAACTTATAAAAGGACACCACCTATTTCTTTTGATTACACCAATTTGATCAAACTTGAATGACAAAAACCTAATATTTATCTTCTCTACATACATATACAAGTTATAGATGATATTTTCTTCCAAAAAAACTATCCCCAAGCCCCTTAAGAGGATATCTAAAGAAAATATACTAAAAAAGAGGTGATCGTCGTTACCAACTCTTTCATGTTTTTTTCATATTATAGTGCTTATAAATATATTATATCCTACTAAAATAATAAATTAATTACAATAAATACAATAAAATTTTATTATTATTATTGTACAACCATAATCCATCTCACTTATATCCTATAAAAAGTTAAAACATCACTCATGTGTACGTACGACTTACCATCTCCACATAACAGTGTAATTTATTTTTCATCACCAATTTCCATTGATGGTTATAAATATGGAACTATTTGATATATAATAAATATATGATGTAATTATTATTAATAAATCATAATATCATATCTACCTTCTTACCTTCCAATTTATTGTAAAATGATAATGTCTCTCATGCGTACATATGGACCACCACCACCACAAATCGAAGTCATACATTTTAATTTATAATTAACATGGATGGTAATAAGGATATATGTAATGAATATATATGATATATATGATATAATAATTATTTTTAAAGGTTAATTATTATTTACCATTCTTTCATTCCCTCAAAAAAAAGTGAAAACAACATCCACGCGTACGAACGACCTATAGTCTCCATGATAAATGTAATTAATTTTTATCTATATAACTATTATGGATGACAATAAATATAAATAATATATATATATATATATGATATATATATATCATGAATAAAATTATATATATTATGTAAAAATAAGCAATATTCAAGAACCAAAACCACAGAATAAAATCATACATGAAAACGTATTAGTTAACACTCGAAATAATGATAATAAAAAAATATTTTTTAATAAAGAGGTGATAAAATTTTATAAATAGATAATATGTGATATTATAAATATTTTTGTTATTTTATATTGTATTTATAATAAATATAAATTTATTATGCAGGAGTTTGAAATCAATCATGAGTAAAGTCTAACTTGAGGTAAAGGATTTCATCTCAATTTACACTAAATTGATACATACTTAGTATTAGGAAACTATTTCATTTTATGAGGTGTATATACTTCTTCATTTATGTATTTAACATGAATATATATTTATTAATGACAATTAATTATTAAATTCAATTAATCCTTTCATGGGGATACAATTTAAAATATTCCAAAGAGGTAAGAATTTATTCTAAAACCTTATTTTTTTGGGATTATATATATTTTCATTGAAGGAATATTATAATTTTTCTTTTATAAACTCAATATATTTTATTGTCATATATTAATTTATTTATTTTATATATTTATTAAAACGCTTACTTTATTTTTAATCTGAATGAATCAAATAAATATTTAACATAAAATTTGATCTTATTTCTCTTTTTAATCGGGTAATTTTTTCTTTAATGTCCATATTTTTTAAAATTGATTTGAAAAATTATTTTTTATTCCCTCAAATGATTTATTAAGAAAATTGTATATTATCCTTGGAATTTAAAAGCTATTAAAGGAATATTTATCTTGTTTTTATAATGTTTTATGTTCAACATTATTTACAAAATTTTAAAAGGAAAGTTCTTCTAATGTATACGACATTAACAGATTTTCTTGCCACCAAGACCATTTTATTATATCTAGACTATTTGAAAGTTTTCAATAATTTTATCAATAAAACACTTTATTTAAACTTATTTTAAATTTCTCACTTTTAATTTCATCTATTCTATAAAATTCATTATTTTTTTAAAAAATATACTTTCTAATTAATTTACAGATATCCCTTATCTCTTGATCAGTTTTATGGTAATTAAATTTCTATTTAAACATTAATTATCTTGTTATGATATTTAATTGGACATTAAATTTATATTAAATACCTATATTTTTTGTATCATGGATATATTTTTCAAAACCCATGATGGAATGTCATCCAACCTGACACCCGACCTGATTCATGGCATGACATGACAGGCGTTACAGAACCCCAATGACTGGAAACTAGTGCCTAGGTATCAAAAATATAATTTTGAAATGATTTAACCCATCTATATAGTCAAAAAACAACCCAAAATAGTAAACACAATAAATGAAAATCATATCCAAATGAGGTATAATAATATTCAATTCCGAGTTTTATAACATTAAACAAAACTAAAAGAATCCAAACATAGTGGGAATAATAAAAATATCCCAAAAAACTCCATGTGACAAGGGATTCATTTCCCTCAAGTCGCCACTAACAAAAATTAAAAATAGTGGTGTACTAGCAACCAAATCTATCATCACCATCGTGACACATCATGCCTTTACCAAGGTTATACAAAACAAATTCCATATACCAGAAAAGGTGTATGTAGTGTGTGATCCAAATCCTAGTAGAATGCCACCAAAAATAGAAGATTACATTTTATAATATTATAATAAAAATTTTCATGAACTTTTTTATAAGAACATTTGAAGATTTTTAAGAAAACATTTTAATGAAAACTTCATCAAGAAATAATTTTCAATGAAAATCATTTTTCACAGATAATATTTCTTGAAATGAAAGAATACAAAAGGTCTAACATATGATGATAGCAATCACCATACCAAATAGAATCATTTCACAAGATATAACCACGGTAAATTACTAATAAGTAACTTGTATAAGTAGACACTATGAACAGCTTACCTCTGTGAACCAAATCGTCCAACTCAAAAACCAGTAGTTTTCTTATGCATGAGCCACTAGAGAGTATATCATCCAATGTTCTAGTAGTCCAACAAAGTTCTCATGAAAGTACCACTAGAGAGGATCTCGTACAAAATTATAGTGTTTTACTATCATATCACTTGTTTAGTTGGTGTTGCAATCATCAATATTGCAAGAAGAATTTGGGCCTTGGCGACGTTTGAATCAAATAGCGTACTAGTTCTAGTTCACCCACCTAGGAACCCAGGATTCCCTTTATTCTTAAATTCCATTTTTCATATAAAAAATAATAATAATTTTATATACACATTTCAACCATCGTAATAAAATTAGAAAATCACCATTTTTCATTTCACACACACAATAAAACCATTTAAAAATACATTTCTCACCACATTCACAATTTATAAAATCCCCTTAAAAAACTATAAGTAGTATACATGTGAAAAGAAATCATTTTCAATGGGTAAATCAAATTTCAAATTCATATTCACATCAAATCCATTTTTATAACATGATTCACAATTCAAGACACACTTAAGGTGCACAATAAAGAATCTAATATTCAAAAAACCCATTTTTCTTAAAAAATCAAATATCATCACATTTGAACCTTAAAATATCATTAAACACATAGTTCAAACATTTCAAAAAATAAATAAAACATATTCAAGAAACTCTAAAAAAAATAACACATGAAACATAACCACTTTCCTTTAAAAACCCATTTTCATCATGTATGCATCACAAACCATTTAAAAAAAATCCCACCATGCACATAATCCATAGAAAATATTTAAGTACTCAACCAAGAATATAAAAATTATTTAATAATTTAAAATCATGGAAGAACCTATCTCACACTTGGAAACTTCTAGAAATTAGTGTGAAACCACAACTACATCAGCATAAGACCCTATAAAGGAAATATTGAAAAACAACCATCAAGATCCCATCAAAAAACAAAATAAAAAACCCTAAATAAGTCAAAAAAATCTTCTAGAAAATAGGAACTCAATAAGTGAGAATATTAACTTTAGAAAGAGGGAGAAATGATGAGAAAATGGGCTTACCTGATGTTTTCTTTATGAATCAAGGTCAAAACCACTCAAGAATTGAGGCTCAATATGTCTAAGAAAGCGTAGTGGAGGCTATAATGGTAGAAAATACTCCATGAGGAATAATGGATTTGATTTAGGGATAAAACTGAAGAGGGTTGAAAGGTATGTTTTAACTTTTTAATGTCTTTCACAAGTCACATGGCTAGCCCGCACGATTTTCCAAACATTGTGGCAACCATATTCCCATATTCACCCAATAGGAACAAGACGCATGATTATATCGCATGGTTTGGAAATATATCTCTTAACCATGTGGTTTCTAAGGTCCCAAAAATTAATTGGCCACATAGTTACCTAGGAAAGGGTGTACAGTTTCCCCTAACCATATCCAACCATATGCCACCTAATTTTAACCCCCGAAACCTATATTTTCCACCAAAAAAATCATAGGAAACCCAAGTGATAAATTAAAGAACAAAATAAACAAAAATAAATACCTCAAAATAAAATTACGGATGTGACAATATGTGTTTCCTACACTATATACCATTTCTAAAAATAGTTTTTTCCTTGAAAGATATTTGATTGAATGGGGAAATATTGATAATCCATATTATTTGATCAATACAGATATTTGTCGATAAGGAATATTTTTTATGAGTTAAATTTATCAATTAATATTCAAGGAATGAATTGGACAAAAAGTGATGGTTGGGGCCCAAAATTATAGTCTATCGATGTATTAATCTATCTCATTAGAAAAAACCAGTTTGACAAACTTATTAAATAGGTTTTTTGTGTATACCTACCCATTGATTAAACTATCTTAGTGTAACGTCTTGATGGTAAAGATATTATGATGTCTTATATAATTACACACATTAATAATTTCCTTCATTGAAAATTAATTTATTATTATCAATGAGATTACTTAATTGATATTTCTTATGGATTCATTTTGTGTTCAAGTTATTGATTAAATGGAATGTTTTATTAGTTAGTTACCTTTCCATATTGATTATGCCTTATTTATTATTGATATCTTCCACATTATGTTACCCTTAATAAGAATCTGATCACACCCTTTATTTGTTTTCCTTTCACCAAGACATGAAGAAGGATATTGTGAATAATATCAAGGTTTTTATAATATTTATTATGTTTTATATTTTATATTTCCAATATAATATAAGGTTTAGGTTTGTATCTAGTTATTCAATATTATTAAACTGATTGATATTAAATGATGATATCCTTTTTATATTATACCAATATAATAAATTAAACATAAAATCTGGGTTACTAGGGTTGGGGTTGTTACATGGATCATTAAACTTGTGATGTGTCATAAATATATGATAAAGGTAGGTGTTATTAGAATCCATAATCATGAGCTATGTAATGTCTATATTGATCAAATGAACCCTTACAAATTCATTGAAAGCAGAGAAAAAATGTGTTGGTATCTTGTAAAATTATATATACCACTCATGTTCACTAATTTTAGAAATAACTTGAACCTAGTAAGGGAAACCTCCCATGTTAAATCTATCTTTATTTCCTTTAATAACAAGGAACACTGACTAGTGTATTGGAGAGATATATTAGACTCACCCATCATATACTCTATATCAGTATCGCTCATCATCATGAGTTATATAAATATCACCCATCATATTCAATAATTTAAAAGTACTTTAAATGAATAAACACATGGTATCTTTCCTTTTCATCATCAACCTTTTAAGAACAACTTTATTTCATTTTTAAATTTATTTACCCATAGAAATAAAATGGGTTTTATGATTATATCATCAAAAAAATTCATAATCCATATATATAAATAATATGGATTATATAATAAGATCATATTCCCATTAAAGTTCAGAAATCATTAAAGGATATTGACATATATAAAAATTCCTTTAAAATAACCTTTTAACATTTAAATAAAAATCAGGGAAATCATTTTCTTATGGTACCTTTAAGAACTAAAAATTTAAAAAATATTTAGAATTGTATTTTATTTCAAAATAATAATTGTAACATTTATAGTAATATTCCAGGATAATAATAGGTATAATAGTAGGAAAATTCATCCCAATGTTATATTTTTAAAAAACAATTATGTTCACACATTTAGTTGAAAGGAACACTTTTCGAAAACAACAAGAATATTCCTTCTAAAAAAATTATAGAAAGTAAAAAATGGATAAAAAGACATTAATTAATAATTTGAAAATAGTAAAACATTTTTCAAAAACATTTTAATGAAAACATTTATATGAAAGAAAAATATTTCTAACTGAATAGAAAAACAAAGTTGGTTTTCCATAAAAATAATATTTCATATTTTTCAGTACATAGAGAGATAAAAATGAAATTAAAACATATAATTTATATAAATTGTTAATGTTAAATAAAATTTAAGGGCTTAAGATAAAAATATAATATAATTTTTCCAATATAATCATAAGAATAAATAATATCGAATAAGGATTAGATTATGAAATAAACCCATACCACTTTGGTAACATTTAATTCATAACACCAATTAAATATATTAATTAAAATTAAACATTAAGTAAAATTAATATAAATAAAATCATGATATATCATATTTAATTTTTATTATATACACTACATGAAAGAAATAAGTGTTGAATATGTAATATGCATTGTGAAAAAAAGTGAGACAAGAAACACTTAAAATGATCATAACGTTAAAGTGAGAATTTCTAAATAAAGTGATTTTGTGTGAAAAAAATAAATATAAATAAAATTTTTTAAATATAACATAAAATATTCCTAGTTCATTACACCCATAGTCATGTAATATCCTAGAAAATGGATAAAAAAATATAACCCAATTTAATGAAATTGAGTTATGATGCCCCTTACCTCGAATCCAAACATGTTAAGTATGTCCTTCAACTCATACTAAATAAAATTATGTTATTATTTAATTGTTAAATAACCTTTTATAATTTTATTATTGTATCATTATACCATTTATTTCATCTTTATAAATGGTATATTTAAATGATTGATCAGTTAATTCCACACCATGTGCTTTAAGGATGTTCAGTTCATAATTTTAAAATAAATTTTGTTTGTTGATCATTGTAAAAGAGTCATTATTCCATAATATATATAATAATAATCATGAAATTATTTATAATTTTTATTCATCTAATAAAATTTTAGATACATCCATGAAAATTGGTTATGAAAAAAATATCGGCTCGTGATGCGGTAGTCTTCACATAAAGATGTGAAATATTTTTAATTTTTATTATATTTAAAAAAAGAAATGAAATATTATATTTATTGAATAATTATTCTGTTATAAAATAAAAAATATTATTTAACTATATCCCCATGACCATCCATGATATATGGTTTTTTAATAATGAAGTAAATCGATTCATGGAAACGGTAGTCCGTACATATACACTTGTGATGATTTCATTTTTTTACAATTTGAATGGTATAGAGATATTTGATATATTATCTTTATAGAATCATAAATATGTCATGAATATAATATATATATATATATATATAATAAATCCACCATAATAACCATCCCTAAAATGTGGTGATGAATAACAAAATACATCAGTTCGTGTGGCAGTTGTCTACACATACACATTAATGTTGGTTTTATTTACCATTTGATAGAAAAACATATTGATAGAGGTTATTACATAAACATAATAACATCTCATTATATAGTTTATAATGGTGTTATTATATTGTAATTTTTAGGACTTAATTGAAGGAGGTATAAGGTGAAATATAATGAAAACACTTAGTAGAGATTATTACATCCTCTTTGAAGAAACTCCATTGGATCTCTTCTTAAGGACTCTAAGGATTGAATTTTAATAATACCAAAAACTTTATAATTTATATAATTATGTTAATAATAGGTTTTTATAGGGTTTTTTTACCTAAGTGGCTCAATACGTGTGTGGAATGGAGGAGATTTTGTTTCCACATATAAGAGAGGATATGGGTACTCTTAGAAATACATAAAGTATTAAATTAATATAAATTAATTACCAAGTTCAAGTGTAACCAAATTTACATATTACCAAGATAAAATTGAGATAATTCTACATCTTCTCATTAAAAATATACAAATGTAGATGAGGTTTTAACCCTTATCTCTTAGTTTTAACATTTCATTAACCTTGTTAATGATTACAATGATAATAGTGTTTGTTAATCATCATGGGTTAATAAAGTTAAAATAAAAGAAAAAATAATTACTAAATGGAAAATGGTTAATATACATGACCATATACTATTTGACAGGCCAATTATTTTATTTAATTTAATTTTTAATCATTTAATAAAATATTATTTAATATAAAATACCATTAATGTAATTTTTGAGGCTATTCACATAATTTTTCCTAAAAAATATCAATAATGTAATTTAATTCAAAACAAAACATTTTAGAGATTAGTAATACAATATATTTATTGAAAAAATGTGTATCTCCATAACTATAACGACCCTGAATCTAATAGCCCTAATTTGGTGCCTCACTTTAATATATTTGTGTAGATACAATATTCAAATCCCAAAGGACGGAATAGTTTGGAAGTTTCTGAAAACTATATTACATGCATGATACCCTTTTTACATTGGTAATAGAATATAAAAAATAATACATAACAAAATCTAATAAACTTCATCCTTGTGATCAAATAATTCCATATAAATAATCACATAGGCTTCAAACTTGACCATGAATATTTTAACTAATCGATTAACCAAATTGAATAGCAATAATGATGTAATTCATAATTTTTGACATCTGATCTAACAGGATATATCCTCTAGCTAGTTACTTTCAAGATCATTTCTCTTGTCAGTTTAAGTCAGTGGGTAAAAATCTGTCTAATTTGGCCAACTGATTCGTCTCATGAGACTACCAAATCATTGAGAGGATTTTATATATATGTTCCTTTCCTTTTATTTCATATCCAAATCATTCATTATATATCGAATAATTTTTTTGATTTGTTAATAAATATGAATTATCAAAAAATATCCACATTCAGTAAAAATACACATTTAACAATATTTCTGTATTAAAAAAATTACTTTTAAGGTAAACGCCATATATAAAATTTTATAAAGCTTAAAAAATAATCATATCCATGATACAAGAAATATGGATATTTAAGAGAAATTAATTTTTCCATGAATGATGATAATAAATAAAAAAATGGTAAGTATATACACAACATAAAATAAATTAGGTCTATTATATTAAAATATTCCTAAATGATGTGAAATTGAGATAAATTCCCTTATAAAGATCATATAGTTAATCAATTGAATTGATTATGTGTATTAATAGGAAATGTATATAGAAAAACTGTATATACAACATGATATAATCAAAATTTATTTTGTATGAAACCTTTTCATGATATAATCAATGAAATAGATGTTTAGCCCAATGGATGCAAATTAATCTAAGAAATCCCACACCACTTATAAATAGTTGAATCGTCTTCCCCCAAACAAGTAAAAAATATAAAATGAAACATTTAATATCATTAAGATGATAATATTAATGAAATGATATATCAATGTTCAATATTTACACTACAAAAAATAAATAAGTTTTGATTAAGACATATATTTCACATAAGTAAACGTGAGATGAGAAACTCTTATATCACGCTTCCCTTTAGTGTAGAACTATTTAAACTATTGTATAATGGTTTAAATAATGTTATTAACTCATTAGATAACTATATTCATATTTATAAAACCATATATTATTACTTTATAACATATTACCAACCATTCATTAATAATATTTCCTTATTTTCATTCATTCAGGTGCGTTCATTCCATGGTTTCATGGTCGGTTCATTTGTGTATAATTATTGGTTTTCTTGTCAAATGAAAATTAATCGATAGAAATGAAAAAAATGGTATTCATGAAATTCAATAAGTTAAAATGGACTCATTTTTCCTTTTTATTTCATACATGAAGATTATTCATTTGATAATATATTAATAATTAATGTTTAGTTTATTTTTTTCTAGTTTTTAAAAACACCAGGAAAAGGTTTCATTTAATTAATATTATGTCTATATATTAGTTAAAAACATAGAATTAGTTTTAATATAATTATTAAAATCTTATTTATCAAAAATAAATCTTTTATAACCATTCATGGAGAAGTTAATTGAAAATGAACAATATCAGTATTCACATAGTTGACTAAACGGCATAATTTGGACTATAGTTTCATTTATTTGAATAAGTGGATGTAAAAAATGGATATATATATATATATATATGATATATCATTATAAACATAAACATTTAGTGTATACATGATTTTGGAGTTATAATACCCTGATTTATGAAGGATATGAGGATAAATTATTGTAAGAAAATAAATTAAGAGTGATGTTTGGAGAAAATTACCTCTTGAATATAACCTCCTAAAACGGCCCCTTGAGGACCATGGATTTTTTCTTTTTGTGAGACCAAAAGAACCAGTAAATAAGGATAGTGTGTAGGATAGGGTATTTCAGATATTTTATGAGCTTTAGGTATTTTTAGTAGAAATGGTGTGGTAAGAGGTGTAATTTATACTTGAGGAGGGGTGGTTTTGAGTGATTAAATTTTGATTATTTTATAATTAAAGAAAACCAAATTAAGGTTGCATTAGTTTCCATGAATATTGATTATAATTAATGTCTTAAATTCGTTTTAAGGTCTATCAACACATAAAACATCCATTAAATGTTGTATTTTTTAATTATTTTAAGCCTTTACCTTTTAACTTTAACTCGTGTCATTATTTTACATATACCGCAGTATGTCTTTATTTTTACCAAGGTAGTTTTTTATTCCTAAAAATGAAAATAAACTTATAAAATAATTTTTAAATTATTATTCCAAATATGGAATCCATTTTAAAAAATTTAAATCACATAATTGGAAAAAATAAATTTAAAATTAACCTTGTAGATAAGATGAGAGAGAATGTTTCTAAAGTGAAAAATGTTCAAACGTTCAAAGAGTTTTTATATCTAAATTAAATATAAAAACAATTTTAATGAAATAAATTATATTAATATATGTGTTATTGATCTAATATTACTTTAAAACTAATTCTAAATATAATTTATCATTACCATTTATTTAGATGAAAAGTCGGTTTTCAAATAAAATTCAGTATTTTTCACTATACATCAAAAATGAAACTTCTCAAAAAAATACAAAAAAATCACCCTAACATAATTTTGATATTAAAATTTAAAAAATGAATTTTATTTTGTAAAATTAAACGTATAAAAGTTTCATAATTTAGTTTTAAATGAGGTGTGTCATTAAAAGGTGGGAAATTTTCCTTTTAGAATAATATAGCTTTTTATTCTTAAAATTGATTTTATTCTTATATTAAGCCTATAAAACTTGATATATAATTTAAAAAATATTTTATTTAATGTATACCATGTAAATATAATTCATATATATCACTAATAGTGACTAATTAAATTAATTATGATAAAATTAAACTATGGGCATTAAAATATTTTTTTATAAAACACATCCATTATGATAAATTGGTTTTTATTTTCATTTATAATTAATTAATAACAAATGAATTAATTTTATAAACTTGTGTAAACTATATTTTCATAATTTATTTAACCTCATTCATTTATTCTATTCCAATGTCTATGTGATAATAGTTGTGACAAAATAATATTATATCGTAGTTCATTTAAGCTTGGTGTTTTGTGAAAAATATTCTATGAAAGAGATTAAATTTAAAAAGATACTTACCATAAAATCTTGGGGTGTTACATAATCTCCTCCTTAAATAAATTTAATTCTAAAATTTTGAAATTTCACATATAAAATCAAAGGTTTATACTTGAAAATTTCATTTTGGGAAACCTACATTGTAAATTGGGTTAATAAAACATCCCCTTAATAAGAGGGAAATGGAAATTTGAAAGGCACAAAAAAATTAGGCTTTTTAATAGGGTAACATTAGTGGGAAGTGAAAACATAGACCTGTAATAGATATATAACAATCATGTTTCAATTTAGAGTGATAGAGAACATGGACATTAGAATTTTAACCATCATAAAACCATAAATTTTTTACCTTTTAAAAGACCATTGATTTCTCAAAAAGAAAAGTAAACAGTTAAAATTTTTGATCAAAAATCATTTTCCTAGATTTTAGGGATTATTTTACTATATAGATAGGAAGTTGAGAAAATAAACTTACTCAATTACTTTCTATTTCATAAGAATAATCACATCCTTTGGTTGTGCTTCAACCTATTTTCACTTCATCCTTTACACCAGGAAATGAATGTTCACGATGAATTTTTTTATACCTAAAACACTTTAATGAATAATAATATCCACAAGTCATTCCTTTAGCCTTTAAATTTGTACTGAAATTAAAATTGTTATCATATGATATCTAATATAATAAATCATACTTTAACCTCAAACAATAATATCTAATTTTTTAATAAATACATTCTATAAGTAATTAATTTTATGAATGTCCAAAATACATCTGTCCAAATTCAAAGTCCAAAAATTTAGAAGTAAGGTCAAGAAATTTCTAAAATAAACTTCTCATTAAATTCCCCAAAGAATATAATGTTGTTATTTTTTCACATGTCAAATAAATAAATACCATAATCACTTTAAATCCTTAATGTAAACATGTTTACTTCTAAACACATAAAGAAGAAGTATTACAGTACAATACATATATATTTCATGATTCTTATAACCATAATATCATTAATAAAACACTTTTACATAATAATTCCTGGATAAAAAAAATTAAAATACTTTTATTATTCCACTTCTATTGTAGTGACAACATAAGATTAACCTCTCTCACTTTCTAATTCTAAGTAATATTCCTTTGATGATTGAGACATTAGTATTTGTAGTGTCCCATATCCTTGTAGTTCAATCATTGTTCATTGGAAACCTATTTCTTACCCTTACAGTAACAATCATGGTGGCATTTCTCTCCACACTTATATAAATAACTCATTCCTTTTAATTAAATACTAGTGTGTTTATTTCCAAATTATTCCTTGTGGGAAATAATTATTTCTCATATTTCCTTTATCCATGTTTTTTCATGTTTCATATTGTTCTTTTGGTTTCCTCATAATTGATAATAATTAGATAATTCTTTCTCTATATTATTAGTATATAATATTATGTCTTCATATGATGAGAGTGTTTTGGAGATTAATTCCCTTTGAAATATTTTATTAAAACCATAAAATATATTATTCTTCGTAGTCTTTGAATTTGTGAGGTTCCCATTCCTTCTGTAAGGTTACATTTTTAATTATTGCATAAACTATATTTGGTCATGTCATCACGTATAATCTAAAAACTAGTGAAATACCTAAAAAATTGAAGGTTTCTTGTGTATCTAATATCACACTAATAAATATGATTTATTTGAGATGTTATTATATAATTATAATAAAATTATTTCGTATTTTTAGGTTACCTAATCTATTTTTTTCCTAAATATAATTCCCAAGGATTCTAATAAACTTTCTCTAATACCACATGTATTGACTCTGACTCGAGTAACCCAGAGCTGGTGCCTTACGTTATTATATCATCGTAGATAAAAAATTCAAATCCCAAAGGACCAAATTTCTTAGTAGTTTTGGGTGAATATATTACATACATGATACCAATTTTACATTGGGAATAGAAGATAAAACATAATACATAACAAAATCTAATAAACTACATCCTTGAAACCTCATTCAAAGTTCTCTTCTCCCAAGCCTGGGGAAAGGAATAAAATAAGGGTGATCTCAAATGATCTATAAGGTTTAAAAATAGTGGATGTTATCTTGAATAAATATGAATAATATACATTGAAACATAAATAATAGATCAAACATGAAATTAATTAATAGGTTGAGAATAATATGGTAGGAATAAAATATGATCAAATAATTCCATATAAATAATAAAATCAACTTGGAACTTGATCATTGATATTATAACTAATCGATTAACCACATGGAATTACAAAATGATGGAATAAAAAATGTTAGATGTATGGTCTATCAATATATATCCTCTAGATAGTATCTTTCAAGAACAATCCTCTTTCCAATTTAACTTTGTGGGTATAAATCCATCCAATTTGGCTAACTGATTCATCTTAGGAGACTACAGATGCATCGAGGGGCTTTTATATATACACTCTCCACCTATTCTTGCATGTCCAATGTATTCATTATATATCAATTAATTTATTTTATTTACTAATCAATATTCATGATCAAAAAATATCCATATTGAGTAAAAGATGCATATTTAACATTATTTAACCAGTTAATCAAATCACTTTCAAAGTAAACACCACATATGAAATGGTATACGGATTATGAAATAATCATATCCATGATAAAATAAATTTAAATATTTAATAGAAATGAAATTCTCCATAAATGATGACCATAAATAAAAAAAGGAAAACAATATATACTAATGAAAATAATTTTGGTGCATAATATTAAAATATGCTATAATGAAGTGAAATTGAGGGGAACTTCCTTAAAAATATCATATCGATAATAAAATGAATCATTTATATGTATTCACTCTAAATACACATAAAACATGTGTAAATTAATTCAAAAATAATTTCACACATAACCATAGAATGACATAATCAAAGAAATATAATTTTAACCCGATGAATGGAAATTCAGTGAAGAAATCCCTTACCACTTGTAATCAGTCGAATTGTATACCCCATAACGTAATAATTATCAAATGAAACATTTAATACCATGAATTTAGTGATAGTAGTGATATAAAATTTCCAAGGGTAGTATAGAAACCACAAAAAATAAATAAGTGGTTATTAAGGTATATATCTCATAGAAGTAAATGTGAGATGAGAAGCCCTTGCCTCATGCATCCCTTCAGTGTATACTTATTTAACCTTCTATATAATTATTTAAATAATGTCATTAATTAATTAATTATATAACTATATTCATATTTATAATACCTTATATGATTATTTTAAAACATCTTACCACCTTTTCATTGATAATATTGTGTGTTCGTTTCATGGTTTCATAGTCGATTCATTTGCATATAATTATGGATTTTATTTTAAAATAGAAGTAAATCTATAAAAGTGAAATGGAATGGTATTAATTCTCTTAAATATGTTTTAATAATCTAATTTATCATTTTTATTTCATACATTAGGATTATTCATTTGATAATATTCTAATGATAAATGTTTAGTTTATATTTTAGCGATTTTTCTGAACATCATGAACTTGTTCCGTTTTATTTAATATTACGTAAATATATTAGTTCTAAAAAATTAAATAAGTTATAATATAATTATTTGAATATTATTTATCTAGAATAATAATTTTAAGACCATCCATAGAGGTGGTAATGTAAAACTAACAAAATCATTATTCATGGAGGCGATTAACTGGTATAATTTGGACTACAGTTTCGTTTCTTTGAATAAGAGTGGTTAATAAAAGGGATAGATATTATAATGACTCAGATTTCCTATGTATTATTTTAAGATATTGAATGGATTATTTTTTAGACTAGGTTCTAAGACGGTGTGAGATTGTGAGGCTCAATGTTCTTCAAATAAATGTTTGAAACATAATAATATATTAAATAGCAAGCATGCACAGTTTTCCTAAAAAAGTTGAATAATATCTAAACAAGGGTATGGATCAGGAAAATGGGGTAGTATTGAGTTTAGAATGTGGTTTTTACCCTATGTGTGACATAAACTTTGTTATCATGGGGTGTTTTTGGAAAAGTCATCATGGATGTAAAAATAAAAAAAAATATTCTATTTAATCATTGACATAATGAACTATGGTTTCTTTAGATAAAAACTTATGGAAAATTTATAGGGTTATCTGAATAACCCTAAAATTTTTGTAAATCTATTGGAGAGAGTGGAAGAAGATTCTATTGTCAAACTATAACTAGTTCGATGATCGGTGATCGGTGTAGGATGGAATTAGAGGATCTCACCAATGATCACAACACATCTCTGTTCATCATCAGTGATCGATCTGAATCAAGGTAGGATGTTTTTTTTGGATTATTTTACCAATTTATATTTCTATGAAGAAAGTAAATCAATAAACCAGTATATTGTTCTATGTATTAGTGTAGATACCTGGTGTTGGTTTTCTTTAGTGGGAAACAAAGAACGTAGTCTAAAGGCATTTTCTGAACGAATTGAAGGGCCAGATGAAGTTGATTGATGATGGAGTGACTCATTAGGGATTGATTATTGAATTTTATGAAATAAAGGTTTCTAGATTGATGGTATAAGGAGTTTACAAATACTCATGAAACATATATCAGATTCTAGAAAATCTCATAACACACGGAGTGTAATCTGGGATTATATGGCATTTGAGTCCCTCCTAGCAGCGTCTGGGGATTCAGGATGAAGATAAGTATCATATGGAATATGACCCCTCCCTGAAGGATAGAAATGTAAACTTAAGGTTACATGAACATAGGATAGAGTACACAGGAATGATCATGTCATGTACTTCTACATAGACCTGGATAAGGTGCGCATACATGGGATAAGCTGTGTACTGAAACACAGGCTGAAGTACATGAGCAGCAAAACGCGATATACTATTACACGTACACGAACACGAGATGTTTAGATGGGTAGGAAAAAAGGATGAAGGGAAAAAGTGTGTAACCCTACTACATGCCATGTACTCTTTAAATGTTGTCTTGGAGCCCTTGTCCTCTATATCTTAGATAAGTTACATTAAGGTGCTTTCCCTATATCTATTACCTAAGGGTCAGTATGGAACAACCTCCTACACATAGGACATTAATCCATTCAGTATGGATTCTTGGATAGAGTTGTTAGAATCCTTCCTTGAGTCATAGAGTGAGGTAATCTATCATTTTCTTATCCTAGGTGGGGTTCTTATTATCACCATCACCAGCACTATGGTAGCATCGATCCTCTGCTTATCAGGTTGTTCTATATTGAGTTATTGGTATACCCTATGGACTTGGGAGTGATCCTTATCTATATATATTATATATTTCGATTTCAATGTATAATTGTATTAAAATACCCAATGATAACTACATCTCGTATGGACAAAATCAGTGTTATGTGACCCATGTATTGTGTTCTTCTAGGCAAGTGCTTCGTGGAACCTTTAAGCTAGAATCCAAGGTTGGCATTATGGTTCTAACTTACCTTTAGACTATTAGTCTTTATTGATTATATATTGATAATATTGTTATATATTTTATAGAAATATGCCAGTATAGAACTGAATATTATTTCTTTATTGTATTATTTTTTGTTTTATAGCGTCTTATAGGGTATTGTTATGCTCAACCATGCATCTTCTTTTCCTGAACGTGTTGTGCCTTGTGTAGACGATCACATTTTTGACAACTTCTGAGACAGACTAGGACCAGATGGTGATTAGTGTGACCTAACATCCCAAGGAGTGTTCATGTATTATCTTGACATCAGTCGCTATCCTTACATTCAACATGGACTTTTTTCAGACTCTTTTTGGTGGGCTTGAATTTGACCCTATTTACTTTCCTTTAATTATTGTCGTACTCTGGTTGTGAGATATAGATATATGCATGCATGTTTGATCATTTTTTTACATTTCAGAATTTATGGGCTTGTATATGTGTTCATGTGTCTATGATCTTAGGATAACTCCTCCCATGTTAGTGATATGCCAACTCAGCACTAGTTTCCATCCCCTGGCCTATTGGAGGTGGGCTTGGGGATTCGCAGCACGAGATCCTTTAGGAAAGGTCATGATATATATAATATATTCCATTAAAAACATAACCTTATAGTGTATACATTATTCTATAGTTATGATTCCTTGATGGATGAAGGAGGTTTGGATAAATTAGAAGAAGAAAAGAAATCAACAGAGGTGTTTTGAGAAAAATTACCTCTAGAATATCACCTCCTTGAAGGACCCCTTAAGGACCATAGATTTTGTATTTTAGTGAGAAAAAAAGAAATTAAATATGGGGAGAGTGAGGAGGGGGAGTTTGGTAGATATTTTAGGAGATTAAATTCTTGTTACAAGAAATGGGGTGGTGAGGGGTGTTATTTATACTTGAGGAGGGGTTCTTTTAAGTGGTTAAAAAAAGATCATTTTATAATTAAAGCCAACCACATTGAGGTGACATTAATTTCCACAAGTTTGGATGATAATAAGAGATTTAATGTCTTGTTAGGGTATAGAAAAAAATAATCAACCATTAAATATTGTTTTTTATGTATTTTATACCTTTAATAATTAATTTTAACTCGTCTCATTATTTTACGTATACTGCGGTTAATCTTTCTTTTTACCATTGTATTTTTTACCTAAAAATGAAAATGAACTTATAACATAATTGAGAACTTATGAATCCAAATATGGAATCCATTTTATCAAATTTAATTCAAATAATTAGAAAATTTGTATTTAAAATTAATCATGTCGAAGGGATGTGAATGTAGGTTTTTAAAGTAAAAATATGCAAAAGTTTAACGAGTTTTTATATCTAAATTAAAAATAAAAACAATTAAAATGATTTAAATTGGATTAATATATGTTTAATTGATCTAATTTGACTTTAAAACCAATTTAAATTATTATTTATCTTTATAATTAATTCATATGAAAAGTCAATTTTCTACTAAAATTTAGTATTTTTTCACTATTCCTCAAAAATGAAACATCTTATAAAAATACCCAAAATTTACCCTCAGATAATTTTTATATTCCACTTTAAAAAATTAGGTTTATTTTTTCAAATTAAATTTATTAAAAGTGTAAAAATTTATTTTTAAAATTAGTGTTCTATTAAAAGGTTCTAAAATTACCTTTTTGAAAAATATAGCGTTTTATACTTAAATTTAAAATTATTCTTATATTAAACCTATGAAACTTATTTTATGAATTTAAATACATTTTATTGAAAAAATAATATATATATTTCATTAATTTCCATTACTAATAGAGATTAATTTAATTAATTAAGATAAAATGTTAATGTGGGCATAAAAATAGTTTTTTTTAAAAACACATCCCTTATGTTCAATTGGTTTTTATTTTTGTTTCTAATTAATTTATGAATAAATTTTATAAACATGTTTAAACTATATATTAAAAGTTTATTTAATCTCATTCATTCTCTCCATTCCATAAGTTAGGTGATAACGGTCATGCTAAAATAATAGAAAATTTTGTTGCGTTTAAGCTCAATGTTGTATGTTACTGAAGGAATTGAATTTAAAAATAGGAATAAATTAAATATTGGGGTGTTACAATAACTCACCCAAAAATAATATTTCATTGTATGCTTTTTAAATAATTTACACCATCTTTCTACTAATTGGACAAGGACTGTGTTAGTGTTCCATAATCATTTAATATTTAGCCAAAAATATATTAGGTGTAGTGTTACATAAACATTTAAGATAATTATTCCATTAATAAAAATTAAAAACAAATTACCATGATAAAAACAATCCATTCCTATTTCAAATAACTATTTAAAACTGAAGAGAACATCTTTTTATCACTATGAAAAAATATTTCATATATCAAAACAAAGAGATTTCCATATTACATTTATTCTCTACTTAAAAAAATATTGAGTTCATTATCATAGGAAAATGGAAATAAATTTCCACTATTTAATATCCTGAATTTGTAAGAACATTATATTCAATAGTACATACAACATGCAATAACAAGCCTAAATGAACCATGAAATATTATTATTTAAATATGATCATTATAACCCAGATATTGAATTGGAAGGTACGATTTGTAATAACAAAATTATTATATATATATATATATATATATATATTAGATAAAAATTTATTTACTAATGTTTCGGAAATAAACACACACTTTTTTAGTAGTCATTTTATTCTTCCAAAAAAATTCTTTAAAAAAGATTTTTATTCCTTTCAATGAAAAAATAATATAATTAATCATGTCACTTTTAGAAATTTAATTTTATGAAATAAATTTTATTTTTCAGACCAACATTTCAAAAATATATTTGGGTGAAGTTTTTTTTATTTTTCTGAAAAGTTTTATTTTTCAATGAATAGTAAAAATATAGCTTTTTATTTTAAACTATATTATTGTTTCATGAATTTAAAAATTTACATTATATTTTAAAATGGTTTTAATATAAAATTATTTTTATTATATTATTAATTATACAATTATAATCCTTTGAAATAATTTTATACTTGATTTTATTATAAAAACATTTTTAACTTCAAAAGACATTTTTCTAAAATACTATTTTTCATCGCATTTTGTGGGTTTTATTTAAAATTAGATTATGGAAATTATGTAAATTGAGTTTTTAAACATTGATTCAGTATTTAGAATCAATGGGTCAAAATTTGGTACATATTTCCCTTTTACGTTTTGATATTTTGAATAGAAAGCTTAGAATTTTTTATTAGCATGATAAAGGGTAGATCAGGTAATTTTGGTTGGAAATAAAATAATAAGGACTCAAAAATTATCGTCAAACATTATTTTATTTAATTTTATGATTATATCACATCCATTAACATCTAAAATTATAATATATTTATTTTTTCTATTTTTCTATTATTTTGAAATTTATATTATTTTACTGAAAGAAAAGTAAAAAATGGCATTCTCTATTTTTTATTATCTATAAATTTTTTTCATAAGGGTAAAAATAGAATATGTTTGGTTATAAATATTAATTTAAAACACAAATTATTTTTATATCATGTAAATATATTTATAATCTTTATGTATGAAATAATTACCTTAAATGTTTGTGCAACGCAGACATGGTATTTATTCAATTAATAAAAAGATAAAATATTTTAAAAAAATATTAAATGAGATGTAATTTCAATGAGTTAATGTGTAAATTGAATTTATAGATCCATATGAAATTTTAGGGAATTTATAAAGTATTATATTTGAATTCCTTCTTTGTGTTGATGTATTTAATGTCATGTTAAATGAATAGTGTTAAAAATGATATTAATGATATTTTATACTAAATAATGTTTTATTAAATGATTTAAAATTAATAAAAAAAATTATATTTCTCAAATTAATGGGATATTTTCTATAAAAAAATCCATGGTCCATTTATGGGTCTTTTGTATCATATATTAACATTCTTAACCCTTATAGGGTGGAAGACATTAATATTGCAGTAATTGTCGAAAGGGATACCGATTGGTTAAAACTAAAATATAAGGGTGACAACACACACAAAAACTTGTCCAAATTTTATTTGATAAGATTATTTTGACTAATCATCATCCTATATTCTAATTAAATCATTTTGGATCTATTTCAATATGAAATATACTGTATATTAATTTAATAATTTATGAAATTCTAAGAATGCCTCTCACCTTTCTTATAAATGGAGGCCCATTATCTCAGTTATTTACAAAAGTTTTATCCATATATCTATACCAAAATCAAAAAATTTCTATTTTAAAAACCCTTATACAAGTTTTATTAGTTTTTCTCTTCCAAAAGACAAACTGTAGGCCCCTTAAAAATATATCTAAAGAAAGTCTACAAAATAGAAGGTTATCATCCTTACCAACTCTTTCAAGTTATTTCATATTATACTTCCTATTAATGTTTTTTAACTATATTAAAATAATTTTCATGTATCATCAATATACTAAAATTTTATTATGATTATGGTTCAATCATATTCTATTTCACTTCCTATGAAAAGTTAACACACTTCTCATGCATATGTATGGATTACCATCTCCATGTAGCGGTGTAATTCATTTTTCATCACCACTTTACTTGGATGGTTATAAAGATGGAAATAATTATTATATATGATATTTATGGTATAGATATGATAATATAACTCTAATATCATATATTAATTCTTTTTTTATAATCAGTTGGAAAAGAATAATGTTGTTCATCTGGACGTGTGGACTACCACCACCATGATGCGATACGATTCTTTTTTTATTTAAGATTTATATTTATGGTAATAAGGATGTATTTATTAACAATATATTATCTATATTTTATAGTAATGATTCTATAAAGATTAATTATTATTCAATTTTCAATCATTCCATCCATCGAAAAGTGAAAATAGTGTTCATGTGTATGTATGATCGACCGTCTCCATGAACATTGTAATTCATTTTATTATCTCTACATTTCATAGATAATTATAAATATAAATATATTGAATATTTACATTATATTCATAAAATTAATAAAATTCTATAGATTATGGAACCATAATTATATTACATGAACTCTAACTACTAAATCAAAACATACATGAAAAACGAAGTAGTGAACACACGAAATAATGATAATAATAAAAGATAATTAACAAACTGGTGATAAAATGTTATAAATATATCATATATAATACTATAGACATGTATATGGTTATTTTATTTAATTATAATAAATAATAATTTATTATACAAGAGGATAATCACATTCAACTAAACAGAAACATGAGGTAAGAGATTTTGTCTAAATTTCCACTCCATTGAGACACATTTGGTAATATGAATTGTTTTACATTTATGTGATGTATTTTCATGATCTGTACTAGTGGGGATCATTCTGTGACTCCCTAAACCTACCTAAATTAGTCCAGGGGTTGTAGACTAGTTTCGGGTAGGCATATCACTAACATGAGAGGCCTTAGCCTAAGTACCTATACACACGTACACATCTCCAAGCTTATAGAATATTGAAATGTAAAAAACTGAATAACCATGAATACATACATATAAATACCATAAATAGAGTATGAAAGGAAATAAAGAAAGGTAAATAGCGTTAAATACAATCCCACCACAAAGATTCATAAATAGAAGTCCAACTTGAAAGTAAGTACTATGACTGTTGTCATAAATCCGTAAGAAAACACCCTGGTCTTTCTGGTCTCACAAAGCACTATATGGTTCTAGTTCTCTAGGAACTCTATCAAATGTTTGATCATCTTCACAAGACATGACATGTGTATGAAAAGCCTGTTTAGGGTTGTGTATAACAATACTAGTAGGACACCCTGAAAACACAAAGAATACAACAAATTAAAATATAGTCAGCCCTACAAAGGTATATGTCTACAAGAAATATAATAAGAATATACATATATACTCAACAATGACACATAGTATATAGGTAATTCACAACTATAGTATACTAGCCTAGGATTCCATCTTGATGAATCCAATTCATCTGGGATAACACACTCATGAGTCTGATTGCACCGATGACATCTATCTAAGAGGTATTAATCATCAGGTATCCTCATTAGAAGTATGCACTATTAGTCTGAAAAGAATATGATACAGAGATGAGGATCACTACTAAGGCCAAGGGGTTATACCAAAACTCAATTTGTATTAACCCATTAAGTAGAGGATCAGTGCTCGCATAGTGTTCATCACGTCGATATCAAGAACTCCACCTAGGGCATGAAGATTAATAGAGGGTCTCAATTTGGGCATCTCAAAGGGATTCCCATGACTCTATTTAAGAATTCATGATAAGGGTATCATATTCCTAGGAGTATGAGATAATTCCATACCAGGTAAAGAATGTGGGGAACACTCCCTAATGAAATTTTTTCTAGATAAAGAGAATAAGGGATATAAGCTGTGTATAAAAGAGTACATGAAATAAAGTAGGGGACATATGTCGTGTCCCTTGTCCCCGAGTCCTGACCATGAAACCATCCTATATCGTCATCTAGTTTCCGTGTAGAATTACACTGTATAATGGAAACTCATGTAGTCCACCCAGTTTTCACAAAGAACATTTCGTTTTTTCCTAGGAGAGGTCATAATCTGTGTGATAGGGGTCACACACTGTGTGATACATTACTTATTCCAAAACCCTATCATCCGAAAGGGGGGGTCCACAAAGCTTGTAGATCCAAGGTACATTTCATGTAGTGTGGGATCTTCTATAATTCCAGATTCTTCCTCTGTGCATCTCGGCTAATTATCCAGCCTCTGATCCATTAACCACCATGTTAGGAATTGAAGATCCCATATCGTACGAGACTTACCATCATCAAACAATGTGCCCATTATCAAATCTACTTGGAAAATGGATCTAAGAATCATTTTCCCTATGCAAAGAAGAACACCAAAGAATGCGAAATCAAGTATCCATCATCGTCTGATTCTTCCTTGCTTCCATTTTCACGCTGTTTTCATGTCATTCCAATCCTATATCTACAATATTGGATCATTGCACCATAAAACAGGTGCACAAAAATAGATTGAATGAGATATGTTGAACCATGGTCTAAATGAAGAAATCCCATTATGAAAGAAGAATTAAAGGGAGAAAAGAACAAGAAGAATGAGAGGAAAATACCTTGATTGATGTTCTTTTCAATATTGGTTTGTTTCTGTTATAATGAAAAACAATGAATTGATAATCCCAATGTAATTCTCCTGAATAAATCCTTACAAATAAACTCATCCCTTGGTATGAATGATCTGTGAATCAATTTGTTCATCAATTGATTAATGTTCATCATAAAAATATATAAAAGGGAAGAAATACAAATAAAACTCATGACCTACCTAAATTTGGATCGATCACTGATGAAGAACGATGTGATATCATTGTCATTGACAAGATAACTTTTTTAGTTGTGTATTTATCATCGATCCATGATCTAGTCATCATTTTCCAATGGGATATCATTCCATTATCTCTATTGGTTTTCCAAAAAAAATAGGGTTATGTGACTAAATCGAAAATTTTATCATAAGAGTATATTTAATTAAATGTTAATTAATTCACTACGTCCCTGAATCAAAAAAACAATTAAAATAATTTTATTAAATAATTTTATTCATTTTACACCTACAATGACTTTTCAACAAACAACCCAAGCCGACTAAGTTCAAGTCAAGAATGGGGTAAATCCTACATTCTGAACTCAATTATTCCCTTAGATTCTTTATATGATAACTCTTTTAGATTTCATTCCACTTTTTCTGGAAAAATGAAAGTGTGTGATATTTAATATTTTTAATGTATTTCATACATTTATTCTTGACACACCAAGACACAAAAATAAATGTCATCTCAACACATAGTATTGAAAATAATATATTTAATATCTAAAAATATTACAGGAAAAATATGATACATTATATTTTCCCTACCATGGAGATGTACGTCCTAGAAAATATAAAATAAGGGATACTCAAACTGATGTGGGTACTAAGCACGAATCTGGGCCTCCCTCTCTCATGCGGTCTCTTGAGTATTCCTATTCATCCACCAAACATGCACCAAAGGAATTGATCACCCACAAAGTATCCCCTCCTTCTGATCCTCTATCTCTATCGGGTACTCAGAAAAGGTCACTCCATCCTCAATGTCCAACTCGCCCCAATTGATAATGTGTGATGAGTCATGCACTCACCCCCTTGTATGAGACATGTAGAAGACATCGTGTACCTATTCTAACCATGGAGGTAGATCTAAGAAGTACACCACCTATCTAACTCTATATAGTTTCATAAAAGAGACAATGAATCTCAAATATAACTTTTCGCCTCATCCAAAACGTCGTAATCCACATCGAGGTGAAAGCTATTGGAACCCATAGTCTTGTTCTTAAACTCCAATAACATCATTTTCCTGCCAAAATAAGACTTATAATGGCTTTCTATAGTCCTCGTCTAGTCTTTGATGATCTTAACCTTCTTTTTTATAGCACACACCAACTCTGGTCACATGAGTATCAACTCCCCTTGGTCAGTCCAGTAAGGTGGTGACCTATAGGATCACCCGTACAAAGTCTCAAATGGTTCCACACCGATGGAGGAATGAAAAATTTTGTTGTAAGAAAATTAAACCTGTGGTAAGTGATCATCCCAACTACGACCAAAGTACAACATGAAATCTCATATCATTTCCTCCAGAACCTGAATAGTCTGCTCAGTCTAGTCGTCAGCTTTTGGTTGATACATTGTTCTTAAGCGTAACTGATTCCCAAACACCTCATGTAATCCCTTCCACAATCAAGATTTGAAAGGATTACCAAGGTCATAAACGATCTTCATGTGAACTCCATGGAGTTGTAATATCTCTTGCATATAGAGGTTTCTTAATATATCTATTTTACTCTTCACTCAGATAGTTAGAAAGTGGGTTGACTTGGGGAGTTGATCTACGATCACCTAGAGAGCATCGGGTCCTCTGGACATACATGGTAAGCCCATCATGAAGTCCATAAATATCTCATCCCACTTCCATTCTATCGCCTCAATGGGTTGGTTTAAACCCACTAGAACTTGGTTCTTATCCTTCACTTGCTTGAAAGTAAGGTATTAAGATACAAACCTTGAAACTCTTTTTGTCATCCCTAGCCACAAAAACTAATATCTTATATCGTGGTATGTCATTTACACACCTGGATATACCACCAAAGGAGACATGTGAAACTCTCTGAGGATATCTTCCTGCATCATTATTGATACCATTGTGCATCCTCTAAAAAGAACAACATGTTTCACAACTTTATAAAATCCATCATGAGTATTCCCTATGGATATCTAAGTATGTAGGGTCTCATAGTTGGTATCCCTAAGCTATGACTCCCTAACTCACTACAAGAGTGGAGGAGTTACAACCATAAACTAGATTTAATGTGATCCATGTCTATCCAAAAAGGATAACTGCAAATATTCTAACTACTATATTGCCTCTTTCAGTAATTTTGAACATTCTCTCTTGCTGAGGGAATCTTCTACCACATTACCCTTCCCATGAGTATAGAAAATTTTGAAGTCATAATACTAGAGGAAATCTGGCCATATTTTCTTTCTCAAGTTTATATCCTTCATAGAGAAGATATACTATTGACTCTTGTGATTAGAGTGGTTGATAAAATGCTCTCCCAATAGGAAATGTTTCCACATATTCAAAGTGAAGACTATCACTACAAACTCAAGATCGTGGTTGCATAGTTATGCTTGTGTGGCATCATATGGTGTGAACCATAGGCAATCACCACTTGAATCTATATTAAAACACAACCAAGATCGATTCCTAATGCATTGAAGAACCATACATACTCTACACCCTCCTATGGAAATCTCAAGAGGGGATCTCTCATCAATATCTACCTCAACTGCAAAAAAACCTTCTAAAACATGTTTGTCCACATGAAAGTCTTCCCCTTTTTATTTAAAGATATCATTTGTATGATAATTTATGTATATAATTTATGAATCTCCAGTAATATCCTACCAATCCAAAGAACCTCTACACCACCATCACACTCTTAGGTGGCTCCCAGGCTAACACTATCTCAACCTTGGTCGGGTCCACTACCACTCCATCCACTGAGATAAAATGTACAAGAAAGTGGACCACCTGAATCCAGAACTAGATCTTTGAGAGACTTCTATTAATCTTGTTCTCTTAGATTACATCTATAAATATCCTCAAGTGTCTCTCCTGCTCCTCTTCATATGATGAGTAGACAAGTATATCGTCGATGAAGACTACCATGAAATGGTATAAGTAAGCGTGAAAAATCTAGTTCAGGAGTCCCATGAACACTAATGGGGAATTCATCACACCAAATGGAATCAAAAAGTACTCATAATGACTATAGAAACATCTGAATTCCATCTTTCATATCTTCTCATCTTTTACTCACAACTAGTGATATCATGATCTAGGGTCTAACTTCAAGAACAATTGTACCCCTCTCAACTGATCAAAGAGGTCATCGGTACTCAGTATTCGATACTTTTTCTTCACAGTCTCCTGGTTCAAGCACCGTTAGACCACACACAACCTCAAGCTCCCATCAACATTCTTGGAAAAAAACTAGGGCTACCCCGGGTGAAACATTGGGTCTAACAATGCCCTTCCTCTAAAAGTCCTCCAACTTCACCCACATATCGTGAAGATCTATAGGATATATCTAATGTCCTAGAAAATATATTGATGTCAAACAAGGGTATAGATAAATTCATAATTATATCTCTTGGAGGTGAGGTAAACTTGGAACATCCTATGGGAAGACATCCACATACTCTACCACCACTGTAAGAAAGTGGGAAATCATAAAATCCACTACACTAAGGGTAAGGCTAGCCAACTGATAAGTAATTGGCTTCACCCTCCTATACATGAGTCCATCTCAAACTACCTAGTTTCTTTTTCACTAAAAAAGGAGAACTAGGTTCCATCATAGTAGACATGCCACATATTTTTCCTAAAATAGTAAATCTAGGCATGAACTGTAGATGACCAATCCAGACAAAGAATAATATCGTAAGTCATTAACCCTAGTACAAAGTGATACCAAAAGAACTCTCACCTCCATGAGTCAGGTCACACTGTCAGTACAACTATGTGATCACTGAGTCTTATCTAATAGGAGTCTCCAAGAATAATTGTCTTGCCAAAGGTTCAACTAGAATCTCTATGTCTCGAACAAGGTATGTGGAAATAAATGAATGACTATCACCTGTCTCTACTAGTACTTCATCTAAGGTATAAAAGAAAAATATTGTACCTTGATTCATTCTTGGTTCCTCTAGGTTATAAGCCTTGACTACTTATAGTTTTCCAAGACCTTTTCCTCCAGATCCCTGATCCAATAATGGACCACCTGGGGGTGGTGGTGGTAACAAGTCAAAATGTCGACCACCTACTACTACTCTCCCAACTCCTCTACCACATCTGCCACCCTATGAGCCATCCTACTCTAGCCACTTCCTCTACATCATCGGGCCATCTATAGTCTCTATATCATCTATATGAAGGGTTATATAATCATAGGTGGGATTTCCCCTACTGTCACATGAGTAGCACCACTTATCTCTAGGATTATGGGTCCCACTCGATGATCCCTAATCCATAGAACATCCATCCTAGGACCTTCTCGTGAAATGTCTCGTATTTCCAGGTCCCTAAGACTAATGTCAACTCCCTGATATTGAGGTTTCTACTCTTACTTTACCACTAATGACAACCATAAGTTGTATCTTATCATCCAAGAAACTATCACCCAAGAAATACCTCTCTATAACCCCATCATATGTTGGAATTCATATAGGGATAATAATGGATCATACGTCTCTATATAGATCTCTCTTGAAGGCTTGATCCCTAAATAACTAGTCTCAAACCATATCCATCAAGTACCTGGAATGGTTGGTAAACCTTGATGAATACACAGTTCCTGTCATGCTTCCCTGATGGATCTATAGAGGCTCCTAGACACATACATCCCTCAGTGTAGCTAGTGAGAACTCCTCTCTAAATTTGTGCTTAAACTCTATCCATGAAAGATTCGCCTCATTGTAAGAATTTTCACTAAACACCACCATCACCCTATAGTGATATGTAGAAGTCTTGACACCAGGACCACAATTTGATTTGCTGGTTTCTTAGATATATGGAAAACATGGGTCACCACCTCAATTGCCTATGCGTCAACCACACCTCAGAACCTAAGGGGTGTCTATCGTTAAAGCTCTTGAAGAATGCTCATTTTTTTCACACCTCATCTGATGGTAATGCGGGTACCACGTTCTTCTCTATAGGTGGGGGTATAACTAGTGTGACACCTGCAGGTATCATCTCATGAACGGGTCCTTGTATCGACACCTCAACACTGAGTGGACCATCTTTGTGATCATGTAAAATCCAAGTTGGCATATGTCATAGTGGCATCCTGAAAGTAAACAAGATGTACCAGAGTCAATGATTATATCTAGAGAGATGAGTCAAGAAGGACATTGAAACCACAACCCATACCTATAATATGCATGTAAAATTGTTTTCCATGCAACAATGTTTCTCATATACTGAGTTGAAAATTAGCTGATTAGAGTCTTGGTGTATGGATATGTCAACCACCACACCAACATTGGAGTCCTTGGCCTGAAATCCAAACTTGGAACACTTAAAACTATTCACCCAAACCAATATCATAGAATTTAGTCCTTAAGTAGAATGTCCCACTCTAATACCACTTTTTCATTACCCATACTATTTGGGTCCATGCCACAACTCCCCAAGCTCACCTCTAACAGGATGAGGGTTGGAAACTAGTGCTAAGTAGGAATATAACTGACATGAGAGGACTTAGCTTAAGTACATGTACACACAAACACATCTCTAAGCCTATAAAATGATGAAATATAAAAACAAATGAGAAAACATGCATGAAATAATATAAATATTATAATTAGAGTATGATAGAAAGTAATGGAAGGTAAACAGGTCTAAATACAAGCCCACCACATAGATTCTGAAACATAAGTCCATCTTGACTGTAAGTATTGGGACTATTACCAGAAATACATAGGAATACACCTCAGTTTTTGAAGTCTTAATAATCACTGTATGGCCCTAGTCCACCTAAGACTCTGTCAAAAGGTCGATCATCTTCAAAAGACATGAAATGTGTGGTCAAATCCCATTCAGGGGTGAGTATATTAATACTAAGTAGGATACCCAAAAATCACAGAGTATAAAACAAATAAAAATACAGTCATCTCTACATGGGTATATGTATACACCAAATATAAAATCAATATTCAGATATAATCAATAAATACACATAGTATAGAGGTAAGTGACAACCATAGTACACCATCCTAGGATTTTTTTTAAAGGTAATGCTTTGGTCAAAGACCAAAGCACAGATTATTATTAAAAAAGCAAGAAAGTTACAAGAGTCTGAAATAGGGGATTTTTTTACAATCTCTATCAAAGAGTTCAAATAAATCAGCGGGCACGGAGTCCATCCAAGTCATCCGCTAGTGAACTCCTTTGTTGGCAAGAGCATCAGCGACGGAGTTTGTCTCACGGTAAGTATGGGTGGCGATATAATCAATCCTGTGGAGCAAGTTAAGGCAGTTCATCCAACGTGAAGTATGCTTCCAGGCCAGATGAGTGTTGTCATTCCATATGGCATAAATGATGGTGGATGAATCACTCTCAATCCATAGTTTCCTCTAACCTCTTTGAAGAGCAAAATCAACAGCATGAATGACACCCAGCAGTTCCGCCTCCAGCGATGATGAGTGACCACATCCAACGAAGAATCAGCCCTGACACTGGCCAGCAGAGTCTCTGAAAATAGCACCGCAACTGGAAGGACCTGGATTTCCTTTTGATGCACCATCAACATTTACTTTGATCCATCCCTGCATTGGAGCCTGCCAGAAAACCTCGAAGGTGCGTTTTGGCTTTGGATAATTTACAGGAACACGGAGACGGTGAAGGATCTCAAAGTCTCCAACTGAGTTGTTGCAGCAATCTTTTTGAATAAAAGCAGCTTCCTGGATGGCCACAAGGATCCTAGATTTTCCTGCATTGAGATTAAAAGAATGATTATTATGAATAAGATCATTTCTAACATACCAGATCTCATGAATGAGCTCTGCCACTGCCGCCAACCAGATGTTGTTGATCTGCAAAGAAAAATCAGATCTAGTGCAGTTTATTAGAAACAAAGAGATAGAATCAGTAAAAGAGAATCTGTAATTGAAAAGATCAGAGACAAAATTCCATAATGCAGAGGTTGTCGCACAAGATAGGAAAAGATGATCTGCATCCTCCCTGTTTTTGTTGCATAAGCGGCATTTAGAACAAAGACGGATCCCAAAATTTTGGAGAATAGTATCAGTAGGCAATCTATTATGGGAAATACGCCATATAAGGGTGATCCTGGAGGGTTTAATCCAAGGTTTATTAAACTGACTTACCCAACTATAACTAGAATCAAAGTGAGATAAATTCTGCTTATAAAAGCTTTTGGAGTCTAGGACACCATTAGGGATAGGTTCCCAAACCAGGAAATCACCATCAGGAGAGAAAGAATGATTATTAATGATTTGCATAATATTATCCGGGAGATCATGACGATGAAATTGAAGAACATATTTTATAGATTGATTAGTGTCCTCAGGAGTATGACTAGAAGGTAACAAAGTTATCAAGGGGTTATCATACCATTTACCACACCAAAAGTTAATAGAAGAGTTAACACTAACCATCCATCTAGAATTCTCCATGATCTTATGATAAGAGTCCCTGATAGATGGCCAGATGGAAGAATTAATGAAATTGAGATTCCCTTTTAAAAGCTTAAAAGAAATCTGTGATACAGAAAGTTAGTGGCTTTAGAAGGGGAATTAATAATATGCCAAGTGAGATGAGCCTGGAGAGCATCATTGAAACACTTTAAATTTTTTATGCCAATCCCACCTCTATCAATAGGTCTACAACAAGAATTCCAAGGAATGGTGACAAGCTTCCTTTCAAGAATACTTCTAGTCCAGATAAATTTTTTAATTAAGGTATTAATTTTCTTGAAAATTCCAGCAGGCCATTTATAAATCATGAGGGAGTAAACCATTTTAGATACAATGGTTGATTTGACCTAGAAAATTCTCCCAGCCATGGAGAGATATTTCCCTTTCCAATTGGAAAGTTGTTTTGTAATCTGGTCAATAACATTAGCAAAATAACTGACTTTGGGTCGCCCCCAGAAAATAGGAACTCCTATGTAGGTAAAGGGAATCAGTCCTTCTTTAATACCTAAATAATTGGTAATACTATTTTTCCTACCGACAGGAAAAATTTTACCAAAAACAATGAAAGATTTATTCCAAGAGATCACTTGACCGGAGACCTCCTCATAATGAGCAATGGCTTCCTTAAGAGTCTGTATATTCTTTTGGTCTCCTTTTAAAAACAGGATAATGTCATCAGCATATAGAAGATGAGTGGAGGAATTAATATTTCTAGCGACCTGTATAGGTTGAAGCTTACTTTGATCAACCAAACTGCTGAGGAGTCTACTAAGATAATCCTCATCAATGACAAAAAGGATAGCAGAAAGAGGGTTACCCTGTCTAACACCTTTAGAGCAGGTAAAAAACCCTCTAGGAGTTCCATTAATAAGGACAGAGATGTGAGCTGAAAGAAATAAGATCCTAATTCTTTCAATGAAAAGGTCTTGAAATCTAAATCTTTTTAGCACTTTAAAGATAAAGTTCCAATCAATAGTGTCAAAAGCTTTTTTAATATCCAGTTTGAGATCCACACATCCTCCTCTATTATTTTTATTTAAAATATTAAAGCATTCAGAGGCAAGGCAAATACAATCTTGAATGGATCTTCCTTTGATAAAACCAAACTGGTTCCAAGAAACAATTTTATTGCAAATAGGAGCAAGTCTATTTGCAATGATTTTGGTTATGATTTTGAAAATCGTGTTAATAAGAGCAATCGGTCTGAATTGATGGATCTCAGTGGCATTTTCATCCTTAGGAATTAAAGTTAAAAATTGAGCATTGATTACATGAGGGAGAAGACCACGAGTGAAAAAGTTTTTAACTAGGTTACATACATCTATGTGAATTATGTCCCAATGCTTTTGGAAAAAACCATTGTTAAACCCATCAGGGCCAGGAGCACTATCGGGATTGAGGCCAAAAACAGTGTATTTGATTTCATGATCAAGAGGAGTGCTCAAAAGCAAGTCGTTTTCCTTTTTATCCACCAATAGAGGAATAAGAACAGGATTAAGATTAGTGATTGAACCTGGACCATTAAAGAGATTATAAAAGTAAGAGGTAACATGATCCGAGATGGCCTCTTCAGAATCAGTGATCACACCATCAATAGTAAGTTTAGAAAGAGGAATATTAATCTTTCGAATTCATTGAAGAAAATTGTAGAATTTGGTATTACGATCACCATCAGTGATCCATTTGGTCCTGAACATATGTTTACGAATGTTATCTTTGAAAGTAAGCAAGAAGTTAAGTTTGATAGAGATATTCACTTCCAATTGAGGATCCAGAATGAAATCAGAGTTGGTGTTTTGAGATTGAAAACTACTAAGCTCTTTCTCAAGTAAGGAAATATCCAGATCAATTTGAGAAATTGAAGATTTACACCAGCCTTTGAGGGCATGTTTAAGAGTTTTCAACTTATATAAATAGGAAAAAAAATCTTGTTGGTGCTTCATAGAATTCTAGATGTTTTGAATGAAATCAACACAATCAGGATTCGAAGACCAAGCATTATTAAATTTAAAAGGAAAGGCATATTTCTTTTCTTTTGTGAGAAGGCTAACAAGAATAGGATGATGATTGGAATTGAGACTAGGGAGAGTAACACTAGAAATATTATCCCAGCTATCCAGAATCTTCATGTTATAAAAGGCCCTATCGAGCTTACTAGCAACTTTTTTATTATGGTGATTTCTATACCAAGTAAATTTAGCTCTAGAAAGAGTGATTTCAAAAAGATTACAATCTTCAATAGCCGCTCTGAATTCCCTGGAGGATATAGAAAGGTGAAAGGGCAAAATTTTTTCACAGGGACTAAGGATGGCATTAAAATCACCCATGACCATCCAAGGAGATTGAATGCATTTATCCAAATCAATAAGATCATTCCATAAGTCACTTCTATCTTGATATCTATTCTTGGCATAGACCATAGTACAAAAAATATGACAATCAATCCAAGAAAAATTACAAGTAAAGTGTTGATCAGAAGATCTAAAAATGTTGACATTTTTCAGAGAGTTATGAAAAAAGATCCACATAGAATCAGAGTTAAAATCTCTTTTGTAGGAGCCTAGAAAATTGTAGTTGGGAGAACCAAACCTCAAGAAATTCATTTTGAAAGTGAATTTCGGTTCAGAAATAGAAAAAAGCAGAGGTTTGTGATTATTTAAAAACCGCCTAAGAGTGATGGAGGTGTCTTGATTAGCCACACCTTGACAATTCCAAAATAGTATATTCATTACAAATTAGGATTTTGGGTAGGACCCTTCTTATTTTTTGATTTCCCAGCACCTTTAGTCCCTTGAGACCTCGTGACCATTGAGGAGGGTGGGGGTTTTTGTTTGGTATCCAGTTTGGACCCTTGGTTTTCAGAGTTTTGCAAGTCATTTGATCTCAGATTAGAGCTAGGATTTATGATAAGAGGTAAAGGGTCCTTAATTTCAGACCTGTCCAGATGTTGTTCTCGCAAATCTCTATGTACAGGTAACTGATCATAAGAAGATTGTGACACATCCAGATCAACTAGAGTGGCCATGTCAGAAGAGGAAAGAGGACTGGACATGTGAACAGCTGCATGAGTAGAGGAATGTTTAGGGAGAGGGTTTGTCATGGGCTCTACCAAGGCAGAGTCAGAATAGGATAGAGAAATAGAGTTGTCAGCATGCAAAGCAGAACTCATCTAGGATAACAAACTACTAAGTCTAATTGCACTAATAAAATCTATCTGAGAGGTAGTACTCATAAGATATTTTCATTATAAGTATACAATGATAATCCTAAGAGACAATGACACACATATGAGGATCATTGTCAAGGCTATGGGGTGATACCAATACCTCAATATGGATTAACCCTCAAAGTAGTGGATTGACACCCCTGTTTTATTGGTCATGTTGATACCAAGAACACTACCTTAGGTATGAATATGAATAGAGGATCTCACTCTGATCCTCTCGGAAGGATTCCCATGACTTTATCCAAGAATTCCTACTAAAGGGATCATAGTCCTAGAAGTATGAGACTATTCTATAATAACCCTCCAAAAAATATTAAGGGGAACAAACCCTAATGAAACTTTAATATGATATAGAGGAAAATGTCTCTAATCCCTGTATAAAAGAGTACTCTATGTGTAGTATGGGTCACATGCCTTTTTCCTTAACCCTAGATCATGCCCATGAAACCATATCGTATCTTCATCATGTGTTTGTGTCGAAGTACAAGGCATGTAGGTTTCCTGTGTAGTCCACCTAATATTCGGGTAATTCCCAAAGTACATATCAATACATGTCAGGTGAATAGTTTCACACATCGTGTGATAATTAACTTCCACACAAAACACTATCCACTAAAAAGGGGACCCCACATGGTATGTAGATCTGAGTTACATGTCATGTATTGAAGGATTTTCCAGAATTCTAGATTCTTCTTCCATGCATCTAGGACAATTCTACGTCCTATGATCCGTCGACCACCTTTTTAAGAATCAAATATCCTATCTCATTTGAGTCTTTTCAACATTGAAAAATGATCCCAATTATCAAATATTATTAGAAAATTAATCCTAGCATTATTATTTGTTGTGAACCAAAAAATGCCAAAGAACACCAAAGAATGTGAAATAGAGTATCCATCATCGTCTGATTCATCAACACATAACCACTATCATGTTATTTCGATCCTATTTCTATTACACCATATCATCGTTCCAAGAAACGTGTTTTCAATGATCAATTGATTGGGATATGTTGAACAGTGGGCCAAACAAATAACACACATGATTAATGAAGAATTTGGCAGAGAAAATCATAAGAAAAACAAGATTAATGGACCTCAATATATGTTCATGTAAATATTGATTCATTTTCATTTGAATTAAAAATAAAGAATAAATAATCAAAAAGTAATTTTCCCAAATAAATCCTTGAAAATAAACTCATCATACGATATGCATGATCTGTGAATCAATGTGTTTGTCGATTGATTTACATTCATCATAGAAATAAATAATGGGGAATATATCCAGATAAAACACACACCCTACCTAAATTTTCATCAATAACTAGTGAATAATTATTCAATGTAGTTTTCATTGACAAGATCCTTCAATTATGTTCTATGTCAACCATCGATCCATAATCTGATCATCATTCAATAATGGGTTCTCATTCCACACTCTCTAGAGGATTTATAATTATTTGCATGGTTATGTGGCTGACCCTAAAAATTTTCCATAAGAATTCATTTAAATAAAAATGAATTAGGTCACTACATCACTTTGTCAACAAAAAAATTAAAATAAATTATTTAAATTATTTTATCATTTTACATCTACAACATCTTTTCCACAAACAACCAGCACTGACTATGGTTAGGCCATGCCTAGGGTAAAACATGCATTCTGAACTCAATGGGGACCTCAAATTTTTTATCCAAGAAATCATTTAGAATTTATTCACTTTTTTTAGGAAAACTGTGTGTGTGTGCTGTTTAATATATTTAATATATTTCAAACATTTATTCTACGTACACTGAGACTCAAAATTTCATTTCATATTTACTCCATGTCTGAAAAATAGTCCATATAATATCTAAAAATAAAAAACATAAAATATGATACATTACATGTAATTACATTACTTTGGTGTATTTAGAATAATTACTCATTGGAAATCACATTTATCATAAATATTCATATTATGTGTATCATGGATATGATTATTCCTTAAACTGTATACCATTTCAATATAAGGTTTTTTACTTGGAATGTTATTTGATTTACAAGGGAAAACCTTAATAAATATGTATTATTAACTCAATATGGATATTTTTTAATAATGTAATTATCACAAAAAAAATCGGTCATTCAATGTATGAGGAATGAAATAGATATGCAATGATGGGTGGGTCCCAAAATTATATAGTCCCTCAATGAATCAATAGGTCACATGAGACAAATCAGTTGACCAAATTAAATGATTGTTTACCCTTATTTTTAAATTATCTTGGTATAATGTTTGTATGGGAGAGATATCATGATGTATGATATCATCACATCCAATATTATTAATTTCCTTCATTGATAATTTAGTTATTTTTATTATCAATGATATTATTGTATTGACATTATCCATGGATGCATTTTTTTCTCAAGTTATTGATTAAATGGAATTATTTTTTAGTTATTCACCTAGCCATATATATTATGAATTATTTAATCCTGATATATTTCATTTTACATAACACTTACTGATCATTTTAGATCACTTTTTTTTTCCTTGGGTTATAAAGAATAAATCATTGAATAAGTTTGATGGATGTGAAATTTTTACTTTTTTTATGTTTATATTTTACTCACAATGTAAAATGGGTGTCATCTATGTATCTAGTTCTCCATTACTACTAAACTGATTGATCCAATAGGATTAGATACCTTGTATCTATTCTAGTGTAATAAATTATAAACTAGATCTAGGTTACTAGAGTTGAGTTTTTATAGTTGGTATTTGAGAAAGTTTATTAGAAAACATGGGAACTATATTTTAAATGAACATGGGTAACATGAGAATTATTATAATACCTTATAGTAATTGAGAAATTTTTTGAGTGTTTTTTATTTTATATACCAATATTTTGGATGATTATGAGCTATCTAAGTGTGTTCCATTATTTATTGATGACACCTAATTGAATAAAGAGAATCTGTACTTATGGTCAATGTAGGTATTTCCTTGCTAATCAACCCAAAATAATTGGAGTTTCATTTGAGGTGGTCATAAACATATTAGGGTAACTAACCTAGGTTATTTCTAATAACATTGAACATATTGAACAACATGATATCTCAAGTCAGGATACACCTATATTAGTTTATTTCATGTGATAGTAGTCTCTATCTTTTAGTGGAACTACTAATATGGTGGTATCTAAACAATGGATAATGTTTCTTGAAAAGATATTTCATGCCTTGGGATGTAATAAAAGGGAAAATGTTATGCTGGTAGTATATTATCTTATAGGCGATGATGATCAATGGTGTTCATTGATCCATAATACTAAATAGGAAAGCGAAATAGAACATATGGTGTGGAAGTATTTTAATGTGATATTCTTCGATAAATATTTCCCTCGTGAAAAAAAACTGAAATAAAGAGAAAGTTCCTTAGATTAAGGAAAATAGAGGAGGAAAGTTTTTAAAAGTATGAGGGTATCTTTACAATGATAGTTTTGTATGATATGGATTATATACATAATCCAAAGATTAATATTGACAATTTCTTCAAAATCCTTAATCCAATCCTTAAAATGGCATTGGTTTCTCAAAACATTTTATCATATGATGAAATATTATTATATGTCATCAACACAGAGAATCAATTTTTCTAGTTCTTATATATTTAAGGGAAATCAATATAATAAAATTTTGATTGTGAACCATGAAAAATGTAAAGCATCAAATAAGAAGAGGGGAATAATTAAATTACCATCATCTGAAAATTATGGGAAGAAACATCTTAAAAATTCATGAAGAGCATGGGAGTTTATTACAATTGTAGAGATAATGTTCATTAGAAAAATTCATACAAGGGGAAAAAATCAATGATTAACAATGTTTAAAATTTGGATAAATGGGGAATTATTCACACTAATTCCCTAATCATCATGGTAATATAATATAGAGGAGGTTGTGTAGGGAAGGTGAATATTATGTGATTACTAGAGCTGAGGTTAAAGTTCACAATGATTTGGGGGAAGGTAATTTAATCATAGCATCAAGTTTAGATAATTTTTTATATTATTAGTTATATTCACACTCATTTATATATTTCATGTTTTATATGAAAATTAGATATTTACCTTCCACCTTAATAAGGGAGTTGTCAATCAAAACTTCTTTTTTAAATATCAACACAAAAAATATATACAAGGAATCTCCTATTATGAACCATAAACATTCCAATTTGAAAACTTAATTCTTATAAATATGGTTTAATTTTTATATGATCCTTGGTGTGGATTAGATTTTAAAATATAATGGAAAATTTATCACAAAGAGGATGAAATTATGATTCATGATGAAGATATAGAATTGCTTATCTTAATAGGTGATAATTCATCCCCTGAGTCATTTCTAGATCCACCTCCAATAGCGTTTATGAAAGATATTATTGGGGAGGAAGAATTGAAAAATTATATAGATGAAAAAATTAATCCTTGAATTTAGGATGTATTTATTTTAAGGAAATACATTGATGTATTGAAAAATGAATAACCTAGACATCCGCCAGAGCATGATATTTATTTTTCCATTGATTTAATCCCAAATTCAAGACATGTATAAAATAATCTCGATATAACATCCTGACTCGAAATCCACTAAATAGATTCCCTGATCTGAGTCACCACATGACCTCAAGCACGCCTCCCCATATGCTAGAGGTTGCTGACTAGTAATGAGGGTCTAAAAATGTCATTTGGGGAGACTATACCCTCTCTACCAGAGTAATACACTACAAACCCCAAATAAATAGAATAAATAATATTAAATAACCAAAGAACAATCATAATCAACATCTCCCAAACTGGGCACAAACCAAAAAAACAATAAATATGCTATGTCATACTAAATAGTTCCAAAAATAAACAATGACCAAAATAAATACAAATAGAGGAATCCCAAAATGATCCTGACCCTAAGTTCGGGACCTCATCAATGCACATCCCAAACCTGAATCCACTCCCAAGCACTGGGAATTTTCTATTGTCCTAACATGTAATCATGAAATCTAATATGGTACCCAACAGTGGCCTGAGCAGGGTGTGGGTACCACTTAGTAAACCACCACCAATAATGTCTAAAAATATCTAGTCTAAACTGATAGTCCAAGTAAATACTAAATAAATTAAAAGTAAATAAAACAAAGTTTGGGTTCCACAAGTTTACCATCTTTACCTGAACCATTTATAACATTATTCCAATTTCATCATTTACATCTTCTTCTTTACTTTTTTCATTACCATCATGTGTCCCATTAGTTATCCCTTTACAAAAGTTAGACAAGGGTTAAGGCTATCTACATTAAGAAAAAATTAATAAGTCATGTCCCCATCTCACTAGGGATAAATACATCACAACTTACCTTGGGTCCTCAGTCTAGGTAACCTCATCGAATGTATCCATTATTGGAATAGATAATCGGTCTGACTCCCTAACCCATTCATTCCTAGGTGGGGTTAGAGAATCAATCCAACTCAACCCGTGAGAGGAGCCTCATTCCTTTATCCCACCACCAAGCCATGTGTACATGCTTACATATATATCTAATTCATCATAAATACCAAATCACAGCCACACTTTCACAATATACGTTACCCCCACAATACATCCAACTCAACATGGGAGTCAATATTATACAATTATCCATTTTCACATTAAAATTTACATTACATTTCCATTTAACCAAATTCTTATTTCTTATGCCTAAACTCATTAAGCATATTCACAAGTTTCCATACTTCAACACACTTAACATATTAAACAATTACCACATGTTAACTCACTCAATTCATTCATAATTTCCCAAGTATTAATTCCCCCTTATTCATTCCAAATATAAATCAAAAATTATTTAGAACATTCACATTAAATTTTATTTAACTCATTTTCATTCCAATCCAAACAATCTATAATCCATTAACCAACTATAGACACAACTATCCATTTTCCCTCTTTATCAAAAAATTAACCATTTATCTTTTTCATCAAGGAATATATATAATTAAAAGTCAATATCACACTTAAAAATTCCATTTTCCATGTTTAGGATGGTCGGAACATCCCATGGGTGACCCTAAATTGGTCACGTCATCCTCCATATATTCCACGGGGACCATGAGGGGTTCAATTTGTTATTTAGATACCCATTTCACAGAAAATCACTAACAACACCAAGAAAAAAATAAGGAAAAGTAGGAACACACATTTATATGATTAAATAATCATAAATACTATCGGATATAACATATAGACCACCTACATTGAATCCATTGATGAACACACTCTTAATCAAAACCAATGATATGGATTCAAGAACCCCTTGAAGCTTTAACCTAGATTCCACCATAAAAATTGTTTTTTAAGGATTTGGAAGAATATCACCCTAGATACAATTCCTAATCTAATAAATAGAATAAAATAGGTGATTAGACTATTGAGTCAATAAGTTTTCCTAATGAATTTTTCATTACTTCATGTTTTGAAAATCACAAAAACTCTATCTCAAGGAAAATTTTATTTTCCTTAAGAATTGATAAGGAAGATTTTCCTTCCCCAAAGAAAATTTATCCTTACCTATTTTTCATTGTTCATATTTTATTTTTTCTAAACCTAACTCATTTTACTTCTAAGTATAAAATTCGGTTTTGTATCTAAAACCTTGGAATCTTATCAATACATAGATATAGAGAATTATTTTTTTAGGATCTGAATTCAGGTTCTGAATTCTTTGAATTCAGACTCTGAACTTTCTGAGTTCAGACTCCAAATTCTCTGAATTCAGACTCTGAAATTTCTAAGATCAGACTCTAAATTCTCTGAATTCAGACGCTCAACTTTTTGAGTTCAAACTCTGAATTCTCTGAATTAAAACTCAGAACATTCTGAGTTCAAACTCCGAATTCTCTGAATTCAGACTTCGAACATTCTGAGATCAGACTCCGAATTATTATGAATTCAGAATTTGAATTATTATGAATTCAGACTTCGAATTTCCTTGAAATTTAGACTCCGAATTTCTATATAATTCATGTTTCAAATTATTTTGAAGATAGAATCCAAATATTCATGTATTATAGAAACCGAATGGTTTTTGGTTAGACTCTGAACTTTTATTTTTACTTAGACTCTGAAAAATGTATTTGGTTAAGAAAACATATTTTTCTTACTCTTGTTTGAGTCATAAAATGATATCATGCATTATGATACTAACTAACCGTTTTTTGAGTGAAATGTGTATAGGTCCCTCCGAAATTCAAGGAAAAATATGACTGTTGGAGGATAGAGATGATCGTTGAAGATGTGCCTATAAATAGAATCTCATTTGAACGAGCTCATAACAACTGATGTTGATCAATATAGATATTATATGCTAAATTGATTTCTATAAAGAGACTCGTATGATTTGTGAGTACTGAACATCTTGTTCAGAATTGATTCGTGCGACTCTGAATATTTCTGAGTACATTCGAGCGCTTCCGGGGATAGGAAGACAGAGGTACCGACTACCTTGAAGTTCAACGTCTTACAAGGATAGCAAGACAGACTACTATTTGCATAGAGGGCTTACCATGGTGTAGGTAAGACAAACTTTCTTGAAAGTATAAATCAAGGGACCTTTATCTATGGTTGTTGGATACTCTTCTATATGGGTTAAAAGATTTATTACTTGTTACCTGTATTGTTTCAAGTTTGTTTTCTACAGCATTTTGTTTGACAAGAAAAGTATAACTCTTCTAACTTCTTGTACTTGTACTCTGATAAGTATGATTTTATATTCTTTATGGTAGAATCTTTATCTTTGTAAAATTTTCTTAAGTTTCATTTTTGGAACCACATTTCTGGAATCAAGCAAGTTTGTAGAACTAAGAGGTCTTGTGAATTTACCTTGTTTAACTTTTTAAAATATTAACATCTTTAAAAGTTCCTAAGGAATTTTTTAAAGTATACAATTCACCCCCTCTCTTGTATATTGATCATCTACATCATCATTTCGATCTTACAATTCATATCAGAGGAGGTCTCTGAAATACTTATATTCACATATAAGTTTTCTTGGTCAAGTTTTTCATTATTCTATATTTTCCTTGCTTAGGATATTTTTATCCTTATTTACAAACTTTTATTACTAACAAGTTTGTGTGAAAAGATATTTTCTTTGAGATGGAAAGAATAAATTTTGGTTAAATTGACAATATAAATCCTACTATACCACCTATTTTTTATTGTAATTATTATAAATATTGGAGTGATTGTATGAATACATTTATTATTAATACTGGAGTGGACAACTTTTTTGTGCTAACTGGAGATTACAGGATTTATGATAAGGAAGTCAAAACTTTTACTAATAAAGAGAAGTCAGAATATCAAATAAACTATAAGGTACGCAATACTTTGTTCTATTCCGTTACTATGAATATATATAGCCATATTTATTTTTGTGAAGCTACAAATTGTATTTTGAAGAAGCTTGAAGTAACTCATTTTGGAACTTCGAAAGTTATTGAAACTAGAAGAGTGATGCTTAGAGATGAGTATCATGGTTTTTTCTTTCCTTATGGAGAACCTATATGTAAGGTACAACAGAGATTTATGACTATTGTCAACAGCTTACTATCCATGGGTGAAAAAGTTTTAGATGATGAGGCACTTGTAGACAAGATTATAGACATCATGCGTAATGAGTGGGAATCCAAGAGGACAGCTATAGATGAGAATAGGAATGTCTCATAGATCACTCTTGATGAGATTTTTGGAACTCTTCTTCAAAATGAAACTATAATGAAGAGAGATGCTGATAATGTTAAGAAAAATAATGGGAATGGAAGTGTTTCCTTTACAACTACTTCAAATCATATGAAATCTAAGACTCCTGAGAGATTTACAAGATCTAAGTCTAAGAAGGTCATTGTTTTATCTGAATCAAGTGAAAGTGAAAATTCTGAGAATGAACTAGGTAATATTGCTCAAAGGATGAATAAGATAGTTGGGAAGAAAGACTTTTAGTATATATACAGGAAGAAAGAAATAATGTAAAAGAAATACATTGAGGTCACTTGTAATGAATACAAAAGAGCAAGATATATAAGGCCAGATTGTCCTATGCTTAAGAGAAAAGATAGAAAGGAAAAGCATTCTGAGATGGATATAAAGGAGTAATACAAATCTAAAGCTAATAAATTCTTGAAAGATAATGACACATGGAGTGCCGTTGGTGGAGACTCTTCTGATGAATCCTCATATTACGAATCTTCTAGATAGAAGAATCTTGGTTTACATTCCAATTTACCTATTGAAAATTATTGTTTAATGGATAAGGTACACAATGTTGAATCCATCACCAATGTATCCATGAATGGAAATTATAGTGATAGTAAATATTATGAATCCTCGGATGAATAATCTTCTTCTGATGAAGATAATGCTTTACCTACCTATGAATAAGTTTCTAGGTTTGTTCAGCTCCTTGATAATGAAAATTCTAAAGTCCGGAAAAATCATGATAAGGAAAATTCTAGAATTTATATTATTACTAAAGAAATATCAGATCTTTCTAAATATCTTTATAAGAAAACCATTTATTTTTAAATTATTTCAAAAACCCTTGAGGAAGTTAATTTTGAGAAAGTTAAACTTTCTAAGGATCTAGAAAAAGTAATTTCTAAGAAAAATGTTTTCGAGCCTAACTCTAGTGCTAAAACTAATGTATTTAAAGATAAGAACTTAGTTATTATACTAAAGTCAGAAATATTTTCCTTGAGGAATTGTTTTTCAAACTTTACCTTAGGGAAGAAAAATTTTGATAAGATATTTTCTCAAATTCGACATCTAAGGAATAATTCTTGTTTTGGTTATACTAGTTAAAAACCAATTTTTAGTAACAATTATTTTGTTCCTCAAAGTGCTCCAGTCTTTACTAAGTGTTAGTGTGGTGGGCATTGGGAAAAAAATTGTTCCTTAACAAAAACTCAATCTATAGGTTTTCATAAATCTTATTTCTCTAAGAAAGTCTTGTTTCCTAAAATTTTTCTTTCTGGGGTTTTCGGATCCAAGAAAGTTTGGGTTCTGAAAGTATAACACTCTTATTTTTAGGAAAATAAAGATAGTACCAATAGCAATACATGGTACATAGATAGTAGATGTTCCTAGAATATGACTGGTAACAAAAACTTCTTTGAAAATATTATCAAGATGAAAGGAGTAAAAGTAACTTTAAGAGATAATGTTAAGGGAGAAATTATTGGTATAGGTAACATTGTTCTTCTTGGAAAAACATTGATTTCAAATGTTTTAGTTGTTAAGGGTCTTAATCACAACCTCATTATCATAATTCAATTATGTGATGAAGGTTACCTTTTGAATTTTAGGAATGAAAAGTGCTTAGTACACAATTCCAAGGAAGAGTTTATTCTTTCTAACAATAAGCAAGTGAATGTTTACATAATAAACTTAGAAGACCTTAGAATCCAAGATCTACCTTGCCTTAGTGCAATGGAAGATCATTCTTGGTTGTGGCATAGAAGGTTAGGACACCTTAATCCTAGGAACCTATGAAAAATCTCTAAGAAAAGACTAGTTAAGGATCTACCGGAGCTTAGATTTGATTCTTCAGAAGTTTGTGACCCTTGTCAATATGGCTAGAAACATAAATCAAGTTTCAAATTAGTCGGTGTAGTCTCAAATACTAATGAATTACAGTTAGTGCATATGGATCTTTTTATTCCAACACAAACTGGAAGCATTGGAGGCAAATATTATGTATTTTTTTAGTTGATGATTACACTAGATTTATGTGGGACTATTTTCTAGAAAATAAATCTGAAGCTTTTTCTTATTTCAAAAGTTTTAGAGCCCAAGTTGAAAATGAGAAAAACCTTCCTTTGATAACTATTCGTAGTGATCATAGAGGTGAATTTAAAAATTCTTATTTTGAAACCTTTTGTAGTAGAAAAGGAATTACTCATAACTTCTCAACACCCAGAACACCTCAACAAAATGGTGTTGTTGAAAGAATAAATAGAATTCCTCAATAAATAACAAGAACCATGTTGATTTAATATTTGGTAGCCAAACATTTTTTGGATTAAGATGTAAGTAATGATTTCTATACTATAAATCATGTTTTGATTAGACCTTTTCTTAATAAAACTCTTTATGAGTTATGGAATGGTAGAAAACCTAGACTTTCATACTTTAAGGTTTTTGGTTGCATTGTATTCATTCTTAATACTAATGATAATCTACATAAATTCGCACCCAAATCTGATGAAGGAATTTTCTTAGGCTACTCCACAACTTCTAAGGCTTATAGAGTTTTCAATAAAAAACTTGTACTGTTGAAGAAATAGAACATGTTAAATTTGATGAAATTGGTCCTTTTGTTTTCAAACAACCTCAACCTACATCTTCGGATGTGTTTTCAAAAACTGATTATCAACCCTTGATAGAAGATCCTTCTGATAGGGAAAATGTTCAAGAAGGTATTTCTAAAACATTTACCCCTGAATATTTCCTACCCAACATTGATGAACAGGTTTTATAAAACCCAAATCAGTTGTTTCTTAAGAATCATTCTAGTGATAGTATCATTGGTAATGTAAATCTAACTGTAGGGACTAGAAGTTCCTTATGAAATGAAGTAGAACATCTAGCATTTATTTCCCAATTAGAACCAAAAAGCACTAATGAAGCTTTAGGTGATGATGATTGGATAAAATCCATGCAAGATGAGGTAAATGAATTTTAAAAGAAAAAAGTCTGGACCTTGGTTTAAAGACCTAAGGAAACCTCTGTTATTGGAGTAAAATGGGTCTTCATAAATAAATGTGATGAAAATGGAATCATAGTAATAAATAAAGCTAGATTTGTTACTAAAGTCTATAATCAACAAGAACAAATAGACTATGAAGAATCCTATGCTCTAGTATCTAGACTTGAATCTATTCGTATTCTACTTTCCTTTGCAGCATTCTTCAATTTCAAACATTTTCAAATGGATTTTAAATGTTCTTTCCTTAATGGTTTTGTACAAGATGAAGTTTTTTTTTGAACAACCTCCTGGTTGTGAAGATTTAAAACATCATAAACATGTTTACAAAGTTACTAAAGCTTTGTTTGGACTTAAGCAAGACCATCGAGCCTGGTATGATAGACTTATAGGATTTTTTATTCAAAATAATTATGTTAAGGGAAATTAATTTCCAACCCTTTTTTATAAATAAAGATAAGAAAAATGTTTTGATTGCTCAATTTTATGTTGATGACATTATATTTGGTTCAACTCAGCAATCTTTAACTGATTCCTTTGTGGATCTAATTAAATCTGAGTTTGAAATGAGTATGATGGGTGAGTTAACATTTTTCCTTGGTTTTCAAATTTCTCAGAAACCAGAAAGAATCTATATATCCCAACATAAGTATATTAAATATATTCTTAAGAAGTATGGATATGACAAGAATAAGAGTATAAGTACTCCCTTTGGTACCTCAAATTCACTTGATCTAGATGAAGTTGGGAAACCAGTAGATCAAACATCTTTTAGAGGTAAGATAGGAAGTCTACTTTACTTAAAATCTACTCATCTAGAATTAATGCTTTCAGTATTCTTATGTGCAAGATATCAATCCAATCCTAAGGAATCTCATTTAAAGGCAGTAAAAAGGATTTTTGGCTACTTAAAGGGAACCATTGACCTTGGAATCTTTTATACTTGTGGAAATTATTTTGTTTTAAAAAAAAATCAGATTCTGACTTTGGTGGATGTAGAATGGATAGGAATATTACATCCGAAACTTTTCATTTATTAGGAGATTTATTTAGTTTCTTGGTCATGCAAAAATCAACACTCAGTAGCACTTTCCACTTTTGAAGCTGAATATGTAGCATCTGGAATTTGTTGTGCTCAAGTGTTGTGGATACAACACACACTCACAAACTATGGTATGAGTTTTTTTTCAAAAACAAATTTTGTGTGATAATACTAGTTCCATTGCCTTAATTAAAAACCCTACACATCACTCTCATGCAAAAAAATAGATATTAGGCATCACTTTCTTAGGGATCACACACTAAAAGGATATATCATTCTCCAATTTATCCGAACACAAGATCAACTTTCTGATATTTTCACAAAATCTTTACCATCTAATATATTTGAATACATTAAACAGAAGTTAGGAATGATAATCGTAAGGTAATATTCTATGTTAACTTCCTATTGAAATCAATCTACTTACAGTAAGGAACTCCTTTTCATAGGGGGAGTACATTTGTTTTTTATATTTAAAAAATCATAGTCTAAAAAAGGTTTCGTAGTCCAAATTTTTTCATAGTCTAAAATTATTTGTGCTTAAAAATTTCGTAATAAATACTTTCATACTTAAAATTTTCGTAATGAATATTTTCGTAATTAAAAATTTCATAATGAATATTTTCATAGTTAAAATTTTAATAATGAAGATCTTCATACATAAAATTTTTATAATGAATATTTTTGTACTTAAAATTTTCGTAAAATAGATTTTCATACTTAAAATTTTCGTAATGAATATTTTCATACTTAAAATTTTCTTAACAGAAATTTTCGTATTGAAAGATTTCGTAATCAAATTTTTGGAATCTAAAGTTCTTCAAGAATAATTTTCCTCATTACAAATAATCTTTCTAGAAATATGAAAGGTATGTTTCCTTTTCTAAATTTTCATAATTATCTTTTACTTGTTGGTATTTTCATTCATTTTAAAATATTTTGTATTCACTTTTCCTTAAATCCGAGTGTTTTCTTAAAAAACATCAAAAGATCAGAATCTATCAAAATTCTTCCTTGGTTATCCTTTTAGTCGTCAGATCTGGAAAAAAGGTTTTTCAACCGTTGGATTTAGTTTAGAAGTGGAACTGTCACCTCAAACGCCTATATAAATGACCCCCCCCGATGGTTGTCCCACATCGATCTCAAATCACTTGCATGCTGAAGCTCTGCCCTTCCTAAAAAAGCCTGTTCTGAAATTCTTAGATCTTCCTTACTTCTGAATGTCTACCGAATTCTCTTCCTAGAAATAAATTTCAACTGTCAATCCAATCTATGAATAGCATATACATAGATAAAGGTTAGTTGATCCCAAGTTTTATGCCAAATATGGCTCTATTATTTCCAAGAATATTAAACTCAATGGCTGAGAGAGTGTATGTATTTCAAAACCAAAAGCTCAGTATTTGGTATATCCGGAGTTGTTAATTGAGTTCTATGAGTTAATAACTTTCTTTAAGGAAGAATAAAAGAGTACATTTTCTTTCAAGTGTTATGGAAATATATATTCACTTTCCTTCATCAAGGCTACAAGCTTGGTTGGTATTCCTTATAAAGGAGAAGCTGAGTTCTGTACTCACATGATACCTGAAGTTCAAGGATGTTTTACTAGAGAAAAAACCATGGATTTTCTTGGTCTCTCAGAAGTAAATACTCAGAAGATTCTTCACCTGTATTTATACTTTCGGATTCTTGAATTATGGGTTCAAGGATTCATTATTCTGAGAAAAGGGGATAAGGATACTCTAAAGAAGAGTGACATCTATATTTTGGTTTTCTTGGTGAATCTAATGAAGATAAATTTGGTTAAGTACATTCTGATTACGATTGAGAATATCAAGAATAGGAATCTAAAATCTCAAATTATTATGTATCCATCCATTCTGTCAAAGATGATTGTTCGGTGTTTAGAATCCTTCAATATTCCTTGCAGTTCTAAGTTGAGGAATTAAAAATTCATGTTGTTGAGTGATGATACTTTGAGAAGGATTAAAATTGGTTTTTCTAAAGAATCCAAAGAATTCTATGATTTTCCTGAAGAGGAATTTGAGACTATTTCAAAGAAACTTGAGGTGGTTGAAACCTATAAAAAGAGTGCAAGTAAGAGGAAGGTGAAATAAGTAGAAGAGAAGGAAAAAACCCCAGCGGCTAAGGAAATTCTTGTCAGCACCCCCGAAGCCAAAGAAACAAAAATCTTATCTTGATAAAGTAGTAGAAAAGTGGAGAGAAGATAAGAAAAATCAGAAAGAAGAGGAGCCTAAGTTTGTCCTGGACCCTGCTGAGGCAAAATCTTTGAGGGAAAAGGAAGCTGAAGATCTTGAGAAGAAAGAGAAAGAGAAGAAGTAGAAGAAAAAGTTTTCTGAGGTAGATATAGTCCTATCACTTCTAAAGGCTGCTGAGAAAGCATCCGAGAATATTCTGATACTAGAATCCTTTCCAATAGAATCTTTACCAGAGACTCCGTGGAAGAAATTTGTGACTCTGTAAAAAGTTCAACAAAAGTAAGAGGATGAGGAAGAAAAAGAAGGAAGTGGTGATACTGGTTATTTGATAAAGAAAGTTGTGGATTTTTCATGACAAGGAAAGCACTTCTAAAAAATTATCATTCTGAACGTCTGAAGCCGAGTCTTCAAAATTTTCTACCCTAGGGAAAGATGAGAAAAGTGGAGAAGAAGTGAACAAAGTGTCTTAAGAAGAAAGCTCCAATCATGATTTCATTCAGCCAGAGGATGTTGAGGCAGGAGTTGAGAAGGAATAGGTAGATAAAGATAAAATTGTGTAACTATCTGATAGTGAACATGAATCACCCAATCAAGAAGAAGTCATTCCGAAAGCTGGTAAGGGAAAATAGGTGGTTGTTGATAAACCTAGAATAGTAGTGGTGAATATGGAAGAAGTGGGTGATTTATCGAAGAGGAAAGTTGCCGATATATAAAAATAATCCTCACTAAGAAAAATCTCTGATTTGGAATTGTCCTCTCTTTGGCATGATTTTTTAGTCCAGTCTTTGAAAAATCTTGTTAGAACAATCTCTCTATTTCCAAGCATAGACTCCAGATGCCAAATGCTTCAGCATACCTTAAATAAAAAATTGGATTCAGTGTCCATGGTGATTGATAAGGGTGTCAAACTTGAGGCTAATTTCAAAACCTTTTTCATAAACTACGAATCCCACAAAAGATATTTCAAGAAGATGACTAGTTGGTCAAAGAAAACTGTAGAAGACATGATAATTCTTGATGAGTTTCAAGATAATGTCAAGGATGGATTTGAAACTGAATATACTAAGTTCAAAGATCTCACTAAGTCCTTTGAAGAAAATATATCTCTTGAATAAAATACTCAGAAGCAAGAGGTGAAAGATCTGAATGGTAAATTATATTCAGTTTCCTAGAGTTGGAATAGAGAAAGGGGTCTCAAGATTGAGATAGAAGAGAAGCTAGTTAATAAAGAAGAAGTTCTAAAGGGTCAGGCAGAATCTCTTAAGGCTCAGGAAGAAAAAATAAAATCCTTAGAGAAAAAAATATAAGATCAAGATCAGCTTCTCAAACGTGCAGAGGAGGATCACAAGAAACTCAAGAAGCTCAAAACTATAGTGAAGAAGTTTATCCAGAAGGAGAAGGAAGTATAATATTGTTCAATTCCGATATTTTGTTTTATTTCTTCCTTCTATAAATTTTTCTAATCATAATAAAATTTTGGGTTTCTACTTTTAAATTTGGTTGTCTAGTACTAATATTTCAGGTACCATATTTTCTTTTCCATTCCATGTATTCCTTTTTGAAAATCACAAAGGTGGAGAAAGGAATGTTAAAAAGAATACTATGTAAAGAAGAAATTTCCCTAAGGGGGAGATCATCTAAGGTGGAGTTCATATCCCAGAATATTTTTGTCTGCAATAAAATACTAAGTCTCAATCTTTAAATCAAGAATAAAATCCTCAATGTTTCTAAATCCTAAAGGGGAGTTAGTCATATTCATCATTGCCCATGTGTTAAGGGAGAAAATTTTTATTTTCAAAGTTCAGAAAAATATTTTCTAAGTCCTTTTATTATTTTTCATAACGATGTCTTTCCAAAAAGGGAGAGATTATTCAGTCAATAAGTTTTCCTTCTGACTTTTCAATTCCTTCTTGTTTTCAAAATCACAAACACTCTATCTCAAGGAAAATATTATTTTCCTTAAGAATTCATAAGGAATATTTTTCTTCCCCAAGGAAAATTTATCCTTTACTCTTTTTAATTGTTCATATTTTATTTTCTCTAAACCTAACTAATTTTATTTCTAAGTATAACATTCAGTTTTGTATCTAAAACCTCATAATCTTATAAATACTTATAAATAGAGCATTCTGTTTTTTGGATCCGAATTCAGGTTCCGAATTCTCTAAATTCAGACTCCAAACTTTCTGATTTCAGACTCCGAATTCTTTGAATTCAGACTCCGAACATTCTAAGTTCAAACTCTGAATTATCTGAATTCATACTTTGAACTTTCTGAGTTTAGACTCCTAATTATCTGAATTCAGACTTCGAACTTTCTGAGTTCATACTCCAAATTCTCTGAATTTAGACTCTGAACTTTCTGAGTTCAGACTTAGAATTCTATGAATTCATACTTCTAAATTTTTGAGTTCAGACTCCAAATTCTTATGAATTTAGACTCAAAATTTTTATGAATTCATGCTCTGAATTTCCTTGAAATTCAGACTCCATAATTCTATAGAATTCAGGTTCTGAATTCTTTTGAAGACAGAAACTGAGTATTCATGTATTATAGACACTAAATGGTTTTTGGTTAGACACCAAACTTTTATTTTTCCTTAGACTCTAAAAATAGATTTGGTTAAAAACCATATTTTTCTTACTCTTATTTGAGTCATAAAATGATGTCATTCATTTTGTTATTAACTAACCATTTTTTAAGTGACACGTGTACAGGTCCCTCTGAAATTCAAGGGAAAATATGACCATTGGAGGAGGGAGCTAACCATTGAAGATGTGCCGATAAATAAGATCTCATTTGAATGAGCTCATAACAACTGATTTTTATTAATCTAGAGATTACATACTGAAGTGATTTCTAGAGAGACTCTCATGCTTTTTGCATACTAAACATATTGTTCAGAATTGCTTTGTGCAACTCTGAATGTTACGTAGTACATTCGAGGGCTTCCTGGGATAGGAACACAGAGGTGTCGACTACCTTGAAGTTCGAGGGCTTTCGATGATAGCAAGACAGACTCCAATACTCATATCGAGGTCTTAACCTAGTGTGGGTAAGACAGACTTTCTTGAAAGTATAAATCAAGAGACCTTTATCCATGGTTGTTGGATACCCTTCTCTTTGGGTTAAAATATTTATTACTTGTTACTTATATTGTTTCAAGTTTGTTTTCCGCTGCATTTTGTTTGACAAGGAAAGTATAACTCTTATAATTTCTTTTACTTGTACTCTGATTAGTAAAATTCTATATTCTTTAAGGTAGAATCTTTATCTTTGTAAACTTTTCTTAAGTTTCATTTTCAGAACCACATTTTCGGAATCAAGCAAGATTGTAGAACTAAGAGGTCTTGTGAATTTACCTTGTTTAACTTTGTTAAACATTACCATCTTTAAAAGTTCCTAATAAATTTTTTAAGTATACAATTTACCCCCCTCTTGTATAATGAGCATCTACATCATCATTTAGATCCTACATAGACTTACTCAGAGCTTCGATCTGCAACCAATGGTGCTCCAAATGACCTATAAATGAGGTTGATCGATCCTTGGGAGTTCTTGAAGGATCTAGTTAATCACTAGGGCTAGTGGTTGGAGAAAGGGGGAGAGAATCAGGTGAGAATAATAAATAATGAAATTATTTTTTTTAAATTTTTCCAACATTTAAAGGGTTGGACGGTTTTCCCGCATAGTTTTACAAACCGTGTGCAAGCCACTATCTAAGGAAAACTGGCCCACACAGTTACCTAGGGAGCCCCAAACTATTTGTAAATTGTGCGCAAAACATGAAGAAACTCATTTTTAAGGGGATTTGGGTCTCACATTAACCTAGGAAGGCCACACGGTTTGAAAAACCATGCACCAACTATGTGATATGCCACTATCTAAAACTACACTGTTTGGCCACCATACTCGTACGGTATACTTAACTATGTGACAATTGTTCTCTAACTGTGTACCTTGCATAGGGTGGACAGGTTTTCCTTTCATTCATGTTAAAATCCCTAGAACACCCCTAAAGCCCCTAAAAATCCAAGAAACACTTCATTAACCAAAAATAATAAATTTTACCAAATTTTAAACAAGTATATACCTCCATAATGTTTGGGGTCTTATAAACTCTCCACCTTATAATGAATCATTCTCAAGTCATAATCACAAGAATCACTGAGCTTCCAAGTTAAAAAGGTCTAGACACTAATCTTGTACATCCAATTCCCTTTCCCAAGTTTTTTCCTAAAAATTTCCATGCTTCTACAAAACTCAAACCAATTCCACAATCTTTCCCCATTAGTCTTTCTCACTACAATCCACAATATGAACTGGACTCTCCTCAAAGGACACATCTACCAGAATCTATACATCTTCAAAATAAATCATGTGAGATGGGTCAGGGTGATATCGTCTAAGATCTAACATGTGAAAAACATTGTTCATTCCACTATACCATTTTGTATTATCCAATTGATAATCCAATAGTCTGATCCTCTCCACAATCTCAAACAGCCCTACATAGATGGGCGCTAACATTCCATATTTCTGAATTTGACGGTGAACCAACTTTTGTGACTCCCGAATAAACACTCTATCACCTTCCATAAACCCAATAGGCCTAATATTCCAATCTGAATATGACTTATATTGACTATGAGACGTTTCCATGTGTTTCTGAATCATTTTAACCTTTTTTGACATCTCTTATACAAGACTCAGTCCCAACAGTTCAGACCCCCATCTTCTAACCAACACAATAAAGATCTACATTGTCTCCCATAGAGCACCTCAAAGGGTTCCATATGAATTGTAGCCTAAAAACTATTTTTGTAGGAAAAATAAATAATAAGTAAGTTTTCTTTCAATGAACCATTTAAATCTAGGACACAATCCCTCAACATGTCCTCCATCAGTCGAATTGTAAGCTCTGGCTTCCCATCCATTTGTGAGTGAAAGGTCATACTCAAAAACACCAAGGTACCAAGCACCTTTTTCAATCCCTACCATAAATGTGACTTGAAATGTAGATCATGATATGAAACTATATTTCTCAATAGTCCATGAAACTTCACTATCTCTCAAATATATAATTCCACCAACCGATCCACTGTGAAGGTATCATAGATTGGTAAGAATTGATCCACTTTATTTAACCAATCCATAACCACAAAGATTTCATAATTCGTTTGAGGTGTACTTGGAAACCCCATGATGAAATCCATCGTTAAATCATCCCACTTCCATTATAGAATGGGAAATGTTCGTAACTACCACATGGGCACTGATTCTCTATCTTCACCCACTAACAGGTTAGGCATTGCACCGCAAATATCTAAACCTCTTTCTTCATTCCCGGCCACCAATATTTCTTCTGAAGATCATGATACATATTTTTCAAACTGAGATTCATATCCCTCTTTAATTCATGAGACTCACACATAAAATCTTCTAACAAACCCATTGGCACCACAACATGGCCACAGACACGAACAACCCCATCATCACAAATAGTCCAACTCGAAGGTGAATACCCACCTGTAATACTTTCACTAATGGAAAAATGGAATATACCCATGGTTCAAAGCCATGGGTATAGCCTCAAAAACTGTGGGTATAAGCTATACCCACGGTTTTGGGAACCAAGGACTAGAGTGGCATCGGTATAGGTCCCATACCTATACCCACGGTTTACCAAACCGTGGGGATATATTTTTTGCCATGGTGTCAAACCCTCTCCACGCTGTCAAAGCGTTATTCGCACGGTTGTAAAACCGTGGGGATAAATTTTTTTAAAAAAAGGTCCGTAGGGTTCGAACCCGTGACGTTCAGCATCCTGCACAACTAAGGCACAGAATTATCGCCACTTAATCTACGTCACTCATGCTTATTTATACGTATATTTTTATGAATATATTCTATATTTACAAATTAGATAAAATAGGGCAGTGAGTTTCAGAAAAAAAACAACAACGAGTTTCGAACTCGCGTCTTCCTTAAATAACCCAGGGCGCTTCTCCAACTCACCTACATAGCTTTTGGAGTTATTAAATTGTATCCACATAAATATATTAAAACAAACCGTGGGTATAGGTGGGAAAACCATGGGTATAGGTTTTCCCGCCTTTTTTTGTGTCCCGTGGATTTTTTTTCACCACGGGAAAGTTATACCCACAGTTTTAAAACCGGGGTATAGGTCTTTGAAAAACACCCTATACCCACGGTTTGGCCAAAACCATGGGTATAGACCTTGAAAAAAAATACATATACCCACGGTTTTGACCAAAACCCTGGGTATAGGTGTTTTTTTCCCCACGATTTTCTAAAACCGTGGGAATAGGTCGTCCAAAAAACATATACGCACGGTTTTGGTTAAAACCGTGGGTATAGGGATATTTTCTAGTAGTGTTTCCTTCATATCCAAATATTATAGATCCTCAAAACGACTCTCTCTGACATGGATCAAGGTTTAGACTCAACTACAATGGACATAAGATTCAACTTCACATGCTAATCCTACACCTCTAGATGAATCTCAACAAACAAGCCAACCATTCTCCAATCAAAGTTGGACTCATGAATAGACAAGCATTGAGTTATTCGACTCAAAGAATTGGTGACACTATTTCTATTTCTCGATGTGTAAACCAACTCGAAGTCAAGTGACGACATATATTCAACCCATCTTCACTTCTGAACATTCAAATCATTCTAAGAGAAGATGTACTTAATTATTTTATGATCAGTAAGCATCGTGAACCACTATCCCACCAAGTAATGCCTCCAAAACATTAAGGCATAAACCATAATAGCCAATTCATGATCATGGCTTGGGTAATTTATTTATTTAAGAATCAATTTTCTTGACCCATATGCTAAAACCCAATCATCCTGCATCAATATTTCCCCAAGTACAATACCAAACACCTCACATAACATAGTTTACCTCTTAATTGGCTCGGGTAAGATCAGGATTAGTGGGGTCATCAACCACTTATTCATCTCTTTAAAATCATTCGCATGTGCCTCAAACCACACAAACATAACTTTCTTAGTGGTTAAGCCCAAAAGTGGTGTTTCTAAATAGTAGAAATATTTAATGAACATTTGATAATAATTGGAAAATATTAGAAAACTTTGAAAATATGAAACATTATTAGGATGCTCCCAATACAGAACATCCTATATTTTCTCTAAATCTTATGAACCACCTTCCTCTAAGATAATGTGAACCAATAAATACACCCTACAGATCCATAAGTGTAACTTGGATATCTTGGAATATAGCTTATGTTCTCTTTGTTTACTCAGGATGATGCCAATATGTTTGACATCATCATCATGGGTTATAGAGTACACCAAGATGTCATCAATAAAGAAAACTTTGAACTGATCCATGTATGGGTGAAATATTTAGATCATCATGACCATGAAAACATCTAATCTATTGTCCAACCTGAACAACATCACCACAAACTCATACAATAAGTACATGCTCCTGAAAGATGTTTTTGGTATATCAGAAGGACTCACCCTAATCCGGTGATACCCCGATCTCAAATTTATCATACAAAAACACCAAATAACCTCTCATATGTTCAAAAATATCATCAATTCAAGGAAGAGGGTATCGATTATGGATTTTTATATGATTCTTTTTTGTATAATTCACAAACAACCACAATGATCCATCATCCTTATTGAAAAATAGCACTGGGGACCACCATGTTGACATGCTAGGATGTATGAACCCTTTGTTCTCTAGTTCCTCTAACACAGTCTTAATCTCTTCAAGTTTTGTCGGTTCCATTTTATACGATGCAATGTAAATTGGATCCACCCCAAGAAGAAACTCTATGATGAACTAAATATACCTATCAGGACTCAATAATTCCCCATGAAACACATCCTAAAACTAGTCCACCATAGGAGGAAAGATGGTCTTCTCCACTCCCCCATCATAAAGCATAGGACAATCCACTTGGGTTGTGATTTCACCCAGCTATAGACAAATTGGCCCCACATGGCCTACTCAAACATCCCATTTTCCACAAAGGATATAGTTGTCTCCCTTAATAGATGTAAAGTTACCTTATGGTGGTGATAGTCGATATGGTCTAGATACAATATCATCCAATCCATACCTATAATCTGATAAAAACCAATCCTCTCGAGGACAAATAGTTTCCATAGAAAACAGTACCCAAACAACCTCCAGATCACAATCCTTATACTGTCTGATATCCTCTATTCACACCCCTAATAGTGTATTGATTGATTAAATCCCACTTAAACACCCCACTGCAAGACCCAACATGACTACCAATTGTGTAGAAATAAAATAATTCAAGGCACCTGTATCAAGTAAATCACTAGAAAACATGGAAGAAACTAGAATCATACATCGAACAGTTGAAGGTCCATCCTCACAACCTCTTAGTGTAGACTAGACTGCATAAAGATAGACTACCCCTCTACCCTGGGCATCAGTTTGAGTTCCTAGTGCTGTATTGCCCTGCTAATATGAATGATCTCGCATAGGAGTACCACGTTTGCCGCCTATGCTGGTATGGTCATTTGATCTCCAAATACCTAACTAGTTTGTGCTAACTGACCCCCTTCTTGTACTCTGCACTAGCCTTATCCCTCATTCATTTCTCAACTACTAAAGGTTCCTACAGAACCTATGCACATGGACCAATATGTAACATGCTCTTCACTTAATTGGTGGTCAGGAACATTGACTACGCACATTCCCCAGCATGTCTCACTAATAGCAGCAAACTCGATCACTAATCTGGGAGGTTGGTTCCATTTTCTAAATTCCTTTTCCACCACCACCCCGGTAAAAAATCTAAAATAAGTGCTTCATACTATCAAAAGATTCACCAACATTTCATTATACTGAAACCACATATCTTCTTTCCAAATCCTCCTTGAGTTTTTCTTCTTATACTAGGGCCTAATCCACCACTTCAGCAACCCTATTCAAGAAGAATATATTCACTTATGACATGATTGCCTACCTGATTCCATATTGTAAACAACTCACTGTGTTCACCTCATCCGCCAATAAAGTTGGAATAAAACATTATAATTAAGTGAAATGAATTACATATTCTATGACTATCATAGATCCTTGGGTCACTATCATAAACTCTTCAGTCTTAACCTACCTCAATGTTTTAGGAAATAAGTGTTTGAGAAACCTATCCTAAAAATCTTTCCAACCCATACTATCAGTTTTTTTGGTCTGAACCAGAATATCCCACTATCTTTTTGCCTATCCTCATAGTATATAAGTTTCCAGTTTGAACCTCTTCTCTGTAGGGATATCCAAGTGGTCCAAAATTTTGTGGATAGACTCTTTTTATAATTTTGTGGCTTCAGGTCCACCCTATCTAGAAAACTTTGGAGGGTGTTCTAGTTAAAACTTCCCAGTCAACACAAATATACTCAACACAACCCACCCTAGGTCCATTTAAATCATCTGCATGAAATGAGAAAATTTATCATGGAACTTGTCTTCTCCCCTATTATTCTAAATCTCTAGGTTTTCTTGCTCCACTTCTAGGGGATAATTCTTAGTGACATCCTATTGTCTCTCAACTGATGCATGTTATTGTGGTGGAATTTTTTTTACAATTCTAATAACAAATCTTAGAATACATAATACAAGGCTTTCAAAGTTCTTATAAAATAAGGCTCTCCAGAATCCATAAACATCTAATTACATACACTATCCCATAGAACATCATCACATTCCAATAACTACCCATAATCATCCCTATCAAAGGCTAGGGCTAACACAAGTTAAACAACTTAAATGGTTAAAATTATTACATTGGACACTATTTCATAACCATACATACTTACAGTGTGAACTATTCAATCTAGACACATTTCCCATGATACAATTCATTAAAATCAACATATTAAATCATTTTGAACAATTTTTAAGACATGATCCTTCAACCACTATTCAAAATTTTAATTCCATTTTTCCCATTTTAATCATTTTAGTATACACCATTTTCTTCAAGTTGTTCAAGAAGTTCAAATACATTCTACCCTTTATATCTCATGCACTCGTCCCATGTGTATACCAATCATTATGTGTGCCACCCATATCCGTAGGTGCCTAAAATGATGCAAGAATACACCATATTGTTCCATTACGACCATGATAAAAACATAATAACAATATCATATCACACAAGTGCATTTCCCAATGGTAAAATATATTCAATTATAATGACACACAACAAGAACAACAGTTCCCTCCCTTGGTGACTTGGGTTTTCCCCCGTACTTGGGTTAGCTACTCCCAAGCACAAGTACATTACTATGACCCAAGAAATATTTATCCCCTTTCTATAATCCCAAATAATAAGACCAAAGAAAATAACCTGGCTCCGATACCACATTGTAGAATCCTGACTTGGGTGCCACTAAAATTGTGCTCTGATCTGGGTCACCACATGACCTCAAGCACGGCTCCCCATAGTTTAGAGGTTTTTGAATTGTAGTGATGGTCTAAATAAGTAATTTGGAGAGACTATACCATATTTTCTAAAGTAAGAAACGATAGACAATAAATAAATAGTATAAATAATATGAAATAACTAAATAACAAGGATAATAAACATCTCCCAAAATAGTCATAAACCACAACCAATAATAAATTTGCTATGTCATGGTAAACATTTTCAAAAGTGATAAAAACCAAAAATAAATACAAAAAATGGAATCCTTATAATTGTTCTGAGCCTAAGTCGGGAACCTCATCCATGAACATCCCAAGCCATACTCAACTCTTAATCATTGGGCCTTTTCCCCTATCTTGACCTTTACTCATGAAATTTTCTCGGGTACCCAACGACGACCCATGCAGGGTGTGAGTACCACACAGCAAGAAACCACCAACAGAGTCTATGAATATCTAGTATAAATATGTAGTTCATGTAAATACTAAAATAAATGATGAGTAAATAAAACATAGTTCGGTTTCTATTAGTTAACCATCTTTACCTTAATCATTTCTAACATTAGTCCCATTTCATCATTTACATCATCTTCTTTACTTTGTGCATTCTCATCATGTGTCTCATTAGTTATCCATTTACAACATTTACAATAGGGTTAATGCCATATACATTAAGCATAAAGTAATAAGTCATGTATGCATCTCACTAGGTATAAATACATCACAACATACCTTGTATCCTTCAGTTGGGTAATCACATCGAATGCAACCATTAGGGGCATAAAGCATCAGTTTGACTCCCTAACCCTTATATTCCTGGGTGGGGTTAGAGAATCAGTCCAACCTGGCCTATTGGAGGAGCCTCAATCCTTTATCCCACCACCAATCCATGTTCACATTCTTACATATATATATCAAATTCATCATACATACCCTATAACAACCACACTTTCACAATTTACATTACCATAACAATACATCCAACTCAATATGGGAGTCAATATTATTCCATAACCTATTATCAAATTACCATTTACATTATATTTCTATTTATCCCAATTCCTATTTCTTATGCCTATACACATCAAGTATATTCCTTAGTTTCCATAATTCAACCCACTTCATTTATTCAACAGTTACCACATGTTAACTCACATAACTCATTCATTATTTCCCATGTATTAACCCCCCTTATGTATTCAAAATATAAATCACAAACCATTTGATGGATTCACATTAAATTCTATTCAACCTATTTTCATGACAAGCCAAACAATCCCTTAGACATTAACCACCTCTAGAAAATATTATCCATTTTCATTCTTAATCAATAAATTAACCATTAAATATGTTCATCATGGTCTCTATTTAATTTAATGTTAATCTCGATATTAACAATTCCATTAACTATTTTTTGGGAAGCTCATTGCACCCCATGGGTGGACCTAAATTGGTCAATTCATTATCCATATATCCAATGATGACCATGATGGTTTCAATTCATCATTTAGATGCCCATTTCACCAAAATTAGCTAATGGAACCAAGAAAAAAATAAAGAAAATAAATAACACAAGTTTATATGCATAAATCCTCATAAAAACTATAGGATATAACATGTAGATCACCAACATTGAATCCATTTATGAACACACTCTTAATTGAATCCTAAGATCATAATTCAAGCACCCCTTGAAGATTTATCCTATATTCCAATGAAAAAAGTAAATTTTTAGGGATTTGGAAGAAGATCACCCAAGATACAATCCCTAATCTAGTAAAGTGAATAAAAGAGAGGATTAGACTTACCCAGAGCTTTGATATGAAACCAATGGTGCCCTAAATGACCTAGAAATGAGGGAGATATATCCTTGGGAGTTATTGAAGGTTCTAGTTCATCACTAGGGCTGGAGATAGAAGAAAGGGGAGAAAATAGGGTGAGACTTAAATGTACCAAAAAGTTGAAAATCTATAATTTTTCCAACATTTAAAGGGGTGCACAGTTTACCCAAACAGTTTTCTCAACTATGAAAAAACTATGTGAAAGACACTATAAAATGAAAAATGAGTTTCCTGGTTACCTAGGGAGCCCTGCATGGTTTGGAAACCATGCACCAACTGTGCGAAACACCACTATTTAAGGGGATTTGGGTCGTATGGTTACCTAGGAAGGATGAACGGTTTGAAAAACCATGAACCAACCATTCGATATGCCAATGTACAAAACTAAAGAGCATGTAATCCCACCTCTCACCATTTACTTAACCATGTTCCAGTCATGCGTCAACAATGCACCTTGCACAAGTGGGCCTCGCTTTTCTCTTTCATGCCCTGAACACCCAAAAAACACCCAAAGCCCCTTAAACTCTCGAGAACACTTCATTAACCAAAAATAAGAGATTTAGACCAAATTTTAAACAATTAAATGCCTCCACAAATTCTGGGATCTTACTCTCTATAGGATTTCCATTGTAGAATTAGTTGATTTGAAGAAATGACTACAACATTTTTGTGAAAAATAGATTGATACACATTTTTGTTTCACCTTTAAAACCCCCTATTATTTTCATTAATTATAAATAAGGATATGTGAGGATTTGAATTTATTATAGGGAAATAAATTCTATTATAATAATGAAAAAGTATCATTTTCCTCACATTGATGACTTATTTGAACAACTTCATAGAACTCAATTTTTTTCAACGATTGAACTGAATTATGGGTACCATCAATTATGAGTAAAGAAAGAATATATTCTAAATATGTAATTTTATATGAGTTATGGAAATTAAAAATTTATGTAAATTCCATTTGGATTCACTAATTCACCCTCTAATTTTATGGATCAAATTAATATACTATTCGATGAATATTTGGATATTTTTGTAGTATTTATTTTATGATATACTGGTAAAATCTAAAATATATGAGGATCTTGAGAATCACATGAAGGTTATTCTTAAGACTCTTAGATGAAAAGATTTATATTTTAAATTTAGAATGTGTGAATTATAGCTTTAGAAAGTTTCTTTTATAGGCCATATTCTCTCCAAAGATGGAATCTCAATTGATCCTGCAAAGACAAAAGCAATCAATGAATAGCCTATTCCATTGACCATAACTGATGTATGTAGTTTCATTAGATTAGAAGGTTACTGCAGGTTTTTTGTTCAAAAAAATTCTCAATCAGATATCCCATTAATCGACTTTACTTATTAAGTGGTGAATTTTACATGGATAAAAGAATGTGAATAGATTTTTATGGAATTAAATAGGATATTGGTCAATGATTCAATTTTAACTCTACCATTAGTAAATGATGGATTTGTGAAATATAGTGATTCATCAAAGAAGAAACTTGGTTATTTCCTTATGAATAATGATAAATTTATTGCATATTTATCAAGGTTGTTAAATACACATGAATAGAACTATTTAACTCATGATCTTGGTTTGGCATCTGTAGTATTTACTCTAAAGATATGGTGATATTTTCTCTATGGTGAATGATGTGAGATATAAATAGATCATAATAATTTGAAACACATTTTATCAATGAAGAAACTCAATATGAGGGAAAGATGATGTTTTTATATATTCAAGGATTTTGATTTCTCAATGCACTACTATCTAGGGAAGGAAAATAAGGTTGTTGATGAATTCAGAAAGAATGTTCATGGAGTCCTAACCAAAATGAGGATTCATATAGATACTTTGTTCATGAATTTAATGACCATAAATATGGGAATTATTAAGTGGATGCATTACACCATTTTCAAGTGAATGATAAACCATATTTATTAGAAAAGATAAAAATTTATTAACCTCACGATTAGAATTTTCAAAGAAAAATTAAATATTTGAATTGTGGGAATTGGAATACTGTGTATATGAAGATGGAATTATAAAATTTAGAAAAATTTTATTTGTTAAATATAAACATAAGAAAAAATGGGAATTATTAGATGATTTTTATATCCTAAATTTATATATAAACCCTGGTATCCCAATGATGTATAGATATTTGAAGGACAATTTTTAGTGGGAAAATATGAAGCGGGAAATTTCTGATTATGTTTCTCAATGCTTGGTTTTTTAATAAGCAGAGGATGAGATATATCATCCTAAATGAGTCTTGAAACCTCTACCTATTACTATGTGGAAATAGAATGAAATTACTATGGAATTTGACACTATATTAACAGATATTGTTAGAAAAAATTATGTAATATGAGTTATTGTTGATCATCTTACCAAATCTAAAAATTTGCTCACTAAAAGGGAAGATTTGCCTCTTAAAATTCCTTGAAAACTATATATCAATGATGTTGTAAGACTTCATGGCACGCCTCTATAAATTGTGTTTGATCATGATCTATGATTTACATAGAAGTTGTGGAAAGTTCTTCATAAGGCTGTGGATACTAAGCTTAATTTAAGAACTATCTATCAACCACAAACTAATGTATAGTCCTAAAGGACTATTCAAACATTGGAATACATTTTAACATTATTCTCACTTAACTTTCAAGGTATTTGGGTTCAGTATTTACCTTTTGAAGAGTTATCCTATAAAAATAGTTTCCATTAAATTATTTAAATAGAAATGTATAAATCATTATATTGAAATTGTATTATACTCCAATTTTTTTGAAATAAGTTATTAAAGAAAAAATGTGGATCCAGATCTTGTGGAGGAGAAAAAAGTAAAGGTAAAAGTTATCTAGAATCATATTAAAGTAGTTCAAATCAAGAAAAAATGTTATACAGATAACTGAAGGAAAGATTTTGAATTACAATGTGGAAATATTATTTTTATAAAAAAAATTCCATGGAAGGGTGTCATAAGGTTTGGTGAAAAGGGAAAACAGATCCCTAGGTACATCAGAACTTTTGAATTTCTAATAGAATTGGGGTTGTGTACTTTCGATTAGAAATTCCATTGAGCCTCTCTAAAGTGTATGATGTGTTTTATATCTCTTTGATAAGGAATTATATGCAAGACCTAATACATGTTCTCACCACTAAATAAATATAACTAAAACCTGATAAATCATACTATGAGGATCCTATACAAATTCTTGAAACTAGAGAAAAATTTCTTAGAAATTGAATGACTCGACTGGTAACGGAGATTTTGGAAGTCATAAAATAAAGGAAACAATTTGGGAAACTATGTATGTTATGAAGAAGAAGTTCCCTCATCTATTTATAAGGTAATATTCATAAAAATTTCAATGAATAAATTTTTGTATGAAGTAAGTATATAGTATCCCAAGTTTCTACGAATATAATTTTTAATAGCATATACGACATGTAACAATAATGTTAAACAAACCATGAAATATTATTCTATAAAGATGATAATTATAAATTATTTGTTGAATTGGTTGGAATGACTAAGAATACCAAATTATAAAAAATATATGAAGGTTAAACTAAAAATAAATTTATTTATTAAATCTTTTTAAATCAACACTCAATTTTTTAGTAAAGTCATTTTATTCTTTAAAAAATTTCATTAAAAAATATTTTTATTATTTTCAGTAAGAAAATAATAAACTTAATTTTATAACTTTTTGAAATTTTATTTTATGAAATAATTTTTTTTTTCAAATAATCATATTAAAATTATCTTAGTGTGATTTTTTTAGATTTTCTGAAAAGTTATATTTTTCAATGATCAGTGAAAAATACTATTTTTTATTGAAAATTTATTTTTTTTTGCAAGAATTTATAGAGTTCTATATTATTTTAATGTGGATTCAATGTAAACTAAGTTATATTATATTATTATTAATCCAATTATCATCGTAGAAATGAATTTTATATATGAATTTAGTATAAAAATGTACTTTTTTATGAAGGATGTAAGACATGAGTTGGTTTCCGAACCCATGACCCTCGAAAAATTATTAAAAAAATTACAAAAAACAATGAATACATGAGGTAAAAAGACCATTCACTATCAAGAGAATGAAAGATAATGCAACATACAGGACATTGATACACATAAAATGGAGGAAAAAAAGTACACTGATTTAGCTAGTCATTTAATCCCTCCTTAAGTGAAAGTCAACTCCTATTGATAAGAACACACCATGAAGAAAACAAAAAAAATGTTGATCCATTCAATCCATCCAAAAAAGTAAGACCTGGGCCACTTCATGAAGTGTATGAATTATAATGATCATTTGACATATGATCTAGTGTAAATTTTAGTAGTGTGTAAAGGATCCCAGCAATATTCCCAAGCAAAGCATGATTAACATCTCATTAGCCCTGAAGGCAGAAAATCCATATAGACAATATCCACCAAATCAGTAATGAAAAACCATTCATCATTGATTATTTATCACTAATTATGATCATATATATTTAGAAGTAAATGTGCGAAAATCAAAAACTGGTTGAGCAAGAATTAACACAACCAAGAAAAATAAATCCAAAATACTTTCAAAAATCTAATGAAAAATGAAAAACAACTCCAAATAAACTAACTCTAGGATTGAAAAGATTTAATTAAATAAAAGACATGATATGTATCTAAAAATAAAGTAAGGATTTTTTTAAATTCTTCCATCAAATTAGTAAAAATCCATTCTTTAATCTAAATATATACCTCCATTGTGTGTTCTCTATCCTTGTATATTTTGAACACAATTTCATCTTGCTCATCTACCCAAGCATTTAACTCCTCCCCCAAGTCATCAGTAAATTGGTATAAATTCCCCATATTGGGGTTAAAATATTCATCATTTTCACTACTAGATTCAATATATAAATACACTTCAACTATGGAAGATATATTAATACATTTGTATTCCTTCAATGAATAGAATTACCAAAAACATCCTTCCCTTTCTCCTCTGAATGGGAAGGTAAAACTTGACCTTTAGATGTATTCTATAAGATTTGGTGACAATATTTCTTTCCAATTTAGAGTATTCAACATGTTTTTGAGTCTTTTTTACGTGAGGAGTGATAAACCCATATGAATCTAAAATTTTCTTCTAAAATTTTATTCTGGAATCATTAAGAAATAATTCCTCAACATATTTATATTTATCAAGAATTGCAACATGGAAATCATCATCAAGTTCATTATAATCTCTATTCAGATAAAAATAATAACCCAAATTCAAATAAAATTTTTTATCATCTTCTTCAAAAAAGACACCAATATAGTGAGGGATTTACTTGAAATCAATAGTATTTAAGGGGCCTACAACATCCTTCAATAATCCCTTATAATCTCATATCTACTTGCTTTGAGTTGGAGGCTTATCAATTGGAAAATGAAAACTATGATTTTGAAAAATTTTGGATTTATAGGGATAACCAAACTAACAAAATGAATAGAAATATGATTGGATATTTTCATAATAAATGTACTACCAAAAGATAGATTCAACATTTTGAAACCAGATTCATGGAAGAATAACTTTGGATGAGACAACTTCAACTCATATTCTAACCACTAATAGTTTAAAAATATTTACAGTTTTCTCATAAAGTTTAATCGGTCATATAATGAGGCATGTGATATATTTTAGGGAAATTAGCATAAAGATATAAATCAGAAGACCAAAAAAACACAACCATACTGGGGTGAAAGGAGGTTTGGAACCATAAACAAAATCTAAGGTCCACTTCATCACCTTCATAGTGAAAAACAAAAAATCAAGTACCCCTAACCCAACATCTATAATAATCATCCTCCGAAGCAAAGAGAATAAGAACATAAAGTAAATCTAGGATCCCTATGTCACTATATAAAATATAATAGAATCAAAATATTTTTTGAGAATCATCATCAAGGGATGATGATTTTGATACTTTCTAAATAGGGAAAATAGGAAGTCTAAAGAAAGAGCCTTGATATCCCTCCTCAAAAATGAGATTGTTGACCGACATGAATGGGTAGAATATGTTAAAAGGATTAGATATAAGCCTACCACAAAATCATAAAAATAGTGGTTATAAATAAAACCTATATCACATTCATTATTTTCTTTCAGTTTAGATTCTTGAGTCTCTTGATCCGCCCGATCCATCCTCTCCTTAAAAAGTCATTTTTTCTAAAAAATTATTTTCATCAGGTTTTGTGGGTTTCATTTTAAATTGAATTATACCACTTCTATAAATTGAATTTTAAAAAATTTATTCCATATTTGGAATTAGTGGGTCCAAATTTTTTCAATATTTTTCTTTTATTTTGGGATATTATGAATAATACCCTTGGTAATTATTATTAATATAGTAAAGGGTAAATTTGGTAATTAAGGTTAAAAATAAAATGATCAAGACTCAATAATAATAATAACACTTATATTAAATTTTATGGACGTGTATATCTAAAAAATAATCTTCCAAAAGTTCATTATATGGATTTTTGGGCAATTTTTCCTTGATTTTGACCATTAAATTATTTAATTAAAGAAAAAGTCAAAAAAATAATTCTTTTTGTTTTATTATCTTTATATTTTTAACATAACGATAAATATATGATATGTTTGGTTCTAAATATTAATTTAAAAGATAATTTTTTTCTTGGTAGTTTATTTATAATTTTTGGTGATGAAATAACTACCTTAAATGCTTGTGCAACACTGTCACTGTATTTATTCAATTAATAGAAAAATAAAAAAAATGTTTTTTAAAATATTAAAAGTGATATAATTTGAATGATTTTATGTGTCCCATGAATTTTTAGGATCTATATGACATTTTTTGGTTGTGTGAAGTAATTATACTTTAATTACCTCTTTGTATTGATGTGTTTAAAGTCAAATTAAATGAATAATGTTAAAAATGACATTAATAATATTTTTTAATAAATAATATTTTATTAATTGATTTAAAAAAAATCTGAGATTAATAAAAATGAATGTTACATAGTTTAAACATCAACCATGGTCCATTTATATGTATTTTTCTCTAATATAGTAACATTATTTACCCTTAAATTGCAGAAAGTTTAATATTGTGGAAATTGTCAAAAGGGTTAATGAGCGGTTAAAACTAAAAGATAAGAGTGAAAACAGAACTAAAACTTTTCTATATTTTTTTATGAGAATATTTAGACTCATAATAATCCTATATTATCATTAGGTAAATTTATATCTATTTATAGATGAAATATAATTTATATTAATTTAATACTTTAAGAAATTCTAAGAATACCCCTCCCCTCTCTTATAAAAGGGCACCCCTTATCTAAAATATTTACACCACCTTAATCCATATAGATCAACCAAACCATATCCATTTATCTTATAAACAACCTTATATAAGTTCTAGAGGTTATTTCCCTTCAAAAGAACAAACCTAGGTCTTTTAATGAGATATCTAAAGGAATTCTATTGAAGAAGATGTAATCTTCTTTACAAACCCTTTCGAAATCATTTCATATTCTACTTCATATTAATATATTTTACCCATAATAAAATAAAAAATTCAGTAAAATAAATATAATTAGATATTATTATTATGGTATAATTATATTCCATCTCTCTTTCATCCTATTAAAAATGAAAACATCCCTCGTGCATACGTACGATTTACTATCTTCAAATAATGGTGTAATTCATTATTCATAACCACTTTACATGGATGGTTATAAAGATTTAAATAATGATTATATATGATACATATGACATAAAAATTATTCTATAACTATAATATCATATATACCTTCTTACCATCCAATCTGTTGGAAAATGATAATGACGTTTGTGCGTACGTGTAGACTAACACCTCCATGAAGTGATGTGATCCGTTTATAATTTATTCTTTATATGGATGGTAATAATGATGGATTTAATGATTATATATGATATAATAACTATTCTAAAAATAATAATTATGATACACCTTTCATTTGTTCCATCCTTTAAAAAGTGAAAATAATGTTCACGCATACGTACAACCTATTATCTCTATGAATTGTGTAATCCATTTTTCTATATATATATTTTATAGATGAATATAAATTTCTATATATTGAATATATATGATACTTCTATAACTAATAGCACTATTTAAATTATGGAACCAAAAATAAAATTACAAGTACCGGAACTACCAAATCCGAACATACATTAAAAATGAAGTATTTAACACCTGAAATAATGTTAACAATAATATATTTTTAACAAACGGGTGATAAAATGTTATAAATGGATCATATATAGTATTATAGATATTTATATATATATAGTATGTAATTAAAATAACTATAAATTTATTATAAAGGAGTTTAAATCATGTTCAACTAAAGTAAAACATGAGGTAAGAGATTTCATCCCAATTTCCACTCCATTGAGATATATTTGTAATATATAACTATTTACTTTAATTTAGTGTATATATTTACATTTTATGTATTTATAATAATTACTCATTTTACATCATATTTAACTTAAATATCCATATTCTTTGTATCATGGATATTATTACTTCTTAAACCATATACCATTTCTATATGCAGTATTTTAAATTGAAAGTTTTGTAATAGACAGGGGAAAACTTTAATAAATCTGTATTATTTAATTAATATGGATATTTATTGATAAGTAATATTTCTAATGAATAAGATCGATCATTAAATATATGAGGAATGTATTGGGAATGCAATGATCAGTGGGGCCCACAATTATATAACCCCTAGGTTCATTGACGGGTCTCATAATACAAATCAGTTGGCCAAATTAAATGGGTATTTTTCCCATATTTTTAAACTATCATGATGAAAGGTATTGGTGGTAGATATATCATGATTTATAAGATCATAAAGTTTAATAATATTCATTTCCTTTATTGAGAATTTAGTTATTTTTATTTTTGGTGAGATTAATATATTGATATTATCCAAGAATTAATTTTGATATTATGTTATTGATTAAATGGAATGTGTTTTCAATTATTTACCTTAACATGTTTATTATTCCTTATTTACTCATGAAAGTTTCTATTGTATGTAACCCTTACTAAGTGTTTTAGATCACCCTTATTTTGTTTCCTTTCCCTAGGTAATGAAGAATAAATATTTGAATGTGTTTCAAGGATGTAGAAATTTTACTTAATTTATGTTTATATTTTATTCCTAATGTAAAATGTGTATCATGTATGTATCTAGTTCTCCAAGACTACTAAAATGATTGATCCTTTAGGATTATATCCCTTGTGTTTATGCGAATGTAATAAAGTATACACCATACCTCGGTTATTGGAGTTGGGTTTTTACAAACTTTTTGAATTTTTGGATGACTATGGTAAAACAACACTCATAAAATGAATTATTATCTAGATTTTGGGTGAATTTAATGTTTTATCCCATAGTTTTACTCTTGTTTTACCCGTTTCAAAGTTACCAAGGTGAATTTTTTTACAAAGGTTACTATTCATAATGAACCAAAAATAAAAAATACATATTTATCAAAATATAACCTAATGATTACAAATATGGAATAAATTTTATCAAATTCAATTTCTATAATTTGAATAAATTACTTTATAAAATTAACCTACAAAACTAGATGAAAGATGTTTTCCTATAAAAATAAATTTTATTTATCAAAATGTTTTTATATCAAAATTAAGAATAATATATATAATAATTCCATTAATTAGATTATTTTTATTCAAAAGGATATAACTAAATTTTAGAACCACTTAAAAACAAATTGGGACTTTATAAATTCTTAAAAAGAACGGCTTATTTTCTATAAAATCTTTATTTTTCTCTATTCACTGAAAAATTTATATTTCTGGAAAAAAAATAATAATTTCACCCTATGATAATTTTCATATTATAATTTAAAAAAACCTATCCTTTGTATAAAATTTATATATTAAATGTGTAATAAATTAATTATAATTTACTTACAATAATTATAAAAAAATAATTTTTGAAAAACCACTTTTTTTAAGCATAAAATAACTTTAATAAAAATTTAGTGCTTATAATGGTCATATTTAAAATAATATTATTGAGTGTTTTGTTTATTCTCAATATTGAATGTCGTACACTATCTAACATAGGTTTATTTAAAAATATAAGGATATTACCTATAATGTTTGTAAAGAATATCCAAAAATTACCCTCACATAGGAGTGTGAAAAAATTTGGATATATCCTTGTTATATTAGCACCCTCGTAAATACTAATAAGAAATAAAATACATCAATTATTGTAGAAGAAAAGATAGCCAAAATGAACTAATCCACATAAAATTCAATAAAAACTAAGAATAATTCCATGAAGTGAAAACCAGGAAAAATATGAATTCCAAATGTGTTGTATTATAAAATTTCTAAATCATGGAATATATGGATTCTAGAATACATTTAGTCCATTACACAATATAATGACACATTGGATGGGTAAAATACCACTTTTACAATAAATCATCACTAGAAATCAAAGTAGGTGGATTATTTATTATTTTTATTTTTGAAATTCAAAAATTTATGAGGTTTCATCAAACTTCTAGAATTTAATTCTTAAATATTTGTTAGTAATAAATTTTTTTTATTTTTTAAAAAAATAATATAACAAAGATAATTATCAATAATCACCACCATATCTCTAAAGATTAAATTCAATAATAAGATCATATATGACATTTCATTTTTCCATGTAGGAATTTATTTAATTAGTTTCCCTTCATCTGTTATAATTTTTTATGTTTTTATATCCATCTTAAATTTATCTTAAAAATATCTAATAAATATCTCTCTATATTAAACACTTTAATTAGTTTGGAGATGAGATTTATTCGTATTCCCTTTTACTTTCATTTCCTACCCCTTCCATGTGTTTTTACTAATAAATAATGAAATAGATAGGAATGGTAAATATCAAAATATATCTTGGATAATAAATCCAATATAGAGTGAGAAAATGATGTTTTACCAAGAAGAATGGATAATTATTCTAATATTTATCACTAATTTATCACTTCCAAATGATCTCAAAAATAGGGGTTATTTTATTTTGAAGAGAAACCCCTCTTGTTTATGTCCATTGAGACATGGATAAAAGGATCAATATATAATGATAGAGGGGTCTTATGTCAAATAAATAACTTTAACATTACCTCCTGTTGCTTCTAAAATTAAAATTAGGAATACAGGGTTTACGTATGACTAAAAGAATTTGGTGGTTCTATACATGATTTTTTGGAATTCTTACCGAAGTAAAAACCTATATGAAAAGAATATAAGAGAAATGAGTTCAGTGGATTGAAAAAAAAGAGTAGTGATTAAATATTTTATTTTGTTTTTGATTCTTGTATTGTGTAATTCATAATATTTTATTTAAATTCTACTAGAAATAATTTTCACTAAATACACTATCTTAGACATTTTATGTGTGTAGAATTATAATTTTTAGTTTATATGGTTATAATTACTAGAGGGTTTGAATTATAGTTCTAAAAAACCATTAAACTAATCAAAACAAAAAATCTCTTAAAGTATATTTATCAGACTCGGACATATTCATATTATCATAGTGATGATCAAAATCATAATGGATCCAATTTATATTAGTTTATATTTATGGTAATTAGAGTTATACCAATAAAACAAATAGTATAGACAGAATAGTATAAATACTAACTTTTTATGACATGCACAACGGAATAGAAACTTGTAAAAACAAGAAAAACAATATAACGTAATTATAAGAATAAATTACAAGAAATATTAAAAATATTTAACTATTTTAATATTAATATTAGCGTAGTCAATAACCTTGACTAAACGTATCCACGATTTTATACTTACTATAAATTCTGTCTTTTCTTACCAGGAAAACCCTTGATGTAATGATTTAAATAAGATTTATATTCTTATCATTAGAATCCATCAATATGATGATCTTTGTCTCTCTTCCTAGACCTATAATCCCTCGATATAATGGATCAGATTTTTCATCTTCTTACCCACCATAATCCCTCAATAGTAATAATAATCAGACGTAGAGTATAAATGAAATTCTTCTAAACGAACAACCCTATCAAGGATTCCTTATAAATAAAACTCTATATATTATTATAATTACTAAGAATGATATGTTCCCACAAAGAAACTTCAGAAGACTAGATTTGAAAAATTTATTAACTCTAAACTCTTAAAATAACTATCTATATTTAGGCGATGTTCCAATGGTCATATTTCCATGTTTGCTGCAATGGCCCCCAATAGTTGGTGCTTAAAAACTCATAATTCTCTGGCATAACTAAAAGTTTGACATAATTTTTGTTTAACACCATTACAGTTCTAAAGGAATTCATTATGATAGAAATAATTCTATGTATTAAAATTATAAACTTCAGTCATTTTGATGGACTTCCTTATCATCTGTCAACATGATAATCCTGGTATGGGTCAGTCTGACTTTTTTAGTACCAGACTTAGTCTGATGGTCATAAATGTTTTCAGTACGATAGACAAGGAAATTTTCTAACTCCTAGTATAATTAAAGGTAAGTTTGATGAATCGAATTCAGACTCAATATAATGATCGTATCAAAGAATGTAATTTTTATATTCTTAATGCATTATAATTTTTTCAATATATAGTAAAAGATAATGTTTTCTACAAAAATATTCTAAAATAATCATTACATAAAATTTTTGTAAACTGGTTTTAAGAATGTTATTTTGATTTCTAAAACAAAAGGAAAAGAAAAGTAAGAATTAATACTTCTGACTCAACAATCTCCCACATTGTGGAAAGCACGAACCATTAGACTAAAGTGAAAAATAACTTGAAAACTTACAGTCCTTTTTTATTTTAATAACAATGAAGTTATTCTTATCAAATTAACTCCCCATGATTTTTTAAATTTTCTGAATAATATAAAGAGTATTATAATAAATCATCCTTAAAGAAAAAACTTCTTCACCTTTATGAAACATATTCTTACTTAGGATATTATCACCCCCTTAATATATCATTCTCACATTTAATAAAACATTATCACCCTTTGATAAAACTTTGTCCCCGTTAATATATCATTCTCCCCCTTTTAATTTTCAAAAAAGAATGGTTAAGAATAAAATGTTTCTGGAAATTTTAGAAAAAAAATACAAAACAAAAAAAAATCTAGAAATACAAGTTAGTATATTAAAGTTTATAAATAAAAAATTTTCTATGAAAACATAAACAAGATAAAATAATTAATGTAATAAACTTAGTAAGTATATTAGCAGAATAAACTTACTCTGATATTATTTTTAGGATTTTAATATTTAACTTAGATGGATATAATTACAATAGGGGTAAATTGTAGTTTAAAAAATAATTAAAATAATCAAAACACAAAGCCTCTTAAAGTAAATTTATCAGACTTGGACTTAGTCCAATTATCAGAGTGAATATCAGAATCACAATGGATTTAATTTATATCATATTATGTTTATCATAATTTGAGTAATACAGATAACAAAATAGTATAGAGAAAATTTTATAATGACTAACATTCTATAACATGAATAATGGAGTAGAAACTTTTAAAAACAATAAATACAATAGCTAGTAATAGTAAGAATGGATTATAAGCTATATTAAAAAGATTTAATTATTTTAAAATTAAGAGTATGGTAGTAAGTAACCTTTAATAAAGGTATCCATAGTTTTTATACTTACTATAATGTATGTCTATCCTTATCAGGAAAACCCTTGATTTGATGATCAGAATAAGAGATGCATTAATGTCCCTGGAATCCCTTGATACAATTATTGGTTTCTAGATTCCTAGCCACAAAAACCCTCAATCCAAGGGATCAGATTCACCATCATTCTATACCTCGAATACCTCTATAGTAACAATGATCAGACACAGAATCAAAAAATATATAAAAGAAACAATCCTAAAAAGGATTCCTTTGAACTATAACTCTCTTAAGTATTACAATGGTTAAGAAAAATATGTTAACACAAATAAAACTTCGTAATACTTGAGTTAAGAAATTTATCATCTCCAAACACTTAAAATGACCATATATTTATAGGTGAAGCTCCAATGGTCATATTTTTAGGTTTGTTTTAATGGAATCAGATAGTTGGTTCTTAACATCTCAGAATGACCAGGCATAACTAAAATTCCAAAGTCAATTTTTATTTAACACCATTACAGTGTTAAAGGTATTACATATGATATAAATAAGTCTATGCATTCTGATTATAAACTTAAGTCAGTCTGATGTACTTTCTTATTGTCTGTCAATACGATAATCCCTATGAGGGTCTGTCCTATTTTCTAGTAAAATAATTATTTTGATGGTTATTTTTTAAGGATAAATAAATGCTTCTTATAATAATTTCATTCCCTATAATCATATTTCACTCTCATTAGCTTTTGTTCATAATAATTTCTCCTAATCTCATCCTTTCCATGGAATCCTCCAAGAGAAACCCAAAGTTCTCAACGTAAGTTAAATATTTTTACTAACATATTTTCCTTTTATCTTTACAATAAAAATTATTTTTCCCAATATTATATGATTAATTTTGTATAAATATAATACTTTTTGTTTTTATATTCTGGTATTAAACATTAACCACCTCCCCCAATTCCCTAAATAATATCAAAAACGTTAATCATGCATATGTATGGACAACCATATCCATGACATAACATATTTCATTTTCCTTCACCACATTATAAGAATGGTATTAATAAATAATTTCAGATATATATATATGATATTTATAACATGTTTTAGGTTTTATGAATAATAAAACAAATTACTCTTTTCTCTCATGTTGTGGAAACGAAATCATCATCCATGCATACATGCGAACTATTGCCTCAAAAGAACAGTATATTTCATTATTCAATACCACCTTCGTGTATAGTTATAAATTATAATTTATTATTGTATATTTTATATAGTATTAATAAATATAATTAACTTTTTATGGGTAAAACAAAAACAAATAATGATCTTTTTTTCTAATCCATAAATATTGATTAATAACCTGAAAATATTTCATTATCAATATGATTTTCATAAAACATAGAAAAACTCTCATATAATGGGATTATAAAATTATATTTAATTATAATAAATAAATTATTGGGGTTTATATTACATAGTAATGATAAAATTGGTGTTAAATAATGGGTAACAAAATCGATATCATAAATCATGTTCAAAAAATATATAGTTACTAACACCTGATGGTAAAAATAACTAATAACTAGAAAAACAATAAATGATAATAAAATAAGTATATAAAAGGTTAATGTATATGAATATATCATTAACATAGTTAAGTTTGTTTTACATGATTTTTAGCTCACTTTCAACTGAGTGGGAATAATGGAAAGGGGTTCTTTGTCTCAAATTTAATTTTATGAGATAAATTTATGTTTATGCACCATGATATAATTAATAAGGCGTTTTTACTACCTAATTAATTTATTTTACCATAGTTTTTTAATTCATTGGTTTTTAAGATCCATATAGTGTTTCTTATTTAAATTGATTTTGATTTAAAGTATATTAGGTTGCAAGGGGCTTTCATGACTCAAATTATTTTCTTGGGTCATAATCACTCATATTTTAATATTATATTTCATTATTGATCCATTATATAATCTTATGATTTTATTTTGTATTTAAACCTTCTATTATAAGAAATTATGCTTCATGATGAAGTCTTCACCCTTGATTATTCTATTGTTTCTTGAAAATTAATTTTGATTAAGAGTAGTTTCCATTTATTTTAATAGATTTGTATTCCATATCCATGTTTTTACTTCCCACAAATATTCTCATTTACCTAGTGGAAACTCAAATTTATTTTCTTTCCAATGATCCTTTAACTACCCTTTATTAATTTTAAAACAAGTGTTTTGTTATCTATTTTATGATGTTTGTTTTCAATTAATGTATTTTAAAATAATTAAATTTATTATCTTTACCATGATCTTATATTATTTCATTAAAATTCAAATTTGTACACATATAATATTTCTTATTAAGTTATATTTATTTAAATTTATTTTAAATTAATTTTTTATGAAGTTTTCCCTTTATATTCTAAAAAAATTCTCAGAAAGTGACATGAAAATAACATCTCTTTAAGGTGATGTCAAGATATGATTTTAAAAAATGTTTTGTGTGATATATATTACATTTATTCTTCAAATGATTAATGGTTTATAAATCACTCAATGTGTTCTATTAATAAATATTCCTTTTGGGAGATTTTTTTATCAAAGGATCTTGTATTTTTTATGTAATTCCATTTATAAAAGTTTTTAAACCAATTTTCTTCTCATATATTATTTATGATAAGATGTATGATTTGATTTTATATGGAACTCATATTTATGGATGATTAAGGGTGGGGTCTTATATCTCCCTTAAATGTATTGTTTATATATCTCATTAAAAATGATCTTTTGTATAGGTATAATTATAGTTTATCTATGATTAAAAGGTTTTCAGTGGGTATAATTGTGGTACATCTATTCTCATAGGGTTTTTCATGGGTATAATTATAGTTTATAAATTCTCACAAGAATGTGTATCTATATAATTATAATTTATCTATGATTACAAGGTTGTGTGTGGGAATAAATATAGTTTATCTATGCTCAAAAGGTTTTTTGTGGGTATAATTTCATTTTAGCAATGCTTGAAAGGTTGTGTATGGGCAAAATTGTGGTTTAGTTATGATCACAAAGATTTTTATTTGTATAATTTTGATTTATTTATGCTCACATTATAGTGAATGAATATAATTGTGGTTAATCTATGCTTATAAAGATTTAACTAGACACAATTGTGGTTAATCTATGTTCAAAAATATATATCTTCATATGCCTATGTTTTGGCCACACCCTAATGCATATTCCTATAATTATGTTATGCTCTCATGGATAATTAATATTGACTAATGCTTCCTCCCCATTTTTATTCACATATTATTTTATTCCAATCCTTATTCCCTGACTTGTTATTTATGTTATATTCTTTGTTGGGTACGATTTACATAGTTATCTTTATTACACATATGCTCATTTCATTCTCACTTATGATCATTGATTGTTATCTCCTACGTTTACCCTTATAGATCATTTTATCTAACTCCTATAATATGTTTTCCTCCCCCAGGTTATAAACATGAGTATAAATTATGATAATTCTAGAAGAGATCAAGTTATATTTCAATTATGGAGAAATTTTAACAAGTTCTGTAAAAAAGGATACCTTTGTATCAGGTCATCCAAGACGCAAAACCTTTTTTTAATTATATTGTGTGATTATTTGTGATATGTAATGTTTAGATTATGGAAATGATATAAAAAACTATATTTTTATCTTGGGTCTCCATAGTTGGTATCATAACAGGGTTTAGTTATTTTTGGATATTAGTTTAGTTACCTTTGGTATTAAAGTTAGAGAATCTTATTGAAAACCCTAAGGACGATTTTAAGTATAGGATGATATCTTTAAATATTAGTAAATTATTGAGTAGGTGGTTTTCAAATAAATACATCCAGATATAGATACTATAAAGTGGATGTTGTTTTGGAATAGATATAGCTAAGGGTAATCACCTTGAAAAGGTTTTGTTGAGCATTGACTCGGATATAACCCCAGTGCACAAAAAATGTGCCTAAGACTGCACACATGGATAGATGCTCCCAAGGGATATGTTTTAGTTGATAATATGAACTTTATAAACTATTATAAAAGGATTTATTTAGGATTTAATTTAAAATATTAGGTTGAGAATAATAAAATAACCCTATCTAAAGTAACCAAGGTTAAACTCATATTTATATAGGATGAACTAAATAAACTATAGGCCAATGTCATAATGTAAAAGAACATATAATTATAAGATTTAATTACATTAATGATTACTATAATTCCAATAGATTTTTAATTTTATATCACTAATCTCAACCATTTTCGTTTTAGTAATGGATGTTACTACATGAAACGATGGGTGAGAGGGAAAATGCCCATATTGCCTCAATGAACAACCCATCATAATGGGGTATTGAGAGATAAACCTTATGATTATGTCAAACTAGTCATCACAAAATATGACTGTGAGTATGAACTTATTTGAGTTTCTAAACACACAAAATAAGAGAAGGGTAGAGTCTCATATAAGTCCAGTTGTTGAAGACGCTGAAGGAAATAATATTAAATTTTCTTCAGGCCAAAAATTTCTTAAGAATCATAAAGGGTGTTATCTTAAAGGAATAAAAAAGGGATTCTAGTGTGGATGGATTTTCCATCAATCTTGTGATTTAAATAAATAGATAAATTGGTCTGTAAATATAATAGAAGGTGTAACAATCTCAACTAATAAACCATCCACACATTAATGCTTCAAATAAAACTATTTTTGACATTATTCTAATTGATTTCTTAACCATAGAATACTGAGTATAATAGGAGTTCATGACCTCCTAGACTAAGGTAACAAAAAATATCATATGGAACTACAAATATAGAAATCGGTTATGAAAAATATGTATAATGAGGAACACTAATCACCCACCCAAGAACTATGAGTGTTGTATTCTTATATTTTTCAACCTACTCCTCTATACCATGAATGTTTACAAAAAATATAAAATCACCAACATGAATATATATTGAATTATTAATAAATAATTATAGTGGTTTGATTATTTTATCCCAAGTATATAACTCTTCTCTAATATATTTTTATTGGAATGGACTCCTATAAAATCTTATTACCCATACTTTAGTCAAATTTGTTGTGAAAATAGGCATGCATTGGCTCTATTGATAATGATAATTTACAAGATAGAAAGATAACATCTAAATATTAACCAATGGTTATCTATTAATACAAGGATGACTATAAACCCCCTATGAAAAATTTATCCCACTATATTTGGGTATTTTACACAAATGGTTAAAAACAACATTATATATATTCCCATTATTGAGGAAAACATGATTTCACTAGTCATACCAAGGATAGTGAGGAAAAAAAGTTATTAGAAATTAAAACCAGAGTCATGGTTATCTTATGAACACCCTTAACTATGTAATTAGTTGAGAATAGTTAAAATTATGGGGAGGAAATTTATTTAAGGATAGGTGAATATGACATCGAAATTTTAAGGAGCCAATAATTTTCTCAATATAATTATAAATAATTTTTATCTTTTCCTTTAAAATAATTAATATTTGATTAGATATTTCACCATGAAAGATAAAAATAAATATAATGAATCTTTATTCAATTATAATGGAACATTACAACTGAGATACATTAAAACATGTGTCACATACAATGGATTTTTTTACATCATGGATGATTACAACCATTAAAACTACCAATGTTAAAAGGGGAAAATAAATTGAATATAATAATATATTTATAACTAGAAACACCAATAGACCACCTCTGCCTATATTAATCACTAAAATTATAACCAAATATCAAATTAAAATTAATTCCATGAAAGGATAGATCATTTCATGATATTTAAAATGAAAACTATGGAAATGGGAAGTGTGAATAGAATATGTTTAGTGAGGTTATATATATGAATGGGATGTTTCTATTGAAAATATGGACATTTAAAAAATTTTGGTTTTAAATATGGTTATTACAAACATGGTCATTGCTCGTATATACAATTGGTATTGAAATTTTGTTTTATTATACAGTAAATTCAAAATAATATAACTCATAATCAATTAAAGATATGATATTAAAATATTATATATATATATATATATGATTATAAATTATATATTAATATTAATATTGTTAATAAAATATGATATGATGTATATATAAAATTAAAATCTATATTTTAATATCAATGGAGTAGAAAAAATAAATTTTAGAATTTAAAAAATCAATTTTAATAATTTTTTAATGCATATTTAGTATAAAAGTAATATTTTATTTTTTTCAAAGAACTATTATGTTAAGTATTTTATAACCTAATATATTTAATTTAAAATATTAAAATTTTATTATATATTCAATTTTATATTAACATCTTTTAAATTTTAAATTGATATGAAATAATATTAAGAATACTTAATCTATAAAAACTTCATTTTTTCCATAAAAATAGTTTGTCTCTATATTTTAATTTTCATTGAAATTAAAAATTAATAAATTTTGGATTTTAAATGAGATAAAAATATCATCATTTTTTGGATTTATAATGTCAAAATTAGATAAATATTAATTTTTGAGATTTTTCTAATGGAATTAATTTTTAGGTGAATGGTGCAACATACTAATACTATGAATTTTATGCAATTATTAATATATATGTATTACATATATATTTATGAATGATTTTCATTAAAAAAAATATTCCAAAATTGAAATTATACATTTAAAAAATATTTATTATAGTTTATTAACTGATATTTGATATTTCAAAACTCATGTAATTTTATTATCAAAACAAATTACTACATTATGTATATATATATATATTAAAATTAAGTTTTAATACTTTTTAAAATTGAATTGGAATAAATGTATTTTAAATTTTAAATCAGTGGAAACAAATTATCTAAAAAAGACCACTCATTTTTATGTATAACAATTAAGTTACATTAGTTGAAAACTAGTTACCGTAGTAAAATATTAAATGGAAGAGTAATAAATAAAAGATTAAAGGGATTTAAATATGTCAAAAAAATATTTATAATTGATTTATTTTTATATTGTTGATCTTATATCACCCTATACTCAATTATCATCTATTTTTTAGCCACATGACCTATTTAACATGTGGTCCCATTAAATTATGTTGAAATGTTTTCAAAAATGTTATTATCACCACTTATAAATAGAGAATATTATCGCCCATTTAATACTACTCTAAAATATCAGTTCCTCTAGAAACTTTTACCAATTTAATTCCCCTATAATATTCTTTCACTCTCAATACCTTCGTATTAAGTTTCTTTGAGTAATTTTCACATTCAGGTCTTGGGGATTTGTAATGGGTTCCCTCTTTTCCCATTATTTAAAGGGGTTCTATTTTTTCTATTAAATAAAGGTGTATTTTCCCAAAATATGTTAAAAAATAGTATAATTAAATTTTTTTATATTCTAAGAATAAATATTAACCATCTATTCCCTTCCCTTTAAGAAAAGTGAAAATGAAAACATGAGTATGTGTGAACTACCACCTCCATGAGATAACATGTTTCTTTTTCTTAATCTTCATCCAAGGATAGTTATAAAAAATAATTCAATACATAATTATGATATTTATGACACTTATTAGTTTTTGAAACATTAAACAATATTATTCATTTCTATCATGTTATGAAAATGAAATCATCATCCATACGTACATGTGGACTACCGCATCAAAGGAACAATATATTCCATTTTTCTTTACCACCTTCATGGATGGTTAAAATTTATAATTTATGATTATATATAATATATTAGAGTAATAAATTTCATTAACGTGATTATGTATTCATAAAACAAAATATAATAATCATTATTAAGTAATCCATCAATATCGATAAATAACATGAAATTAATTCATCATTGACAGTTTCCTCACAAATTGTGGAAAAACAATCATTTAATAGGACTATAAAATTATAGGTCATTATTAAACATAAATTAAATTATCTTATACTACCTAGGAATGATGAAAATTGTATCAACTAATGGGTACTGAAATCAACATCATAAAGCATGTGTGAAATAATTAAAGTTACTAACAATTGATGGTAAAAATAATCGATAAATAACTAAGATATTAATAATAAATAATCATAAATTGAGTATATAAAAGGGTAATGTATATAAATAAGTTTTTTTAATATATTATTAAGATAGTTATGTTTTTTTACTGGAGGTTAGAGCACTTTCATCTTAAGAGGAATAAAGGCAAGGGGTTCTTTGTCTCAAATTTATTTTCTTGAGACATATTTCATTTTGTGCACTATGATATATTTGATATGGTTTGTTTAATTTTTAATGAATGTATTTTAACATATTCCTTTAATTCATGGGATTTTAAGAGCCATATATTTTTCCTTACTTAAATGGATTTTGATTCAAATGATGTTAAGGTTGCAAGGGGTTTTCATACCTCAAATCTTTTCCTTAGGTCATAATCAACCTTATTTGACTATTATTTTTAAATATTGATCAATTATAACCTATGATGTTGTTATGTTTTATTTTCAACTTATTTTATAGGAAATCATGTTTGAAATTTAATTCTTCTTCCTTGATGATTATATTATATCTTGACAATTCATTTTTGTTAAGTGTAATACCCATTTATTTTAAAGGATTTTAATTCCATGTACATGTTTTAAAATTCCACTAATATTATACTTTATCTACTAGAAAATAAAATTTTTTATATCCAATGATCATTTTACACCACTTTATTCATTTTAAAATATATTTTTTTATCCTTTTAATGATGCAGGTTGTTAGTAAGGTGTTTTAAATAATTTAAAAGTTTTTTTTACCATTAACATATATTCTTCCCTTATACTTCAAATTTTTACATATTTTTATTTATTATAAAGGTCTATTTATTTTAAATTTGTTAATTTAATTTTTTTTTTACTTTTTATATTCGTCATCAAATAAATGGATTTTGGAAAGTGACTTGAAGATCGTGTTTTTTTAAAGATGATATTAAGAAATTCTACTAAATAAATATCATTTTTAAGAATTTATTATATTTTAAATTAATTTTTATCTGATGTATTAATGGTTCATAAATCACTATATATGTCCTCTTATTAAAGAATATTTTTGAGATATTATGTTATTGGTGTCAAATAATAATTTTTATTATGTGATATAATTTGTAAGTGTTTTGAAACCCATTTTAATCTCATGTGTTATTTATGATAGGATGAATGGTTTGGTTTTAGGTGGTGGTTATTTTCATGGATGATGATAGGTGGTGTCATATATTTCCCACCAATGGATTGTTTATGTATCTCACAAGATAATGATATTGTAAGTGGGTATAATCAAAGTTTAACTATGATCACAAGGTTGTGTTTGGGTATAATTGTGGTTTATCTATGCTCACATTGTTTTTTATAGGAATAATTGTGGTTTATCTATACTCACAAGGTTATATATCAGTATAATTTTTGATTATATATGCTCAAAGGGTTTTTTGTTGTTATAATTATAGTATATTTATTCTCACAAGGTTATAAATGGTTATAATTATTGTTTATCAATGCTCTCCAGGTTTTCATGTGTATAATTTTAGTTTAGTTGTGCTCACAGAGTTCTTTTTGGGTATAATTATTGTTTAACTATGATTATAAAGCTGTCTATAAGTATAATTATAGTTAATATTTTCTCACAAGTCTTTGAGTGTGCATAATTATGGTTAATCTATATTCAAAATGACATATTATATTAGGACTATGTTTATTCCAAACTATTATATATATTTTTATTCCTATATTGTTCTCCCATGACACGTGTCTATTTACTAATGTTTCCACACTCTTTTCATTCACATATTATGTTATTACAAGCTTTATTACATGACTCGTTATTTATATTCTATTATTTTTTGGGTATGATTTTGTTATGTATCACATTTATACTCATATTCTCATCTTATACTCACTTATGATCTTTGATTATCATCGTTTATGTTTAACCTTACAAAGAATATGTTCTCACCCCATTATTATGTTTCATCCCCCAGGTTATAAATACGAATTTAACTTATTATAATTATAGAATATATCTAGTGTGGTTTTATTATATAAAAATCTTCCCAAGTTTTTTAAAATAAGATACGGATGTAAATGGTCCTCAAACACACTAAATCTTTCATTATTGAGAATTTGTGATTATTTGTGAGGTGTAATGTTTAAAATATGGAAATGGTATAAAACAAAGATTTTTTAGGATTGGGTAACTATAGAACATTAAGGAAACTATAAAATTTATAGGGATAACTTTATAAATGGGGAAATTACAATTTTTATACGTTGTTATTATCTATTTTATAGTCCTAGTAATGGATATGTTCACTAAAGACATATACATATAATGTGGTCATTGTTGTGTCATATGGTAAGATAAGGGTATATTTTAAGGAATGATATGTGATATCTTATTAGGACCTCACTCTGTTATAGTGTTTGAAATGGAATATCATAAGGTAGTATTATTTAGGAAACAGTATTGTATAGTTCCCAAAAGCAAGCTATGATTGATTAAAAAATTCAATTGTTAAGTGTTATAATTCAAATCAACCATGTTGGAAATCATCATATGTGATGTTTCATATGACTTTACATTTGGGAGTTGAATCATCTAAGTGGTTAAAAAAAATTTATATATGTGTACATTATTCATATGCTTTGTAAAATTATCTCAAAAGCACTAAAACTCTCATAGCATCACCAATGATTATAAAAGGAGGTCAAGGCGTTGAGATGATATTTTTGTATATTTTCTAATTTATCTTATTCAATTATCCTCATTTATATATTCTATTCTTTCCCTAGCCTCTATAAGATACTATAATGTTTTTTATTTGAGGAGTATCGTTTTAAAATTTCTGTTGTTCTAGTCAGCTCTGGATACACCATGGAGGAAGAAACATATTTTTGTCTCTTAATTTATCTTTATTGAGAATTTTTATGAGTATAATAGAAGTGGTGGACATCATTTGTGTAAGGTACACATTATTTTTAATTTTATATTTATACATAGTTTCAATTTTGTGCATGGTTATCTTAGGATTTATAGTTTCTAATGTCATATAATGTATTAAAAAGTTATTATTATATCCATTGAAAATCAATAATGGTATTATATCTTTACAATATTATTGATTCAAAAAATCATTATTGAAAATGATGGACATTTATATGATTTTATATATCATATTACCTTTCATAAAAATGATATATTTTTTATTATAGGTGGATATATGATATATGATATCGTAAGATTTGATATGGCCATGCATGAGGTCATGGGATATAATAGGTGGTGATATAGTTCCAAAACCATCAGTTTTTACTGAATCAAAATGTGTGATATTTTATATCATAGCCTATGATGGAACTATTTTAATCATAAATGACTCACTAAAACATAGAATCTGTAAATATGATATAGATTATATTGTAAGATATAAAACCCAATGAACATGAGGTTTTACCATAGACCATGTTTTTATATCATAAAATATGATAGAAAAAAACAGAGATGTTCAAATATAAGATACACTGAACATAATGAAATATTATCTATAATAAAATTTCATTTTTCATAAATTTCACTTCCATACTGAATGATATAATTTAAAGAATATTTATAAATTATAAAAATTGTATTTTATGATATTTATTTAATTTTTAAAAATTATGTAAATTAATTATTTATAAAATGTTTATAATTAATTATTAAAAAATTATTCAAATTTTATTAATTAAATATTCGTAATATTAAATGTTGATATAAAATGAATTTTGAAATTATATGTCATGGCATATAATATGTATATAAAATGTTTATATAGAAATTAAAATTTCAATTTATAAAATTGTTTTATATTATAAAATAATGGAAAATATAAAGAAATTTATATTTAACATTATGAACAGTTTATAATAATTAATTTCAATTGTTCTAATAAATGGATTTAGTTGAGAAATTATTGATACTATATGAAAAATAACTTTGATAATTGGTATTATGAAGGTGTAAATTATAATGGCCCAATATTTCATGGACTATTACATTATGTCTTTCATGTATTAGAGGCATCAGGAGGAGGTTTGAAAAGAAAGGTGAAAATGGAGAAAATTTTCATCAGGGGAGAAAAATTTTGGCATGGCTATATGTGTTGTGTAATTAATAGTAAACATGTGGTGATGTTTTATCCATAGTATATTGTCTCGATCAATGAATCATTTTTCTATAATTTGGTTCCTGTGTTGAGTAATAGGGTGGGAGTTGTGAATGTTGGTGTCATGTTATTTTGAGATGGGAGTTTGGTACTATTGTGAGAGGGATGATAGTGGTGTTTAGGTTCCCATTTTATTCTGATAATGGGGACACTCTATTTATTATGAAATATGGGATTCTGAGTTTACCATATATTATTTTAGTCACACCATGGTTTTTTGGGTCACTATGTGGTGTTAATTATGTATTTATAGTTTTTCATATGTGGGTTGGATATCACATGGGGTATTTGGGATCACTCTTAACTTAGAAATTAATTAATCTCCTATTAGTGGTAATTATATCATGGTTTTAACAATTTAATCATGAAGTCCTGGGTGGTTTATTTCTTAGTTCTTTCTATCCAAGGTTTTTTATTCCATGGTGCCTTCCATTTCCCCAAGGTTTGATTATAGTTCACTTTTTGTGAGGTGAGGAGTTAGGGGTTTGTGTTGTGTTTTGTTTTCTCAAAGATCATATATCATGTAGTGGGATATTTGATTAATTCATAAAATTATTTAAATGTATATAGTTATATCTATATGGAATATGAGATCCTGGGAGATATAATTGGAGATCATGGTGTGAGTTTTGGATATTATCTTAACTCAACCTTATTGTGATGTGATCATTACCGATGATGTCGTAATACCAAAAAAATCAATTCTATTAAAAATTTAAAATAACATTTAAATTATTTAAAATTATTTCATATTCCCTAAAGACCTAGTAGACTATAATTCTATCTATGTAGATCCTTAGCTATCCATTTATTGTATTTATCCCTCACTAATAGAGAATAAATCCTTGAGAACCAAGGTGAAATTGTCTTCCTATATTCTCAATTATTCCCCTGATTAATTTAGTTGGGAGGCTATTACAAAAGATCTAAATCAGTAACAGTGTTATTGTATTATGGTTTTTATGGGGAATGTTCAAACATAGGACTCATCGTTCATCCATGTGTGTTGTGAAGTGTTTGATTAGAGTTTCTTTGTATTCTCATTCAATGGTGGTTATGAATTTTTACTAACGTGGAGATTCAAAAATTATCCTAAAATAATTAGGTGAAAATTGTTGATTGATCATGATTTTTATTTCATTGTTTGGATGTTACATATTAACCCAAATAAGATAATAAATTAAACTAAAATAAATTTAAGTTAAATGGGTGATTCACTTATTCTTTCTAGATTTCAATTAAATTTATTATGATTTATGGCTTGTTTAATGTTATTTCTAGGTGGAATTTTCAACTATTTTAATATTTATATTTAATTATGTTTCATATATTGGGGGCACTATTCATAAATGGATAGTCCCATAACGTTTTTAGTGAATTATTTTTGTGGAAATTTTGAATTATACTTGATAATACCTAAATATTAAATTATGTATTAATGAGAATGAATCATTAAATATAATTCCTTTAGTGATAGTTTCTAATATTTTTTCTCTTATATACTACATTATTTTGGGTCTTTTTCACTATTATTGTGGTGTTTTGGATATTATATGTGGCTGGTTGGAATGATGGTGTGTCATTTGATCATGGTGTTCATGGATATGCCGTTATATGGTTATAGTAGCAGTGGTAGGGATAATTTTATTGAAAGTAATTGGTTTTATGGTAGTGGTAGTGGTTTTTGGAATAATTGTTTATATATTTATATAGCGAGGGTTTAGTTGTTTAAGGGTTGTTCTATATTTTTTTGGAAGTGTGGAATTTCGCATAAACTATTGAAATTAGTAATATGATAGTAGAAAAGAATTTATAATGTCGGTAAGTTAAATGGTAAATGACGATGGATAGATTTAAAAATTGAGAAAATTGGTAAATGATTTGTGTCATGAGGGATCGTAATTGAAAATGGATGTTTATAATTAATTGGTAATAATTGATGTAATTGTGGCGAATTACGAATGAATTATTTCAATATATGGTTAAAAAATGTAATAATGAATATAATTATGATATTAAATTTAAATTATTGACAAATATAATGATGAATTTATTAAGATGGTAGTTAATGGTGGTTTTTACGCCTTCTTTTCATGGATATATGGGATTTTTTTCATGTAGTGATGATATGAGTTGTTATTATGTCATAGTAGTGTTTTGATGACTATTATGGGTGATGGTATTGTTGATTTGGAAAGGAACCATTGTTTTGGATTGTGGGGAAATATTATATTCACTATATTTTCTAGTTATTTATTTTTCACCACCCCCCAAGTTATATAAACTCAACAACACCCATTTAGATATGGGATTCATGTGTTTTCCTTAATATATAGTTTGGTGAGTGTAGGTATGGCTAACTACTCCCTCTTACCCCACTCTATCATGTAAATGTGACATGGGCTATGATGGACCATAATAGGTATATACATATGAATGATAATGGATTAATATTTTTGTATTTGATATACTGGATGACTTGGTTTTATGGTTGTAATTATGATACATAGTGGCAGATGTGTATGGTATGTGGATGGTATGATGTTTGCTTCCTTCAAGTTCATTTTACCCAATTATGATAAAATTTTGATATATGATATATATATATATTGTTAAATATATGATTATCATGATGATAACAATGTGGTTTTGGTATGTGGTATATGGTTGTGATGTGGGATATGATGTGTGGTGGTATGGATACAGAAGGGATAGGACCAAGAGGACATAGAATATTGGGAGTGTGATAGTAACAAACTACTAGGGAAGTAGTTATAATTTTTATTATTGATATATATATGTATATCGTATCTATAATATATTATAATAATTAGATACAATAATGTTCTTGTGAGACATGGTGAGGTTGGGTAATAGTTGTCCTCTTATAAGAGAATTTATTTCTATTATTTATTCATTTAGGCATTGTCATACTTCTTCAACATTTTCACCATAAATTTTGAAGATAATCTAACTAAGTATCCTAGTATTCTCTGCCTTATATAAAAAATTATTTATTTTTTGGTTTATAGGAGCGATAAAATTATCATGATGGAACTTACTATCTTAATTCTTGGAGTTTCTCTCAAAGTCATTATCATAGGATTTCTCTTCTAGTGTTTTATTTTGGATACCTTAGAAATGTATGAAATATACTATAATTATGAATTGGGTTTATTTTTTATTTTTTGGTGTTTATTATTGGATTACATTGTGTTCTTGATATTTATAAGGGTAATTCCTTCCATTTGTGTGTTTTATTCCCTCATTGTTGGTCTCTAACTCATGGTCTATTTGAGAAGGTCTTCTAGGGTCACACTTCTCTTCCCTAAAATCCTAGAATGGGTTCCCAATAGGGGTGTGAGTGACGTAGTGGTATCAGATCTATAAAAGAGAGTTTGGATAGATATTGGAGTTAATCATTTTTTAGAATTCCATGGGTTTGTAAGGGATGCAGTATTAATGAACATACTGTCTAATATAGTTGTAAGAACCTGGATCTTCGTTCTAGGTATGTTTTTCCTTTTCTGGTCATTTTTGAGAAAAAGAGGAAAATCTGGAAATTTCCAGAGTACACACCATGTACTTTATAAGTACACACCGTGTAGTTTATAATTACATGCCATGTACTTTGATGTCGCGCCAGGCCGTGTACTTGCCATGTCTGGGCCACACACACAGTGTGTACATGCCGTGTAGTTTCTTTTTTTCATTAAATAGACCGGGGTCGTGCCTAACCGACAAAAACATCTTCTTCTCCAAGTTCTTCGACCAGGAGCGCCCTGTACGGCCACGAACGTCCTCCGAGCCCCCGAGCCTCCATCTATTTACCGAATCGACCGTCATCGATTGCATTTGAACCGCAGCGATGATCTCTTCTTTCCTCTTGAGTTTCATTCCTTGATTTTCCCCCTTTCCCAAGATATCGTGGGTTGAATTTTTTGTGTGTTTTCATAGATCTACACCATTCTAAGGAGAATCAAGCCTCGTGGTTAAATTATATTGATCTCCTAGCATCAAGTTAGGTGGTTGGTGCCTTACCTTTTTAAGTCTTTGAGTTTAATGTGCAATTTCCACCAATACTCATGAATGGGGTATTGCGTATTTACCTTTTTTCCCCAGTTGTTTTTCTTCCTTGCTTGTTTGCTTGTGTAAAGGTAATTTGATCAAGTTTTAGAATAATTTCTATTCTTGGATGTTTTTCCCATGCCTTTTTCTTGTAATGAATTTTGTTTTGTTAGCCATTAGTCATTATACCAGTTTCAAGGCCTTGTGACTGTAAGATGGAATGATATTCTTGACATGTTGATGTTCTATAGAATGGTTATCCAAGTAGCTCTGTAGGTGTACTTTGTCCTTATAGCATTATTACGCACTTACCGGCATGGGACTGTGAGAACCTGGTGCTATAGACTATAAGGGATAGACCGAGTGAGCTTCCCAGAGAGTCTTGGATATTGTAAACTACAGGAGGGTAGACTGAGTGAGCTTCCTCAGAGAGTCTTGGTTATTATATAATACCGGGGATAGACCAAGTGAGCTTCCCATTGATTCTTGGATATTATAGACTACAGGAGGGTATACCGAGTGAACTTCCTCAGAGAGACTTTACTTGTTTTGAATTTCTTTAAAAACATTCCAGGCTAAAGAAGGAATTGACTGAGTGAGCTTCCTTAGAGAGTCTGTGGTAGACCTGAGACTATAGGAGGAATTGACCAAGTGAGATTACTTATAGAGTTTCTAGACCTTGAGGATATAAGAGGGTTAGACCGTGTGAGCATCCTCAGAGAGTCCCTAACTACCCTAGACTATAAGAGGAATTGACTGAGCGAGCTTCCCCAGAGAGTCTTACAATTTCGTATGACCAAACCAGAAGGGTTACGCTGAGTGCACTACCCAGAGGGTTGTTGGTACTTATTGGATAGGACCATAGGGGTTGGATGCGAGTACTTCCCAGGGGGGATCCTGTTGTGTTTAACTGTTTTCTTCTCTTCTGCTTGTGGTTCTGTGGTTTGATTACTGTTGTATGTCATACTATTACTGCTTACTAGTTACTGCCTGTTGTTTATTGTTTCTGTTTACAGCTTACTATACTATTACCTATCATATACTCACTGAATGTATGGCACAGATCTTCAGGTGGTTGCCTACTGGGATTTAGTCTCACACCCTATTTGGGTCATGTTTTTGGGCCCAAATAGACTATGTTGTTGCAGGTATAGAAAAGGGAAAGCACCCTTCAACTTCTGGTACTTGATTTCTTTGGAGCTAGAGAGCATGGGACCATGTCGAGGCTTGCGATGCGGAGTAGTTGCTTGTTTACTTTTCTTTTTTACTTTGTATTAGTATTGTGTTCAGCATTGTGACTAGTATAGCTGCTTCACTAGACATATGTATCATGCATCATTTCATATATACATGTGTGCTCCAGTTGTTTATTGTTTTAGTCCTCTGTTGTTTATTGTTGTTGGATATATACTGCTTCCTCTATTGCATGTTTGTTTACTTCTATTTTGTACTCTGCCAATGGGGGAATAGTTTCCCCACTATCACATTTAAGGCTCTCGCTGCTAGTCGGCAGCCTCTAGCGTTTGGGAAAATGCGCTTGAGGCCATGTGACCAACCAGGTACGGGGTGCCTCTGGATGGCTTCTGGAACCGGGAAATTACAAATTGGTATCAGAGGTGTTCTTTTCTCTTGATTTACTATTTGGAGACTTTATCCAGGGATAGGAAGGATTCGGTACTTGGTAATATGTTGTGCCCAGGAGTAGCTAACCCGTGTATGGGGAAAATCCAATCTACCTCATTATTGCAGTTTTTCTGGTTTGAGATTTTACGGTTGATATGATTTCACCAAGAGTGATTCACATGCTTTGTGTTGTTACCTTTGTTGTTATTGCAGTTCTATTTCTATCACAACCCGATGAGATGAGGGTATTCCTTCTCATGCAACATATAGGCACTTGTTCGAAATCGCATGTCGTGCATTATTTCCATTCCATCTAGGGTGAATTATTGATTGCATGTTGTTGTTATAGACGTTGTGTAGATTAGGCATGCTTTTGTGATAGATGATTGATAGAATCCCAATAGTTTGATAGAGGAATTGTTGTATTGTACCTTGTTTAAATGAATTCCAAATTTCAGTTCATGAGGTGTTATGGGCCCTCATGAATTGGAACTTGGTAGATCATTGAATTTTTTCCCTTGTATAATATATGTAAGAGATGAAAAACTTTGATTTGCGGGGAATATGGTCCCTCGTGGATTGGAATTTGGCACCTCCATGCTTGTTTTTCAGTGTTTTATGGGCATTTGTGTGGTTTTTGTGATACTTCCCAGAAAAACCCAGAATACACGGTGTGTACTTGACTACACACCGTGTAGTTCTAAACCGTGCTGCTGACTATGTGAGCAGAAACACGAGGTGGTGAAAAAATTTTTAGGAACACTCTGGGTATAGTAGTTACACACCATGTAGTAGTGAGTTGTATGCCCAACCGTGTCACTAACAACACGGGTCGGGGAAGCTCATGCAGAACATTCCTTGTTTTGTATGAACACACTGTGTACTCTTGTCCTAGGAACCCAACCATGTCCCGAACAACACAGGACGGTGTTAGCTCTCCTATACACATCGTTTTTGTTCGGAATACTCCATGTAAATTTCAGTCGTGTATCCGGCCATGTAACTAACAACACGGGTCGTCGGAACCTTGTCTAGTACACGCCGTGTCCTTAGTGAACATGCCGTGTAGTCTAGGGTTAAGAGGATCATGTGAGTTATCCGTGTAAAGAGACTCAGGAAGGGAAATAGATATGAAGTACACACCATGTGTAGGGGACAACACACCGTGCAGTCTAGGGTGTTACACAAATAATGGTGGCAGAGGTACACGCCCATGTTAATGTCTTAAGAGAACATGTCTTGTAGCTTTATACATGTTGTGTAGTCATGTTTTGTAAACTTGAGTGTTTCTTCCTCCTGTTCCCATTTTGTACTCTTGTTTTCTCTGTCCTTAATAATCCTAATCTAAGGTGTGCTTTTGATATTTCAGAGCTATGCCTCTGAGATGTCTTCCAGTCGTAGGTCAGCTACCAGAAGGTGATCATACACCAGATATGGCCAATCAAGAACCTCCTGTAGATCCTCCTACTGTGCCAGCCTTGGCACCAGTAGTTATACCCATTGCAGGTGTCGATGCATAGTTCAGGGAAGACTTCTTGAGGATGATGCAGACCTTTTAGGGAGCGCTGCCTCCTACCCCGTTGATGGCCGAGTTGACAGGGATTTTCCAGCAGCAGCATCCTCCTACTTTCTTAGGGGATGGAGGACCCCAGGCTGCATAGTCGTGTCTAGAGGCCACGCTGACGATCTTTGATCATTTGAAGATACCTTCAGATAAAAGGGTAAATCTTGCTACTTATATGCTCCGAGACACCGCCAAGAGGTGGTGGGAAGTGATCTCATAGTCAAGATGCTAGCAGGGGATGACTTGGGATGATTTTTGGCATATCTTTTATGACTGCATCAATCCGGAGACCTTGAGGGCCAACCGAGCCTGGGAGTTTATGAGTCTCAAGCAGGGTACTCTTTCTGTTATGGAGTACTCGTCTCGTTTTACCGAGCTGCAGTACTTCAGGCCAATTCCAGTAGGTGATGATTTGTTCCTTTCTAGGATGTTTGAGGATGGTCTCAGGTAGGAGATCCATTCCCAGGTGAATATCTTTAGGTTGACTTCGATATCCTCGATCGTCAACCAGGTGCTGATCACTGAGCGCAATCTGAGAGATCCTGGATTTGTGATCCAGGGTGGTTCGACATCCAGAGCAAGTGTTCCTCCTTCTAATATTAGGAAGCACTGCAGGGAGCTGTCTCGAGGAGATCAGAGTCAGAAAATTACATCTTCTGGTAGCCAGGTTGGATGCTACCAGTGTGGTAGGAGCAGGCATACTAGGTCTCAGTTTTAGAGAGACCCAATGGAGTGTCGATCATGTGGAAAGATGGTCCATCTTTAGTGTTTTTGTCAGATCTTCTAGCCACATCTAGGGGTAGGGGTTCTTCTATGACCCCGCATACATGAGATGTATCGCCAGTGTCTCACCAGTCAAGAAACTGGAGATCTTCTAGACATTCGGGCTGAGGTGGAGGTCGCAGCCATGGTGGTCAGTCACCAGGTTACCAACGACAGCAGAGTGGATCAGCTCAGAGTGGTCTGCTAGGGGCGCAGGGCCGCGGTACAGGCCATAATTTCACTGTGGAGCAGACCCATCAGGAGCAGGATCCTAGACCTTCTACAGTTCAAGGTACGATCAAAGTAGCCTCTATATTATCTTTAGCTCTTTTCGATACTGGTGCTTTGCATAGAATTATCTTTGTTACTGTTTTGGAGAACCTTGGGCTCTGTATCTTTTCGTCTGCCAACATGTTGACTCTTGATACACTGTTGGGAATGAGGATGTCTAGCGTACGTCAGTGTAGATAGTGCCCTCTTGAGGTTACAGGGTGTCACTTCTTATGGTACCTCTATGTCCTAGAGATAACAGTCTATGACGTTATTCTCGGTATGGACTGGTTAGTTCCCTTCCAGGAAGTCGTTGATTGTTATCATCACAGGGTGAGTTTCGTATCACCAGAGGGAGAATCTTATCTCTATAGAGGTGAGTGGGATGTCCAAGTGGGTAGAGCTGGACCAGAGCATCATGGACTAGGAGGAGTTACAGCCTAGATTGCCAGTCTTTATCTGGATGACTAGGGGACTTCACAGTTAGACTTTCCTCCAATGGTGGATCGTTTCAAGGATGTCTTTCCAGAGAACTTTTCAGGTTTTCCTCTGGAGCATGAGGTATACTTTTCTATTGAGCTCGTGCCAATAGTGGCACCGGTGTCCATTCCTCCTTATAGGATGGCTACACCTGAGTTGCAAGAGCTTAAGAATCAGTTGGAGGAGTTACAGGAAAAGGGTTTCATCAGAACTAGTACTTCTCCTTGGGGTTCACCTATCCTGTTTGCGAAGAAGGCAGACAACACCCTTAGGCTTTGTGTGGATTATCAGAATTTAAACCTATTGACAGTCAAGAACTGATATCCCTTACCGAGGATCGATAACCTCCTCGATCAGCTTCAAGGAACACGAGTGTTCTCAAATATTGACTTGAGATACTGCTATCATCAGTTTCATGTTAGACCATCAAATATACCTCTTACAGCCTTTGGGAGTAGGTATAGTCTATACGAGTATATGGTCTTTCCATTTGGTCTCACGAATGTGCCAGTAGTTTTTATGGCACTGATGAACCAAGTGTTTCATCCATACTTGGATTCCATCGTGGTGGTGTTCATGGAAGACATCTTGGTGTACTCTAAAACTCGACGTGACCATGCTACCCATCTTGAGATCATTCTAAGTACATAGAGAGAGCATTAGTTATATGCTATGCTCCCAAAATTCCACTTTTGGATGGATCAGATTCACTTCTAGGGTCACATTATCTTAGAGACAGGAGTGTCAGTAGACCCAGAGAAAGTGAGAGTTGTAGTTTCCGGGGAGAATCCAAAGAATGTATTTGAGTTGATGAGTTTTCTAGGTCTGGCTGGATACTACAGGCATTTCATACAGGACTTTTCACGCCTAGCAGCACCAGTGACAGGTCTGACCAAGAAAGGGGCAAAGTTCTTATGGCCATATTCTTGTGAGACAGCCTTTCAGGAGCTGAAAGGGAGGTTGATGTTAGCACTGATACTAGTCTTTCCAGAGCCAAGAAAGAGTTATACAGTCTACTTTGATGCTTCAGGTGTCGGATTGGGAGCGGTGCTTATGTAGGGAGATGGAGTCGTTACTTACGGGTCTCGGCAGTTGAGGCCACATGAGAAGAATTACCCGACGCACAATCCGGAGTTAGCAGCTGTTGTTCATGACTTGCGCTATTGGAGACACTATATTATTGGAGATCAATTTTTGGTTTTCACCGACCACAGGAGTCTCAAATACATCTTCACTCATCGTGATCTGAATCTAAGATAGCATAGGTGGGTCGAGTATCTTCGGTCCTTCAACATTGAGCTTGCCTATACACCGGGAAAGGGCAACGTAGTGGCTGATCTGTTGAGCAGGAGAACTCAGATTCAGGAAGTTTAGGAGGCCAGAAGAGAGTGGAATCTTATGGATCTTTTATATGAGAGGGATTTAGAGGTTCACGACATACAGGGACAGACTTTTCTATCTTCTGTAGATGTTACCTCTACTCTTCTTGATCTGGTACGGATGAGGCAGCTATCAAATTCAGAAGGCCTAGTCCTGCAGGAGACTGTGTCCGGAGAATACCCTCCTCCTGGACGGACCATGGGTGAGGATGAGATATTGAGTTTCCAGGGACGCGTATGGCTTCCAGCGGACATATGTGATGAGCTTATGTGGGATTTTCATTCTTCGGTTTTGGCAATTCATCCTAGTGTCACCAAAATGTATCAGGATCTTCATCGCCAGTATTGGTGGCTAGGTATGAAGAGAGATGTTTCTAGTTTTTTCATGATATGTTCTACTTGTCAGTAGGTGAAAGCGGAGAATCAGCAACCGGCAGGTCTTTTATAGCATTTACCCATTCCAGAGTGGAATTGGAACGATGTCGTGATGGACTTCATGACTGGGTTATCGAGGTCACCTCAAGGGAGTGATTCTGTTTGGGTTGTCATCGACAGGATTATGAAGGTTTCTCATTTCTTGCCGATCAAGGAGACCTTAATTGTTGAAGATTTGGGACGGTTTTACATCCTAGAGATTGTATGTCTTCATGTAGTTCCACACTCCATTGTTTCAGATAGGGATTCGTGTTTTACTTCTTGGTTCTGGAAGGGGCTTCAGAAGGATTTTGGTACACAGGTACTTTTGAGTACAGCATACCATCCCCATACTGATGGCCAGTCCGAGCGTACAATCCAGGTGCTTGAGGATATTCTCTAAGATTGAATTCTAGACTTTGGCGGTTCTTGGGAGAAGCATATTACTCTTGTTGAGTTTTCCTATAACAACAGTTTCCAGGTGACTATTCAGATGGAACCTTACGAGGCTTTTTACGGTAGGTCATTCCGATCACCTTTGTGCTGGTTAGAGGCAGGAGAGGTAGCTCTGTTGGGACCTCATCTTGTTTAGGAGACCTCAGAGTAGATAGAATTTATTTGGAAGAGGATGGCTACAGCACAGTCTTGATAGAAGTCTTATGTGGATCAGTGGAGATGACCTCTAGAGTTCGAGGTCGGGGATCAGGTTTTCCTACGTGTCGCACTGAGGTTGGGACACAAGAGGATTCAAGGATAGGGTAAGATTTCACCATGGTACATCAGACCGTTTGAGGTGTTGGAGAGTTTGGGCCAGTTTCCTATCAGTTGCAGTTACCTCAGAGGTACCAGGCTATGCATGACGTCTTCCATGTTTCTTACCTCAGATGTTACTTTTCAGATCCATCTCATTTCTTCCGACCTGAGGAGGTTGAGGTCGAAGTGGATGCATCATTTGAGGAGCATCCCCTCCTGATTTTTGATCGTAGTATGAAGGTTCTCCATGGCCAGTCTATTCTGCTGGTATGGGTACTATAGCAGCACGACCGAGTACAGGACAAGACCTGGGAGAGGTAGGTCGATGTACGATCGCAGTGGGCAGAGCTATTCGGGTTTTCTTCTTCTACGCCTCTCTAGGGAAATTTAGGGATGAATTTCTTTAATGGGGGAAGTTTGTAAGAACTCGGATCTTCGTTTCAGGTAAAATTTTCCATTTCTGGTCGTTTTTGAGAAAAAGAGGAAAATATGGAAATTTCCAGAGTACACACCATGTACTTTGATGTCACGACAGGCCGTGTGTTGTCTATGTTCGGGCCGCACACACGATGTGTAAGGACAATGTGTAGGATTCTTAAAGTGGAGTATGGAAGATCTAAGTACACGCTGTGTACCCCAAAATTACATGTCGTCTAGTTTTTTTTATTAAACTATCTGGGGTCGTGCCTAACCGACGAAAACATCTTCTTCTCCAGGTTCATCAACTGAGAGTGCCCCGTACGGTCGCGAACGTCCTCTGAGCCCCTGAGCCTCCATCTATTTGCCAAATCGACTGTCGTCGATTGCGTTGGATCCGCAGTTGTGAGCTCTTCTTTCTTCTTGAGTTTCATTCCTTGATTTTTCCCCCTTTCTCAAGATGTCATGGGTTGAACTTTTTGTGAATTTTCTTAGATCTACACCGTTCTAAGGAGAGTAAAGCCTTGTAGTTAAATTATATTGATCTCCTAGCATCAATGTAGGTGGTTTTTGCCTTACTATTCAAAGTCTTTGAGTTTTTTGTGCAATTTCAACCAATACCTGTGAACAGGGTATTGCGTGTTTACCATTTTCCCCAGTTGTTTTCCTTCCTTACTTGTTAGCTTGTGTATAGGTAATTTGATCATGTTTTAGGATAATTTCTGTTCTTGTATGTTTTTCCCATGCCCTTTTCTTATTATGACTTTGGTTTTGTTAACCATTGGTCATTTTACCGATTTTCCATTCCTTGTGACTGTTGGATGGAATGATATTCTAGACATGTTGATGTTCTGTAGAATGGTTAGTCAAGTAGCTCTATAGGTGTACTTTGAAATTATAGCATTATTATGCACTGAAAAGCACGAGACTGTGAGAACCTGGTGTTATAGACTATAAGGGATAGAATGAGTGAGCTTCCCAGAGAGTCTTGGATATTGTAGACTACAGGAGGGTAGACTGATTGAGCTTCCTCAGAGAGTCTAGGTTATTATAGACTACAGGGGATAGACCAAGTAAGCTTCCCAGAGTGTCTTGGATATTATAGACTATAGGAGGGTAGACCAAGTGGGCTTCCTCAGAGATTCTTTACTTGTTTGAATTTCTTCAAAACCTTTCCAGGCTAGAGATGGAATTAACTGAGTGAGCTTCCTTATAGAGTATGTGGTAGACCTGAGACTATAGGCGGAATTGACCGAGTGAGCTTCCTCAGAGAGTTTCTGGACCTTGGGTCTATAAGAGGGTTAGACCACATGATCATCCTCAGAGAGTCCTTGACTACCCTAGACTATAAGGGGAATTAACCGAGCGAGCTTCCCCAGAGAGTCTTAAAATTTCGTATGACCAAACCAGAGGGGTTAGGCTGAGTTTACTGCCCAGAGGTTTGTTGGTACTTCTTGGATAGGACCAAAGGGGTTGGATACGAGTACTTCCTAGGGGGTTTGTATTGTGTTTAACTGTTTTCTTCTCTACTGCTTGTTGTTATGTGGTTTGATTACTATTTTATATCATCCTGTTACTACTTACTAGTTATTGCATGTTGTTTAATATTACTGTGTACTGCTTACTGTACTATTACCTGCCATATACTCACTGACTGTACGGCACAGATCTTTGGGTGGTTTCCTCCTGGGATTTAGTCTCACACCCTATTTGGGTCTTGTTTTTGGGCCCAAACAGAATATGTTTTTGCAGGTATAGACAATGTCAAGCACCCTTAGACTTCTGGTACTTGATTGCGTTGGAGCAAGAGAGCATGGGACCAAGCCAAGGCTTGCGATGTTGAGGATTTTCCTGTTTAATTTTCTGTTGTACTTTGGATTAGTATTGTGTTCAACATTGTGACATGTTTGGATGATTTCCTATACATATGTATTGTGCATCATTTCATATGTACATGTGTGCTCTAGTTGTTTATTGTTTAAATCTTCCATTGTTTATTGTTGTTGGATATTTACTGCTTCCGCTATTGCATGTTTGTTTACTTCCACTGTGTACTCTTCAAATGAGGGCATAGTTTCCCCACTATCACATCCAAGGCCATCACTGTTAGTCGGAAGACTCTGGATTTTGGGGAAATGCGCTTGATGCCATGTGACCAACCAGGTACATGGGGCCTCTGGGTGGCTTCTATAACCGTGACGTTACAATATCATAGGATAATGGATAGTATATTAGTGACTAAGACCCATTGTGATTCGATTTAAGGACTATAGTCTTACTAAAACCCTTAGGAATGGTAATTTTTATTGTAGGTTAGAGACATAGGATAGGTATGTGAATATTTTTTTATTATGATTGTGTTTGAATTCGAGTGATTCTAGGGAATTTAAAAATAAATTTAATTAAATAATATTTATATAATTCCATATTATTGTGTTTATCAGTTTCTTTTCTTCATGGATAGAGATGTTTTTTATTCTTCATTAATATGTGGTTCAGATTGGAAAGGTAAAACTAGATGATTTGGTTGATGATATTAGGGTTAACCCAACTGAGGATGATGAGTCTTAATGGAAGACACCGTGTGAGTTTTAGAATTATAGTTTAGTGAAATATGAGGGAAGTATATTTGATCAAGAGATTAAGAACTAAATAGATTATATATAAATTTACTTCATAAATATCCACAGTAGGAAGTAGGATTGATTCCCATTTGATTTCAATCATATGGGAGGAGTTTCACACTAGTGGAACTATATATTTTAGGGGGTGACACAATGATTCAGTAGTTTCCTAGTAAGACTTTCAAAATTATCTTTGAATGGAGTTTCCTTCTTTGATGATGAATTATTAAATGAAATAAGAATTTTTTCACTTCAATATAATATAATGAGAATACACATCCTTTAATTTTAACCTAATATTTTTTCAAATGAGTGGGAAATAGATTGATGTTTTGATGAGCCACCACATCTAGTTATTCTTCATGTTTTTATTGCATTTATGTTTTATATGTATCATGAATTAATAGAAATATAAGGTATTAATTAGAGTATATATTTGTATTTGAGATCATTTTGATAGGAGTGTCATAAAAAATTCTTAGAGAGTGGAGATATAGATGGAGGATATTGAACATTGGGGTAGTCATGGTTTTGATTTGTAGGCAGTTGGTATGAGTTGTCTTCTTCATTCTTCCTAATAACTATTAGTACTCATGCATCCAAAATGAGTATTATTCCAATTTAAATTTCTTGTGGAGGACATGTAAATCATAAATTTTTCTTCCGTATAGTTATCAGTAGCTAGAATAAAATAGGATGTCAACATTCATTTTAGTTCCACCAATAGCTACCTCCATAACCTCATCAATAACATGGTTAGTGGAACTTTTTCTATTGAGAAGTGATGAAGCAGGTATAATATAATCCCATAAAATCCCTATCCCTTTGAGACATAGAGGTGAGGATGCTTATAGAGGTAGAAATCATCAGTGATAATGAGGTAGGTGAGAAGGGTAAAAATAGTTGTATTCCATGGAAATACTAGCACCAGATGGGCCATAGATCATCCAATTTATCCTTTATTGATCCACTACCCTAGTTTATTATTTTTTCTATTATGGATATTTTCATTCCATTATTGTACTATCTATGGTATGTTCCTTGGAACTCAAGGTGGAGATGATTCCAATTCCCTTGGTGTTTACTTCACTGGTTGGGATCTTTACTAGTTTTCATAATGTGTAAAAGGGTTATGAGTTGAATATAAGGGAAAATAAATCATTATAGGATTTATTTTTTTTTACTGTAGATATAACTATAAAATGTCATTCTTGACATAGATTTTTTGTACTATGTGATTACCATCATCTATTTCTTCTATATGAGAGATTCATTCTATAATATGAAAGGGTGTAGTTTGGTGTTCAATGGTGAGCATGGACATTAATTGGAATACAAGTAATTATATCCCTTGTCTTCTTAGTTATAAGAGTTGTTTTTTATCTTCCGATGATTAGGCGGTGGTTTTTCTTAATTTTGTTGGGGAATTTTGGGTGGTTTTCATTAAAGATGTCATATAACTACCCACTTGATGTGATACAAATATTAAGATATATTTCTAGTGTGGTGTCTCTTTTATTTTAATGGGTCCTCATTTAACATAACCATTTCAGTTATGGGTGTTGAGGATTAAAATCAATTACCCAGTATATATGGGTTTCATTTGTCCTGGTGTGTCTCCATGGGGTGCACCTATGTTTTCCTCTAAGAAGTTGGATAGTAGTTTGAGGTTGTGTATAAATTAAAATAAGTATAATATGTTTATGTTTATTAATGGTTACCCCTATTCAATGATAGATGATTTTTTCAAGTAGTTGAAGGGTTCTAGCTAGTTCTCAAAGATCAATCTTTTCACTAGGTATAATCAGACGAGGGTCCAGAAGGAGGATATCCCAAATACTGATTTTATTTGTCATTTTGGAAAACTCATATTCATATTTATACCATCTTATGTTATTAATTCCATTATCTATTTTCCTAGGACACATGAAATCTCTATTTCTTGAGTTCTTGGATCAGTTTGTGGTATTTTTCATTAACAACATTCACATTTATTGATGGTTATAAAAGTATAAAATTGAGCATATGAGAGTTTTTATAAAATTAATCTAGAACAAACAAATCTATGGTAATATTTACATGTTTATGTTTTAAACACATGAGTTTTGTTTTATTAGGAACATGGTCTCTCAACAAAGAGTGGTAACTAATCCTTTAAAGACAAAGGTGATCCTTTATTGGATAGCACTAAAGAATATTATATAGGTTCATAGAATTATTAGTCATAAATTATATTATAGAAGGTTCCTATCGAATTAATCTCTGATTATATTTCATTTTTATGCCTTGACTAGGAAGGAAAAAACATTTATGTTCATTGATGAGTGTGAGATAACTTTTAACTACCTAAAAAAGAAGCTGACTAGTGCTTCTATTCTCTAACTTCAAAAGAATGAAATTATAATTTATGTGTTATGTGATAATTCTCAAAAAAAAATATTTTTTTTCTTGAGTTATTAGATATAAGTATCTTATAAGGTTTTAATTAGTTATTTCGTCATGAGCATAACTATTCCACCCATGATCATGAGTTGGAAGTAGTGTTGTTTACTCTAAAGTTGTTGTGATATTATGTAAGATCTTATATTTTTACGGTATGTTCCTATTTAATATTATGGTTAAGACTCTTTAAGTTTTGTTAAATCATTTCATAATTAGTATTGAAGCCTTTTTTCCCATTTGAAATGTTGAATCTGAGATTTTGTGGACTCAAGGAATTCGGGCTAGAAGGAGTCCATTCATGCCATATTGCTCAGGAGAAGTTGTAGTGGCACAAGCTTACTGATGGGATTAAAAAATTTGGATCTCCTAAAAGAAACCCATCAGCAATCTAGTGGGATTTATATCCATGCAGGCGCACTAGATGACATCAAAGACTCATTGGTGGTTCCCACTAAACAACTGATGGAATCAGGATGGTATAATATTGGGAGGGGAGGAATCATATTTGTTTCTCCTAAAACTCCTTTTAATCAACTTTTATCCCCCAATTTGACCCTAAATAGAAATTTATGAATTCCAAGGGTCATCTAAGTATCTTGAGTCTTCTCAAATATCTATACTCTATTCTTTGATATGTGGTTTTATTAAGATATCTTGAATTGGGGATTGTGGTGTTTTACATTGATCTAAAATCTTGATCGTTGATCTCTTATCCTCCATTATTGAGGTGGGTGGCCTAAAAAAACTCCCTAAAGTCATTTTGGTTTTCTATTTTATGTGAAACCTTTTAAATCACTTTGAAACATCATGTGTGAGATATATTATAATTGTAAACTCGCTAATATTATTTAAATTATATTCTTGGACCTCCCATGGATCATGTTGTGCCCATTAGCAATGTGACTGAAACATCCGTCCACCCGAGTGGTGTTCCAACCCCTCAACACTAGGTTGGAACATGGATTGATTGAGCCTAGATACTATTATGAATTGGAAATTTTTTATGTAATTAGACTAAAAAATTGAATTTGGAATAGCATATAAATTTATGTAATTGGATTGATTAATAATAAATTGGCTTTAAAGTGGTTGAATGACATGTAACTGGTGTTGGCATAATGGAATGATGATATATGAATATAATGACCTATGAAATGGTTATTGGTGATGAAATTAAATATGAAATAAATTTTTATAATTATTATAATAATTTTTAACTTTGAATGTAAATGGATATTTTCCTTATATTTGGCACTTTGGCATGAAAGGGTACACAAGAACTAAGTATGGTTGTTATGTAAATGAGAAACTAGAATTAATGGAATCAATGGAAATATAATTGGTAATTTTTTTGATTTTAATAATGTGGATTACATCAATATGTTTTGAATTTTTGGTTCTTGGAATTTCAGAAATATTTCTTAGAATATTGGCTTGTTAAGACTCTTTAATTATGTTTGAAAACTTAGGGAAAGGTGTATGGTTTCATACTTACTAAGCAATAGATTAAAGTTAATATTCCTTCCTAGGGCTAGATGTATGGTACTTTTCTGAATGAGGGAAAAAATCACTATTACATAGAACCTATGGAATAGATGCATGGGTACAGACCACCTAATGGCTAGATGCATGGGTATGTAACACCCGATAGCTAGATACATGGGTAAATACTTCCTGATTTATAGATATACAGTAACTTTATGCTTAGATATGTAGGTTTTTATTCAATTACTAAGGGAGATATTTTTATATTGTAAATGTAATTCCTTTTTGAATATTTTCACTAGGTTGTAAGGATGGATACATATGGCATCATGTCGAAGTAGGTTTGGCTAACCCTGGGTGTCAACCCGGGTCTCGAGGATTAGTGGTTTATTTGATGTTATATATTAATTTACGAATTAATTCCCATGTTTATTATATTATTTCATGAACTATATATTTTAACTTTATTTTTTATACATCGTGGATTTTATCCTATTGATTTATACTCACACCCTATTCGAGTGTCATTTAGTACCAAGAAAAAAATCATGGTTACTGGTTTGTAAAAGGGAAAGTGGCCCTATGCTTAATTTATTTCTTCAAGAATTATATTCAATTATGAATATGGGAGAAATCAGGGTTTTGGGACTAGGTATTTGGGAGTATTATTTATGGAGTGGTTTTAGTTTTTTTTAATTGTATGACTTCATTGTAGCATTTAGTTTGGCATACAGAATAACATGCCACAGTTTATTATATTTTATTTAATTGTTTATGTATTTTTATATAATGTTAATGTTGTATTTTTTAGTCTTTTTTCATATTTTCTTTGATATTGAAAATTTTTACTAGAGTTTATAGTCTCCCAACTATATTCCATACACCCTCATTGTTAGTTAGAAGCCTCTGGTGTATGAGGAACCTCGCTTAGGGTTACTTAACCACCTGAATCAGCCATGTGGGGGAGAAATGGGCCTGGGATATTACAAAGTGGTATCATAGAATATGTATTTTATATATATTTACAATTTAAGGGTGTAAGATAGGAGACTAGGATGTTTCGGGGCTTGGCATTGAGCTCATTTATGGGAGTAGCTAACCCATGTTTAAGAGAAAACCCATGTACCCATGGATGCGATTTCTATTCTTATTCATCTCTTGTTACTATAGTGGTGTTATTTCTCCTTGGGTAATACATTTATTGTGTGATGTTACAGTTTTATGAGACCTCAGTCATGGGAAAGTAGAGCATGAGGTCAGTATTAATTCATTAAGTTGGGAACTTAAGGAAATATTTTGGCATGTATTTTTCATGATAGGTATATATTTATCATGTGTGACATGTATGCCTATCAAAATTGTGAAAAGTAATTCCTTAATATATCTGATAAAAATGAATAAATAAAACTGTTATTTCATTTCCATTCACTTATTAAGTTATGTATACAGTAACCTTGTTTTTTGTGTTCCCCTTTTTTATATCATTATTCTAAGTTTGATCGGGTTGTGTATCCTATAATCTATGGAGTGGGTTGAACCAAGTAGAGAAAATTACTCTATGTCATCTTTAGGTTGAGAATATAGAGAGTGGAAATCAGAAAAGTCCTCATATATCTCAGCTAAAATATCTAGATGATCTAGGGAATTGTATGGAGGATCAACTTCATGATAATTCCATATAGTTCCTACAACTATGTTTACGGAGACTACTCATGTTGTGCCTTTGATGTCCAATTTGACTAGAGAGTTCTAGTTATAGCACCCACTAAAGTTCACTAGGGAGGGAGGCCTTTAGAAAGATAATTTCTAGTTTGAGTTGATCCAGATGGTCTTCAAGCACTTTGAAACACCCAAAAATTATGTTGGTGAAGCTTTCTACATATATGTTATGAGAACCATTCAAGCACTGGTGGGACATCCTATAGAAAATCTGATAGCTAGGAGAGATAAAGTGGAAGGAATTTGAGTAAATGTTCTTGAGTCACTTCTACTTGGAGACACTGAGGGATGAGGTGACTTGGGAGTTCATGCACCTATAATAGGGGATCATGAAGGTGATGAACTACACCAAATGTTTTACCAACATGTAGTAGTTTTCTCCATCATTGGTAGTAAATGAGATCTCTATGGTGAAGTGATTCTAGGATATGATACATTATGATATTAAGTATAGGTTAATATATTTCTCTGTTGAAACATTACGGATGTGATGAATCAGTCTCTTTTTATGAATGAGAACCTGAGAGAGGCCTAAAGTTGTGGGAAATTAGTATTTTTAGTATGATCAGGGATATTTTTTCAGATGCAAGAATAATCACTTTGACATTTACATCCAAGGCATTGGTGCAAAGAGAATCTAGGGAATTGGGAAATCATCTCAGGATTGCAATTAGGTGCAGTGTTTTAATATGCAAGGGATATCCAAAAGCACCCACACTACCTTTACCCTATAGTGGAGTTATGATCTTATGGTAGTATGGGCCATGTGTATAAGTTTATATATGCTCACAGTAATCGATTTGTGGTATAAGATCAAGATAGGGACCAATTTTTTATAATTACTCAGCTACCCCTCAACATATAGTTAGCCGAAGTTCCACCAGATTCTCGGGTCAGGTTAGGGGATTTTGTGCCCTAATATAAGAGTGGTGTTATCAACTTGAAGGTGAAACATAGAGGATTCGTACTAGATCCTAAGAAATAGGGGTGAGCCAGTTGCATTCCATACATCCTAATACAAAGAGTCTAGATATAGGAACTTCCACCAGCAGAGATATGATTCTTATGTCATCTACCCTTTCATTTGTTTTTTATAGGAAAATAGAATTCCTTAAAATATACATAATTTAACAATGAATAGGATTTAGATTTAGAAAATTTATATGGGTTTATTACCATAAACACACCTTTATGGGTGTAATCAGAGGGTATTATGTGCTGAAAGGAGTGTTCTCTTGAAGTTGGAGGCTATAATTTCTTTTAAGAGATGATTATGGTAGAAATGGTAGGATTCAATTCGATTCATAGTTTTGATTAACTATTTATTACTAGGATAATATTGGATATTATCGAAGGATATTGACTTTTCTATCACAAGAAGGGGGAAGTTATATCCTTCACGATGAATGAGATATTCAATATGGTCATGTCAGACAAATTCAGTTCATATTTGATTGTCTAATGGCCTAGATAGAAAAACAGAATTGATGATGGTGAGTTACAGTTGATCACTTTTCCTCTGATATTGGATTGATTTTATTATAATTTACTAGAGAGTTCTCTAACTTACCACATGAGTAATAGATCAATTTCATTATTAAGTTGGTGCTAGGAGCTTAGGTAGTTTCTATTCCACCTTACAGGATGGAAGTAGAGGATCTTCAAAAGTTAAAAATAGGGTTATAAGATATAGAAACTAAAGGATTCGTAAGACCTAGAACTTTACCATGGTATTATCCCATGATTTTATCCAAGAAGGAATATGTGACTTTATTCTTATGTGTATATTATCAATGGTTGAACGATTTTAATATCAAGAATATGTATCAAATTCCAAGTACCAAAAATATCTTCAACCAGATAAGAGGTGCCAATATTTTCTCCTAGATTGACTTCAGGTTAAGGTTCCATCATTTGAAGGTGAGACCATCTAACATTACCCATACTACTTTTAGTATTATGTATGGATTTTATGAGTTTTATGTGATGTTTTTTGGTATAAAAAATGTACTGGTTGTATTCAAGGCCTTGATGAATTAGATCTTCCATCTATTCTTGGACTAGTTTGTTGTGATTTTCATCAAAGTCATGTTGGTGTATTACTAGTCTAGAGATGATCATTCCAAACATCACGAAATAATTCAAATTATGTGGAGATGGAATTAAATTTTTTCCAATATATCTAACTGTCACTTTTGGATTGAAAATTTACACTTCTTGGGTCATGTTATCTTAGATGTTAGAGTTTTAGTAGTGAGGATGAAGGTTCCATTCATGTTATCTTTTTAATTTCAAAGAATGTCTTCAAGATATAGATATTTCTAGGTCAATTAGGATATTACCATCATTACATCCAAGAATTCTTCCATCCAGTATCACTTATTTCTAGGCTGATCAAGAAAGGGGTTATGTTTGTTGGGTCAAAATCTTTTGAGGATCGCATCTAAGAATTGAAGAGTAGGTTGACCATATAATTGATCCTCACCTTACCTAATTTTGGTAAGAAGTATACCAAGTACTATGATTCATCATGATTTGGTCTTGAAGTGTTTCTAATGTAAGAGTATCAAGTGGTAAATTTTGACTTCAGATAGTTGAAGTTGCATGAGAAAAACTACCCCACTCATGATCTGGAGTTTACTACAGTGGTATACTCCCTAAGATTTTTGTTAAAATAAATGTTGTGATAGAGGTTTGTAGTGTATACAAATCACAATATCCTTAACTAAATATCTTCCTAGAAAGATCTAAACCATCAACAAAGGAGGTGGGTTGAGTAGACTTCGTGTTGGCCTACACTCTAGGTAAGGGAAACATTGATGTTGATGCCTTCGGTAGGAAGACACTTACAAAAGAAATTTGGGAATCTTGTGATGAGTAGAAGCTAATGGAACGATTTTTATATGTGTATCTAGATATTCAGAAGACCCAGGGGTGAGTAAATCTGACATTGAATTTTTTTTGTTCTCAATCTTCTATACTTGATTGAGTGAGGTAAGTTATCTTATCCTAAGAGCTTAGCTATGAGGTACAACTAATATGGTTGGGAGGTACTATTGGTTTAGACTAATGGAAGTGACAGAGTTAATATTTCTTATAGACATATCTAGGTTCCTAAAATATTTATTGAGGATGTTAGGATTGACTTCAATGCTTCTAAATTGGTTGTTAAACCTAATTTGAAAATGATGTATCATTATCATCATTTGAACTACTAATGGAAATGGATGGAGAAAGTGATAACATGTGTTTTGTTGTGAGGTTTCACCTTTTAGCATGTGAAGACCAAACATCATAGGCCTATTAAATTTCTATATCCCTTTCCAATTATATAATATTAGTGGGATGATATCACTATATAATTAATGATAGTGTTACCTAAGACACCTTGGACAAATGATGCATTATGTGTGATTGTGGATCATCTAAAAATGTATCCCACTTCTTAACTATTATGTATAACTCCAATATAGATTATATGGGTAGTACATATATTCCATAGATAGTTTGATTACATTGTTTTTTGATAAGTATTATTTTCGATCAATATCTCTGTTTTGCATCACAGTTCTAGAAGGGCCTTCAAGAGACATCTGAGCTAGTCCATTTGATCATAAAGTGGTAGGTGACCTTGTAGAGTGAGAAGAAGTCAAATTATGATCATAATAGATTACCTATAGTGTTTGATTTTGGTCATTGGTTTTTTATTTCGGTTTCCCCTATATTGTAAAATTCTAAATCTAAAATCTGGGAAACCTAACACCAAGGTTCATCATGTCATTTGAGATAGTGGGGAGGGTTGGTCAAGTGGTGTATCGATTGTCCCTTCCTAGAAAATTAGTTCCATGCATGATGTGTTTCATGTGTCACAAATTCATAGATATAACCCTAACCCTAATAATGTGATATATGTTGATGATGTTGAGCTTGATGTTGATGTGTCCTTTGAGGATCATCATATCCATTTCATGAACTATTATGAGAAGAATCTTCAAGGGAAGAACATGCCTCTAGTGTCAATGTACTGGTAGAAGGAGAGAGATCAGGATGGGACTTAAGAATGGGAGTTTGATTTGTGGGAATAGTTCCCCAAATTTTCACTGATACCCCAAGATTATTCTTGGGATCACACCTTAGGGATGAGATATTTTATGATGGGGAGGTTGTAAGATCCTATCTTTTTTTAGGTACGTTCCTCTTTATTCTTTTGGTTGAGTCTATTTTAGTTTTTTAAACTATTTAATCTTTGAAATCAATACTTTTTCCCATGTAAAATGTTTTTTAGGTGTTTAGAACTCATATAAGTTGAGCTAGTGGGAGTCTAATCATGTAATATAGTGTGGTAGAAGTTGCAGTCCCACCATCTAGTCAGTTTAATCAACTATTTAGAAGGTAAGATTAGCCATCTTGGGTCTCCTACATGAGATCCACTAATAAAAATACGGTATCCCTATCAATTAAGGTACTCTATAGGACACTATTGGTAAGTCTTTGGGCACCACCATCTACCTGGTGTCATTGGGTTATGCTAGTATTAAGAAGAGAAGAATAGTATTTATGCCCCCCACCCAAACCACTTTTAATCTCCTTTTAACCACTAATTCATACCTAACTCAAGATTAATTAATATGAAGGTTTATACATGGTTCTTGAGGATTCTCTAACACCTTTTCTTGGTTCTTAAAAACATGGTTTCGTACCTACAACTTGACTTGGGTATCAAGACGTTTCACATTGATCTCGATGCTTGGTCATTGATCTCTTCCCCTTCATTCTTGAGGTTGGTGGTCAAAAACAACTCCCTAAAGTATATTTGGTTTTCTCTAGCATGTGAAACATGTGATTCACACCGATATTCCATAAATGTTATCTATTATAATTGGAAACTAACAAGAATTGTTTAAATGATATGTTTGGACCTCCTATGGATCCCATTAGGTATGTTAGTGTTGTGTCTAGAACTTGTGACCACCTGATCAATGTCTCTACCCTTAGACCATAGATTGGAACATCAATTGATAAAACCTAGATCCATATTATTAATGGTAAGTTATTAATGGAATTATCTTAATGGTGTTAATTTTTCTTTTCATGTTAATTGAGGTAATTGTATTGATTAAGAATCACTTAGCTTGAAAGTGGTTGAATGGTATGTAAGTGGTATGGGAATAATGGAATGGTGATATATAGATACAATGACAAGTGAATTAATAATTGGGCATGAAACAAAATGTGAAAAAAATTATTTCAATTATTATGATAATTGGTGACTTGACATGTAAATGGTTTTTAGAATGTATTTGGCACTTCGGCATGAAATGGTATATGGGAACTAAGTATGACGCATCCATAAATGAGAAACATGGATTAATAGAATAATTTTCAGGATAATTTTTAATTTGATTAATTGACCAATGTGGATTATATCAATATGTTTGGCATGTTTGGTGCTTTTTATTAAAAATGGTTTACTTGGTATATTGTCTTATTGTGACTCTTTGATTATATTTTATGTGTGAGGGCTAGGTGTGTGGTCACATACTAAGGGATATATGCATGGTAACATACCTCCTAAGGTATAGATGCATGGTAACTTACCACCATAGATTTAGATACATGGTTACATACCACCTAAGGGATAGATATATGGGTATAGACCTCACTACATACCGATTGATGGATAGATGCATGGGTACATACTAGATGAGGGATAAATACATAGTTAATTGATGCTTGGATTTGTATGTTTTTGTTGAATGATTGAGGGATATATTGATAGATTATACATTTAATTACTTCAAAGTTATTTACACTAGGTTTCAAGGATAGATACATATGGAATCATGTCAAAGCATGTTTTGCTGACCCTGAGTGTGAACCCAAAGATCAAAGTTCAGTGGGTTATTTGATTTTCTCCATTAATTTATGAATCAATTCCCCTATTTGTCATAATTTTTCCTATACTATATATTCAAACTCTATTGTTTACAAATTGTGAGTTTTTTTCAATTGAGTTTTACTCACACCCTATTCGGGCACTTCTTTTTACCTGAGAAGAATTCCTGGATGCATGTCTAGATAATGGAAAGGATTCCTATGGTTTATTTATTACTTGCTAAATAGGATTGAATCATGGAGATGGGACCAAGTATGGGTTATGGACTAAGGTTTTATAAGTATTATTTATGTATTATTTTTTAGTTGTTTTACTTGTATAACTCCAGCACTAAATTTAGATTGGCATATAATATGACATTGAATGGTTTATTATATTTTATTTACTTGGTTATGGCTGGTTATCTTTAGGTAATGTTTTATGTTTGATTTTTATATCATATTTTTATTGTTATTGAAAATTTATATCACAGGGTATAGTCTCCACACTATATTACATATACCCTCACTTATATTAGATAGCCTATAGTGTAAGGGGAGGCAGTCTTAGGACACAGAACCACCCGACTCATCCATGTGAGGGTGAACCAGGCATGGGAAGTTACATGTTACCTCATTAGTGAATTATTTATGGTCTTCACATGTCACAAAAGTTTAAGGTATATCATCACTCTTTGGGATCTATATTTTTGTTAGTGGATGTGGATTTATTTATTAAGGGACTATGACTTCATTAACTTCTACACCCAAGAAAAAAGAAATATTTTTATGGATGTGCAGAGTATAATGTCATGAGGATATGTCATTTTATATTATGGAGACACATGTAGGGTAATGGAGGGTCTCTCAATGTTATATAATAAAATGGGAGAGGATGATTATATGGGATTCTTTTACCATACCATTGGGTATTCATTCTTGTATTATCTAATCATAGATTCCTAGTTTTTATATATTTGGTTATATGTTTAGTATAATCATGTATTTTATGGTGACATACTTGAGGGATGGTTAACATATGATCGATTTTGGGTGTTGTTTTGAAATAATATTCTCTTCTTATAAGTGATGTGAGAGGTGGTTTTTTATGTGTTTCATATCTCACACTTTTTTGTGCATCCTAGTATATATAATATTTATTATTCCTTGCGGAATCAGGTTTTCTATTCGAGGATAAAGGGTTCAATGGTGGAATTTGTGTCATGGTGTTTGGTATGAAAATAGGTAGAGGTATAGCAACATGTTGATCGAGTTTTTTTATAACCATTATATGTTCCCAATTTGATGTGGTAGGATAATTAGATGAATTACAACAATGGTTTTCCTTGGTATTGACAAGGATATGATTATACTTTTTCGATTATTGATTGGTTCATGAATTTGGACCATTTCATTAATATTAAGGAGTTTATAAATATAGTTATTTTGGTGATGTGGTATAATCCTGAGATAATGAATCCTTATGGGGTTCTGAGGACCATCATCATTTATTGGGAATCCCAAATTACCTCTATTATATGAAGTGGATATTTTCATGATCATGTCTCTTAGTTATGTGTTAACACTTTTTTCATTCTCAAAATGATGGTCAGATTGAATTGGTCATTCAGATACTAGTGGAAATGTTTTGTTAATACATTCTAGATTTTAGTGGATCATGGGTAAATCACATGTATTTAGTTATGTTTTCTTATAATAATTTCTATAAATATTTAATTATCATTTCTCTATTTGAGGTATTTTATGAGATTCCATACAGATCTCTATTATACTAGGCTAATTATAGAGGGTCGATAGTCCTTAAAAAATATATGATGGAGAGAATGAATGATAATGTTTAGATGATTAAAGACTGTATAAAATAAAAAAATACCATTAGATGTCTTATATAGATTGGATGTGTTTACCTATACAGTTTGTGGTAGAGGCCTAAGTGTTCTTGGGGGTTTTTAATCAAGTGTAAAGTGTATATTATTTAGAGAGTGTAAGTATTCCCATTGGTTTATTGGTTATTTATAATTGTTGGATGTTTTTGGTGATATTGTGTGTTGGTTTTTTCTTAAACCACATTTAGATTGGATCCACAATATCTTTCATATGTTATACCATTAATAATAACATCCCATTAACTCTAATTTAATTGATAAGGGTGATTTAGATATAGAGGATGATAAAACCTTCATGGGTAGATCTATTGAGATTAATGATGATTGAGAGAAAATGTTTTTTTGGGAGAATAATTCCTTTTTTCAAGTTTTACGGAATTATAGAAGTATAGAGAAAAGTAAAAAGGAAAATGATTCATAGTTCCACACTCAATACTCTATGTTATTTTGAGGATTTTATCCTTGATGTTGAGATGATTGTTAATGTTTTTTTTATTTTTTATATCCATGTACTGCATTTTATTGTGGTGATGGTGTTTTTCATTTTCATTGGTATATCATAGTGATGTTTGGGTTTGGTGATCAATGTTTTCATTTTGGGATTAGTTTTGATATTTGCGCAGTAAAATCATTTTTATAGTATTTGATGTAATTTCCTATAATCTCTGATACATCGTATCTTTTAGGTGTTGGAGTAATCATAAGGAGGTTATATTAATGTAAGTAGACTTTTATTTGTAATTTCATCTAGGGAGACACATTCTAGCATGAAAATATTTGTTTCCCCATGAAGAGATGGATGGAGGAGAGATTTGTTTTGAAGTCTAGTGTGACATTCCAAGAAGAATTGAGTTTTGGTGTGTTTATTTTGTTGTGGAGTGGGGTGTAAAATGTGATATTTAATTGTATCACTACATCAATAAGGGATTTTGGTTTCAACTTGAGAAAATTGGAAGCATCATGGAGGTTCCCATGTTATTATTATAAGGAATCCTCCAAGTTATTCTGATATTAGGACATCTCATTTCACCTAACATGATTCAATTTATTACATGGTTGTTTTGATGACAGCATTATAGTCTTAAGGAATTTTTATTCTAACTTAAATATGATGAATGTTTTGTTGGGTCTTGGGTATTATTATAACATGTGATCTTAATTTATATCATGTGAGTGGTAGATGGGGCATGTTTTTACCTATTGTAGTGTGAATTCTAGGGTGGTTAATTTCTTGGTTCTTTCTATCTAAGGTTTATTCTACTATAATACCTTCCATTTAACTATGGTTCAGTTGGGGTTAATTATGTTAGAGTTGAGAATATATGGGGTTGCACTATGTTTCTAGAAGGACCATGTATCACGGTGTGACCACCTTGATTATTCCATGGTCATAATTTAGTTTATAGAGTTCAGATAGTTTTGACTGCAAAATTAGTTTTAAAATAAATTGAGGGTATAGGTTGGTTTTTAAATATATTCTCGACTCATCCTCATTACATCATGATAATGAAATGTCACACTATGATTGACAAGAATTCTAATTCTATTATAAATTAAAATGGTTGTTAAAATTAATCTAAATTTAATTATCTTTATTTGACCCCTACATGACCACATCTAGGTATTTTGAGACCCAAAACTATCCTTTGATTGGATTTTGCCGCATATTTTATGAGATTAACCCCTTGAGATACATGGTGAATTTCCCTTCCTAAATTCTTGATACTTCTATTGTTTTTTCATAGGGAGGATTTGATTGTAGAGTTGATTCAGTCTTATTATTTTTTCTGTTTTGGTTTTTGTGGGGAATGGTCTAGAATATGCCTCATCATTGATCTATGTGCATTAGATACTATTTGATTAGATTTATTTCTTCATCTCGTGTGGAATTTTTTTTAAGGCAATGAATTTAAAATTTTCTTACATTAATTATGTGAAAATAATGACTAAGCATGGATTGTTTCTTCTTTAATGTTTATGATAATAGGTTTTTTTACATACCTAATACAAATATTTCTAGTTCATTGATATGTTGGGACTAGATTTTATAAAGGGTAAACAAATTAATATTGGTAAAGAATTGGTCGTGTAGAAATATTGAATTATTATTAAGACCTAAATAAGAAATCAATATTTAATATGAAATAATTATTAAGGGAAAGTCATTTAGAGTTAATTATGACCGTTTTTCCCTCATTTTATACTATATATTGGTTCTTAACCATTTCTATTATTAGTGTTTTGGATATTTTTAGTGGATGGTTGGGAAGATATTGTGTGGATAGGTCATAGTGGTGATGGATATAATGATGTGTGGTTATGGTAGTGGTTTCATGGATGGTTGTGTGGAAAGAATTGATTTTATGGTGGAAGTGGTTGATGTTGACATGAGATGTGTGGTGGTTTATATGGTGAGGTGATTCTTATTGTGAATTTTTTTTGTAGTTTTCAAGTACCATTGACTATGTCTGGAAATAACTAAATCGTTAATGGGATAACACGATGAAATGGGTAATGGTGGGATATTAAATGATAAATGATGATGGTTGGAATCAATAATTGAATTAAAAGGTATATTAATTATGGTAAATGGGATGATAATTTGAAATTTATTTGTATTGTGAAGTGGTTATGGATGAGGTAAATATACCTAATTACAAAAGAATGGTTTAGAATTAAATGTGCATAAATTAATGAAATAATTAATGTATAAAGGAATTAAATATTAATTAGAAAATTCCATCATAATGACCTGATTAAAATTAGATATTATTAAATATTTTCCTAGATACCTTGCATGGTTATGTGGGGTTGTTTTTTGGCATTGTTATGGAAGAAAATGTTAGTGAATAGTAGTAGTGATGCAATGAATATTATGGGTGTTGTAAGTTTTGGTCTAGAATGAACCCTTGGGTTGGTATTTTTCAACAATATGATACAAATTGTATTTTCTTGTAATTTATTACACATAATAACCTAATTTGGATAACTTAAATGACTCCCATATGTATTGGGGATTCAAGTGTCTTATCCAACATGCATCTTGGTGAGGGAACAGATGATTGAAGACTCCAACTCTATTGTTATCTCTTCTAGCCTTAACATAGTAATTGGTGTCTCTTTTTGGGAATATTCATACATTTTTTAATGGATTAAGTTTTTTCATGTAATATACTAATTTTATTTGTTATGTGATTGTTATTATTATAAATGGTGGGGGACATGCATGGTATGAGGAGGGAATAGTGTTGATATCCTTCAAGTTCATGTTACCCAACTATGATAAGGTTGGGATGTATGTTATATAGTAGTGAATATGTGATGATTATGATGATTATGATGATGATGATATGGGTTTCTAATGTAGTATGTGGTTTTGATGTGGGATATTATGAGCGGTTTCATGACTATGGAAGGTATGAAATCATAATGATGTATATTATTGGGGCATTAGAGTGACGAACTTTTGGGCAAGTGGTTATAGGATACATCTTGATGTACATATATTCATTTAATATAATGATACTATACATGGATTCAATATTCACTAAGTTTGAATAATTGAGGTTGAATTATATTTTACCTAGTATAGGTACATTTTGGTTCTATTATTTATTTGAAATGTAACTAAGATTGTTCTCTAACATTTTTATGATTGGTTTTATGGAGGATCATACTGAGTATATGTGTATTCTTATCCCTATATACAAATAAGTTTTTTAGGTTTATGGGAAGAATTTGGGGACCTATCTAGTTATTACTATATCAAAGCATCGAGTTTCTTTTAAACTAATATCTATATAAGTTCTCTTTTGGTATTTTATTTTTGATTCCTTGGTTTTGTATTCCATTTACATGAATTCTGAATTAGTTTTATTTTAAATTTTATAGATATTATTAATGTTTTATATTATGTTAATGTGACTTATGAGGGTAATGCCCCAATTATTTTACACCCACGACACTAGTTTCCAACTCATGGCCTATTTATGGAGGGTTAGAGGGTCACACTCATCTTAACGCCAACCTAGGATGGTTTCCTGGTAAAGGAATGGAATTACATAAATAATATTAAATGTTTTTTATTCATCGTTTTTATATAATATATGAATAGTTCATATATATAATTTTTTATATTTTATAAATAATATAGTTTAAATAAATTTCATATAAAGGATACTATGAAGAAATTCTTATTAAAAGTAGATATAAAGAATTTATAATTTTTTATGAATATTTTATAAATTTTTTATCACATGTTTAAATATATGATTTTTTAATTTTTTTAGTTAATTTCATTATTTTTTCATTTATAAAATAAAATTCATATAAATAATCATTGTATTATTTAGAGTAATGTGTTAAATTGCTTCAATATTTTTTCATACTTTTATATAAGAAGTTAAATACTATATATAATAATTGATTTGGTTTTATTATATAATGAATTTGATTTTAATGAGGATATGAGCTTGAATTTAAGGGATAGTTATAATTTATACATTTTAGGTGTTTTAATTTAATTTTAATTATGGTCTCTTAAAATTAAAATGGACTTTTTTAGAGGTACTTTAGGCTTGACTACTCATTGTCCTGGAGGCTTATGCTTTGCCTAAAAAAGAGGGGGTTGGATACATTTCACTCAAAGATTAAACTTTTAAGTATTTTTTATTTCATATAGTTCCAATTTCTTACTTGAAAGGGTTTTATATACCTTGTAAATAAGATTCCTTTGAATGTATATGAATATAGTTAAATATAAATTTTGGTTAATAAGATGTGCTAGGAGTTGTTAACTGGTTACAAGTCAATATGTTTGGAAAAAATTGGTTTGGTTAAATGAATCTAATTACAAAAATAAATAACTAGATTCATGAATACATGAAAAGGTAATAACTATAAATAAAATGTTGAGATCAAATCCTCAATTAAAATACTAAGTGTTATATTTCTCCAAAAGTAAAAACTTTTCCGGACCTCAACCATCTAACTAAGAAGGTTCATTCCAAGAAGGGTGTATCTGGATTATGTTTTGTATAGAAAGAATATAAAGAGGTGACCCTAACAGTTATGTTCTCCATTTTTGGAATTTTATCTTGGTTATACTTATCTGGAAAACCATAAGAGTTAGGATGTGATAGTAATATTATTTTTTATCTATATAATGGATTTGATAAATAGGGTTCCTCTTAACTACAAATTATTCATATTTGATATGATTTACATGATTGTCTTCTTAAATATCTAATGTTATGAGTTTCAATCCAATGTGTGGACATGGCTTAGAGATATAATCTTCGCCCACTAAAATATATGATGAATTTAAAATGAGTCATCGTTTTAGTGATAATACATTTAAAAAATCATTTTAAATTGATTATATAATATGACATGTATCCAACAAGAGCTTCTATTTCATATAAATGATTTCATCATCATCATAAATTATGTTGAGATATAACCAAGAGTAAAGAAAAACATAATGTAATAAAAAAATTGATATGTATAGAATCATAGGAATTGTTTTTTAGTGGGAGGGAAAATTATATGTGTTTTAGAAAACACATACCTAAGTAAGATTATATTGAAATTATTCAATATTTGAATCAAGATTATTATTATAGAAAAAGAGTGATTCACTAAATATTTCAGAATTCATTAAATACAATATGACCAAATGATATTTATTCTATACTGACACACTCAATGTGATTGAATGTGCTAGTGACTTGGTGATATTAAAAATATCCTTTAATATATTATCTATATATTCAATTAATTCTATAATTATGTCCCAAAAATTTCCAATTATTTCATTGAGTTCGTGGTATATTTATAATATTTCAGCAAAGTGTTGAGGATAATGAAACTATGCATGTCTTTTTTGGGTTCTTTTGCTAAGTTCAAAGTAAATGAGAGTAACCATTTGAGATATAAATAAAAAGATTGGATTTTTCTAATATCAATACATGGTCATTGAAACCATGAGTTTTTATTATGGTATATAAATATTCAATATTTGATGTAATTATCCAATATACTTGAAAGGGTCTGGTGAACTTCATAAACGGTCCATATAAATTATTTTCATTACAGAAACCAAATCATATATTTTTTAGGCTATATAATAAAAAAATATATATTAAATATATAAAAGACCTAAAATTCAAGTAAATAATTGGTAAATTATATTATTTGAATTAAATTAATCAAGCAAAGGGTTATTAAATTATGAACATAATAATCATTTAAAAACATACAGTTAAATGTAAAGTAGAATATCAAGATCAGATGGATCTTTATAAAGTATTTTTACTTCCATATTATTTATTTCATTTGATAAGAAAAGTTTTTTTGTGAACATGGAATTTTTATAAATAATATCATTTAATACACATGGAATATGTTTCATTATATTATTTAATATGCTTGAAAGGAAAATGAAGAAAAAAATACTTTATCCTTGATTTTAGAGTTTATCTAGATGTTTTCTAAAATATAAGATATATTATCCCACAACCATTTACTTCAATATTTTGAATTATAATATTATTTCTAGAATAACACTCCAAACACAAATAATTCCATATTATATATTCCATAAGTTTATTATTTGTTAAATATTCCTAGTAAATGGAATTATTTGTTATTTTCTAAACACAAAATATTTTATGTAACATATCACGATATTCTAGAGAGAATGTAGTTTCTAAGATACTAGTGGGAGTATATATGGATGTAGATAAATTTGAGTGAAAAAATAAAATATTTTTCATGTAAAAATATAATTTTAATTTCAATTTATATTATAATGGATTTTAAGAGGTGTTGGTAAAAGAATAATGTAAAGAGTAAAATTATTTAGAAAAATATTTTAATTGAAATTCTAATGGAAAAGTTTCTAATAATGAAGATGATAATAGAAATTAAAAATTTATAAGTATACATCAAAAGTTATAAACATTTTAACATTGGATGTTGTGAAGTAAAATAGTTTCGTTACATATTCAATAAGTTGAATACTAGGGATACGATTCTTAATTCTCTTCATTGTTAAAGGAAAAATTATTTATAAATGTTACTCACTAAAGTAGTTATGAGGGTGGGTTATATTTGATGTCCATTAAGATAAGTGATGGTAATTACATAAAAATGACATGAGATTAACAAAATCCATAAAGTGTTGTAAACATAAGGCAGATCTGGTTATATATCATAATATTTGTGATTAGATGAGTGATTATGTATGATTTTTTAAATATCCTTATATTATTTTAAAAATATAAAATGTATCGTGTGAAACAAAATCTAGTCTTACCATTACAATTCTTTTATATTAGATATATATATTTTGGAAAGTTTAATGATAATTGACCTCACAAAGAATAACATTAAATTGTCCATAAAAGAAGTTTATCATGGAGTTTTATAAGTTTTTGTTAGATATTGATATTTGTGTGAGTGAGATTTTTTATAGATATATGAAATATGATCATGAGGTGAAAAATCAGGTTTGTGAGCTCATTAATCCTATTACTCCAGAAACCCCCATTTGTTTAGAAGACACCTTTTGGATCCTAACTCATGGAATAAGGACTATAACATTAAAATGTAGAGATTCATGAACTAAATGCTTTAAAACTAAGAATACAATATACCCCATCCACCATATTGAAATGAATCACACCAAATATTTATCAACTCTCAGAATGAGAACATAATAAAAATACACAAAATGAATTACCAAAAGAATTATATATTTAATAAAAGTTGTTACTAAATGGTAGAAAATTGTTTCATTCTTTATTTAATTGAATATGAATATCAAAATTGATTCAAACTATACAATTGATCCCACCATAGATATTTATAATAGGGTTTATATAGTGAAACCAGTGCTTCCACATTCCAGCCTTAATTGGGAGTCCATCATTAATCATGGACATGTTTGGATGCTCGTAGGATTGAACCACCTAAATTATTGAAATCTAATTAATATTTTGTGGTTTTAAATTATCCTCCATCAACAAATAATAGTAAAATTCCAACCGGTTCTAGAACATTGTTTTCTTAACCATCCCTGCATCTACTAATATTTTTCTTCTATGATCCCCCTCTATATCTGAATCACGTATTTTATATTTTATCATTCAAAAATCAAATAAATGGAACAAGAAATAATATTTCACACATTCATCGCAATATCATACTCAAAAACTAATTTCAAGGATTTGGGTTAATCCTGACACTTAGAAAAAAGTTTAACACTTCATCATATATAGAAACAAAAAATCTATTTTTTCCTAGGTCACCCAATTCCCAATGATCCACAATTTTTCCTTAAAATTTCATAGAGAAAACCTTTTTCAATATGTTGGTTTGATTCTATATACCACCACTAATTTATATTTATATCACTCTATCCTTGAGTTATTCTAGAATAAAGTGGTATTTAAGATCTTAACATTGTATATGTGTAAGAAAATATGGATTATTCCCCAAATGAATATTTCTATGATAATAATACAATAATAATAAATTTTATTTACATACTTTGAGCTCTTAGAAAAATTAACTCATCCAAAACAATTATATTTAAGATTCTATAATGTGTATGTACTCAGCTTCTATAGTTAAAATTGAAACTAATAACTATAGTACTGATATCCAACTTATGGTAATCCCTTCTAAGTTGAACACAAAACCCATGGTCTACATCAAGGAATTAGAACCCCCATAAAGTCTATATTAACTTACCTTGTATTGGATCATCCATTCCAAATCACATTTCAATTTCTTCCAAACCTATAATATATCAAAAAATATGCTTCACCACTTCTCAGTTCTCTATTCATGGATTCTCTGTATACCTAATGAAATTTCCCACTATATAATCAATGTCTATCCTTATAAAAACCATGGAATAAATCAATATTTTGGAAATTGGTGGAAAAAAAATTTCACACATGCATAGACTCATCATATTTTTAAAGTGTTTCATCATTGGAAAAATTGAAATTACCAGGAAATGTGGTGGTCATAGGTTTACATCAATTCATTTATATTCTTTCGGTTACCTTCATTATATATACATATGATATAGAACCAATGTTTTGGTCTACTTATCCCTCGTGATTTGTATCCCCAAAATATTTTTAGCCTCAATGAGATCCTTTATTTCAATCCATCAAGAAAAATTATATTTTAACTCATTAATATAATCTATATTTATTTTGGCTAGTGTAATATCCTCCATTCATAATATAATTAAAACATAACATTTTTTATTGAACACCTTATCTATATTTCTCTGGAAAAAAAAATTATTATCCATTAAGGCATCAAATTTATGGTTCAATATCCATGGAACATTATTTAAACCATACATGATCCTTTTTATATTGAAAACCAATCCTTAGTTCCGTTTATCAATAATACTCTTTAGGTCTTACATAAATATTTCCACCTATAAATCACCATAAAGTAATGTTTTTTCACATCTATATATTCATGATGAAATCTTTATAATGCTATAAGACATAGAACTTTTTGGATTTATATATTCTTAAATATAAGAGGAAATACTTTAGTTAAATATATCCCTTCCTTATGTTGTAACATTTTTGAAACTAACCAGTCATTGGAATATTTATAATCATTTTTTTAATCCTTATATTGTTATATACATTTTTTAAAGTGACTTTAATCTTAATTGTAATTAAATCAACTCTTAGGTTACTTTTATAGGAAACAAATTTATTTCCTCTTTCAAATATAACTTCCACTTTTTATAATTGTTGATGATTTAAAACTATTTTTTATATTTTACGTTATCCTTAATCTATTAAAATCAACTATTAAAGACCTATGTTGAATAACTAGACTAGTTATATGATCTTGATAGACTTCATAATTTCCTATTGAGTTTTGGATACTTTTAAAACTACATCATTTTAAATACTTCCCCATGAATAAGTATCCTTGGTTATTTTTGGTAATTTTTGCCTAATTGGATCTTGTAGACTTCCAGTGCTTCATAAACATTTCATATCTTCAAATTTTATATACAAATAAACATGGGTATATTCACCTGATTCATTATTCCCAACTCCATCTTCCACTAATTTATAATCATTCAAAAAAACACTCATTAGAGATAAAAAAATTTATTTAAATTATATTTTTTTATCTTTATACCAAATTTGAAACCCAAAAAAAATTCTCATGAACTACAATGAAAAATGTTTGGGGATTTTCTTCAATATTTTACATTGCCTTGACATCAACATTGATATATGTATTTCTTCCAGAAATTGTAATGTGGGAAATATCCTCTAGTTTTCAAGACCAAAACTATTCAATAATCTAGTTTCCCATAAGTGTGGAATGACTTCTGTAAATGGTAAAATTATAAAAATTAATTGATACAAGAAAAAACTCTGCTAGGAAACCTATGTAAAACCTCTTTATCTGATAATTCTCATTCGGTGTCTATTCCATTCACTTTAGCATTCTGTTTTATTTTATTATCTCAAGTAAAATCTACTCAAACCTGATTCCCTTTCAATAGAAAACCCAATGGAATTATACGATACCATACTCACTTCCATTGTCTAACCTTATGAACAAAAGATTATTTTCATTCTATTTATCTATTGTGGGTTTCCATCAAAGAAACCCTCTGAAAATCATAGATTTTTTGTTAAGGAAGTATACACATACATTTTGAGAAACATCATTGATAAATTTAATATAATACATCAACAAATCATGAGATCATATAAGAGTATGACCTCAAAATACATATATATTAGCTCTAACTTCAATTATTTAAGTATACTTATGTTTATAATTTACAATAACTTTTTATTATTTTTAAAGTCATAACTATCTCTTGTTTTTAAATCCATGTGACTAAGATTCATTACCCCTTTAGTCACTAAGAGATACATGTACTTTTCTCTTATATGCTCAAGATGGAAATGAAATAACTTTGGAATTATAGAAGTGGTTGTCATATTAATTGTTACCTACTCCAACTTTCCCTATAGGTTTAATGTTCCATATTTGACACCTTCTTCCACACCCATGGATCAAGATGTGACCTTTCACACACATCATTAAAATGTTATACTAAGTCCTTATTTGTCTAGTTGACCTATGGAAATGATGTCCTTCCATAATTTGGGTAAGTTCTAAAATCATTATTACTCTAGAAAATATTCATATAATAACATATCTTTTTTTATGTTCTTAAGAGCCTCATCATCCTTAATATGCACCTTTCCAAATCTTCTAGAAAAATAGTCAGTAAGGATTCCTCACATAGATTTATAATGTAATGATGCTCCATAATCAATGACCCATGACTCCAATATAATATTGAAATATATAAGTAATCTGAATTTATCCTCAACTACGGTATTTGTAAAAATTCTTTAAGCACTCCATCCATAAATAACTCTAAGATCCTAAAAATATATTATTAATTACCCATTCTTCCCATAATACTAATATATGGGTCCAATCCTAGTTTATTTAGTTTGAATTATTTCCCTATTTTCATTATCTCCCTTACAAACTTTATATGGAATGAAACATACTCTACCTTCCATGTTGAGAGTAGTTTTGATAAATGCCTAGACTTCCCTCATCTAGGTATCATTATTCAGAATGAGATCAAAAACTTCCTCAAAAACTAAATCAGACTTAATATAATACTTATTTATAGTGGTAACTAACATGTCTCTAAAATCATGGTGTGATTATAGAAACATCAAATTCCACATTGGATTTACAAACTCTAATCCTAAAATTTCCAACTAACTCTAAATAATTTTTAAGGCATTGATGTAATTATTCATTATCCTTACTAGTGAAATTATCATGATGAATATCCTTTGAATCATAAAAAATTCTAATTATAGTTTGATTCTCATAAAAATATGTTAGTTCCATTATAAATTTTCTAATTCTCTTTACCTCCAAGAATGTTATAGGAAACATTCCCTTATAATGAAATTTATAACACACTATATGACTTCCAATAATGATTTTTCCATTTTCAGATATTCAATTCATATTTATCGACTATAATGATTTGAAACTTAATGTCATTCTTGAAAAAATAACCCTCATTTAGATTTTTTTTCTAGAACACAAAATTTCATGTGTTTTGTTTTGATCCAATGAAGAACCACTTTCCAAAGGTAGGTTGTCATTGGGACTTTACTAGTGATTCTTGTGTCAGAAATTAGCTGATAGGATGGTAAGTTGGTCTTATCTTTCCAATTAGGGGTGGAATTATTTCCAACATAGATACTCTCTAAAATATTAATGTCATATTTTTTTAATCGTTCACAATAACATTAGTAATGATTCTAGTTTCCCTTAAGAAAATTGATTAACGAAAAACCCAAATTTAAAATGACATTGTATATGTGAATTATATATTATTTTATTTTATCTAGGTATATAACCACACAATATTTTAACTTTATGTTTGTAGTAATTATGGATTTTTTATCCATCTCATGAGGAACCGGTCTAATACAAAAGGTTTTAGGTGGTTTTGTGCAGTTGGGATTAGGCCCATGAGAGGATATTTTTATATATCCCTATAAAAGGAATCAAGACCTGCATAATTTCATGTTTCCTAACAAGAAAGTTCACTCCATTTATGATCATTTTATAAGGACTATTTTGGTACCATTAAAGGTCATTTAACCATAAGAACATAATGTTCTTTTTAAGGTTTTTTTTCTATGACCAAATGGTTGATGGGATTAAACCTAATAGAGGAATCCTATATATCATGTTTAATTGAAATAAAATACCATAATGTTATGGTTTTCAAATTTTATTGTTATGTTATAGGACCATTCCTTTCAGTATGTCATCATGTAGTAATGACTAGTTCTTTATAGTTTATATTCATGAAACTTACATAACTAGGTAAACATTTCCTAGAAATGGTTAGTGTTTAACTTCCACACAAGAGAATCATATTTTTTATTGTTAACTACACAAGAGAGGGGATGTTTGGGGATTAAACCTAGTAGTTTTACCATATATGTATCTCAATACTTTCTTATATTAGTTACATTATGTTAAAGAGAGAATATAATGGTAGGGGCTTACACCTAATATGAGGACCATATAGATCACATATACCAAAAAAGGAAGATAAAAATATTGATTTTATCTTACATATGTTATGTCCCATATGGATCATCCTATTTATTATTAAATATGTACGAAAAGATAAGGTAGGGTCTTACACCTAGTATGAGGCCTAAGAATGTGCCTGTGTTTTAAAAGGGTCTATAACATGAGATAGAGTTTGTCTTAAACATGGGTTTCCATTTTTGGTTCATCCTATTTATCAGTAATTAAAATATATAGTGTATGGTTGTACATATGACCAAATAATATTCCCATATATAGTTTTATATATAACTTTATATTATAAACTAGATATGGAAGGGTGGAAAAAATATTAGGGATTATACCTAATCAGAGGCCCTGGTATGAATCGGGTGTGCCGTAAAAGGGGTGACAATAGAATATTGGGTGGGGGTTATTCATGGTATATCATTATGGATCAACCTATATATCGGTATCTATACATAAGAAGTTAAGGGTGGGTATTAAAAAATTAGGAGGCCTTGGTGGGATGCATATTCCATAAAAGGGGGGAAATCATGATACTAGGTAGGGTGTATGCATGGGATTACCCTTCTGGTTTATCTTGTCTATTAGAAACTAAATATAGGAGGTTAAGGTTGGATATTTCACACAATATTAGTCCCATATAATTATGTTTTAACCTCTATATATTAGTAAATTTATGAGGAATTAATACTAGAGTGGCCAGACCTTGCACTTAGTAGAAGGCCTAGTAAGAAATGATTGTGTTGTAAGAGGGACTAAAATAGAAGTATGAGTGGGGATTAACCATGGGATTCCCATAATTCCAATATTTTATATTTTAAACTTTGAAATATAATATAAGGATGGGTCTTACACCTAGTAAGGGGCCCTAGTGGGATGTTTCTCCTATAAAATGGGTGAAAACTGGAGACCTATTGGGTATTTTTCATGGGATACCCTTTCTAGTTCATCATATTTTTTTATAACTAATGATGAGTGTGTATGGTTTGGATTTACACCTAAAAGGATTCCCATAGTTTTTTTTCTTTGGTAAGTGAGATACATGAAATTATTTCAAGGTTCCAAGATGAGTGTTCGAACTCGAGAAATTCTAGGATACCTAGAGAATTATCTAGACTTGAGGAATTTTGGTAAACTATGAAGAGTATATTGGCTCGAGGAATTTTTTGAAACCAATAGAAGTATCTCAACTTTATTAATTTTGGTAAAATAGTATAAGTATCTTAACTTGAGGCATAAGTGAAAACCAAGGGGAATATCTAGTCTCAAGGTGTATAAGACATGCCAGTGTGCACGAAAAGTGGATGGATGAATTAGAGCCTCGCTATATGGAAAATAGTGAATTTGATTCCTTATAAAGTGGATTGGGTGAATTAGAGCTCATGCATATGAGATTGGGTGAATTTTATCCCAACTATAGGGACCTTAAAGGATTGGATCCCAATAATAGGGACCTGGGTGAAGTGGATCCTAGGTATATAAACATGGGTGAATTATTGAATAATCCTAGGGACCTAGTAAAATTGGATCCCTTGTATAGGGACTTGGGTTTATTAGATCCTAGGTAAGAAACATTATTGATTTAGTTCCTTGGTATAGAGATCTCATAGAATCAGATATGGGGTATAGATTCATGGGTTAATGGAGATATACTATAGAGTCCTAGGTGTATTTGAGTGGTAAAATTAGAGCCCATATATAGAGACATGGAAAAATTGGATCCCTAATTATGGGACTTGGATGAAATGGAACCTTGGTTATAGGATCATGTGAAACTGGTACTCATGTATGAAGACTTGGTCAAAGGGTCACATAATTATTGAGGCTTGAGTGAAGGTTCCTCTAATTATTAAGGCTTGTGAGAAGGATATCTTATGTGTTGATGCTCTAAAAAAATATTTTACCAAGTATTGTGTCCTATGAGAAGGTTGAACCAATTTTTGTGTATTGGGAAATGATCTTCCCAAGTGTAGGGTCCTTAGAGAAAGTTCACTTTATTATAGGGGAATGTAAATAATCTCACTCTATTATAGGGTCCTTAATTAAGGCTCTCCCAAATAATGATACCTTGTAAAAGTTTCACCATAGAGGGATTACCTAGGATAATTTTCACTCATATAGGAGACTAAGGTGAAGTCACTCAACCTAGTAAAAAACATGGTTATGTAGTATACCTGGTTGAGGTCTTTCTTAGGTAGGAGACCTTAGTGTTTTCATATTCATGTATGAGACCTGGGAAAAGTAACACTCAAGTAGAATGCTTGGGAAAAGTCATGATTAGATAGAAATTCATGAGGATAACTTTATAATGTGGATCCATATTATATAATCATATGGATAACCAGGGTGCTTTCCACACATGTAAGGAGGATTTAGATTACATAGGTTAAACATAGCTCATAACTCTATTTATCTTCTAGAAGTCAACCTCATCATTCAAAATGAGGACTCTTTGGGTCTATTTTTTAAATTATGGGGACTAAGTAATGGTTCTTAACATAGAGTACATGAGTCTGTGGTCTTGGGTGAATATTCTCTTGTCATGTGAACATGGTCACATGAACCTGGGCATATAGACCATGGATAGCACTGCTAATGTGGATGATGAAATCTAAAATTTTACAAATTTCTATCTATATTTAACAGTTATAATCCCATCAAACCATTCTATGATCTGGGTATTAATCAAATTCTCACCCTTTGGTGAAATTATTTATTTAAAATATAAATGTATAAAATTATGTATTTTAAAATTTGAAATAATTTTTGGAATTAATTTCAATCCATACAATGATTTTAAATCCAAGAATTTAATTATTAAAGAAAATAATTCTAATTTTAATTTTTTATATTTTCCTATAAATAATATTAATTTATCCCATATTTAATTATATATTAATTTATATATGGAAAATATGTAAATCTTATATTTGATTGGCCGTGAAATTTTCCTCTATGAGGTTATGTCAAGACTTTCCTATCGACTATAACATTCCACATACATGTGAAGGTGTGATCTTTAAAAGCTGAGTATATGTGGTTACCATGTTCCATAGTGTTCATAAGGATTGTTTCTTAGGGATACATAGAGGTTAATCCTATATATAAATTCCTTTATCATTGCACCACCTTTATGTTATCAAAATAATTAATCTTCTCTGTTTAACTATTTGCATGCTCCAATTCAACTTATTAGAAGAATAAATCTTAACTTACCATGAAATTCCTCAAGATACCACAATTATTGAACTTGATTCATCATGCATGAAAACTTTAAATGACCATGAACACCATAAAAAATCAAAACAAATGCAATGGAAGACCAACTGACAACATGATTCAAGAAACCATGAGAATTCAACTTAACATGAGGCTTCAACCTAATTGACCTCATCACACATTTTAACCAACAACATGAAGTCTCTTGATCAACCATATATTTGAACTACTTCTATATAGACAACCATGAATTTGGATGTTTGAATCCTAGTTGAAGATACTAATAAATTCTTATATTTTCAATTAGTTAGCAAATATTTAAATAGATAATTATAGATGAACTGAGATTGATTCAAGTATATTTATAGTGATGTTTGAAATAGGGTAGACCGGTCTAAGGATTTGGGGATCTTGGGGTGTACACCAAAGTTGGGTCATCGTGTTTGAACCCATTTAGTAAGGAATAAAACCTAAATGATCCTGATGTCATCATAACTTCTTCAATCCTGACCAAGATGATCCTTGAACAACTTTTTTGTGGGATCCAAAGTTGGATGAATATTTATCTTAGTACATAATGGATGGTTTTTCTGATGCTCAGAGTAGTAAACATGATTCTCTCATGATTGGGACACAAATGTTTGAAAAAAATAATATAAATTAGTGTTTTAAAGTACCAATTCATTTAGGATGAATTCTAAAATAAAATATTAATTTTGATGATAAAATATGTGGTTCAAGAAGGTTAACTAGGCTTGGAAGGATAAATATGATGTTCCTTTGATCACTAGTTTTATTTTCTTTTTTTATTTTCTTTTTTGTGAATTATTTCAATTGGAGATGATCATAGGGCCTCAAACTCTAAAATGTTATTGATATGAGTTTATATAGGGGTGAATCAACCAGTTTGTTGAATTTATTAAATGATTTCTGATTAAATGAATTTCAAGGTGATTGAAGTTCGTTCTGATTAAGGATCAACTAAATCTACTATTTCAAATTTGGGTGTGAGGTTGATTGATGAATTTGAAGCATCTAATTTTCATAAGTGAAGTCATGATGTTATGATAGTTTGAAAATATAAGAATAGTACAGGTTTTGGAAGGGTATAATTCACTGCCTCAACACTACAAAAGGATATAATTATACCCTTGAAAAATATATAAAGTAAGACCATGCTTCAGGATATGTCTTAGTAAACATTCCAAGGCCATAGTTATGTCAGGGTAGAGGGAATATTCCATAATCTATATATGGGTGAGTATGATGAATCATATTTCATGTAAAGGTTAGAACTGCTATGGAATGGTAAAAATACTCCACCAATGCTCATGTAAGGATCATGTTCAACCTTAATAAAGGATGATCATCCATTGATTAAGGGTCATAAACACATGCATCATGCTTTGTAAGGATCATCTGAATTAAAAAAAATAGAATCAAGGTTACATATATATATTCCTCGTATATCTAAAGGAAATTAAGGTATCATGAAATGGTATCATCCTAAAATAAAATACTTTTTATGATTCAACTAGGAGATCTCACATAAGATTATGATCACACTATATTAATGTATTCCCAAATATCTATAGATGATTAATGGTACCAGTGATGATTAATAATGAATTTCCTAAATTATAGAAACTCTACGTAAAATGAAAATAAATTCTCATTCTATAGTTTATCCAAATATAGAAGATTCTCTCCAATGACCTATATAGTGATTATTTATCAAGGAAGAAGAGGATAGAAATCCAATTGGGCACTGAATTTGAAGAAATTATCAAATTTCTAGGATGTGATTCTATAAGAATAATATATAAGGTGGAGCTATTACAAGCAATTTTTAGAAAATCTCTATAAATAAATTATTTTTCAATCATGAGAAGAGTCTTCTTACACGACATCCCAATTTAGATATTCTATAATTTTATAATTCCTTCATTAAATATTTTTGTAATATTATAGTTATAGTACACTAATCCATTAGTTTCTGAGCTAAAGAGATTCACTTTACCCTTATTAATGAATTTCATTGTTATTTGATAAATATTTTTTCATCACTCTAAAATTAACTTAATTGTTTAGAAATAAGTAGATTTCATTTTTTATATGAATCTTACATTATTTTTCCCTTATTAAATTGAATACATAATAAATCCACCTATATTCTCCTAGTTTCTCACAATTATGAGCAGTGGACTCATCTATGGGTGATTTGAGGTTTTTGATCACTAGGGTTAGTACAATAAGAGATTTCATTAAACATTTTGTCCCTATTATTAAGAAGAAACATCCAATTGAGGGTAATTAGTGATGTTTCACTTGATTTGATAGAGAATAGGAGAGTAAATATGTAATAAATATTTATAATGAATGTGAGGGTAAATATAATTTTAATCCACTTCTGTTAAAACTAAATTTATAAACAACTAAATTCAATCACTTTTTCCTACACTAAACCCATTAAACATGAGAAGAACACACCCAAAACACTCTATTATCTAAAGGGTACCTAAATCCCACTAATACTATATTAATTTAGGTATAAAATATTCTTTTTTGAGGTCCCCACAACATTCCTCTCATAAAACTAGAAAAAATTTCAAGGAGTTCAGTGTTGTGTTTCACTTTTATTTAATGTGATTTCAAAAAATAATGAGATCTAGTTCATATTATCTCAATTGATTTTATTTATAGGTTGAATAAACTATATTTTCATGAATTATGAATTTAATAATCACTGAATAATTTTAGATAAATTTTTCCCAATTCTATTGATTTATTGTACCTCCTCGTCTATTTCTTCTACTAGAGTCACCATAATAAGTGAAAATATAGAAGATGATATTTCCCAATTAAATAGGTACTCGAGTGAATTATATATACACAAATTCAACATTAATAATTAGATTAAAACCCCAATAACCAATAATAATTTGATCATAAATCTTGGATAATAAAATTCTTACTGAAGTTTCATGGCTTGGATGGACAGGATCTTAACAGACACTTAAGATAATTAATAGTATTTTCTATAAGTTCAAACCTGGAGGAGTATTTGTAACATCCCAGGTAAATAAATAAAATGAAAATTTTCATATTTATTCATATTTGTGAACTAAATATTAATTATACTTCAAAGGGGATGCTATGTTCAATGGGGTACCTGATACGCAACAATGGGTTTCTTTGAAATCTTACGTTGCACACTAATAATATAATATTATTATTTTAAATGGTAGTTAACGCCTATATGTGGTATTGGAGGTAATGAACATAAATAACTAAAATATTATTATACATGTTTTTTAAATGTTTTTACATTTATCCGATAAAATTTAGAGGCCAAAAAAAATAAAAGAATTCTTTTTTAAGCATAAATACTCTAATATTCACTAAAATGTCGATTTACAACCTTTTGATGGAGAAACCTAATTAAATATAGTTTTGGTCACTTTTATACATTCCATTTGACCAAATAAAATTCTTCTTTAGAATCGGGTCACCAAAATTTAATTTGGGTAATTTTTTTGGTATTTTTATGATAACATTATTTTTTTTAATTAATATTGAAAATACTTTATTTTAATTCAAATCTGATTTTTAATATAATATATTTATATGGTTATATTATATTTTTAATTTTTTTAAAGTTTAATTAGATTATATTTTTACAATCTAATCTAATGGTGGTCATTGAAATCAATTTTACTTTGAAATTGGACATAACCAAGTGTTAATCTTTTGATTGATATTATTTGTTAAAAACACACCTTTTATTTTGACAGTGGGAATTAATTTTAAATTAATTTATTCCACTTTTGTTATTTGAATTTGTAAAAATGGATTCCAAATTTGGAATCATGAGGTCTAAATTTTACAAATAGGTTACTTTAATTTTTAGACATTATGAATATTTACTTCAGTAAATATTTTATTTACCATGGTTAAAGGGTAAATCTGGTAAATAAGGGTAAAATAATATTACTATAATAACATAAAAATACCCTAACAGGTGTCCTAATCCTATTTTTTTATAAAAATCCGACCATGATCATCCTTGGGTCGATTTTGGGACCCCATGGGTCCACATGGGAGTGATAATGACACTTTATTTTAATTAACTTAAAGTAAAGGAAAAAATGACAAACAAATATCTTTTTGTAAATTAATTTTTTTCATGAGATTATATAAGTAATATTTTTTACTATAAATATTAATTGGAAATCTAAAAATATTTCCTACATCATGGTATTTTTTTATAATTTTTAGAAATCAAATAAATTAAATTATTTATGACACAATAATGATGCAGTATTTACCTCATTAATAAATGATTTAAATTAATAAGATTATAAATATTAAAAAAATATCCAAAAACTATACAATTATTATTATATGATTTTATTTCGACCATTAGTCATCTTATATTTGACTTTAATTATTTTTGGGCCTTTAGAAACCCAATATCATTATATAATAAAATAATATTTTCACACCTTCCTAAAGAGTCCCTCTTCCCCTTTATAAAAAGCCTGCACTTCTAACTCATTCCTCACACCTATCAAGCCCCTTGTCTCATCCAAAACCTGCCCAAATAATCTCTCAAGATCCCTATATTCCTCCTATAAGCCTTAACTTAGGTATAAGACACATAAAGAAGTCCTTTTGGTTCAAACCAAAGGCAGTTACCCGAATTAAAAGTAACGGTTTCTCTTAAATTATTTTCTTTTATATTACTTCTCCAACCAATAAAATATTTTTATTCCTTTATTTTATAAAAAAACCAGTATCCTCAATATAATATTATTTTATTATGATAATTATTTGAACTAAACTTACACACAACTCCATCTAATGGGTGAAGAACATACTATTTTTGTGGATGGAAAACAAACACCTCACGAAGCGATGATTGTTCAATTATCTCCTACCACCTCTCGTAGTGGCCATTAAGATAGAACTGTATTTATATATGATATATATTATGTTTAGCTTTTAGTTATTCTTCTGTATTTTTCATTTATATAATACCTTTATGGTTTCCATTATGGGTAAACGTGATAATTTCATTTGAGGAAGTGCGGACTACCGCCCCCTCAAAGTGATATGACTCGTTAATGCCATATGTGGAACATATAAAGGATGGAGTTAATTATATTATATATGATATTATACTGTAATTATCATATACTTATGTATCATTATGTTTTAATTCCATTAAAATATGAAATAAAAATGAAAGTAGCGTTCATGCGTACGTACAGCTTACCGTCTCCATGAACAGTGCATTTCATTTCTTACCTCTAAATGTTATGTAATATTATAAATAAAAATATAAAATAAATATATATTATATATATGATATCTAAATAATGAATATAATTCTGTAGATAATGGACTATTGACCACAAGGACAAATTGTAATTATAGGAAGTCCATTTTTGACTCAAGTACCAAATATCGACCAAACGACCATTATTAACTTAAATGATTGAATAATGTTTATAAAATGGTAATATGTGATATAAAAAGAATAATAAACTTGAAAAGGGTTATTAATCTAGTATAAATTAACTTTAGTTTATTATTAAGAAATAATAAGGAACAAACAAGTCAATTTGGACACGAGGTAAAGGATTTCTTATCTCACTTTTAGTTCCGTGATATTTCCATTGTTCGCCACTTATTTATTGCATGTGGTGTACTGGGTACTAAAATTTGATATATATTACCATTATTATCTTTATATTAATGGTATTCTGTGATTCATTATGTGTTTATTAACTTTTTTTCATACGACTCGATTTATTACAACGTGGCAAGGGGTTTTCATCTCACTTTTTATTCCCGTGAGATTCATGCTATATTTGCCACTATTTCCTTTTGTGTGGGGGATTTATTGCCCATGATTGTATTATTTATGTAATATAATTTAATTTATGAGAATTTACATCTTCATTTAATTATACTTCTTTCATGGGGTGTATGTTTCGTAAGTTACCAAATCGGTAAGGGAACCTTTTCACCCTCCTCTTTTTAAAAGGCTTCTTTTTGTTATATCTTTTAAATTACAACTTATTATGTTGGGATATGTTCTTATATATCCTTATTGCTGTAAATTTTACGTCCATGTGATGAGATACCCTTTTTCTCTCATCAACTCATTTTCTGAATTTTAAAGTGACACTGTTACGCTGTCGACTTTCTGTAAGAGAACTTTTTAACCCAATTTCCATTCCTTGGGTTAATCTTCTAATTCTTAATTATGTCATGATATGATAATGTGTGGAATCATTTTTTTTGTTTATGTTGTAATTTCCACTCCCCTTTTATTGGATATACTTTTGATACACATAATCACTCTATTGATAAATTCTCAAGTCATTGATATGAACTTGATAAGAGTAATTTTAACTCAATTTCCATTCATTGATTTAAACATCCAAGTCATTGGTTTTGTCTTAAAAAGAACATATGTGAATTTCCTCTTATTGATTTAAACTGAATATACAATCATATTGAGTGTATTTATATTTATCACACATTATTATGTAATTTATTTATCCTTAATCTAAGGATACCATTTTTATAAGGAATTTCATCTCAATTTACATTCCATTGAGACTTAATTGTTATTATGCAACAATTCACTCTTATATGGTGTATATAATTTCATTTGGAATATTATATCATGAATCCCTTTATTCTCATTATATTATAAATTTCATATTAAATTTTATACTTTAATTATTTGTATTCAAGCGTTTCTCATTTTGTTAAAAACTTTTTAACTAAAATATCATTTTAAATGTTTTAAAGATTTATTATTCTAAATATTTATCATTAATTTCCATGTTTTCAAAAACGGTTTTTCGGATTTATTTATTTATTTAGACATTAATTATTTTAAATCATAATTCTTTTAAAATATTCAAGGTGGTATGGGACACTTTGATTCAAAAATCTCTTTATTAAATGTTTTAAAATGGTTTTGAAAATGATTTGATAAAGAATTGTTTATTTCAATATCTTGATTAGATATATTATTATTGAAATGTGGAAATGTTATCTTTACTTTATGATTATGTTATGTGTTATGAATATGGTATGGTTATTGGGAATTGTTTACATATATGGGTTGTTCTGTGATAAACCTAGGGCAAGTGAGCCTGAGATAGATCTCCAATGCATTGGGTAACATGACAGAGGTAAACGTGAATGTTTCTCATAAGAGATTTAGGGAATATACTGTGATGGGTATTCCAAATGTGACTCCCACTGTAGCTATGATAGATACAATGTAAGTATGATATGTATGCCTCAATTTACCTTTATGATTTATGATTATTATGTGTTATTCATAAATATTATGATTTCAGAAGGTATGTTATGATTGAAAATTATGGTTTCATTGATTTGTATTTACTGATGGGTTATTGTTTCCATTCCTTATTTTATAAACCTTACTCAGATTTTTATGCTCATCCCAAGTTTTTGAAATTTTTTTCACAGTTTTTACGGAAGGGTAAGATAAAGGAAGTATTCAAAAAGATTTATATCAAGAAAAAAACTCTTGTGTTATTTAAGGAGTTTTATTGTTGTGAAAAATCAGTTATATTAGAAGTGTCCACATTGTAATATTCAAGTTGATACGTAATAGTTATGGCCTAATTCTCTAAAAATCTAAACCAGAAAAGATCCTAACTGTGTATTCTTGACATAATTCAATATTATGTAATGTTTAAGGACGGTTCCTTATAATTGGTATCAGAGGTCCGTTTGGAAAACTTGAGGGATTAGGATTTTTTGTTAGACACACGGTTAGTCCCTATGTATATTATTTCAATTAAATCCTTGTTTATAATTCTTTCAAATCAAGTAAAGTCAATTACAAATGGAAGTAGGAGGATCTCAAATGACATTCTTATCTCTTCTTGATGACTTTCTTGCAATAATTATTACAAAGTCATGTTCGAATGATTTTGTAACTTTTTTTAGGATACTACTCACTTGAAAGCAGTTTTTTGAGATATCAAACACCTCCATTATACCTCGTTATCATCATGGATCATGGTTTGTATTTAAAAAAATCATATTTCCACAATATTCTCATATTTTCAATAAAGGTAAATATTATCAAGTAATTTTCAAATATTTTACCATATCACAAGTTTTTTAAGCATATTATGATTTTGAAAAAGGTGTTGAATAAGGAGACCCTTGTGAAACCTATTTCTATTTGATTTTACAATATAGTCTCTCATCACATACCTATGGTATTTTAAAAGGACCATTAATTTAAAGTTTCAACTCAAATTCGGTCTGACTGTTTTATAGAAATCATGTTTTATCAGATGTTTTGAAATTATATGTCATACATGATTATTTTACAAAACTATTTTTCTATGAACACTTATATGACCCATGTTGTACAAGATTTATTTGGATGAATGAATCAAATTATTTTTAAGGATCTATAAAAAATTGTTGCAATTCATGGACCTTCTACCTACGTGAACAAGATGATGATGAAACCAAATGGACACCATGATCAAGGTATGATGTTCTTTATTTTGGGGATCATTTTATTTTATCATATAGTAGTGAAATAAGAAAATGAAAATATATATAAGACTTAAAGACTTAAGATGTAGAGATCATAATGAATTGGGATGAAAATGAGAGTTATAAGGAAACCATTGAGGTTAAAACATGTTAGGGTTATTTTTGAATTTTATAAAAAGGATAACACACAGACTGTGTGACAACACATTGCGTCGAACAAAGCTATGGGAATTGAACCCACAAACAAAGTGTGATTGGGATTTATCACCTACCACTAGACTACGTGAAGTCCCTGGTTAGTATGACTTATTATTTTTAGTTAAATGATTTTATTGATCAAGAATAAGTTGATTTGGGATCTTATGTTTTATCAAATGGATATCCTTAGTATAAGAAAACAATTTGGTGATTAAGTGATAAAATTGATTTTGGAAGACGTTCTCTCTTTTGGGAACACTTTATGCCTAAGAAAAATAGATTATTATAGGATTACATTTGTGGATTAATGGTTGAAATTTTATTTTGGAAAAATATCTATTTTTATTTTGGACATATAGTGATTTGGGTTATTTATGGAAATGATTAACCTATCATAGAAAATATGTGATTTGGTTAATTATGCTTCAGTATGAGACTTTAAGAGTAGTCTATGTTTTTGGAGTTAAATGTTAAGATTTATTGTGGATGACTATGTGATTAAATCCTTCTAAGTTTTGGGTTTCAATATTAGTTTAGATTATTTTGAAGAATTTTAAGGACAATTGTGTATTGAATAGTCTTTCTTGAACTTTGGGTACTTTTTGTTGAATTTTGGAGATTAATAGTAGTAATTCTTTTTATAAAGGATTACCCTTTTTGGGGATTATATGATCTTGTACTAACCATTTTTGTTTTAGTTGATGTATAAAGACAATGGAAATATATATTTATTCTTTTTTGGATTATGTGATTCTCTAGAAGATGATTCTTGTGATTTTTATGTGACCAAGTCTTTTTGAATGCTCATTGTTTGGAGAAAAGATTAGTTTTTGGTAGAAACTTATTAAAGGATGAAACTCTAATTGAAGGTAAGTATATTTCCTTATGTTCTTATTCTATATAGTAAATTAATTCCTTAAAATTATGAAAAGGAACGTAGAACAAAAAATTTATTGGTTTACATTTCCTACTGGGTAATCAAAGATTGTTTAAAAAATCATAAGTTTGTGATTTTCTAGTGGTTAACTTCCTCCTAATCATGTTTTCTGTCACTCCCCATCAGAAATTGATCATTTGTTCTCTCTTACATATCCATGTTTTCCTACATAAAATCCTAGTAAGGTTTATCTCTAGTGACCTTTGTACTTATCTTTATTTCTTTTAAAGTGATAGTTTTACTAACTCTTTTCTGATGTGGTACTTTTAATGAAGTTTCCAAGCCCAGTTTTAAAATTTTGAGGAAGTAATTCCCAAAAGGGGGAAGGATATAACATTCCAGGTAAATAAAGAACATAAAATTTTTCATATTTATTAATATTTGTGAACTAAATATTAATTATACTTTAAATAGGACTCTATTTTTGAGGGAGTACTCGATACACAACAATGGGTTTCTTTGAAATATTACGTTTCACACTAATAATATATTATTATTATTTTAAATGGTAGTTAACGCCTAGACATTATATTGGCAGGAATGAAAATAACTAACTAAAATAGGATTATACATGTTTGTTAAATGTTTTTACATTTATCCAATAAAATTTAGAGGCCTAAAATAAGAAAAGAATTCGATTTTAAGCAAAAATACTCTATTATTCACTAAAAGGTCAATTTACTATCTTTTGATGGTGAACCCTCATTAAATCTAGTTTTGTTCACTTTTATATAATCTATTTGACTGAATAAAATTCTTCTTTTGAATCAGGACACCAAAATTTACTTTGGGTAATTCTTTGGTTTTTTCTGATAAAATTCTTTTTTTAATGAATAGTGAAAAATACGGTATTTTAATTCAGATATACTTTTTAATATAATTTATTTATATGGTTAGATTATATTTTTAATTTATTTTAAAGTTTAATTAGATTATTATTTTACCATTTAATCCATTTTTGGTCATTTTAATTAATTTCACTTTGAAATTGGACATAAACAAGTGTCAATATTTTGATAGGTATTATTTCTTAAAAACATGCCTTTTATTTTGACAGTGGAAATTAATTTTAAATTAATTTCTGCCACTTCTGTGATTTGAATTTGGAAACATTTATTCCATATTTGGAATCAAGAGGTCCCAATTTTGTAAATATTTAACTTTATTTTTTAGATATTATGAATATTTACTTTAGTAAATATTTTATTTACCATGATTAAAAGGTAAATTTGGTAAATAAGGGTAAACAAATATTACGATAATAATATAAAATTACCCTAAAAGGTGTCATAATCCTATTGTTTGATATAAATCCTACCATGATCATCCTTGGGTTGATTTTGGGACCTCATGGGGCCACTTGGGAGTGACAATGACACTTTATTTTAATTAACTGAAAGTATAGGCAAAAATGACATAAACAAATATCTTTTTGTAAATTAATTCTTACATGTGTTTATATAAGTCATAATTTAGACTATAAATATTAATTTAAAATCTAAAAATATTTCCTATATCATGGTATTTTTTTATAATTTTTAGACATAAAATAAATTAAAATATTTATGACACAATAATGATGCACTATTTAACTCATTAATAAATGATTTAAATAAATAAGATTATAAATAATAATAAATATCCAAAACCTGTCCAATTATTATTGGTTGATTCTATTTAGACCATTATTCATATTATCTTCAACTTTAATTAGTTTTGGACCTTTAGAAACCTAATATCATTATATAATAAAATAATATTTTCACACTTTCCTAAAGAGCCCCTCCTCCCCCTTATAAAAAGACCTCACTTCTAACTCATTCCTCACACCTCTCAAGCCCCATGGATCATCCAACCCCTGACCAAATAAGCTCTAAATATCCCTATATTCCTCTTTTAATCCTTATATTAGGAAAAAGGCACTTCAAGAAGTCCTTTTGGTTCAAACCAAAGGAAGTTACCCGAATTAAAGGTAACAGTTTCTCTTAAATTCTTTTTTTATTTTACTTCTCCAACCACTAAACTCTTTTAATTCCTTTATTTTATAACAACACCAGTATCCCCAATATAATATTTTGTTGTTATTAGAAATATTATAACTACACTTACACACACCTCTATCTAATGTGTGAAGAACATTCGGTTTGTGTGGATGGAAAACTAACACCTCACGAAGAGATGATTGTTCAATTATCTCCTACCGCCTCTCATGGTGGAAATTAAGATGGAACTTTATTTTTATATGATATATATTATGTTTATTTTTTCTTTATGATTTTGTATTTTTCATTTATATCATACCTTTATGGTTTCCATTATGGGTAAAAGTGGTAATTTCATTTGAGGAAGTGCGGACTACCGCCCCTCAAAGTGATATGACTCATTAATGTCATATGTAGGATGTATAAAGGATGGATTTAATGATATTATATATGATATTATACTGGAATTATCATATAACTATGTATCATTATGTTTTAATTACATTAAAATATGAAATAGAAATGAAAGTAGCGTTTATGCATACGTTCGGCTTACCGTCTCCATGAATGGTACATTTCATTTCTTACCTCTAAATGTTATGTAATATTATAAAAATATATATATAATAGATATATATGATATATATGATATATAAATCATGGATATAATTCTGGATATAATTAACTATTGACCACAAGGATAGCTTGTAATTATAGGAAGTCCATTTTTTGACTCAAGTACCAAATATTGACCAAACAACCATTATTAACTTAAATGATTGAATAATATTTATAACATGGTAATAAGTGATATAAAAAAGAATAATAAACTTGAAAAATTTTCTTAAGAAAGTATAAATTCACTTTAGTTTATTATTCAGAAAGAACAAAAAACAAATAAGTGAAGCCGGACACGAGGTAAGGGATTTCTTATCTCACTTTCAATTCCATGAGATTTCCATTGTTCGCCACTTATTTATTGAATGTGGTGTATTGGGTATTGATATTTGATATATATTATGATTATTATATTTATATTCATTATATTCTATGATTAATTTGGTGGTTATTAACTTTTTTTCATACGACTCAATTGATTAAAATGTGGTAAGGGGTTTTCATCTCACTTTTTATTCTCATGAGATTCATGCTATATTTGCCACTATTTCCTTTTGGGTGGTGGATGTACTACACATGATTGTATTATTTATGTATTATAATTTAATTTATGATTATTTAAATCTTCATTTAATTATCCTTATTTCATGGTGTGTATGTTTCATAAGTTACCAAATCGGTAAGGGAACCTTTTCACCCACCTCTTTTTAAAAGACTTCTTTTTATTATGTATTTTAATTAACAACTTATTATGTTGGGATATGTTCTTATATATCCTTATTTTTTTAGATTATATTTCCATGTGATTAGATAACCTTTTTTCTCTCATCAACTAATTTTTTGAATTTTAAAGTGACATTGCTAGGCTGTCGAATTTCTGTAAGAGAACTTTTTAACCAAATTTCCATTCCTTGGGTTAATCTTGTAATTATTAATTATATAATTCTATGATTATGTGTGGAATCATTTTTTATTTAATTATGTTGTAATTTCCACTCACCTTTGTGTTTATATACTTTTTACACACATAATCACTCCATTGATAAATTCTCAAGTCATCGATATTAACTTGATAAGAGTAATTTTACCTCAATTTCCATTCGTTGAGTTAAACATCCAAGTCATTGGTTTTATCTTAAAAAGACCATGTGTGAATGTATTATGATTTATTTACACTGAATATCCAATCATATTGAGTGTATTTATATTTTTCACACATTATTATGTAATTTATTTATCTAAGGATACCATTTTTATAAGTAATTTCATCTCAATTTACATTTTATTTAGACTTCATTGTTGTTATGCACCAATTCACTATTATATGGTGTATATACTATCCTTTGGAATATTATATCATCAATCCATTTATTCCCATTATATTATAAATTTATGATTTAATGTTATTCATCAATTATTTGTATTCAAGCATCTCTCATTTTGTTAAAAACTCTTTAACTAAAATATTGTTTTAAATGTTTTAAATATTTGTTCTTATAAATATTTCTCATTAATGTCCATGTTTTTAAAAATTATTTTTAGTATTTATTTATTTATATAGACATTAATGTTTTCAAATGATAATTCATTTAAAAGCTTCAAGGTGGTATGGGACACTTTGATTCAAAAATCTCTTTATTAAATGTTTTAAAATGGTTTCGAAAATTATTTGATAAAGCATTGTTTATTTCAATATCTTGATTAGATATATTATGATTGGAATGTGGAAATGTTATCTTACCTTTATTCTTGTGTTATGTGTTATGAATTTTATGGTTATTGGGCATTGTTTATGTATACGGGTGGTTCCGTGATAAACCTAGGGTGGGTGAGCCCGAGATAGCTATCCAATGCATTGGGGTAACGTGACAGAGGTAAACGTGAATGTTTCGCCTAAGAGATTTATAGAATATACTGTAATGGGTATTACAAAAGTTACTCCCTGTTTAGCTATGATAGCAACAATTTAAGTATTATATGGATGCCTAAATTTACGTTTATGATTTATGATTACTATGTTTTATTTATAAATATTTTGATTTTAGAAGGTATGTTATGATTGAAAATTATGGTTTCATTGATTTGTATTTATTGATGGGTTAATGTTTCCTTTCCTTATTTTATAAACCTTACTCAGATTTTTATGCTCATCTCAAGTTTTTGAAATGTTTTTCATGGGTTATAAGGAAGGGTAAGAGAAATTAAGTATTCAAGAATATTTATGTCAAGAAAATAAATCTTGTTTAATTTAAAAAGTTTTATTCTTGTGAAAAATCAGTTATAGTAGAGGTGTCTAATTTGTAATTATCAAGTTGATATATAATATTTTTGGCTTAATTATATAAAACTCTAAACCTGAAAAGATCCTCAATGTGAATTCTTGACATAATTCAAGATTATGTAATGTTTAGGGATGGGTACTTATAGTATTTTAGGAATAGTTAAACTGGAAAGTGCTCCCATTCTCACTTAATTGGTATGCTAATTATTATATCTAAAAAATCAAACCTAGAAATATCATGACCTAGGAAAAAACTTCACAAGGTCGTCCACTAGATATAATCCCAAAAATAATTTTTTTCATTCAGGAATTACCATCTAAGAAGTGAGATTTATGTAATCAAACCAAAAAGTGAAAAAACCCTTTATATGTTCTGATAAAGATTAGATAAATTTGTAATATTTTTTCCATGCCAAACATATGAATAAAAACTTTTCTAAGTTTTCTTTTACTAAGTATTTATGGACGTCAACCATAATCTTTTGGGTGCTTCCTCTAGAGAATCATTAATCAACAAATACTTTATTGAATTCAATGAGTTAATAGAGATTATTTTACTAAAATATCAATATTTATATACAAGAAATGAATTAAGGGGATTTAGTGAGGTATAGTGTTCTCACTCTCCCTTATATAAAAAAAATGGTAAACCTAACCTATCTAGTGAGACAGTTGGTTGGGAACAAGGTTTGAAAGACTACACCTACTACACCTTCCCAGGTCTTCTATCTCTATAACTCCTTAGATCACTACACTTATGTTTGCCCAATTTTGAAATAAATATATCATTATATGTTCTAAATATTTTACAAGAATAATCCATGTAGATATCAAGTATTTCGAGATTATTTTGTAACTCAATTTTGAGCTAGGAACGAACAACAACAAAAAAACCCTTCCATTAATGTTTTCAACCATCTTTCCAACTAACACTTTTTTAAATAAATATCACTCAAACATTTACAAGATATCAAAAAAAAGAACCATCAATATATAACTTAGTAAAAATTCTTATGACGTCTAAAAACATTCATGATTCAAAACTAAAGGATATTCATGAATAGTACAACCAGATCACGATTACCATCAATGAGTTGAAATATCATGGTTTATATAAAATCCTTACACATTAAATTCTTAACATTAAATTTGTCCCAAGAAAAATAAAGTAACTCAATAAATGAATTTTTAAGAATAGAAAATGAAATTTAATGTTTATTATTAAACAATGTACCATAATGATGAGAATTCTATGTTTACATTGAACCATTTTGAGTTTCCTTATTGTTAATAAGAAGATATATAAATGTTTGAAAAAATAATTCAATTAATATAATACTTGGAAACAAATGATTTCTCAGTAAAATATATTTATGAATATTAGTTAAATCGAGAAATTGTTATGTGTACTAATGAAAGTTATTTGAAGAAATTTTATTTGATGGTTTATAAAAAACTATCACTAACACATATTTCATATGTGTTTATGAAATATTCATGGATAAAACTAAGTTGAAAACATTTTTAACCCCCCTTAATTGGATTTGATGTTTCTTCTATTCAACTTTAAATAATCTTATTTGAAGTAAAAATGAGAAACTGTTGGGTATAATTTGAAAAAAATTAAATCCCAAATAGGAACACCAACTTATTAAAAATATATGAAAAAAAACTATATTAATAGGATATACATTAGGGTATTTCTAAAGGATTATCCCCACCACCTATATGTACCATGTTTTTATAAAATATAAATCTAAACCAAAGAAAAAAACCCAAATAAAAATTAACCCAACCCTCAAAGATGTCAAAAAAAGTACATATAAAAGAATTTGGAATATGGAACCATATACCCTATCTTAGTCTCCAAATGGTTGAGTCATATTCAATATTTCCCATATAAAAATAGATACATGGTATTTTAAAATAAGAACAATGAGTTAATTCCCATAAGGATTCGTAGTAGATGGATAGTTTAGTCATATTCAATTTTTCCCATAGAAAAATATATACATGGTATTACAAAATAAGAATAATGAGTTAATTCCCATAAGGATTCATAATAGATAGATAGTTTAAATTAACTACCTTACATTGAATCATGTGACCAAAAAGGACCACTTCACCATTTCATTTGTACACAATATATAAGATAACATAGTTATTAATAGTCACTACTACTTCCTTTCTTTATTTTCTGAGTATTTTCAAGTTTCAATGGCTCTAAAACACAAGGATAAGTGCACCTTAACCTATCCCATTTTTATGTTTTCTTACCAATGGATTCCCTTAATGAATTTTAATTCCCTATATACCTCTAAAAGTTTCATGATAAATATATTTTTATTATTAATTGGTCGCTACTTAGAGGTAATCTGTGATGATTTTATAATCTATAGAAATGTTTGGAAACTTTTCTTGAGATTCTAGAAAATTTTATAAACAAATTCATTTAGAATGATATTGTTTTAAATTTTAAAAAATTTAATTTCATGGTGGATAGAGGAAATTTTTTAAGCCACAAAATTTTAAAATTTTGAATATAATAGGATAAGTCCAAAGTTTATGTCATCTCTACAATAACTTAATCCACCATTATGATACAAATTATATTTTTTAGGGACATGGTAGATTTTATAGAAATTTTATTAGGGACTTTATCAAGATTTATTTAACCCTAATTGACCTACTCATAAAGGTTAATGACTTTTTATTTAATGATTCATAAAGGATATATTTTGATAAGATCAAATAAATCATATCTATAGAATCCATGATATGCCCATATAGTGTAAATGAACCCCTTGAGATACCATGTAGTGACTTAAATAAATCTGTAGGAGTTTTTTTGTCTATTAATGTTGATGGAAACCCACAAGTGATGGACTACACTTCATTGACCCTGAACATAGTGAAATTAAATTGAAAAATAATAGATAAAGAGTTTATATCAATAATAGTTTCTTTAGAAAAATTTTGATCTTGCCTATTTTGAATAAAAGTAATTCATTTATTCTGATCATGTCGAACTCAGGTATTTAATTAGGAAAGCTAAAGAAAATACAAGGGTAGTGAGGTGGATGTTTCTAACATAAGTGTTTGAATTGTAAATAAAGGAAAATAAGTGTTGTGAAAGTTTAGTTGAAAACCACATGAGTATATTTCCTCACACTACTGAGGTAAAATCACCCAATGAAATAAACCTGTATAACTCCATCCTTAGTGAGAAAATATATGATGTCACCCAAGGGCTTGGGTATTATAATATAGTGAATTCTATATTCACATCCAATAAACCCCCTTATTTACTAGGCATAAAATATTTAATTTGAATTTTGATTTGAATTTTTTTGTCTGGGAGGATCTTTATTTATAAAAAAATTATAATGACCAAGTAATTGGGAGTTTTATCCCAGAGTAATAAGTTAAGGTTTTTATTATATTTTATCATACACATTCCTATGGATACCATTTTTGACATAATAAAATTGTTAACAATGTGTTATAAGCTTGTTTGTTTTAACACTTAATTTTTGAATACTCAAATAAATTTTATATAGAACACATAAACTATCAATATACTTTTGGTGTTTCCGAAAGACATGAAATTCCTAGGGAAAACATTATTTTTTTATGATGTATTTAGAAAATTAGGATTAAATTTTATAGGTTTATTTATCATTTCATTTTTTTCTATTTAATATTATTATTATAGGTATATGTTTCTATGTTTATTAAAGAAAAATAAACAATAACTAGTTATTCTATAGTTTTGAATGAATTTATAAAATAAATAATTTTTTGTAGATTTTGAGTTCCTCAATAAATAATATGTCACCAAGGAACATATTTCTACAATAAGAACACATAATCCCTTATAAAGAGGTATGGAGTTCCCCATAAGGCCTCAAAAACCTATCTCCCAAAAAAAATGGGTATACAGAGGTTCTATATAGAGAAACAAGAAGTATTTTCTAGAGAATATATTGAAACCCACCCAAAATAATTGGATTAAGAAGCTTGAAAATTCAGTTTGGAAATACATGACTACTTTTGAAACACCCCTAATAATTTCATCTTATAGAATTATCTATAGAAATAATTATAAATTACCACCAAATCTATAGTATAAATTCTACTAGGAAATGAATATAGTGAACTTTGAGTTTTTTAAGGTTGGATAGAAAAGTAAGCTTCAGATGAAGGAACTAAGGGAGATTAAAAGGGGGGATACAAGAACACTCTACTATACAAGAATTATGTTAGATCTATCTTTATTATATGATCATCTAGAGAAGATACATTCATGTTGGTGATTAAATTTTTGATATTATATTCAATAATGATTCTCATTAAATGAAAAAATCATTTCATGTGGACTAATCCATATATAGTAACTAATAAATTACCATTTAGTGCATTTTAGTTTAAGGGAGATGAATTGAAGAATCCATTCATGGTAAAAGGACAACAGGTGATGCATTACTATGAAGAATTTTGTAAATAAACCAATAGAGGAATCAGAACTCCTCCCTAATAATATTTAATAAAGAAACCCTAGTTTTTATAATTCTTTAAAACTAATAAAAAGAATTTTTTTCTATCTTTATTAAAAAAAATCATGATAGAATTATCCATAATTGTGTCATATATAACTATGGGGGTAATTAAAATTAATATTTGATGTAAATACTTGTTCTTATTTTCATTGTATATTTATATGTATATTTTACCTAAAATAACATAGATTAAAGAGAATCTAAATCTATTTTTGGAAATCAGTGCATAATTTATGAATTATTTCTTGAATATATTTTTAGATTTTCAATAGATTGGAAAACATGATATGAATGTTATCCTACCAAAAAATACCATTAGATATGAGAGGGAATTCATTGGTTTTAAAATTTTGAGTGTCAAATGATTCACGGGTGATTTTGGTTACTCTTTTCATGGATATTTGGTTTTATAACATGAAAAATTAGTGTGAGTGGTTTTTTGTTTTTCAAATTTAAATTATGAAATGAAGAAAGTGGAATTATGAACATAATTCATAGAAACTTGGAATCTTTGTAAAATAAAACCTTAGGGATACAACTCAAAAAATATTTATATAATTCCTATGAAACTAGTGAAAAATGATCAACTTGAATCCTACAATGAAACTCTGATACATTAGGAACTAGGTGTGTGAGTAATAAATACCATTATATAGATATCAAATAAGCCCTTTACATAATACATGATAGGTAAAAAATTAAATATGTTCCTAATTTTTAAAAATTATTTCATTTAGGCTAGGATAATATTGATCTCAAATGATTAAGGGGTATTAGACTTATAAAAGTCTCATTTATGTTATACCAAGGAAGAGGTAATTGGAACATTGGAATAAGAAACATAGTAAATATTGATATAGGGAAGTTCCATATATTCAATTTATAAGTCCACTTTAATATATATATTTCACTTATGGTATTGGAACATGAACTTAATTAAACTATATAAGTAAAATTAACTAATAAAGGAGGCCTCATAATTCAATCAATAGATGAATCTATGATTTTATTCTTCTTTATTTTCTATACGTTATTCTATACTAGACATATTTCTTCAAATAAAATAATTCTTGTATTTCCCTAGAGTAAAATATTATAAGCTTGGGGGAGTGATGAAAAATATAATTTCAAAAAAAATATAATTCAGCGTTAAAATACCCTAATACCATTCAAAAATTTGGGTATTCATCATATCTTCATACTTAGGTGAAATTTAGAATTTAAATGAAAAAATGTCTTATATAATGGTGTTTACATGTTTTATTAATACTGGTAATTAATTGGAAAAATTGAATTGATTTTCAATAATATAATTTTATTGTTAAAAAATATTTAATTTTTAATTTTAATTGGTTATATTTTCTATACTTAATCTAAATTTGGATTATATTTAATTTTGTGTTTTTTATGCATTATGTAAGGGTAAAAATCACATTTTTAAGGCCATATAAAGGTCCTCCAAGAGGCTTTATCATGGTCATCCCATTTGTTAGACCAGAAAGTTTAGGGAATATCCCTTTTATTAAAAAGGAAAAGGAAAACAATAGAAAAAGATATGGAAGGGGTCATACAATCAAACATGCACTCATTAAATGGGAAACCAAATAATATCAAATATAAAAAACATCAAAATCATCAAAATCACCATACCAGTCATAGTCAGATAAGGGACCATGAGACCTGGTGACCATTGTTGGCTTTAGATAGGGATAGTCATTCTAACATCAAGATTTCCTAGGAGGAAAAAATTGAAAAATATCATCATCCACAACAAATTTTTTTATTTTAATAAAATATTGAATATATGATTGTTTTATGGGAACTCATCTTCAAAATCATCTCACTTTACATGGATGCCCTAGGTTTCTCTTAATTTATTGATTTCCTCTTGAATTGTTGATAGATTCCTATCATCATTCTGATTTTGTTTCCACTCAATTACTGAATAAGGTTTATCTAGAGTCACTCCTGGTATGAGGCCACCCTCATCCACTTGAGGATGATCTCTATGCATAGGCATCAATGTGAGGTCCATTCATAACTCTGACCCATGATTCACCTGTTTCATCTTTGGTGAAAATTGCTTAGCTATATATGAAGAACCATTTCTAGCCTACACATTCCTCTTTTCATGAATAGATTTTATGTCTCCAAGCAGGTCCATATTATTTTGTTAAGTCTTCTTCCTCAATTTCTTCCTACATTAATCCTCATGATACCCTTTTAAAGAAAGAAATGAACCAACCACATTATTAAAACATCATTATTTGACATGACCAATAGTCTGACATTTTAAACAAAAATCAGGAATTCATTCATAAAACACCATTAAAGAGATATCATCATCCAATACTAAGAGAACAACATTATGGATAAAGTATGATCTTAAATCAATTTCCACTATGACCCTAGCATAGTGACCAAATTTTTCAGTCTTAGTATTCCTATCCATTTTAATCATAATTTCCATAGTAGAATCAATAACAAATAAGATCTTGGTATGCCACAAGATCCAATTAAGACCAATAATTTTGATCTAAACTTGAGATCTTGTATTTTTATGTAAAATAGATTAAAGTGAAATCCCCACTCTTGAAATTATATAATACTTGGCTTTAAATAGATTGAGATAATTCCCAACGCTCTACACTTCAAATACATTGATGGAAATATGATATGGAGGAAACCTCAACCCAGGGGAATACATATCGAACCAAAAAACCCTATTTAGAGGTCAATTTACAAACTAATTCATCAATTTTCCAAGAATTTCCTCTAGAGGGGATAATAAGCCTCATAATTATAGAGTATTCACATAGTTAAAATCTGTTAAGAATCACCTACTTATTAGAAGTCACATGGGTAGTGTCACCTTTCTTGACCATTTGATCCAGAGCAGTATCATTAACATGTTCAAAATATCTATCATTGGGGATCTGTTCAGCATCCACGGTACCAAATTGAGATTTGAATTTTCCAAATTTCTTAGCCATAGGAGGAAGATTGGATGGACCAATCACCACATATTCACAAGCTACTGGTGTATCAAGAATAAAATTTTCCACATCATCCACTAAACTAGATTGATGTTCAGCTTCTACTATAGCCACACCATCTGGAATTCCATTATCTTTAACGACAACCACACTATCTGGTGTCACTACCAGGGTCTTATGTGTACCATCTTCATTGTTCACTACAACTATAGAGAAATCAACCACTAGTCATATTTTGTTCATCATGGCGTCAACCATATGTGCACCTCCTATATTGTTCACCCCCACTGTATTCATTTTAGTCAAACTCACATCATCCACCAAAGTGAATTGATGCTCACCGCTCACTCTAGTAGACGCATCACACACCCCAGTAAGCTTCTGCCGTATTTAAATGTATTTATCACTAAATCATATTCAATATACCACAATATTTATTCTATTGTATTCAACTCATCACAATCTCCAATTCAACCAACCATATGAATAAATCTTCATTAAAAGAACAAGTCCTCAAGGTACTATGGGAATTTAACTTGATCAACCATGAATGATATATTCAAATGACCATGACCACTATCCAGGAAATATATATTATTTTATTAAATGACTAAATAATTTCAAGTGTCCAGATACTGTGATATTTATACCTCCTATGAGACACCATCCCAACCAACCACATAAGGTATTTCAACTAACCACATGAAGTCCCTTGATAAATTGTTTTATCAATCTACTACTTTATATTTAACCTAATTGTGTAATTTGGAAGCCCATTTGATGACGTTGATTGATCTGTATCTATGAAATGTGTTAATAAATATTTAAATAGAGAATTATATATGAACTTATCTCAACCCAAGTTTATTTAAATAGGTGTTTTTAACAGGGTATCTCAAGTTTTGGATTAGGGGTTCTTGGGGTGTTCATCAAATTTGGGTCACCACATTTGAACCCATTTAACAAATATGAAAACCAAAATGAGATCAGGATCATTAAAACTTCATCATATCTAATTGAGCTAATCCTCAATCAACTTTTTCATAAAATCCAATGATGGATGAATATTTGTTCAGGAAAGGAGGAGTTGATGAAAGACTTTATTTTTTAAAATCTACAAGTAATAAAATTATTGTTTTCAAAATTCAAAATTTTATTTGTTAGAAATATCAACATAGGATATAGTTTAAATGAAAAATTATGTTTAGGATGTGTTCTTAGAGAATATTATAAAGTTTATTATCGATTATGAGGTTAAAATAGGTATACTAAGGTCAAAAGGATTAATTTGATGTTATATTAATCACTAGTTTTAGTTTTTAAGTGGAATGTTTTGATTGGGGATAATGATGGGGCCTCAAACTCTTAAATGGTCTATCTGTGAGTTATCTTAGGGATTTAATCAATATACTCTTCAAAATTTCAATATGAGTCTTGGTAAACTGAAGGTTAGGATAATTGATGACCATTTTGATAAATGGACAACTAAAACTAGTGTTTTAAATTTTTGAGTGAGGTTAATTGATGAAGTTGATGGATTTAATTTACAAAAATTAATTCAGTGTATTGTAGTGATTCAAAATGGAAGAAAAATGTATGTTAGGGAAGGGTTTAATTTAGTACCTCAATGCTATAGACGGATAAAATTATTCATTGTCCACCTAAGTTACGGAAATATCATGCTTAAAGTTGTACAATTATAAAAATTCAAAGAATAGATCTATGTTAGGTTAGAGAGAATGTATCAAATGATACATAAGGGTGATTAGCATGAATCACATGAGACATAATGTTCAAAATCACTACATAAAGGTATAACTCCCCTAAATATTATCTAGTAAGGGTTATACTCAACGTATATATGGATAATAATGTGATACATAAGTTTCATTGACATGCACCTCACACTACAACAAATGCCGATCCTAGCGGCGGTTTTTTTCCGGTTTAGCGGCGGTTTAAAACCGCCGCTATATTGTGTGGCGGCGGTTTACAAAAACCGCTGCTAAGTTTGGCGTCGGCAATCTATTAGCGGCGGTTTTTTCGATTCCGCGGCGGTTTTAGAAATGTGTCGTATGTCCGTCATTTAGCGGCGGTTTTTCTTCATTTAGCGGCGGTTATATGGGTATCTTATTTAGCGGCGGTTTTAACCGCCGCTAAATTCAGTCGTTTGATGCGCCTATTCTGCGGCGGTGAAAACCGCCGCTAAATATCAACATAATATATTTAGCGGTGGTTAAAACCGCCGCTAAATTCTGCCCAGTTCATCATTTAGCGGCGGTTAAAACCGCCGCTAACGGATTCCCGGTTATTTAGCGGCGGTTAAAACCGCCGCTAAATGCTCACAGGTATGGCATTTAGCGGCGGTTAAAACCGCCGCTAAACGTTGAACTGGAAAAAAAAAATACGTTGCATCTGCTACACCACTGCCCCACTAATTTATCCATCATCATTCATTTACTAGGATTTACCATTTCAAGAATTCCATAACTACTGAGTAACTAACAAGACAAGACACAATGTTATAAAATTCAAACACATCCAACCCACAATTTTTGCATCACAAATCATCACCTTATCCATAATCCAAACTCATAAAGTAACCATAACCATAATTCCATCTATTATGCAAACTATCAAATTAAATCAACCTCACAAGAAAAGGGAAAAGACAATGATTCCTTGTTTACAGATAGGAAATTCAATTACCATAAGTAAAGACATTATCATTTTAATGTGAGGTGATTTATCAAATTAAATTTTAGAAACAATAATAATTTCATAGAAGTAAAAACAATTCATAATAAACAACAACCAACACACATTCATAGAAAAGCAATATCATGAAAAACCTAAAGCACATTTGATATCACCCCTTCACATTAATTTTAATATATCCAATTAATTATTTTCATTAGGAAATATCTTAACTTCCACCCAAGATGAAATAGTAGTATTATAATATCACATATTTAAAATAGTAATGAGGGAACTCAAATATCCTACCTTAATTAGAGATTTAAGGAGAACCATAATCGCAACAGAAGAAACAAAGGATTAAGTTTCACTAGGATATAAGAGAAACCCACCAAAACCTATCCTCAGAATCCCATCACCCAAACACACTCATAACTCAACCAAAAATATAGGGGTTCTCAACAATAAACACCCAAAATATTGGGAATAATAAAAGGTAGAAAGGAAAGAAGAAAGAAACTTGAATAAATGGAACTCAATTATCCGCAATCCAAGAGGATAAAAACATTAAGAGAGATGGTAAAAGGTAATCAATGGGATTTGGTGTTATCCAAATATCAAATTAGAAGAAAGAAAATCAAAATAAGTCCATATGTGCCTTCTATTTATAGAGGAAATCCCAAATGGGTTCTCCATAGTGTGGAGACATCCCAATATGCTGTGGTCTCCCTTGGTTAAAGGAGATCTAAGTCACCCATATCTCTTTCCTGCCTTTCATGTGTTTTTAAAAAAAATTGACCACCACCATATCCTAGAACATGGAATGGACCAAGGTGTGCTGGATCCCTGGATTCCCTCCATGAACATCCACTATGACATAACATAAAAAGATTGGTTGTTTTCTCCTCACCACACCCAAGACCACGACATGGTTAAACCTAGCTCCCCGTGCTACACAGGTGGTACCCAAAAGTGAAATGAACAATATAATTCCCTTCACCGTGCATATTCTATTTCCCATGTTACACAGGGTGGACATCCATTCACCATTCCCAACAACATAACCAACCATACCATTTCACTCTTTGTGGTGTATCCTAACATCACACAACCATCTCCATAGACAACCTACAAGAACCAATGGCCAAAACAACCATCACCACAACCAACAACATGGAATGGTGACCCTTTGAATGCACATAACTCTCACCAAGACTCTAAAACACCTCTAAAATTCCTTTTAGTAGAAACAAGACATGGAAAAATGTAAAGGGAGTGACTTTTGAATTCTGGACCCTCAAAACAAAAATCTATTAAACAATTATCATCCTTGAGAATCAAAACAAAACATAAACACATCACAATGTAAAAGTATACAACATCCAACACAACTCATAGAATATATACACAAAAACAGATGAATGATGTATATTTTTATCGGAAAACAAAAAAAAATTGGTGTTTTATTCACCCATAATGCAACTAGGTCAAAATTAATGTTCCCAAAAAATCCCACAACTTATTGAAATTCAATTCCAGATTTCCATCGATTAGGGGATTGAAAGTCATTTTAAAGAGAGTTTAGGTAATGGAGGGATTCCATATTCCTCCCAATAATGATGATATGAAATAGGAATTACATTCTAAACAATTAATTATGGTATCATGGGGAGTCCTAAAACCTCATCCATGTACAATCATTCTTAATAATGTATTTAACTGGACTCCTTGATTTCTATATAATGTTATGAAATCATTATTCAATATATGATCACATATCCTCCCTAATATTGGGGATACTTTGTGACCATCACAATTTTGACTTCCACCCACTTCCAATTGGTATATAATGATTTCATGAATGTACACATCTAAGAACTAGTATATGAATTCATAGATCATATATATTGTGAGCCCCATTTATATATCTTCTTCTATTATAACACTGAATGATATAACCACAAACCAGATGTATTCAAACCTATGAGGGAAGGATGTATTCAAGATAACCTCATCATTCAACCACCTCGGGTGATTTTTAGACCATATATCAATCATAAAAAACCTATCAGATTCCTTTAAATGGTGTAATATATCATCTACAATTAAAATGGGTAATAATTCTTGATTTTATGATAATTAAACATTAATTACTCAAAACATAGTCTCAGAATACCATCTTAATACATAGAGAACAACACTAGAGTGCTAAAAAGAAATAATTTTCAGCAAATGAAATGCTTTTACTACAAACCAACTGTTATCATACTTGTTCAACACATCAACAATACTACTACTCATCATCTGATGCTGCATCGTCACCCTCTCCACCTTCATCTCTACCACCTGCTGCCACCTGTAAGAACATTATATTGAAAATTAAATATTGTTGCATATTTATAATAAAAATTAAAACCAATAAAAGTTTGCAAACTAAATGATTTTGATTTTTTTTGTGATTTACCTGCTCACCACTACCCGATGCACTACCACCGGGGGCATATCTGCTCATATGCTGACGTATTTCAAGCAACTCTTTCTGCAAATCAGATATCTGATTCCCCTGCTGGTGAACTGTGTTTCGTAGAGCAGACATCTCCCTCTGAGCATCTTCAGGTATGAAATGACTATAACCAGGAGTGGATGAGGCCGAAATCCCTGATGGCATGCGAAAGACCTCAGATGGTACGGGTCCCAAACCCATCCCGCGCACTCTACCAGGATGCTCCTTCCCAAGGACTTGACCAACCGGGTCATCCTGGGAGACTGAGTAGGATTGCCCAGGATTGGCATCCCATTTTTCTTTAATTTTTACCTATAAATCAAATATCAATATATATTAACACAGTAAAAACTGATATTAAGTTATTATAATAAATAATTGACTTCATACCCCAACTTCTCTGGCAGGTTCATTAACAAAACTTCCATCTGTTTTTTTATGAACATCCAGCCACAGTTCTGTTCGGGATGCTTCATGCCCTAAACTCTGTGACTGCATTAAACAAAGATAAATCATCAATCAAATATGTTAAATAGATAATATTATCTTATAAATATTTAAACTAATTAAAAGATTACCAATGACATTCGGCTTCTTGAAAAGCTTTTTGAACCCGCAGTGTGCGGGATTACCTGCTTCGCCCGGTTTGAAGCATTCTTTCTTGAGAGATCCTGAAATAAATAAAATTCAATTTAATAGTATTGTATTCAATGTCTATCTCCTCTTCATGTACATTTATAAATGTAAAATGAGGATAATATAATAATATATATTTCAATACCATCCGCTTCTCATCACGATGTCTATCGACAAAAACCTTCCACTGTTCTTTCGGTACCCCACTGGGTATCTTCTCATACATCTGCTGCACGGTCAACGAAGAATCGTTGACATCACACCACAACCTCCATTTGAAATCTTTCCATTTTTTTCCAAGATTTTTCAATGTCCACTTCCGTGCTATCACATCAGCAACGGTAAAGTGGAAGAACATCTGTATACAGAAATTCATTTTGAATATATTAGTAAAATGACATTCAATTAAACCATAAAGTAATAAAATTACCTTTATCTGAGAATCATAAACTTCATTTTTCCAGTTTGGAGGCATATGCCTCCAATCATCATACGAAATAAGCAGGGAAACGGGCTCCGCTGCCAGCTGACCTATAATCTGACCAAGTAAACCTGCGGCGTCATCCGTCGGGACCCCATAAGAATAAAATGGCACCACTATCTTCTTGCCATGCATGTTCCAAACATCAGAACTTTTTATGTCTCTTTCCACGGTTTCATTGTCTTCATCTGCAATGACCAAACAATTACTATAAACAAAATGCAATAAATTTATTTAATTAAAATTTGTACCTATGACTGCGACCCTCCAGAATGTCCGTGATGAACTGGAGTGGGCGTGTCGCTGCCCCACTGCTGAAGCTCCTGTAGGGGGAGGCGATGACTCATCCCCTAATGAGGCATCCACTGATGGTGTCAGAGATGGTGCAGGGGGAGATGATACTGTGGGGACAGACGGATCGTCATCTGTCGCAGAAGAAGAAGGAATAGTGTACCGCTTCTTCCTTGGCATTCCTGTCATTTAATCAAATAAAATTAAGTTCAGAATATATATTTCAAAAAATTCATGCAGAAAAAAAATTAAAAATGATAATAGATGCCCAGTATTAACAAACAATATATATATAACAATGATAATGAATGACTACAGAAATGAAACAAGTAGTTGCTGAATGAATAAATAATTGTACATACAATCATTTTCCCCTTCAATCATGTCGGTTTCCTGCTCCATTGCTTCATCCACTTCATTCATCCTTGCTAGACCAATATTTTCAATATCATGATGGACAAATAATTCTGCTTCCTGTTGTTGATGAAATTCAATTGCAGAGGTCAAATCTTCCACTTCATCACCCATATCATACAAATCTCATTGTATTACGTGAGTAACTACACTCCACCCTTCATCCACAACATCATTCACATAATATACCATTTTTGCCTGCGATGCTAAGATATATGGATCATGCAGTTCACGATCACCAACATCCATCAAGCGAGAGAAGTTTACAGAAGTAAATTGCAATGAATCTCTTTTAACACCTCTGATAAAATCGACCCATTTGCATTTGAATAAAACAACAGAAAAATGCCCGTGGTAGTTTAATTCAATAATATCATGCAGCTTTCCATATTATTCCACTTCAGCAAATGTAAAAATACCACTATTCTGTGTTTTCAAACCCACTTATCGATCGACTGTACGAAATCTAAAACCATTCACATTATAAGCGTTGAACTTTCTAACTTGTTTTATAGGACCTCTAGCAAGAAACTTCAAATCTTCTGAAAAGTCAGCTCGAGTATCAGTATTCATGATCTGGAAAAAAAAATATAATTTAATAGATTTGCAAATTGTATGTGTCAAAGTAATATTCGTATTTATTGCAATATTTATAAACTTACACGTCGTGCAAACCATTCTACCAGCTCTTTATTCATAGCTTTCGTTATATCTTTTTCATTTCGTGTTCGGCTTCTCATTCGTCTCTTTGTTTGTATCCTCAACTCTTCAATAAATGGATCTGCAATTTCACTATTCAGCAGCACATATCTATGTGCCTGTAATAATTCCAATTCTGTTAGTGTCGCGTATGAGGTCCTCCCAACTGATCGGCCAATAGCAGGAAATATTTTTGATTTCTGATGCATTTGAGATTGAGTTGATGTGTCGTCAACACGTCCAACTCGAGTAAATCTTGTCTCAATATCATCCAAATATCTGGAACAAAAGGTGAGACACTCCTCGGCCAAATAGCCTTCAGCAATAGAGCCTTCTGGTTGAGCTTTATTTCTCACGTATGCTTTCAAATGCCCAAGATATCTGTGAAAAAATAATAATAATATTATGCATTTATTTAAATGCCAAAAAATGTTTACTTAACTGGAAACATATAAATAAAATACCTCTCAATTGGATACATCCATCGATAATGAACGGGGCCTCCTAATTTAGCTTCGTCAACCAAATGCACAGTTAAATGCATCATGACAGTAAAAAACGATGGAGGGAAGATCATCTCTATTGCACAAAGGGTCAATACAAACCTCTCATGTAGGTTGTCCAGCTGAAATGGATGTAGAGCTTTCTCACATAACTGTCTGAAAAATGTGCAGAAATGGAGTACAACAGCAGTAACTTTTTCAGGTAATAATGTACGCAATGCCAATGGTAGTAACTGTTGTAACAAAACATGTGAATCATGACTTTTCAATCCATATAACTTACGATTCTTCAAGTCAACACACCTCGAGATGTTACTCGAATACCCATCAGATACCTTCACATTCTTTAAAATTTGAAGGAACGTATCTTTATCCCTATTTTTCAATGAAAAAATGGCCGGAGCATACTTTTCATTCTCATCTGGCCAGAGATCACGTTTTATGTTCATTACTTGTAAGTCTTTGCGAGCATTGAGATGATCCTTCGACTTTCCATGCTCATTAAGTAATGTGAAAATCAAATTATCACATACATTCTTCTCAATATGCATCACATCAAGATTGTGGCGCAAAGAATTAAATTCCCAATACGAAAGTTTGAAGAATATACTTTTTTTCTTCCATTGTTGCGTTCTGATTTCACTTGACGATGCACTTCGCACTCGTTTTCCTCTATCATTCAAATGATTAACCTTCCCAAATTCTGTTTTAACATTTTCAAGCTGTGTCAATATTTCAGAACCGGTTAACAACTTTGGAGGTGGTCTACGATCAATGCAACCATTAAATTTTGATTTGTTCAGCCGAAATCTATGAGATGCATCAAGAAATCTTCGATGGCACAAGAAGCACCATTTTCTACTGTGAGGTAGCCGTTTGGGCTCGAAATCAAAGTTACAAACGGGACAAGCCAAACCCGTATAAGTGTTCCAACCAGATAAATTCCCAAGCCCAGGGAAGTCACTAATGGTCCACATTAAAGCAGCATGCATTTTAAACATTGTTTTAGAAGAAACATCAAATGTCTCAACACCGTTGCTCCATAACTCCTGCAATTCTTCAATCAAAGGCTGCAGGTATACATCAATATCATTTCCAGGCATTTGTTTTCCAGGAATAATCATCGAAATGATAAAAGATGTTTGTTGCATACACATCCACGGAGGCAGATTATAAGGGATCAAAACAACTGGCCAAATGCTATAACTCGTACTCAAAGTCCCAAATGGGTTGAATCCATCGGCAGCCAATCCCAATCGAACATTCCTAGGATCAGCTGAGAAATCTGGATGTAATGAATCAAATGTCTTCCACGATTGGGAATCCCGTGGATGTCTCATTAACCCATCATTGTTATTATCTACAGCATGCCACTTCATGTGTTCGGCGGTTTTTGATGACATGAATAATCTTTGCAATCGAGGCTTCAAAGGAAAGTAACGCAAAACTTTTGCAGGTGTGTTCCTTTTCTTCTTCTCCGTGAAATTATGTTCAGTCATACTTCCAACATCACCCTTTGACTGCCATCTAGAAGAAGAACATTTCTTACAATTCTGTCTACTTGAATCCTCTCCCCAGTAAAGCATACAATCATTGGGACACGCATGTATTTTTGTATAATTCAGACCAAGCTTGTTAACAACTTTTTTCATATCATAAAACGATTCTGGGATTTTTGCTTCAGGAAATGCATCACGAATCAATTCCAATAACATGGACATTGCCTTATTTGTAATTCCACATAGACATTTGATATGGTACAACTTCAGTAGAAATGAAAGCTTTGAATATTTCAAACACCCACTATACAACTCTTGATTTCCATCGGCAACTAAATCATGAAATGCATTTTCCTCACTGAAGTTTTCCCTTACATTTGGATCCACAGAATCAAGAGGATCCAATGATATGTTACAATCTTGATCTGCTTGTGTTACAGTCTCAGAAACATCACTTGTCACGTTGCAATTTGTAGCACCCTCTTCTGGTTGTTCTGATATGTTTTGATGCTCATAGTGGTGTCTTGCAGTGCCGAATGCATCATTTATGAGGTTTTGCATTTCATTTTCCATTGTCGAAGAACTTGGGACCTCATTCTGTGGATTAACATCAGTCCTCAATCTTTCTGTATTGTTTGATTCTCCATGCCAAATCCAACACAAATATTGCTCAGGGAATTGCTTCAGTATTAAATGTTCATAAACTTCATCTCTCTTCAACCATGTTCTAAATTTACATTTAGGACATGGACATCTTATTCTCCCTTCAACGGATCGATTAGAAATTGCAAAATCTAAAAACCCATTCAAACCCTTAACATATTGAGATGTGTTCCTCGGTAATGTGATCCAGCTTTTATCCATGTATATCACAATGTGCCTACACAAAATATACGATAGTGTAAGATTACAGAAACATAATATAATAAAGATGAACCATTGGCCATAAAGTATGCATAATATAATAAAGATGATTCATTGACCACATTTACCATTTCAGACCAACTGAACAAGTCTGGTCCATAGGAGACAGCGTCAACACCTCATTTAGGAGCAATAAGAATATCGGGATACACACTTATCATAACACCATCGATCACACATTTATGTTTCCTCAAACAACACCCCTTTGATGTGTGATCGAAACTGATCATAATGCATTTTAAATCAAGTTAACTACATTCACTGAAACCATTTTCACAATGGGTAATGTTTGTTTTATTGTTCTAGGGAAATCTAAATGGCCACATTTAAGTAAAATTTAGAATATAATTCATTTAATCATGAGCCCATATAATGTGATCCATAAAAAGGATCCTATTTATCTTTCTAGGATAACAAAAAATACACATCATTGTAAGCGTCCATCAAAGGTGATCCATATGATGAAGCCTTTGTATCACTTTCGGCATGGTGTAAAGCCTGAACTTTTGAGATCTTCCCATGTATATCATGTAGGGGTCTGATTGTCTCTTGTGGAATGGTATAAAAATCTATCCCTAAAGAAGGTCACTCATCCAGAGAATCAGGATCACTCCTTGGTAGATATGTAATATGCCTCATTTTCCAGTATAGGGCATTTTATAAAAGAATCAAAGTATCACTATTGGGGTATTCATAAAACAAGTAACCTATGAGTCCATTCATGGAGTTCAATATATGGAACCAAAGTATATCTCAAGGAATACATAACTAATTTGATGAAGGAGCAGTGAACTCATATTTTTCCATGGATTACATCTTTTACATGACTTATTGAGGACAAAAATTATTTATAGTGGGGAGTTTGTAAGATCCTATTACTGATCTATCAGGTATTTTTTTATCCTCTTCATGGTTTTCCTTTTTTCCATTGTCTGTAAAGGACTAGGAAGGAATTGGTAAGATACCTAAAATGGTGAAGTCAGATATTTGTTGTACTTTCATCTTTAACCAGCTTTTTCTACATGATTCAAAAGTCTTTCACACTCTATAACTAGGTTACACACCGTGGAACTATTACTAGATACAAGTCATGAAAGGGTATTCATGCTGTGAAAGTTTACACCTCGGGAAGAGTGGTTTCACATCGTAAATTTTAAAATAATGGATTTTTAATTCGAGGTGAAGGATTTTTCAACATACTAGAACACCATGGATTTCACAGCAGGTAATAGTATTACACATCATCAAATAGCCCTCGTTTAGTTTTTAAAATAGGTGAGTGGCTATTTTGGTTTCAGTTCTTTTCTCTAGGACCTTGGATCCATACCTAGAGATCTTCTCGGGTTATTTTGGGAGACTATGCTCCATCTAGATTAATCCATTCAACATTGGATCTTTTATTATATTCGTGGCGCATCTCTCTGGGTAAGAAATATTTCTGATTCTTCGTTTCTCTTGATAATGGTGGCACCCTAGGGTAATATTATCAGATCTGGTGGCCTAAGTTTTTGAATCTTTTTGTATTATTCTAGATCCTTTGGGAGATATCTTTATGGAGGCCATTCCTTGGTTAGTTGTGGTGTGGTGGATGTCTGTTCTTGAGGTATTTGTTGTTTTCCCTTTCCACCAACCCCTTATTTTCTAATTTATATCAATATTAATGTTTTTATTATATTCTAGGGCCTTCGTTTTCATCATTGGGTTTTCATTGTTGGTGGATCCCATTACGGGAATGTGTGACTTCAGCTTTGAGGTAGGTGGTTCCATCTCTAGCCTATGATAATTAGCCTAATTTCTCTTAATTTATAAGTTGATTTATCAAATTGGAATGACTATTTTCATTTGTTTAAGAAGGGGTTTTTGAGAGAAATTTTTTTCCATGATTTTTGATAAATGAAAATGAAATGGGTACTTTTAAAATATTGAAATTGATTTGTGAAAATGATCACTTAGGTTACCTTGGGTACTTAGGTGGAAGGTTTATCTTGTGTCCATCATCCATGTTTTGTGATTATTAGGAGGTTTTCTCATGGGTATTTCCTTGTTTTCCTAGTCCCATTGTTCTAGGGGACAACTTAGCATTTTCGGGGGGGGGTTTACTCATGGGGTATTCCTCTTCTTCCTAGGCATGTGTTATAGGAATTGTATTGTGCACATGATTTATTATGGTATAATTATTATTCTAGTCTAAACTATAGTGTTCCTTGGTATTTATGCCTCTACTGCTTATTTTATTTTGTACTGATTTGATTTCTGAGTTATAATTGATATACATTATGTACCTACTTTTGTTTAGAACTAGGAAAAAGGGAAATGTTTACCCATGTTTTCTATAAAATTTCATTACTGCTTATCATTCCATGTTATCACCCAATAGACTCCAAGAAAAACATATCCTCATCGATCTAACAGTTATTCCAAGGTTCATGTTTCTAAACTACTAGACTAGAAAATCCCTAATAGAGCCACTAATGATGTGATTCCTTAAGTAAACTAAATCACATCACCCCAAAAATAAAACCACACCAACCACTCCAATTGGATCATAGAAATGGTCAAAAAAAGTTGGAAGAACCCATAATATGAACACTCTAATTTCATAATAGATCTTTTTTGGAGGGGGGGATCACATCAAATAAACTAAAGCATAGAATCTTAAGTATTTGTTTCCCCAAAATCACACCAAGATATCCCAAAACATCCTAAATGGAACATCACATTCTCCTATAAATTCTTTTAAAACAACAAAATTCACAATAAAATAAAAAAACCATTCTCAAAAAATGCATTTTCCAAAAATAAATTTTTCAAATAACACATGTTCTTGTAAAAGAACCAAATTGCATACATAAATCCTAAAACATTATCAACCATTTCTTGATACCACCTAAGATACTCAAATCTCAATATTTAATTAATGTAAAAAACATTTACTATATCAATTTCATTAAATGAAAATAGTCTGTTTTTCAAACCCCCCATGGGGTTCCAAATTCTTTTAAAACTGAATTGGTTTTTAAAAGAAAAAATTATTATAGAAAACCAATTCAAATGATTTAAAATAAGAAAAAAATCCCAATAATTTTCCAAAAAACAGAAAATTTGCAAACAAATCCCAAAGTATTCCTATCAAATTAGAATGATTTTCCATAAAACACTCATTTAAAAAACACACATTTCACACAACAATCACATCAATTATTATCTAAATTCCTAATAAAATCAATGGTTTTAAAATATTTCATCAAACCAAGCACATTTTACAAACAATTTATATGGGATTGATTTATAACCAAAGGAATGTTTTCTAGGGAAATCTATTTTTTGATGCACATTAAATGATTTTCACAGCACATCCACAAACTGAATATCAAAGAAACAAAATAATACTAAAAATTAATCCAAATATTCAAATATAACACAAGACCTACCATAACCATAATCTCTATCAAAATTTTCTATATTTCAAACCTAGTTAAATGGATACATACCTGGAAAAGACGGGTTGCCGGAGATGGAGGTCACGGGGTCGCCGGAGACGGAGGTTGCGGAGTCGCCGGAGGTCGCGGGGTCGCCGGAGGTCGCGGGTCGCCGGACGGTTGGGGGTCGAGGGTTGCGGGTCGCCGGGGGGGTTAGGGGAAGAAGGGAGGGCGCGGGGGTTTGGGGGAAAGATCGGGGTGGGGGTAGGGAAGGGTCGCGACTGTTTTAAAAAATTTCGGGTTTCGCGGCGGTTTATTAAAAACCGCCGCGAAACCTTTCGGCGAAAACGTTTAGCGGCGGTTTTGTGAACCGCCGCCACAAAACCGCCGCTAAACCCGGTTTTTGTTGTAGTGTCATACTGTGTAAGGATCATTTGAATGTAAATACTATTATTTTAAGGATCTATAAGAATATTACTCAGCCACATAAAGGTAATTAAGGCACTATATAAAGGAATCTTTCCAGAAAAATATGTTGGATAAGGGTCAAGAATCCATTCTCATAACAAATTAAGATAATTCTATATCAAGGTAAGACTAAAGATATGGAGTAGTATAAGGGTACAAATAATGATTAAAACTAATATTTCCAAACAAAATAATCTTAACCTAAAATCAAAATCAATTCACGTTCCCATTATTGGATAAATCAAAAATATTCTCTCCAATGATCCATGTGTATATCATCATGTAAGGAAGAAGTTGAGGTTCATAAAAAGTAATTGGTCACTGAATTTGAAGAAAATATCAAAGTTTCAGGATGTGTGTCCTTGAGACTCATGCATAAGGTGGATCTACTGCAAGCATGGTCTTGATAATATCTATAAATTAAGAACCATTCACTTGATATAGGGGTGATTATATGACATCTCAATTAAGTTGGCCTAATTTTTACGTCTTTATCTCTCCTATTTTAATATAATTTTCTAGTGATGTATTATTGTTGTTTTTAGTTGATCCAAGAATATTCCAAATAACCCATATTAATGCATTTGGTTCATATTTGATAAATATGTTTTGTTCATCTCCAAGGAATGATATAAATTATTTATACATTAATATACTTCTTTATTTTTATGCATCCTAAATTATTCTTACCTTCTTTACTAGAATGCATAAATAGTCCACTTAGATTCTCCTCATTACTCATGACTGTGAGTAGTGGACTGTTTTTTGGGTGATAGGATATTTCTAATCACTATGTTGGGTTTTATTAGAGAATGAGGTGACCATTTCATCCCTATAATTAAGGAAAAACTACCAAGTGAGGGTAATAAATAAGGTTTTACTTTATTATATAGAAAACATGAGATAAAATTTGGTAATAATTATTTTATGGGTAAGTGAGGGAATATCAAAGGATATTCTACTTACACTAAAAATGAATTTAAAACTGACCCAATTCAAACACTATTTTTTCACACTGATCTTATTTAACAAGATAAAACACACCCAAAAAACTATTTTCTCTAGATAAACCATGATTCCCACATGTACTGCATTAATTAAAGTTCAAAATACTTTTTACTGAGGGCCTCATGACATGCCTCTCATCATTGGGAGAACCTGGGCACATGCACCTGGGTACATGAACCTAGGTAAACTAAACCAAGGTACATGAACTTAATTGTGTTTAATTAAGTGAGGAAGAACCAGGTATGAATTTTGAGGAACACAGACATAATTTTGCAATAATAGAGTGAAATATAGAGCTCACATTCACACAAAAAAGGTATTTTCAAAACTCATTCAAACATAAAAAAACTATAATGTTTGACCTAGGTGTTTGTTATAGTTACATGACTAGTAAAATAAAAACCTATAAAATAATATTTCCCATTAAATATAGGTTTCTATTTTATTATGTAACACCCCAATATTTTATTTTATTCCGCTTTTTATATTTAATCTCTTCAACATATTATGTTGCACGCCACTCCAAGTTCAAACAAACAATGAAATATTATTTTGTGATCATTATTACCCAGTCATTAAATCAATGGAAATGAATAGTATTAAACACACTATAAAATATATATATTATATATTGAATCAAAATTATTTACTTCCATCTAATATATTTTATAGGAACAAGAAAATAACAAAATCAATTTTATGCATAAAAAGCTATATTTTTTTAAAGGTGGTTTTGTCGCCTTTTAATGGTGCTCTTCTTTTAGAACTAAATTTTGACACTTTTTAAATTTAATTTTAAAAAATTAACTTCATTTTTAAAATTTTAATGCCAAAAATTATTTAAGATTTAATTTTTTTATTTTACTGAGGAGTTAAATTTTTTTGATGATTAGTGAAAAACACTGAATTTTAATTGTAAACTGCATTTTCATCTAATTTTTTATATAGTAAAATTTTATTTTAATTTATTTTTAAATTATAAATAGTTAAAATATAAATCAATAAATCCAGTTTGATTCATTAGAATAAATTTCACATTGAAATTTAATATAAAAAAATTTCAAACATTTGAACATTTTTACTTTAAAGACTCATTTTTTTGTCTCGTGTGCGAGATTAATTTTAAATTAATTTCTAAAACTTCTACGAATTTGATTTTGAAAAATGGATTCAATATTTGGAATCCAAAGGTCCAATTTTATTAAATATTTCCCTTTTATTTTGTCCCATATGAATAGTAACTTTGGTAATTTTTATTACCACGGTAAAGCGTAAATCAAGTAATAATCAAGTAATAAAGTGTAAAAATAATATGATAAGAATTATAAAATGACCCAAAAACTTGTTATCATATTATTGGATGATTAAATTTAATCCATAATATTTCAAATTTTTAATATATATCTTTTTTCCATTTACAAGTGACTATGAAATTTATAATATTTTATTTAAAGAAAAGACAAATATGTCAAAATTATATTCCTAATAAATAAAATATTTTTAATAAGGGGTTATAAAAAGACTATTTAAAACTATAAATATAAATTTTAAAGATAAAATATTTACTTTTTTCATGGAATTTTATTTTTAATTTTTAGTGAATAAGTAATTAACTTATATTCTTTCACAACAGTGACACGGTAATTATTTTATTTATGGAAATATCAAATAAATGTTATTAATAATATTAAGATAAATAAAATTTATATCATTAATGTAATAAAAGAATTTATATATTAATATTACATTTTATGGTTGTATTAAAATATATTTTTCTAAGTTATCTTGTTTCTTTGATATTTTTAAAATTCAATGAAATGAATAGCCTTAAAATTAACATTAATGATTTTTTTAAAATAAATAATATTTTACTAAACGTTATAAAATTTATAAATATATTAAATTTGGAAAAATTATTGGAATAAGGTTAAAATTTTCATAAATTATCCATTTATAATAACTATATTAACCATAAAAGAGTAAAAATCCATGTTGTCATACTAAAAGTTGAAGGAATAAAATACGGGTTAAAAAATGATAAGAGTAATAATGTGACCAAAACATGTCTAAAAATTATTATATGAGATTATATATAACTATAGACATCTTATATTTAAAATAAATCATTTTGGATCCATTTTTAATTTAAAATTAATTTATATTAATTTAATATTTTGAGAGTTTCCAAAAGTGCCTCTCACCTCAATTATAAATGGATATTATTCCTTTGCTTATTTACAGCACATTGAGTCTTCTAGATCGACCAAACCCTAATAAATTCTCTTCTAAAAATGATTATATAGTTTATTGATGTATTGTTCTTCCAAAAATACCAACCCCATATCCTTTAAGAAGAGATCTAAAGGAATCCCACAGAAGAAGAGGTAATCATTTTTACCAACTCATTCAAGTTAATTGTTCATTATACTTCCTTTTAATGCATTTTTTCCATAAAAAATAAAAAAAAAATATATATGATGATATGTTATTATGAATATAGTACAACCATATTCCACCTTTTATTCATCCTATAAAAAATAAAAACAACGTGTGTGCGTACATACAACTTACCGTATTCACGTCGTGGTGTAATTTGTTTTTTATCACCACTTTAATTGGATGGGTATAATGATAGATATAATGAATATATATGATAATTATTAAATCTTATTGATTCTTGAAAATTTCATATACCATTCACTTCATTACCCTTTCACCGTTAAGGGAATGATATAGTCGCTCATGCGTACATACGGCCAACCGTTTCCACGGCATGTTGTGATTCATTTTCTATGTTCACCATTCAATAATGATTATAAATAAGTATATAATAAATATATTTGATATATATTACATTATTATCTTTTTTTATATGAATTAACTATATCCTATGCCCAAAAATCATTACTTACATGATAAAACATGCATAGGAAAATGAAGCAGTTTACACCTGAATCAAGGATAATAATGAAATATTATTAACAGAAATTTGATAAGATAATATAATGGTATCATATATGATATAATAAATATGAAATTTTCTCTATTATAAATTAATAACACGCTTTAAAACATTATATAGGTGGTTAAATTACACACCACTAAAGGGAAATGTGAGGTAAGGGTTTCTCGCCTCACTTTCATTTCTATGAGATATATGCCTCATTCACCACTTATTTATTTTCTCTGGTGTATTTCCCATTAAATATATCATATCATGAATCTATTAATATTCATGGTATTCAATTTTTCATTTTATTGTTATTAATTTTATGGGGTATACGATTCGACTGATTACAAAGTGGTAAGGGATTTCTAAACTCAATTTCCAGTCATTGGGTTAAAACTTCTACGTTATTGATTATGTTATGCTAGTATTATGTGTGAAATGAGTTTTTATTTTCTTATGTAGTATTTAAACCTGTTTTATATGTATTTTAAGTTAATTCAACTGATTGATTCATTTTATTAACTAGGGAGATAATGTTAAATCTGTATCAATTACTCAATACGCATATTTAATGATAAGGAACATAGTTTGTTAATTAAATCAATTATTATATATATAAGGAATAATTTGGACATTAAATACATGGGTTGGGTACTATTTAATTCAAGCCTCTCAATGCAACGATAGTCTCATGAGATGAATCATTTTTCCAAATAAGATTTTTTTTACCCATAGACTTAAATTGGAAAGAGGATTAATCTTGATTGTAATTATCTAGAGGATATATCTTGATAGTTCAGATGTCCAAAATTATGAATTAAATCCTTATTTTTATTCCATGTTAAAAAATATTATTTAAATTATCCATATTCATGTTCTAATATCATGTTATTATTTATATGGAATTATTTGATCATATTTTACTCCTTCCATATTATGTTAAAGTTATTGATTAATGGAATGGGTGCTTAGTTATTTACCTTTCTATATTGATTATTATTATTTATTCATGATAAATTCCACTATACATGACACTTCCGGAGAATTTAATCTCACCCTTTTTTTCCTTTCCCAAGGTTATGAAGAATAAAAATTTTAATGATTTTTCAAGGATGCAGTTTATTAGATTTTTTTATGTATTGTGTTTTATTTTATTTTCCTAGTGTCAAATGGGTTTAATGTTTGTAATATGGTTTCCAAAACTAATAAACAAACTAGATATTTAGGATTGAAATATTTTATCTATTCTAATGTAATAAAGTAATGCACCAGCTTCGAGCTATTGGAGTATGGGTTTTTACATATTATGTGTTCTACATGGCTATAATATTAATAAAAGAGTCTAAAAATGAGATTTATGGTTATGAACAATATTTTTATTGGTAATGGATGAAATAAAAGTCCTACTCCTTATTTTAAATTATTAATACCACTTCCTTAGACTAGGAAACATTTTTTAGGAATTTCCATATCTTGGTGTGTGAGAAATCATATGTAAAATTGAAATCCCATTTTTGTATTCTTTATATAAAAAATACATTCATGATTGCGTAAGGATTGGGTTATTCAATTAAGGATTGTATCATGGATTATGTGTAAAATTTCATAAGACACATTTTTTGTTTTCAATATAATCCTCCCCCTAGAATTGGATTCATTGGGAATTATTTAATTCTATGTTAATATAAGGAACATTACTACATTAACATAATATATAGTATTATTATATAACAATTTCACCAATGTTATTATAATCAATAATTTTTTGAACCAAGAGGTAAACTTATACTCAAGGTGTTTAGGTATCCAAGAAGAATAATCAAATCAAGGATTTTATCATCCAAGATCAAGGTTGATAAAGTAAAACCCTACTAGGATTGGTAATACAATATACATGGATGGTATTAAATGATTAATAAAGAAATGTTGATTGTTTGGTCCAAGATAAGAAATCTAAATATCACTAAAAATACAATAATAATATAAATAAAGCCTTGTATAGTTCTTAATTAAGGTTTTATGTATACATTAGTCTCATGAGTAAGAGAAATTATAGTGGTACTTTCCTTGTGTAGAGTTTTGATAATAAACCTCAATAAGAGATAGTGAAACCTCACACTAGGAATAGTTACATTGATATGGTTCATATAAAACTAAATTACCTCATATAGAGTAGGTCACCCTAAGTAGTTTAAGGTCTTATAGGATGGACCACATGACATTCAATTTAAGGTCATATTAATAGGACATTATAACCTTTTATGGATTATCTAAACCAATATTTTTTTGGAACAAATGTGTCCTCTAACTTTTTCCTTGAACGATGGGCCTATAGAGAATAGATATATATTTTACAGATCTAATTATAGATTCTTGTGATAATTATGTCTTTATCATTCCACCAAATCATTTTCCTAACACAATTATTGATAGGTCTAGTGGGAAGGACCTCACCTTTTTATTGGGTCAGCATTTTCATTTTTTCATCTTGAAAAGTGTTGATCCTTTTCCTTTTCCAAATTCTCAGAATCTTTCCTCATCTGTGCAAGGTGATTACATAGATAGAATAGGCTAAAAAAATTCTCAATATTCCCTTTATATGTTATCAACTTGGATAGTACTATATCTCTTTCCATTGGAAATTTAAGTTCATGCATGTGGGACTAATGTAGATGTCTCTTAAGGTCAGATATATTTAGATTAAATATTATGTTTTATTTTTAGAAACCTAGGTGAAACAAAAAATGATGTTAATAGATATATTAATGACACTAATATAGACCACTAGTGAGAATGGTGCTTAAAATTTACATTTATAATTATCGTACCCCATATTTTTTATGTTTGTTTTCATACATCTTTGATTAAAGAGTGGGATAATATATCTAATAAGGGTAAGGTAAACCCCAATTTAAATTAGAATATAATTCTATAAACATATAAATTCTTAGGGATAGGTGCATGTAGTTCATGGTTATTATTCTCTGGATAATGGATTGTGCAGTTTAGGTTCATTTAATATGGACCAAATACAAGATGACAATTTTCTAAGATAAGATTTTCAACTCAATAATTTGTGAATTCCATGAGTAATGTATTGATTTAAGGCATTTCGGTCTTCATAGTAGATGCATACCCTAATATGAAATGATGGAATAATATGATTTCAAACTATTTATTTAAAAGTGTCTGTCATGAAAGAATGTGTAACATTGAGTTTATTTGAGTCCACTTGAATAGTTGGGTTATAGAAAAAATTAAATTATAAAATATGAATATTTTAAGTCAATGGAAAATTGAAATCAGTGGGGGTACATCAACTATTATTAATGGGTATACCAGAGTCATTCCATCAGTAAATAGTGTTTGAGGTTAAGGGATACATTTTTTTATATAATAAAATAGCTTTAAGGGGTCACTTAATATCTCAAAGAAAAATTTTCTCTTAACCATCAATTTATATAGTGGTACATTCAGATCTTTCAATCTTTTTTACCAATATTTCTATGAAAGGTGGAACCAAGAGTAATAATTAACTCATGGTTATTAGATAACAAGAGAAGTATCTCGACTCTTAGATTGGGTTTGTTATGATTTATACATTAAGGATATAAAGTAGATTTATATAGAAAAGGATATATAAGAAGGGTATAGAAACCCTAAAGGTTCCACCACCATGTATTGAACACATTCACAAGGTGAAGGGATATAAAATTAAATTCATGAATAAAAAATCACATAAATGGGTGGTATACTCTATTTATAGAGGTGGTATTTTCATTAATTACAATATAATCCTAGAATTTAATAATCCAACATAAAGGGGTAAAGGAAATGCTACTCTAGAATGTTCATATACTAGTAGGGTCTATCAAGAATTACATAACTTATTCTAGGTCTATGTGTTGTTCCCTAAAATTTTATTTCACTTTTCATATCACAAACTAACTTTTTTCTAAACCATTAAAGGGAATGGATTAGTAACCGGTGACTTGAATTTTTTAAGTATGCCTATTATAGATTTTAAATATGAAAAGCCCTTGTGTCTCTTTATATTTTCAATATATGATCATGTATTTCAGACCATTAAATCTTGGGGTTTAAGCTTACACAAATTTAAAAACAATTATTTTGTGTTTAAGAAAATACAACTTTGGCCGAATCAATATGGGGTTGGACAAATATATTTTGACCATATGGTGACATATTCTATCTAGAATGTAAAGGAAAATATAAATGTTTTTATAGAAAATTTCATAGTTAGGTTCACCTATATTAAGGTCATAGTGATCAAACCAAGGGTTATCAATGATTGTGTTCACATGACATAGACTAAAGGGTGAGATAGACTACATAGATATGGTGAAGAAAACCCAACTGGAATTTAAATCCCAATAATAGGACATAATTCCTAACAAAGAGGTGTAAAAATTTTAAGTTAAAAATTATTGGACAAAATAAGGGATATAATTTTGTGGAAAGGATAGGGATAAGAAATCAATGTGTAACTGTGTATCTTGAAATTCCATAAATCAAGACACCTATAGTCCTTAGTAGATGTATTTAATCCTATTGTAGATCCTGATATAGAATGAATTAAAATGAATTATTAGACTATACATTAGGAGGGTCCAAACATCGACTAATTTTTTGATAGGTCCAAAAATACGTTAACTTGGAACCATAAATATCCCATGTTATGTGAATCAATCCACACATTATTCATTAATATAAAATCTCTTGATACAGATCTTTCTTATGTACTAAATAATGGGTGAAATATATGGTTTATACAGTAAGATAAGGATGAAAATGTGAGATGAATCTAGTAAAGCCTCGTCACTAAAGAAGAACCAAGTATGGAAATTGAATCTATAACTTGGCCTAGGATAGGATATCAAGGACACATAATGTATCCTGAGTTTATAGGAATAAATCCACATGTATCTCTTATTAGGTGAATATTTAGTCATTAGTTAGGTGAATCATGATATGACAATGGGATGGTATATCCATGACCATTAAATCATAGAGGAAAGGAAATTGACCCCAATGTAGATCGATCTCTAATACAGGGGAGAGGAATTTTTATATGGTTAATATGACACAAATGCTTCCATGCAATTTAAATTCATATGGGGTGGAATTTATGTCATTCAATTTAATTTCAAGATATAAGGACTACCCATTATATATCTTATAATATTATAGATAGAACATTGATTTCATATAATTTAACATCATGTTATATGGATATATAATTCTTATAGTTTATGGTATTAAATATTTAACCAATGTTTCATGCAATTCATGCTCATGCAATATAGAGCCTCCTTAATAGTGTATTTAATATAAAAGATCATAATACATATGGTGATTTATAATCTATTTGAACATAAATAATATTGATAACATAAATAATATCTTCGTATTTCTTAATCTAGGATTATGAAGTGATGAATGGTTGGATTAGGACTACCATTAGTAATTTAGAGATGAGTGAAAGACCATCAAGTGTGGTTTGAATAGGTCTACCATTAGTAATAGAGAGTCTCATGCCACACAATTTGGGAATAGTGTATGGGATTAAGGGTCCATTCTTCTCATAATAAAAAATAATCTATGGTTTACTTATTATATTTAAGGAAATTAATTTTCATCATTCGAAGGGATATTTTTTAGGATCATTTAGGTACCCTATTACCAACTTGTGTGAATAGATAAACCGAGGGAAGTATATCAAATCAATATTTTCATTGATGATAGTTAAAACATCAAAAGTATGAGGTGGTTTCTTTAGAATTGGGATGCCTAAAAACATTTGGAATGCTCTTGTATACACAATTATGTGAAAGATATGTTATTAAAGAAAAAGGACTAGACCATGATTAAAGAGTATGATGACTTAAATATCATAATAAATAGAGTGAGAACTCAAGATATAAAGTAGTTCATGTTAATAATTGGTTATATAAACTGATAAGGGGGTATGAAATTAAGGGTCATATAAAACTAAACACTCCAAGTAGTTTATGGTCATACATGTTGGATTCCATTCCATATAGTTTTGTGTCATATAGCAATGACCATGTATCATACAATTTAATGTTTTGTGATAAGGAAATTATATCAATACTTTTAAGGTTTTATGATTAGTACCACATGTTATGTAGTTTAAATCTATATAGTAATAAATTTTTCTTCCTAATACTAATTATGATGCATATTTTGAAAATTGAAGCAATCAACCACAACCCCTAATCCCATGTGATTCGAGCTTAGGGTAAGAAATAAGGGGTGATTGGAAAATTACTCAAATTTCATAGAAAAGAATAATATTGTAAGGATGGTATGTGGATATAATGTCACATTGATCACTATAAAGGCACTCATATGGATGATGGGACTAGTCTGGTGTAACTCCAATAGACCTAATTGACCTTAATTCACAAGGTGTATTGCATATACATAGAGGATAATTCTACCCTGACATAATTCATGAGATATATAGTTAAATTCATATTTATTGGACCAATTGATGTTTCTTTAATGATAATAAATCAATAAATAATGGAGTTTATACCTTTAGAGTTAATAAAACCATATCCAATGAGGGTGGTGTTGTTAAATTTCATACAACTAAGATGTGTATGGTGATAAAATTTGGTAGCTAGACCCAAATTAGATGGTCTAGGCATCACTATATACCCCATGGTATAAGAATCAAGTTACAAATAGTTATTAAATATGTAATTTCATTCTACACCTAGAGTAATCACATGTGAAATGAAATGGAAATGAAATGGATAGGTTTCCTAAAAAAGTAAGGAAACCTAATGGGAATGACATCTCAATTCTAGGACAAGGAAGGACAGCATTGTCCTAGAGAAGGTTTATTGAAGAAAACTCCACATGATATGACAATACACTTGAGAAATCTTATACATAGATCTATATCACACATAAAAGGGATAAAAATCTGTATGTAATGACTATATGTCACACAATTTAGTGTAATGTGATAAGGAAAAAATCTAAGTAGTTTAGTGTGATGGATAAAGGAATTGAGTTGTATAGTTTAACATTAGGCTTCTAATATTTCATGATACACTATTTAAATTCATGTGTTTTGTGTTTTCTTCCTTTGATGTGGTATATCAGGCATGGAACCCTTCATTTGGAGTGATAATGACACGTGTACACATTCCATGCATCTTATGATTCTAAAACTTAATCATGCCATTATCTATTTTCTTATGGGGAAAATTTAATAATAAATAATCATTTGATCGTATATCCCAAGAATCATTGGAAGGTGCAATAATTGGAATATTCTACCATTACTATATCTTTAGGTCTCATGATCTTTGGAATCTTAAAAAGGTTATGCTCAAATGAATAAGTGATGTATGCAGTCACATGCTAATGATTAAATGAATAGAAATGTTTTCCTATCTTTAAGAGATGGGAGACCTTGATTCTTTCTCATGCATTTTGTGTTCTACTAAGGGTGTTAACAAGTATAAAATATAGATTCAAGCATAAATAAATCCATTATTCCCTCATCAATATGATTTTTATTCTAATATTTAAATCTTAATAACCTCTTAAAATTTTTTCCCTATAAATCGATGGAAGGGGTAGTAATTATAATGGTCTATTAATTCTACCTCCTTGAGTATATTGATCATTTGGATTTAAATAAAATTGTTCTCTAATATATTGGTGAATTACCTAGGAATATATTTTAATTTAAAGGAATATTCCATTAAGATATTTATGCCAATATTTACTCTACTGTAGGATATATATTTCTTGATTAGAATGAGAACATAGTATAATTTGAGATTTGGGTGATGGTTACTTAATATCAATCAATTTTTGGGTAGAAGATGAATCTATTGATGAATGGGGAATCAATGGTTACATCCATATAATGGAGTTCCCTTAAGTATCTTGGGAATTATGTTATGATTACCAAGATTGAACAATATTTGGAATGCATCTCAATAAGGCAGGGAAATGAAAATTCCACCAAGCCAATATACTGGGGTACTTAACTATAAAGAGAACCTCTACCGGAGGATGTTAGTATTTTACCATGAGGAAAGTATCCACAAATAAACACCATAAATATATTATATAGATTTTATTTTCCATTCTAAAACTAAGGAATCTATTCTTCAGCTGATATATCTTTTTTGACATTGGGGATTGATAAGAAGTGGTCATGTAGATATCATTTCCTTTCCAAATGGAAACATCATCCATTGTTTATGCCATTCCCATTGTGACCCTAGTGATTGGATATGATATTGAAAATAGTTTTTACTCAATGAAAATTGTGTTTTGAGGAATAAATAGGGTTTTTAAAAACTTATTTAGAGGAAATATGGGTATCTTTAAAATCTATTTGACCAATGATAGATGTTGAGGGTGAAAAAACCTATTATGTCTTAGAGGATTGTACAATTAAAGAATCATATTTATCAATAGTACCCTCATAAATTCTAGGGAATTTTTTTTTCAAATAATTCTGGTAGCATATTGATGCAGATAGAGGTGAATGGGTTCTCCTCATCGTAATTTGATCTCATTTGGTAGGACAATTCCTATTCTTCTATTTAGTGGGTAAGAGCTGATCTTCCCATTTTGTGTCTTAGTTCCCAATATTCCAATGTTTAGGTTGTAATATTTATTTTATTATAGATTGGTCAAAGAATACAGGGGTATTATTCTTTTTCTTTATCTCGCCTATATTGATTAAATTCGATCTTTCAAGGCTGAGAAGTAGAATAAAATATAATTAGAGATGCGGAGGGAATTGGGGTCATGAAAGGCAGACTCAGTCATTCACTGATGATGGCATGTTCCTGGTCCATTATATTCTCAATCGTCCTATCATCAAACTTTTTATATACCCATGTGGGGAATTCTCCCATTATTATTATTCTAATTTAGGGATAATGTTTAATGTAGCACCCTGATATTTTGTAAAAAATTTTTTTTCAAATTAATTTAACATTTTCAATATTTTTCATTTCATGTAACACTAAAAATGGTTTATTTTATATTAAATAACTATGTTTATATTGTGTCAAATGCAACACCAAGTTAATCATGCACTACACACTACATAAATGTTAGCATTCTCTACATGTAACACCATGTTTATCTTGAAACTTGGAATCTATTACATAAAACACTGACTTGGAATATGCAACATGGATCACCAACATGGCGTATGTTACACGCAATAATGAGTTTCAAAGAAAAATATTTTTATTGTTATAATTATTTAAATGATATAATTATAATCTAGTTATTAAACCCAAAAATATGAATAGTTATAACTAATTTTCAAATATTTTCTATAATTATTTTATATAAATAAAACATATTGATTATGAAATATATAATTTTTTGTGAGTTCCTTTTATGTTTAAAAATATTGTATTCTCAAATGAATTGCTTTTAATGTCCTTCTATGAGAAATAATAAATTTAATTTTAGAAACATTTAGAACACTAATTTGAAAAAATAAAATTCATTATATTATTTATAATGTCAAAATTATATTATCGAAATTTTTTGGGATTTTTTTGAGAAACGTCATTTGTTGGATGAATAGTGAAAAATGACGGATTTTAATTCAAAACTGTTTTTTCATCTAATTTATTTATAAAGTAAACTTATATTTTAATTGGGTTTAAAATTTTAATTATATTATATTTTTATCAATTAATCCAATTTAGATAATTTTAAAAAAATTCACATTGAATTGGATATAAAAACTTAACAAACTTCGGATCATTTTTACTTTAAAACTCGCATTGTCGGCCCAACTATGGGATTAATTTTAAATTAATTTTTTTTTCACTCCTATGGTTTTAAAATGGAAAAATTTATTATATATTAATAATCATAATAATTTCTAATTTCTAATAAGGTCGAATTTTTTTTTACTAAAATGGTCAGTGAAAGTAATTAAAATTATTTACATTGGTTAAGGTAAAATTAAGTTTAACTAAGGACTAAACCTTAAATTTAAGACCCAAAATGACCTAGAAACTAGTCCAAAACCTATTTTATGGCCATTATTCATCCATTAATCTTAAATTATTTATTTTGTATTGTTTTTATGTCTTTTTTAGGTAAAAACGTGGGTCCACCTAACTTGTTTTTAAAAATTCCAAGTGTGTCATTTCCCTTCCCTTTAAAAGGCCACCACCTATCCATATTCTTCACACCTATAAAAACACTTAGGTTTGCATATAATCTTCCCAATAAACTTACCAAAATCCCTCCATTCATTTTTTAATCCTTCTTTTGGGTATAAAGAAATTCAAGGAATCCTTTTGGCAAAAACCAAATGGAGTTACCTGATTAAGAGGTAATATCTTCTCTCAAGATCATTTCTTTTATTTTCTTTCTCCACCCCCTAAAATCTCATTATTCTATGGTTTTATATAAAAAACAGTATCCTAAATATATTATTATGTTTTTATGCTAATTTTTTTACCTTAACTTACACACACCTCCATCTAATGGGTAACGAACATACTATTTATGTGTACAGAAAACTACCACCTCACTAAACGATGATTGTTCATTTTTCCTTTACTGCCTCTCATGGTGGAAATTATGTTGGAAACTATGTTTTTATATTTTATACATATAATTTATTATTTATTTAATATTATTTAATTATTTACATATATGTATACTTTCAATTTTGTGTTAGTATGATAATTTCGTTTGAGGAAGTGTGGACTATCACCCCCTCAAACTGATGTGATTCGTTCATACACTACATGGAATTTATTAAGGATGTATTTAGTGAATATATATGATATATATGATATAATAAATCTACATTAATAATTATATATATATATATACATATATGTCTTTTACTTTCCTTTTTCAGCATGACAATTAAACGGAAATGGCGTTCATGCGTATGTACAGCTTACCGTCTCCATGAATGGTGTATTATGTTTCATAATTCAATATAATATGAATTGTTATAATAAAAATATACTGAAAATAAATTATATTAAAATCATTATTTAAATTCTGGAAATTATGATATAAATATAAGGACCAAATATGTAACAAATTAAGACACGTGCGAAAAACAAAGCAGATATTACCCAAAGTGAAACCTTAACATAGAATTGTTAACAAGAAGGTAATATAAAGCCATAATAAAACCATATATGGTATTTTAAGTAATAATATTATTATTTTATATATTTTTAATAAATTTTATATTTATTATATAGGATTTTTGAATGAGTACGATGAGAGTCAAGACACAAGGTGAGGGAATTTCATCTCACTTTTTATTTTTGTAAGTAACATACTTTATTCACCACCCATTTGTTTTGTGTGGTGTGTATACTAACCATGGATTTATTTTATGATTATTATAATTAATTTTTTTGATATTTAAATATCCATTATATAATAATTATTTCATGGGTTTAATGTTTCAAAAGTTACCAAATTGGTAAAATATTTGTGTCTCGATTTTCCTTCTTTGAGACTCATGTTTTGTTAGGAATCGAAATTATTTTTCAAGGTGTATTATATCATGAATATAATTATTTTTATGAAATTTTAATCTTGATTTAATTTAATTTACTTACATGTATAGTATTATCCCATGTTACCAAGTGATAATAGTTTATTGTAACAATCTCATCATTTTTTAAGATTGTTTATGATTATGATTCAATTAATGAAATATCATTATCCATATCTCAAGAAAACTGATGAATTTTCTTATACACTAGTTATTAATGATATATTCATTTATGGGTTCCATTTTTCAACTCTTTGGTACATAATATAGTTAAGAAATTATGTTTAAGAAAGCTCTATTTTACCCTCTCTTCGGTCGAAAATCAGTATTCCTTCAAAACCATGTTTTATAAAATGGTTTTACATGAATATTATACTAATATACTATGATAACTAAAACAAATTTTTACCATTTTTTTATTTTAAAATTTTTTTCAAATTAATCTTCTTGTCTCTTTTTTAATGAGGCATTTTTCTGACCTTTTTACCGTGAAAAAGTAATGTTCTTTTTACCTCATATGACATGTATAGATTTACCCACCGCCAATTATTTAAAGATTTCTTTTCATAATTAAAAAGATAATTTTAAATAAAATGTTTTTTTTAATCTTATTTCAAGGAAATTTATTTCAAAAGGTTTTAAATATTCTTTTATAATTTTGTAAGGAAAATGGTTTTCAAGATGTTTTATGTTTTAAAGAACCTTTTTCAAATAAGAAAGGATATTTACCTCAAAAAATGTTTTCAAAATATCCTTCCAAATTATTTTCCATCTAAGATAAAATATATTTATGTTACTCATACCCTTATAGGAAATAATCCAAATGTTCCATTCATATTATTTCTATAAATTTGTTATGCTTAATGTCATGGTATTTATGAAACCCATTTCTATTTCATGGGTTATATGTTTATGAAATCAATTTCTCTTTCATGGGTTATGCTTTTAGTGAAATGATTATGAAACCTGTATCTTTTTTCATAGGTTATGATATGTTTATATGTTTATGATACCCATTTCATTTAATGGATTAGGATATGATTGTTTATTATTTTTTGGCACATGTATGTATGATTTCACTATGAGATGGGTGGGACCTATATCTCCCTCCAAATAATTGGGTAACGAAATATTTTATATGATATCATAGGGTAAAGGGGTTGTAGCCCAATCCAAAAAACCAAAAGTTACATGGGTTGGATCCTGATACTAAAAGTAAGTGGGTACACGAGTTGTATCCCAAGCTCAAAAATGAGAAATTACATGGGTTATAACCCAAGATTAAAAGTAATAGGGTACATGGCTTGTGTCTCAAGCCCAAAAATAATAAGGTACATGGGTACTATCCCATTCATAAAAGTAAGAGGCTATATGGGTTGTTATCCCAAGCTCTAAGTAGGTACACTAGTCATATCCCAATCCTAATATGTTATAATGGTCTTGGTAGGTATCCTTGACATAAAATTTTCTATTCCATATGTATACCAAAACTTCCATGTTTTATTCCTATATTATGTTTTCATGGCTTGTGTTATTTATTTATTTATGATTCATGACTTATGAATTGGAAATATTTATTATTATCTATAATATATAGGGTATGATCTTAAAATTGTATGTACAAGTTCCATACAATTTTGTTCATGTTTTTTTATTCATTTCCTTTATTTAACATTATTGAGCATTTGAGCTCACTCATTTGTTATATTTTATTTTCCTAGGTTATGAAGAAAGGTTTTAGGTTGAAGTACTAAATATAGAGATATTTATGGGAGATATTGAATACCTTTCACTAGGATAGAATATTTTTTTTCCAAGTTTCCAAATACACTAAACTATTACGGTCCTAATGCATATATTTTGTTAATGTAATGAATATTAATCTAAAATGTTTTGATATCCATGTATGTTAAGCCTAGGTTGTTATAGATGTTATCAAGGGAAATTTTTAGTTATATTTTGGAAACTAGGATGAGAAAACTTTAGAGATATCCCTAGGTATATTTCTTAGGATATGTATGGGGATGTCTCCAAGGATAAGTATAAGGATGAGTTAATGTTTGGGAAGATTTCCTAGAATTTTGATAAAGGATAGAGTGAGTGTTCTCCTAGAAATTCATCCTAGTTTGGATACTATAAGTGGATGTGGATCTGGAAAATATTTACCTAGGATTAGTAACTCTGACAAGATGTTTTGGGCCTAACTTGAGGTAATCTGGTACATGAAAACGAGCCTACTGCACACCTGGTTTGACACTCCCAAGGAATATGCTTTGGTAATTCACAAACTATTCATGAGCCATCATGAATTATTTAAATAGAAGTTTTCCTATGAATAACATAGGATAACCTAAGGTTTCATATATTAAGGAATGTGTCATAATTTAGACATCCTATAAGTGACTTTTCATGATTATTCAGTTCCTCACTATGATAATTTTTTTTATTCTATGATTTTTGGATTTATTCAATGGTTAGAACCTAAATGAACCGCATTAATGGTGATTGTGAGGGATAATGAAACAATTTTTCTACTGAGGATAAGAATTATTTGGGAGATGGAATGAAAAACTTCATTGATATGCTCACAAATATTTATCATGCTATGAATCATGATGAACTTCCAAATAATAAAAGGAGGGAACAACATTCTGTTGAGTCCTTCATGAGGAAACATGTACCTTTTTTAGTGAGTCTTATAATTTAATTATTTCATAACACTATATTAGTACCACAAAAAAGATATTCTCTATTATCCAGTGTTCATATCATGAAAAATTCATTCTAGTTGTTCATTGGTTAGAAGGTGAAGTAGACCAATGGTGGCATATAATTAAGAATACAAGTAATAAATATTAAATTAAATTTAGGGATTGTGGTGAGTTCAACAACTTATTATTCAATAAGTACATTCCTCATGTTATTAATACGAATATAGTAAAATAGTTCCTTCAGTTGAATTAAAAGGATGATGAATATATCGGTACCAATGAGGCTAATTTCACAAGAATTTCATGGTATGCTTCTAGAATTATAATCTAACTATAAAGTAAGGTTAATAGGTTCTTTAGTGTCATAAATAAAAGTCTTAGATTTGTGTTTTCCATAAGAGACTTTAGTAGCTATGAATAGGTTGTGCATTATGCAATCAAAGTTGAAATGGAGATTTGAGTTATATATTAATCTCATGGTTTTAATAAGAAAAATAATATCAAGTTCAAAGGACAATCAAAAAACCATATAGATAAGAAGATGATATTTCTTTTGTTCTCTAAGTGTGAAAAGAAGCATGTTGGGAATTATATTCACGGGACTAAAAATTATTTAAGTGTGGAAATAAATTACATCGAGCATATGAATGATGAAGTGATTGTACAAAGTTATATAATGATGTGAATAATGAGAAAACACCTCAGGATGAACCTCATACACTTTAGTGTTTCAATTTATGGGAGTTTGGGCATTTAGATAAAAAGTGCCCAAATATAAGGGTTAATAATGGTGATCAGTTCCAAGAACCTCTGATGAAAAAGGACAAAGGGAAAGCATATGTAATCACAAGGTATGAAGTGAGTCATGGAAATTTGGGATCTCTATAGTGGGGAATTTCCTATGGTATTTTTAAAAAAAATTAGATCTATGAAAATCTTGTTGATCCATTAGTGGAACTTTTTATGAGTCTAAGCATTTATTGCCTTTATCTACATTAATTTAGGATTAATAAAATCATGTTGATTTTCAAGATTTATAAGGATGAACCCAAGATTAAAATAGAAAAGTCTTTTTAAGATAAGAATCTATTTAAAGAATAAAGGGTGAACTATCTTTTGTAAGAATGTATTTTTTCAATAAGGGTTTATGGAAATTCATATTTTGATCATGTTTTCAAGAGAATATATGATGAAGGTATTCACATGTTTGGTATGTGATGACAGATGGGGGAATCAACGTCAAGATGATTTCAGGTCTTTCTTTATAATATTTTGTATTTTCATCTTTCAGAAGGTTTATGAGGATAATGATTCATGAAAAATTTATTTTAAACTTTGGATGAAGTATTTATGTATTAAGGTTTTATTGAAAACCTTAGTTAAAAGGCTATCTTGTGATTAACCTTATTTCAAGGATGTCAATCATATTTTGTAAATTATATTAGTGTAGTTTTATAAAATGACATCATGTATGTCCAGTGATAATCAATCAATTCAGCCAAGGTCATGGGTCTTGAATTCTTGACTGAAGGACGATAAGAGTTTCACACCTACCACAGGCCAACATGATGTCCTGGTTAACGTGTAATTATTTTTGGTGAATAATTATTAATGATGAACTAGTAGAGTAAATTTTTATGTTTACAGATTAATGTATTAACCATATTAATTTTGAAGAATAGTTGGAGAGAAATAGTTATACTTTTCATTATTTTATGGTACTTAAGATCAATTAAAAAGTGTATTTTAGCACTTCATACATCAAATTTAATTTCTAAAAATCCATTACATGAAGTAATGGATTAATTAGAAACTGATAAGATCACAACTAAAGAACGAAATTTTGTTTATAAAAAATATCAAGTATGTATATTTTCTTATATTCTTATTCAATAAAATAATTAATTTACATTAGGATAATGATCAAAAGAAAATGTGTTGTCCAAATACCTTAAGTTTCTAAACAAATGGCCTTTTAAATCATCAGAAATTTATGATTTTCAGGCTATCAACTTTTCTTTGATTATTCACTTGTTTGTGACTGATGACCTCAATCACTCCCTATAAATATTTACATTTTTCCTCCATGTCCAATATTCACTCTTAACGTATGTTCTCTTATGTGTAAACCTAGTTATATGTTACTTTGGGTAATCCTTATGCTTCCAACTTTCTCTTTTTAATGGAAGTTTTAGTATCCATTTTTACTATTTGAGTTTCTATGAATGAAATTTTCAAGTATTAAACCTTTGATAACCCAAACCAATTTCTAGGGTGAAATTAATTTTTAGGGAGGTAGATGTAACACCCCTAGATTTTTTGAATTATTTTTTTTGAAATAATTTATCCTTTGTGATATTTTTCATTTCACGTAACACTGAAATCGTTTATTTTATTTTAAAGAACTATGTTTGTCTAGCTTTAAATGCAACACCAAGTTAATTTTGCACTACACACAACATAAATTTTAGCTTGATCTAGAAGTAAATCCAAGGTTGGATTTTGAATTAGAGTATATCACACACAACACTGACTTGGTGTTCACAACATGCAACACCAACTTGGCATACGTTACATTCAACACTAAGTTTCTAAGAAATTTATTTTTATTAAAATAATTATTTAAATGATATAATTGTAATCTAGACATTAAACCTAGTAATATGAATATTAATAACTAATTTTAAAATATTATTTATAATTTTTTTATATAAATAAAACATATTTATGATGAAAGATATAATTTGTGGTGAAGTCTTTTTATGTTTAAGAATATTGTTTTCTCGAATGAACTGCTTTTAATGTCCTTCCCTAAAAAATAATAAAATTAATTTTAGACATATTTATAAATATAATTTGATAAAATACACTTCAATTTTTAATTTATAATTTCAAAATTATCTTAGGTAAATTTTATGGGATTTTTCTGAGAAACTTCATTTTTGGATGAATAGTGAAAAAACTTAATTCTAATTCAAATATACTTTTTCATATAATTTAGTTATAAGTTTATATTAAATTGTAATTTTTATTAAAAGTATAATTATATTATATTTTTATAAATTAATAAATTTTAAATAATTTTAATTAATTTCACATTCAATTTCATATAAAAACTTAGCAAACTTTTGATCAATTTTACTTTAAAAACCGGAATTGTTGACCCAACTATGGGATTTATTTTAAATTAATTTATGTCACTCCTAGGATTTTAATTTGGAAAAAATTGATTCTATATTTTTAATCATCATAATTTAAAATTTATAATATGTTCAACTTATTTTTTGATCAAAATTATTATGGAAAGTAATTAAAATTAATTACATCGGTTAAGCTAAAATTAATTTTAACTAAGGACTAAACCTAAAATTTATGACTAAAAATGACCTAGAAACTTTTCCAACACCCATTTTATGGAAATTATTTTTCTATTTACCTTAAAATATTGAGTTTTGTTTTTTTGGTATGACTTTCATTAGGTAAAAACATGGTTACACCTAACCTATTTTCAAAAATGCCAAGTGCGTCCTTTCAATTTCCTATAAAAGGCCTCCACCTCTCCCTCTTCTTAAAACCTCTTAAACCACTTAAGTTCGGCCAATATTTACCCAATACACTTTCAAAAATCCCTTCCCTCCTCCTTTGATCCTTTCATTGGTCAAAAATCAATCCAAGGAAGCCTTTTGGCACAAACCAAAAGGAGTTACCCAATTAAGTGGTAACATCTTGTCTCAAGATCCTTTCTTTTATTTTCTTTATCCACCCCTTACAATATATTTATTACATTATTGTATAAAACACCAATATCATAAATATACTATTATATTTTAATTATAAGGGTTTTAACTACACTTACACACACTTCCATCTAATGGGTAACAAACATATTATTTACGTGTACAGTGAACTACCACCTCACTAAACGATAATTATTCATTTTTTCTTTAACGCCTCTCATAGTGGAAATTATGATCAACACTCTGTTAATATATGTTATATATTATATTTATTACATATTTTAGCTTATTTAATTACTTTACAACACATATCATTATACTTTTCATTTTTTCTTAATATGATAATTTCATTTGAGCAAGTGTAGACTACCACCCCCTCAAAGCGATGTGATTCATTCATACACTACATGGAATGTATTAAGGATGGATTTAGTGAATATATATCATATATATTATATATATGAAATAATAAATCTAATTTAATAATGATATGTATATATAAATATATATACATATATTTCTTTTACGTTTTTTCTTTCAACACGACAATTAAACGGAAATAGCGTTCATGCGTATGTACGGCTTACCGTCTCCATTATGGTGTATTTCATTTCATACTTCTATATACATTAGATTATTATAATAAAAATAGACTGAATATAAATTATATTTATATCATGGTTTAAATTCTTTAAATCATGATATAAATATTAGGATCAATGATATAACAAATTAAGACACGTACGAAAAACAAAGCGGATATTACCCGAAGTGAAACCTTGACATAGAATTGTTAACAAGCTGGTAATATAAATCCATAATAAAACCATATATAGTATTATATGTAATAATATTATTCATTTATAGATTTATAATACTTTTATAATTATTATACATGAGGTGTGAATGAGTACGATGAGAGTCAGGGCACAAGGTAAAGGAATTTCATCTCACTTTTTATTTCAATGAGATACATACTTCATTCACAACCCATTACTTTTTTGTGGTGTGTATAATGACCATGAATGTATTATATGATTTTTATACTTAAATTTATTGGTATTTAAATATCCGTTCTATGATCTTTATTTCATGGGGTTAATATTTAAAAATTTGCCGAATTGGAAAATAGTTTTGTCTCAATTTTCCTTCTTTGCGACTCATGTTTTGTTATGCACCAAAATTATTTTTTGAGGTGTATTAAATCATGAATATCCTTATTTTGATGATATTTTAAGCTTTATTTAACTTCAATTCCTTAAATAGAGGGTATGATTCTCAGTTACCAAGTGATAAGAGTTTATTGAAACAAACTCATCATTTTTTGAGATTGTTTATGATTATGCTAAAATTAATGAAATATCAAGATCCATTTCTAAAAAACACTCATGAATATTCTTATCACATTTTTATTCATGATATATTAATTTATGGGTTCAATTTTTCTACTCTATGTTGTATAATATAGTTAATAAAAAAATTTAATGAATCCTCACTTTACCCTCTCTTCAGTAGGAAATTTGTGTTCCGTCAAAACCATGTTTTTAAAAAAAGGGTTTTCAAGAATATTATCCTAATCTACAATGATCATTATAATAAATTTTTACCCATTTTTGTCTTTTACCAATTTTTTAGAAGGAATATTCTTTCTATTTCAAAACAAGGAATTTTTCTAACCTTTTTACCATTAAAAAGGAGTATTTTTTTTACCTCATACAACATGTACAGATTTACCTATCTTCAATTATTTGAATCTTTATTTTCATGTTTAAAAGTTTAATTTTTAACAAAAAAATTGAAAAATATTTTCAAAGAAATGTTTTTTAAATTTTTTGATGTTTTAAAGAGATTTTTTCAAAGAAGAAATTATATTTAACTCAAGAAATGTTTTCAAAATATTATTCTAAGTTATTTACCATTTAAGATAAAATCTATTGATGTTATTCATGACCTTATAGTAAATGATCCAAGGGTTCCATTCATATTATTTATATTAATGGGTTATTCTTAATTTCATGGTTTTTATGAAACATATTTCACTTTAATGGGATATATGTGTATGAAATCGGTTTTTCTTTCATGGGTTATGATTTTGATGAAATGATTATGAAACAAGTATCTTTTTCTATAGTTTATGATATGTTTATATTTTTATGATACCCATATCATTTCATAGGTTAAGATATAATTGTTTTTGATTTTTTGGCACATGTATGTTTGATTTCACTCTAAGACGGGTGGGACCTATATCTCCCTCTAATGCATTGGGTAATGATAAGTTGTATATGAGCTCAGAGGGTACTGTGGTTGTATCCCAAGACCAAAATCAAGAAGGTACATGGGTTATAGCTTAAGACTAAAAGTAAAAGGGTACACAAGTTATATCCCAAGACCAAAAACAAGAAATTACATGGGTTTCATCCCAAGAGTAAAATTAAGAGGGTACATGGGTTATAGACCAAGACTAAAAATAAGAAGGTCTATGGATTATATCCCATGACTAAAAGTAATATGGTACACAAGTTTTTATCCCAAGATTAAAGCAGGTACATGGGTCGTAGCCCAAGCCTAACATGTTATAAAGGTCATGGTTGGTATCACTGACATAAAATTTTATATTCTTATATATATTCCACAAATTCTATGTTTTATTTTCTTATTATTCATTCATGGATTATTTTCTTTATATATTTATAATTCAGGACTTATAAACTACCCATATTTATTATGATATCTAATATTAAGGGTATGATCTTAAAATTTTATACAAAAGTTCCATACCATTTTGTTCATGTTATGCTTACACACATCCTTTATTTACCATTACTAAGAATCTAAGATCACCAAATTATTATGTTTCCTTTTCCCATATTATGAAGAAATGTTTTAGGTTGAAGTAATAAATGTGAAGATCTTTATGGGAGATTTTGAAGATCTATAACCAGGTTGGAAGATTTTGTTTCCATATTTCCAAAGACACTAAACTTTTACAGTCCTCGAGCATGTATTTTTGTAATGTACAGAATATTCATCTAAAATTTTGTAATATCTATGTATGTTAAGCCTGGTTCGCTATCGTTAACACATACATCATAGGGCCATGGTATTTTTCAAAGGAACTTGACCATCACTAACTATCTTTTTCTAGAGATCATTGGTGATGAAGAATTATAAGATCATGTGACCCAATATATAATGGTAAGTGTAATAATTTGGGTCATTATCTTTCCTTAATTTATCTAGTTTCACGATTTCCAGTAATGTGATCATGTTATTTACTAAGTAAAAGATGAAGTACCCTAGAACCTGGTCATTAAAGAGGGAATAAATTTTATTCTTCCTTCTCTCAACCTCATATCACCTTATTTTTTAGATTGATTGTAATAGTAGATATTTTTTCAACCCTTAACATATTTATAAATGATAATGGTTCTTTCAAAATAATTTCCTTGTTTTTTTGAATTGAATCATTTAAAAGTTATGTTATAGTCATGAACAATTGGAACCCACTGTGATACTTCATAGGGATGAGTGTATTTGACAACACATACTATAGGATATCTAAAAAATATTTATTAATTGGGGAATCAATATATCTAAAGATTATTTTAGACCCTTCCATATTTTAATGGAATCCATCACCCTCTCATTTCTTTATTGCATGTAATTTTAGAGATCAAGGATAGCAGTTTTTCTCAAATTTGAGTTAAATTGTTAGTGGAATTTCTAATAGAGGTATTCCATTATTACAGTAGAAAGGACTATAATGTTTTTGTATAAAGAAAATATGGAACCTTCTAAGGTTTACAAAAATCATCTGAGTTTGGTGACCTCTTTTTTCTAGGGATCATAACATTGTACATAACCTAAAGAAAAATGGTTTTGGTGATGCTCTAGAACCCCCATTACATTAAATATTAGAATGTTAGATCCCCAAAAATGGGTGTAAAATGAGTTGAATACACCCACTAAGGATAAAAATTCTATCCATTTTTACCAATGCATGTGGGGATTCTATGACATCTATCTGATCTATAAGAGTATCCAAACACTACTATAAAAATGGCCTTTAATAGTGCTAGAAATGGCCTTTATCATTGCTATAAAATAATTGACTACATGAGTAAGGTTAAAAGCACTAGTATTTTATCATCACTGAAAAGGTGCTGATAAAAGAACTTTTATCACTGCTTTTATGAGCACTAATAAAATATACTTTTATCAGTGCTTCTATAAGCACTGATAAAGTAGACCTTTATCATCTTTGATAAATGTAGCCTTTATCATCATTTTTAAAAGTATTGATAAAGGTTCATACTACAGTGTGCTGTAACAGCACATCATTGTAACAAAAACACACCAGATACCAACAAAACAAATCCCAATACATTATTTAAATGAAATGAAATTTATAACACAAAAACAAGAAAAAAACCATATATTATAGAAATTTCAAACTTTGGTTCATATAAATACATAAATACAAATTATTATATACATTCAAAAACATCAATGTTCCTTTTAATCCTAACCTGGATAATGTTATTGCTGAAAAAAAACCACCCATTATTGAGATAAATAATTCACAAAAATAATAAAACAATTTATATGTTAGTAATAATATAAATAAATAAATTAAAAAAAAGTTAATTTTACTAAAATTGATGTCAATTTTAAATAAAAATACTCACTTAGAGTCATACCAGCCACACTGTGCATCGGATTGAGGTGCGTCTAATTCATACACATCAAAAATAGAATATAGATCATTTTCCTAAATTATTTATACAATTTTAATTTGTTTTCTTAGTTTTGAGTAGGCCATTTGGCCTTTTTACTAAAATTGATGCTAATTTAAAATAAAAACATGAACTTATAGTCATATCGATCACATCGTGAATTAGATTGAGGTGAAGCTAATTCATGTATATCTTAAATAAATTATGGATCATTTTCTTAAAGTATAAAAACAATATGAATGTGTCAGTTCAGTTTTGAGTATGTTGGGTTTTTTTACTAAACTTGATATCAATTTTAAATAAAGATGCACTTAGATTCATACTGGTCATGTTGTACTTCAGATTGAGGTGAAGCTAATTCCTACATGTTCCAAATAACTTATGTATTTTTTTTGTAAATTATTAAAACAATATGAATGTGTTTTCTCAGTTTTGAGTACATCACTTGCCTTTTTTACTTAAATTTCATTTTAAACTTAAAAGGCACACTTTGACTCGTACAGATCTCATCATATATCAGTTTGATGTGAGACCAATTCACACACCTCACAAATTATTTATGAATAAATTCCCTAAATTATCAAGAAAATATAAGCACACTTTCTCAGTTCTTAGAGAGTAAAACATTTTAAAGTCAAATGTTTATTTTAAACTCATAACGGACACATTGATTCAGTAGTCTTTTTTACTAAAATTAATGTAAATTTAAAAAAAAATACTTATAGTCATACCGGTCACATCATGTGTCAGATTGAGGTTTGGTTGATTCCTAAACATCCCAATGTCTCAAAACAATCATAACTATCAATGTTACCACGATTTCTATTGACATTCTTTGTCAAACTGCCAACACTGCAAAAGTAGATTCGAAAAAACCACATCAAATCAAAAAAAATAATCCACCTATATAAGAAAATAATTATTATATGATTAATACTAATAAGAAATAAATTAAACATAATTATGAAACAATAAATTAATTCTATGGAAAATGATTTTACTGTGAAAACATCAATATTACCTCTTTAATTGAGTAGAGGCAGCATTGTTTCTCCTCATGCAAAGGTAGTGGAGATAACTTGAAATAAAGTGATAAATGTACCACTGTATGGTTGAAATGGTTTTAAGGTAGAAGAGGCATGAAAGTTAGAATAGCACCCCAACTCAACAAAAATAATCCACCTGTATAAGAAAACAATTATTATGTGAGTAATACTAAAAATAAATAAATTAAAAATAAATATGAAATAATATATTAATTCTATGGACAATTATTTTACTATGAAAACATATAGATTACATCTGTAATTGAACAGAGGTAGCATTGTTCCTCTTCCTACAAAGGAAATAGAGGTAACTTGAAAGAAAGTGATAAATGCATCATTGTAGGGGTGAAAAGGTTTTAAGGAAGAAGAATCATGAATGTTTGATAGGGCACCCCAACTTGAAAAAAATAATCCACCTATATAAGAAAAAAATTATTATGTGAGTAATACTAAAAAGAAATAAATTAATCATAAATATGAAACAATACATTAATTCTATAGAAAATGATTTTACAATGAAAACATCAAGATTACCCCAGTAATTAAGTAGAGGCGGTGTTTTATCTCTTCCAACAAAGGCAATGGAGGTAACCAGAAATAAAATGATAAATGCACCATTATAAGGATGAAAAGGTTTAAAGGGAGAAGAAGCATGAAAGTTGGACAGATAACCCCAACTCAAACAAAAGAATCCACCTATATAAGAAAACATTTATTATGTGAGTAATAATAAAAATAAATAAATTAAACATAAATATGAAACAATAAATTAATTATATTAACAATGATTTTACTTTTAAAATATTAATATTGCCTCTCTAATTGAGCAGATGCAGCATCATTGTTCTTCCTATAAAGTTAGTAGAGGTAAATTGAAAGAAATTGATAAATGCACCACTACAGGGGTGAAAATGTTTTAAGGGAGAATAAGAATGAAAGTTGGATAGATCACCCCAACTCGAATAAAAGAATCCATGTATATAAGAAAAAAATTATTATGTGAGTAATACTAAAAAGAAATAAATTAAATATAAATATGAAATAATAAATTAATTCTATGTAAAATGATTTTACTATGAAAATATCAAGATTACCTCTATGATTGAGAAGAGATAGCATCATTTCACTTCCTAGAAAGGAATGACACGTGGATAGAAATATTTTAAATTAAATGAACTCTACAAGGAATAATGAAAATTAAATCCACATTTAATTATATAATTTTTCGGTAAAATAGAGAAAGTATATCATAACATTACCTTTACATATTTCCAAAGGATTTTCTTCATTATAGTTTGTTCTTCCATCATGTGTAGGATACATTTTTTCATGAGTAATCAAAAATTTTAATTAGATTATTTTAATGTAATAGAGATCATATAATACTATGAGAAAAAACATAATATATTAATAAACACTTTTACCTTCTCGTTGAACCCTCATTATTTTTTTAATGGTTTCAAGGATTTGGTTCCTCTATCGAGAATCCAAAACCCCTCTTTGTGGTCCCTTATAAATTACAAGACATTGTCTTTATTGGGACCAACATGAACTGATTATGATGTCCCAATGAAAGTGTCAACCTCTATTGAATTTTCATCTGACACAACATTTGTTTTAGTTTCCAGCAGGACAATCAACCAATTATTGTTTGTTGGATCAGAGACATAAAATAATTGCACTGCTTGTGATTCCATTATGAATAGATCATCTTTTTCACCTTCTATATTGAAATTCACCATCACAAAGCCAATTTCATCAAATTTCACTCCATTGGTATTTCCATCCCATTTGCAATGGAAAAGAAGCACTTAAAATGTTATATAATCAAACTTGTATATCTGTTCTGTAATTCCAAATTGTGACATACTTGCATAAATTAGATTTTTATCCTTGGAACTAGATATGTGTATTACTTCAGCCATAAGCATAACACAATTTTTTTCATTATACTGAAGTCATTGTGTTATTTTTTATAGAACATATAACCATTGATTACAAAACTAGTGTAAGATATAACATTTTTATGCAGTACTTTGACTATCCATTGAAGTCGTTTAGTAATTGAATTCGAATTTTCATATAACTCCTTATAAATTTTATCTATAAACCATCCTATAAACTATTGATTATGTGTATTTGGTATCCATACTTCAGACATTGATGGATTAAAATCTCTCATAATTTATTTTTACGACTCAATGTAGAGATCAACATCTTCCCTATTATGTAATATGTAAATATGTTATCAAGGTAATTGTAACAAAAAATCTTCTATAAATCCCTTCACCCATATGGAATTTATTGTGACAATACTTTGGGAGACTGATGCTTTCAACATCTGATAGGTAATTGGTATAGAATTCAATAGCTTCTTCAATAATACATTGTTCTACAATACAACCTTCTGGTCAACTTCGATTCTTGACATAACCTTTAAAATATTCATATAATATTCAATGGGGAACATCCATATGTAATGGAAAGGACCACATATTTGAACCTCTCTGACCAATTGAACCATCAATTGGACCAATACATCAAAGAATGATGGTGATAAGAACATATCTAATTTACATAATATGACTGCAATCTTCTTATTCATAATGGGAAACTTCTCTAGGTCTATAACTTTACTTCATATGGTTTTGAAAAAGAATCATAGTCTGGTTAATTTATGTCATACATTTTGAGGCGTAATGCAATGGAAAGAAATAGGTAGTAAATCTTGCATCAAAACATGACAGTCGTGTGATTTTATTCCTTGTAAGATCAAATTAGTCATTGACATGACATTATTGATATTTGATGAATACCCCTATAGAAATTTTACACTAGTAAGGAAAAGGAAAATTTTCAATTTTTCCTATCTAGATAGAGTGTAAGTTTTTTGAGGAAGAAAAGTCCTCATTTTACCCTTCACCGGTTCCAACTCTTCCCTTATACCCATTTCAATTAATTCCAACTTAGCCTTGATGTCAACTTTTATTTTTTTATTAACATTTAGTAATGTTCCAATAACACTATCAAATACATTTTTTTCTAGATTCATGACATCAAGAAAATTTCTAACATACAAACAATTCCAATATGGTAATTCAAATAAAATTGATCTTATTCTTCTAACCTGATTTTGTAAGGTTTTTCAAAAATGGTTAACTAAAACTAGTATAAATATTTTTTACTTTTTTGTACATTTGATCTCCCATTACTAGATATAGTGTTGTACCATGTTTGATATTCCCATCGAATATTGTTATCTCGGATCAGTATTTATGTCATCGAGATAAAAAATCGGATGTCCTAAAAACACTATCCTTAAGGAATGTTTCAATCGAATAGAGTATGTGCATTTTTCACAAATGGGACACCCCAATGTTCCTATAATTCTATATCCTAATAAATTTCTAGAAGTGAGGAAGTCATTTATAATTCCATAAAATGTAGCCATAAATGTGAATTCTTCACTTTTATGAGAATCATACATTGTAATATCTATATCCCACATCAATTTTGGATCTTCTATCAATGGATCCAAATAGAAGTCAATATCATTATTAGGTTTCTTTGGTCCAGATATAGGAAGATTCAACATAATTTGTTTGTGTTTCATGCATAAATGTGGAGGAAAGTTATAATTTACCAACATGATGGGTCATATAATATAAGTATTACTCTATAAACCAAAATAATTTATTCCAAATATAGATAATGCAAGATGAATGTTTCTCAGCTCATGTCCAAATTTAGGAAACTTGTAATCAATTTTATTCCACTGAGGAGAATCTACTGAATGGTGTAGGTTCTCATATTTAATTATTTTATCTGCATTCCATGTTAATTTTTTCATATTTTCCTAACATCCATATAGTCTTCTAAACCATGGAATTATAGGAAAGTACCATATATATTTTGAAGGACTTGATTCATTTTTCTTGTATCGATCTGCACCACACTTAGGGAATTTTATGAGTGATTCATGGTCCTTTCTAAACAATATGAAATAATTTGGAAAAGCATGTATTTTTTTAGAGATCATATCCATTGAACGTAACATTAATTTAAAATCATATGTTTAGCATGGTTGTTCATTTTCTTCTGATAGCAGATATTTCAAAAGACCAAGTAGTTCTGTAAAGCTGGTGTCACTCCATCCACTATTAGCTTTCAAATTATATAACTTCAATACAGATAACAATGTTGTGTATTTTGTACAACCGGTGTACAATTATTTCTTGGAATATATATTTAACTCCTTAAATAACTTTTTAAAATCACAAATGTAATCTTAAATTTCCATTTTCATTTATTTCATGAGATCTCCATCATATTTTACAAATGTATTCATATCAAATGATTCATAAATCATAGTATCATCCCGATCGATGTCCACATTCAGTTTTACCCCATTTTTAGTCCAAAAATGTATATCTTTGATCTATTTTGTGACAAATCAAATGTTTTCCTACTCTTCTAGACTAATTTTTCTTGAATTAAAACAAAATAAACACGGATATAGGATTTTAGAAGGGTCTTCTGAATGCTCTCTTGAAAACTTGATGAAATCTTTAACTCCATATTCATATTTGTTTTTCAAATGATTAGAATGCATCCATTTTCAGTTCATATCCATCCTATTAGGTTCATAAAATATTAATTATATACAATTTATAAATAATTACACATAAGATATTCATTATCAAAAGTGAAAATTATAGACAATTCTAATAAGGGAAACTCAACATTTGATTGTTTCAAAGAATTTCAGTATGTTGAAGAAAATGGCTAATTGAATTTAAGAAAGTAATTACTCCACATCAAATATTTCTTAAATCCCCTAAACAAATGAAAATATAATATAGGAAATTAAGGTGTAATAAGATACTCAAATATGATAAAGAAGAATAATAAACTCTCATTCAATCAACTAGAAGATATAAAACTATATTGGAATAAGTTTTATAGAAACCTAAGGAATCATTACATTTAATATTAATGGTATATCAATATTTGAAAACATATAAAGTCTATAGGGATGTTATATCACCACACATACCCATCCTAAGAAAATTTAAGGTATTCCAATTTGATATAAAATTAGCATCTACTAATGGATTACATGAATAGGAAGTTTACACAAAACAAACAGATAGTTTTCTCATTCTGTAATATGAGAATAATGTTTGTAAATAGACAAAGGTGATGTATGAATTGAAATAAAAACTAAGATCTTGCTGTTGAAATTTAGATAAATTATTAAAGAAACTTTAATTTAAAAAATAAGGAATTGATCATAATCATTACATAAAAAATAATTTTATGGATATACTGAAAATTTTTAGCAATGTAGATGACATAATATTTAGAGGTTCAAGGGATGAATGATGATGATAATTTTCTTCATTAACAATGACCAATGTTTAAATGTTGATGATTAGTGAGTTTACATTTTCCTTAGTTGATAGACGACTCATGGAATTCATGCGATATTTATTTCCCAATCCATGTATGTGAGGGAAGTGTTTTATAGATTTCCAAAGGAATATTGAAAACCAATGTTGACACCCATTGAAAATTGAATAAAATTTTCAAATGTTGTGGATGTAATTCCAATCTATATCATGTAGTTTGGGAGATTCATTATAAGCCAAATTTTTTATAGTAAAAAGGTTTTACATACTATTTTTCTACATGTCATATAGCTAGGTATCCAAGTGATTCCCTTGAAATCCACTTGTATTTGTTAAATAAATACTCAAAAAGGGAACCACATGGTTATGACCATTCATGCGGACCATACCCCACCTTGGACCTTTGTGGGATTCTATGGTTGGTCCTCCCTTAATGAGAAGTATAAATCTTGGGATCTTATCGGCCAGTTGAGACACGATCTGTCGAGCCCTATCCTCTTTAGTGGTGATTTCAATGAGATTATATATCATAAGGAAAAAAGAGGTGGAGCCTTTCGGCCCTCGATGTCAATGTAAAATTTTAAGAATGCGATATACACAGCAAACCTGGTCGACCTGGGATATGCGGGAAATCCATTCACATGGTTCTGGGGTAATATGGATGAAACCTGCATCGCTGAGTGGCTCAAAAGATTTTTGGGTTCATCGGATTGGACAAATATCTTCAGCATGTTTCACATCAGTCACCTGATGCTCAACTGCTCGGACCACTGCCCAATTGTCATCGACTGTGCTCAAAGCAATCAAAGTATGAAATCTAGGAGACCCTTTAGATTTGAAAGCTTCTGGTCAAAAGACAATGAGTGCAAATATGTTATCCAATCAAGCTGGAAGAGTAACTCTACAGACGTCAGATCCAATCTGCAACAGGTCACATCCGATCTGAGGTCTTAGAGCATTAATAAATTCCGCCATCCCGATAGGCACTGCAAATTCCTTAAAATGAAGTTGTATGACCTTCTCGACCAACCCCCGTCCAATTATAATCTCTCTAAAATTGGAGCCACTCAAAGGGAGCTTGATGAAGCACTGTGCACTAAGGAGATCTTCTGGGCTATATGGGCATGGGATACCCACATTGAGGAAGGGGATGCTAACACTTGATATTTTCATCAGAAAGCATCTAGTAGGCGACGGAAAAATTTTATATCTTTCATCTCATAGCCAGATTGTAGAAAATTTTCCAACACAGATGGAATTGAAGAGGCCATTTCCAGCTACTTTCATAACCTCTTTTCTATAGGAAACCCTTACATTTCCCCTGAAGTTGAGGAGTTCATCAGACCGGTGATTACCGAAGATATCAATAGGCAGCTTTCCAAAGATGTGATGGATGATGAAATTCATCTGGCTCTGAAACAGATCCACCCTAATAAGGCCCTGAGCCAGACGAATTCCACGCACTCTTCTTTAAACAATACTGGCATATTATTGGCCCCGACATTTGCAACCTTATGAATATAATTTGGGATGGGAAACCAAACATTTCTGACATCAATGAAAATGTCCTCATCCTTATTCCAAAAATTAAGAAACCTCTTGTGGTCCCCGATTTTAGACCTATCAGCCTATGCAATATCTCCTACAAGATCTTCTCTAAGATTTTGGTTAATCGGCTGCACACTTGGTTACCAAACATCATCTCAGAGAATCATAGCACCTTCATGGATAAGAGACTGATCACTGATAATGCAATTGTCACCCATAAAGTTTACCACTCGATGAAAACACGCTCCACTGCAAAAAGAGGAACCATGGCTTGGAAACTGGATATGACCAAATCTTACAATAAAGTGGAATGGCCTTTCCTCAGAGTCGTGATGCAAAAAATGGGCTTCTGCACCAAATGGATAGATATGGTCATGCACTGTGTCTCTTCTATCTCCTTCCAAATTAATGTCAATGGGGTGCTCACCCAAGGCTTCACCCTAACCCACGACTTACGCCAGGGAGATCCTCTCTCCCCCTTTCTCTTTATCTTGGTGGTTGATGTTTTCTCTAACCTTATTTCCAGGGCTGCATCCTCTCATAAAATCCATGGGGAAAAGGTCTTTCGTACAAGCCCACTGGTGTCTCATCTCTTATTTGTAGATGATTTTCTCCTTTTCTCCAGATAAACCAATGATGAGTGTCGTGCGATCGGCCATGTGATCCAACAATATGAGAGGGCCTCCGGTTAGTCTATCAATTATGGAAAGTCGGAAATTTCATTCAGCGCTGGGGTTCCTCCATCCAAAAAAGAAGAACTATGAACCATTGTAAGAATTCATATGGTCGTGAAGCATCAGAAGTACCTCAGGCTTCATATGGTCATTGGTCGCTCCAAAAAAAATCTTTGCATCTATGTTGGACCGGATTGAGAAAAAAATTCAAGGTTGGAGCCCAAAAAGAATTTCCAAAGCCGGCAAGGAGACCCTTATTAAAGCTGCCCTCTAATCCATCCCCAGCTATTTCATGTCCCTCTTTAAGCTTCTTACTACTGTAGTCAATCAGATACATGCACGCAAATCCAATTTCTAGTGGGGAACAAATAATGTGAGGAATCGAACCCACTGGATAGCTTGGGAGAACCTATGCGTACCTAAATCTGAAGGTGGAATGAGATTCCAGGACGTTTTTCAATTCAATGATGCACTGCTGGCTAAGCAAGGTTGGCGCCTTTTGAACCACCCATCTTCTATGTGTGCGCGTGTTCTCCATGAAAAATACTTCCCCCACAAGTACTTCAAGGATTCCTCTCTTGGCCCTCGTCCTAGCTTCTTCTAGAGAAGTATCTGGGGTGCCCGTTGTCTCCTAGAAAAAGGGTTGGGATGGAGGATTGGGAATGGCTCAATAGTTAACATTCAGAACGATCCCTGGATGATTGAAAAGGAAGGTGTACGGGCATCGTCCCCTACCCAACCAGGCTTTGAAGATGCCACTTTCAGATGCCTTTTTGATGATCAGGGGATTGGGTGTTGCATGGAAAGATTACACGCATGGTTTAATGAAAGAGATAAAAAATTATCCTGAGTATCCCCTGTGTTCCAGACGTCAACCCCGACCATCTCTTTTGTATCCACGACCTCTCTGGAGCCTATACGATGAAATCTGGTTACCAGCTTGCTATTGGCACTCAGGATGACGTGAGGGAAGGGGGCCCGAAAATCTATTTGGAAACTCAATGTCCCCCAAAAAATCCACCACTTTTGGTGGAAGGTATGCAAGGTCACCCTCCCTACCATGAGCCTTCTCACCTTCCGGCATATTTCCAGTGACACGTTCTACCCCTTCTGCCCAAATGTCCTAGAATCTCCCTTTCACACTATCATCCAATGCCCAGGGGAAAAGAAGATTTGGAGGAAATGGATATCTTCAACAGACTCCTCACTGATCATGGGCCCCGACCTCCTCTCTCTCCTAATGCGATGGTGCTCCTCCTTCTCGTCAGCTGAAGTGGGCTCTCTTTGTATCATTTCCTGGATCATTTGGGTCCTCCGCAATGATGCCATTTTCAACCATGTTAACAAAACTCCCAATTTTTGGATTTAACGGGCCTCTTTTGTGGTTTGAGGGATTGTAGCACCACAATGGACATCATACTCCTTCTAAAATCCCCTCCTTTTCCTCCCTTTAGAACCCGCCCCCAGAAGGGATTATCAAGATTAATGTGGATGCGTCTCTCCCCAAGGATGGTCATGTTTCCCTTGTCCTACTAGCCCGTAACCATCTTGGTCAAATCAATGCAGCCAAACACGAGTCACATCACGTATTTTGGGAACCGATGGTTGTTGAGGCTGCCGCCATCCTCGCCGGAATGATGCTCAATGTTGATTGTGGATGGGACAAAATTATCATCGAATTGGACTGCCTCACAATTATCAATGCCATCAACCTCAACGAAGACGGCGGACTCCAATCCTTTGGGTCCCTCACTAGGAAAATCTTGTCCAGCTGGCACTGCTTTTCTTACTGCACCTTCTCCTTTACCAAAAGGAAAGAGAACAAGGTTTCCCATCAACTAGCAGCAGCTGGTCCCTTTGATGTCAACCAGCTCTGGTTGTACCATTTTCCTTCATGGCTTCGTGCTTGTACGTCAGCTGACTTTCATCATTAATGAACCCATCTTTTATCAAAAAAAAGGGGGTATAAATTCTTGAAAATATACATTTACGAGCAAGAAATTATAATGTCTTATAGTGGTATATAGGTCTCAAAAAAAGTGGTATAACTATAAAGGGGTGATCTAAAAATGATGGTTTTTTTGTAAATTATTGAGAGAGGTGGAGTAGGATGATGATGAAAAATTATAATATAGTTATAAAGTTGAATTAATCTAAAGAGGGAGAAAAATAAAATGGATTTCTTTTAAGTATAGAGACATATGAAGTTGGATTATTGAGAAAAGGTACAACACATTTAACAATAGATATAGTTTCCAAAACAAACCCAAGAGAAACATATATAAAACACCTAAGATGGTCCATGATAGTTTTCAAGGGATATTCTATATCCCTCTTGGGCTAGAAAAAAGCACCAGGAAATGAAAAAAAAACACCGTGGGAATGATTTGGACCAAAAATAAATAAAAATAGTAGAAAGAAAATTCAAATAAAAAATTCCATGATGCATCCATTCATTAGATTCCCACACTAGCCCAGAATATCTATGATGTCTTTAGGCAATCAATTTGGGAAATGTAAACAAAATAAAACAACCAACTATACTCTATGTGACTTCATGTGTCACCATCGAGTCCAGAAACAATAAACTCTCTATGTGTGACCAAGAGTTGAATCAAAATTGGAAAATGAGAAAATAAAAAGGCCTACCACACTAGTATACAGTCACTAGACAACAAATAACTACATCATTGAAGAATAAATTAAAAAATGAAACCACAAATACACAAATAAAATTTTAAGGAATACCTCACTGGGTTTAAGAAAATATAAAACCATCTAGGGAAACCCCAACTTCAATCGAACATTGGATGTCATATGAGATATTCTAGAGGCAGTTGAGTGGTGTGATTTGAGGTTTGATTCACTGAGGAGGAGCGCCAGTAATGGGTGGCTTCCATGAAAAGCTTTTGATATCATGATGGGCTCCCAAATGGTTGGGATTTTTTAATTAGATTGTGACACTTTTATCAGTTCTTATTACTTAAGTGCTGATAAAAGGACTCTTTATTATCACTTTTTTAGCACTGATAAAGGTAGGTCTTTATCAGTGATAAAAAAGTGCTGAAAAAATCAATCTTTATCAGTGCTAAAATTATATCATAGATAAATGTTAATTTTTTCAGCACTCTTTTTATCACTAATAAATCCTCATCTTTATCAACACGAAAAAAGTGTTGATAAAGATGCTTATATCTACACTTATTACTTAAGTGCTGATAAAGGATTTATAATTATAATTATAAATAAAATAATTAAATATTTATATATACATAATAAATATATATAAATATAAATATAATAAATATATTCCTTTTTAAATATATTTATTATAATTTTATAATTATTTATTTACAATTATAGAGATATTTTTTAAAAATAATATTTATATCCTTATATATATATATTTATATAATTAGACATAAATATATATTTAATAAATATATATATTTAGTAAATTTATTCATTATTTAAGTAAATTTATTATAAATTTAATAATTTTTTAAATATATATAATTATTTATTTATAATTATATAAATACTTTTAAAAAATATTATTTATTTATAATTATAAATATATAATTGTATAAATATAGTAAATGTACATTTATAAATATTTTTATTTATAAATATTTTTTTACAAATATATTTTTAACATTATTAATGATTATCTAAATTTAAGTGTAAGAATATATGTTAAAATGAGTGAAATTGAATAAATTAAGAATAAGTACACTTTAACAATATTGAAAAAATGGATATGTTTTATTTGTGTGCATTGTATATAAAAATAAATTAATTACATATATGTTAAATCAATATAATACAGATTTCATCTATATATGTTAAATTGAAAAATCAAACAACATTTAATTATATGTCAAGTACTATGAAATTAGTTAATATTTTAAATTCATATTAATTTTTAATTATAAACCACTCTTCAATTAATATATGACTATTTAATGTAAAGAGCGTAAATATTTTGTAATATATAAATCATATTTATATAAGTTAATATATATCTATATATTTAATATATACAAATTAATAACATTAATTATTATAATTATCTAATTAATAAAATGTTTAATATTTAATAATGTATTATAAATTTATTCTTTTTGATCAACAATTATTTAATTAATAAAATTTGTAATATTTTTTTAAAAAACTCATTTTTTTATTTTTTATTTTTTTTATTTCATTATTTCATTTTATTTATTCAGGCCTTTATCAGCACTAAAAAATTGTTGATGAAAGAAATATTTATCAGTGATAAAAATAAAGGGCTTATAAAGGGTAACCTTTATCAGTGCTAAAAATAAAGCACTGAAAAAGGATACCCTTTATCAGTGTTAAAAATAAATTTCTAATAAAGGTTCCCTTTATTGGTGGTAAAAAAATACTGATAAAAGGTTAAATTTATCAGTACTTTCCTTAACGCTGATAAATATTTCATTTATCAGCATTTTTTTCTAGTGCTAATAAACACCAACACTGTTAAACATGGGTTTTTTAGTAGTGAAAAATTATAGGTACACCACCACCTTAGTTAAACTTTAGTGACTTGATGGGACTAGTGGTTGGCATCCCCAAATATTTGGAACTCTTTGTAATTAATCTATTTTATATGAAAATAGATAGATTTTTATGATGTGATTTTTTAAGGCGTGGATCAATTCTACCCTTGAAGGTAAATAAATCCCCTCTAGTTGAAGAGGGTTTATTGAAGGAGGTATGGAAGCTTCATCATGATAAACATACATAATGGGTAGGTTTACAATGATAAATTCATCATTAATCAACTCAAAATCCTCTATTTTAGACTTAAGATAAGAAATTTAATCTTATAATATAATGAATTCACCATTTTTGGGAGGTGGGTGAGTTGTGAATATTGCCACATCAATTTCTTATTTGGTAATATCATGGTTTGCAACAAATATTGGGCCATCAATGATAACATTTACTGATTTGAAACTATTAGTAGAAATCACAACTTTCTTTTTAGGAGGAATGTATATGATCTATGCATATTCTTATCCAAAGAATGATATTGGAAATAATAATGTCCTAAAAATGACCCCAATCTTGTGGTTTAAATTTTCACGTGGAATGTTATAGTCACTGAGGCTAGCTATGATGAATTTTTAAGATTTTTTCTATTACTGATTTTGAATTGGTCTCGGGATATTATTGTGTTGTGAAAATAGACCTTAGCAGTGCTTGAAATGGTAGGTATGTGTACATTCTTTGAATTTTCAGTGGTTGGATACCCCCAACAGTCTCTATTTTTTGATTCTTTAGTCTAAATGGTAGGGACATGAATAAATTCTTCCACATATTCTTATATAATTATGAGCATGTTTCAGTAATGATGGCCCCAGTGAATGGAAACGGCCCTAAGTAATCTTGTATGTGGTTTCTTGGATGTGTTGGACTTCCTCCTTCACATGTCTAATATAAGGAAGGTATGTGTTTCTATGATTTGGGTATAGGAACTCAAAGTTGATGTATAAGGAAACATGGGTCACCTTATGTATTTCCTATTGTTGGTAGGGTGGCCTAAGTATCTTCATCTAATGGATGATTTTAAAACTAGCCTCCAAATTTAGGGTGGAGCCTTTGAGATAGAACTCCCATTCCAGGGAATTCACCACCTGATGTTTGATGCATTATGTGAGTGATATATGAATGACATACCTTAGAGATGAGGGTATTGTAGTAACAAAAATATTATAGGATTTATGTTTTATTGGCTGAAGGAACATGAAAACTTAATTTTTGTGTATTTTTCCATGGACTGTCTAGAGTATTCGATCTCCTGAAGAATGTTTTCCATTGGGTTAATTTGTATATTTAGATATAATAATAAAACTATAATTGTAGAATCATTAATATTAATGAATATCAAAAAAATTGATTCCTAATTAAGGATTCTCATCGGGTACACCATTCTATATTTAATGTATAAATTTTCCTTCATTTTTTTATTCATCACAAGCCTGTTTTCTAAACGAATGTAGTTAATAGGACTTTATCAATAATGTTTGGGTTGTGAATTGGTCAAGAGTATGTGAGGTCAGGCTCAACTCACCCTCTAGTGGTAATTATTACCCATAATGGGAATCTCTTAGTTATTTTAGTCATGTTTATTAATCCTTCCTAGTATCACTAGTAATTCCATTGGTTACACTTATTAAATTTATTGACTATAAACAATCATTGGAAATAAAACTTCATATAGGGATTATATTTTCTTATTCTTGATCTAGGTATTTGGAAACTCTATTATTTAAATACATGCAGGTAATAACTTTGTATTTCTCGACCATCTAAGGAGGCACTTGGTTCCAAAAAAATGATGTAGAATTCTTTTTGGAGTTGGGATCATGCCTAATAGAGGGGCTTCCAATATATCCCTATAGATGGAATCTGAACCCACATAGTTTGGTTCCCCTTAATGGGAAACATCATACCTTTTATTTTCATGTGATAGAGACCATCATGGAGCCTTTTAAGGTCATGAAACCATGACCAAATGAAGTTCCTTTTACAACCATTCATCTATGACCAATTGGTTGTTGGGGTTGAGAATTTGATAAGTATCCAATATATCTTGGCTAATGGTAATCAAGTATAATTTAGTTTGAGTTTAAATAGTTTATTTTCATGTAATAAGACCTATAAATGAATTTTAATGTCATGCAGTAATAGTTGGAACTATACGATTTATACTCATGTAGCCAGGAATAATAGGAGAAAGGTTCCTATAAATTTTTTGTGTGAGATTTATGCATGAGTATACCATTTTAGTTAATCATGTTAATTGGTAACTAAATAAGATATTTAATGGTTGTGGATTACACCTAATATAGGGTACATGTATATATTTCTACCAATCTATCTATTTTAAAATTTATAGGGAAGGGATATATGAATGGTTAGGGATTGCACTTAATAGGAGGCCCATGTAGAATGTATGTGCTATGTAAGGGGTGAATATAGGATATTTAGTGTCGATTATGCTTGGGTTTCCAATATGGATCATCTTTTCTATTGATAAATAGATATTAGAAGATAATTTTGGGCCTTAAACTATGTAAGATTCCCTAGTGGGATACATATGTTATAAAATGGTCGAAAAAAGAAGACTCTATAAGGCTTATACATGGGCTATAGTTTCTTGTTCATACTATTTGTTGGTAACAAAATAATATAGGTTATAGTTGAGGATTAAACCTAATTGGATGCCAATATATGGATTTCAACCCTTTTATATTTTGGTAACTAGATAATTAATTTGGAATAGAATGGTTGGGACTTAAACCAAGTAGGATACCCTGGTGTAGAATGCATGTTCCATAAATGGGGTGTCAGTAGGATATTTAGTGAGGCTTACATAGGTGCAATTATTTTGACCCATCATTTCTAGAGGAAAAAATTATTATAATATGATATTGTGGATTATACCTAGTAGGAGGCCTTAGTAGGATACCTATTCTATAATAATAACAATAATATGATACTAGGAATGGATTATGCATGTGTTAACCTTATTAGTTCATATTGTTTTTTAGTAACTAAACTGGAGAGGGTATGGTTGGGTATTTCTATTACTAAGGGTCCATGTGTGGATGTCTACACCTTTATCTATTGGTAACTATATGAGGATGGAATACTAGAGAGGTTATATTTTACAGCTAGTATGAGGCTCATGTATGGAATCCATGTGTTGTAAAAGGGGTGAAAATGGAGATTTAATGGGGATTATACATGGTCTTACCATATATTACATCCTATCTGTTGGTAAATTCGTATTATAAGATATGATTGGGGCATACACCTAATATGAGGCCATGGTGGGACTCCCATTCTGTAAAATGGGTAACAATAAGAGAATAATTGGGGATTATTCAGGGGTCGTACTTTCTAGTTCATGCTATTAATTAGTAATTATGTAATATGGGATATTTTTTGGGGTTACACATAATTAGAGGACCATGGCGGATTTTATTTGGTAAGTGAGACCGGTGAAGTTATTATGGGGTTACATGATGAGTATCACAACTTAAAAAAAATTGGAAAAAAATAAGAGTATCTTGACTCAAGAGATTCTAGGAAACAAAGAGGAGTATCTTGACTAGATTCATTTTGGGAAACCAAGATGAGTATCTTGACTTAAAGATTTTTGTGAAACCAAAAAGATTATATTGACTTGTAGAATTTTGGGAAACTAATATGAGTATATCGACTCAAAGAATATGTGAAAACCAAGAGAATCATGTTGACTCATGCCGTGTAAGATAGGGTAAGGAGCCTGGGTAGGGGACCAGGTTAAATAAAAGCCTGGATAAAGGGACATGGGTGAATTAGAGCCTAGGTATAGGGATCTGGGTGAATTAGTGATCAGGTATAGGGACCTGGGTGAATTAGATCTCTAGTATCAATACTTGGGTGGATTGGAGCCTAAGTATAAGGACTAAGAAAAATTGGATCCCTAGTATAGAGAATTGGGTAAATTATTGCCCATTCACAGTGACCTAAGTGAACTGGATCCCAAAATTGGGATATTTTTTAATTGGATCCCAGGTATAGGGGCCTTGATGAATTGGATACAATGTATATAGACTTGGGTGAATTTGATCCTAGGTATAAAAACCTAGTTAAATTGGATACCAAGTATAGAGACCAAGAAGAATTGGATCCTAGGTATAGAGACATCATAGAATTAGAATTTAAGTTTAGGGACCTAGGTGAATTAAAGCCTAGGTATAGAGACCATAGAGAATTTGATTCTAGTAATAGATACATAGGTAAAGTGGTGTCCAATTATGGATACCAATGCAAATTGGAGACCTGGTTATGTGATTTGGGAGAAGTGGTGTCATAATTATGATACTAGGGAAAGTGCTTCAAATATATGAAGACCTGGGTTAATGGTCACCTAATTATTGAGTCAGGTTGATGGGTCTCCTAATTATTGAGGCTTGGTAAAAGGGCCACCCATGTTTTTAGGCTTAGGTAAATCTTCACCAAAGTATTGAGGCTTAGGTTAGGGGTCTCCCATGTATTTGAGCCTAGGAAAAGGGTCACCCTAGTGTATGGGAATGTTATAAAACTTTTCCAAGTGTAGAAGCTAAGAAACAAGATCTTGATAGTGTTTGGGTCATATAAAATGAATTCCTTAATGAACATACCTCAGTAAATATTATCCCTAATGGGGGTACCTGGGTGAAGTCTAGATAAGGTATGATCCCTAAGGGAATCTCTCTTAGGTAGGATACCTAGGAGAATTAATGATTAAGAATTAAACATGGGTATAACCCTGCTTGTGTAGGAGACTTGGGAGATGTCATGATCAGCTAAGAGACCTAGTAAAAGTTTCAATCTTGTATGATACTAGGGGGAAGTCACACTCATGTAAGAATATTTGAGGATTACTATAGTGTGTGTCTTCCTAATATTTGATCCACAAGATGAATAGGGTGTATGGTTCCCTAGTAAGGTGGTTATGGAATTAATACGGTGAAAAGTGATCATACCATAATCATCTTCTAGTATTCTACCTCATCATTTAAAGTAAGGACCCATGGGGGTCTATTTATCAACCTACTGGGACTAGGTCATGGAACTTCATGTTGCAAACCTTAGGTATGGACACGGGTCAATGACATTTGGGGCCATGACCCTTGGTGCATAGACCTCAACACATGGGACCAAGTGAATGATGCATGGGCATGTGAACCTAGGTGCACATATCTAAGTGTGAAAGTATTGGATATGCAAGTGGGGCCTACCAAATAAAAATAATGTAATCTATCTAAATACTTACTATCTTTAAGCCACCATAAATTTTGATTTGGCTACCCATTTAGGCTCCACGACTAGTCAAATTGAATCCTATGAAACAAAAAATACCCCAATATATAATTTTATTACAAATAAAGTTTTTTATGCCAAAAATGGACTATATGACTCTAAAAATTGGGTTTTATGGTTTTGAAAAAACTTTTCATAGACAATGGATAAAATTAATGTCCTAATCTCAGTGGGAGGCTCTAATCCCTATATCACATGACTAGGTGACATCTTTTATGAATCTATATCCTTCATTGTGTGATCAATCATATGAAACATGGATATCTCATTTCAATATTATTTTTTATTTAATATATTTTTTTACATGCACTTGACTTGTGTTATCTATGTGAGGACTATATCATGGATTCCTCAATAATATATATGGCACACATTTTTCTATTTCAATAAGAATCCTCTGAAATCTGATGTTTTTTTCATTAAACTTCTCAATCCAACCCTTGAATTATTCCAATTCCATTTTTTTGAAAAATAGAACTCCCACTTAAATAAAGAATCATAAATACAAGAATGTTACTAAAAAAATTACATTTCTATGATAATTTTGGAACCACAATCATTGATTCTAGTTATTAAACTAGAAACCACCATAGTTCTAAAAACCCCTTTTAATACTTACTCATTGAACATGGACATGAACTTAAAAAAAAATAGAAACATTTAATATCAGTGTTCTATAACTGAGAAGGTAATACACCCCCATCCACTGTATGAAAATGAATCACACCCAATATCTCACAACTCTTAGAAAAATTAAAGAATAGAAACACACATAATGAATGAAAAGGTAATAATTACATGGATCAAACTTAATCCTACCCTATAGGATAATATTTTTACCTTATTTACTTTACAAAATAATAAGGTTTCAATTAAATCACACTTTAAAAGTAACCCCACCCCAAAAATTTATAGTGTGTTTTATCCAATGGAATTGGTGCCACTACCTTCCAATCCTCACAATGAGCCCATCAATGATCATGGAGACCTTCAGTTTCCCATTTGATTACACTGGATCAAATGTTATCCTCTAGTAAATATTGTTTGATCTACCATTGTATATCATTATCAAAAAATAGTCACATTTCAATTGGTTCTTGTAATATTCTCTTTTGGACAATGAATTCCTCTACTAGTCTTCCTCTTCCATGATCCCCCTCAAAATCAAAATCCCAATTTCTATATTGCCTCATTTCAAGAACAATGAAATGGATCATGAAAGGATTTTGAATACATTCCTTATAGAACCTCCAATTATACCACATAGTGTATTATAAAATATTTTTTAGTTTATTTTGGGTTCATTTTTTATATTTGGATTTTCTTAATACCAGAAGTTGGAGACATACCTAGCATGAGAACATTCAAAATTTGATACCTTTATTTTGAAATTCACGATGATTAGCTAATCACAAGGTTGTTGGTCTTGTTATTGTTCATGTTTTTTTTAGATCTTGACCAATATGGGGTTTGACCTCTCATATAAATAGTATGATATATGGGTCCTCAATTTTGATATAATAAAGGAATTCATAGTTGTAACTGAATTTGAAATGTTATGTGTTTCTCTATTGGATGAGTTCCATGTGTTGTGGTAATCTATTAGGGTGAATGACATGTCATGTATTCATCAAACTACTTAGTATATAATCAAATAATCAAGTACATATACATAACTATATATAATTGAAATATTCTATGTCTCATGATTACCTGGTGTCATAGAAAGGGATATCATATGAAAATTTATAATTGCATATAATAAAACTTGTGTACACAGCTATACGTGTCCATGTATTTAATGGAGACCATTAAAAAACCATTTTATATATTGAGTAGAAATAATTATTTATAGAGTCCACTCTTTGATTACAAGGATATATTAGGAAACTCATATTTTTTTCAATTGTACAAAGAGATGTGGGTCTATTCTTTTTTATTTAATGAATTGATATTAAGTTTTAAAAACTTATAGAGATGCAATAAAAGTGTTTTAGTGTTCATCCAAATAGATTTTTGGATAGATAATCATAAGGAATTTAATATCATATGATACACACTTAAACTGATGATAACATTCAAAAATTGTTTTTTTGGATATCCTATAGGATTTTGGGTTTGGTTTCATGATTTATTATATATGATATAATATAATGTAAAATGTAACTAATTATATGAGGATTTAGAGAAAGTGAGAGGTTGATAGAGATATTCCTTAAACCCTTTTACATATGATGTGTGCATGATTGTATCATATGGTATGATAAGGTAATATCATAAGGGAATATATAAGATATAATGCTACTACCTCAACCACTAAAAGTTTATAACATTGTATATAATAAGAAATTTTTTTATAGTAAATCATCATTTAAAAATCACATAAACACCTAATAGTTGATTAGGGAATTAGAACATTAGGTGTTATCATTTTAATATTCCACATTGGTAATCATCATTTTTTTATTCTTATGATGAAATGATGGAGAATTTAATTGGTTGTATGGATATAATTGGTTTGTAACCATATTCATTATTCTTAAATTTTAAAATGTATGAGTAAATGAATTTAAACTATGAATTTTTTGTAACTCCCCGACCCTAGTTACCCAGAGTCGGTGCATTATTACATAACATTGGCATGATCACAACAACGATCAAATCTCAAAAGACCGATTGGTTTAGTAGTCTTGGAAACACTAGATATATTCATAAAGTTTTACATTACAACATGAAGTTAAAAACTACTACAACAACATATTGTCTCCATAATCCACACTATTATCCCCTCATAATATCAATGCAGGTCATTCATAATTTACTTATTCACTTCCTGGGAAAAATAAAACATAGAAAAGGGGTGAGCTCAAATGCCCAGTAAGGATAACAATATAGCAGAAACTTTCATAAATAAGAATAAACATTTAAGGAAATGTATAACTAAAACAAAAGCCTTTTAAACTTGAACTTTAACATAGTATGGAAAAAATAAAATTAAATAATGTCATTTACTTATTCACATGGATATTCTACTAATCGAATAATCACATGCAATATCAATAACCACTTTCATAATGATGGAATGCATAATGCCAGACAATCATAACCACATAGCCAAGGCCTTGTGCCAAGACTACAAATAAGATTTTGCCAAGGCCTTGTTCCAAGACACTAGTTTGTCTCATGAGACCTACCGATGCATCGAGGAGATATATCGGGCTCCACCCGTCACATATTAAGTCCAATGCATTCCCATATGAAAAGGTTTAAACATAACATAAACATTCGTATTAAAACTAGCATACGAAATGTCAATACTTTCACCATAAACTATGAATGGTATAAAAATAGCACATCCACAGTCAAACATATCACAAAACCTTAAATACAATATAGAAGTTTTGTATCATAATAAATCAACCTTAAATAAGTGTAAAATCCATCATAGGATGTTGAAATAGATGAAATCAAATCTATTTTTAGAGAAATATCTCTTTCAATTTTTGAAATCATTTAAGAGTCATATATTTATAAAATAAAACATTTTCTTAGAAAATATTCTTATAAGCTTGTAAGGGAAGCTTTGACGATTTTAAAATGGCAGAAAATAGTTTCACCCTCCGTATAAGTTAAAAAAACATTCTTACCTTAATTTTGTCGAAAAGGTTAAAAAGCACCTTGTTTGGAAAACGATGGAAAGATTCCTTTATAAAACTCTTATAAAAAGTCAAACAAGGGTATAAATGACTTTAACCCATATTCTTTTAAATAGTAAAAATATTTTGAAATACATTTTTAAGAAACATAGATGTGGATGATAAAGATGTCCCAGTAGATTATTGCGTATAAACAACCTCGGATACTGAAGAGATTGTGAAGTAAACCCTTACCTTGTACTTTTCCTTGGTTGGGGTAGGTTAAACTCCTGTATAATGGTGAAATAATTGTTATTAAATTATTCAATAATCATATACATTAATATGATATCATATATGATCTTTTAACATTGTTTTGTTAATAATATCTAAGAATTATCGTCGTTTCGGTTGTTAACGTACTCATTTTCTTTTATATGTTTTGTTATGTAAGCCATGTTTGTAATGGATAGGTTGTATCTCATTCATATCCAGAATGATATCAAGTCCTTATATACTATTATTAATCATCAAATGAGAATTATACTTGAATGGATACGATGGAGAATGAATCTCATCGTGTTCGTGGAGACGGTAGTCCGTACGTACGCACGAGCGATAATATCATTCTTTTGATATTAAAATAATATATAATTGGATGGTATATCATATATACAGAATCCTTATCATGTTATATTTATTATTTTCATGAGTTTCACATCATTATTATACCCATCCAAATAATAATTTTTTGAATAACAATTACACCATGACGTGGAGACGGTAAGCTGTACGTACGCACATATAGTGACATGTTATTCAAAGGATGGATAGAATAGTGAATATGGTTATACCATATTTATAATAACATAAAAGTATATATATGATACTAGAGTTATTATTTTAGAATGGTAATAACAAAGGAAGAAGAAGTGGAAGAAGAAAGGGACTTGGAAAAGGGTGGTGAAATCATTACCTCTTCTTCGGGTTCTTCCTTTTGATTTGATCAAAAGGGCTCCTTAGGTTGGCTTTCTGATCAAACTAATGCCTCTAGTTTGTAGTGAGGGAAGTTTTGAGAGTATTTGGGCAGGGTTTGGCCGAACCAAAAGGCTATTCAGGTGTGACGAAATGAGAAGGAGGAGTGCCCTTTTATAAGAGGGGTGAGGGGCACCTTTGGAAAAGCTAGAAATATTAATTTATAATAAATTCATATTCAGTTTATAATTGCTCCAAAGTTTATTATTTAACTTTTAAGGTGGGTATGGGTCGAAAACAACTCAACCAATAGAATTTAGACAGGTTTGGGAACTTATATTAACCTTATCTTTAAGTATTAACTCTAAGATAATTAGTTTCACTTTTACAATGTCTCTTTGTATGTTTATATTATATGGTTAATAAACTTACCATATGCATCCAAGAGATCCCCAAGTGGTCCATTAATGATGAACCTATCATGAGATAAGTCTCTTGACCGAACCTTAGATTTTTATGAATTTAATATCAATTAATAATATAATATTTGTTTTAAAAAATCTTTTATGTTAATTTTGACACTATTCAATAGTTGATTTTTGTGAAACTCATAAAAGAATGATTACTTCGAAAAAAGTTAATTAAATCAATTTTAATATGTCATATTATCCTAAAAAATTAGTTTAATTCATTAAAAGTCTCAAATTATATATATTTGGGTATTTATAATATGAATTATTTTAATTTGTCACTATTATGATAATTACTGCATCATCATTGTGTCATAAATAAATTAAATTATTTAAAGTCTAAAAATTATAAATAAAATATCATTATTTAGGAAATCTTTTTATATTTATAATGAATATTTATAGTCTAAAATCCAACATATATAACCCTATGTAAAAAATTGGTTTTCTAAAAGATATATGCTTATGTCATTTTTGTACTTATTTTAACTTAATTAAAATAAAGTGTCCCTATCACCTACAAGTGGATCCATGGGGTCCCAAAATCGACCCAAAGATGCCTATGGTCGAAAATGTATCAACCAATAAGGTTGGGACACGTTTTAGGGTAATTTAGTATTATTATAATATTATTTTTTAACCCTTATTTACCGGATTTACCCTTAACCATGGTAAATAAAATATTTACCGAAGTAATTATTCAAAATGTCTAAAATAAAAGTTACCTATTTACACAATTTGAACATCCTGATTCCAAATATGGAATCCAATTTTCCAAATTCAAAACACAGAAGTGGCAGAAAATAATTTAAAATTAATTCCTGTTAAAACAAAAAGCGTGTTTTTAAGAGATAATAACTATCAAAAGATTGACACTTGTTTATGTCCGGTTTAATTTTAAAATTATCTCCAATGACCAACATTGTATTAAATGGTAAAAATATATTCTAAATATACTTTAAAACCACTCAAATTCATTATTTATCACTTTTAATTATTTTGATTAAAAAAGTTGTTTTTAATTAAAATTTAGTAATTTTCACTATTCATCAAAATATTAAAGTTATCTGAAAAGTGCCAAAATTTCACCTTAGGCTAAATTCGATATTCCAAATCCAAAAATGAAGTCCATTTTGAGAGATAAAATTTCAAAAATTAGGTATTACTATTAATAATGGCTAGTTGATCGGTTGTGGTGTGTGTTAAAACTCGAAGTTGTGTACAACACACGCTACTGTATTATTCAAAGGAAAGCATACCGTGGAAGCTTGGGATGTTTCATTTTAAATTTTTGATGTCCTCATTTAGTCAAAAAGTTTAAAATATTGTATTTAAAAAGGGTTCACTATTAAAAGTTGATAAAAGTGCAATACTGAAAATGAATGTGTTCTTGCATTATGTCTAAGAAACTCATAATATGGATTCTAAAATTATAAGGATATATTAGTTTAAAATTTAGTTAATACTATTCATAACATCTTTTGAATGGCTTGTTTGGTAAGTCATGGTGTGATTGAACTCGGTGTTGCGTGTAGTGCAAGTTATTGAATTATTTTGAAGAAATAACACACTATGAAATCTTGGGGTGTTACATTCTCCCCTCCTTCAATAAATTGCGTCCTTCCAATTTGAAATTGTTCTTCGAAAATAAAAGGCTGAAAATAGAAAATATATTTGTGGGAAAACCCACATCGGAAATTGGGTTACTAAAATTTAGTCTTAATATGAGGAAAAGAGAAATGAAAGGGTCACCACCAAATTATGATCTCGATTACACTACTGTAAATAAGACCATTAGCGGCCGCCATTGGCGGTCGCTAAAGGGCTTTAGCGGCCGCGCAGCGACCGCCATTGGCAGTCGCTGTTGCCTCGTCGCTAGAGGCCTTTAGCGACCGCCAATGGCGGTCGCTATAGAAGGCCGGAAGATCGGCCTTCAGCGACCGCTTGGCGGTCGCTGAAGGCCCTCTGCCGGGCACCCTATAGCGACCGCCTATGGCGGTCGCTATTCTAAAAAAAAATTTAAATTTTTTTTATTGAATTGAATATAAATATATATATATATATATAAATATTCATATATATACTATTAAATACAATATTTTAAATATATATATATATATATAATATTTTAAATGTTTTAATATATATTTAATATATATATATATAATATATTTTAAATGTTTTAATATATATTTAATATATATATATAATATCAAATCATTGTGCTATAATAATTTAAAAACTTCGATTCAAGAAATAATCTCATTTCAGGTCGTTCGGAGCACGTTTGCTCCGAATGGGACCGCCGCACGCCGTTTTGGTGTTTTATGGCGCCGGAAACGCGTTTCCGGCCGCCGCGGTCACACGGCACCTCCAAATGAGGTGCCGTCTGGCCGACCATTTCACAATTCACGCCCTGGATGTTGTCGTACGGTTTCGTGGCATTCGGAGGTCGTTCGGGTGGTTTTGACCCCCCAACGCGTCATTTCAGCGCGCGCCGCGCTGCTGAAAACGACACAATCGGACGTGCCGCGCGCACCGCACGTTTGATGGACGTGCGGCCTCCTCCTGCATCTCAGTAATAATATTGCTATCGTTCCCGTGCGGTTTCAGGTCGTTCGGAGCACGTTTGCTCCGAATGGGACCGCCGCACGCCGTTTTGTGTTTTATGGCGCCGGAAACGCGTTTCTGGCCGCCGCGGTCACACGGCACCTCCGAATGAGGTGCCGTCTGGCCGACCATTTCACAATTCACGCCCCGGATGTTGTCGTACGGTTTCGTGGCATTTCGGGTGGTTTTGACCCCCCAACGCGCCATTTCAGCGCGCGCCGCGCTGCTGAAAACGACACAATCGGACGTGCCGCGCGCACCGCACGTCTGATGGACATGCGGCCTCCTCCTGCATCTCAGGAATAATATTTTTATCGTTCCCGTGCAGTTTCAGGTCGTTCGGAGCACGTTTGCTCCGAATTGGACCGCCGCACGCCGTTTTGGTGTTTAATGGCGCCGGAAACGCGTTTCCGGCCGCCGCGGTCACACGGCACCTCCAAATGAGGTGCCGTCTGGCCGAACATTTCACAATTCACGCCCCGGATGTTGTCGTATGGTTTCGTGGAATTCGGAGGTCGTTCGGGTGGTTTTGAACCCCCAACGCGTCATTTCAGCGTGCGCCGCGCTGCTGAAAAAGACACAATCGGACGTGTCATGCGCACCGCACGTCCGATGGACGTGCGGTCTCCTCCTGCCTCTCAGAAATAATATTTCTATCGTTCCCGTGCGGTTTCAGGTCGTTCGGAGCACGTTTGCTCCAAATTGGACCGCCGCACGCCGTTTTGGTGTTTAATGGCGCCGGAAACGCGTTTCCGGCCGCCGCGGTCACACGGCACCTCCGAATGAGGTGCCGTCTGGCCTACCATTTCACAATTCACGCCCCGGATGTTGTCTTACGGTTTCGTGGCATTCGGAGGTCGTTCGGGTGGTTTTGACCCCCCAACGCGCCATTTCAGCGCGCGCCGCGCTGCTGAAAACGACACAATCGGACGTGCCACGCGCACCGCACGTTCGATGGACGTGCGGCCTCCTCCTGCATCTCAGGAATAATATTTATATCGTTCCCGTGCGGTTTCAGGTCGTTCGGATCACGTTTGCTCCGAATGGGACCGACGCACGCCGTTTTGGTGTTTTATGGCACCAGAAACGCGTTTCCGGCCGCCGCGGTCAAACGGCACCTCCAAATGAGGTGCCGTCTGGCCTACCATTTCACAATTCACGCCCCGGATGTTGTCGTACGGTTTCGTGGCATTCGGAGGTCGTTCGGGTGGTTTTGACCCCCCAACGCGCCATTTCAGCGCGCGCCGCGCTGCTGAAAACGACACAATCGGACGTGCCACGCGCACCGCACATCCGATGGACGTGCGGCCTCCTCCTGCATCTCAGGAATAATATTTCTACCGTTCCCGTTCGGTTTTAGGTCGTTCGGAGCACGTTTGCTCCGAATGGGACCGCCGCACGCCGTTTTGGTGTTTTATGGCGCCGGAAACGCGTTTCCGGCCGCCGCGGTCAAACGGAACCTCTGAATGAGGTGCCGTCTGGCCTAACATTTCAAAATTCACGCCCCGGATGTTTTCGTACGGTTTCGAGGCATTCGGAGGTCGTTCGGGTGGTTTTGACCCCCCAACGCGCCATTTCAGCACGCGTCGCGCTGCTGAAAACGACACAATCGGACGTGTCGCACGCACCGCACGTCCGATGGACGTGCGGCCTCCTCCTGCATCTCGGGAATAATATTTCTATCGTTGTCGTGTGGTTTCAGGTCGTTCGGAGCACGTTTGCTCCGAATTGGACCGCCGCACGCCGTTTTGGTGTTTTATGGCGCCAGAAACGCGTTTCCGGCCGCCGCGGTCACACGGCACCTCAGAATGAGGTACCGTCTGGCCGACCATTTCACAATTCACGCCCCGGATGTTGTCGTACGGTTTCGTGGCATTCGGAGGTCTTTCGGGTGGTTTTGACCCCCCAACGCGCCATTTTAGCGCGCACCGCGCTGCTGAAAACGACACAATCGGATGTACCGCGCGCACCGCACGTCCGATGGACGTGCGGCCTCCTCCTGCATCTCAGAAATAATATTTCTATCGTTCCCGTGCGGTTTCAGGTCGTTCGGAGCACGTTTGCTCCGAATTGGACCGCCGCACGCCGTTTTGGTCTTTAATGGCGCCGGAAACGCGTTTCCGGCCGCCGCGGTCACACGGCACCTCCGAATGAGGTGCCGTCTAGCCGACCATTTCACAATTCACGCCCCGGATGTTGTCGTACGGTTTCGTGGCATTCGGAGGTCGTTCGGGTGGTTTTGACCCCCCAACGCGTCATTTCAGCGCGCGCCGCGCTGCTGAAAAGGACACAATCGGACGTGCCGCGCGCACCGCACGTCCGATGGATGTGCGGCCTCCTCCTGCATCTCAGGAATATTATTTCTATCGTTCCTGTGCGGTTTCAGGTCGTTCGGAGCACGTTTGTTCCGAATTGGACCGCCGTACGCCGTTTTGGTATTTTAGGGTGCCGGAAACACGTTTCTGGCCGCCGCGGTCACACGGCACCACCGAATGAGGTGCCGTCTGGCCGACCATTTCACAATTCACGCCCCGGATGTTGTCGTACGGTTTCGTGGCATTCGGAGGTCGTTCGGGTGGTTTTGACCCCCCAACGCGCCATTTCAGCGCGCGCCGCGCTGCTGAAAACGACACAATCGGACGTGCCGCGCGCACCGCACGTCCGATGGACGTGCGGCCTCCTCCTGCATCTCAGGAATAATATTTCTATCGTTCCCGTGCGGTTTCAGGTCGTTCGGAGCACGTTTGCTCCGAATTGGACCGTCGCACGCCGTTTTGGTGTTTAATGGCACCGGAAACGCGTTTCTGGCCGCCGCGGTCACACGGCACCTCCGAATGAGGTGCCGTCTGGCCGACCATTTCACAATTCACGCCCCGGATGTTGTCGTACGGTTTTGTGGAATTCGGAGGTCGTTCGGGTGGTTTTGACCCCCCAACGCGCCCTTTCAGCGCGCGTCGCGCTGCTGAAAACGACACAATCGGACGTGCCGCGCGCACCGCACGTCCGATGGATGTGCGGCCTCCTCCTGCATCTCAGAAATAATATTTCTATCGTTCCCGTGCGGTTTCAGGTCGTTCGGAGCACGTTCCCTCCGAATGGGACCGCCGCACGCCGTTTTGGTGTTTTGTGACGCCGGAAACGCGTTTTTCCGCCACCGCGGTCAAACGGCACCTCCGAATGAGGTGCCGTCTGGCCGACCATTTCACAATTCATGCCCTGGATGTTGTCGTACGGTTTCGTGGCATTCGGAGGTCGTTCGGGTGGTTTTGACCCCCCAACGCGCCATTTCAGCGCGCGCCGCGCTGCTGAAAACGACACAATCGGACGTGTCGCGAGCACCGCACGTCCGATGGACGTGCGGCCTCCTCCTTCATCTCAGCAATAATATTTCTATCGGTCCCGTGCGGTTTCAGGTCGTTCGGAGCACGTTTTCTCCGAATGGGACCGCCGCACGCTGTTTTGGTGTTTTAGGGCGCCGGAAACGCGTTTCCGGCCGCCGCGGTCACACGGCACCTCCGAATGAGGTGCCGTCTGGCCGACCATTTCACAATTCACGCCCCGGATGTTGTCGTACGGTTTCGTGGCATTCTGAGGTCGTTCGGGTAGTTTTGACCCCCATACGCGCCATTTCAGCGCGCGCCGCGCTGTTGAAAACGACACAATCAGACGTGTCGCACGCACCGCACGTCCGATGGACGTGCGGCCTCCTCCTGCATCTCAGGAATAATATTTCTATCGTTCCCGTGCGGTTTCAGGTGGTTCGGAGCACGTTTGCTCCGAATTGAACCGCCGCACGCCGTTTTGGTGTTTAATGGCGCCGGAAACGCGTTTCCGGCCGCCGCGGTCACACGACACCTCCGAATGAGGTGCCGTCTGGCCGACCATTTCAAAATTCACTCCCCGGATGTTTTCGTACGGTTTCGTGGCATTCGGAGGTCGTTCGGGTGGTTTTGACCCCCCAACGCGCCATTTCAGCGCGCGCCGCGCTGCTGAAAACGACACAATCGGACGTGCCGCGCGCACCGCACGTCCGATGGACGTGAGGCCTCCTCCTGCATCTCAGGAATAATATTTCTATCGTTCACGTGCGGTTTCAGGTCGTTCTGAGCACGTTTACTCCGAATTGGACCGCCGCACGCCGTTTTGGTGTTTAATGGCGCCGGAAACGCGTTTCCGGCCGCCGCGGTCACACGGCACCTCCGAATGAGGTGCCGTCTGGCCGACCATTTCACAATTCACTCCCCGGATGTTGTCGTACGATTTCGTGGCATTCGGAGGTCGTTCGGGTGGTTTTGACCCACCAACGCGTCATTTCAGCGCACGCCGCGCTGTTGAAAACGACACAATCGGACGTGCCGCGCGCACCGCACGTCCGATGGACGTGCGGCCTCCTCCTGCATCTCAGGAATAATATTTTTATCGTTCCTGTGCGGTTTCAGGTCGTTCGGAGCATGTTTTCTCCGAATTGGACCGCCGCACGCCGTTTTGGTGTTTAATGGCGCCGGAAACGCGTTTCCGGCCGCCGCGGTCACACGGTACCTCCGAATGAGGTTCCGTCTGGCCGACCATTTCACAATTCACACCTCGGATGTTGTCGTACGGTTTCGTGGCATTCGGAGGTCGTTCGGGTGGTTTTGACCCCCCAACGCGCCATTTTAGTGCGCGCCGCGCTGCTAAAAAGGACACAATCGGACGTGTCGCGCGCACCGCACGTCCGATGGATGTGCGGCCTCCTCCTGCATCTCAGGAATAATATTTCTATCGTTCCCGTGCGTTTTCAGGTCGTTCAGATCACGTTTGCTCTGAATTGGACCGCCGCACGCCGTTTTGGTGTTTAATGGCGCCGGAAACGCGTTTCCGGCCGCCGCGGTCACACGGCACCTCCGAATGAGGTGCCGTCTGGCCGACCATTTCACAATTCAGGCCCCGGATGTTTTCGTACAGTTTTGTGGCATTCGAAGGTCGTTCGGGTGGTTTTGACCCCCCAAAGCGCCATTTCAGCGCGCGTCGCGCTGCTGAAAACGACACAATCGGACGTGCCGCGCGCACCGCACGTCCGATGGACGTGCGGCCTCCTTATGCATCTCAGGAATAATATTTCTATCGTTCCCGTGCGGTTTCAGGCCGTTCGGAGCACGTTTGCTCCGAATTTGGACCGCCGCACGCCGTTTTGGTGTTTAATGGCGCCGGAAACGCGTTTCCGGCCGCCGCGGTCACACGGCACCTCCGAATGAGGTGCCGTCTGGCCGTCCATTTCAAAATTCATGCCCCGGATGTTGTCGTACGGTTTCGTGGCATTCAAAGGTCATTCGGGTGGTTTGGACCCCCCAACGCGCCATTTCAGCACGCGCCGCGCTGCTGAAAACGACACAATCGGACGTGCCGCGCGCACCGCACGTCCGATGGAGGTGCGGCCTCCTCCTACATCTCAGGAATAATATTTCTATCGTTCCCGTGCAGTTTCAGGTCGTTCGGAGCACGTTTTCTCTGAATTGGACCGCCGCACGCCGTTTTGGTGTTTAATGGCGCCGGAAACGCGTTTCCAGCCGCCGCGGTCACACGGCACCTCCGAATGAGGTGCCGTCTAGCTGACCATTTCACAATTTACGCCCGGATGTTGTCGTACGGTTTCGTGGCATTCGGAGGTCGTTCGGGTGGTTTTGACCCCCCAACGCGCCATTTCTGCGCGCGCCGCGCTGCTGAAAACGACACAATCGGACGTGTCGTGCGCACCGCACGTCCGATGGACGTGCGGCCTACTCCTGCATCTCATGAATAATATTTCTATCGTTCCCGTGCGGTTTCAGGTCGTTCGGAGCACGTTTGCTCCGAATTGGACCGCCGCACGCCGTTTTGGTGTTTTAGGGCGCCGGAAACGCGTTTCCGGCCGCCGCGGTCACACGGCACCTCCGAATGAGGTGCCGTCTGGCCGACCATTTCACAATTCATGCCCCGGATGTTTTCGTACGGTTTCGTGGCATTCAAAGGTCGTTTGGGTGGTTTTGACCCCCCAACGCGTCATTTCAGCGCGCGTCGCGCTGCTGAAAACGACACAATCGGACGTGTCGCGCGCACCGCACGTCCGATGGACGTGCGGCCTCCTCCTGCATCTCAGGAATAATATTTCTATCGTTCCCGTGCGGTTTCAGGTGGTTCGGAGCACGTTTGCTCCGAATGGGACCGTTGCACGCCGTTTTGGTGTTTAATGGCGCCGGAAACGCGTTTCCGGCCGCCGCGGTCACACGGCACCTCCGAATGAGGTGCCGTCTGGCCGACCATTTTACAATTCACGCCCCGGATGTTGTCGTACGGTTTCGTGGCATTCGGAGGTCTTTCGGGTGGTTTTGACCCCCCAACGCGCCATTTCAGCGCGCGCCGCGCTGCTGAAAAGGACACAATCGGGGGGCTGTACGGGGGTGCGGGGGGCTGTACGGGGGGTGGCGGGGGGGCTGTACGGGGGTGCGGGGGGGTGTACGGGGGTGTTGGGGGCTGTACAGGGTTGTCGGGGGGCTGTACGGGGGTGGCGGGGGCTGTACGGGGGTGGCGGGGGGCTGTACGGGGGTGGCGGGGGCAGTACGGGGGTGCGGGGGGTTGTACGGGGGGTGCGGGGGGGCTGTACGGGGGTGCAGGGGGCTATACGGGGGTGCGGGGGGGGGGGGGGGGGGCTGTACGGGGGTGCGGGGGGCTGTACGGGGGTGGCGGGGGGCAGTACGGGGGTGCGGGGGGTTGTACGGGGGTGCGGGGGGCTGTACGGGGTTACGGGGGGCTGTATGGGGGTGCGGGGGGGGGGGGGGGGGGCTGTACGGGGGTGCGGGGGGCTGTACGGGGGTGGTGGGGGCCTGTACGGGGGTGGCGGGGGGCTGTACGGGGGGGGGGGGGGGGGCTGTACGGGGGGGGGGGGGGGGGGGGGGGGCTGTACGGGGGTGCGTGGGGCTGTACGGGGGTGGAGGGGGCCTGTACGGGGGTGGCGGGGGGCTGTACGGGGGTGGCGGGGGGCTGTACGGGGGTGGCGGGGGTAGTACGGGGGTGCGGGGGGTTGTACGGGGGTGCGGGGGGGCTGTACGGGGGTGCGGGGGGCTGTACGGGGGTGCGGGGGGGCTGTACGGGAGTGCGGGGGGGGGGGGGGGGGGGGGGGGGGGCTGTACGGGGGTGTGGGGGACTGTACGGGGGTGGCGGGGGGCAGTACGGGGGTGCGGGGGGCAGTACGGGGGTGCGGGGGGGCTGTACGGGGGTGCGGGGGGGGGGGGGGGGGGGGTGGCTGTACGGGGGTGCGGGGGGCTGTACCGGGGGTGCGGGGGGGGGGGGGGGCTGTACGGGGGTGAGGGGGGTTGTACGGGGGTGCGGGGGGCTGTATGGGGGTGCGGGGGTGCGGGGGGCTGTACGGGGGTGCGTGGGGGGGCTGTATGGGGGTGCGGGGGGCTGTACGGGGGTGCGGGGGGCTCTCCGGGGGTGCAAAGGCCATCCCATTGATTACAAAAGTGAAAAATAAAAGTGATAACATCTAATTAATACATATTTCTTTTATCGATACCATACAAAAATTTATAAAAAATATATTAGATAATACATAATCTATAATATCAGATTTATTGATCTGTTGGAATTAGTTCGACTTTTTCAAATGTAGAATCATTCAAGATTATCTGATCAAAAGCTCAATATGTGTATAAAATATTTAAAAGACCACCATGGATGGTAATAATGCATTACTTGAATGAATAAATACAGTACATCAATGTCAACCCTACCAGTAAAAACAAAAAACATATCTCGTGAATATATGGTGCGTCATGCGTTGCCATCACTGCTACCTCCTTCTGGTGGGCCAGGTGCCTGCAACAAATAAACATTATAAATATTTTAATAACAAAAATAATTTAAATTAAATAAATAAATACAGTATATACCTGCGTCGTATGATCCCCTGTACCATCAGCTCGACGCACATATTCCCGCGGTGCTCTAACCTCAGCTGTCAATTGCGCATTTGTCTCCTCGGAAGCGCGCATCCGTGCCTCAAAATCTGACATCTGCTGTGTCATATGAGCAACAGCAGGACCGACAACCGCAGCGCGTGACACTACAGAACGAGGAATCCCTGCTCCATAGGTCAAACTATAGCCATGCCCGTCCCGACCAATAATGCGATGAAAGATCTCATCCCGTCGCATGGGAAGCTGTCGCTGGTCCTCTGGCAGATGTTCTAACTCAGCTTCAAATTGATCCTGTGAAATATTTAAATATATATAAATATATATATGTTAATATATAGATTTATGTAATTATTGGTAAGTACAGACACTTACTATCAATGCTGCAACCTCTGGATCATTGCGATCACGAGTCCTTATCCACACCGACATTTTATCAGTTGCTGCACCTTGCCCTCGCAACTGTATATTAAAAGAATATAAACACAAAACCATATTAATTAATAAATTAAAAAATGAATAATATATACCTCATGTCGGATCTGAGACACGTGACGAGTCCCGAGCCTGTGAGCTGGTCCCTGCAACGCTCGATTCTCTGAATGGTGTGTTGACACCTCCTACATTCAATTCATTCAAATTTCAAACAAATCACATATTCTTGAAAATATATATACAGAAAAATAATTAATATACAAACCGCAACACCCTCAGTAGACCAATATGCAACCAAGTCACGCCACTGAGCCGGGAGGACACCTCTCGGGACTTTTCCAAAATGTCAAGGGCACCCACATTTGGTACCCAGTGGTCCCTCTTCACTTTGCCTTTATAATCTTTCCACAGCTTACGGCTTTTGCTCATACACACGGGCCGAAACTCTTCATGGCATACTTTCAAATTTTGCTATAATGAAAATAATCAAACATATTAGTATTATTTATAAATAGAAAATAAAGTAAAATTATTTTCTTACCTGAACCTCCCTCCATAGACGATCTAATGTGTCCTGAGGGATAGAAGCCCAATCACGCGTGGTCAATGGAAATCGATGTGGGTCACGTATGATATGACCCAGCTGACGAATAAATGCCATGGCATTCGGTCCCACTGGATGAAATACCTCATCAAATGAAACATCTATCGTCGTGTCAGAATTCCATGATAATATGCCACGAACAGGGCCTCTCCTGCGAGAGGAAGAAGCAGCCGAGTCTGATCCTGTTGAAAACAATTTTATATATAAATTGACAAATGTTATATATATATATATATGTCAATTACATAAAAAATATAGACAATGACATTCAAACATAATGACATTCAAACATACCTCGACCCTGAGAAGTAGATGCCTCAGATGGATGATGTGGATTTTCTGCCTCTTCCCCTGACATGTCTGCAGTCATACAAAATATCAGTAATGAGTCCAAAGTGTTTAAAAGATAAATTGGATTGTTCTTAATAAATCAAACTTGTACAACTGTTAATCAAACAAAAAATGGATTGAATAATTAGTTGTGAATGAATTTTAAAAAATCAGAAAGTTATTCAACCTAAATATTTATGACTGAATTAACTTACAAAAGTGAGGATTAAAACTTATAAGGATTTATAAAATGATTAGATAATTTATGATATCCTAGGACATTCTACTGAATAGCGGGAAAACAATTATACCTTTCATTAAGCATGCAAATCGACCGTTTCTCCTTCAACAGCCGCTCTGACCCAATAAATATCTTCTTCACGTTGAACTACGGTATGTTGATCAAGTTGTTGGTAAACAAACGGAACAGTCTCGGGTTCATCTTCTTCAAATAAAAACACTCCTCGCCGAGACATTTTGACAACAACTTGCCAACTTGGATCCGAAGGCAAAGTAACGAAGAATACTTGTTCCGCTTGTGATGTCAAAATGAAAGGTTCATTCTCAACTCATTCATTATTTCTGTATAACATATAGTTAAAATTCACCAATGAAAACTGATATTGATCGACTTTACATCCACGCACTGGATCAACCCAATTACACTTTAACAATATGTACTTCAATCCGTGTGTGTATACAACTTCAATGATGTCTATCAATTGACCATAGTAATAACCAGAATCGACAAAGGGACAACCGATGCCACTGTTTTGTGTTGCTCGTTTGTCGTCAACATCTTTAATGCAAAATCGAAAACCATTATCATCAATAGCTTTATAACGACGAGCCGTTATAGATGGACCCTCAGCCAGTTGGATAAATACTTCAGGTAGCGTGGGGTCCCCTAACTCCCTCAGCTTACGAACCTACATAATTTATAAAAATCAATACTGATATATGCAGAAAGAATTAGTTTAATACTTCACTCATAATGAAAATCAATTTATACATACATAATCCTTGAACCAATCATGAAATTCCGCATAATGAGATTGTTGAATTTTCAACTCAGTCGCACGATGCATCTCTTCTTTTATCTCATTAATGTGTTTCCTGCAAATGATTACGCGATGTTTAAAAGATCAACTTATGCAAAGAAAACATGTAAAAGTTATACAAGCACATTGATAAGATACTTACTGCATTAATGGTGCAACTGATGGAGTATTGAACAAGATATATCGATGTGCTTGTATCCACTCGATGTTGTCCATATCAAATGTGGTTCCTTCTCCAACTGGACCATCATGAATCCGAGAGGGCTTATCTAATTTTGTTTCAACATCCGTAAGATATTCTGCACAAAAGGTGGTACACTCATCCATCAAATAACCATTGGCTATTGATGCCTCTGGACGAGCTCTGTTGCGTACAAATCTTTTCAATGTACTCAAATACCGTTCAATAGGATACATCCACCTGAATTGCACTGGACCAGCAGCCATTACTTCATCAGTTAGGTGCACTGTCAAGTGGACCATAACATCGAAAAATGAGGGGGGGGGGGAAGTTTCTCAAAGTGACAAAGCGTAAGTACAATTCGGTCCTGCAAACTTTTTAAATCACTCATTCGTTGATTTCTTAAACAAAGCTGTCTCAAAAAATTAGTCATCTCAATCAAGGGCTGAACAACATTGGGGGATAAACAATCACAAATTGCGATTGGAATCAACTGCTAAAGTAATATGTGATTGTCATGACTTTTCAACCCTTGCAATGTCTTGCTCGTCAGATTCACACACTTTGAAATATTAGAAGAGTAACCATCAGGCACCTTGACCATCTTCAAAATGGAAAGAAATGTCTCTTTCTCCTCTGTATTCATCGAATACTGTGCAGCAGGCATATATGCCTTGTTTCCCTTAGCTAACTGTAAATGAAACTGTTTCCTTAAACCCATTTCTTCCAAATCACGGCGTGCATTAACATGGTCCTTTGACTTTCCACTGACACCTAAAATGGTCCACAATATGTTATCACAAATATTTTTTTCAATGTGCATGACATCCAAATTATGCCTCAACATGTTAGTTTTCCAATACGGAAGACTATAAAAAATACTTTTCTTTTTCCAATTGTGACTGCACTGCCTACCCGCAGCACGAATATTACGTACTGGAGGAGCCACCAAATCCTGAATTTCATATACCGTGCGGATGTTTTCTTCCTCAATCTGCGATAACATTTCGACTCCTGTCATGATCTTTGGTGCTGGGCTGAACTCTCTAGAACCATCAAATGCCACTCTGTCCTTTCTGAACCTGTGCTGGGGAGGGAGAAAATGCCTGTGACCCATGTATGCCCATTTTTTGGAATGTTTAAGCCATACAGATTTTTTACTTTTATTGCAACAAGGGCAAGCAAATTCCCCTTTCGTACTCCAGCCTGATAAATTTGCATAAGCTGGGAAGTCATTGATTGTCCACAATAAAGCAACATGCAGTTTGAACATTTCATTCGTTTCGCAGTCATAAGTCATCACACCATCACCCCAAAATTCATTCAACTCATCAATCAATGGCTGAAGGTAAACATCAATCTTATCCCCCGTACTTTTAGGTCCATCAATAAGAGTGGAAAGTAATATAAATTGTTGCTTCATACAAAGCCATGGAGGAAGATTATATGGAACCAACACCACGGTCCATGTGCTATGAGTTGCACCAACCATAGACTTGAATGGATTGAAACCATCTGCTGCCAATCCCAATCGGACATTACGAACATCTTTAGCAAAGTCGGGATGTCTCTTATCAAAATCCTTCCATGCATGAGAGTCTGTCGGGTGGGTTAACATGTCACTTTCATGAACTCTTTCTGCATGCCATCTCATTAAATTAGAAACGTTAGATGACATAAAAAATCTTTTCAACCTCGGTTTAAGGGGAAAGTAACGCATTTTCTTTACGGCAATCGGTTTCCCCTGTATCGCAATCTGACTTTGATGAGTCTTATTTCCCCTGTTCTCTTTCCACCTGGAAGCGCCACAAACCGTACAAATATCCAAATGAGCAGTTTCATTTCTAAACAACATACAGTTGTTTGCACATGCATCTATAGTCTCATATGTAAAACCTAAGTTCTTTGTCAACTTACGAGCATAGTAATACGACTCAGGAATCTTAGCGTCGACAGGAAGAACTTTTTTCAATAAAACCAAAATCATGTCGAATGATGTGTCTGACCAATTATTCAAAGTCTTCAAATGCAACAACTCCACGATAAACGACAGTTTATTGTAAGAAGTACATCCAGGATATAATTCTGTTTTCGCATCATCAAGTACTTCATAAAACCTCCTCGAATCACGATCTGCACCAGAGCGAAGATTTATCTCACCGGTCTCAAGATTCTGGATGTCAATGCCTTCAGGATCAAACCCACGTACCATTTCAGTAAGCATTTCATGCATTGGATCAGTCATCCTTGCATCAACATCCATCTGAGCTGCATCTGTATTTTGACAACGAACATATTCTTCTCCATGACGAGTCCAACTCTTATAATTTTTCAGAAATCCATTAAAGAAAAGGTGCTCCCTCACAGTATCTCGTGTGAATTGATATCTGTTAGCACATTTTCTACATGGACAACTAATATAGTCACTTTAAAATCCTCTCGTGAAGTCAATAAACTGCATAATGCCATTGAAATATTCTCTAGACGTTCGATTTGGAAGATCAATCCAACTCTTATCCATAATAATATCTGTATAACAAACATTTACACAATACTTATTACATTTACATTTTTCAAATCAACTACATTCAAAATAAATATTAACCATTTGTTTATGAACCATTGATAAAATAATAATGTAACTGAAAGCTCATGTTACCTGATTGAGCTACAACCTGAAAGGGAGGGGAGCCGAAGGCGGTGCTGCGAGGGAGAGGAGGCAGCGAAGGGGATCCGGAGCCAAAGGCGGTGCGGCAAGGGAGGGGACGGGCGGACGGCGGCGGCGGGGAGCTGGAGGAGAGGAGGCGGTGAGGGGACGGGGGACGGGCAGCGAGGGGGGGGGTGTCCGGGGTCGGGGGGGGGGGGGGGGGGGGGGGGGGGCTGTTTGAGGTGCGGGGAGGGGTGTCCGGGGTGTCGGGGGCCTTTTAGGGGTGCGGCCAGGGGTGTTCAGGGTGCGGGGGTGTCCGGGGTGCGGGGTGGGGTGTCCGGGGTTCGGGGGGCCTGTCCGGGGTGCGGGGGGGGGGGGGGGCTGTCCGGGTTCGGAGGGGGGGTGTCCGAGTGCGGGGGGGGGGGGGGGCTGTCCGGGGTGCGGGGGGGTTGTCTGGGTTCAGAGGGGGGTGTCCGAGTGCAGGGGGGGCTGTCCGGGGTGCGGGGAGGCGTCCGGGGTGCGGGGGGCGGTCCAGAGTGCGGGGGGGGGGGGGGGGGGGGGGGGCTGTCCGGGTGCGGGGAGGCGTCCGGGGTGCGGGGGGCGGTCCGGAGTGCACGGGGGGGTGCTGTCCGGGGTGCGGGGAGGCGTCCGGGGTGCGGGGGGCGGTCCGGAGTGCGCGCCAGGGGCTGTCCGGGGTGCGGGTGCCGTCCGGGGTGGGGGGAGGGCAGAGAGGCCGGATGGCGGCGGCCGGAGGCCCCGAGGGCGGCGGCCGGAGGCCCGTGGGCGGAGGCCGGCGGCCGGAGGCCAGATGGCAGGCAGCGGGGGAGGGCAGGCGACGGGGGAGGCCGGGCGGCGGGGGAGGGCGGGGCGGCGGGGGAGGGCGGGCGGCGGGGGAGGCCGGGCGGCGGGGGAGGCCGGGCGGCGGGGAGGCGCCGGAGGCGGGCGGGGGAGGCCAGGCGGCGGGGGAGGGGAGGGCGGCGAGGAGGGCGGCGAGGGAGGGCGGCGAGGGAGGGAGGGGTTAGGGCGGAGGGAGATCGAGGGCGCGGGGGGGGGGGGGGGGGGGGCGCAGAAACCCCCGAATTTTTTTATGCAGGTTAGCGACCGCCATTGGCGGTCGCTAATGGTTAGCTATAGTGACCGCCAATGGCGGTCGCCCGAGTTTGGGGGGATCCAATGCCCCCTTTTCTAGTAGTGTTAGGAGAACATTTGTGGAAAATAGAGACATATAATTAGAGGAAAAACGTAAATATTTATAGGTAGTGATTGAGGTCATCAATCACAAACAAGTGTAAAATTGAGGTCCTTAAATTCATCAATCTATGATGATTTGAAATACCATCAGTTCAACAAAACATAGGATATTAGTATAACACATTTTTGACGTTTCAAAATATCTTAGTTGAAATCCCACATTGAAAAATGAATTAATGAGGCCTCTATTGAAAATAAAGAGTGAAAAGTATGAAGATTACCGAAAATAACACATACTAGGGTTCTATGTAGGAAAACATGGATATGGAAGAGAAATATAACCATTAATTATCTGATGGAGAGTTGTAGAGAACATGGCTTTGAAAAGGCCAACAATCCCAAAGCCATTAATTAGTGATGATTTAAGGTACCATCTAGGACAACATTTTTGTTCTAAGTTCCTTTTCTTAATGTTGAGGAATTTGTTTATGAGATTGGATAAGATCATAAGGAGATATAATTACTTTATAATTAGAGTTTTATCCATTAATAAATTTCTACCACAAACTCATCTTTCACTCTAAAAGATAACAGAACGTAAAAAAAATCTATTTATACTATTCGTACAGGGTTCCAAAATAAACAAATTTATAATTCATCTACCAGATCTTTTAAAAAAAACTACATTATTTAATCCAGGACATGTCGTGGTCAAGTGGTAGGTGATACACCCTTGTCGCCCTTCATTTGCGGGTTCAAGTCTCGCGGCCTTGCCGGTTACAACGGGTTGCCGCCCGACCTCCGGGTTGTCCTTTTATGGAAATCAAAATTTAATCTCAAACTAGAATTTATCCAAAATACTTCTGTCTAAACTCACAGTCCAACATTTATAAGGAAGGTAAACATAATGTAGATCCTTTTTACCCCATAATAGCATATTAATACCTTCATCATGTATTCTTTTAAAACACTGAAACATCCTGAATTACCCTAATCCTTATTGATTACATTCATGCTCCCTTATTCATATAGAATGATGGATATACTTCATCAATCCAAAAATGTTTTAAACTCCAACAATGATGGAATATACAAATCATTAATCAGCTTCAAGGTAGTCAAGAATATCCAATATAATTTATCCAAATAAATCATGTATTATTCTAAAATCACTACCTCAGAATCAGAACCATATTGTGGTTTATCTTTCTCTCAACCATATATTTTCAAAAAATCTAACCTACTATTGAGTCACTTTTCTTTATTCCACACAATCTCAAGTCCTTAATATAATAGTACTGCAGTACAATCCTTATATACTCCATAATAATTATAACAAGTACATTGTTGATAAAACACTCAAATTACATAATCAACATAAGAACTCCAATCATTCCTCTTCATCTGTGGTAGTATCATAACTTGATTATTATCCATTATCATTATTTGAGGCATAGTCTGACGACTAAGACATAGGTTCACGTAGTGTCCAAACTCCTTGAAAATGAATCATTGTACATTTGAAACCATTTTCTTATCCTTGCAGTCACGTACTTTGTGCCCTTTTCCTCTACACTTATAACAAACTCCCATTCCTTTCAGGCAAGTTCCAGGGTGTTTCTTCCCATAGTTATCACATATGGGAAAATTCTTCTTTTCCATCTTCCCTTTATCCATCTTTCTCTCTTCCATCCTTTTCTTCTCTTACTTCCCTTCAAAACCATAGGACTCAGTAAACTCTTTACATATCTTACCAACACATGATATTATTTCTTCATATGATGATAATACATGGGAGACTATTTCTCTTATAAATTCTGGATTAAGACCATGAAAGATATGATCCTTCTTTCTCTTTGGATCATGTGCATTGCTGAAGTTCTCATTCCTTCTACTAGGCGCCATTTCTAAACAATGGCATACACTAGATTAGTTTATGAATAACAATACCTAATCCCAAACTTGTAAAACACATAACATAAATTAAATAGTTTATGGATATAATCTATAATCATAAAAATGTATCTTTTGATGAAGTATATACTCATAAACCCTTTATAATGGTTTGTAAAGAAAATGAGAATTATCCTAAGCATAGGAGTGTCATAACCAAGAGTGCAGCAAGGCCCGTTGTCGTGCACCAATTCCCGTTCGAGTCTAGCTCAAAGTAGTGTTTTCGGGTTTTACCCCTAGGTACATCTATGCCAGAGCCGCCTCTACCTACCCGTATCTAGATAGGGATGTATTGCTCAGAAAACTCACAAAATCTCTACAATACCAAAATTCTAGGAAGTTCTTCTATACTAATCCTCAAAGTACATCTTAAATCTATGTGCTCTAATCAGAGTTTATCTAAATCTAGCATCCAAGGTTTGTACTAAACTTCCTCTGATACCAACTGTAACGCCCTGACCCCAGTTACCCAGAGTCGGTGCATTATTACATAACATTAGCATGATCACAAGAAAGATCAAATCTCGAAAGACCGATTGGTTTAGTAGACTTGGAAACACTAGATATATTCATAAAGTTTTACATTACATCATTAAGTGAAAAACTACTACAAAAACATATTGTCTCCATAATCCACACTATTATCCGCTCATAATATCCCTGAAGGTCATTCATAATTTACTTCTTCACTTCCTGGGAAAAATAAAACATATAAAAGGGGTGAGCTCAAATGCCCCGTAAGGATAACAATATAGAGGAAACTTTCATAAATAAGAATAAACATTTAAGGCAATGTATAACTAAAACAAAAGCCTTTTAAACTTGAACTTCAATATAGTATGGCAAAAATAAAATTAAATAATCCCATATACTTATTAACATGGATATTCTACTAATCGAATAATCACATGCAATATCAATAACCACTTTCATAATGATGGAATGCATAATACCATACTATCATAACCACATAGCCAAGGCCTCGTGCCAATAATTCAAATAAGATTTTTCCAAGGCCTTGTGCCAAGACACTAGTTTGTCTCATGAGACCTACCGATGCATCGAGGAGCTATAAAGGGCTCCACCCGTCACATATTAAGTCCAATGCATTCCCATATGAAAAGGTTTAAACATAACATAAACATTCGTATTAAAACTAGCATACGAAATGTCAATACTTCCACCATAAACTATGAATGGTATAAAAATAGCACATCCACAGTCAAACATATCACAAAACCATCAATACAATATATAAGTTTTGTATCCTAATAAATCAACTTCAAATAAGCATAAAATCCATCAAAGGATGTTGACATAGATGAAATCAAAACTCTTTTTAGAGAAATATCTCTTTCTATTTTTGAAATCATTTAAGAGTCATATATTTATAAAATAAAACATTTTCTTTAAAAATATTCTTATAATATTGTAAGGGACGCTTCGTTGATTTTATAATGGCGGAAAATAGCCACACCCGCCGTATAAGTTAAAAAAAACATTCTTACCTTAATTTTGTCAAAAAGGTTAAAAAGCACCTTGTTTGGAAAACGACGGAAATATTCCTTTATAAAACACTTATAAAAAGTAAAACAAGGGTATAAATCACTTTAACCCATATTATTTTAAATAGTAAAAATGTTTTGAAATACATTTTTAAGAAACATGGATGTGGATGATAAAGATGTCCCAGTAGATTATTACGTATAAACAACCTCGGATAATGAAGAGATTGTGAAGTAAACCCTTACCTTGTACTTTTACTTGGTTGGGGTAGGTTAACCTCCTTTATAATGGTGAAAAAAATGTTATTAAATTATTCAATAATAATATACATTAATATGATATCATATATAATCTTTTAACATTGCTTTGTTAATAATATCTAAGAATTATCGTCGTTTCGGGTGTTAACTTACTTGTTTTCTTTTATATGTTTTGTTACGTAATCCATGTTTGTAATGGATAGGTTGTATCTCATTCATATCCAGAATTATATCAATTCCTTAGATACTATTATTAATCATCAAATGAGAATTATACTTGAATGGATACGATGGAGAATGAATCTCATCGCGTTCGTGGAGACGGTAGTCCGTACGTACGCACGAGCGATAATATCATTCTTTTGATATTAAAATAATATATAATTGGATGGTATATCATATATATAGAATACTTATCATGTTATATTTATTATTTTCATGAGTTACACATCATTATTATACCCATCCAAATAATAATTTTTTTAATAACAATTACACCACGACGTGGAGACGGTAAGCCGTACGTACACACGTATGGTGACATGTTATTCAAAGGATGGATAGAATAGTGAATATGGTTGTACCATATTTATAATAACATTACATTATATATATGATATTGGATTTATTATTTTAGAATGGTAAAAACAAAGGAATAAGAAGTGGAAGAAGAAAGGAACTTGGAAAAGGGTGGTGAAATCATTACCTCTTCTTCGGGTTCTTCCTTTTGATTTGATCAAAAGGGATCCTTAGGTTGGATTTATGATCAAACTAAGTCCTATAGGTTGTAGTGAGGGAAGTTGGGAGAGTATTTGGGTAGAGTTTGGCCTAACCAAAAGGCTTTGAAGGTGTGAAGAAATGAGAAGGAGGAGTGCCCTTTTATAAGAGGGGTGAGGGGCACCTTTGGAAAAGCTAGAAATATTAATTTATAATAAATTCATATTCGGTTTATAATTGCTCAAAAGTTTATTATTTAAATTTTAAGGTGGTTATGGGTTGAAAAAAACCCAACCAATAGAATTTAGACAGGTTTGGGAACTTATATTAACCTTATCTTTAAGTATTAACTCTAAGATAATTAGTTTCACTTTTACAATGTCTCTTTGTATTTTTATATTATATGGTTAATAAAATTACCATATACATCCAAGAGACCCACAAGTGGTCCATTAATGATGAACCTATCATGAGATAAGTCTCTTGGCTGAACCTTAGATTTTTATGAATTTAATATCAATTAATAATATAATATTTGTTTTAAAAACTCTTTTATGTCAATTTTGACACTATTCAATAGTTAATTTTTGTAAAACTCATAACAGAATGATTACTTAGAAAAAAGTTAATTAAATAAATCCTAATATGTCATATTATCCTATAAAATTATTTTAATTCATTAAAAGTCTCAAATTATATTTATTTGGGTATTTATAATATCAATTATTTTAATTTGTCACTATTCTGATAATTACTGCATCATCATTGTGTCATAAATAAATTAAATTATTTAAAGTATAAAAATTATAAATAAAATATTATTATGTAGGAAATATTTTTATATTTCTAATTAATGTTTATAGTCTAAAATCCAACATATATAACCCTATGTAAAAATTGGTTTTCTAAAAGATATATGCTTATGTCATTTTTGTACTTATTTTAACTTAATTAAAATAAAGTGTCCCTATCACCTACAAGTGGATCCATGGGGTCCCAAAATCAACCCAAAGATTCCTATGGTCGAAACTTTATCAACCAATAAGGTTAGGACACGTTTTATAGTAATTCAGTATTATTATAATATTATTTTTTAACCCTTATTTACCGGATTTACCCTTAACCATGGTAAATAAAATATTTACCGAAGTAATTATTCAAAATGTATAAAATAAAAGTTACCTATTTACACAATTTGAACATCCTGATTCCAAATATGGAATCCATTTTTCCAAATTCAAAACATAGAAGTGGCAGAAATTAATTTAAAATTAATTCCCGTTGTTAAAACAAAAAGCGTGTTTTTAAGAGATAATAACTATCAAAAGATTGACATTTGTTTATGTCTGGTTTAATTTTAAAATTATCTACAATGACCAACATTTTATTAATGGTAAAAATATATTCTAAATATACTTTAAAACCACTCAAATTCATTATTTATCACTTTAAATTATTTTGATTAAAAAAGTTGTTTTTAATTAAAATTTAGTAATTTTAACTATTCATCAAAATATTAAAGTTATCCGAAAAGTGCCAAAATTTCACATTAGGATAAATTAGATATTCCAAATCCAAAAATGAATTCTATTTTGAGAGATAAAATTTCAAAAATTAGGTATTACTATTCATAACTGCTAGTTGATCGGTTGTGGTGTGTGTTAAAACTCGAAGTTGCGTACAACACACGCTACTGTATTATTCAAAGGAAAGCGTACCGTGGAATCTTGGGATGTTTCATTTTAAATTTTTGATCACCCAATTTAGTCAAAAAGTTTAAAATATTGTATTTTAAAAGGGTTCACTATTAAAAGTTGATAAAAGTGCAATACTGAAAATGAATTTGTTCTTGCATTATGTCTAAGAAACTCATAATATGGATTCTAAAATTATAAGGATATATTAGTTTAAAATTTAGTTAATACTATTCATAACCTTTTTTGAATGGCTTGTTTGGTAAGTCATGGTGTGATTGAACTCGGTGTTGCGTGTAGTGCAAGTTATTGAATTATTTTGAAGAAATAACACACTATGAAATCTTGGGGTGTTACATTTTTTCTCAAGGGGTATAATAGGAGGTCAAGGCATTGTGATGTTTTTTTTTCATTCCTTACCTAAGTTATCTAAGATAATTAACCATGTTTATCTATTATCCCATACCATAGACACCATGATATACTATCATGTCATGGATCTTAGGAGGGTCTTACTTGAATGTTCAGTGATTTGGTAATCCTATGGATGGATGCACTATAGAAAAAGGATGCCATTGGTTCTTCCTATGGGGAATTCATCAGGCATGTGTTTTAAGATGGAATGAGTGGTGGCCAGTATTAGTATAAAGTATACAATATTCATTATTTTTTTTATACCTAGTTTTAGTTTCATGAATCATGATCTTGTTATTTATGGTTTCTAATGTCTTTTGTTGTGTTGGAGAGGTGTTATTCAATGCTTAGATTCCCAAAAACTAGATGAGGGTAGTTTTTTTGAAACCATTATACATACATAATTGAATAATATATATATATATATATATATATTATCATCTTATAAATGTATATATTTATTCCAATCATGACTTATTCTTGAATATATCATATCTTATGATCATTATATGAGATTTATGGGTTATCCACTTAATATTACCTTTCTCCATCTCATGGATTGACTTTTATCTTAAACATGATACACTATTTTATTTACTCCTTTTTCTTTAATTAAATTTTCCATATGATCATTATAAATGGGGAGATTTTTAGGTCAACCTATCAATAGCACATTCGACATCCTCCAGACTAGACAATTTTAATGATCACAAAAAAATATTCTTTTTATATAACTAATTAAACTATGTGATTTTAGATAAGAATAATATATATATAAACAAATAAAATTAATTAATATATAAGGATTAGATAATAAACAAATATTCAACAATAGTATAGAAGAATAAAATATTTGGATGAATGAACAATCAATTAATCACATAGTGTAAAATAAATAACAATGGAAAATGTTTGATAGCATCAGATATGCTTAAACTAGATGATATGTAACTGGAACATAAATGTAGTGGGTAAATAACATAATGATTAAAATTCCATGAAATTACCTCAAAAATATCAACTAAAAAATATTAAAATAGAATGAATAATTTGGATATGTGCTAGTTAGATCAAGCAAGAGATATGAAATGAATCATGCAAAATTGAATTGTACATCCAGTCATTATATACTAGTTATAAATGAATAAATAGATGACAAACTGAATAAAATATCAAAGAGTCTAGTGTTGACTTTGGAATCATATTATTACCCTTACATTTAATGTAATAAAATATCAATGCCAAAGACAAATGAACGAAGCTCAGAACATCTAAGAACATTATAAAATATTGAAAGTACATTATTTCAACACTTCAATCCTATCAGGAATTGATATATAGAATAATATTTTTATCCCATAATGACCACAATAATATATTCTACATTATGGTTATTAGGAATCTTTAATAACTACATTTTTCTGCTCATTAATTCAATGACCATATTTTAAATTACATGAATTCAACAAGGGAACTCCATAATAAATCAAATAAATGCATAGTAGTGGGCCTCATGATGATGCTACATCATCCATAATGATTAAAAGAATATATGATCCATATGGATCCATAAAGTAAATAATGGTAAAATGAGTAATGGTTTGTTGTGAAACCATATCAGAATTCTAATGGAAATTTTTATTAGCAGTATTATTCAAAATCTTTATATATATTCAATTAGAGCTCATTCAAAAATAAATGATGTGAAAATGTGAAATAAACACATAGTGAACTACACAGAAGATTTTAAAATATGAGTAGACATAATCATGTGAGATACAACTCAATATTAAAGAAAATAGAATATTCTAATGAGGAATTAGGTGCATCATAACAACTCACTTGTATTCTCTTCTTTATAAAATATAATGATTTTTCTTATTTTATCTATAATTTATTTCATTGCTCTTCATATCCTTTATCATTTATACTTTGATCATATAAATATTTTAAAATAATACTAGAAACACCTCTATTTTTTTAATCTATCAATTTATGATCATTTATCAATGAAGTCCTATGGATGAGGACCTAGCCACAGATAATCAATGATCAGTGAAGTTTGGGAGATATGAACATACTCACTATTAATTCCATATTAAATAACTCTTAAGGAAAATGACTTGTTTATCTCATTAGAAGAGGGAACCTACTTGTACTTAGTGTTATACAGATATGGACATAATAACCTCCTATAAATTTTATTTACCAAGAAATTATGTTCTGGGAAAAATAACTTTTACATATAAAAAAATAGGGGATGTATGGATTTATTAATCTAATCCTCTTTAATATTTCTTTTGTTCCATACTTCTGATATTTTATAGATTTATCTTTACCAATATTAATTTTACTATGTTACCATGTTTTCTTTGAATTTTATTTATGATCGTGATGAAATATATTGAGCAGTTTTGAATGTTATCACTCATCATCCTCTAGTATTTCCCTTTGTTTTTTGATATCTTAACTAATTCATTAAAATATATAATTCTTATGGTTAACACATCTTATAGGATCAAATGTTATGATCTTAATTATCTAAAAACTTCATTTCTTGGACATGAATTGGAATATTGATTCCCAAACTCATTTTTAACATTTTATTTTTCCCCTATATAATTTTCTATTTTGCTCTAATTTTTAATTAAACTTGAATTTTCATTTAATGGTTATGTTTAGAGTTGATTTTTTAATTCAAACACATCCAACCTATTTTGTTTTATTAAAGAATATCTTATTATCATTCCATATAGAAATAGAATGTTTTTTTAGATGAAAAACAAGGTGCATTTATTTAGAAACATGAGGTTGGTGAAGGGGAATATTTAAATCACAATGGATCTAGGTAATTTAATGTTTTCATAATAGAAAAATTGAATTTACCACCTAAAAGGTTTTAAAGAATATTTGAATATAAATTTATTTATTTAAAACTCATTCCATTTTATATTTACCATATTTTACAATATTTAATTTTATTTGATCATTTATTGAAGCAATTATTTTTTACCAAAAAATATAATATATTCTATATTAGATAATTTTAATATCCTTATTTTTATTTTGAAATGTATTTTATCAAATTAAAACTTTAAATAGGATAATTATAACTTTTAAATAAAATCTATAATATATATAAAATAATTTCAAAAAATAATAACTTTCTTTTATTAATGATTAATTGTATCATTATATCTTTTCATTTCATAACCATTCCATGGATGTTAATTATTTATTCATATATATCATATATATTTTTTGAATACATTAGTTAGTTTAACAAAAGAAATACATTCTAATTATATATAAATTTAATATTACCATTAGTTATAAACATTGCAAATAATTATATATATAATAATGACTATATAACTATCACACTTCACTTTTTTATTCATATAAATAATTTTTTATACTAATATAATAATCATTTAGATTATTTCTTCTTATGAGCATCAAAATTTCTATCATATCTCTAAAATATTACTTTTTTACAATTAAATCCACAGTATGATTTTCAAGGGATATTATAAGGAAAAATATTTCAATCATGTATCATGCTTATTAAATCCTGTTTTTATTCTTCTTTTGATTTTATAATTATTTTAAAATTATATATCTTTTAATTTATTAATGTATTTTTTACCTTTATAATGTAATACACAACCTTAATAAAATGAATCATTATTTATTTTATTTTTTTATTTTATGAATAGTGTGTTATTTTTATTGAAATGTAATGTAATTATTTTAACAAATTAAATTTTTTAAAAAAATGTAACACTAATAAAATAAATAAAATATTTCATATTCAAAAATTATGGAAAATGTAAATCAATAGTCATAAACTTTGATTAAAAAATAAATCTAATGGGAGAATTAAATATGAATTTATAGAAATATTAAATAAATGTTTATTATATTAATAATTAATGATATTAGAGAAAATTATGGTGGGACACTCTAAAGATATGTGAAGAAATAATATTTTTAAACCCCTTATATTCATTCTTTGAAATTTTTATAATGATGTTTCTTAATAAAAACATGTATCAATATATTATAATTTGATATAAATATGATTGAATTTAATTCCAACAACAATAAAATTAAAAATAATAATAAAAACATAATAATAATAACAATAAAAATAATAACTATATCATTAACAACAACAACTCCAATGAAAATAAAATAATAATAAAAATGATAACAAATTTATGAAATAAATTTTGATAAATTATACACATGAATTTATTTAAAATATTGAGGGTCTTACATCCCCCTTTTAATAAATTTTATCTTTAAAATTTTCACTCACCAATAAATAATTAGCGATATTTTTTCCTCATATCTTCGTAAAAATATATTTTACTCTACTCAAAAATATGATTCCTCTATAGAATAACATCTAGACATGTTTTCATATTTTATAATAGTTTATCCTAATTATCATGATTCTTAAATCCCTCCTATAATTTTAATCATAGTGATATTAATGATACAATTTCAAGAATTATCCTGGATTTAAATTAACCTTAAATATTATATTTAACATCATTTCTATTGAAATACAGTGTCCTTGATAATATGAACCCACTGTATTGATTTATACAATGGACTATGTAATTTTTATTTAATCATTTTACAACTAAATAACCATTTTTATTGAATATTTGTTCACTATTTTCCCATGATCTTATTTAAAATTATATCCACCTATATTCGTGATCTTGGTACCCAATTTGACCTTAATTTTAATATTTTCAAAAAAATAGACAAATCTTCTTGATAACTTTTTAGACATTTTCAACATAGTGGATATAGGTTTATATACCATATATTTTCTTTAAACATGTAATTTGATTTATTTATATATTTTTTGCTTCTGGTCCTTGAAATTATAAGGAATAATGAAATTATGAAACATTATTTACACATTCTTGGTATATCAAAAAATCTCTCTAAAATTTTGAAAATCACATTTGGATAATGAAATTTTTAAACATTGTTTCAAAACATCATTAAATAAAAAAATCAAGGAATATTAAATAAAAACTTTAGTTTATAACTTTCCAAACCTAAATTTTTTTATAAAAATTTAAACAGAATCCATCAAATTTTTACATCTATGAAAAATAATTCTCTATAAGAAATAAAATGAATATATGAAGATATTTTTTAGGGAAAATTGAAGTACCAAATTGGATTTATGAATATAAGGTTGTATTTTTTGTCAATATTCATTATGTGAAGTTAGTGAATAATGTATGAGTTAATTATAATATAAATGGAAATGGAAAATCTGTATTGTTGCATGAATAATTTTTGAATAGATATTTAATTTTGAATCCCTTTTATATGTGATTATTGTTGTCATGATCATCGAAATAATGATATTTACTTATGGTTGAAGTGTTATCTAAATAAGTTAATCAAATGTGGAGGAAAAAATCTAATGTAGTAAATTTAGTAATAGTATTTGGTAGCTTATAAATCTTGTTCATATAATCAGTTGAATAAAAAAGGCTCATATAAGTGTAGAGCATCCATATGAATGATTTTGAGATTTAAGGTTGTGATACACAGTGAAATATATATTTGGATGAGATTTTGAGTTGTTAATTTTTTTGGATAAATTCGCCTGATTACATGATGAGATTATAAGGTAATTTGAGTGATATTAGAAAATTCTGTACTTTAACTGAAATTAGGATATGTCTAGTGACATAATAATTTTTGAGTGCAAATGTAAGAAATTATACTAGTGATTTTAAGGATATATATATAAGTGAAATAATTTTTTATAATTAATTAAAAATTATGTTCCTCTTAAGTCATTAAGGAGTATTTTTAAGACTTAATAAATTCCCATTAGAATTTTCTGAGTTGTGTATGAATTTCAATTCAGGGGTTAAGAATTTGTTTTTATGCATAAGACTTAATAGTTTACCAAAATGGGATAATTCATAAGAGTTACTATGTCTTATGATTTGTGAGTAAATTTCTAGAATTATTTTTTCTGAATAAATTTAAATGATAAAATAATTCACTAACCATTATGGATTTCAAACCTCATAATTAATCTAAGATAATTATTATCGAAGATAATATGAATTTGAGAATAACTTTACACATTGAGCCATGCTTCCATTTAACAATTCATGGGTTCATGATCATGTTGAAGGGAAATTAAAAAGAGTTAAAGTTTTAGATTTCATGGGGATATTTTGAGATAGAAATATATCACATCTTTAGGTATAATTTACCAAATATATAAATGTGTTTCAATGTAAAAATAAAATCATAAATTGTGTTGATTGAGTTAAATAAAATGAATATTTCACTTCGAAGAATCATGAAGGAATTTCATATTTCATGTATATAAATAATATTAAAAATATTAAAAAATATTATTTTAATAAAAAAGTAAAGAAGAAAAAAGTATATGAATTTATTATAAAAATAAACTGAGAATTAGATACATAAAAATCTTGAAGATAAAAGTGGAATATTTAATCCTGGATATTAATATATAGAGAAATATTTTTATGCACAAGAATTTGAGAAACTGAGGAATATCCAGCTCATTTAGGATCTAGAGAAGTTGATCATGACTAGAATATTTAATCATAATCATTGGATGAAAAAAAATCTTAAGTCACTACACATTGAACTATTAATCTAGGAGGCTTGAGGAGGAAGGTTCAATTCCTGTTGTTTTGATGAAACAAAAAAGAAAATGGAGATCATTTTTATTTTATTATAAACATTTTTTTAGTGGGTTGTGGGAAGCAATATTTTCCTTTCAGATTTTAGAAACAATAGATTAGTGGGACTCTATGCTAATGGAGTTAGAAATATGCCTAGTGTAACCACCTGATTTTATAGTGTAGAATCTATGATTGGAGTGACTAACCCATCATGGTACGAAGTATGATTTTAAGGTTAAACCATGTAAATTATAGTGTTTAAATTTTCCATTTTTTAAATGCATTTGATTCAGGATGAGTAATTCAAATGTGGGTAGGTCAAGACTATAAAAATTATAAGACATTGAATTTAAAATATTAAATTTTTAAAAGTATACCATTTATTCAACTCCCACCCCCACACCCTTAATGGTAGATGACAGTCCTTGGATCTACCATTGGTATTAGATAAAATCTTGGTTCCATATAAATGATTCAATAAGTTTCTCAATGTGAAGAATTTATATTTTAGGAATAACATATATGTCCCTTCTTTTTATGTAAAAGACTAAAACAGCTAGAGGAATATGATGTTTCCCTACCACCTATCACTTTTTCTAGAAGTAAGAGATACATCAATAGTTGGATTTATACATTTTACTGAGGGTTGTGTTATTATTTTTTATAATAATTGGAATATATATGTTTCTAGAAAGCCTCATACTTATATATTGAAGTCTCTTTTTGAAAATGTATATATAAAATCTATGAAATATCAACCTAAGGAAATATGGGATAAATTAAAGACGAACTTTGAAGAAATTGTGAAATTCAAGGATTCTAAATTCTATATTTTTATAAGCATTTTTGAGGATATAAATATATATATTGACTAAAAATTTGATGAATACATCACTCTAACCAATGAAATTATCAGTAACATTAACATACTTGGAGAAAAGATGGATGATTATATTATTGTCAAAAAATTGATGAGATATATTTCTTAAATATTTGGTCAAAATATTTCAACTTTGGAAGATATAGATGGTCACTCTTTTATTGAATAATATAATATACTCCTTATTTATGAAATGATAAAATTTCTAGTTTTCAAGAAGAAGAAAAACGAATATATGACCATTTAAGCCATGTGAAATATTAAATTCAAAGATGATGAAGATGAAAAATCAAGTTATCCAAATAATGAGGAAGATGGTGAAGAATTCAATAAAATTGTTCCACCTCTATCAATTAAGTTCAAACATGGAATTTGGTATGGAAGAGGAAATAAATCACCAAGGTTTTATTACTGTAATGGAATTCAAAATTTATCAATAAATTACCCAAATAAGAATGTTACTTGATCAGAATCATATAATGAAGATTTGAATCATCATAATTATAAGTATTGTAAGGGCACAAAGAAATAATCTAGTATAAAGAGATGGAATTTTATGAATAAAAAGGAACAATCTAACTCAACATAAAGCATACAATAATAATATGAAACCAATTTTATAGATCATGTTGAAAAATTATTTAATGCTTTATAAAGTGATTATGATGAAGGAGAACATACTGAGCTTAAATATATGGTAAAGTAGGAGTTAAAATCTTGTTCAAAGGATGACACACTACTCAATAAGGGGTAGAGGACTCTAATTAAACAAAATAAAAATTAATTTGATGAAATAGAGGAATGTTTCAAGAAATAAGTGAAATATATTTATGAGATAAATAAATTTAAACTGAGATAACCCATGTAGTAAAATATACTGATAGAACATTAAGAAGAATTTTTTGTAAAAGAAGATGAGTTTTTTAAGATGAAATCAATTTTTATGGTAGATCATAATGATTTTATGAAGATCAGATAATATTTCAAAAAGTATGTTGAGGTTAAATTTTAGTCATAGATTATGGTTTCCAACAAACATGTGAAATATATTCCTAATTATCCAAAGGTTAAATTTTCTATTTCTAATATTATAGGTTAAAATGAATTATAAACCAATTTTTACAATGTATATAGGTGAGATACACTCAGTGACATTATATGAAGATAAAAATATGATAATAAGAACTTTATCCCTTAAGAAAATTTGGGCTCAAGTTATAGTAGGAATGTGATGATAGTTTTTAGAATAAGATTATTATTAATATAGAAGAAAAAAGTTTCATGAATTATGCTGGAATTGTGGGTTTTCAAGTATAAATACTACTATTTCTATTTTAATATATATTTTTAAGGGAAATGGTATGAAATAAGGGGTATTTATATTGAGAAAATGAGAACATATTATCAATTGAAGTAACTTGGGACCAAAACTTTTATTGAATCTACCAACCCAAACCAAATTTTGATGATTTAAATGGATTTTTGGTATACTTGGATAGTATGTTCATATATATGAAGAGTGTATTTATTTAATACCAATAAATGTTCCCTGTATTGTGAGAGGGAAGGAAGTTCATAAGGTAAAAATAGAGAAGTCGTGTTTTTTGTGACTGTAAGGAAATAATTCCAACAATTCAAAGAGGATGAGTAGTCTAAGAATGTGTTTCAAACATTTTTTACAGTCCAATAATAAATGGATAAGTGGATTGTAACGACCCGAGTCTGCAGCCCCTCCACTGGTGCCCCGTAACCGGTTCGCCACATGACCTCAAGCGTGTTTCCCCAAATGCCAGAGGCTACCGACTAGCAGTGAGGGACTTGGTGAGTCGGTGGGGAAACTATGCCTTCATTTAGTAAGGTATACAGCAGAAAAACAACAGTCAATCAGCGGAAGTAGTAACGACATGCATAACAGTAGAAACCAAACAGCGGAAGCAATGAATATATATAGAAATGATGACAATGATGCAGTAGGTACAAGTATCTATGGAAAGCAGAAAACACAAAAACATGCTGGAATACAACTGAAAACAAGTGCAAAGGAAAAAAATAAACTCCTTAGCATCACGAGCCCCGGCTCGGTCCCATGCTCTCCATATCCATCACAATCAAGATCCTGAAGTATAAGGGTGCTTTCCCTTATCTATACCTAAAGCAACATAATCTTCTTGGGCCCAAAAGCATGGCCCAAACAGGGTGTGAGATACAATACCAGTAGGCAATAACCTAAAGATTTGTGTACAATACTCAAGGAATACAAGACAAGTAATAAAACAAGAAGCTGTAAATAGGAAAGCACGAGCAGCTACAATCCACAGTTTTAACAAATAAAGTACAAAAGTAAACAGCCAGCAACAAGGAGAAAATAGGTAACCCTCGGGGTAGCTCTCACAGCCTAACCTCTATGGTTCAACCTATAAGTACTAGAAACCCTCTAGGAGGCACACATAGTCTCACCCCTCTGGTTCAGCTTTGAAAATAATAATAGACTCTCTGGAGAATCACTCACCGTCAATTCCCCCTATTGTCTCGTATCTTGCTAAAGGCTCTCTGGGGAAGAACTAAACGTCTATTCCCCCTGTGGCCCACGTCGAGGAACTATAGAATCTTTGAGGAAGCACTCAATGTCAATTCCCCCTGCGGTCTCGTATCGTAATTAAAAGACACTCTAAAGAAGCCCTTCCGTCAATTCTCCCTTTGGTCTACTACTCTAGGTTCTCACAGTCCTGAGTGAAACTAAACATGCTCAGCGTGTATGCATCGTCCAAGAAAACCTCTGGAACTACTTGGCTATCAACTAAGGCTCAACATCAGAACAAGGCAACAGTCCACAATCTTACAACTAGGCATGGCTACTGGAAAAATGCCAACAAGAAAAACAAGCATAGCAAACATCCAAGGTACAGTAAATCTACCATAATCACGGGCAAAACATCTACTCTAGAAATCAAGAAAAGTAGGCAATAAAATAAGGGAAAAACAAGAACACGCAATACCCCGTTCAAGGGTATTGGTGGAATTTGTACAAAATATTCATCAAATTTCTACAGAAAGGCACAAACCACATACCTTGATCCTAGGTGATTGATATAAGTGAAACACGATGATAGATTCCCCTTGGAACGACGTAGATCTGAGTAAACGCACAAAACGCTCAACCTACGATAACTTGGAAACTATGAGGAATCAAGAAACAAGACTCAGGCAGAAGGGAGAGCTCACCGCAACAATTCTAACTCAATCTACCGCGCTCGAATCGAAGAATGGATGAAGAGTCAGGAGCTTGTCGAAGGTCTGGCCGTACGGTCGCTCTCGGGAGGACGAAATCTGGAGAAGAAGATGAAATTGGGGGTTAGGCGCGACCCCGATCCATTTAGTGAAAAAAAAGGAAAGTACACGGCGTGTACTTTTAGAGTACACAGCGTGTACTGGGTCCTTTCCGTACTCTTCCAAAATCGGCCTCCACGTCACCCCTACACATCGTGTGTGTGGCCCAGGTATGGCCAGCACACGGCTTCAAGCCGGATCAGAGTACACGGCGCGTACTCAGAAAGTACACGGCGTGTACTTTGAAAATTTCCAGAAAATTCAATTTTCTTAAAAACTCTAGAAAAAAAAGGAAAAACATACCTGAACGAAGATCCGGGTTCTTACAAACTTCTCCCCTTAAAGAAATTAGTCCCTAAATTTCCCTAACGGGGCGTAGAAGAAGAATCCTCGAATAGTTCTGGCCACTACGATCGTACATTGGCCTCCCTCTCCCAGGTCTCATCCTGTACTTGCCAGTGCTGCCATTGCACTCATACCAGAGGAACAGACCGCCCACGGAGAACCTTCATACTGTGATCGACAATCCGGATAGTATGCTCCTTGAATGACGCATCTGCTTCAAGATCAACTTCCTCGGGCTGAAAGGCGTGAGACAGGTCTGAAAAGTAACGTCAGAGCTAAGAGATGTGGAAGATGTCATGCATGGACTGATACCTCTGAGGTAGCTGCAACTGATAGGCGACTGGTCCCACTCTCTCCAAAACCTCAAATGGTCCGACGTACCACAGTGAAAGCTTACCCTGTCTCTGAATCCTCTTGTGTCCCAACCTCAGTGCGACGCATAGGAAAACCTGATCCCCAACCTCGAACTCCAAAGGTCGTCTCTGTTGATCAGCATAAGACTTCTGTCAAGACTGTGCCATATCCATCCTATTCTGAATCAGCTCTATCTGTTCTGAGGTCTCCTGAACGAGACGAGGTCCCAGCAAAGCTGCCTCTCCTACCTCCAGCCAGCATAAGGGTGATCAGCATGGCCTACCGTACAAAGCCTTGTATGGTGCCATCTGAATGGTCACCTGGAAACTGTTTTTGTAGGCGAACTCCACCAGAGGTATATGATTCTCCCAAGAACCGCCAAAATCTAGGATGCAAGCTCGTAGCATATCCTCAATCACCTGGATCATGCGCTCGGATTGGCCATCAGTCTGGGGATGGTATGCTATACTCAAAAGTACATGTGTACCCAAGGCCTTCTAAAGTCCCTGCCAGAACTGAGAGGTAAAGCGCACAACCCTGTCTGAAACAATGGAGTGTGGAACTCCATGCAGATGAACGATCTCTCGAATGTAAAGTCCTCTCAGATCATCGACACTGAAGGTCTTTTTGATCCGTAAGAAGTGGGCAACCTTCGTGAGCCTGTCGACGACAACCCAAAAAACATCATTCCCCCGAGGTGATCTCGGAAACCCGGTCACGAAGTCCATCGCAACATTGTTCCACTTCCACTCCAGAATGGGTAAATACTGCAAAATACCCGTTAGTCACGGATGCTCTGCTTTTACCTGCTGACAAGTAGAACATCTCATGAAGAAACCAGCAACATCCTTTTTCATACCTGGCCACCAGTACTAGCGATGAAGATCCCGATACATCTTGGTGACGCTAGGATGAACTTCCCAAACTAAGGAATGAAAATCCCACATCATCTCCTAGCGTATGTCTACTGGCACCCATACGCGTCCCTGGAACCGCAAGATCTCATCCTTGCCCACTACCCATCCAGGAAGAGGGTCCTCTCCTGACACACTCTCCCGCAGGACTAAGCCTTCAGAGTCTGATAGCTGCCTCATCCATACCCAATCAAGATGTGTAGAGGTAACAGCTACATAAGATAGGAAGGTCTGTCCCTGTCTATCGTGAACCTCTAGATGCATCTCAGAGAACAGAGCCATCAACTGTCACTCACTGCTGGCCTCCTGAACTACCTGAATCTGAGTTCTCCTACTCAACGCATCTGCTACTGCATTGCCCTTACCCGGCATATAGGCAAGCTCGAAATCAAAATACTGAAGGTACTCGACCCACCTGCATCGTCTCAGGTTCAGATCCCGCTGATTGAAAATATACTTGAGACTCTTGTGGTCAGTGAAGACCACAAAGTGCTCTCCCAGCAGATAGTGTCTCCAACAGCATAAGGCATGAACAACAGCTGCCAACTCCAGATCGTGCGTAGGGTAGTTCCTCTCATGTGACCTCAAATGTCGAGACCCATACGCAACGACTCCATCCCCCCTGCATAAGCACAGCTCCAAGCCCGATACCTGAAGCATCATAGTAAATTGTGTAGTTATTGCATGGCTCTGGCAAGACTAGTATCGGTGCTAACGTCAACCTCCCTTTCAGTTCCTGAAAGGCTGACTCACAAGAATCTAACCATAAGAACTTGTCCCCCTTCTTGGTCAGACCTTTAAAAGGTGCTGGTAGATGAGAAAAGTCCTTAATGAAGCATCTGTAGTATCCAGCCAGCCCTAGGAAACTCCGTACCTCAAAGACATTCTTCAGCTGCTCCCAGGAAACTATAGCCCTCACTTTCTGGGTCCACTAATACTCCTTCCTCTGAGATAACACGACCTAATAAGTGAATCTTATCCATCCAGAAGTGGCACTTTGAGAGTTTAGCATAAAGTTGATGCTCTCTCAGTGTACTCAAAATGATCTCAAGATGTGTGGCATGGTCGTGTCGAGTGTGAGAGTACACCAATATATCATCCATGAATACCACAACAAAAGAGTACAAGTAAGGATGGATCACTCAGTTCATCAGTGCCATGAAAACTACAAGCGCGTTCGTGAGACCAAACGACATGACTATATACTCGTTTAGACCATACCTTCTGCTAAAGTCTGTCAGAGGTATATCTGATGGTCTAACGTGCAACTGATGATAACCGGACCTCAATTCGATCTTCAAGAACACCCAGGCTCCTCGAAGATGATTGAAAAGGTCGTCAATTCTCAGCAAAGGATATCAGTTCTTGACCGTCAACTGGTTTATCTTCTGATAATCCACAGAAAGCCTAAGGGTACCGTCTGCGTTATTTGAAAACAGGATAGGCGAACCCCAAGGAGATGTACTGGGTTGGATGAAACCCTTAGCATGTATCTCCTCCAACTATTTCTTGAGCTATTTCAACTCAGGTGTAGCCATCCTATAGGGAGGAATGGACACTGGTGTCGCTCCTGGCATGAGCTCAATAGAGAAGCCTACATCACGCTCTAGAGACAAACCTAAAAATTCCTCTAGAAAGACATCCCTGAAGCGATCCACCACTAGAGGAAAATCCAACTATGGAGTCCCCTGATCATCTAGATAAAGACTAGAAATATGGGTCGTCACCCATCAAAGCCCAAGATGCTCGAGTCCTGCCCGACTCGCCTAAATGTCCCACTCGCCCTTATGAAGAAAAGACTGGCCCTATAGTGAAATGAAACTCACTATGTGGCAATAGCAGTAGACGATTTCATAAAAGGGAATCAACCAATCCATGCCAAGGATGACATCATAGCCTGTCATCTCTAGGACATAGAGATCCCATAAGAAGTGATACCCTGCAACCTCGAGAGGGAACTCTCTACACTGGCGTACACTAGATGTCCTCATCCCCAAAGGTGTGTCTAGTGTCAATGAGTCGGCAGAAGAAAAGACGCAGAGTCCAAGGATCTCCACAATAGCAATAGATATAAATCTATGAATATCACCAGTATCGAAAAGGGTTGAAGATAAAACTGAGGCTACTAAAATCGTACCTTGAACAGTAGAAGGGTTGGGATCCTGCTCCGGATAAGTCTTCTCTACGGCGAAAGACTGGCCTGCACCGCGGCCCTGCTCCCCTGGCTGACCACTCTGGACTGAACCTCCTTGCTGGTGCTGAGGAACTGGTGGCTGACCGCCATGGCCTTGACCTCCACCTCGGCCCGAACGGCCGAAAGAACTTCAGTTCCCCCACTGGTGAAAAACTAGCGGTGCTGCTCCTGAATGAGGAGTCATAGAATAACCCCAGTCACCAGCTGCTGGTGAGAAAACCTGACAGAAATGATGAAGGTGACCCATCTTGCCATAAGATCGTCACTCCATCGGGTCCCTCTAGCACTGCGGCCTCGTGTGCCCTGACCAGCCGCACTGGTAGCAAATCACCTGGCTGCCTGACGATGCATCTCTCTTCCTCAGATCGCCGTGTGTAGGCTCTCTACGGCACTTCTTGCTGTCATCTGGGAGAAAACTAGCTCTGGAAGCAGAACTGCCCTGGCTCGCAGCTCCAGAGTCTCTCAGATTGCGCTCTGCAATTAGTGCCTGGTTGACGATGGAAGTGATGGAAGTCAGCTGGAAGATGTTCACCTGTGAGCGGATCTCCCGCCTGAGACCATCCTCAAACTTCCTTGCTAAGAACACCCCACTCCCATCCCGGAGGGGTTTGAAGCACTGAAGCTCAGTGAAATGAGCGGAATAATCCATGACAGAAAGAGTACCCTGCTCTAAGCTCATGAACTCTCGGGCTCAGTCGGCCCTCAGGGTCTCCAGCGTGCTGGAACTCCTCCCAAACCGTAGCCTGCTACTGACCTTCCTGTGAGATCACGTCCCACCACCTCTTGGAGGAGTCTCGAAGCATGTAGGTGGCGAGCTTGACCCGCATCTTTGGAGGCGTCTCCAGATGATCGAAGATAGTCAGCATGGCTTCCATCCATGACTCTGCAGCCTGAGGTCCTTCTTCCCCCGAGAACGTGGGAGGATGCTGCTGCTAAAAAACCCGTGTCAAATCTTCCATAGACGTGGAAGGAGGTGGCGCTCCCTGGAAGGCCTGCATCATCCTCATGAAACCTTCCTTGAACTGCACATCAGCACCTGCAACTGGTATAACAGCCGGTGCCAAGGCTGGCTCGACTGGAGGATTGGAAGGAAGTCCCCGATCAGCCCTATCTGGCATCTGATCACTGCCCAATGACAGACGTATGACCGGAGGACATCTTAGAGGCATAGCTCTGAAAGATAAAAAGCACACCTTAGATCAGGAAAACAAGGACAGAGAACACAAGAGTACAAAATGGAAACAGGGGAAGAAAAACACACAAGTTTACAAAACTTGACTACACAGCTTGTATAAAACTACACGGCGTGTCTTCTTAACCCACTGACATAGGTGTGTACTCCTACCCTACAAGTCGTGTACACTTCAAAATACATAGCATGTTGAACCCACACACGGTGTGTACTTGAAAACTTTCCCCCTTCCTGAGTCTCCTTACCTGGCTAACCCACATGGTCCGACTTAACCTAAGACTACACGGTATGTTCTTAACACACACGGGGTGTACTAGACAAGGCTTCAGCGGCCCATGTTTGTGAAACACACGGTCATCTACATGACTGAACTTTACACGACGTGCTCCAAACAAACACGGCGTGCATAGACAAGGTGACCCCATCCCGTGTTGTTCGTGACACGGCCGGGTACCTGGACAAGACTACACGGCGTGTTCCGAACAAACACGGTGTGTGGAAAAGAAGGTAACTACAGACCGTGTTGTTCGTGAAAAGGCCGGGTACCTAGACAGGACTACACGGCGTGTTCCCTAAGGACACGGCGTGTTCTACCCGAGCTTCCTCGGCCCGTGTTGTTAGTGACACGGCCAGGTACACGGCTCCGAACTTACACGGCGTGTACCAATCGTACACAGCGTGTTCCTGAAGTTACTCCCACGACACCGTGCTATTCTCACACGGTCAGTGAAATGGCCTAAAAACTACATGGCGTGTATCCAAAAAGTATATGCCGTGTATTCTGGGTTTTTCTGTACAGTAGCTCAGAAACTGCTCAGACTCCCAGAACCACTAAAAACAAGGGAAAGAGGTGCCAAATTTTTATTCGTGAGGGCCCATACTCCCCACGAATCAAAGATCGGCATCTCTTGTAGTCACATACAAGGGGAAAATAGCTCTCTAATATAACAACAGAGATTCTATCAAGAATCTATCACAATAGCATGAATAATCTACACAAATCCCATCACAACAGCATGCAATCACTAATGCACCCTAGATGGCATGACAAGAATGCATGGCATGTGATTTCTAAAAGTTCCTATATGATGAATGAGATGTCATAACCTCATCTCATCGGGTTGTGATAGAAATAGAACCGAAATATCAAAACAATAACCGCACAAGTCATGCGAATCACTCTAGGTGAAAACATATCAACCATAAAAACTCAAAACCAGCAAACTACAATTAACAATGTAGTATGGCCTTTCCCTGTACACGGGTTAACTACTCCCGATCATAGATTAATACCAAGTACCGAATCTGTCCTATCCCTAGCTAAAGTCTCTGAACTGTAAAGCAAGAGAAAAGAACTCCTCTGATAACACATTGTAACGACCCGAATCCGGAGCCCCTCCACTGGTGCCCCATACCCGGTTCGCCACATGACCTCAAGCACGTTTCCTCAAACGCCAGAGGCTGCTGACTAGCAGTGACGGCCTTGGTGAGTCGATGGGGAAACTATTCCCTCATTCGGTAAGGTATACAGTGGCAAAAAATAGTCAATCCGCGGAAGCAGTAACAACATGCATAACATCAGAAACCAAACAGCAGAAGCAATGAATATATATAGAAATGATGACAATGATGTAGCAGGTACAAGTATCTATGTAAAGAAGAAAACACAACAATGTGCTGGAATACAACTGAAAACAAGTTCAAAGGAAAACAAAATAAACTCCTCAGCATTGCGAGCCCCGGTTCGGTCCCATTCTCTCCAGCTCTAGCACAATCAAGATCCTGAAGTAGAAGGGTGCTTTCCCTTATCTATACTTGAAGCAACATAATCTGCTTGGGCCCAAAATCATGGTCTAAATAGGGTGTGAGATACAATCCCAGTAGGCAATCACCCAAATATTTGTGCCTAATAGTCAATGAATACAAGACAAGTAATAAAACAAGAAGTAGTAAACAGGAAAGAACGAGCAGCTACAATCCACAGTTCTAACAAATAAAGTACACAAGTAAACAGCCAGCAACAAGGAGAAAATAGGTAACCCTCTGGGTATCTCTCATAGCTTAACCCCTATGGTTCAACCTATAAGTACCAGCAACCCTCTAGGAGGCACACACAGTCTCACCCCTCTGGTTAAGCTCTAAAAATAATAATAGACTCTCTGGGGAAGCACTCACTGTCAATTCCCCCTATAGTCTCGTATCATGCTAAAAGATCTCTAGGGAATCACTCAATGTCTATTCCCCCTGTGGCTCGCATCGAGGAACTACAGAATCTCTGAGGAAGCACTCAATGTCAATTCTTTCTGTGGTCTCGTATCATAATTAAAAGACACTCTGGAGAAGTCCTTCTGTCAATTCTCTTTTTGGTCTACTACTATAGGTTCTCACAGTCCTGAGTGAAACTAAACATGCTCAGCGCGCATGCATCGTCCAAGTAAATCTCTGGAACTACTTGGCTATCAACTAAGGCTCAGTAGAAAAACATGGCAACAGTCCACAATCCTACAACTAGGCATGGAAACTGGAAAAATGCCAAACAGGAAGAACAAGCATAGCAAACATCCAAGGTACAACAAATCTACCATAATCATAGGCAAAACATCTACTCTAGAAATCAAGAAAAGCAGGAAATACAATAAGGGAAAAATAGGAACACGCAATACCCCTTTCAAGGGTATTGGTGGAATTTGCACAAAATATTCATCAACTTTCTACAGAAAGGAACAAACCACCTACCTTGATCCTAGGTGATCGATATAAGTGAACCACGATGACAGATTCCCCTTGGAACGACGTAGATCTGAGAAAAAATACAAAACGCTCAACCTACGATAACTTGGAAACTGGGAGGAATAAATAAACAAGACTCAAGAAAAAGGGAGAGCTCACCGTTTTGATTCTAACACAATCGACCATGCTCGAATCGGATAACGGACGAAGAGGCGAGAGCTTGTCGAAGGTCCGGTCATACGGTCACTCTCGGGTGGACGAAATCTAGAGAAGAAGATGAGATTGGGGATTAGGCACGACCCCGATCCATTTAGTGAAAAAAAAGTACACGATGTGTAATTTTAGAGTACACAGCATGTACTGGGTCCTTTCCATACTCTACCAAAATCGGCATCCACGTCACCCCTACACACCGTGTGTGTGGCCCAGGCATGGCCAGCACACGGCTTCGAGCCGGATCAGAGGACATGGCATGTACTCAGAAAGTACACGACGTGTACTTTGAAAATTTCCATAAAATTCATTTTTCTTAAAAACTCCAGAAAAAAGGAAAAACATACCTGAACGAAGTTCAAGGTTCTTACATGGATGGTGAAATAAAAAATATATTCTAGTTATAAAATAAATAAATTATATTCACATGAATAGATCTAAGATTATGAGAAGTTTTCCAATATTGAAAACCTAAATAGTCAACAAAATATGTTGGAAGAGGTGAACATGATGGACATGATAAAAAAATTGTGTGACTATCCCACTATCCAAATTTTTAATCAATGATTTAGATTATGAAAGCGTCAATAAATTCAGTTTTCTTAATAGTTGAGATTAAGGAGACAACTTTGTAGAAGGAAATAGTTTAAGGGAATCAAATGATAGTGAAAATAATAAAGGATGATAATAGGAAATGATGCATGAATAATATATCCCATATTGAGATTTGAAGAAATGAGGGATCTCAGTTGTGAGGAAAGTCCCAACCTTCTTATTACAACTAAGGAACTTAAAGGTCTCTCCTTATTTCATATATTTTTGTTTATTCATAAATAACATGAAAAATATCGAATGGGGTGAATCAATGGAAGGTATGGATGAGTATTCTATACATTTTATTGTAAAAAAATTTCATCATAGAGTCTTATATCTATATTGATAAAAAAAATGGGTTCATCCCTTGAGGGGTTGCTTACATGAGGAGAAATCTACTAGAATGTTATTTTATAGAAAATATGTAAATTATATAACTCTATGGGATTAATGAATGATGTAAACAAATCAAACATTATATTATTGTTTTGATTGAATCAAACATGCGTTTGAATGGGAAGTGAAGGTTTTTGAGTTTACAAGTAGTAGGAACAAATATTGCAATTGAAATTTTCTAATAAACTTTTTAAAGGTGAGTGTAAGCCAAAATCTATTATTAAATCTTGATGAAAAACACCAAAAGTGAGGTTACTGAGAAGGATATCACATACATGGTAGTTTATGGAGAGATTTTATCACCTTGTTTATTCCTTTGGTTTTCTTTACGAGGTTATCACACATTGACTTAGAGTATATTAACCAAGGGAACTTTGATAAGTTGGGTGTGGTGTCATCATTCTCTCAACAAGAGGTCCATGATGGAATTTTTCATTAAAGTGGGAGAAGATGTTGTTTTGAAAAGTGTTTTAGAAGATTGAGGATGACATGAGAAAACAATAAGCTTTTATTCCTTTTTATATTTTATAAATAAGGGGGGTAGATAACATTGACATTAGATGGGAATTTGGTATCAACAACAATTCTAAAGGGGGATATTGGTGTTCCCAAATTTATTTTTGGAGAGAATTTTGTATTTTTTTGTTAATAAGATTTTTTTGAAGTTGATAAATAATCTGTGAATGGGTAATATTATAAATGTAAAAGGAAAATGTGTATTTCTACTTGAAGACATTATGAAGGAAACATCAATTTATATTCCATTTTATTTGTGATGTTTTTTGAGATAATATTAATGGTAAATATATATTCATATAGTAGAAGTTTTTTCTAAAATATTTAATGGAAAATTGAGAAAGGTAGCTAGTGGATAAAATTGAAAGACTATTTTGGAAAGATTATATAGATTGCACATCTGTTAAGGTGAGGATCAAAGGATCATAGAAGTATGGAAAATTCATTTAAATGTATATGAAATTCACGGTTGTGATAATCATCAAAAAATATATTTAGATGAGATTTTGATCTGTTTAAAGTGTTTGAGAATTTCCTCTACTGATGTGAATATATTTTGAGGTTATTTGAGTGATTTTTGGAATAATTTTACTGAATATTAAATTTGGTTATGTCTAGTAAATGTAAGACTTTGTGAGTGTGCATGCAATACTTTATATTGAAATTGGTAATTTTTTACTGATGCACGAAAAAAAATTTAATATTATCTAAGAATTATTTTCCTCAGGATAAATTAAGGATTTTTTTAATTAATTCAATAATAATAATAAATATTTTATGAGCTACTTAATATATTCAATCCAACAATTAATAAATTGTTATTATGTGTAAAAATTCACATTCTACCAAAATCGGATATTATATAAGACTTACTAAATACTAATAGATGTGAGGATATTTCAAGAATTTTATATTCTGAATAAATTTGAATTGGATTATGTCCTATAAATCTTTATAGATTTAAAATATCATAATTAATATTAAAAAAATGGGATTCATGCTGAAATAAATTCAAAATAAACTATGCATGTTGATCCACACTTCCACATCACAATGCATTGGTTAATTTTCATGTGGATGAAAAATTAAAAATAGTTTAATGATATATATTTTATTGATATTTTGTGAGGTGAATATATTACAAGTATTTTAAAAAAATTTACCAAGATTTTATATGATTTTGAATATGATAATGAAATTGGGGATTATTTTTACCGATTTAAAATAAATGGATATTTCACTATCAAGAATCAAAGAGGATTTCCAAATTTCATAAATTGAAATACGATTCAAAAACATTCAAGTAATATTATGTAAATATAAAATTAAAGAAGAATAAATAATATTAGTTATTTTTTAGAAGAAACCATGAACTTGAAACACTATTGTATCAAAGAGAGAAGTGAGATACCAAAGATTAGATCATTTCATAAGGAAGAAGATTTGTGTGCCTGGGTATTTAGGTAATAGAGGAAGATCGAGATCATTTAAGATCTAGTGAAGGAAATCAAGACTAGTACATCTAATCATTATCATAAGCTACTAAAAATACTGAATAAGTGAGAATGTATTGAACTGTAGATATTAGAGGATTGAGGATGAAGGTCTATTTCAATTTGGTTAAAAGAAACCAATAGTGAAAAGAGAACTTCATAGTTTTAATACAAAAATTTTGGTACTGGGCTATGGGAATCTATATTTTCAAGTGGGGATCTAGAAATAGAATCATATTGGGACTCTATATTGATTGAATTATGAATATATCTAGTTTAACCACTTAGGTTTATAGTGTAGAATCCATTATTAGCGCGATTAACTAATCAAAAAAAGGTTGTGATTTTTTTTCAACCTTGTAAATATCAGTGTTCTTGTGTTCACTTTTCTTATGGCATTCATATTTGGCTGAGTAATTCAAGTGTTAATGTCTCTATACATTAACCAATAAAATAGGTTGAATTAAAAAGATTAAATTTATAAATTTATAACACTAATTCACCACTCCCTTCCCCTTCTCGATTTTTTGTAACTAACTTACAATATATAAAAATAATTTTTAATACCTTCCACTCCTTTGTAAAAATAATATTCTTCTCATGTTTTTATTTTCTAGTGACCACTTTTTATTGGATTCACCTTCAAGTTGTTATATTATAAGATTTTACTTTCGGTGATCCTAAAAAACCAACGCCTCAATTAACTTTTCCCAATAATTTATTATTAATAACTATATAGGTAGATTTTCTCAATTTTATAACATAATCCCTCATAAAGTGATCCATTTTTTGACAATTTATTCTTAAGGGAGGTAGATAAAACCATAATATTGTTGATACAATCTATTTTATAAATTAGTTAAGAAAACATAACAACAAAATTATTTAGCTCTAACTTAGGTTATTTATTAAGAATACTTTTTCTCTTAATTTTTATATTTGGAATAATGTTCAATCACCTATTTTCTACATCCACTTCCTCTATAAATTCTAAAATTTTATTGAATTATATATAAAAGATTAATATTTTATAAAATCAATTATAATATACTAAAGAAAACTAGTGGGTATGAAAAGTTTGAATTCCCTAAGATGAAATATTAAAGTTTCCATGTATTTAAATCAACTTAAATTATACCCCCTAAAGTTTTTTAAACCCTTCCATAATACTAACTATAATGACCCTAACATAAAAAAAATATTATATATTTTACTAACAAAAATTAAAATAGTGAATCAACCATGAACATAATTTTGATTTTAGAGAATTATTAAATAAAATAATTCAATAAACCATACATTCCAAAAACATAATATTTAATTATATAGGAATAAAATTTCATAAAAATTATGTAGTTGTAATAATTTGTAAAATATATATCATGATCTTATTCCATTTATAATGTTCCTCACTTGAATTATGACCCCCTTTATAATGTGAGTTATACATGAATCTTGAAGTCTCTAGCACGGTGTGAAGAGTATTATATACATAAATATCAGTATGAGGTAAAACATGAGATAAAAACTAATATAAATCAATGAAAAAAGTATATGAAATATATTAAAAGGGGATCAAAAATAAAAATATTTGAAACCAAATAATTGAAAGAACAATTTATATTTAATTATAGAAATCATATTCATTAAGTTATATAATTTTACATGAATTATTATCATAATAGAAGAGGGTAGAGTGAGGGAGAAGAAGGTAGAGGTTCATCTACTATTTTCAAATCCTCATGACAGCCACCTCCTCAGTGTCAGACTATTATGCGGGTTCAGTCCCCTAAGCTTCTATGTTTGAGTTGATGAACTCCCTCACCGTTTCTTCATATCTTTTGATACCTCATTACTCCAAAGTTTTCTCTACATCATCTCCCCTAATTCCCATGATCTGTATCACACATAAAGAAGTGGTTTTGTTCAAGGGATCTTTTTCCCTATCTATTTCGACATATGTGTTATAGGTGGTCGATCCATTTTACTCATGAACCCTTGTCTCCAGGTATGTTTCTTACCATCCTACATTAGAATGTTTCATTTCTTTCATAACTATTGTTTGGTTCATTCAAACCTTGGTCATACATTCTTTAGGATCGGAAAGGGGGAGGGTGAAATAGTGACCCTAAATATGGGTTCTTGGTTTCACTAGAGAGAGGTGTTCCCTTAAAGGGTTCTCTGTCTATACAGGAGAGTCCTCATTTATCAATATGGTTCATTGATGGTAAGGGTGGAGGATATTACTGAAAAATGGAGATTTCATATTCATCCATGGTGGGAAGGAGTCTTGAAGATCCCTTGGTTCATATGTGATGTTTCATGTGGATATCAATCTTGACCGGAAGTGTGGGTTCTAGTTCTTGAACCCAAAAGGCAACCCATGGCGTATACATTCTTAGACGGTAGTGGATCATCTAGATGGATGCATCGATCATGGACAGCACTGACAGATTTGGATCAAATGAATCCTATGTTATAGCGGTGGATTTGATATGACAATGAATTTCTAGGCAACTTGGACAGAGACTTTTTCACTCCTAAACCTAGATGATTCAGTATTGACTCATCTCAACATGAAGGCTTAAACTAAGGTAAATCAGATCCCTTGGTAAGTGGGGTATCAACCTTATTTAAATACTCCTTAGTGTTTTTTTATTTCTTGTTGATGTTATTTATTGGGAGTTGTTCCGGATGTATTTTGATGTCTAGTTATTTCTTGTACCATCTTTTTTTATAGTGAAAACTCATGGTGACTCTACCCTATTCATGTAGGGAAATTTTCCTAAGCATGTTACCTCTTTGTGTCCCTTTTACTACTTTTTGAATTTGATTCTTTAACCTATAAATTTTTGAACACCTACTACATCTTGAATCAATTATCATGTGAATTTATTCAATAAGGAAGTTGTTTTAGCAGTGACTTGAATGGATTTTTCTTTGTTTATTGCTGCCACGTTATCACTGCTTGCTTTTATTACTGTTCTTGCTTTCTGGTCTGATTTTTTATGTATAATAACTTTATTTCTATTATATAAATGTATATATGTCAATATATTTCATTTTTCTCATGGTTTTTGGTTCTGGTTTTGTAGAATCATATTACACATAATTATATTTTTGTTTTCATGAGAATTAGGAAGATTTAATTGTTGAATTACCCAATACCATGTTCTTTTTTCACTATTGTAAAGTTATTTAGAATTCCTAGAATCTTAGAATTTTTTTATATATATATTCATGTTTATTTGTTTCATATTATGGAACTGTAATATAAACATTAGTTTTATATTCCATATTTTTAGTTTGCGAACAAATTTTATACCCAATGGATTATAGCGGTTTAATGGGGACTACCTTGCATAGTGAATACCCCCAAAAATTGGTATTAGAGACAAATTGGGAATAATATTGGGTCATAAAAATTTTAAATAGAAATTTTTTTCATTTAAATGATTTTTTAAGGGATTTTACTTTGCAACATGATTTTATGGTTTTCATTCAGCTGTTTTTGTTACTCTCTTTGTGAAATATGCTATTAATTATTGTTTCCACTTCTATATCCCTATTTTTTATTACTTGGTAGAGAACTTAGGAATATTTGAGTTGTTTGGTTTGTGTCTTGGGTTCTGGGGTAGGAGGGATTTGTGAGATTTTGTCCTGGGAGATAGTGTCACGGTTAGAATTTAAGTGTGTGGTAGGGTTAGTCTATTAGTTTGGTCTCCTAGTTCTACCTTTTTCCTTAGGAGTGAGATGGTAATTTTCTCAGGAGTCTTCCTCTATTTCGTATCCTGTTTGGGATTGTGTCTCAAGGTGTTGACCTATTTTGAGTAGTGATTGTTATTGAGTAGGGTTTAGAGTGGTAGTGTCATGTTAATAGGTTCGCTGATGATTGGGATTCAGGTAGATTCTATCAGGATCTCTTTAGTGATGTTAGGTGGTTCCAAAATTTTGTTAGGAAGATATAATTGGATGATATTTCTTCATTTGTAGTCAGATTCCCTTGTATTGTCAGTGTTCTCATGAGTTTATAGTTTTTCCTTAGGTATATTAGGTTTCATGGTATTTTCAGTGGTACCTAGTTGTTGAGGAACTTCTCTATTTGAATGGGTTCAAAGTAGTGTCTTTCCTTTAGGTGGTGAGTTTTCTGAGTCCATGATGGGTTTAGGTTGAGACTGATTTTTCTTTTTTTGTGATTGGTGTCTCTGTGTTTATTTTATTGTTTCTATTTGCATTACTACACTATTTTATTTGAGTTATATTCTTTATTAATTTTCTAAGATTTGTTTTTTCATGTTTTTTTAGAGTATGGATGTTGTTGTGTTCTTCCTTGCATTATAGGTACTGGTGAGAATATCATGACTTCTTCAATGGATTGATCTCAGAGGTTGACTTAGGTAAGTGCAGGTATGTGTTCTTTTTATGTTTATAATTTTTTAAATTTTGATCATTTTTAAAAGTGTTAAAGATTCATTTAATTTGGTTGGTGTGTGTCACATTAATTCATGCTAGGGGGTCATTTTGGACCATACCTTGTAGTTTTCTATTTAGGTTTTGTTGGAAAAATTGCTGATGGTAGGTGGAATAGAATCATCATGTGGTTAGATTTAATTTTCAAGTTGGGGTTTTGAAGTATTGTTGAATATTAAATTTTATTTATATATTTAATTACCAAGGTGGATAATTTTGAATTTTATATTCATGTTATTCTTCATTAAAATTATTTTTTAATATTCATTTTGTGAGAGTCATTTTACAGCTAGAATTGAAGCTTCCATTCAATCCTATGTTGTATTCTTGTCCACTTCAACCTAGATTTTGGTCTCTCTTTTGAACATATTTTTCTTTAGGGATTTCAGAGCACTGCTTCACCAAATGGTAGTAACTCAAATTTCCCAAGGGATAGAGAGAGGATATGAAAGTTCTTCTAGTTTGTTAAGGGTGAGGGTGAAGGAGTGACTCTAAAAATGAGGTCTTGGTTTCATCAGAGAGAGGTGTGCCCTTTGTGGTTTTTTTGGCTTTGTGGGAGATTATCTATTCATCAATCTAGTTTGGTGAGGAAGAGTGTAGAGGAGAGAAGGAACGTATGGATATTGCACATTCGTTCTTGCTGGGAAGGAGTTCTGATAAGACCTTGGAACATCTGTGATTCTTCATGAAGAGATTGATCTTGAGAAGAGGCATGGGTTCTAGTTCTTGATCCCAAAGGGAATCCCACGGATTTGAAATTCATGGATAGTGTAATCTCATCTCGATGGTTTCATCAATCCTATACAGTAGTGACAGATCTGGATTAGACAAATCCTATGTTACAGTGGTGTACCTAGATGACAATGGTTAGAAAGATACAGATTTCTAGGAACCTTGAATAGTGGCATAGTCACTCTTGACACTAGATGATTCGTCTTTGTCTCATATAAACATAAAGGCTTCTACTAAGGTGATATTGTTCCCCTATTAAGGGGGGTCTCGGCCTTGATTAAATGTTCCTTAGTGGTGTTTTTTTTATTTCTTTTTTATGATGTTTGTTTAGAGTTATTCCGGTTATGTGTTGTTGTCTAGCTATTTCTTGTATCCTATTTGGTTTTTCATAGTGAAAACCCAAGAAGAATATGCCCCATAAATATAGTCTAATTGGATTAATCATGTTACATCCTTGTTCCCCTTTTACTACTTTCCACAATTGATTATTTGACCTATAAATTTTTGAACACCCACTACTTATTGAATCAATTACGATTTGAATTTATTTGATAATGAATATTTTTGAGTAGTGTATTTCTTGATTTTTTATTTTCTTGTTGTTGCCATGTTATCACTACTTTATATTATTATTATTCTTACTTGTTGCTCAGATTTTTTATGTACAAGAACTTTATTTCTATTCTGGAAATATATATATTTCAATCTATTTAAATTTTCTCATGGTTGTTGGTTTCGGTTTTGTAGAATCATATCACATAGAATTGTGTTTTTCTTATCATGAGAATTATAAATCTTTAATTGTTGTATTACGCACCACCATGTGATTTGTGCACTTCTATAAATTAATTTAGAATTCCCAGAATCTTTGAATTTTTTTATGAATATATTTATGTTTATTTGTTTCATGTTATGGAACTTGAATATAAACATTAGTTTTATATTCAATATTTTAAGTTCTCGAACCAATTTTATACCCAATGGATCCAAGAAGTTTAATGGTAATTTTCTTGTGTAGAACAGCCCCCCAAAAATCACCCTCTCGTGATCTCTCTTTCTGCCCACAGGACCTCATTTTGTTCTCCCACTGGTGGGTCACCTCCATCCTCTTTATTTCATTCCGCTTTTTTCCTCTATGCTTTGGTGGATCATAGAGGAAAATCCATTATGGTGATGGAGGATGATCGATCCATAAATAGTGTAGGGTCAATTCCTTCTTCTCTTTAATACATTGATCATGGCTTGGAAGGGAAGGTTGGTAGTAGTTTTATTAGGCCTTTGAATTTAAATGTCTTCTACTCTTTGGTAACAAAAGGAAAGTGAATCTATGATTTCTCAATTCTGACTGAGTTTCTTAAAGTGGGTGGAGTGGTTCTATAAGGGTATCATGCTACTACATTATCACTAGTGGCCACTATGAACCCATTTCACCTCCTTGGAGATGCATGCTCTGAGGAAGTTCCTAGTAGAAAATCCCCTCAAATAAGAAAACCTATGAAGAGAGATTTGATCAAAATTGAAATCTACATAGTCTTATCTATCAAATAATAATTGGGTGATGAGTTTGGTAGAACTCACACCTCGTATGAAAATCACCAGTTTGAAATTTGGGATGATGATTCTGAATTTTACTCTAAGGTTGATTCTTTTACTTTTTATTCTTTTCATAATGACATACATTAATTTTAATTTGAGTTTCTTGGCTTGTCATTTCCAAAATGATTAATTTATTACAAGTTTCCACAATACCCTAAATGTGGCTATTTGTATAATCAAGAAAAAAAGGTTATGAAAAATAATATAAATGTCTTGGCACATAATCCCATAATATAAGTTCTTATAAGAATAAATTTATTTTCTAATTTATTGGAATATTATATAATTCTTGGACCACCCATCAACATCTAAAATTTCTAGAAAAAATTACATTAATAAATATCATGTAAGATTTTATATTGAAATAAAATAAAAAACATATATAAATAATCATTAATGATTCACTATTAGAAATTAGGGCTTTTTCACCCTTTGATATGGGTGACAACCATCGGGGGTCATTAGCCCTAAAAAGCCCCCCCCCCTTCATGCACACCCCCTCCCCCTCCCCTCCCCCTCGCACAAACCCTCCCTCTTGTAAGAAGATCCACCGCCACCACACCCATCGTTGTCGTCGCACCCATGCCACCGCCACCCATCAAAACCAGATTCATCACTGCACTCATTTCCATTTCCACCCATCGCAAACTAGATCCTCCACTCATCACGAACCAGATCTTTTGTCATGAATAAGATCTTTCACCTATCAAGAACTAGATCTTCCACCGCACCTTATTTCCTTCTACTCCCTTAACCATCACCACACCCCTACAGTATATATTTTTTCTCATTCATTAACTCATTTTTTAAATGTTTTTGGACCTTATTCCTCTGTATCACTACTATTATATATAGTAATTTCTATAACTCACTAAATTGGATTAAATTTAGCACTAATTATCATTCTTCCTTTATCCCTCACACCATTATATAAATTCATCTTCTTTACATGGATTTCATTGTCAAGGATACATGCATGGGTATTTTGAGAAAACTGGCCAATCCATTTATCTATTCAAGAAAATATTCCTTGAGTACACCGAATATGGGTTTGATTTTTTTGAATGAAGACTTGTATTATTTCTTCATTCCATGACAATTTAGATTAAATTTTAATAAAAATTCACTAAATATTTATAGTTTTTTTACTCTACTAGGTGAATGGATGTTTTCTACACATGAATCCCATTTTATAATACACATTGATATCATTATTAGAATTTCCCTTGAAATCATACACTATAAGAAAAGCACAAAGTAGCGGTGGTGTTTTTTTTTGATTTGGTAGCAGTTTAAACCTCCACTTTATGGTTTTGTAATGGTTTCAAAAAACAACCACTAAATCATGTGTCAATATCTAATACATGGAAGTTTCTTCCATTCAGTAGTGTTTTCTGGTAGCACTGTATAAAATGTATTTATCTATGGTTATTTTCATTTTCATGGTGGTTTTCCAGGTTGAAATAGAGGATTTAGCTACAGTTTTAACTGCCACTAAATCCCAAACAAATTCCCCAAAAATCACTGCTAAAATGATTTAAACCACTGATAAATAATACTATGTCATAATTATCAGCAGTTTTAACCACTGTGAATAAAAATATGCCATATGTAGATGTGTTTTGAATCACTGCTAAATGTTTATTTACAAAAACAAATGCCAACTGCAGATTTTGCAGCCCCAGAACTACCCTAAAAAATGAAAACCAAGTGTATCGCCTATCAGAAGAACACAAAAACTCTATTAAAATCACACATATATAACATCTATGGAATAAAAAAACAATTATATTAAAAAAACCCTCTCATTTAATATTAGTCCAAAACATCAAAAAACCCTCTCATTGCATATTAGTCCAAGACATCAAAAATACCACTAATCACTTCCAGATGAACTCTGCTCATCAACCTCTTTATATCCATATCCATCTTCATATTCATCTTTACTTCCTACTACTGGCACCTGTAAAACAATTATATTAAAAATTAAAAAGTTTTGTATATTTAAATTTAAACTTAAAACCAATAAAAGTTTGTGAACTAAATGGTTTTGAAGTTGTGTGATTTACCTTCTCACCCCCATTCATCGATGCAATATCACCTGGGACAGATCTGGTCATCTTCTGATATAAATTAACCAACACTTTCAATGTCCACTTTCGTGCTATAACATTAGAAATTAGAAAGTGGAAAAACATTTTTACAAAGATATTCGTTTTGAAAATATTAGAATTTAATAACACAATGACATTCAATTACACCATAATGTATTAAAATTACCTTTATCTATGAATCAAAAACATAATTTTTACAATATGAAGGCATATCTCTCCAATCATCATATGCAATCAGAAGGGTAACCAGATCTGCTTCCAGTTGTCCTAGAATCTAGCCAAATAATCCCATGACTCTATATATAGGGACCCCATAGTAGTCAAATGGGACAATTATCTTTAGTCCGTTCAGATTTCATAAATTTAAACTATTCATATTTTTATATGTAGTATCATTATTTCCATATTTTATAAAAAAATAGTTAGTATAAAAACTGAAATAACCTTATTCATATTAAAATTTGTACCTATAACAATCACCTTTTAATATCCTCACAAAGAACTAGGAGTGGCATGCTATCTCACTGTTGAGGGTCGATTGGTATCAATATAACAATTCCTCCTTGGTATTCCTATCTTTTAATAAAATAAACGTAACTTAATAACCTATATTTCAAAAAAAAATCATGCAGAAAAAAAAATTATAAATTAGAAATATGCACAGTACTGAAAAACAAAATATACATAACTATGATAATTAATGACTCCAAAAATGACACGAGTGGTTGATAAATAAATGGATAACTAAACATTGAATCATTTTTTACTTCAATAATGTCTCTTTCCTGCTCCATCATTATTTCATCTACTTCATCCACCCTTGAAAACCTAATATTTTCACTATTATGATGGACAAATAATTTTTCTTCTTGTTGTTGATGGGATTCAATATTAGAAGTCAAATCTTCCAATTCATCACCCATATTATACAAGTCTCTTTGTTTTATGTGAGCAACTACACTCCACCATTCATCCATGACATCTTCCACATAATATACCATTTTTTCTTGTGATGATAAGATATAGGTATCATGTAATTCATGTTCATCAACATCCTTCAAGTGAGAGAAGTTCACAAAAGTAAATTTCAAGGAATCTCTTTTAACACCCCTGATAAAATCAACCCAATTTTATTTGACTAAAACAAATGAAAAATAATTTTGGTAGCTTAATAAGATAATATCAGTCAACTTACCATAGTATCCCACTTTAGAAAATGTAAATATACCACTATTTTGTGTTTTCAAACCCTCTTACTGATCAACTGTACAAAATTTAAATCCATTCACATTGTAAGTGTCAAACTTTCTAGCCTTTTTTAGAGGACCTTGAGCAAGAAACATCAAATATTTTGAAAAATCATCTCAAGTATCAGTATTCATGATCTAAAAAAGGGAATATAAATTATTAAATTTATAAAATATATGTGTCAACCTAATATCTGTGTTGATTGCAATATTTATGAACTTGCATGTAATGAAAACCATTCTACATGCTGTTTATTTACACCGTTTGTTATATCATTCTAATTTTTTGTTTGGATTATCATTCATCTCTTTGTTTGTATTCCAAACTCTTCAATAAATAGATCTATAATTTCACTATTTAGCAGCACATATCTATGTTGCTTTGATAAATCCATTTCTATCAGTGTAATATTTGAGATCATCCCAACTTATCGGCCAATAGTAGGAAATATTTTTGATTTCCCATGTAATTTAGATTGATTTGATGTGTTTTCAACACGTCCAACTTGATTGGATCTTGTATCAATATCAAAAAAGTATCTAGAACAATAGGTAAGACACTCCTTTACCAAATAGCCTTTAGTTTGATCTTTATTTTTCACATATGATTTCAAATGCCCATGCTATCTGTGAAATAAAATAAAAAACATAATTGTGTATTTAATTAATTTCCAATAATTTTTTTATTAAATGAAAAATATATAAATAAATTTCCTCTAAATTTTATACATTCATCAATAATGTATAGGGCCTTCTAATTTAGCTTCCTCAACTAAATGCATAGTTAAATGCATCATGATAGTAAAAAACAATGGAGAAAGGATCATCTCTATTAACAAAGTGTCAATACAAATCTCTCCTGAAGGTTTTCAAGCAAAAATGGTTGTCGATTTTTCTCACATAGTTGTCTAAATAATGTTCAAAATTGGAGTACAATAGTAGTAACATTTTTAGTTAATAATGTACACAATGACAATGGTATCAACTACTATAACAAAATATGTGAATCATGAATTTTCAATCCATGTAACCTATGATGCTTTAAGCCAAAACAGATTGAGATGTTACTTGAATACCCATCAGATACATTGATATGTTTTAAATTTTGAATGAATGTATATTTGTCCCTATTTTTTATTGAAATATTTGTTAGGGCATACTTTCTATTCTCATCTAGCCAAAGATCACACTTTATGTTCATTTCTTGTAAGTTTTTCCAATCATTGAGATAATCCTTTGATTTTCCATGCTCATTAAGAAATTTAAAGATCAAATTATCACAAAAATTATTATCAATATTAATTATATCATGATTATGATGTAACAAATTCAATTCCCAATACATAAGTTTAAAGAACATACTTTTTTTCTTCCATTGTTGTGTTCTGATTTCACTTGAAGATTCACTTTGAACTCATTTCCCTCTATCATTAAAATGATACACCTTCCCAAATTATATTTCAACATTTCTAAGTTTTTCCAATATTTCATAACCTATCAAAAACTTAAGAGGTGGTCTATGATCAGAGGAACCATTGAATTCTGAATTGTTCAATCGAAATCAATGAGATCTATTGAGAAATCTTCTATGACACTGGAAGAACCATTTTATACTATGAGGTAGTCATTCAGGATTAAAATAAAAGTTATAAATAGGGTAATCCAAACCTATGTAAGTGTTCCAACTAGCTAAATTACTAAGTCCAGGGAAGTCACTAATGGTCCACATTTGAGCAGGTTGAATTTTGAAAATTTTTCTATAAGATGCATCGTATGTCTCAACATAATTTCTCCATAACTCCTATAATTTGTTAATTAAAGGCTATAAGTATACATCAATATCATTTCCAGGAATTTTTTTCCAATAATAATCGTTTAAATGATAAAAGATGTTTGTAGCATACATATCCATAGAGGAAAATTGTAAGGGATAAAAAAACCTTCCAAATTCTATAATTAGTGCTCCAAGTCCCAAATGGGTTGAATCCATCAGTAGCCAATCCCAATAGAAATTTCCTAGGATCAGTTGAGAAATATAGATGTAATGAATCAAATTCATTTTATGATTTTGAATCTCTTAGATATCACATTAACCCATCATTTTTATTATTTACAGAATGACATTTCATGTGTTCAGTGGTTTTTGATGACATGAATAATATTTGCAATCGAGACTTGAAAGTAAAGTAACGAAAAACATTTTTAGGTGTGTTCCATATCTTCTTATTCATAGTATTATGTTGATTTAGACTTCCAACACCACTAATTGACTATCATCTAGAAAAAGAACATTTTTTAATCTTTTTTACTTGAATCCTCTCCCCAATAAATCATACAATCATTAGGACACGCATGTATTTTTTATAATTCATTCCAAGATTGTTAACAACTTTTTTCATATCATAAAAAAACATAGGAATATTTTCTTTATGAAATATATCACTCAAAAATTCCAATATCATGGACATCTCCTTATTTGTAATTCCGCATAGGCATTTGATATGGTACAACTTCAGAAGAAAATAAAGTTTTGAATATTTCAAACATCCGCTATATAACTCTTGATTTCCATCATCAACTAAACCATGAAATGCATATGTCTACTTAGTGAAGTTTTCTCTTACATTAGTCTCCACATAATCAAGAGGAGGATACAATGATATGTTATAATCTTTATTTGGTAGTCCTATAGTCTTGAAAACATCAGCCATCATGTTGATATTTGAAGCACCCCAAACCAGTTGTTCTGATATGTTTTGATGTTGATTTTTTTATCTTTAAATGCCGAATGCATAGTTAATAAGTATTTTCATTTCATTTTCCATTGTCGATAAAGTTGGGAGCTCATTCTATTGATTGACATAAGTGCTCAAAGTTCTTGTAACATTAGATTATCCATGATAAATCCAACAAAAATATTGAGTAGGGAATTTATTTAAAATCAAGTGTTCATAAACTTCATCTCTCTTCAACCATATTTTGAATTTATATTTAGGAAATGGACATCTTATTATCCCATAAAAAGATCGATTAGAAATTTAAAAATCCAAAAAAAACTCCTCCAAACCCTTAGCATACTAAGGTATGTTCCAAGGAAGTTTGATCCAGCTTTTATCCATATATATCTCAACATTCCTACAAATTATTTGAAAAAACTAAAACACATAACTATTACTAAATTGGAAAAGAGTTAAATGGAAGTGAAAAATCCACAAACCAAGTAGTTATATGAATATTCATATAAGTACTAGAGGAGATGTCATATAATGCTTCATTAGAAATTCTAGTGGTGGAGGACCACATGAATAAATCACTTAAATTGTCTAGTTTAATAACTTACTTTGTGTTAGTAATCATTAAATTTCCTATATATGTAACCAAATATTCTTCTACTAAATTTTTATTATTAAATACTGAAGTTATCATAATATTATAACTTAATACTTAGTAAATTATGCTTTGACTATATTAAATGCTCTAAAAATTACCTCTATCAATATAACTTGTCCAATATCATTAAATTAGGTTAAATGATTAAATTTAAATATGTATATAAATGTATTCTATAAATTCATGCCTAAACTAATAAGTTTTCTAAATCTCTTTAATTAACATCTCCTAGAGGAAAATCAATATCAAGACTATTTGAGAGGAAATCATGTTAAAGAAAAATTCTCAATAATTTATCAAGGTGATCAAACGGATTCACCTAAACATATACAAAAAAATTGAATATAATGTATAATGTATATTTAATGATACTTTATTTTTAGGATGATTTAGTATTCCTATTCCAAAACAATACATAGTTCTATGTGATCATATTCTAAAATTATACATAGTATTATGTGATCCTATAAATTTATATGGTAAATAATGAAGCATTTTGAAAAGGATAATTGAAATCCATAAAGTATTGTTGTGAGGAAAATGGTGTGTAAAATAGTTACATTTATCATTTAAAACCCATTAATAAACCAAAGAGGGAAAATATATGTTGAGATTGATTTTTAATAAAAATATTCCATTAAGAAATCATTGAAAAATTATCACAATCCAATTTCAATAATTGATATTGAATCTATGATTATGCACCATGTAACTATGAGGAATACATAATATCATGTAAGATACATTGGTAAAAAATTTACCTCATAACAATCAGAAAGATATAAAAAAGGAGTTCATATGTGTAAATTCTAGTATTGACTAACTATCAAGTAATCAGATATACATAAAAACTACTAATGCCAAGTGTCGTGTTCATATATCATTGGATAGTCCTAGATATATTAGTGATACCATTGAATATAAGCAACAAGGGTGTATAACTGGTAAAATTGGAGGAATTTACCTATTTACTACAAGGAAGTTAAAGTAAAACAAACAATAAACACTAAATACCATTTATGAATAAACCCAAATTTAAAATGATAATAAAATATGAATTTAATGTCATACAATAAAATAAATACAAGGATAATTTAAAATTAAATAGCTCATATAATGAAAATGACTCTTCTAATGTTAGATAACCACCAATTCATTAGAAATTCATAACAAGCATGTTGTAAAAAACTATCCTAGGTCTACCTAGCCTATCACCCGAGCTACTTAGTCATAAGTTTCGAAACAAATTACTAATCGCTATGAGATAAAAACATGTGTATAGGTATCAAAATAAATAATAAGTGGGAATGGGTTCACACTTGAATACTACAAATAATAACATAATGGAATCTACTGTGAATCCAACATTTTATGCCCATACATTTTTTTATTCATATATATAAAATAAATAGTCTTAGATAAATGAACAATAAAAACATACCCTAAATAAAACAAAAATAAAAAGATATATAGTCAATAAAATTGATTACTCTAATCCTATAAAGATAAAAACTATAAAATATTAAAAAAAATTACAATAAAAATTAGTAGAAAATACATCACAAGAATTTTTTAAAATAGCCAAGGCTAAAGAATAAAGTACAACTACTAGATGAATTAGAGAATACATAAATATATATAAAACATATAAATCCAAGACATTGCTTAAAACATATCCATGAGATATAAAATCACCCACCATATCCCAAAATCCACAAATAGGTCGATACAATAAAAAATAACATCATATCACAAACTCAGAACCTGATAATACAATTTCAACTACACTCACACACACACCCAAGTATAAATACATGGTCTAAGATAAATGATCCCAATATGATTTCAACAAGGTGTCAATGATATTATTATTAAAAAATAGTTAATAAATTATAGTTTGAAAATAACTATTAAATAATGTTTTTACATGTTAATTATAAAAATAAACTAGCATACATTCAAATATTTTTCATCAAAATTGAAAGGATTTTTAAAAAAATATATACTTCTAGTTTAAATCTATAATTTTAATCTTATGTGATAATAAAACAATAAATTAAAATGTATCAGTAAATAAATAAAAAAGAATAATAAATTACATAAAAACTTCTACCTCAATATTGGTATAATAATACGTTGATGATCTAAACCCAATGAGGAAGAAGGATCCTACAACACCAAGTGGAGGAGGGGGGGCAGTAGTCGGGCAGTGACTAGGGGGGCAGCGGAAATGATAGTTTGGGGGAGAGGGATAGATAGATAAGGGTCGGTATTGGGGGATTAGGGTTACAGGTGAGGGGGTGTCGGTGGCTCAGTATAGGCAAGGGGTGTCGGTGGGGGAAGAAGGTGCCGGCGGCTCAGGATTGGGATCTGCTGTCGACGGGGGAAGGGGGTATCGATGACTTAGGATTAGACTGATAGTGAGGGGCTAGGGATCAGGGGGTGAGGGTTATGGGTGTCAGGTTCGAGTGGGATGAGGTGGTATTGGGGAGAAGAAGTGTCATTTTTTAAAAAAAACTAAATTTTTTAGTTTCAGTTTTTAAAAAACACCATTAAATTATTTAAAAAAAAAGTTAGTGGCAGTTGAAGAAACTGCCGTGAATTTCTAATTTTGATGTAGTGATAAAATTATATATTGATTGAAGTTTCTATACTACCTCCAAGATGTTTCATGATAATCCCTCTAAAAAAATTATATACATGAAAGATTGGATAACTTCTCTTAATATGTTTCACATAACTCCCCATGTATTTATTCTATTTCACTTTATAATATGAAGGTGATTCTATAATATCAAGGTTTATGAAATGATTTAAACTATGACCAAAGATCTCGTAGTAACAACACCACTATTTCTACCCTTGTTTTATTAAAATATTTATTTGAAACTATTTTTTTAAACCCTCATATCCCTAAATATAGTTCCAATTTTTTCTTGATGTGTTTATGTAATTGTAAACTACACAACTCCTATATGGATAGAATATTTATTAGATCATTTATTTTCTAATGTATAATGAATGAAAACTAAGAACTAATGGTTCTATTTTTGGGAATAATAATAAGAATGTAAATGTTTTTGGGATTTCTTATTAATTGTGTGAGTGTAAAAATGAGTTATTAGAAGGAAAAAATGATTTTTGATTTCATAATAGATAATTTGGGTAATCCTGGTAGTATCTAGACTTATGATTCCTATCAAATGAATTTATAATATATATTTTTTGTATCAATATCATTATTTTATTAAATTTCTATCATAGGATATCCAAGGACTTACTCATAAGGTAATAAGTCTCTATAATCTCAAACTATTTCTTATGAGAAGTGGTTCATTAATTTTTATGATTATGTTCCCACTAGAATCCCTAAAATTCCATTCAAAAAATACATTAATCATAACTCTTTTCCAATATTTAGTCTTCCACTTTCTCTCCATCACCCTCACCTTAAAATATATTAACTAGAAATAAATAAATTATTTTTTTTAATAATAATATCCTGAATCACATAATTCCATATCTCAATTAACATGAAACAATCAGTTAATTAAATCCCATTTACCCCCATAAGAGTTCCAAGTTTAGAATACTAAAAAAATTTATAAATATAGAGTAAAAATTTATTCTTTATCATAAAACTCAACCCCTTCATATTATATAGTATAAAAATCCTCCTCAAAATTGATGGGTGGATAAAGTGGAATGAATTAATAGTGAATAAAAATGAATAGGATGAATTGGTAATGAATTAGAATGGGTTTAATAGAATAATCCACCCTTTAGTCAATAGAATTTTGATATAAAGTATCTCCTTTAGATTTCTCAGGCTTCCAATATGGATCCATGAGAATTTTCTTATTTCACTTGATCGATTTCATGTGACACAATCCCCTTATAGTTCTACATTATTCTATGAGGTTATTTACATCCCAATTTTTTATAGAGAACAAGTTTGATTCAACCTCCACCTTTTATTTCTCTCTCTCATCACATTCTATATTTGTATTTCCCTTATAATAATATTACCTGAATTAGGGAAAATATTTCTATAAATATCATTTGTATTATCATTCTAACAACATGTAATTCAGATGATATTAGTGGATCTATTTTAACTTGATTGGTCCCCTTGGAATGTCCTTTATATATTTTTTTAATAATCTTCTACCTATAGAAGTTTTATGCCTCTCTTTATGATATATGAAATCATATTTTATTTTCATGCATGTAGATTCCTCTTGTCCAGTATATGATAGTTCTAGAATATAATTGTTGGTAGTGGAAAGAAACATTCAACACCATTTATTTCCTAGTATTGAGAAACTCAACCTTTATGAATTTATCATTTTTTATGAAGAAAATGAATGTGTTTTGGATCTTTAACCTTTATATGGGATTTAATGGTTATGAAATAATAAAATATCATAGCTTGTCCTAGACATGTGTTTTTATCCATACACTCCTTTATATTTGATGAAATGTGTTTACAATAAATAAAAAGTACACAAGTCCTTTTTAGTTCACATTATAATGAACTATGATAGGTAATAAATACTTTCCTTACTAGTGCTTTTTATGACTACAGACATGTTGGGGTAATAGGCACCATATCCACATCATTCTGCAGAGCCATCTACGCATATGGGATGAGTTATGTATGAATGTAAATGTTTTTTTTTGTTTTTTTAATTAATAATTAAATATATATTTACACATCTGTCTAATTATCTATGAATTTTTTTCAATAGCATCAGACTTGGCGACTTCTTCTTCTCATAGGAGAGGACCTTGTCATGGTATTTCATCATAGAATTTCGACATGACCCTTGACGTATCATTTGAAAATACATAACATCCTATGGGAGTGGGTTCCCCTGTATTTATTCATCATTTGGGTCATATTATAGGCGACACAAAAATATTTTAAGTAACTACACATGATTGGTCTTCATTTCCCCAAGATACATTAGATCGGCTATGAAGGGAAGTTTGGGTAAGTGGATCATTTTATTTTCTTATCTATTTTTAAAAAATACTTGCATTTGTGATATTTTTTTCTTAAATAGAAAAATATGAGAGTTTTCCTCAATGAGTTTTGGTCAGTGTGTATGGATAAATGTTTTAAAATTTTTAAATATTATAAAGATATAGTCAAGAGGGAGCACTGGGTAACAAATGTAGGTGCCCTAAAAACACTAGAAAGATTTCCAAGAGGCATTCTTCTATCTTAGCGGCATGAGTTAGATTAATATTAGTCCACTGAGGGTGTAACATTGAGTCTATTTATTTTGTTTTATATATTTTGAATATTATATAGAATTTTAAATATTTTAAATTTTAATTAATTGAATGTAAGAAGTGACAATGCATCATTCCAAGAATTGTGTATTGGAGGGACCACCTCAAAGGATCGAGACTCATCAGATGTCCCAGATTAGACATGATGTATTTATTATTAACTTTTAAAATTTATTATTTAATATTGTTTTTTGTACTTTATTTATATCTTACTGGTATACAGTTATGGTATAAAGGTGCACTGACTGATAAAATGTCGATGTAGATGGTGACTCGTAATCAAAATGACCCAGAGGTTTCAACTCTTATAGTAAGTTCTTGTATTAATTATCAATACTTATATAAATATTTATATTCATATATATATATATATATATATATTACATAGGCTCAATTTTAGGTTGAGTTAGCATAGCTTCCATAGGACCAGTGAAAACATTCCATGCAAAAGGATGAGATATTTCATCAGATTATTGGTTGTGATGAACATGGCTATAGTTTGACATATGGAATGAGTATTCCTAATTATATAGTTTCACATGTTGAGGTTATTCCTCCTTGTTTTACAGGTATGAAACAATAAGAGATAGATTTGGAGGCAAGAATGCATGCTTATGTGGAGGTCAGTGTGCAGCTATTAGCTAAGGTCAGAACATTGTGGGAATATATGCATTGGGGGAATGGTGTAGGGGCCCCTATGATGCATGTTTATACTGAATTTATTTATTTATTTTTAATTACATTCATTATTATTACCTTATTAATTTTTATCTATTGTAGGACCCTACTACACTAGACACAAGTAGCGGCCATGGTCCTACATGATGTGTCAGATTCATGAGGTGTGTTTTGTTTTATCTTTCTAGTTTCTCATCCAAATTGACTATCTCATTTTGTTTCTATTTTTTTAGTAAAGTCATAAATCACATTTACATTTTAATTAAAATGAAATTTGACCAAGTAGGGATTCAAAACCAACTAAAGAAATTTAGACTGATAAGAAAACATAGTAAAATAATCAGTAAGTGATTTTTTATCTTTAAATTTCAACCACAGTCACATGTAGAGAATCCAAAAATTTAGCAGTTATAAAACTTCCATTACTCATTGAACTTAGCTCTTCAATGAAGAGAAGATTCCTAATTTTCAAGGAACCTACGTTCACCTCACCAGTGGTCTTCCCAAAATAAGATATCACCATACCCAATGATACATCTCATGTTCTCAATGAGTGTGGGAAAGATGTATTGCATATTTTTCTATAGAATAAAATCCTTATAGCCTCCATCATGCAAACTTGTTATCTAAGACCAAATTTATAATTATTATAAAAATAATATTAGATAGATTTTTTCTACAGATTTTATAAAAATAACGAGACATAAGAATAAGAATCATTATATCTAAAGAATAAACATCCTTTAATTTTGGGAAAAGAACCAAAAATTATGAATTGATTCATACTAGAAGGAAAATATTACTGAAAATATTTTATAATATCTTCAATAAATCAAAGTGCATAATATTCCATTATTCCTGAAAAAATAAGTTAGAAAAATCTATCTCAACTGGGATAATTATTTGGTCTGAGAGATAAGTCATATGGTTAAACATCCTCAATGTATGGTATCTTTAGAAGTATAGTATTACCATCCACATTAATCATAATAGGAATAATATCAAGAATGTTTCTAATTTTAATAGAAGAATTTATATTAAACTAGCTTGTATAATACATACTAATATGATCCATGATATCAACTCTTTTTTATAAGATCTATGGAAAAATTTTAAAATAAGTTATGGGATTATAAATTATAGTGCTATTTTATAGATTATTAAAAAATGGATTTTTCCTATCACATTTTTTGATAAATTATTTTCTAAATGTCACTTTATTATTTTTCCTATTTGAAACAGTGTAAATATTTAATCTTATAAGTTGTTTAAACATCTTATTAAAAATAGTAGTATCAAAATTTGATTTATGAATGTTTTATAGAAGTTTAATTTCCATTTCCAAATTAGTAATTTCTATAAATTATAAGTATCTAAAATTGGTAGAAAGAAAATTAGTTTGTTCCCTCTCATTTGAGGAGTTAAAATTAATAATGAAAATAACTCTTGGACCCTTGTTTCCAAATTTATAAAGTTCCAGACCTAGATTATTATCTCTGTGAATTTTGAAAAACCCACCTGGATGCTTCATGGTCAAATGACCTTGTCTATTCATAATAGGGGATCCATATCTTTCCATTTATTTTCAGAAACTAATTTTGTGACTATATGAGGAAGTGTGTCTCAAATTTCTGATCATAAAAGCATACTCTTATTACATTTGTTGATGGATCTAGTTATATAAATTAGACACAAGATGGATTCTACATGAGTTCATCTTATAGGTTTACCACACTCATTTCATATCACATCAATCTTAGAGGACATCAGAGACTCCATTGGGAATTTACATTGTATTGATGCCTTAAAACTCTCAATGATATCCACCATTTTGGATGGTATTGACATTGACATTGGCCTATCAATAGATTTTCCATACTGTGACTTTTTTTGGGTGACGAATTCTATCTCGTTTTGGAAAAAAACATTATTTCCTAAAATTTACTAACTTTTGTTTGATATTTTGTATTCATGGTGTTGTGATCTCTAACTATAGGATATCTACTCGGGAAATTCTCAGTATCAGTTTGGTCTTATCTTAAAAGAATAATTCTCCATCACTGAAATCATTGATGACCCTAATGTTCTTTTAGAGGGTTCTTATGTTATCAACCATTTTTAGGATGTTAATTGTTCTAGAGGGAAATCTCATTGTATAATTAAAGAGGGATGGATTAATATAGAAAGTGAACTTCCTTCTAATACAGTTCTATAGGTTCAGCAACTCAAGAAGATCTATTTTTATATTCAATTACTTAAACCTTTATATTCCAATAATCATTGTTCCCATGCATTCATCATACAAACCACATTGTTTAACATGTATCATTTTGCAATTATTTTTACAAACCCAAGATGAATTGATATTGTGAGGTCACAACTACAGTATATGATTCCTTTATGAAAATATTATTTTTTGTATAGCACAACTTATCTATGAACCAAACTCTTCATTATCATCTTCTATAGTTATAAATGACATTAAATCTTTGAAAAATGATATCTAAGTCATTTTAAATTTGTAGGTATCATTTATACTCTGATCAGATACATGAATTTCTTGGTATGATTTAAAGTGGAGTTTGTCCCTCAGATTTGGAGTTAAGAGAAAAATTGTGTAAAAGAGGCCATACCAATAAAATGAAAATGGATTGACCTGAACTGATGGTAGAATGATCATTAGGACATTTTTGATTTTTAGGAATCAACACTACATCTATCAGATTCTCGTGGTATGATGGAAAATGATGGATAACATTTTATAGTGCTATTAAAAGCACAAATCTTCCATCAGGGCATCAAAACAAGAAAACAAATTATGATTTAAATGAAAATATAGAATAACATTCCCCAAATCATATGTGATCTATTGGAATCAACCACATTTCAATCCATTTCTTTGATTGGTCAGTCCAACAAAAAGTTCATTTTTAAATTTATTATCATTTTTTTAATAATGGGAAAATCATGTGTGTAAGGGTCAAAACCAACCAAAAGAGCTCCGATTAATATGAAATTTTAGGAAAATGATCTTTAAGTCAATTAAAATATATAATAAGAATTTTCACATGGATCAGATAGTGTAATTTCTCAATATGATTGAAATTATTATTTGTCTCTTGGATTTGGATTTAAGTACAAATCAATTAAAAGTGTCCCACACCAAGTAAATGCACTTGGATTAACATAAAACCATGGGATACCAATAACCAATCTATTTTTGATATATAGGAATCAACATTGAATCCATAGAATGTTCATGTTTCCCGATATGATAGAAAATGACGAATAAAAATGTCTAATGTTATTAAAATGACATATCTCCCATTAGGAGGTCAAAATGAGTAAACGACTTATGATTGACGTGAAAATATAAAAGAAAATTCCTCAAATAAAATGTGATCTATTGGAATCATACACACATCAATTTGATCCCTATATAGGTTGGTATAATTAAAAGTTCATTTTCACATTTATTATCATTTTTGTAATAATATGAAATCATGTGTGTAGGGGTCAAAAACAACCAAATGTGCTCTAATTGAAATGAAATATTAGGAAAATGATATTTAATTCATTTAAAATATATAATAAGAATCGATGTGTGGATCAGATACCATAATTTATTGATATGATTGAAATTGGCATTTGTCCCTCGAATTTGGAGTTAAGTGAAAGATCACATAAAAGGGTCCAATACCAAGAAAAAACACTTGGATTGACATGAAATCATGGGAGAACAATCACTAAGATTTTTTTTTATCTATATGAATAAACACAAAATCCATTGGATTCTTTTGTTGCTCAGTATTATGGAAAGTGATGTATAACATTGTCTAGTGTTATTAAAATGACATATATCTCATCAGGGGGTAAAAAATGAGCAAATTACTTCTCATTTATTTGAAAATCTAGGAGAAAATTGTTTCATCCATCAAATTCACCTTTCACATAGTATGATGGAAAACAATGGATAATGTTGCCTAGTGTTATTAAAATGGCATACCTCTCGTCAGGGGGTCAAAAATGAGAAAACAAATTCTGATTGACTTGTAAATCTAGGATAATATTCCTTGAATAATATTTTTTCTATTAGAATCAACTACACATCAATCTGATCCATGGATTTGTTTATACATTTAAAATTTCATTTTCACATTTATTATCATTTTTGTAATAATGGGAAAATAATTTTTGTAGGGGTAAAAAATGACCAAATGAGCTATGATTGACTTGAAATATTAGTATAATGATTATTAATTCATTTAAAATATGTAGGAATCATTATCACATAGATAACATACCTGAATTTTTTAGTATGATCAAAAGTGAGTGTAAAATCATGTGAATAGGTCCAATTCCCTAAAAATGCTCTTGGATTGACATAAAATCATTGGACAACAATAATTGATCCATTTTTTATCTCTATAAATCAATTTCACATCCATCAGATGATAATGTCACCTGGTATGATGTAAAATAATGGGTAACATTGTCCAGTGTTATTAAAATGACATATCTCCCCTCATGAGTTTAAAAATAAGAAAAAAATCTAATTGATGTGAAAAGATAAGAGAAAATTCATCAAATCATATGTGATATATTACAATCAACTATGTGTCAATTTTATTCCCTGATTGATCAGTATATAGTAAACTTGGTTTTTAAGTTTGAATATTCATTTCTTAATTGATAGATACTGTAAACAGAAATTTTATGTTAGCTTTTCATAATTTCTATTATTATGATGATTTCTATATGTAACACTTTATAAATTGTTTTTATTATTCTATATATATATATATTAACTAGATAAATTTTATTAATTTTAAATATATTAATTTTTTTATTTTCTTGGTTTAATTTTTTTTATCTTATTTATATGTTGATTGAGACAGAAGATTGGAATGATCTGTAGCTATTTAGATTGTTGGTTTTGTCTTGATGATTGTAATTTATTTGATGTTTTGTTATTTTTTGGTTTTTTTAGTTATTTGGTGTTAGTAAAAATGTAATTTTTTTAAGAAAAATATATTTAGGTTAGTGACTGCCATAGGTAGTCGATAATGTGTTTATTTTAGGGGAGCATTAGGGAGCACCTCAAGCGATCACTATATATTTATATGTTGTGGTTGGATTTGGTGGTCTCTAATGCTACTCCCAATGACTACCACTGTGTTATTCTAAGGATTTTCTATAGGGAGCGTCATTGGTGGTTGTTATTTCACTTTACTGATGGACCAACTGTGACCGCCAAAAGTGATCAGATGGTGGGTGTTAAAGACCATTAGCAACCTCTTTTTGAAATCACTAAAAGTAAATGTTGTAGTAATGATTGAAAAAATAATAAATCAAATGGGTTAATTAAATCCTATTATAGAGTAAAATAATAGATTTTTATAGAACATTTTATGGAGATCTTATAGTAATAAAAATATAATAAACAAATAAATTAAATGATTGTGAAGTCCCATAAATTCATTTTGAGACACTTCTCTAAATATGTTTATATATAATAACATATTACAGTAAAATAAACTTTATTATAATGTTTATGATATTAATAAATAATATAAAATCTCTTTTAATTATTTTTATTTGTGTAATATTTGATTTTAAATAATAAGTTACATTTCTTTGATTTTTGAGTTCATTGAAGTTCTATTGTCATTATAGTTTATAATTACATCATTGTGGAATTTAGTGCATTCATAGATCATTTTATAGAGAATAAAAATATCCATATGACTTTGTGGTTATATAGTCGTATAGTTAAAATTTATATATTCATGTTATTGATTTATATATTTTTAAAATTCAAAAATTATGGATCTATTTTATCACGAGTTATGGTTTTTTATAATTTATATTTATAAGAATGAACATGTATGCAATTATATGGATCACTATGGTGATGTTTCCAATACAAGGTGGATATATACTTATATAACTATATTATTACTCAGTGGCCTATTATTTACCAACCATTGAAATTTATAAATATTTTAAAATAAAAAAGATAAAATTAAAATATTTATTGATTAAAATTATTTTGTTGAGATTTAGTTGATATACAATTATATATTATTTTCTAAATTTAAATAAAACATGGAAATGTTTATATTGTAAAAGAAAGTTGATATAAATGTAGTTAAATATTATCAAATGATACATAATTACAAAATCCCTATCTAAAGATTCAATTAATAAAAATGGAAGAAATAAAAATATATATAAGATAAGTGATGATAAAATTAAATAAATGATTTGAATGGTATTGACAGTATTCTTCACATTTTGACCTAGATAACCCATCCATCTAGGATATGAACAAAAATGTGGCAAGATATAAAGGGTGTTATTAATCCCCACGGGTTGAAGAAGAGCACTCAAACATCAAAAATAATCAGAGAGAATGATTTCTCCCAACCTGAAGGAAATGAAATGACATATATATACACATAGTAGAAGGCACTGAAAATCATTTTTTCTCATTTTAAAAGTTGGTTTAAGAGTTTTCGGTACCCCAACTTACAACCAAACCATAAACAAGTGAAACTTACACATCATAGTAACCATACTCATCACCGCACCCCATGTAATATCCATCTACTTCAGTAGCTGATTTCCAATCAGGAGACCTCCAATAGATTGCACTTTGAACCCGACTTCTAAGAAGATCAAGACTGGGTTTATCTAGGGAGACTTCTTGACCACACTACCCTTTTTAAAAGCCACAGTCACATCACTGTTCTGTTTAAAAGCCGATCTAGTTCATATCGGCCACGGAAGATAAGAGTAATCCTTCCTTGGCCCTCTTCTTGGAGAAGCAGATGAGGGTCCATCAGTTATAGCCATCATCTGATTCCAACTTTTAACAACATCACTGAATGAATGGTCGAATGGGCCACTCTCATTTTCCTTCCCTCTCCCAGAACTCTCCCTTCCAACATCAGCTTGCATACCCAAAACAACAGCAGGAGACTCAAAGTTGATCTTGTGTCTCTAGTCTGGAGTGTTACTCTCCATCAAAGGGAGCTGCCTCTCCTCATTAGTATCTTCCTCCACATCCATGGACCCGGTCTCCTTCCCCATACCCTATAGACCCTCCAGTGATTTCACACCACCATCCATCCCTGTAACATCATCCTCAACCGTTCCATCCTCCAACATGCATGTCGAGAGGTCAATAAACCAGTTTCTAAGAGTAAGGAAGGGCATGGACAAGGGATCCAAACCCTTAGTACCCTTAGTACAGATAGGAAGGACAACCTCCAATATGTTGCAGCATCTCTCCTCCTCATTCTGATTTGTATCTTCTCTAACATTAGAGATAGTTGTGATATCCAAATCATGCCTCAGCCTGTTGAAGACATCAGAAACCAACCGTTTCAACTGCATCCTCGGTCCTCCAGCTACCCATACCCAGTTGATAGAAGCCTTGATGCCTCATTTTTGTGCCTTTCCTTCTCCTACATCAAAATTCCTAACCAGGTATACACACTGTCGAAGGGGTGTGCGAAGTGTGAGCTAAAAAAATCAGTAGGATCCCACCCATGTGTTCCATATCAATTTTCTATACAAAAAATCCAAATATGCACATTTCAAAGAAAACATGACATGATAAATGATAAATTATTTTATATAAAAATCATGGTAAATGTTTCTCTTTTTCCACAATTCCAAAAAAATAGGCAAAATAGTTTCAAATAATAATTTTCATAAACATTTTCAAGTCAAAAACATGTATATAAAATCTAGAGCAATAAAAAGGAAAAACTCAGATAAATCACACCAAAGATCACAATAAGTCAGGCTAGTAGACTAATCGCACCACAATCTATGATTAGTGAACACACAAGCCCTTGTTAAAATAGACCTATAGAGAATAGAAACACCCCATGTAATGTCCTGACCCACCGGGCCTACCTGTCCTATGGAAGTCTGAACCAAAACTATCCCAATCTCACCTCCATAGGCTAATGGATGGTGACAATCACCAAATGGTATAAATAAAATGGGATGCCTTTTCTTAAAGTACTTGTATGTACATACCCAACCATCTCCATAAATAAGTTCAGACTAATAATGATAAAATACAATAACATCTAGGGTAAAATTAATTCATGTAATTTCCTCTAGGTAATACAAAAGAGTATGATAGCGTAATCTGAATAGTAAAGGAAAAAATACACATGCAACCAAAAATGATGTCCCAACCAGACAACAACTAGAAATAAAATACTAAGAGCTCCCTACTCGAGATCTCAAATCCCCAACCACCATATATGGTCAAATGCACCTGGGAATCCCTATACTTCTTTGAAATCTCCACTGACCTATCCATTATTTGATTAAGACATGACTTGTGCAGGCAAATCCCATATAGGTGTAAGTATATACATACATAGTAGGACACCCCAAAAACTAAAGAGAGAGTAATATAAGACATGGTATAAGTAGTCATCTCATTCTAATGATGGTGTTTCAATCATTATATGATACAACAACCATAACACAAACATAGACATTCTCAATGATAAGCACAAATTATAAAGAAAACGGATATGAATCTCCATATCCCAACTAAGAACAATGAGTCTACCAACAGTTCTAAAATTCCATCATTGATGCCTGGAATCTCACCTATATGTCCTAAGAAATATTATGGAGGACCCACACTATGGTGCATTAGGGGAGTATCGTCTCCATAGATAGAGGACCCACACCCTAGTGCGACAGGGGAGTACTGTCTCCATGGATATAGGACCCACTCCCTAGAGACATAGGGGACTACTATCTATATCTTCATAACGAGTATAGAGGACTCGCACTCTAGTGAGATAAGGGAGTACCATCTCTAAGGATGGAGGACCCACACCCTGGTCCCACAGGGGAGTATCGTCTCTATATGAATAATGAGTATGGAGGACCCACACCCTGGTGTGATAGAGAAGTATTGTCTCTATGGATAAAGGACCCGTGAAATGATTTCATAGGGGAGTAATGTCCCTATATTCATAATGAGTATGGAGGAAACACACCCTGATGCGATAGGTGAGTACTGTCTCCATGGATAGAGGATGCACACTCTTGTGCTATAGGGGATTACAGCCTCTATCTGGACTCTCTGATAACCATGCCTGATCAATGTCATTGTTGAGTGCCTCCTAAAGAATCTTCACACTCATAGAATCCTTCATTATATCTAAAAATTCACTACGAAGGCCACCATCATGTTCTACACTGAATAAAACTTAGGATAGTCTACTCACGGGCTAAGATCCTAGTTAAAATGAATGATATGTGTTAGGTAGAATATTTATAATTAAGTACAAGATATATAAGGGGGTCCACACGGTGTGTGGTCCTGATCCACTACCTGTCCATGTACCTAGATGTGTCTGGGTACCGGTCCATACCCATGTAGCCCTTGGTGTTCCCATGTACTCCTAGAGTACACGGCGTGTCTGTACAAAATCTTGATGATTGCACAAGGCTCATCATTGTTCTATCAGGATAAAACATCAATTAACTAATATGTCATCAAAAATGACAATGAATGGATGAAAATACCACAATGTTGTGATACTCATGAAGAAACACTCGGGATAGGCTATCCAATTTCCAAAACCGAACACCCATTGAAAAATAACACATTTCACCATAACACATATATACATCGCTTCATCGGTATGATCCATGAGTCTAAATTAAACACATGATGTTGGTCTTGAAACATTCACCTCAATATCATGGTCACAATGCTACAAATGGATCATTAATTCGATATTGTATGAGAAAGGTACATCGAATAATAGTTTCTATAATAATAATTATATTAATAATAATAATATTATTATTATTATTGGGAGCTTCATTAACCCGATCCATAGTTGAATTAAATATCCATCACTGGTCTTGAATCATCTATATCAGTACCATGATTATGATTTCATAGACAGATCACCTATCCCACATCACATGAAGAAGTTATGACTGATTCATTGTTTCCATAACAACAATAATAATAATAATTTTATTATTATTATTACAAAATTTACTTAAATGGGTAAGGGTTTTCATGCCTCCCCTTCATGTGGTTACACATGAACCCATGCCCCACCTCCCTTCTCTCTCCTCCAACCAAACTCATTATTATTATCAATGGGATTCGTTTCACATGCCTCATGATGCTTAAATTCAAAAAAATAAAATTTGGTTTCCTTTTATTTATTATTAATATTATTATTATTAAAAAAAATAATAACATAACTCCTCAAATATAGAAAATGCATGTCGTCACCACATGTAAACTGGGAAAATAGGGATCACATATAAATCCATGAACCACCTCCAATCAACTACCATTTTCACCACATCTCGATCATGAACCTGCACCCATAGTACCGATCTGGTCCACTCACAAATCACCATCCAGCTCACAAAGCACTAATACTCTATCCAAAGTTAGGTTCCCATCATAATTTCCACACCTATATTGCATCTCCAAAATCTAAATCTGTCTTCATGGCTGCAATTAGTTGTTCTGAATAAAAAATTCATAATGATTGGTATTCATAGATATCATTGAGTTTTTGTTCAATTGATTATCGATGATGAATTTCAAGAACAGAGGGAGAAAGTCACATAACATGTTGGTGATAATCATTATTGGATGATTTGATATTATCCAATGATCGATAGGTTCGGAATCATGGGTGATATAATGAAAAAAAAATAATTTATTTTAATAAATCAAACTAATGAATGGGATCATGTGAAAAGAAGATAGTCACAGATCAATAAACACATATATGAATCCTTACTCAAAATTTTAATCAAAAAGGATAAAACCACAATTGATGAGTCCTACAATGATTATGGATCAATTATGGGTGGAAAATGCATCCTCTAGTGATAAAATTAATGATCCCACTTTGTTCAACATCTGTCTCATGATTGTCTTCAATTTTATCATTTGTCGTTCTCTGATCCTAATCTGCCAACAAAGAACACAATCCTCCTCATATTAGATCTATCAAGGGTTATGTGGATAACCCTTGAAAAACTGTCATAATAGGGTATTTACAGAGGATTTTAATTAGTTTATTTAATAAATTAAATAATTATTTATTTATTTATTTTAATTAAACATACCCACTAATGACTTCCTTAATCGTACATTCAACTATAACCAACCTTTAGTCGCGCCTAGGGTAAACCCCATATTCCAAACTCAACTGTGGTCTCAAATTTTTTATCCAAGACTCTATTTGGCAGTTATTCCACTTTTTCAAGAAAACTGAATTCCCTTGATATAAAATATATTTTATATTTTATAAAATTAATTTTGGGCTCACCAGGCCTTGGAATCATGCTTCGTCTTAGAATCTAGATTTGAAAATATTTATAGGAAAATTCCTATGACTTACACAGAAAAACTAGAGTCTCTAAATTATTCCCTCATTTAAATATTTCATTCCCAAAAATCACAAACTAAACAAAAAGGTGGGTATACTAATCTTGCATTTGGAACTTCTGATCCCTGATGGTGAGGAAGTGTGCCGACTTGGTAAGTTGGTTAACTATCACCCAGATTGCATCATGGGATCTCACTATCTATAAAATTCATATCACAAAGTCTATATATATTTCATCACATTTTATCTCTGGGATCTCAAGAGGCTACATAAAACATTCCAGAACTTAGTGCTCAGCCTTCACCTACTGACATATGAGACACCAAAAGATGAACTCGACAACACTCAGTCTCATTCTATATCACCAAAACTACCAATCAAGATCTTTTAACATCTTCCCTGCATAGGTATGTGCAGAAAAAATTAAAAGTGTGAAACTCCCACATCACCTCCTCTCGTAATGTGACTAGAACCATTGTTCATCCATATAAAGGGATGGTGTGATTCCCTCCTTTAGAGAATCCATCTGGGGAATCTTTTGAGGATATCTAGTCACATAGTACCATACAGTATATGTTTCCCTATTGAGTCTCCCTCACACAAAATTGAAGCATAGGATTCAATACTATTGACATAAGATAAAAATCACCCCTCTCCTCTAGCAAGGTCAGCTGTAAAGAATTCAATTACTTTGTAACCTCACTCGATAATAGCAGACAGGAAACCTCACTGTGAGAATATTTTGCCACGTCCACACCCTAGGTGGACCTAAATATCACACCAAATCAACCTATACAAGGTCCACTGTCACTTCCATGTTTGATATGAAATATATTGAGAAGTTTATTTTAAAACCTATAACTAACTAAATGAGAGCTTCCATATGATTATCACTCCCCAAAGCATGTTTATCACCATCCTCTTGTGTCTCATGTGCTCCAACTCTGACGTAGAGGACATTAGGGTACCATCATAGATGACTATCATGAATTGATCTAATAAAGGTTAATTATTCATTCAATAAGTCTTGAAAACATTGTTTGGGCATTCAATATTCCTAAGGGTATCACCAACAACTCAAAGAAATCACAATGTCTTTAGGAATCCACACTCGATACATCCACTGATCGAACCTAGAGATGGTGATTACCCATACAAAGGTCAAAATCTAAGATCCACTTTTCCTCCATCCACTGGGAAAAGAGGTCATCGATTATTAGGAGTGTATATTCCTCATAGATAACCACCTATCTCAGGTGACACCAATCCACACCCGACCTAAATCTCTCATCCACCCCTAGGTGAACAACACAGGGATGCCTAGGAAAATACATTGGTTCTTACGAATCCCACTCTCTACAAACTCCTCAAACCACACCTCTATATCTGATAGCTACACGATGTCATCTAGTATTCTAGCATAGATATTGTGTTATCCCTGGTGAAATTCCATGAAGAAAAGAAACTCTCAATGGTGAGGTAAACTTTGAACGTGCTCAAGATGGATGCCCTCATACTCCTCCATCATCACAGGATAATGAAAGATCATGTAATAAACTACTCCAAGGTAATAGTAACCAATATGATAAGAAAGTGTTTTTAACCTTCTTTGAATTTGATCACCCTTCCCAGCACAAGGTATCACTTCTTATCAAAGGAGGAAGAAACTATCCTATAAACTGAAATCACTACCACACTCACTAGTATTTCATTTAATCATGGATGGTATATAACTATTACATGCTGAGTAATACATCATAGGGTCCCACTAACACTATAGAAGGATTTATTGTAAGGCTCTCTCTCTTTTTAGATTCAGGTCACACCATCGATAGAAATGTGTGATTATTGATCCTCTATGTGGGAATATCCAGTACAATGTTCAAGAAAAAAGGGACCCATTGGTATTGCTAGGTCTCAAACAAGGGATACATCCATGGAAATAGGGCTTAAAACTTTAAGTTATAACTGTAGTTGGAGCAGTGGAGACACATGTTATACTTCGAACCACAATCAAATCCATTGTTCCATAATATTCTACTGAATGAAGTTATTCATTACCTTTCCCACCTTCTCACTAAAACTAAGGATCTCTTTAGTGCCTTAGTACATCAAAACAACCTAGAACATTCAAGTTGAAGGAACTCATCTACCACACCTCAATGAAATTCACATTGTGAGTTAGTGACTCTCCCTCATGGTTTTGAATCTCATTTTAAGAATGAATATCAGTGAGGGAAGTGTCCCTATTTCTTTCATGTCTAAATCCACATCTAACTTCACCAATATAGGGCTCTACCAACACCAATAGTCACACTAGAGAAGTCTCACTACAATTACCACCATTAGTAGGGGTCTTATCCAAGAGGTACATTATCAACATAGGCTTGAGGAAATCCTATACCACTTGATAATGTGGTATATCTCACCACAAAGATTGGGAAATCTCAATCTCTGAAACTCGCGAAGCACACTCAAAATAGGTGTGCCATTTTTCAGTACCTATGGATCCAATAGCTACTTTAAGGAGAATAATGGTCACCAATGCAACTATCTTATCAATCAGGATCCACAAAAGTTGAAAAACCTAGTCCAGTTCCTTGAGTCAAACCTCCACTTCCTTAGGGTTTGTCTCATCGCGGAACATCAGTGGTCACCATTACTAGAAATAACATAACACGCTAAGATGGCATGTACCACCATCTTGTCCAGTTAGAGATATTGATTTCCCAACACATGGAAGATCATCTGAGATCCATAGAATGATCCATGCACTACTCAACAAGCAGTATCACTACTCAATTCCTACTTGGAGAAAACATCTCATGGGTGGGTCTCTAAACTGAGACCTCAATGCTCAAATGGTCATCATCATGACACTATCTTGAAATCCTAATTAGCTATCATTATTGAAGAATCTTGAAAGTTATCAATATGTACCACATTCAAAGAGAATATATAGGGAGTTTAATCAAGAAGGACATTCAGAAGACTCAATCCTATATGATGCATATACCAATTTCCCTGCAACTAATGTCTCAGTGAGTCGAGTTGAAAAGCAGGTAGTCAAAGTACTAGTGTGTGGATACATAAACCATCAAACCAAAACTGGGTTCCCTGCCCTAAAAGGCACACTCGAGACATCGTGACAATGTTTCATTATCTTCACAACCAAACCTTGTCAATGAAAAAACTCTAAATAATGACCCAAGGTCGAACTACCGTTGATACCAATCTATCACAACCCGACCCACCAAGGCCCACCTGGATAGAGGAAGGATGATTCACAACTAACCCAAGCCCACATCCTTGGAAAGGGGGCTGGAGAAAATCACTAAAATGAATAACTAAAATGGGAGGTCTTTCTCTAAAGTACTTGTATGCACACACCCAACTATATTCACGCAGAAGTGTAGAGTAATAATGACAAAAGATAGTAACATCTAGAGTAAAAGTCATGCATGTAACAACCTATAGGGAATAAAAAAGAGTATATTAGTGTGATCTAAAAAGTAAAGGTAAAAATAAACGTCCAACTATAAAATATGTCCCAACAAGATAATAACTAGAAAAAAAATATTGAGAGTTCCCAACTCCAAATCTCCAAGCCCCAACCACCATACGTGGTTAAATGAACTCTGGTATCCCTATGATACTCTAAAATCATAGTCGACCAATCCACCATCTTTATAATGAACAATACATGTGGAAAAATCCCATGCAAGAGATAATATATACATACCTAGTAAGATGTCCCTAAAACTAAAGAGGGAGTGATAAATGACATGATATAAGTAGTAAACTCATCACAATGAAATTATTTCAATCTGTATATGAGACAACAACCATAAAAAACCCCCTATATGATCAACATGAATCCCAAATGAGAAAGAAAGGGAATCTCTATGTCCATAGCCCAGCTAAGAAAAATGAGTCTTCTAACAGTTCCAAGAGTCCATCATTGATGCACAACATCTCATGTATCTATCTGAAGAAGTTGTATGGAAGACCTGCACCCAGGTGTGATAGGGGAGTACCATCTCCATGGATAGAGGACTCGTACCCTAGTTCCATAGGGGAGTACATTCTCTATCTACACAATGATTATATAGGACCCATGCCCTGGTGCAACAGGGGAGTACCATCCTCATAGAAAAATAATTGATTCCCTGGTGTCATAGGGGAGTACCATCTCTATCTACACAACATGTATGGAGGACTAATGCCCTGGTGCAATAAGGGGGTACTATATCCATGGAGAGAGGACCTGATCCCTGGTGAAATAGGGGATTACTGTCTCTATCTGCACAATAAGTATATAGGAATCATTTCATGGTGCCATAGTGGTGTACCGTCTCTATCTACACAATGATTATGAAGGTTTCGTGCCCTGATGTGATAGGTAAGTACCATATCTATGGATAGAGTACATGCAAACTAGTTCCACCAGGAAGTATCATCTCTATCTATATAACATGTATAGAGGACCCACACCTAGGTGCGACAGGGGAGTATAGTCTCCATGGATAGAGGAATCACACCCTAGTGCCACATGCGAGTACCATCTCTATCAACACAACAAGTATGGAGGACCCACACCCTAGTGTGATAGGGGAGTATAGTCTCTATTCATAGAGGACCCATGCCCTGGTGCCATAGGGGAGTGCTTCCTTTATCTAGACTCTATGATGATCCTATCTGATCACTGCCATCATTGAGCACCACCTAAATAAGCTTCACACTTGGAACATCTTACGTCATATATCAAAATCCACTATGAAGGCCTCCATTAAATTCTACATGAAAAAAACACTCAAGATAGGAAACTCGCAATCCAAAATCAGAGTCCAAACAATCGAGATATGAGAGATATAAGATTCATAAGGAATTACATAGTGTTTAAGGGGGCCCACACAGAATGTGCTCACACTCCTCTTCCTGATTATGTACCTGGCTATGCCTGAGTACCATCTTTTTCCTGTATAGCCCTGGGAATTCCCGTGTACTCCCAGAGTACATGGAATGTCTGTCCAAAATCATAATGATTGAACGAGCCTCATCCTCATTCTGTAGGGATAAAATGTAAATTTAGTGATATTTTATCAAAAACAACCATGGATATCTGAACGGATCACTCCATTATGGTCCTCATGAAAAATCACATAGGATAGGCTATTCACTTTCCCATATCTAACACCCTGTGAAAAAAAACAAATCTTTTTGTAACACATACGTATGTCACTTCATGGTCCTGATCCATAGTTCAAATTAACCACTAGATATTAGTCTTGAAATGTCCACATCAATATCAGGGTTTTAATGCCACATATGTCTCATCAATCTAACACCGCATGAGGAAGGTACATTGAATAGTATATTCCATAATAATAATAATATTAATAATATTATTATTATTTTTATTATTGATAACTTCATAGACCCAATCCATGAGTCTGAATTAAACATCCATCACCAGTCTTGAATTTTTCATCTCTTTACCATGATTATAATGCCGCACACGGATCGCCAGTCCAATGTGACATAAAAAAGTTATGTCTGAATCATTATTTCTACAACAAAAATAATAATAATAACTTATTATTATTATTATTATTATTATAAAATTTAATTAAATGGGTAATGGGGTTCACACCTCTTCATGAAGTTATAAATGAACCCACACCCCACCTCCCTTATCTCTCCTCCAACCAAACTCATTATTATTATCAATACTAGTAATGATAATAAACATAACTCTCCTCCCCCCACCCCCTCTCTCATATCAAGCACACTGGGGGGGTTTATGTGCCTCATGATGCTTCAAGATAAAATAATAATAATTTTTTTGTTTCATTATTATTATTATTATTATTAAAAATAATAATAACAACATAACTCCCTGAATATAGAAACTTTACGTCATCACCGCGCATCAACTAGGAAAATGGGACTCATTAATCCGATCTCAAATCACCTCTAGTCAACAGCTGTTTTTTCCATTCCTAGATCGAAAAATCACAACCACGATACTAATTTGGTCTATTAACAAATCACGATACCACTCTCAAACCACCAATACCCGATCAAAAGTTAGGTTCCCATCATTATCACCACACCTCTACCGTGACTCCAAAATATGAATCCAAACTTGTGATTTTGACCCACTATTCCAAATAATGAATGTACAATGATTGGTATTCCTGGATATCATTGAATTACTGGTTAATTGATTACTAGTTATTAACCCCTAGAATGGAGTGAGAAATGCACATAACACAAAGGTGATAATCATCATTGGTCGATGTGATCCTAGCCAATGATCGATGGGTGAATAATCATGGGTGATGGCATGGAATAAAAAAATAAATAATTGATTTAAACAAATCAAATTATTGAATGAGATCATGGGAAAGGTATATAATAATAGATCAATAAAATAAGATATGAATCCATGCTTAAACATTTAATAAAATGTAAAAAACCACAATTTATGAGTCCTACCTTGATTATGGATCAATTCTTGGTAAAGAATGCATCTGCTAGAAATAAAGGTGATGATCCAACTACGTTAATCATTCATCTCAGGATTATCCTCGATCCTATCATACATCATTATCGAATCTCAATTTTCTAATAAAGAACACTATACTCCTCCTATTAGATCTAGAAAGGGTTATGCGGCTGACCCTTAGAAAACCATCATAAGAGGGTATTTATGGAGGATTTTAATTAGGTCATTTAATAAAACAAGTAAATAATTGTTTATTTATTTTAATTAAATGTACCTTCCAATGGATGCCTTAACCGAACATCCATAATTGACCAAACTTCAGTCACTCCTTGGGTAAACCCCACATTCTAGACTCAATTGTGGTCTTAGATTTTTTATCTGAGACTCCATTTGGGATTTATTCCAATTTTTTAGGAAAACTATGTGTGCGTGGAAAAAAATATATTTAATATTTTTGTAAAATTATTTCTAGGATCATCAGGCCTCGGAATCACGTGTCTTCTCAATGTATGGATCTGAAAATATTCCAAGAAATATTAAAAAGTCTTACATGGAAAAAACTAGAGTTTCTAAACCCCATGAGTGAAACTCCCAACATTTTCTAATCAATTCCCTAGAACAACAATCCTAGGCAGTAGCAGAACACCCCATGAATGAACCCCCCCCCCCCCAATAGTAAAAAGGGATGATGTCCTTAAGCTATAAATTCCACCTAAGTACCCATGGCTTCCCAGGTTTTGTATTTCTCTAATCAATTTTAAAAGGGATCTTTCACAATAAATTTCAAACAACCATTTTATTTTATCAAACCTTCTTTGAAAACCCATTTCTCAATACTTTGAAAACACCTATTTTCCATTACCAAAACCATGGGAAAACCCATATTTATTGAAAATACATTTACACACACAAAATAAACATGTTAATTTGATAATAAAAAAATTATAAAATAAGAGAAATCATGGTTCATTTAACAAAGTCTCAAGATGAAACCACTTACCTCAAACTCTGGTCACACACACCCGCAATGGGATCTAAAAACACTAGGAGGAATGTAAATATAAAAATGAGGGTCCTATAATTGATTCTTGTACCTTAGATCCACATTCTATAAAAAAATGGTTAGTAAAGAGGTTATATCACCACATGCCTCAAGAACCACACATATTGCACCATAACCAGAAAATAGAAGAAACTCTGGAATAGGTTCACATAATATATCTATAAAAATCACATGGAAAATAATATGGGATCAATATATTATATAAACATAGTGAAACACCACTTTCATGAATATAGAATCCATGGTGTAACATCCCTGACCCAGAAGCCACTTACTGGTGCTCCGAGCCGGGTGGTTACATGACCTTAAGCGTGCCTCCCCGTACGCCAAAGGCTGCCAACTAGCAACGGGGGTCTATGTAGTCAAGTGGGGAGACTATACCCCCTTATCATAGTAATCCACAACTTAAACAACCAATAGCAGAAACAATAATCGATAACAAGAAATAGTATAATAACCAATTCCAAATAACAAGAAACATGCCAGGTCATACTACAAGTGAAAGAGTGAAAAAAGGCGCCAAAATAAAGATAACATCCAAAATCCCCAAAATGGTCCCGACTCTATGTCCGGATCCTCCACCAAGTGCTACCCATGTCCAATTATCTATCTAGCAAGGACCCTTGCCCTTGTCCTAGCCTGCAAACAAAAAGTCTGCTCGGGTACCCAATGGAGGCCCGAGCAGGGTGTGAGTACAACTTAGTAGGCCACCACCAACGGTGTCTACAAAGTATCCAGTATAAACAGGAAGTGCGTGAAAAAGGAAAATGAATGATAAATTCCAAGTAATTATTTGAGGTTCTATTAACTAGTTCAAAGCCAAGCCATTTCCACACTCATTACCATCCATTTCACACTAATCAACATCACTTACCATTTCATCACACTTCCATGGGTTAATCACATTCATCATGTTACATGGGTCTAAGTCCAAAAATCATATGCAAATGGGTAAACACATCGTTATCCTATATCACTAGGATTAACTCCCTCATAGCAACCATAGCTCACCTCGAAGCCTTAGTCCGGGTGGATAACCATACCCTCACCTCGAAGAATCAGTCCGGGTGGATGAAACCGTTAGGAGAATAGAGCATCAGTCCTCATTCCTAACTCTTGCATTTAGGGTGGAGTTCGGAGCCTCAGTCCTCACTCGACCCATGGGCGTAGATCCTCAAGTCATACCCCACACTACCAATCCATGTGCACATGCTTATATATATATGTAATCATCAACCTTACAATCATTTCTCGTCAGCAAAAATCGTTCACAACAACCCACATGGGAAACCACATCATGCCTTAACCCATTAACACATTACCATTTCACTTCATTTAACCATTCACCCAATTCCCATGTGTTATGATTATCTCACTAAGCATTCAATACCTGACCCATAATCCACCCCATTATGGTCTTTGAATCAGTTTAGACATTAACTCATTTAACCCGTTTATCATTCCCATGAATCAACCATTCACCCCATTCCAACAACCCCTTGGGTTGTTACCAAGTCTTGGTGCATCACCTAAATTCTTGTCCAAGTTCAACCAAACATGCCAACATGTTCATCAAAGCTCAACAATTCATTACAACAAGGTCACTTGTTCAATAACAATCCCCAAACCCAGGACAAACCGGCAGATCCCATAGATGGCCCTAAATTAAGTCAAGTCATGCCCAACACATCCCACAGAGATCATGAGGGTTCCCATTATTTCATTTTAACCACCATTATTACCAATCATGCCAAGGCCATCAAAACATAATCAAGGGAAAACAAGAACACAAGTAAACATGCACAAAACCCTAATTAACCATGGGATATAACTTGTAGACCACCTACCTCGAATCCACGATCAAACGCACTCTCAATTGAGTCCTTAGACCTCAATACAACTGACCCTTGGAGCTTTAACTGAAAACTCACCCAAAAGATAGGGTTTTAGAGCTTCGGAATGAGAGGGAGAGGAGATGCAAATCATAAACCGAAAAGAGAACCAAGGATGAGGTTAGCCTTACCCGGAGCTTCGATCCACAACCAATAGCGCTCTAAACAGACAATAATTGAAGGAGTTTGATCTCTTGGAGTCCTTAGGAGGCTTGGTCCGCACCTAGGATGAAGATGGAGGAAAAGGAGGAAAATCCCGATTTGGGGTTATAAAGCCCAGAGTGGAAATTTTGTAAATTTTCCAGCATTAAGTGGACGCACGGTTTAGCCGCACAATTTGGAAAAACATGCGCAAACCGTGCACTCGCTTCTATCCAGAGGACGGAGGGTCACACGGCTTAGTCTGGGCAGGCCGCACGGTTTGGCTGACCGTGCACATGTTGTGCGCCTTGGTCTTCTTTGCCCAGACTTCCCTTCTTCCGTGCCCTGAGCCCCTACAACACCCCCATGGCCTCTCCCACTTTCATGAAACCTTTTAAAGTCCCAAAAGCAAAGGGTTCAACCCAAACACAACAAAAACAGACCTTTCCAAAATCCGGGATCTTACAACCTCCCCACCTTATAACAGCTCATCCCCGATCTGAGCTTCCTAGCCTCATTACTCCACAAAAGAGAAGAGTTTGGGCCACTGATCCCGCATATCTGATTCCCTCTCCCAAGTTTCTTCATGAACTTTCCCATGATGCCATAGTACTCACACTAATGGCACAACCTTGCCTCGCAAGACCTTTTCACTACGATCCACCACACGAACCAGATGCTCCTCAAAGTACGCATCAACCTCAAGCTCCACATCCCCAACATAAACAACATGAGATGGGTCAGGGTGATACCGTCGAATATGTGACACATGAAACACATAGTGCATCCCACCATACCGCTGTGGAAGAGACAATCGGTAAGCCACTGGTCTGATCCTCTCCACAGTCTCAAAAGGTCCCACATACCTTGGCGCCAACTTGCCCTGTTTCCGAATCCGACGGTGACCCAACCTTGGCGACATGCGAAGGAACACTTTATCACCCACCCCAAACTCAAGAGGTTTATGCCTCCGATATTCATATGAATTTTTCCTACTCTGGGCCATATCCATTTGCTTACTGATCAACTGGACTCTCTCTGAAGTCTCATGCACGAGACTTGGCCCCAACCACTCAGATTCACCAGCCTCTAACCAACACAACAGGGATCTACACGGTCTCCCATAAAGTGCCTCAAATGGTGCCATCTGAATTGTAGCCTGAAAACTGTTGTTGTAGGCAAACTCAATCAAATATAGGTGCCTCTCCCAAGAGCCACCAAAGTCCAAGACATAAGATCTCAACATGTCTTCCAACACTTGGATTGTACGTTCCGACTGCCCGTCTGTCTGCGAGTGGAAATCCTTACTCAAAAACACCTTGCGTACCAACCGCCTTCTGCAACCCTTGCCAGAAACGCGACGTGAAACACGGATCTCAGTCCGAAACCATGGTCTATGGAACACCATGTAACTACACTATTTCCCAAACATACAGCTCACCCAACTGGTCGACTGTATAGGTCTCCTGAATCGGTAAGAAATGAGCCAATTTCATTAACCGATCCACAACTACCCAGATTGCATTATTCTTCTATGGCGTCCTCGGAAGACCCACGACAAAATCCATTGTTAAATCATTCCACTTCCATTTCTGAATGGGAAATGGATGCAACAAACCACCTGGGCGTTGATACTCAGCCTTCACCTGCTAGCAGGTAAGGCACCATGCCACAAAGCCCGCAACTTCCTTCTTCATTCCAGGCCACCAAACTACCTTTAGATATCACGGTACATCTTGGTCAAACCAGGACGCACTACCCACTTTGATGCATGAAACTCACGCATCAAAACTTCCCGCACACACTTTGGCACAACCACAAGATCACGAACACGAGAAACACCGTCCACACCGACGGTCCAACCAGAAGGTAGATCCCCACCTTTAAGATTTTCCTTCATGCTCAAACACTCAGGATCACCAAGCTGACTTTCCTTAACCCGACTCAAAATCGCTGACCCCATCGTTAAGGAAGCAAGAGTGACCTGGCCATTCTCCTCCTGCACCTCCATGTGCATATCTGCAAACAAGACCATCACCTTCCACTTGGTGCTATACTCCTGAACCACCTGATTCTGAACCTTACTGCTCAGAGCATCAGCAACACGGTTTCCCTTTCCCGGCGTGTACATCAACTTAAGGTCAAAAGACTGGAGATATTCAACTCATCTTCACTGTCGAAGATTCAGATCCCGTTGTGGGAAGATGTACTTTAAACTCTTATGGTCAGTGAACACGGTAAACCGTTCTCCCAACAGATAGTGCCTCCAGCACTTCAAGGCGTACACTACTGCAACCAACTCAAGATCATGAGTGGGATAGTTCTGCTCATGGGGTCTCAACTTCCTTGACCCATAAGCCACAACCCACTCGTCCTACATCAACACTGCCCCAAGTTCGACTCCGGATGCATCACAAAACATGATGTACTTCTTACCCGGCTCAGGTAAGGTCAGGATAGGTGCAGTTTTCAACCGCTTCTTCAACTATTGAAAGGCATTCTCACAAACCTCAGACCACTCGAACCTGATTCCCTTCTTGTTCAAGCCCAAGAGTGGTGCTTCCAAGTGAGAGAAATCCTCGATGAACCTTTGGTAATACCCAGCCAAACCCAAAAAACTCTGAACATCAAAAACATTCCTGGGCTGCTCCCAAGATACAACTGCCTTCACTTTCTCTGGATCCACTGACACACCTGCCTCTGAGATGATGTGAACCAAAAAATGCACCTCACCTATCCAGAATTGACACTTTGATAGCTTGGAATATAGTCGGTGCTCTCCTAGCATACCCAAGATGATGTCAAGATGTTGGTCATGATCGTCATGAGTTTTTGAGTACACTAAGATATCATCAACAAAGACAACCACAAACTGATCTAGATAGGGATGCAAGATCTGGTTCATTAAATCCATAAACACCGTCGGTGCATTGGTCAATCCTAAAGGCATTACTACAAACTCAAACGACCCGGACCGAATTTGGAAAGCTATTTTTGGTATGTCGGAAGACCTCACCCTCAATTGGTGATAAGCCGACCTTAGATCAATATTAGAAAACACCGATTCACCCCTCAACTGATCAAATAGGTCATAAATTCTAGGAAGAGGGTACTGATTTTTCACCATTATATGATTCAACTTTCGATAGTCAACACACATCCTTAACGACCCATCGGCCTTCTTAGAAAAAAGCACGGGAGATCCCCAAGGAGACGTACTAGGGCGGATAAACCCCTTATGCTCCAACTCCTCAAGCTTAACAATTAGTTCTTGGAGTTTTTCCGGTGCCATTCGTTATGGCGGAATAGAAACTGGCCCTACTCCCGACAGCAACACAATCGTGAACTCGACATCCCTCTCGGGTGGTAACCCCGAGAAATCATCAGGAAACACGTCCTGAAACCAATCCACCACAGGAGGGAAAATAGGATGCTTCCCTCTTTCATCACCACCAAGCATGAGACATGTCACTCAAGCCGTGAGTTCACTCACCCGTTGACCCAACAGTCCTGCACAACCTACTCGAACATCCCACTCGCCACGGTGGACATAAGTTTCACCCTCAAGTGACCTGAATGATACTCTATAATAGTAACAGTCTATGTGCGCCCGATACAGAACCAACCAATCCATCCCCAAGATTAGGTCAAACTCTGACATCTCGAGAACAAACAAGTCCCACAGAAAATGATACCCACCAACTTCCAAGGCACATCCCTTGCACTGCTTGATATTCTCTACCCGCACCCCCAACGGAGTGTCAATTGACATAACTCTGCACACCCTTTCCACAGTTAAACCCAACAATACCATGAGTTGAGCAGAGATAAAATAGTGTGTGGCACCCATGTCAAATAATGCACTAGAAAAAGTAGAATCTGCAAGGATCGTACCTCAAACAGTCGATGGTCCACCCTCACCATCACCAGGCACAAATCGAACTGCCTGAAGCTGACTTGCCCCTCTACCCCGGGCTCCTACCTGAACACCCTGTGATGCACTGCCCTGCTGGCGTGAGCGATCTTTCCCTCGAGTTCCACGTCCACCACCCCTGCCAGTACAGCCCATGGAGATCCAATTGCCTGCCAGATATGGGGAAAATGATCCCCTTCCCGTATCTGGTACCTGCTTCCCACCGTCATACTCGCACACCTGTCGTGGGTTCCTGCAGAACCTCTGCACATGCCCCATCCTGCCGCACGAACAGCACTCAACTGGAGTTCGAGGACACTAACCACGCACATGCCCCGGTCTACCACACTGATAGCAGAACACCTGATTCCCACTCTGAGAGGTTGACCCTCTCTTCTGACCACCATGCTGTAAACCTTCCAAACAACGCTTCTGACTTTCGGAAGATGCACCACTTTTCCGCCCAGCTGGCACGAAAATACCACCACCCGAAGGTCCCTTCAGGTTCCCTTCAGAGATGAGTGTCTGATCCATCACCTCTGCAAACCTCTTCAAGCGGAAGATATTCACTTGAGACCTGATCTCATGTCTCAACCCATCCTGGAAATGCCTTGCTATCACTATCTCATCCCCAAATAACACTGGGACGAAGTGTCTCAAATCAATGAAGTGACTAGTATAGTCCATCACCGATAGCAATCCCTGAGTCAGGCTCATAAACTCTGCAACCCGCTCCTGCATCAAAGTCTCTGGGTAGAAATGCTCCAGAAAATTTTCCTGAAAAACCTTCCACGACATCCCCTCAGCCTCCTCGGTCTGAGCCTGAATGTCCCACAAACGCCTTGCTTGGACCTGTAACATATAAATGACCAGCTTTACCCACTTTCTAAAATGGGTTTCTAGATGATCTAGTATCATCTAGACAGACTCTAACTAGAACTCTGCTTCCTCTGGCCCACCCTCTCCAGTGAAAGTAGGAGGGTGTTGCAGCTGGAACTCCTTGTTCAGCTCAAACATACTCGGTGCAACCCGCCCTGGGTCCCGATCCACCATCTGCACAAGGCGAGCCAAGTTCTCCTGGAACTGTTCTTCTCTACCTTCATTGATCACCACATTCTCTTTCTCTTCTACCGGAGGAGTGTTCTCAGCAACACCCTCCCGTTTCCCAACTGGCAACCGACGTCGTGGTGGCATCTCTCTACAATTCCAACCACGAGATTTAGAATGCATACCATAAAACTTTCATGAATTCCTTAAAAAGCTCTTTACTAGCTACAACAACCCATTTTCATATGCAAATTTAACAACATTATCACCTCAATTCACCGCCCCGACCATACCTATCGCGGGCCATGGTCCACATGGGGTAAACAACCATGCACTACCACCAACTCACACAACATTTTTACCGAACATTTCCACTTCATTTTAAACCCTTATATTTCGTTAAACATTATTTACCCACTTGTTTTCATTTCATTCTTCTCATTATTTCTTAGTTTCATGAAATGCATAATGCACCCTACCTTCCTGCCTCACACACCCATCCCATGTGTGTGCCTAATACAATGCATGTCACTTATCCCCCTAGGTGCCTACAATGATGCATGAATGAAAATACTTGTTCCATTAAGGCCACGATCCAAATATCATAAAACAGTCACATTGAACCACATGTGTATCACCCAACGGTGAAATATCATCAACTGTAACAACACACATCCAAGAACATCAATTTCCCATGCAGGGTGACTTGGGTTTCCCCCGTACCTATGTTAGATACTCCCAAGAACGAGCTCATTACCAAGGCTCGACACGTCTTAACCCTTGGATACCAATCAAAAATAACAAGACCTCAGAGAAGGATAAGAAGGACCTCATATGATACCACTTGGTAACGTCCCCAACCCAGAATCCACTTACCGGTGCTCCGATCCAGGTGGTTACATGACCTTAAACATGTCTCCCTGTATGCCAAAGGCTACCGACTAGCAGCGGGGGTCTATGTAGTCAAGTGGGGAGACTATACCCCCTTATCAGAGTAAGCCACAACAGAAACAAACAATAGCAGAAACAATAATCAATAACAAGAAATAGTACAACAACCAATTCCGAATAACAAGAAACATGCCATGTCATACTACAAGTGCGAGAGTGAACAAAGGCCCCAGAATAAAGATAACAGCCAAAATCCCCAAAATGGTCCCGACTCCAAGTCTGGATCCTCCACCAAGTGCTACCCATGTCCACTCAGCTATCTATCAAGGACCCTTTCCCTTGTCCTAACCTGCAAACATGAAGTCTGCTCGGGTACCCAATGGTGGCCCGAGCAGGGTGTGAGTACAACTCAGTAGGCCACCACCAACAGTTTCTAAAAAATATCCAGTATAAACAAGAATTGCATGCAAAAGGAAAATTAATGATAAATGCCAAGTAATTATTTGAGGTTCCATTAACTAGTTCAAATCCAATCCATTTCTACACTCATTAACATCCATTTCACACCAATCAACATCACTTAACATTTCATCACACTTCCATGGGTTAATCACATTCATCATGTTACATGGTTCAAAGGCCAACAATCATATGCAAGAGGGTAAACACATCGTTATCCTATCTCACTAGGATTAACTCCCTCATAGCAACCATACCTCACCTTGAAGACTCAGTCCGGGTGGATAACCATACCCTCATCTCGAAGCATCAGTCTGGGTGGATGCAACCGTTAGGAAAATAGAGCATCAGTCCTCATTCCTAACTCGTGCATTTAGGGTGGAGTTCGGAGCCTCAGTCCTCACTCGACCCATGGGCATAGATCCTCAAGTCATACCCCACACTACCAAGCCATGTGCACATGCTTATATATATATGTAACCATCAACCTTCCAACCATTTCCCGTCAGCAAACATCATTCACAACAACCCACATGGGAAACCACATCATGTTTTAACCCATTAACACATTACCATTTCACATCATTTAACCATTCACCCAATTCCCATGTGTTATTCTTATCTCACTAAGCATTCAATACCTGACCCATAATCCACCCCATTATGATCTTTGAATCGGTTTACACATTAACCCATTTAACCCATTTATCATTCCCATGAATCAACCATTCACCACATTCCAACAACCCCTTTGGTTGTTACCAAGTCCAGGTGCATCACCTAACTTCTAGTCCAAGTTCAACTAAACATGCAAACTTGTTCATCAAGTCTCTACAATTCATTACAACAAGGTCACTTGTTCAATAACAATCCCCAAACCCGGGACAAACCGGCACATCCCATAGATGGCCTAAATTAAGTCAAGTCATTCCCAACATATCCCACGGGGATCGTGAGGGTTCCCATTATGCCATTTTAACCACCATTATTACCAATCATTCCAATGCCATCAAAACATAACCAAGGGAAAACAAGAACACAAGTAAACATGCACAAAATCCTAATTAACAATGGCATATAACTTGTAGACCACCTACCTGGAATCCGCGGTCGAACGTACTCTCAATTGAGTCCTTAGACCTCAATACAACCAACCCTTAGAGCTTCAACCTAAAACTCACCCAAAAGATAGGGTTTTAGAGCTTCGGAATGAGTGGGAGAGGAGATGAAAACCCTAAACCAAAAAGAGAACCAAGGATGAGGTTATCCTTACCCGGAGCTTCGATCCGCAACCAACGGCGCTCTAAATGGCCAAGAATCGAAGGAGTTTGATCTCTTGGAGTCCTTGGGAGGATTGGTCCGCACCTAGGATGAATATGGAGGAAATGGAGGAAAATCATGAGTTGGGGCTATAGAGCACGGAGTGGAAATTTTGTAAATTTTCCAACTTTAAGTGGCCGCATGGTTTAGCCGCACGGTTTGGAAAACTGTGCGCAAACCATGTGCATGCCACTGCCCGAAGGAGGAGGAGCCACACAGTTTAGCCGCACGGTTTGGCAAACCGTGCGTAAACTGTGCGTTCGCTTCTGTCCAGAGGAGGGAGGGTCGCACGGCTTAGTCTGGGCAGGCCGCACGATTTGGCTGACCATGCGTAGGCCATGCACCTTGGTCTGTTTTTCCCAGACTTCCCTTTTTCCATGCCCTGAGCCCCCAGAACACCCCCATGGCCTCTCCCACTTTCAAGAAACCTTTTAAAGTACCAAAAGAAAAGGGTTCAACCCAAACACAAAAAAAACATACCTTTCCAAAATCCAGGATCTTACACATGGTTTTTTCAGTGGGTCAAAAATCCTCAACCTTTTGAATTTTTCTGATTGGTGAGCATGCTGACTCCTTTTTTGATCATAGAAACCTAATTCTGGGAGTTTGATTGACCCAAGACCTTGTTTTTATATGGGTTTTAATGTTATTGAAGTGCCTCAATGTTTCAGATTAGTTTTAGTTATGTAAGATCCTAGAAATTTTATTTTATGAAATCACAGAAAGAGGTGAGTGGTTTGGACAAACCATGCAGCCTCCCAAGAGTAACTATACGGCCTACCTGTAGCATTGGATGCATTTTTTAAAATCATTCAGGTGAGGGTGAATGTATATGTGAAACCTATATTGTTTTAATAGAGGGTATTAACATGGTTGGTTCATGGTTTGGAAAACCATGCACCTATCATGTGTGCATGTGGTGTTCAGGTAGAGGGCACTGCATAGTTGGCACATGGTTAGCCAAACTATGTGGCCAAACAATGAATCTCATTTATTTGGTAGAAATTATTTTTTCTCCTCTCTTCCATTTCCTCATTTCCTCCTCTTTTATCCTCTATTTGATGTATATCAGGGGACTCTCCTATATTCTTCTCATCCTCTAGACTTTGTCCTTCCTCCATACCAAACTCTGAATAGAACATCATCGGGTGCGTTGGAAGACTATCGGTAAGGCATTCAATATTATTTCTTCCCTTATTCAATTTTCATATCATAAGGAGTGATAGATACTTAGGATATTGTTTTCCCTATTCTTATCATGATGGAGGAAGGACAAAGCCTTGGTCATCTAGTTCTAGTGATATTCTTATAGGTGGACCCAAGGGTTCACCTAGGTTTCAATTCACCATTGGATGCCTTGGGTGTTATTCCATGTATCCTCATCACTGTAATTATATATATATAAATAAAATTTTTGTATGACATATATATAATTGGGGGCATGTATTCAGACTTATATCGGAAATGGATAAATTGGTTGATCACATTATTATGGTTGTTAAGCACAAGTAGAGTGAGTTATTTATTAAAATGTGCATGTGATACCATTCTGTTATTATTAGAATACACCTGCATAATTATGGATGTAAGACTGGCACACGTTGGTGGTGGAAATTTGAGATTTATTATCACACCCTAAATGATCCCCTCAGTATATGTGTAGAATTTATTCTTTTGATATCAGGTAAGGATTCAGGATCAGGAGATGGACCTCAGTGATCGAGTTGGACACTATTCATGGGGTGGATGGAAAAGAACCATGGTGGTTCTTGCATCAGCTAGAGTTTTCCTTTCTGGTTTCAGTATGCTTTATATGTATGTACTAGTATGGTCGACCATATGAGATACTATTTATTTTTCATGTATAACCTTCCTTGTTGTGTATTTTTAACAAATGGTATGTTTTGGTATTATTTATTTTTCTACTACTTATCATGTGTATGTTGTATTTCATATGTTGATTCCACTTAGTTTTTTTGTGTTTCTTCTTTTCTATATACATATATAGACCCATAGTATTATCACTATAAGAGGGTACAGTCTCCCCGTTATCACCTCTCAAACCTTCACTACAAGTCAGTAGACTTTGGTGTATGGGTAGGTGCACCTAAGGCCTAGTCTTCAACCATCCCAGAACACTATTTAAAGTGGAACCCAAGTCAGGGTGTTATAGTGACCAATGGAAATGATTAAGTAGAAATGAAACTTTTATAAATAGGGGTAGTGAAACCACCACAGATATCAAGCACTTAATGAAGTGATCTGGAAGGATCAGAGACACTCAAAATCACCTAGAAGGATACATAGGGTTTGATAGAGGAGAGGTCTATTGAATTAAGAAACATCAAGAATGCAACATGATAAAAAACTAATGAGATGAAGGATTTACAATATAAATAGGATACTTATGGTGAAAACATCACATGATGTGTTTCCAAAAAAACACATCTCCTCAGATTAAATTATCTCGATCGATAATTTTACAATGTAAAAGTTAGTCTTACAAATTAATAAAATTCATGGTGTAAAATGGATTTTACAGCTTTCAATATTCTTTTGTAGTAAACTGTCTTACGACTAGTTCGTAGTGAAGGACTTATGAATTAAGATAGAAATTACTATGTAAAAGTGTCCAGCAAGCAATATGCCCCCCAAGTTCTATAGAAACTCCCAAAAATATATCTTAATCCCTACAAACCCAAAAAATACCTCTTAAAATTTGAAAGAACATGCCTTAAAATCTAGAATGTTACAATCTCCCCATGATAATACATTCCATCCCTAGTAAGTTATGTGGAAGAAGGGTGATTTGGAATGATGTGAGGTCACTGCTCCCTCACTGAAGATTCATTGAGTTGAAAGTTACACTTTCTACTTTTCCTTTCCTTAGTTTTAGAAATCACAAATACTTTCTTAAAATTTTATTTTAATAAATTTCTACATCCCAATTGTTTTAGAATTTTTTTTAGAAAACATACGTTTCCAACAAATGAAGAAACAAATATAATATAAAATGAATATAAATTTTTATTATTCAATTATATCCATTGTCCTGATGGTGTATCTGATACGTTGAACTGACTAGTGTTTTTTCTAGTGGTTATACTAGTGTTTTTTCAATCAGAATGACAGAAGTCATAACCATAGGTTTGACAATAGTTATGATACATCATACTAACCTTTTTTATACATTGGATTGAAAAACAATAGTACATTCCATCAGATTTCTCAAAAGTTTATAATCAGAGTAATTAGAAAAATATCTATTGGATTAAATTTTTAATAGAATTGTAATGGAGCTATATAAAATGACATCAGATGGAAGAATTCTTTTATCTTTCAAGTGAATAACATCCTAGGTCATTACAACCAACTCCATGATTCATGAAAATATGACCATTGGAGGAATGACTATAAATATGAGTGCATTCTAGGATATGGGAGATGATTTATCTGTAACTCAACAATTCTATGATTTTTCTCTTCCTAAACATCTTGATCTTATGATTTTTTGTTTATTATAGAGTTTTGTTTGAAGGATTCTAAGTGTGGAATTGTAAAATCCTTAGAACTGTGATTTATTTTGTATTTAGTGGGTCCAATCATGGTTAGTTTGAGGGATTCCAGGGATAAAAAGGTAGGATAATCTAATCCATCGTATTAAGGGTTTCTGGGGATATGAATATAGAGATGGTGATAATATTTGTATTGAGGGATTTCTTGTTTAAGAAAGACAGAGTTGATACTGATCTATCAGATCTAGGACATCCAGTGTTTTGGAAGACAAAGATATTGCAATCATCATATAATGGGATTTCCTACTATGGTAAGATATACCTTTACAGTTAAGTGTAAAACTGTGGATACATTAATTTAGGATTTTTTCACTTTCTTAACTCTTATGGTTAAATACTAAAACTAATTTTATAAACCTTATAAGTCATTATTACTTCATTATAATCTTTCATATTAATTGTTTTTAAAAGTTTACATTCCACTATGCATTTACTATTAGAAAGTTGTTCTTACAAATATTTATAATAAACTATTTTATTACTGTATCCATGAGATCGATAACAAATTTGTTTTATTATATGGTTTATGAATATGATACACACTCTAATAATCTTATAACATTTGAGTATGATCATTTTGACTAAAGAGGTTTTTAATTTTATTTTAGTTTAGTTCATTAAACTATAATTCACCCCTCCCCCCTCATGTATCCATCATAAGTATTACAATTCAACAATTGGTATCACAGCAGGTTCTATTGCTACTTGTTGAGTTTTTACTTTTGTTATAAAATGTAAGTTATAAATTTTTTATTATAAACTGCTTGTTTATAAATTGAAATTACACTAATTTTTTTTGTATAAAAGGAATTTTATTTTGATAAGATGCTAGGTAGGAATATTGATACTCTAGAAAATATGAATCTAAGTAGACCAAATATTTTTGAAGGGAATTATTATGAATACAATAGAGATTGAGTGAAACTTTTTGTTATCAATACTAGTGTGGATAACTTTTTTATGTTGACTAGAAATTACAAGAATTCATAAAATAAGTGAAAGCCTTTAAAAATCAAGAAATATTGTAATATTAATTGAATTAAAGAGTAAGGAATAGTATTTTTATTCTATGACTAGAAATGTAAATAGTTATATTTATTCATGTGAAGCAGCTAATAATATTTAAAAGAATTTGGATGTAACTCACTTTGGAACTTCTAAAGTTATTGAAACAAGAAGAGCTATTATTATATCTGATTATCAAGATTTTTATTTTCTACCTAGATAATCAGTTGCAAATATGGACCAAAGGTTTATGAAAATTATAAATAGTTTATATTCTCTTGGAGAGAAAGATCTGGATGAAAGTATTTTAGTTGAGAACATTATTTAAATCATTCCAAATGAATGGGAATCCAAAATAACTTCATTGGATGATATAATAAGAATTAAAAATATTAATTTAGATGATCTTATTGGAAACCTTATGCAGTATGAGTGTAGAATAAAAAGGGATGCAGAGAAAATGAAAATAAAAATTAGAGGATTTTCTTTTGCAACTACATCTAATGTTCTGAACAAATTTCAATCTAATAAGAAAGTTATTAAGTCATCCAAAAAGAATATATTTACTTTTCAATCTGATATTAGTTCATTAGATAAGTCTGAGAATGAATTGGATAATCTTGCAAGAAGGATGAATAAGATTATTGGAAAGAAAGAATTTCATATGCTTGTAGTGTAAGTGCATGAGATAGTTATTCTGAAAATTATTCAGATAATGAGAGTCCATGATAGAATAATGTCGGTTTTTATATAGAAATGTAAAATTTGAATAAATATCTCATTGATAAGGTAACTGTTGGTGAATTTCTTACTAACCTTTCAATAAATTTGAACTACCCTAATAGTAATGATAAGATTAATTATATATCATCTAAAGAAGAATATTCCTTAGCTAAAGAGGATAATATTTTACCCAGTTTCGAAGAAGTATCTAGATGTTTTAAATTACTTGAAAATGAAAACTGTAAAAATTATAAAAAAAACATGATAATACCAAATAAAGTCTTGTAAAGGAAAATTAAATAATCTCTACTTTAACTATAGAAAAATTATATCTTTTTAAATATCTTGATAAAACCAGTTTTGAAAAATAAAACCTTTCAAAAGATCTTGAAAAATGTATTTTTGAGAAGACTAGTTTACAAACTGATTTTGTAAAACTTAGTTCGAATTCAAATTCTACTGAGGGTAAAAACATAGTTGTTAAAATAAAATATGAAATTCCTAGTTTGAAAAAAAAATTCTATGTTTTCCCCTATAATTTAAAACTTTGATAAAATATATAAACAATTTATACCTTGTATAGATATTTCTAGATTGGGTTTTACTAATAAAAAAGTTATTTTTATCAAAAATTAATTTTTCTAAAGAGTACATAATTTTGAACTAAATGTAAAAGTGGTGGACATAAGAACAAAAAAAATAATTAAAATTATTTCCTTAGGTTCTCACAAAGACTATTTTTCAAAAGAAATTATATTTACTCAACATAATAATATTGGGAAAATGTGGAAACCTAAGATTTTATTTTCTGATAATATCGAGCCCAAGAAGGTTTGAGTTCCAAAATGATAATTTTTTTATTTTTAAGAAAATAATGAATGTTCCAACAATAATAAAATTTAGTACATAGAGAGTGTTTTCTCTAGACATATGACTAGAAACAAAAACTTCTTTAAGAAGATCATAAAGATGAAAGGTGGAAAAGTCACTTTTAGGGATAATGATCAAAGATAAATTATTGGTATATGTAACATTATTATTCTTGGAAAAGCCTTAATTTAGAATGTATTTTTTTTAAGACATAAGCACAACCTTATTATCATAAGTTAGTTATGTTATGAGGCTTATCCTATGAACATTGGGAATGACAAATGTATTGTTCATGGTTATAAAGATGAATTTATTCTTTCTTATAATTTGAATGATAATGTTTACACATTAAAGTTAGAAGACCATAAGATCCAAGATCTACCTTACCATAGTACAATGGAAAATCAATCTTGGTTTTTTCATAGAATATTAGGAAATTGTATTCTTATAAATTTATCTAAGATTTATAAGAAAGGACCTACCAGAACTTAGGTTTTATGATTCTAAAGTATGTGATCCTTATCAATTAGGTAAGGAATATTAGTCAAGCATTAATTTTATTAGTGAAGTCTTAAAATTTGATGCTTTATAGTTACTATACATGGACTTATTAAAAACTAGAAGTATTGGTGGAAAATAATATGTATATGTTTTATTTTATGGTTACACTAGATATATTTGGGTATATTTTCTTACAAATAATTCCCAAGCCTTTGTTGTTTTAAAACTTTTTTATGAAGAGTTAAAAATGAGAAAAAAAACTCTCCTTGATAACTATTCATAGTTATCATGGTGGAGAAGTTTTAAATTGTGAAAAAAAATTAGTAAAAAGGTATTATGCATAACTTTTCAACATCAAGAACTCCAAAAAAATGGGGTAGTTGAAAGAAGTAATATAATTCTATAGGAGAATACTAGAACCATGTTGAGTGATTACTCAATTGCTAAACATTTTTTGGGATAAAGAAGTTAATACTTACAGTTATACTATAAATTGAGTTTGGATTGGAAATTTTATTTATAAAACTCTTTATAAGTTATGAACCAGAAGAAAATCAAAACATTCATAATTCAAAGATTTTGGATTAAAAGTATTCATTCAGAATACTAAAGATAACTTAAATAAATTTTCTCCAAAATATGATGAAGGATTGTTTTTTGGTTATTCCACAACTAGTAAGGCATATAGAGTCTTTAATAAAAACACATGTACTATTGAGAAAATAGTGCATGCTTAATTTGATGAAACTTGTCCTTTTGTTTTCAAACAACCTCAACCTACATCTTTAAATGTAATTTTTAAAACATATTTTCAAACTATGTTAGAAATTTTTTCTCATTGGATAAAAAATGAAGAATATATTTTGGAAGTTATACCTCAATAATATTTTCAACCTGCTATTGAAGAACAGTGTTTTGAAAACCCAATAAGTCATTTCCTTCTTAGGAATCATCCTAGTGATAATATCATTGGGGATGTAGATCAACTAGTTATAACTAGATGATCTTTGAGAAATGAAATTGAACATCTAGAATTTTTATCTCAATTAAAACCTAAGACTCTATATGAGACTTTAAGTGATGAGGATTAGATAAAATACATTCAAGATGAACTCAATGAGTTTGAAAGGAACCAAGTTTTTATTTTGGTTGAATGACCTAAAAATGCTTATATAATTAGTGTAAAATGGGTTATTCAGAGAAAATATGATAAAAATGGAATAATAGTTAGAAATAAATATAGAATTTTTTCTAAGGATTATAATAAAAAATATGGCATAGATTATGAAGAAACTTATGCTTTGATAGCTATACTTGAGGCTAATTGTATACTTCTAGCTTATACAGCATTTTTGAATTTCAAACTATTTGAAATGTATGTGGAGTGTGCTTTACTTAGTAAATATGTTTAGGAGGAAGTTTATGTAGAATAACCCCATAGTTTAAAAAATAAAAAACATCCAGAATATGTTTTTAAACTTACTAAGGTGCTTTATACACTTAAAAATGCCCCTAAATCCTAGTATGATAGTTTTATAGTTTTTTTTGCAAAAAAAATATTAAGGTTTCTATGGATCTAACTCTTTTTATAAAATAAGTTAATAAAAATATTATGATTTCACAAATATATGTTTATGACATTATATTCGATTCAACTCAAAAGCCTTTAATAGATTCCTTTTTGGATCTTATGAAATCTGAGTTTGAAATGAGTATTATGGGTGAGTTAACATACTTTCTAGGATTTAAAATTTCACAAAAACTAGAGGGAACTTTTATATATCAATATAAGTATATAAAATATCTTATTAAGAAATTTGGGTATGACAACACTAAAAGTAGTTGTACTCCTATCGGAACATCAAATACTTTAGACATTGTTGAAGTTGGGAAACTAGTTGATCAAAATACTTTAAGAGGTATGATTGAAATTTTACTTTAAATAACACCTATTCATCTAGATTTGATGTTTTTTGTATACATATATGGTAGATATTAAGAAAATCCAAAATAATCTCATCTTAAATATATAAAATGATTTTTTAATTATCTTAAGGGAACTATGGATTTTGGTTTATTTTATTCTTCCAGAAATGATTTTTAGTTAAAAAAATTGTATGTTGACTTTGTTGGATTTATAATGGATGTGAAAATTACTTTTGAAACATGTCCATTATTAGGAGAAGCTTTTGTTTCTTAGTCTTGTAAGAAAAAACAATCAGTAACACTTTCCATTGTTGAAGTCAAATATGTAGTAGCTAGAAGTTTTTGTTATCAAGTGTTGTGGATGTGACACACACTCATTGAATTTTGGTATGAGTTTTAATAAAAAAAGAATTTTGTGTGATAACACAAGTTAGATTACATTATGTAACAACCCATCACATTAATCAATATCTAAATACATAAATATTAGACATCATTTCTTTAGGGATCACACAAAAAAAGGATATATCATTATAAAATTCATCAAAATGCAAGAACTACTTGCAGATATTTTTACAAAATCTCTTAGTTCCGATATATTTAAATATATTAAATAGAAGCTAGGAATGATCATTATCAAATGATCATTCATTTATACTTCATCCTTAAAAATATCCTTATATTAAAAAATCTTTCTTAAAGGGAGAGTACATATGTTTTGGTCCTATAAAACCTTTATATCTCTAAAACATTTATTTTTATAAAAATATTTTGTTTTTTGTATTTTTAACTCTTTTCGGAGTCAAAATTTTTATAAAAATTCCCAGAATCAATTTTTTTTTAAATAATATTTTTGGAGTCAAAATTTTTATGGACTCAAAAATTGTTCCAAATTTTTTCTGGATAATTTTATTATTATAAAATTTATCAGATAAATTTCTTTTAAAAAACCAAGAAGAATAGTTGACTCATACTAAGAGAACATTTCTACGCTGAAAGGTATTCTTATAAACTTTAATTTTTTTTATTATCAATTACTTTAGTTTATTGATGTTTTTTATATATTATTTTAGTTTTATAAACTTCAATTTGTTAAAAATTTAAAATTTTATCAAATTGGATTATTTTTTACTCTGATGAGTAGTTTTTTTAAAAAAAGTAAGAGTTTAGAATAATGGTTAAATCATTCTTACATTAAATTTCAATCATTAGGTCATAAAAGGATTTTCAATCTAAGCTGTTAGATTTTTTGTAATTTTAACCAGCACCCCTATGCCTATATATAAGAGTGGGGTATCTGTGTCCCGAATTGGTTTTCAAGGTTTCTTCTCGTGACTCTCAGTACCCCATATTTTTTTCCATCCCGATTTCATTTCCATTTGTCTGATTAGATTCTAAAGTCCAAATTCTGGCACTAGATTGAGTATGATGGCCTCTATTGAATACTATTCAAAAAGATAATTTTCTAGAGAAAGACTTATTGAAATAACCTAGTATGAAAAATATGTCTCTATTTTTAAAAAGGGTTCTACTTTTCAAGGATGTTAGAAAATATTTGTTAAGTAATAAGACTTTGAAAAAAATTAACAAGATATTGTTAGAGAATTTTATTCTTCAATTGAATTCAATTCATAAGAAGATAGATAAGTGATTTTTTTTACACTTTTTGGTCAAAGTCGTAGACATTCTTATCAACATGTTACTAACTTGGTAGAAGTCCCTTTTGAGGGTAAAGCCTATTTACCATCCCACAAGATTCTGGAAAATCTTGGAAGCTTTGATAAGTATTAAAACGAGGTTTCATTATTTAAATCTTCTAATAAGGTCCAAAAATTTTATCATTTAACTCTAGATTTGAGAGTTGTTACCCTTTAGATGCAAGGGTAATTAATACTTAGAAAGGGAGATAGCGATACTCTAAAAGTACTCAACATATTCATTTTTTATTTTCTTGGGAATATGAGGCAGATAAATTTGGTTAAATTTGTTTTTATTATGACTAAATTAATTAAGAAGGATTTAATAAAATCCAAGATTCTCATTTTTCCTTGTTTTATAAACAAGATTTTAGTCAATTTTATAGAAGTTTTTCAAATAAAAAATCAGTCATATGTAGTTCATGAAAAATTATCTTTTATTCATGAATAAACTATAGCTAGGATGAAGTTTGTTTTCAATTCATAGTTGAAGAAATTTTTTGACAAATCAAAAAAATCCATGTTTGATGGCTAACCAGTAAAGGAGAACTGAGTATTGAACGAAAATATAAAGGTAGAATACTCACCCCATAATTTTTATAAGAAACAAAGGGAAATGTATGACGAATAATTTAAAAAGCTAATGGAACATAAGGCACAGAAGAAACTAGGGGATTCGGTTGTTAGACTAGACAAATAAGAGGCTTTAGATTTAAAAATCCAAACTACTAATGATTTAAAAGATACTGAGAAAAATAAGAAACAAAAGAAAAGATTCGCAGAGGAAAGGATGATGGAATGGTTATTTAAAGCAGTTTAAAGATCATCATAAGATCCACCTTTGTTAGTTTCTCCATTATCAGTTATAAAAATAGATTCAAGGTATAAAAATGATCCTCAGATCGATCAAAAAAATCCTAATGTTATACTAGAATTCATTGAAACGTTAGTATTTACATCAATAGTCCCAACAGTTTTTAAAAAGGAAAAGGAAAAGAGCTAGTATAATAAGTTGTGGAAGAAGTTTTAACTCAAAAATAAATTCAGAAGAAAGTAGGAAATAAGACTCAAAAATTAGATAAGAAAGTTGGGAAATGTGTGTTGACAATTGTATGGTAGTTGGAAAATGAATTAGAAGAATAAGAGGATGATGAGGAGAAAGTAGGAGGAGGAGGGAACACATGTAAGTGAAAGATCATCAAAATCATCATCCTCATCCACTTCTATATCAACCTAGTCTGATAAAACCTAGTGATAGATGTTTTTTTCATAATTTTAGTTATCATCAAAAGAAGAAGTGGATTCTAAACATTCACATACTAAGGTTTTAAGATAAAGTCGTGACTGATCGATAAGCTTATGTTGAGAAAGTTTTAGAAGAAGATAAAGTTTAAGAGAAATAAAAGTCAGATATTGGACCATCCAAGCCATGTGTTTTAGATGCTTCATCATATTCATTGGAGTATTCAGCCATAGAATCTCAAAATAATTTTTAATATATTTTTCAAACTTTGAAAAAAACATATAACTCAATTCCTTTTCTTCCTATAATTAAATATATGTGTAAGAAAATCTTGACCAATCTCAGTGAAAAATCATAATTGTTGAAGTTATTAACAGAATTTATGATTCAAAATGAGGATGAAATCAAAACCTTCAAAGTTAAATAAAAGGATCACAATAAAATATTTAATTAGATACTGGGATGGTCTATACAAGTTGATAATGATTTGAAGGATCCTGATGATCAGATAGTGGAAGTCAAGAATGTTTCTCTTGACATTACCAATTAATTAAATAGTTTTTCTACTATTGTATCAGATATATTAAAGTTTATTGAAAATTTCAGAGATATGATTAATTCTCAAAATAAAGAAATGTTTTTTTAAGGAAAATTTTTAGAATCTAAAAGAATAAAATATCAGCCTCTTTTATGTTGAAGATGAGATTCTCAGGATTAAGTAGGAAAATAAAAAGATAAGTTTTCTTAAAGAATAATTTTTAAGTCTAAAATCATAGATTCATAGGTAATCATTCATGGAGGACATGATTGTAAAGAATGAGTCTTCAGTTACTGAAACCAAGAAAGATCACAATGATGTGAACAAATTGAATGAAATTTTTAAAATGTTATATAAGAAAGTATGATTTCTTTTTAATTTAACTCTTGATGTATTTTAAAACTTTTTGAATGAAATATTAGTTTGAATGAATTTAAATCCAAATAACTTTTCAATGAATGTTTTCCAATTCTTTTGGGATGAATGTTCTTTCTTTTATATCTTGGATGAATAGTTAATTCAAAAAAATTATTTCATATCACTTTTATTTCTAACATTTCAAGAGATATATAATTTCCCTGTACCTATTTTTAAATCAAAAGGGGGATAATTTTTGGGAGATTTTTTTTAAATGGAGAAGGATTCATTGCAGGGGGATATTTCATCCAAAGTGGGATAATTTTGGGAGAAATATATCTAAGGGGGTTAATTGTTCAAGGGAGAGAATCTGAAGTTATAATTTCTATTGAATCTAAAATAAAGTCATAAACTCATAGGAATTTATGATATGAAATAATAAAATATTTTTATGAAGATTATTTTTAAAGGAAATAAAAGAACAAAGGGTTGTATGTTTTTCAAATTTAGTAGTTTTTAATTTTTAGTGTTGTCTTTTTTGTTTCCAAAAAGGGGGAGATTGTTGAGACAAAAGATACATTTTATACTTTTCCTTTTCTTAGTTTTTTAAATCACAAATACTTTCTTAAAAAACTATTTTACTAACTTTATACATATAAATTGTTTTAGAATTTTTTTGTAGACAAAATACTTTTCCACTTAACAATGAAACAATTAAAATATAAAATAAATATAAAATTTTATTATTCAATCAGATGCATCAGACTGGCAGTGTATCTGACGTATCGTACTAACTAGTTCTTTTCTAGTGGTTAGACTAGTTTTTTGTCTATCAAACTTATCAATGTAATAACCATCAGTCTAAAAATAGTTATGATACATCGAACTAACCTTTGTTCAGTTTGTTTTATTGAAAAATAATAGTATAGTCCATTAGAATATCCAAAAGTTTATAATCATATTAATAAAAATTATTTATATTAGATTGAATATTTGATAGCATTGTAATGATAAAAAATAAAATGACATTAGATGGAAACATTTTTTTGAGATGTAAAGTGAAGAACATACAAGTACATTGCAACCAAATCTAAGATTCATGGAAATATAATTGTTAGAGGAATTACTATAAATAAGAGTGAATTTGAGGATATGGGAGCTGATGCATTTGAAACTCAACATGTCATAGATTTTTCTTTTCTTGAACATTTCATTCTTACACTTTGTAATTTCTCAAATAGTTGTGTTCTAAAAATTACAAGTGATGAATTGAAAAAACCTTAGAACTTTGGTTTATTTTTTATTTAGTTTGTATGATCATGGTAAGACCGAGGGATTCTGAGGATATGAATATAGGGTAATCTGATCCATCAGATCAAGAAATTTTTGGGAAAGGAAGATAGGGCTAACGTTGATCTTTGTATTGAGGGATTTATTTTTTAATAAATATAGAGCTAATACTAATCTGTTAGATTGAAGTCTTCCAGTGTTTTTGAAGAAATAGACATTCTGATCAACATATCGAGGGATTTTCAACTATATAAAGACATACCTTTATAGTTATGTGTAAAACTATGTATATCTTAAGTTAGTATTTATGACTTTATAAAATCTTAAGTTTAAAGAGTAAAACTACTTTTATAAATCTTGTAATTCATTCTTACATAATTATAAGCTTTAGTATTACTTATTTTATCAAGTTTACATTTTATTGGGCATTTACTATTAGAAAATTGTTTTTAAAAATATTTCTAATGAACTGTTTTATCGGTGTGTCTATGAGACCTATAACAACCCTATTTTTTCAAAAAAAATATGCATCTGATACACACTCTGATAATTATATGACTTCTGAGTCGATTCATTTTGATTTAAGAGGTTTTGTGTTTCGTATTAGTTTAATCGTATAAACTAAAATTCACCCCCCCCCCTCATGTATCTATCATAACTCTTATGATCCAATAGATTCACACTCCCAAGTCTCGTGAGAATTTGATCTATGTCGTTATTATGCTCTGACCAATGAGATAGACTTCCCATGCAAGACTTTCACTTGAGAATCAATTATCTCCATTGGATTTTCTATAATTGAAATTTATGGCTCTAACTCGACCTCTACCCAACTCAAATATGAGAGGGATCAGGATGGTACTTCTTGAACTGAGATATGTAGAAAACATCATGAATACCTATCAACTAATTAGATAATTCCAATTGATATGTAGCCTGTGCAAGCTACTCTATGACCTCAAATGGTCAAACATATTTAGAGCCAACTTTCACTATTTTTCAAGCCGATGATAACCCAACTGGGAAGAAACTTTCAAGAAAACCCAGTCACCTACTAAAAACTCAAAGGATAAAGTTGATGATCCTCATGAAATTTTGACCAACTCTACACTATAACCAAACATTGGTTTATATCCTTATTCTTCATTGATGTATCCTAAATAAGACTCAGTCCCACAAGATAATCCTTTCCCACCTCTTCCAAACAAAGAGGTGTCCTTCATGGGTGATCGTACAAAGCCTCAAAGGGTTCCATTATGATTGAAAACTAGTAACTATTTATGTATGTAAACTCAACTAGTCCAATATGGATATCCCATTATCCATCAAAATCTAAGATATAGTCATGAAGTATATCCTCTAAAATCTAAATAGAATGCTCCATCTAACTGGTAGTCTATGGATGGTAAGTTGTACTCAATCTGACATGAGTCCCCATTACCTCTTTCATACTTTTCCATAACTTTTATGAAAACCTAGGATCTCTTACCAAAACAATGTTAGAGGGAACCTTATGTAACCTCACAATCTCCAACATATAAAACTTACCTAAATCCTAAACTGTTTTGGTGCTCCTGATCAGAATAATATGGGTTGATTTCGTTAACTGGTTAATCACCAACTAGATAGAATTATTCCCTCAAGGAGTCTATAGTAATCTAATATTTAAGTCTATGGACACCACATCCCATTTCTAAACTAACATAGAAATAGGTTGGAGCAACCTAGAAGGTTTTAGATGCCCTACCTTTATCTTCTGGAAAGTGTAACAATAGGGCACGTGACCTCAAATGTATCACTTCATACTCAGCCATCATAAATGTCATCACATGTCATAATACATCTTCTTAGTTTCTGAATTAACAACTCGTGAATAAATATGATAGTTCAACAAAATTTAACTCATTATAGTTTTTTGGGAAAACAAATTGATTCCCAAATAAGATAATACCATCATATGGGATATACTAACAAAAAAAGATCTCCACACTATAAAGGGTTTATCAAATTTCACTAAATTCATCATCCTACTACTGATCATCTAGAATAGAATCACAAAGATCTTCTGATAACTAAACACAAGTCAAAACAATACCTAAAATATCCTCTTGAGTATCTAGATGAAACTAATAAAAGAGCCCCAAAAGGTTCCACTCTTCCTTCGATTCCAAGACAACCTACGATGACACTTTCCTACTAAGACCATCTACAATGACATTACCCTTCCTTGGGGTGTAGGCGATGTCGAAGTAGAACATCTAATGGTATAACACACATCACATCAATCTAAGATTCAAGTCCTTAAGAGAAAATATATAGCTCAAACTCTTATGCTCGTAAAATTATTTGAATATCTCCCTAAAAAGATAGTGTTGCCAACATTTAAGTGATTGCATAAATGTAGAAATCTCTGAAGCATGAGTGGGGTAATTATTTTCATGTGTCTGAAGTTGACGAGAACCATAGACCACCACATGATCATCCTACATAAGAACACAACCCATACTAGCACCAGAAGCATCACAGTACACCACATACCCCTTACTGAGCTTAGGTAAGATCAGAATAAGAGTCAAGTTTATAATTTGTTTCAACTCATCAAAAGATGACTGACATTTTTCATCCCATGTGAACCTCACCCCTTTCCTAGTAAGAGTAGTCAAAGGTGATTCCAACTTCAATAAATCCTTGAAGAACTTATGATATTATTCCAAAAGACCAAGGAATTATTGTATCTCAAAGACGCTCCATGGATCCTCCCATGATAGGAGTACCTTAACCTTCTCAGGGTCGACTGACAAGCCATACTCAGAAATCACATGTCCCAAAATATTCACTTCTTAGATCTAGATACTACATTTTAAAAAATTTATATACAAATGGTGATTCCTCAGGAGTTCCAAAACCAAACTCAGATGGTTCCCATGCTCGCACTTGTACCTTGAATAAACCAGAATATCATCCACAACCACCATAACAAAGGTGTTAAGATACTGATAGAGCATTCAATTCATCATAGCTATAAAAACCAGAGGAGTGTTAGTCAGAACAAAATGCATCACAAGATATTCATAATTACCATACTTTCTACTAAAATTCATCTTCAGTATATTAGACTCCTAAACCTAAAGCTGATGATAACCCGACTAAAGAATGATCTTCAAAAACAACTTTTCACCCATTAAATGATCAAAAAAATAATAAATGTGGGTAAAATGGTACTTATTATTAACCATCACCCAATTCAACTTCTGATAATCCATGAATAATCATAGTGAACCATCTACCTTCTTGGAAAATAGCATTGGGGCTGCCCATGGTTAAATGGTGGCGAGAACAAAACCTTTCTCCATCAAATCATCCAACAAAATCTTGAGTTCTCTCAAATTTTCTTGATTTCATATGATATGAATGTATCGGGATCAGTTTTGTACCCAACACCAGATCAATCATAAACTCTACCTATTTCTCCCTATTTCTCTAGAGGAAAATTGGAAAATTCTTATGATAAAAAAAATTTAGAGTCCCTAACAATAAAGGTAAGATCACCAATAGAAGAAACAATGTTAGGAACTACTGAAATAGCGAATAAAAAACTCATGATCCCTAGGAAGAAAGGTCCTACACAACCATACCTCATATCCAATTCTCCCTAGAAGGCCCTAGATATCCCATCAGAAGAAGATGATGAGATTCACCGATGGTAACAATCAAACTTATCACGATGAGAGATAATTAAATCCTTCATGATAATGGTGCCAATATTTATCAAGATCAATAGAAAGTAAATCCCATAATAACTATGTGTCGTTAATCAAAATAGAACAAAATGGAAAATGACACCCCGCTCTTTTCTATATTTAATAGTTGTATCTTAACTCCATGTCAAATAATGTGAGCTCTCTTGGATGTTTCAACACATCAACATAGTGGGAAAATATAAAAAGGTGGGAGAAACAAATATCAAATAAAGAAGTTTTTATAAATGATGTAACAAAGATGGTACCCCTCACTGTCACCAGACTTGCATCAACCTCCATTGTAAACTCATCCACTACGTGAAGGTGCTTCACCTCTGAGGCCTATGGATGGAGACCTATGGACTTTGAATCATATGATTTCTCCATAGTGGCCTTTAGATATGATTATCCCTAACCATATCGGGGTGTAGACATATCCTTACGGAATCGTTATAGATAGTCATAGCGGCCATAACCATTACATATCTTCACAGGCACAAAACAAGATTGTCGGGTGTGCCCAACCATTTCACACTAGTAGTAATCCATGGGAACACTACTAGATTTAACTAATGGTTCATAAGAGGTCTTCTATTGAGAACCACCACCACCACTCATGTGATACTCATTCCAGTTCCTCTTCTTTCTTTACACTCCACTGAAGCTGTCACTGGGTGGAAGAGAAGGGGAAGAAAAATCAATCATTCCCGCCATATCCATCTCTTTTATCATTTCTCTATTTATCTTCTCTGCATAGGTATAAATATTTAGTATAAATACATGTGATCTGATATGTAGTCACAAACCCTATAGGTACATCTAATTTTTCAATTGGTCATTCTCCACTATATCTGAAGCAACACAAACTAGATCCATGAACCGATTGGTGTATTTCGACATCGAATTCTCTCTCTACTAAAAATAGAGGAACTCCAAAGAATTTTTCAACATCAATAACCCTAGAAAAAACTTTTGGAAGAATAGGGATTTGAAACCCTAATAGTCCAAACCCATGTTCCTCTTTTCATGCACCATATAATCCAACCATTTCTTGTTATGACCCTCAAGTATGAACACTACACACTTCACCTTAATATTCTTAGGTGTATCTAGGATATTGAAGACCTGGTCAATATTTTCCACCCAGTCTACACATCTTAAGGTTCATTTTTACCCCTAAAGGATGGTGTCTTATCACGTAAGAACTATCATGATCAATCTATCTCTCCTTCAGCTTGTGATTGTACCACAACAACTACGTTATGGGAGCATGGTAAATTTCGGTCCATGGCACGAATTGATCATATGATAGCCTCTATAATATTCTGATCCAAAATCATATTCTCTTGGGGAGTATTTTTTGCACCCTCTTGTGGAAAACATGGTCAATATCTCATAGGTACATCACTACACACTGAAAATAGATGAAAAAAATAAGAAAACATGTCAATATTTATTCAAATCAAAAAACCATAAGAAAAAACTAATATTAATTTAAAAAACATAACACATGAGACACACATCACAACATCCCATGGTTTCTTGATTCTTGTCATGGAAAGAGATGACCAAGAACTCACCGTAACCTATATGTTGGGAAAAAATCCCTCAAGGTGTATTTGCGGTATTTTTGGATTGGTTGGTTGTGTTTGTTGAAAATCTGGTTGATAATATTACAACATGGTTGTTTTTGTAATAGGTATTTTTAAAGATGGCATAGTTTCCCAGAGTTTGTCATGTTTTTTGGTCTAAAAATTGAAGTTGTTTTTATGGAAAAGGAATCATTCCATCATAGAAAAATAGGTGAACCATAAAGCATTTAAAGAAGATTTCAGTGGTTTTTCATCAAATGCATTTGGACTGAAAAGGATCTTTGACTATGTGAACCACATAGTAAGTATAAAAAATCTAAAATAAAAAATGATGCAATTCAATGCAAACCAAAAATGTTATATTAACCGAAAAGGGTGTTTATCATCTACAATGGAAGGTAGTGAGTTAAAGGCGGCCGTAAAGGGATTCATCATTTGCAATCGAAGGTGGTGTTTCAAAGACTACCATAAGGGTAATTATGCACTATGAGAACTAAAAAGAAAGTGTAGTTTGTGGTGAAGACTATCACCCAAAGGAGTTAATCGTAAATGTGATTAGCAGGTTTTCTAGGTTTCTTTTCCTATATAAAGGACCCTTAATCACTCAATTAATATATAGAGAAATTGATTAGATAGAATCATCACTAGAAGAATTTTTCTAAGTCTAAATGTAGTTCATGAAGTAGTTTTTTCCAGGAAGGAGGTAGTCCATGATGTAAGATCAATTTGTGGAGGAGGTTTATTTATTGGTAGCTATTTCTCTCAAAGGAGTGGTGGTTCATGAGATTTCATATGTGTATGAAGTAAAGTCAGTTCATGGTGCACCCACACTATATGGTGTACAAGATCCCACGAAGGGTGTAATGCAGTTCGCGGATGAAAAAAAAATAGTTCTTGAAAGGTCTATTGATAAGGAAATAACCATGTGGTGAAGTGTATTTCATTTATTAGATGAAAATAGAGCTTCATGGAACACTCATGTGTGAAACTATTATGATGTGTTTTAGATCAAAGGAATAATCATATAAAGGAGAAATGTGCACACTTCAGTTGAGTGAGTAGTGAGCTTTCAAATTGTGAATGGTTGTAACCCAACTATATAAGTTATAAATCAAAATGTGGCAATACCTGAAGGGAATTTATAATCTCCACAGGGTGGTGACTAGAAATTGGGCATCAACAATAACCAAAGGGAACGATTTCACCCAACCTGAAGCAGACGACATGGAATATATATACACATAGAAGAAGGAAATAGAGGAAGTAAAAAAACAATATAAAATACATGCCATAACTAAAAGAAAATATAATAAGCAATAAAACTAAAAGAAGTTAGAACAAAACCAAAGTACAAGTTTAAAATAAAAAGAAAACTAAAATAGATTATGATTACTCGATGTGATAAGGTGGTAAACATCCCACCATCTCACCACTAGGTACCCATACCCAACTAACAGAAACCTCTCCATCTAACTGTAGCACCTTGTCCTTTCCTATAATAAAAGATATAATCAGGTCTACACACCACCAAAGGGGTGTATAGGGTGTGAAATAAAAATTCTTAGTAGGGTCCCACTAAGTTGTTCTATATCAAGTCTCTATATAAAAAATTCAAATATTATCGTTTTAAATAAAACATGGAATAATAAATGATAAATCAGTTTATATCAAAAGCATGGTAAATATTTACCTTTTTCATAGTTCCAAAGAAATCCAGGAAAAATAATTTCAAAGAATAATTTCCATAAATATTTATGAAGTCAAAGTAGGTATATCAAATCCAGAACAATACAAAGCCAAAGAATAGGTAAATCACACCAAGGATCACAACAGGGTAGGCTAGCAGACTACTCGTACCACAATCGATGACTAGTGCACACACAAGCCCCTAGAACAATAGGCATAGGGAGTAGAGGAACACCCCATTAGTGAACCCCCTGATGGTGTCAAATAAATCCCCTATAACAATTGGCCTAGGGATTAGAGGAACACCCGATGAGTGAACCTCCTAGTAGTAAAAATAGATGGTGGCCCAAATCTACACCTTCCACCTAAGTACCCAAGTCTTCTCATATGCTACACTTCTAAAATTAATTTCAAAAGGGTTTTTTCAAAATAAATTTCAAATAGCCCTTTTCTTTTATCAAACATTATTTAAAAATGATTTCATAATACTTTAAAAAGACCATTTTTTACCAAAACCAACTAAAAACCCATCTTTATTAAAAAAATCATTTACACACACAAAAAAATCATTCCAATTTATTAATAAAACAATTTATAAAACATGATCATTAATGGTTTATTCAATAAAGAATAGAGATGGAACCACCAAACTCAAACTTAGGTTGAAAAATCCCATAATGGGATCCAACAACACTAAAATGAATGAAAATATAACAACAGAGGTCCTAGAATTGATTCCCACATATTAGATTCTCAATCCATGAAATAAATAGTTGGCTAAGAGGTTAGATCACCACATACCTCAAGAACCACATGTGTCACACCACAACCAAAGCAAAGACTAACCCCCATAAGAATATCACACAACAAATCTAGAAGAATCACATGAAAATTAATACATGATCAATGAATTCTATAAATGTGGTACAATGCCCCTACTATGACCAATGACAATGAAGAGGTAGAAATGTCACTTAGCTGAAGAGACGCAGCACAACCACCATAGAGATCAAGTGCTGAATGAAGTGATCTAGAAGGAGGGGAGACACCCAAAATAGACTACAAGGATACTTAAGGTTTGATAGAGGAGTAACCTTTTGAATTAAGAAACATCATATGTGCATCATGATAAAAACCTATTGGGCCGAATTATTTACAATGTAAATAAGAAACTTGCAACATAAACTTCCCATAACATTATTATTATGAAAAATATATCACCTTAGATTAAATTATATTGATAAATGATTTTATGGAATAAAAGTTAGTCTTATGGTGTAAAAGGAATTTACGTTGTAAAAATGATTTTACAGCTGTCAATATTCATGTGTTGTAAACCATCATACGGCTGGTGCCTAGAGAAGGACTTTGTCATAAGCTAGAACTTACAATGTAAAAGTTTCCAGAAAGTAGTATACACCACAAGTTCTGTAGAAACTCCCAAAAAAAATCTTAAGCCCTCTGAACCTGAAAACTCACTCTTAAACAATGAAAGTGCATAGCATAAAATCCAGGATGTTACATTATTTATGATCTTTTTATTTGAATAGTGAATGAATAGTAGTTAAACATAATTTTTTTTAAATAATATACAAAAAAATATGAATTACTCGTATTAAAATATTAAAAAATTGACATAATTTAATGAAAATTGAAAATAACTCATACCTTTAATTCTATTCCAAAATTCTTTATTTTTATTGAGTAAATGTGATAATAAATTGTTTTATAGATTCATCATATAGAATAATTTATAATTTTAAATTAGTAAATGAATTTGATTGATAAGAATTCATTCCCCAAGATGTGGTCAGAGAGAGGAGGTGAAACCACCAATTTATAGAATTGTTTAAGGATAATCTTATAACTCAAGTTAAAAAGATCTAAATGATTAGAAAATTAAAGTAAAAACATTTAAATTATCTATTGGACAATAACAATTCTCGTTAATGATCATTAAAATCCTTATATATTTGTTTCTTTATTATTTATTATATAAAATTAGTACTTTAATAATCATTTTCATTGGTTATTTTGTTTCACATATGCAAAGGTCAATAGCTTTTTCATGTCAACACAATATAAGCACTTGGTTGATAATTTTTTCATATATAATTTAATTTTTATTTATAGAGACCCAATTATTAATAATTAATTTTTATTTAAATATTTTCTGAAACTCTTAAAATTTAATATTTTTTTGAAAATATATTATTACAATAGTGTTCATAATTTAATTACATTTTATTGTTGAATTTTATTAAAAATCACTCAAATCATATTATTTTTAAAATATTAAATATAATATTATTTATATATTATGTTCTTGTTTTATATTAGTTAGTTAATTAATAAAAAAATTATAATTGTAATATATATATAGAAAAAATTTCTTTATCTATCTTTTCTTAATTGAATTTTTCTATTTATAAAAAAAAACCATTATTTCCCTTACCTGTACTAATATCATGATTCTAAATTTGAAATCCATTTTATGAATATAAATAGATAACTTTTTGAATTATATAAACTCTTAAAACAAATTTAAAACAATAATCAATGAGGGAAAGGGGCATTATTTGAATATTAAATGAACAATTTGTTATGTCATAGACTAAACATAGAATATATTATTTTAAATAATTACACATAATGGATAATTTTAAAGGATATCTAATAAAAAACATGGAAATTATATGATTAATATTATAAGAGACACCTTACCTCAAACACCACTTTACCTGATTAATCATGTAATAACTACCCTCAATGGTCATATGTTGGACACAATGAATATTTTGTTACATAAAATCCCATAAAATATAATTATGGAATTATAATTATTATTGTAATAACTAACACTCTTTTTTTCTTTTAAATTACACGTATCAATGAATATGGTTATTCTTATCTTCATAATGATTTACCTAGGAATTATTTTCTTTATTGGTTATCCCCTAGAGGAATTTATATGTTTCATAACCATTTTTGTATATAGATATTTTTGAATTTTATTTATAGGGATTCAATTTGATTCATGATTTTTATTAAAATATTATTCATTTCAAAATAATTTAATAGTTATTTATTTTATTTTTTAACATTATCTGCTATAGTAATATTCCCTATAAAATGAAACATAATATTCCTATTTTTCCAACTCATAATTATAACCAATAATGAGGGTAATTATTATAATAATAGTAGTAAAGGTATTTGAATAAAAATAACCCAAAAAATTAGTTGTATAAGTAATAATAATAAAATAATTATAAATATTGGACTTAAGATCTCTAAGAGTTCGAGGACTCAAACTATAATTGAAAAAAAATTACTAATGTGTGAGTACCTGAGTTTTAAATCAATCTCATTTTATAATATTATAAAAATATGAAGGGATAAAATTAAACCTTACAAGATAACTAGTATCATTCCCTATATTGGTAAGATAATCTACTAATACATTATCTTACATAATAATATGAAAAATATATATTCAATATTTTAATGAAAATCTAATAACCAAAACCATTAAGGTAGCAACTTCTATGAATTGGACATGTTATTCATATTAACAACATGAAAAATACACAGAGTCCAACTCAATCCATTTTTTAGTCTATTCCATCTACTTTGAAATCTCAACCAACTTTAATACCTTTATTTAGTTCTACTTCTAATGCAATAGTAGTCATATACCTCTTTAAAAATCATTTGAAAACATTCCAAAGGCATTTTGAACACTCCTCTATATCTATCCATTCTATGAGATCTATTAACTACACTATCAATTTTTATCTTTAGAAAAAAAATAAATGAACTAATCATAAAAAAAATATTACATCTTTTATGTGATTATTATCTACATATTATAACAAAACACACCCCATAACCCATTGGTTTGATGTCTTTAGAGATTAGATACCAAGATAATTTATTTTAAAACATTATCAATATTTTATAAAAATTATCTTCTCACATGATACCTTTTTATAAAAATGATACATAATAATCTTATTTATAATTATGGGAATGGAAACATAAGAAATGGTGAGTTTAGATGGTTGGTAAGGGTAAAAATAAGAGATATCAAAAAAAATAAGTGAGCATAAAATGAGCATGTGGGTATGAGAACATAGTAAATGTATATATTCACAATAAAAGAAAACCATAGCCAATAAAACATATATCATAAATCATGATTCATTACATAATGTTTTTTTATATGTATTAAAGTGGAAACATGACTCAATAATCATGTTCCATGAAAACATGACATAAGCATCAGAATGTGGTGTATACATAAGCATAGAAAATCATTCCTTATATCAAGGCTCACTACCAAGACCATTATCACATAGTGGATATAATATATTCACTGATTTGGTTTACTCTATAATACATAACATGTCGTCTTGTGAGATATAAGGATTTACCCAATGCATTAGAGGGATAAAACCTAACCACCCACCACTTAGTGAACAGAGTCCCTTAGGGGTTTGGGCAAGTACCCCATTCCCAATCATCTAATGAGATATAAACTTTACCTAGTGTATTAGATGGTTATAATGGGTCCACACATCACATAGTTATATACCATACATATGTGTGCCACATGAACAAGAAAACATTCATAATTCCATCACCCTTAATTAACCTATGAGAAAAAAATAAATTCCATGAAAACATTCATAATATATTATCATAATCTATTCTGAGAAATAAGGTTGATGGTATCATTAGAGAATATCCCCAATGAATCTAAATAAATATTAAATAATGTTTACATAGATGAAAAATACTTTTATAAATCAATAAAAATTTTCTTTGAAAAATAAAAAAAAACTTACATTTGATTATAGTTATTTTAAAAGAAAACAATTTATAAAAATATTGAAAATAAATTCACTTTGGAAATCCATGAAAACTTGGGGAGGAATCTTTATAAAGAAAAATGGATATAATGGTGGTAATTCAACAGAAAATGACTCATATAGAAACACATTTCAAAAGATTCATTTCAAACCCTTTTAAAAGAAGTGAAATGTAATTAAAAATAACCTTAAGTAATAATAAAAGTATTGGAAAGGACATCCATAAAACTACATAATGAAGATGTACATGGATGAAAAAGATTCTTGATTGAAAATAAGAGATAAGGCCAATCCCATTTTCGATCATTGAATTGTGAACCAAAGAGAGGTGGAGTGATAAGAATACACGCAAACCCCAAGAATAACCATAGGAGAAGGGAAAAAATATGGGATTTAGAGAGAAATATCATACAATCTCCCCCACACTACAAAAACAACAATAGATTATTGGTGGTTATATAAAAGGGGTTATGCATAACCCCATCGAAATTATCTTTCCCATAAATTATCAGTGGTTCTCCCATATCTACCACTAAAATATACATGTCTTTTTAAAGAAATAAAAACAATCAAAGAGGGTTATTAATCACCACTAATCTAAGAGATTAGTAGGAGTTAGTAACCCCCTTTAAATTTGTTTTTAATCAATTATATTTATTTTTTCATGGTTCTCCCATAACCACCGTTAAATTAGTATTTAGCAGCAGCTATGGGTGAACTACAACTAAAATATACTTGATTTATTTAAAAAGTTAAAAAAATGAGGGCGTTATAAACCATAGCTAATATCTATCATCAGAGTGGGTTATTAACAACCTCTAGCTTTTTTATTTTTTTAATAAAACATTTTATAATATATATATTTTTTTAAGGCAAGTGATATAAATGTATATAATTACATTATATAAGTATTATTATATATAGAGAGAGAGATTGTATAAATACATTATACTTATATATATTATATAAATAAACATGTATATATATGTATTTAAATAAATAAATACTTTACATAATTATATTTATAAATATATATATATATATAGGTGTGTGTTTCCTTGATGTTTGTAATCCCCTTTACCTAATATATATATACACGCTTGTGTGTGTGTGTTATATTATATAAATATATATTATTTAAAGGTATTTAATTTTGTGTATAATATATATATTTTTACAAATAAAATATAATATGAATGTGTTTAATTTTATACATGCATTATATTGTCTACATATACAAATAAGTATATACAGCTAAATAAATAAATATACATTCATTTATAAACCATTGTTAATCCCTTATATTAGCAGCGGTTTTAATCCCCTCTAATTTTTTTAGTATTTTTTTAAAAAAACTAATTTTATAATACACACACATATATATAATTATATTATATAAATACATTATAAAAATATATATTATATAATGATATTATTTATTTCTTTATGTGTGTGTTTTTGTGTGTTAATATGGTATCATAGAACTAGAAACATGCCCAAGTGAGTTGGGTTGATGGCTTGTTTGGTTTCTCATGGTTGTTTTCTCAGTATTGCAGGATTAAATCCATCTTGCTAATGATTATATAAAAATGTTATATAGATGTATCTATAATATGTAATGTGAAGGGGTAGGGTGTAATGTACAGTAGCAGAACACCAAACTAGAAACAAGACCGATTGATTTAAGGCCATCAGAATACAACGATTACAAACCCGAAGCACCACAATGCCAGAAATTAAAATAAATAGAAATGAACATCATGATTTACGTGCTTCGGTCTCGTGGGGACCTACATGCATGGAAAGAACACCACCCCACACACATGTTTTATCAATGCTCGAATGAAATAGAATATGGGTTACAAGATACAGTAAAAGCAACAAAGAAGCCGATAGTAAAACCATCAAGAACCTAAATCCAACAATCTGATAAATGGGGTAAAAAAAGGAAACTCATAGTGTCAGACGTGGAGGTATGGTCATCCTGTTCTCTTAACAATTTAGGCAAGGTGAATTCATTGTTGCATTGGTGAAGCATGTTGAAACCAGTCCTCACCTAGTGTGGACTAGAGTACTTCATATCTGAGGTTGGCCATGCATCTTCACAAAGAAGGAAGCCAATGAGAATTCCACCACGAACCGCACACCAGCGGTATGTGAAAGAGTCAGCAGGCACAACTGATTTGAATCACAGGAAGGGTCTAAGACTCCTCTAGCAAGAATATCCAAGACTAGAGCGAGGAGCCTGAACTCAGTGGCAAAGCATAATGAAAATGTTTCTACAGATCTGTGTGAATCAGTCAGCCATAGGGGGTCATCAATTCCACCTGCCAAAACCTACAAACGGTTACAGCATGCCCAACCATAGTGTGCCACCAAACCATACCGAACAGACCATCTAACTGAGCATAGAAAACCACTTGAACAGATGAACGGTGGAGATAGAATGGGCAGCACCAATGATGAACGACCAGCAATGAAGGAAACAAATTCCCCAGATTTCCAAGGTGGAAGGCGAGATAAAGCATGCTAGAACAATGAGTATGCCAAATACACAGCCCCAAAAATGAGCCCAGACAAATAAATAATCCCAATGGAATATAATGAATCAAGAAAAATAATAATAATAAAATTGAATGTATGAAACAAACTGAAATGGTAGAACAAATTAAGACTAATTTCAATATGAAAAAAATAATAATGCCTTAATTCAAAAAACTCAACCATTTTCAATTGAAATTGATGATGTTCTTGCACTTATGGTTATAGAATAGGATCCAAGTTCATCCTATATAAACAAAACATGAACTTAGATAATACCATGGATTTATTCAAACTATTATTCGAGTTATTATCAGTGTCTATCTTATTGACACACACAGTTCCTGGTTCTATAATATCTCTAAGAAAGTGTAGTCTAATGTCTATGTGCTTTGATTTACCATAATAAACTAAATTTCTAGATAAATGAAGTGTTGATTGACTATCAAAATATACATTTATAAATGAATTAAAAGGATTAATTTCGGAGTATAAGACTTTAATCCATAAGGCTTCCTTTACTGCCTCGATAAGGGAAATGTACTCTGATTTTGTGGTTGAAAGCGAAACCATGGACTGCATGTTGCACTTCCAAGAGATAGGGACACCACAGGTAGTGAACACATATCCAGTTAAAGATTTCCTGGTGTCAATATTACCTTCATAGTTAGCATATACGTATCTAACTAGAATTTTAGAAGCATCAATACTTTTACCATAACATAAAAATAGTTTTGAGCTATATGAGAGATATCAAAGGAGCCGCTTAAGGTCATGCTAGTGTGTCTTCCCAGGTGAGTTCATGAATCTTCTTAAGGTGCGGATTTCATAGGCAATGTCAGGTCTAGTGAAAATCAGAGTACATAATGCTACCAACAATATTAGCATAAGGTATTTTAGACATAAATTGAATATCATCATCAGTAGTGGGTGCTTGTGTCAAAGACAGTTTAAAGTGTTTTCCTAGAGGTGCATTGATAGGTTTGAGTGATTCAAACATGTATCACTTTAGGATCTTTAAAATGTAAGCATGTTGAGATAAATAAATCAATTTATTTGGTCTATATCTAATGATTTCAACACCTAGTATCTTCTTAACTGCACCTAAGTCTTTCATTTCAAACTTTCCTTTTGATTTAGATTTAACAACAGTGATTAAACTTGTATTTTTATATATGATTAGCATGTCATCGATATAAAGAATAAAAAAAGCATACAATTTTGATTTTATTTAAAGTAGACACATGTATTATATTGGATCCTTGTAAATTGGTTATTTAACATGAAGGAATAAAATTTATTATACCATTGTCTAGATACTTTATTTAAACCATATTGTGATTTAATAGGAAAACATTATTTAATTTGAAGTCCTTAGAGTAACCATCAAGAGGATTCATATAGAGTTTCTCATTTAAATCTCCATGTAAGAAGGCAGTTTTAACAATCAATTGTTTAATGTGCAGATCACTATAAGCGGCAAAAGCAAGTAAGAGCCTAATAGAAGAATGCTTAATAACATTGGATAAATTTCAGCATAATCAACACCTCTTTGATGTAAACCCTTAGAAACTAGCCTTACTTTGTGCTTAATTTTGTTTCCCTCGGTGTTGTCATCTTTTCTCTTATAAATCCACTCAGAACCAATTACCTTAGCATTATGTGGTTTTTTGACAATGGTCCATTTGTGGTTTTTTTTAAAGAGTGTATTTCTTCATTCATGTAAAAGACCCACTTCTTTGAGAATTTTTCATTTAAGGATTGCCTATAGGTTCGAGAATCATCATCTATAAGATCCTAGGCCACATAAAAGTCCTATGAATCCATATCATATTGGTTGAACCAAGCATGAGGTCTTAAGAATCTCCTTCCTCTGTGTCAGGTCAATTGATAATCCCAATTAGTGGGAGAAGGTTCAGATTCAATATATGAACCAAAAATAGACTCAGAATCAGCCTCATGAGTGGATTAAGGAGAAGGTGGAGTGGGCTGAACATTATCCTCAAAGTGAGTCGGGGGATAATCTTCATCAAAATTTTCAAGGTCTAAATCACTACTGCCAGATGTGGAAGCCTTGGTTTTGGGAGAATAGTATTCATGGAAGACTATATCCCTACTTATAATGCATTTCTAGTAACCTAGCTTTCCAACCTAGAGTTTATACCCCTTAACACCCTCAGGAAACCCAAAAAATATGCATTTAAGTGCTCTTGGTTCTAACTTGTCTGTTTTAACATGAGCATAAGTTGTACAATAAAAGACTCTCAAGTAGGTGTAGGAAGGAGGCTTACCATTCTACAATTTTTTAGTTGTTTTTAACTAGTTTGCGGATGAAGGGCACCTATAGATAAGGTAAACAGCAGTGCTAACAGCCTCTACCCAGAAATATTTAGGGAGACCCGAGCATGTAAGCATGCTTCAGACTCCAAAATAGTTTTATTCATCATTTCTGCAAGTCCATTCTGATGGGGATTTCCCTAATAGTTCTTTGCCTTTTAATACCTTCATATTCACAAAATTGAATGAATTCAGTGGATATGTACTCCAACCCATTATCAGTTCTCATGGTTTTGATTTTCTTTCTAGTTTTTTTTCTACTAGAGATTTATATGTATTAGTGGTTTGGTAAAAATCCGATTTATTTTTCTAAATGTAATTCCAAACTTTCCTAGAGAAATCATCTATAAAGGTGAAAAAATAAGAACCTCCACCATGATAGGTGATCCTAGCTAGCCCCCATAGATCTAAATGGATGTATTCAAGAGGGTGGGTAGCTTTAAAAGAGGATATGTTGAAGGTGATCCTATTAGATTTACCCATCACACAATATTCACAAAATAGAAGATTAGTAGGTATGATTTCACTCAAAAATTGTTGCTTATTGAGTTCCTCAAAGCCCTTGGACCTAACTTTCCCCATTCTTCTATACTATAGCGTAGTGTTGTCGGTGTTGGTGTTGTAGACACTACCCAATTGCCTTGAATGGGTCTTTCAATTCAATACATACAGCCCATTGGGAAGAGATCTATTTATGATGGTTCTGGATCCTTTAGAGATCTTAAGACAACCTATTTTAGGTCTAAAGTTAAACCCCTTTTGATCTAGGACCCCTAAGGAGATTAAATTTCTATGAAGTTTGGGAACCCACCTTACATAAAGTAAAGTAATGATGGAATGATCATCTAGTTCTATTAAGATAGAACATCTTCCCTCAACCTTGCATCTCTTATTATTTCCTAATAGGACATATCCCTCTACCCTTTCAACCAATTCTAGAAAGGACTCTCTAAAAGGACACATGTGAAAGGAACAGACTGAGTCAAGGACCCACTCTTGATTGAGTGTATGGTTGGACACATTTACGACTTCAGTAGTGTCATATCCTGAGTCAACCAAAAGGGACTAGTCAGTGGGCTATTTGGATTCTAACTCGCATTTGAGTTTCCTACATTCGCATGTAATTCTAGAAGAATAAAATGATTACAAACCAAGAACCACGATGCAATAAATTAAAACAATGAGCAATGAACACCATGATTTACATACTTTGACCCCGTGGGGAACTACGTGTGCGACAAGAACACCAACCAACACACACTTTCTATTAATGCTCGAAAGAAATAGAATAGGGGTTACAAGATACATCCAAAATGACAAAGAAGACAACAGTAAAAGCTTCGAGAACTTAAAGCCAACAATTTGAGAAACGGGTAAAGAAAAGGAAACTCACGGTGTCGAACGCAGAGGTCCGACCATCATGTTCTTTTGACACTTCAGGAAAGGTGAAGTCGTTGTTGCACTGATGATGCATGCCAAAACAAGCGATCACCTAGTTTGGATAGGATTACTTAGGATCTTGAGATTGACCACACATCTTCACAGGGAAGGAAGCCGACCGGAACACCACCATGAACCGCACACCAGCGGTATGCACGAGAGTCGGCAGGCAAAACCGATTTGAACCATGGGAAGGGTCACAGACTCCTCCAGCAAGCACATCCCAGACCAAAACGAGGAGCCTTAACTCAGCGGCAAAGCAAAACAAAAAGGTTTCTAGGATCTATGTGAATCCACCAACCGCAGGGGGTCATCAATTCCCCCCTCCAAGAAGTTGCGCCATGCTGGTCCAATACAATGTGGAAGAGAACCCCTACATCACACACTGACATGTTGGTAGGGTCGGATGAGAGGTTTCGACACACCTTTCTCTCTTTTAAGTCGTCCACCAAACAAAGAATGCGAGGAACTCACTGCAATGTCAACCTAATGCAACGCAAAATCAGACTGAAGACACTGCAAAAGCCAATGGCAAGGTGCCCATCCATCCATCCAAAAATGATGAAAGATGGTTGAATGATGGATTTCATCACACTCATCCCTCTATTGAGACCACCCACCCAATGATACCTGCAAAAATAAGCATCGTTTTTCAAATGCAATGAAACAAAGTCCAGTGCTCACAAAGATATTTGCACCCCAATAAACCAACAGTCCCAAAATGCAGTGCGGATCACAGTTGAACCACACATAAAAGCAAACCAAGATCAAAACTAATGCAAATCAGGTTCCCCTAGACCGCGCTTGAAACCGATGATGCCCAATGGCCTCCAAAACTTCATCGTTGATGATTGAAAACTCAAATCCAAGAATTCACCCACCTTCCACTGTGATCTCCCATAATATCCCAGCAAGTGCTCGCCTCTTCGTGCCAAACTCCGAATCTCGGATCCCACACAACCACATGTCATTCGGCCATGAGGCTTCTTCCTCCCCGGAACTCTCAATAACAACAGATGTGGAAATGGTGTCCAGATCTAGATGAAACTAGATCTAAAGAGTGGGAGGTGGGAGGTCTTACACACCACCAGGATTGATCGTCGACCAACGGCGTTGCCACCACCATCATCGCGAGAACGGAGAATAGGAGACCCGAGATAGGACTATCAATGATGGAGGAATAAGCCCGAAGCCGAAGAGCGAGCAATCTTGGATAGAGATGTGAATCAAAAAATTCAACAACAAAGATTCAAGATCCATTGAGACACGTCCTTTGAAGCTCTGTTGACGACATTCAACTAGCAGAGGCCGAATCAACGAGAGGGAGTGGAGGAGAACGAGACCGCTGCGAGGGGAGTAGGAGGAAACCCTAGGGGAGGGGTTCGTGCACCTGAGAGAATGTAACGACATCCCCCACAATCAGCATATAAATATGTGTATTTAATAAATATATACATTTATATAAATTCATCACATATAAACATTATACAAATTCATATAAATATTATATATATATATATCGTATTACATCATATTATAAATATGTATTATGTAATTATTTTTATTAAATATATAAATAATATATATCAAATACATTATTTACATATAAATAATTATATAAATATAAAGAAAAGAGCAGGGTCATCCCCTCTTTATTAAAGAAAAGATAAACAAGAGAAATGGGGATGGGGTTGGAAAAACAGAAATTGCCCCCATCAGACAAACATAAAACATGTTATAATTTCTTTATTTTCCCTCTAAAACATATATGATTAGGATTGACTCTGCCACGAGGAGGATGGCCTCTCCTCCACAACCTGTTCTACCAAGACTCATGATCTACATTTGAGGACATAATAGAATCTCCCTCAAGATTGGATCTGACCCTATATTTCCAGGTCAACTTTTGAATATCCAATCTCAAATTAGATCAAAATTTATCTTCAATAATGAGAGATAAATTACATGACTGTAAGGTAGTCTTTATGCTCAAAAATGTTCATATTCCATTTTAGTCAAAATAACCTCAACAGGTGGATCAAACCTGACTATAATAGCCTCATTGAGGCCTTTAGTCAACCTATCACTCTTAAGTTCCTCTGGAGGGGTTTTGACATTGGAGTTTTTGATATGTGCTAACATTCCTCAATTGACCCTGCCAAATAAATCATAAAATTTCATTGTATCTGATAAGTGAGGGGGAACCTAAAGTTTCCCTTATCCTCTCCACCCATTTCTGTATTCCTGCTATCATCTTCCCAGCTACCCAAATCCTGAGAGTGAAAGATCATATTGTGTGAGGCTGTCGAGTCCCCCAGCCCCGATGTCTCTCTCCTTGTCTCCTGTCTTTCACATTTTTCCAAGTTTGGTCCTAAGAGTTGTAAAGACCCAGAAATTTCAAGGGATTTTTATTTTCTTAAATGTTTTGGAATTTTACGAGTCTGTGGCTTCTAACAGCGCTTGATTCTGAGGCCCGGTGTGCCCGGAATCAATTTTCGAAGTTTAGCTCGGGTACATTCAGTGAACAAACAAGCGGGTTTTTCTATCTTTTGAACCGGTGCTCAGAATTAAAATATGAGCGCACCGATGAACTCATAATGCTGGTAATTGCTTAATGTGATCCTTACTGTAGTTGCGTTCGCAATGGAGGAGAAGATATTTATTGGGGGTTTATTTAAGAAGTAAATAAAAATTGTCAGAACAATTTTTATTTTATAAGGAGGTTATTCCCTCCCTTGGGTAGTTAAGGGTGGGGCCCACAACCACCTAACTACCCAAGTGTGGATGTTAGAGAGGTGGGTCCCACACGATCCCCACCATTTAATTTCCTCTAATCTCATTAAAAACCCCTCATTAAATTGTAAACCCCCCTTTAAATGCCAATCTCTCCACCTCAATCCTTTAATTCATGTCAACCCATAATTTAATGAGGATCCTTCCTCTTTTCCCCCTTTTTATTTAATTGCCAATGTGTTTAATAAATGTGGACCTTCCCTATCCCTTCCTTAATTGATTGTCAACACGATTTATTTAATGTGGTGATTTAATTTTGGGAGAGTTTCTTTGCGTGTGTAATAAAATAATAGGAGGAGCCTATTATTTTATTAAGGGGGAGAGCTTTCGTTGTGCGAGGAAGATCGAGAGAACTCTTGAGGTTTTAGAAGAACATCGGCCTCCGGCAAAGAACAACGAAGAATGTCGGTTCCTCGAAGAACAATAACGCGCCACCAATCCTCTTCTCCGCGACAAGAGAGGAGACGCCGCTTCCTCCTCGGTGCACTCCGACGATGCCTACGAACCCTTTCCCCGCGACACCATCTACCGCGACGCCGACGTTCATCTTCAATTGTTGAGGTATGGGAATTTGTATATTTCATTATGTGATTTATACCCTCGGCATGGCGTGTAATTGTTGGGTGATGTTTTGAACCACTAACGCGGTAGGTACGGACTAACGAACAAATCTGAACTCGCTGCTATTTTTTTTTTCTTGATGCGTGGAATATTTGGCGACGACAAAGCGGGACCGAAATGGCGATTGGAGGCCTTCACAGTGATGTATGGGTCCCGAGGCGACCGCAGGCGATGATGGGAGCAAAATTGGACCACTGGAATGACTCTGGTGGCCCGCGGAAGCCCCCGGTGGCATGGGTCGCCGGCACAGCGGCGCCGAAGGTAGCAGCCTGCTGCGGCATCGGTCGTGGTGGAAAAAGTGGGATCCCGCGGCCGCGCGGGATCCAAGGGAGACCGCAATGCCATCTTGGCACCGCGTCCACGGAACAGAGCCCCCCCCCTCACTCGGCTCGCTGGCCGAGCCAGCATACCCCCCGGCGGGCTGAGGCGGGTCATGCGGACCGGACCGCGCCCCACCGGGCCGGACCCGGACCTAGGTCGGGTCGACCCGGTTCGGGCCGACTTGGGGGGGGGGGGGGATGGACCGGGACGGGTCGAGCCCAAACCCCCCACTTCGGACCGTTTCTGGTCTTTTGCCCATAACTTGAGCTACGAACCTCTGATCGATGCACCGTCAGTTGCGTAGGAATCCTTGGATCAAGACGGTCATTTAGGTATATTACACTCAAGATTTCGGCAAAGTATGGGTACGTTTGGGTTGGTTCCAACCCGAAACTAACCTGGCCCTTGGAGCGGAAACGCTTATAACTTAAGGACCGGATGTCCATTTGACGTGCCATCAACTGCGTTGAAATCCTCTTGATGAGACGGTATTTTTGGCTTACTCTGCTTGAGGTTTGGATGCAGCTGGAGTACGGTCGGGTTGGTTTTATCTTAAAACCCAACCGGGCCCCTGAAACGGAAAAGTCAATAACTCTCAGACCGGGCGTCCGATTGACGCACCGTTTGTCGCGTTGGGTTTCATTTGATGAGACAGAACTTTGGGATACATCAACTATAGGCTTCGTGACAATTGATGCATCGACTCTCTTGCTCGAGGAGCGGACCCTCCCAGAATCGAGCATGCTATGTGCGGGAACCCTAGAGTTGGCTGCGATGCAACAATGACGACTGCACTTGGATCCTCCGTGGGTTCGGCAGCGAGGACGACTGTACTTGGATCCTTCGTGGCTTCGGTAGCGATGATGACCGTACTGGGATCCTCTGTGGGTTCGACAGCGATGGCTACTGTTCTTGTATCCTACGTGGGTCTGACAGCTTAGCTGGTCTTGTATCCTATGTGGGTCTGACAGCTTAAATGATTCAGTCGCTATATCTGATCATCTTTATCGCTATATGAAAGATGTATACCTGTGTGAGCTGATCTTGATTTGTAGTCATTATCATCGATGTGATTGACTTGCTTCCTATGTGGACTGGGTTGTGTTTTCCTGTATGGATTGGGATGTGCTTGGCTCGAGACTTGGATCTGTTTGTAATTGATGACATAGGTATATGTATGGGCATATACCTAAGTAAAGTCGTTTGATACTTCATGATTGTATCTTTCCTTTGTGGTTTATCCTTCGTGGATTCTGAGAGACCTTCGGGGGTCTCGGGGTCCCTACTGAGTACCGTATACTCACCCCTACACGGGCTATGCCCGCACTACGTTGTGTTGGATGCAGATGATGGACAGCAATGATCGAGGTGGAGGCTTGTGGAGCTGGACGGTACCCGGAGGTGGACCACCTGGCAGGACGTACACGGAGCGGACGGCCGGACCCAAGGAGCTGAGGAGACTATCTGTACCCACCCTTCATGTGGGATTTCTGGAGGATGACTCAGTGCTGCTATTTTACTTACTGTTGTTGTACTCCCCTTTCAGTTGTACTATACTTTCAGTTGGGTTTGTATACTGGCCCATTTACTTTTCAGCACTAACTTTTGTAATCAGTTTTACTTAGTGCTTACTTCACTTGTGTGCTCTGTTGTGTGTGTTTACATTTTAAAAGGCAATGTCTTCCCTTTTTTTTGGAGTTATGCCTTTCGTGCTAGTCGCCAGCCTCTGGCCTATGGAAGGTGGGCTTAGGGTAGTCACGGCACAGGCCCCGAGGATGGATCGTGACAAATTGGTATCAGAGGAGTTGGTTCTACCGCAGAACTCAGGACTCTGATCCTTCCTTTATGTGAAGCAATAGTGTTAAGAGTATTGAGTGTGGTTTTCAGTCCAGGGAGTCCAGTGTTGGTGCGGTGGCTGACGTATCTATACACCAGGACCCTGACCTATGATTTCTGACTCAGTGCGCGAAAACACTGATTGCGTGTGTGTTTCCTTTCAAAAGTTTTCTTTGTAATTACTTTGTGTCAGCTCACCAAGTATATCGTTTGACCGTGGCGCACCTGTTTCTTTTCAGGATGGCCCCATGAAGGCATCCAGCCAGGGTTCCTAGTTACGTGCGGGATGGCAGCCCATCGAGCGATGAGGCCTCGGTGCAGGGCCCCATTACAGCAGAGGCACCAACGGTACCACTACCCACTAAACCACCGATGCTACCAGCCCTAGTGGCGGAGAGTGCATGCCACCTGAGCGCGTTGCACGAGTTTCAGAGGCAGAGGACGCCCAGGTTCTGCGAAGAGACAGATCCTCAGGCAGCTGAGGATTGGCTAGAGGCTATCATCAGAGTCTTCATATTGGTAGGGACACCAACAGACCTTATGGTGATCCTTGCCGCGAGTCTCCTGCACGCAGCAACAGGTAGATGGTGGAGACGGATGCTCCAGGTGCACGACGAGGCATCAATACTTTGGACGGACTTCGAGAGCCTCTTCCACTCAGATTTTGTACCAGCCACCCTCCGTGCGGTGTGCATTCAGGAGTTACTACAGCTGCGACAGGGCAGCATGTCAGTAGCCCAGTACTCGGCAATATTTATCGATCTCTCGTGCTACTCCACAGATATGGTACGAGACCCATTCTTCCAAGCCCGGACCTTTGAGCAGGGACTGAGGCATGAGATCAGAGCTTCGACGATTCCACTCAGCATTCCGACGCAGGCGGGGGTGCTGGAGTGAGACCTGTTAGTGGAGAGCTTTCTCACCGAGCAGCCACCAGTAGCGAGACCCACCGCAGGACGGCACGGAGCAGAGTCTTCTACAGCCGGTAGTCGATAGATGTCGCAGGGGTCCAAGCGGACCAGGTCGTCAGGTGCGCGACCTCAGCATACAGGTTCGGCTGTGCGGGGCATACGGTGCAGAGCCAACCTTATGAGGAGTAGACAGTGCTATGCATGCGGCGGGCAGGGCCACATGGCTCATGACTGCCCGACCCGCCATGCAGACGAGCAGCAGACAGTGGAGGGACCTCCTAGGTAGAGGCAGAGGTTCGACTGTGGCGGTCTGCAGGGAGTAGGTGGACGAGGATGAGGAGTTGGTCGAGCAGTGGGTGGTGGATGACATATTGAGGCTTTACCACCACCACCCCCAGGAGGTCCACCCCGACCATAGGGAGTTGGCGGGCAGAGGTAGGCTCAGCTCCAGGCAGCGGTGGCTTATGACCACGGCGCACCCGAGACGATTCGAGGTACTATCTGTGTCTACTCCACCCTTGCTGCAGTTCTTATAAACAGAGGTGTGAGTCATTCTTTTATTGCCACTTCCCTTGTTCGGAGCTCGGAGATTCCGACGGAGCTGTTGGCTCGATCCTTACGGCTAGAGACTCCTACGGGAGCAGACTTGATGATTACGCACCGGTGTCGGCAGTGTGAGCTTACTCTAGGAGGCGAGAGCTTCAGTTGGGATCTTCTTGTAGCAGCGTCGAGGCCTTACGACGTTATCTTGGGTATGGACTGGTTATCTACAGTCCATGCTCAGATCGACTGTATTAGGCGCAAGGTGCGGTGTGTCCGCACGGATGGGACCAGGTTCACCTTCACCGGCGAGAAGGGAACCTTTGCAGCACAAGATGGACTTACGTAGAGGACAGGGCGGCTGATCACACATCACTTGGCTAGTCTCATCCTCGGATCAGTTGATGTGCGGAGTCCGAGTTTTCCTATTGTGGTGGATCAGTATGCTGACGTTTTCCCTGACAACGTTCCAAGATTACCTCCTCACAGGGAGGTAGATTTCTATATAGACATGTACCCCGAGATATCACTGATATCTACTCCAGTATATCGGATGGCTCCCGCCGATCTTCGTGAGCTGCGGGTACAGCTGGAGGACTTACAGGGGAAAGGTTTCATCTGACCCAGTGTTTCACCCTGGGCTTCTCCGATTCTGTTCGCCAAGAAGGCGGATGGGAGCTTGCGACTGTGTTTCGACTACCGTCACCTGAACTAGGTGACCGTGAGGAACAAGTATCTGCTTCCGAGAATTGATGACCTCTTTGATCAGCTCAAGGGAGCACGTTGGTTCTCAAAGATAGACCTCAGGTCAGGCTATCATCAGCTCCATGTTCGGGACGAAGATGTGCAGAAGATGGCCTTGAGGTGTCGATATGGCCACTATGAGTTCTTGGTCATTCCCTTCGGTGTGACCAACGCTCCAGCAGTGTTCACGAGTCTCATGAACAGGATCTTCCATCCCTACCTCGATCGGTTTGTCGTAGTCTTCATTGATGACATATTGATTTACTCGACTACCGAGGAGGAGCACCCCTACCACTTGCGGGTTGTACTGAATACACTCCGAGAGCACCAGCTTTATGGTAAACTCTCAAAGTGTCGGTTCTGGATTCGAGAGGTTCACTTCTTGGGGCACGTCATCTCAGAGGCGGGAGTTGCAGTGGATCCCACGAAGATCGAGGCAGTGCTTGCTTGGGAGCCACCCAGGAGCGTGACGGAGGTGCGGAGTTTCCTAGGGTTGTCTGGGTACTATCAGAGATTTTTGCTAGACTTCTCTAGAGTTACAGCACCGCTTACAGCTTTGACGAAGAAGGGGAAACCCTTCGTGTGGTCAGACGGATGTCAGTAGAGCTTCCAGGAGCTGAGGCGGAGGTTAACCAGTGTGCCCATCTTGAGGCTGCCGGAGGAGGGAGTAGGGTACGTAGTTTACTGCGACGTATCAGGGACCAGACTTGAGTGTGTCCTGATGAAGGAGCGAGCAGTGATTGCTTACGGTTCATGACAGTTGAGGCAGCACGAGCAGAACTACGCTACCCACGACCTGGAGTTAGCAGCAGTGGTCTTCGCCCTGAAGATGCAACGACACTATCTGATGGGCGAGCGCTTTACAGTCTACTCTGACCATCAGAGTCTCAGGTACATTTTCTCGTAGAAGGACTTGAATCTGAGACAGCGGCGATGGCTCGAGTTCCTCCAGGATTATGATTTTGATATTGTCTATACTCCTGGGAAGGGGAACGTTGTGGCTGAAGCTCTCAGCAGGAGATCGGGCATTCAACTACTTGGAGAGGCGACGGAGCAATTAGCCATTTTGCAGATATCCTTCATGGATAGAGATGGGGCAGCCTATCTACAGTCCCTCACAGTCACTTCTCCACTACTTCAGTGGGTCAGAGAGGCACAGCGTGGGGACGTTGACTGTGAGGCGCGACGTGCTCAGATATCCTCAGGGCTGGCACCCGATGGATTTTCTGAAGACGGGGACCACGTCATCCTCTTCAGGTGACGTGCCATGGTACCAGTTGCACTGCAGGATGAGGTGCTGAGGGAGTTCCACACTTCTCCTCTAGCGGTACATCCAAGATTAGCGAAGATGTATCAGGACCTCAAACGACAGCACTGGTGGCCGGGTATGAAGAAGGTCGTGGCGGAGTTCGTTTCTCGATACCTCACTTTCCAGCAAGTGAATATGAGAAAAATTCTTAACCATGGTCATTCTACCAATCGAATAATCACATGGACTTTCACTTACTAAAATCATTATGAGGGAATGAATAATGGAGGACATCATAAAAATTATGTCAAGGCCTCGTGCAAAGACCATACATAACCATTTTGTCAAGGCCTCGTGTCAAGACCTAGTTTGTCTCATGAGTCCTACCTATGCATCGAGAGGCTATAGTGGGGCTCACCCACCACATAATAAGTCATATGCATTACTCATATGTCTAATAAAAATATGTATTTAAATAAAATCCTCTCATACCACTTTGATATATTTTAATCTTTATCATAGGTGAAACAAATTCATTAAACAAACCAAAGTATCCCATACCTCTTTGATTTATTTTAAATCTTATTCATATATGAAGTAAATTCATTAAACAATCCATAGTGTCTCATACCACCGTGAAAAGTTTAGTTCTTAATCCATTTATTATTATAAAAAGATTCACCTCATACTTAAATTGGTTGTCTTTATTTGTAAGTCATCAATAAAATGAATGATGAAATAAATGAACATTTAATCAAAAATTGAATATATAGTTTTGGCTTCTCAAAATAATCTTTACAATAAATAAAAATGTTCCGCTTATAAAATTATAAATAAAACATTTCAATTCTTGAAGAAATTCGTGTGCTTGATAATCTCTGAAAATTTATTTGAAACCGTGAGTTTATTATGAATGAAAGATGTGTTGATGTTATGTTTGAAGCACAACCATGACTGTATGCAGGTGCAACATCATCAAGTTTAAAATAACACGACGACATGTTATGTGCATTTTTTAAAAATATGACGTTAATTATTATAACATGTCAACAAAAATTATATCCTTTGTGTGTGTGTATATATATACCATGAGTTTAATTTTTTTAAATAAAATAAATTAATGTTTCCCATATGTAAATATATATATATATATATATACATTTATATGACATGGTATTTATAATACTCTAATTCACAGGATAAATTCATATTTAATGAAAACTTTGATTAATAAAAATATCCATATTAAACAAGAGTTAGAACATAGCTAAATACCCTTAAAAACAATACTTTTAATAAGAACACAAATGACTTCAAGCATATATATATATATATAAACTGTAAAGACCCGAAAAATTCAAGGAAATTTTTTTCTTAATTTTCTTGGGAGCGGGAGGCTCAGATGCGTGCTCAGTACCCACATTTGTTTCCCTAGTTTTTGATGTATCTTTACGGGGACGTAAAGCCCTGAGGTAGGAGTGATGTAAAGACCTGAAAAATTCAAGGAAATTGTTTTCTTAATTTTCTTTGGAATTTTAAAAGAACGCAGTTTCTGACGGCACCTGATTCCGAGGCTCGGTGTGCCCGGAATCATTTTTCTGAAGTTTAGCTCGGGTACGTTCAGTGAACGAACGAGCAGGTTTTTCTAACTTTTGAACCGGTGCTCGGAATCAAATTCCGAGGGCACCGATGGAAACATAGCGCCGGTTTTTTCTTAGAAACATCTTTTCCAGAGTTGTATTTGATTGGGTGTGGTTTTTAATTTTTTTGGGGTTAAGTTAAGGAATAAAATAAAAGTGGTGCGACATTTTATTTTATTCTACTTAAAGCGGCTTAACCTAAGTTAAGCGGATAAGGTAGGACCCACAATATCCTACCCACTTGGTAGGATATTTCTGAGGTGGGGCCCGCACGAGCCCCACCGTTTCTTTCTTTATAAGTAACGTACCCGCAACCCCTCTTTTAATAAAGTCAAACCGTACATTTATTCTGGTTAAGAAACGTCTCATTAATTTGGGCGGTTAAATCATTACAATTAATTCATTGAATTAATTGTTCGTTTCTTTTCTTTTGAATTTCAAATACTTATGTTATGATAATAAAATAAGGGAAGGACTTATTTTATTATGGTTGGGTTTTTGTTGTGTTAAGACTTTGGGAGAAAAGGAGAGGTCTTGAGGATTCTTCATTCTTTGACGAAGAACGCGAAGAAACGCACCGCCGCCGATGAAGAACGCCGACCTCCGACGGCGGACGACGACGAGAGACGCCTTCCTCGGAGATCACCTAATGCCAACGACGTTCCTTCCGTGACGCTTTCTTCCGCGACGATCCTCTTCTTCCGCGACGGTTAATTCTGCGAAGAACTCTCATTCGACGACAACGTTGAGGTAGGGATTTATTTTATTTGTTAGTTCATGAATAATTCCATCGCTTTCTCCTTTTCTTTTGAACCGCCTGCTATCGCAATAACGGGAGGAGGTCGGACCGCACGAACAAGGCCGACCCTCCTCCCCCTTGTTGGTTTGTTTGTTGCGGCACGAGCAAGGCAACGCGGTGTCGAAGCACCACGCGGGAATTGATAAGGAAAGGAAAAGCGTGACGCTGTTGCGCCGTGCTGTTGAAGACGAACCAGAGACGCGGCGCCGTCGCACCACGCCGGTGAACCACAAAAGCACCACGATCGGAGAGGGGCCGCGGCGGAGCAGGGGAACAGGCGACCGGTTCTAGGCCGCCGGCATCAGAGCAGGGGGACCGGCCTTGCTGGTCCCGTGGCGGCAGAAGCCGGCCAGCTGGCTGGAGTGGGCCAGCCGGACCGTGGAAGAACCAGGGGTTCGAAACCCCCAGCTGGCCGAACGTGAGCGGCCCCATTAAGGGGCCACGGTTACAATGAGCGGGGGGCAGCGCCCCCCCCCCCCCCCCCGCATCCCGAATGGCTCGGTTGTTCGGCCGAGCCAACCTGGCCAGCGCGCCGGGCCGCCGAGCCGGGCTGCGCCCAAGTGGGCCGGACCCATACCCGGTTCGGGCCGACCCTGGGGGTATCGGGCCGGGTCGGACCGGGCCCGAACCCCTTATTACCGAACCTATTTCGGTCCGTTTCCCATAACATGAGTTGAGGACACTCGATCGACGTACCGTCAGTGGAGTAGCGATCCTTGGATCGAGACGGTCGTTTCGGTAAACTACACTCAAGGTTTCGGAGTACTTTGGGTTCGGCCGGGTTGGTTCGTACAGGAAACCAACCGGTCCCTCGGAGCGGAAACATTTATAACTTGAGTTTCGGACGTCCGATTGACGTGCTGTCGACTTTGATGGATTCCTATTAGTGAGACAGACCTTTTGGCTTACTCTGCTCGAGGTTTTAATGCAGGTGGAGTATAGTCGGGTTGGTTTTGACTTGAAAACCAACCGGGCCCCTAGGACGAAAAAGCCAATAACTTTCAGACCGGGCGTCCGATTGACGCGCTGTCTGTGACGTTGAGTTCCTGTTGAAGATACAGAACTTTTGGATACATCAACTCCAGACTATGTGTCAGTTGATGTATCAGCCACTCGGCTCGTGGAGCGGACCCTCCCGAACGAGCTTGCTGTGTGCGGGAACCCTAGAGCTGGCTGCGACTGCAACGATGATGACGACTGTGCAGAAATCCTCCGTGGATTCGACGGTGATGACTACAGCACTCAGTGATCCTACATGGATCAGTGTTATCGTTCCTGTGTGGGTCAGATCCTGTGTGGGTCAGCGCTCAGCAGTCCTGTGTGGGCCAGCGCCTACAGATCCTGTGTGGGTCCGATCCTGTGTGGGTCATTGCGGGGGTTAGTTACCTATCGATCCTCTGTGGGTCAGATCCTTTGTGGGTCATTGTGGGGGTTAGTACCCATCGATCCTTTGTGGGTCCGACGGATTAGATGAATCAGTGGATATATCTGATCATCTCTATCGTCATATGAAGAAGTATACCTGTGTGAGCTGAATCTTGACTTGCTTTCCTATGTGGATTACGTTATACTTTCTTGTGTGGATTGAATTGTGGTTTACTGTGTGGACTGGTTGTACTTGAGCTCAGATGTTGGAGTCGAACTAGAATTGATGACTTAGGTATATGTATGAGCATATACCTAATTAGTGTCGGATGTTACTTCGTGATTGTATCTTTCCTTTTTGGATTATCCTTTGTGGATTCTTGGAGACCTTCAGGGGTCTCGGGGTCCCTATTGAGTAGCTTATACTCACCCCTGCACGGGCTATGCCCGCACTACATTGTGTTGGTTGTAGACGACGGACAGTGCTGATCGTGGTTGAAGCTTGCGGAGCAGGACGATACCCAGAGGTGGACCACTGGGCGGGGCGAACTCAGAGCGGACGGCTAGACCCGAGGAGCTGTGGAGGCTATCTGTACCCACCCTTCAGGTGGGAGTTACAGAGGATGGATCGAGGATGCGGCTTTACTTTCAGTTGCTGTTTTCCCTTTCCAGTTGTACTTTACTTTCAGTTTGGGTTTGTATTCTGGCCCACTTACTTTTCTGCACTTACTATTGTACCCAGTTTTTACCTAGTGTTTACTTCTATTGCTTGCTTGCTCTGTGGTGTTTGTTTACTTTGCAAAGGCAATGCCTTCCCTTTTTACCGAGAATTACACCTTGGTGCTAGTCACCAGCCCCTGGCCTATGGAAGGCGGGCTTGGGGTAGTCACGGCACGGGCCCTGAGGATGGGTCGTGACAAATTGGTATCAGAGGAGTTCGGTTCTACCGCAGAACTCAGGACTCTGATCTTTTTCTATGTGAAACAATAGTGTTAAGAGTATTGAGTGTGGTTATCAGTCCAAGGAGTCCAGTGTTGGTGTGGCGACCGACATATCCATACACCAGGACCATGACTTGTGATTTCTGACTTAATGCACGAAAACATTGATTGCATGTATGTTTTAAGTTTTCTTTGTTATTACTTTGTGTCAGCTCACCAGGTATACTGTTCTGACCGCGACGCACCTGTCTCTTTTCATGATGGCCCCATAATGGTAGCCAACTAGGGTTCTGAGCGTTGTGCGTGACGACAGCCCACCGAGCGACGAGGCCTCGGTACAAGGCCCTTTGACAGCAGAGGCACCGACGGTACCTCTACCCACCGAGCCACCGATACTACCAGCCCCAGCCGCTGACAATACACGTCGCCTTAGTGCACTGCATGAGTTTCAGCGCCAGCGACCACCCAGGTTCCGCGGGGAGATGGACCCCTAGGCAGCCGAGGATTGGCTGGAGGCAGTTGTATGAGTTTTCAGGTTAGTGAGGACACCATCAGACCTCATGGTGATCCTCGCAGCGAGCCTACTACATGCGACAGCAGGCAGATGGTGGAGCTTGATGGTCCAGGTGTACGACAAGGCATCTCTTATCTGGATGGACTTTGAGAGCCTTTTTCGCTCGGATTTCATCCCGGCCACCCTCCGTGCGGTGCGCATCCAGGAGCTTCTACAACTGCGGCAGGGCAGCTTGACGGTTGCCCAGTACTCGGCGATATTTACCGATCTCTTGCGCTACTCGACATACATGGTACGAGACCCATTCTTCCGGGCCTGGACCTTGATTAGGGATTGAGGAATGAGATCAGGGCATCGCTGATCTCCCTCAGCATTCTGACTCAGGCAGGAGTACTGGAGTGAGCCCTTTTGATCGAGAGCTTCCTTGTTGAGCCTTTATCAGCAGCGAGACCTACCGCGGGGTGGCACGTAGCAGAGTCTTCTGCAGCAGGCAGTCGATGGATGAACCTTGGGTCCAGGAAGACCAGACCCTCAGGCAGACGACCTCAGGACACTGGCTCAGCAGTGCGGGGCACACAGCGCAGATCCAGTCTTTTGAGAGGCAGACAGTGCTACACATGCGGCGGGCAGGGCCACATGGCTCGTGACTGCCCGACCCGCCGTGCCGAGGAGTAGCAGACGGTTGAGGGGCCACCCAGGCAGAGGAAGAGGGTCGACCATAGAGGTCCGCAGGGAGCAGGCGGACGAGGAAGAGGAGCTGGCCGAGCAGCAGGTGGTGGGCGGCGCTTTGAGGCTCTACCACCACCACCACCAGGAGGTCCACCCCGACTATAGGGAGCTGGCGGGAAGAGACAGGCCCAGCTCCAGGCGACGGAGGCCTACGACCACGGTGCGCCCGAGATGATTCAAGGTACTATTTGTGTCTATTCCATCCTTGCTGCAGTTCTTGTAGACACATGAGCGAGTCATTCTTTCATAGCCGCTGCCCTTGTTCGGATCTCGGAGATTCCGACAGATCCGTTGGCTCGATCCTTACGGCTAGAGACTCATACGGGAGAAGACTCGACGACTGAGGAGGAGCACTCCTACCACTTGCGGGTTGTACTTGACACACTCCGAGAGCACCAGCTTTATGGCAAGCTCTTGAAGTGTCAGTTCTGGATACGTGAGGTCCACTTCTTGGGACACGTCATCTCTGAGGTGGGAGTTGCGGTGGATCCTGCGAAGATCGAGGCAGTGCTAGCTTGGGAGCCACCCAGGAGCGTGACGGAGGTGTGGAGTTTCTTAGGACTAGCTGGATACTATCGGAGATTTGTGCCAGACTTTTCCAGAGTTGCGGCACCACTATCAGCTTTGACGAAGAAGGGGAAACCCTTTGTGTGGTCAGACATATGTCAGCAGAGCTTCCAGGAGCTGAGACAAAGATTGACCAGTGCCCCCATCTTGAAGCTACAAGAGGAGGGAGTTGGGTACATAGTTTACTGCGATGCATCAGGGACTGGACTCAGATGTGTCCTGATGCAGGAGAGGGAAGTGATCGCCTATGGATCATGTCAGTTGAGGCCGCATGAGTAGAACTACGCTACCCATGACCCAGAGTTAGCAGCAGTGGTCTTCGCTCTGAAGATATGGCGACACTATCTGATGGGAGAGTGCTTTACAGTCTTTTCTAACCATCAGAGTCTCAGGTACATTTTCTCTCAGAAGGAACTGAACCTGAGACAGTGGAAATGGCTCTAGTTCCTCTAGGACTATGACTTTGAGATAGTCTATACTCTTGGGAAGGGAAACGTGGTAGCCGATGATCTCAGCAGGAGGACGGACATTCAACTACATGGGGAGGCGACAGAGCAGCTATCCACTTTGCAGATATCCTTTTTGGATAGAGATGGAGCAGCCTTCCTTTAGTCACTCATAGTCACTCCTCCACTACTGTAGTGGGTCAGAGAGGCACAGCGTGGGGACGCCGACTGTGATACGCGGCGTGCGCAGATATCCTCAGGACAGGCACCTGATGGTTTCTCCTGTTCTTTTTAGAGGATGCACCTTGGTACTAGTTTCTTTGCAGGAGGAGGTGTTGAGAGAGTTTCACACTTCCCCTTTGGTGGTACATCCTGGACTGGCGAAGATGTACTAGGATCTCAGATGACAACACTGGTGGCTGGGCATGAAGAAGCCTGTAGTAGAGTTCGTTTCTCGATGCCTCACCTGCCAGCAGGTGAAGGCAGAACACCAGGTACCAGCAGGCTTGGTACAACCCTTGAAGGTCCCGGAGTGGAAGTGGGACGACATATCTATGGACTTCATGACTGGATTTCCACGCACTTCCAGAGGTCACGACTCCATTTGGGTGATTATCGACCGACTCACCAAGTCGGCTCACTTCTTACCCATCAGAGAGCAGGGCTCAGTGGAGAGCTTGGGACGTCTCTACGTTCAGGAGATTGTACGGCTTCACGGTGTTCCATCATCTATCGTCTCCGATCGAGATACTCGCTTTACTTCCTGGCTTTGGAAGGGGTTGCAGGAGGCGTTCGGGACGCAGCTACGTCTGAGCACTGCCTTTCACCCTCAGACGGATGGTCAGATGGAGATGACCATTTAGACTCTCAAGGACATGCTCCGTGCATGTGTCCTAGACTTTGGCCGTAGCTGGGAGGACCACTTACCCTTGGTGGAGTTTGCGTACAACAACAGCTACCACTCCACCATCGGGATGGCACCATACGAGGCGTTGTACGGCTGACCTTGCAGATCTCCTTTGTGCTGGACAGATCTTGGGGAGTCGGCACTTGTGGGACCGGAGATGGTCCAAGCCACGATATAGAAGGTCCAGGTCATTCAGGAGTGGATGAGGACAGCTCAGAGCCGGCAGAAGTCTTATGTTGACAGGAGGCAGAGGCCACTAGAGTTCGAGGATGGCGACCACATCTTCTTGCGGGTCTCACCTCGACGTGGATTACAAAGATTTGGTAGAGGCAGAAAGTTGTCTCCACACTTCATCGGACCATTCCAGGTCCTCAGCAGGATTGGTGATGTGGCTTATCGCCTGGCTCTACTACCTCAGTTGCACCGGGTGCACGACGTCTTCCACGTATCTCAGCTGAGGAGATACGTGCACGACCCGACGCATATCATTGACCATGGGGAGCTGGACGTTGATGATGGGGCGACTTTTGCGGAGGTCCCGGTGGAGATTGAGGATCGACAGGAGCGGGTACTACGTAAATGGTCGATTCCTCTAGTACGCATTAAATGGCAGCACGGGAACCTCCAGGAGAGCACTTGAGAGCGGGAGGCTCAGATGCATGCTTAGTACCCACATTTGTTTCCCTAGTTTTTGATGTATCTTTACGGGGACGTAAAGCCCTGAGGTAGGAGTGATGTAAAGACCCGAAAAAATCAAGTAATTTTTTTTCTTAATTTTCTTTGGAATTTTAAAAGAACGTAGTTTCTGACGACACCTGATTCCGAGGCTCGGTGTGCCCGAAATCATTTTTCCGAAGTTTAGCTCAGGTACGTTCAGTGAACGAACGAGCGGGTTTTTCTAACATTTGAACCAGTGCTCGGAATCAAATTCCAAGGGCACCGATGGAATCGCAACGCCAGTTGTTTCTTAGAAACATCTTTTCCAGAGTTGCGTTTGCTCGGGTGTGGTTTTTAATTTTTTTGGGGTTATGTTAAGGAATAAAATAAAAGTGGTGTGACATTTTATGTTATTTTACTTAAAGCGGCTTAACCTATGTTAAGCAGATAAGGTAGGACCCACAATAACCTACCCACTTGGTAGGATATTTGTGAGGTGGGGCCCGCACGAGCCCCACCGTTTCTTTCCTTATAAGTAATGCACCCGCAACCCCCCTTTTAATGAAGTCAAACCGTACGTTTATTCTGGTTAAGAAACGTCTCATTAATTTGGGCGGTTAAATCGTTACAATTAATTCATTGAATTAATTGTTCGTTTCTCTTCTTTTGAATTTCAAATACTTATGTTATGATAATAAAATAAGGGAAGGACTTATTTTGTTATGGTTGAGTTTTTGTTGTGTTAATACTTTGGGAGAAAAGGAGAGGTCTTGAGGATTCTTCGTTCTTCGACAAAGAACACGAAGAAACGCACCGCCGCCGACGAAGAACGCCGACCTCCGACGACGGACGACGACGAGAGACGCCTTCCTCGGAGATCACCTAACGCCAACGACGTTCCATCCGTGACGCTTTCTTCCGCGACGATCCTCTTCTTCCGTGACGGTTAATTCCGTGACGAACTCTCGTTCGACGACATTGTTGAGGTAGGTATTTATTTTATTTGTTAGCTCATGAATACTTCCGTCGCTTTCTCCTTTTCTTTTGAACCGCCTGCTATCGCAATAACAGGAGGAGGTCGGACCAAATGAACACGGCCGACCCTCCTCCCCCTTGGTGGTTTGTTTGTTACGGCACGAGCAAGGCAACGCGGTGCCGAAGCACCGTGCGGGAATTGATAAGGAAAGGAAAAGCGTGGTGCCGTTGCGCCACGCCATTGAAGACGAACCAGAGACGCGGAGCCGTCGCGCCGCGCCGGTGAACCACAAAAGCACCACGGTCGGAGCGGGGCCACGGCGCCGTTGTGTGGCGCCGGACGGACGAAGGCCACGACCGGTTCTGGGCCGCGGCGGAGCAGGGGAACAGGCGGCCGGTTCCGGGCCGCCGACATCAGAGCAGGGGGACTGGCCTTGCCAGTCCCGTGGCGGCAGAAGCCGGCCGGCCGGAGCAGGCCGACCGGACCGTGGAAGAACCGAGGGTTTGAAACCCCCGGCTGGACGGACGTGAGTGGCCCCATTAAGGGGTCGTGGTTACAATGAGTAGGGGGCAACACCCCCCCCCCCCACGCATCACGAATGGCTCGACCGTTCGGCCGAGCCAACCGGGCCAGCGCGCCGGGCCGCCAGCACGCCGGGCCGCCGAGCCGGGCCGCGGCCGGGATGGGCTGCGCTAGCCGGGCCGGGCCGCGCCCAAGTGGGCCGGACCCGGACCCGGTTTGGGTCGACCCGGTTCGGGCCGACCTTGGGGGTATCGGGCCGGGTCGGACCGGGCCCGAACCACTTATTACCGAACCTCTTTCGGTCCGTTGCCCATAAATTGAGCTGCGGACCCCCGATCGACGTACCGTAAGTGGCGTAGCGATCCTTGGATCGAGACGGTCGTTTCAGTATACCACACTCAAGGTTTCAGAGTACTTTGGGTTCATCCGGGTTGGTTCGTACACAAAACCATCCGGGCCCTCGGAGCGGAAATGCTTATAACTTGAGTTCCGGACGTCTGATTGACGTGCCGTCAACTTTGATGGATTCCTCTTAGTGAGATGGACCTTTTGGATTACTCCGCTCGAGGTTTGGACGCATGTGGAGTATGGTCGGGTTGGTTTTGACTTGAAAACCAACCGGGCCCCTGGGACGAAAAAAGCCAATAACTTTCAGACCGGGCGTCCGATTGACGCGCCGTCTGTGACGTTGAGTTCCTGTTGACGATACAGAACTTTTGGATACATCAACTCCGGACTATGTGTCAGTTCATGTATCAGCCCCTCGGCTCGTGGAGCGGACCCTCCCGAACAAGCTTGCTCTGTGCGGGAACCCTAGAGCTGGCTGCGACTGCAACGACGATGACGACTGTGCAGAAATCCTCCGTGGATTCGACGGCGATGACTACAACACTCAGCGATCCTACGTGGATCAGTGTTACCGATCCTGTGTGGGTCAGATCCTATGTGGGTCAGATCCTGTGTGGGTCAGCACTCCATTGGTCCTGTGTGGGCCAGCGCCTACAGATCCTGTGTGGGTCATTGTGGGGGTTAGTTACCTATCGATCCTGTGTGGGTCAGATCCTTTATGGGTCATTGCAGGGGTTAATACCTATCGATACTTTGTGGGTCCGATGGCTTAGATGAATCAGTGGATATATCTGATCATCTCTATCGTCATACGAAGAAGTATACCTGTGTGAGCTGAATCTTGACTTGCATTCCTATGTGAATTACATTATACTTTCCTGTGTGGATTGGATTGTGGTTTCCTGTGTGGACTGGTTGTACTTGAGCTCGGATGTTGGAGCCGAACTGGAATTGATGACTTAGGTATATGTATGGGCATATACCTAAGTAGTTTCGGAGGTTACTTCGTGATTGTATCTTTCCTTTGTGGATTATCCTTTGTGGATTCTGGGAGACCTTCGGGGGTCTCGAGGTCCCTACTGAGTAGCTTATACTCACCCCTGCACGGGCTATGCCCGCACTACATTGTGTTGGTTGCAGACGACGGACAACGCTGATCGTGGTTGAGGCTTGCGGAGCAGGATGGTACCCGGAGGTGGACCACTGGGCGGGGCGAACTCGGAGTGGACGGCTGGACCCGAGGAGCTATGGAGGCTATCTGTACCCACCCTTCAGGTGGGAGTTCCAGAGGACGACTCTAGGTTGCGGCTTTACTTTCAGTTGCTGTTTTCCCTTTCCAGTTGTACTTTACTTTCAATTTGGGTTTGTATTCTGGTCCACTTACTTTTCTTCACTTACTGTTGTACCCAATTTTTACCTAGTGTTTACTTCTATTTCTTGCTTGCTCTGTGGTATTTGTTTACATTTCAAAGGAAATTCCTTCCCTTTTTACCGGGAATTATGCCTTGGTGCTAGTCGCCAGCCCCTGGCCTATGGAAGGCGGGCTTGGGGCAGTCACGGCACGGACCCCGAGGACGGGTCGTGACATAAACAAACATTAATCGTCCATGAAATTATATTTATTTATAAATGTGTAAGTGTAAACCTTCATGGATACTCACTTATTAGACTTGCACAACCAAATCTCTTGAATACTGGCACATTGTATAATCACATGAAAGATCAATTGTCAACCATGCATCCATTTTGAGGGTTGTTCCAATAAGTGTAAAATTAATACGATGCTTATGCATATAAAATTTACAAATAAACATATTAAATAAATCATTTCAATTATGTGTTTATTCATATCAGAAGTAAACCTTTAAATTTAATTTGAAATCATGATTATGAATGCAAGGTATGTCATTGTGCATAATCACATGACCATGATTATATGCAGATGCAACATCTTTAATTTTAAAATAACTTAACGACATGCTATGCACATTTTTTTGAAATATGATTATAATCATAACTATAACCATTCTAACCATGAGTAAATTGAAAATAAGGACTTCTATAAGATCTTGATATTAATTTTAGCCCATATCCATACATATTTTTTTTGCACATTCAAATCATGCACTAATATGTCAATATATATATATATATGAATTATTTTATTTGTATAATATATACACTCATATATATCTATTCCACCCATTTACATTACTTTGAAGCAATTAGTCATAGAGTTTGAAAATTAATACTTAAAAATACTTATATATATTTATGTATGAAGAACTTGAAATCACATACATATATTTATATACATATATATATATATATATCATGAATTTAAATTCTAAAAATATAAATTTGGGAATCACTTACGTATAAAACATGGATTTGAGATGAATATATATATAACAAAACAAAATTATAAATTCTCGAATTGAAGGTTTTAAAAGTAATCGCTTATTTTGGAACATCAAAAAATAATAAAATGTAATTACTTTATAGAGAACCCAATTATAAGAAAATAAAATTCTAAGGAAAAACTGAACCCTTTCTTTAAATTCTTTAAAACATAATTTAGACAATCATTTCCATAAGATAATAATTTTAAAAAAAATTAAATGATCACTTAAAATAAGTTTTAACACAAAAATAAATATTGAATCCCTTACATAATCATACATTATTTCTTAAAAATACATAAAAAGAGAATTTTCAATAATAATTTCAGAACTAAAATTCCTTTACAAAATAAGTTTGAACATAATAATAAAATCATAATTTTGAAAGGTTTTAAATAAAGAAGATTGTAACAAAAACAAGTTTCACAAAATACTAATTTAAGTATCAAGATGTAAATAAATAATTTCATCATCTCAAAAATAATATTTCATCAAATAATTTTTTTCCCTTACTTGATTTTTTGGAACAAAAAATGAGGTGATGTGAACTCCCATTCTTCAGACTCAGTGCAAGGAGGTTTTCAATGTTCACATTTTCACATTTGTTTAAGGATTTTTATAACAAAAAACCCCACTATTTAAATAGTGTCTCAATACAAGCTTTCCATAAAAGCTCAAATTCATAGCCAACCAACATAGTATAATATATTTAAAAGAGTTAGAGAAACATAAAAAAAGTATTAATAAAAAAGACAGAAATAATATAGAATCATAGTGGAATAGACATTTGTGGATCGAAATATAAGCATAGACACCATATAGTCACAGATTCAATATAAATACAAGGATTTCAATTAAATCGAATCAAAACAAATGAATGATAGAACGGACAAGACTTGTATTTCAAACCAACCTAAATTAAACATCTATTTATAGACCAAAGGAAAACCAAAAAACAAAGAAAAAACTTTAAACTGTTGATAATAAGAACATCTGAACCTACAAATGCATACCAAAACAAAACAATCAAAATATTAAAGGCAAACAATCGATAATCAGACGAAATTTTCTATTAGATAAACCAACATCTGAAACCAACTGTCTGCAATAAGATGAAAAAAATATGGAAATGATGTGCATAACCGAGATTTACAAGAGATTCAAACAAAAATTCCTACCAGCATGATTCTGAAGACTATAAACCAAGCCTACCTTGCTCTAGGTCGGAGAAAACCTGAAAAATAAACCCTAACCAAGTTTGATACCCACCGATGTCTCCTGAATCTCCATTTTTGACACTCGGATCTATGGAAACCCATGCCAGCAGACATTGCCTGTTCGGTCACCTCCCCCCTCGGTCGAACTCAACCTTCTCAGCTCTGACTTCTCCTCATGAAGGCCTCACCGCTCAACTCAACTCCCTCCTACATCGCTCGACCCGCTCGACTCTCCCATCACTCGAATGAAACCCTGACGTGACACCCTTCTACCCAAAATGAGACTCGTGACTCACGAACCCCTATTTCCCTCTTTTTATTTTATTTTATTATTATTATTTTTGTATCATTATATCATATTTTTATTATTATAAAAATTCATTATTAATAATCATTTAACTTATTATATATAAATGATTTTTTATTATAAACAAAAATTTAAAAAAGTAAAAGTTTTATATAAAAAATAATAATTTAATAATTATATGTGATTCAAAACTAATATATATATATATATATATCATATCTTTTGAAAATTAAAATTATAAAATTTATATTTATTTAAATAATCAATGTTATCATAATTTATAAATCTTCCAAGTTTTATAAAACAAATTATAATTCAATTTTAGAAAATATCATTCTTATAAGTATAATTTTAACATTCTATCAAATCTGGGCAGGGGTGAATTTCTAGGTACTGTAGCAGTACTATAGCAGGGCACATTAGCAGTACTATAGCAATGATGGACTATAGCAGTGGTGACACTATATCAGTAGAGGGACTATAGCAGGGACTGTAGAGGCGGTGGTACTATAGTAGATACTGCAGCAACACAGGTATTGTAGCAGTACTATTCACCGAGGGGTCCTTTGGGCCAAACAATGGGCTTTCAAGCCTTGTATTCGGGACACTTGGCCTTGGTCCTTCAAGATATGTAATGGGTCTCCCTCTACCCAATCTAAAGAGGTCTTTTCTTTAATAATAAATTGAGTCTTCAACCCCAACCTTTAAAAAAATCATAATGTTAATAATTTTATAAAACATTTATCTAATCAAAATTTATAATTTAAAACTCATATTTATAATTTTACACACACACAAACACATATATATTTATATATCTTATTTTTGATTATAATAACATAATTATACATATGTCAGATTAAATAATTATGATAATATATTAAAACATAAATATTAATAGTGAATTGGTTTGTAATGTAATTTATTATTTATCAAAATAATTATAATAGTCAATTCATTTTATTAAATATCTTCTTGATAGAAAATATCATACTTCAAATTCAAATAGATATAACAGTTTTAATTAAATTAACTAAAATACTTAATTTTGGTTATTATTTTCAAAGAAAATTATAATAAATACATTTTTAGTTTTTTTTAACTATACATTAATCCATTTAATATAATATATTTTTAATAAAACCAAGTTTAGAATTTTTTGGGATGTTAAATTATTCCCTCCTCAAAATAATTGCATCCTCGCAATTTGTTTTGTCAGACTAAAAAAGAATTCTGAATTTATGTCTTTAGAATTAAGAAAAGTAGGGCCACTAAACTTTTAGATGCGAAAACATCTAATATCCAAAGTTATCTAGACAATTCCTCTGATACTAATTATAATTACCCAACCTAAAAAATTACATAACAGAGGACCTTGTACCAGTCTAGGTTCTAGAGAGTTAGATACAAGATTACAATTTATCAGAGTTACAATAAAATTAAACAAACAAAATCCAAAATTCGCTTCTATGCGCGTAAAAACAATGGTGTATAATTTTTGACTTCAAAGTGACCTGTGAAAAATAATTTTAAAGAAGGGGTGAGCATTGGAAATGCCGAGTAAGGGGTTTCAAAACAGAACCATTGAGAAATATATTTTTCTTTAAAACATTTCTTTAAAAAACACATGCTTTAAATCCTGAAATTAACATTTCCCTTAACATGTCATCTATATTTTCTTGATATATTTTGAAATAGTTTTTTGGATAAACCCATGCGCAAAAATTTCTAAACTTATTTAAGAGTTTCAAATAAAATGCATTATAAAATATGCACATACTTGAAAAAAATCATGAAATTCCACTTATAAGTTAAATAATGACTATAATTAATTAAGTATGACATGCTAGGTGTGTGGATACAGTTTTTCACATGAAATGTTACTTGTTTGGATTTTCACAAGAAACGAAATCAAAACACATGTATGCAAACCATTAAATAACAAATAAGTTCTTAACATTTATTTATTATTTTGGAATGAACAATTAACCCTTATTAATAAATGATATACATAAGTATAAAACATTATTCTATGTGTACTTGAAAATGTATAACTAATTAATACATGTTCTTATGAGAATGATTCTTAACCATGGCTATTATTCTAATCAAATAATCACATGGAATTTCACTTAGTAAAATCCTTATGAGGGAATGAATAATGTTGGAAATCATAAACATTATGTCAAGGCCTCATGCTAAGACCATACATAACCATTTTGTCAAGGCCTTGTGTCAAGACCTATTTTGTCTCATGAGACCTACCGATGCATCGAGAGACTATAGTGGGATTCACCTATCACATAATAAGTCATATGCATTCCTCATATATATAATAAAAATATGTATTTAAATCATGGTGTATCATACCACTTCGATTTATTTTAATATTTATTATAGGTGAAATAAATTCATTAAACCAACCAACGTGTCCCATGCCTCTTTGATTTATTTTAAATCTTATTCATATATGAAGTAAATTAATTAAACGTTACAAAGTGTCCCATACCATAGTGAGAAGTTTAGTTATTAATCCATATATTATCATAAAAAGATTCACCTCATACTTAAATTGAATGTCTTTATTTGTATGTCATCAATAAAATGAATGATGAAATAAATGCACATTTAATCGAGAAATGCATATATAGTTTTGACTTCTCAAAATAATCTTTACAATAAATAAGTATGTTCCCCACATAAAATTATAAATAAAACATTTCAATTCTTGAAGAAATCCATGTGCTTGATAATCTCAGAAAATTTATTTGAAACTGTGAGTTTATTATGAATGAAAGATGTGTCGATATTACGTTTGACGCATGACCATGACTGTACGCAGGTGCAACATCATCAAGTTTAAAATAACACAACAACTTGTTATGCCCATTTTTTAAAATTATGATGCTAAGTATTATAACATGTCAACAGACATTATATCCATTGTCTCTCTCTCTCTCTCTATATATATATACCATAAGTTTAATTTTTTAAAATAAAAGAACATAATGTTTCCCATATGTATATATATATATACATTTATATGACATCATATTTATAATACTCTAATTCATGGGATAAATTCATATTTAATTAAAACTTTGTTTAATAAAAATATCCATATTAAACAAGAGTTAGAACATAGCTTTATACCCTTAAAAATAATTTTTTTATAAGAACATAAATGAATTCGAGCATATATATATATATATAAACAAACATTAATAATCCAGGAAATTATATTTATTTATAAATGTGTAAGTGTAAACTTTTATGGAAACTCGCTTATTAGACTTGCACAACCAAATCTATTGAATACAGGCACATTGTATAATCACCAAAAAGATCAATTGTCAACCATGCATCCATTTTGAGGGTTGTTCCAGTAAGTTTAAAATTAATATGATGCTTATGCATATAAAATTTATAAATAAACATCTTAATTAAATCATTTCAATTATGTGTTTATTCATCATGGAAGTAAACCTTTAAATTTAATTTGAAATCATGATTATGAATGCAAGGTATGTCGTTGTTCATAATCGCATGGCCATGATTATATGAAGATGCAATGTCTTTAATTTTAAAATAAATTGACGACATGCTATGCACATTTTTTTGAAATATGATTATAAGCATAACTATAACCATTCCAACCATGATTAAATTGCAAATAAGGACTTGTAAAAGATCTTGATATTAATTTTAGCCCATATCCATACATGATATATTTGCACATTCAAATCATGCACTAATATATCAATATATATATATATATATATATATATGAATTATTTTATTTGTATAATATATATACACACATATATATCTATTTTACCCATTTACATTACATCGAAGCAATTAGTCATAGAGTTTGAAAATTAATAATTAAAAATAATTATATATATTTATGTATGACAAACTTGAAATCACATACATATATTTATACACACACACACACATATATATATATATATCATGAAATTAAATTCTAAAAATATAAATTTGGGAATCACTTGTGTATAAAATTTGGATTTGAGATGAATATATATATAACAAAACAAAATTCTAAATTCTTGAATTGAAGGTTTTAAAAGTAATCACTTATTTAAGAACATCAAAACATGATAAAATGTAATTCCTTTATATAGAACCCAATTATAAGAAAATAAAATTTTTAGAAAAAACTGAAGCCTTTATTTAAATTCTCAAAAACATAATTTAGACAAGAATTTCCATGAGACATTAATTTAAAAAAAAATCAAATGGTCACATAAAATAAGTTTTAACAAAAAAATAAATATTGAATCCCTTAAATAATCATACAATGTTGCTTAAGAATGCATAAAATGATAATTTTCAATAATAATTTTAGAACTAAAATTAACTTACAAAATAAGTTTGAACATAATAATAAAATAATAATTTTGAAAGGTTTTAAATAAAGAAGATTGTAAAACAAACAAGTTTCACAAAATACTAATTTAAGGATCAAGATGTAAATAAATAATTTCATCACATCAAAAATAATATTTCATCAAATAAAAAATTTCCCCTTGATTTTTCGGAACAAAACATGAGGTGATGTGAACTATCATTCTTGAGACTCAGCGCAAGGAGGTTTGCAATGTTCTCATTTGCAAATTTGTTTATGGATTTTTATAACAAAAAACCCCATTGTGTAAATAGTGGCTCAACCCAAGCTTTCCATGCAAGCTCAAATTCATAGCCAGCCAACATAGTATAATATATTTAGAAGAGTTAGAGAACAAAAAAGAAAAGTATTAATAAAAATGATAGAAATAATATAGAATCATAGTGGAATATACATTTTTGAATCAAAATAAAAGCATAGACACAGTATAGTCACAGATTTAATAAAAATACAAGGAATTCAATTAACTCGAATCAAAACAAATGAATGATAGAACAGATGAGACTTGTATTGAGGACCAAACTAAATTGAAAATATGTACATAGTACAAAGGAAACCCACAAAACAAAGAAAAAAACTTTGAACTGTTGATAATAGGGACATATGAAACTATATATGCAGACCAAAATGAAACAATCAAAACAGTAAAGGCAAACAATCGATAATCGGATGGAATTTTCTATTAAAAAAATCAACATCTGAAACCAGTGGTCCGAAATAAGATGAACAAAAGATGAAAACAATGCACATAACTGACATTTACAATAGATTCAAACAAAAATTCCTACCAGCATGATTTTGAAGACTATGAACCAAGACCCCCTTGTGCTAGGTCAAAGAAATTCTGAAAAAGAAATCCTAACCGAGTTCCATACCCACAGATATCGCCCAGATCTCTATTGTTGACACTCAGATCTACAAAAACCCATGACAACAGACATTGCCTATTTGGTGTCCTCATCCCTCAGTTAGACTCGACCTTCTCGGCTCCGTCTCCTCCTGATGAAGGCCTCGCCGCTTAACTCAACTCCCTACTATAACGCTTGACTCGGTCGAATCTCCCATCACCCGAATGAAACCCTAGTGTGATCCCCTTGTCCCCAAAATGAGACCCGCGACTCACAGACCCCTATTTCCCTCTTTTTATTGTATTTTTATCATTATTATTTTTGTATCATTATATCATATTTTTATTATTATAAAAATTTATTATTGATAATCCTTTAACTTATTATATATAAATGAAATTTGTTTTTTTATTACAAACAAAACTTTAAAAAAGTAAAAGTTATATATAAAAAATTAATAATTTAATCATTAGATATAATTAAAAACTAATATATATATATATCACATCTTTTGAAAATTAAATTTTATAAAAATTATATTTATTTAAAGAATCAATATTATTATAATTTATAAATCTTCCAAGTTTTATAAAACAAATTATAATTTAATTTTAAAAAATATCATTATTATAAGTATAATTTTAACATTCTATTAAAATATTTATATTTTATAATTGTTTTATTAAACAAAATTTGTAATGTTAATTGTTTTACAAAACATTTATCCAATCAAAATTTATAATTTAAAACTCATAGTTATAATTTCATATATATATATATATATATATATATCTTATTTTTGAAAATAAAACCAAGTCAATTTTATTATAACATAATTATACATATGTCAAATTAAATAATTATGAGCATATATTAAAACGTGAATATTAATAGTGAATTGGTTTGTAACGTAATTTATTATTTATCAAAATAATTATAATAGACAATTAATTTTATTAAATATATTCTTGATAGAAAATATCATCCTTAAAATTCAAATAGATATAACAGTTTTAATTAAATTTACTAAAATACTTAATTTCGGTTATTATTTTCAAAGAAAATTATAATAAATACATTTTTAGTTTGTTTTAAATATAAATTAATCCATTTAATATAATATATTTGTAATACAACCAAGTTTAGATTTTTTTGGGCTATTACATTATTCCCCCCTGAAAGTAATTGCGTCCTCACAATTTGTTTTGTCGAACTAAAAAGAATTCTGAATTTCTGTCTTCAGAATTAAGAAAACTATGACTGCTAAAATTCTAGACGCAAAAACATCTAATCTTTAAAGTTATCAAGACTGTTACTCTGATACCAATTATAAGGACCCATCCTAAAACATTACATAACAGAGGACCTTTCACCAGTCTAGGTTCTGGAGAGTTTGATACAAGCTTACAATTTATCAGAATTTTAATAAAATTAATCAAAAAAAAAAATCCAAATTCCCTTCCGCGCGTGTAAAAATGATGGTGTCCAACTTTGGATTTCAAAGTGACCAGTGAAAAATAATTTTAAACAAGGGGTGAGCATTGGAAATTCCCGGTAAGGGGTTTCAAAACAAAACTATTGAGAAATATATTTTTCTTTAAAAAATTTCTTTAAAGAACACATGCTTTAAATCAAGAAATTAACATTTCCCTTAACATGTTATCTCCATTTTCTTGATAGATTTTGAAACAGATTTTAGGATAAACCCATGCAAAAAAATTGCAAAACTTATTTAAGAGCTTAAAATAAAATGCATTATAAAATATGAACATACTTGAAAAAAATCATGAAATGCCACTTATAAGTTAAATAATGACCATAATTAATTATGTATGAGATGCCATGTGTGCGAATATAGTTTTCCACATGAAATGTTACTTGTTTGGATTTGTATAGAAAATGACATCAAAACACATGTATGCAAACCATGAAATAAAAGATAAGTTCTTAACCTTTATTTATGATTTGGGAAGGAAAAATTAACCCTTCTTAATAAATAATTTACATAAGTATAAAACATTATTCCATGTGTACTTGAAAATGCATAAATGATTAATACATGTTCATATGAGGATGATTCTTAACCATGGTTATTATTCTAATCGAATAATCACATGGACTTTCACTTACTAAAATCATTATGTGGGAATGTATAATGCAGGACATCATAAACATTATATCAAGGCCTCATGCCATGACCATACATAACCATTTTTTTCAAGGACTCGTGCCACGACCTAGTTTTCCTTATGAGACCTACTGATGCATCGAGAGGATATAGAGGGCATCACCCGTCACATAATAAGTTCTATACATTCCGCATATGTCTAATAAAAATATATATTTAAATAAAAGTGTCTCATACCATTTTGATTTATTTTAATCTTTATCATAGGTGAAATAAATTCATTAAACAAACCAAAGTGTCCCATACCTCTTGGATTTATTTTAAATATTATTCATATATTAAGTAAATTCATTAAATGATCCAAAGTGTCCATACAACCATGAAATATTTAGTTCTTAATCCATATATTATCATAAAAAGATTGACCTCATACTTAATTTGATTGTATTTATTTGTAAGTCATCAATAAAATGAATGATAAAATAAATGCACATTTAATAAAAAAATAAAAATATAGTTTTGACTTCTCAAAATAATCTTTACAATAAATAAATATGTTCTGCACATAAAATTATATATAAAAAATTTCAATTCTTGAAGAAATCCATGTGATTGATAATCTCAGAAAATTTATTTGAAACTGTGAGTTTATTATGAATGAAAGATGTGTCGATGTTACATTTGATGCATGACCATGACTGTATGTAGGTGTGACATCATCAAGTTTAAAATAACACGATGACATGTTAGGCACATTTTTTAAAAATACGACATTAAGTATTATAACATTTCAACAAACATTATATCCTTTGTGTGTTTATATATATATACATATATATATATATATACACAACGAGTTTAATTTTTTAAAATAAAATAACTTAATGTTTCTCATATTTAAATATATATATACACACACACACACATTTATATGACATTTTATTTATAATACTCTAATTCGAAGGATAAATTAATATTTAATGAAAAATTTGATTAATAAAAATATCTATTTAAGAAAGAGTTAGAACATAGCTTGATACCCTTAAAAATAAAAATTTTCATAAGAATATAAATGACTTCGAGTGTATATATATATATATATATATATAAACAAACATTAATTGTCCATGCACTTATATTTATTTACAAATGTGTAACTGTAAACTTTTATGGAAACTCATTTATTAGACATGCACAAGCAAATTTCTTGAATACAAGCGCATTGTATAATCACATGAAAGATCAATTGTCAACCATGCATCCATTTTGAGGGTTGTTCTAATAAGTGTAAAATTAATACGATTCTTATTCATATAAAACTTATAAATAAGAATCTTAATTAAATCATTTCAATTATGTGTTTATTGATCTTAGAAGTAAACCTTTAAATTTAATTTGAAATTTTGATTATGAATGCAAGGTATGTCATTGTGCATAATCGCATGACCATGATTATATGCAGATGCAACGTCTTTAATTTTAAAATAACTTAATGACATGCTATACACATTTTTTTGAAATATGATTATAAAAATAACTATAACTATTCCAACCATGAGTAAATTGAAAATAAGTACTTGTATAAGATCTTGATATTAATTTTAGCCTATATCCATACATGATCTATTTTCGCATTCAAATCATGCACTAATATGTCGATATATATACACATATATACATATATATGAATTATTTGATTTTTATAATACACACACACATTTATATCTATTGCACCCATTTATATTAATTCTAAGCAATTAGTCATAGAGATTGAAAATTAATACTTAAAAATACTTATATATATTTATTTATGAAAAACTTGAAATCACATACATATATTTATATATACACACAGACACACAGATATATATATATATCATGAATCTAAATTCTAAAAATATAAATTTGGGAATCATATGTGTATAAAACATGGATTTGAGATGAATATATATATATATATATATATATATATAACAAAACAAAATTATAAATACTTAAATTGAAGGTTTTAAAAGTAATCGTATATTTCTAAACATCAAAACATGATAAAATGTAATTCCTTTATATAGAGCCCAATTATAAGAAAATAAATTTTTAAGGAAAATCTGAATCCTTTCTTTAAATTCTCAAAAACATAATTTAGACAAGTATTTCCATAAAACATTAATTTTAAAAAAAATGGAATGATCACTTAAAATAAGTTTTAACAAAAAAATAAATATTGAATCTCTTACATAATCATACATTGTTGCATAAAAATACATAAAATGAGAATTTGAAATAATAATTTCAGAACTAAAATTCCCTTAAAAAATAAGTTTGAACATAATAATAAAATCACAATTCTGAAAGGTTTTATATAAAGAAGATCGTAACACAAACAAGTTTCAAAAAATACTAATTTTAGGATCAATATGTAAATAAATAATTTCACCATCTCAGAAATAATATTTCATCAAATAAAAAATTTCACCTTACTTGATTTTCTAGAACAAAATATGAGGTGATGTGAACTCCCATTCTTCAGACTCAGTGCAAGGAGGTTTACAATGTTCACATTTGCACATTTGTTTAAGGATTTTTATAACCAAATACCCCATTGTGTAAATAGTGGCTCAACACAAGCTTTCCAGGAAAGCTCAAATTCATAGCCATCCAACATAGTATAATATATTTAGAAGAGTTAGAGAACCACAAAAAAAAAGTCTTAATAAAAATGATATAAATAATATAGAATCATAGTGGAATATAAATTTTTGAATCAAAATAAAAGCATAGACACAATATAGTCATGGGTTCAATAAAAATACAAGGATTTCAATTAACTCAAATCAAAACAAATGAATGAAAGAATAGATGAGACTTGTATTGCGGACCAAACTAAATTGAACATCTATTCATAGTCCAAAGGAAAACCAAAAAATAAAGAAAAAACTTTAAAGTCTTGATAACAGGGACATATGAACCTATATATGTAGACAAAAATGAAACAATCAAAAGATTAAAGGAAAACAATCGATAATCGGATGGAATTTTCCATTAGAAAAATCAACATCTGAAACGAATGGTTCGAAATAAGATGAAAAAAATATTTAAAAGATGTAAATAACTAAGATTTACAATTTATTCAAACAAAAATTACTACCAGCATGATTCTGAAGACTATGAACCAACCCTACCTCATGCTAGGTCGGAGAAAACCTAAAAAAGAAACCCTAAATGAGTTTGATACCCACCGATATCACCCAGATCTCTATTGTTGACACTCGAATCTACAGAAACCCACGCCAGCGGATGTTGCTTGTTATGTCTCCTCCTCCCTCAGTTGGACTTGACCTTCTTGACTCCAGATCCTCCTGATGAAGGCCCCACTGCTCAACTCAACTCCCTCCTATAACACTCAACCTGCTCGACTCTCCCATCACCCGGATGAAACCCTGGCATGATCCCCTTTTCCCCAAAACAAGACAGGTGACTCACAGACCCCTATTTCCCTCTTTTTATTTTATTTTATTTTATTATTATTTTTTTATCATTATATCATATTTTTATTATTATAAAAATTAATTATTGATAATCCTTTAACTTATTATATATAAATTAATTTTTTTTCTTATTATAAACATAACTTTAAAAAAGTACAATTTTTATATAAAAAAATTATAATTTAATCATTATCTATAAATAAAAACTAATATATATATATATATCATATCTTTTGAAAATTAAAATTTATAAAAATTATATTTATTTAAAGAATCAATATTATCATAATTTATAAATCTTACAAGATTTATAAAACAATTTATAATTCAATTTAAAAACACATCATTCTTATAAGTATAATTTTAACATTCTATTAAAATTGTTATATTTTATAATTGTTTTATTAAACAAAATTTACAATGTTAATAATTTTATAAAACATCTATCTAATCAAAATTTATAATTTAAAACTCATAGTTATAATTTCATATATATATATATATATATATCTTATTTTAAAAAATAAAACCAAGTTAATTTTATAATAACATAATTATACATATGTCAGATTAAATAATTATGAGCATATATTAAAACATGAATATTAATGGTGAATTGGTTTGTTATGTAATTTATTATTTATCAAAATAATTATAATAGTCAATCCATTTTATTAAATATCTTCTCGATAGAAAATATCATCCTTCAAATTCAAATAGATATAAAATTTTTAATTAAATTAACTAAAATACTTAATTTCGGTTATTATTTTCAAAAAAAAAAATATAATAAATACATTTTTAGTTTGTTTTAAGTATAAATTAATCCATTTAATATAATATATTTTTAATACAACCAAGTTTATAATTTTTTAGGTTGTTACATTATTCCCCCATCAAAATAATTGCATCCTCACAATTTGTTTTGTCTGACTAAAAAGAATTCCAAATTTCTATCTTGAGAATTAAGAAAACCAGGACTTCTAAACTTCTAGATGAAACAAAATATAATCTCCAAAGTTATCTGGATCATTCCTCTAATACCAATTATAAGGACCCAGCCTAAAACATTACATAACATATGACATTTTACTGGTCTAGGTTCTGTAGAGTTAGATATAATCTTACAATTTATCAGAGTTGTAAGAAAATTAAACAAACAAAAGCCAAAATTCACTTCCGCGCGTGTAAAAATGAGGGTTTCCAACTTTGGACTTCAAAGTGACCATACTTAATTATGTATGGATTACCAGGTGCGCGGATATGGTTTTTCACATGAAATGTTACTTGTTTGGATTTTCACAGAAAATGACATAAAGACACATGTATGCAAACCATGATATAATAGATCAGTTATTAACCTTTATTTATGATTTGGGAATGAACAATTAACCCTTATTAATAAATTATATACATAAGTATAAAAAATTATTCCATGTGCACTTGAAAAAGTATAACTGATTAATACATGTTCATATGAGAACGATTTTTAACCTTGGTTATTATTCTAATTGAATAATCACATGGAATTTTACTTACTAAAATCATTATGAGGGAATTCATAATGGAGGACATCATAAACATTCTGCCAAGGCCTCGTTCCAAGACCATACATAACCATTTTTTCAATTCCTTGTGTTAAGACCCAGTTTGTCTCATGAGACCTACCAATGCATCGAGAGGCTATATCAGACCTCACCCATATTATAATAAGTTCTATGCTTTACTCACATGTCTAATACAAATATGTATTTAAATAAAAGTTTCCCATACCAATTTTATTTATTTTAATTTTTATCATAGGTGAAATAAATTCATTAAACAAACCAAAGTGTCCCATACGTCTTTGATTTATTTTAAATATTATTCATATATGAATTAAATTCATTAAATGATCCAAAGTGTCCCATACCACTGTGAAAGGTTTAGTTCTTAATCCATATATTACTGTAAAAAGATTCACCTTATACCTAAATTTATTGTCTTTATTTGTAAGTCATCAATAAAATGAATGATGAAATAAATGAACATTTAATCAAAAAATGCATATATAGTTTTGAATTCTCAAAATAATATTTATAATAAATAAATAGGTTCTGCACATAAAATTATAAATAAAACATTTCAATTTTTGAATAAATCCATGTGCTTGATAATCTCTGAAAATTTATTTGAAACTGTGATTTTATTATGAACGAAAGATGTGTCGATGTTATGTTTGACGCATGACCATGACTATATGCAGATGCGACATCATCAAGTTTAAAATAACACAACGACATGACATGTGCATATTTTAAAAAATAGGATGTTAAGTATTATAACATGTCAACAAAAATTATATCCTTTGTGTGTATATATATATACACCATGATTTTAATTTTTTTAAAATAAAAGAACTTATTTTTTCCCATATGTATATATATATACATTTATATGACATGGTATTTATAATACTCTAATTCGCAGGATAAATTCATATTTAATGAAAAATTTGATTAATAAAAATATCCATATTAAACAAGAGTTAGAACATAGATTGATACCCTTAAAAATAACAATTTTCATAAGAACATAAATGACTTTGAACATATATATATATATATATTTAAACAGACATTAATCGTCCATGAACTTATATTTATTTATAAATGTGTAAGTGTAAACTTTCATGGAAACTCACTTATTAGACTTGCACAACCAAATCTCTTCAATACAGGCACATTGTATAATCACATGAAAGATCAATTGTCAACCATGCATCCATTTTTAGGGTTGTTTCAATAAGTGTAAAATTAATACGACTATTATGCATATAAAATTTATAAATAAACATATTAATTAAATCATTCCAATTATGTGTTTATTCATCTTGCAAGTAAACCTTTAAATTTAATTTGAAATCATGATTATGAATGCAAGGTATGTCGTTGTGCATAATCACATGGCCATGATTATATGAAGATGCGATGTATTTAATTTTAAAATAACTTGACAACATGCGATGCACATTTTTTTGAAATATGATTATAAGAATAACTATAACCATTCCAACCATGAGTAAATTTTAAATAAGGACTTGTACATGATATTGATATTAATTTTAGTCCATATCCATACATGATCTGTTTGTACATTCAAATCATGCACTAATATGTCAATATATATTTATATATGAATTATTTTATTTGTATAATACACACACACACACATATCTATTGCACCCATTTACATTAATTCGAAGTAATTAGTTATAGAGTTTGAAAATTAACACTTAAAAATACATACATACACACATATATATTTATATTTATGTATGAAGAACTTTAAATCACGTACTTATATTTATATACATACACACATATATATATCATGAATTTAAATTCTAAAAATATAAATTTGAGAATCACTTGTGTATAAACCATGGATTTGAGATGAATATATATATATAACAAAACAAAATTATAAATTCTTGAATTTAAGGTTTTAAAAGTAGTCACTTATTTTGGAACATAAAAACATGATAAAATTTAATTCCTTTATATAGAAACCAATTATAAAAAAATAAAATTTTAAGGAAAAACTGAACCCTTTCTTTAAATTCTAAAAAACAGAATTTAGACAAGCATTTCGATGAGACATTAATTAAAAAAAAGGTAATGATCACTTAAAATAAGTTTTAACACAAAAATAAATATTGAATCCCGTACATAATCATACATTGTTACCTAAAAATACATAAAATGAGAATTTTCAATAATAATTTCAGAACTAAAATTCCCTTACAAAATATGTTCTAACCTAATAATAAAATCATAATTTTGAAAGGGTTTAAATAAAGAAGATCCTAACACAAATTTTTTTCACAAAATACGAATTTGAGGATCAAGATGTAAATAAAAAATTTAATCATCTCAAAAATAATATTTCATCAGATAAAAAATTTCCCCTTACTTGATTTGTTGGAACAAAGCATGAGGTGACACTAGTAGAAATATCATTTTTAACATCATCAATTTGACGTCAGTTTCTTATAAACCGACGTAAAATATTTTTGTGGATATGTTTTGACGTCGGTTTTTTAAAAACCGACGCCAAAAACTAAAAAAAAATTAGTTTTGGCTTCAGTTTTTAAAAAAATCGACGTGAAAAAATAAAAAAAAAGTTATGACGTCGGTATTTATGAAAACCGACGCCAAAAATGTAAAAACATTTTACAGTCCTATAGATAATTCCCTAATCTTTGATTTGACTAGTCATAGAGCAAAAACGGAGTTACAGATTAAAAGTTATGGATGTTGGAAGTTGATCTTCTCTAAAAGAAGTGTTAATTAAGTCCAACTTTCAAAGGCCATAACTTTTAATCCGTAACTCCGTTTTAGCTCCACGACCAGTCAAATCGAAGCTTAAGAAATTTTCTAAAACATGGTAATTTTTTTTTAGGTTTTGACGTTGGTTTTTATAAAAACCGACACCAATGTTTTTTTGTTTTTCGCGTCGGTTTTTAAAAAAACCGACGAAAAAAATATTTTTTTTTACTTTTCACGTCGGTTTTCATAAAAACCGACGCCAAAACTGTTTTTTTTGTTTTTCGCGTCAGTTTTTTTAAAAACCGACATGAAAAACAATTTATTTTTACTTTTCGCGTCGGTTTTTTAAAAAAACCAACGCGAAACTTATTTATTTTTTATCTTTTTAGCATCGGTTTATTTAAAAACCGACGTAAAAAAATAATGAAAAAAATGTTTTGGGGTCGGTTTTTTTAAAAACAGACGTGAAAAAATAAAAAAAAGTTATGACGTCGGTTTTTATGAAAACCGATGCCAAAAATGTAAAACATTTTTACAGTCCTATAGATAATTCCCTAATCTTTGATTTGACTGGTAATGGAGCAAAAACGGAGTTACAGATTAAAAGTTATGGATGTTGGAAGTTGATCTTCTCTAAAAGAAGTCTTAATTAAGTCCAACTTTCGAAGACCATAACTTTTAATCCGTAACTCCGTTTTAGCTCCACGACCAGTCAAATCGAAGCTTAAGAAATTTTCTAAAACATTTTAATATTTTTTTTATGTTTTGGCATCGGTTTTCATAAAAATCAACGATAATGTTTTTTGTTTTTCACGTCGGTTTTTAAAAAAACCGACGCCAAAAATAATTTTTTTTACTTTTCGCGTCGGTTTTCATAAAAACCGACGCCAAAATGGTTTTTTTGTTTTTCGCATCGGTTTTTTTAAAAACCGATGTGAAATGTATTTTTTTTATCCTTTTAGCATCGGTTTATTTAAAAACCGATGTAAAATATTTTTGCGGATACATTTTAGCGTCAGTTTTTTAAAAATCGATGCCAAAAACTAAAAAAAATTAGTTTTGGCGTCGGTTTTTTTAAAAACCGACGCGAAAAAATAAAAAAAAGTTATGACGTCAGTTTTTATGAAAACCGACGCCAAAAATGTAAAACATTTTTACAGTCCTATAGATAATTCCCTAAGCTTTGATTTGACTGGTCATGGAGCAAAAACGGAGTTACGGATTAAAAGTTATGGATGTTGGAAGTTGATCTTCTCTAAAAGAAGTGTTAATTAAGTCCAACTTTCAAAGGCCATAACTTTTAATCCGTAACTCCGTTTTAGCTCCACGACCAGTCAAATCAAAGCTTAAGAAATTTTCTAAAACACTGTAATTTTTTTTTATGTTTTGGCGTCTATTTTCATAAAAACCGATGCCAAATATTTTTTTGTTTTTCGCATCGGTTTTTAAAAAAACCGACGCCAAAAATAATTTTTTTTTACTTTTCGCGTCGGTTTTCATAAAAACAGATGCCAAAACTGTTTTTTGTTTTTCACGTCAGTTTTTTATAAAAACTAACACGAAAAACAATTTATTTTTACTTTTCCTGTTGGTTTTTAAAAAAAACCGACGCGAAACGTATTTTTTTTTATTATCTTTTTAGCATCGGTTTATTTAAAAACTGACGCAAAAAATGATATTGATTGCAATTTTTGGCATCAGTTTTCTTAAAAAACTGACGGCAGAAGACCAACATATATCCTCTTTTGAATCGGTTTCAAGCAAAACCGATGCCAAATAGTATTCACTAATACGCGGGATCAGAATTTTAATTTTTTTCACAATGCGCGTTTAACTTTTTAAAATTCCGCCTATATTTTCATACAACTCAATAGAAAATATTTTCATTTACTATATATAAATATGTTTCTCCTTCATTCATCATTTTCATCCTCTTCGATTCAATCAAGTTTTCAATGCGGCATCAATCGTTAATTTGAATACGGTACGTATTCTATTCATTCATTTTCTTTATTATTAATGTCCTTAATTTATAAGCAACTAGATTAGATTTCATATAATGATGATTTACTTTTATTATCATGTTAAAAATATAAAACATTCGGATGAGATTTACCAAGCTTGGTGTAAGTTTAATTATCGATCGTCGTTTTTATTATCACATGAGATCTATGCTAAATATAAGTGATATGATGATAAACAACATATCATTTCAATGGAAGATCGAAAAATAATCGAAATGTGTTTGAAGTATTATGTATATTTTATATCATTTGGTGTATGTGATTTTAATTTGTGTTTATCTTGATTTCTTTAAAACATATTGTATCAATCGATACTTTGACATGTTCAACTTCTGACGGCCATAACTTTTGATCCGTAACTCTGTTTTAGCTCCACGACCAGTCAAATCGAAGATTAGGAAATGATCTAAAACATCGAACAATAAAAATTGATTTTTGGCGTCGGTTGTTGTAAAAAACGACGCCAAAAATAAGTTTTTTCCATTTATGGTGTCGATTTTTTTCAAGAACCGACGCTGAAACTATTTTTTAATCTTTTTGGCGTCGGTTTTTAAGGAAACCGAAGCCAAAAATGACGCAGATAAGTTTATTTGGCATCGGTTTTTTACAAAACTGATGCAAAAAAGCTATTGAAATTTGTTTTTGGCATCAGTTTACAAAAACCTACGTAAAAAGTCATATTTTTTACATCGCCGACTTCAACGTCGGTTAAAAACCGACGTAAAAAATAAAAAAAAACCGACGTTAAAGACCTTTTTTCTACTAGTGTGATGTGAAATTTCATTCTTTAGACTCAACGGAAGGAGGCTTGCAATGTTCACACTTGCACATTAGTTTAAGTATATTTATAACCAAAAACCCCATTATGTAAATAGTGGCTCAACACAAACTTTCCATGAAAGCTCAAATTCATAGCCAACCTACATAGTATTATATATTTAGAAGAGTTAGAGAACCAAAAAAAAAGTCTTATTAAAAATGACAGAAATAATATAGAATCATAGTGTAATAGACATTTGTGGATCAAAATAAAATCATAGACATAGTATAATCATAGATTCAATAAAAATACAAGGATTTCAGTTAACTCGAATCAAAATAAATGACTGACAGAATAGATGAGACTTGTATTGCAAACCAAACTAAATTGAACATCTATTCATAGTCCAAATGAAAACCAAAAAACAAAGAAAAAACTTTAAACTATTGATAATAGGGATATCCGATCCTACTTATGTAGACCAAAAAGAAACAATCAAAACAGTAAAGGCAAACAATCAATAATCGGACAAAATTTTTTGTTAGACAAATCAACAGCCAAAACTAGCGATCTGCAATAAGATGAACTAAAGATGGAAACGAAGCACATAACTGAGATTTACAACATATTCAAACAAAAATTCCAATCAATATGATTATGAAGACTATGAACCAAGCCTACCTCACACGAAGTTAAAGAAAACCTTAAAAGGAAACCCTAACTGAGTTCGATACCCACCGACATCAGTCGGATCTCAATTGTCGACAATTGGATCTATGGAAACCCATGCTAGCTGAAATCACTTGTTCAGTCTCCTCCTCCCTTAGTGAGACTCGAACTTCTCAGCTTTGGCTTCTCCTGATAAAGGCCTTGCAGCTCAACTTCAACTCCCTCCTAAAGTGCTCAACCCGCTCGACTCTCCCATTACTCGGATGAAACCCTGGCGTGATCCCCTTCTCCCCAAAATGATACCAGCGACTCACATACCCCTATTTCCCTCTTTTTATTTAATATTATTATAATTATTTTGTATCATTATATCATATTTTTATTATTATAAAAATTCATTATTGATAATCCTTTAACTTATTATATATACATGAAATTTGTTTTTTTATTATAGACAAAACTTTAAAAAAGTAAAAGTTTTATATAAAATAATAATAATTTAATCATTATATATTATTTAAAACTAATATATATATATATATATATCATATCTTTTGAAAATTAAATTTTATAAAAATTATATTTATTTAAATAATCAATATTATCATAATGTATAAATCTTCTAAGTTTTATAAAAAAAATTATAATTCAATTTAAAATTTATCATTCTTATAAGTATAATTTTAACATTCTATTAAAATTGTTATATTTTATAATTATTTTATTAAAAAAAATCCACAATGTTAATAATTTTATAAAACATTTATCTAATCAAAATTTATAATTTAAAGCTCAAAGTTATAATTTCATATATATATATATATATATTATTTTTGAAAATAAAACAAAGTCAATTTTATAATAACATAATTATAAATATGTTAGATTAAATAATTATTAGCATATATAAAAACATGAATATATATAGTGAATTGGTTTGTAATTTAATTTATTATTTATCAAAATAATTATAGTAGTTAATTCATTTTATTAAATATCTTCTTGATAGAAAATATCATCCTTTAAATTCAAATTGATATAACAGTTTTAATTAAATTATCTAAAAGACTTAATTTCGAATATTATTTTCAATGAAAATTATAATAAATAAATTTTTAGTTTGTTTTAACTATAAATTAATCCATTTAGTATAATATATTTTTGATAAAACCAATTTTAGAATTTTCTGGTCTCTTATAATTTTGTATCATCTATATTATTGTCTGTTTATTATTTTGATGAAAACATTGCTATTTTTAATTATTTTTTATGTGTTTTTTCTTTGATTTAAATTTCTTTTTGTTTGTATTTATAGTTTATTTTTTCTAAGCTTTCAAAGTTGCCTACTTGAAATACAACAAAACTTATTATGTTTCGAGTAGGTAACTTTGGAAGCTTATAAAATATAAGTTACAAGTACAATTTCAATGAAACATAAAACATTGATTAAAAATATAAAAAAAATTTGAAAATAAAAAAAATCATAAATATAAAAAACCAAAAATAATTTACATTACATAAACTTTAATGATTAAAAACATAACATTTACACTTCAAAAAATTTATTCGCATAAAATAAAAAATAAAAAAATATAAATGAAATTTAAAACATCCAGTGTACAAAATAAAAATAAATTAAAAACAAATGGAAAGTAAAAAAATAATTTTAAAAAAGGATACATAAAATGTCTGGTGAAAAAATAATTTATAAGTACAAATGTAATGTTTTGAAACAATAATATTTTGTACGATTAAAATTATATTTTTATCAATTCATTTTAAGAATTTATTTTCATTTTAAATTATTTTTTATATGTTTATAATAGATTATAATTTTAATTATATATAATTTTTACTTTATATTTTATAAGTCTTCAAATTCACCAACTTGAAACATTATTATGTTTTAATTTGGTGACATTGGAGGCTTAAAAATATAAACTATAAGTACAGTCTAAATAAATTATAAAACATTGATTAAACATAAAACAATTAACTAAAATGTAAAATAAATTCATAAATATAAAAATAAAAAATAATTTACATGACACAAATGACTTGTGGATCATTGTACTAAAGTATCAAAATGATATAAATGTGTTTTCTCAGTTTTGAGTATGTCACTTGTGTTTTTTACTAGAATGTTATTTTAAACTGAAAACACATTCTTTGAGTTATACTAGTCACATCATGTATCATTTTGGCATGAGACTGATTATTACATATAACAAATGAATTATGAATCATTTTCCTAAATTATCAAGATAATCAGAGCATGTTTTCTTGGTTTTCCGTGAGTGACACATGTTTTGAACTAAAATGTTAATTTTAAACTCATAACAGACACGTTGAGTCATACCGGGAACACAGTGTATCATATTGAGGTGAGACGAACTCATACACATCATAAATGACTTATGGATCATTTTACTAAAGAATAAAAACATTATAAATGTGTTTTCTTGGTTTTGAGTATGTCACTTTTTTTACTAGAATTAATGTTAATTTTAAATAAAAAACACACCTGAAGTCATACCAGTCACAACCTATGTTGGATTGAGGTTCGGATGATTCCAAAACGTCATAAATGACTTATGTATCATTTTCCTAAACTATAAAAATAACTCAAATGTGTTTTCGCAGTTTTGAGTATGTCACTTGTCATTTTTACTAAAATTAATGCTGATTTTAAATAAACATACACACTTGGAGTCATACCAGTCACACCATTTGTCAAATTGAGGTGCAACTTGTAACACCCCGACCCCAGCTACCCAGAGTCGGTGCATTATTACATAACATTGGCATGATCACAAGAAAGATCAAATCTCGAAAGACCGATTGGTTTAGTAGCCTTGGAAACACTAGATATATTCATAAGTTTTACATTACATCATTAAACGAAAAACTACTACAACAACATATTGTCTCCATAATCCACACTCATATCCCCACATAATATCCCTGCAGGTCATTCATAACTTACTTCTTCACTTCCTGGGAAAAATAAAACATAGAAAAGGGGTGAGCTCAAATGCCCAGTAAGGATAACAATATAACAGAAACTTTCATAAATAAGAATAAACTTTTAAGGCAATGTATAACTAAAACAAAAGCCTTTCAAACATGAACTTTCAACATGGTATGGCATAAATAAAATGAAATAATGCCATTTACTTACTCACATATATATTCTACTAATCGAATAATCACATGCAAAAATCAATAACCACTTTCATAATGTTGGAATGCATAATGCCAGACTATCATAACCACATAGTCAAGGCCTCGTGCCAAGACTACAAATAATATTTTGTCAAGGCCTTGTGCCAAGACACTAGTTTGTCTCATGATACCTACCGATGCAATTTTTTTAGAAGATACTTACGTTTAAAATTGCTAAAATATACTCCAGTGTTTTTCTGAAAACATTATGCAAGCTTCTGAAAACAAAATAACTAATTCTGAGACTACTCTATTAATTACAGGCCATGATGGGTCCACTCCCAATCCCTTCCTGTCTACCACACTCGAGAGTCGGGTTTTCTGAAAACATTTTTAAGCTTGCGTTAAATACGTATACATTTGCACTGGATTTTCATATATTTGAGAGAAATATCTCTTTTTTTTGAAATCATTTAAAAATCAAATAATTATAAAAGAAAACATTTATTTTGAAAATATCCTTATAATCATGTAAGGGAAGCTTCAAAAGGGTAATAACGGTAGAGAATAACCGCACCTACCGTATAAGTTTTAAAAAAGACATTCTTACCATAATTCTGTCGAAAAGGTTAAAAAGGTCCTTGTTTTGAAAACGACGGAATGATTCCTCTTATAAAAAGTCAAACAAGGGTATAAATGACTTTAACCCATATTCTTGTAAATAATAAAAATGTTTTGAAATACATTTTGAAGAAACATGGATGTGGATGATAAAGAGATCCCAGTAGATTATTACGTATAAACAACCTCGGATAATGAAGAGATTGTGAAATAACCCTTACCTTGTACTTTTCCTTGGTTGGGGTAGGTTAACCTCCTGTATAATGGTGAAATAATTGTTATTAAATTATACAAGAATCATATATATTAATATGATATCATATATGATCTTTTAACATTGATTTGTTAATAATATCTTAGAATTATCGTCGTTTCGGGTGTTAACTTACTTGTTTTCTTTTATATATTTTGTTACGTAAACATGTTTGTAAAGGATAGGTTTTATATTATTCATATCCAGAATGATATCAAGTCCTTAAACATTATTTTTAAATCATCAAATGATAATTATACTTGAATGGATACGATGGAGAATGAATCTCATCGCGTTCGTGGAGACGGTAGTCCGTACGTACGCACGAGCGACAATATCATTCTTTTGATATTAAAATAATATATAAATGGATGGTATATCATATATACAGAATCATTAACATGTTATATTTATTATTTACATGAGTTACACATCATTATTATACCCATCCAAATAATATTATATTGAATAACAATTACACCACGACGTGGAGACGGTAAGCCGTTCGTACGCACGTATGGTGACATGTTATTCAAAGGGTGGATAGAATACTGAATATGGTTGTACCATATTTATAATAACATCACAGTATATGTAAGATACTGGAGTTATTATTTTATAATGGTAAGAAAAAAGGAAGAAGAAGTGGAAGAAGAAAGGAACTTAGAAAAGGGTGGTGAAATCATTACCTCTTCTTCGGGTTCTTCCTTTTGATTTGATCAAAAGGGCTCCTTAGGTTGGCTTTCTGATCAAACTAAGGCCTCTAGGTTGTAGTGAGGGATGTTGGGAGAGTATTTGGGCAGAGTTTGGCCGAACCAAAAGGCTTTTATGGTGTTAAGAAAGGAGAAGGAGGAGTGCCCTTTTATAAGAGGGGTGAGGGGCACCTTTGGAAAAGCTAGAAATATTAATTTATAATAAATTCATATTCGGTTTCTAATGGCTCCAAAGTTGATTATTCAAAGGTTAAGGTGGGGATAGGTCGAAAACCACTCAACCAATAGAATTTAGACAGGTTTGGGTACTTATATTAACCTTATCTTTAAGTATTAACTCTAAGTTAATTAGTTTCACTTTTACAATGTCTCTTTGTATTTTTATATAATATGGTTAATAAACTTACTATATACATCCAAGCGACCCCCAAGTGGTACCTTAATGATGAACATATCATGATATAAGTCTCTTGGCCGAACCTTAGATTTTTAGGAATTTAATATCAATTAATAATATAATATTTGTTTTAAGAACTCTTTTATGTCAATTCTGACACTATTCAATAGTTGATTTTTGTGAAACTCATAACAGATTGATTACTTTGAACAAAGTCAATTAAATCAATCCTAATATATCATATTATCCTAGAAAATTAGTTTAATTCATTAAAAGTTTCATATTATATTTATTTGGGTATTTATAATATCAATTATTTTAATTTTTCACTATTATAGTAATTACTGCATCATCATTGGGTCATAAATAAAATAAATTATATAATGTCTAAAAATTATAAATAAAATATCATTATGTAGGAAATATTTTTATCTTTCTAATGAATATTTATAATCTAAAATCCAACATATATAACCCTATGTAACAATTGTTGTTCTAAAAGATATATGCTTGTGTCATTTTTGTATTCATTTTAACTAAATTAAAATAAAGTGTCATTATCACTTACTAGTGGATCCATGGGGTCCCAAAATTGACACAAAGATGCCACTGGTCGACCATGTATCAACCAATAGGGTTAAGACACGTTTTAGGGTAATTTAGTATTATTATAATATTATTTTTTAACCCTTATTTACCGGATTTACCCTTAACCATGGTAAATAAAATATTTACCGCAGTAATTGTTCAAAATGTCTAAAAATAAAAGTTACCTATTTACACAATTTAAACATCCTGATTCCAAATATGGAATCCATTTTCCTAAATTCAAAACACAGAAGTGGCAGAAATTAATTTAAAATTAATTCCCGCTGTCAAAACAAAAAGCGTGTTTTTAAGAGATAATAACTATCAAAAGATTGACACTTGTTTATGTTCGGTTTAATTGTAAAATTATGTCCAATGACCAAAATTATATTAAATAGTAAAAATATATTCTAAATATACTTTAAAACCACTCAAATTCATAATTTATCACTATTAATTATTTTGATTAAAAAAGTTGTTTTTAATTTAAATTTAGTAATTTTCACTATTCATCAAAATATGAAAGTTATCCGAAAAGTACCAAAATTTCACCTTAGGCTAAATTTGATATTCCGAATCCAAAAATGAAGTCCATTTTAAAATATAAAATATATATAACTTCAAAAAGTAGGTATTACTATTCATAACAGCTAGTTTGATTGGTTACGGTGTGTTAGAACTCGGTGTTGCGTACAACACACGCTAGCGTACCGTGGAAGCTTGAGATGTTTCATTTTAAATTTTTGATGTCCCCATTTAGTCAACAAGTTTAAAATATAGTATCTAAAAAGGTTTCACTATCAAAATTTGATAAAAGTGCAATACTGAAAATGAATCTGTTCTTGCATTATGACTAAGAAACTCATAATATGGATTCTAAAATTATAAGGATTATATAAAGTTAAAAATGTAGTTAATGCTATTCATGACCTCTTTTAATGGCTTTTTTTTGGTAAGTCATGGTGCAATTGAACTCGGTGTTGCGTGTAGTGCAAGTTATTGAATTATTTTGAAGAAATAACACACTATGAAATCTTGGGGTGTTAAATTCTCCCCTCCTTCAATAAATTGCGTCCTCGCAATTTGAAATTGTTCTTCGAAAATAAAAGGTTGAAAATAGAAAATATATTTGTGGGAAAACCCACATCGGAAATTGGGTTACTAAAATTTAGTCTTAATATGAGGAAAAGAGAAATGAAAGGGTCACCACCAAATTATGATCTCGATTAGGAGAACATTGGTGGCATTTAGAGACATATAATTGGAGGAAAAACGTAAATATTTATAGGTAGTGATTGAGGTCATCAATCAAAAACAAGTATAAAATTGAGGTCCTTAAATTCATCAATCTATGATGATTTGAAATACCATTGGTTCAACAAAACATAGGGTATTAGGATAACACATTTTTGACGTTTCAAAATATCTTAGTTGAAATCCCACATCGAAAAATGAATTAATGAGGCCTCTATTTAAAATAAAGAGTCGAAAGTATGAAGATTACCGAAAATAACACATACTAGGGTTCCATGTAGGAAAATATGGATATGGAAGAAAAATATAACCATCAATTATCTGATGGAGAGTGGTAGAGAACATGGCTATGAAAAGGCCAACAATCCCAAAGCCATAAATTAGTGACGAGTTAAGGTACCATCTAGGAAAACATTTTTGTTCTAAGTTGCTTTTCTTAATATTGAGGAATTTATTTATGAGATTGGCTAAGATCATAAGGAGATATACTTACTTTATAATTAGAGTTTTATCCATTAATAAATTTCTACCACAAACTCATCTTTCACTCTAAAAGATAATAGAATGTAAAAAAATTTCTATTTACACTATTCGTATAGGGTTCCAAAATAAACGAATTTATAATTCATCTACAAGATATTTTAATAAAAACTACATTATTTAATCCAGGACATCTCATGGGCCAGTGGTAGGTGATACACCCTTGTCGCCCTTCGGTTGCGGGTTCAAGTCTCACAGCCTTGCCAGACGCGACGGGTTGCCGCCCGACCTCCGGGTTGTCCTTTTATGGAAATCCAAAATAATCCAAACTAGAACTATCCAAAATACTTCTATCTAAACTCACAGTCCAACATTTATAAGTAAGGTAAACATAATGTAGAACCTTTTTACCCCGTAATATCATATGAATACCTTCATCATGTATTCTTTTAATACACCGAAACATCCTGAATTACCATATTCCTTATTGATTACATTCATGCTCCCTTATTCCATATAGAAAGCTGGATATACTTCATTAATCCAAAAATGTTTTAAACCCCAACAATGATGGAATATACAAATCATTAATCAGTTCCAGGGTAGTCAAGAATATCCAATATAATTTATTCAAAACAATCACATATTATTCCAAAATCACTACCTCAGTATTAGAACTATATTATGATTTATCATTCTCTCAACCATATATTTTCCAAAAATTTATCCTGCTATTGAGTCACTTTTCTTTGTTCCACACAATCTCAAGTCTTTAATGAAATAGTACTGCAGTACAATCCTTATATACTCCATGATTATTGTAGCAAGTACATTGTTGATACAACACTCAATTGACATAATCAACATAAGAACTCTAATCATTCCTCTTCATCTGTGGTAGTATCATAACTTGATTACTATCCAATAACATCATTTGCGGCATAGTCTGATGACTGGGACATAGGTTCGCGTAGTGTCCAAACTCCTTGCAAATGAAGCATTGTACATTTAAAACCATTTTCGTACCCTTGCAGTCACGTACTTTGTGCCCTTTTCCTCCACACTTATAACAAACTCCCATTCCTTTCAGGCAAGTTCCAGGGTGTTTCTTTCCACAGTTACCACATATGGGAAAATTCTTCTTTTCCCTTTTCCCTTTATCCATCTTTCTCTCCTCCATCCTTTTCTTCTCTTGATTCCCTTCAAAGCCATAGGACTCAGTAAACTCTTTACTTATCTTATCAACACATGATATTATTTCTTCATATGATGATAATACATGGGAGACTATTTCTCTTATAAATTCTAGCTTAAGACCATGAAAGATACGATCCTTCCTTCTCTTTGAATCATGTGTATTTCTGGAGTTCTCATTCCTTCTACTGGGTGCCATTTCTAAACAATGGCATAAACTAGATCAATTTATTAATCAAAATACATAATCCCATACTTATAAAACACTTAACATAAATTGAACTATTTATGGATATAATCCATAATCATAAAAATGTTTTCTTTGAGAAAGTATATACTCATAAACCCTTCATAATGATTTGTAAAGAAAATGAGAGTTATCCTAAGCATATCCCCCGGGAGTGTCGTAACCAAGAGTGCAGCAAGGCCCGTTGTCGTGCACCAGTTCCCGTTCGAGTCTAGCTCAAAGCGGTGTTTTCGGGTTTTACCCCTAGGTACATCTGTGCCAGATCCGCCTCTACCTGCTCGTATCCAGACAGGGATGTATTGCTCGGAAAACTCACAAAATATCTACAATACCAAAATTCTAGGAAGTTATTCTATACTAATCCTCAAAGTTCATCTTAGGTCTACGTGCTCTAATCAGAGTTTATCTAAATCTAGCTTCCAAGGTTTGTACTAAACTTCCTCTGATACCAACTGTAACGCCCCGACCCCAGCTACCCAGAGTCGGTGCATTATTACATAACATTGGCATGATCACAAGAAAGATCAAATCTCGCAAGACCGATTGGTTTAGTAGCCTTGGAAACACTAGATATATTCATAAGTTTTACATTACATCATTAAACGAAAAACTACTACAACAACATATTGTCTCCATAATCCACACTCATATCCCCACATAATATCCCTGCAGGTCATTCATAACTTACTTCTTCACTTCCTGGGAAAAATAAAACATAGAAAAGGGGTGAGCTCAAATGCCCAGTAAGGATAACAATATAACGAAAACTTTCATAAATAAGAATAAACTTTTAAGGCAATGTATAACTAAAACAAAAGCCTTTCAAACATGAACTTTCAACATGGTATGGCATAAATAAAATGAAATAATGCCATTTACTTACTCACATGGATATTCTACTAATCGAATAATCACATGCAAAAATCAATAACCACTTTCATAATGTTGGAATGCATAATGCCAGACTATCATAACCACATAGTCAAGGCCTCGTGCCAAGACTACAAATAATATTTTGTCAAGGCCATGTGCCAAGACACTAGTTTGTCTCATGAGACCTACCGATGCAATTTTTTTAGAAGATACTTACGTTTAAAATTGCTAAAATATACTCCAGTGTTTTTCTGAAAACATTATGCAAGCTTCTGGAAACAAAATAACTAATTCTGAGACTACTCGATTAATTACAGGCCATGATGGGTCCACTCCCAATCCCTTCCTGTCTACCACACTCGAGAGTCGGGTTTTCTGAAAACATTTTTAAGCATGCGTTAAATACGTATACATTTGCACTGGATTTTCATATATTTGAGAGAAATATCTCTTTTTTTTAAATCATTTAAAAATCACATAATTATAAAAGAAAACATTTATTTTGAAAATAACCTTATAATAATGTAAGGGAAGCTTCAAAGGGGTAATAACGGTAGAGAATAACCGCACCTACCGTATATGTTTTAAAAAAGACATTCTTACCTTAATTCTGTCGAAAAGGTTAAAAAGGTCCTTGTTTTGAAAACGATGGAATGATTCCTCTTATAAAAATTCAAACAAGGGTATAAATGACTTTAACCCATATTCTTGTAAATAATAAAAATGTTTTGAAATACATTTTGAAGAAACATGGATGTGGATGATAAAGAGATCCCAGTAGATTATTACGTATAAACAACCTCGGATAATGAAGAGATTGTGAAATAACCCTTACCTTGTACTTTTCCTTGGTTGGGGTAGGTTAACCTCCTGTATAATGGTGAAATAATTGTTATTAAATTATACAAGAATCATATATATTAATATGATATCATATATGATCTTTTAACATTGATTTGTTAATAATATCTTAGAATTATCGTCGTTTCGGGTGTTGACTTACTTGTTTTCTTTTATATGTTTTGTTACGTAAGACATGTTTGTAAAGGTTAGGTTGTATATTATTCATATCCAGAATGATATCAAGTCCTTAAACATCTTTTTTAAATCATCAAATGATAATTATACTTGAATGGATACGATGGAGAATGAATATCATCGCGTTCGTGGAGATGGTAGTCCGTACGTACGCATGAGCGACAATATCATTCTTTTGATATTAAAATAATATATAAATGGATGGTATATCATATATACAGAATCATTAACATGTTATATTTATTATTTACATGAGTTACACATCATTATTATACCCATCCAAATAATATTATATTGAATAACAATTACACCACGACGTGGAGACGATAAGCCGTTCGTACGCACGTATGGTGACATGTTATTCAAAGGGTGGATAGAATACTGAATATGGTTGTACCATATTTATAATAACATCACAGTATATGTAAGATACTGGAGTTATTATTTTAGAATGGTAAGAACAAAGGAAGAAGAAGTGGAAGAAGAAAGGAACTTAGAAAAGGGTGGTGAAATCATTACCTCTTCTTCGGGTTCTTCCTTTTGATTTGATCAAAAGGGCTCCATAGGTTGGATTTCTGATCAAACTAAGGCCTCTAGGTTGTAGTGAGGGATGTTGGGAGAGTATTTGGGCAGAGTTTGGCCAAACCAAAAGGCTTTTATGGTGTGAAGAAATGAGAAGGAGGAGTGCCCTTTTATAAGAGGGGTGAGGGGCACCTTTGGAAAAGCTAGAAATATTAATTTATAATAAATTAATATTCGGTTTCTAATGGCTCCAAAGTTGATTATTCAAAGGTTAAGGTGGGGATAGGTCGAAAACCACTCAACCAATAGAATTTAGACAGGTTTGGGTACTTATATTAACCTTATCTTTAAGTATTAACTCTAAGTTAATTAGTTTCACTTTTACAATGTCTCTTTGTATTTTTATATAATATGGTTAATAAACTTACTATATACATCCAAGCGACCCCCAAGTGGTACATTAATGATGAACCTATCATTATATAAGTCTCTTGGCCGAACCTTAGATTTTGAGGAATTTAATATCAATTAATAATATAATATTTGTTTTAAGAACTCTTTTATGTCAATTTTGACACTATTCAATAGTTGATTTTTGTGAAACTCATAACAGATTGATTACTTCAAACAAAGTCAATTAAATCAATCCTAATATATCATATTATCCTAGAAAATTATTTTAATTCATTAAAAGTTTCATATTATATTTATTTGGGTATTTATAATATCAATTATTTTAATTTTTCACTATTATAGTAATTACTGCATCATCATTGTGTCATAAATAAAATAAATTATATAATGTCTAAAAATTATAAATAAACTATCATTATGTAGGAAATCGTTTTATCTTTCTAATTAATATTTATAATCTAAAATCCAACATATATAACCCTATGTAACAATTGTTGTTCTAAAAGATATATGCTTGTGTCATTTTTGTATTCATTTTAACTAAATTAAAATAAAGTGTCATTATCACTTACAAGTGGATCCATGGGGTCCCAAAATTGACACAAATATGCCCATGGTCGACCATGTATCAACCAATAGGGTTAAGACACGTTTTAGGGTAATTTAGTATTATTATAATATTATTTTTAACCCTTATTTACCGGATTTACCCTTAACCATGGTAAATAAAATATTTACCGCAGTAATTATTCAAAATGTCTAAAAATAAAAGTTACCTATTTACACAATTTGAACATCCTGATTCCAAATATGGAATACATTTTCCTAACTTCAAAACACAGAAGTGGCAGAAATTAATTTAAAATTAATTCCCGCTGTCAAAACAAAAAGCGTGTTTTTAAGAGATAATAACTATCAAAAGATTGACACTTGTTTATGTTCGGTTTAATTGTAAAATTATGTCCAATGACCAACATTATATTAAATAGTAAAAATATATTCTAAATATACTTTAAAACCACTCAAATTCATAATTTATCACTATTAATTATTTTGATTAAAAAAGTTGTTTTTAATTAAAATTTAGTAATTTTCACTATTCATCAAAATATGAAAGTTATCCGAAAAGTACCAAAATTTCACCTTAGGCTAAATTTGATATTCCGAATCCAAAAATGAAGTCCATTTTAAAATATAAAATATATATAACTTCAAAAAGTAGGTATTACTATTCATAACAGCTAGTTTGATTGGTTACAGTGTGTTAGAACTCGGTGTTGCGTACAACACACGCTAGCGTACCGTGGAAGCTTGGGATGTTTCATTTTAAATTTTTGATGTCCCCATTTAGTCAACAAGTTTAAAATATAGTATCTAAAAAGGTTTCACTATCAAAATTTGATAAAAGTGCAATACTGAAAATGAATCTGTTCTTGCATTATGACTAAGAAACTCATAATATGGATTCTAAAATTATAAGGATTATATAAAGTTAAAAATGTAGTTAATGCTATTCATGACCTATTTTAATGGCTATTTTTTGGTAAGTCATGGTGCAAATGAACTCGGTGTTGCGTGTAGTGAAAGTTATTGAATTATTTTGAAGAAATAACACACTATGAAATCTTGGGGTGTTACACAACTGACTCTTACACATCACAAATGACTTATGTACCGTTTTCCTAAAGTATCAAAAAAATATAAATGTGTTTTATAGATATTAAGTATATCACTTGTCCTTTTTACTAAAATTAATGTTGAATTTAAATAAAAAGAGATACTTGGAGTCATATTGGTCACACTGTGTGTCGGGTTGAGGTGTGACTGACTCCTACATGTCAAAAAATGACTTATAGATTTTTGTGACATATATGAGTCATCTTCACCTCAATCTAACACACTGTATGACCGGTATGGCTCTAAGTGTGTATTTTTTATTTAAAATGGACATTAATTTTAATAAAAAAGACAAGTGAAATACTCAAAACTAATAAAATGAATTCATATTGTATTGAAACTTTAGGAAAACAATCCATAATTTATTTTTGACATGTAGGAATTAGCCGTAACTCAATATAACACATGATGTGACCAGTATGACTCCAAGTGTGACTTTTTATTTAAAATCGACATTAATTTTAGTAAAAAGGACAGGTGACATACTCAAAACAAAGAAAAATAATTCAGATTGTTTAGATACTTTATAAAAATGTTCCATATGTTATTTTTGATGTGTAAGAGTCAAACACACTTCAATATTACATACAATGTAATCGGTATGACTCCAATTATGTATTTTTATTTAAAATTAACATTAATTATAGTAAAAATGACAAGTGATATATTCAAAACCGGGAAAACAGATTCAGTTTGTTTTCATAAATTTGAAAAATAACCCATAAGTCGTTTTTAATGTGTAGAAATTAGCCGCACCTCAATCCGACACATGATGTGACCGGTATGACTCCAAGTGTGTATTTATATTTAAAATTGACATTAATTTGAGTAAAAAGGACAAGTGACATACTCAAAACCAAGCAAACACATTCAGATTATTTTGACACTTTAGGAAAATGATCCATAAGTCATTTTTTATATGTAGAAGTTAACCAAACCTTAATCTGAAACTTGTGTGACCGGTACGAATCTATGTGTATCTTTTTATTTAAAAATGACATTAATTTTAGTAAAAATGACAAGTGACATACTCAAAACTAAGAAAATTCATTCATATTGTTTTGATAGTTTATAAAAATGATCCAAAAGTTATTTGTGAAGTGTAGGAGTTAGCTGAACCTCAATTCAACACATGACATAGCCAGTATGACTCAAAGTGTGTCTTTTTATTTAAAATCGACATCAATTTTAGTAAAAAGGATCAACGACATACTCAAAACCAAGAAAACACATTGATATTGTTTTTTACATTATAAAAATGATTCATAAGTCATTTTTTGTGTGTAGGAGTCAACTGCACCTCAATCTAACTCATGGTGTGACCGGTATGACTCCATGCGTGTCTTTTTATTTAAAATTGACATCAATTTTAGTAAAAGGACAAATGATATATTCAAAATCAATAAAACACATTTGGATTGTTTTGATACTTTCGGAAAATGATCTATAAGTATTTTTTGATATCTAAAAATAATGCACACATCAATCTAACACATGGTGTGATTGGTATGAATCTAAGTATTTCTTTTTATTTAAAATCAATATTAATTTTAGTAAAAAAGACAAGTGACATAATCAAATCCAAGAAAACGTATTCAGATTTTTTTATACTTTTAAGAAAATTATTTATAAGTCATTTTTGATGTGTAGGAATTAGGTGCACCTCAATCCAAAAAATGGTGTGACCGGTATGACTCCAAATATGTATTTTTATTTAAAATCGACATTAATTTTAGTAAAAAGAACAAGTGACATAATCAAAACTGAGAAAAAACTTTTGGATTTTTTTTATATTTTTGTACAACGATCCATAAGTTCTTTTTGATGTATAAGATTTTTCCTCACCTCAATCTGACACACGGTATGACGGGTATGACTCAAAGTGTGACCTTTTATTTAAAACCGACATTAATTTTATTAAAAATGACAAGTGACATATTCAAAACCAAGTAAATTCATTCATATTATTTTAATACTTATAAAACTGATCTATAAGTCATTTGTGACATGTAGGAATCATCCATAGCTCAATATGACACACATTGTGACAGATATGACTCGAACTGTGTCTTTTTTATTTAAAATTCACATTAATTTTAGTAAAAAGGATAAGTGACATACTCAAAACTGATCAAACATATTCAGATTGTTTTTATAATTTAATAAAATGATCTATAAGTCATTTTTTACATGTAGGAGTCAGTATCACATCAATCTAACACACGGTGTGACCGGTATGACTGCAAGTGTATCTTTTTATTTAAAATCGACATTAATTTTAGTAAAAAGGACAAGTGACCTACCCAAAATTGAGAAAACACATTTAGATTATTTTGGTATTTTAGGAAAATGATCCATATATCATTTTTGAAGTGTAGGAATCAGCCACACCTTAATAGGACACAGAATGTGGCCTGTATGACTCCAAGTGTATCTTTTTATTCAAAATTGACATCAATTTTAGTAAAAAGGACAAGTGACATACTCAAAACTGAGAAAACACATTCATATTATTTTGATAATTTATGAAAACTATTCATAAGTCATTTGGGACATTTAAAAATCAGTCGCACCTTAATCTGACCACTACTACAAAACCAACATTTAATAGAACTGGTATCTATCAAGGCTATAAAAAAGTGTTGATAAATGACATCTTTATCAGTGTTAATGAAAGCATTGATAAATTTAACCTTTTATCAACACTTTTTTTAGCATTGATAAATTGAACCTGTTCAATGCTTTATTTTTAGCACTGATAAATGGTACCCTTTATTAGCGCTTTTTGTTAGCACTGATAAATGGTACCCTTTATCAATGATTTTTTAGCAATGATAAATATATATTTTATCAGTATTATTTTAACATTGATAAAGGTCTGAATAAATAAAATTTAATAATTAAATATATAAAAAATAAAAAATGAGTTTATTTAAAAAAATATTACAAAATCTATTAATTAAATAATTATTGATAAAAATGAATAAATTGATTATACATTATTAAATATTATACATTTTATTAATTAGATAATTATGATAATTAATTTTAATAAATTATATATATTAAATATATAGACATATTTTAATGTATATAAATATGATTTATATATTACAATATATTTATGTGCTTTACATTAAATAGTCATATATTTAGTAAATAATGGGTTATAATTAAAAATTAATATGAATTAAAAATACTGACTAATTGCATAGTGAAATGGACATATAATTGAATCTATCATTTGATTTTTCAATTTAACATAGATAAAATTTGTGTTATATTGATTTCACATATACATAATTAATGCATTTTTATATACAATGCACACACACAAAAATAATCCATTTTTTCAATATTGTTAAAGTGTATTTATTTTTTATTTATTCAATTTCAATCATTTTTAAAATATATGCATATGCATGCACTCAAAATTAGATATAAATAATTTTTTTCATAAATATTTCAATAATTATAAATAAATAATTATAAAATAATAATAAATATATTTAAAAAGGAATAAATTTATTATATTTAAATTTATATATATATTATTAAGAATATATATATATATATATGTATACATTTTTTTATTTATAATTATAATTATAAATATTTTATCAGCACTTAAGTAATAAGAACTGATAAATATTCCTTTCAACAACACTTATTAATTAAGCTTTGATAAAATGACTCTTTATGAGTGCTTATTTGTAAGCATTGATAAAAGTGTCCTGATCTTTTTTAAAAAAGCAAAACATTTGAAAAACCGTCGTGATATTAGAAGTTTTCCATGAAATCCACCCACTGTCAGCACTCCTCCTCAGTTAATGAAATCTTGAATGACGCCACTCGACGACCTCCAGTTTCTTAGACATCATCGAACATCCGGTGTTCAGTTGCAGTTAGGGTTTCCGAATAGGATTTTATTCAACCAAGCGAGGTAAGCCTTGATATTTTCTTTGTGTGTTTTTCATTTCATTTTTTATTTCTTCTTAAATGATGTCATGAGTTATTTATGGTCTGATCCTTGTATACCATTTTGCTTTTATATTATGAAGAGAATGATTTTTTTATGATCCATTGTTTGATTGACTACCGATTTAGATATCCTATTTTGGTCTTTTTAAATTTTTGTTTTGAATCAATTTTCTTTGTTGTCTATATTTGTACCCCAGCTTGCTCTGTAAGCTTAATTCCTAGTTTTTAATTTATATTGATCATTGGTTGATAATAGTTCCAATTATTCCTTATATATTTCTATATAAAGATCATGTTCATTGATCCCTGTTCAAGATTTCATCTTCTTCTTAATACGAAATGTATTATAATTACAGTTCCATTGGGAGTTAATATGTTCCATGTTCATTCCATGGATGTTTTAGGTATGGTTCCCCAACATAAAATCTATAACATGCTTGTTTTATTATTTTTTAAAAAATATAAGGTGGTTTATTAAGAATTGGTTAAATTTTCATGTTACCTTTATAGAACCATAAACAAAAATTCTTTCATTATAAATATATATATATAAAAAATAATTATGTTTTCATAACAATCCACGATATCATTTTATACCATCCTTCATGTTGGTGGTTAAATTGACCCAAAAAAATAACATGTAATAATCAATGGATGATAATTAATATGAAGTTAATTTTATTGTAATATATTTATTACAGAAGTATAATTATTTTATTTTGATTCTATTAAAGTGGTATATTAGTATTAAGAATAGGTAGTTGAAGTAGCTAAATGGAAAATAAATATAAGAAATTATTAATTACATAAATAAAATCATATATTATGTTGAAATATTTATTCGTATAGAATAATTTAGGAAATCCTATTGAGACCAGGACCCCTAAAAAGTGTAATGGATTAAAATTATAAAGATTATTTGTAGCATATAATGAGGGATCATAATTTTAGTTGTTGTTATGAAAGCATGGTGGAGGGGTTCCTATATAAACGAGAAGAAGTGTCATTTTCTAAAATACCAATTCCTTAATGTATGATTAATAAAAATATACATCTCATATGGATCCAATGTGAATAAATAATAGATATTTTTTGTGCATTAACTATAAATATTAAGGGTGGGTATGCATCATGGAAAATTAAATGAGGACGAGTTGTCTATAACTTTTACCTTTGAATGAATTCACATGATAACATCTTCCATAGTGGAGTAATTCTTTTCTTAAATATAATTACCCATTTTCTTTAACATATTGAAATTATTTTAAACGGAGCTATAAATGTTGATTTTCCCTTATTATAATTGTCTATAACTTTCACCCTTGATAATGAATATCTTATGTGTATTTATTTATATATTTTACAAAATTAATATTTTATCAACCCAATATAATGGATATGAATAAAAAATGGATGCACGCTAATTGTTTGACAAATGAGTATGAATATGGAGTTAAAGAGTTCATCAAATTTGAAAGAGAGCATGTAGATGACCCTTCTAAAATCCTCTGTCTGTGTTTACATTTTAAGAAGAGCAATGAAACTGTCTATACTCAATCACTGCGGTAATCTTGTTGTTTGTACAGTAAAATCACAGTTCATATAATTAATGTATTTTTTTTTTCATATTTATGTTTAATTTATTTCTTTTTATTATTACTCACATAATAATTGTTTTTTATATAGGTGGATTATTTTGTTCGAGTTGGGGTGGTTTGTCCATCTTTTATGCCTTTCTCCACCAAAACTTCCTTAGATTTCTTCTCCCTAAAAACCTTTTCACCCCTGTATTGTTGTATTTATCACTTTCTTTCAATTTATCTCCACTACCTTTGCAAGAAGAGAAATGACGCTACCTCTACTCAATTACAGAGGCAATCTTGATATTTGCACCATAAAATAATTGTCCATATAATTAATGTATTGTTTCATATTTATGTTTAATTTATTTCTTTTTAGTATTACTCACATAATAATTTTTTTCTTATACAGGTGTAATATTTTGTTTGAGTTGGAGTGGTCTATCCATCCTTTATTCCTTTCTTCAAAAAAACTTCCAAAAACTTCATCTAACACAAAACCTTTTCACCCCTATAGTGTTTTATTTATCTCTTTCTTTAAAGTTATCTCTACTTCCTTTGTAGTAAGAGAAACAATGCTACCTCTACCCAATCACAGAGGTAATATTGATGTTTTCACAATAAAATCATTTTCCATAGAATTAATATATTGTTTCACATTTATATTTAATTTATTTCTTTTTAATATTACTCAATTAATAATTTTTTTCTTATACAGGTGGATTCTTTTGTTCGAGTTGGGGTGGTTTATCCATCTGTTATGCCTTTCTGCACCAAAACATCCATACAATTCTTCTCCCCCAAAACCTTTTCACCCTTGCAGTGTTTCATTTATCACTTTAATTCATATTATATCCATTACCTTTACAGGAAGACAAATGACGCTACCTCTACTAAATTATAAAATTAATCTTGATGTTTTCATAGTAAAATAATTTTCCATAGAATTAATGCATTTTTTAATATATTTCTTTTTAGTATTAATTACATAATAATTGTTTTCTTTTAACAGTGGATTCTTTTATTCAAGTTGGGGAGATCTATCCATCTTTCATACCTTTCTTCACCAAAACTTCCACATACTTCTTCTCCCTCAAAACCTTTCACCCCTACAGTGTTGAAATTTATCAATTTCCTTTATGTTCCCTCTACGGCTGAATCACATAGGTAATCTTGATATTTGTATAGTAAAATAATTATCCATATAATTAATGTATTATTTCATATATATGTTTAATTTGTTCCTTTTTAGTATTACTCATGATAATTGTTTTCTTATATAGGTGGATTATTTTTTTCAAGTTGATGTGGTTTGTTTGAAGTTTCTCATACAGTGTTGGAAGTTCAAAAAAGAAAGTTAATGGACCAGTATGACTCAAAGTACTTCTTTCTATTTAAAATTGACATTAATTTTAGTAAAAATACAACTAATATACACAAAACTGAGAAAAAATATTCATATTATTTTGATACATTAATAAAATGATCCATATGTAATTTTTTGATGTGTAATAATCTTCCACACCTCAATCCTATACACAATGTGCATGATATGACTCATTGTGTCCGTTATCGGTTTGAAATCGATATTTGACTTTAAAAAGAGCCACTCACTGAAAAATGAGTAAATTCGCTAAAATTTTCTTGATAATTTAGAGAATGGATTCATAAATCATTTGTGACATGTAGTAATTTTTCTCACATAAAACCAATACATGATGTGATCTGTTTGAGTCAAAGTGTGTGTTTTAAGATCAAAATGACATTTTAGCCAAAAAGACAAGTGACATACTAAAAAATGAGAAAACACATTCATATTGTTCTGATACTTTAGGAAAACAAACCCTAATTGATTTATAATGTATAGGAATTATATGCACCTCAATTCGATGCACGATGTGACCGGTATGACTCAAAGTGCATCTTTATTTAAAATTAACATCAATTTTAGTAACAAAACAAACTGACCTTCTCAAAAACGAACAAAAAAATATATATTGTTTTGATACTTTAGGAAAATGATGCATATGTGATCTGAGAGATGCATGAATCAACCATACCTTAATCCGATGCACGGTGTGACTGGTATGACTCAAAGTATGTGTTTTTATTTTAAATTGGCATCAATTTAGTAAAAAGGACAAATGACCTACCCAAAACTGAGAAAACACATTAAAATTATTTAAATACTTTAGTAAAATGATCCATAAGTCATTTTTTATGTGTAGGAATCCGCCACACCTCAATCTGATACATAATGTGATTGGTATGAGTCAATGTGCGTGTTTCAATTTTAAAATAAAATTTTAGTAAAAAAGACAAGTGACGTACTCAAAACCAAGAAACCACATTCATATTTTTTTTGATACTTTAGGAAAATTATAAATAAGTCACTTGGGATGTGTTGTAATTATCCACATCTCAATCTGATTCACGGTGTGATTGATATGACTCAAAGTGCGTCTTTTTATTTAAAATTGTCATCAATTTTAGTAAAATGGACAACTGTCTAACTCAAAACCAAGAAAAAAATTTCATATTGTTTTGATACTTTACAAAAATGATTCATAAGTCATTTGTGACATGTAGGAATTAGCCACACCTCAATATGATACACGATGTTCCTGGTATGACTCAAAGTATCCGTTATAGGTTTAAAATTGATATTTGAGTTCAAAGAGTGTCACTCACTGAAAACCGATCAAATGAACTTATATTTTCTTGATAATTTAGGAAAATGATTAATATGTCATTTTTGATGTGTAAGAATCCATTTCACATCAAACCGATACATTATGTGATTATAATGAGTCAAAAGTGCATGTTCTCAGTTTAAAATGACATTTTAGTAAAAAATACAACTGACACACTCAAAACTATGAAAAAACATTTATATTGTTTTTATACTTTAGTAAAAAGATCCATATTTCATTTAGAATGTGTAAGAATCAACCTCACATCAATACGATGCATGGTGTGATCGGTATGACTCAAAGTGCATCATTTTATTTAAAATTGTCATCAATTTTAGTAAAATGGAGAACTATCCTACTCAAAACCGAGTAAACACATTTAGATTGTTTTAATATTTTAAAAAAATGATCCATAAGTCATTTGTGTTATGTATGAATCAGCTACACCTCAATCCGATACACAATGTGCTTGGTATGACTCAAAGTGTCTGTTATCAGTTTAAAATCAACGTTTTAGTTCAAAAAGTGTCACTCACTGAAAAATGATCAAACACGCTCAGATTTTATTTATAATTTATGAAAATTATTCACAAGTCATTTATGATGTGTAGGAATCCATTTCATGTCAAACTAATACACGATGTGATCAGAATGAGTGAAAAGTGCATGTTTCCTGTTTAAAATGACATTTTAGTAAAAAAGACAACTGGAATACTCAAAACCAACCAAACACATTCAGATTGTTTTGATACTTTAGTTCATCGATACACAAGTCATTTAGAATGTGTAGGAATTATACTCACCTCAATAATATGCATGTTGTAACCTTTATGAATCTAAGTGTGTATTTTTATTTTAAACTGACATCAATTTTAGTAAAATTAACACTTTTTGTTAATTTATTTCTTTACATTATTACTAAAATAAGAATTGTTTTCTTATACAAGTGCATTATTTTTCTTGATCAGGGGTGGTTTGGTAGAAAATATCATGAGTTGGGTCAGTATTAGAATAAAAATGAACATTTTTGTTTTTAAATGCATGTAATAATTTGTATTTATGTAATTGTATAAACGAATGTTTGAAATATCTATAATATAGTGTTTTTTTCTTGTGTTTATGTTGTAAATTTCATTTCATTTAAATCCTATATTGGGAATTGTTTTTTTTATATCTGGTGTATTTTTGGTTCTTTGGTGTACTATTACAGAACAATGTAGTGGTGCTGTAGTGTGTTGTTACAGTACACCATAATACGACTCTTTATCAGTACTTTTAAAACTATTGATAAAGGAAAAATTTATCAGCACTGTTAAAAGCACCGATAAATGTATACTTTATCAGCACTTCTATGAGCACTGATAAAATTTCATTTATTAGCGCTTCTATAAGCACTGATAAAATTACATTTATTAGTGCTTTTTTTAGCACTGATAAAGGACCCCTTTATCTGCACTAATAAAAGACCAATGATTTTAACCTCACTCATGTAGTCAATGATTTTATAGAACTGATAAAGGCCATTTATAGTGTTGTTAAAGGCTTATTTTGTAGTTGTGGACATAGAGTGTGATAGGTATGACTCCAAGAGTGTTTTTTGTTTAAAATTGACATTAATTTTATTAAAGAAAGACGAGTGACATAATCAAAACTGAGAAAACCCATTTGGATTGTTTTGATAATTTAGGAAAATAATCCATAAGACATTTGTGATGTATAAGAATTATCTACACCTCAATATGATACACCGTGTTCCTGGTATGACTCAAAGTGTTCATTATCAGTTTAAAATTAACATTTTACATCAAAACATGTGTCAATCACTGAAAACCAAGCAAACATGCTCTGATCATCTTGATAATTTAAGAAAATGATTCATAAGTCATTTTGTGACATGTAAGAATCATTCTAACATCAAACTGACATAAGATGTGACCGATATAACCCCTAATACATGTTTTAGTTTAAAATTACATTTTAGTAAAACACACAAGTGATATTCTCAAAACCTAGAAAACACATTCGGATGGTTTTGATACTTTAGTGAAATGATCCACAAGTCATTTGTGTTATGTAAATTAATTTTGGTTTATTATATTTATGAATTTATTTTACGATTCAGTTATTTTTTATATGTTTAACCCATGTTTCACGTTTCATTTAGATTGTACTTATAGTTTATATTTTATAGGTCTCCAAAATCACCAACATAAAACATAATAATGTTTCAAGTAGGTGACTTTGAAAGACTATAAAATATAAATTATAAATCCAATATAAATAAAATATGAAACAATGATAAACATATAAAAAATAATTGAAAATTAAAAGAAATTATTAAAATAAATTGATAAAAAATAATTTCAATCGCACCAAAATAATTTCAAATTCTTAGAAATAATTTCAGTCACACAAAATATTGTTGGTTCAAAACATAAAATTTGTACTTATAAATTAATTATTCACCAAACATTTTTTGTATCATTTTTTAAAATTATTATTTTTTTCTTTCCATTTATTTTCAATTAATTTTTATTTTTTACAGTCAATGACTTAAATTTCATTTATATTTAATTTATTTTATATTTTATGATCATAAATTTTTTGAAGTGTAAATGAAATGTTTATAATCAGTAAAGTTTGTGTCATGTAAATTAGTTTTGATTTTTTTATATTATGATTTTTTTATTTTTAACTATTTTTATATGTTTAATCCAAGTTTTTAGTTTCATCAATACTGTACTTATAGCTTATATTTTATAAGATTTCAAAGTTACATACTTGAAACATAATAAGTTTTGTTGTGTTTAAATTATTTGACTTTGAAAGATTATAAAAAATAAAATATAAATACAATCAAAATGAAATTTAAAACATAGACAAAACACATAAAAATAATTAAACATAAAAATATTTTCCCCAAAATAATAATTAGACAATAATATAGATGATACAAAACAATGTTGTTTAAAAACAAATCATTTGGACTTTAAAAGAAATAGACAACTCTAAAAAATTATAAAATATAAATTATAATTAGATTATAAATGAAATTTAAGACAAGCACTTAATACATATAAAATAACTGAAATTGAAAATAATTTTATAAAAAATAAATAAATAGAAAATATTAAGTATTAAAAACAATACACGACTTAATAATAATAATACAATAATTAATTAATTAATTAAAAATAATTAATATTTTATACTTATTAATGATAATAAATATAATAAATGTAATAAATATATTATTTTTATGAAATCATAGTAATTAATTTTTTACTTATTAATAATAATATTTAATAATAATACTATTATTTACATGATAATAATTATTATTATTAATTGTATTATTAGTTTTAAATATAATTAAGAGAAAATAATTTACATGAAACAAAATATTATTGTTGAATAATAATTAATAATAATAATAACATTATTATTAACTAAACTAGCAATAAAATAATTAATATTGACTACATAATTAATCATTACTAATTATTTTTAAATATCAAATTAAGTATATCATTAATTACACTATTTATAATATTATAGTTACTTAGGGGTACAATTACAAAAAAAACATAGAAATGAAACACACACAACCCGAAAGGGTAGGTCATAGCCCCCCCAAGGGATAACCCATCTGTTTTTGATATCTTGAAGGCCCTGTGGACATGAAGTCCATTACAAAGCCTATAGCCCAGGTGCTTATCACCAACATTTATTTATTTTTCTTGAAAATCATAACTGTATGGGTCCACCGCCTTAAGTTTCCCCAGCTATTGTAGACACTGCGTACCTATGTGAGGATTCGTCCCACTACTGCACCACTGACTTGTGTCACCACCACACCATGTCCGCCGTTCGTTGCCGCTCATGCCACCGCCCCAATCAAAATTCGTTGCTGCCCAAATTTGAACCCAGGTTTGTTATGCAGGATTACAGGGTTTTTATTACCACTAGGCTACAAACCCAACTACAACGTGTTATATGGGTAACAAGGTATATGTGGGTACCACACCACACTTATTCTAGGACAAACCCACCACCTACGCAGCACACTCCTCTAGCTAATTTTGAGTGTTTAAGGACTCGAACCTGAGCGAGTTCCATTGCCAGGGAGTGGCTGCCTTACATGGTGCCACTAAGCCAACCCTAGTGGGAATAAACATGTTATATGGTTAATGAGATATAAGTGGGAGCCACATTATTTATATTCACTGTTATAAATGATTAATAATAATATTTTTATTATTAATTACATTATAAATGGAATTATTTAAAATAACTAAATAGTGTTTAATTGTTATACAAAATAAAAATAAAAAAAAACTTTTTAAAAAAGTATATTGGTAGGTGAATTTTAGAGAAATGTCTTGTTTAAAATAAATTGGAATAAGCATCATTTCCATTTAGTGTCTTCTTCAATTGTTTATTTAAAGGGGGCACTTCATCTGCTAATTCCGGTCGCATCATTCACGGTACTTGAGAATTTTTTTCTCAGAATTATATATCTAGAATTAATATTTTTATCTAACTTATATTAGAAAAATTAACCTTCATGCAGAGATAGTGGTGTGTCTTTAGATATGAATATTTATAGGGATGGTGGTAACATCTGTGGTGTAGAGCAACGATGACAAACCACCACCACTACTTAGAATTGGTGGCTGGTTTACAATTAGTATTTCAGAACTTCTACTAATTAATTTTGAGTGGGTTATACCCATCATTGATGGAAAAAAATATCCTCCAATGATTAATTTTTTGTGTGGAACCAATGGAAATATAGCTATAAACTGCCATGATTCAAAATTGAGATTAGTAAAAAAACTCCTAAGGCTTTGATAACTATTTAATAAAAATCTATTGAAAGAGAAAACCTGATATGAATTTTTAAATCTCTTAAATTTCATGAAAAATATGATAACATATATCAAATATGCTGTATATATTCCCTAAAAAAGGGGATAAATGGTGAATATTGAACATATCTCAATGGAAGAAAAATTGAGATGGGAAACTCTTACCATTACCCCCAACTTCCGTGAAATTTATTTAACCTCCTATATAATAAAAATAACAATATTAATCACTTATTTTAGAAAATTAATCATATATATATTACCTTTTATAATCTTTTGTAATATTAAATTAGTACATATATAATATTTATTTATTTTTTTTTCATCATCATATATTTGTAATTTTGATTATTTCACAAGTGCAATGTTGGTCCTCTTTCATTGATACCAATTTCATCACGTCAAAATTATTTAAGGTAGTGGAATAATTTTTTTCAATGATTTATGTAGCTCCGTATTAAATTGATAGAATGTATGAGTATTGTTCCTGATAATGGAATCCATTCACTATTACAGATATGGCCTTTAACAGCATGAAAAAAGGCCTTTAACAGTGCTAAAAAGGCGTTATTGTCCTCAGTGCTGATAAATACCCAACCTACTATAGTGCGCTTTTTGTATAACATCTCCCTAGCCTAAATGGCCCAAAGGCCTTCATTTTTATTGATTTTTGATAACCCCCTTTCAAGGGATGAGGGGGAACCCTTACAAGGCCTATAGGCTCAGAGATTACATGGCATGTAGACTTAGGAGATTACATGACCCGAAGGTCTTATGGAATTAAACCAGACTATCTACAAGGAACTACCCCTCCCTAGCATCCGCATCATGATAGTAGCTCTCCACCTTCGCATGGCCGCCTGTCTAGGCTTCTTGTGCAAGCAAAAGCTAGTCTTGATGGCATAGCCATACCCTATATAAAAAATATATAATTTAATTAAACCAAATTTTACATCATGAATACAAAAAAACACTACTATATACATTTAAAACAATGTTTTGTATAATTACATTTATAATTACTATCCAAAAACATTTAAAATCATTAATGTTTCATCATCTTTGGTGCATGCAATCCCCTCTCAAAAAAGTCTTCCCCATGGTATTAGTTACCAAAAAAATCAATTCAACCCAATCAAAATAATATATCTATATAATAAAACAAATCTTATGTTAGTAATTCTATAAAGAAATAAATTAATCATTAATAAAATGTCAATTTAAAATAAAAAAGACAAACTTAGAGTTATATCAATCACACCATACATTGTATTAAGGTGGGTTTGATTCCTACATGTCACAAATGACTTATGGATCATTTTCCTAAAGTATCAAAACAACCCAAATGCGTTTTATTGGTTTTGAGTATGTCACTTGTTCTTTTTACCAAAATTAATGTCAATTTTAAATAAAGACACACATGGAGTTATACCCATCACACAATGTGTTGGATTAAGGTGTGGCTGATTCCTATATGTCATAAATTACTTATGGATCATTGTCCTCAAGTATCAAAACAATCCAAATGCGTTTTCTCGGTTTTCAATATGTTACTCATGTTTTTTACAAAAATATAATTTCAAACTAGAAACCCACATTTTGAGACATAACAGTCACATAGTGTGTCAGTTTGATGTGATATTGAATAACTTATGAATAATTGTCCTAAATTATTAAGGAAATTAGAGTTCGTTTAGTTGGTTTTCAATGAGTGACACGCGTTTTGAACTAAAATGTTAATTTTAAACTAATTACAGACACTTTGAGTCATATTGGTCACACCGTGTGTTAGATTGAGGTGTGGTTGATTCCTAAACATGAAAAATGAGTCATGGGTCATTTTCCTAAAGTATCAAAACAATAAAAATGTGTTTTCTTGGTTTTCAGTATGTCACTTGTTCATTTTACTGAAATTAATGTCAATTTTAAATAAAAAGACACAATTGGAGTCATATCGGTCACACCGTGCATTAGATTGAGGTTCAGTTGATTCCCACATGTCACAAATGACTTATGGATCATTTTACAAAATTATTAAAATAACCTAAATACGTTTGCTCATCTTTTTGTATGTTGCTTATTATTTTTACTAAAATTAATGTCAATTTTAATTAAAAAGACACACTTAGAGTTATAATGGTCACACCATGCATCATATTGAAGTGTGGTTGATTCCTACACATCAAAAATGACTTATGGATCATTGTACAAAATTACTAACACAATCTGAATGCGTTTTCTTAGTTTTCTACATGTCACTTGTTTTTTACTAAAATTAATGTTAATTTTAAATAAATAGATACACTTGGAATTATAATGGTCTCACTTTGCATTGGATTGAGGTGTGGCTGATTCCTATATGTCAAAAATAACTTATGAATTGTTTTCCTAAAGTATCAAAACAATATGAATGATTTTACTCAATTTTGAGCATTTCACCTATGTTTTTATTATTAAAATATCATTTGAAACTAGAAACATGCACTTTGAGCCATTTCAGTCATATCGTGTGTTGTTTTGATGTGAGACTGCTTCCTACACATCACAATTGTCTTATGAATTGGTTTCCTAAATTATCAATACAATCTAAGTATGTTTAATTGGTTTTTAGTGATTGACACTTTTTGAACTAAAATATCAATTTTAAATTGATAACAAATATTTTGAGTCAAACCAGTCACACCATGTTTTGGATTGAGGTGAGGTTGATTCTTACACATCAAAAATTACTTATGAAGCATTTTACTAAAGTATCAAAACAATCAGAATGCATTTTATTAGTTTTAAATATGTTACTTATTCTTTTTACTAAAATTAATGTCAATTTTAAATAAAAAGACACACATAGAGTTAAACCGGTTACAACATGCGCCAGATCAAGGTATTATAAACTCCTAAATGTTATAAATGACTTATAAATTGTTTTACTAAAGTATAAAGACAATATGAATGTATTTTCTCATTATTCAGTATGTCACTTGATATTTTTACTAAAATTTATGTCAATTTTAAATAAATAGACACACTAGGAATTATACCGGTCACACCGTATGTCGGATTGAGGTGTGGCTAATTCATACACATCACAAATGACTTATTTATAATTTTCCAAAAACATTAAAATAATCTCAATCTTTTTACTCAGTTTTGATTATGTCACTTGTGTTTTTTTATTAAAATCTTATTTGAAATTGGAAACACACACTTTGAGTCTTATAGGTCACATCATGTATTTGTTTGAAATTCATACACATCACAAATGACAGATGAATTACTATAATAAATTATCAAGATAATCAAAGTACGTTTTCTTGTTTTTCAGTGAGTGACACACGTTTTGAACTAAAATGAAAATTTTAAACAGATAATAGAAACTTTGAGTTATACTGGTCAAACTATACATCAGATTGAGGTGAGGTTTATTTCTACACATAAAAAATGACTCATGGGTCATTATACTAAAGTATAAATACAATTTGAATGTGTTTGATTGGTTTTCATTATGTCACATGTTATTTTTACAAAAATTAATGTCAATTTTAAATAAAAAGGCACACTTGGAGTCATATTAGTCACACTATGCTTCAAATTGAGGTGTTGTTGATTCCTACACATCAAAAATGACATATGGATCATTTTATAAAATTATAAAAAATAATCTAAATATATTTTTCTCAATTTTCAGTAAGTCACTTGTTATTTTTACTAAAATTAATGTCAATTTTAAATAAAAAGGCAAACTTGGAGTTATACGAGTGGAAATGTACATTATATTGAGGTGTGGTTAATTCCTACACGTCAAAAATAAATTATGGATCATTTTCTTAAATATAAAAATAATACGAATGTGTTTACTCAGTTTTCAGTATGTCACTGGTTCTTTTTACTAAAATTAATGTCAATTTAAAATAAATAGACTCACTTAGAATTATAATAATAAAATTATGCATCATATTGAGGTGCATATGATTACTAAACATAAAAAACTACTTATAGATCATTTTCATAAAGTATCAAACCTATCCAAATTAATTTTCTCAATTTTGAGTATGTCACTTGTAACATCCCCAACCTGAAATCCACAAAACTGGTGCCCCAAGCCGAGTCATCACATGACCTCAAGCATGAATCCCCATATTCCAGAGGTTTCCCACTAGCAGTGAGGGTATAATGATTCATGTGAGGATATTATACCCTCATTAACAAAGTAATCCATAGTAGGAAACAATATAAATAGTTTAAAAAATATGAACAACCAATAAACATACAAGTTAAACACCTCCCAAATGAGTACAAACCATAACTCAACATTAACAATGTCATGACATACTAGTTTTTCAAATGAATAAAACCCAAAAATAAGTCAAACAACCAATCCCCAAATGAGTCCCGACTCCAATTCCATATCCTTCCCCGTGTACATTCTGATCCCAAATCAATATCCTAGGGTTGATCATTTTCCCTTATCCTGACCTGAAACCAATAAATCTGATCAGGTACCCAATGACGGCCTAAACAGGGTGTGAGTAAAAAACTAAGTAGGCCACCACCAACGGTGTCGACAAATATCCAGTCTAATAGATAGTGAATGAAACTACAAAATAAATTGTAAGTAAATAAGGGACAATTTGGGTTCTATAGTTAACAAAGTTCATTTAATTAATGACTATTATTTATCCCAATTCCATTTCTTATACCATTTTTTACTACATAGTCCATTATTATCACATGTTCTTTTGGGTTAGGCATATACATAATCTATACAAGGGTCTAAGGAAATCAATCATTATGCATAGGGGAAATAATTCAAGTCCCTATGTCACTAGGGATAGACATATTACATCATCACATTATCCTCACCTCGAATCCTCAGTCTAGGTGGAATTCAATTATTAGGGGAATAGATCCTCCGTCCCCTTCCCTAACCCATTCATTTATGGTTTGGAGTTTAGAGCCTCAGTTTGAATCGACCCATGGGTGTAGAAATTCACATCAATACCCCACTCTACCAATCTATATGCACATACTTATTTATCAAGTCACCACAACTATACCATAACACAACCAAGCATAACCATTGCCATTATAATTCACAATACATAATAACAACATGGAAAATAATAATTTTTCACAACTAATTAACACATTTACCAATTTAAATTCATAATAATTTATCTAAATTTATATTATCATGCCTTAACCCCTTATGTGTATTCAGTAACCACATACCTTATCTAATATTCATCAATTACCATATATTGACCCACTTAACCCATTCATTGTTTCACAATCATTTACCCCTTATGCACTCAAGTACAATTCTCATATCACACAACACAACCACTTTATTACATTCAATCATTTAGGTATACCGCATAATTCTCAAGTATTAACCAATTACACATATTCATCCATTTACTTGTTACATATCATTAAAATATTCCCCATTTCCCATTCCATTACCCAATTACAAGTTCACCATTTAATATTCACTAATCCCATTAGGCATTTCTAACCAAAATTCTTTAAACAATCAACATAATATCATTCAAACCAATTGCCCATTTTTATGTCATTACAACAACTCTTTATTCCCTTATCACCCTTGGAATATCTATCATCATTCCATTTACAACTTAATCAACCATTAAAACATGTTATACATGGGCTTCCCACTTTACTCGGTAATCATTCTCTTAACCCTTCCACACTATAGGTCCGAGATTACCGAAACACCCCTTGGGTGGCCCTAAAATGGTCAAGTCCTCCGCTATGAATCCCACAAGGATTGTGAGGGATTAAATTGGTCACTTAGACAACCCCTTTTATCAAAAACTCCAACATAACCAAGAACACAATTAGGGAAAAAGAATAAAACAAGCTTCCATGCACAAATCTAAAATAAAACTATAGGATAATACTTGTATACCACCTACCTCGAATCCAATAATGAACACACTCTTAATTGTGTACTTGGATATGGATTCAAACACCCCTTGAATCCCTAACCTAGGTTTCACCAAAAAAGGAGAGTTTAGGGTCTTTGGAAGGAGATGGAAGAAACTAAAAAACCTAATTCGAAGAAGAGATGCATGAGGAGTGTTAGACTTACTTGGGGCTTTGATCCGTAAACAACGACACTCCAAACAACCAAGAATTGAAGGAGAATCACCCTTGGAAATATTGGTTCATCCAAGATCATCACTAGGGTTGTAGGGGGTGGAAAGGAGGAGAATCCTAAGTTGGGGTTTAAAATACTGGGATGGAATTTTTGTAATTTTATCAAAAATACTGAGCCGCACAATTTACCCACACGGTTTTCCAAACTGTGCAAAAACTGTGCGTGAGACACTGTTTAAAAAACACCCCTTCACACAGTTTCTTGGGGATTCCACACAGTTTTCTTAACTGTACGCCAACTATGTGTAAGCCTCTACCCATGGATGCATGATTACCTAGGATTCCCGCATGATTTTCACTAACCATGTGCAAACCGTGCAACAAGCCCAGGAACTCACTTTTATTCCTCTTTTCATATCTCAAACCCCTAGAACAACCTCGAGACTCCTCATGAACTTGAGATACAATTATTTGACCAAAATAATGGTCTTATACTGAAACATATCTTATGAAAATCCGAGATCCTACAACCTCCCCACCTTATAATGGCTCATCCTTAAGCCGATCTTCCAAGAATCACTAATCTTCCATAACTAGAGGTCATTAAATTAGGCCCGCCTATCTATTACTATCTTCCATGTTTCTATTTGTACCTCACAATTCCCACCAAACACATATCAAGGGAATGGAATTTCCCCACAAGTCTTCCTCACCACAACCACAACGCGTACTGAAAACTCCTCAAGGATGCATCAAATTAAACCATACCCAACCATTATAACTTCATAGAGAAAACTTAGACAATAGTTCCTAACTCACTACAAATAGAAAATTCACACACAATATCACATCATCATGGAGGAACCAATCTGCACCCCCTCAGTCTGATCCTCCACACAACTCAAGACCCAAATCACATGGCATCATTTTCCTCCATTTTCCCCAAAACTAATAGTGACCAAACTCAATATCTCCCAAAGGATAATTCATGTTCCTTTCAACCAAATTTCCCAACTTACATCGATTCACCACTATTGAGGAAATATCACCCAAAACTCAACTCAACTTTCACATCACCTGACGTGTTCCAACTCAACGCACCCAAACATCCATATGGGAATTACCCTACATTGGCATCCAACCACACCATCAAAACCATTTAGGTGGACATTCCTATACTATCCATTCAAGGAATAGGATTAAATTGACCTCACTTAGGTACAATTTCATTTAAAAAAGGCACTTTCAGCCACAACATGAACCCATAGGTGGGTCACTCTCACCACACCCATTGAATTTTACCATCTCAGGTTGGACCACACCTGACTGGCTTATCCCAGAACACCCACCTTCCACTGATGGTACACCACCCCTTTCTCACATTCCCAAGGTTCATACTAACTTGAAGCCTATCGTTATAATCCAATGCACCCACTGAGGTCATTTCTTGAGTTCCAATATAATTCCATCATCATGGCATTACCGCCCTCCAGACCGTCATCGAGATTTACCCTTGGAATGACACCACATCACATGGACAAGGTTCCCTCAACTTCAAGATGTTCTAAAACCACCCAAGGAAAAATTACCTAAGTCTAACCACAATCTTCGTTAGAGTTATAGAACCCAACCTCTCTGGCCACAAATTGTTGTCATATCCAATCACACCCTTCTATGACTTCAACATAGACATTACAAGATTGACATGGAACCACCCTGAGCTCGAATGCAATACTTGGATCATCAGTCACCACATCCAAATCCCACATTACCACTCTAAAGAACCTAACATGAACCACACATGTTCCTCATTGGAATCTTGGTGCCATTACATCAACTCTATGTTCTCTTCTCCACATCAAGGACTAACTTATCAATACCCGCCTTAGGAGTGTCATTATCATTTCTCTCCATGAGGGATTCCATAAACCGCATATTAAACTCAATAAAAATATTAACCACAAAACTTAGACATGTCCATCTAGAATTTTCCCAAAACAAGAAAATGAATGTCACCCAGTTCCCATTCCTGGATTTTGTGAATGGTACCCATGACGTTTGTCAACATTTGGTCCATCCTAAGGACCTCACCCAAAGACATAGAGGGTGTACATCCCATCATCAAGCTCCACACATACCATTTACATGAATGTAAACTCCATGATGTCCCTCATCAAATAAAACACCTTCATGTCTATTGACAGAAATCCATAGCTTCTCATCATACTTGGGACGATATCAAGATATTGGGCAGGATCCTCACTAGATAAGGTATGATAACAAGTTGTTGAAGAACACCACCACCCACTTATCCATTTTTGATGTCGAACTATGGGACACCATGACCTGACAAGAATCTTAGGCTCACCTACCAAATGCATCTCATCAACACTTAACCACCACCGTTCAAGTGTGATTGCCAACTAAGTCTAACCATTTCCCCAATACCAAATCACCAAGTAGCCATGAACCAATGTTTCATGTGGCACTACTTCTACCACACCATTAATGTTATTCCAATGCCTCCCTGACAACTAACAACCGAAACACAACAATCTACCACACTAATCAAACCAACAATCTCTCACAAATCAACCTTTATCTATCTATAGCCCATCACCCGCTTACGTACCTAAACATATGTCTTGGTTAGTCAGTATCATCATCCCTGATATGGACTCTGTGAGTCACCCAACAACCTAACCATTCATACAAACAAGTTTAGCCATGTGACCACCCTAACCTCAAGTGTCACCATCGAGTGAAAATTTTTTACCGCACTTTAGTCACCCTTGTCTATTCCATTCAAAAACAACTTCGAGACCTCCATTAATCATCATCCAAATAGGTGAGTCGGGAATCCATACGATACAACCCTTCGAAACAAACCTTACCTCCTATCAAAAACACTAGGGCGCCCTTATGAAAGTACCATTCAAAACTATAACATTTACTAAAACTTTGTGGTACTTAGTATGAATTGAAACAACCTATAAAGCATCTCCCATGATTCATATTCCAATGTACTTGCACCACTGGCCTAATCTCCCATGAGGTTATCCTTGATTTTCTGAAACTATCATCACGTAACCACAACTCGAGTAGAACCACTAACCATCAACATTCCCACTTAGATCTCTAGGCCAAATCTACAACATAAAACACTTTGAGTCCCACTATCAAATTCCAAAACATATACATTTTCAACACACACCCAAAAGAACTAGAAACCCTATTATAACTCTCTCATAGGTCACCTTGAAGGTTGAATGATACCAACTCCCTAGACTGGAGTCACAACTAGGAAAATCTATTGGTCCTCTCTCCAAACCATACATATCATGACATGAACAAAGAAATTCTTGTGAATGAAACTCTCACCCCTATTCCGGTGCACATTATTCCTAGAACACCAAACAACCATTTACTCTAGGTTTTGCACCAAAGGTGTACACATTCATCAGCACTATGAGAAAAATATCCTCTATGGGATTCAAAACACAACTTGTAAGGTCTCTCTTCACAAGGTCACTAAGACCCAAGCACCATCCATAGGGTCTATCCTGAACTCCATAAGGCCATGAACCACAAGAGTTTTCACACTCACATTACTGAACAATGACTCGCAACCCAACAACCACAATCCTACCAAGGGTTCCCTAAACACACCAAATAGGCCATATCCTAACCGGAAGGGCCTCATAATCAAAATCCAAAGTCTCAAACTAGGGTACTCTCATTTCCCCAAACCACACATACAAGGGTCAAACCAACAACACAAATGATACCCACTATTGAACTCAATCACTCTTATTTTAAACTTATCAATCACCCAGTGCTTCAAAGAATGGCTGATAGGATTTAACCACAAATGGAAAATATCTCACACACTATCAACCTTAAAAAAACCATTCTTCATACTATATCCCAAAGATCATCATCATACTTTGAACACTACCCTCTACCATACCTACTGTGGGTCATGTTTAACATGGGGTAACCAATTTACTTAATAACAAGTCTTTCATCAACACCTATTCAAACCAATTCTTCTTTTACAACACTATCCCTTCTTCTTAGGCACATTTAACATTTCATAACTTGTTAAAATCATCATTTTAACACATTTAAAACTTTAATTAAGAAAAATTCATTAAAATTTTTACTGTCATTATGAAATCCTTTTTCTTTTAGACACCGCATCAACCTTTATAATTTATCACAACCCAAAATGTTAACCCATTCATAAAATTTCTTTAAACATAATATTCCTTAACTATTTATTTTCATTATTTTAATTCACTCACCTACGTTAACATTTTTAGGCATCATTTTCTTCAGATTTATCAAGGAAGTAAAATGAATTCTACTCTCTATACCCCACACACCCATCCCGTGTGTGTACCTATAATGATTCATTCCACCTATATCCTTATGTGCCTAAAATTATGAATGAATGAACAACCTCATGACATTCTGATAATGATAAAAATATCATAAATCAGTCAAATCACACAACATGTTCATCCAACAAAGGTGAAATATCATTCAATTGTAACAATACACATCAAGAACAACAATTCCCACCTAGGATGACTTGGGTTTTCCCTTGTACATTGGTTAGCTACTCCCAAGCACAATCTCATTACCAAGGCCAGACACATCCTAATCTATTTTCTACCATCCCCAAATAGTAAGAAAGAGAAAATAACTCCTATGATACCACTTTGTAACATCCCCGACCCAGAAGCCACCAAACCGGTGCCCTGACCTGAGTCATCACATGAACTCAAGAACACCTCCTCATATTCCAAAGGTTTTCGATTAGCGGAGAGGGTCTAATGAGTCACGTGGGGAGACTGTACCATCATTACTAGAGTAATACATAATAAGAAACAATATAAATAATGGAACCAATATGAACAACCAATAAACATAAAATCCAAACATCTCCCAACTGGGTACAAACCATAACTAAAAAATTTACAATGTCATGACATACTAGGAGTGTAAGTGAATAAAACCCAAAAATAAGACAAACGACCAATCTCCAAATGGGTCCTGACTCCAAGTCTGGATCCTTCTCCATGTAAATTCTGATCCCAACTCAAAATCCTATGGTAGGGCCTTTTACCTTGTCATGACCTACAACCAAGAACTCAACTCGGGTACCCAATGGAGGCCCGAGCAGGGTGTGAGTACAAAACTCAGTAGTCCACCACCAACGATGTCGAACAATATCCAGTTTAATAGATAGTTTATGAAATTACAAAATAAATGGTAAGTAAACAAGGGATAGTTAGGGTGCCATTAGTTAAAAAAGTTCATTTAATTAATGACTAGTATTTATCCCCATTCCATTTCTTATACCATTTTTACTACATAGTCCATTCTTATCACACGTTCTTTGGGTTAGGCATATACATCATCTCTACATGGGTCTAAGGTAGTAAATCATTATTCATAGGGGAAATAAGTCAAGTCCCTATTTCACTAGGGATACACATATCACATCAACACATTATCCTCACCTCGAAGCCTTAGTCTAGGTAGAATGCAATCATTAGGAGAATAAAGCCTCCGTCCCCTTCCCTAAACCATGCATTTATGGGGTAGAGTTTAGAGCCTCAGTCTAACTCGACCCGTGGGTGTAGAACCTCACATAAATACCCCACTCTACCAAGACATGTTCAAATGCTTATTTATCAAGTCACCACAACCATAACATAACACAACCAAGCATAACCAATTCCATTAGAATTCAAAATACATAATAACAACATAGAAAATAACAACATGTCATAACCCATTAACACATTTACCAATTGAAATTCATAATAATTTTTCCAAATTTCCATTATTGTTCCTTAACCCCTTAAATGTATTCAACAACCCCATACCATAGCCAATATTCATCAATTACCATATATTGAACCACTTATCCCATTCATTATTTCACAAGCATTTACCGCTTATGCACTCAAGTACACTTCTCATATCACATAACACAACCACTTTATTAAATTCAATAATTTAAGTATACCACATAATTCTCATGTATTAAAACATTCCACATATTCATCAACTTCCTTATTACATGTCATTAACATATCCCCCATTTCCCATTCCATTACACAATTACAAGCTCACCATTTAATATTCACTAATCCCCTTAGGCATTTATAACCAAAATTCATTAAACAATCGACATAAAATATTTCAACCCAATTTCCCATTTTCACATCATTCAAAAAACGCCTTATGACCTTATCACCCTAGGAATATATATCATCATTACAGTTACACATTAATCAACCATTAAAACATGTTCTACATGGGATTCACACTTTACTCAGCAATCCTTCACTTAACCCTACCACACTATAGGTTCGGGATTACCGGCACACCACATGGGTGGCCCTAAAATGGTCAAGTACTATTCTACACATCCCACGGGGATCGTGAGGGTTTAAATTGGCAACTTAGACACCTCCTTTTATCAAAAACTTCAATGTAACCAAGAAAAAAATTAGGGAAAAAGAAGAACACAAACTTCCATGCACAAATCTAAAATAAAACTATGGAATAATACTTGTAGACTACCTACCTTGAATCTGATGATGAATTCACTCTTAATCATGGACTTGGATCCAAATTCAAACACTCATTGAATATACAACCTAGGTTTCAATGAAAAGGATGGTTTTGGTTCTTTGGTAGGACATGGAAGAAACTACAAACCCTAATCAGAAAAAGGGAATCAAGAGGAGCATTAGACTTACCCGGGGTTCAATCCTCAACCAATGGAACTCCAAATGGAAAATAATTTAATTAGAACCACCCTTGTGAAGATTGGTTCATCCAATATCATCACTAGGGTTGTATGGGGTGGAATGAAGAAGAATATAGAGTTGGAGTTTAAAATCATGGGATTGAATTTTTGTAATTTTCTCAAAAATATTGGGCTGCACGGTTTACCCACACGGTTTTCCAAACCGTGTGAAAACCATGCATGAGACACAATGTAAAAACACCCCTTCTCATAGTTTCCTAGGGATTCCAAATATTTTTCTTTACCACATGACAACCGTGCATAAGCCTCTGTCTATGGATACACGACTACCTGGTATTATCACATAGTTTGCACTAACTATGCGCAAACTGTGCCACAAGCCTAGGAACTCCCTTTTCTTCCTCTTTTCATGTCTCGAACCCCCAAAACACCCTGATCCTCCTCATAAACTTGGGATACAATTATTTTACCAAAATAAGGGACTTAAACTGAAACATAAACTAAAATTTATCTTAAGAAAATATCAGATCTTACATCAGTTGTCCTTTTTACTAAAATTAATGTCAATTTTATATAAAAATACACACTTGGAGTCATACTGGCTACACTATCACCTTGAATTTATTTTTCAAAATTCCAACACCACATATTGATTCTATGTTCTTAGCTGAAAAACCTTCCTCTATTATTTTGGTTTTCAACAACGATAATGGTTTTTTGGCTAAGAACATCGACTCAATATGCAATGTTGGAAATTTGATAAATAAAGACAATATAAAGTAAGGTAAAATTGGTATAAATAAACATGTTATCTCTTTTGAGTCTTGTTGCATATAATTGAAAGAAAAAATATGACTTCCCAAAAGATCTATGAAAAAAATTAAATATGTATTAGATAAAAATGATAAGGAAAATAACTTACAAATAATAGATAAAATGATGAAAAAATTAATTAAATAAGTATTAGGAATTGAACTCTTAAAGATGGTTATATACATTCTTGACCCATTTTGTTGTTTTCATTATCTCAGTTGCAGCTTCGAAGCTCAATATCTCATGAGCATGAGAAGCTTCGAACAAACCACATCAACTCGAACAAAATAATCCTCCTATATAAGAAAAAAATTATTATGTAAGTAATAATAAAATAAAAAAAATTAAAAATTAATATGAAACAATACATTACTTTTATGGAAGTCACATCTTCATGATATATGTATACATTATTCTATAAGGTATGTTTCCCATTCATTTCTAAACAAATCTATGTCATCTTGTGAATACAAGAATCTTTGAAAGTCATAGTAGTATTAAAAAATATAAATACAAAAATGATTAATAAATATTTTAAATGAAATAGCAATTATATTTGAAAATACCTCTTGAGGAAGCTAGTTTGTTGATGAAATATGATCTCTCTCAAAAATTTAAAAACATAATAACCACAATCTTTTCCATTTGTTTATTTGGAACACTGAAGAAGCATTCAGAACAATAAGTAATTTGTTTTGATATGTGTTTGTATATTGAAATATTATTATACATACCATAATACCTATCCACTTTTAGAACTTTTCAGGATCCTTGTGTGCATGAGCTTCCCTTATGCCATGATTTCCATGATATTTATACACCGCTTTATCATAACAGAATTATCTTTAAAACATAATATAGAATATATAACTTGAAGTTTAGTTCTAAAACGTTGGATGTAATGTATTAAAAATTGAAATATTTCATCACGTATGGTCATTTTATTGGGTATCTAGGTATTGAATCTAGGAAATAAATATTTAGAGTATCTAAATTGACTGCAATGAGCATCCAATGTTTCCTAAAAACACAAAAATAAATAAGTAATTAAATAATTAAAAATGTATTTGATATGATTAAATTATAGAGTTTTACCTCTAAATCATTGGTATTAAGAAGATTCTATCATCTGTAAGTTTAATTGCAAATAATTTGGCTAGTTTTTCCACTATTTCATTTTTCTTTTGAATTTATTTCTTTTTGTTTTTTATAAGTGACATGAAGACTAATGAGTCCAAATTTTTTTTCATGGGGCAATCCCTTCGATTGGTATTGATATATATGACTAAAAAAATATGAAAAGTATTTAGTAATAATTAACATAGTATATCAGATATTATAAAAACCAATCATGAAAACAAACCACATGTATACATATAAAACCGAGACTCCTATCCATTCATAGTTGAGGATGACATTTACATTCTCAATAGTAATGCAGTCTGTAACTTCCTCTCTATAATTTTTTTTATTCAAAACCAACTATGTGATTACTACCAATTTGTAACCTTATATCAACATGAACCTTCAATGTTAGTAAATGAGAATATTGAACAGGTGGGGTAAAGGTGCTTTTTGAATATCTTTTCGATCAGTTGGTTAATCCTTTAGATGGTTCTGATTCAACCTTTCATTTCACCCCTTAACTTTGTTTTTATGTCATAACATTCATTGGTTCAGACCTTTTTTCATTAATTGTTAATGTTTTAGCATGAAAAATAAGTTGGAAATAACTACCTCCTTTCCAACATGTTTTTTACAAGATCTGACTACCATGTTATGAATGTTCCAACAGCTTGGTCGATCGTATGAATATCTACATCATCAAGTGGAACTGGTAGCTTGGTTCTTGTCTCATGAGCTATGCTAATCACCACTCACACATGACATTTTAGAAATATTATGTTGTGTTGATTTCTTAATGGAAATTGAACACAATATCCCTCACAAAAAGGAAATGGGTGGATGTTGGTAGATATAAATCATAGTAATTTTCACCCTGTATAATATAAGTACAGAAAAGGTATCAGTGTTTGGCTAATTCACATATCATAGAAATAGTTATTAGAATTTTGATCCCCTCATATAATATTTCTCTTTGAGAATAATGGATCACATCATATATGGTGGGTGGGGGGGGGGATCTTTATGCAATGGTTGTTTTTGAGTTGTTTCTCCTCTTTTCTTCCCTCCCACAACATTTTCTAGCATCTCAGACTGCTAATGAAATTTTTTTCAAGGGTAGAAAATCTTGACTTCATCTATTCCATTTCTTTATCTTTATCATACCATTATTTTTTTCTCAAAATATGTTTAGGGTGTCCCCCCAAAACCCACACCTTTGACACGATCATACTGTTTTGGACACATTAAGGCCACCGATAGTAGGTGTTTATTCGGAATATGTTTTGATGATTCTTATGTCTAAGTTAGATATAAAAATATAGGAAAATAAGAAATCGTTGTTATGTAATAGTGATTTAAAGCAAAACAAATTTTCATTATGTCATATTTACACATGTTTCCCACACTTTTTTGTGTGTTTCTTTCTCTTAGTATCCCATATTTATTTACACACACCTCTTTCCATAGCACATGATGTGGGATGGACGTGGCTTTGAATTTGAATTTATGAATCTTTATATAAATATAGGAAAATAATTATGTTATTTTTTCATGCCAAATAAAAGTATTATGGTTGATTTAAAATACATATCATTTTTTTTTTCGAGTGAAGCATACCCCATCCTTTCTTTATGATAGGGATATGTTCATTTTGCTGCCCATTCATTATTTTCAACACTCCATTATTGTTTCATAAATATTTTTTTTAATCAAAGTGATGAATACATGTTTTTTCAAACAATGTATTACCAACCAAAATGTTCTTACAAATATATCTCTACAAAATAGCCAGTAAATGCATCCCAAACTGATTGGCTTTTTTAGGTGTGCATACATAAGAGGTGAGTGAGGGTTTATTTTCCCTTCAACATCTTTAAGATAAAATATCATTAAAATTGTGCAAAATCCTATATAAATACTTATAGAAATCATTAATAAATATTTTTTGTGGAAGTTATCTACTATAAATTCACTCTACAAGGGATGATGAAGAGTAAGTCAAGGTTGCATTATCTCATTTTTTATTAAAATAAAGAAAGGATATCATAATGTTATCATAATATCTTCCCAAATCAGTGACTTAAGCATGGACACAACATGGTTCCATGAATCTACATTAATTAGAACACATTGTCAAGTGATGAGACCAATGTAAATACTAAACATGGCCTTTTTTGGGTTAATAAGCTGGTTGTACGCATTCCATCCGACCTCGAATTTGATGCCTTTTCTTTTTTACTTAATAATTTTTGATATCACCATAACACTATGACACTCATTTTTTTTGAAAGCATTGGTTATTTTCCATCTAATATTTCCTCAAATTCAACATCATCAATATGTTTCTCTAGATTGGTAGCATTGGCATGTGCAAAAGGTCATTGCTCCTATGCATTAGGAGCAAAAACATATTGAGAAACTTGTTATTCATCAGGATTGGGAGCATCAGCACATGTAGAAGTCATTATCTACATAAATGTTTTAACATTTAATTTATATTACATAAATATAGAAACAAACAAAGAATAACATGAGGTAACACAATGTATATTAAAAAAAATATAACCTGATTATTGAACTCTTTTTTTAAAAGTTGAAGGGATTTGACCCCTCTATCGAGTATCCGAATCTCTTCATTATGGTATTATCTAATATAAAAAACTCTATCTACATTAAGACCACTACAAAATTATTACAACATCCCAATGAAATGGTCATCATTAGTTTAATTTTCATCTGACCCTTCAGTGGTTTTGGTCTATAACAGAAAAATTTACCACTTTCGGTTTGCGGGATCTGAAACATAAAATACCTGTACTTACTATGATGTCAATATAAATAGTTCATCTATATACCCTTCCTTACTGAAATCCAATTTCTTGAATCCCACTTCATCTATTTTAACAACATTCTTATTATCAACCCACTTGCATAAGAAAATTGGAACTTGGAATGTTGTATAATCCAACTCCTATATTTTTTTGATGAATCAAAAGTGTGAAATATTAGCATAAATTGGATTTCTTTCCTTAGTACCAAAAACATGAATTACTTCATCCATAAGTGTAACTCCACTATTTTTCATGGTACTGCCTTCATCATGTTCATTTTTATAGAACATATAACCATTAATTACATAAAATTGTAAGATAATACATACACACTTGGTCCTATGGCTATCCATAAAATTCATTATAAAACTGAATCTATATTTTCAACTGAATCCTTAAAAATATAGTCTTTAAACTATCATATAAAATATTTATTTTTTTATTATATCCAACTTTCAGTCCTTGTTGGATTAAAATGCCTAAGAATTTATTTTTGGGTTTAAACATACAGGGAAACCTCAAAACTATTATGAAAAACATAAAGGTGGTCCTACTACCGATCTATAATATTGATTGTGACAACATCTCTTCCAGAAATTTCTTCACCCACAATCTACCCAGTGTGACAAGATTTTAGTAAACCAATTATTTCCACACCACATAGGTAGTCAATATAGAATTCAATGAATTCCTCAACAATATATTGCTCCGCAATAAAACCCTCTGGATGAATTTAATTTTTGACATACCCTTTCAAAATCTTCATATAACGTTCAATTGGGTACATCCATATATAATTTACATGACCACATAGTTTAACCTCTCTCACTGCATGAACCATCAAGTAAAACATCATATCAAATAATACTGGTGGGAAGAACATTTACAATTCACAGAATATGATGGTAATTTCCTCTCTCATAGTTTTAAATTTCTCCAATTCGATAATTTTTTATATATATTTGAAAAACAATCAAATCTTGGTTAATATATGATATAAATTCTTAGAAAAAATGCAATGTAAATCTACATAAAGTATATCTTGGATAAAAACATGAAAATCATGTGATTTTGGACCCTTTAACATTAAATCAGTCATTAACATGATATTCTCAATTTTTGATGAATACCCCTATGGAACCTTTACATCATTCAAGAAGTTGAAAAAATGATATCTCTTCTACCTGGAAAGAGTGTAAGTAGCTAGAGGAAGAGAATTTAATTTTTCACCTTTCAATAACACCAAATCTTATCATGTTCCCATTTCAATCATTTCAAACCCAGAATTAATTCCAAACTTTTTTGGGTGCATTTATTAATGTTCCAATTAAACTATCACATAATTTTTTTCATCTTTCATAACATCAAGAAAATTTTGAACATACAGACAATTTTAGTATGGTAATTCCAAAAAGAAAATGATCTCTTTTTCCAACCAGTTTTCATAAGGTTTTTTGAAAAAGTTTTACCAAAAGTAGTGTCTAAATTTTTAATTTCTCAAATAGTTGATCAACTATTAGTGGAGATAGTGTTTTATGTTCTTTTAAACATCCATCAAATGATTTCATTCAATATTAATACTTATGTCATCAGGGTAGAAATCTGTGATGTCCTAGAAACACAGTCTTCAATGACTAATTCAACCTAATTGACTGTGTACATTATTATAAAATGGGAAAACATTGAGTTCACTTGATTATATATCCTAAAAATTTTTCATAAGTAGGAAATTCATTTATCATCCCATACAACATGGCTCTCAATGTGAAATAATCATTTATATAAGTATCATACAACGTAATATATGAATCCCACAATTATTTCAAATATTCGATCAATGGATCCAAATAAACATAAATATCATTACTTAGTTGTTTTGGTCCTTATATAATCATAGATAACATAATTTATTTTCATTTCATGCATAACCATGGTGTAAAGTTATAATTTACAAACATAACTAGCTATGTACTCTGTGTGCTTCTTTGAAAACCAAAAGGATTTAATCCATCTGTAGACAATGTAAGATGAAGGTTTCTCAGATCATTTCCAAATCTAGGACACTGATGATAAATTCTCTTCCACTGAGTAAATTTTATTGGGTGATAAAGTTTCCCATCTTTGTTTCTTGTATCTTCATTCTACGTTAATTTCCTTGTAGTCTCCTCACTTCCATATAGGTTCCTAAACCTTGGAATGATTGTAAAGTACCATAAAAATTTCATTAGACTCAATTTATATTTCTTGTATCGGGAATCACCAATTTGGGCATTATTTAAGTGATTTTAGGTCCTTGTGAAATAGTATACATTCATTTGGACATTAATGTATTTTTTCAAAGATCATACTCATCAAATATAATATTCGTTTAATGTCATATGTTCATCTAGGGAGTTCATTATCTTTTAGGATCAAATCATTCAATAGAGAAAGTAGTTTATTAAAATTGGTGTCACTCCATCCATTGACTTATTTTAAATTATACAACTTTAGTATAACTGAAAATGTTGTATATTTAGAGAAACTGACACACAATTACGTCTTTTCACAACTCTTTAACTTCTCAAACAATTTTGTCCAATCATGAAGTTCATCTTCAACTATCATTTTCATTTCCTCAATATAATCTTTATCATCATTAACATAATTAATCATATTTCCGATACAATATTCTTTATTATCCATACTTGTAATCATATGAGATGATCCATAAAACGCAGTACTATCCCAGTCACTAGCTACATTCACTTTTCCTTATGTTTATTACATCATTTATAGCTTCAATAAATTTCGTGATAGATCAAGTGTTCTTCCAACTCCTCTGGTCTAATTAGTCTTGAATAATAATAGTGTAAACACATAAAAAGGATTTGAGAAGGGTCATATGCATGATCTTTTCCAAAATTAATGAAATATTTCACCCCATCTTCATAAATTTTTTTCATATGATTAGAATCCATACATTTTCTATTAATATCCATCCTATTTTATTTTTTAATAATAATATTAATAAAATAAATACACAAAAGATGTTCAATTGAAGATAGATATCATTAATTTCTTGAAAGAAAATGGAATGATTTAAAAATGGTTTATCATCCCACATGATAAAAAACAAAAACCTATTGTAGGAAATTTATAAATATAATGGAGGATATTTCACTTTTAAAAACTATTTTTCACTTAAATGGAATAGTATAGAAAGTACTAAAATTATAGTGAAGAATTTTGAATCAAATGATGTTATATTTTTTGATGGGTTGAGGCACAATCCCTTGAGAATTTATCAAATTTTTTATAATGGGAATGAAAATATTTCCTTAAACACCTCCCATTTTATACTATAAATTTCTTTATTTTTCCTCATATTCATACTCAGCACCCGCCATCTATATACTTCACCTTCCAAATTCCAAATTACAGTCCATTTCTTCAAAACTAGTTGACTAGAGGAACCCAAATAGTTAGAGGTCATTACTGCATGAATGGATCCATGGAGATTTATTTCATCCTTAGAATATTTTGGAGTTTGGAAAGGTTCATATTATTATTAATTTCTTGAGGATGTTGAGTAAGTATTATCATTATATTTTTCAATCCATCTCTCTTCCCATTTGGTTTCTTATTGGGGAAATCACCTTATTATTTGTCGCACCCATTGTTATATTGGTTCCTCCTAGATCCAACCATTACTAAAACCAAAAGCATGAATAATGTGTAATAAAAAAATAATATCATAAAATAAAAACTACCTAAAAAATTCAAACTCACAATACCTTAATATTGGACACATTTATTTTATCCTATAATACTTTCGGTTCAACCCTAGGTGGATTAAAGATGGGCCCTCTTATACCTATTTACCTAAACCCCCAAAGTAGCTAAAACTCACTCTGATACCAACTCATACAACTCTAATATCACATGAATATATTTTACTTCACTTTTTTAATTTAAACATTTCATCTCAAATATATTCACACAACTGCAAAACCAATCGATTTAGTGTCGTTTGAGATAAGATATAAAAATTCCTTATTATAACATATTGCTTCAACATCTCCAAAAAATGTATCTAGATAAGTATTAATTATAAAATAAATCTTTTATATTATTCCCTATGGGAATGGGAAACAAAAGGAGGAGGGATATCAAATTTTTAGCAAGGCAGGACATATAAATGACTCATAAAGTGGTTAGATCAAAATAAAATTAGAAAAGTTGAAAAGAAGAAATGTCATATTAAAATTTAAATAGAATCATAATATATTTATATAAATCGTTAAATAAGGACATATAACCTGAGGAGATAAAAAATATACCATGGAATAAGAATTTAAATACATATGATAATAATTATGAGCCCTGGAGCATTACATAAACATGTGGCATAATATAGACATGTGTCATAGAAAACGTGGCACATACATAATCATATAAAATCATAGCATATGTTAAGTTTATCTAAGAATATCATCATAACATAGTGTATAAAGAACCAAAACCTATTTATCATAGTTTATTGATTACTAAAACTCATTTTCTATAGTGGATCAAGCATAAAAATTCATTTCCCATAGCCGATCAAGTATCAAAACTCATTTCCCATTGTGGATCGAGCATCACAACTTGTTTCCCATAATAATACCATGAGATATTATAATTCACTTGATACATTAGAGGGATATATAGGTCCCACTCATCATATAAGGATAAACCATATATATGTGTTCTATATGAATTTAATTATATATCAAATTATAAAAACAACCCATAGAAAAAGTTCTATACATAAAATTTTACAGTGACATCAAGAATGAGATCATTTGATACCAAAATCACAATTTCCTAGAAGAATTGTACCACATTATAATTTATATGGATAAATCATGAATCAAAACTCCTTAAGAGATACATCCTTTAGATATAGAGGGGAAACTGAATTCAAATCATAAAAAAGTTTTTATAAAACATTTTGAACATTTTCATAAAAAGACAATGTTATGAGTAACTTTATAAAATCATTTTTGAGATCCTGATGAGAATAAATATACATAATTTATAAATGTATATATATTTTAATGAAATATACATAATTTATAAATGTATATGAATTTACAAATCTATATAAAAGTACATATATGTTATAAAAATATATATAATATATAGAAGTACATTGTTTTACATATTTATAAAATTATAAAATTATATTATATAAAAGTATAATTTATGAAAGTATAAAAGTATAATAATTTATAACAAATAAAACTATAATTTTATATTAATTTATAAATCTATAAAACTATAAAATTATAGATAATTATTAAATTTTCATATTTAAGCTACATATTTATAATATGATATAATATAAAATCTATAAAAGTATATAAATTTATAAATGAATACAACTATAAAGCTATAAATATTTAATGAAAAATTATCATTAAATTATATTATTATAATATGATATACTATAAAATTTGTAAAATTATCAAAATTTAAAAACATATAAAACTATAAAATTATAAACTTGAAACACTTTAAAAATGTCAAAATATATTTACATACCATGCATTTTTAGTGCTTCCTATATTTTTTTAAAAAAATATATGATAGAGGGTCCATAGACTAATTATTAATGTTTTCTTTATTAAATCCATATAAAATACTTTAATAGAAAACGGGTTGTTCTTTCAAAGGCTAGGATAAAATTCAGTCTCAAAGTCAAGCATATCCTCACACACCATAGGCCATGATCGACGAAAAATGGGTAGGAAAAAATTTAAGAAAACAAAAACTAGATTTAAAGTGGATATGATCCCACACACCACTACCGAAGACCTTAAACTCTCACCGTAAGAAGAAAATCATCACCCATCGATCTTTGATATGAAAAAGAAAACCCTCCACAACTAAGAACTCGACACGAATCACCGAATGAAAAAGGAGATCACACCAGGTAGATGAAAATGCTCAGATGGCTGGTGTGAAATGTAGGAGTGACACTACATAGGGGTTCAAATTGTTATAGGCTTAGAGTTTAGGTGTGTGGGTTTTGATGTTCACCACATAGATGCAAGGGAGGCCAAGAAAGAGGAAATGATGTTGGGCTACCCTGGTTTATGATGTGCAACATACAGAGGGATGGTGGATGGTGCTACTGTGATGCAGAGAGGGTGGTGACTAAAAAAATATTGTTGTAGGAGCTAATAAGATAAATCTTTAAATACCTTTGACTGATTCATCGAGAATGTAGAACGGTGGATGTGCTGGCAGCGAGAGCATAGTTCTCGTTTCGTGAAAGATTAAGGGACAAGTGACATAAGGGTTCTATTAAGGTTCTATTTATAATAACCCGTAAGGATTTTATCAGCGTTTTCCAAAAAGTGTTGATAAAGGTCAGTTTTATCAGTGCTTAAAAAGAAAGTGCTGATAAAACTCACCTCTATCAGTGTTTTTTTAGCGATGATAAAGTTACGACTTTATCATCATAAAAAAAGTACTCATAAAGATACAATCTTAATAAATTGTTTATATTATTATATATATTTATAAAATTATATATATAATAATATATAAATATATATAAATAAATATATAATTATAATTATAATTATAAATAAACATATATTTATTTATAATTATATATATAATAAATATATATACATATAAATATTTGTATATATTTATAAATATTTGTATATATTAATAAATATATTTATAAAATTATAAATATAACAAATAAATTTATTATAATTTTATAATTATTTAAATATATATATATTTATAATTATAATTATAAATAAATATATTTATAAATATTTATATATAATTATAAATAAATATATATATATATATTAATATATTAATATATATTTATAAAATTATAATAAATGTATTTATTGTAATTTTATAATTATTTAAATATATATATATATATTTTATATATAATTATAAATATAAATAAATTAATATTTATTTATAATTATATATATAATAAATATATTTATAAATATTTCTATATATTTATAAATAATTTTTTACATTTATAAATAATTTTATATATTTATAAAATTATAAATATAATAAATATATTCACTATAATTTTATAATTATATATATATATATATTTAATTATAATTATAAATAAATATATTTATAAATATATTTATATAATTATATATATATATTTATTTATTAATATATAAATATTTATATTTTAAAAAATTATAATAAATATTTTTATTTTAATTTTATAATTATTTAAATATATTTTTTTATAATTAGAATTATAAATAAATATATATATTAGGTAGGTACTTGGGGGTACAACTACATCAAACACACACACACACGTCATATGTCAGGGTCAAACCCTGTCCATAACCCCCTAGGGATAGATCAAGAATACCCTTAACTTATATATATATATATGGGGTAGCTGTGGGCTACCCCCACCATATCCCTCAATAGACCACTCGTGAGACCTCTTCATCTACAGCGCTACTGTCGATCCAGAAGTGGCCCTCCACCTTTGTAGAATGGCCCCGCCTCTTTCTACCCTCAATCTAGTCTTCAAGACCACATCATCACATCGACACAACATCTGTCGGCCGAACGCTTTAAGGCACCTCCATCAAGAAAGGCACACATCACTGAGGGACCATCATTTCACAACACCTGTACCTCCACAAGATTCAACCTTCCCATCACCGAAGACCTCATCCATCAGAGCATCAGAGTCCGCCGTCCCCAACTCCATGAGATCCAGCATTTGCAGCCATTGACACTCGTGAAGCCAGCCTGCTGGTTAATGCCACACAACCACCACCTTCAAGAACACTGCCTGTGAGATTCACATGACACAACTCAACTATGGCATCAGATGATGCCAAACACCACAATAAATCCCAGATTCCCAGGCCAAATAAAACGCGGTTGGGAATCGAAACCCAGTTGTCTGAATGCACCACAAAGGCTTTAACCAGTTTTCCAAGACCTCATGTGCTATAAATAAATATAAATTTACTTATAATTGTAATTATAAATAAATATTTTTATAAATATTTTTTATAATTTCAAATAAATAAATAAATATATTTATTAATTTATATATTTGTTACCAAATAGCGCGAACCATGGGTAAGCCCACGGTTCAAATTTTTTTTGAAAATAAAATCCAAAAAGAACATGAGAGGAGGGGGAGTGCAAGAAAGTGTCAAACCACATCATACCAAATAAGGAGTCACTTATGGGAACAGCCACCACCCCTACCTCTTGAGTGGCGACCTCTCCATGTTTTGGGTTGATGCTAGTTTCCATCATCATTTGTTGGGGCTGGATCTTCCACCGGGCCTGAGTCGTCCAAACCCAACTTGCTATCTACAATGCCAAAAATGCTATGAGCATTTCAAAATTTTCTCAGAAGACATACTTTCTATTAGATCTATTTAAAAGGTCAATCAAACATAACTTGTTATGGCCAGAGTATATTGAACTAGGACTCTGGATATCATAGGTCTCTTTCACAACATCAACCCATGATTTTCTACCCCTTTCTTGATCATCAGCAGCTGTTACACCATGAGCCTCCACCACAGCCGGGTGAGAAGTTCCAGAGAGAGAAAGAGGTGAAGTCACCTTACACAAGGAATATTTAGTTGGTTTTGATTGAATATAACTGTCAACTACAATATTCCCCTTTCTTTTTCTAGAAGTAGTCAGGGAGTCCTCTAGGCTCAATTGTAAATTAACTACAACCTGAGAAGCATGCTCTCTATCAGAATCATACTCTCCAACATGTCCATTGGGCATATACTGCACTAGATTTGTGGTTTCCCCCTGCATCTCCCCTTCACTACTTGTAAGAGCCCGAAAAAAGGATTTACTAGCATTCCCTACAATAGTATCACTAGGAGGAGATCCATGATGAGATGTCTTTGGGTGTTTTCCACCATGTGCAAGATAATTTAAATAAATATATTTAAAAATTATTTATATATAATTAAAAATTTATAATTATAAATATAATAAATATATTTATTATTTAAATATATTGATTGAAATTTTATAATTATTTATGATAACATAAATAAGTTCATGAATATAACATGAATAAAAAGCATAGATCATAAAAATGAGTCATCACATGCATAGAAACCTGAATAATAAGGGTTTCAATATATAAATGAACATTTCATGAGTCATGAATACATAACATATGCATGTGTCATCATAAGAATAGGTAATCTATCATATAGAACATATAAAGAAACCCAATCATGTCCACAAATAAACTTATTATCATAGACTGTGTTAATAATACTCACGCATATCAATATATGAACATAAACATGTCCATGAATATAATTATTATCTCAATATATGTATATATATATATTTATATATTTATTGACTCAATTTATTGGAGACAAATATTTATTTATATATTTATTTATATATATAGTTATAAATAAATATATTTATAAATTTTATATATATATATAATTAGAAATATATAATTATAAATACAATAAATATATTTATTATTTTAAAAAATTTATTATAATTTTATAATTATTTAAATATATATATACTTATTCATAATATTATAAATATTTTTTAAAAACATTATATATATATTTTAATTATTAAAAAATATATACTAATATGTCATATTTATATTAATTATAAAAAATATTTTTAATTAATTTTTATAAGTAAACAATATTTTTGAATATAAATATAATAATTATATATATATTAATAATATTTTTTATTAAAAACTTTTATCAACACTAATAATAACATTGATAAAGGATACACCTTTATCAGTGCTTTGTTTAGCACTGATAAATGTTACCTTTATCAGTGCTTTTAGTTAGTGCTGATACATGCGATGCTTTTATCAGTGCTTTCTATTTATCACCGATAAAAGAAGGCGCATCTCTTACAACGATTTGTGGTAGTGATGATGAGAATTTTTCTAGTTATTTACTAATAAAAACAAATTAAATATATATTGATCATTCATTTTTATCCCATCCTTTAAGAAACATATTCATAATATAATATAATATTTATTATCAAATATTACTAGTATTAATTCCATGATACCCACTCTGGTTGAAAATGTTGAAGATAGTATTGCATCGTTCATGTATGTGGATGAACTAACCTAAACAAAAATATGTTATTCTGAATAAAGAGTAAGAGTATAGAGTTCTATAATAGTAATGAAACTTCTTTGGAAACATAATTATGTCAGTATAACACCATTGGGATGGAGAAATATATTTGAAAAATGGATATGAGAAGGCAATTTAAAAAGATGGTGAATAACCAGGTAATTACTTTGATGAATTCCCTATCTCTCAATATGTGTTCCTTCAGAATGAAGGATTTAGGCTTCCTTCATGAAACTAAAGGATAAAAAAACGTCTAGTGATTATTTATGAGTATCCAAATGGATTACAATTCTATAGAGTTTCAAATAAAATGAGTGGTTTGGATTGGGTATAGGAGGGTTCCTTTTATAAGTGATTTTTGAATACCATTTCTAGGAATACTCATTTCCTAAGGTTTAAGGTTGTAATTTTATCGTCACAATTGGAATCAAAGTGGAGAATAATGGAGATTTTACTTGCATTCCCTCATCTACACAATTTAGATATAATGTTACTGCAACTCCCCCCACATCAATAATTTAATTATATTATTTAATTTTAGGCTATTTTAACTTTGTGGTTATTTAGAACCAGGAAGGGGTAGTGTTTTTAGTATGGATGACCTCACTATACAATGGTCAAAAGAAACATGGAAGTAGTTTCATTTTGTATTTCGAAATGTGGAAAACACCTCTGAAATGAGCATTTCAGAGGGAATTTTTAAGTTGAGGTTTCCCTATGGGAAATAATAATGACTGAAATATCTAGGTCAAGTGTCGTGGTGGCCGTGGTTGATGCTTGGATGTTTGGGGATTTAGTTGAATAACATTATTTTGTGGTGGCATTTTAGTGTATATTTTGAGAGGACCACGGGGAGTACCATACCGTGGTTCATACCATGGCATAAAGTAGGAATAATTATCCAAAATAGCGAGATATTGGGATTCACCATGGTGTTTGGTGTGCAGGGGTGTATGGCTTCCTGGAGGAGGTGTGGTTTTCCTTAGAGGTTGGGGCCACTTCATAGTTTTCCTATTCCTAGTTTATTTTTAAATGAAAAATTCATATATTTTCTCTATCAGATTAAAATTTCTAGGGTTATTTTTCTCTTCCTATTCATGTGTCTTGACTAAGGCGATATCCCTCCCTCCATCATCTATTTGAATTTTTGATCTCCCAATTTGATTTCAAGTGGATTAATTGAGGTTATATTATAAGGACTCATCCTTAAACATTTCATAATATTGAGTTTTTAGTTAATAAATAATTCTATTACGTTTTAGGATCTTTTTAGGTTTATATTTTTATAGAATTAAGTCATAAATCATACATAACAAAACAATATAATACAAAGTGGACACTTCCGATCACTTTCTATTTTTCTCACCACATAAATCTTTTAAATAAAAACATGATTTCTTTTCATGAAAAATATTCACGACTTTCAACTTCACCTCTACCTTTCCCTTACCCATACTTAAATACCATGAAAAACATTCTAAAAATTTGGGATGATCATAAAATGATTAGTAAGATATATAAAAATAAGGAAACTGTTAGTCAAATGAAACATATAAAAACCCATAAAAAACTTTTCTTTAAAATACAACCTTTTACCAAGAAAGTGAATAATCATTCTTTTAAAAATACCATTTATATTACCTTTTTAAAATAAATTATTTTCATGAAAACTAATTATAAATCATAGAAAAGTCATGTAGGTGCCTTGGTATATCATCTCATAGAACCCTTAAAACACTTACAAATTAGAATAACCATATAAGTAACTTATAATATAATTATCCAAAGAATATAATAATTACCCAATGAAATAGATTGCTATCTAGGAACATCCATCATATAAGCTATAATGGGGTCACCCAATGATATATGGATTCACCCATCGTAAACAATTTCTAAGGACCATATAATGAATAAAAAATTTTAAGCTTGAAACTTTTCATCATAAATCCATTTGGAAAACACTTTTTAACACATATGAAAAACCATTTTGGATATCAAAATACCCTTTTATTTTAAAAACCCATTTTCATTACCAAAATACCTAGAAAAAGGGAATGAATATTTTTCATTTAATAAAACATGAAATATATACAAATAAACTAGAAATCAAATTACATTCATGGATATATATGTTAAAAATAGGATATTCATTTTGTCATTTCTCAAAACATTTCATATAAAACATGTAAAAATATTCCTTTTGTAAATATTTGAAATAAATTAAAAAGATACATAAAATGTTTCTTCTAAATCTTTTATTTCCATATAAAAAATTTCATAAAATCATTTTAAAAACATGGAAATGAAAGGGAAAGAGTTGGAATGAAAACTTTAAAATTGTTTTTTAAAAGAAAAGCCCCGTATCACTTGGGGAACACTTGGATAGTAATCCCCATAAAATAATTAAATTAAAAAAAATATTTAATATCTTGATAATATAGAATTAATGACATAACATTTCAAAGGTTATGTATATACACATTACAAAAGAGTATAGGTGAATAACATCACAATATGCATCAACAAAAGAAAATTGAGGCAAAGTCTCTTACCTTGAGTCTGAATTATCACGTACGTTCTTTATCTTTCAAAATAATAAAATTTTGTTAATTATTTACTTTATTGAGAAACCATTTCAACTTTATTATTATTTTTTATTTCAATTATTACCATATTATATATGATTACTTAATAAATTATGTTTATATCCAATGTTTCGATGATATTTGGATTATGTATCAAAAATGACTTTGGTAGGTTGAATATGGTCAAAGAGGTAATTATTTAAAAATATAAAGAATAATAATGATGAAATAATTGTAATATTTGTACATTAATTATACTTTTGAGACCAATCCTGAAATATGGTTATGAAAAATGAACTATGTTATGATCACGGAGACGACAAACAATACATACACATGAGTAACGTTTCTATTTTTCAATGATTATTATGAAAAGGAGGAAAGTGATATTTTATATTTTCAGAATTATCATAATATCATATATAAAATATTATGTCTTTAAACATACTTATATATATATCATAAATTTGGTTTGGTGATGAAAATAGATCCACATCGCTTCTTGAAGGTGGTAATCCACATGAACACGAACGATGTTATCATTTTCCAATGAGTGAAAAATTAAGAAATAAAATGATATATTATATTTTAATAATGATAAATATGTGATTAATATCATTATTATTTTATTTATATCACATATATTCATTATATTTATCCATATTAACTTTTGTGTAAAGCGTTAGTGAAAAATGAATCACATCGCTTCGTGAGGCGACAGTCCACCGTACACACAAGCGACGTTACCGTATCCCTTACGAAATAGAAAGTAAAAATGTATATATATGATATAATGACTCTAGAGGTATAATTAATTTATTAATATCATATATATAATTTATATCCACCATCATACCCAACTGTGAGAGGTGTTGATGGAAAACATGTCACATTGGTTCGTAAGGCAGTACTCTATTGTAAACACGAGTGAAATTATCGTTTCCTATTTGAGGGAAGAGGATATGGATATAGGTAATTAAATATAAATATGTGGGACATAATTGTTTTTTTATATAATCATAAATTAATATGTTTTTAAGGATGTGGAAAAATAAATAAAATAAAAATGAATAGTTAGGAATTCAACTTCTTCTCGGACGACCTCTTTAGGATTATACCTAAAGTATTACTAGATTATATTTTTGACCAAAACAAGGTTTCTATGATGAGGGGATGAATTTTTGGAATTAATTTGGGTAGGTATTTTCCAAAACAAATGGTTTTTAAGGTTTTAATAAGATATTAGAGGGGGTGTCCTTTTATAAGTGAGATGACGGGCACACTTGTAACTTCTGAAAAGAAAAATGCATACCCATGTTTTTCACATGCCACAAAAGTAAAAAATAGAGAATTATTTGGAATTATACATGATAAGGTCAAAATATGGCTATAAAATATATTTTATAATTGTTTTTAGGTCATTTTAACCCTTATGTTTTTAGTTTAACCCCTAGTAAACCCATTTTTACCTTAACTGCGGTAATTAATTTTTACTATTTTCACTATTCATTATGGTATAAAATTATTTTGAACTTATTAGAAAATATAAATTATTATAATTAAAAATATTTATTCCATTTTACCAAATTTAATTCATATAAGTGGAAAAATTAAATTTAAAACAAAACCCACAGACACGACAGAAAAAAACAGGTTTTCAAGAAGTGTATTTTTATGAAAAAGATGATTTTATATTAACTATATGATTAATAATAATCATTGTATGAATATATAGTAATATTTATTGATATATAATATATAAATTTAATTTAAAACAATTCTCATTAGGGATTATATTAATTAATTAAAAAGGAAACACATTGTTCACTTTGAAATAGTTTTTAAAAAACATATTTTTAAACCCAAAAACAATATTATATTAAATAAAATATAAAAATACTTCAAAAGTAATTAAATATAACTAAATAATAATTATTTTACTTGAAATTAATATAAAAAAATAATTTTACTTTTAAATTTGTTAATTTATTAGAAGGAAATGACATTTTTTTACAAAAATCAGTATTTTTCACTATTCAATAAAAAATAAATATTTTCTGAAAAATCCCAAAATATAGCCTGAATTAAATTTTTATATTATAATTTAATAAATGAAATTAATTTTTACAAATGAAAATTTTAAAATTTTAAAATTAAACTTTTAAATAATACCTTATAAGAAAAGAGTTTGGTTGAAACTATTTCATTTTTGATTTAAAAATTACTTAATATTTTTATGATAATAAAAATATAAAAGTGATTTATTATATCATTATATGAGTTGTTAAATTATTCCATATTTTTTAAATAAAACCATCAAAATTTTATTCACTTATTAAACAAGTGGGTATATCTTTTCTCTATAGCATTTTCAGATTCTCATGTTGCCTCTTCAACCATATGGTTTTTCCATAAAAACTTAACTTGGTGAATCAAATTATTCCACAAAACTTGCTCTCTATAGTCAAGAATTCAAACTGGTTGTTCCATATTAGAAATATTCTCTTCCAAGTAAACTAATTTAGGGATCAAACCATGATATGAATTAGAAACATATTTCCTTAACATTGAAACTTGAAATACATTGTGTACCTAAGATAAACTCAAAGGAAAAGCCACATGGTAGGAAACTGATCCAAATTTCTCTAGGATTTCATATGGTTCAATGAACAGAAGACTTAGATTTCCCTTTTTACCAAAACTCATAACAGTTTCCATAGAGATACTTTGAGAAAGATATGATCACCTACATCAAAATAAAGATCTTTCCTTCGGTTATCTATATAACATTTTTGCCTACTCCGAGCCATACTCATATGTTATTGAATCAAATACACCTTCTTATCCATTTCCTTTACTAAATCTAGTCCCATAAACTTCCTTTCTACTATTTCATCCAAAAAATCTAGTGTTTGACACTACTTTCTATATAATTCCTCAAATGGAATCATCTTTATACCATAATGAAAATTATTATTATAAGAAAACTCAACTAAATAAATATATCGATCCCAACTTCCCTTGAAATATATTGAACAAGAAAGAAGCATATATTCCATGGTATGAATCATCCTCTCATACTGACCATCAGTTTGAGGATGAAATGTTGTACTAAGATTTAATTTAATACCCAATTATTTATAAAGTCCTTTTAAAAAATTATAAGTAAATCTGGGATTATGTTCAAATAAAATTGAGAGAGGATCTCCATGTAACCTGACTATCTCCTTTGGATAATGTCAAGAAAGCTGATATAAATAATTTTTATCTCAAATGGGAAAGAAATGTATAGATTTAGTTAATCGATAAACAATTACCCAAATCACATTGTTACCTCAGGAAGTATTTATCAATATCACTATGAAATCCATTGATATATTTTCCCATTTCCACTATAGCACTAAAAATGATTAAATCATTCCATTCTATAATTATTGTTTTGCTTTAACCTTCTAATAAGTCAACGCTTCATTATAATTTCAACAATATCCCTTTTCTTCCATCCCTCCAGTAATACTCCCGATGGTCTCTATACATCTTAGTGTTGCCCTGATAAATTGAAAATAGAGAACTATAAGATTCAATCAACAAATATTTCTTAAGCTGGGAATCAAAAGACACACATAATGTTTTTTAAAATAATAAAACACCTTATTCATTAATATTACAATCTAGAAACTTATCCTTCTTAATAGATTCTACCTTTTCATACAAATATTGATCCTCCTTTTTAGTTTTCTTAATTATTTCTAACAAAGTCTACTACACTAAAAAAATAGAAAAAACAGAGGATGTCCCTATATTCCTAACTTTTAGGAAAATTTTATTAAATCATTAACCAAAGGGCCACATTCCAAATGTAACATGGTTAATGTAGCATTATTTTTTCGACTCAAAGAATTAGTCACTTTGTTTTATTTTCTAGGATGGTAATTAATCATGCACTCATAATTATAGATCAAATCCAGCCATATTATCTATCTCATGTTCTATTATTTCTGAGTGAATATATACTTAAATCATTTATGATTATTATATATTTTACACTTTACTCCATACAAATGATTCTAAATATTTTTAAAATAAAAACCACAATATCTAATTCCAAATCATGTTTTGGATAATTTAACTTATGAGGTTTCAACTAACATGTAGCATAAACAATTACCTAATGATTCTATATTAAGACATGTCTAATTACTTTCAAATAATCATCACTAAAGATGAAAAATTATACATTTCTATAAGGAAGGTATAAAATTAGATTATTCGCCAATATTTGTTTAGTTCTTGAAAAAAATAATCACATTATTTTTCCCAGATGAATTTAACTCATTTTCGAGTTAACTTAGTCAGTGGGCTAGACAACTGAGCAATGTTTTCAACAAATCGCCAATAGTAACCCACTAATCCAAGAAAACTATGAATTTTTGTGATATTTGTGGGTATTGGAAATTCTTTAACATCTTTTTTTAATAGGGTCAATAGTTATTCCATATTTAGAAATAATATTTACAAGGAAATAAATTTGTTGCAACTTTAAAATTCACACTTACTAAATTTCCTATGTAGTTCCTTTTCTTTTATGGTTTGTAAAAAAATCCTTAGGTTTATTTCATGTTTCTCGTGAATTTTAGAATACACCAAAATTTCTTAAAAAAAAACAACCAAAAACTTGTCTAATAACTCATGAAAAACTCTATTAATAAGGTCTATAAATACAACATGTTAATTGGACAACGCAAAGGGAAGAAATATAAAATCATAGTTCCCATATCTAGTTCAAAATGCAGTATTAGGACGTCGTCCTCCTTCACCCTCAACTGATGGTACCCAAACCTCAGGTCAACCTTCGAAAAACACCATGCTCCCTTGAGAATATCAAACAAATCATCTATATGAGACAAAAGATACTTGTTATTAATAGTGATTTTATTCAAGGCTGTATAATCAATGAAAAGTCTCATTAAACCATATTTATTTATAAGAAACAAAATAGAAGAACTCCATGGTGAAATGCTAGGGTGAATGAAACCTTTATCTAACAACTCCTATAATTTCTTTTTCAATTATAAAAGTTCAAATTAAACCATTCAATAAGGGGGTTTATAAATTTCATTAGAATCAAAAAATAATTCAACATTAAACTCAACCTCCTGATAAGAAATAATACCAAAAAAATCATCAGGATATGTCCATGTATTCATTTACTACTAGAACAACACTAATTTGAACAATTTATTTATTTTCATTAATATGAACTCGGTTAATTTCACTTATATATCTAATAAATTTATTAACATCTTGGTATGTTATCAAATACATGAAATCATTGAATAAAACTTTCTTGTATCTATAATAGATCTTACCATGATAAACTGAAATCCAATCCATACCCAAAATTATATCAAACTATACTATGGATAGTTCAACAAGGTTTTTAGGAAATACCATACCACTAATAATAATAATAAGATTATTATAAATCTTCATTTATTTAATACTTCCACCCAAAGTTTTCAACAAAAGTAATTTTTTACTTTCATGAGGTGATATTTACAATTTACTTTCAAATTTATCAGAAATGAAAGAATGCGATGATCTATAGTCAAATTGGGTATTAACATAATTCAAATACACAAGTAAAATACCCATCACCACTTCATTTTATAGACCAAAATCAACCGTAGTAGTAGAAAAATACTTTTCCACACCCTTTTTCTTATGATCTTGTTGATTTCCATCCTATGTTACTAACTTTAGGAACACATTAGCATAATGATCCAACTCATTACAACTAAAACACCTCACCATTGGGTGGATATCAGTTTCCTCATTCTTTAATTATTTAGTATTATTTTCCTTATAATCATGGTATATACTGACAATTTTTCCACATCAGTAACACTTTCTTGGTTTCATAAGACATTTTTATAGTGTGTTTTTTACCACAATTACCACATGATGGGCACTTCATTTTCTTACCTCTATATTTCATTGTTGTATGTTTCCACATGGACTTCCATCCTAACCACTTCTTAATTTCATCATATTAAGGCACATAAGTGTCAGAAAAACCCATACCAAACTTTTTATCATAACAAAAAACTTCATCATAGATTTTAAATTCTTAGAAGACCAATTAACTTCATAGATTTAGTTTTAATCTTGAGTAAAATCTATTAATTTTATTATCAATGTCCCTAAAAAAATCTAGTATGTATCTAGACAGCCTTTTAAAATTGGATTCATACATGGCCAAAAAATCTTAATATTTTTACCTTAATTCTAGGAATTATTTTTCCATATAGAGTTAAACAAAATTAGGGAAATATGTCTCAAAGAAAAGACCCTTAAATGTTTCCCATTCCTTGGAATCAAGATCATCTCTCTCTATGAAATTCTTGAACAATGAACACCATAGACCAACTTCACATTCAAAAGGATAAATGACAAGAGTTACCTTTTGATGTTCCAAATACCCCATGAATTCAAATATCTTCTCAAAATAATTGTTCCATCCTTCAGCTACCATCAGGTCAAATGATCCACTGAATTATTGGGGATGTTTCCTCATGAAATGATCCACTATATAATTGTTCCTTCGTGGTAGATTGAGTTCCTCTCTGGCATGAACACCATAACCATTAAATATTTATTTCAAATAATCCATCACTATAATAAACTATTTTTTTTTCTAATTTCAACCATCTTGGGATGATAATTTGGAATTATATTTTCCTCTCAATTCTTTCCCACTACAACTTCCATGTTTCCTTTACATAAAACCATTCTGAACAGTCATAGTTTAGATGAAGAAACATGATAATCTTAAAATTATATATCATTTCAGCCAAACCATAAATTAAAATTTTTCATGGGAATGCTATTAACATTATCCAAACCTCTAAAGTTATCTAAACCACCCTCTAATACCAAATATAAGGACTCGACCTTAAACATTACATAATATTGATTTTTAAGTCAAGAAATTATTCTCTTACATTTGAGGATATTTTAAGGATTAGTTTTTTAAATAATTAGTTCATAAATCATACATAACAAAACCATATAATACAAAGTGGACATTTACAATCAATACCCATATTTCTCATAACAGAATACTTTTAAAACAAAACATGATTTCTTTTCTTGAAAAATATTTATGAATTTCAACTTAACCTCTTCATTTCCCCAAACCATCCATAAATCTCTTGAAAAACATTTTTAAAAAATGGGATGAGCACAAAAATCTCATTAGAGAATATAAATAGAAGAAAACCATTAGTCTAGTTAAAAACATGAAAACCCATAAAAAACATTTTCTTAAAAACATAACTTTTTACCAAGAAAAGGAATTATCATTATTTTTAAAAGATAATTTATATTACCTTTTTAAAAAACTATTTCCAATAAAACTCATTATAAATCATAGAAAAGTCATGTTGGTGCCTTGGTAAATCATCTCATATAACCCTTACATAACCCTTACAAATTGAAATAACCATAAGACCAACTTCCAATATAATTATCCAGCGAACATAATCATTACCCAATGAATTAGAGTTTAATCTAGTCACACCCATCATAAAAAATATCTAAGGACCATATCATGAATTCGAATTTTTAAGATTGAATCTTTTCATCATAAAACCCTTTGAAAAAAAACTTTTGAACCCATATGAAAAACCTTCTAGATATTAAAATACCCCTTTATTTTAAAAACCTACTTTCATTACCAAAATACCCAAAAAAGGGAAAGATGGGATTTCATGTAAGAAAAAATGAAATATTGAAAATGAATCTAGAAATAAAATAATATTCATGGTGGTATGAATAGTCTTTGTTTTCATATACCTTAAAAATAGGAAAATCCTTTTTTCGTTTCTCAAAACGTTCTGTATAAAACATGTAAAAATATTCCATTTGAAATAAAGTAAAATAGAAATAAAATTTACTTTATAAATATTTTATTTACATATAAAAACTTTTATAAAATCATTTAAAAAACTTAGACATGTAATAGAAAGAGTTGGAAGGAAAACTTTAAAATAATATTTTTTAGAAAGAAAAGTCACTTATCACTTGAGAAACACTTGAATCATAAGCCCCATGAAATAATAAAATTAAAAAAATTTAAATATAATTATAATAGATAAAGTTATGATATAGTATGTCAAAGGAGTTTAATATATACCTTATAAAAGAATATATGTGCATAAAAACACAATATTCCTCAATGAAAGGAAATTGAGACAAAGTCCCTTACCTTGAGTCAGAATTGTCAAGTACATTCTTTATATTAATGATTAACAAAATTATGTTAATTATTTAGTTTATTAAGAACATTTTTAATATTTATTATTTCTTTTATTTCACTTATTACCTTGTTATATATAATCACTTAATCAATTAAGTTTATCTCAGATGTTTTGATGATATCAGGATTATGTGTGAAAAATAACTTTGGTAGGTTTACTATAATCAAAGGGGTCATTATTTAAAAATAAAAAAATTAATAATAATGAAATAATTATTATATTTATAAATAAATTGTACTTTTAACACAAATATGGAAATATGGTTCTAAAAATGAAGTACGTTACAATCATAGAGACGGTAGGTCATACATACGCATGAGTAACATTTCTATTTTTAAATAATCTTTATATAATGGAGGAAAGTAATATTTTTTATTTAAATAATAATAATAATATCATATATACCATATTATTTCTTTAAATATACTTATATATATATCATCCACATGGTGTGGTGATTAAAAGAGGGTCACATCGCTTCATGAAGGTGGTTGTCCACACATAAACGAACGACATAATCATTTTTCAATGAGTCAAAAGGTAAGAAATAAAATAATATATTATATTTTAAGAATGATAAATATTTCATTAATACTATAATTATTTCATTTATATCATATATATTAATTAAATCTATCCTTATTACCTTCCATGAAATGTGTTAGTGAAAAATGAATCACATCGCTTCGTGAGGTGGTAACCACCGTACACACGAGTAATGTTATCCTATCCCCTACGAAATAAAAATTAAGAAAGATATATATAATATAATTAATAAAAAAGTATAATTATATTATTAATATCACATATTTTCTTTATATACATCATTATCCCTAACTGTGAGAGGTGTTGATAGAAAACAAGTCACATCGGTTCGTGAGGTGGTAGTCCTCTGTATACACGAGTGACATTATCGTTTCCCATTTATGGGAAGAAGATATGAATATTGGTAATAAAATTAACATAATAAAATATATGTATATTATATTTAATTTTGTTATTATATAATCATAAATGAATAATACTTGATGTATGTGGAAGATGAAATAAAACAAAAGTGTATAGTTAGGAATTTTAACTCTTCTCGGACCACATCTTTAGGATTATACCTAATGAATTCATATAATGAATTTATGACCAAATAAAGGTTTTTAGGATAAATTTATGATGGTTTGGAAGTTATTTGGGTAGGTATTGTGTCACGACCCTCCTTTACCAATATGAGAGTTGGGACAACAAATTTCCAGACCCTTCTTTCTTCAAGTTAAAGGAGAGATAATGACCCTAGAGACCCGCCTTCAATAGGTCCCAGAGTGGAGACTAACTCCAAGGGTATAGAATCACACTAATGATGTAAGGTATTACCCTTTTTTATTTAGTAGGACCAGGAGATAAAATAGTAAATACCAACAACACCAAAACTAGAGGTAAAAGTAAAGCCAAAATCAAACCATTACCATATGCATGTTCAAAAGTAAATGCTACAAAAGTACAAGGAAACCCCAAAGTAAGGTACCGAGAAAAGAAAAATAGCAACAAAAACTGTCTTAATGTCCAAGCTAGTATGGTCCCACACAAAACTTGATGTACTCTTGGAAACCTAAAAGTAGTTTATATACGTAGGGTGAGTATACAGGTATACTCTGTAGGGAAAACCAAAAGCTCTCGTGCACAAGTAGGGAGGCATTCTAATGCCCCATGAAAAATAAGAGAAAAAAAACACATAGCAAGGAAAACTATCCACCCAAACCTCACCAAGGCACACTACCTAAATAAAACAAGTCAAATAAGTAATAGTAATAGCATATCGATATTTAGGTACCCCGCTTCACTTTTCCACTAGTTATTGAAGACATCCTATGCGTCAAACCTCTCCCGCCATTCTCACCACAGTCCCACTGCCATCCCCCACCCACACAAACCCGGGATATCAATACCACACATCCCTTCAGCAAACACATGGGCCACAACAACCACATGTAACCACAACTGCATACACCTGGGCTAGAACAACTACCTCCACGCCTGAAGACACCTGGGACTCATCCCAAAGGCACTTGGGAAATCAACTGCCCGCACACACCTGGGACGACCACCTCAGCGTACCCTGCCTGAAGAATCATGGGATATAATTGACTTCAGGGCATCATAGAATGCCCAAATAATCTTGGTCTACTCAGGAAAGGGAGCAGAAAAGGATTCAATAACCAGCCACTCATAGGAGTGTTGGAAAAAACACCGTCCCCCATGAAATGGGGGTGTTCGACACAAAGTGATCAACTTGGATGGGGCATGAATAAGAAACATAAAAACTAAATTATAAATATAGGTAACAATCACTCATCCCATTATAGGGGTTCCAAAACCAACTCAACCACAAACACCCTCGTTACTATTCATTCATAAGAAGAAACACACCCGCAACCATGTCACAACTAATTTTCGGAAAACAATTCCCCATTTAACCCATTCTATTTTTCATATTCAAGTGATTCCATTAAAGTAAATTCTATACTAATGGGAAACTAACATGAATAGCCATAAGCTAAGGAAAGGAAAACATCCAAAAAACAATTTAAGCATTCACACCCAGTTCTCTTGTAATGTCACAACAAAAAAAGGGATTTGTGAGATCCCTCAAAGTACTGGAACCAAACCAAGCCCCACTATACGACCCCACATGGTCTCAGATCCAAAAACCAAAAACTACACCACAACAGAGGATCCCATCCCCATCTATGTCACTTCTCAAGGATCAACCATAAACATCACAAGAATAGAGAAAGGGAGTTTTTCAAATTTGAATATGCTATTCATTCAGTTCAGTCTTTCCGTTTGGTTAACCGGGGTGATCACACACGGTTTTTTATTCATTTGTAATCCATTTAATCAACCTATTTTATGTGATTTACTAGTTTCCATGTTACAACCATTCAATCACATAAATATCCAAAAAATAGAGGTTCATTAGTGCACAGGAAAATACCACCAATGGCCATGATTTTTAGTGGGCATAAGCCCGTACAATTCACAACACAAGAATCAAGGATAAGGAGTACAATAGAAACATCAATCACACCCTCTTCATTCTTTAAAAGTCCATTTATTATCTTCATCAAGGGTTTGTTTCATCCATCCCCATAGAAATAATATCATAACCACCCCTCATGATACACAGTAAAGAGAGACTAAGGAAAAATCCTAAATGGATGATCAACAATAGAAGTTTATCTCCACATGCTGATAACTGGGGATGCGTGATTTGTAGGGGAGGAACTTCGGGGACTCCAAGGGTGGGCAGAAAAGCTCCATAACAGGAATACCACTTGCCTCAGTATGGGGGGAATCCAAACACATAAAGAAAGAAAAGGATACTAGCCAACAAGAAGTATAATAATAAGAAATTACCATGTGATAAAAAGGTGAGATCCTAGAGTTACGGGATATTGAATTTTGAATGGATTAAAGTTGGATCACGGTTTCACCGCACAGGTGGGTAGTTACAAACGATCGAATTAATTTTCATTTAATAATTCTCATCAGAGAGGTGGCTATAATGGCTATGCGCTAAACAGTTTCCTCAAATCAGAAGAAAACGTGCAACAAGGGAGGAACTAGAAAGTACAGGGAAAGGGTGTGACACTGAGGAAAACCCACACATTTTGGTAAGTTAAGGGTTTCCTGGATCTTGGGGAATTCCATATATCATTTATGGGCTTTAAATGGATTTGAAAGGGGGTATTAAATCATTTTTAAGTTAAAAGATATGTTGCGGGAGCAGAACTGAAAAAACTTGAGAGACTGGGAAAAAAGAAAAGGGTGAGATATAGTTTTGTGAGACACCATGAGCGGTGTCACCATTTTGGTGTGCCAACATCACAGTTCCACCATTAAGGTGCCACCATCATGGTGCCACCGTTTCGGTGAGACACCGTAAGTGGTGTCACCGTTCTAGTGTGCCAACGTCACGGTGCCACCGTTACAGTGCCACTGTTACGGTGCCACCGTTACAGTGCCGCCGGTTCGGTGAGACAGCTTAAGTGGTATCACTATTTTGGTGTGCCACTATCATGGTGCCACCGGTTCAATGAGACACTGTAACCAGTGCCACCGTTTCGGTGTTCCACTGTCATAGTGCCACCGGTTTGGTGAGGGACTGCAAGTGGTGCCACCGTCACTGTGAGACACCGTAAGTTGTGCTACTGTGACCAGTGCCACCGTTTTGGTGGAAACGAGTTTTTGGAAAAGTACTAGACTAGGAGGGTCCATGAAATTACATATTGGCTGAAATAAAAGTATTTTAAGGTGTGAAGAATATAGGATAGTAGGTTTACTTTTTTAAGTGAGGTGAGTAGTATATGTTTAATTACTGAAAAGAAAAAGTCGTTCACACACTTTTCACATTATAGAAAGAAAAAATGGATTATTATTGATAATTATACATTATAGTTTCTAAATATTTCCATAAAATATATTTGATACATGTTTTAGGTCATTTTAACACTTATTGTTTTAGTTTAACCCCCGGTAAACCCATTTTTACCACAAATGTGGTGATTAATTTTTATTGTTTTTACAATTAGTTATGGAAAAAAATTAAGTTGAAATTATTAAAAAATATAAATTATGATGATTAAAAATATTTAATCCATTTAAAAAAATTAAATTCACATAAGTATAAAAAGTTAATTTAAAATAAAACTCACAGATGTGACAAAAAAGTGGGTTTTCAAGATGTGCATTTTTCAAGAAAAAGACAATTTTATATTAAATATAATATTAATAATAATATTTTTATGAATACACATTAATTTTTATTGATATATAATATATAAATCTCATTTGAAACATTTCTAATTATTTATTATCTCAATTAATTAAAATGGAGAAACATTGTTCACTTTAAAATAGTTTTTAGAAAAAATCATTTTTATACCCCAAAACAAACTTATACTAATATCTAATATGAAGTTGATTAAAAAGTAATAAAGTGGATAAAATATAAATAAATAATTTTCATTTTAATTTAAATTATATTAAAAACATAATTATACTTTTTAATTACTTAATTTAATAAAAATAAACGACTCTTATAAAAATCTTTTTTCCACTATTCACTGAAAAGTCAATTTTTTTCTTAGAAATACCAAAAGTTAAACCAAAATAAAATTTGATATTCTTATTTAAAAAATGAAATTCATATTTTCATATTCAAATTATAAAATTAAAATTTTAAAAATTTTAAATAAAACATTATAAGAAAATAGTATAGTAAAAACTATTTCCTTTTAGATTTAAAAATTACTTAATATTTTTATGATGAATAAAAACTTGAAAGTGACTTCAATATGTTACATAGAACATATTACTCTCTATTTCTCATTTCCTTAATTTCTTATTTCTTATTCCTTCTCACACTTTGGGTCATGTTGGTTTAACCCCAAGGTTAGGGTTTCTATAAATATTTCTGATCCTTGATGTCTAGTGTTTGAAAATTCCTTCTTGAATTCTTTTCAACCTATATTTGAGGTGTCGACCCATCCAAACTTAATTAAAATAACTGCATCCATTTTATTTCCATTTCATAATATAATATATAAATCTTGGGTTTATAAATCTTTATTCTTTAATGTAATTATTTTTTATGAACCCTAATGAGTAAGTTAAGTGATTGTTAAATCCATATGGTTTATATAGATAAAAATAAAATAGGTGTTTTTTGAATTTCAGTCCCTATACTTTTGAAATTAAAAATTAAGCATACTATGTGTTTGTTAAAATTATTAAGAGTCTCTTTATCTATAATTTTGATATTAAGGTGATGTTTTAATCCTTTTATGATTTTTTTGAGATGTTTTATAGGTTTTAAGGGAGGGGTGATTGGAATTACCTATGGAAGTGATTTTTATAAATTACATTGGTATGTTATTATGTTTCATTCCGAAGTATTATGTTTACTAAATTTTTCAATGTCATCTAGGGGTATTTTTTAATTTAATATATAATATTCTATATGTAATGGTTTAAATTTTAGGCTCATCTTTACTTTAAAAGAGTTTTATAAAATAGATTTTGTTCTGAAATAGTTTTCATGTAATATTTTAATAGTTTTTACTTATGTGTGTTAAATTTTTAATAGAAAAAAGGGGAGCAACCCTTTTGGGGGGAAACTGTTGATATAGAAAAATGAGTTTGATGTTCATCAAATAAAAAAAGATCATATTTTAGGGTCTTCATGGAATATCATGTTATTAGAAAAAACTTTTTAAAGGATAAATTTTTAGCTAGGGGAGTAGTTTGTTTCATAGGATTTAATTTGATGGGTCATGAACCCCACAAAGACTTACAAATCAAAGGCTTTTATTATAAAAACCTGTTACATACTTTTAGGTATTTTACTTCTCTTTACTAGTTTTCCTCTTTAACTGGGTGCATCTTGGGACTCTTGAGGATGGATAAAATTTGATGGGGAAAATGACCTAATGTTTGGGGATGTATTTTTTTTTGAATTAACATAGTATGGGTATAAATATGTTATTGGATTTTCTGGGTTCTCCCAGAATTTGGAGAATACTTGAGTTGGTTTGCTATTTTTGTGTAAGAATCTATATTTTATTCTTTGTGCTTGGGTATTACACAACATGTAAAGGTGTTGCACAAAATGTACATGGTCACAAAAAATAAGTCATGAATTGTGTACAAAATGTGAAAGGAGTAAATTATATGTAATGTTTACATGTGTTTCAATAAAAAAGAATTAGGTTTTCCCGCGTAGTTGATCCCCATGGATTACATGATGTGTAAAGGGGTTACACGCTATGTAACTATTAGGAGGTCAAATTTTAGGGTGCTGTATCTAATGATTTTTTATTCATCCTTTTATATCCATCTTTACTCTCAGCATAAAGCCCTTATCCAAAGATTTTGGGATTCTCCATTTGACCTAGATTGATTCATCTAGTGATTTATCACTATTGTGGTAGGGTTTTATCTCTTTGGGTGAGTGATCCTTTCTACTTATTCACTGTTTTGATTGCGGTAGCGCTATTTTGTTGCGTTACTGGATATGTTGACCTGTGGTAATGTTTCTTCTAATTTCTCTATAAATAATTTATGCGATCTTGTTCTAGGGGTTGTTTCCTTTGTTGGTTGTGGTAAAGTGGGTGTGATTTCTTAAGGCATGTGTTTTTTACTCTTCTCCATCAACCCTTTTGTTAAATTGGATTAATTATAAGATGTGTATATTGATTATGTGACCTCTTTTATAGCCGTTGAATCCTTCCTTATTGGTGGACCCCATTATAGATGTGTCCAACCCATGTTTTGAGGAAGGTGATTCTATCTCTAGCCTATGTTGATGAACTAAATTTCTCTTGTTTTTCATGAATTGTTTTATTAAATGAAATGGCATGATATGACTAATTTTTTTAATGTGTGGAACTAGGGTTTTATAAAAGATGGTTTTCCTATGGTTTTGGTAAATGAAAAGGGGTTTTCAAAGCATTTTGAAATGGTTTTCCAAAATGGTTTTCAAATTATGGTTTGATGAAAATGTATTGATGAACTAGTTTGCAAAATAGAGCACATGGGAAGCCTTCGGTACTTAGGTGGAAGCTATAGTAATAGGACTTGTCTATTTTTGGGGGGTTTTCTTTGGGGTATTTCCTCTACTCCCTGGGATTATTATTCTAGGGACTTGTTAGAACTATTGGGGGTTCAATTTCTAGGGTGTTCCTCTACTCTCTAGAATCGATACATATTTCTAGTAGCTTTATGTGTATGCTATTATCTATGTTTGGTATAAGTGTACTATCTATCCTGACCTAGTGTGATCCCTAACATGATTTTACCTGTGATTCAACTTTTGGCTTGTAATGTTTAGTTATACTTCTATGGATTTGATATGATATGTGATTTATATTTTTTTGACATGATATATCTATTGTGATATATGATTATGATTTTTTTGAAACTAATTTTCCCATTTTATTTATAAATGCGAAAAAGGGAAAATAAATTGTTTTTCCATGCTTTTGATATAAAAACTGTTAAACTATTATCATGCCCTATTTTCTTTAAAGTTGAGAATTCTTGGATTATTATTTAGATACTTGATATAGAACACCTAGGTGATACCCTACTAAGGCTATTAGCTCACACCCTACATACCCCTTTGGTGGTGTATAGACCTAGTTATTTTTTTCAATGTAGGGAAATGAAGGACACCGTAGTGTAGTGGTGAGGTTTTCTATTATCTAGGTTTTGGGTAGATGGTGGTGAGATGGTGGGTGTTTCCCACACTATCACATGGAGATGTTGGAGTTACTGTTTGGTTTTTTAGTCATTTATGGTTTGAATTGTCTCTTATAGATTGTTTTCCACCTTTTTTAGTTATAACGCTTCAGTTTATCTGTATCTATTTTTTCATATATTTATATCTTCCACTGTTTCTCTTAGTAATGTGTATACATGCCATGTTGTTGCTTTAGGTTGGGAAAAATCATTTCTTATGTTTGATTTTTGATGTTCAGGTGATAATTACTAGCTCATGGGGATCAAGAATTCCCTTTGAGTATGCAGTGGATCAGACCAGGTACTAGTTTGAGAGGGTATTTAGGTCAGATCATTATATTTTGGTATTAAAGCCCTAGGTTTTTGGGTTTTTCCTTTTATTGGGATGTTTTATGTATTAGAGATAGGATTTTTGGGACTTGATTGGTAGTTAAGAGATTCAAATTACTTTAGGTTTTTGGGATGTGTGTCTTATTTTTTGAGTTTTAATGTTAATATAATTTTTTTTCTTATGAGTTTTATGGTTTGAAATGAGATTATTCTATGTATGATCATTTATTTTATTTCAATGTGCAGTAGTATGCCTTAGAGATGTGTTCTGCAAGTTCCCAAGGAGGGTTTAGTTGATGCTCCTTAAGGGAATCCTATGATGGATAAAAACTTTATTGAGGCTATTGTATGATCAGTTCATGCTATTGAACATAACGTACCACATGTTTATAACACAGTTATTGAGGTATATCCATGAGCTGTAGGATAAATAGATCGATCATGGGAGTTCTTGTGTGAGAATCCACCATCCTTTAAAGGTAAAAATGAACCTAAAGAGGTGGGGGGATGGAAGGAAAATATTGATCATATGTTCAACTTCCTAGATACACCTAAGAGTATCAAAGTGAAGTGTGTATCATTTATAATTGAGGGTCCCAACAAGTGTTTATTGGATTCCATGGTGTAGGAAGATAGGCATGTGGGATTGGACTGGAAGGGTTTCAATACTCTCTTCTCCAAGTAGTTTCATCCAGAGTCTCTAATGATGGTAAAGTCTCTAGAGTTCCCCTCTTTGTAGTAGGGAGATAATTCAATGTCAGCGTACACCAATCATTTTGTTTAGCTATCTCATTTTTCATTAGGGGATGTGATGAATGACCAGCTAAAAGTTTAGAAGTACCTTCTAGGTTTACAACTGGATAACATATCATAGTTATTTATGTTGAAGAATTCGACCTATGTAGAGATAATGGACAAGGCTATGGTGGTAGAAATAAATATGGAAGAGAAGGTTGGATATTCTTCCCCTTCTCTTCAACCTAGTGGTAAATTCAGTAGTACACCAAGGAAGAAGAGAAAGCGGTAAGATCACCATAGGAGTATGGAGGTAGTTCTCAGCAACAAACCTCTTCAGTACATCCAGTTATAGTAGTAGTGTTGCTATAACTTTCTATTAGCATAGAAATGCCAGACACACATGAAGTTCATGTCCTTAAACTGTTAATATGTGCAATGGTTGTGGGTGTTATATTCATATGAAACATTCCTACCAGGCTATGTCTACACCTTGATATGGTCTAGGATCATTAGGTCCAAAGGTTTCTGTAGCATAGTCAAATACTTTAAATACTATAGGGATCCAACCACAAGTCTCAAGAGTGAATAAAATTCACGCAGAAGATAATTTTCTAGAGGAGGTATACACATGACCAACGATAGTGAGAGGTATTATCTTTATTGCATCTTTAGTAGCAATTTATTTATTTGATACTGGTTCTTATCACTCATTTATATTTTCCCATTATTTTTATATTCTAAACCTTTAAATGGATCTCATTTCCTTTTTTATGGATTTATCAAAACCTCTTGGTAAGAGGAAAGAGAAGGGGTTTCAGTTTTTTGAGTGCTATTGATAGCTGATGTGTATTTAGTCTAATATTTTATTGTTCTCGATCATGATATGTTTGATATCATCAACAGTATGGATTGTATTTTTTCTCATTGTGATGAGGTTGATTGTTATCATCAACAAGTCATGCATATTGTGGAATATGGGATCTCATGAGTATCTCAGGGAGATAAATATTCGAGGTCTGGTCATGTAGGACCTTCCCGCTTAGGGATTAGGAGTCTATTGTCTACTATAGTAGTTGTGCCCAATGATGTTTATTCTATTATTTATCATCTAGCCATTTTTTGAGATTTTCCTAACATTTTACCTGAATATTTCTCTAGGATTCCTCTAGAGAGGGAGGTAGAGTTTACAAATGACATGGTTCTAGGTAAACATATGATCTTGACACCGTTTTATCATATTACACCAGCATAACTGAAAGAGATAAATATTTAGTTGGACGATCTGGTGGTGAAGGGTTTTGTTCACCCTAGTGTTGCATATTGGGCATCCCCTATTCTCTTTTCCAAGAATGTAGAAAGTTCACTTTGATCGTGAGTGGACTATCAGAAGCTGAACCGGGTAATGGTTAAGAACAAGTATCCTTTTCCTCATGCAGATAATTTGTTTGATCAGTTTAAGGGGGAAAATTGGTTTTCAATGATTGAACTTTAGTCAGGTTATCATCAGCTCATAGTTCAAGAGTATGATATATAAAAGATGGATTTTAGGAGTAGGTATGACCATTATGAATATATTATGATGTCATTTAGACTAAAACTCTTATGGTTTTATGGTTTTGATGAATCAGATATTCCATCAATATCTCAAAAAATTTTGTGGTAGTGTTCTTGGATGATATTTTGATTTATTCAAGGTCTGCATGTGAGCAAGATCACCATCGGAGTATGGTTTTGGAAATCATGAGGAGTAAATTTTTTTATAGAAATATTTTTAATTGTAATTTATGGATTAAATAAGTAAAAATATTTAGGCACATGATTTATGATAATGACTTATCAGTTGATCCTAATAATGTAAATGATTTTTTGTCATGGGAAGAACCACATAATGTCTTTAAAATTCAGATAATCCTTGATCATTCTGGATACCATCGATGCCTCATCAAAGATTTATCAAAGTTCATGTCACCTTTGACTGATATTACCAGGAAATGGGTGAAATTCATATGGGATGCAATGTGTTAGTCTTATTTTGATGAGTTGAAAGGGATACTGACATCAAATCCTATTCTAATCTTACTCGATCCTAGTAAAATATATATGGTTTTTTTTGCTTCTTCTAGAATTGGTTTGGTTTGTGTGCTCTTCAAATATTACCATGTGTAAACTTATGGATTTCATTAGCTTTAATCATGTGGGAAGAATTACCGCACTCATGATTTAGATATTTCCACAGTTATGTAAGAGCTTAAGTGTTGGAAGCATTATCTTTTTAGTTAAAATGTTCACAGTATTTTATGACCATAAGATTTTGAGCTATATATTTTCTTAAAAATAATTTAATCTTATACATAGGTATTGGGTGGAATACCTTTAGATGTTTTACTTCAATATCACCTATACCATGGGGAAGGGGAATGTCATTGCATACACTCTTAGTAGGAAAGTTTCATCAAAATCTGTTTTGGAATCAAAGGAAGAGTGGAACCTTATGGTGTTTTTTATTCTGTTACATCTGGATGCTTAAGAGGATGTTTCAGGTATGGATATAAACAGTGTTCAGTTATCATCATCTCTCCTTGAGTCTATTTTTTCATGTCAACAGTAAAATGTTTAGTTCATAAGAATTTGAGAAACCCTATATGGTGGGGAGACCATTTTTGGTTGGTCGCTCTCTTTAGATGGTATTCTTAGTTTTGGGGATCAGTTTGTCACCCCAACATCTACGAGGAGATCAGAATTATTTGATTTTCAATGTTGTTCACGGGCCATTCATCTAGGCACTATGAAGATGTATTATGACATCATATGGAGATTATGGTGGTTGGGTATGAAGAGAGACATTTCTGATTATGTGTCCCGCTATTACACCATCCAATAGATAAAGGCAGAGCATTTGAAACCTTCTAGTTTGATCTATCCTATTCTAGTGATGGTTTGGAAATGGGAATATTTATCCATGGTTTTTTTGTTGGGTTACCACATACAATTTGAGGGAGAAATGCTATCTGGGTGGCGATTTATTGGTTGAAAAAGTCATCTCATATTATTCTGATCAAAGACACCACAAAAATTGAAGATCTAGGTAAGCTATATGTGTAGGAAATTGTGAGGTTACATGGGGTTCATTATGAAATTGTTTCAGACTGGGATCCTAGGTTTACATTGAGGTTTTGGAGTAATATCCAGGAGGCGATGGAGACATAATTCAGATTGAGTACATATTATCATCCACACATATACAGTTAGATAGAGTGTGTTATTTAGATTCTAGAGGATATGTTCTGTGCCTCTGTCTTGGACTTCGGTGGATCATGGTTAACCATCTAGGACTAGTTGAGTTTTCTTATAACAAAATTTATCATTCATCTATCAAAATGGATCATTTTGAGGATTTTTATGGCCACTGATTTAGATCACCTCTTTATTGGACAAAGGTAGGAGAAGCTTCTTTGGTGGGACCAAGTTTGGTTTTGGAGATGTCTGTGAGGATTTTGGATATATGTTGATGTCTGGTTATAGCGAAGAATAAACAAAAATATTATGTAGATGAAAAAAATAATCCTTTGGAGTTTTAAATAGATGATATTGTTTTCTTATGTTTCTCCTTAGTTGGGTCACCATCATCTTTGAAAATAGGGAAATTTGGCTCCAAGATACATTAGATCATTTGAGGTCACTGAGTGGCTTGGGAACGCTTCTTATCGGTTATCATTGCTAGTTCGGTTGATAAACATTCACAATGATTTCCATAGATCACATCTCAGGAAGTACTATCCTAATACCTCTCATGTTTTATATTGGGAATATATTGAGTTAAAGCCAGATGTTTCTATTATTGAGTAGCTATTTGATATCGATGAATCTCAAGTGAAAGTCTCATATGAGAATTATATTCTGTTGGATATAATGTTATATCGGAATAAATCAAATTATCACGACACTTAGAAGTGTGATCAATTGATGAGGGAGCAGTGGACTCACCACTTTATCCGAATTAATTCTTCCACATAACCTCCCAGGGATGAAAATTCATATGGTGGGAAGTTTGTAACATCATGTTACCCAATTTTATGTATTTACCTTCACTTTTTTATTTTTATTCTTTAATTGGGAATTTCATGGGACTATCAATGATAAAGAATATTTGATGAGAAAATTGTGATAACGTTTGGGTATGCATGTTTTTTGGAATTAATAGAGTCTAGGTATAAACGTGTTAATGTATTTATGGGGATCTCCCTGAGTTCAGAGAATGTATGAGTTGGTTTGGGGTTTTTTTGTAAGAATATGTATTTTCTACTGTGTTCTAGGAGATTACACAGTGTGTCAAGGGGTTACACGATTTGTACTTGGTCTTCAGACACAAGTTATGAACTATGTACACAGTGTGAAAGGAGTACTCATCATGTAATGGTTACATGATGTTTAATGTTAAAATATCACATTTTAATAAAAAGGCAGAAGGTTTTTCAACATACTTTAGCCCTCTGGATTATAAAACATGTAAAGGGGTTACACATCATGTAACTATCAAGATGTCAGATTTTAGGGTGCTACATTTGATTGTTTTTTCATTCAACCTTCCACTACCTTCCTTTCTCTTGATCTGGATCCCTTCTATAGAAATTTTGGGAGTATCCATTTGATTCAAATTGATTCATTTGGTGATTGAACATGGTTTTATTTGGGTTTCATCTCTCAAAGTGGGTGATCCTTTCTGCTTATTTGTTTCTTTGACCATAGTAGTGCTGTTGTGTTGTGTTATCAGATCTGTTGACCCATGGTGATGTTTCTTCTTTTTTATCTCTAGATCCATTGTATGATCTTGTTCTATTGGCCCTTTCCTTTGTTGGTTGTAGTTCAGTGCTGGTACTTTTGTTAAATTGAATCAATTATAAGATGTGTAGTTTGATTCTAGGGCCTATGTTTTCATTGTTGAATTCTTACTTGTTGGTGGATCCCATTTTGGGTGTATGTAAAATGAGTCTTGAGGTAGGTGGTTTCATTTCCAGCCTATGTTGGTGAAATGCATTGCTCATGTTTTTGATAAATTGTTTTATTAAATTAAATTATATTATATGAATAATTTTTTTTGTGTTTTTGGAAATGGGTATTTATAAAATATTTTTTTACCCTAGTTTTGGTAAATGAAAAGGGATTTTCAAAGCATAGTGAAATGGTTTATAAAGTATGGTTTGATGAAAATGGATTGATGAAATGGTTTGGAAAATAGAGAACATGGTAAACCTTGGGTACTTAGGTGGAAGGTATAGTAATAGGTCTCATCTACTGTCAGGGGCTTTGATCATGGGGATTTCCTTTTCTTCCTAGGACTATTGTTATAGGGATTTGTTAGACCTATTAGGTGGTTCAATTTCTTTGTTGTTACTCTATTCTCTAGACTCAATGAATTTTTATAGTGGATTGATTTATATATGATTATTAATGTTAGGTATGAGTGTCCTAACTATCCTTACCTAGTGTGATCCCTAAGATGATGTTACCCATGCTTTTGCTTTTGGATTGTATTGTTTTGTTGTACTGCCATGGGTTGTATATGATATGTGATTCATGTTTTGTTTTGACATGTTATATCTATTGTGATATATTATTATGGAATGTTTTAAAACTAATTTACTTGTTTTATTTATAAATATGGAGAAGGGGAAATAAAATTGTTTTTCCATGATTTTGATATAAAAATTGTTAAAATGCTATCATGCCCTATCTTATTTAAAGTTGATCCTACATGGATTACTATTCAAAGACTTGATATGAAACACCTAGGTGAGACCCTAATGATAGTATTATCTCACACCCTGCATACCCCTTTAGTGGAGCATATAATTAGTTATGTATTTCGATACAGGAAAAGTCAAGGAGCCATAGTGAGGAAGTGAGGTTTTCTATCAGCTGGGTTTTGGGTAGCTAGTGGTGAGATGGTGGGAGTTTCTCATGCTATCATGTGGAGATGTTGGAGTGTCTATTTGGTGTTGTAGTCCTTTGTGGTTGGACTTGTCTCTTATATATTATTTTCTTCCTTTTTCAGTTGTATCACTTTTATCATTCTTTATCTATTATGGGATAAATTTATATCTTATGTTATTTTTATTTTTAATGTGTATATATGCCATGTTGTCACTTAAAGTTTGAAAAAATCACTCCCTCTATTTTTTTGATACTTGAGTACTAGTCGCCAGCCCATTAGGATCAGGAACACCCTTTGGGTATGTGGTAGATCAGGTCAGGTACCAGTTTGAGAGGGTATTCATGTCGGTTCATTATAGTTTGGTATTAGATCCCTAGGTTTTGGGGGTTTTCCTTATCTTGGGATGTTTGATAGACTAGTGATAAGATTTTTGATACTTTAGAGGTATATTGTAGTGAGTTTCTGGCTAACTCTTTTTGTGATGAGACTCAAGTTATCATGATATGTGTTTCTCATGTTTTTAGTTTTGATGTTAATATGATTTTTTTATTATGGGATTTCTAGTTTAAACTAAGATTATTCTATGTATAATTATTTCTTTTGTTTTTATATGAAGCAATATTCCTCCAAGACTTGTTCTGTGAGTTTCTCAAGTGGGGGTAGCTGATGATCCACAAGGGAATCCTTTGATGGTTTAAAATTTTTTTGGGGCTACTGTGTGAGAAATTCATGCTATTCACTAAAATGTTCCACATTTTTAGAACATAATTATTGAGGTACAACCATGATCTTCATGAGAAATATATCTATTAGGGGTGTTCTTACATGATAATCCACAATCCCTTAAAGTTATGGATAAATATCAAGAGGTGGAAGACTGTCTTGAAAAGATTGATCATATATCTAACTTCCTAGATACATATGAGTGTATCAAAGTGAAGTGTGTAATATTCATAATTAAGGGTCCTAGTAATCATTGGTGGGATTCTATGGTGTAAGAGGATAGACATGTGGTCTTGGACTAGATGGGTTACATGACTATCTTCTTCCAGTAGTTTTTTCTACAGTTGCTGATGATGGCGAAGTCTCTGGAGTTCCTCTATTTATAGTAGGGAGATCATTTGGTGTTGTTGTAAACCAATAAGTTTGTTGAGTTGATTTTTTTAACTATTGGTTTTGAAGAATAACCAGATAAAATCTCATAAGTACCTGTAGGGTTTACGACTGAATAGCATGTTACATGTATTTATGCAGAAGAAATTGACCTATACAGAGACAGTGAACAAGGCTATGATGGTAGAAATAAATATGAAAGTAAAGGTTAGATATTATTACCATTATCTTCCACCTAGTGTTAACTTCAGTGGTTCTCTACGGAAGAAGATAAAGTAGAAAGATCACTATAGGAGTAGTGGAGGTGGTTCTCAACAACATGCCCCTTCAAAACCTTCAGTTATAGCTAGTAATGTGCCTCTGACTTGCTATCAGTTTGGAAAGGTCATACACACATGAAGTTCATATCCTTCACCAGATAATATGTGCAAATTTTTTGGATGTTATTATAGTAACCCTCACTTTTCATACATTAATATTAGAAAGAATTTGTGGAATACTTGAAACATTATACAAACAGATACCCAAAGAATGTATTATTCTAGTGCCTTTGGAAACATGTAAACATAAACACTGGTACATAAATGAGATACATTATCTCTCACTAGGTTATTCTTGACTATAACCCTTAAAAACGTCAAACAAAATACATATATTCATAACCTAGGGAAGGAAATATAAAAGGGGGTGATCTTAAATGCTCAGTAAGGGTAAACAGGGGAGATATGCAAGAATAATCATGAGAATAAGGGAATGAGAACATGATCACAAAAATATAAGATCATACCCTACATATAAAAGATAATATTCATAAATCATGGAATTAAGATTTACAGTTCATAAGATATGACTCATAAGGAAATGAAAAACATAATCCATGAAAGAAAAACATAGGAATAAAACATGGAATTGTGTCAAACACATAATCATATAATATGATTTCCATAGTATCTAAGGCATTGCTGACAAAACCATTTTAGTATTATGTGTTCACTTCCCATACCATCTTGGTAGTCACAGTTTACTACCATCGCCATCTTAGTGTCATGATTTCACTCCTCATACCATCTTGGTAGTCATGGTTCACCCCCATGGCCATCTTAGTAGTCAAGGCTCACTCCCAATACCATCTTAGTATATCTCAGGAGATGTAAATATTTACCCAATGCATTGGAGGGATATATAGGTACCACACATATCATAATGAAATCATACATACATGTTCAAAAAAATCATAAACAATCTTATAATAACCCATGAAATAAAATGGGTATCAAAAACATGTAATCATATCATAACCTGTGGAAATAGATCCAGGATTTATAATCATTTCAACAAAATAATAACCCATGAAAGAGAAATAGATTTCAAAAACATATAACCCATGAAAGAGAAATGAATTTCATAAACATATAATCTATGAAAGAGAAAAAAGTTTCATAAATACCATGACATTAAGCATAACCCATTCAAAGAAATAATATGAATGAAACCTTTAGATTATTTCATATAGAGGCATGAGTAACATCAATGGATTTCATCTTATATGGAAAATAATTTTGAAATATATTTCAAAAACTTTTCTTGTGTAAAAAATTTATTCTTCTTTGAAAAATTATTTTTAATACATAAAACTATTTGAAAATAATTTTCTTAAAAAATACCTTGAAAACTTATGAAGAATACTTTAAAATCATTTTGAAAACCCTTTTCCTTGAAAACTTATAAAATAATCTACAAATAATTTTAAAAAAATTTCTTTGAAAACACATTGAAAACTTGAAAAGAAATATTGATTTTTTTTTTGAAAACCATTCCATTGAAAATAAATTTAAAACTTATAAATAAATCTTGACTACTTTTTTAAAACCATTTTTTTGAAAATAACTTTTAAAACTTATGAAATAAGATTGGAAATGTTTTAAAAACCACTTTTCTGTTGAAACAATAAAAATAATCTAGAAACATTTTGAAAACCATTTCCTTGAAAATAATTTAATTTTTTTTTCTTAAAAATCAACCTTTATACATAAAAAATAAATCTTCAATGAATTTATGGTGGGTAAATCCATACATGTCATACGAGGTAAAAAGAACATTCATTTTTCACTATAAAAAGGTTAGAGAAATTCCTCTTTTGAAAAATAAAAAAGAATATTCCATTAAAAAAATTGGAAAATAATAAAAATGGTAAAAAATAATTTTAATTATCAAAGGATATTAGTATAATATTCTTGTAAACCCTTTTTAGAAACCATAGTTTTGAAAGAACATGAATTTTTGATCGAATAGAGAGGTCATGTCATATTTTATTAAAAACATTTTCTTAATTATCATAAGTACCAAAGAGTAGAAAAAAGGTAATAATACAAGAATACATAAAGACTAACCATAGGAGAATAAAAATTCATGAGTTTTCTTGAAATATGGATCATAATATTTCATTAATGAAAATGCGATCATAAAAAATCTCGATAAACGGTGAGATTGTTTTAATAAATTCTTACCACATGGTAACTTTGAATCATACTACCCATGTAGGAAAATGAAATTACATGGAGATTAAAATATCATGAAAATAAATATATTCATTACATAAAATTTCAAAGGAATATTATACATCTCATATAAAAATATAGGTGTATAACATATCTTGTGTCTCAAAGGAGGCAAATCGAGAAAAAAATTAATTTAACAATTTGGAAAATTTTGAAACACAAACCCCATGATAGAAATATCATAAAAAGGTTCTATAAATAAAAATATATTTAATTATAATAGGATTAAAATATATTAATGGTAAATATATACAACACAAAGAATAAGTGAGTGGTGAATAAGACATGTATCTCACGAAAATAAAGAGTGAGATGAAATTCACTTACCTTATGTCTTGACTCTCATCGTACTCATTCAAAACTGCTATATAATAAATATAAATTTATTATAAATATATGAAACAACCATATTATTACTTATAATACCATATAGGTTTTGATTATGGATTTATATTACCCGCTTGTTAACAATTATATGTTAAGGTTTCACATCGGGTAATATCTGCTTTGTTTTTCTCATATGACCTAATTTATTATATCTTTGGTCCTTATAATTATATCATGATTTCCATAATTTAAAACATGATTTAAATTTAAATTATATCCAATCTATTTTTATTATAATAATTAATATAATATATAAGTATGAAATTTAATGCACCATTCATGGAGACGGTAAGCCGTACGTACAAATGGATGCTATTTCCATTTTTATTATCGCAATAAAAGAAAGAAAGAAAATGATATATATATATATATATATATTATAATTCCAGTAGAATTATTATTTCATATATATCATATAATTTCACTAATCTCATCTTTAATACATTCCATGTAGTGTGTGAACGAATCACATCACTTTGAGGGGGTAGTAGTTCGCACTTCCTCAAACGAAATTATTGTATTTACACCAAGTGTAAAGTATAATGATATTTGTTTTAAAAGGATTAAATAATATTAAATACTTAATAAATATAATATATAACATATATAAATATATTTTATATCATAATTTTCACCATGACAGGTGGTAAAGGAAAAATGAACAATCATCGTTTTTTGAGGTGGTAGGTCTCCGTACACGTAAACAGTATGTTCGTTACCCATTAGATGGAGGTGTATATAAGTGTAGGTAAAAAACTTAGCATAAAAACATAATAGTATATTGATTATACTTTTTTTATTCAATAATGTAATAAATAGAGTGTAGTGGGTGGATAAATAAAATAAAAGAATGGATCTTGAGAGAAGACGTTACCTCTTAATCAGGTAACTCCTTTTGGTTTGTGCCAAAAGGATTCTTTGGATTGATCTATACCCAAGGGGAGGAATATATGAGTAAAGGAGGTATTTTTAAAATTTTATTGGGTAGATATTTTCATAACCTAAGTGTTTTTAGAGTTTTGAAGAAGAGGAAGAGGTGGTGGCCATTTATAAGGAAGGGAAAGGACTCACTTGGCATTTTTGAAAACAAGTTAGGTGTACCCACATTTTTACCTAACAAAATTCACACCAAACAAACATAAATCAATAATGTAAGGTGAATTTATGAATAATTAACATAAAATGGATATTTTACAAGTTTATAGGTCGTTTTGTGTCTTGAATTTAAGGTTTAGTACATTATTAACCCATTTTTTCTCTCAACTGTTGTAATTAATTTTAATTAATTTCACTAATATTTTTGGTAAAAAATAAAGGATAACTTATTATAAATTATAAATTATTATTATTTAAAATATTTAATCCATTTTTGAAAATTACAAACACAAAAGTGGCATAAATTAATTTAAAATTAATCCTACCGACGGGACGACACTGCAGATGTTTAAAGTAAAAACGTCCAAACTTTTGTTAAGTTTTTATACCCAATATCAATGTGAAATTGATTAAAATGACATAAATTATATTAATTGATAAAAATATTATCTAATTAAACTTTGAAACCAAATTAAAATATAATTTTACCATATAAATAAATTATACGAAAAGGAAGTTTTGAATTAAAATCCAGTATTTTTCACTATTCATCAAAAAATGATGTTTCTCAGAAAAATCCCAAAAATTATCCCTAAGCTAATTTTGACATTCTAAATTCAAAAATGAATTTTATTTTACCAAATTAAATTTCTAAATGTGTCTAAAATTAATTTTATTATTTTTCATAGAAGGACATTAAAAGTAGTTCATTTGAGAAAATAATATTTTTAAACATATAAAGAATTTAACCAAAAATTATATATTTCATCATCAATATGTATTATTTATATAAAAAAATTATATATTTTTTTTAAAATTAGTTAATAATAATCATATTACTTTTATTAACATTTAGGTTACAATTATCTCATTTAAATAAATATAACAAAAAAATTATGCTTCATAGAAACTCAGTGTTGCATGTAACGTATTTGAAGTCAGTGTTGTGTGTAGCACAAGATAAGTTGGTTCAAAGTGAACAAAATGTTTGAATTTTTGATTTAATAAAAAAACTATTTTCACTATTTTGTGAAATGAAAAATATCAAAATATCAAATTAATTCAAAAAAAAATATTCAAAAAATCTCGGGGTGTTACATTCTACCCCCTTAAAATGAATTTCTCCCTCGAAATTCATCAGAGTTATCAAAGGTTCAGTACTTGAAAGTTCATTTCATAGAAAACCACATCATAAAAATGAATAGAAAAACTTCCTTTAAAAATGGACAGTTGTAACCATAATGGTTACCCAAAGTAACATATAACTAGGTTTCCACATAGGAGAACATAGGTAGAGAGTAAATATTTAACAAGGAGGAAAAGTGTAAATATTTATAGGGATTTATTGAGGTAATAAATCACAAACAAGTGAATGATAAAAGAAAATTTGAGGGACTCAAAGGCATGAATCTATGATGATTTAAAAATTCATCAGTTTAAAAAAATATGGTATTAGGACAACACATTTTTTTGATCATTATCATAACATTGAGTAATTATTTTATTGACCAAGAATATAAGGAAATATAATTACATGATATATTTCTATAAAAAAAATTCATTCTTCAGTTGTGCTTTTATCTATTTTTAATTCATCCATTACTTCAAGAAATGGATGTCCAAAAATTAACTTTGATGTCTAAAGTGCTAAAATACACTTTTAACAGATCTTAAGGTCTATAAAAAATGAAAATTATAACTATTTTTACTTAAAAATTATTCAAAATAAATATGGTCAATACACTAATATGTAAACATAAAAAGCAACTCTACTGGTTCATCATTAATAATTATTCAAAATAAATAATTTCTGATTAACCTGGACATTGCGGAGGCCAATATTAAGCATGAAACCCTTATCTTCCTTTGGTCATGGGTTCAAGACCCATGACCTTGCGAGACTTTATTGGTTATCACTCGATGTACATGATTTCCTTTTCTAAAACCATATAATTTTGAAAATAAATATGTTGGAAATCATTAAAATAAGGTTAATCACTAAATATCCTTTTTAACCAATGTTTTCAATACAATATCAATTCATAAATACTTCCTATGATGTTTGACTTAAGATTTTCATGAATGTTTAACCTTATAACCCCTATAAAAGATGAAAATCCAAAACATTATAAATAAAGTCACGAAACCAACTTAACATTGATTCTCCATATATCACAAAGTGGCTCTTGGTTGTCACATTCCAAAGACGTGAATACCCACATGGTAAATTCTCTTGGAACATGATAACAACATAAATTAACATAAATCCTTTTGGAAAACATTAATTCTTACTTATTACATATATTAAATGATATATTCCATAAATCCAAGAATTTGTAAACTTAATCCATGATAGCATGATCTACTTGTCAAAAGGTCATTCATTTGTTCCAAGGTAATTAGTACCATCCAATTTACTTATTCATATCCCACATATCTTTATCCAAACAACAATATCTTAAAATAAGGAACATATTAAGGGTTATATTTCCCTTAGTCATGTGTTTTATATGGACATCAACTTGACATTAAATCACTTTTATATTCCATCAGATCCATTAAATGTATTCTTTTAAATTATTATAAAAAAACCTAAACTGGAAAATCCTTATACATTTCACCTTTCATAATTATTGAATCCAAATACATAAAAACTTTAATTACTTCATCCTTAAGCCATTGACAAGGCTACCTCATCCAATTAAATAATACCTCTTTCCTTTCACAATTCATCTGCAGTCTCTTCATCATTAGCAATGTAACCATTACTCATACCACCTTAATAATCCTCTTTAGGATATTTCCTCTTGGGAAATTGAGTTGAATAATGACCATTTATTCCACACATAAAACACATAACTTTAAATGATGTCTTAGGGAGTCCAATAATATCATCCATTTCATTAACTAAACTCATTATTTTACCTTGTATTCACTTTCTTTGTTTCCTTGTTTTCCACAGTCAAAACATCTTCTCGTTCTTCTATGAAATTCATTTAGGAAATTCTTTCTACATTCTTGACACAAAGAAAACTGAATATTATTTCGTCCATGGTCTCCATTACCCAAACTCTTAAGGAACTCCATTTTTCTCTTCCTTGGTAAGTTTGAGAGTTGGTTAAGGTAAATATTGTTAATCATGTTCCATGAAAACTGATTAGGCATGTTCAGAACATATTTCACTCCAGTGATCATCCCACTTGACTTCTCATTAGGAAAGCATCCATCACATTCAATGTTAATCCAGTTCCTTCCGGTTCCCGCCATTGACTAAAACCAGAATCATAGTGTGAGCATTACTTATCATAGTGGAAAACCACATAGTAATGAAAATAATTACTTATAAGATGTCTCAATCAGTAAAACTTTCTTAATATATTACTCCCTAGGTTCATAATTGGTTATTCATAGACAACTTATATTTAAATCCTTCACGATGGTTTGTGAAGTGTTTAGGAATTATCAAAGTATATCCATCAGAAGTGTCAAACCAGCTATACAACAAGGTCCATTGTCCTGTATCCAATTACCCTGAGTTAGGCTTGAAACATAATGTTGAAGTTGTTACACCTAGGTACATATGTTCTAGAGCCACATCCACTTGTCATATCCATACAAAGATTTATTTCTAGGAAACCACTCACTTTATCCTTTACCAAAATTCCAAGACATTTTCCTATACTTTTCATTATCCTTAGTATTATCCCTAGACATGTCCTTAGGATTCTCACTAAGGTTTTATCATCATAGATTTCATAGGTAAAATAAAACTTTTCTTTGATACCAACTATAGAGACCCAATCCTTTCATATAATAACATTAAATAACATTTGTATAATACTTAAAATTTTATACAAACATATTCCCAAAGAAAATATTAGTCTAGTGCCTTTGGAAACATGGAAACATAAACACTAGTATATAAATGAGCTACATTATCTCCAATTAGGTTCTTCTTGATGATCACCATTCTTAGAAACATCAAAAATAATACATATCTTTATAACCTGATGAAGAAAATATAAAAAGGGGTGATATCAATTGATTAGTAAGGGTAAACTAGGGTGATATGTAAGGATATTCATGAGAATAAGGGTATGAGAACATAATCATGAAAATAGAAGATCATACCCTGCATATGAAATATCATATACATGAATCATGGCATAAATCTTGGTATTTCATAAGACATGAATCATAAGGAAATAAAGAACATAATCCATAAAAGAATAACATAGGAAAAAACATGGAATTATGGAAAAATAATAATCATATAATATGATTTCCATAGTATCCAAGGCATCATTACAATGACCATCTTCATAGTATAGGTTCACTCACCATACCATCTTGGTAGTCATGGTTCACTCCCATGGCTATCCTAGTAGAATGATTTCACTCCTCACTCCATCTTGGTAGTCATGGTTCACTCCCATGGCCATCTTAGTAGTCAAGGTTCACTCCCAAAACCATCTTAGTCTATCTCATGAGATATAAATCTTTACCCAATGTATTGGAGGGGGATATAGGTCCCATGTATCTCACAATGAAATCATACATACATGTGACAAAAAATAATAAACAATTATATCATAACCCATGAAATGAAATGGGTATCATAAACATGTAATCATATCATAACCCGTTGAAAAAGATACACGTTTCATAATCATTTCATCAAAATCATAACCTATGGAAGAGAAAATAATTTTATACACATATAAACCATGAAAGAGAAACATATTTCATAAACATATAACCTATTAAAGTGAAATGAGTTTCATAAAGACCACAAAATTAATAATAACCAATTCAGAGAAATAATATGAATGGAAACTTTAGATCATTTCCTAGAGAGGCATGAGTAACATCAATGGATTTCAACTTTGATAGAAAATAATTTTGAAATATCTTACAAAAACATTTCTTGAGGAAAATATCATTTCTTCTTTGAAGAAGTATTTTTAGTACATAAAACCATTTGAAAATAATTTTCATAGAAAATATCTTGAAAACTTATAAAGAATACTTGAAATAAATTTTGAAAACATTTTTTCCTTGAAAACTTATAAAATAAGATTCAAATAATTTTAAAATAATTTTTCTTTGAAAACAATTTGAAAACTTTAAAATAAATATTGAATTTTTTTTGAAAAAAATTTCATTAAAAATACTTTGAAAACATATAAATAAATATTGACAATGTTTTGAAAACCATTTATTTGAAAATAAATTTGAAAACTTATGAAAGAATCTTGAAAATGTTTTGAAAACCCCTTTCCCTTGAAAAATTAAAAATAAGCTTGAATTTTTTTGAAAACAATTTTACTGAAAATATTTTTCTTTAAAAAAATCAACCTTTAAACATAAAAAAGCTTTAAATAATTGATGGTGGGTAAATTCGTACATGTCGTATGTGGTAAAGAGAATATTACTTTTTCACTATTAAAAGGTTATAGAATTTCCTCATTCATAAAGTGACAAAAATATTTCTTTGAAAAAACTGGAAAAATAAAGAACGGGTATAAAAAGAATTTGATTGATTATATGATATTTGTAGAATATTCTTGGAAACCCTTTTTAGAAAACATTGTTTTTAAAGAACACTGATTTCTGACTGAAGATAGAGGTAAGGAAATATTTTCTTAAAAATTTATTCTTAATTATATAAAGTAACAAAGAGTGGAAAAAATGGTACTAATAAAAGAAGACATCAATACTAAATAGAGGAGAATAAAAATTTACGAGTGTATGGATAAAAATATTTCATTAATGAAATCATGATCATAAACGATCTCGATAAACAGTGAGATTGTTTCAATGAACTCTTACCACATGGTAACATTGAATCATACTCCCCATGTAGGAAAATAAAATTAGATAGAGATTAAAATATCATGAAAAGAAGGATATTCATAATATAACATTTCAAATCTAGTTTATACACCTCATATTGAAATATAGGTGTATAAAATGGCATGTGTCTCAAAGGAGGAAAATTGAGACAAAATTAATTTAACAAATTAGTAAATTTTGATACTTAAACCCCATGATTGAAATATCATAAAATGGTTCTATAAATACCCATATATTTAATTATAAGAGGCATATAATACATTCATGAGCATTATATACACCACACAAAATAAGTGAGCGGTGAATAAGTCATGCACCTCACAGAAATAGAGTGAGATGAAATTCCCTTACCATGTGTCTTGACTCTCATCATACTCATTCAAACATCTTGTATAACATATAAAAATTTATTATAATTATATCACAGAACCATATTCTTACTTCTAATACCATATAGGGTTTGATTATGGCTTTATATTACCCACTTGTTAACAATTATATGTTAAAATTTTACTTTGGGTAATATCCATTTTGTTTTTCGCATGTGTCTTAATTTGTTATATATTTTATAATTATACTTATATAATGATTTATAGAATGTAAAACATGATTTAAATTTAATTTATATTCAGTATATGTGTATTATAATAATCCATATAATATATAAGTATGAAACAGAATACACCATTCATGGTGATGATAAGATGTACGTAATCATTAATGCTATTTCCTTTTTTATTATTGTATTAAAAGAAAGAAAGAAAATTATATATATATATATATATATATTATAATTCGAGTAGAATTATTATTTCATACCTATCATATAATATTACTCATGGGGATTTTCATTACACACTAGGCATATTGTTCTAGGGACTTGTTAGACCCATTGAGGGTTCAATTTCTGGGGTGTTCTTATGCTCTATAATTTGATGAATATGTCTAGTGGATTGATAAATATGTGATTTTCTATTTTAGGTATTATTTTCATAGATATCTTGAACTAGTGTGATCCCTAACATGATGTTACATGAGCTTCTGCTTTTGTATTGTACTATTTTACTATACTACCATGGATTTGATATGACATGTGATGTATTCTTTGTTTTGACATGATATATTTTATATGATATATGGTTATAAAATTATTTGAAACTAATTTAACTTTTTTATTTAGAAATGTGGAAAAAGAGGAAATTAAATTGCTTTTCCAGGCTTTTGATATAAAAACTATTAAATTGTTATCATAACCTATTTTATTTAAAGTTGAGCATGCTTGTATTATTATTCAAGGAATTGATATGTAACACCTGGGTGAGACCCTAATGATAATGTTAGACCCTACAATATGTATCCCCTCTGTGGTCCATATAATTTGTTATGTATTTCAATGTAGGGCAATTCATGACACTGTAGTGAGGCGGTGATGTTTTTTGTCAGCTGGGGTTTTGGTAGCCGGTGGTGAGATGGTGGGAGTCTCCCAGGCTACACATGGTGTTACTGGAGTGGATATTTGGTTTTGATGTCATTTGTTAGAAGGTTTGTCTCTTGGAGATTGTTTTTTACCTTTTTTAGTTACATCGCTTCCATTTTTATTTATCTGTTATGGAAAATATTTATATCTTCCAATATTTCTCTTCATAATGTGTATATATTCCATGTTGTCACTCCAGGTTGGGAAAAATCATCCCCCATGTTTATTTTTTGATGATTAGCTGCTATTCGTCAGCACCTAGGGATTAGAAATTCTCTTCAGGTATGTGGTAAATTAAATTAGGTACCAGTTTGAGATGTTACCCAGGTTGGTTCTTTATAATTTAGTATTAGAACCCTAGGTTTTGGGGGTTTTCCTTTTTTTGGGATGTTTTATATACTATATATAGGATTGTAGAGACTTTAGAGGTAAATTGTGGTGAGTTCCTCACCAAATCTTACCATGATGACATTCAAGATACCATGGGATATTTGGATGTGTGTTTCCTATTTTGAGTATTAATGTCAATCTCAATTACTTCTTATAGGTTTTCTGGTTTGAACTGAAATTCTTTTGTGTCTGATCATTTCTTCTTTTTTGGTGTGCAACAATATGCCTCTGAGACGTGTTCTGCGAGTTCCTACTTTATTTAGGATATTATGTGTGTAGTTCATGTTGTTGACCAGAATGTGTCACAAGTTTAGAACGTAGTTGTTAAGGTGCATTCAGGAGCCGTAGGATAAAGAGATCGATCATATGAGTTCTTGCGTGAGAAGACACCATCCTTTAAAGGTATGGATGAACCTATATAAGTGAAGGACTATCTTGAAAATATCAATAAAATCTTATACTTATTGGATAAACCTATGAGTATCAAAGTGAAGTGTCCATAATTCAAACATGAGGGTCCCCACTAGCATTGTTGTAATTCCATGGTGTAGGTAGATATGCTTGTGGTCTTAGACTGGAAGGGTTTCAAGGATCTCTTCTTTCAGTAGTTTTCTCCAGAGACACTAATGATAGAGAATTATATGAAGTTACTATATTTGAAGTAGGGAGATTGTTCAGTTTTAGAATACACCAATAAGTTTTCTTAGCTGGTTCATTTTCCACCAGTGGTTGTAAAAAATGACTAGCTGAAAGCTTATAAGTATCTGCAGGGTTTAAGACCAAATATCAGTTCATAGGTATTTATGTTGAAGATTTAAACCTATGCAGATATAGTGGATAGGGGTATGATGAAAGAAATGTATATGATAGGAAAGGTTCAATATTATTCCCCTTTATCTTCCACCTAGTGGAAACTTTAGTGGCGCACTAGGGAAAAAAAGAAAGTGGAAATATCACCATAGGAGTGGTGGAGGTGGTTCTTGATAGTTGGCCTCTTTATAACCTCTAGTTATAACTAGTATTGTTCCTATGACTTTCTATAAGTGTGGAATGGTCAGACACACATGACATTCATGTCCTTCACCTGATAATATGTATAATGGTTGTGGACATTATGGTCGTATGCATCATTTCTGTCAAGATTTTTCTAAAACATGATATGGCCAGGGATCATCATCTCCAAAGGCTACTATAGAGTAGTCATATGATTCAAAGACTAAAAGGCTCTAACCATAATACTTAGGAGTGAATCACCTTCATGTAGTATATGAGTTTATGGTAGAGGTTAACATGTGTCCAACGACAATGAGCGGTACGATATTTTTTTCATCCTCAATTGTGATTTCTTTGTTTGATACTAGTGCTTCCAACCCATTTATATTTTCCCATTTTGTTGATATGGTTAACCTTCTAGTAGATCTCATTTCCTTTGTTATGTAGTTGGTGACACCTCTTATGAAGAACAAAGAGTGGGGGTTTCAGTGTCCTTCTTGTGTGTTATCGATAGATGACGTAGAGATAATTTGGGATTTTATTATTCTTAATATAGATATATTTGACGTCATTATTAGGATGGATTGGATTATTGATAATAAAATTGAGGTTTATTTCCATCATCAATCTGTCAGATTTTTTGTGTCCTATGGGAGATCATAGGTGTTTTAGGGAGAGTGGGATCCAAGGTGTGGTTATATAGAACCTTCATTCCTAGAGCTCATGAGTCGGTTGTCTGCTATAGATTTTTTTCCTAATAAATCTTATTTTGTTATTTATCTTCCCATTTTTGTTCAGGATTTTCCTAATGATTTTCCTAATGATTTATTTAGGCTTCCTCTAGAGAGGGAGGTTGAGTTAACAATTGAACTGGTGCTAGGTATGTAGCCTATTTTAATACCTTATTATCATATGGCACTAGTAGAGCTAAAAGATCTCAAGATTCAATTAGACGAACTGGTGGTGAAGGGGTTCTTTCACCATAGTGCTTCACCTTGAGAATCCTCAATGCTCTTTTCAAAGAAGGTAGCCAATTCACTCTGATTGTTCATGGACTATTGGAAGTTAAACCAGGTAACATTTAAGACAAATTATCCACTGCCTCCTTTGGATGATTTTTTTGATTAGTAAAAGGGGGAAATTAGTCTTTGAAGATTGATCTTTGGTTAGGTTATCATCAACTTAGAGTCTAAGAGTCTGATATACCAAATACAACTCTTAGGAGAAGGTATAGACATTATGAATATCTTGTGATGTAGGTTGATTTAGCTAATTCTTCTATAGTTTTTAAATCTTTGATGAATCATATATTCCATCATTATCTCAACATTTTTTTGGTAGTGTTCATGGATGATATTTTGGTTTATTCAAGTTCTAAGAATGAGCATGGGAAATATCTGAGTTTGGTTTTGGAAATATTGAGGAGTCATCATTTTTTGTGAAAAGCTTTTGAAATGAAACTTTGGTATTCAAGAAATGAAATTCTCTAGGAACATTTTTTTATTATGGATTATTAGTTGATCATGATAAGGTAAAGGCTGTTTTCTCATGAGAAGAACCACAAAATTTCTTTGAAATTTGGAGCTTCCTTGGTATTTCTAGAAAATATCAGCAGTGATTCAAGGATTTATCAAAGTTGAAATCACCTTTGGATACTGTTACTAGGAAAGGGGTGAAACTAATATGGGGTGAAAAGTGTCATTCTAAATTCGATGAGTTGAAAGGAATTTTGACATCTTCTCCTATTCTAATCTTACCTATAACTGGTAAGAGATATGTGGTTTTCTGTGATACTTCTAGCACTGGGTTGGGTTGTATTCTCATTTGGGATGATTATATGATATCTTAAATATTTTTTCTTTTTTAACCATATGAGAAGAATTATCCCACTCATGATTTAGAGCTTACCACAGTTATTCATGCACTTAAGTGTTGGAAGAATTATTTTTTTGAAGAAAGGTTTATAGTCTTTTCTAACCAAAATATTTTGAGCTATATATTTTTTCAGAAATACTTGAATCTTAGATAAAGTAGGTGGGTGGAATAACCTTAGACATTTGAATTCGATATTTCCTACACCCCAAGGAAGGGTAATGTCATTGCAGACACTCTTATAAGGAAAGTGTCATCTCAAGTTGTTTAGGAATCGAAGGAAGAGTGAAACATTATGAGGTTTTTTCTCTATTGCATATGGATGCTTGGGAGGATGTTTCAGGTATAGTTTTAACCAGTGTTCAATAATAATCATCTATCACTGAGTTTATTCAATAGAGTTAGTAGAAAGATGTTGAGTTTAGAAGAATTCAAGAAACCCTATATGTTGGGTAGACCTTTTCTGGTTGGCATCCCTCTTTAGATAGTATTCTTAGTTTTGGGGATCATTATATCATCCCAACACTATGAGGATCTCATTTTTTTTTATTTTCATAGTTATTTGTGGGATTTTCATCCAATAAATTAGAAGATGTATTATGAAATGAGTCATAAATTATGGTGGATGGTAATGAAGCGTAACATTGTTGATTTTGTGCCCCACTATTACACCTACCAATAGATAAAGGTAGAGAATTTGAAACCTTTTGTTTTGCTCCATCCTCTTCCAATGCCAGTTTGGAAATGGGATGTGATATCCATTGATTTTTTTTGGATTACCATTTAATCCTTGAGGGAAGAATTATATCTAGGTGGTGATTTATTTTTTTAACAAAGTCATCTCATTTTATTCCGATTAAATACATAGAAAACTTGAATATCTTGGAAAGATGTATGTGAGATAAATTAAGAGGTTAAATGGGGTTACTTTTACCATTGTTTCAGATAGGGATCCTAGGATTACTTTTAGGTTTTGGAGGAGTATCCATGAGTTAATGGGGACTCAGGTCAGATTGTGTAAAACTTATCATCCACAAGCAGACAGTCAGAAAAAGCATGTTATTCAAATTCCAGAGGATATGCTCTGTGCCTGTGTCTTGGATTTTGGTGGACAATGGGATAACCATCTAATATTAGGTGAGTTTTTTTGTAATAAAAATTGTCATTCATCAATTATAATTGATCCTTTAGAGGATTTATATAGTTTCCCATGCATATCATCTATTTTTTAGGCATAGGTGGGTGGACCTTCTTTGTTGGGATTAAATTCGTCTCAAGAGACGTCTGAAAGGATTTAGGATATACATAAGCATCTTGTTAAAACATAGAGTTAGAATAAATCTTATACAGATCAACAACATCATTCTTTTGAGTTTTCCACATATGAACAGGTTTTCTTGAAAGTTTCTCCTTGGTTGGGTCATCATAAGATTTTAAAATAGGGAAATATGGATCCAAGAAATGTTAGAAAGTTTGAGGTCACTGAGAAACTTGGGAAGGTTGTTTATCAGTTTCTATTTCCATTTCATTTGACTAAAATTCATGATGTTTTAAACATATCACATATTAGTAAATACCACCTTGACCCCTCTCATGTTTTTACTTGGGAATATATTGAGTTAGATCCAAAAATATATTTTGTTGATAATCTAGTTGATATCGTTGAATATCAAGTGAAAGTATTGCATGTGAAGTTTATTTCATTGTTCAGAGTGTTATGGAAGCATAAATAAAATTATCATGAAACTTTGGAGAATGAGTCATTGATGAGAGATTAGTGACCTCACCTCTTTACCAGACATCAATCTTTCACATGACTTATCAGGGATGAAAAGTATTATGGTTTATAGTTTTTAACATCCCTTTACTTGATTTTAGGAATTTGACTTCTATTATATGGTTTTCCTCTTTAATTAGGTGCTTCTTGAGAATCCTAGTAATGAAGTTTTTTTTTGTAAAAAATAAACTAATGTTTGGGTATGTATGTTTGTTTTAATTAATGGAGTCTGAGTATAAATGTCTTAATGGATTTTCAGGGTTCTACCAGAGTTCGTAGAATGCCCGAGTTGGTTGGGTGTTTTTGTGAAAGAATCTATATTTTATGTTGTGTGATGAGAGATAAAATATAAAAGGGTTACACGATGTGTAATTTTTCTCCAGAAACATGCTTTGAACTTCGTACATAACATGAAATGAGTACACACTGAGTAATGGTTACATAACATGTAATGTTAAAAGATCAGGTTTTAATAATAAGGCATCATGTTTTTCAGCGAACTTAAGCCCCATGTATTACATGACATATAAAGGGGTTAAAAATCCTGTAGCTTTTGGGAGGTTAGCTTTTAGGGTGTTTCATTTACTAATTTTTAATTCATATTTCCACACACCTCCTTGATCTCAACCTAGATCCCTTATCTAGTGATTTTGGGAGTCTATATTCAATCTAGATTGATTTTTTCAGCGATTGATCATAGTTGCAGTTGGGTTTAATCTCTCTAGTTGAGTGTACCTTTATTATTCTTTATTACTTTGATCATAGTGGCCCCATTTCATCGAATTATCATATCCATTGACTTGTGGTGGTGTTTCTAATTGTTTTTCTCTAGATCTGTTGTGCGATATTATTCGAGGGGCCATTTCCTTTGTTGGTTGTGGTGTGATATGTGTGCGTTCTTGAGGTATGTGTGGTTTCTCATATCCACTGACCCTTTTGTTAAACTGGACCAAATATAAGATGTGTAGATTTATTATAGGGAATCTGATATCATTTTTGAACCCTTTCTTATTGGTGGATCCCATTACAGGCATGTGTGACCCGAGTTTTAAGGTAGGTGGTTCTATATCTAGCCTGTGCCGGTAAACTGAATTGCTTTTGGTTTTGATAAATTGTTTTATTAAATGAAATGACATAATATTAATGATATTTGTTTTGTGTGTGTAACTATTTTTTTATAAAATATGGGTTTCCCCTAGTTTTGGTAAATGAAAAGGGTTTCTTAAAGCATTTTGAATTGGTTTTTTGAAATGGTTTTCAAATCATGGTTTGATGAAAATGGATTATTGAATTGGTTTAGAAAATAGATCCCATGGTAATCCTTGGGTAATTAGGTGGAAGGTATAGTAATAAACCTCGTCCACTATCGGGGGTTTTTCCCATGGGGATTTCTTATACTCCCTAGGCCTATTGTTCCAGGGACTTGTTAGACCTGTTGGGGGGTTCACTTTCTAGGGTGTTACAATGCTCTTTAGACTCAATGAATATTCCTAGTGTCTTGATCCATACATGATTATATATGTTATTTATGAGTGTCTTAGATATCTTGACCTATTTTGATCTATGGTGTGATGTTACCTGCACTTATGCTTTTGAATTTTACTATTTTGTTGTACTACCATAGATTTGATATGATATGTGATACATTCTTTGTTTTGACATGATATATCTGTAATGATATATGGTTATGAAATTCTTTGAAATTGATTTACCTATTTTACTTGGAAATATATAAAAGAGGGAAATTAAATTATTTTCCCATGATTTTTATATAAAAACTATTAAACTATTATCATGCCCTATTTTCTTTGAAATTGAGAATGCATGGATTATTGTTTAGAGACATAATATGAAACACTTGGGTGAGACCCTACTGAGCCTATTAACTCACTCCCTGTGTACCCCTTTAGTGGTGTGTTGACCTAGTTATGTTTTTCAATGAAAAGAGAGGAAAGGATCTGGAGTGAGGTGATAGTGTTTTCTGTCAGCTAAGTTTTGGGTATGGTGGGAGTTTCCCATGCTATTACAAGGTGCTGTTGCAGTGGATTTTTGGTTTTATAGTCCTTTGTGGTTGGACTTGTCTCTTAGATATTGTTTGATATCTTTTTTATTTATATTTCTTCTGTTTTTTTTATATGTTATGGTATATATTTATATATTTATATGTTTCTATTTATAATGTGTATATATGGAATTTTTTCACTTTAGGTTGGGTGAAATCATTCCCTCTGTCTGTTGTTTGATGCCTAGGTGCTAGTCACTAGTCTGTGGGGATCGGGAATTCCCTTTGGGTATTAGAGGATGAGGTTGAGTACCAATTTGAGAGGGTATTTGGATTGGTTTGTTATAATGACCATTAAAATTTTGACTTCCCTGAGGGATTAGTTCTTGAGTAAAGTTCATATTCTCATGCAACTCATAGTTTCACAAACTAGACTTTGGAATTCAATACATGTATTTAGTTTCATGATCAAACAACTCTTCCATAGGATTTTTTGGTGAAAATTACATTGTTTAATGGAAATCAAAGTTGAGTGAACCCTCACTTGGGGTTCCACACAATTATTTTTTTGTGATAACCTAAAACACTTTTATGAAACCTAGATAGAGGACTATAAATACCTTATTACCCCACATTTATAGGGATAAAATCTAAAACTCAGACACAGATTCTCTTTCCTCATATAAAATGAGTTCTATGAGTCACATAACCCTTCCAATTCTAATAAACAAGTGAGAAACTCATTCATATTCCCTCATGCATTCCATTAAATTTAGTGGAAATCATTTAATTATGTTTCACTCAACTTCATTGCATGAATAATAATGTTCATTATCATAGGTATTGCATCACACCAATCAAATTTTCACTCAACTCCAATGTTTTGAAAAAAAGTGTTATCCAAACTCATGCTCATTAGTAATGCATTGAACATGTCATGTTTTCACACAACTCTAAAGTTGTATGAAATAATTTCCATTATCTCCATTTTCTTGTTTCCTTTCACCTAAAAATCATTTATGAAAATTGATGACCAATGTTTCCTACATACACCCAATCCAAATTCATTCATGACAACTTCATAAAAAAACTAGAATTGTGGTTTATCTATTGAGTATTAACTTATGTAACTCATGAGAATATAGTTTCAGCTCTATAGAAACACCTAATACCCCCTCACATTATCCCCACAATTATTTTTATTTCTCCTTAGTAGAACCTTGGGAACCACAAATTGGAAATCCCTACTCAAACCGGATTTTCACCCCTTTTGTAACATGAAATCCTCAGCATAAGATGTTAAACTAAATCCTAGCCTATTTTAATAGAATAATAATCCTTAAGAGACAATCCCATGGTTCCCTGTGTGATTAACATGGGATTTTCCCCACCTCACCAGGTATCCTTCACATAAGTCCCACAAAAACCTGCTACACTTTAGTAACACTTGGGAAGATCAATGCATAAGCCCAAATAAATCCCTTTTTTCATCCTTTTCATGAAACAAATATCCTTGTGGCATTTCTACCTAGGAGACACTAAATGGTGCCTTAAGCCTATTGGTCACTGGGCCTTAAATGCACCTCCCCATACGACAGTGGATAATGACTAGCAGTGAGTGTTTAAATGTGGTATAGCAGGGTGACTATATCCTTTGGATCAATATATAAAAAACATTGAAAACACAAGTAAAATAAAGGTATTGGAAAATGAAATAAAAACTAGAATATATATATATAATAAACTGATAACTTGTCTAGATCCAAATAAATATCCATGCATGAACATGCTATGACATCAAAATAGGTAGTCAACATATACAACATTCAAAAATATATAATTGGACTAATTAGGAAAAGGAATAAATATATAGAGGAAACAACTCTGAAGGATACCCCAAGTACATGCTCAGCTACTAACCCCAATCTCCCTTGTCCATAAAAAGTCTATAAAAAATAGAACAAAATCCCAGTCCAGACCTAACTTGAAAACATGAGGTATGTATGACTACCAAATGGAGGCCTGAACAGAGTGTGAGATATATATAGTAGGCCATCGCAAATGGTGTCTACACTAATACATCACGTGAATATAAAACAAGAAGTTTTTTAGTATATCAAAATGAAATAGTAAATAATAAATATAAACATGTTGGGATCAAGTTCCTAAAAGACACCTGGCTAACCATACACACTTGAACCTACACTGGAATGTCTCTACAAACATGTCATCATGTATATATATATGGATATGTAAGAAAATAATATGAAAATTTATATATTCACTGATGAGTATCTGTTGTTTAATACCAAGGCATCCAAAAAATGGAATCTTATATCAAATAAGGGACGTCATTTCCACCATACCCATCAATCATAATATGAAGGATGCTATTCCTAGGTTGCTATACCCATCAACCAAAATATAAGGGAAATCATTCCTAGGGTGTCATACCCATTGATCATAATACAAGGGACACCATGCACAGGGTTCCATACTCATTAATAACAATATAAGGGATTCTATGCCCAAGGATCCATACCCATTGATCATAATATAAGGGACGACATGACCATAATCACAAATAAGAAAATTAAACTAAAGAAATTTAAGGGTAGTGTTAGTGTCCCTTACATTCCATTTATAAAGTTGAGAAACCCACCTCAGAAGGTAGTTCCATCACACAACCTATTTCCCTCATCAACTCCCTCTACAAAATCATCACTAAACTTCTTGCAAATTAGCTCTCTTATATTTTTATTAAAATCATATATTGGAATCAGTTTGGTTTCATCAAGGGAAGGTCTATCCAAGACTGCATTTACATTGCCTCTGAATGCACCAACTCTTTAAATAGAAACACCAGAGGAGGAAACATTTCCATCAATATTTACATTAGGAAGGCTTTTGATAATATATATTGGGGTTTCATATTTAAAGTTATCCAAGCTTTTGGTTTTAATAATTCCTTCATTAGTAGAATTAACACATTATTTTCTTCAGCCAATATCTCTATTCTTATTAATGGTGCTCCTAAAGGCTATTTTAAATGTAACAAGGGTGTCAGGATGGGTGATCCCATATTATCCATTATTTTTTCCATTGTAGAGGATTATCTTAGCATATTACTTTCTCAACTTATGGATCAAAACAAGCTCAAACCTATTCAGGCGGCCAAAAATCTTAATGTTCCCACACATCTTTTATTGGACGATGATATCATTATTTTCTTGCAAGGTGGAAAAAGAAATGTTCAAACTCTAAAAAATGCCTTAGATCATTATGAAGACATCTCTGGTCAGTCTATAAGTTGGAACAAATATTTTGTCTTTTTTGGGAAAATCTTCTCTCCTAATATAGAAAATAGCATCATAAACAATCTAGGCATCAAAGAAGGCTCTTTCTCTTTCATCTACCTAGGGGTTCTCATTTTATGGGGAAGGACTAAACCCTTGTATTTCAACTCGATTGTGGACTAGGTTATCCATAAACTTGGTTCCTGGAAAGGAAAATCCCTCTCCATGGCTGGCATAGTTTGTCTTGTTAAATCTACCATTATTTCTAAAATGGTTTATTCCATGATGATCTATAGATGGCCTACCAGTCTTCTGAAAAAAATAAATGGGTACATTAGAAATTTTTTCTAGTATGGTAGCATTCTGGTTAGGAAGCTTGTCACTACCCCCTTGTCCAACTGCTGCATACCTCTAGAGAAGGGTGGCACGAGCATAAAAAAATATTAATCTCTTTAATGAGGCCCTTCAAGACAAGTTTACATGGAATTGAATTCATAGTTCCTCAGACTCCCTTTCCTTCCTCAATAATAGGTTTCTTAGAAATATTAAGAAAGGAAATTTTAATTATGTAAACTCTTCGATCTGGACTTCCATCAGATTTTCCTTTGTTATTATCATGAATAATTCTATATGGATGGTTAGCGTTGAATCTTCCACGAACTTTTGGTTGGATAACTAGACGGGCACCCCCCTGCTCTCTATTTTATCTCCTAATTTCACCCCATAATAGCACCAATTATTCTATTAAATATGTGATGAAATATAATGTTTCCAATCTTCCTGATAACATCTTGAATGTGGTTGAAAATTATCCTTTTACTCACACTGAAGATTTCCTTATTTGGGATCCTACCCATAATGGTGTGCTGGACTCTAAAAGTTTTTATAATCATAATTTCACATCGACTGACTCTGGTTTTAATTGGTTGAAATATTTTGACAAGCCTTGGATTAAACCTTCAAGGCTCAACTTGATTTTGTGTATTGCCCACAACCGAATTCCTACTGAGGTTTGTCTTCAATGTTTTGGTATTTAGATTTTTTATAAATGTCCATTTTTCCATCAACATAGGGAAGATACCAATTACCTTTTCTTGTATTGCGCCACAACTTCGGATATTTGTAATTATATTACTGATGTGTTTGATTGCAGATGGTCTCATTTTGAATCCATTATTTATCAAATCAAAGGCTGTTTGGCGCATGAATTCTCTTCGCAAATCAAGAATATTTTCATAATTGTTTTTGAGGAGCTCCTCCATGTTATCTGGTATGCGAGAAATGATTTTATGCGCAACAATTTCTTATTTAATCTTAATGCAGGTAGGATACGAATTATTATTTACATCAGGGAGGCATCTACGATGAAAAATTCTCCTTGTCACAACACTGTTGGAGACCTGATGATCCTTAGACAACTCGGAATCAAGGGTCTTTACAAGCAGCTGAGGTGCACATTTGAGGTTTTCTGGGAAGATCCTCTTCTTTGTTGGATCAAAGTTAATGTGGATGGTGTTTCTAAAGGCAACCCGGGTCCTTCTAGATGCGGTGCTCTCTTCAGATATTTTCATGGTCAAAATCTTACTTGTTTCTTCACTAGTTGTGGTTTGGCCACCTCGTTAGAGGCAAAAATGTTGGTCATGATCCATGCGATTGAGTGTGTCAGACAAAAGGTATGGAACAACATTTGGATCGAAATTAACTCTACCACTATTATCCAAGCTATTTGGAATGGTATGATGAAACTTTCTTGGACGCTCAGCTCCCGATGGATGAGCTGTCTCGATTCGCTCTATGAGATAAATTACATAGCAACACATGCCTTTCATGAAGCGAACACAGTTGCAGATGGTTTTTCCAATAAGGGTATCAACCAGGGCCTCTCTTGGCTGGAGTAATTACAAGTTGAGTTACTCCCCCTCTATGAAAAATATTGTAATAAGATTCTCTCTTTCAAAATTTTGTAGTTGTTTCTATGATTAGTAATAAATTGTGTCTTGGACTTTGTCCAAGGCACCACCTTCTAAAAAAATTTATAGTGAGTGAAGACAGTGCACCCCATAGGTGGTTTTATTATAAAAAAACAAAGTAATAGTGGTCAAAAAAATTCTTTTAATTATATTTAATTAACTCATTTAATAATTAATTAAAATAATAGTTTCACCATAATTATCAAATAATCCAAACATACCTTAGTGGTGTTTTTCACTCATAGCATGAGAACAGTTCTAGAAAATTAAACCAACACACCCGATGGGTGGATCAAGTTGAGTTTTACAACCTCTAACCAGGTATATAAATCACTTTTAATTACCAAATCATGTTTTAAAATATTTTATTAAAGGAATTTAACATTTTATGGGCAATACGTAAAAGGTCCGATGTGAAAAAAATAGTGCATTTTCTAAATTGATGAAACTATGTGGAAAAATCCATATAATTCTTACCATGGGATTAGGATGCCTGAATTATCCATTATCAAACTTTTATTTATGAATAAAAAAGATAAATAAAAAGATTTAATAAACTACCTTAAAATAGGATAAAAGAGCTTTAATAGATTTAACATATGATATAGAAAGGTAAATGAAGAAAGGAAGCATAAGGAGTTATAAACTCATTGAGAGGATTCTGATGAATTTTATGGTAATAAAATTAAACCAAGAATGGGGAAAACACCTTTGGAAGAGGAGGATGAAGGGGTGCTCATGTGGGGCTGCTATGCCTAGGAAGTTAGGGAGAAAGGAGGAGAAGAAAAGAAATAAGGAGCAGGGGAAATGAACTTTTATATCCCTTTAAAGATCCAAACAGTATAAACACATAGTTTGGATAACCATTCACCAAACCTATAGTACCTTTTCTAAAGTGGAACTAGCCATGCTGGCTAGGTGCAAAATTTTCTATACCATGCATAGCTTGTTCACCCACCTCTTCTATTTACTACAGACATCTTGCACAACCATGTTTCCTCGGGTGCAAGATTTGAACAACCATGTGACACTATCTAGTCCCTTGCACCAATACACTTGGTTTCCTTTATGGGGACACTTGGTTTCAACAAACTGTGTCCTTATTGAAAATATGCTGCATGATTTGGGATGCATGGTTAGTACCAACTGTGCTCCAACCGTGCACCTCTATTTTCCTACCAAAATGGATTTTTTGGATCCCTACACCCCTAAAACTAATCCAAACTCATGATACACCTCTCAGGCCTTAAACCACATAAAAATACTTTTAATTTTTTAGTGTTCGGATTTACATTTCAAGGATCATTTAAGGATTTGGCCCATCCACCAAATAGGAAAATTCAAATTCCATTGAAAAAATTTTACCCATCCAAAACATGGGACATTATAATATCCCTACCTTAGAACTTATTCTCCTAGATAAGTATTTTAGAAACAAATAAAACTATACTTGACCTACTTGGGTCAATGAATCTCACTCAAATAGCCGCGTTGCATTTCCAAAAAACCAACTCACCTACAATCACTACTTTAAATACACAGTACTTAAGCCTTTAAAACTCGAAACAATGCTCATGACTATTATAAAAAATTAATACAATGATTAATTTATCTTGTCTAACCAAAGACATAACCATGTCATTGTCTTTTTTATTGTTTGACCTATAGCACTTACCACCATAGATTCTAATCTTTGATAGAAAATTACAAACTACAATACTTCCACCATTAGAATTACCTAAGGGAACATGTACTGAGTTTAATAACGAATATAATATCATTTTTTATAGCTTACACATGAGGACAATACCCTCAGTCCTTGATTTTATCATAATAGTAGAACTCTAATCATCCATGTTAAAACCGATCATGCCGAATTTTCATTGAATGCCATGAATGAACTTTAAACTATACCCAACTAACCCTAATGACATGAGAAACATGGGTTCTCACCAGTCACATATAGTTATCTTATAAAACTCAAGTCAAACCACCATTGTTTGACTACTTCCAAGAACACTCATCTTTAACTGCCAATGTGTCACTTAAAATTGAAAATTGAAGCCTTATACTAAGGCATAACAAGACCATTCCGAGAACACTCAATAAAACTTATACCTAAATTTTGGTGATGTATCCTGGTCAAACCATATTATGGTCATACCATCACTATGCTATAGCATAAGGACCAAAACATTCCCAATCCAACATCTATGGATCATAGTAAGAAACTCTGGGATTAATGCCGATCTTCAGACTTCACCGAGTTCGTAAATTAATTGTACCTGGAATTTAAAAATAAATACCATTACCGATTGAATACCTTTAATTAAAAACATATGAGTTACCAAATGACCATCAAATGACTGATATCAAGCTTTCACAACCCTTCTCACATGAGGTTCACCCACCAGTGACCGACGTCCCACTCCACACCTTAGAAGCATCCTTATTATCGTTGAAATGAAAAGTGAACATGGTTATCACTTCCCAGACCAATATATAATGGTTTTAATGGGTAAGATAAGAACCCACTCATTACCATGCACTAACATAAATGTCAATTTTCACCCATTCCTACATCTGATATTGGTTTTCATGGAATTCGTCGAACGTTAAATCACAATGAGGGTCACCCCTCTTAAACTTCCATTTCTATACTACAGACTAATTGTATTTTCTTTAAACCACTCCTTGGGAATAACATTCAATGATTTTATTTCCAAACAATCATAAAGTTCAGATAGGTACCTTGGTTTATAACTGACGCTCTCTCAGTATACTTAGAAAAATGTTAAGTTTGGGGTCATGATTTCCTCTAACCATGAGTACACCATGATTCTATCAGTAGGCATGTATAAAACTCCTGATCCACACTCATGTCAATCATGACATACTTTTCTAAAAAAAAACTAGACATCGTGTCTCTCGAAAATGTATGTCAAGATTTAACATGGGTAAACTGTTTAACAACGACATTTCTATCTTCAAATTATCTCTCATCATTGGGAATTTCATTTAATTTACCCAAGTTCTAAGTCACCATGCCCATAAGCACAATATTTAAAACTATAAATCCTTGGATCACACTCATATTCTCACCAATATGAGTTTAACAGTACCATGCACAATCAATGTGTACCATTATTTCCCTAAAAAGTGGGTGTAATTTTCATACCACTCTCTTTCAGACCCAATTCATGCCTTGTGAGTCACCTGTCCGTAGGTCAAGATGACTGTGCTACATGGAACATAGATATTCAATCCCCAAGATCTCCCCTAAAAATCCTCTGAAAAATAAGGCACCTTAATTGTGCCTTGATTTATCGAATGACCGCCCACCTGAAGGTATCACTTTAGGAATTTAAAATTTTAACAACGTAACCACTGGTGAACATTTCCAAACACCTGAACATTCATACCCATTGAAGCTGATTTTGATATACAAGAACCCTAGTTTATTTTTAAAAATAAAATACATTTCCATTCCTAAACCAAAATACACAATAACCTTATGTGTATTGTTCTAGAAACAAGTATAAAACCAATATCATTTACTTTAAGAAAAACACACACTCTAGGACAACCTCTCTCATTAATTTCCCTTGAACAAACTTAATGATGAATTGCTAGGGTCTGAGTCAAGGATAATGGTTTCTAGGTCTTCCACCTAGACCTACTACTAAAATATCAAATAGGGATACTAGGTCCATCCACCTAGCCCTAATGTCTCTCGAACAAGAACCACATGCCACTAAAAGGGAATCAGTTACAAGTCATCTAACACACTTATAAACTCTCTACAAAAGAGGTAAGATTGAATCTAGAATAAGGTCATTAACCTATGAGGGAAATAATTTCAATTTTAGAGCGTAAAGAGATAACACTCACTAGATATCCATATAAAGTAATACCCCCTCGATCTTTAACTTACTAGACAAACACCTTCCTAACCTAGGTGTCGTGTTATCAGCCAAGAGTCCTACTTGGGACAATGACACCCAAACAAAGACTAACATATAATCATTTAGAAATAATTTAATTATATGAGGGTTATACCATTACTGGGATAACCCCTTACGTACACAAGGCATCGATCCTAAACAAGGTCATACCAAGAAGGTATTTAGGCCTTACCACCAATCCTCTAGGTCCAACACAATCTAGGAAGAAGTCAGTAGGGATCTGTAGGCAATGTACACATTCCTATCCAAAGGAAACATTAAAAAATAACCCTTATACAATGTATCATGAAAAAAACCCCTCTAAAATATTTTATTTTAAGGAATTTAAACACTTTTAATTTAAAATATTTCATATACCAAAGATATCAAGCACCAGTTGTTAGTGAAATTGTACCATTTACTTTATTTATCCATCACCACAAAACATATCAAAAAAATTATCTTATAATTTCCTTATGACCATTTTAATTAACTGGAACCTTATAATAGTAAGGAACATAAAAAAATAACAAGGATTTTATTGATTTAATAGCGGACTATTCATGTAAGATGCCACTATACATTTATATGTAACACCATATATATGGATGAAAAAACATTAAATAACTGTCCTATTATCATAAAAATACCTCTCACGAGTTTAAGTACATAGGAATATAAGAAATTAAGGTGACCTACATGGGTCCCATAATAGTTTAAATTTCCAAAACATCCTTAATGGGTTTATCAACATTATCTAACTAACTTACATAGGTCCAATTGTGTAATTTTGAATTTATTCTTATGAGAACTGTCATGCACAAGTAAATAAAGGTACTATCCTTTACTCAATTTTTTTTACAAAATCTGGTGTATGGTGTGATCATCTTCCAAATTTGAGGGTGCCTTCTACTACTATCGAGTTATTATGAGAGTTATGGGTTTAATTAATGGAATTTAAAAGAAAAGGAGTTTACAAAACTATATTTTAGAAACTTTAGAAGAAACCTTTGAGTAAATCATGTTTTTTATTTTTAGAAATTAGGACATCACTCAATAGATCGAGGATCCATGAATTAATTTGGTTAGACAATGTAGTGCCTACTTCGCAACACTTTGAGTAGTTTTATAGACAATGATTATAGAATATGAGGAGAGGATTAAAGTATTATTGAAACTAAAATTCCAAAGATATAGAGTATTTCAAGTCCAGTAGTGAGGGATACTAGAGTTAGATAAAATAGTAGGGGACATATGATAATTAATTTCATCGATAATGTCTAATTAATAATAAAAAAGTACTAATCTGATATTTTTTTATAAAATGGAATGTAATACCATAAGAACACTGTAATATCTATTAGACAATGACTGAAAAAGTAATTTTTTATTATCAAAACACTTTTGAAGAATAAAGTGATAAACCATACAGACTGAGTAATCTCAAAACAACACAAGCAGGTAAAGAGAGAAGAAACACCAAAGTAAACACCTGGAATGGAGGGTGAGAAAAATTATTACAAGGGACTCATGTATGATGAATATGATGGTTATGTCATAATGATATAATCAACTAAAAATGTGAGTTATAGATACAACATCAAGACATGGATGATTTCACAAGTTGTCTCATATACAATAAGCTTAGAAGGATAAAGTGAAGAGAGATTTAAATGGGTCATGACTATACTGGTCACATGTTAATATAAAAGATGGATCAAAATATTTAAACACATCCCATTCTTATATATTTATCACTCATTTACTCCAGTTTCATTTAAGATTATAAAATGATAAGTATAGAGAAAAATATTTATTTACATTTAGGTAAGGTTCACCAAGTAAATAAGAACTTAAAAGGGTCATAGTTATTATGGCGAAAAAGTTGAAATATAGGGAGAAAAGGGAAATGGTAAGTGTGATTCCAAAGGAACATTCACAACATCCTTTAAATTGAATAGGAAAAATTTTATACCTGAGGTTATTTTCTTCGCATATCTTAAGAATAATCAATGGAAGTTTAAATTAAATGAACTAAATATAAGAATCAAACAGTCACTACTTCTTCAGATATATTCATCAATTGTATGTAATGTTTCTATTCTAAATATTTGGTATTAAATAAAATATTACTATTACATATTTTTATTTAAATATAGTAACCAAGTAAGAACATAAATATTATAATAAGAAAGGTGTGTTCTTCAAGCATCCTAGAAAGAGTGATTCTTATTTTAGTGGTTAGAAGAACACAACATCTTATTTTCATGTAAATGGTTTTAGTTGAATTTTTTTTCAGTATAACCAACAAAATTATATCATGTGTCCATTGGAAAAAGGATACATTATTCCAATTTAAGAGTTCATGTTTTTTTGGTGTGAAATACTCAATAAATAGTTCTATAATGCTTGAATCATTGAAAATAAATGATGAATATAAAATGTAAGAATTATATACCAATTTGTGGAAAGATGATACTTTGTCAAGAAAAAATAAGTAGTTTTCAATAATATACCCAGTATGGTTTTAGACTCTTTGGAGGTAAAGACCTTAGGTATTATTGACACACTTATGAACTTAGTTTTCAGAAAAGAAACCTTTTTGAATAATTATGAGTCGCAAATATTTCAGAATTATTCTAGCTAGAGAGAAGAAACTATTACAAGGGAAATCTATTGGTGACTATAATTCATAATATTAATTGAAGTGTTTTGAAAAATGTAAAAGTGAAGTAAATTATATGCGTAGTTAGAAGATATGAGTTTCTTTGGGACAATGTATCAAATTCTATCTTGATTAAACATTAATCAATAAAATTTAGCATGGAGTAATTTTTAAACTAACATTTCCTTATAAATATTAGATTAATGATGTAAGTAAAAGGATAATCAATATTGAGACATATAGTAATTGTAATGAATTCCATTATTTTTTGATACATGCTATAAAAATAGAGGAATTATCCCATAACCATATATCAACTATAATGAAAAATGGATATCATATGAGTTATAGTATTATATAAATCCATTATTTAATAAGAACATGTGTTTAGATGCTAAGAGTTTTTTGGAAATAAACATGTTTTCATCAATAAAAACAAAATGTGAATCTAATTTAATTATCCAAATGGTTTCTTAATATATTATAGAAATACCAATGATAGAAAATCTATAATCAAGTGATAGAATAAATTTCTATAAAAGGGTGAACATATCTATTTGAGATAGTTGGAGCAAGATTGACTTGAATTTAGTCAATTCTAGATATTGAAAAATAGTTGATATAGAAACAAATTCCATAAGAGAATACAAAGAAGGATTGTTTTAGAGACACATGATGCGTAAGAATGATAAATCCATGGTAATGGTTTTGTATTCTCCATGGCCGATGATACATTATTCAATAAAAATAATGAAACCTATATCTAATCAGTATATGGAAATAATCCAATATTGATAGGATCAATTAAAATTTAATAATGGATTCCATGTATCAAAGTATAGAGTCTTGTTAATTTGAAAACTATTGTGGGTATTCAAGTGATACGATACATTGGTGGTTCAAGAATTATACCAATAAGGAATGATTGGTAATACCAAGTCATAATGACTAAATTCATTATAATTTTACTTATCATAGATATTTTCTATGAATATTGTATTGTGCATTGGATGTTAAGACCACTAATCTTGGAAAGCATCTATACGATGCAACCATAAAAGGATGGTGACATTATAGAATTCCAATAAGGGATGCAAGTTACTATAATCTATTTTAGGATTTTTTTAAGAATCAATATCATTGAATATTTATTTGGAATGATTTTTTTCAATCTATCTAGAAGTGGTTAGTGGCAGCGACATAGTTTTATAAGTGAAGTATGTTTGGTAAAATATAGAAATAGTTCTTGGTCTTATAGTTAGTTAAGACCATAATGGAAGTAACTCTCTAGATATTGACTTAAAGTGAAAACCTAAGTTCTATGGAATGAGAAATAATGAGGTAGATATAATGATTTATTATACTAATTCATCAGTACATATAAGAATGATGTATTAAAAAATATATGTTAGATAAATCCAAGAATAATTTGTTACCAATGTCTCATGACATAAATATCTCCAAGAAGACATGAATGGGGCATAAGAGAAGATTAATGTGGTGAGTTGAATTCCATATTATTCTGTGATGGATCAATCACATATTACATGATATTTATAAGAAATGATATTGAAAACATAATCTTTATGATAGGAAAATGTTAATTATATCCTAGAAAATTACAATGGAAGAAGTCAAAACTATCCAATTATATTTGGGAAAGTAAAAAAGGCATGTACCTAGTAAGTGGAGTGGAAGGGATACTAGTTAAAAGGGGATAACACTAGTCATTATATAGATAAATATGATATAATATCACTTTCAGGATAATTTAATGATCTAAAAAATATCACTCAAGCTAGTTGTAGCCATGTCTACAAATACTGAGCATCTTATGGATTTTGACGCAGCTAAAGAATTAGTGTAAAATACAAATTGATTTTTGTTACCAATTATTATAATCGCACCTAATAATTAATTTTTTATCATAATATAAATTATGATAATTATTCTATTAGTACTATCCTAGATGTTAAGTTTTGAAAGAGGAAAAAATAGATATAACTAGGGATATCATCTTTTGAGAAGACTTACTCAATGTGGAAAAGGAATAGATATAATAATTTCATCATAGTGAAAACATGTAAGGACATTTAATAAAGCCATAACTCAGCAAAAACATGATAGTATCATGTGATATCTAACAAGGATAATTATAAAGTTGGCTCTAGTGAAAGTGGGAGTGTTGTAGAAGTTGGTTCCCTAGACCCAACTTTATCAGTACTTTTAGATTAAATTACCATGTATATAGTGATTTATATATGATGTACACATACCATTACAATGTTTATATTTCTTTATCCACTATTTAAATGTTAGTTTCCATAGATTATTTGTCATATAAAAACTCTATAATAGTTATTTGTCTATAATGACAACCTCAAGATACTATGACATTAATCTTAAACATTTATCTTATGATATAGATACATCATACTGACTAGACACATTTGATGTCTAGTTATTAGGTGATGAGTGATGATAATAATTGAGACATATTCTCATGAAGTTCACACTTGGAGATCTATAGTAGGTGAGATCATGAGGGAATACTTGACAATATGAGAATCACATGTTTTAGGCATCATCTGTTATTCCTATCTATGAACATGTGTATTGGTCTACTAAATTTAGATCATTATCAATATGTACCATTTGATCAAATTATTTTACGTAAATATAAAACAATGAAATTTAAGTAATGGAATGATATATCATGTTGGGTGCATCTTTGGTTGTATGATAGTGGTTGAATGGTAAAAATAGAAATATTTGCTTCTAAATTGAGAAAGCAATGTCTTAGGCCATGTTGATTGGGATGGTAGTAACTTCATAAATATTTGGCCAGGTTAGTCAAATTTTAGTCTATCTAGTTACATCAATAAATAAAAAAGAAACAATGGATGATGATAATAGCTGTGTATCCAGCGTTATGAGATTTTAAAAAACAAAAGGATTTTATTAAAGAGTGTGTGTTCATAGGGTAATTGTCATTGCAGTGACTATTCCGTATCTCTTTAGAGGCCTTGATGAGTTTTTAGACTCCAGTCCTGGTCTATGAATAATATTCACTACTATCATGTTAAGGGCCTATAGGTTCACACATTATAGCATATTCAAAAGTCTTTCCTATTATGTTCAATAGGTGTATTAGATATGGTGGGGCCCGCCACATGGTCCAAGAGTTTTACAAGTATTAACAATCACAAACAAACAAATAAATTCATTATTATTAAAGTATAGAATAACTGGATTGATTTTTTTCATATAAATAATTTACAAGGTATTTAAGTGAATACATGGAAAAATATTATACAAACATATATTATTTTGATATTAATAGTTCTTTTAATATTTTTGGAATTATGAGTCGAGTTAATGACTCATGTTTATAAAAAAATATATTTATTATATATTACAAGTATTTGAAAAAAATATAAGAGATATTATGATGTAGTTAGTTTTTCATGATGCTTCATTTACCGCTTATTTAGTGGGTGTTTTATTTTTGGGGCCTAGATAACCCTATCTAGGAATTTGAGACACCCAATATATAAGTAGGGTATGCGATTAATTCCATAGACTATTCCTTCCAACAGATTGAGATCCAATATCTCCTCCTGATTCATAGAGAGATAAATTCACCATCGAAGTGTTTGATCCAAAAATGCCTTGATGAATCTAAGGGACAAGATCAAGGTGATATTCGTGACGTCGAAGTAATTTTTAGAGATTTGTAATAGCACATATAATTCAATGATCTATATACATAAAGATTATTAAAGTGTGTGTGTAATATATATAGGGGTCTGTCCACAGATAATTTGAGCAATGATTACTAAAGATGAGATAATATTAAGAGTGATTTTATTTGAATGTGGTAACCATTGAGTTCAACTTTTTATGCTTTGATAATTCATGAGAGATCCTTGGAACTTATTGGGACTCGAATCACTATAGACAATAAATTTTCATCACTCTGGTGAAGAAATTTTTTAAATTTCCATCCCATTGGATTACAAAACATGCCTCAGTACTAGAATTTTGAAAATCATAATGAAAAAATTATATTTTATACTATTTTTTGATTTTCAATTTGATGTTTATTTTTTGTGGGTATTTATTTTTTTGTTTAGTTTTGTGATCATGTTTTTCAATTCTTTTTATATTTAGAGTACTCCTCCATAAAAGATAATGAAGGATCATTGATTTTTTATGGGGGAGTGTTCCATAAGATTCAAGTGTAGTCATTTTGGTTGTTGATATAAACTAGAATCCAAGTGGAGCAGCCTTTCTAAATCCTTCAGAGTGTTTAGACTATGACCCTGAATTCTTGACTTGGAATTCACTTAAATTCCATGGAATTTATTTATTACATAGTTTAAAACAATCCATTATTAGATTAGTTTCATTTGAGGGTGTATTTTCTAAGTCCACAATCATAGTATTTACTGTTTCATAGTAGAAAATGATTAACGGTACATCCACCCCTTATTTTGATATGGGTCCTCTATCATTTGGAAAAAGGAATTGGGGTGAACCCTTGAATATTTAGAAAAGTACAAAAACTCTATTTTTATTCTCCTATGAAGAAGAAACTATTTTTATGATTATGGTGTGGTTATATTTGGAATTATAAGCCCCACTATTCAAAAAATCTATTGAACTACAATCCCTATCATCATTTGAGTCATTGTTGAATTCATTGTGAAAAACAGTATAATATATTTGATATAGGTAGATTTTGGATAGAGCCCATTTGGGGTACTTCTCTTATTTTTCCATATAAAATCCATTTCCCTTCATCATTAAAAGTATTAATCTATGAGTTATTATTCTAGGATTTTCATAACCTATTTCTTAATAATAGAATGAGATATTTTTCTATTTAATTATATATTTTTATTTAATTGGTTAATCCCTATTGATTTAATTTGTTATAGGATTAGGTTCTTTTCCATTATGGTTTTATTAATATATTCATGTTTTTTATTCACTTTATTAATGTTTCCCTTAGATTCTTGATGATTTGTCCAAAATATTTGGCTGATGTTCCTAGATTTAGAGACAAATTGGGTTTGTTAGTTTTATTCTATTTTAATATGTTTTAGAAGCCATATATTAGGATAATTAGGTAAAAATTGTGTATTTAGCATGGTATTATGATGTGTTATTTCCATTATTTCCAAGCGGTTATGGAATTATATTTTCCCATTTTCCATTACTTTCTGATTTGATCTTACATATATTTCATTCTGGGTTAAACATGTCAACAGAAAGATTCCCTTGTTAAATCTTTATCATGGATAATAAAAATTCTGTCAATATCAGATAAATTCCTACGTTTTATGGAAAAAATTATTAAGAATGAAAAAATTGGATGATTCACTATCTTCTATCTCTTGACATGGAAGTTGTTGATGCTGATACTATTGGTTTTCTACCTATTGAGAAATATGATCCTATGAAATTTTCTAATAAGATAAATATAGATGATTATGGAAAGGATAGAAATGAAATCATTATGTCTTTATCAGATAATGTTTATCATAATGTTATGGGTCTCAATACTTCAAAATGTATGTGGGACAAGTTGGAAATTATTTTTAAAGGGAATACTTAAGTGAAGAAATCAAAGCTACAAATATGGAATAGTATATATGAAGACATCAGAATAAGAGATGAAGTAACTATTGAAGAATACTTAACTAGAGTAAATGAAATTGTTTGAAACAATAGAGGATTTAGATATGACCTGGAATATTCTACAATTGTAAAGAAACTTATGCGAAACTTTCTAGACAATTTGGATTCTAAAATTTCTTCTTTATAATATAAAGATGATTTATTGCTTAATGAATTTCATATCTTTCTTTTTTATTATGAAATGTGAAAAGATAAAGTTTTTAAAAATAATATAAAATATGAAATGTATTTTGAATCTATGAGATAGAAAAACATCCAAGATGTTGAATAAGATGATCCTTATGATTTTAAAGATAAGGAAGATGTTGAGTTGAATGATAATATTTTGTCTCTTATATCTAAGAACTATTGAAGAGGAATGGGAAAGTATAGAGGAAAACTATTTCTCAAATGTTTTGAGTGTGGTAGAATCAAACAATTTCCTATGAATTTCCCTAAGAAGAAATTTTTACAACATTGTGATGATTTTGATGAAAAACCTAGATGAAAGAAGTGAACCAAAAATAATAAAGAAGAAAAATCATCCAAAAAATATAAGAATAGGTTTAATGAAAAAAATTGTATATTGAGAAAGAAATTTGAATCAGACTCAACTAACAACAATTCTTCTAAAGATGAAATTTCATCAAAATTTAGAACCATCATTGAAAAAGTTGAGAAGACAAACGATTCTTTAGATAGTGAAGAATGCAGAAAAAAATATTATAGGTAGTATCATCTCAGAATAAAAATTCTTGCATGTCTTAAAGAGAAAAAATATATCAATAAAGAAATAAAAATGATAAATAAAGATAGTGAATCATAAACATAATTTTTTATGGATGAAAATATGTCATCAAATATGAGGATGAATACATTCAAGAGATATTAAGTTACAAAATAAGACTTGCTGAATAGGTAAATATGATTGAAGATCACAGTAAAAATTTATAATCTAAGGAAGAATAATTTAACAAGTTTCAATAAAAACTTCTATGTCTGAAAATATCCTGAGGAACAGGAATGAAAACTTCAAAAAATACTTAGAAGTAAAAGCTGAGACTTTTAAATTTGATTATAATCCTTAATATGAGAATCAGGTAAAATATTCACTCATCAAAATTAATGTTTAATATGATTATTTAAAATTTCAGGTTCCAAAAAAAAGTATTAGAAAATATTGGGTGAAAAAAGGATGTTATAAACCTATCACATCTATAAAATCTGACTACCTACTATAAAGAAAATATATTCCATGTCCTAAGTATGATAGATTAGATAGAATCTATCAACCCCAACAAAGTTTCAATAGATAAAGATCTTATTTTAATGGAAAAATTAATATTTTATGGTTATTTTTGGTGTTGTGGAATCTATGGGAACATTTAATATAATTATTGTCACAAGTTATCCTTACCTAGAAGAAGGATTTAGAAATTTTTAAGAAACAGTGGAAGTAGAATGAGAAACTTTCCTAACTTATATAAAGTTGAAAAAGAGAATTCTCAAGATGCTAGAAACTTATCAACAAGAAATCAATTTGATTTTTTTGAAAAAGTATTGGGAAGATGTGATAAGGATGGTCATAATTCCAAAAAATGTATGACACTCTTTCCAAACCAAGTTTCTTATGATAGAAAATAAAATTATGTGGAAAAAAAGAAAGATGATGAAATAACATTTGCTATTGAGACAAATTTGAAATCAAGTAAAAGGAAAAACCATGGATACTTGATAGTGGTTATTACTAATATATGATAGGTGATATAAAAATCACGAAACATTTTTAAATTCATGATGAAGGAACAATTACATTTGGTAATGATAGTTTGTTAAAAATCAGAGGAATCAGAATGACTGATATTGAACATGAAGAGTTGAAATATAAGGAAGTTTTATTTGTTAATGGGATAAAAAATAACCTACTTAGTGTAAGTCAATGTTGTGATGATGAAAAAGAAGGTTTTTTTAGAAAATATTTTTGTATCATCAAAATGTTAAATATTGAAAACTTATTAGAAAATTAGAAAGAAATAGTGGGAATCTCTTCCAAATCAGATAATTCAACAACTCCTGTTACTTAAGTAAGGAAGATGAAAAAAACGGTGGCATCAAAGACTTGGGAACTATGGATAGAAAGATATGAAAAAAATTTGAAAAGTTGGTTCCTTTCAAAACATTCCATAATTTAAATGAATAGAATAAGATGTTTTTGTAAATTTTCAAAAAGGGATGATGAATAAAAAAAGTCACAAAAGAGTTGAAATTCAATATACTAGACCACTTCATCTTATTCATTCCAATTTATTTGTGCTGGTGAGACATGAATCAACAAAAGTAGATTCATACTTGATCACTTTTATTTATTATTTCACCAAGTTAACAAACATCATGTTTACTAAGCACAAGTGAGAGGATATTGAAATGATCAAATTCTTTAGAAAAGATATTGAGAACGAAATGGGTGTTTCCATAAAGAAGTTGAGAATATATAATGGTTTTTAATTCACAAAAAATAATTTTTAAACTTATTTAAGAAATCATTGTATCAAAAATCAATATAGTACTCCCTATACATCTCAAGAAAATAAAGTATTACAATTAAAGAGTAGAATTTTGGTGGGAATGGGAAGAAGTATGTTATCATAATACAAACTTTCAAAATAATATTAGAGATAAACTATTAGTACTGCTATACATATCCAAAATAGATTCTTATTGACACTGGAAACTAAGATGACCCCTTATTAAATGTGGTATAAGAAAACCTTTAATGAAATAATTCAATGTTTTTGGAAGTCTATGTTTGATCAATTTCAAAAATCCTAATTTGGGAATGTTTGATGTGGAAGCTGAGGAAGGAAATTTTATGGGTTATTCACCAAATAGAATAAGTTACAAATGTTGGAGAAAATGTTTTAAAAAGTTGGTGGACTCATATGATGTGAAGGTAATTGAAAATCTATGTTCTGTAACAAAATTTATTGAGAATGATGAGGAGGATAAACATGAGAATTCCAACAATAGTGAATGTAATTCAAAACATCCTTATAAAGATTCAGAAGAATCATGTCACGAGGAAGTTTTAGCTTGGAAAGAAACATTGAAATTTCATACCTTAAAAAAACATGTGGAATCAGAAAAGATTATTGGGAATCAGAAGGCTTCATTTCATACCAGAAGGATGTTGAGATTAGAAAATCTAACATCACTTATCTCAAAATTTGAACCAGAAATAGTTTCAAAGAATATTCGACACAAAGAATAGGTGGATGATATGAATGAAGTGTTGGATCATATTGAGAAGAATGAAACATGGGAACATGTTCTATAGACTGTAAATAAAAATGTTATCATAACAATGTGGGTTCATAGAAAACAATTGAATGAGCATGAAGAAGTTTCAAGAAACAAAGACTTGTTTATAAAGGATATGCATAGGTGGAAGGTGTGGATTTTTATGAAACATTTCCCCTGTTGCATGGATAGAAACTATTAAAATGTTTCTTGTAATGTTTTCTCATTATAATTACAAAGTCTACCAGATGGATGTAAATTTATCTTTATTAAATGGTGATATTTAGGAAGAAGTTTACATTGAAAAACTTGTGGGTTTCTACACGATAAGGATGAAAAAAGTTTATAAAATGAAGAATTATTTGTATGGTATGAAACAATCTCAATGAGCTTAGTATTTAAAAACTGATAATAGTTAGATAATGTTTAATTTTTATAAAGGAAAAATTGATAGAAACTTATATGTGAAAGATGTTGACTCTAATGATCTAATTGTAACTATTTATGTGTATGATATAATTTTTTATGGTGATAGATATGATGTTTGTAAAACATTTTCTAAATAAACGAAGAATAACTTTGAAGTGTCAATTTTGGGAGAATTAACATTCTTCCTTGGCATACAAGTGCAAAAAAAATACATTTTCTTATCTCAAGAAAAGTATTCTAGGGAATTGTTAAATGATATTTGGATGGAAGAATCCAAATAATTTACTACTCCTATATCTGTGAGAAAAATTTGAGTAAAGGTGAGTTAAGAAAAAGTGTGAATTAGAAAGACTTTCTAAAGTTTATAGGAAGTATACTTTACCATACATACTCAAGGATTGATATTGTTTATGCTGTGAATTTGTGTTCCAGGTATCGATGTAATCCAAAAGAATCACATATATTGGTAGAAAAAATAATTCTAAGATATGTCAAAGGAACAAATTCACATGGGTTATTATACACAAGAAATAGTGAGATGAGGTTTCATGGGTTTAATGATGCTTATTGGGTTGTAGATTGTAATGATATAAAATAAACCTCAGGAAGAACATTTTTCTGGGGAGAATGTTGTGTAAGTTAGAATAATAAGAAACCAATTTCAGTAAATTTGAGCATCAATGAATCTGAATATGTTACAGATACTAAGGCCTATACTCAAATGATGTGGTTGAAAGTTCTACTGTAATATTTGAAAGTAAAAGTTTTTAAAACATTAATGATACTTTGTGATAATCAAAGTTCAATTGATCTTTATAAAAATCCTATCAAGCATTAAAGATGAAAACACATTGATATTGAGTTTAACTTTATAAAAGAGATACTTTATGCTGGTGATATTTTTATGGAATGTATTTCAACAAAGTATCATATTGTTAATATCTTTAAAAAATAAATTCCAAAAGAGAGGTTTGTGGAATTGGGGCTGCAACATCATGTTCATCCCCCTCATAGGTCTTCCTAAACCTCATATAGAAGTACCATCATAGTGATTTTGATTATATTGGAAAAGGGGGAGAGAAAGTATCAACATTCTATGATTTTTAAGAAGTTTTTAATTATCATTATTTTATGAATCTAAATTTAGGGTTATCATAAAATAGGGGAGAGAAAAAGAAAAGTGAGAGGAAAATATAAAAGTAAAGGGAAATTTATCTTTACATGGCCGCAAAACATTCTTGTTAACAAGGGATGGAATTCCTTAAAAACATTACTTTATCTAGTATTGTGGTGATACTATACTCTCTTTTTAGAAATGATATGTTTTGATAAAATTAAAAAAAAAACTTGACTTGTTTACAAAATATGAGTTGTGTTTTTTTGAGAGTTGTAAAAGTTGTTAACAAGGGTTTTCAACAAATCCAAATGGGGAGATTGAAGAACCTTTGGGATAAATTATTTTAATACTTTTTTTTATATTTTTTGAAAAATAATCTTTTTATAGAAGAATGTTTTTGTTATTCAAGAATCAGACCCAATCCATCATAATGAGATTTGTAAGAAAAGAAAAAATTTATAAAATTTTATACCCAAACTTAAAGGGGGAGAAAATTTTAGTTTTTAAGAAAGTTCTTTTCTAGAATTAGATAATCAGACTAACCAAGATCAGATTCAGGTCATCAGATCCATTACCATCAAATTTAAATAATTTCATCCAAAATAATAAGAGGTATAAATTAATTTTTACTGGGAGTTTTCCTTTGTCATAATCAAAGAAAGAAAGAAGTTTCTAAGTGATAAAGAAAGATGTTTCTATGTGAATAAGTTGTAATGATGTTGGAATGTTTTGTTGAATAAAGTGAAGTCATGAGTTAAAAAGTTCACAAAATTTCTAATAAAAGTTAAATGATGCTTTTATGATCACAAAGTTCTCATAAATCCTAAAAAATATCATGATAAAAGCTTTTGAATAAATGTTTGAGAGGTTTGAATAATTTTAGACTTATAGAATGGTAATTCCATCATAATGGGAATTCCATTATAATGGGATTTCCATCATAATGAGATTTCCATCGTGATGGAAAAATACATCATAATGGTTAATTACATAATAATAAGAATTCAATTTTAGTGAGATGATAAAGAAACATAAATTGTACTGAGTTGAGAAAGAAACAAAAATCGTAACGAGACAAGAAGGAAATGAAAATCATAATGAGATGATAAAGAAAAAAAATCGTAATGAGCTAAGAAAGAAAAAAAATCATAATGAGATGAGAAATATACAGAAATCATAATGATCTGATAATGAAAGGTAGATCATAATTTCTTGATTAAGAAGAAGAGTAAAAGAGAAAATTTCAAAAAATTTATGAAAATATGAAGTGTAAAACTGTAAATTCAATTTTGTATAAATCTTAGAAAAATCTAAGGGGGATTGAAGAAGTCAAAAATGAAGTTTAAATATGAGTGATTTTCAGAGTTTCTAAAATACGGGGAAGCATGGAATGTTTTCATATTTCCAACTCTTGTTTTTCTAAGACACCAATAAATAATTTCTTAGACCATTCATTCATAGTAACTTTTTAAGCAAGCAGAAAAGTCAGAGCGTTGATAAAATCACGTGAAAGTAATTTCCGACCCAAGATCTCATGAGGAAGATTAGACAGATAAATGTTTGATTACTAGATTTAGAAATATCATATTGAGAAGATTATATTTATTTAATCATATTGTGTCAATTAGACTGAAGAAGATTATATTGAGCATTTGAGTAGAGTTTGAGTAATGAAGATTGAGAATGAGTTCATCATATTGAGTCTATCGTATTGAGAGAATCAAATCGAGACTCATCATATTGATAGAATCATATATAGAATCATCATATTGAGATAATTATATCTAGACTCATAATATTGAGAGAATCAGATCTAGAATCATTAGATTTAGAAAATCAGATCCAGCCAAATCAAATTGAGGATTCAGACTGAGAAATTATCGACCAGTTTCAACAAGATGTTTATTCTTTTGTTTGGATCAATTATTTTATAAGAAGAAATTGTAAACTAATGGGATTAAGTATAATATTTCCTATTATAATATATAAGGTTTATAATTGGAGTTGGAACAAGTTGTATTCACTTCTTCATAATAGTGGATTTCCATAGAGAAATGAGAGTGGCTATGGTTAGGATGTAGGTTCTCTCACTGAGGCCGAACCTTGTAAATATTGTATTCTTTACTTTAATTACTTATTTTTAATGAATGAGTATTTAATAAAAGTTTATAAGGAAATAAATATTAATAGGTTTTAGGGGTTAAGTTTCAATTTTTTTTGAAACATATAAAAATTGAACAACTGATTAAACCCCCCTTCCTAGCTATTATTTGATCCATTGGAACCTCAAGAACGTCCACCATAGGAATATCTAGATATTAGAGAAGGATAATAAAGGAATAATGGTGAAATAGAATATGGGATATCATAACTTTATCCAAATTAATTTCTCCAATGATCTAAGTGGTTTAGATTCACGAAGGAATGAATAGAGAGGGAAAGGGAGGTCCAAAAGTAACCTAGAGATCCAAGGAAGAATACAAGATTTGAAACAATGGAGGCCTAGAATTATATTTATAAGTGAATCCCACTATACTCTACCATGATTTTATAAAAAACCAAAACAACCATGGTGGTTCTAGTTAACATGTGATCCAAATCCCTCGCATGGGGTCCCCATTTTCCAATAATTTTAAAAATGTGTTTTGGCTGCTTCTATGGCCTAGAACATATTGTGGTCTAAGACATGGTGGTTCTAATATCTTCTTCCATGGCTAGTAGTTATGGAATCATTCCTATTAACTTACTATTTTACCCCCACCATTCCCAGGGATATAGCATTGTGAGCCTCTTCTGACCATTTCAGACAGGCACCACCAAAAGGCACCATACCCAATGCCATGCCCTCACTAGGCACTTCATGACTTCCCATGGTGCACAGGTAGTCCATGAGGACAACATTCCCAACAACACCCATTATAAGGGGCATGGTATCATATAATATTTTTTAAATGATCAAACTAAAACAAAAAATCCCTCAAAAATAACTTCTGAATCCATTTTACAAGCCATGATGTTCCTTAAAAGGACCAAACACCACCTCAAGCTTTTAATCATTTCCAAAATATCATAAATCATCACTAAGCCTTTGGAAAAATTAAATGTAAAGTAATCAAAGTCCTGGACCATTACATTTTATACCTCTAAAAAAATTATCATCCTCGAGAATAAAAACGAACTCAAAACAAAAAGTAAATGAAGGGTCTAATCAACCATCCTATGAGATACCTCTTTGGGATCTCATTACAATTAAAACACTTCCACCACTACACATAAAACTAAATACCCTTCATCTCAACACAACCGTTCACACCACTATTCCAACCTTTAAATAGCCTAATATACCGACTACCACAAACATCACACAACATGACCCCATGAACAAAAATCAAGGAGATCCACCTTCCATATCAATATATTTTCTTATTTGGGGGGAACTGACTCACCAACACATTTTTTAAAACATATCTTAACATAATGTTTCTCGTTTAGGAAGGAATTCCACCCTCTTAATATGATTATGGATTTAACACACATCAACATCAAGGGAAAAAGGTTTGTTTCATAAATCAACAATATTAAAGAATCACATCATCAAAGAAAACAAATCAAGACAAATATCAAAATAACTTTTGGTATTGAGAAAACATCTACCCATCACACTCCTAAGTACTCTCCTCTAATTTACCATGACTCCATAATACACGAACCAAATGAATTGTTCATATATGAATCACCTTCTCCCAATGATCCTAGATAACTATTAGCTATTCCATAAATGTAATTTCATCCTATATATATAACTCTACCTAGTTAATGACATGGGAGTCATTGTAATGATATCAATGGAGTTTAGACACATGTAATATTTCATGGATCCTATCAAACCATGGTGGCAGTTCCAAAAAATACACCACTGCAATACCATGATATAATACCTCAAACGGTCCCATTAATTAGGGAGAAAACATGCTACCCCTACCAAACCTCTTCTACCCATGATGAGGAGAAACCTTTAAGAACACATGGTCCATAACCTTGAACTCCAAGGGTATACTCCTATGATTGGAGTAACAATTATATATTACTTAAATCACCATCATCCTCTCATGAACAAATTAAACCTTCTCTATCATTATTCTCATCACATTAGGACCAAGATATAATAAATCCACAACCTCAGCCAAACACAATGAAGAATGACACAACTGCACAAAAAAATCCTCAAATAAGGCCATATTAATGGAAAAGTGATAGATAATGTTATAAGAAAACTCAACAAAAGGTAAGTGATTTGAAAAATATCAATATAATTCTAAGATTAACACCCATAAAATAATCTTCAACATATATATGGTCCGATCCATCTATTTATTTTCCTAATTGTGAAAAATAGTGCTAAAGTGTAACTGAGTTCCAAAATAGTGATGTAGTCCTATCCAAATTTTCAAGGTAAAATATATATCCTTATTTGAGATAACAGGCCTCATAAATCCATGAATCCAAATATACTCATCCAAATAACTCATTTTTAAAACATCCATGATGCTCGACTTCTTGTTCTCTACAAAGATATCCAACTTCATCAACTAATCCATGATTACCCATATAGCATCATATCTTCCTAGATCTTGGGGTAATATCGTGATCAATACCATATAAATATCATCCCAATTAAACATAGAAATATAAAAGGGATATAATAGACCTCTATGATAATGATGCTCTGATTTTACCTGATGGAAAACTAGACATGAAGCCACAAATTCTTCAAACACCAATTTCATCCTAGGACACTAAAAATGTTTCCTCAAACCACTGTACATCTTAGATACTCCCAAGTGTACCACAAAAGATTTTATGTGAAACTCATGAAGGAATGCCTTTAGTATCACCACCATAATGAGTATAATATTTTGTAATAACATATGATTTTAATAATCCATTGATAGTACCTCTAGATAATCATTATGGACAACATAGTCATGCATCACTTCTCCCTCTAAGTTTCCCCACCAAGACTCCCCCATTTGGTATATCAAAGAGGAATACACTTTGAAATAAACAAACTCCATCATCAATTAAACTTCTATTTCGATATAGGGATTACAACCCCCCTATTTCACTCTAAGAATCTCCAGACTCTTGGACAACATCACTTCATGACTTCCAACTTGGTGTGTTTTCCAAAAAAATACCCTGTTTGAGGTATAGGTGATATTAATGTAATATTAATAGAGAATATATAACAACATACATTGTCACAAATGTAGGTCACACTAAGAGAATATGTACATCATGATCTTGTGATCTATGGGAACCACAAAGTGCTCTCCAATGATATAATTCAGCCGTAAATTCTAGGTGAATGCAACTGTTGTTAGATCTAGATCACAGGTGGTATAGTTATAATCATGAGGAAATTAATGACTATACCCTTAATATATCACCATTTTATATTGTATTATGGTGAATCCCAATCCTAGATAATAATAATTATATTTAACCTCAAACATAACCCCTTATTTAGGAAACTGAAGCACTAAAGAACTGACCAATTTTCCCTTCAGATAGACAAACACTACCTAAAACTGATCAATATATATATAGAAAAGTTATTGCTTGAAATAGTTATCAACAGGGTCTGAATATATATGAAATTGAACATGAAATCCAATAATATTCTATGAAACCAAGGAAACTACAAACCCATGCCATATTATTGGGTGTTTTCCAAGAATCAATTGGTTCTATCCTTGACAGTTCCATGACCACACCCCATTGGGACACCAAATACCCAAGTAAAATCACCCCCAAGTTTAAATATTGAACTTAAATGGTTTTACTTTGAGCTTGTGGCATTAAAGGACCTATAATTCAGCTTTAATATAATTAAAATACCCCTCTTCTAACTTTTACTAGATCAAGTTATCATCAATGAAATTGATTAAAAACTAGTCCAAGAACTCATAGAGTACATAGTTCATGAACCCCATTAAAATAGATAGTATTTTCATGAAAAATAAATGCATGAACACAGTATCAATGTTCCCATACCTATATGATAAAGTAGTCTTCTCAATATATTCCTCCTTCACTAGCAACTTGTGATGTCCAGACTACGTATCAATATAACAGAACCAACTATCACCACTAAACTAGTCAAAAATATCATCAATCCTTGGAAGAGGGTAAATATTCTTGATCATCACCTAATTAAACCTTCTATATTTCATACACAGGATCTAACTACCATCATACTTCTTGGAGAATAACAATAGGTCACCCCATGATGACACAATGGTACAAATGCTACCCTTCTACATTATATCATATATCTGAATCATTGAATCCCACAAATCAGAGGGTTTCTTATGATAAGGATCTATCAAAATTGGAGAAGTTCCTAACTATATGAATATCCCTAACTTGATACCACATTGAGGGGGTAGAATCAAAACCTCATTTAAAAAAATGTCCAAAAATTATTTGATGACTATGGGAGCCTCTACTATCCCAAAACATAAATATTTCATTGAAAACCCTTATAGTAATTATATATGAGACTCCATATGTTTATTTCCCATAAAAAACTCATTCACCAATGGAAAATTCACACCAACCATCCACGTATAAGAATAAGACCTTCCTTTAGAAGCAGCCAATAACCAGACACATGAAATAAAACCAATTATTACTAAGGATGTCATCATAATACAATACCCAGAATAATAAAATAACCAAACATAATAAATATTATCCTATTATCAGTCTAAATCCCTGTCACACAAAAAATTAGCTGGTTTTTTCCTTTGAATGGAGTATTCAACTCAATGAGAATAAGAATCCTCTTTATGTATAGTCCTAGAGAATCGACCAAATTGGGTTAAACAAAGGAGTTATAGGCTCATGAATAAAATAAGACATAAACAAGGGTGGATGAAAATAATTCATAAACAGATATGGTCATGAACTGTGTCTCGACCATCTCATTCAAAATCAAGGTCAATGGGGAGCTTATTAGGGAATTCGCCCCATCCCGAGGCCTTCGCTAGGGAGACCCCATCTCCCCTTTTCTCTTCATACTGGTGGCTGACGTTTTTTCTAATATTATTTCCAGGGATGTTTCTTCAAAGTCTATTCATGGGGAAAAAGTATGCAGAGTTATCCCTCCAGTGTCACATATCTTCTTCACTGATGACTGCCTCCTTTTTTCCAGAGCAATAATTAATGAATGATGGGTGATATGCCAAGTGATCCGTCAGTATGAGAGGGCATCTAGAAAAACAATAAATCATGGAAAATCTGAAATTTCCTTTAGTGAAGGGGTGCCTCCTTATAAGAGGGATGAACTTTGTACATCAGCTGGTATCCATATGGTTGATAAACATCAGAAGTATCTCGGGCTCCCCACGGTGATTGGCCAGCCCAAAAAATAAATCTTTGCATCTCTTGTGGACAGGATTGAGAAAAAAAATTCAAGGCTAGACCCCAAAAATAATTTCTAAATCTGGAAAAGAGACCCCCATCAAAGCTATCATCCAATCTATCTCCAGCTACTTTATGTCCCTATTTAAGCTCCCGGAAGCCATCTTCAACCAGATCCACACACGTACTGCCAATTTCTGGTGGGGGAAGAATAATGGAAGGAATCAAACCCACTGGATGTCCTGTGAGAAACTTTACAAACCCAAATCAGAGGGTGGGATGGGGTTCCAGAATCTTTCTCTCTTCAACGACGTGCTATTGGCCAAGCAAGGATGGTGCCTCATTAACCGTCCATCATCTCTATGTGCACGAGTTCTTCGAGATAAGTACTTTCCCCACACATAATTTCATTCTTTCTCTCTTGGTACCCGTCTTAGATTCCTCTGGAGAAGCATTTGGGGGGATAAAATTCTCATGGATAAAGGTATGGGTTGAAGGATTGGGACGAGATCATCTGTCAAAATCTGGACTGATCCTTGGCTTATTGACAAGGAGGGTATTTGGGCTACATCCCCTACCCAACCAGGTCTTGAAGATGCCACTGTCAGCTACCTTATTTCTGAACAGGGACATGGGTGGTGTTTGGAAAAGATCCTTGAATGGTTTAACAAAAGAGATCAAAGAATTACCCTTGGAATTCCCTGGGTACTAGACGCATGCCCTGACCATCACTTTTAGATAAATGACATCTTGGGAGACTACACGATGAGATCCAGCTATAGACTTGCTCTTGGAATCCACTCAGCCGGCTGGGATGAGGGACCATGGAAATTGATCTGGATGATCAACATCCCCCAAAAAATCCGTCAATTTTTGTGGCAGGTTTGTACAATCACTCTCCCAACAATGAGCCTGCTAGTTTACCGACATATGGCTAGTTCTGTTTTTTCCCTTTGTGCCCGAGCATTCCAGAAACTCCTCTGCATGCTATCATTAACTGCCCGGGAGCTAAGGAAAATTAGAATAAATGGGACATGACTTCTGTTGCTTCATTGGAATTGGACTTTAACCTTCCCGATCTCCTTACGCGCTGGTTCTCCTCTCTCCCTTCAGCAAATGTTGGCTCACTCTGCACTTTGGCTTGGATTATTTGGGTCCAGCACAACGCTGCTGTTTTTCATCAAGCTCACAGACCCCCCCATTTTCTGGATTGATTGGGCCACTTCTTGGATTGAGGGTTGGAAAATCCACAATGGACATTCTATGCTGAGTGTTACCCCCTTCCATCCCGCTCATTGGAATCCCCCAGTGGAAGGAATTCTTAAGATTAACGTGGACTCATCTCTTCCAAAGGATGGGCTTGTTTCCCTCGACCTTCTTGCCCGAAATCATTTGGGGAAAATCCTTGCTGCTAAATATGAACCACATCAGGAATTCTAGGAACCGTCAGTTCCTAAAGCCACGACCATCCTTACTGGTATGATGCTCGCTATTGACCGTGGATAGGGTGATATCATTATTGAGTCTGATTATCTTACCATTATTGATGCTATTAATCACAACAACGGCGGGCTCCAGTCATTTGTCATCATCATCAGGAGAATTCTCTCACTTCTCCAATGTTTCTCAGTATGCACTTTCTCCTTCACCAAAAGGGAAGAAAACAATGTGGCCCATCAGCTGGCGGCCTTGGGCCCATTCGATACCAACCAGTTCTGGTTGGACAATTTCCCTTCATGGATTTACACATGTACTTCTGCTGATCTTCGTCATTAATGATATTTTCTTTTAATCAAAAAAAATGCGCCCTTTGGTTTTGGAACCTCCATTATATGCAACAATCCAAGATTGAATCCCCTACATCACTACTGATGACCACCTCCAAGACCAAACTCATATTAGGGTATTTTAAGGATAAGAGAATCTTGAGGCCATCTTATGCCCACCCCATCTCATCTAGATGGAGGATTGGTCTTCTTCTCTTTCTATTAAAATTACCTCACTAGTAGCTGCTACTGAGGTTGATGTTGAACCTGACCACCACCACCATGATGAGCTCCATGAACCCCTGGCCATTGATGTTGATGATAAATATGATCCTAAATAACATAAAAAATGGTTTAAATACCCAGAAAGTAATAGAAGATACTAGCCCTAGAAGTATGAAATGGAATCTACTAAGGTTGACTCCCCTTTGGTCAGAACCTTGAAGGCCTTGGTTATTAAGACCTTACACTAAAAAATATTCTACTAAATAAACCCTATTAGATCCCCACTCACGGTAACTCTCACCATGATTGAATATAATCAATCAAAAATTCCATATTTTTTATATCCAAAGACAATGGAAATGTAAAATGAGTAACAACATACTAGATAAAAGGGCAGAGTGCCTCCTCAAGACATAGTGCATGGGAATCCTCATCAAGGAAATGGTTGGTGTTAAATTACACAAGGTCCTCGAACTTTATCCCAAACTATTACACATACATAATAACCTATTTAAGATAAAGAATATCATACCTATTAACTACCTTCATGGTCAATGATAGGGACTAGTTATTAAAGTCTACCAAAGAAAAATATTCATCATTCCACACCTTAAGTTATAATGGCCACCACTAACATGCTGCAAACCTCTTCTAACTAACTTAAAATGGGTTATAGTACTAGAATTGGGATTAGATCAGAATGAAGTTGTTATAAAGATCCTATAACCATCACTTTGTGTTTAGATTAGATTCTCTACCCACATACTTTTCTAATTCCTATCATTGAATGGAAAGAAATGTACTTTTCCACTGATAATATTTATGAACTGGAACAATCCTTTAGTGGTCAACCGAGTCAGCCTATTGAACCTCAATATCCCGAACGAAATATAAAAAATATAAATGATCCATAAAAAAGGAAAATGGGGATTACATAAGATTAGTTGTATGTAATTTTATTAAGGTTCACTAAATTAATTCATTTTAACTTTCCAAGATCACCCAATTCAGAAAAGAACACAAACAATCATGAAACCTGTATCACTCCTAGGTATCTACCCTTCAAGAGAAACCACACACTTGGTTTTTTATAGACTTATATTCCTTTATTTAGATGATGGGGGAACTATAATCCTGATTCCTAGTTGGTTTCCTTTGACTAATTCATGCATCAAGATTGACTAAAACCATCATGCTACCGACCCATGCAATCCTCACTGTGTATAAATTCAAAATCTATCTTATCTTTTAACCTACATGTAATACCACTTTTTCAGGACCCCCTTTTTCAAAAGGTATCCCTACAAGGCTGATTATGATGGAAGAAATATAATAACCCCAATTTCCTACCTTTAGTAAAGTTTAGGTTAACAAAAAGCATTGTGGGTATATAAATCCTACATATAAAAGGAACTACCCTCCATGATAATGTAGGATCATGTGATATGATATTATCCATGAATAAACTCCCTAACATTAATAAAAATAAAAACCAAAAAACATCCCACAATGTGTGTATAAAGTAAAAAAATACAAGAGTCTCAAAATAAGTACCAAATGAAAAATACCAAAGTAGTGACTCAGTAAAAAATCCAATGTCTCGGCTAGTAATATCTAGCTCGGTCCTCAAATCCCTCTAAAAAACCAAAAAAAAACTTTGTATATACATAGTATAATGAATAAAACATAAAAATAATATAATATTGTTAATTCAACTAGAATACACTTATTATTTTCCTAAATATCTTTTCAGTTTAGATTTTTAGAGGATTAGTTCATAAAACATACATGACAATGCACAAGCATACGAAGTGGATAATACAAAAACAGTATCCATTTCTTCCACAATACTAATGTTTTTTATAAAACACAAATTCTTTAGATCATCCAAATTTTCCTAATATTTTCTCTTAACCATCCATAAACCCTATGAAAAATGAATTTAATACACAGGATGAGCATAAAATTCTCATTAAAGGAAATACAAATAAAGAGAGAAACCATTAGTCCAAAGATATTTATAAACATATAAAATCATTTTCATAAAGACATACTTCTCACCCATAAGTATCATATAGTTACTTTGTGAACATGAGGTTTACATAAAACAAATAAGACATAAATAAAACATTTAGGAAACTTGGTGAATTAATTACTCTAAATTTTAACCCTCGTTGAAACCATATGATTTTTAACCCTCACAACTACCAAATAATGTAACCCTAATTGCTAACTTATGATGTAACCATCATAGTTACACTTGGAATAACCATTATAGTCAAATTCCAACATAAACACACCCAATGCATTAAAGGGAGATATAGGTCCCACACTTCATCATAAACAATGACCAATATCCAAAACATAATCATAAAATAAGAATACTTGTATCATAAAATCATTCATTTTGATTTTTTAAAAAATAAAAATTTAAATGAGGATTTTTAAAGAAAAGTACCTTATCTTAGGTTCATAATACTTAAAATGAGTTTAAATATATTTTATAATGGTATAAGAGTGTTATTAATTTATTACAGAATTATAATGATGTTTATACTACCTTATATAACTATATTTTAACAACTTTACTTCTATTTATTAATAATATTTTTTTATTTCCATTGTTTTGGGGGCGTTCTTTTCATGGTTTCCATGGTCATTTAGTCATGGATTTTCGTATATAATGGAAAAATATATATAAGTGTAAAGAAACAGTATTAATATGTTTCCATAATTTTAAATGATACCATATATAATTTTCTTTCTGATATGAGGATGATTCATTAGATAAAATATTAATAAAAATGATTTAATTTATTTTGGCGATTTTTGCGACAATCAAGAACTTATGCCATTTTGTTTAATATATTGTTTAAATAATGGTTTTAGAAAATTTTATGACATATAATACGTATAAAAAATATTATTTAAACATAATAATGGTTTTATGGCCATCCTTGAAGGCGACAGTGAAAAATGAGAGTGTATCATCCATAGTGGTGGTAAATCGACATATCACAGATGATGTTATCATTATTAGAATAAAAGTTATAGGAGAATGAGTTTGATGATGAATTTTACATCAGAAAAATAATATTCTAGTATATATAAGATATTGGAGTTTTTATTATGGTTGGATAAGGGGTGGTGAATGGAGAATAAAAAATAAAAGAAAATAAAAGAAAATAAAAGAAAAATGAAAGAGGATTTTACCTCTCAAATTATTTTCCTAAAGAACCTCCTTAAGTAACTTAGTTTTGGAATTTTGGTGTAGCCAGAAGGTCTTGGACACGGGGAAGAGGATTGGGAAGGGAATTGGGAAGAAATTAAACTAGATACATAATTCTGAGGAGTGAGGGGAATATGTGGTGTGGGGCGGTATTTATAGTTGTGGAGAGGGATGTTTTTTGAATATTTTATTCATTAGTTTATTATTTTGGCTCAAGACTATGAATAGTTTGAGAATTATCACTAAATCTAATAAAATAAGGAAGTATATTTCTATATTATAGGATGAAATCATCCATACATAATATATGACACAATATTTCATGAATTTTTTAAATACCATAAATTATTATATTTCACTATTCACTAAAAATTTAACTATTTTAGAAAAATAAAAAAATTCACCTTACTATTTTTCAATGTGTAGAATTAAAAAATAGACTCAATTTTCTATTTTTTTTGAAATATGATAAATTTAATTTTTAATTAAAATAATCATTTATTTGAAAATTGCCAATTTTGAAATTATAACAGATTTTATATATCGTTGAAAAATTAATTAAGGTCTCATAAAATTATCTTAAAATCATAAGACAACATAATAATAATTAATGATTCAATTGTTTGAAAATAAATTTTATTTTAAATCATTAAATTTATTATAAAATTATAACTAAAAATTTAAGTATTACAAAAATACGAACACTAAATTTATCATTTTTAGAAAATTTATTTAATTATATTTTGATATATTTATATCATATTTTTATTTGTAAGATGGATAAATTTTATTTATATTTTCTTAGGTGAGGTTACTATTCTATTGGATAAATTACTATTCATAATGATCATGTTACTATTCCAAAGGTCATGTTACTATTCCATTAGTATAAATTATTTAATTTCAATGAATGCCACTTATTTCATTATATATTTATAATGAATTTAACTACTTGATTCTATAAAGAAAAAAAATTAATTTCTAAATACCTGGGTTGTTACATTCTTCCACCTTCTGGAAATTATGTCCTCACAATTTTTTATTCACTTATTAAACAAGTGAGGATACCTTTCCCTCATATAATTTTTAGATTCCCATGTTTTTTCTTCAAACATTAGGTTTCTCCACAAAACCTTAACCTGGTGAATTACCTTATTCCACAAATTTTCTCTCTATTATCAATAATATAAACAGTATTTTACTCATAAGAAAGGTTCTCTTATTGGTGAACTACTTATTAGCTCAAAAAAGGAGATAAATATGGAAATAATTTCTCAACATCAAAACATGAAAAACATTATGTACCTGAGATAAACTCGAAGACAAAGCTACTCCGTAGGAAACTGGTCCAACTTTCTCTAAGATTTCAAAATGTCTAATGAACCATGAACTTATCTTTCATTTATTACCAAAATGTATAATACTTTTCCAAGGTGAGATTTTAATGAAAACATGATCACCTACCTCAAAAGAAAGGACTTTCCTCATATTACCTACATAACGTTTCTACCTGCTTTGAGTTATCCCCATGTGTTGATGGATAATATTCAATTTCTTAGACACATACTCTACTAATTTTGGCCCCATCAACTTCCATTCCCCAAATTCATCCCAAATTGATGGAGTTCAACACCACTTTCCATATAATGCCTCAAAACGTGCCATCTGTATACTAGAATAAAAACTGTTACTATAAGAAAATTCAACTAAAGAAAGATAGTAATACCTACATCCCTGGTAGTCAATTTATAAAGCTCAATGAATATCCTCCATTTTCTTAATTTTTCTCTTGGTCTGTCCATTAGATTGAGGATGAAATGCTTTTCCAAAATTTAATTTAGTTTCCAACTACTTTTAAAGGCTTTTCCAAAAGTTATAAGTGATCCTGGGATCATGGTCAAATATAATGGATAGAGGAACTCCATGTAACCTAATAATATCTTTGAGGTATAATCTATAAATCTCATCTAGATAAAGATTATCTCAAATAGAATAAAAAATGTGAATACTTAGTCATATGATCAATAATAACACAAATATCATTATTAAATTGAGCAGTCTTTGGTAGTCCCACCATGAATTCCATCGATATATTTTCCCATTTCCACTTTATCACTAGAAAAAGCTAAATCATCCCCTTTGATAGTTGTTTCTCTACTTTAACCTATTGAAATGTCAAAAATTTCATGGTAGAATCAGCAATATATAATTTTATTCCATCCCACCAATAATTCTCCCTAAGGTCTTTATACATCTTAGTGATTCTAGGATGAACTAAAAATGGAGTACTGTAAGCTTCAATTAATAATTATTTCTTCAAATATGAATCACAAGGAACAAATAATCTCTTTTAAAATCTCAAAAAAATAACTTTAACAATGTTAAATTCAATAAACATACCATCCTTAACAAATTATACATTTTTTTATAACTCACATTCTTCCTTCTATGATTGTTTAGTTCTATCTGAAAGAGATGACTAAACCAACCCCTGAAACAAAATAGAGTAATTTTCTACTATAAAAACTTCCAAGAAAAAATTCATCAAACCATTAACCAAAGGGTTATGTACCAAACATAACATGATTAATGTAGCATGATGTTTTCAAGTCTAGGAATCTGCCAATTTGTTTTATTTTCCAGGATGGTAACTAATCATGAAATCATGATCCTTTATCAGTTAAATTTATCTTCTCTTCCTCATGTTCAATTCCATATGAGTAAATATATACTAAAAACCTTTTATGGTCAGAATATATTTTACATTTGTCTCTATATAAACAATTCCTCTAATTTTTTAAAGTGAAAACCACAACTTCTAATTCCAAATTATGTGTGGGACAATTTAATTCAAGAGGTTTTAATTATATTAAATCATAATAAATTACCTAATTATTCTATATCAGAACAAAACCAAGTCCCTTTAATAGAGAATCATTGTAGTTGAAAAAATAACCATTTCTGGAAAGCAGGACCAAAACTGGAGTATTCACAAATCTATTCTTCAATTCTTGAAAAAACATAACATTCTTATATCGAAATAAATTTAACCCCTTTTTATGTTAACTTATTTAGTGGGAAAGATAATCATGAAAAGTTTATAACCAACAATCGGTAATATCTTGATAATCCAAGAAACCTATGAATCTCAGTAACATTTATAGGTCGTGGCCATTCATCAACCACTTTTGTTTTGGAAAGATCAACTATTATTCTATCCTTATTTATAATGTTCCCAAAAAAGATACCTATTATAACCAAAAATTACATTTTCTAAATTTTCTATATAACTTCTTTTCTTTGATATTTTTTAGGAAAATCCTTAGTTGTATTTAAGATCCTCATAATTTTTTAAAAACACCATAATGTCATCAATAAAAAAAAATTTATCCAAATATTCATGAAATATTATATTAATAAGATCCATAAATACAATAAGATAATTTTTAAAACCAAATGGAATAACAAAAAACTCATAATACCTATATCTAGTATAAGAAGTTTTTTTTGGAATATCATCCTCTTTCACCTTTAGCTGAGGGTACACAGATCTCAAGTCGATCTTGGAAAAATACTGAGCTCTCAGGAGCTGATCAAACAAGTCATCAATATGAGAAAATTGATACTTTTTATTAATATAAATGTTATTCAAATCTCTAAAATCAATGAAAATAATCAATAAACCATATTTATTTTTAAAAAACAAAATAGTTTCACCCTATGGTGAAGTGATAGGATGAATAAAACCATTATCAAGAAACTCCTGCAACCACTTTTTCAATTCTAGAAGTTAAACTTGAGACATTTGATAAGGGGGTTTAAAAATTTTATTCAAATTATGAACTAAGTCATTGATATATTCAACTTATAGATTAGTTATTACATAGGGAAACTAACCAGAAAAAACATCTAGGTATTGATTTACCACTAACACATCACTAATCTGAACACTTCCCTTGATTTTAGAAATATCTGCAAGAAAACTTTCATTCCCACATTTTAATAGTTTCTAAACTTCCTGTTATGTAATCAATAGTATGGGTTCATTCTTGTATAAAAATTGAAAATATTTATAAAAAAACATTTTGGTCTCTATAATCAATATTATCCTGGAAAACATATAGGAAATCCATACTTATAATAACATAAAAATCTAATAGGGGTAAAACAAAAAGGATTTTAGGTAATGTGTTTACATAGAGAACAACATGGAAATTATTATAATGTAATTTTACTTAATATTTCTTCTTTTGTTTTTATTATATGTTTAGATTTCATTTCTTGAAGTGAAATTTCCATTTTGTTAGAAAATTATTCAGAAATAAATGAATATGTTGACTCGTATCAAATAAGACATTACAAAAAATATGAGTAAACAAAAAATATATCCCTGATACCACTTCTTTGGATGGCCTGAAATCTACTAAATTAGTCACAAAGGATTTCAATACATCTTTATTCTCATAGTTTGGATAATTCTTATGATTCATATCTTTCTCTGGACATGTATTTTCATAATGAACCATCTCACCACATTTGAAACACTTTACAATTTTCCTATCATAATTAAACATAAAATCACTAATATTTTTTTCATTTCAATCTCAGGCCATATGTCCAAAAATTACCTCATCAAAAACACTTCTTGGATTTGTCAAGGCATTCCCTAGTATTCTTTTTACCACACTTCTCATAAAATGGAACCTGAATTTTCTTACCTTCATATTTCTTCAATTTGATTGTTACCCATTGCTTTCTATATGGACATCTTATTATTCTTCTTATTTTCAAAGTACATGTGATCATTGACCAAATCCATTTATACCCTCTCAGCACATCAAACAAGTTTCTCATAACATTGAAACTCACAGGAGGCCAAATCACTTCAGTATCTTTGGTTCAATCCTAAGTAAAAATGATTGATTTTACCATCAATATCCCAAATAAGGTTTGGAGCATAACTTAAAAATTTGGTGATGTTTTATTTATACATGACTAATGAATATTCCTCCATTTATTTTAATTCAAGGAATTTATTTTATATCCTAATTCAAACTACATTTGGAAAATATTTTTCATGTAAAATATTCTTAAATTCATCCCATTCCAAAGAATTGATCTCCTAACTACCTTTGATATTCTTGAACATTGACCATAACTTGTTAAATTCACCTTCAAAATAGTAAATAGAAAAACTAACCATTTATTTATCTGAACACCCCATTATATCTAATATATTTTCAAGGGATTTAATCAACCCTTCATCAAACACTGGGTTAGAAGATCCATTGAAAGTAGGAGGGTGTTGTCTCATAAAATGTACCACTATGGTCATGTTCCTTTGTGGTAGATTAGCTATTATCTTACATGGATTCTGCCAGAATTTATAGTATGCATCAACTAGTCCATAACCATCACAAACTACTTGGTTACAATTCCCATCATATTGGGTTGTAGATTTAGAAAGATAACATCCTCTCAGTGCCTTTCTACTTCAGCTACCCTGTTTATTCTACGGGAAACCATTATGAACAATCATATCATAGATGAAGAAACATGGTAATATTAAAATGCTACATCTTTTAAAAATAAACATATATTAAAAATAATTTATGGTATTATATTATCATCATTCCAACCCCTAAAGTTATCTATACTATGCTCTAATACCAACTATAAGGACCCGAACTTCAACATTACATAATCTAGTTAATTCAACTTGAAAACACTTATTACATCCCCAAAAATATTTTTTGTTTATAGTTTTATGGAATTAAATCACAAAACATGCATGAAAATCCACAATAATAAAAAGTGGATACTACTAAAATAGCATCCATTTCTTCCATAATTCAATTTTTTTTAATAAAACATGAATTCTTCACATCATTCAACATTAATTTTTATTTTCTCTTACCCATCCTTAAAACCTATGAAAAATAATTTAAAACTTATGATGAGAACAAAATTATTAGTAAAGGACATAAAAATAAAGAGAGAAACCATTATTTTATGAATACTTATAAACATATAAAATCATTTTAACAAAGTCATACTTCTCACCTGTAAGTATCGTATCTTTACTTTGTGAACATAAGATTTCCATAAAACATAGAAAAAATTCATAAACCATTTAAGAAACCTAGAGAATTACTTAATTTAAAATTTTACCCTCACAACTAAAATATTATTTGTAACTCTCACAACTACCTTACAATATAACCCTCATGGCTACCTTATGATGTAACCATCATAGTTACATTTAGAAAAACAATTATGGTCAACTTCCAACATAAACACACCCAATGTATTGGAGGTAGATATAAGTACCACCATTAATAATAAGAAAATTTCAAGAACAATAAAAAATCATAAAAAATAATACTTGAATCTTAAAAACATACATTTTGAATTTTTGTAAAATTTGAAATTTAAAAAAAGATTTTTAAAGAAAAGTACATTACCTCAGGTTTTTCTTACTTAAAAGGGTTTAAACCTTATGTATAATGTTTTAAAGGATATTTTTAATTTATTAAATAAATATAATAATGGTAATACTACCTTATATGATCATATTATAACTAATTTCTATCAATTTATTAATAATATTTTGTTATTTCCATTACTTTGGGAGCATTATTTTTGTGGTTTCCATGGTCGGTTAATTATGGATTTTTTTGTCGAATGGAAGAAAAACTATATAAGTGGAAAGAAATGGTATTAATATGTATCATTAATTTTAAATAATTCCATTTATCATTTTTTTAATGATATGAGGATGATTCTTTAGATAAAACGTTAATGAAAATGATTTAATTTATTTTTGCTATTCTTTTGACCATCAAAAACTAATATCATTTTATTTAATATCACGTTTATATATTATTTATAGAACATTATATAACATATAATATGTATAATAAGATATTATTTAACCATAATAATTGTTTTATGACCAACCTTGAAGGTGGTATGGAAAAATGAGAGTATATCATCCATGATGGCGGTAAATCGATACATCTCGGATGATGTTCTAATTTTTAGAATAAAAGGGAGAGGATAAAAAGTTTGATGATGAATTTTTCCATAAGTATGAAAAAATTAATTTATATATAATATATGGGAGTTTTCATGAATATTATAAAAGGACAGGTATATAAAGAGTATGAAAAGAAAATAAAATAAAAGAAAATAAAATAAAAGAAAATAAAATAAAAATGAAAGTGGATTTTACCTCTTGAATTTTTCTCCTAGAGAACCTCATTAAGGCACTTGGGTTTGGACTTTTTGAGAGAACATAATGTATTGTACATGATGAATAGGCTTGGGAATGGAATTGGGTAGATATTAAAGAAGATAAAATTATTTGAGGTGTGGGGAGAGGAGGTGTTGAGGGGTGGTATTTATAGTGGAGGAGAGGGGTGTTTTTTGAATATTTTATTCATTAGTTTATTATTTTGCATCAATAATATGAATAGTTTGATAATTATAACTAAATATATTAAAAAAATGAAGTATAGTTTTTTATATTGGTCTTACATTATCCATACATCATCTATGTCTCAATAGTTCATGAATTTTTTAAACACCATAAATCATTATATTTCACTATTCACAAAAATTCAACTATTTTAGAAAAATATAACAAATTAACACTAACCATTTATTAACTAATAGAATTCAAAAATTGAGTCCATTTTAAGAAAATAATTTTAAAAATATGAGCAATTTAATTTTTAATTAAAATTATCATTTATTCAAAAAATATTAGTTTTAAAATTATAACTAGTTTTATAACACTTTAAAAAGTTAATTAAGGTATCATAAAATTATCTTATAATCATAATAAAACAAAATATTAATTTACGATTCAATATTATGAAAATAATTTTTCTACTAAATAATTAATTTAATTATAAATTATAAATAAACATTTATGTTTCACAAAAATACCAACAATAAATATATCATTTTTAAAGAATTTATTTACTTATACTTTGATATAATTATATCATATTTTCATTTATAATATGGATAATTTTTTTATACTTTATGAGGCAAGGTTACTATTCTATTGGCCAGATTATTATTCCTAATGGTCATGTTACTTTTTCTATGGCCAAGTTATTATTCCATTACTATAAATTCCTTAATTTCTATAAATAAAACTTATTTCATTATATATTTATAATGAACTTAACTAATTAATTATAGAATGAAAATAATCATTTTATAAGTACCCATTTTGTTACACATAGGGTGAGAATTACATGTATACTCATTAGGATCAAACCCAAGGTTTCTCATTCACATGTGAAAAGAGAATCTAATGAATCAGGAGAGAAACAACAAAACCAATAAGTTCTTAAATATGTCAACTAAACAAACCCATACTCACCTTAGAACAATCATTAAATAACACATCCAAATATATTAATATAATATGAATCATATCATTAATAGGTACCCCACACCAATTTCCTATTGATTTTCCTCTCTCACACCCCAAAGTGACATGTCCTCGCACTACCATCCCTTCTGTAGAACCATGGACAAACATGACAAGGAAATTGAATCATTCCAATAACACTATGTGGAACTTTACATCAAATCCCACCTAAATACATAGAAACCTATATCATAATAAGAATCCCATGTGCAATTGGTAATATCTTTCAGATCCTATCATAATCACTACCATATATCCAGTATAGTAAGATATCATGAACATAAAGGTCATAAACCTCATGACCTCCTCCAACCATAAAGAACCCCACTATTAACTACCTCAAAAATATATTAAAAAAAACCATAATTTAATTATGCATGTAAGCCATCATAGCCCATGTGTAATAACCTCACATAAAAGAGATAGTAGAGAGGAGGGGGTAGCCAACCAACTGTCATCACCATCTTGGATTTTAGAAACAAACACCCCAAAAACATGTGGGTGTCAATACATAGTGATCCATGTGGGTAGGGTATATATATAAATCATTATGAAAAAAATATAATATCCACACACACGATCCCAATGTACGATTTTATAACAAGTGTACCATTCCCACTCACAACATCGCTATAATGCCTCACAACCTCTATCACTACTACTTCCACCTATAAATGAATTACACCAAAAAATAAAGGTTATAATGAACATGAGACTTATGTGTGTGATGTAGTAATGAGATATTAGTGGCATCATCTCTTTGACTTGGAATATTCTTGATAGGAATTTGGGGGACCAAACATGTTTATTGTTTGGAAGATATGAAATCCTCTAAACTTTTTATTTGTACTCAATGACCCTTGTTTTTATTGTGATTTAATTGGGGTTCATTTAGGGTTATTTGGGGTGGAATTTGGAAAATTTTGGATATTTAAGGGGCTATTCATGGTCGGTGTGTAGGTTAGTCAAACCATATAGTTTGTGCTAGGAATCTGTGTGTCCATGTTGGAGCCACTGGAAGGGGGAACCTAGTTTTTCAAAACTGTGTGACCTCTCCATCAAACCATGTTGATTTTAATAGTGGGGTTTTTCATGTTAGAGAAATGGTTAATGTAATTGTGCATCCAAAACATGAACCCCAAATATAATACCATGGAGGGTTCATGGTTATGGTTCATAATTACTACTAACTATGAAACCTCTCCATCAAACCATGCACACCAGGTTTTAATCCCCCAAAATTTAATTTTAAAATCTCATGACCCTTAGTATAACCATTAATAAACCCAAAATTGGCCCTAATCATTTTCCTTGGTCATGAAGAATCACACAAATAGTTTTTGGTTCCTCAAACACCTTCTCTTGTAAGATCGAAACATAGTTGATCTCGTTTGATCTGCTTCAGGTAAGAATATATTATCTTGTGTGGTTTCTTATCATAATCTCTTCTCACATAATTATAGTTTGATAGATCATTATTTTATTGATGGATCAAATCTCAGTTTTTATGGATATTTATTCAAGGTTATGTTTCTATATCTTCTTCTCCTTGTTCTTCATTGGAAATCTGGTTCTGGGTGTTATATTTGACTGTGTGTTTAAATACAGGCGTCTCTATAAGACTTTTCCATTCAATTAAAACCAAATATTTTTTGATTTAATTTAAATGTGTTTTTAAATTATTTATAAACCTATATTTTAAATGATCTATGTTTTATTTTGATATTGGAATGTAATTGATGAAAAAAAACCCAATTTCAATGAAATTTTAATTGTTAGGTGGATTTGAGGAAATTGATGGTTTGATTTGAAAATTTATTAGGTGAGATAAAATGGATTTTGATCATTGATAAAATGGATTAAATTTAAATATGTTTTTAAATGGGAATTATATTAATGGAAACCATGATTTTTTTGAAATAAAAAAGGCATGTTTAAAATTGTTTTTTTGGAAAATGAATTTTGAAAGATGAATTGTTTTGAAACATATGATTTCTTAGAATGGGTCCCATAATGGGGTGTTGATTTTATTTTCTCACGAATGATTGATTTATTGTTGGTGCACATGTAAGACTAGTTATATTATAGGTAATTACGGAAATAATTCTATGACTCTGAATCCCTATAAATAGATTGATGATGACAACACTAACTAAAATTTTTTCCACTAGATTACCCATAATGGCTCACTTAATGAATTATAAACTATTTTTACATAGTGGATACCCTTATGGGGTTTATTATTTGAGTGTTTACACATTTCTAGATCCATATTGATTAATGAGAAGTATGAGGAACCTATTACCAGATACTAACATATTGCAGGGCTTGTTAGTGTGGTTCTTAGTTTTATATAACTTGACTGTCCATTATATTTATTATATAACTGTTTTATTCATTATAAATGATTTATATAAATTGTTTCATATAAAAGTTTCATTTAAGATAGTTTTGATATTTTTTTATCAATTGATTTAGTGAATTTTTTGTTGAATATATATAAATGATTTTCCATGACTTACTCTTTTTAAATTGATAGAGTATTTTGTTTATTGATATAGTAATATTTATAGAAAACTTGGTGTAACCTTATAAGACCGTTTAGCTCACAACCTACCTTTTCCTTGATGATTTTTTTAGATTATCTTATTATTGGTTTTAGAAATGGGAAATATCCACTTAGAGGTGGGGGTGTTATTGATCTATAGAACTCAGAGTCATAGAGGTGATTGGTGGAGACATTATCCACTTGTTTCATGAGGTGTATAATATTTTATCTTGATAAATTAAGGGTTCATTATGTTTTCAGGTTTTTATCTATTTGATTATGTTACATTTTTCATATTTTTTTGTTAATCATACTGACTTGTATCTTTATATTTTGTTATCATGTGAAAAAATCATTCCCTGTTTGATCATGTATGATGACAGGAACTAGTCACTAATGCATGGGAATCGATAATTCCCTTCAATATATGTCAATGATGGATTAAGTATCAGGGTAGCAGGTAATCTAGGATATTTCATTAAAATATAGAAATGCAACAATAACATAAACATGAGATATTCATAGTCATATCAACAAGGTGTCACACCATGGTTTTATAAAACATTTTAAAATTATTTTTCATCTTGGTATTATAAAACAATACATCTCTAGAGAATAGTTATTTACCCAATTAATTGGATAAATATTGGAAAAAACCCTTAATATGTATTATGTATTGGGTTCCATATAGATCAATTATCATAGTAAATCATTTATTTAAAAAACTATAGAGAATAATGAATGGGTTTCATATAAAATCCTTTAATACATAAGTGTTTTAAGAATTGAATATTTCAAGAGAAGGAAATATCTGTTTCATACATTGAAATAAAAAATAAATGAAGTATAGTAACACATATAAAAACTTATAAAAAATTAATACCATTGAAAATTTTTTTTGGGTATGTCATAAAATAAAAACATTTCATGGAAAATCAAGGAAGATATCAGTAGCTAGATAGGTATACAAAATTATTTAGGTAATGGGATTTGTGGAAGAGAATAAATGTCTCTCATTGATAGAAAAAAATTTAAACCATAATGGAATCATCATAAGTTAATGAGAAAATAAATAAAATGAAATTATAAGACTAACTACCAAGAAATAACTTCAATAAAAAGGGAGAGAGATAATCCCATACCTTAAGTATCTCTTCCTAAACATAAAGTGATTAATTGAGAGTTTGAAGGATTCAAAAAAGGGAATAATGAGAGAATAAGATATGATGGGATGAGATAATAATCTTGATAGTGAACTAAATGGGGGGGGGGTGAGAGGTGTGTATTTATATTAATATGGGGAGAATTGTTTATATTTTTCAAATGTAGCCCTTTGAATTGATGGTTTTAGAAAATAAATTTTACTTAGGTCACCCATAGTTTTAGCTCATGGATTTTGAAATAAAGAATATGATTCTTGACATATTTTATTTGTATAATTGGGAATTATTTATTTTTATTACCTTTTTCATGGGAAAACAATTTCTCTACAAAATAATGTTTTAAAAAACTTATTTTTTATTTTAGACTTTAGAATGTTTTTTATACGTTTGGAAAGTCATTTCAATCCATTAAAAAAAATTGTATTAATAAAATAACTTAATTTTTATGGATTCAGTTATATTAATTATTTAAACATTAATATTTATATTTATGAAGTCAAAAAATATATGAAAAATGTAACGTCCCGGTTCCAAAATCCAACCAGAGGTGCCCCGTACCCAGTTGGTCACATGGACTCAAGCACATTTCCCCAAACTCCAGAGGCTGCTGACTAGCAGTGAGGTCCTTGGTTGTGATAGTGGGAAAACTATTCCCTCATTGTCAGAGTACACAGTGAAAGAAAAACAAATAGACAACAACAGAAACTGCAACCATCCATACAAGAGAAAATGATAAACAACGAAAGACTAATAGTAAACAACTCGAGCAAAAACACATGTATATAAAATGATTCCTGATTCATATGTCTAGGAAAGTAGCCAAACAAGTCACAATGATGAATAAAATACTAAACCAAAGTGAAAAAGAAAACGGTAAACTCCTCATCATCGCAAGCCATAGCTTGGTACCATGCTCTCCATCTCCACAACAAGTCAAGTACCTGAGGTAGAAGGACGCTTGACCTTATCTATACCCGAAACAATATAGTCTGTTTAGACCCAAAAGCATGGCCTAAACAGGGTGTGAGACAAGGTCCCCGTAGGAAACCACCCAAAGATCTGTGCCTAACAGTCAGTGAATACATATCAAGTAAAAGTACAGGAAGCAGTAAACAGAAAAGCACACAGCAGCTACAATCCACAGTGTCTAGCATATAAAGTACACAATTAATAGCTAAACAACAAGTATAACAATAGGTAACCCCCTGGGTAGTTCTCATAGCCTGACCCTTATGGTTCAACCTACAAGTAATAGAAACCCTCTAGGAGGCACATACAGTCTCACCCTTCTGGCTCAGCTAAAGAAGAACAATTAGACTCTCTAAGGAAGCACTCACTGTCAATTCCGCCTATAGTATCATATCCTACTAAAGGCTCTCTAGGGAAGCACTCAATGTCTCATTCCCTCTGTGGCCCACATTGAGGAGCTATAGACTCTATGAGGAATCACTCAACGTCAATTCCCCCTGTGGTCTCACATCATAAATTAAAGACACTCTGGAGAATCCCTTATGTCCATTCTCTCTATGGTCTACTACACTAGGTTCTCATATCCCCATGTAAAACAACATGCATAGCGCGCATATCACCCCAAGTAAACCTCAAGAACTACTTGGATATCATTCTAAGACACAACAACATAACAATACAATAGTTCAACTATCCTACAACTAGTCATGGAAACTGGAAAAATTCCTAACTGGCAAAAAATGCATGGAAAAACATCCAGAGCACAATAAAGATTATCCTATTCACAAGCAATATCCTCTACTCAGGCATATAAGCAAAGTATACAAACAAAAAGGGAAAAAATGAATCACACAATACCCCATTCAAGGGAAATTGGTGGAATTGCAAAACATATTCAAATACTTTCTACAGAAAGGCACAAACCACCTACCTCGATCCTAAGAGATCGATATACTTGAACCATGATGATTGATTCTCCTTAGAACGACATAGATCTATGAAAATGCACAAAATGCTCAACCCACGATATCTTGAGAAAGAGGCGGAATTGGAAAAAAGAGCTCTAGGAGAAGGAAGGGATTACCGGTTCAGTTCTAATGCAATAGACGGAGGTCGATTCAGAGAATAGATGAAGGATTGAGGGCTTAGAGAAGTTATACAGCCGTATGGGTTCTCTCGGATGAAGAACCTAAAGAAGAAGCAAGTTCTGTCCATCAGGCGTGACCCCAATCTGTTTAATGAAAAAAAAGTACACGGCGTGTACTTCTAGGGTACACGAACTGTAATTATCCTTTCTATACTCTTCTTTAAGTGGCCTCCACATCTCTCCTATACACCATGTGTGTGGCCCAGACATGACCAGCATATGGACTGGTGTTGCATCAAAGTACATGACATGTACTTATAAAGTACACAGTGTGTACATAGAAAATTTCCAAAATTTCCACTTTTTCTCAAAAATGAACAGAAAGGAAAAACATACCTGAAACGAAGATCCGGGTTCTTACAAACTTCCCCCTTTAAATAAATTCTTCCCTGAATTTCCCTAGTGAGGTGTAGAAGAAGAAACCCCAAACAGATCTGGACACTACGATCGTACATCGGCCTCCCTCTCCTAGGTCTCATCCTGTACTCGCCTGTGCTGCCATATCACCCGTACTAGAGGAACAGACCACCCACGGAGAAACTTTGTACTATGATCGATAATCCAGATAGGATGCTCCTCAAACGATGCATCCACTTCGAGCTCATCCTCCTCAGGCTGAAAGTCATGAGACAGGTCTGAAAAGTAACGTCAGAGCTGAGAGATGTGGAAGACGTCGTGCATAGCCCGTTACCTCTGAGTTAACTGCAACCGATAGGAAACCGGACCAAATCTTTCCAGCACCTCAAACGGCCCTAAGTACCATGGTGAAATATTACCCTATCTCCTAATCCTCTTGTGTCCCAACCTCTATGCGACACGGGAAAACCTAACCCCCAACCTCGAACTCCAGAGGTCGTCTCTGCTGATCAGCATAAGACTTCTGTTGAGACTGTGCTGTAGCCATCCTCTTCTGGATCAACTTTATATGTTCTAATGTCTCCTGAACAAGACAAGGTCCCAGTAAAGCTATCTCTCCTACCTCCTGCCAGTATAAAGGTGATCAGCATGGTCTACCGTACAAAGACTCGTAAGGTTCCATCTGAATAGTCACATGAAAACTGTTGTTGTAGGCGAACTCTACAAAATGGATATGCTTCTCCCAAGAACCACCAAAGTCTAGAATTAAATCTTGGAGCATATCCTCAAGCACCTGGATCATACACTCGGACTGGCCATCTGTCTGGGGATAGTATGCTGTACTCAAAAGTACCTGTGTACCCAAGGCCCTTTGAAGCCCCTTCCAGAACCGATAAGTAAAGCGTGCATCCCTGTCTGAAACAATGGAGTGTGGAACTCCATGAAGATGGACAATCTCTTGGATGTATTATCGTCCCAGATCATCAACACTAAATGTATCCTTGATCGGTAATAAGTGAGAAACCTTCGTAAGCCTGCCGATGACAACCCAAACAACATCGTTCCCTCGAGGCGACCTCAGAAATCCAGTCACGATGTCCATCGCGACATCGTTCCACTTCCACTCCAGAATGGGTAACTACTGTAAAAGGCCTACTGGTCGCTGATGCTTCGCCTTCACCTGCTGAAAAGTAGAACACCTCAAGATGAAACCATCAACATCTCTCTTCATACCTGGCCACCAGTACTAGTGATGAAGACCCCGATACATCTTGGTGATGCCAGGATGAACTGCCCAAATTGAGGAATGAAAATCCAGAATCAGCTCCTCGCGTATGTCTGCTGGCACCCATACGCGCTCCTGGAAATGAAATATCTCATCCTCTCCCACTGTCCATCTAGGAAGAGGGTCCTCTCCTAACACACTCTCCCGTAGGACTAAGCCTTCCGAGTCTGATAGATGCCTCATCCGTACCCGATCAAGAAGTGTAGAGGCAATAACTACAGAAGATAGAAAGTCTGTCCCTGTCTGTCGTGCACTTCTAGATGCATCTCAGAGAACAGAGCCATAAGCTTCCCCTCACTGCTGGCCTCCTGAACTGCCTGAATCTGAGTTCTCCTGCTCAACGCATCTGCAACTGCATTGCCCTTTCCCGGCGTATAGGCATGCTCGAAATCAAAAGACCGATGATACTCGACCCACTTAAGCTGTCTCAGATTTAGATCACGCTGATTGAAGATATACTTGAGACTCTTGTGGTCTGTAAAAACCACAAAGTGCTCTCCCACAAGGTAATGTCTCTAACAACACAAGACATGAACAACAACTGTCAACTCCAGATCATGCGTTGGGTAGTTCCTCTCATGTGGCCTTAACTGCCGAGACCCGTACGCAACGAATCCATCTCCCTGCATAAGAACATCACCTAGCCTAATACCTGAAGCATCACAATAAATAGTATAGCTCCTACCTGGATCTAGAAAGACTAGTATCAGTGTTGACGTCAACCTCCCCTTCAGCTCCTTAAAGGCTGACTCACAAGAATCTGACCATAAGAACTTCACCCCCTTCTTAGTTAGACCTGTCAATGGTGCTGCTAGGCCTAAAAAGTTCTGAATGAAGGGTCTATAGTATCTATCCAGCCCTAAAAAACTTCATACTTCAAAAACAATTTTCAGCTGCTCCCAGGAAACTACATCTCTCACTTTCTCTGGGTCTACTGATACTCCTGCTTCTAAGATGATGTGACCCAAGAAGTGAATTTGATCCATCCAGAAGTGGCACTTCGAGAGTTTAGCATAAATCCAATGCTCTCTCAGTGTACTCAGAACGTTCTCAAGATGGGTATCATGGTCATGTCGAGTGTGAGAGTACACCAAGATATCTTCCATGAAGACCATGACAAAGGAATCCAAGTAAGGATGGAACACTCAGTTCATCAGTGCCATGATAACTGCTGGCACATTCGTGAGACCGAAGGGCATAACCGTATACTCATAGAGACCACAGCTACTCCTGAAGTATGTCAGAGGTATATCTGACAGTCTAATGCGCAACTGATGATAACCAGACCTCAAATCGATATTCGAGAACACTCGGGCTCCTCGAAGCTAATAGAAAAGATCATAAATCCTTGACAGGGGATATCGGTTCTTGACTGTCAACTGGTTTAGCTTCCGATAATCCACACAGAGCCTAAGGGTACCATCTGACTTCTTCGCAAACAGGATAGGCGAACCCCAAGGAGAAGTACTAGGTCAGATGAAACCCTTTGCCTGCAACTCCTCCAACTACTTCTTGAGATCCTGAAACTTAGGTTTAGCCATCCTATAAGGAGGAATGGACACCAGTGCCACCCCTGACATGAGATCAATCGAGAAGTCTACCTCACGCTCTGGAGGCAAACCTAAAAAGTATTCTGGGAAGACATCCAAGAAACGATCCACCACTGGAGGAAAGTCCAACTGTGAAGTCCCCTAATCATCTAGATAAAGACTAGCAATATGGGCCGTAACCCTTCCTATCCCATGATGTCCGAGTTCTTCTCGACTCGCCCGAACATCTCATTCACCTCTATGAAGAAAAGATTCACCCTTTGGTGAAATAAAACTCACCCTGCGGTGATAACAGTCGACGAATGCCTGGAAGGGAACCAACCAGTCCATCCCGAGAATGACATCATAGCCTATCATCTCTAGGACATAGAGATACCATAAGAAATGATACCCTGCAACCTTGAGAGGGCACTCTCTGCACTGACGTACACTAGATTTCCTCATTCCCAAAGGTGTGTCTAGTGTCAAAAAATTTGTAGACGAAAATATACAGAGACCAAGTCTCTCCATAATAGCAACGGAGATAAAGCTATGAATAACACCAGTATCGAAAATAGATGAAGATAAAACTGAGGCTACTAAGATTGTACCTCGAACTGTAGAAGGTCCGGGATCCTGCTCCTGATAGGTCTACTCCACCACAAAAGTCTGGCCTTCCTGACCACTCTGAGATGATCCTCCTTGCTGACGCTGAAAGACTGGTGACTGACCGCCATGACCTCGAACTGCACCTCAGCCCGAATGGCCGAAAGAACTCCAATTCTCTGACTGGTGAGAAACCGTAGGTGCATCTTCTGAACGAGGAGTCATGGAAGAACCCCCGTCACCAGCTACTGGTGAGAAAACCTGGTAGAAACTCTAAAGGTTACCTATCTTTACACAAGATTGGCACTCTGCTGGGTCTCTCTAGCACTGCGGCCTCGTTTTCCATGCCCTTCCACACTGGTAGCATACCACCTTGATACCTGAAGATGTATCTTGCCTCATCAGATCACCACGCGTAGACTCCCTACGGTGCTTCCTGCTGTCAACTGGAGGATTACTAGCTCTGGAAGTAGAACCACCCTCGCTCGTAGCTCCAGAGTCTCTCAGATTGCGCTCCGTAATCAGTGCCTAGTTGACGATGGAATCGATGGAAGTGGACTGGAAGATATTCACCTATGAGCGGATCTCCCGCTTGAGACCATCCTCAAACTTCCTTGCTATGAACATCCCATATACACCCCGGAGGGGTGTGAAATGCTGCAGCTCGGTGAAACGAGAGGAATAATCCATAACAGAAAGAGTACCCTGCTCTAGACTCATTAACTTCCAGACTCGATCGGCCCTCAGGGTGTCCGGGTAGAAGTAGTCGTAAAACACGAACTGGAACTCCTCCCAAGCCATAACCTGCTGAGGACCCGCCTGTGAGATCACGTCCCACCACCTCTTGGCGGAGTCTTGTATCATATAGTTAGAGAGCTTGACCCGCCTCTCTGGTGGCATTTCCGGATGCTCAAAGATAGTCATCATGGCTTCCAGCCATGACTCTACAGCCTGTGGTCCTCCTTCCCTCGAGAAAGTAGGAGGATGCTGCTGCTGGAAAACCCGCGTCAAGTCTTCCATAGTCATGGTAGGAGGCGGTGCTCCCTGAAAGGTCTGCATCATCCTCATAAATCCTTCCCTATACTGTGCATCAGCGCCCTAAACTGGTATGATAGCCGATGCCAAGGCTGGCACGACTAGAGGATCAGCAGGAAGTCCTTGATCAGCCATATCTGGCGTCTGATCACTATCCTGCAACTGACGTACAACCAGAGGTCATCTTAGAGGCATAGATCTGAAAGATCAAAAGAATACCTTAGATCAAGAATATCAAGGATAGAGAACAAATGAGTACAAAATGGAAACAGGAGAAGAAAACACTCAAAATTTACAAAACATGACTACACGACATGTATAAACTCTACACGGTGTGTACTTAACTCTATTCCCCTACCCGAGTCTCCTTGCATGGATAACACACACGGTCTTCTTAAACTGAGACTACACGACATGTTCCCTGTGGACACGGCATGTAGTGGACAAGGTTTCAATGACCTGTGTTGTTAGTTAGATGGACGGTTACACGGATGAGGATACACGACGTGTTCCGAACAAACACGACGTGTACTTAAAGGTTTTTCCCGACCCGTGGTGTTGGTGACACGACTAGGTACATGGCTGACCCTTACATGGCGTGTTCAGAACAAACACGACGTGTATAAGAGGAGATAACACCGTCCTATGTTTTTCGTGACATGACCGGGTACCTAGAACAAGGCAACGAGGCGTGTTTATGCAAAACACGGTGTGTATTACATGAGTTTCCCAAACCCATGTTGTTAGTGACACGGCCGGGTACATAACTCACTACTACACGGCGTGTACCTACCGTACACGACGTGTCCCTAGAGATTTTTCACAACCCGTGTTTCTGCTCACATAGTCTGTGACACAGTTTAAAAACTACACGACATATATATATAATGTACACACCGTGTATTCTAGGTTTTTCCTCGCAGTAACTCTAAAACTGCACTGAAGCCCAGAAACATTGAAAAACAAGCATGAAGGTGCCAAATTATGATTCATGAGGGCCCATACTCCCCGTGAATCAAATCTTGGCATCTCCTACATATCATATATAAGGGAAACAAGTCAATGATCCACCAAGTTCCGATTCATGAAATCCCATAAGACCTCAAGAACCAAAATTTGGCGTTCATTTAAGCAAGGTAAAAAACAAACAACCTCTCTATCAAACTACAGGAATTATATCAAAGCATTTATCACAGCAGCATGCATAATGTACACAACGTCTATCACAAAAACATGCAATTTCTAATGCACTCAAGATGGCATGTCATGTGATTTCTAACAAGTGATAATATGATGCATGAGATGGCATACCCTCATCTCATCGGGTTCCAACAGAAATAGAACCACAATATCAACAAAAATAACAACAAAAAGCATGTGAATCACTCTAGGTGAAATCAGATCAACTGTAACATAGAAAAACCAAAAAACTGTAATAAGCTAGGTAGATTGGATTTTACTTGTACATGAGTTAGCTAATCCCAAGCACAACTTAGTACCAAGTATCGAATCCGTCCTATCCCTGGCTAAAGGCTCCAAATAGTAAATCAAGAGAAAAGAAACCCCTTTGATACCACTTTGTAACGTCCCAGTTTCGGAAGCCACCCAGAGGTGCCCCGTACCCAGTTGGTCACATGGACCCAAGCACATTTCCCCAAATGCCAGAGGCTGCCGACTAGTAGCGAGGTCCTTGGTTGTGATAGTGGGGAAACTATTCCCTCATTGGCAGAGTACACAGCAGAAGAAAAATAAATAGACAACAGCAGAAACCTTAACCATCCATACAAGAGAATACGATAAACATTGGAAGACTAATAGTAAACAACTGGAGCACAAACACATGCATATAAAATAATGCATGATACATATGTCTAGGAAATAATCCAAAAAAGTCACAATGATGAATACAATACTAAACCAAAGTGCAAAAAAAAATGGTAAACTCCTCAGCATCACAAGCCATAGCTTGGTCCCATGCTCTCCTACTCCACAACAGGTCAAGTACCTGAAGTAGAAGGGTACTTTCCCTTATCTATACCTACAACAATATAGTCTCTTTGGACCCAAAATCATGTCCCAAATAGGGTGTGAGACAAGGTCCCAGTAGGCAACCACCCAAAGATCTGTGCCTCAAAGTCAGTGAATACATGGCAAGTAAAAGTACAGGAAGCAGTAAAAAGAAAAGAACATAGCAGCTACAATCCATAGTGTCTAGCATATAAAGTACACAAGTAATAACCAAACAACAAGTAGAAAAATAGGTAACCCCCCAGGTAGTTCTCACAGCCTGACCCTTATGGTTCAACCTACAAGTAATATCACCCCTCTGGGAGGCACACACAATCTCACCCCTCTGGCTTAGTGAAAGAAGAACAATTAGACTCTCTTTGGAAGCACTCACCATCAATTCCCCCTATAGTCTCATATCATACTAAAGGCTCTCTGGGGAAGCACTCAATGCCTCATTCCCCCTGTGGCCCGTATTGAGGAACTACAGACTCTCTGAGGAAGAACTCAACGTCAATTCCCCCTATGGTATCTCATCGTAAATTAAAGATACTCTAGATAATACCGTATGTCCATTCTCCCTATGGTCTACTACACTAGGTTCTCACAGCCCCATATAAAACAACATTCATAGCACGCGTATCGCCCTAAGTAAACCTCAAGAACTACTTGGCTATCATTCTAATACACAACAGCATAACAGTACAATAGTTACAATATCCTACAACTAGGCATGGGAACTGAAAAAATGACTAACAAGAAAAACACGCATGGAAATACATCCAGAGAATAGCAAAGATTACCCTATTCACTAGAAATATCCTCTACTCAGGAATATAAGCAAAGCAGAAAAACAACAAGGGAAAAAACAGGAAACACACAATACATCGTTAAAGAGAAATTAGTGGAATTGCACAAAATATTCATAGAATTCCTACATAAAGGCACAAACCACCTACCTCGATCCTAGGAGATCGATATACTTGAACCATGATGATTGATTCTCCTTAAAATGGCGTATATCTATGAAAACACACAAAAATCTCAAACCACGATATCTTGAGAAAGAGGAGAAATTGGAAAACAAAGCTCTAGGAGAAGGAAGGGCATACTGCTTCGGTTCCAATGCAATCGACGACGGTCGATTAGGATAACAGACGGAGGCTCAGGGGATTGGATAAGTTCTACGGCCGTACGTCTTCTCTCGGATGAAGAACCTAAAGAAGAAGCAAGTTATGTCTGTCAGACATGCCCCCGGTCTGTTTAATAAAAAAAAGAAAGTACACGGTATGTAATTCTGGGGTACACAGTGTGTACTTGTCCTTTCTGTACTCCGCTTTAAGCGGCCTCCACATCTCTCCTACACACCGTGTGTGTGGCCCAGACATGGCCAACACACAGCCTGACGCTGAATCAAAGTACACGGTGTGTATTTAGAAAATTTCCAAAATTTCCTCTTTTTCTCAAAAACAACCAGAAATGAAAAACATACTTGAAATGAAGATCCGAGTTCTTACAAAAAACACAAAACTATGTTTTCACAATTCATTAAAAATAATATTTTTAAAAAATTATATATATTTCACCCTAATCTAATTTCAAAGTTCTAATTTAAAATATTATGTGAAATTTATGAAAATAAATTCCTAAATATTAGAAATAATTATCTCAAATAAATATTACTTATTTTTTGTATAATAATATTTTAATGGTAAACACACTATTTATTCACTTTAAGGATTTTTGAATTTAAAAATATCATACATATTGGTTTATAAATAATATATTTAATGTTTAATTATTTATTATAACAATTTATGAATTTAATTTTAAACTAGTATTTTATTATTATATTGGTTTCTATTACTATCCCAATGGTTATAAAATGGTCAAAATATAATAGTTAGGTAATGGTTAGTTAATGGTCATAACCTAACAATCATATTTCACTTTACACCAATATATACTACACCATTCTCATACCTCACCATTCACTACTTTTCTAATATTTTTTCAATACTTACCTTGATAATTTCTATCATATCCCTAATTATTATCATTTATTTTATAGTTTTTATGGTAGGAGTGATCTTAAATGGAGAATTTTGTCCTATGGAGTTTCACTTAGCATTTTCATTATTCTTTAGTGTTTATATTCTTGTACTCTTCTTAGATATTATAATCAATGTTTTCCTATGATATATAATATTCCTGTGAAATGTAAAAGTATCTCTATGAGCTTCATAATTAAATAGTTATTGTAAAAATAAGAGTTTATCAATTAATAAACAAAATTTTGGGTCATTACAATAAATGAATACCAAAATGACCATATATCCAATGTCCGTATTTTGAATGGACATATATATATTTTTCATATTTCATTCCTATATATAACCTTAGATATATTAATAAAATCATTCAAACTAATTATTTATTAATCTATCAACATGTATTATAGTGACCCATAATTTTCATACATTGATATTATAAATTATTATAGGAATATGCATTACACAACATTATGATCCGTACCATAACTATAAAGATTTTGTGTCATTGGAAACATTGATACATAAAAAAATTATTCATAAGAGATATACCTCATATCCAACTAAGTTATTTGTGACAAGCACCCTTCTTAGACATATCATACATAAAACCATTTTTCACTGCTTAGGGAACAGAAACATAAAAAATGTGAGATTAGATGCTTGAAAGGGTAAACAAGGGAAATATAAATGATCACTTAAGAATAAAAAAATCATAAGGGTATTAAAACATGATCTTAAAAATTGAAAACCATACCTCACATATCATAGATCATAATTATTTTTCACAACATAAATATTTGTAGTTCATAAGACATGAATCATAATTGAATAAAAAACATGTGATATAAGAGAATATCATTAGGAAAATACATAATTTTGTGGTATGTACATGAGCATAGAAAGTGATTTATTTAGTTAAGGATCACTTATAAGAATATCATAGTGTATTGATTTCACTCCCCATTCCATAATACACTTATTCATGTTTTACTCCCAAGACTATCATAGTGGACATAGTCCCTTAATGAACAAGGTCCAATCCTCATTACCATCCTTATTATCTCATGAGACATCCATATTTACGCAATGAATTGGAGGGATATATAATTATGTGACCACCTACCAAATAATTAAAATATTTAATGTGTGTGACAAAAGATCAAAAAACATTCATCATAACACAAATTGTGGAAAAGAAAATGAGTATTATAAAAATTTCATCATTTCATGCAAACATAACCCATTAAAAAGAAATGAGTTTCAAAAATGATTCATCATAATTTAATTAACTCGTGAAAAAATGGGTTTTATATAATAATATTCAAATCATCATCATTATAATCCCTCCAAATAATTAATGTGGATGGTATCATTGGATAATATACACATAAAATAATAAGTAACATAAAATAATATTCTTATTAATTAAAAATTACTTTAAATGACCATTGAATCATTTCTAGAGAAAAATACCATTTTCACTTTGAAATCACTTATTTAAAATCTAAAAATTTCCAAATTGTTAAGGAAAATATTTTCATTGAAAAGAACCATGGAAAATTATAGAGTAAGATTCAAATAATTGAGTGTATATGATGGTGGAAAATTCTGTTCATGCTGTGTATGTTAAAACAATGAATCCTATCACATTTTTAATAAAAAGTCAAAAGTACCTCATTTGGAAAACAAAAAGAAGATTTATTTATTTATTTTAAAAAATATTAAATCATGAAAAAATGTATTGAAAAAAATTAGAGTATAATATTAAAAACATTCTTGAAAAAATTATTAGAAAACATGGATATAGAAGAAGAATGATTTTTGATTGAAGTGGAAAATAAAGTCAGTTTTCATAAAAATGATCCTTTTGGAATCTTGAGTTAATAAAGGGATGAAAATAAAATTGAAAAAAATTTAATCAATAGAAATAAAAATAGGAAAATAAAATTAATGGGATTATTTAGAGATTTTTTTATAAAATATGATCATTGTAAATGTATTCATAAAAAATCATAGTAAACAAAGAGATTGTAACACAAATCACTTAACTCAAGTTCAAATTCCATAGAAAGTGCTATATTCTCTTGTATAATAAATTTAAATTTATTATAATTATATAACTAAATAAATTATATAATTATATTATAATATATGATCTTATTATAACATTTAGACCCAATTTATTAATAACTATTTATTAAAATCATCATTTTGTTATGTTAACTATTTTTTTTCATGAGAATTTTGGTTCGGTAGTTCCAAGAATTGTACTTTGGTCATGGTTCCATAGTATGAAAAATGTTAAAAATGATATAAATATAATATATATTCATTATATATATATATATATATTAATCCATAAAATGTAGATAAAGAAAAATGAATCACACTATTCATGGAGATGGTAGGTCGTATGTATGCAGGCACAATGTTTTCACTTTTTAACTGATTGAATAAAAAAATTTAAATAATAATTCATCATTAATTAACATTTATTATATCATATATATCATATATATTAATTATATATACCCCTATTACCATCTATGTAAATGGGAAATAAAAAAATGAATCATATCTCTTTGTGGGGGTGGTAGTCCACACATACGCATGAGCGACATTATCATTTTTTGATAGTTGGAAGATAAGAAGGTAAATATTATATTATAATTATTGAAGTATAATTATATCATAAATATAATATATAAATATTAAACACATCATAATTACCATGCATAAAGTATGGTGATGGAAAATTAGTTGTATCTCCATGTAGATGTAGTTTTCCACATATACACAAGAGCTATAATTTAACATCCCATTTTATAGAAAGAAGGTAAATAATGGAGGTTTCATAATCATAATAAAATTTAAGTATATTTAAGATATTTAATTTATTATTTTATTTTGATTACCATATATATAGATGAGATTTAGGAAAAAATAATTTGTAAAAGGTTTGGAAGGATGATTACCTCTTAATTAGTAGTCCTCCTTTAGATCATTTATTAAGGGTAGACATCTTAGACCTGGTTCACTCCTGTGTAAATTAAATTGGAATGAATGTGGGATTAATAACACCTCTCTATATTCTAGAGGTTTTCAACTAGAATTGAGGTTATAGGGTGTGTCCATGGATTGACTATTCCCCTTGGTTAGAGTATAACACAATGAAATAATAAAAGGATAAACAAAGGAAACATATAACAAAGAATGAATAGGGAAGAGAAAAAGAAAAAAATAGATAATATAAATAAACATAACAATAATAATCTGTATTTAATACCAAATGATTTTAATGTCATGATTCTATAAAAATAAGGCGGGCATACATGGTATTAGGAACTTATACAAAGCATGTCTCTCAAAAAGGATAAGGAAAAAAACTATTTCCAATAGCATCATGATCATAGTCTAGGTATTATTCTCCTTGATAAAATGATATAATAAAATCAAGAATATAAGACCAAAAACTTTCCCTTTTCCCAAACTACATCCATGATGTTTTCCTGGGTACCAATCGGTAGTACAAACAGGGTGTGAGATATACTCAGTAGGCCACCACCAACAGTGTCTATAACAAGTCTATTTTGTGTATATAAATGTTACATTATGTAGGTATAATAGTAATAAGTGAAATAAAGTACATGAAATAGTAACCACATTGGGTGGGAGATCCTCATGGGATGCTCATGTGACCATCCCTGTTACACCCTAAGTCATAAGTGCCTGATTAAGTAAGCTGTAAATGTTTAGGGTCTAAGGAAGATAACAAAAGTGACCAAGTAGATGTAATAAATAAAGTGGGACCCAAGGTCTAACCAAGGAGTCCAAGAATAAAAAATAGGATAATATAAACCTAGGTGAAACGAAGGTGTCCTTGACCTTAGAAGGTCAAGCCAGCTCACAACAATAATCCATGTAGCATAACTAAAGAAGTCTAAGTGAAATCCAATGGAACACTTGATGCATTTCACCAGAATGGTACCTAACCATGTCCATAGATAATGTCCATAGTAAATACCATCCTAAGAATGAATAGGGACTAAGGGAAGAATACAAGGCTCCTCTTATCTGATGACATTAATTTGAATATGATGAGTGTAATAAAGGGATTATAATTTTTAGATATGAAGTGAAGGAATCAGTAGTACAACACTGAGGCATTAATTTACTGATAATAAAATGATCAAATTCCAATTTGGGTATCTCCCTTAGAAGCCAAATCAATGAATCATGGTGGCATCTTATGAGTTCTCAAGGAATTTTATTGGGAATTCAAGGCCAGCTCAAGACTGAACACTCCATTTATAAGAAAAAGGTCCATAATAAATATGCACCTTATGTATATAATTAGTAACATTTTCCATGTGTATTTTATAAAAATTTACTATTATATTTAATTTAATAAATTAACTTTTCATTTATAAATATCAAAGGTTCATAAGCAGTGTCATAATATTTTACCATCTCATTACAAATTAATTGATTTCAATCTAAATATACTTTCCCAATTATAAAGTATAAGTTCATCTATTTAAATATATGAAATACCTTATGGAATTTGAACCAAACACATCAATGGGTATTTTTTTATAATAAGAAAAGGGTCATACCGTCATACATGTCACACAATGACGTGATGGATCATGTTGAGGTCATTGACCTTCAATGGTAGAGGGGAGATCAATTAGGTAGTTTCAGTTACAAACAAGGAACCAATTTAAGGTAGATTAATTTTCAGGGTGATGGGTGGGTAATTCTGGTATGTGGAAGAATATAAAAAAATCTAAACAATGATACTTGAGGAAAAGTTATAAACCACCTAACTCATAGTGTTAGTTGACTCCTCATTCGATATCATCTTTGTATTTGAGATAGAATGAAATAAATAGACTAAATAAACCAAATATCTAAAAATAGGGCATATAATATCACATGTAAATAATGCCTAACATGGAGAGATAAACTGATAAATAAAACTAATGGATTGAAGCAACAAATTTTGGGCAATCAATGAAATGAATGATGGTCTAATATGAGTCTGATTGAAGAATAGTATTTAATTCCATGATTGAGGTGGAGTTATCCTCTAAGAGGGAGGGGTGATGTGCATAGAGGGGAAATAAAAAGAAGGGTTAAAATTATAAGGTATCTAGGGAAAAGGGTAATTTTACCCATTTTAAAGGGGTAATAAGGTTTGGATGCATGGTTTGTCCAAACCGTGCACCAACCATGTGGAGCCACTACCTAAGTGGCATTAACCATACAGGATTGGTGAATTATTTTGGAAAACCATGAAAATCACATGCGTAACTCACAGATCTTATAGAGAATTCTATATGAGTTTTTTCTAAACCATGCAGTCTCAAGGGCATGATTTAAGCCAACCATGTGAATGGTTTGTTTTCTCCAAAACCCATATCTTTAGGCTCCTAACAAGCCCCAAAAACTATTTAAACCACCATATCCTCTTTAAGAATTTCCATAAGGATACAAAATATTAAAACTAAAATTCAATAGATCCATACCATTAAGATAAATAAGGATCTTATAACCACTCTCACTTAAGACAACTCATCCTCAAGTTTCCCTTCTAAGGGAAGTAAAGTACCATCCAAGAATAACTCCTTCCACTGAGCACATATGTCAGCCTCTCTCCCCTATGTCTCATCATTTATATAGCTACTCTTCTATAGCGCCTAGACTAATGGAACTGATCAGCCTCAAAGAGACTTCATGATTCAATTAATGACACAAATACGATACTCCTTCTAAAAAGCATCAACCTCTAAAATGAAATATTTAGGATCAAAGGTATGAGATATGTTGGAGTTATAATGGAGAAGCAATGAACAAGTAATACATCGTACGTGGATTGATACCTCTAGGGTAACTATAACCAATAGGTTACCAGCTTGAATCTATCTAGTATCTTGAAATTTCCAATGAACCAAGGTTCTAGATCCCTTTTTTTGAATACATCATAGCCCTAACATGGGAGAACCATGTAAGAAAACCCAATACCTAACCTTGAAATATAGTGTTGATCAAATATGATTGTCATAATACTTCAGCTAAGACTGATCTGATTCCATGTGCTTCCTAATAATTTCTACCTACTCTGATGTCTCCTAAGCAAGATCTAGTATTAGTTGCACTACCTCTCCCACCTATAACCAGTACAGGGGGTGAATGGAATGACCTACCATATAAAGCCTCATAAGGATCTATATGTATCCTATATTTGAAAATTTTATTTTCAATGAAACTATCTAGAGATATGTTCTATTCTTAAGAACCTTTGAAATCAAGGATTCATTCTCTAAGCATGTCCTCTAACACTGGTATTGTATAGTTGGACTATCTATCAGTATGAGGGTGATATGTGGTACTCAATAATAACTATAAACCCAAATCCTTATATAATTCAACACCCTTATATTTTTATTAGATATAGTTTTTAATTTCTTTGATGTCTTGTGTTGTATGCTACCCCAAGATATGCTTGTGCAATATGCAACACTGGCTTAACTTGCGGTATACGCAATGCTATGATTGGATTATGTTACACAAAATTTAAATTTATTTTGATATAATAAATTTTATGTAATATCTAGTACAAGTGAACAACTATATATTATAACCTAGTCATTATAATGGTGGGTATGAATAGTGTTAACTTTCTTGTGAAAAAATATTTAAATGAAAAAAAGTGAGTCAGTAAAATAATAAAATCACTCTTGATGGATTTTATTAATGAAAATTATATGTAATATATTTAATCTAATGTTTTAAATTCATCTTATATTTTTTCTAGACATGATATAGGAACATATTCATTTTTTTGGACAAAAGAAGTATTTTTTTTAAACAATAAAATTTTGCCGTCTTTTGATGGTGTACCCATTTTAAATCTAGTTTTTGACAGTTTTTTATATTAAATTTGACCCAATAAAATTATTATTTTAATTTGGACTATAAAAAATTAATTTGGTTGAATTTTTGGTATTTCTATGATAAGTTTCATTTTTTGATGAATAGTGAAAATACTGATTTTTATTGAAAACATTTTTTTATTTTAAACTCAATAAATAATTATTTTTTAAATTAGTTTTAAATTTTAATTATTTAATTTTATGAAATTATTATTTTTAAAATGATTTTATACATTAATTTACTATAACAACATTTTCCATTTAAAAGAGGCATTTTTCTAAAAAACTGTTTTTTCGTGACATTTTAAAGGTTTTATTTTAAATTTAATTATGAAAATTCTATGTTTTGAATCTTAAAAAATGAATATTAAATTTTTATTCAGGATTTCCAAATTTTTAAGTTTTTCCCTTTGATTTTGGACCAATATGAAAAGTAACCATGGTAAATTTTGTTACCATGGTAAATGGTAAATTAGGAAATTTAGGTTAAAAATAAATTTACATTGACTATAAAATGACAAAAACAAGTGAAAAAAAATTTATTTGATTAAGTTTATTTGACTCTTAACAATTATGGATCGAAAATATGTCATTTAATGGACACTTTTCCATGAAAATGTCTTATATAATATTTTAATCAAAGAAAGACACAAAGTTTAATTTTCTTTGTCTTTAATATATATTATGTGTCCAAATGTGAAAATGTGCGGTATCAATAAATATAAATGGAAATTTTTAACTTAATAAGAATATTTTCGTAATATAAATTTATTTTTGACATTTTGGGGCCATTTGGGAGACATTATGGTACTTATAATATTTTATTTAATGAAAATTTAAAGATGTCACATTCATGTTTTATATAATAAATAATTTTTAAAATAAGGATATACATAAGATAAATTAGACTATAAATACTAACTTGAAATATAAATATTTTTCTTTATCATGGTAATTTATTTTTAAATTTTAGAAAAAAATTAATTACCTTAAAAATTATATATTGATGATGCAAAAATTATTTAATTGATGATAAAATAAATAAACTATTTTTTATTAAAATTATAATAACTATTAAAAGGCACAAAAACATAACCAAATATTATTAGTAGAGTATATATCTACCATAATCATCCATTTTTTGAGTTATTGAACTTTTTTATCCTTATAGAAGAGATTATGACACTTATATTAGTTTATTTAAAGTGATGTTAAACTTATCACATTAATGTTTTAATAAATATTACCCTTTTAATGATGGATTTTTTAGAATATATATTCGAATAAAAGTATTATAATTAAATATAATAGATTTATATTCATCATAGTATTTTATTTGTAATTTTTCCTAACAAATAGGTATATTAAATAATTACACAAAACAGATGTAGTAATTACTTTATTAATGGAAATATCAAATTAATGTTATTAATTTTTTTTAAAATAAATATAATTTTGGATAATTAATATATCCAAATAATTTTATAGATTAAATATACTTCATGGTGATATAATAAAATATTTTTTCCGATGATAAAATATTGATATTTTTAAAAATCAATGAATTTAATAGTGTCAAAATTGAAACTATTGTTGTTTTTTCAAAACAATGGTTTATTAAATTATTTAAAAATCATAAAACATTTTAAAAAATATAGAATAATTATTATATGGTATAAAATGATTCAAATTTTTTATTTATGATTTATTTTACATCAAATAAGTTAACATTTAACCATTTTAATATTGTAATAATTGTTACCCTAGTTAAAAATAAATAGAATAACTAAGTGTTAAATTAAAATGATAAGGTTTAAATTGACATAAAAACTTGCCCAAAATTTATTTATTGATGATATTAAGAACATATCTCATAAAATATTTGAAACTATGACACTTCATAAGTATTTTTATGTGGTTTTATTTTATTACAAATTAATATTTTTTGAAATTCCAAATGTGCTCCTCACCACAATTATAAAAGGGCACATCCTCCCTCACAATTTCAATTCACTTTGAGCCTTCAGTATCTACCATAACCCAACCATTTACATTCTAAACTTCATTAACCATATTCTAGAGGTTCTGTAAATCTCAAAATACCAACTCTAGTGCCTTTAAGAGGATAACTAGAGGGAGATCGTCGAAGAAGAGGTAATCTTCTCTATCAATTATTTCAAATTATATCTTCTTATACTTATCATTATGGGGTTCTTTCCATTATAAATTAATTATTATATTATCAATTTTATACTTATATGTTATTAAAATTATGTAACAAACATATTACACCTTCTACCCATCGTACAAAAAATGAAATCACCACACGTGCGTGCGTACGTCTTACCCTCTCCACGTCGTGGTGTAATATGTTTTTCACCACAACTTGACTTAGATGGGAGTAATGATGGAAATAATGACTATATACGAATATTTTAAAAATTATTTTATTTTATAACAATATATATACCATCCACTTTGATACCATTTCATAATTAAAGGAATGATATCATCGCTCGTGCATACATACGACCTACCCTCTACACGATGTGATGTAATTAATTCTACATGATATCCATTAAATCATGATTATATAAATGTATAGAATAAAGAAATATGATATATATTATGTTAATAATGTTTTTTAATGATATAAATATAACCTATAAAGACTAACCAGAACTTATTCGACAAAACATGCAAAAGAAAATGAAGCAGTTAGTACATGAATAACGAATAATAATGAAATATTATTACAAAACAGAAGATAATATGATCATTTATGATATAAAATAAATAAATATGGTTATATAATATTTAAATGAAATTATTTGAATAATTATATTGGAGTTTACAAATACATACATCAGATAGTAGACCTAAGGTAAGGGATAATTTTGCAGTCTTATTATTATCCGAGATTGTATATATGTAAGTATTTAATTGGATATATTTATTATAAAAATACATGTTTCCAATATATGTAATATTATTTCTATTATTCTAATATTTTTTAAATTCAATTTTACCTATTTAATAGTTTTTATTAAATGGTATGAAAGGAATATATTTTCATTTTCAGTACGAGGTATTTTTTGACTTTTCTGAAAAAAGTATGAGGAAAACGTTTTACTTATCTTATACAACATGAATGGATTTTTACAATTTTATAACAAATTATTTACATGTATATTATTTTACAATATTTCAAGGTTATTTTCAAATAAATTATTTTCTCTTAAAATTTCATGACATTTTGAGAAAATAAAATGTTTTATAAGATGAAAAGATATTTTCCTTAAGAATTAATTTCAAGTATTTTATAAAAATTATTTTACACCTAATATGAAGGATATTTTTGAATTATACTATCAATATTATTCTTATGTCTGATTATGTTTATGATTGAATGATATTTATTAAATCCATTTGTTTTACATGGATTATGTTATGATAGAATGATGTTTAAGAAACCCATTTTATTCCTTGGGTTATGTTATGATGAATGGTTTATGTTTTTTGTGGAAAATATATATATGGTTTTCATTATGTGATGGGTAGAAAGTATTTCTCCCTCTAATTCATTGGGTAAAGATTTATATCTCATGATATAGACATGACCAAAATAGTAAGTAAATATGGTTCAGTAATATAGGGCTGGAACGACAAGTAAATTCAGTTCAGTAATACAAGGCTAGAATGTGGAGTGAAATCAGTTCAGTAAAGGACTTTGTATGTAATGATGGTATTTGAAATGATCCATGGATAATATGGATATAATTTTCTATTCTTATGTTTTTGAAAAAATTATATGTTTTATGCTAATGCTAATTTATTTGGTTTGTGTTCCTTTGTGATTTATGCCTTACAAACTGCCAAGATTTATTTCATGACTTAGGATTTTGATATTAAAAATTTAGGTTCATGTTTTTACATTATTAGTTTATTTTTTTTGATGTTCTCTATGTTTACCCTTACTAAGAATTTGATATCACCCTTTTTATGTTTTCTTTTCCCTAGGATATAAATAACGGTTTTAGGTAGGAAAAATAAAAGGGAAGATATTTATGGGAGATGTTTAAGATCTCTCACCAAGTTAGAAGATCGTGTTCCATGTTTTTAAAGAAACTAAACTAAGATAGTATTTGGGATTATATTTGTTTAATGTATTAATTTGTTTTTCAAAAGAAATGTAATTTCCATGTACATCAAGATTGTGTCGTTAGAGTTGGTATCAGAGCAAAGGCTTAGTTAACCTTTGTAAACTAGGATGCGAAATATTTAGTGTGATCCCTAGAGATATTTCTAAGGATATTTATTGTATTTTCACTAAGGGTAAGTCTAACTATAGGTTAAATTTATAGAATTATTGTAATTATCATGAATAACTTAGGATTAAACATAAGATGTTATAGATTGAAAGTACTTCCCCTTTATTATGTGGTTTTCATAGTATGATTTTTTCCTCTATCACTATTCTTTTTTTGGGTTTTAGAAAATGGATAAAACCTGAGGGAACCATGTTAATGATCAATGAAATGGGAAATTAAATGATTTTAAACTTGAACAAACAAATGTTATGGGATATATAATGAAAAATCTTATTACTATACTTACACATGCTACGAATCATTCTAGACTTCCAAATGAGCAGAGTGGGGAACAACATACTGTTGAGTCCTTCATGAGGAAACACATACCTTATTTCAGTGGGTCTTCTGATCCACTTGTTTTTGAAAAATGGATCAGTTCCATTGAAAATATATTTTCCATAATTCTTTGTTTAGAACATGAAAAATTCATTTTCGTTATTTATCATTTAGAAGGGGAAACAAACTAGCAGTGGATTATAAACAAGAATTTAAGGCAGTAAGATAAAATTGAATCCATGGTATGGGACATGTTCAATAAATTATTTTTCAATAAGTACTTTCCTCATATTCTTTAAAAGAATATGGAAAATTATTTCTTTGAGATTAATCAAAATGATGATGAATTCATTAGTACATATGAGGAAAATTTCACAATACTTGAAAGTTATGATTATGGATTTATCATCCAACCTAAAAGTAAAGTTGATCAATTCTTCATTGGTGTAAAACCAAGTCTTATAAAGGAGTTAGATATTAGAGACTTTAGTAGCTATGAATATATTTTGTGTTGTGCTATCAAGGTAGAAATGGAAGTTGGCGTTATATATCAATCTCATTTTTTTACAAGAAACAAAAGATGAAGTTCAAAGGAAAATCTCAAAACAATGGGGAAAATAAGATGAGTGTTTCCTTATGCTAAAAGTGTGGAAATAATCATGGTGTAGATTTTCTTAAAGGTACTAGACAATGTTTAATTGTGGAAAATAAGGTCATCAGACATTTGAGGTCTATAGTGATGAGAAAAGGGTAGCTAATGATGTGAATAGAGAAAAGGCTATAGAGAATGCACCACCCAAACTTCAGTGATACAAGTGAAATGAAATGGGGTATTATGACAAATAGTGCCCTAATCCAAAGTTTATCAATGATGATCAATGTAAACAACTTAAAATTCCAAAGACAAAGGAAAATCACATGCAGTCACTATTGGAGATGTTGAGTGTGATAATGATGTGGTGGAATGATTGAGTGCTTATGTAATGGGATTCCAGAATAATGTTGTAGAATCTATTTTATAGTATTATGGAATATTAAAATATCTATGAATTGGTCCATTGTGGTCTTCCATAAGTATATGGTATCGATAACCATGAAAAGTGATTGGAATATTTTTGGGAAACACATGATATGTTCATAATGATGGGATAAAGAGATAATGATATGTTTGATAATATTAATGACCTCCAGAATAATATAAGGATAAAGTGATATCATGGTTTGAGTATATATAATTTTTGGGATTTTTGGTATGTTAAAAGAGTTAATTTTTGAAAACATTCATGTTTTCACAAAGGTTCTATAGTAATCCAAGTTATTACCATGTTTTAAGAGAATACATGATTAAGGTATTCACATGTTTGGAATATGAAAACCAAGAACAACCTTATGAGATATGGGGATAAATGTTAAGCCCAATTAGTTCACCTATATCTAAATTATTGGATTTTCATATTATATAAGGATTTTGAGGTTGTAAATTTATGGAAGGTTTAAGTTAAACTTCAAATGAAGTTTGTTAGAATAAAGTCTTATCTCACCATAGGTGGATATATTCATATTTTATTACTTCTTTTAACATTTTTTTGTGATAAATACAGATGGAGTGACCTATAATTCTATTTATGGATCACATGATCTACTAAAAATTTAGGAATGAAAAATTCAAATTCATTTATTTGAATAAGATATAAAGTGAAAATTGTTCAAGGAAATACCAATAGTGAGATTATAATGAAATCAAGTAAGTATTTCTTCTCATGTTCTTTATCTTTAGGGAAAGGATCTTCGAAAACAAAAATTTTATCCTAGTATGTTCTTATCTGATGAATCAAATGGACCCTTATATCATCATAGATTTATGTATTTCTAATTGTTAACTTTCTGCTAACCTTGTTCTCTATCACTCTCTATCAGAATTTGATAGTTATATTTTTCTCCCATATCCATGTTTTCTCTTCCCACCTATGTTATTCTATGTGGAAGCCCAATGGGGAGTTTCTTTAGTTAACCATTATGTTTCAAACTTTCTTTTTTTAAATGAAGTTTTTGTATTCCTTTTTACGATGTGGGTTTCTATGAATGGAAATTTTAAGTATTAAACATTTTATAACCCTAATGAATTTTGAGAGAGAAATTAATTTTAATGGGGGTAGAATGTAACACCCTAAGATTTTTATGAGATAGAGTTTTTATTTTGTTTGATGTCTTGTGTTGTATGCTCCACCAAGATAGTCTTTCAAAATATGAACCACCGACTTAGCTTGTGGTATACGAAACACTATGCTTGGCTTGTGTTACACACAATTTCAAGTTCTTTTGATAGGATTCATTTCATGTAATACTAAGTGTAGGTGAACAACTAAATATTATAACCTAGTCATTATAATGTTGGGTATGTATAGTATTTACTTTTTGCTGAAAACATATTTAAATGAAAATAAGTGAGTTTATATAATAATAAAATCACACATGATGTAATTTATTAATGAAAAATATATTTAACATATTCAATATAATTTTTAAAATTCATGTTATATGTTTTCTATACATGATATAGGAAAAAATTAATTTTTTTTGGATAAAAGAAGTATTTTTCAAAAAAATAATTTTTCCACATTTTGGTATTGCACCCATTTTAAATATAGATTTTGAAACTTTTTAGATATAATTCGACATAATAAACTTCTTCTTTTAAATAAAATAGATGATGAAGGATTCTTAGTTGATGATGATCTTGGAGATCTTCTTTAGTGTGCCAAAATGTTTAGGTTCTATATCATGGGGAACATTTATTACATCAAAGGAGATCATCCTTGGTCTGGACCAGATTTAAAGCCCCACATTACACATGTTTGGGGTTTTATATATTGGAAACTAGTTCCAATTGGTAGAGGATATTACCATATTCTTTTTAAATCCCAAAATGATCTAGATCATGTTCGGAATATTGGGAATATACATCTCTAACCTAGTTTTCTTCGTTTCTCTAAATGGGATTATGGGTTTAACCCATATACTCATAAAAATAAAATGGAAAAAATCTGGGTTAGACTATATGGTATCAACTGGTATTTTTGTCTTCTTAATCATAAATTATATAGTCTTGTTTATTGGTATGCCACTAAAGACTGATCAAATAACTCTAAATTCTGACCAAGGTCTTCTTTATAGATTCAAGGTTTAAGTTAATTTGGAATCCAAGAAAACTAATTTCATAAATTTCAATGTGATTGATTATAAAATAGACATCAGGATTAAGTATGTATAAAAACCCCTTTATATGATCTTTGTAAGATTATTGGTCATTCAATTATTAATTATAGGGTGGTGAAACAGTAAGTATCACATCCAAAAGAAAATGAATCGACTAAGGTTAAAATAAAGAAGAAAGAAAAAGGTTCTATCATAGAAAAAACTGAACCCCTTAAGTAGAGGAATGAAAAATGGGTAAAAAACCAAGATATCTGAACCTATTATGGGAGAACATGGGAAAAACCTAGGTGGATCTAGCTGAAGAGAATGAGAATGACTCTTCTGATTAGATCATTTTAGAAGAACTTGTAATTATTTTCATGGATGTTTTGAAGCTGTCTCAACATGAACCTGAGATAGAGGATGCTAAATATGGAAAGAATCCTCTTAATATCTCTAAGAAAATAGTTTTCACTACTCTTATTGAATCTTCTGAAATTCCTACAAATAGTTAGCTCTGTATGTCTGAAATTATCACTGATTATTATTGAATTTTAGAACAAATAGAGAATCTTGTTTTGGATGTCTTCAAATTGAATCAACATAAACTCTAAATAAAGTATTTTTATGCATGAAAGGACCCTGTCAATTATTCTATGAAATCAATTTATACTGGTAATCTTGAAACTGAATATCCTATTAACATATTCGGACAAGATGATTGCAACTATCCTACTACTAGGCATAATGGTGTCTTGGATCCTGAAGATGTTATAGATCAAACATAACTCAAATATGTGGCTTCATTAGTCACTGTTATAGTAAAAATCATATAGCACCCCCGATTTGAGGTATGTGTCCTTTGTTTATGCATTTTTAAGTTTTTAAAGTGCATGGGATGAGTTGGGAATAGGTTGGGAGAGTTTGGAATGATTTTGGTTGATTTTGGAGGCTTTTAAAGGGGTGCACAGTTTGAGCACGATTAGTGAAAACCGTATAGGTTCTTCAGAAAACCATGAAAGGGAGACAGTAGACTTCACATGGCCTATGCCCGGTTTTCCAAAACGTGCGAGGAAACCGTGAAGAACCTTGCTCCCGAGGCATTAGCGTGCGCATGGTTAGCACACGGTTTTCCAAACCGTGCGGGCTAACCATGTGGGCTAACCGTGCGACCACTTAAAAATAGGGTTATAAGTTCTGGGCTCCCTCGGGCTTAACCTATTTCACTCCAAACTTCCTCCCACTCGAGCCTCACTCTGGATTTTGGGTTCTCAGGGGTTAAGGGTTCTCTCCCACTCATTTTGGATGCGTTTCAAAGGGATTTCAAGGTGGTTTCTCCCAGGTAAGTCCCTCCTCTTGTTTCTCTTGTGTTTTCCTCTAGATCCACATCCCTCTCTTTCGTAGTTTTCTAGAACTACACTTGTTGTGTGTATATCTAGGGTTTTGGTTGGCTTTGATGTTAATATTAAGGCTTGTGTATGTTCGGGAAAGGGGATCTAGAGAGGTTTTGGTGGTGTGTTCTTCAGATTTGAGGTGTGGTGGCTTGTGGGTCGATTTCTCTGGAACCCTAAAGGTAGATTTCTTCTCTCTCGACTCCACTTGGTTAGAGATAATGGTTTTGGTTACAATTAATTTGATGTTCTTGAAATTAATTGTGTTTTGATGTACGAAATTGGTTGAAAATCCCTTGGGTGAAGTTTTGGTGATTTTTGGGAAAAGAGGGTTTTGTGGTGAAATGCTATTGTTGTGGATTTTAAAATGGAGATTTTAAAATGGGATGATATGGTTGATTTGTGAAAATTATTTATCGAATGGTTTTCAATAAAAGGGTTGTTTTATTGAAATGTTTTTTGGCATGGAAAATGATTTTCAATAAATGGGTGATTTATTGAAGTGGATTGATATGCAATGAAATTGGGTGATTGCATGTGGTTGTGACCTTGGTGGGTTATATGTTTGGAATTGGATTGTTTTGAATGTTGTGTGGAAGTGGTGATAAGTACCACTATAAAAAGGGTATGGATAGTGGATGACAGGGCCACCATCAATGGTAAGTGGACGGGAAGTTACACTAAAGTGTGAATGGGTGAACGGGTTGGACGGAAGCTCCACAGTTTGGTTGTTATGGTTTCTTTGTTGTATTTTTCTCTACAAGATGGAATTGTTGTGCTAATGTGTAAATGTTGGAATGCTTGTGGCTGTTTGGTTGGATTTCCCTTGGTTGCTTGGTTTGGGTGTGATGGCTTGGTAAGGGCATGTTTGGCTTATAAAAATAGTTTCACTTGTGATTTAATTTATATAAACTGTTTTACATAAATGTGCTAACGGTTTTATCCTAGTGGCGTGTGTAGGGAATTCATTTAGGGAAATCCTACTGTGTTTTATTACTCACCACCTGCTTTGGCACGTTGGTGTCTTTGCAGATGTTGTGTATCAAGACGTGGGCAAAGGTAAAGCATCTCCCTCCTTTAGCGGAGCTTTGTGATCCCTTGGTGGAGCTTGGAGCTTGGAACTTGGTGTGGAGCTGTGGTGGTGTCATGGATGGTGGGGTTTTGGTTGTTTAGCTTCTGTCGTGTACTCTGATGTTTTGTGGACATGTCGAGTTGTATTGTTTTTGGGTTTTATTGTGGAACAACTTGGTTGTATTTTGGGAATACATGTTTGGGCTTAAAGTGGAAGAATCATTAGTTGTTGGTTTGGTTGGTTTTGTATTAAGGGAAAATCGTTCCCCAACTTGATCTTGGAGCCCTCGACATTTATTGCCAGCCTTTGGCATCTTGGGAATTTCTCTTAAGGCCAAGTATCCCTCACCACCTCCTCAGGACAATGAGGTAGGGGTGGGGTGTTACAAGTGGTATCAGTTTGTTCGATCCTTTGGAGTTGATTCTCGGATTTGGTGTTGACATTCGTTATGGTACATTCATTGAGTCGGTATGGTAGCAAGGTGTAGGAATGTTAGAACTTAGAATGTATAGCATAAAAGGATGTAGCTAACCCTTTTATGCTGAAATTTAAGTTACGAGGGAGTTGGGTACATAAGTGTTTTGGAGATAATTATAGGCATTGGATATCTCATTGTCGTGGGTGTAGCCAATGAGATGAGCATGACATGCATGGTAGAAATGATTTCCCACTAGGATGCATATTCCATTGGGGTATAATGATCTATGGGCTGAACTGAGAAATGGTTTTTGTGTGAAACTGTAATGTGAATAAATTTGATATTTTGAAAATTGTATGATTTTAAAAATGGTGAAACATGGGAAATGTGAACTTTTGGAAAGACTTATTGTGAAAGTGTTGTGTAATGTGATTTGAAATGGGATTTCGTGATGTCTACAGAAGTGAGACTCATGGTTGTTTGTTTTCTGTTTATAGAAATGGCACCGGGTAGGCATCGTAGAGACCAACTGGAGGAGGATGTTGAGAATGTGGTAGCACCTAAGCCTCAGGTGAACCAATGGCTAGTGCAAAGCATAATGCAAGCTTTCCAAGCTGTGGAAAGTGGAAATAAAATGGATGAACCAAGGCATGTGGATCATGCGGTTCAGTTTCAAAAGTAGAACCCACCCATATTTAGGGGTGATTCATATCCAGAGAGGGCAGAACCATGGTTGAATAGAATGAACAAGATCTTCGAGTTCTTGGGAACACCATTAGAGTTAAAGGTGAATTTAGCCACATATATGTTGGAAGATCTTGCCCTTCAGTGGTGGGAGTTGGTAGTCCAAGCTGGGAAAGACCAAGGTATGACATGGGATGGTTTTGAGGAATTGTTTAACAAAAAATTCTACCCAAATATCTTTAGAATTCAGTGCACAACTGATTTCCTCAGTTTGAAGCAAGAGCTTATGTCTGTGACGGAGTATGCAGCTAAGTTTATGAACTTAGTGCGGTTTGCAGCCGATGTGGCGGGTAGCACGTCATTGAAGGCATGGATATTTGGAGCAGGGTTAAGGAAAGAAATCCATTCAAAGATAGCGGTGTTGTGTATAGATGATTACATAGAGATGGTGAATAGAGCCTCGAGGGTTGAGCGGGATCTGTTGGGCACTCTGGGCGGAGGAAGCATGGTGGTACCCATGGGGAATAGTGGGAACTCTAATGATGGGTTCAAGTGAAGGAGAGAAACTTATTCCCAAAGTGGGAATATGTCATATAATCTGATGGCAGGATCGGTGAATCTTCCTCCGAATCCCCAGAGCATGCCGTGATGTTTTTAGTGTGGTTCAACGAGCCACAACAAGCGATATTGTAAAACACAACCTCGATCATGTCATAATTGTAAGTAGATGAGGCATCAACAGCATTATTTTCGGAATGCTCTGAGGTTGGGTGCACGTGATACTTCTCAGAGATCGCAACCATCATATGCTTCGACGGGATGGGGGTAGCAGCATACCCCTCGAAAGCAGGGTAAGGTGGGTCATGGTGATTCTCGGAATACCACGACACCTCAGCAGGGAAATAAAGAGTAGAGTGTGGAAAGAAAACATGTGTTTGGAGCTGAGCAGGTGGTGGTGGATGATCAGTCGGGACTATCCACGATGCAAGGTACTATTCTTCTAAATTATACCTTAATGCAAGTGCTATTTGATACGGGTGCTTCACACTCTTTTATTGCAGCATGTGTGGTTGATTTTCTGGGTTTAAGGGTATAAATAATGCCCTAAGTTTTAAAACTTCAAACTCCTCTGGGTCGAAGAGAGTGTCGAGCCTTCTTTTATAGAGCATGTTGTATGGTTGTGGGAGAGGTGGAGCTAGTGTGGAATTTTTTAGTGCTTGAGATGGATGGGTATGATGTAACCCTGGGAATGGATTGGATGGTTCCATTTAAGGCCCACATTGATTGTTATGAGCGAATAGTGGCTTTTACGACACATGATGGTGTTAGAAATCTCTTTAGAGGAGAGAGGCATGAAAGGCAGGGTGCAACGGGTTTGTCGGCACCAGAAGTGGGTATGTTATCGTATCAATTGGCAGTATTATCATTGGAATCGGTAGAGGGTGTTGAAAAGAGCGTTCTTCCGCTAGTGGTAGATCATTTCATGGATTTTTTTAATAAATAATTCCCTGGGTTACCTCCCGTAAGAGAAGTCTAGTTTACGATTGATCTCCTTCTGGGGACCAGTCCTATCTCACTTCCGTCTTATCAGATGGAACCATCTGAATTGCAGGAATTGAAAGACCAGTTTAAGGATTTAGAAAACAAAGGGTTTATCCAGACTAGCACGTCTCCATGGGTAGCACCAGTGTTGTTTGTGAAAAAGGTGGATGGAACTTTGAGGCTATGTGTTGATTATCGTATACTTAAGCAAGTTACTATAAAGAATAGATATCCACTTCCATGAATTGATGATTTTTTTGACCAGTTGAGGGGATCCCAATGATTCTCCAAGATCGACCTGAGGTCGGGATATCATCAATTGTGGGTGAGGAAGGAGGATATTCCTAAAACAGATTTAAGAAGTAGATATGGCCATTATGAATATGTGGTTATGCCCTTTGGTCTAACGAATGCGCCAGTGGTGTTTATGGAATTGATGAATAAAATATTTCATAGATATCTAGATTCATTTTTAATGGTGTTTGTAGACGATATTCTGGTGTATTCAAAGACAAGGGTGGAGCATGAGCAACACTTGGTGACAGTGCTTGGGATCTCGAGGGATCATCGGTTGTATGCCAAATTGTCAAAGTGTGACTTTCGGAAACATGAAGTTCATTTTCTTGGCCATGTGATTTCTGAAAGAGGTGTTTCAGTGGATCCAGAAAAGATAGTGGCCGTTATCTCATGGAAACCACCAAATAATGTGTTTGAGATACAGAGTTTTCTTGGTCTAGCTGGGTATTATCAGCATTTTGTTCGTGATTTTTCACGTTTGGATTCACCGATGACATCTTTGAAAAGAAATAATGTTCCATTCTAGTGGAATGAACAGTGTCAGTAGTGTTTCGAAGAGCTAAAGGGTCATCTTACATCAGCACCAATCTTGGGTTTTCCCGAATCAGGAAAAGGGTACGTGGTGTATTGTGATGCATCAGGATCAGGGTTGGGGTGCGTTATCATGAAAGGGAATCATGTGGTTGCATATGGATCTCAGTAGTTGAGAGTGCATGAGAAGAACTACCCCAAATCATGATTTGGAGTTGGAAGTAATGGTCCATGTTTTGAAAGTGTGGCGTCATTATCTATTCGGTGAGAAATTCATAGTATATATAGATCATAAGAGTTGGAAGCACATTTTCTCACAAAGGGATTTGAATTTGAGGAAAAGGAGATGGATAGAATATCTACAGATGTTTCATTTTGACTTAATTTACACACCAGGTAAGGGAAATTTGGTGGCAGATGCATTAAGTAGAAAATCATATGCTCAGGTGGTAAAAGAGGCATCAGAACAGTGGCAGTTGATGTTGGTTATAGCTGATATGCGGTTCGAATGTGAGGACCAGGGCGATAGATAAGTCTTAATTTAGTTTTTGTAGATTCCTGACTTGGTTGGCCTATTTAGATAGGCACAGATATCCGATTATGAGTGTGTGACCATGGGGTCAACACTCAATGGTGGAGAGACCATTGAGGGTTGGCAACTGAAGGGAGATTCAGTTTTGTGTTTTCAGAATCAGATGGTTGTACCAGTTTCTTGTCAGGTGGATCTTCTCAGGGCATATCATCATTCCAGGTGGGCTGTTCATCCTAGAATTCAGAAAATGTATAAAGCGTTGAAAGCGCAGTTCTGGTGGGCTGGTATGAAAAGATGTGTGGCTGAGTTTGTTTCGAGATGCTTGACTTGTCAGCAGGTCAAGGCAGAGCATCAAAGGCTAGCAGGAATGTTTCATTCTTTACCAATCCCTGTTAAGAAGTGGGAACAAATAATGATGGATTTTGTCACAGGTCTCCCACGAACGGCCAGAAAGCACGCTGCCATTTTGGTGATAGTGGATCGGCTAACAAAGTCGGCCCATTTCATCCCGATTCGTGAATCTCATATGGTGGAGGATCTGTCCAAAATATATATCCAGGAGGTGGTAAAGAGGCATGGTGTTCCGGTTTCGATTGTATCAGATAGAGATCTGAGGTTTACATCTCATTTCTAGAAATCCTTACAGTAAGCCCTTGGAACTAATTTGACCATGAGTATGATGTACCACCCTCAGACGGATGGTCAATCTGAGAGGATGATACAAACTCTAGAGGATATGTTGCAAGCTTGTGTCATGGATTTTGGTGGCTCGTGGGAGGATAACTTGTCATTATTTGATTTCTCATACAATAACAGTTATCAGGCATCCATACATATGGCTCCATTTGAAGCGTTGTAAGGGCGGTCGTGTCGTTCTCCACTATGTTGGGTGGAAATGGGTGAGTCCTCGATGGTTGGACCGAGCCTTTTCCAAGAGACTACGAAGAAGATCAATTTGATCTGGAGGAGAATGTATATGGCTCAGAGTCTTCAAAAATCTTATGTGGAACATCGTCGACGATTGTTGTCGTTTGAGGTGAGTGATCAAGTTTTCTTGAGGATCTCTCATAGGTTGGGACATGGTCGGTTTGGAAAGTGGGGAAAGTTATCTCCAAGGTATATTGGACCTTTTGAGATTCTTGAGAAGGTTAGTGAGGTGTCTTATCATTTGGTTTTTCCACCTAGGTTTAGTGTGGTGCACAATGTGTTTTATGTGTCATAGTTGAAAAAGTATCAGCCGGATCATGACCATGTGAATCGATGGGATCATATTGAGCTAGAACTGGATGCTTCGTTGGTGCACGTTCCAGTGCGGGTTGTAGATAGGCAAGAGAAAGTCTTGCGTGGTAAAATAATTGGTTTAGTTTGTGTTTTGTGGCAACATGGTCAGATTAAAGTGGAGACTTGAGAGAAGAAGAAAGAGATGGTCGAGCAGTGGCCCGAGCTCTTTCGGTAAAGGGAAGGTTCACTACTTTCTGAGGACGGAAAGTCCAATGGTAGGGAGAATGTAGAACCCCTAGTTTGAGGTATGTGGCCTTTTTTTAATGAATTTTTTATGTGTTCAAAGTTCATGGGATGAGTTGGGAAGAGGTTGGGAGAGTTTGGAATGGCTTTGGTTGATTTTGGAGGCTTTCAAAGGGGTGCACGGTTTGAGCACGGTTAGTGGAAACCGTGTGTGTTCTCTAGAAAACCGTGCAAGGGAGACAGTAGCCTTCGCACGGCCTGTACACGGCTTTCCAAACTGTGTGAGGAAACCATGCAGAACCTTGTTCTTGAGGCATTAGCATGCGCATGGTTAGCACACAGTTTTCCAAACAGCGTGGGCTAACTGTGCGGCCACTTAAAAATAGGGTTATAAGTTCCGGGATCCATCGGGCTTAACCTATTTCACTCCAAACTTCCTCCCACTCAAGCCTCACTCGGGATTTTGGGTTCTCAGGGGTTAAGGGTGCTCTCCTAGTCATTTTGGAAGCATTTTAAAGGGGTTTCAAGGCGGTTTGAAGGTGGTTTGTCCTGGGTAAGTCTCTCCTCTTATTTCTCTTGTGTTTTCCTCTAGATCTACATCACTCTGTTTCGTAGTTTTATAGATATACTCTTGTTGCGTGTATATCTAGGGTTATGGTTGCCTTGGATATTAATATTAAGGCTTGTGGATTTTAGGGAAAGGGGATCTAGAGAAGTTTCGGTGGTGCATTCACCGGATTTGAGGTGCACTGGCTTGTGGGTTGATTTATCGGGAACACTAAAGGTAGGTGGCTTCTCTCTTGACTCAACTTGGTTAGAGCTATTGGTTTTGGTTACAATTGATTTTTTGTGTTTGAAATTAATTGTGTTTTGATGTGCGAGATTGGTTGAAAATCCCTTGGGTGATGTTTTGGGGATTTTTGTGAAAAATAGGGTTTTGTGGTCAAATGCTATTGTTGTGTATTTTAAAATGGAGACTTTAAAATGGGATGCTATGGTTGATTTGTGAAAATTATTGATGGAATTGTTTTCAATAAAAGGGATGTTTTATTGAAATGTTGTTTGGCATGGAAAATGATTTTCAATAAATGGGTGATTTATTGAAGTGGATTGATATGCAATGGAATTGGTTGACTGCATGTGGTTGTGACCTTGGTGGGTTATATGCTTGGAATTGGCTTGTTTTAAATGTTGTGTGGAAGTGGAAAGAAGTACCAATATAAAAAGGGGATTGATAGTGGATAGAAGTTCCACCATCAATAGTAAGTGGATGGGAAGTGACACTAAAGTGTGAATGGGTGAACAAGTTGGACGGAAGCTCCACCGTTTGGTTGTTATGGTTGATTTATTCTGGTTTTCTTTACAAGATGGAATTGTTGTGATAATGTGTAAATGTTGGAATGGTTGTGGCTATTTGGTTGGATTTCTCTTGGTTTCTTGGTTTGGGTGTGATGGATTGGTAAGGGTATGTTTGGCTTATGAAAATGGTTGCACTTGTGATTTAATTTATATAAACTATTTTATATAAATGTGCTAAAAGTTTTATCCTAGTGCCGTGTGTAGGGAAGTAATTTTGGGAAATCCTACTGAGTTTTAGTACTCACCCCCTTTTTTGTAACATTGGTGTCTTTTCAAATGTTGTGTATCATGATGTGGTCAAAGGTAAGGCATCTACCTCATTTACTGGAGATTTGTGATCCCTTGGTGGATCTTGGAGCTTGGAGCTTGGTGTGGAGTTGTGGTGGTGTCATGGCTAGTGGGGTTTTGGTTGTTTAGCTTCCGCAGTGTACTATGATGTTTTGTGGACATGTCGGGTTGTATTGGTTTTCAGTTGTATTGTGGAACAACTTTGTTGTCTTTTGGGAATACATGTTTGGGCTGAAAGTCCATGCATCATTAGTTGTTGGTTTGGTTGGTTTTTTCTTAAGGGAAAATTGTTCCCTAACTTGATCTTGAAGCCCTCGGCATTTATTTCCAGCCTTTGGCATCTTGGGAACATTTCTTAAGTCCAAGTATCCCTCACTGCCTCCTCAAGACAATGAGGTAGGGGCTGGGTGTTACACATCAAGAAACAGGGGAATGCCTTACCTATTGCAGACTCTTCAGTTCTAAAATCTAGTGATGTTACAGACTCTCTAGTTTTAAAACCTGGAGATGTTTTTTCCATATATGGAACACACCACACAAATTCTTATGTTTCACACCTATTATATACTATGATGACTTCTGTTTTCAATGAAAATTGTTTTTTTGTTTCAAGTAATAATATTGTGGTTACCCCCTTGAAGACTAAAATACATGCTACTTTGAAGGGTGAATCTAATACAAGTGATAAAAAATCTACTTTTTATTATATGAGTAAATAGGGAAACAAATCAAGAACAAGTGGTTCAAAAAATGATAGAGGATCTACTAGGTATAAAGGCTCTAGGAGTAAGAAAAAAGATGGTTCTAACCCCAAAATCAGGTCCTAATGAATATTATTTTTGAATTTTCAGGGTATTTCAATCCTAGACAACTTTATTGTACTAAATATGTTTCTTAATATTCACCAACCCAAAATGTTTCCTATTGTTGAACCTAAAATTAATTTTCCTATAAAATTACTCACCTTTGCTCGTATGGCTATAACTTCTTAGGGGTGATTAAAAATGGATCCTATGTGGAAGATTTCTTGATTTTTTCTAATTTTTCTTTATATAATTATAATATCTTCAATGTTTCTAATCAAATATTTACTTGTGATTTTATCTTTTATTGTTCACACATTTTATGCTCTTTTATTTTTGCTAAAAATAGATACTAGGATAGGAGACCTCTTTGGCGAGATATTTCACATTTAGGTAATATCCTTCATGATTCTTGGTTTTTGATTAGTGATTTCAATGGTATTCTCACCTCAAGTGATAAAATTGGACCATCACACTCCTCTATCTTCGCAATAGAGTTTAAAACCACTATTTAAGATAACAATCTTGTTGAAATTAACCTTACTAGTTCCAAGTTTACTTGGTAAAAAAGACACTATAACAGGGTGATTGTGAGTAAGTTGGATCGAGCTTTCACGAATGAGCCAACTCTGGACAAATGGGGTTCCATCTCTAGCATTAACCTTCCTAAGCTTATCTATGACCATCATCCTATACTTGTCAATCTCATTTTCAAAAGTTCGAAACCTATTATCGCTTTCAAATTTAACAATTCTTGATCTTCTAAAACTAATTGTTCAAATATTTTAAAAATTATTTTTTCTTCTATGGGTCATTATAATGATCCGTTTTCTTGTACTACCAAATTAAAATATCTTAAGTAGAATCTTAAAAGTTGGTGTAGGATGAAAACCAAGCAAATTGACTATAAAAATTTTCTTTTGGAAGATGATATTACCCTGCATCAAAACACCACTACTTTCTTTGCTTTTACAATAGACCCAGAATATGAAATCAACATTTCCATGAATCTTATCTCCTTTCTCACTCTTAATGATAACATGAAAAAACAAAATTTTAAAACGAAATAGATCACTAATGGTGACATAAATACAAAATTCTATAACTCCCTCTACATAATCAGGAAAGTCTGTAGACCTCAATCATTTCTAAGAGACGAAGACACCCTCATTGATACTAAGGATGAAATTGCAAACCACATCATCTATTATTTTGAAAATGTTTTCAATGGACCATATGCCAACAAATATATCTTACTAGAGGTCATTCTAGCTATGGTTAATTATGAAGATAAATCCTTTCTTATAAACATTCCCCTTGATCATGAGATCATGGATACTGTCTTTAGCCAAAATACGAATAGTTCTTTAGGCCTTGATGAATTCAATAATAGTTTTTATCAACAATATTGGGATGTTATTTTTGTTTATGTTTATATACTTGTCAAATCTTTCATCTCCAATGGTGTTCTTCCTCATGGTATGAATGCTAAATTTCTATCCTTGATTACTAAAGTGGAAAATGCTTCTAAGATACATCTCTTCAAACCCATTTCACTTATTGACACTCTTTAAAAAGTCATCATGAAACTCTTTGCCAGTCAACTTACTTATATTATTGATAAAATTGTATCCTATAACCAATTTGGTTTTTTCATAGGTAGGTCCATTAAATATTGAATATATCTTTTCTCTGAGTGAACTAACACTTTAAATAAAGCTAACAGGGGAGGAAATATTTCGGTTAAACTTGATATAATGAAGGCCTTTGATACCATTTAATGAAGTTTTATTTTCAAGGGTCTTTATATCTTTGTATTTAAGGACTCATTCATCAGTAAAATAAATAATTTATTCCATTCGGCCACCATTTCAATCATGGTTAATGGATCTCCCAAGGGATACTTAAAGTGCACCAAATGTGTTAGACAAGGTGATCCCATATCGACCATTTTTTTTATTTTGGAAGGCTACTTAAAGAATATTTCTGACTCTACTTGTGAACCAGAATAAGATTAAACCTATTCATGCATCTAAAAAACTGAACATTACCACACATATTATATATGTAGTTGACATTATTCTTTTCTTACAAGGGGATAATAAAAATATTCAAATTCCCAAAAGTTTCCTCTCTCATTATGAATAAATATCTTGGCAAGCAATTATTTGGAACAAATCCTTTATTTTATTTGGGAGAGGTTTTCTCTCTAATAGAAAGTGAAATATTATTAACAATTTAGGTATTAAAGAAGGATATTTCCCTTTCACATATCTTAGTGTTCCCATTGTTGGGGAAAACCTAAATCTAGTTATTTTTATAACACTATTGAACGAATAATTAAGAAATTTTTTTCTTGGAAAGGTAAATCCATCTCAATGGATAGAATAATATATCTATTAAAATCCAAAATCATCTCTAAAATGGTCTACTCTCTGATGGTGTAAAAATGGCCTACTGGTCTCTTTAAAAAATTAATGTTCTCATTAAAAATAGGTTCCTCAACAAGTTGATTAAAGTTAATATGAATTACACGAGCTCTTCCATTTTGTCACCCATTAAGAAAGATTTCTCCACTACCATGAATAAATATCGATGGATGGTTACCAGAGACTCTTCCTTGAATTTTTAGTTGGGAAACTGGACTGGTTCCCCAATAATATCGATGGTTACTCATAATCATTTACCTGAACACACCAATTTCACTATTAGGGATGCTTTTATTTCTGACAATATCAATCTTCTCATCAATGTTGAACAGGTCATTGATTTCTGTCCGTATGCCAACATTGAGGACTTCCTAATCTAGAAACCTTCTGATAATGGAATCATTGAATCTGATAATTTTTATAACCATTATTTTCATGATTCTAATAGTGATTTCTATTGGATAATTTTTTTTGATAAGTATTGGATTAAGCCTTTGAGACTCACTCTTATTTGGTATATTTCTTGAAACAGAGTTCCCACAGACATTTTTAATAAATATTTTGTGTTTTTTATTTGTTCTAAATTTTGTCTCTATAAAAAGTATAGAGAAGATTCTAACAATATCTTTCTCTCTTGTTATACTGCTTCAGCTCTTTGGAACTATATTTTTGATATTTTTTATTGCAGATGGTGGATTCTTGATTCTGTCAGCTCTAAATTAAAATGTTGTTTTGATATGAAATATTCTCAACAAATCAAGAATCTTTTACTCACTACTGTTGCTGATCTTCTTCATGTAATATGATATGATAGAAAATATTTTCTTCATAAAAATTTCTCATTCAATCAAAATGAAGGTCTGATGAGGATCCCCATTGCTATACAGGATGATGCTTTGATTCAGAAGGGGTATTAACAACTCTATTAGTGACTTTGAGATTATGTGACATCTTTGGGTTGAACTAATCTTTTAGAAACCTAGACACACATTTGAATTGTTTTGGAAAGCCCCACTTTTGGGCTGGATTAAAGTGAATGTTGATGGTGCTTCTAAAGGAAACCCAAGTCCCTTGGGCTATGGAAAAATCTTCAGAAACCACCTTGGGGAGTGTCTCAGATGCTTGTTTGGTAGGCATGGAGTTGCCTCATCTTTGTAAGCTGAAGTGATTAGTGTGATCCATTTTATCTCTTTTGAAAATTTTTGTGGTTGGACAAAAATCTAGATTGAAAGAGATTCATCTACTATTGTTCAAGAAATTTTGAATGGTGTGGAGCATCTAGAGTGGACACTTACAACCTGTTAGATAAAACGTATTCACTCACTTCTAGATATCAACTACATCTCCACTAACACCTTTCGTTAAGAGAATAAGGTTGCATATGTTCTTGCTAATAAGGGAATAACTCATGGCATTACATGGATGGATGTTCTCCCAAATGATTGACTTCCGCTTTATGATAAAAAATGTAAAAAAATTCCATATTTTAGAAATATATAAGACCCCATATTACATTATATAATAATTTATGCTTTGGTCATTGACTAAGGAAAATATTCTTAAAATATTTTTTCCATTTTAAATGAGGCATTTTTACAAAAAACTATTTTCGTGACATTTTACTAGTTTTATTTTAAAATTAATTCTGCAACTTCTATGTTTTGAATTTTGAAAAATAAAAGTAATATTTGGGTTTAAGAGGTCCAAATTTTTTAAATAGACCCCTTTTATTTTTGACCAATATGAATAGTAACAATGGTAAATTTTATTACCACAATAAAGGGTAAATTAGCTCATTTAGGTTGAAAATAAAATTATTATGATAATAAAAGGACCAAAAAAATGAAAAAATTTTATTTCGTTAATAGAATTTGACCCTTAACACCTAAGGATTGAAATTATGTTATTTAATGGAAACTTTCCCATGAAAATGACTTAAATAATATTTAAATCAAAGAAAGACACAAAGTGTCATTTTCTTTGTCTTTAATAATTATTTTGTGTCCACATATGGGAAAATGGGTGGTATCAATAAATCTAAATGGTAATTTTTAACTTAATAAACATATTTCCCTAATATAAATTTATTTTTGACGTTTTGGGACTATTTTGAAGATATTATGCTATTTATAATAGTTTATTTAATGAACATTTAAGGATGTCACATTCATGTTTTAGATAATATGTCATTTTTAAAATAAGGCTATACAGAAGATAAGTTCGACTATAAGTAATAATTTTAAATCTAAAATGTTTTTCATTAATATGGTAATTTATTTTTAATTTTTAGGAATGAAATAATTACCTTAAGGGTTTATATATTGATGATGTAGAAATTATTTAATTGATGAAAAAATCAATAAACTAATTTGTATTAAAATTATAATAACTATTAAAAGACAAAAAAACTTGACCAAATCTTATTAGTAGATTATATCTAGATAATAATCATCAAACTGTTGAGTTTTTGACAATTTGGAGCCTTATAGAAGAGATTATGACACTTATATTATTTTGTTTAAAGTGATGTTAAACTCATCACATTCATGTTTTAATAAGTATATCATTTTTAATGAAGGATTTTCCAGAAGATATATTTGAATAAAAGTATTATATTTAAATATAGTAGATTCATATTCATCATAGTATCTTTTTTAAATTTTACCCAACAAATAAGTATATTAAATAATTACACAAAAAAGATATGTAATTACTTTATTAATGGAAATATCAAATTAATGTTATTAAAATTATTAAAATAAATATAATAAAATATTAAATTAATTTTCTAAATGACCTATATCCCATAGATATATAATAAAATATTTGGTTTTATGATAACATCTTGATATTTTTAAAAATCCATGAATCAAATAGTGTCAAAATTGACACTATTGCTGTTTTGTCAAAAAAATATTTTATTAAATTATTTTAAAACCATAAAACATTTTAAAAAATAAATAATAAATATAATATTGTCCAAAATGATCCAAATTATTTATTTCTGACTTAAGTTACATCAAATAAGTAAATATTTCACCATTTGAATTTTGAATTTAAGGTTACCCTAGTTAAAATTAAATTGAATAACTAAGTGTTAAATTAAAACGATAAGGGTTAAATTGAAATAAAATCCTATCCAAAATTTATTGGTTGATTATATTACAACCTCATCTCATATCATCTTCAAAACTATGACACTTTGGAGGTTTTTTAATGTGGTTTGATTTTATTATAAATTAATATTTTTAGAGATTACAAATATACCCCTCACCTCAATTATAAAAGGGAACATCCTCCCTCAAAATTTCAATACCCATTTACCCTTCACGATTGACCATGCCCTACTAATTTCCCTTCTATAATTCCTTAATCACATTCTAGAGGTTTCAGTCTTATCAAAATTTATTTATAATGGAAAAAACTCAAGAAGAGGAAGTATAAGAAGAAATAATTTGAAAGAATCGGTAGAGGAGATTACCTATTATTCAACGAGATCCCTATAGAATTCTATTTATATTACGTAAAACTCATATTTCACTTTATATACATAAAAAAACAAAATCACCACATGTGGGTACGTACGACTTATCGTCTCCACGACGTGGTGTAATCTGTTTTTCACCACCACTTAACTTGGATGAGTATAATTATGGAAATAATAACTATATATGAGTATTATAACAAGGTATTTATTCTATAATAATCTATATACCATCTACTTTTATACCATTTCATAATTAAAGGAATGATATCATCGCTCATGCGTACATACAGCCTATCGTCTCCACGATGCGTTGTAATTCATTCTAAATGATATCTATTAAATCATGATTATATAAATGTATAGAATAAATACATATGATATATATTATGTTAATATCATTTTTAATGATATATCTATAACCTAAGAAGAGTAAACAAAACTTATTCGAAAAAACATGCATGAGAAAATGAAGCAGTTAATACCCTAATAATAAGCGATAATGGAATATTATTACCAGACATACGATAATATGAACATATTTGATATCCTAAAAATAAATATGATTCTAGAATAATTCAATAAAATTATTTTAATCATTATACATGAGGTTTAGACAGATACAATGGATAACATACCTAAGGTATGGTATAATTTTGCAATCTCATTAATATCCGAGATTTTTTATACATAAGTATTTACTATGATATATTTATCATCCATGTAAATGTTTCCTAAATATATAATATTATTTAAATTATTCAAAAATTTTATAATGTAAATTTTACACATTGATGAATTTTAATTAAATGGTATGAAAGGAATCTTTTTTTTGTTTTCGGTATGAGGTACTTTTTGAATTTTCTTTAAAATGTATGAGGAGAATATTTTTTTTAACTTATACGAAATGAATGGATTTTACACTTTCATAATGCCTTTTTTCCATGTAGATTATTTTACATAATTTCAAGTATATCTTCAAATAAATTATTTTCTTTTAAAATTACACGGTATTTTGAGAAGAGATAATTTTTTAAAAGAAGAAATATATTTTCCTCAAAAATTAATTTTAATTGTTATTTCAGAAATATTTTCCATTTAATATTAAGGATATTTTTCTATTATACTATCCATATTATTCTTATGGTTTATTATGTTTATGATAGAATGGTATTTACAAAATCCATTTAATTTACATGTATTATGTTATGATGGAATGATGTTTGAGAAACCCATTTTATTCCTTGGGCTATGTTATGATGAATGATTTTTGTTTTTTGTGGCACATTTGTGTATGGTTTTAATTATGTGATGTGTGGGACCAGTATCTCCCTCCAATGCATTGGGTAAATAATTATATCTCATGAGATAAAAATGACTGGAATAGTAATTAAATCTCGTTCACAAATATAGGGTTATAACGACAAGTAAATCCTGTTCAGTTGTACATAGCTAGAATGAGGAGTGAACTCGGTTCAGTAATGGAATTTGTTTGTGTTGGTCGGAGTAGTGTACTCAATGGTGGGTGAATTGTGTATCTCTAAAAAATTTTGTTTAAAAAGTTTTCTTAAAGGTTCCCCAATACAAATAAATACAACCTAGTTAATCAATGTAATAAGGTTATAAAAGTTTGACTATTTAAATAACTTCTCAAAAGATTTATTAATCCTCAGTAATCTTAATATCAATTATTAATATTAATTTTGAAGTTATTATAATAAGGAAAAAATATTATAACTTCTTTCCAAAATTAACTATCAAAGTGAATTTAGTGTTTTCTGAATTATAAAGTAAAATAGAAAATATTAAATTAAATAACACAGCAGATATAAAAAAAGTTGTTAAGTATCAAGCTGAGACCTAATCCACTCAACTTGGTGATTAACTTCCACCAAGAAGTTTATATTAATAAACATGATCCACACCATGGATCGGGGTTAACCACAATACACAGGACTATCCAGGTCACATGACCTCTTCCACAGTTCTTCGTGAGTATAAACTACAAGGTCACATAGGGACACTTCCACAATTATCTGTGGGAATGTACAAGTGTAAAAATATGTATGAGAAAAGATATATTGTATCCTTCAGTTCAATGCAGGAGACAATGTGTGTTTTTATACATACATACACACATAGCTCGAAATCTAAAAGCAATACACAACATAGAAGAAATATTTAGATAAGGTTAGAAGTGCTCTGGGTGTTAGTCTATGTAGATCTGGACTTCTATGATGAAGAATATGTAGGAATTAGGTCCTCTTGTAGAAAATAGATTATCATAGGTCAGTTAGATCTGGCTTGTGTTTTTCGTGGTATTGATAGTGTGAAGATGTCCTCGACTCTGATCAAAGGCATCATGGACTTTTGGATTCATGAATGCTTTGTGTGTTCTTTATAAATGTCTAGTTGCATGTGTCAGTTCTTTTATCAAGAATGCTCTATGTGTTTCTTCGTTATCACACTCACACCCACTACTTTTTATGGGTAACACTTCTCTTATTCTTAGAGTGCTTGTGTTGGAGACAATATGATGCATGTGTTTTTCGCCTTGTACCTCATAATTTCAGGTGACATGTCTAAAAATAAACATTAATTATGTTAGTGCATTTAAAAACTTTCAATATGACCATTGGAAATTAAATTGAAAAATGACAAAAATGATTACGAAATAGTGTCACAGTCTTTCTAGAAACAATTTCTCTTTCTTTCCCATTGACCAGTGAGACAGTTGGGATGTAATAGTTACATAGAGATCAGGAATGGGTAGCACAGTTGCACTGTCAGATCATAGTGTCTGGTCTCAGTTTCTGGATGGTCACAGTGTCTGGATGGTCACAATGTCTGGATGGTCATAGTGTCTGGATGGTCACAGTGTCTGGATGGTCATGGTGCCTGGATGGTCACCGTGTCTGGATGGTCATGGTGTTTGGATGGTTAAGGTGTCTGGATGGTCATGGTGTCTGGATGGTCACGGTTTCTGGATGGTCATGGTGTTTGGATGGTCACAGTGTTTGGTTCCTTTGCCAGAAAAACCAACACCCGTGGCATACTCAGGGTTTCTCAGACTTAGCCAAATATCTGTATGCAGACTTAAATAGTGATATTCACAAAATCGATTAAACTTAATAAATTAATAAATAAATCATTATAATAGAAATTAAATATAGTTTACAATAATAAAAATTAATTTATAAAAATTAAGAACTTGGATAGGTTTATTTAAGACATAGAGAAACTAATCATCTATACACATGACATATTACACAGGATTAACAAGTTTTATAGAATGAATAGGATTTGTGATCATTAAAACATGATTAACACATGAGGAGTCCAATAATCTCCCCCTTTTTGATGATCACAAATCATGTGAGTGAGAGATCTATTCTTAGTGAATGTGTTGTTCCCTTAGTGCATGTCTTCTCCCCCTTTAGGGATTATCAAAAAGAGTATATAAGTAAATAAAAGAGTAAATAAGAAGATTCCACAATTCATTAGATGGATAAAAAGTGTTATTACAAATAGTAATAAAAAATTAAAAAAATCATCCCTATCAAAAGAGAGTAGTCACTTTTCTTCAGCACTGGCTTGTCTTCTCTTTTCCCTTGTAAGCAGCATCAGAAGAGGAAGCCATAAGAGCAGAGGTAGAAGTGGAAGAAGGGAGTGAACCAACTGGAAGAGAAGGTAAAGGGAGTCTTTAAAAAATATAAGGGGACAAGGTAGGTGTAGTAGAAGACCGAGGCAACTATTGATCAAGGATAAAAGGCCAGATCTGACTCAGAGCCTGAGGGACATACATAGATGTAGAGGTAAGGGCAGAGGATGAGAAGGTAGGAAAACTAGATCTCAAGGGTGCAGCTGCAGGAGCCAAAATGGTAGTACTCTGTACATGATGGTAAGGCCTCAAAATCCCGATGAAGTCATCAATTATCTCACCACCATACTGCATGGATTTTTCAAAGTCATCCTTGTTCTCGATAAACTTATCCAGCAAAGGAGTGAAATCTTTGAGCTTTTGGACTTGAGTTTTGAAAGCTTGAGTGATTGGAGGGATTATCAGATTCTCAACAAGGTATTTGAAATGTTGTTCATGTCATGATTTGAGAAGATAATATTGAAGTAGAATTCCACCTTCTTTGTAATCTCCTCCTGAGCATCATTTAAAATTTTGGAATGAATTCTCACCAAATCAAGAACTCTGTCACTATTCTTGACCACTTTAGATAGAGATTCCTTGTCAAAGCCACCGAGCATAGAGTGGAGTTATTCTTTAACAAATTTTCTAATCATATCACCATCCAAATAGGGTTGAGATGATTTTACAAAGGTATTAGAAGCTATAACAGCTGAAGTAAGAGACTTCAATTAATTCAAAACTTTTTGGAGACAACCTTTATACTCATTAGTTAACTTGTTAAGACCAATAACAAGATCACACATCTCTTGAATAATTTTATTATTTCTTTCAGAAACCTTCTCATCCAAGAAGGTAATATTAGGTTGTATCAAAGAGGATAATTAATTTGGAACCTAACTACTAATATCTTTAATAGGATGAGAAACATGTTATGGTCTTGAGTTCAACACTTTTTTCTTATCTTCAACCGTACCTCTGAGAGAATTTACATTATCACTAAGACGTTTGTTCTCAACTCAAACCTCTAGAATCTCATGAAGCATATTGGGTTGAGTATTCTATATAATCTTCTCTAATAACAGTGAAGCATGTCTTTCACTCAGATTGGTCATAGGAGCAGGTTGAGTGTTCGTGAGCTTTTCAACCCCAAGCAATAGGGTAGCTCCAAATGCTTTCAGATCATACTTATTCACCACATTTGGAGGTTCTTGTGAAGGTTTGGGAATATAAAATGAGATAGGCTTAGGTTCCTTGCCAAAGATAGATTCAGAAGAAGATTTCAGTTTCAATTGAACCATAATATACAGATCAATACCTTTAACTAAGACTTCTAGCAAATCATTCACATCAAAATAACTAGGGAATTTATACTATGTATCTACTGAGCTTGAATCAATAGAATTAGGTACTTAAATTCTTTTCAGAATGGGAGGCTTTTCCCCCTCAATAGGTGAATCTCTTACAGGACTTAGAGATTCAGTTCTTTGATCTATTTCCAGATTTTCATTCCCAATAGCCTCATCCATTTCCCTTCTAGACAATTGAAAGGCTTGCTCCATTATTTCTTCAACTGATGGGATAACTTCAGGAACAACTTGTTACCCTACATGCTCCTCATATGCAACTTCTTGAATGAGAGAAATATCTTCTTCTATATGTTATTCTACAACATCCTTTTCACTTCCAATAGTAACCAATTCTTCTTTAGATGCAGGTTCTTTTTCCAGAACAACAAACTCTTCAGGTAAATGTACTTACATCTCAATTAAGACTTGAGGAGTAGGTTCATTTTATTTCTCATCAAGATTTTTTTTCTCTATAGCTGCACCAGATTCTTCTTCTTCTTCCTCATTTTAATATTCAACAAATTCATATGGTTCTAAACCAGGATCAGAAATATCTTTAGGTCTTAAAGAGTGTTCCACCAGATTGAACTTTTCATAAATCCTGTCATTATCTTCTACCCATCATTTTCTCCATGGATTCCAACTGATTTTCAGTCTCTTTACTTTAACTTTTGAAATAAAAAATTCATAGTCTTTAATAACTTCTTAATCTGGTCCAACCAAACCTTTTGCATAAAACATAACTGAGATTAGTCATGATTAAAATAGAGAGTTGGACTTGGAGGTTGTCTTGATCAACTTTCACATATAGAGTATAACATATTTGAATAGGTTGATGTTATTTCCATTCTTCATAAGTTTTATAAAAAATAAATCTTAATACTTGAGTGTATAAAAAACACCTTTTTTAGGGCTAATCAGATTCTGAACAATCTTAAAGAAAAGTTTGGTTTCCCCATCGAGCTCAACAACTATAGATCTTCACTTTGTTTCATTCCTAGTTAAGATTCTCAAAAATTCTTCCAAAACAAAGAACTCATATGGAGGTGGAGGAACTCTCTGGTTGTCCTAAAAAATACCCTCAGGAGGTATCCTTTAGCATGAATCCCATAACCTCAAAGAAAAGGTATATCTCTGGCCATTGATCCAGCTTCTCACAACATAGCCATCTTCCTTATCAAAAAAAATTTAATGAACTGATAAAATTGTGCAACAAGTTTCGGGTAAATTGGTCTATCCTCATTTGTGAACCAATCCAGCCATCCATTCTATCTTAACACTTTCAATACCAAATACTTACTTGAAAGAAGCCATGTATGGAAAATTTTATTTTTAGGAACCACTATTATGTCTACCAGATTCAGATTCAGAGGACCTCCCAGTGCTAAATTTGGTCCTATTTTTTATTTTCTTCTTAGATCTACGCTTATCAAGAGTTTATGAGGATGTGAATTTCATTCTAGGAATTCAACTAAGGTTTGAGAGAGAGAAGGGTTGAAAGAGGGGTTACTGTTTAAGATAAGAGAGATCGGGTGAATAAAGAGTGAGTCTTATTTAGTTTTTATCATTTAGGGATACCAAACATCAAAAAACAAAAGCTCAGGAAAGTAAAAAGAATAAAAAAATTAATTATGGTTATATGGGTTATAATTTTTAAATGAAATAATAAATCATTTTTACAGTGGGATCATAATCAACTTTCATGGTGAGACCGAAACTGGCTTTCACGGTTAGACCGTAAGAGGTTTTCACTATGAAACTGTAACAATGTGATTTTTAAACTGTGTGACCATATTTTTTTGAGACAGTTTGTTCCAGACAGTAATAGAGAGATAGTAACTGTGAGACCATAAACATTAAGAAACAACTTTTAAGATAGTAAAATTACAGAACTGTTAGATTTAGACAGAAATCTTAAGACAGTGACTTGTGAAGATGTAAACTGTCAAACAATAAGCTGTGAAACTGTATACTTACTACTTAAGAATTATCATTCCTAATTCATGTATGATATAATATATACTTTTATAATTTAATGGTTTGGTGAATATATCAGCGAGATGATATTCAATTCCAATGAATTCCCAAATGACATCACCTTTTTGATAATGGTATCTCAAAAAGTGATGTCTTACATCATTATGTTTTATCCTAGAGTGTGAAATGGGATTTTATGAGATGTTAATAGCACTTTTGTTTTCAAAATTTATAGGTACATGTCTAAATTGATATCCATAATCTAGTAACATGTGTTTCATCCAAAAAATTTGTGCACAACAACTCCCAATGACTATGTATTCAGCTTCTGTCATTGATAACACAACAAATTTTTGTTTCTTACTACACCATGATATTGTGACTTACCTAAAAAGTGACATGTTCCATAGGTTCTTTTTCTATCTAACTTACAACCACGAATTTTAGCATTAGAATAAATAATTAACTCAAATGATTGTCCTCTGGGATAGAACAATCCTAGATTGGGTGTATTTTTGAGGTATTTGAAAATTATCTTAACAACATTCAAATGAGATTCCTTAGGGTTTTATTGAAAAGAAGAACACATACATACACTAAAAATAATGTCAGGTCGGCTAGCAGTTAAGTAGAGTAAGCTTCCAATCATCCTTCTATAAGTGGTTTGATCAATAGATTTTCCATCTTCATCAAGATCCAAGTTACAAGTAGTACTCATTGGAGTGTCACTACTCTTAGTGCTATCCAAACCAAAACATTTTAGAATATATATAGTATATTTTCATTTATTTAAAATAATACCATCATTGTTTTTGAATGATTTGAAATCCAAGAAAGAATTTGAGTTCACCCATTAAACTCATTTCAAATTCATTTTGCATCATTTTAGAAAATTCAATACATAAATATTTTTTTGAATATATAAAGATAATTTCATCTATATAAATTTGAACTACTAAAACATCATTGAAATTTTTTTTTATAAAGATGGTAGGATCATCTATTCCTTTTGTAAAACCTTTGGAAATAATAAAAGTACTTAATCTATCATACTAAGCTCTGGGAGTTTATTTTAGACCATATAAATCTTTTTAAAATTTAAAAACATGATTAGGAAAATAAGGGTTTGAAAAACCAGGGGGTTTCTCAACAAAAACATCCTTAGCTATATACCCAATTAGGAATTCACTCTTAACATCCATTTGATATAGTTTTAAATTTAGATGTGTAGCATAAGAAAATAGTATTCTAATGGCTTCAAGTCTAAATATTGGTGAAAAGGACTCTTCATAGTCAATCCCTTCTTCTTTACTATTGCCTTGTGCAACCAATATTGCATTGTTTCTAATTATATTACCATCTTCATCTACTTTATTCCTAAACACCCATTTAGTGCCTATGGAAAATGTTTCTTTAGGTCCGTAAACAAGTTTCCAAACTTTGTTCCTTTAAAACTGATTAATATCTTTTTTCATATCCATCAACCAAAATTCATCATTGATAGAACCATTAATATTTTTAGGTTCAAGATGTGACAAGAAGACCTGATGATCAACCTGATTTCTAAGAGAAGCTCTAGTTTGATTTACTTTATCAATTTATCCTATAACAACATCAAAATATGGTTTTTAAGAGTTCTAACAACTCTAGAAAAAGAAGGACTAGTAATTTCAGGTTCTTCAATAGGGTCAGGTTCATTGTTACTTAAATCTAAAGAATATCCAGAATTGGATGTTTTTACAGATTCTTTCATAGGATGGTTAGAGGATTTTGGATTAATATCCGAATTGGATACATCATCCTGAGGGTTCTCTAGAGTGGTTTTAGACTCATGTGGATATGTTTCATCAAATTTGACATGGATAGATTCTTCCACAAATTTAGTTCTTTTATTAAAAACTCTACAGGCTTTACTAGAGATGGAATATCCTAAAAATATTCCTTCATCACTTTTGGATGAAAATTTTTAAAGATTGTTCTTAGTATTAAGGATATAGACTTTGTAACCAAAAACATTAAAATAGCTTACTTTGGGTTTTATACTGTTCTATAACTCATATGAAGTTATTTTAATGATAGTTCTAATCAACACTCTATTAATTATATATCATGCTATATTTACAACTTCATCCCAAAAATAAATGGGAAAGTAATATTCACTAAGAATGGTTCTAGAAATCTCTTGCAAGGTTCTATTTATTATTTCTACAACTCCATTCTATTGAGGTGTTCTAGGGGTATAGAAATTATGACTATATCCCTTTTGTGAGCAGAAGGATTCAAACTCTTGATTTTTAAACTCACAGCCATGATCACTTCTCAAGGATTTAATTCTAACTCCACTAAGATTTTCTATAATTTTTGAATAGTTGGTAAAATGAGAGAAGGTTTCACTTTTGTGATCCAAAAAGAAAGTCCAAGTGTATCTAGAAAAGTCATCTAAGAACATAGACATAGTTCTTCCCATTTAAACTAGAAACTCTAGATGGTCCAAACAAATCCATGTGAACCAGTTCAAGAGGTTGAGAAGTTGACACTTCTTTCTTTGGTTTGAAGGAAATTTTGAGTTTCTTTCTCTTTTGACAATGATTACACACTTTATCATTTGGAAACTCAAGTTTGGGTAGGTCTTTGACTAAACTTTTTCTAGTTAACTTTCTAAGATAGTGAATATTATAGTGTCCTTGTCTTCTCTTCCAAAGCCAAGACTCTTTCTGAAACACACTTAAACATGAATCATTTTGAGAAACTAAAGAATATATGTTAACATAGTATACATTTTCATATCCTAATGCAGAAAATACTAATTCATTATTAGAATTAAAAACATTGCAAGTATCATTTTCAAATTTAACATGAAATCTATCATCACATAGTTGTGAAATACTAAGAAGATTATATTTCAGTCCATCAGCAAAAAGTACTTTGGAAATTAAAACTGAGTTAGAGTTACCTATTTGGCCAAGGACAATGATTTTTCTCTTGGAATTGTCACCAAAGGTGACATATCCACCATCAATTTTGATGATGTTCTTGAATCATGAGTAGTCTCATGTCTTGTGTCTTGAACACCCACTGTCCAAGTCCCATAAGTTTTTACATGAACTCTTTAAGCATCTTACCTAAAAAATAGTCAAATAAAAATAGATTTTGGTACCCATACTTGTTTGGGTCTAGTAATATTAGTGACTAGTTCTTTAGGAACACATATCTTCCTCCTAGGTTTCATATAATCATTATGTAGAGTGTTTGAAAAATAAACACTATTTGGTCCATAAAAACTTGAAACAGTAGAGAGTGTATCATAAATTGAATTAAATGAATGATTTCTAGAACTGGGAGTAAAGATGTATGTCCTAGATTTAGAGAAAAAATTATTTCTTCCAAAATTTATTTTACCAGACTGATATCCAATACTAGTGGTATATTTAGGAGCAATCCTTTTATATAGAATTTTTACCAAGGTATATTTACCATTAGTAAACCTTTCCAGATTCTTTTTTAATTACTCATTAGAAAGCTTTAGTTTATTTTTTTCTTTGAGTAATTGATCATTTTTTTACTTTTCAGTTGTAAGTTTAGATTTAATAGTTGAGGTAAGAGCATGCTATTTCTTTAAAGTATTGTATTTATATTTTAGTTCATTACATGTCTCTTCAATCATATTATAGTACTAAAACATTTCTTCATTAGACATATTTTCAGAGTCACTCTCATCTCCAGAATAATTTGAATTGTGTATAGAATATTCCAGTGTTACCTCTGATGTGTTTGTCATAAAATACATATTGTCTTTTTTAGCCTATTCATCATGTGATGATTATGAGTCACTTGAAATTTCATCAAAAGTACTCCATATTGTTTTCATTCCCTTTTTATAATTTCTATCTTCATCCTTATATTTATTTTTGTACATGAGCTTAGGATAGTAAACCTTTATATGTCCCATTCTCTTACATTCATAGCATAAAATCTCATCATACTTGTCACTTCATTTCCAATCTTTCTTCCAACTTCCCTTTTGATCATACTTTCCATTGAAGTTAGGCTTTCTAAAAAAATTATTCTTATTGTAAAATATCTAAAACCTTACAGCTAATTGAGCCATCTCCTCATCACTGTTAGGTGATGATTATTCAATGCTAGAAATTTCTACAAAGGCTTCCAAACTTCCCATTCTATTTGTGTTTAGAAGTGGTGGTCTTAAATACAAATGATTTTATTTTGGGTTTATCCTCCTCTTCCGTGTTGACTTTAAACTCCTCTTCATATATCATCAGTTTCCCAATGATCTCCTTTACAGGTAAATTGCTGATGTCACATGATTCTTTAAAAGAGACAGAGGTTCCTCTCTATATGTCAGGTAGGCATTTCATAATCCTTACGATCTATTCTTTGGTAGTGACTTCTCTACCAACAAAAATCATTGTGTTGAAAATTTTTTGGACCTAAGATACATGTCAAAAATATACTCATTAGGTTTCATTTTAAATTTATCATATTTAATAGTATATGTATTAAGTATAATTTCTTTCACCCTATAAATTCTTTAATGTGAAATAGACAAAGTATCCCAAATTTCATGGACAGTTTTACATGTAGAAATTATATTAAATTCCTCATCTCCTAAAGATAAATATAAAGCATTCATGGATTTGCAATTTTTATTATAGGCGGTCTTGGTAGGTTCATCCCAAGTGATTCTATCAGTATCAGAAATCTTATAATCATATATAATTGAAGACCAAATTTCAAAACCCATACTTTCTAAATGCATTTTCATTTTGATTTTCCATTTGGCATAATTGGTTCCATTAAAGAATGGTGGTATTTTTTTGCAACACCTTCCAATATATTATCCATAATAAAGAAATACTTTGAAAGAGCTATAAATTTATAATTAACAGAAATTTATAGATCTTTAAACTACAACTAAAATCCCAGTTGAATAGGGTCAAAAACAGAGTCTTAAAACAACACCTCTGATACCAAATGTTGGTCAGAGTTGAGTACTCAATAGGGGGGTGAATTGAGTATCTATAAAAATTTATGATTGAAAATTTTTCATAAAGGTTTACCAATAAAAATAAATACATCCCAAATAATCAAAGTAATATAGCTATGAAATTTTTACTATTTAGATAACTTTTCAAAAGATTGATTAATTCTCAGTAATATTAATATCAGTTATTAATATTACTTTTGAAGTTATTATAATGAGGAAAAACAATTATAAATTCTTTCCATGATTAAATATCAAAGTGAATTTAGTGATTTCTAAATTATGCAGTAAAACAGAAAATACTAAACTAAATAACACAGTGGATATAAAATAAGTGGTTCAGTCTCAAGACGAGACCTAATCCACTCCACTTGGTGATCACTTAACACCAAGCAGTTTATATTAATAAACTTGATCCCCTCTCTGGATCGGGGTTAACAACAATACACAGAACATTCCAGGTCACATGACCTCTTCCATATTTCTTCCTGGGTATAAACTACCAGTTCACACATGGACCTCTTCTACACTTATCCGTGGAAATACACAAGTGCAAAAAGATGTATGAGAAAAGATATCTTCTATCCTTCAGTTTAATGTTGGAGAAAATGTGTGTTTTTATATAGACACACACACACTATTTGAAAGCTTAAAATAATACACAACAAAGAAGAAATAATGAGATAAGGTTAAAAGTGCAATGAGTTCCATTTTATGCACCTATTTACTTCTATAATGAAGAAGATATAGGAATCGAGTCCTCTTGTAGAAAATAGAGCATCACAGGTCAGTTAGATCTCGATCATGTTCTTTGTGGTATTGATAGTGTGAATATATCCTCTACTCTGATCAAAGGTATCATAGCCTTTTGGATTCAAGAATGCTTCGTGTGTTCTTTAGAAATTTTGAGTTGCATGTATCATTTATTTTATCAAGAATTCTCTAAGTGTTTGTTCGTTATCACCCTCACACCCGCTACTTGTTTCTGGACTGCACTTCTCTTTTATTCTTGGAGTGCATGTGTTGAAGCTGATAGGATGCTTTTATTCTACACCTCATACCTTGTACTGTCAAGTGACATGTCTAAAAAGAAAAATTAATTATGTTAGTGCATTTAAAAGATTCAAATATGACCATTAGAAATTAAATTAAAAAATGAAAAAAATAGATTAAGAAACAGTGTCATAGTCTGCCTGGAAATGGTGTCTCCTTGAAATAGTGTCTATTTCTTTGCCTTTGAGAGGTGAGATAGTTGGGATGGAATAGTTGTATAGATATTAGGAATGGGTAGCACAGATGCAGTGTTTTATCACGGTGTCTAGTCATGATGTCTGGATGGTCACTATGTCTAGATGGTCATGATGTCTGGATGGTCCTGGTGTTTGGATGGTCATGGGGTCTGGATCGTCATAGTGTCTGGATGGTCACAGTTTCTGGAAGGTCATGGTGTATGGTTCCTTTTCCAGAGAAACCAACACCAGTGGCAGACTCACGGTTTCTCAGACATAGCCAAATATCATTATACAGACTTAAATAGTGATATTCATAAAATGGATTAGACTTAATCAATCAATAAAGGAGTCATTATAACACTAATTAAATATAGTTTACATTAATAAAACTTAATTTATAGAAATTAAGAGCTTGTATCGGTTTATTTAAAATATAAATAAACTAATAATCTGTACACATGACAGATTACACAATATTAACATGTTTTATAGAATGAAAAGTATTTGTGATCATTAAAACATGACTAGCACCTGAAGAGTCTAACCGTCCACTATGATGGTATTGGAAATGAGCCTTGGCTAATATGGAAATGATTTTCTATGCTTACATGTTTTCCAAAATTCCATGTTTTTTCATGATTTTTGTTCCTTTATGATTTATGCCTTATAAACTGTGAAGATTTATTTCATCACTCAATATTTTGATATTCAAAATTTATGTTCATGTTTTTACATTCCTATGTTTATGTTTTATTTGATGTTCTCCTTGTTTACCTTTACTAATTAGTTGAGATCATACTCTTTATGTTTTTTTTCTCCAGGATATAAAGTAAGGTTTTATGTAGGAAAAATAAAGGGGAAGATCTTTATGGGAGATGTTTAAGATCATTCACTAAGTTAGAATATTGTGTTCCAAGTTTCCAAATACACTAGACTAATACAGTCTTTAAGAGTATATTTGTGTAATTTATTAATTTTTCAACAAAAGAAATGTAATTTTTATTTACATCAATCTTGGTTTGTTAGATAAAACATATCTAGAAACATGACATAAAGAGAGAATCTCTTTATAATATGATAGTATGAGTTAAACCATGAAGTTTGATAATCTCATGGATTTATAGTCAACCTAGTTAATCTATTGAGAAAGTTTCTCTTGTATGTAAGAAGTGGGTGAACTTTCTTATCTTTTTGATGATCACCCATACTTAATAACCACTACAAGGGGATCTTATCAATCTAGTCATGATGTCTATAGTGACGTTATCACATAATCACTCTATAATTGGAAACAACTGTAAAATATCATCTGGTTGCTAGTGCTCCTCCTTCACTTGCTGATAGGTGGAACACTGAGAAACAAATCCATCTATCCATATATTCATATTTGGCCACCAATATTGGTATTTCAAGTCATAGTACATATTTGTAAGCCCGGGGTGTACCATCCAACTAGAATCATGATATTCTCACATCAATTCCTCTTGCACATCTCCTTGAACCCAAACATTCACATGAATGTGTAGGATCTTATCCCTATAAACAACCAAACTATCCAGTGGGTCTTCACCTTAAATTCTCTCCCTTAGAACCAATCCCTTGGGTTACGAGTGATAACTTATCTTCACAATATCCTGATGTGAATAAGACATTGATAAAGTTGTAAAAATTGGATTCCTAGGATTATTCAAAACTTTTAGATACATCTCAAAAAACAAGGCCATCAACTTCCATTCACTACTGACATTATATACTGCCTGTGTCTAAGTCCTCCATATCAGAGTATCAGCCAAAACATTTCCCCTCCTAGGTGTTTAGGAAAGATTAATATTTATGAACTACAGTTATTTAACACAGTGTATATATTTCATATTTTTTAATGCCTCATAAAGATGTATTTGAGGATTTTATGCTCTGTATACGCCAAAAACCACTCTACCAATAGATAATGCCTCCAACTATGTAAGGAATGAACCAAATATTGTAACTTGAGATTTTATGTAGTATGATTCTACTCATGGGACCTCAAATTATGAGATCTTTATCCCATGCCTTGATCTCCTAATATCATAATTTCTCACATCCTGATTCCTGAATCATCACAATATACTATATTACTTCTTTACAACTTTGGAAGATTTAGGATCAATGCAGAATTAAATATTTATTTCATCTATTTAAATTATTTATCTCATACTTTTTACCATAAAACATAACACCCTTTTTATTCAAGCCCATAATATATGTTTCTAAACATGAAATGTTCAGAATAAAGATTATATAATAGTTAGATAACCCTAAGAAATTCCATATGTCAAAAATGATATTGGGCTTCTCCCAGGAAACCACTAGACTTACCTTTTCTATATCCATGGATACCCATGATTTAGATATTATGTGACCTATAAAGTGAACATTATCGATCTAAAATTGGAATTTAGTGGTCTTAAAAAATATCTATTTCTCTCCCAGTGTATTCAGTACGATCTCAAATTGTTTGGAATGGTTATGTTTAGTATGATAATACACCAAGATTTCATCCATTAAGATTACATTGAATGAATCCAGATATGGGTAAAATATGAAATTCACCAGATCCATAAAAATGGTTGGATTATTCATCAAACCAAATGGCATAACCAGATACTCATAAAGGCTATACCTAATTATAAACTCTATATGTGGTATGTACAAAGTACTAACTCATAAATGATGATATCCTAACCTCAAAAAAATATTCAAGAACACTAAATGTCCTAATAGTTGTTTTAAGAGGTTGTATATGTGAGGTAGTGGATACTTGTTCTTAACAATAAGCTGATTCAACTGATGGTAATCTAGGAAAATCCTGAGGGTACTATCTGGGTTCTTAGTGAAAATGACTGGTGAACCACTAGGGGAAGTAATAGGCCATATAAAACTCTTAATTTACATGTCCTATAGCTACCTATTCATCTCATAAAACTCAGTAGTATCCATCCATTAAGGAGGAGTGTATAATAATGCTTCTCTTAGAACTAGATCAATAGTAGACTCTACCTCTACCCCATGAGGTAGTACTAATAAGTCATTAGAGAATACATTCCTAATATGATCTAATAATGGATGGAAATAAGATTTATGCATTCCCTGATCATCCATATAGAGTCTTGCAAAATGCGATGTCACCCCACCCAACCCACAATGCTCGGTTCTAGCTCATATGCTTGAACATCCCATTCATACTTGTAAATAAAACTACTACCCTATGGTGATTTTAAAGTCACCATTTAGAGATAGAAATTTACTTGAGAATGAGAAGGAAGCATCTAGTCCATTATTATAATGATGTTGAATCCTATTATCTTGTGTAAAAACATGTCCCATAAAAAGTGATAACCATTAACCTTAAAGGGGCACTCTCTACATTGATGTACACTTTCTGACCGTACTCCCGATGGCTTATCCAGATTCATCATTCCACATAAAAACTGAATCTCAATCACAAATATTTATATTATAGAAACATATATAAAATATTAAAAATTTATTGTTTGAAAAAATAGATACTAAAGTATAGGCTACCAATAATATACCTCATATTGTAGATATCCTTCCACCCTACACCTCTATAATAGGTTGTACTGTGTATATCTTAATAAAATACATGGCCCTGAGCTACAACCTAACAACATAGATCAGGTCAACCCAACTATAATTTCATATCATGAGTATAGACTCCTTGACCATGCCGACATCCTCATCTTGTATGACTAATGGTAGTCAACTTCTTACTAGAAATAGAGCTACAGATCCTACCCCAAAAGGTGAAGCTGATGCAGATACTCTTTCAATAGATAAAAATATAATAGTCCAGTAAAAACATCGATTATGGACCTTTCCACCAAATGATCGACACTCAACTAGGTCATGGTCACACTGAGGATTTACGTGAACTTTTCATCAACACCAATGGCATGTTATAGAACTACCAGTGTTGACACTCTAGCTACTAATACCATGCCGATAACACTCCAAAAAATATTTCCTGCCCCTGGATGTACTACTAACATACTCTGATACTGAACCACCTTGCCCTGTACTGTCATATTACCACAACTTATGCTCAGTAAGTAGGGGATGGTTTACATTCCCCAAAATAGTAGTCAAACAGAAGATATTTACCTAAGACCAAATTGAATAACTAACCCCATCCTCAAAACACCTCATCCTTGAAATATTATAACTAAACAAAGAAGGTTAAAAACACTGAATCTTAGTAAAATTAACTTAATAGTAAATAATGGATAGGTATCCTTACTCTAGATTCTTAAATTCAATATCCCAGTAAGCCCTCAACATCTATAGAAATAAGTAGTCATAAAAGTAGCCTGGAATTCTCTCCAAACCATACCCTGATGATGATATTACTGAGTAATAACATCCCAAAAACACATTAAAAACCATAAAGAATATAATATGAAAACTTTTACATACTCTATGTAGGTTTCTCAAGATTCTCAAAGATGGAAAACAAGGCCTCTAACCATGTCTCAGTAGCTAGGGGGCCACCATCCCTCGAGAAAGTAGGTGGATGCTACTATTGGAACTCTTGAATCAACTCCACCATAGTATGGGAAGGTTTCTGAGCACACTTTATAGTCTTCATAATATGTAGGAAACCCTCTCTAAATTGGGAATCATCTCCCAAGTCAACTATAATGGGAGGTTCCACAGGAGGCACTATTAGAGGGTTAAGTCCCACCACCTAAGGAGCTTAGTCATTTCCACCTTCCAGGTGTTGAAATGAGGCCATCATGGAGGAATATGCTTAATATTTATAGGCATGTAACACCACAATATTTTATGAAATATTTTATTTCCATATAAATCAAATTTTTTCGACATCTTTAATTACATGCAACACCATGTTTTAATGAAACATGATATACTATTAAAATATTATTATTTAATATGATAGTAATATCCTATCAATTTTAATGGAAGGTATGAATAAGATTAACTATATTATTAAAATATATGTTTTACACATCTATATAAAGTGGATTCTTTGGTGACTAATTAATTGTAAATGAAAATAAAAACCATTTCAAAATAAAGTAAATATTTTTCTAAGGGAAGCTATTTCCATGCACAAAGACATGTTTAATCTAAATAAATTAAATAAATCACTATTAGTGAATGATTATAATTAAATTTATAGATTATATCTCATATCAAATGTTTAACATTAAAATTATGTGTTTTCTAGGCATGAGAAAATAATAAATCAAATTTTGTACTTAAAGACTGCATTTTTCTAAAAATCAGTTTGTTCACATTTTGTGCCTTATTTTTATAATTAATTTTTGAAAGTTTTATAAAAATTGTTTGAGAAAATTAAATTCGTTTTTTAAGTAATCATGTAAAAACTAACTTGGAGTATTTTTTTTTTGAATTTTCTAAAATGATAAAATTTTCAGTGAATATTGAAAAATACTGGTTAAAAAATGCTTTTCATTCAGAGAATTTAAAAGAATTTTTTTTAATATGGTATTATAAATATAAATTAGATAAATTATACAAAAATTAATCTAATTTATTTCAATAGAATAAATCTAATATTTTATTTTGGTATAAAAACTTTTTTTAACTTTTCAAAATTTCTCTTTAAAAAAACGCTTTCTGGTCATGACTACTGGTTGAATTTTAAATTAAAAGTTTCCAATTATTTGAATAGAATTTGGAAGAATATATTTCATATTTTTTTAGAATAATTTATATTATATAATAATTTAAACTTAATTTATGGTGAAATGAATAGTAAAAATAGTAAAAATTAATTACTGATGTTTAGGTTAAATCATGTTTACAAGGGTGTTAAACTTAGATGATATGGTGTAAAATGGTACAAAAACTTTTAAAACACCCATTTTATGATCATATTTTTACCTTATAACATATAATTTTCTATAATGTCTATTCTTTTAGCTTTTGGGAATGTAAAAAACGTTGATTCCCTTTATTATTTTCCAAAATTCCATGTGTTTCCTCTCCCCCACTTATAAAAGGACACCCCATATCCTCTCCTATTAACACTTCCAACATCATTTTTTTAGACAAGAACTAAAAAAATATAACACCCTGAGATTTATATGATATGGAGTTTTAATTTTTTTTTGATATATTGTGTTTTACGCTACACAAAGATAGGCTTGCACAATACGCAACACCGCCTTAGCTTGTGGTATGCACAAAATTATGATTGGATTTTGTTATAAAACATTTCATGTTATCTTGATAAAATTCATTTCATCTAAGACTGAGTATAAGTGAAAAACTAAATATTATATCCAAGTCATTATAATGGAGGGTTTGAATATTATTAATTGTATTTTGAAATAAAATTTAAATGCAAATAAGTGAGTTTATAAAATAATAAAATCACTCTTTATGGATTTTATTAATGAAAAATATATTTAATATATTCAATATAATGTTAAAAATTCAACTTATATGTTTTATATATATATAATATAGGAACATATTAAATTTTCTTGGATAGAAGAAGTATTTTTCAAAAAAATGTTGTTTTGCCACCTTTTGATGGCACACCTCTTTTAAATCTTGTTTTGACACTTATTATATTAAATTTGACATAATAAACATCTTATTTTAATCCATAATATAAAAAATTACTTTGCTTAAATTTTTGGTATTTTTCTGATAAGTTTCAGTTTTTGATGAATAGTCAAAAATTGATTTTTATTAGAAACATTATTTTCATTTAAAATCATTACATAATTATGTTTTGGATTAGTTTTAAATTTTAATTAGTTAAATTTTATCAAATTATTATTTTTGAAAATTATTTTATGCACTAATTTATTATAAAAACATTTTCCATTTAAAAAGGGTCATTTTTCCAAAAAAACATTTTTTCGTGACATTTTAACGATTTTATTTTACATTTAATTATGAAAATTCTCTATTTTGAATTTTGAAAAATTAATGTAAAATTGGGATTTATTAGGTCCAAATTCGGTAGGTATTCCCCTTTTTTTGACCAATATGAATAGTTACCATGATAAATTTTGTTACCACGCTAAAGGGTAAATTTTCTAATTTAGGTTAAAAATGAAATTATAATGACTATAAAATGACCAAAATAAATGAAAAAATTTATTTTATTAATTTAATTTGACACTTAAAACAAAAGGATCAAAATTATGTAATTTAGTAGATATTTGTCCATGAAAATGACTTAAATAATATTTAAGTCAATGAAATACACAAAATGTCATTTTTTTGTCATTAATATCTATTTTGTGTCCACATATGAAAAATTGGGTGGTATCAAAGACTATAAATGGTAATTTTTAACTTAATAAACATATTTCCATAATATAAATTTATTTTTATGTTTTGGGGCCATTTGGGAAATATTATGGTATTTATAATATTATTTTTAATGAAAATTTAAAGATGTCACATTCATGCTTTAAATAATATATCATTTTTATAATAAGGATATAAAGAATATAAATTAAAATTTAATTACTAATTTGAAATATTTTTTTTATTTATCATGGTAATTTATTTTTAATTTGTAAGAAAGAAATAATTACCATAAATGTTTATATATTGATGATACAGAAATTATTTAATTCATTTAAAAATAAATAAACTAATTTTTATTAAAATTATAATAACTATTAAAAGACACAAAAACATGACCAAATCATATTTTTATTGTATATATAGACCAAAATAATACAAGTGTCGAGTTATTGACCATTTGAAGCCTAATAGAAGAGATAATGACACTTATATTATTTAATTTAAAGTGATGTTAATCAGGTCACATTCATGTTTTAATAAGTATAACATTTTTAATGATGGATTTTATAGACAATATATTTGACTAAAATTACTCTAAAAAACATAGTATATTTATCTTCATCATATTATTTTATTTTTAATTTTTACCTGAAAAATAAGTGTATTAAATAATTACACAAAACCGATGTAGTAATTACATTATTAATGGAAATATCAAATTAATGTTATTAAAAATATTAAAATAATTATAATTTTGGATAATAAATATATGAAAATAGTTTTATATAATACCTATAACTAATAGGGATATAATAAAATACTTATTTCGATGATAACATCTTAATATTTTTAAAAATCCATGAATTGAATTGTGTCAAAATTGACATTGCTGTTGTTTTGTCAAAATAACGTTTTATTAAATTATTTAAAAATCATATATTTTTTTAAAATATATTATAATTATGATATTTTTCAAAGTATCAAAATTATTTCTTTATTATTTATGTTACATCAAATAAGTAAATATGTCACCATTTTAATATTGAAATAATATTTTCCGTAGTTAAAATTAAATACAATAACTAAGTGTTAAATTAAAATAATAATATTTAAATTGGTATAAAAACTTGTCCAAAATTTATTTTCTATGAGATTATAGCCTTATTTCATCTCATCTCAGAAACAATGACACTTTTTAGGTTTTTGGATGTGGTTTCATTTTATTATAAATTAAGAATTTTTTAAGATTCCAAATGTGCCCCTCACCTCAATTATAAAAGGGCACATCCTCCATCACAATTTCAATAAATTTTTAGCCTTAAAAATCTACCATACCCTACCCATTTCCCTTATAAAAATTCTTAATCACATTCTAGAGGTTCGTTTATTCTCAAAACACCAACTCTAATTTTTTTAATAGGAGATCTAGAGGGAGCTCATCAAAGAAGAGGTAATCTCTTCTACCGATTCTTTCAAATTATTTATTTTCCAACTCCTATTTATGAGTTATTTCCATTATAAATTAATTATTCCAGTATAAATTTTATACTAATAATTTATTAAGATAATTTAACAACCATACTCCACCTTAAATTCACCCTATGAAAAACGATATCATTACACATGCATACGTATGACTTACCGTCTCCACACCGTGGTGTAAAATGTTTTCACCACTACTTGACTTATATGGGTATAATGATGAAAATAATAACTATATATGATTATTAAAATAATTTATTTATTATGGAATAATATATATACCATCCACTTTGAAACTATTTCATAATTAAATGAATGATATCATCACTCGTGCGTATGTACGACATACCATCTCTACAATGCGATGCGATTAATTATATATGATATCTATTAAATCAATATTATATAAAAGTATAGAATAAATAAATATTATATATATAATGTTAATATCATTTTTAATGATATAACCATGATCTAATAAGGATAAGTGGAACTTATTCGACAAAACATGCATGAGAAAATGAAGCTGTTAATACCCAAATAACGAGTAGTAATGAAATATTATTACCAAACTAATGTTAATATGATCATATATGATATCCTAAAAAATTATGATTCTAGAATAAGTTAATGAAATTATTTAAATTATTATATAGGGGGTTCAGATACATACAACGAATAGCAGGCCTAAGGTAATGAATAATTCCATAATCTCATTATTATCTGAGGTTTTTTATACATACGTATTTTTTGGGATATATTTTTCATCCATATCCATGTTTCCTAAAAATGTAATATTATTTCTATTCTTATAAATTTTCTTAAATTCAATTTTACCCATTGGTTAATATTTATTCAATAGTATGAAAGGAATCTTTTATCATTTTTGGTATGAGGTACATTTTGATTTTTCCATAAAAAGTACGAGGAGAATTAATTTTTTGGAATTATACGACATGAATGTATTTGTACTCTTTAATAATGCCTTATTTCCATGAATATTCCTTTTAAAGTTTTTTTTAGTTTTCAATAAATTATTTTTTTAAAATTGCATGGAATTTTGAGAAAAGAAAATGTTTTAGAAGAGGAAAAGATATTTTCCTCAAGAATTAATTTCAAGTGTTTTGTCAATACTATTTTCCATATAATATTAAGGATATTTCTCAAGTATACTATCCATATTATTCTTATGGTTGATTGTGTTCATGATAAAATTCTATTTATGAAATCCATTTGATTTACATGGATTATGTTATGATGGAATGATGTCTAAGAAACCCATTTTATTCCTTAGGTTATGTAATGATGAATGATTTATGCTTTTTATAGCACAAATATGTATGGTTTTTATTATGTGATGGGTGGGACCTATATCTCCATCCAATTCATTGAGTAATTATTTATATCTCATGATATAGAAATGAATGTAATGAAAAGTAAATTCGGTTCTGTAATAAAAGGTTGGAATGACAAGTAAATCAGGTTAAATAATATAGGGTTGGAACGAGAAGTTAACTCGGTTCAGTAATGGACTTTTTCTACTATGATGGAATTGGAAATGATCCTTGGATAATATGGAAATAATTTTCTATGATTATGTGTTTTCCAAAATTCCATTTTTATGCCAATGTTGATTTATCATGGTTCCTGTTCCTTTATGATTTATGACTTACGAACTGCCAATATTTATTTCATGACTCAAGATTTTGATATTCAAAATTTCTGTTCATGTTTTTACATTCTTATGTTTTTGTTTTCTTTAATGTTCTCCATGTTTACCATCACTGAATATTTGATCTCACCCTTTTTATGTTTTCATTTTCCATGATATAAAGAAAGGTTTTATGTAGGAAAACTAAAGGGGAAGATCTTTATCAAGGATGTTGAAGATCTATTACCAAGATAGAATATTGAATTCCTTATTTCCAAAGACACTAAACAAATACGATCTTTGGGAATCTATTTTTGTTATATATTAATTTTTATGAAAAATAAATGTAATTTTTATGTACATCAATCCTGGGTTGTTAGAGTTGGTATCAGACAAAAGGTTTAGTTAACCTTTGTAAACTAGGATGAAAAAACATTAGTGATATCCATAGAGATATTTATAATGATATGTATAGGGTTGTTCAAAATAGTAATTCTAACTATAGGTTATAGTGCTAGAGTTATGGTAATGATCATGAATAACCTAGGATTAAACATAAGATGTTAGAGATTAAAATTACTCCCCATTGACTATGTTGTTTTCCTAGTGTGTTTTTTTCCTCCCACACAATTCTTTTTGGGTTTCAGACAATGGCTAGAATCGGAAGGAACCATGTTAATGATCAATGCAACTAGAAATGCAACGATTTTCCTCTTAAACAACCAAATTTTATAAGATATTTAATGAAAATTATTATCGCTTTACTTACACAAGATATGAATACTTCTGGGCTTCCAAATGAGCAGAGAGGGGAGCAACATTCTATTAAGTCCTTCATGAGGAAAAAATCTACCTTATTTCAATGGGTCTTCTGATCCACTTGTTGATGAACAATGGATCAGTACCATTGAAAAGATATTTTCTATCCTTCACTATTCAGAACATGAAAAAGTAATTTTGGCTGCTTATCATTTAGAAGGCAAAGTAGACCAGTGGTGGACTCCAATCAAGAATAAAATGTAGAAAGATGAAATTGAATCCATGGAATGGGATGAGTTCAAGAACCTATTTTTCAATAAGTACTTTCCTCATATTCTTTTAAGGAATATGGAAAAGGAGTTCCTTAGCTTATGAAAAAGGATGAAAAATATGTTGGTATATATGAGGAAAATTTTTCAAGACTTACAATGTATGATTGTATCTTTATCATCCAAACTGAAAGTAAATTTGATCAATTTTTTAGTAGCTTAAAACCATGTCTTCGAAGGGAATTAGCTATAAGAGACTTTAGTAGCTATGAATAGATTGTGAATTTTGCTATAAAGGTAGAAATAAAAGTTGGTGATACATATAAATCTCATGGTTTTGATAAGAAAATAAAGATAGAGTTCAAAGAAAAATCTCAAAATAACAGTGAAAAGAATATGAGGGTTTTCTTATGCTCAAAGTGTGGAAATAAGCATGGTTGAGATTTTCTTAATGGGACTAAAAAATATTTTAAGTGTGGAAAAGTAGGTCATCGGGTAGTTGAGTTCAGAAGTAATGTGAAAAAGGTATCTAATGATGTGAATAGAGAAAAGGATATAGAGGATAAACCATTCACAATTCAAGGCTACAAGTGAAAAGAAAAGGGGCATTAAGTTAACTGGTTCCCTAATCGAAGGGTTTTCAATGAAGATCAATATTAACAACCTCTTAAGGCCAAAGAAAAAGGAAAATCACATGGGATCACTATTAGAGATGTAGAGTATGAAAATGAGGTGGTGGAATGATTGAGTGTTTATGTAATGGGATTCCAGAATAAAGTTGTAGAATCTACTCTATAGTATTATGGAATATTGAAACATCTATGCAATGTTCCATTGCGGTTTTCCATAAGTATATAGTACTGATAACCATGAAAAGTGATTAAAATATTTTTAGAAAATACATAATATGTGCATAATGATGGGATAAAGAGATAATGAGATTTTTGATAGTTATAATGACCTACAAACTGATATAAGGACAAAGTGATATCATGGTATGAATGTATATAATATTTTGGGATTTTTGGTATGTTAAAATAGTTAATTTTTTATAGAATTCATGTTTTCACTAAGGTTCTATAGTAATTCAAGTTATTACTATGTTTCAAGATAATACATGATTAAGGCATCCAAATTATTGGAATGTGACAAGTAAGAACTTCCTTATGAGATGTGGGGATAATTTTAAGTTGATTTAGTTCACCTCTATCTAAATTTTTGGATTTTCAGATTTTAGAAGGATTATAAAGTTATAAATTTAGTGAAATTTTAAGTTAAAATTAAAATGAAATTTGTTAGAATAAAGTATTATCTCACCATAGGTGGGATTATGCATTTTTGATTACGTGTACTAATCATTTTGTTGTGATAAAGATAGATGAAATAACCAATAATTCTATTTATGGATCGAATGATCTACTAATACTTTAGGAATGAAAAATTCATCTTCATTTCTTTGAATAAGATATGAAGTGGAAATTGTTCAAGGAATGAACAACGATGAGATAATAATTAAATAAAGTAAGTATACCTTCTCAAGTTCTTCAAATTTAGGGAAAGGATCTTGAAAACCACAAATTTTATCCTAGTACCTTCTTATCCGATGAATCCAATGGCCCCTAAAATCATCGTAGATTTATGGCTTTCTAATTTCTAAATTTCTCCTAACATTGTTCTCTATCACTCTCCATTAGAATTTGATGGTTATATTTTTCTCCTATATCTATGTTTTTTCTTCCCACCGATGTTCTTCTATCTGGAAACCCTGTGAGTAGTTACTTTTTCCATCTGTTATGTTTCTCACTTTCTTTTATTAAATGATGTTTTAGTATTTCTTTTTTACACAACACCAGCTTATCTTGTGGTACAAAAAATGTTAATATTTGATTATGTTACACATAATTTCAAGTTATTTTGATAGAATTAATTTAATGTACGTTTTTTATAAGTTAACAACTAAATATTATAACCTAGTCATTTTAATGGCGGGTATGAATAATATTAACTTTATTCTGAAAAACTATTTAAATGCAAATAAGTGAGTCTATAAAATAATAAAATCACTCTTGATGGATTTTATTAATGGAAAATATATTTAATATATTCAATATAATGTTTAAAATTCATCTTATATGTTTTCTATATAGGATATAGGAAAAAATTCAATTTTTTGGATAAAAGAAGTATTTTTTTAAAAATGCAGTTTTACCACATTTTGATGGCACCCCAATTTTAAATATAGTTATTGAAGAATTTTTATATTCAATTGAAATAATAAAATTATTCTTTTAATTCACAATATAAAAAATTTATTTGGTTGAATTTTTGGTATTTTTCTAATAAGTTTTATTTTTTGATAAATAATGAAAATAATATTTTTTATTAAAAACATTATTTTCTTTTAAAGTAATTATATAATTATGTTTTAGATTATTTTAAAATTTTAATTATTTAATTTTTTATAATTATTTTTTTTGAAAATTATTTTATTCAATAATTTATTATAAAAACATTTTCCATTTAAAAATGGGCATTTTTTCAAAAAAACTATTTTCATGACATTTTACCGGATTTATTTTAAATTTAATTCTACAACTTCTGTGTTTTGAATTTTCAAAAATTAACATAAAATTTGGATCTAGTAGGTCCAAATTTTGTAATTATTCCCCCTTTATTTTTGACCTATATGAATAGTAACCATGGTAAATTTTGTTACCATGGTAAAGGGTAAATTAGGTAATTTAGGTTAAAAATAAAATTATAATGACTATAAAGTGAATAAAACAAATGGAAAATTTTTATTTGATTAATTTAATTCTACCCTTAACACTTTAGTATTGTAATTATGCCATTTATTAGACACTTGTCCATGAAAATGGCTTAAAAATTATTTAAATCAAAGAAATACACAAGGTTTTATTTTCTTTGTTTTTAATACATATTATGTGTAAAAATATGAAAAAATGGGTGGTATAAATGCATATAATTGGTAATTTTTAAATTAATAAACATATTTACCTAATATAAATTTATTTTTAACGTTTTGGGGCCATTTTGGAGATATTATGGTATTTATAACATTTTTTAATGACAATTTAAAGATGTCACATTCATGTTTTAAATAATATATCATTTTTGAAATAAGGTTATACAAAAGATAAACTATACGATAAATACTAATTTGAAATATAAATTTATTTCTTTATCATGGTAATTTATTTTTAATTTTTAGGAAAGAAATAATTACATTAAAGGTTTATATATTGATGATGCAAAAATAATTTAATTGATATAAAAATCAATAAACAAGTTTTTATTATAATTATAATAACTATTAAAAGACACGAACACTTGACCAAATATTTTTGGTAGATTATATATCGATGATAATCATCCATGTGTCTAGTTATTGACCGTTTGGATTCTTATATTAAATATTCTGTTAATTATATTATTTTATTTAAAGTGATGTTAAACTTGTCACATTCATGTTTTAATAAGTATAACATTTTTATTGATGGATTTTACAGAATGTATATTCAAATAAAAGTATTATACTAAAAAATTGTAGATTTATAATGATCATAGAATTTTATTTTTAATTTTTACCCAACAAAATAAGTATATTAAATAATTACACAAAATAGATGTAATTATTACTTTATTTATGGAAATATTAAATTAATTTTATTAAAAATATTAAAATAATTATAATTTTGTATAATTAATATATAAAATGGATTTTATAGATGAACAAGACAACATATGAATATAATAAAATTTTTTGTTTGATGATAGCATCTTGAAAATATTAAAAATCCATGAATTAAATAGTGTTAAAATTGACAGTATTATTTTTTTGTCAAAACATTGTTTCATTAAATTATTTAAATATCACAAAACATTTTAAAAAATATAGACTAAAAATTATATGAAAAAAATGATAAATTTATTTTTTTATGATCTCATTTACATCAAATAAGTAAATATCTCTCTATTTTAATATTGAAATAATTGTTACCCTTGTTAAAATTAAATAGAATAACTAAGTGTAAAATTAAAATGATAAGGTTTAAATTGATATAATAAATTGTAAAAAAATTATTTTTTGATAGTATTACAACCTTATAATATCTAATTTTAGAAAATATGACACTTTGGAGGTTTTTTGATGCGGTATGATTTTATTATAAATTAATATTTTTTGAGATTCCAAATGCGCCCCTCACCTCAATTATAAAAGGGAATGTCCTCCCTCAAAATTTTAATTCATTTGATCCATAAAGATAGATCATTCCCTGAAAATTTCCCTTATAAACTTAATTAATCAAATTCTAGAGGTTCTGGTTTTCTAAAAAGACCAAATCTATTGCCTTTAAGAGGAGTTCTAGAGGGAGCTCTTTGAAAAAGAGGTAATATCCTCTACTGATTATTTCAAATTATTTTTTCTTCTACTTATTATTTTCAAGTTGTTTCCATAATAAATTCATTATTACAGTATCAATTGTATAATGAGATGTTATTAAGATTATTTAAAACCCATATTCCACCTTCTATCCATCCTATGAAAAAAAATCACCACGTGTACGTATGTACAACTTACCATCTCCACGCTGTGGTGTAATATGTTTTTCACCACCGCATGACTTGGATGGGTATAATGATAAAAATAATAACTATATATGATTATTATAGAAATTTATTTATTCTCTAACAATATATATACTACCCACTTTGATATGATTTCATAATTAAAGGATTGATATCATCACTCATGCGTATGTTGGACCCACCGTCTCCACGATGTGATATGATTATTTCTATATGAAATCCATTAAATCATGATTATAAAAAAATATATAATAAAAAAATATGATATATATTAAGTTAATATCATTTTTTAATGATAAAATTATTTCCTAAGAAGGGGAACCAGAACTTATTCAAAAAACATGCATGAGAAAATGAAGCAGTTAATACCCGAATAATAAGTAACAATGGAATATTATTACAAAAAAATGATAATATGATCATATTTGATATCCTAAAAATAAATACGATTCTAGAATAAGTCAATAAATATATTTTAATTATTATACACAAGGTTTAGATACATAAAAAAAATATAAGACCTAAGTTAAGGGATAATTTCACAATCTGATTATTATACTAGATTGTTTATACTTAAGTATTTACTGGGATATATTTATCACCCACATCTATATTTCCTAAATATAAAGGATTATTTATATTATTATATAAAATTCAACTTTACCCATTGGTGATTTTTTATTAAATGGTATTAAATGAATCTTTTGTTAGTTTTTGTACGGGGTACTTTTTGACGTTTCCATAAAAGGTATGAGGATAATGTTTTTTTAACTTAAATGACATGAATGGATTTTTATGCCATCATAATGAATTATTTCCATGAAGATTACTTTAAATTATTTATATATTATTTTCAAATAAATTCTTTTCTTATAAAATTGTGCAGTATTTTGAGAAAAGAAAATGTTTTAGAAAAAGAAAGTATTTTTTCTCAAGAATTAATTTCAAGTGTTTTATCAAAATTATTTTCCATCAAATGTTAAGGATATTTTTCAAATAAACTATCCATATTATTCTTATAGTTTATTATGTTTTTTACAGAATTAAATTTTTGAAATCTATTTTTTTACATGTATTATGTTATGGTGGAATGATATTTAAGAAATCCATTTTATTCCATGGGTTATGTTACGATGAATGATTTATGTTTTTGTGTCACACATATGTATGGTTTTCATTATGTGATGAATGAGACCTATATCTACCTCAAATAAGTGGGTAAATATTTATATTCAGGATATCAAAGTGATTGTAATGAAAAGTAAATTTGGTTCAGTAATATAGGGCTAGAATGACAAGTAAATCCAGTTTAGTAATGCAGGGCTGGAATGAGGAGTGATCTTGGTTTAGAAATGGAATTTGTCCGCTATGATGGTATGGGAAATGAGCCTTGGATAATATTTAAATGAATTTCTATTCTTATGTGTTTACCAAAATTCCATGTTTTAATCCAATACTGATTTATTATTGTTTGTGTTCCTTTATGATTTATGCCTTATGAATTTCAAATATTTATTTCACGACTCAAGATTTTGATATTCAAAATTCATGTTCATATGTTTACATTCTTATGATTATGTTTTTTTTGATGTTTTCCATGTTTACCCTTACTGATCATTGGAGATAACCTTTTTTATATTTTCTTTTCCCTAGGATATAAATAATGGTTTAAGGTAGGAAAACTAAAGGGGAAGATATTTATGGGAGATGTTGAAGATCTTTTAACAAGATAGAATATTGTGTTCCAAGTTTCTAGGGGCACTAAACTAATACGGTCTTTGGGCATCTATTTTTGTAATTTATTAATTTTTCTGAAAAAGAAATGTAATTTAAATGTATGTGAATCTTGGGTCATTAGAGTTGGTATCATAACAATGGTTTAGTTAACCTTTAGAAACTAGAATGAAAAAAATTAGTGAGATCTCCAGAGATATTTCTAAAGATATGTCTAGGGTATCTCTATGGGTATGTCTAAATATAGGTCACAGTACTAAAATTATGGTAATGATCATAAATAACATAGGATTAAACCTAATATGTTAGAGATTTAATGTACTCCTAATTGATTATGTTGTTTTCCTAGTATGTTTTTTCCTATCACACTATTCTTTTTGGGTTTTAGACAATGGATGAAACCCAAAGGAATCATGGTAATGATCAATGAAACTGGAAATGAAACTATTATCCTCTTGAATAACCAAATGTTATGGGATCTACAATACAAAATCTTATCGCTATACTTACACTAGTTATGAATCATTATGGACTTCCAATTCAGAAGAGAGGGGAATGACATTCTGTTGTGTCCTTCATGAGGAAACGTAATCCATCATTCAGTGGGTCTTCTAATCCACTTATTGCTAAACAATGGATCAGTACAATTGAAAATATATTTTCAATCCTTCTTTGTTCAGAACATGAAAAAGTCCCTTTGATTGTTTATCATTTAGAAGGAGAAGTGGACCATTGGTGTAATCTAAACAATAATACGAGGCAACGAGATGAAATTGAATCCATGAAATGGGATGAGTTTAAGAACATATTTTTTCAATAAGTACATTCATTGTATTCCATAAAAGAATATGGAAAATGATTTACTTGATCTTAAGAAAAAGGATTATGAATCCATTGGTACATACGAGGAAAATTTTACAAGACTTATAAGGTATACATCTGGCTTTATCATCCAACCTAAAAGTAAATTTGATTGATTCTTAAGTGGATTAAAACCAAGTCTTTGAAGGGATTTAGCTATAACAGAATTTATTAGATATTAAGATATTGTACGTTGTGCTATCAAGGTAGCAATGGAAGTTGGTGTTACATATCAATCTCATTGTTTTGACAGGAAACAAAATATGGAGTTCAAAGGAAAATCTCAAAACAATGGTGAAACGAAGATGAGTGTTTCCTTATTCTCAAAATGTGGAAAGAAGAATGGTGGAGATTTTCTTAAATATACTATAATTTTTTTGTGTTGGAAAGATGGTCATCGGAATGTTGAGTGCCAAAGAAATGAGAAAAATGTAGCTAATGATGTCAATAGAGAAAAGACTACATAGAATTAACCCCCACACATCAATGTTACAAGTACAAGGTAATAGGGAATTATGATAACTAGTGCCCAAATCCAAGGGTTATCAATGATGATCGATGTAAATGACCACTTTAGGACAATGAGAAAAGAAAATCACATGCAATTACTATTGGAGAGGTTGATTCTGACAATGAGGTGGTGGAATGACTGAGTGTTTATATAATGAGATTTTATAATAATGTTGTAGAATCTATTTTATAGTATTATGGAATATAGGGATATCTTTATATTGGTCCATTTTAGTTTTTGATAAGTATATAGTACTGATAACCATTACTTGTGATTGAAACATATTTTTAGAAAACACATGATATGTGCATAATGATGGGATAAAAAGATAATGAGATGTTTGATAGTATTAATGACCTATGAACTGATCAAAGGACAATGTGATATCATGGTTTGAGTATATATAATTTTTGGGATTTTTGGTATATTGAAAGAGATAATTTTTGATAGCATTCATGTTTTCACTAAGGTTCTATGGTAATTCAATTTATTACCATGTTTCAAGAGAATACAAGATTAAGGTATTCACATGTTTTGAATGTGACAACTAATCACTTCCTTATGGTATATGGGGATAAATATTAATCCTATTTAGTTTACCTCTATCTAAAACTTTGGATTTCCAGATTTTGGAAGCATTGAAAGGTTATAAATATATGGAAAGTTTAAGTTAAACTTCAAATAACATTTGTTAGAATAAAGTCTTATCTCATAATAGGTGGACTTATAAATATTTGATTATCTGTTATAACCTTATTGTTGTGATAAATACATATGAAATGACCTATAATTATATTTATGTATCGCATGGTCAGCTAACACTTTATGAATGACAAATTCAACTTCATTTCATTGAATAATATATGAAGTGTAATTTTTTTAAGACATGACCAATAGTGATACTGTACTGAAATCAAGTAAGTATTTATTCTCATGTTCTTAAATTTTAGGGAAAGGATCTTGAAATCTAAAAATTTTATCCGAGTAACTTCTTATCCGAGGAATCAAATAACCCATTAAATCATCATAGATTTATTGATTTTTGATTGTTAACCTTCTCTTAAAATTATTCTCTATCACTCTCCATCATAATTTTATGGTTATATTTTTCTCCCATATCCATATTTTCACTTCCCTATAGTGTTATTATTTGTGGAAACCTAGTGAGAAGTTACTTTGGTTAACTGTTATGTTTATGAATTTCTTTTTTAAATGATGTTTTAGTATTCCTTTTTATGATGTGAGTTTATATAAAAGAAACTTTCAAGTATCAAACCTTTTATAACCCCGAAAAATGTCAAGGGAGAAATTCATTTTTAGGGGGTTAGAATGTAACACCATAATATTTTTATGAGATAGATTTTATAATTTCTTTGATGTCTTGTACAATACACAACGCCAAGATTGGCTTGTGAAATATGAAAAAATGACTTAGCTTGTGATATATACAATGCTAAGATTGTATTGTGTTACACACAATTTAATTTTATTCTGATAGAATTAATTTCATGTAATATTGAGTATAAGTGAATAACTAAATATTATAACCTGTTCATTATAATGGCATGTATGAATAATATTTACTTTCTTCTGAAAAACTATTTAAATTCAAATTAGTGAGTCCATAAAATAATTAAATCACTCTTGATGGATTTTATTAAAGAAAAATAAATTAAATAAATTCAATATGTTGTTTAAAATTCATCTTATATTTTTTCTAGACATGATATAGAAACGTATGGAATTTTTTTTGGATAAAAGAAGTATATTTTAAAAACATACAGTTTTGCTGCCTTTTGATGGCACACTTATTTTAAATATAGTTTTAAAACATTTTATATTCAATTTGACAAAATAAAATTATTATTTTGGTTTGTAATAAAAAATTACTTTGGTTGAATTTTTAGAATTTTACTGATAAGTTTCATTTTTTGATGAATAGTGAAAATACTTAATTTTTTTTGGAAAAAATCATTTTATTTTAAATTCATTACATAATTATGTTTTGGATTAGTTTTAAATTTTAATGAATTCATTTTAATAAAATTATTGTTCTTGAAAATTATTTTACACATGAATTTTTTATAAAAACATTTTTCATTTAAAATGTGGCATTTTTTTAAAAAAATTGTTTTTCATGATATTTTACCTATTTTATTTTAAATTTATTTCTAATAATTTTTTGTTTTGAGTTTTGAAAAATAATGTAAAATTTGGATTCATTAGGTCCATATTTTTTAAGCAGGACCCTTTTATTTTTCACTAGTATTAATAGTAACAGTGATAAATTTTGTTACCATGGTAATGGGTAAATTAGGTAATTTGGGTTAAAAATAAAATTATAATGAATGAAAAATGACCCAAACAAATGATTTTTTTATTTGATTAATTAAATTCGACGCTTAACTGTTAATTATCGAAATTATGTCATTTAATGGTCTCTTTTCCATGCATATTACTTAAATAATATTTAAATCAAAGAAAGAAACAATGTGTCATTTTCTTTTTCTTTTATATCGATTATGTGTCCACATATGAAAACAATGGGTGGTATCAACAAATATAAATGGTAATTATTAACTTAATAAGCATATTTTCCTAATATAAATTTATTTTTTACATTTTGGGTCCATTTGGGAGATATTATTTTATATATAATATTTTATTAAATGAAAATTTAACGATGTAACATTAATGTTTTAAATAATATATAATATTAAAAATAAGTCTATAGAGAATATAAATTCGACTATAAATAAAAATTTTAAAGGTAAAATTATTTTATTTATGATGGGAATTTATTTTAAATTTTTAGGAAAGAAATAATTACCTTACAGGTTTATATATTTATGATGTAGAAATTATTTAATTGATTAAAAAAATAAATAAACATATTTTTATAAAAATTATAATAATTTTTAAAAACAAAAACACTTGAAAAAATTTTATTTGTAGAGTATATATTGACTATAATAATCCAAGGGTTGATTTATTGACCGTTTTGAGCCTTATATAAGAGATTATGACACTTATATTATTTTATTTAAGGTGAAGCTAAACTTGTCACATTCATGCTTTAATAAGTATAACATTTTTAATGATGGATTTTAAAAAATATATATTAAAATAAAAGTATTCTACAGAAATATATAATATTTATATTCATAAAACTATTTTATTTTTAAATTTTACCCAAAAAATAAGTATATTAAATAATTACATATAATAGATGTAGTAATTGCTTTATTAGTGGAAATATCAAATTACTGTTATTAAAAATATAAAAATAAATGTAATTATGGATAATTTATATATCTAATTAATTTTATAGATTACTTAGAACCCATTTGTATATAATAAATTATTTGGTTCTATGATAGCATCTTGATATTTTTAAAAACCGATGAATTGAATAGTGTCAAAATAGATACAATTGTTGTTTTGTCAAAACAATGTTTTATTAAATTATTTAAAAATCATAATTTTTTCAAAAAATATATAATAACTATTATTTGGTAAATAATGATCCAAATTATTTATATATGATTTATTTTACATCAAATTAGATAATACATCACCTTTCTAATATTGAAATAATTGTTACCCTTGTTAAAATTAAATAGAATAACTAAGCGTCAAATTAAAATGATTAAGTTTAAATTGACATAAAAAATTGTCCAAAGTTTATTGGTTGATTATATTACAATATTATATCATCTAATATTTGAATCTATGACACTTTTGTTGTTTTTTATGTGGTTTTATTTTATTATAAATTAATATTTATGGAGATTCCAAATGTGCCCCTCACCTCAATTTTAAAAGAGATCATCATCTCTCACAATTTCAATTCACTTTGAGCCTTCAATCATGACCAAACCCAACCTAGTTAACTTATAAACTTACTTAATCACATTATAGAGGTTCCTTTATTTTCAAAATACCAACTGTAGTGCCTTTAAGATGAGATCTAGAGAGAGCTCGTCGAAGAAGAGTTAATCTCCTCTACCGATTTTTTCAAATTATTTATTCTTTAACTTCATCTTCATGAGTTGTTTCCATTATAAATTAATTATTAAAATATAAATTTTATAATGATATTTTTTTATGATTATGGAACAACCATATTACACATTCTATCCACCCTACAAAAAACGAAATCATCACGTGTGCGTATGTATGCCTTACCATCTCCATATCATGGTGTAATCCGTTTTTCATCCCCACATAACTTGGATGGGTATAATGATATAAATAATAACTATATACGATTATTATAACAATTTATTTATTATATAATGATATATATACCATCCAATTTGATACCATTTCATAATTAAAGGAATGATAACATCACTCGTGCGTACATACAACCTACAGTCTCCACGATGCGATGCGATTCATTCTACATGATATCCATTAAAGCACAATTATATAAATGTATAGAATACATAAATATGATATATATTATGTTAATATAATTTTTAAATGATATAACTATGACCTAATAAGGATAAATAAATATTATTTGAAAAAACAAGCCTGATAAAATGAAGTAGTTAATACCCGAATAACAAGTAATAATGAAATATTATTTCCAAACAGATGATAATTTTATCATACATGATATACTAAAAATAAATATGATTATATAATAATTGAATGAAATTATTTAACTCATTATATAGGAGGTTTAGATAAATATAACAAATAGCAGACCTATGAGAAGGGATAATTTCGCAATCTCATTATTATATGATTTTTTATACGTAAGTATTTACAAAGATAAATTAATCATCCACACCCTTGTTTCCTAAATATGTAACATTAGTTTTATTATTCTAATTTTTTTAAATTCAATTTTAACCATTGGTAAAATTTTATAAAATGTTATCAAAGTAATCTTTTATCATTTTCAGTATGAGGTACTTTTTGATTTTTCCAGTAAAAGTAAGAGGAAAATGTTTTTTAACTTATACATAATGAATGGGTTTTAAAACTTTCATAAAACCTTATTTCCATGAAGATTACTTTACACGGTTTTACAGTTATTTTCGAAAAAATTATTTTCTTTTAAAATTTTCTGGCATTTTGAGAAAATAAAATGTTTTAGAAGAAGAAAAGATATTTTCCTCAAGAATTAATTTCACGTGTTTTGTCAAAATTATTTTCCATCTACTATTAAGGATATTTTCATATATAATATCCATATTATTCGTATGGTTTATTAGGTTTATGATGTAATTATATTTATGAAATCCATTCATTTTTCATATATTATGTTATGATGAAATTATGTTTAATAAATCCATTTTATTCCTTGGATTATGTTATGATGAATGATTTATGTTTTTTGTGCCACACATATGTATGGGTTTCATTATGTGATGGGTGGGACATATATCTCCATAAAATTCATTAGGAAAAGAATTATATCTCATGATATATTCATTATTGTAATGAAAAATAAATCTATTTTAGTAATACATGGATGGAACATAAAGTAAATCTGATTTAGTAATACAGTGCTGGAATGAGAAGTGAACTCAGTTCAGTAATGGACTTTGCCTGCTATGATGGTCTTGTAAATGAGCCTTGGATAATATAGAAATGATTTTATATGCCTATGTGTTTTCCAATATTCCATGTTTTATGTTAATTTTAATTTATCATGGGTCATGTTACTTTATTATTTATTCCTTACAGACTACCAAGATTTATTTCATGACTCAGGTTTTTGAGATTCAAAATTTATGATCATGTTTTTATATTCTTATGTTTATGTTTTTTTTGATGTTATCCATGTTTACCCTTACTTATCATTTTAGCTCACCCTTTTTATGTTTTCCTTTTCCCAGGATATAAAGAAAGGTTTAGATAGAAAAACTAAAGGGTAATATCTTTATGGGAGATTTTGAAGATCTTTCACCAAGTTAAAAGATCATGTTCTAAAATTCCAAAGACACTAAACTAATATGGTCTTTGGGTGTCTATTTGTGTAATGTACTAATTTTTACTCAAAATAAATCTAATTTATATGTACTTAAATCTTGTGTTGTTAGAAAAAAATATTCATTGTATAAATATCCACATCCTAGATTAATTGGTGAGATCATGAAGACAACCTAAGAAGTATTCAGGTTAAACCTAAATAGGTTTTCTGAATAAGGGGTAAAGTTTTAAACTATGCATTTTTTAATTATTATTATGACTCCTCCAAATAGTATTAAATGATGATGATATAAAAATAAAATTATCTCCCTTATAATAAGATTTTATTATTTTATTTTCAAAACATAAATAAATCTCTTCTTCCATCAAATGGGATAAGAAACCCTCATTCGTTTGCACAACAGACTACCTCCTTAGGAACTGATGCTATTCATTTTCCATCACCACCTATCACATTTGGATATAATTATCGAAATAATGTTTAAATATGATATATAATATTTTATTATATCTATGGAATTATAATAACACATATACCTTTTACCTATCAACCTATTGGAAAGAAATAACGTCAATCATGTGTACTGCAGACTACCACCTCATGAACTGATGTGAAGTATTTTTCATTTTTGTTTTAGTTGTATGGTAATAAAGATATATTAAATGAATATATATAAAAATTTTAACATAATTTTACACCTTCTTACTTTCCATTCTATGGGGAATATGATAACATCATTCATGTGTACGGAGGAATACTGCCTTGTGAAGTGATGAAATTATGTTTTCACTAATGCTTTGCATGGAAGGAAATTAGGATAGATTTAATAAATATATGTGATATATATGAAATAAAAATGATTATTTAAAGGTAAATTATTATTTACCTTTCTTTCTTTTAATCTCTCAAGAAAAATGAAATAATGTTCTTGTATACGTGTGACCTACCTTCCCCATGAATGATGTATTTCATTTTATATCTATAAGTTTTATGGATTACTCTAAATATATATATATATATTTAATATATATGATATTTATATCATGGTTAGGATTCTTGAGATGTTGGAAAAAATATCAATGTAAGAGGACCAAAAATAACAAATAAAAACATATACAAAAAACAAAGATGTTATTACCCGGAGTATGATTTTAACAAGGAATTGTTAATAAGAAGGTAATAAAAAGTCACAAGTATATAAAATATGGTATGATATATATAATTATGGTTCTATAATATATGTATAAAAAATTATATTTATTATAAAGGTGATTTGAACTTGTTAAAATGAAGTTGATACTAAAGGTAAGGTATTTATAGTCTCACTACTAGGAAACCACTATATACCAGCAGTTTTAAACCATTGGTATAACAACTAAAACTATGGGTATAGGATATACCAATGGTTTTAATAAATGTGTAAGATAGAGGTGTTAGTATAGTCCTATACCCTCAATTTTTATACAAACTGTGGGTATAGGCCCTATAGATTCTATTATACCCACGGTTTCGAGAAATATGGGTATAGATTATCCCAACAACGAACCTACACCCACGGTCTTCCAATCCATGGGTATAGGTAGCTATCCCCATTTGAATGTAACAACGAATACACCTCTTTCACTAGCTCTTGAACTTGTAAATCAAATAAAACACATAATAAAAAGTCAATGTAGTAAAAATATTGTATTTTTATAATTCAACCAACTTCTTTTAATAATTTTAAAACCATTTATAATACCAAAATATACATAAATACATACATACATACATACATACATACATACATACATACATACATACATACATACATACATACATACATACATACATACATACATACATACATACATACATACATACATACATACATACATACATACATACATACATACATACATACATACATACATACATACATACATACATACATACATACATACATACATACATACATACATACATACATACATACATACATACATACATACATACATACATACATACATACATACATACATACATACATACATACATACATACATACATACATACATACATACATACATACATACATACATACATACATACATACATACATACATACATACATACATACATACATACATACATACATACATACATACATACATACATACATACATACATACATACATACATACATACATACATACATACATACATACATACATACATACATACATACATACATACATACATTCATACATACATACATACATACATACATACATACATACATACATACATACATATATGTACAACTAATCAATCCATATCATTAAAAAACTTCCACATGTATTCTTACGACCAAGTAAAAAATAGAGGGGATCAATATCCCCCCCTTCACCAAAATCCTCATCCTCATCACCATAAAAAATATCCTCATCACCATCAACAACAAACTCATCACCAAAACATCCATCGAGAGTGTCATCAACATCATCATCAATAACATCATCAATAACACCATCAACATCATTATCGCCACCACCATTATCTCGACCACCACTAGGACCATCATTGGGATCACTCAAGACATCATTAAAAGAGTGAATTTATTCCATATATGAATCAATAGTAGTAGAATAATATAATGGAACTGATTGAATTGTATATGTCATATATTTCAGGAAGTGTTTTGTGATTAGATTACTTATTTCACACTCTTATTTACTTATTTCATGCTGCTATAAAGATATTTTTTTTCCTCAACTGCTTCTACACAAGCAATTTATAGATTTGGGTTCTGAGAGGTTTGGAAGGAGTTTGATGAATACTAATACCTAGTGGAGGTGATGTTTTTCATGGGTCGACATCGTACACTCCCTCAGTGTTCCTCACCCAATACCTAACACAAATGATCATTTTCCCTAAAGTTTTCATCTTCTTTATCATAGAGGGCCTCTAGTGTAGGATTTTTAAAATAAAAACATGATATTTAATTATTAATTTCAAATCAATATTTGAAATATAAATAAAAATACTTACAATTTTTTCTTATGTTTGTTCATTTACTGTACTTCCATCCTTTTTCTTCCTAATCGAGGAAAATAATTTTTCTCGAGGCACACGACCTTCGATGCCCAATATCTCTTTCTGCAACTAAAATTGAGCAGTATACACATTTTCAAAATATAGAAATTTTATAATATTGAATAATAATAAAAGGAAATAATTTTTAAATGAATGAAAAATTCATAAATTTAAACATGTGATAAAAATTGATGAAAAATTCATAAATAAAAGATAATCATAAACACATTATAATTTTAGTAACTTATTATAAACATTTTATAAATATCATCTATTATTCAGTGCTACAAATGGAAATAAAATCCATGTAAAAACTACCAAAATTCATTCAAAATGAATATTACCATAGTAAAAGAACTTTTTAAGAGGTTCATAGTCTCTGGTTTGCTACTCTACTAAATTGATATTTTAATAAACTTCTAGAAAACCCAAATCCAAATCTGTAGATTAGTGAGTGATTGAAGTTGAAAAGAATGACTAAATTTTATACATTTCTAGTCGATAAATTATATTTCTAGTCATTTAATAATATATTTATAGATAGATAAAGATGAAACACAAAGACAAGGAATAACACACCATAATAACTCATTAGTAAGAACTCAAATAAGAGAAAGTATAAATTATGGTTAAAAATATTTTCATTATACATCACAACTATAAAATGGAATAAAAGTAAATATCTTGTGTTTAATCCATAATTCTTTTTATGTATATGGATTATTTAGAAAAATTGGGATTCTATATGAATATGTAGTTATCCATTAATATCATATTCTAAACTGTGCTTTCTAGACTCTTTAAATTAATTAATGAAAAATATAGAGATTCAATTAATGAAACTTTTGACTATGCTTCTCTTTGATGATAAGGATTAGTGGTAACAAATTCGTCACCCCTTATGGTGTAAAAAGTTAAAGAGAAGGATTAAAATCCTATTATTGGTTTAGATTCAATTAGGCTTTCCCAACATCTATAAAAGATTTAAATTATTCAAAGGAAGAAAAATAATCCAAAGGATTTATAATCCCACGAGGAAAGAAAGGTTCATAGCAGAGGGAATATAGTGATTTGAAGAAGAATAAATCATAATATAATACATATAATATGTTCATAATTTCATGTAATTATTAAAATTAACATTTTTAATATTGAAGACAATATGTAACTGATAGAGTTGAATATGAATATATGAACCAATGATGTTGAGAAATGTTCTAATAATTGATGTCGACAATTTAATTATTTTAATTAAGGTGTTTCCTAAGTCATCTATGATATCAACACTATATAAAATTTTAAATGGGATTATTTCATGTTAAAATACCATTTTATATATCATGTTTGAAGAAAATAATTATCTTAATGTTTAGTTCTTGATGCAAAGATACACTGTATAATGTTTTAAATTAATGTTTTTATGCTATATCATAATTATTTAATAGCATAATATAACATAATTTGGAGATTTCCAATACCAAAAATAAATGAATAATAAAAAAATAAGACATGAAAATATACATATCTAATTTCTAAACAATATAAATCTTGGTATTATTTCTTTTCATATTAATGTACCTGGTGCTTCTCATGCTCGAGCATTATTGTACAACCCAATGTGTGCAGATACATCATTTAATCTTTTTCTCATGATTATTCCTAAAAAAATTCAATAAAAGTAATAATAATTAAATTTTACATACATACCATTAAAGATTGGTAATACCTTTAACTCAGTTGTCTTTTAATATGCGATCATTTTTTAATATTGTGTTTTTGGACAGTCGGGGAATATAGGTACACCCATTAAATCAAAACCAGCTCTAATCCTCCAACCAAGAAATATTTCATGGTTGTATTATTACCATAACTACCCAAGATCCATCAACCTTTCAACTTTTGCATCTTCACTATTAATAAAGTTAAACTGACTCAACAAAGAACTTGTTAATTCATATAAATATACCAATTATATAGATATAAATTTATAAAATTTTATTTCCATATATATTCCCATGATTGGTTTTTGATTTCACTACCTAGATGTCTTTATGAGACCGAATCTTCTAGATTGATATCATGGTAATTGGATAAAGTGGCCATGAAACTTCTACACTACCTAGAATTTTTACCTATCATATAATTTTATTAATTGTAATCCACTATTATTTGTGTTTGGTGATTCTATTCTTCCTACATACAGGTTTTCCCTGTTGCCTACTAGGACATCCCACTTAGAAATATAAAAGTTTAAAAAAGAAAAATTAAGTCATGGTATAATAGAAAAAAATTAATGATATAATTTGACACAGTTATAAAAAAATTTAATGTAGGATGCTCAATAGGATTTAATGGATATGTGGGATGTCCAAGATCAGTATCCTATAAAGGATGCATCTATTACATTTCATTCACTAGGTGATCTATAAGAACTAATGTGAAATATGAATGAACAGAATCACCAGATCCTGGATGGATAGTAGGAAATGAAGACTGAATAAACATAGAATGATATGGGTCGTAGGCTTGGGGATACATCAAAGGATATGGATATGGTAAAGGTGGGAACATCCCTAGTGTCAGCATAGACATGGTAGGGGAAAAAGAGGCTAAATAAGATGATTATGGAGTCATATATGGGAACATACCTGGAGGTGACATAGACACGATATGTGAAGAAGAGGCTAAATGATATGATGATGGATCCATGAGTGGAAACATCCCCAGAGGTAGCATAGACATTTTATAGGAATAAGGGGATAAATGAGATGATGATAGAGGCTTGTATGGGAACATCCCTAGAGGCTCAAGTGGAGGATGGGAAGGTGTGGTAGATGGGGTGTCCACTAGTGGGTCATGCTAGGAACAGGTAAAACGAGTGCTCTCTATAGCTCTTGGATCATCCCTTCTAGGACCCATGCTAGTAGGATAAGGAGGATTAAACACTGGTAGAACTGAATGTCCCCAATTTTTTTATAAATAATATGAACATAAAATTATTTGTAATGCATAAGAAAAATATTTAAATTATTTTAATCACTAAAGAAAGTAGAGGAGGCAACCCATGCTTGCGCATATGTCATTCAACATAAAATAATCACTTCATTTGAACTTATGCTATATTTTTCATAATCTTTATAAGAATGGAATACTATTTTTTTAGAAACAATTTTTAAAATTCACGCATACAACTTATATGTCAAATAATTCAACAACAATGTCATAACATGTTTTAGTAATAATAATTTAAAACAAATTTATACATTTTTTAGAATCCCATTTTAAACCTAGTTTTCTGAATTGAAATTTATCAAATTAAATTCAACAAAACCAAAGAATACTAAAATTAACATATCATTCTAGACTAAAACTACATTAAAGTAATTATAGTTACACTAACCTGAGAAACTCATGTCATGGTAAAATGAATTAAATTTTAACATATTTGGTTGGTTTTAAATATTACGTACCACTACTTTAGGTTCAACATAAACTCCCATAGTGGGACAATTTGAGTCATCAAATGAAATATTTTGTCCAACACCAATGGGGGAATCAATGGTTTCAATTTTTTCCCCATCATCATGAAAATTAACTCTTGGGATTACTTCATTAATGAAAAGGTAAGTAGATCTTAGATAATGTTTCACATAAATAAATTTTTTTCCATTTATGTTAAAATTTTAGATCTTTGGTAGGCATGAATTGACCCATTTCAATAACTCTAAATCAATGATCATCAATAAATGTACTGTGTCATTTCATTGAATCAAACCATTTATATTTCATCATAGTGACTCAACCTTGAGATTAGTAATCCAATAACAATTTTTTCTCAACAAGTACATAATAATACACATCTTCATATCAAGTCTAACTATCTAATGCTCTAGCATAATAGTCAATTGTAATAGTTAACATAATTCCATCATGTTGTGTTCTTATTTTCACCACTTGATCAGTTGCAACAAATTTATACCCAATGATTATTTGAGATTTGAATTCATGAACCAAATAATTGGGGCCAAAATCCAATGCTCTTAATTCTTGAGAAACAGAGTCAATATTTAAACTCAATACATGAAATATATATGAATAATAAAATAAAATTAATATATATATTTTTGGTTAATTAAATTAATTTTCATAGGTTTTATTTCAACCAAGAAGGGAACTCTTGGCTATGAAATGCCTCTCTCCTTCTCAAAGGTAATTATCGATGAACTCTAAATATACATTATTTATATTACCTATAGAAAATAATAATAAAATTATAAGGTTTATGTAAAATTACATAGTATGAGATAATATATTAATATCCAAATTACTTACTTGATATAGTAATTGAACAAACAATAGTTAAAAAAGATTGTGTGATGTTCTACATCCCACTCTTTAAGGCTTAGTGTAGCCAATGTATATGACCCAATAATTCCTACTATTTGGAGAAGAGATATAAATGCGTTCCCAATTTAACCATACTAATCATATTCATTTATTATTGGCTGATTATGTATTTTTCTCACATCAGAAAAATACATTGAACAAAAATCCATTCATTCTTGAGATAGATAACCTATCACAATGGAAACCTAATGATGAATCTTATTTTGGATATAATATTTCATTGTGTACATATTTATTTCAATAGGAAACATACACTAAAAAGAAACAGGTCCTCCAATAAGAGTTTCAGTTGGTAATTGAACTGTTAAATGTATTATGCATGTGAAAAATGGTGGATGAATTTTTTCTTCCAACTCACACAAAATTAATTGTGAATCTTTCTCCATTTTTGTCAAGAATGGCATGAATAACCTTTTAGAACAAAGTTATTTAAAAAATGGAATACGATAATCATTACATCCCTTACATTAATAGATGAAATTTCTTAATTTCTATTGGAATCAATTAATGAAGAAGGATGTGATAATCATGAGTTATTAGGGATTTTAGTTTCAAATAATTTTGTTGAATCATTTAGGTATGTTTCTGGAATAGAGATAAGGAACCATGATATTATCCAATATTTCTAAAAATTTATTTTTCACTAAGGGTGTCATCACATAAGAAGCACAAGGAACTTTCCATTTATTTTCACTAATACACACAGGATGCCGTTCTGGTCGAATACCCCAATCCCACAAGTCCCAATGAGATCGGAAGTCATATTTGGTCTTCACCATGACATTTATAAGAATTGAAAGAAAAATTTAACATATATATTTGTTAATTTTCATTAAATCTAAATAATGATGTAACAAATTGGTAGACCAATATGGATACTCAAAAAAGATACTAATATTATTGCAATTGTATGTGGTTTCAATGTCAACATTATTCCTATTTTTAGATTTCATCTGACCTTTCCTTAATGAAAAATTAAAATATTTCAATTCATTAAGCACATCAGTTCCTGAAATATGATGACATGGATATCCATTTTAAATTGTATTATCAATCCTCCGATGATTCTTCCTATATTGATAAACCATTGGTATGAATTGTTGTTTCCATAATAAACTTAAACTACGATAATATTTAATCCTTATTGATAATGTATTCATTATACCAACCAGAAATGATAGTTTTCCCTTTATATTTCAACTATAAATCATTTTATAACCAGGGAAATAATTTATATTCCATAGAAGGGAAACACACATATGAAATATTTTTTGAAGAACCATTGAATGTACAAACACATATATCCCAAATATTCTTCAACTCTCTTATTAAAGGTTTCAAGTAGATGTATATATAATTTCCAGGATTAGAAGGTCCATATATTATTATACTCAAGAATGTGAAATTTTTTTTCATACACACCCATGAAGGAATATTATAAATGTGAATAAAGCCTATCCAAATGATGTGAACATTAATTATCTGACCAAATAGATTAAAACCATCACTAGATAGACCCAACCTAAAATTAATCACCTCAGCTAAAAAATTATGATGTTGTGCATCAAATGGACACCATAATAATCCATCTGTAGGATGAACTAACTCATCATTGAATTTAGTTCTCTCAGCATCATGCCATTACATATTGGATAATATTTCTACATATATGAGTATATTTTGAAGCCTATAAATCAATATAAAGTTCCACATGAATTTATATAGAAAACAAGATGGTTTTCTATATGTATTCTCCTTCCATATAGATGCACCAGATTATTTACAGTCATTAAGGTTGGTGGTTTCCTCCCAAAACAAAATATAATATTTTGGATAATAATGTACTTTATTAGTAGAAAATCCAATCTGCTTAATTAACATCCTTGCCTTATAATTAGTTGAGGGAATATCTACACTATTAGAAGAAAATCCTTAAAAAAGGTAACAATATAATCAATGGTGGTATTAGAAATCATACATAGTTTTTCCATGATATATCACATTAAAAATCCAACTTAGTCATTTTAGTACATTCCTAATAAATTGGAGTTATGGAATGATACATAAAATTTTTCTCTCTCTCAACATCATCATATTTAGTGTTTTAATAATGTGTATTTATTTCATTACCTTCATGAATTAATATACTATATCTCTCATGATGTTGTAAAAATTGAAACTGATCATATATCAAATTCTATATACAACTTCTTTTTTTTCATTCATGAACAATATAAGATTTTCTCATCTATCCATGGTGATACCGAACATAATAGTTTGTTTTAAATACAACTTTAATTATATGGTAGCTAACTTATTTCTAGATTAACCATGATATTACTACATAATTATAGCATGGAAACTATATGAAACCTCCATCTAAATCATTGATAAATGAAACATATTAAAAAATTAAAATTCTATAGAAACTTAGTTAAAATCTAATCGGTATGATACAACCAACTTCTATACATTATATTATAGGGGAAAAATTTATGTTAAAATCAACAATGGAAAAGATAATTAAAAAAATTATTACAAACAAGTGAAAAATATAAATTTATCAAGACCCAAAAAGATGATCATATTGTCTATATTTGATTATTGAAAAAAATCTTGAATGTGAATATCAATTTGATACTTTGAGTTGATATCTAGAAAAATTTATGTTCATAAAAGTAAATTATTAAGAGTTTAATAGTCCAGATGATGATGGTGTTTACAAGTAATAATAAATTGAATTAGTGTTTATGAAAAATATTATGTTAATGGATTTTCTTTTTATTAACTCAAGGATGTTGTAATAGAACAAACAATTATAAAATGTTATCAAACATAACAAAATTTTGAATCTTACAATATAGAAATGGAATCAATAATTACAAAGGAAATTTATGTTTTAAATATATTACTCACAGAAGAAAAGAAGATAAAGGACAATATGTAAGAGACCATAAATGGAAAATAAATGTTACATGATAGTAATATTTTAGATATTGAAATTTATGTGAACATGTTTAATGCTAATATTTTGAAATTAGTGAAATAAATTAGAGAATACTCAAAGTGAATTATCAAGGGTGATAAAGACTCAAAGAAGTGTGATAATTTTGTTAATATATAAATAACACACATAAAAATTATTCATCATCATGGATGTTTTCAAGAGAATATATGATTTAATTGTAAATGAAAATAATGTAAATACAGTGGAAAATGAAAATAAATTACTAAAATATGTGAATTCAAAAAATGCCAACTTAAAGGAGAAATGTTTAATAAACGATTGGTTGAAAAAATAAAGGATGGTGGTTGATGGTTATTATAATGTGATGGAGTATAAAATATTTTTTATTTTAAAAAAAAGATTATAAATTCAAGGCAAAGATTCAAATGAAAAATATGTGACAAACTATTAGTGTTTTTGTTCTTTATAGATGTATAATTTCATTTTATAGTTATTGTTCATTTTTTTGTGTATATAAACATGTGGTAACAATATATCATTAAAATTAATTTTATTTACATGAAAATTGAATATTTGGAAGGAATGAGTAGATGGGGAATCATCATGCTAACATAAGACTTTTTTCATTTGAAATAAGAAATATTTGATGAGAATAAGGAAAAATATTTTCAGTTGTTGATGGTACCTTATTGATGGTTTGACCAATAAGTTCATGATGTTTAATATTAACATACCTTATTTTTTCTTAGTTGAGTATGAAATATAATTCTAAAAAGGTTTAGCAATATATAATCATGTAAATGAGAATGCACTCGTGGTGGAAGTTTCACACAAAGCTTAAAAAAAGGTATATCCATGAATTCTAGAAATTATATATTCATCTCAAATGATAGGTTATATAATTTTATTGAATGATTTTAAAATATATAAAGATGTATAAGGGTGAGTTAAAAATGATTTTCCACTCAAAATAAATGGTTTTAGATTAATAATTATTAGAGATAATAACCCGTAGAATATAATTTATTTATAATAAATGACCAAAAATATAAATAGGACTTTTCATCATTATGATAATGGGAAAAAACTAATTTTTGGAAAGTATGTATGATTAGTGAATTAGTTAATGGATATTCAGATTGAATTAGAAGTATAGTCAATAAGATTAGCATTTTTCTTGTGGTACATAAGAAAAGTTTATGTATTTGAACATGAACACATGGGAACCAAGGAAAAAACATCATGAACAAGATTTCAAAATGAGACAATATTTTTTATATTAATATATTGAAGTGAGAAATATTATGGATTTGATATACATTCTTAAATGGGATGATTATCGACTATCCACACAAGAAATTGGATATCTAAAAATCTCATCAACTAGAGCATATTCATTATGATATTTATTATCCAATAAGAATGAAATAGATGAATAGAGATAATTAAATTATATATTTTATTTTTAAATTTATTTATATTAAAGTTATTATGTTTAAGAATCATAAATCAAAGTCATATATTATTTTTACAAGTTATATGAAAGTGTAAAAAAATAATTAGGTTTCTCTATTAAGTCAATTAAAATGTTCATCAAAGAAGAGTAAAAAGGTAGTAATTTAAATGAATATTTAGAAAATAATTATATCTGATATGATTATAGTGGACCATACACCCCATTATAATTTGGTTTCACTAGATATAAGAATAAATTCATAGATTAAGTGTCTTGAATAATGTTTGTGGAGAGAAATACTTCTCAATTCAATTGAAGGAATGAAATTTGTAAAATGGGGAATATTCAAAATATTTTCATACATATTTCAAATATATTAATGTCCCAATTTTATGTTTATGAATTAAGTACCTACGAGTTATTAATATCCCATATATAATCAATGTGAATAGATAACATATGGAAATAATTAAGTAAAGAGGTGTTGATGGAAGTATACATGGTCATGAGATAGAAGATGATATTTTAATTTTAATAAGAAAACGATGAATTGTTTTTATATTTTTGTTTTGAAGGTTCTAAAATACTAATAAAACATGTGAATAATGTGATGAAGAATTTTTATAAGTGAAAAAGATGGATCTGAATTTATTGGACACCATAATGAAAATTTTATAAATATAGATGATTAATGTCACATTTCTAAAGAATATGATGAAAAAACCATATCATTTTGTGAATAAAATCCAAATTCAATTAAGACATGTTTGATAATTAAAGTTTATTTTTAAAATATCATTGAATATCATAAAAATTTAGTTCAAGAAATGAGAAAATTGAGGAATACAACACATGCATCAAATTTTTTCACATGTATAACAATGAAATTTCAGTTAGGGATTGAATAATTATGAATGGGTAGATTATATGAAAAAAATATAATATGATTGAGAAAAATTATAGTATGGTATCAATACTAATATCAATATTCAATAATGTTTTTAGTGTTAAATTAGTGTTATATATAATGTTGAATAAAAATGGTAAATTTATAAGGATTGAGTCAAGACTAATTTTTAATAGTTTTTCCCAATTATAATGAATAGTTTTTGAGGATATATTTTTTCACATTTAGTGACATGAAAATATAAATATATTTATTACTAATAATACTCAAAGATAATAAAAGATATTCTAAATTTAAATCAAGTTAGTATTCATAAATAGAGAACATGAAGATTTCGTGGACATAAAGAAACCCAATGGATTATTTAATAGACATGACAATTAAAGAGTATATAGGTCAAGTAAGGTTAAATAAAGGTTACAAAATTCTCCACCAACATGTTATTAAATGATTGAATAATATTTCAAGGTACTGAATTTCAAAAAATAGAGAGTGGGAAACAACCTATACATTGAATAAAATTAATAGATATCGCTTATTTTAATTTTATGTATCGATGATCTTATATATTTAAAATATTGTGACTATTAATACAATGTTTTTTGACTCATGTGAGGAATGTTTTTGAGATGTTAATGATCAGATAGATGAAGTACTTAATAAGAGGTTAAAATTATCAAGGTCATAATGATATATTCCTTTAACAAGGGAATATTTTATAGTAACTATTGAGTTTTCTGGAATGGAAGGTGAAACGGTAGTCACTAATACTATATTAATGGGAAAATCATTCACTATATGCTGATGGTAATGAGGTTAATCAAATAGAGTTAAAAAAATCTTTAAATGTTTTATCAATTTAACTACATTGAGACCATACATTATGTATATTTTCACATTATGTGCGTTTTATTAAATTAAAAAAATATGAATATCAACTTATTCCAAAATATTTTATATAGGTTATTTGTTCTTTAATTTGTTAAGGGAATTATTTCAGGAAATCTAAATGGATTTGAAGTAAAACATAATTGACATTTTGAACATATGTTTAATTTTCAACAGTAATTAGACTCTTATTTGAGAGGTATCTTCCCTTGGTTATTTTTTTTATATTTTTTAATATTAAATCACCATAATCTTATGTGAAAAAAATATACTATGAATGGGTAGTATTTTGATCTAAATAAATTCTATTTCCTTCTTCCTTTCTCCTATAACACGATAAACATGAAAATAAGATTATTTTGAGACTAAAAATCAATGTAAATAAGTGTTTAATTTTTTTAATAATCATGTTATGATTTAAAAGATTGAAATTTATGAATGAATTTGAAATATAAAAATTTAAAAGGTGTTAAATGCTATAACACCTAAAACATAGACAGAAATTATATATATATATATATATGCTGAAACTGATATTTATGATCTTAAATGAGTTTATAAATGTAAATCATGAGAATATAATAATTTTATTTTATCAATAAAAATTAAAAATACTAAAATGAAGAGAATAAAGATTCAAAACCCACTTAAATGATGTTGAAGAAGATTCGAATAAAAACATAGTTGAAATAAAAGAGATCACCGGTGGAGATTGCTCGAGGAGATGAAATAGAAGAGATCAATGGTGGAGATAAATTGATGAGATTAAATAGAGAAGATCACCATGTGAGTTCTCCGCTCACTCTAGTGAGAGAGGAATTATGGATGGATATCGTGAATGGGGGTGGGAGGCTGGTAGCAAGCTGATATGTGTGGAAGGCTATACCAATGGTTTTTTAAAATTATCGGTATAGCCCACCAATACCAACAATTTATTAAATATGTTGGTATATCTTTATCTATACCAATGGTTATAATAAACCATTGGTATATCTTGGCTCCATTTTCCATGTACCCATGGCGCTTGAAAACTATGGGTATTGAGATGTTGGTATAACCCCACTTTCTAACAGTGTCACTTTTATTTCTGCGAGAGTTATTCCAAATTAACCACTTCTTTCATTTTGTGGTGTATGTACTTAAATTTTGACAGGATATATCATTAATATCATTCTTTTCATGATATTTAACGTTTCATTTTATTTTATTCATGACTGGGGTTTATAATTCAAAGGATTACCAAAGTGTTAAGTGATTTTTGTCTCAAATTTTCTTATTTAAGATATATGTTATGTTATGAACCTATATAATGAGGTGTATATATAGACCCTTTGACACATGATATTATGAATTTATTTATTCTCATGATATTATAAGTTTTATTTAATTGTATTCCTTCATGGGGATTACGATTCAAGGTTACCAATATAGTAAGGGTTTTACGATACAATATCACCATTTTTTGGATTGTTTATGTCTATAATTTTGATAATGAAATATTATTAAGTATATCTCAATAAACTCATGAATTTTATTATCCTATGGTTATTTATTTATAAGACATGTTTTTCATTCATTTTAATTTTTTATTTAACAATTATTTCCAAAGTTTTTTAGAGAAAGATGACATTATCTATATATTTGGTCAAAAACCATTTTTTATTCCATATCCATGTTTAAAAAAAAAAATTTAAAAAAATTTAACATTATACAAAGGATTTAGTATTGAAGTCTTTACCCATTTTTGAAATTTTACAAAGTGTTTTAGAAGGAATCAATATGTCTTTTTTTAAGGAAGAACTATTTGGGTTTTACTGAAAATGCAAAAGGAATCTTTGTTTTAACATGTAAAACATAAAAAAATTTCCTTCCAATACAACCGATTTTTTTTATAATTCCATTATAAGTATCATATATTATTTTCAGATAAAATTATTTTTAAACTTTTTATGTTTAAAAAATAGTTTTCAAAGTGGATAAGATATTTTCATCAATAAATGTTTTTAATGATCTCTAAATCTTCATTTATATGTTTTTAGGGTAATTTTCAATGAAAATAATTATGAAAATGTTTGATGAATTTTTAGTCAGAAAAAAATTGATTTTCAAATGAAAAATTTTATTTTCCTCAAGAAATGTTTTAAATGATTTTAACGATCCTTTATAAGTATCAAAGGTTATTTTCAATGAAAAGGATTTTGAAAATGCTTTAGAACTTTTTAAGTTTTGAAAACTTATTTTTGAAGTGGAAAGGAAATTATATTCAATAAATGTTCAAAGTGATCATTCAAAAATTATTTTCCATTAAAGATTACATCATTTGATGTTATTTATTCTATATTAGGTATATGTTCTAAGGATACCATTCTTCTTATTTCTATAAATGGTTTATATTTTTGATGAAAAGATGTTTGTGAAATCCTTTTATCTTCCACAATTATACTGTGATATAATTATTATGAAACCTCCTTATTTTTAAATGGATGATGTTATGATTAAATGGTTAAATGATTATAAAACCTATTTCTTATCTATATGTTATTCAACCATGAAATGTTTATGAAACCCATTTATTTTCATTGGTTTTGATAAGATGAATGTTTTATATTATTTTTTCATACATATGTATTATTTTAATTATATAATGGGTGGGGACTATATCTCCCTCCAATTAATTGGGTAAAAATTGATATCTCATGAGATAAATAGGACTAGATAGGGGTGTGAACCCAGTCTAGTAAGGAACTTTTTCTACTATGATAGTCTTGGGAGTGAACCTTGACTACTATGATTATTTGGGGAGTAAACCCATTACACTATAATATCCTTGTAAATGATCCTTAAATATTATGAAAATAACTACTTATACTTATGTATATTCAAAAATTTCATGTCTTATGTCAATGTTAGGATCACATGGTCTATTTCCATTGATTTCCTTATGATTTATGCCTTATGAACTATCAATATTTATGATATGACTCCATATATTGATATTTGATATGAAGGGAATATTTTCATATGTTATGCTCATGTTCTCTTACCCTTATTCTCATGTGGTGTTTAAGTGTTTCATCTTTTTACCCTCACTGGGAAGCTGAGATCCCCCTTTATTATTTTTATTTTCCACAGACTATGATGATAAGTATTATGTATGATATGTATAAGAAGGATGCTAGTAATGAGGAACTAAGTGGGAGATGGTGTATACCTCTCATAAACTAGTTGTTTATGTTTCAAATTTTCAAATGTAAATATACGTTTATTATTCTCAGGTGTGTATTTGTGTAATGAAATGAATAGTCATCTAAATTTAAGAAATATCTATGTACAAAAAGATTGGGTCGTTATAAAGAACATTCCACAGAACTCGATAAGATTTGAAAGGATGTTAACACAAAAAAATATAGACATAGGGGTTAACTACCCCAAGGATACCAACCCAACTACATGGGATCTATGGTTAGGGTATTGGTATGATTCTTTGTTTTTAATCAAAAAGGCTCCGATATTTGAAGTTTTGGTTACAATTTATAGACCAGAAAAATATTTAATTTTTAATTAACATTCCAATTTAATGAAATCTGATTCTATTTAAATTTATAACTCAACAGTTCAAAAGTTTTTTTGTATGTATATGAATATATATAACAAGGTCCTATTAGATGAATTTTTTCTTCCCATGTTATAAATTCTTACACTTTATAAGTTGAAAATGGTACTACATGTAACTGCACCGAGAATTTTATGATGATACCATTTTATAGATCATAATTCCTAAATTATAGAGACACACACACACACTCTTCAAATTGAAAATGGAATCCATGTACTTTTAACAAGTTAACATTTTTTCTTGTGAAACTAATGGTTAATGACTCAAACCCTTTATAATTGGATAATCAAGGTTCTATCGTCAAGATATATGGAAAAAACCATTTATGTTTATATAGAAACTTTAATTAATCAAATTATTTATCTCATTTATCTTGTATAAATGTTAGTATGATAAAATATTTAACAATGAAGGAACTATAACATGTTGTAGGTAATGCATGTGATAAAACAGGTATGGAATGGAATATGTATGACATGTGAATATTTATGTGCTTATAATGATTCATGTGGAACTAACTTCTTTCCATACTATTCCAAGTCCAAAAATAAAATATATAATAGTAATAAAATCATAAATTCACAAGCATCATCCAATAGTGAAATTAGTACAACCATAATAGGCATGATCCAGAATATCAAATCCCAGCCCAGGAAATTTGGTATTTTCTCTATAAGTGGGATAGAAACTCCTACATACTGAATTATTAACAAATTAATACATTTTACAATCTCTTATTTACCATACCAAATAGTAATGAAAGTAAAAGATCCTATAATACCACTTTTTGGAATCTTGGACTTGGTCTACTCCTGAGTAACCAACCCTAGTTGTCCACATGGCCTCAAGTGTGCCTTTCCATAAACCAGAGCCTTATTTCTAGAAGTTAGGTCCTAGGGCATTTCAATGGGAATACAATGGCCTCTGATCAAAGTATAACATAGTGGTATAATAAAATGATAAAAAATAAAAACAGATAAAAATTAACAAGTAGAGCACTAAAAAATTTAAACATAAGATAAAATAAATAAAATAAACAATAATAATTAGCATTGTACACAAAATGATGTCAATTTCATGATGTTATTCAAATGAATTTTGTATACATAGAAGAAAGAATACATAAAAAAACATATCTCAAAAAGAAAAAATGTACAAAACCTTCTCCAATAGCACCGTTAGCCTAATATTAGTCATATTCTCCAATCTACCATGTGATATGAAAATTAAGTATCCAAGACCATACACTGTCCCTTGTCCCTACCAGCATCCATAAAGTATGTCTGGGTACCAATCAAAAACTCGAATAGAGTGTGAGATATATTCAGTATGTCACCTACAATGGTGTCTATAACAAGTCCAGTCTTTGTATATAAATTTAATATTGTGTAGGTATAAGAGTAATAAGTGAAATAAAGTATATGAAATACTAACTATGTCATGTATGATATCCTCATGGGATGATCATCCGATAATGATTTCTTTGGCCTAATCCAAAATTTTCTAATAAGGAGACCTTTAAATGGTAGGGTTTAAGGGACATAACCAAAGTGAACAAGTAGAATCAATAAATAAAGTGGGACCTAAGGTGTAAGCAAGGAATCCAAGTAGTGATAATTAGAGAATAATACTCAAGGTGAAACCAAGGAATACTTTAACTTAGAAGGTTGATCAAGCTCATATTAATAAAATATAAAACATAGATAAAGGGGCGTAAGTTTAATCCACAAGAACACCTGAGGCATTGCATAGAAAAAGTGTCTAATAGATTCCCTAGAGTACATCCATAGTAAATACTAATCTAAGCATGAATGTGGACTTAGGGAAGATTCCATGGAACCTCCTTTATAAGGATATAAAACTGAATACATGGGGGGTATTAATGGAATTCTAATATCAAGATATGAATTTAATGAATCATCCATACAATGTTGATCCATTAATGTACTAATAATACAAGGAAAAAATTACAAGGTGGTTATATCCCTTGAAAATAGAATCAATATATCATGTTGGAATCCTATGAGTTCTCAAGGAATTACCTTGAGAATCCAAGGACATATCATGTATAACCAATAATTTAATAAGAAAATGGTCTATAATTTATAGACAGCTTGGGTATATAATTATTAACATTGGCCATGTGTCATCTATGTCAATTTACTTTTTCATTTAATTCAAGATATTACATTTTAATTTATAAATGACTGAGTCTCATAAGTGGTGTCATTCAATTTGATCATTTCATTACAAATTAATTTATTTCAAGTGAAATATACTTTGTAAATTATAATGTATCAATTCATCTACTTATATTAAAAAAAATCCCCTGTGGAAGATAAACTGAACACATTAATGGGTCTTTTGATTAATAATAAGCACAAGTTCATATAAACATACATGTCTCCCTCCTAAGGGGTGGCTCATGTTGAGGTATTTGAACTCCAATGATAGAAGGGTGATATATTAGGGTGTTTTGGTTCCAAACTAGGAAACCAATTTAAGGCATATTAATTTTAGGGGTGACACACATGTTATTTTGGAATGCATAATAATAGTGAAAATATAAATGGTAAGACTTGAGGTAAATCTATAGAACACTTAACTCATAGTGGAAGTCAACTCCTCATCAGATATCAACTATATATTGAATCTAAAAAGGAATAAATCGAAAAAATTTAAAAAATACCTAAATAGTGGGAATATAATATTATATGGAAATAACACTGATGATGGTGTGATAAACTAAGAAAAAAAAAGAAACAGATTGAAGACATTACTTTTGTATGACCAATGAGAAAAATGATGGTCTTGTTGGTGTGAAATTGCAGGAGAGGCCTTTATTCCTAGCATGAGGTGGATGATTAATTTTCAATGAAGGATTTTGGGTGTTGTGTGCGTAGAAAAAAGGAAACGAGGGGTTAAACTTATAAGGTGTTAAGGGAAAATGATAATTTTACCCATTTTAAAGGGGGAATTTGTTTTGAAACATGGATTATCCAAACCAAGCACCAACCAAAGAGTGTAACTACTTAGTTGGAACTGACTATTAATTCTACGTTTAGGGTTTGAGAAAACCATGAATAACTCATGCAGCCCTCTATAGAGCCTCTATAACACCCTGTATGGTTTTTCCAAACCAAGATACCTTAGGGGAATGATTTATAAAACGACGTTCCTGGTCTATTTTCCCCAAAAAAATATCTTCAGGCTCTAAAAAAATCATTGTACTCTTTTTAAACCACTATAACCTCATTAGTCCTTTTTATAAAGATAAAACTAAATATTAAAACTAAAATTTAAGGGTTCCATGCCTTTGAGAAAAACCAGGATCGAATATAAATACCCTTGGAATGGTATTTTAAGAAGATGAAAACCTCTATATCATGTCAAGGTAAGTTTAAAAGATAATTGGGGTTAGGTTTGTAGAGCTAGAAGGATTAATATTTTTTTTAAATAAGTGAAATTAGTGGTGTTCTTTTATAACTGGGGGAGATGACCCACTTGGAATTTCTTAAAATATTAAAGTATAACATTTTAGAACTCAAGAAAAATGATTCCAAAATGGAAAAATATTTGAAGTTTGTATTTTATTAGGTCATAATATGGTCAAAAAATTGGATTTTGGTAATCATAATTAGAAAAATTATCCTTATATAAGTGTTTAACCCTTAGTAAACCACGTTTAATCTCAACCATGGTGAAATATTTTGACTATTTATACTTTTTTATGACCAAAAATTAAAGTTGATTCATTTCCAAATATATAAATGATGATTCAAATTATTCTATACATTTTATCAAATTAAATTCATATAGTTGGAACACTTTAATTTAATATTAAACCTACAAAATATAGCAAATGGTTTTCTATAAAAATGTTTTCAAAAATATTTATACCCATATCCTATATAAAATTTATTTCAAAGACATTAATAGGATTATTAACAATATAAATTAATTAATTTTACTGTTTAAACTATTCTAAAACAATATAGAACTTTATAAATACTTTAAATGAGAAAAATAGTTTTCAATAAAATCAATACTTTTCAATATTCATCAAAAAATAAATCTTTTCAAATAATTATCACAAATAACTCTAATATAATTTTAAAATGGTGATTTAAAATATTAATATCATTATCTTAAAACAATTTTCTAAAACTAGTAGAAAATAATTTTATTTTATTTCTCAAAAAATTAAATAAAAACTATTTTTTGGAAGAAACTATTTTTTAAAGAATATAATGACTTTACTAAAAATTGAGTACTTATTTATCAAAATAATTTTTATATAAAAAGGTTATACATATATTTTTTCAAAATTTGGTTATTCTTATTCACTCAACCTAATGACTATTCTATAAAGATATACAATATTACGCATCATTTAGACTCGTGGATTCCTGTATTATAAGCTATGAAAGAAATTAAATTTATTCAAAGGGAAATATATCATTAAATATTGAGATGTTCTGTTCCACCCCACATAAAATGTAAGAACCCGGTTTTTTCTGAGAAAGACTTTGAAATATTCTTGATAATATTCCAGAGCAGTGCCATCAGACGGCGTGCGATTCCGAGCCCCGGAGTGGTCGGAATTAAATTTTCAGTGCGTTCACACTTGAAATGATAAATAAATGGGATAACTCCTAAACGGTGAACCGGATTAGGGATCCGAGTGTACGTATGGGTCCGGAATGGGGTGTTTTCCCTAGGAACGACATAAAATTTATCTGCGCGGGATGTTTGGACCCATCGCCCACTTCTGGAATGTTAAACAGATAAATTAATTAATTAATTTATTTGTTTAATGGTGAAACTTGAGTATCTCTTAAACAGTGGATCAGATTGGAGAAATGAGGGCACTGTTGAGTTCGGAATGTACCATTTACCCTAGGATGGGTATAAGTTTTGCGGGCGTGGGCCGTCTGTGAAAAATGGCCCCAGGGGCGTTTTCGTAATTTGGCGGCCTCAGGCGCTATGTTTAATAACTTTTGAAAGGGGCCTCAGATTAAAATTCTGAGACCACCGTTGTGCTTGGGTGGTGGTGTTTACCCTAGGGGTGGCTTAACCTCGACCCCGTCAGATGTTTCAGACGCGGGTGAATTTGGGGGTGTTTTAAAATTAATTAATTAAAATTAATTTTTCTATTTTATTAACCCCTCACCCTCTTACCCTTGTTCACCCTCTGGTGGAAGACAGAAACCAAAGTAAGCTCTCCTTCCCATCTCCTCTCCTACTACTCCCAAGGCGGTTGCGGATCCGGCCGGTGGATCGTCGCAAAGCGACGGGCTAAGCCCCACCAGGTAGGATCGTTGAGGTTTCCAATTTTTATTTCTGCATATACATTAAGATCAATTTATTTGTATCAAACGTCTGTCGAATTATCGAGAAAATAACATGTATTTGTATTATATTTTATTCTTTGTCCATCGCACTACTCGGAATCGAAATCCGAGTTCGGAGTCGATCGTAAAAGACCGCCGAAGTTTGTGGGTTTTTGCTGGTTATCCCACGGTTGGGGGTGGTCCGGCGGTTCTCCCGGGCGGCGAAGGCCGGTTCGGCCGGGTGAGAGCTGCGGAGGAGCGGCGGAGGCCTGTTCGGCCGGGAGAGTGTCGCGGAGGCGTGGAGGAGGCCTGTTCGGCCGGGCGAGCACCGCGGAGGCGCGGCAGAGGCCTGTTCGGCCGGGCGAGCACCGCAGAGGTGCGGACTTCGGCAGCAGGCGGTGCGGGGTCCGGAGCAGACGACGACGACGACATCGGCTGGAGGACGGCGGCAGGCTGGTGGCCGGGGGGGGCGAGACACCGACGAGGTGTGCGGCGAGGCGGTCGCGCAGGAGGAAGACCCGCGGGAGGCGGGTCTGGTCGGGAGAGACGACCGACCGGTCAAAAAAAAAAGAAATAAAAATAATATAAAAAAGGGGGTTTAAAATAATAATAATAGTATTATTATTATTATTATTGAAATGATTTATAAATCATAGACCATACATCTGATTTTGGCACCGTCTGTGACGACGCGTCCCTAAAGTAGAGACAAAATATTTTAGATGGTTTGGGGAATTTTTAATTCCCGAAATGAGGGGCCTTGGAGGCGCGACACGTCTTTAAGTAATTGGCGTTTTCTGGGGGATTTTGTTTTGGACGGCGCAGACGCGTATGATGTCCGTTTTGAGCACTGTCAGTGGCCTTGGAACCCTGGCACCGAGGTGACGTTTTCCAGGGTAGTTTCGGGCGTTGAAGCCGGAGTTGAGGCATGGGCCCCATGACCCATCTTTTGAGCTGCGCGCAGCTTTCAACGACTTTTTCCTCGGATGTCCATTTGGGGCGTGCGAGCAGTCGATGTTGGTTGTTTTTCCGAGGGAATCATGTTGGCGCAGTCTGCCCGTTGTAATTCTGTATGATGGTGTAGGGCCCACGAGGGCCGTTTGGGCGTCGACGGTGATTTTCCATCTTTATCACCGGGCGACCGTTTTGGACAAGTGAATAGTCCATCTTGTGTACTTTTTCGAGAGGATCGCAACAGTGCGATCCGTTCATTGAGTTTCGGGACCGAGATGCGGGTCCCACGAAGCACCACTCATGTGCGGTGCGCCGGAACGTATATTTTTTTCCAAATATCCGTTGCACTCAAGTGAGTAGTGCTTTTAACTATTTTTACGACGGGATCGCATTGGTGCGATGTGCCCGACTATTTTTGGGGCCGAGGCTCGGGATCACGAGATGTCGTTCGGGCATGAGGCAGTGTTGGTGACTTTTCCGTCAGATATCCATTTGAGGCGAGCAAGTAGCCGATCTCGCGTGTTTTTTCGAGAGGATTACACCGGTGCGATCTGTTTGGTTGGGCGGAGCTTCTTACAGAATCTTAATGTGGAAATGTGAAAGGTCCCTCGACGACGGTTCCTCTACCATTTTTGTAGAGATCCATTGGCATGTGATCGCGTGCACTCCTGGGTGAGTGATGCTGGTGGTTTAACCGATGTGGTTGGTCGTGCCTGGACCTTTGAGGTGGAGTTGTTACGTCACACATTCGCATTGACGTTGGGTGCCGTGTGCACGATAGCCTTTGGGCTGGAACGAGGTATACTCTGGGAGTATACGGGATCGCTTGGAGGTACATGTAGCTGTTGTACTTGAGGATGTTTGTGCGCTCAGTTGGGGTTGACTTGGGGAAGCACGTTGTGTGGGCCCCATGTGCATGTCGTGTTCTGCTTTACGTACTTTGACCTCTCGCGACGTAGAGGGTCCCTCTGTGCTCATTTGTTTGACCAGCAGGGTGGAGTTTTCCCCTAGATCTGTGCTCATTTGTTTGACCAGCAGGGTGGAGTTTTCCCCTGGCTCTGTGCTCATTTGTTTGACCAGAAATGTTGAGTTTCCCCTGGCCTTGTGCTCTTTTGTCTGACCAGCAGGGTTGAGTGGTCTCCCCCTGCTCTTGATCTCGTTGGTTTGGCCGGCAGAGATGGTTTGGTTTCTCTGATTCTTCGGCTGTGAGGGGTTTCAGCACTGTGCCCTTTCACCGGTCTGCGACACCGTCTGCGACTACGGGTGTTCGTATAGCGTGGGTGTTTTCTACACTTTCTGGGATGAGATATCTCGGTTCACTTCGACAGTGACTCAGCGGATTGGACTGGGATCGCCTTGTGAGGCTTGGGGAGTTTCTCCCATTGCTCCATGTTCCCTGGTAGAGCATGTGGTTTCGGTGTGACCAACACTTTACGCGGGAATCGATACTCTACCCAGGAGGTTGTTCCAACAGGGCTGAGGTTGTTCCAGAAGGGCTGAGGTTGTTTCCAGCAGGGTTGAGGTTGTTTCCAGTAGGGCTGAGGTTGTTCCCAGCAGGGCTGAGGTTGTTTCCAACAGGGCTGAGGTTGTTTCCAGCAGGGTTGAGGTTGTTTCCAGCAGGGCTGAGGTTGTTTCCAGCAGGGCTGAGGTTGTTTCTAGTAGGGATGAGGTTGTATCGAGCATGGCTCATCAGTGAGTTACCATCCAGCAGGGATGGCCAGTACAGCGGTGTTCACCAAGCAGTACCATCCAGCAGGGATGGCCAGAGCAGTTCCGGGCTTACCTCTAGCAGGGCTGGGCAGTGGTCCCCGATGCCGGGCTTACCTCCAGCTAGGCTGGGCAGTGGTCCCTGATGCCGGGCTTACCTCCAACAGGGCTGGGCAGTGGTCCTCGATGCCGGGCTTACCTCTAGCTGGGCTGGGCAGTGGTCCCCGATGTCGGGCTTACCTCCAGCTGTGTAGGGCATTGGTCCCCGATGCCGGGTTACCTCCAGATGGGCTGGGCAGTGGTCCCGTCGCTGACTTTAACCAGGTCAGCCTCCAGTGGATTAACCTGTTATGGGATTGGGCAGTGTGGCACCCATGGACTTTCCGGGTCTCCCTGTAGTGAGAACCCGTTGACTTCCAGGGATCCTCCAGCGGGGCTGGGCAGGGGGTCGCCTGTCAACTTTGAACATACCTCTCGACTATGGGGTAGTGATGTGGTGTGGTTTGACGTTCCCCCAGAACTCGCAAGTACGAGGATATTTTCCCACACCGAGACACGTCCTTGTGACGCACCCTAAAACCATGTGGGTGAGTCAGTGCCGCCCAAAGCGGATAGTGTCAAGGTGTGGTGATTGAGCTCTTGGCTTGTAGTTCGGGGCAAACGTGCGGGATGCTGGGCATCGATGGTGTTACTTCTGGGACTGTGGGCTACTCTTTTCTTGGGCTGAGCTACGGGATGGAGATCCCCTTACGACCTTGTTCGGGCTTCTTGTTGAGCATATGGGCTTGTATATACCTTGTTCTAGTACCCAATTCTTGGGTTTGGTTACTCTCCTTCCAGGAGAGGCGAAGACGCGTGGGGTATGCCACATGATTTCCGTGTCTAGCTTCTCATGGTTGGACGAGTCTGCTCTCCTACTGTAGGTAGAGAAGACTCAACATGAAGTTTATCTTCTCACCGTTTCCAGCTCCTTGTGTTTGGACGAGTCTACCTTCTTTCCTCTTGTTGGGTTGAGCTGGACTCTTTACTGTACTCTTACTACACTTTCAGTTGTACTCCTCTACTTTTCTGTTTGCTCTACTACTCACCCTTTGGTACCTCCTTTGTTGCTCCCTCAAGCCTTCGGGGTATCCTACATAGTATTTTTATACTCACCCCTTCTTGGGCTTTGCTCGCACTTAGTGTGCCCTTGAAGACGACAGACAGGTGGAGCATGACTTCATTAGAGCATAGGAGTTCGGGAGCTCGGACCACATGCGGTGGTTGTAGCCGGGTTTCAGGTGGGAGACCCGTCAGCTATTTGTTTTGTTTACCTGTTGCCGGGTTGTGGAACTTTTGGGTTGGGCGCGTGTTTTCCCCCTTTTCTTTTCAGTGTTCCTTCAGCTTTCTTTGTACTTTTAGAGGTCGATTCACTTTGTGGTATTTATATAGCAGTTTCTCTTTTCTTTTCTTGTCTTTTCTTTTACTCTGTACTATTGCATTGAATGTGCTGCGTGTGTGTGTACAGGTACTTAGGAAAAGGCCTCCCCGAGTTGTTGTACCTTCGGCACTGGTCGCCAGCCCCTGGCCTATGGAGGCGGGCTTATGGTAGTTGCGACTAGAGCCCGGGGTAGGGTCGGGTCGTGACATAAAATGGATTCCTCCCATGAAATTTCAACACTTCTATACATAAAATGAGGATATATCTATTTGGTCACAACCTTAGGTTCCCATATATCTTATTTCAATTTTTGATTCCTCTATAGAAATTTAATATGGTGAGTAGTCGTGTTATGTAGTATTTTATTTCTAAAATCTTAAATTTCTACTAGTTTTTCTTATACAAGATAGTACATATTCTAGTGGAAGTTCCAAGTGATAAACTACCATCCCTACTTCATCAGGAATATCAATGGGGGATATATACTTAGGGATCAAATTCACCATCTTTCTAAATATCATAACCTTCTTCCATGGAAAATTTTGTATGAGTACTTTCTCAATAAATTTTAATTATAGATTTTTTTCATGATTATTGGCATAAAAATTATGTCTACTATAAGCTACCTTGATGTGCTGCCGAATGGCTCTAAATTCTTCTATCATTTCCTCAACTAGTATAGGTCCAAATAACATTATTTCTTTAAATTAATCTCAAAGAGTTAGAGTTCTAGACTTTTTTACATATAGAGATTCATAAGGATCCAACTAAATTCATGAATGAAATATATTTCTGCAATAATAATTTACTAGATGAAGGTGTATATTTCAACCAACATTGAAATTCATAGAAAAAGACTTTGTAATATATTTAGGGTTTGAATGGTTCTCCCAAATTGGCTATCCATACGAGGATGATAAGAAGTACTAAAACAGAACTCTAAATCCAATGCTTCTGGAAGAATTCTCTAAAACATTAAGGTAAACCTAATATCCCAATAAAATAATAAAATGTTTTACCCCATGAAACTTTACAACTTTCTTTATGTGTATTCTCATATAAAGATCAAGGAATAAAAATTTCTTTGATGAAAATGAGGTTTGATGACTTCATAAGGATATAACATATAACCCAAATAGAATTATGGCCTTTAGATATTTTGGGGAGTCTAATGTAAAAATACATTATGGTGTTTTCCTATTTCCATTCTTGCATGGTTAGTGGTTATAACACCCCCTTAGACTTCTATCTCTCACCCTTAACTTCTTTACATAGCATGAACTATGATAAATAATATGTAATATATCTTTTTAGTTTATCTCACCCAGAATATTCTTTCATATCTCTATAAAAATTTATACTTCTAGGATAAATAGAGATTGATAAAATTTTAACTTCATCAAATATTTCATTTTCTAAATCTATTATTGATGAGACATATATGTGGTTATTGATTATTATTATTCTATCACAATCAAGGTCTAAATCAGTAAAATTTATTAAATTCTTTTGTATCTATACATATTCCTTCTAAACCTATTTTATCTTAACATGGATAGATGGCTAAACACTCATTTATTAAAGATAATATTTATCCACTTTCTTCAAAACATAAAGGTTCATCTTTTTCCAATTTAAAAATATTGGATATTTTGTGATCCTCAACATAGTTAAGATATCAAGATACTATTGTCTCAGAGAATCCACCACCTTGTTTACTTTCCAATGGTGGTAATGTACTGAGCAGTCATAATCTTTAGTTAACTCCAACAATTTTCTTGAATTCATATTCAACTATTTCATATTGAATATATAAATTAATTTTTTATGATTATTATATATGTCACATTAATCTCTATAAGGATAATGCCTCCATATCTATAATGAAAAAACTACCACAACATAATCCAAATCATGAGTTTTGAAATTTTATCGTAAACCTTAAATTTTCATAAGGCATAATATACCACCATATAATTCTACATGAGTATGCATACTAGTCACTTCTTTGATGTCTCAATATAGATCAAAAAAGATTCTCCACTATAGGGTAATGTGAGTATAGAGGAATCGAATAACCTTCTTTTTTGTTCCTTTAAAATTTTCTCACATTCATTTATAAAAAGGAACATGACTCCTTTATGAGTTAAATTGGTGAGTGGATTAGGTTTTCATAATAAATTATCCCCAAAGAATCAATATTATCAAGTAAAACCAAGAAAAATTTGGATCTCATTCATAGTGGTTAGTCTAAGACAACGTCCAAAAACATCTATTTTTAATTAATCTACCAATATACTCTCTATTGTGATTATATAATCCAAAATGAAATTATTTTTAAATTTTTTTTATAGTTTTCAATATTTTCAAACAACTTACCCTTCCTTAGGGTATTAATTACAATCCTTAATTAATCCTCATTCTCTTACTTACTCTTGTAATATATAAGAATTTCATCTATAAAGACTATAAAAACCGATCAAGGTAGTCTCTAAAAAATCCATTCATTAAATCTATTATGATAATAGGGGAATTATTAGGACCAAATTGAATCACTATAAATTCATAGTGTCTATACTATGTACGTAAGGTTTTCTTGTGTATGTATTCAATTTTGAATCATAATTGACAATATATATATTGAAGATCAATTAATTAAATATATTTTGTTACTCATAATTGATCAAAAAAATCATCAAATACAGGGTAAAAGATACTTATTCTTGATTGAGACTCTGTTATATTCCAAATAATCAATACAGAGTCACATTGAATCATATTTCTTCCTAACAAAAAGAATAGGTAACCCCATAGTGACACCATTGGATGAATGAATCCCATATCAATATTCTCTTAGAGTTACTTCTTCAGTTCCTTCAACTCAATTGAATCCATTATATATGGAGCTATTGATATATATGTAGAAACATTTATGAGTTCTATTCAAAAATCAACTTCATCATTCATTGGAAGACTAGGATATTCTCTTGGAAAAAAATAAAAAAAATCTAATAAAATAGGATAATATTTGATATTGAGCTTCTCTAAAACCATATGAGATAATTCCCCCTTTCAAATAGAAATATATACCCATACAATGGATGAAATTTCCAATGGATGTATTTATTCTTCATCACATAGATAAATGATCATAGGTTTGTTCAAAATATAAAATGAAACTTAACTTCCTCAGAAATTGATATGGTATTTACAAACTAAAATCTAATCCAAGCCTAAGACAGCTTCAAATTATATTAGGGGGAGAATAACAAGATTTAAAATTAGTACATTCCAACATAATTCAATTGGATAAGAATCATATACTTGAGATGTGATCATCACACCATTATAAATTTTTACTACAAATTCAACATCAAATAATTGAGCTAGTATTGTGATACCCTAATAAAATTCTTTAGATTCAAAAGAGTGGGTATATTCCGAATCAAATAATACATTTTTAGTTTTAGTACGGATGATAAGTTTACCTTCCACCACTTTATTATAATACCCCCATCGGTAATAGTGATCATGTTATATTTCCATTTTTTTGAGAAAAAGTGGGTTTTAACAATAATCATCATCATTAAACATAAACTTTTAGAAATGGGTCGTATAATTTCTATACTCTTAAAATTTGAAACAATAGAGTGTGGGTGGTGCATTCTGTGGTGATTCTTCTTCATCATTAGCTAACTTATTCTTCACATCACACTAGCATTTTATTTCCTGATGATATTACTTTCCACACTTAAAACACTTACCATCCACCTTAGACAATTTACTCTATGTTTACTTCCACACTTTCATAATAAAGGAATTCTTATATTCTTCTCTCTTTGGTTTTTATTATTAAAATTTCCTTTTAATTCAATCTTTCTATTCATATGAAAAATATAAGATTAATGGGAAAATCCAATATCTATTTCTACCTTGATCAAACATCAAATGATTTATACATATTAACTGAAATATCTTTTTACTAACTCACTTTAAGAGACTTGTTTTTTATTCACTAATGAATTGATCAATATTACTTTTAGGCTAGATGAAAATACCGAAGCATACATAAAAAGTCTTGTAAAATTTTACTCAGAGGTAATAATGGATTCATTATCCTCTTGATTTAGCTCAAGGAATTAATTATTCATTTATATTTGATGAATATAATGAAGTTACTTATAGAAAAATAATCACATAAACTTTTCCCACTATAGAGAGTTGATTTATTCCCATTACCTTATATCCTCGATAAGATTACACCATTTATATTCTTCACCTTTCAAATGATAAAAATAAAAAATAAATTTTTCATGTTATGATACTGGAGAAAAGAAAATATATTTTTAGTGATATTGATCCATTTCTCATAAATTAATGGATAAACTAATCTATTATTATAAGATGTGTGTTTCCTCCTAGATGACACAACATAATGGTGATCCCACATTTTCTTGTTTTGAATCTAATTTTGATTCATATCTTATGAAATTTTCATATACATAGAAACAAGATTTTTCATTCTAACTCCCGTTAAATTAGGTTTCACAAGAATTTAATCATTTCATTTTTTATCACATTAAACATTTAAATGGTTCTATTGCGTTATATCCATTGAAAAAAAATGAAAATTCATAGTGTGAATAACAATAATCATAGTGGGAAACAACATATTCATGAAAAATCATTTATATTATATTTAAATCACAACATCATCTTTTCAATATAGGACACCTTAGGTTTAATATATATTATCAATGATCATCATCTATTCAAATACATCATAATGGTTCATAAATAAAATTTTAATTTACCTAAGGATATCACCTAAGAGTGTCAAACTAGTTACATTGTAAGGGTATACTTACCATGCACCAAAATGACCGTAGAGATATACTCAACCAACTATTTTTAGTGTTATTACCCCTATATTATTTTATAGAAAAACAACATCCACTTGTAGTACTCATATAAGAATGTTTTTTAGTAAACCACACACCTTTCTTTAGATTAACTTATTGCATTCTCATATAAATAGGATTATCCTACAGATTTTATTAATGTTTTATCATCTAAGTTTCAATAGGTATCTAGACCCAAATTTTATACCAACTACGGTGACCGATAATTTTCATACACATATATTACATATTATTACATTAATATTCATTACATAAAATTACAATCGATGCTAAAACTATAAATTTTTAGTGTCTTTGTAAGCTTGAATATAGAAAACAATTATTGATAAGAGTTATATATCATCTCCAACTAAGTTTTTCGTAACTAGAACCCTTTATTGACATATCATACTTAAAATAATTCTTCATAACATGGGTTAAGGAACCATAATAAAGGGTGATCTCAGATGCTTAGTAAGGTTAATAATGATAAATATCCCTGATCAATTATGAATAACATGAGTATAAGGGTATGATACTATGTTTTTAACAGTTGAAAACTATAACCATCACATCATAGATCATAGTTCTGAGTCATAGAATAAATATTTGTAGTTCATAAGACAAAAATCATAAAGATATAAAATAACATGGTCTATAAGATCATAATGATGGAAAAAGGAATAAGTTTATGGAATAAACATAAGAATAGAAAATAATTAACCTATTAAAGGATCATAGGAAAGACTATCATAGTTGATTGGGTTCACTTCCTATTCTATCATATCCATATTCCAGGTTCATTCTTGAGTTTATCATAGTAGAAAGAGACCTTTTCTGAATTCGGTCAACTCCCAATTCCAATCCTTATTATCTCATGAGATATCTATCTTCACCCAATGCATTTAAGGGGTATAAAATTATAAGTTCGCTAGTAACATAATTAAAATAGTACATATGTTCACCATAATATCATAAAACATTCATCATAACATAACCCATGGAAAGAAAAATAATTTCATAAATGTGTCATCATTTGTTCATAGTATAACCCATGGAAAATAAATGAGTTTAATAATGGTTTCATCATAAATTAATTAAACCATAATAATAAAATAGTTTCCATAGAATCATCCTTAAATTATCATCATCACACGCCATCCAAAGAATGAATTTTTATGGTATCATTAGATCATATACCTAGAAAAACATTAGTAACATCAAAGTATTTTATAATAGATTAAAAATTAATTTAAAATACCCCTATATAATTTCTTAAGGAAAATACCATTTTTTAATTTGAAATCAATTATTTAAAATAAAAAAATTTACTAAATATTAATGAAACCATTTTCTTTGAAAATAAATTTTTAAACTTGTAAATAAATCTTCAAAGTATTTAGTTTTCATGATGGTGTTATTTTTTATGTAATGTATTCTAAAATAATGATTCCTTTCAAATTTTTACTAAAAATTCAAAATTTACTCATTTATAAAATGACAAGAAGATGAATTTTAAATTTTTTGGGTAAAAATTCAATCATGGATAAATTTTTCTCTAAAAAATCATTATATAATATAAAAAAATTATTGATTTTTTTTAGAAAACATGTAAATGGTTGAAAAACTATTTTTGATCATAGATAGAAATAAATAAAATTTTACTTAAAAACATTATTTCATAATTTTGTGTTATTAAAGAGAGGGAAATGAAAGGAAAATTTATAATATATAGAAATAACTAGAGTATAATAAAAATCAAGGTATTATTGAGATATGGTTCAAAAAATTTCTTAATTGGGAACTTAATCTTAGACTGTCATGAACCACTCCCCGAGTCCCATGTTGTGACTACCCCAAGCCCACCTTCTATAGGCCAGCGGTTGGCGACTAGCACCATAAAGGTATATCCCAAAAAAGGGAAGGCATTTCTTTTAAACCTGTACAAACACTAACTAGGTACACCACAATAGAAAACCACTAATTAGAACTAATGATAGTAAAAGTGTGATCCAAATGAAAAAGGGCCAGTATACATAACCAACTAAAAAGAAAGTACAAAAAAGAGAAAAACATGCTCTGAAGGTCGTCTGCCAAGAATCCTACCTAAAGGTTAGATACAAATCGTCGTCTATCATCAGTGCCGCTCACTGCACATACCAATCACCTCCTAGAACCATCTAGACCTAGATCCCCATGTATCAGTTAAGCTATCCGTCGTCTATACAAGACACAACCTGGTGTGGCCGAATCCCATGTAGGGGTGAGTATATCATTACCCAGTAAGGACCCTGAGACCACATAAGGTCTCCCAGAATTATGCAAAGGAAAAACCACAAAGCATGATCTCTATCACAAAGCATAAAGTAAAAGACAACTCACATAAGGTATACAAGTTAGAGAATAAGAATAATGATCATTAGTCTTGAGATATATCATTTTATTCTATTGAGAGGTTCTAATGCTAATCCATGAAGGGTCTCTCTACTGCTGATCCACTAAGGGTCACTCTACTACCGATCCATAGAGGGTCGTACTACTACTAACCCACAGAGAGTCGCACTGCTACCAATCCATAGAGGTTCTCCCTCATGTCAATCTATAGAGGGTCTCTCTACACCGTCGATCCATGGAGGGTTGCACTACTGCCGATCCATGGAGGGTCGCTCTCATACCGATCCACGGAGGGTCACTCTTCACTATACAACTAGCCACTGGATTCCCATACTTGGTTCCTTAAGTTTGGAAAATTATTATCCTCAAGATATCAGTCTTACCTCAACTTCCATGAATCAACATGAAGAAGTAACCTAAAGGACCATCATTTTTAAGGGTTTCAACATGACAGATGGTGTGTCAATTAGATGCTCGGTCAGTAAGTTATAAGTAAAAAGGTAAATAGGGCTTGGTTGGATTCAAGTCTGATCCAACCTGGACATAATAAAACTTCATCCAAAACCCAAGTGGAGTATATCAAAAGTAACCCCACATACCAAGGATCCCAACGCAATAGACGAGGTGTAAATCAGATGCCTGGTTTGCAAGATACATCAGTTTTAGTGAAACATGACCTGACAGGTCTGGGTCCGGCTCAGCTGGTGGGTCCGGTCTGGCCCATGGGTCCAGCCCGGCCCGCTTGGAAACCCGAAATACATGAGAGATGGTTCTCCCCCCTGGTGGAGCCAGTAGGGTGCTACCCCTATTTCCGAAATGGCCAGATGGAGCTGGCGATTTGTGTCCAGCCGAGCAGCCCGAGCAGGCCGCTCTGTTTCCCACGCAGCATGCCAGCATCATGTGTCCTCCCACCATGGCCTGGTTGTCCATGGATCCTGCCACTGCAGCAATTTTGGGTGCCAATTCTCTATGTGGCGAACTCGGATCGGTCGCTGCAGCTGACGTGTTGATGGTGCCGTGTCGGCGGTGGCTTCTACGGGCCACCTGAGATGCTCCCGTGGCCCATTTCTCTTCCCGTTTGCGCCTACAGGCCTCCCGGGTTGACACCTTCAATGATAATCCCTTGGATTCATCTTGCCACTCTGTTTCCTAATCATGAAAAAATAACACACATAAAAAAAATAAAGTAGGGGGTCTGGGCCTTTTTGGGATTGGCCCCCACCCTCCGTGTTAGTGTTCTAACATGGGGAAAACACCAATCATCATTTGAAAGAAGGAAATCACCAAAACAAATCCCTCAATAACCACCCGTAGTAAAGAAAAAGATGCGGATCAACCCATTGGTCGGTTGATCCATGTTCTACATATTATTCAAGAATGGGAAAAGAGGAGTCATTTTAACACATAAAACAATTAAATCCTCTACATGGATTTGGTAGAATCCATTATAGACTAAGGAAGGAATCCGTGCTTGAAGATGTTCATCATTTTTGTCGATGTTTGGTCCAAATCCTCCAAAGGTCATTGATCAATCACCATTCTTCATTGGAGGGTGATGTCTCTGAAATTTCATCAGAGATTCTTCCCGTGGTTTGTAAATTCCCTAGAAAACTATTTTTTTAATAAAAGAAAATAATCGTCCACATTGTTTCCATTATTGGGGTTTATTAATGATCATTAATTAATGAACCAATTAATTAAATGAGCATTGTCGTTACACTGACAAGTAACATGTCATTAAAGGATTATCACTTAATGATCGTCATTACACAGTGGTCTCCCCAACTGACGCTCAATGGTTGGAAATAGAATAAAATAACTCAATAGATATTTTATTATTTTTTTTCGAAAAGTCCAAAAATTATCTTTTTTGTCCAACCCTAACTGGTCAAAGTTATGCTTCGCCTAAGTGAATTCCTATGCTAAAAATTTGATGGTGAACTCAAATTTTCAATCTAAGGACTAGTTCAAAATATAGAAAATCCCACTTGAATGTTTACTGAATGTACCTTAAAAAAAGTTTGAAATCCTGTTTCGGGCTCTCTGGGCCTCAGAATCACGTGCCATCAATTTTCGCAGTCTTGTAAATATTCCATATAATTAAAAAAAATTATATGGAATTTTTGGGTCTTAAAATTATCCCCAAATTTTGGATTTACATCCTTGTAAGGAACAACACAAGATAATAAAATAAATGGGGATACTGAGAATGAATCTGAGACTCCCGCTCCCATGTGCTCTCCTATAGGTTCTCGTGCTTCCACCAAACTCGCACCAGGGGAATCGACTGCCCCTACAGGACCAGCTCTTGTTGTAACACCACAAGATTTTATGAGATATATTATTTTTAATTTATTTCATATCTTCTGTTGTACGCTACACCAAGATTATCTTTCACTATACGCAACACCATATTAGCTTGCAGTATACACAACACTATTCTTGGATTGTGTTATACACAATTTCAAGTTCGTTTGATAGTAGATATTCTACACAACATTGAGTATATATATATATTAAATGTATAAATTAAATATGTTTGGATTCTTTTATACGCAACAACAAAAGAGTCTTTCACTACACGCAACCCTGAATTGGCTTGCATTACACGCAATCACGACCTTCCTCGACAGCGTGTGTAGTACGCAATACCGAGTTTCACTAAACAATGATATATTGTTATAATATTATTATAGACTAGTTGCTATGAATAGTATTAAATAAATTTTGAACTTTATAACATTATTATTCATATTACACATTTTCTAAAACATGGTATGTGAACAAAATAAATTTTTCGGGTAAAATAAGTATTTTTCAAAAAATGCAGTTTTTCCGCCTTTTGATGGTACAACCATATTAAATCTAGTTTTGACATGTTTATAAGTTCAATTTGAAAAAATAAAATTCTCCTTTGGAATCAGGATATAAAAATTTACTTTGGATAAATTTTTTCATATTATTCTGAAAACTTTCATATTTTAATGAATAGTAAAAACACGCTATATTTTAATTAAAATAAACTTTTTTTTATCGTAATAAATTATATGGTTAAATTATAATATTGAATGATTTAAAATCATAAATAGAATATATTTTTACCATTTAACATAATTTATGTCATTAGCATTGATTTTACATTGAATTCATAGGTAAAATCATTTCAATCTTTTGCAATGTTTTAACTTTTAAAACCCGTTTTCTTAACAACGAGATTAATTTTAATTTAATTACTGAAGTTTCTGTGTTTGGAATTTTTAAAAATGGATTCCATATTTGAAATCAGTGGGTCAAAATTTTGTTAATAGGATACTTTTATTTTTTTTGATATTATGAATAGTAACTACGATAATTTTTATTTACTACAGTTAATGGTAAATATGACAATTAAGGGTAAAAATAAGATTATAAAATTACCCTAACACTTGAAAAAATCTTATTGGATGAATAAAAGTCGAACCATATCACCTAAGGGTAGGACTAGATTCATTTCATGGACTTTTGACCATGAAATAATATAATTATGATCAAAACCAAAGTGAAACATGTCACTCTCTTAAATCTTATAAGTGTAATAATTTTAATTTAGTGATAAACATCATATAACTTCGGATATTAATAGTCCCTAGAAATATAATAAAATTATCTACATCATATGAATTTATTTATAATTTTTAGGGATTAAATAATTATCATTATTTATGACACAATAGTGATGTTAAAATTATTTTATTGATTGAAATATCAAATAAATGATTTTAAAAGTATTAAAATAAACATTATATGAACTATTTAATGTGCTCCAATAATTTTATAGATAAATATGACATGTTATTAATCTATTAAATCTTTTAGTTCGAACATATATTCTATATATATTTTATTTAAATTCAAATAAATGAATAGTGTCAAATTTGACAGTATTGTTATTTTATAAAAATTACAAATTACAAAATTGTTTAAAAATCAGTTTTTTTAAAAAATTATATATTAAAATTTATATGGTTGAAAATGTAATAAATAATAAAATTATGGACAATTAACAACATATAAGTTATTATTTATAATGATTTAAAATTTAGAATATTTTTACCACAAATAAAATTAAAAAGATTATATAAGGATAAATCAAGTTGATAATGTTTAAAATAAATTCCCAACATGTATAAATTTTATTGGTTGATGAGATTACAACCCTATCTCATATAATATTAGTATTTGAGTCATTTTGGAGGTTTTTAAGTGGGGTTGGAATTTATTATAAATTAATATTTCTTATAATTCCAAAGGTGCCCCTCTCCTCCTTATAAAAGGGCACCTCCTCCCTCTCCTCCTCACACCGTTTTGAGCCTTCAATCTTGGACAACCTCTGCCCATTTCCCTTATCAACCTCCTTAGAAACATACTAGAGGTCTTTGTCTTCTTCAAAGACCAATTTTAGTGCCCTAAGAGGAGGTTTCAAAGAGGCGTGTCGATGAAGAGGTAATATCCGTTACCAATTCTTTAAAATTTATTTATTATTATACTTGTTCTTATTTAGTTGTTTCATTATTAATTAATAATATCAGTATCACTCATATAATGATATGTTATTATAAATATTAAACAACCCTATTTCACCTTCTATACATCCTAAGGAAAACGAAATCACCGCGCGTGCGTACGTACGAAATACTGTCTCCACGCCATTGTGTAATCTATTTTTCCACCACCACCTTAGTTGGATAGGTATAATGGTGTAAAGAATAACTAAATATGATTATTATAACATCATATGGATTCTGAGATATTATATCATTCACTCCAATTCCATTCAATAAATATGGGAATGATATCATCACTCGTGCGTATGTACGGATTACCGTCTTCACGACGCGATGAGATTTATTTTCCATGTTAACAATTCAAGAATGAATATAAAGTATATATAATAAGTAATAATGAAATATATGACATAATACTTCTACTGGATTTATGTATATATATATATATGTATATCATTTACTTAATTCTAATAAATTCAATAAGGAAATAAAAATAGCGTTCATGCGTACGTACGACCTACCGTCTCCATGAACTGTGTATTTCTTTCCATCTATTGATCTGTTATATATATGTATATTATGAATATATATTATATATAAATCATGTTTTATATTCCAGAATTAAGTAATCATGATCTAAGTAATCATATTAATAATTACAAGTCAAAACACGGACGATAAATGAAACGATTTTACCCAAAACACTACTTTAACATGAATTTACAAAATAATGGGTAATATAAAGTCATAAGTGAACCATATATGATATCATAACAATGAATATGATTCTGTAATAATTTAATGACATTATTTAAATCATTATACAGGAGGTTCAGATACGTACGAAGCATATCAGACCTAAGGTAAGGGATAATTATTCCAATCTCATTCTTATCAGAGATTGTTTATTCGTAAGTATTTACTAGGGTTATGTTTATCATCCATGTCCATGTTTTATAAAAATGTTTTCATAAAATTTTTAGTATTCCTCCATGTCTGTTTAAAGCCATTTTTACCCTTTTATGACTTTTACCACCAGGTTTAGAAGGAATCTTTATTTTGTTTACCATACGAGGTACTTTTTGAATTTTCCGACAAAAGTACGAGGAGAATGTTTTTTAACTTATAAAGAATAAACATATTTTTACGGTTTCATGACACATTATTTTCATGAAGCTTACTCTACAAGATTTCATGACTATTTTCATCAAAATCCACTTCTTTTAAAAGTTTATGATTTTGAATAAGAAATGATATTTTCCTCAAGAATTAATTTCAATTGTTTTCTCAAAACTGTTTTCCATCTAAAATGACATTATTTAATATGTTTATGTTTCATGTATAATGTCTACATTATTTACATGGTTTTATTTTTCTTATGATGAAATGATAGCCATTTTTTATATGGATTATGTTATGATGGAATGATGTTTAAGAATCCCATTCTATTACATGGGTTACGCTATGATGTATGATTTATGATTTTGTGGAACACAAAATAATGATTTCATTATGAGATGGTTGGGACCTATATCTCCCTACAATGCATTGGGTAAAGATTTATATCTCATGAGATAGACATGTCTGAAACGGAATGTAAATCCGGTTCAGTAATGCAGGGCTGGAACAGAAAGTAAACCTGGTTCAGTAAGGGACTTTGTCCACTAAGATGGTCTTGGTATAAATTCCTTGGATACTATGGAAATCATAACATGTGATTAATGGTTGCCACAATTACATGTTTTATTCCCATGACATTTTATCATGATTGATGTTCCATTATGATCTATGCCTTATGTACTTCAATGTTTTATATCATTGCTCAATAATTTGATGTTTAAATATTCTGTTCATGTTTTGAAGTTCAAATGTATATGGTTGGTTTTATTTTCTCCATAATTACCCTTACTGAGCATTTGAGCTCACCCTTTATATGTTTTATTTTCCCTAAGATATAAAGAAATATTTTAGGTAAGAAAAAAAGGGAAGATCTTTATGGGATATGTTGAAGATCTTTCACCAAGATTAGAAGATTATGTTCCATGTTTCCAAAGACACTAAACTATTATGGTCCTTGTATGTCTGTTTTTGTTATGCATTAAGTATTCCGAAAAAGTATTGTAATGTCCATGTATGTCAAGATTTGGGTCTCTACATTTGGTATCAGAGGAAAGGTTTAGTTAACCTTTGGAAACTAAGATGCGAAAAATTTAGTGAGATCCCTAAAGATATTTCTAAGGTATGTCTAGGGATGTCCCTAAGGTTAAGTATAAGTATAGGTTATAGTCATAGAATTACGGTAAAAATCTTATAATTAACTCTAAGATGTTATATATTGAAGGTAATCTCCCTTTATTATGTTGTTTTCCCTAGCATGATTTTTTCCTCTCACACTATTCTTTTTGGGTTTTAGACGATAGATGGAACCCGAAGGAACCGTGTTGATCAATGTAATGGACGATGCAATGATTTTCCTCCTGAGCAAACCAACATTATGGGAGATGGAGTGAAAAATATTATTGCTATACTTACACAATATATGAATCATTCTGAACTTCCAAATGAACAGAGAAGAGAACAATATTCTATTGAGTCCTTCATGAGGCAACGCCCACCTTCTTTTAGTGGGTATTCTGATCCACTTGTTGCTGAACAATGGACCAGTACCATTGAAAATATATTTTCCATACTTTGATGTTCAGAACATGAAAAAGTCATTCTGGCTATTTACCATTTAGAAGGTGAACCAGATTAATGGTGCACTCTAATTAAGAATACGAGGCCTTGAGATGAAATTGAATCCATGGAATTGGATGAGTTCAAGAACTTATTTTTCAATAATTACTTCCCTCATATCCTTCGAACAAAGATGGAAAATGATTTCCTTGATCTTAAGCAAAATTATGATGAATCTGTTGGTATATACGAAGAGAATTTTACAAGGCTTTCAAGGTATGCATCTAGATTTATCATCCAACCTGAAAGTAAATTTGATCGATTCTTCAGTGGATTAAAAAAAAGTCTTCGAAAGGCATTAGCTATAAGAGACTTCAGTAGCTATGAAGAAATTGTGCGTTGTGCTATCAAGGTAGAAATTGAAGTTGGTATTACATGTTCATCTCATGGTTTTGATAAGAAACTAAAGATGGAGTTCAAGGAGAAATCTCAGAATAATGGTGAAAAGAAGATGAATGTTTCTTTATGCTCAAAGTGTGGAAAGAAGCATGGTGGAGATTTTCTTAAAGGGACTAAAAATGTTTTAAGTGTGGAAAAGAAGGTTATCGAGAAGCTGAGTGTCGAAGTGATGGAAAAAGGGTTTCTAATGATGTAAATAAATAAAATAATATAGAGAACGTGCCACCAACACTTCAATGCTTCAAGTGAAAGTAAATGGGGCATTATTCTAATCAATTCCCTAATCCAAGGGTTAATGATGATCAACGTGAGAAACCTCTTAAGGAAAAGGACAAAGGGAAGTCCCATGTGATCACTATTAGCAATGTTGAGTATGACAACAATGTGGTGGAATGATTATGTGTTTATGTAAAGGGATTCCAAAATAATGTTGTGGAACCTCATTTATAGTAATTTTGGAACATTGGAATATCTATGTAATGGTTTATTATTGTTTTTGATAGTTATATGGTATCAGTAACCATGAAAAGTGACTAAAATATTTCGGAAAGTAGATGATATGCGCATAATGAAGGGATAAGGAGAAAATTAAATATTTGATAGTATTAATGATCTCATGACTGATATGAGGACAAAGTGATATCATGGTTTGAGTATATAGAATTTTTGGGATTTTGGTATCTAGAATGATTTATCTTTTGACAGCATTCATGTTTTCACTAAGGTCAATGGGTATTCATTTTTCAAGAGAATACATGATTAAGGTATTCACATGTCTGGAATGTGACCAAAAAGATATATTTTATGATATATGGGGGATAAATGATGGTATTCACATGCTCGGTAGACAGCATTTCTAGTAATTATTTTATTTATACTATGAGCTTGGACAGAAGTATTTTGGATAATCCTAATGATTGGAATGAAATAAGATAGTTTTGTTTAAGTCTAGAATTTTTTTTGATATTATTGCAGGAATATTATAATAGTATAGTTTTAGAAAGAGGACAACCCATTGGATAGGCGACAACCCATCACGTCGGACAAGGATGGGGGAATCGAACCCACAACCAAAGTGCGACATGCCTTTAGCGCCAACCACTGGCCTTCAGGAAGTCTCTGTTTAGTAGAAACTAGTTTTATTTTATTAAGTGGTATGATAGATGAAGTATAAGTTCATTTTTGGAATCATATACGATTAAAATCACCATAAATGAACTTCTGTATATTTGATAACTTTTTCTATCCTTTTGATTGAAACAGATGTAATGACCCCTCATTCTATCACATGATCTTCTAACTCTTCACAAATAACAAATTCAACTTCATTTCTTTAAGAGATGAAGTATAAATTGTTCAAGGCATGAAAAATAGTGATATTGTACCAAAATCATATAAGTATTTCTTTTAATTCATCTAATTTGGAGAAATGATCTTGAAAACCAAAAATGTTGTCCTAGTTCCCTCATATCTGATGAATCAGATGGTTCCTTAGATCATCACAAATTTATGGCTTTGTGACTGTTGGCTTTATCATAGCCATGTCCTCTACCACTCTCCATCAGAACTTGATGGTTAGATTTATCTTCCATATCCATATTTTCACCTATGTTATCCTATGTGGAAACCTAGTGATTAGTTAATTTGAGTAACCGTTACATTTCATACTTTAGTTTTTAAAGAAAAGTTTTGGTATTCCTTTTTACGATGTGGGTTTCTATGAAATAAACTATCATGTAATAAACCATTTATAACCCCGACGAATTTCGAGGGCGAAATTTATTTAAAGGGGGTAGAATGTAACACCCTGAGATTTTATGAGATATAATATTTTTAATTTCTTTCATATCTTCTATTGTATGCTACACCAAGATTATCTTGCGCTATACACAACACCATATTAGCTTGCTGTATATGCAACACTATTCTTGGATTGCGTTACACACAATTTCAAGTTCATTTGATAGTAGTTATTCTACGCAACATTGGGTGTGAGTATATATATAAATATATATATATTTAATGTATAAATAAAATATTGTTGGATTATGTTATACACAGCAAAAAAGGAGTCTTTCACTACAGGCAACCCTGACTTGGCTTGCTTTACACGCAATCGCGACCTTCCTTAATAGCGTGTGTAGTACGCAATACCGAGTTTCACTAAAAAATAATATATTGTTATAATATTATTATAGAATAGTCGCTATGAATAATATTAACTAAATTTTTAATTTTATAACATTATTATTTATCTTACACATTTTCTAAAACATGGTATGTGAAAAAAATAAAATTTTCGGTTAAAATAAGTATTTTTCAAAAAATGCAGTTTTGCCGCCTTTTGATGGCACACCCACATTAAATCTAGTTTTTGACATGTTTATAAGTTCAATTTGACAAAATAAAATTATTCTTTGGAATCATGATATAAAAATTTACTTTGGATAAAGTTTTCATATTATTCTGATAACTTTCATATTTTAATGAATATTAAAAACACGCTATATTTTAATTAAAAACAACTGTTTTTCATCGTAATAAATTATATGGTTAAATTATAATATTTAATGATTTTAAATTATAAATAGAATATATTTTTACCATTTAATATAATTTATGTCATTAGCATTGATTTTACATTGAACTCATAGGTAAAATCATTTCAATCTTTTGCAATGTTTTAACTTTTGAAACCCGTTTTCTTAACAGCGGGATTAATTTTAAATTAATTACTGAAAGTTATGTGTTTGGAATTTTGAAAAATGGATTCCATATTTGAATTCAATGGGTCCAAATTATGTTAATAGGTTACTTTTATTTTTTTTGATATTATGAATAGTAACTATGGTAATTTTTGTTTACTACAGTTAAAGGTAAATCTGGTAATTAAGGGTACAAATAAGATTATAAAATTACCCTAACACTTTCCAAAATACTATTTGATGAATAAAAGTATAACCATGTCACCTAAGTGTCTGAATAGATTCATTTCATGGACTTTGGACCATGAAATAATATAATTATTATTAAAACCAAAGAAAGTGACAACAAGTCACTCTCGTAAATCTTATAAGTGTAATAATTTTAATTTAGCGATAAACATAATATAACCTGGGATATAAATATTCCCTATAAATAAAATAAAATTATATACATCATATGAATTTATTTATAATTTTTAGGGATTAAATAATTATAATTAATTAGGACACAATAGTGATGTTGAAATTATTTTATTGATTGAAATATCAAATAAATTATTTTAAAAGTATTAAAATAAATATTATATGAACTATTTAATGTTCTCCACTAATATTTTAGATAAATATGACATGTTATTAATCTATTATATATTTTATTTCGTTTATATCTTCTGTATATATTTTATTTAAATTCAAATAAATGAATAGTGTCAAAATTGACACTACTGTTATTTTATAAAAATTACTTATTATAAAATTGTTTAAAAATCAAAAAAAATATTTAAAAATTATAAATTAATATTTATATGGTATAAAATGTAATAAATCATACAATTATGGAAAATTCACATCATATAAGTAATTATTTATAATGATTTAAAATTTAGAATATTAATACCACAAATAAAATTAAATAGATTATATAAGGATAAATCAAGTTGATAATGTTTAAAATAAATTCCCAACATGTATAATTTTTTTGGTTAATGAGATAACAACCATATATCATCTATTATTTGGATTTGAGTCATTTTGGAGGTTTTTATGTGGGGTTGGAATTTATTATAAATTAATATTTCTTATAATTCCAAAGGTGCCCCTCTCCTCCCTTATAAAAGGGCACCTCCTCCCTCTCCTCCTCACACCTTTTCTAGCCTTCAAGATCGGACAAACCCTGAAAATTTCCCTTATAAACCACCTTAGAAACATAATATAGATTCTGGTCTTCTTCAAAGACCAATTTTAGTGCCCTAAGAGGAGGTTTCAAAGAGGCGTGTCGAAGAAGAGGTAATATCTATTACCGATTCTTTCAAATTTATTTCTTATTCTACTTCTTCTTATTTAGTTGTTTCAATATTAATTAATAACATCAGTATCAATCATATACTTATATGTTATTATAAATATTAAACAACCCTATTTCACCTTCTATCCATCCTAAGGAAAATGAAATCACCGCACGTGCGTACGTACGGAATACCATCTCCACGCCGTGGTGTAATCTGTTTTTCCACCACCACCTTACATGGATGGGTATAATGGTGTAAAGAATAAACAAATATGACTATTATAACATAATACATATTCTAATATAGTATATCATTCACTCCAATTCCATTCAATAAATATGGGAATGATATCATCGCTCGTGCGTACGTACGGATTACCGTCTCCACGACGCGATGAGATTCATTTTCCATGTTAACAATTCAATAATGATTATAAAGTATATATAATAAGTAATAATTAAATATATTACATAATAATGATATTGGATTTATGTATATATATATGCATGTCATCTACTTACTTCCATTAAATTCAATAAAGAAACGAAAATAACGTTCATGCGTACGTACGACCTACCGTCTCCATGAACGGTGTATTTCTTACCGTATATCGATATATTATATATATATGTATATTATGAATATATATTATATATAAATCATGTTTTATATTATTGAATTATGTAATCATGATCTAAGTAATAATATTAATAATTACAAGTCAAAACACGGATGATAAATGAAACGATTTTACCCAAAACGCTACTTTAACATGAATTTACAAAAGAATGGGTAATATAAAGTCATAAGTGAACCATATATGATATCATAACAATGAATATGATTCTTTAATAATTAAATGAAATTATTTAAATCATTATATAGTAGGTTCAGATATGTATAAAGAATATCATACCTAAGGTAAGGGATAATTATTCCAATCTCATTATTATCTGAGATTATTTATTCGTAAGTATTTACTGGGGTTATGTTTATCATCCATGTCCATGTTTTCTAAAAATGTTTTCATAAAATGTTTAGTATTCTTTCATGTCTGTTTAAATTCATTTTTACCCTTTTATGACTTTTACCACCAGGTTTGGAAGGAATCTTTCTCTTGTTTACCATACGAGGTACTTTTTGACTTTTCTGAAAAAAGTACGAGGAGAATGTTTTTTAACTTATACGGTATGAACGAGTTTTTATGGTTTCATAACACCTTATTTTCATGAAGCTTACTCTACAATATTTCATGACTACTTTCAACAAAATCCACTTATTTTAAAATTGCATGATTTTGAAGAAGAAAGGATATTTTCCTCAAGAATTCATTTCAAGTGTTTTCTCAAAACTGTTTTCCATATAATATGACATTATTTAATATATTTATGTTTCATATATAATTTCCCCATTATTTACATGGTTTTATTTTTCTTATGATGAAATGATATCCATTTTTTTATATGGATTATGTTATTATGGCATGATGTTTAAGAATCCCATTCTATTACATGGGTTATGCTATGATGTATGATTTATGATTTTCTGGAACACGAAAGAATGATTTAATTATGAGATGGGTGGGACCTATATCTCCCTAAAATACATTGGGTAAACATTTATATCTCATGAGATAGACATGGATGAAACGGAAAGTAAATACGGTTTAGTAATATAAGGCTGGAATGATAAGTAAACCCGGTTCAGTAAGGGACTATGTCCACTAAGATGGTCTTGGCAGCAATGCCTTGGATACTATAGAAATCATAACATGTGCTTAATGGTTTCCACAATAACATGTTTTATTCCCATTCCATCTTAACAGGATTTATGTTACATTATGATCTATGCCTTATGTACTGCCATGTTTTATGTCATTGCTCAAGAATTTGATGTTTATATAACATGTTCATGTTTTGAAGTTCAAATGTATATGGTTTGTTTTATTTTCTCCATACTTACCCTTACTGAGCATTTGAGATCACCCTTTATATGTTTTATTTTCCCCAGGATATAAAGAAAGGTTTTAGGTAAGAAAAAAAAGGGAAGATATTTATGGGAGATGTTGAAGATCTTTCACCAAGATTAGAAGATTATGTTCCAAGTTTCCAAAGACACTAAACTATTACGGTCCTTGTGTGTCTATTTTTGTTATGTATTAAGTATTCCACAAAAGTATTGTAATGTCCATGTACGTCAATATTTGGGTCTCTACAATTGTTGATCCTCTATCTCTACTGGGAACTCTGTGAATGTCACCCCATCATCAATTTCCAGCTCAAACAATTCGATGACGTGCGATGGATCATGCATGTATCTCCTCTGTTGTGACATGTGGAAAACGTCATGCACCTGGTGCATCTGTGGGGGAAGAGTTAGGTGGCACACCACCTCACCAACTCTGATTAGAATATATAAAGGTCTGATGAACCTTTTTGATAGCATGACACCCCTGCAAAATCTCTGTAATCCTCTTCGAGGTGAGACCCGTAGGAAGACATGAACACCCTCCTAAAACACCAAGGGTCTCCATTTCCCGTCAGCATAATATTTCTGCCTACTCTGTGTAGTTTTAATCTACTCCTTGATGATCTTCACCTTCTCAGTTGTAGCCCATACCATCTCTGGACCCATAAGTGATAACTCCCTTGGGATTGTCCAGCATGGAGGTGATCTGCATGGTCACTCGTACAAGGCCTCAAACAGTTCCATACTGATGGTGGAGTGACAACTATTATTGTATGTGAACTCCACCAATGTCAATTTGTCCTACCAACTATGAAAAAAGTCAAGGATGCAAGCATAGATCATGCCCTCAATTTTTTTTATGATCTGCTCCATCTGAACACCTACCTGAGGATGAAAGGCGGTGCTCAAGCAGATCTGAGTCCCAAATGCCTTCTGTAATCCCTTAAACAACAGGGATGTAAAACAAGTTTCATGATATAAAATGTTCAACAATGGTACCCCGTGAAGCCGTATTATCTCTTGAACATAGAGGTGTCCCAATCACTCTACTTATCCATACTATCGGATGGGTAGGAAGTGAGTTGACACGGGGAGTCAGTCAATGATCACCCAGACAGAGTCGTGGCCCCTAAATGTACGTGGTGACCCCATCACAAAGTCCATGGAGATACCATAACACTTCCATTCCTGTACCTTTAGTGGTTGTGCTAAGCCTACTAGAACCTGATTATCAACCTTCACTTGTAGACATGTGAGGCCTCGTGAAACAAAATATTCCACCTGTTTCTTTATCCTTGGAAACTAGTACTGACGTCAGAGTTTCTGGTACATCTTTGCCACTCTAGGATGTACCTACAAAGGGGATGCATGGAACTACTACAACACCTCCTCCTGAAATGTCACTGGTACCATGCTGCGTCCTCTAAAAAGGATGACACACTCCCCACCTTTCGAAAATCCATCAAGAGCCTGTCCGGAGGAAATTTGAGCACATCGGGCCTCACAGTCAATGTACCCAAGTTGTGCCTCCCATAAGCACCGAAGAAGTGGAGGAGTGACAATAATAGTCTAGAGGTATGATTCTTTATCCCTATCTATGAAGAATATCCAAAATGTGGCTAGTTGGTCTATCGCCTCACCCAGCAGCTGTAATTCTAACCTTCGGTTGAGTACATCTGCCACTATGTTACCCTTCCCAAGAGTGTAAAATATCTCAAAGTCATTGTCTTGGAGGAACTCTAGCCATCGCCGCTGTCTCAGTTGATGACCTTCTATGAGAAGATATACTTGAGACTCTTGTGGTTGGAGTAGATAGTAAACCATTCACCCAACAAGTAGCGCCGCCACATCTTCAATGAAAAAACCACTACTGCTAACTCAAGGTCATGAGTCACGTATTTCTTCTCATGTTACCTCAAATATATTGAGCCGTAGGCTATAAACTCTCACTCCTACAATAGGATGCATCCCAGTTCAGTCCCTGATGTGTCGCAGTAGACTACATACCCAACGCCCTCTTCTAGTTTTTTCAAGATGGGGGCACTCGTCAGTCTCTCCTCAGCTCTTGGAAGCTCTATTGGAATCTCTCTGTCTATACAAAGAGTTTTACCTTATTTTTCAAAGATGAAAAGGGTTATGCTACTCTAGAAAAGTCGGGTATAATCCTTATGTAGTACCCAACCAACCCCAGAAAACTCCACACCTCAGTCACACTCCTGGGTGGCTCCCAAGCATGCACTGCCTCTATATTATCCAGGTCCGATGCAAGTACATCCTCCAAGATAACATGTCCTAAAAAGTGCATATCTCATATCTAGAATAGGCACTTCGAGAGCATACCATAAAGCTGGTTCTCTTAGAGTATATCCAGAACTATCTATAGATGTGTGGGATGCTCCTCCTCCAATGCCGAGTACACCAATATGTCGTTAATGAAGACCACCACGAAGTGATTGAGGTAAGGCTAGAAGATCATGTTCATGAGTCCCCTGAACACTTCTAGAGAGTTGGTCATGCCAAAAAGCATAACCATGAAATTATAGAGTCCATACTGGCATTTGTGGGCTATCTTCGGAATGTCCTCATCCCACACCCGAAGCTGCTAATAGCCTGATTTGAGGTCTATCTTTGAAAACCACCGACATCCCTTTAACTGATTGAAGATATCATCCATCCTAGGTAGATGATATTTGTTTTTCATGGTCACCAGGTTCAGGAACCAATAGTCCACGCAAAGCCTCAAACTTCTATTAGCCTTTTGGGTTGGGTGAATAGAATCGGGGTTGCCCATGGAGAAACACTGGGCCTTACGAATCCCTTCCTCTGCAAGTCATCCAATTTTAACCTCAACTCACGAACCTCCACGAGATCCATCTGATATGCTGGTGTAGATATCAATGTCGTCCCATGGTACAATTTAATGTAGAAGTATACCTTTATGAGAGGAGGTAGTCCCATAACATCCTCAGGAAAGTCATCCACATATTGGTCGACCACTATAGGATAGCTCAGACTCTCCTCGTCAACTACACCGAGGGTAAGGCTATCCAACTGATGAGTGATCGGCTGCACCCTCCTCTGGGAAAGTCCATCCTATGCAGCAAAGGTTTCTTTCTTTCTGGTGAAGGAAATCTTAGTCCCATCCTCGTAGACACACCACAATTTTCACCTAAAATAGTCGATCTAAGCATGGATCGTGGATAACCAATCCATACCCAAGATGACATCGCACATCCTCCAAGCTGCTACTAGGAGATCCCAAACAAAGATCTCACCTCCTAGAGTAATATCACACTGTGGGAACCAATATGTAATCATCAAATACTCTCTTGTAGGATTATCTAATCGTAAGGATCAATCCAACGACTCCACCAGAATCTCTGAGCTCCGAAGGAGAGATGTGGAAAAAAAGTGACTGAAACCTATGTCTATAATAACTGTAGCTTGGGTGGAGTAGAAATAGATTATAACTAAAACCATCACTAGAGCACTATGGTCATAAGCCTCTACCGCCTGAATCTGATCTCGTCCCTATCCACCTCCTCCCTAGGGCCGGGGTGGAACGCCTGGGGGTGGTGGCTATAATACCTCAAACCGTCGCACACCACCTGCTGCTTGGCCTGCTCCTCTTACATGTCTGATCCCCTACATACCTCCTCACTTGAACCTCTACCTCTGCCTCATCGGTGCTTAGACCATCTACAGATCTTCAGTGTAGAAGATTGGAAAATCGTGAGCCATGTGACCCTTCCTGCTGCATGTTTAGAAGAGTATGCTCCTCTACTGACCTCCTCTACCTTGTGAGCTACGCACCTCTGACCCTACATCGTACAGTCGTCCAACGAAAGGTCTGAAGCATCAAGGTCCACCATCTCCCTAATTTTCCCTGAAAGATACTAGAAGCTAGGATCACCATCTGTTCTGTTAGTGTCTCAACCAAATATAAAGATCGTGCCACAACCTCCAGCCCACCGTCAACTGCATGCATATCATTCTCTCCTCGAAACCTCGGAGGCCTCTATCTCTGGAACTCATGAAATGAGCTCAGTCGGTGTGCACTATCTGCTAGTGGGGATGGTGGTAACTGATTCACTATAGGTGGTGGTGTTGCTGGTAAACCACCCGAATGTGCTATATCTGTAAGAGGGCCCAACAAGGATGCCTCATCGTTTGGTGGTCCATCATCATGATCTCTCACTGGAATCCTGGTTGGCTATCTATGTGGTAGAATTCTGTAAATAAACATAAATTCCATAGTTAATAAGTTGTACCAGGAGAGCTAACTTAAAAGAGATCAAAAGAAAAACATTTTCAAAACACATGCAAATAGGGTTTTCGTGCATCGATTGAGATATCATAACTTAAGGTCCTGTAGTATGGATACGTCATCCGCCACAACAATCCTGGACTCCCCGGAATGTAATCCAAACCCAAGAAACTTAACACTATTTCTCCATTTAAAACATAGACTCTTAGCTCATCAGGTAGAGCTGACCCGTTTGATACCACTCTATCACAACCCGTTCCCTAGGTCCCGTGACTTCCCCAAGCCCGCCTTCCATAGTCTAGGGGTTAGAGACTAGCACAGAAAATTAATATCCCAGAAAAAGGGAAGACATTTCCTTTAAACCTGTACAAAAACTGACTAGGTGCACAAAAAAATCAAACCACACAGTGGAACTACTGATAATAAAAGTGTGAACCGGAAGTAAAAGGGCTAATATACAAAACCAACTGAAAAAATTGTACAACATAAAGGAAAAAAGGTTCTCTAAAGGTCGTCCACCAAGAATCCTACCTGAAGGGTAGGTACAGCTCGTCATCTGTCGTCATTTTCACTCGCCATGTCTACCAATCACCTCCGATCACCATCTGGCTCTAGCTCCCAAAGTCTCAGTCAATCTGACCATCATCTGCACAAGACACAAAAATGTGCGGGTGAAGCCCATGCAAGGGTGAGTATAATAATACCCAGTAGGGACCCCGAGAACCCCAAAGGTCTCCTAGAATTCCGCAAAGGAAAAACCACAAAGCATGATCTCAATCAAAAATCATATAGTAAAAGACATATAAAACCAGGTTTAAAACATAGAGAATATGAATAAAGATGATTAGTCCAAATATAGATCATTTAATTCTATTGAGAAGTTCTTCTACTGATCCTCGAAGGGTCGTTGTTCTGCCGATCCATAAATGGTCACTCTACTGCCGATCCAAAAAGGGTCATACTACTGCTGATCCCTAGAGGGCCACACTGCTGCCAATCCAAGTAGGGTCTCTCTCATGTTGATCCATAGAGGGTCTCTCTATAGTGTTGATCCTTGAAAGGATGCAGTGCTATTGATCCACAGAGGGTCACTCTCATGCCGATCCATAGAGGGTCTCTCTTCACTATACAGCCAGCCACTAGATTCCCGTACTTAGTGTGCTTGACTTCATGAGATTCTGCTCTTCAAGATATACATCATACCTCAACGACCACAAATACCCATGAAGAAGTAACCCAAAGGACCATCATGTCATAAGGGTTCCAATGCGATAGACGACATGTCAATCAGATTCCCTGTCTGTAAGTTATAAGAATAAAGGTAAATAGGACCGGGTTGGATTCAAGTCCGATCCAACACAGCCATACTCCCACTTCTTCTAGAAGTGGAGTATCTTAAATGTACCTCCGCATCCCAAGGGTCCCAACGTTGTTGATTAAACGTAAATCAGGTGCTCAGTTTGTGAGATACATCAGTTTTAGTGAAACATGACTGGTGGGGTCCGTGTCCGATAGGGGGTTCGACCTGGCAGGTACAGTGGGCCCACGGGTCTGGCCTGACTCATGGGTTCAGCTCAGTTAGTGGGTTTGGCATGGCTGGTGAGTGGGTCTGTCCTGGAAGCTGGGTATGGTCCGGAAAGTGGGTCCGGACCGGTCGGCAGGTCTGGCCTACCTGGAAACCCAGGCCGCATGCAGGCCAGTTCTCCCAACTGGCGGTGCCAGCGGGGTGCTGCTTCTCCTTCCGAAATGGCCTACTGAAGCCGGTTGTTTGTGTCCATCCCCGAGTGGGGCACTTTGTTTCCCACGCAGTGCACCAGTGCCTTGTCTCCACCTACAGCGGCATGGCTGCCTATGGCTTCAGCCACCGTGGTGCCACTTCTCCATGCAACAGACTCAGACTGGACACTGCCACTGGTCACCAGTGCCGCCATGCCACCAGCTACTTCCGTGGGTCACCGGAGATGCTTCAGTGGTCCGTTTCTCTTCTCGTATGTACCTATGGGACTTCATGGTCACCGCCTTCACTATGATTCCCTTGGATTCATCTTACAACCATGTTGTCTGGTCGCGCCCAAATAACACACATAAAAAAAGAATTAATGTGGTCTGAGCCTTGTTCAGATTGGCCCCACACTCTGTGTTAGTTTTCTAACATGGGGAAACCATAAATAATTATTTAAAATAAGGAAATCCCCAAAAAGAATCTCGAAATGACCCCCCACAGTAAATAAAGAGTCGCAGATCAACCCTTTGACCGGTAGATCTACGTTCTTCATATTATTCAAGAATGGGAAAAGAGGAGTCATTTAAAAACATAAAACAATTAAACCCCATACCTAGATTTGGTGGAATCCGTTATGGATGAAGGAAGGAATCCACATTCAAAGACATTCATCATCATTCATCAATGTTTGGTCCGAATCCTCCAATGGTCGTTGATCAATAACCATTCTTCATTGGATGGTGGTGTCATCGACATTTCATCATAGGTTCCTCCCTTGTTTTTTAAATTTCCTAGCCAACAATTTGTTTAATAAAAGACAATAATCCTCCATGTTGTGTCCATTATTATGGTTCATTAATAATCCTTAATTAATGAACCAATTAATTACATGGTCATTTTCATTACACTAAAAAGTAACAGGTCATTAAATGATTTTCATTTAATGATCTCTGTAACACAGTGGTCCCGCCACCTGATGCTCAATGGTTGGAAAAAGAATAAAATAACTCAAGAGTTATTTTTTTATTTTTTTCAAAAAGTACAAAAATTATCTTTCTAATATGACCCTTTCCAGTTGAATTTAAGCTTCACCTAAGAGAATACTGGCACTTTGAATTCAACGGTTCCATCAGATTTTCAATCAGGGCATCAGTTCAAAAGATAGAAAATCTCACTCGCATGTTTACTAAACATACCTTAAAAAAAGTTATAAATTCCATTCAATGTTCTATGGGCCTCAGAATCAAATGACATCAATTTTTTCAGTCCTATAAATATTACATACAATTAAAAAATAATTTATATGGAATTTCCATGTCTTTACAGAGATAATATCGATAAATAATGAGATTGTAACATAAATCCCATACCTCAATTTCTACTTTCTTCAAAAGAAATATATATTCCTATATAAAAAATTTAAATTTATTATAATTCTATAAAAGAGTCATTTATATACTTATAATTTCATATATGAACCTCTTATAACATTTCATCTCCCATCTATTTATAATTCCCTATTAAATATTTTGTGTATATGTGTTAACTATTTCATTTTATCCTAACAATTTTCGTTTAGTAGTTCTGATCCTCATACTTTGATCATGATTACATCATATAAAATATTTAATAATTATATAAATATCATATATATATATATATATATTTATATTCATCCATAAAAGGTAGATATAGAGAAAGATATTGCAATGTTATGACGATAGTAGACCGTACCTATGCATAAAAAATGTTTTAACTTTTTTATGGATGAAACAAAAGAATGGTAAATAAAAATTTAGATTTATTGAATCATTATTATATCATATATATTTTTTAAAATATATCATTATTACTTTCTATGTAATGTAAAAATTAAAAATGATTCACATCACTTTGTGATGGTGAATGTCCAAACGTACGCATGAGTGACATTATCATTTTCAAACAGATGGGAGGTATAAGGTAGATATAATATTATAATTATTTAATAATAATTATATCATAAATATAATATATAAAAATAAAAAATTTAATAATAACCATCCATGAAATATTGTGATGGAGAATGAATTTTATCCCTACGTGGAGGCGGCAGTCCACACACATGCACGTGCTATTCTTTCAGTTACTATTTGATGAAAATAGTATTAATAAAGGTGGTTTTATAATCATAATAATGTTTTAATATATTTAGGATACTAGATTTTTTTATTTAATTATTAATACCAAGAATTTATAGGAGGTATAAGAAGAAATAATTTTAAAGATGTCCGGTAGGATGATTACCTCTTCTTTGATATGCCTTTTTTGGTCCTTTATTAAGGACATGTGGAATAAACTTATAAGAATAAAAAAACATTTAAATAATGTATAGGGTATTTTGGAAGAGTATTTTTCATTTTTGGGTTGGGTTATAGTTCTATAGGTGCAATAAATAAGAGAAAGGAGGGGTGCCTTTTTATAAGTTGTGGAGAGTACACACTTTGGATTTCTTACAAAATTAAAACATAATAACATCAAAATCAATAAAAAATATTTTAAGTGGAAATATATTATAATTTGGGATATTATTTTTTCAAAATATTTCCATAAAATAGGATTTATAAAAGTTTAATTGAAAAAATTTCCCTTATCACTCTGTTTAACACCCCCTATAAACCCATTTTAACCTTAACTACAGTGAATTTTTTTATTGTTTTTTTATTATTTATGAAAAAAATTAATGTGTATTAATTATTATTTTTTGAATATTTATTAATATTAATAAATCCATTTTATTAAGATAAATTAAAATAAAGGAAGAATTTTATTTAAAAGTAATCCCATAAAATCTGACAGAAACAATTTTCAGGAAAAATGTTTTAAATGGTTTTTACACCAAAATTAAAACTAAAATTAATTATAATGAACATAATTAGATTATATATAATATAAATGAAATAATTATAAATTTAAAACCATGTTAAAATAAAATTGAACTTTTTAAATTCTTTAAACGAAAAGACTGTTTTCAATAAAATCAGAATTTTTCAAATTTCATTGAAAAATAAATCACTGTAAAAATATAAAATACGCAATCTAAGATAACATGATTTAAAAACATAATTCCATTTATATAAATAATATTTTAATTTTTTTTTGAATTTAATTATATTATGCGATCCATAAAAGAAATAAAAACCATTTTGGGGAAAATGTATTTTTAAATCATATAATGGATTTACTAGAAATTGAGTACTTATTTATCAATATAATTGTCTTGTCTAAAACAATTACATAATTTTTTCTGAAAAGTATATTTATTCCTATTCACTACATGAACTTAAAATCTAGGTTATATTGTTATACTATATTACAGTTAATTTGTACTCTAGGTTTCATGTATTGCATGCTATCAAAAAATACTTTTTTGAAGGGAAATGTATTATAAAATCTCTGGGTGTTAAATGTAAACTATTTTTTGATTGTTAATTCTTCTTTAAATAGTTATAATTGCAGTTATAATCTTACAAGAAGACCATGAGGATAATGATTTTATGTTCATAGTATTTTTATATGCTTCTGGTTTTATTCCTCTTATAGTTTTTAATGATGCTTCATATTATATTCTCATAATATATTAATGTTTATCTTTTATTTTAATATTTTATATTAATGAAATATATCACTCTTCATTTGAGTTTGGAATTTTGTGTGAAATAAATTATCTAATTTCGTATTATATTAAGGGAATTACACATTAAAATCATGGTGTGTTTCAAAACAATTATTCAAGATTTTTAAAAAATCATTTAGAAAAAAAAAATTCTAAAAAATTACTAGAAATTACAATATGATTATTAAATAATAAGTCATGGATTCAAATTATAGCATTCCAAAATTTCAAACATATTTCATTCTGAATGAATTTTATATTATGAACTACAAATTATTCCCAATATACCTATTTATTATCATATTTTATAGACTTCTTATTCTGAAGTTTTGTTTAAAAATATAAAAAACTACAATAGTACATAGGATATTCAACTACACTAAATGTATTAAATGATAAAAAATATGATTCTTAATATTAAAATCTTTTACATATGAAAAATAAAAAAAATTAAAGAAATAATTCCACAAATACATTATGAAGTTATAGTCTAAGAATAAATATTATATAAAATTTTCAATATCCTTACTAAGAATGACAACATAATAAATGTAAATTCTAAATTTTTTAAAACAAATCTCTATAGGTAGCCTTTGATGAGTAATTTTCAAAATAATGAAATATATTACATGATAAATACAAGGCTTATTATGGTTCTTTATCCAGGAAGTATAGTGAAGTGTTATGTTATTTATAGAATAATAAAATATATTATGAAAAATTTTACAATTTTTTTACAGGTTTTTAGATTAGTATATATCCATAGGGAAAAAATGACACTCATTTATAATAATCCTTGTGACCAAGGTAACATCATCTATGTGATTTTCCATTTAATATTTTATGGAGATATCTAAATAAGTAATAGATTCATTATTATGTACATGACTCAAAAGGGTTTTTTCTTGTCTAATTATAAATCAAATTTTATAATGCAGAAATAAAATTATCCAACCATATCTAATGAAACATGATACTAGGATTGGAATGTTTTTTCAATGGTTGGAGTGAAGAATCAAATGTAATGAAAATCATATACATTCAACATTTATATAATTTTTTAATTAATAAAAACAATTTATTAGTATTATAATATATGAATATCTATATAAAATGAGCTTGAAGGGACAAATTAATGAGTTTAAAATATTTAATACAAAAAAAATCTACAAAATATTTTCTACAGCATGTTTTATAAGGTATAGTAGAAACTATTTTCCCAATAGTTATAGCACTTTTAAAAAGGCTTTTATATAGGTTTTAATAAATATATGAAAAAATGTCTATTTTTAATACATAAATTAATTTATAATTTGATAAATAATGACCTTATTTAAAAACTTTGTCCAATACATATATAATTATTAACATATCAAGAAGAAAAAATGAATTTTAGAACTACTAGTAATGTCATAAAACTAAAAAAATTAAACCTTCCAAAAAATATATGAAGACTAAGTAATATAATAGGGAAGTCCCCCCCTGAAATTATTCTAGTTTAGTATGCCCTCTTTTAGGGGTAATTAACTCCCTTTCCAAATTTTTTGAAGGATTTTGTTGAATGTAAATTTTTACAACCAAAATCATTATAATTATTAAAAATGGTTTTTATGAAAAAAATATTATTATTTATCCCATGAATAAAAAATAATGAGCAAATAAAAAAATGGCAGTGTATAAAGATGCCAAGAAACCTATAAATTTTTTATATTACCTAAACTATCTTTATTTAGAAAGGTTTATGTTAATAATATTTAACTATACTAGAAATGATAATTGATAGGGGTTCCCCTATGTGAAATTATAAGAATAAGATACATATCCTACATGGGAACCATTATTCAAGATATAGATATTTACATATTTAAATATTTAATCCACCTTTATAATTTAAACATCATAAAATTCAAATATTTTCAAATAATAAAAAATAAGTTCCCATTTCATTATATTAAATGATATCATTACATTCAAATTTAATAAAATATTACCACATACTATTATTTTCCTTATAAAATCCATAGTTTATATAAATTAATAATATATCATAATTCAACATTCAATGAATTAAACCTAAATAATTTTTAGGAAATATCTTGTTGACACCTCATGAGATTATTTTATCAACTATTTTACTAAAAGAATTTAAAATATTATTTTCCCTAGAATTAGGTATAAACAAGGGAATCTCATCATTATTCTTAACAATTAGAATTAAAAACAGTTGTGAATTATCTATATTTGGATGGATAACTATTTTGAATGAAAAATTAAAATTATTTACAATATCAAGATGAAAAATATCATATAAATACTGAAATAATTGATATGTGTAACCATTTGGCCTTGTAATTCTTTAGAGAATATGGGAAAAGAAAAATATTAAAAATTTTCATTATCAAGAATTTATTGAGACTTCAATTGTCATCCTCATTAATCATGATAATAATTTCATTATTTTATATAGAACATCCAATAATATAATCATAATTAAACAAAGATCTATAATAATGTACTATGTGACTACTAAGACAATTTCATAGAAAATAATTTTATCATCATTCCTTTTAATAATAGATGGGATTTCTTATTCTCCTAAATTTTAGATTCTTATTAAATATAATTATAATGTTCAATATTATTATATTTATCATAATAATTAATCTTGAGAATTTCATCTTTTTTATTCAATAAAAATATCAATTTGGCGTCAATTTCTACTTCATTGTTAAAATTAATTAAAAAAAATATTTTTGAGCATGAGTAATTTGTAACGATAGTATTTATTCCTCAATAGAACCAATATCATCATAAATAGTTTCAAAAAAATGTACACCTCTCTACCAACATTATTTTGATAATTTTTATCTTAACTTTGTATTAATATATATCAATATCAAAGAAAACAATGTCAAATGTGTTAACAAAAATATTATTGTAATTAGGGTTCCATAACAAGGAATTGTTTAAAGGAAATATATAAATATTTTTAGATTCTATAAGATTCATTTTTTTAAAAGTTAGGGATGATCATAATTGAGTTTTAATATATTCATACAAATGATTTTTTTTCCAAATGATATAGTGATTAATTTAAAAAAAATTATTATCAAACATTCTCAAAATGATTTTATTTATATAAATTAATAAAAATAATATTTTTAAAAAATAAATTAAATCAATATGATTATTATTATATATATTGTATCTAAAATATTTATAAGTAAAATTAATAAAATTAGAACCAATATTTTTATTCATGTATAACACACCATTAGTCTCTAGTGATGATCCATGGAAAATAAATAAATTAATGTAGTTAATCTATTTTCTAGAAATTTAATTTAATATATTTATATAAATTATAGGAATATATATAAGAGAAATTCATGTGCTTTATAATAAAATAAAGATCACGTGGGAACATTTAATGACTAATATTAAAAATAGAAATATCATTCAGCTTTAAATAAGTCAATAGCTAGTTGATTTAATCTACTCTAATGTGTGTATTGAAAATAACTATCTTTAATATTAATTAATTCAAATTAATTCTTTGAAAATAAGTAAAATTATTTATAGTACCAATAATTCCAATAATTAAGGTGTTATTCATTAAATGTAAAGGACTATGAAATCATGCAGTGTTAGTATCAGCAATTCTTGGAAATTCAGAACTTGTTATTAGTTTTTTCCCATCATCCTTTCATTCCCTACAACCTGAATATTATTTTTTATTAATATTATATGAACATATATCCCTACCATTTTTTATAGTTTTAATATCCCTTATTGATATTGTATTGTTCTTACTTTTATCAGTTTCACCATTATTTGAGTCATGAACCTCTTTTAATTTATCTTGCCCATCAATATTATTTTCATTAAAGGTTTCATTATTCAACTTATATTATAAATATTTATTATTGAATCTTTTAAATAAAAAATTAAATATTATCTTCTTTAATAATTTTTTTAAATCATTTTTATCTATATTGCCTATCCTCTCCTCTTTAATAGTCTGAATGATATTTTCATCATTTTGAACCTCCCTCTTATTTTATCCATTATTTAAATAGGTCATTTTAGTGGTTGTTTAATATTTAGATTAAGTCACAACCCTTTTTTAGACTAATTCATTTAATACTCTAAATTTTTAAAATTCTTTAATTAAAACCCCCTATAAAATTTCTCCGTTTTCAAACTTCATCGCTATTTTTTCTGAATTTCATATTCTTACCATAACCCATTTTGTTAATAATAATTTTAGGGGGGTTGAATGAATTTATATTTAAACTTCAAATTAAAGTTTAATCCATGTTTTACTAATTTAACACAATTATGTATTTGAATATCGACATTTATAGTGAATAAAATACAAGAATAATGTCATCACATTCTATAAACTATAAATTTATCCATATTAAGAGAAATTATAATGTAGAACTAAAGATTCATTATGGATATATTATTTACAGAATATCCAACTATTTCAATGTTTCTGAATTTATATCCATTAATTTGTAATCTTATGAATTTATATATTAATGTTCATGACCTAAATAGAAAAATGAAAATCCCTTGGTTTAGATTCAAAAAATCAAACTTTAAAACCATTAAAATGCCCTCCTTGGGAAAAACTTATATGTAACATCATTTTATAATTAGATTCTTCTTCTACTTACCTAAACCTTAAATTCACATAATATTTCCATTGAAGTCATTTAAGGAACAAGGCTTAACACCCTTTTATGAAATTAGAGGCATATTTTGGAAATTAAAAAAGGTATAAAATTGAAGTTCATAAGATCATATAATAATGGAGAGCAGGATAAAAAATAATTGAAATAAAATTATGGGGATGAAAAAACAAAAATTTTGAAGGAAATTCTCAGAACAGTAAAATATAATGGTTGTCAAAGATTTATTATCTTGATAGTAAATAAATATATTATTAATATGATCAACATTCTAGTTTACAGAGTGATTCTTGATAAATCAATTATCATAAAAGGGTGTAACGAACTAAGGGTATATAATAATATTTTTTAATTTTTGTTCATTCATAGGTATTTTGAAATTTTAATTTTACACCGATGGTGTTTGAGGAGGATTAGAAGTATGTTTTAAGGAAATACTTTTGGGTGGTGGTAATCAACATAGATATTGATTTCCCACATAATACCATGTAGGAGGCCCCTAAACTTCTAGTATACAAGGAAGGGACTATTACCCTAGCCACTATGTGTCCAATGGGGTTCCACTAGTGTTTCAGTAGAAAAAACCCTTAAATTGATAGATATATTTTAATAATTTGGAAGACATGATTTTAATAAAAAACAGAATAATTATTATCTATTATATTATAACACCCCTAGAAAAGTGATACTTAAAATACTAATTGACACTAACCATGTAAAAAAGGTACACCTTTCATTTTGGGATCCTACCTTATTAGAAATCTATAGTTAAACATGATTTTCATAGAGTGGGGGTTAGGATGGGTGACCTCATGGGATGTTTCATAAGGTGTTTGTGAGTGAGTAATAGAACATTTAAAGGAAATGTGTTTTCTTATGGGGATAATCATTACTCAGATAAATGAACTTAGTAGGGTAATAGACTATGGTGTGCTGGGAAGGCAACAAGGGTATTATACAAGGCCCATGTGGTCAATTGACCAAGTTCATTTCCCAAGGAAGGTCAGATCATACAAATGGTATTAGAGACAATACTTGACCTAAAGATCATATGCACTACCTATGATTGATTTTTGGGGTCCAAAATGAGGGTATTGTTCTTTAAAGGGATGGAGCGTGTAACACCCCAATAAAAGTGAGACTTAAAGAAAAAACGATATTACTCATGACAACTAGGTGTATGTTTTTTTTGGGTGCCTACCTGATTAGAAATCCAAAATAAAGGAACCTATATATGATGATTGATCATCAAATGTGTGTGTGTTTCTAATTTTCGAAATTTTCTTATGATTCTTTTATATTTATTGTTATGATTATGATATTACTCTATTTTATGTGATCTTCCTTTTTCATTTTGTACTATATGCATTGTTTTTCTTCTTTTTTGCAGTTGAGCATGCATGTTTCATCTATTTAGTTTTCTTGTGATAAGTGGCACATGCTTGGTGCTATCCACTCAAGTGGTATATATTAGATATTGGTCAAAATGTATATAGATTATTATAGTTTGTGGGATATTTAACATTCTATTGAGATATCCTTTGACAGGGATGTGTCAAAATTGATTGGAATGTCATAGGCTTTTGGACTATCCATTGAGAGGGATGTGTTGTCACTGGTTAGTATATACTTTGGACATCCCATATATAGGGAATGTTTTCATAAATGTTCATGGGATAATCCACCTAGGGGATGTTTCAATCTAGTTATCGACATTTCTACCAACATGGTGATGAAGTTGGTTCATTTCTTTTAGCATGGTTCCAAATTAGGTAGATCATGTCTTGATGGAACCAATAATTGTTTTATGAATGTGTGATATAATGTTTTTATATTTTTACCCTATTTATGAAAATTGAATTCAATTTTATATTTTATACACTGATTCTAAGGTTCATTGGTGTTTCCATATAGAGTTTTTTACTCACACACTACTCATACATTTTAGTGCACTCATAGAATTCATTAATAGGGATTTGGAAAAGTGAAACTTCCCTATAATGGATGGTTGAGTAGTTGGATTAGGAAGATACAAATGTTTTTGGATGGAGTTTGAGTGGGTGGTTATATTCTACATTTATTTTCTGGATTTACCCCATAACTTATACCCATATTTAGTTTTTTATGTACGTATCATTCCATAAAACTATTTCATGGGTTATGAATTAATTTTCTAGTTACTCTAGTTAGTTATTTTTAAAATTTATTTATTTATTTATTCTAGTCACTTTGACAGAGTGTATAGTCTCTCTATGGTTCCACAAGAGACCCTTAATGCTAGTTGGAAACCTCTGGCATATGGGGAGGTGTACCTGACATCATGTGGAATTCAGGATTAGACCCGATGGTTTGGGTAAAGATGTTACAATGCCACATGATCAACCATATCAGGTTCCCCTGAAGCCCCCCCTCGATCATCTCTATCTTCCACCAATCTTAGTGGAATCAAGAGCCACATGATATAAAATTATTTTAATGGTAAGGATAATAATATAAAACATTAAATATCTTATACCTCTCACTTATTCTTGATGTTTTTCTTCAAATAACTATTTTGGGTGATTCTATATTATCTAGGGATTTCAATAAATATGGGTTTATTCAAATGAAGATAATTGATGATAAGGACCCTAAAACATGAAAAAAACCAAATGAATTGTATCAAATCACTGGGAGGGGAGGTATGAATCTATAAATTTTTAAATAATATCCCTTTTTTTGATAGTAATTCTTTAAATTTTCAACTTGTATATTAAGAATTTTTTTCTATCAATGATATATTCATGGATACTACACATTTATTTTCTACACTTCCTTTAAAACTATTTAACATTATAAAATCTTATGGATTATTCTTCATAACATAATACATATAATATGAAAACTTATTTATAAAATTTATAAAATACTTGTTTCCCTTAATTAAAGTTTTCCTCATAGTCCCATAATCATCTTAATTAAAGAGATTTATTGGGTGAAATTTTTTAATTTCCACTTCCTTATGGTAAAATTAACAATATTATTTTTTAGAATATAGAACACCACCTATTTCTTCCTATATTTATTATAGTAACATCAAGAACATTTATTTCATGTGTAATATTACTCATATTTTTTTGAAAAATGTTTCAAATTCATCTATTATATAATTTAATTTCTTCCATTAAGATCAAGTAGCATAAATATTAAGAATCACTAACAAGTAAACTAGTTTACCTATATGTGTGATCCTATCATAAATTCACTTTCATATTTCAAAATCTTACAAAAAATTCATCATTTAGAGATACCACTTCTTTAAATTCATCACAATTTTTATTGACACATAGCATGTTGTTCTTTAAAACATCTACAAATAAGATGTATTTTACGTCATCTTATATTATATAATGACAACTGAACCAAATAATCTTATTTTGAGTGAACCATAATTTCTAAAGTTCATCAATCCATATTTACTCTTATCAATATCATTAATGTGATTAAAATATACCTTCATATGAGAAGATTATCCCCTATCCATGTTCCCTAGATGTTGAATTTGGGATGCTTTGAATTCAAGTTCAACAAGAAATGACTTCTCCTTTTTGTTTTCTTTATTACTCTTAGAATTTTGGGTATAGTAATTCATAATAAATTTGGTAGGTATAATAGTGATACATTCTTAAGTATAGATACCTAGTTGGTGAAAACTTCTATAAGATTCATCTAATGATTCAAAAATATTCATTGCTTTCAATAAATATTTTTCAAAAAATTTATGAATTTTTATTCTTTGAGTGAGTTTATTTCCCTTAAATATCTAACTCATATATTATAAATATTTTTATTGAAATTTCAAACTGAAAAAAAAATCCTTTACATATTCCCAATTCCTCTATAATACTTTCAATATCCATGAAATGAGAACATATAATTCAATATTTAATGTTGTCCTTATATTGATTCATTATGTTGTTATACTTCATGAAAATATATTATGGATCATTTTTCTAATTCCAAAATTCAAGTACAATTCCATCACATTATTCTTCTTTCATGAATTCATTACTAAAATTTTTAGATTACCATTTTTTATATATTTCAAATTCAATTTATCCTTTAATGATTATTTATATTTTTGAGAATTTTTTTCTTTAAAAATAATTATCCTTCTCCATCAATGTCTCTACATATAACATTTCAATCATCTTATTATTTAAGAATTATACAAAATTTTAACAATATTAAAATTTGAATTTGAAAATTTTCAATTGATTCTATGATTCTATCTATTTTCATTAAATAAACTCAATATTATTCTTCTTTTTATTAAAAATATCTTCCAAGTCAACATTAAATTTATTCTCTTCTTTGAGTAATACTTCAAGATATTAATCCCATTTATCAAAATTAATTCGTCTTCAGTAATTAAGGTGTTATTGTTTATTGATTATTGAGTTTCTTTCTAAGGATTCTAGTTCTTCAATTCTGATTTTGAAATCATTGAAAGGCCTTTATTGAGTTCTATCTTATTAATGAACCTCACATGTTTATCTTATTTTCATCATTCATTTATACTCTCATCACAAGTGAGCTATACCCCAAGATTTTTGAATCAACAAACTTTCATCAACTTCATTATAATTATAAACTACCTCTTCATTCTCACAACTATCATCACATACCAACAAAGATAAAAAAGTTTTTTGTCTTCGATATAAAACAATTCTTACACTTCCCCTTTGATGAAATATTTTACTTATGAAATATTAAAAATTTATTTTTGAGTAACTCGTTGGATTTATTTATTCTTCTTGAAAATTCTATTCTTATTTCAACATTTTATCAATATATATGAAGTTTCAAAAATATCCACACATTAGAAACATTTGTAGAATATTTCCTTGATGTGTTCCTTTGGGTCATATCACACTACTTTAGATTTCTACAATGAGTTTTTCAAATTTCGTTTTAATATTTTCCTTAAAATAACAATAGTTTTCAACTTAAGAAACTCTTTTATACTCCTATATTATTTAAAATCATTAAAGAAAATTTATATTCCTTTCTGACACATTTTTTGAAAGATCTTTCTTTTATCATTTTATAGAAAATTAATATTTGGTGAAGATCATCTAAGGAAAGTGCGTTGGAATCCCAATATTGAATTATTAAAAAATTTACATCAAATTTATAATAAAATATAGATGGTATATTTTATAAAACTATATAATCCTATAATTTTCAACAAAACCCATAATAGTGCATATAAATTCACTAAATCTTCTAAAGAATGCATCAATTAATTCATCACTATGCAATAATTTTTATTTAAACTTCAAGCACCAAATATATAGTTTTTAATTTTTCACATTATCATTTTAATCCAAACTTTTCTACAAACTATAAAAAATTTATATTTCTATCCAAATCCCATTAAATTTAAGAAATTAATCCTCTAATATAGGTGATATAAAAACAATATTACCTTGACCATAATTCCCAATTTTATTTTAATCCACCACTCCCATTATTGTATTTTTAGAATGAGGAACATACAAAATATCTTTCACTCAAAAACATCCAATATATTTAATAATGGGTTGAAATAATTTAATATTTATTTATTTCATATATCTTCCCATATAAATTCAAATTACCTTGATATTCCCTAAATTAATTTTATCAATGATAAGAAAAATTATAAAGAGTAAATAAAACAGAAAAATAAAAGTAATGACTTAATAAGAAAATATAAAAATTTTATTTATCATTGTGGGGAAGGTGGAATTATCTAATACCAAATTAAATGTATTCTCATGAATGATGAGAATTCAGTAGGGTAAAATAAGTGAATTCACTTATTTTATTTTTTATTCTTTAAAAATTATTTAAAATATGTTAATGTAAATTACATTATCTATGTCTATGATCCAAACATATGTTAATCAAAAAACATAACTAAAAAGTACAATTTTTAGAAGGTTCACCACCCTAAAATCAACGGATTCATCCTTGGAATGATCTAGTAAAACCCATAATCACATGATCTACTAGTTTCAAACTATTGGAAACAACTAGTAGGGTTTATCTATAAACTCATGATATGAAATGTGTCTCCCAATACATGTAATTTCTTCATGCACAAATAACTATCAACAAATTTTATATGTAAATAAAAAGAGAGTATTACCCCAAAGTATACTTTCATTGAGTTGTTGTCCCACTTCTTCATTTTTATATTCTTATTATTATTCTCTTATTCTTTATCTTTTTTTATCTCCATTATCTATACATACCCACTGTACATACACTCTACACTTTCCTCTGTCATTCTAATTCTCCAAAATTTTCATATAATCAATATTTCTTCCACATTATTCAAACATGAATAATAAATAAAACTTTAAATGAATAAATTATATTAAAATAATCCTATTAATTCCCCAAAAATAAGATCAATATGAAAATTTTTCTAACCTTAATTAAGACTAGGGGACTTAAAATGTTTATATTTGGAAGCCCTTAAACTACTAATTGATCCACATATGAAAAGCACTCTAGTTTTGATTTAAGGAATATATCATAACATTACCTTTATCAATATGGAATGATTATCACAATAATAGTTTAGCTAAATGTTTTATAGTGTAACCGGTAGTTTTATATCAATCACTTCACAATATTTCATGTATTATATGGTGTAATTATTCTCATTTAGACATGGAACTTAAATATTTACATTTTAAAATAGAATCAATATATTTTTTCTTCATTATTGTGACGTGAAAATTCAAATTCATTGTGAAACATAATTCTTTAAGGAAAAAAATTAATTTTAACATGTCAATTTATTATCCCCTAAACTATTACATATGGAATGAGGTAATTCATCAGAGTACATAATAATAGTCAGTTGTACAATATGAATTAAATTTTAGGAGAATTAAAATTTGATAAATTTCACAATAGTGTGACTCTTTAGAACATCCCATATGATGAAGAACCCAATTCTCACTATCAGTACAATATTACATTATTAATGGAATTTATAGAATAACTAGTCTACTATGAAGTGGGATATATATGTTATAAAAAAATAGTTCAATCATTATTCGATTTAGTAATATAATAATAGAATAGTAACTTCGGTTGTAGTGTGATTTAATGAACAACTCCATAACATATCTATAACCATAACATCTTTTTTCAAAACATTTTTATTCTCCTCAATGTTTCAAAATAACATAATCCTAAAACTAAACAAATTAATTTTATTTATTTATTATAATTTATATAATCACCATTTAAGGGAAAAAAGTTATTAAATCTTATCCAATTAAAAAAACTTCACAAAAAAGACTTCACCCCCTTAGAAAAAGTCTATAATTCTAGTGGATCCATCTCCTTCAACCATAAAAATATACAATTATTCCTTGACCTAAAAAATCACCCTCAAATTTAAATCAACACATTCATGATGTAGTTTTTCCCAATAATTTATGTAAGTTCATATTATTTTCTGTGAGATGTGTGATGTGTGGGTATTATAAGTATTCACTTGTGACCCAAAATGAATTAAAAATGTAGTTATTTATTCAATGGGAATGTTCTAAGGATCATTAATCCCTTAAGTGTATCTATCTGTGATTTATTTCAATTCGATATTCATTAATAAATTTGATCTAAATGTAATTTGTCACAAATATTTAAGTTAAAACCAACAAGAGGAATAAAAATTACTATGTAATGATATTTTGAACTTTGACACATGCTCTTGAATATCACTTGGTATGTGTTACTTTCACTAAGAGGAAAGATGATGTTATCTATATCTTAGTATTTTTTGAATAGTTTTTTATTAGGGTGTTTTTATGTGTTTTTTAATAACCAATTATGTTTTATGTATCATTATGAAAGGGATGAATCAATGATTTTCCTTTTTAAAAATTCTTTTATGAAGTTTAACTATTTGAATAGAAAAATTATTGATCCATTATTTCTTTATACTCTCAACCATAACCATTGGAAAATAAATAAAATAACTACAAAATACTAAGTAATTTTTACACAGTTTTCCCTTTATGTGGGTGAGTACTCTTTACTATATCAAGATTGAGTTTGAGATGAAAATATTGACCGTATTAAACCAATGAATATGACAATACATCTCTCAAAGAGAATTTTATTTATATAAACATATTTATAGTCTTCCAACTAGTGTGGAATCTTCTTAGTTCTCATTTTCACTAGATTATTTTATTTATATTGGTCCATATTATTTTTAAAGGGTTTTATTTAATCACACTCCAGAACTATGTCACTAAAATTCTTCAACATTCCACTATATCAATCCAATAAGATCTTATTATTTAACCAAAGTGTTCAATAATGAAAATATTATCTTCAATAGTTGACAAAATGTAAGTTTTTTAATCTCTTAACAAACTTATTATTGTTATTATTTATCATCATCTATGATAATGTTACCTCATAGGGAAAGTAATTATTTATTTATTATTACTTTTATTTTATTTTTCTTCCCTAATGAATTGGATCTTATTATATAAATATAATCATCTTATCTCTCTCTCTCCTATCTACTTAGGTTATTATTATATAATGTAGTACTAGTTCCTCACAATAACCAACTTCTTCTTCTCCTACCTTCATTTTATATTATCATAATCTATCTTGGATATATATTTTAATTAAATTTCCCATAAACATTGGTTATCAATTCCAATTTAAACCAATAATATATATCCATAAAATTCAATTTTTAAAATCACAAGATATACCTTATTATCCAATAATTCTTTCTGATTTAACTCTCTAAAAAACCCTTACACATAATCTTCCATGTTTTCATAATAACATATAGTGATATTATCATAGTAAAAATTTATCATATAATTCCCTTTTTCAAACATTGAGGTGTTTCATTATACTCACATCATGATAGATTCTCAAATCACAAAACCATCTTAATATTTATTTCATGCCTAGTCTCTTTCAGTGCATGTTATTTTTCTTCATATCATGATGATTATCTAATAAATTAATCATCATAAAATGTAGTGAAAATAATCATGATTATAACAAAAACTATTATATTTAAATAACTAATTTAAATATAAAGCATTATTTGATTTATCCTTCTTATATAAAATGATCTTACTGAAATACTTTGTTAACATATGGGAGTATGATAATTTTTTCTTTTTTTAGAATAATTATGTGTAACCCTTATCACTAGTATGAAATTTTAGCATCATAGTTTTTAAATTTTTATATCATAGGGTGTTTTAATACTTCTCCATTTTTATATATTCTAGTCACTTTATACCTTTCTAAATTCACCTTTATGAAATTAACGTATCATTATTTTACCCATATGTATCACAAAGAATATTAGGATAATTAAACCTTTTTTCATATTAATACTCTTATTTAAGGATTTAATACTCTTATGTATTTCATATGGTAATGTAAATTATAAAAATTCTTTTATAGATTCCTACAAAAATCATACTTATCAAGAAGAGGTACATTTACATAATTTTTTTATTTTTCAAATCATGACCTCAGATTACAGGTAATCATACATATAGAACCATTACCTTTATATAAGGTAATTTCCCCAAAATATTCTATGTTATTTTGCTTCCATAAACAAATTATGGAAATCATCAAGGATATAATGACCCAAACCTTTTCAAATAAAATCCCCTATGTGATTTAGTCAAATTTATTATTTGATACTATTTTTATAGAAAACACATGCACTTCCTTGATTTTATTATATTATATTTGATTTAATTTTATGTTAATAATAATGATTGTTGATAATATCACCATTTAAAAATGATCAAATTATTATTATAAATGAAGTATTTTGAAAAATCCAATTGACATAGCAAAGGATGTGTTTTCCTCAACTAGTAGGATCATACCATTTGAAGCACATTCATTAGAGCTTACAAGGGAGAAAAAATCATTTGGATTTTACCTTGACCAATTACATTCCAAGATCTAACAATTAAATCATGAGAGAAACCATTTACAATATAATTTCAAGCTCATTGAGATCACAACCCAAAACCAATTACGCTGAACCACCCCAAGAAATTCTCACTATCACACATCTTTCCCTCAGATAGGTTATTGGTTTAATAAAAGGATATATATCAAGACATTAATAATATGAGTATGCATAATGTATTTTCAATAGATAAATAGTTATATTTACTTCTTATTATTGTTACATTATAAATTATTTTCATTTAAATTTGACAGAAAAATTATATTTTTGGGCAATATATAATTTAAATTAATCCATTACTTTTGATAAATTAATGATTTTTTGAAATAAATGATATCTTAATATATTTTTTTATTAAATAATATTTATCAATAATATTTTAAAATATAATTTTACGAAGTCAAAAATAATTTTTATAAGTGTTCAAAAACTATTATTACCAAAAACCTAATATTTCTCAATAAAGGCAAATTATTATTTTAAAAGTGAAAATAAAAATATCTAGAAAATTATTTGGATAAAATATAAATTTTTTTCAAATCAAGATTTTGAAATTATTCAATGGTGATTTTTTAATAACTTTCTAAGATAATAAAATTTGGGCGTTAAAATTAAATATGGTATAAATATATAGTCTACATTATGAAATCATAATGAACCAGAAGAGATCTAATAAATTCTTGTAAGGGTATAAATGATAAAATATATTTTTCCAATTTAAAATAATTTAATTACTAGGTTAATTGATTAATTTTATAAGGTCTTTATGAATTCTCGCAAATGTATAATATATTTTAAGGTTTTAAAATCATTTCTTTAAGAACATGACTCACTACCACATCTAAAAGGGTAATATTTTAATAAGTTTGGACCATAAAAATATAAAATAATGAAAAAAACTCATATTTGGAAAATACCATGGAAGAAAACCATGGTAAGGTTTTTTTGATTACTTTATTATAGAAATTCCAAAACCTAGGTTTGAGAAATAATAAAAAACTCCTCTCTATTTTCCAATACAACCCCCAAGCCCCATGATAAATTCACTAAAAACATTATAGATTTTACTTAATCTTACATACCATCTCAATATTTTTTACAATGTTCCCCCAATCTCCCAATAATATCCTCACAAGCTTTTGGAATCACCCTATCAAGGTAAGGGACCTCTTTTTCTTCTTAACAATTCAATGACCCCTTTGTATTTAGCATCTTAAATCTCATTTGGTTATGTTTTAATGACCCTATAAAGATCCATATACTTTAAAATTGGTTTAATAGCAATGATAGATCATTTCCCCCCTCTCATTATAGAATTTACATGAGCTATTACTATGCCAAAATTTAGTAGGGGATCATTTCCTTTTCCTCTTTATTCAAACATATTCATTATCTCATGATTTTTTATCCAATTACTAATGTTGGTAAATTTTCTTCCATATTTACATTACTAAACTTATGATTTATAAAATATGATAGATTAATTTAACTCTAATTAATCCCTCCCTTGAATATTTATTTTCCTCATTATGCTGTCAAAATTTCAATACGATTTTTTCATACTAAAAAATTGTTAGTGAATACCTATACCAAATTTGTATAAAGGGTGTAAACCTTTATGAACTTATAATTATTTTATTGGTGACTTAAATTTATGTAATTAACACTCCATTATTTTGGAATTAAATGTGATGAAATTTTTTCTTATGTATATGACCTATGTGGAATACTTATGTATGTACACGATATGATTATGATGTATACAACCGGATAGCACTCCAATGCATGGCTTAATGTTTTAGTCTCATGAGATTCCATATATGGTGTGTGTGAGGTTATCCTAATGACATTATTTTATGTTTTCATGGTGGTTAACCTTGAATTATGATTATTATTTCATGTCTAATGTTGTTTCCACATTCCCATGTCGCCTTTATGTTATCATGCCACATCATGCCTCATTGTTAATGATTCTGATTTTAACCGCTTTTATATACCATTGACATGCCTTATTGTATAACATGTAATAACTTCTTCATGTTATTATTTTCTTATTCTATTATTGGGATTTATTGCTCACCTATTTTTATGTATATCTCCAGGTTATACCATACAGTTTTAAGTATGATGGAATATTATGACCATGTTAAGAATGTTTTCAATAATGGCTACGTACCCATATTTTAAGTTGTTGCACAATGTTTCTAATTACAAAAGACACAATAATTATTAATCTTATAGGTGTATTATGTGTAATATTATGTAATAAATAATTATTTAATTTATACTAAATACAAGGGTTTTCATGGTTGGTATCAAAGGAAAATATAGTCACTTTTTGGATTATGATTAAGAAACTCTAGCTGAGGCCTTATAAATGTGACTAAAAATAAGAATACATCCCTGAGTTTTGGTGAAGTATTGGGTAATTAGTTTCCAATAAAATATATCCATGTGTGGGTAATACAAGTGGATGTGTATTTGGAATACGTATACCTAGGGGAAAACCCCGAAAGCACCTCATTGATCTAGAATCGTTCAAGAAATGGTGTACAGTAATGAGCCTTTCTGCGCACCTAATTAGACACTCCTGGGGGGATATTCTTTGTTAAATTCACAATCTCATTATGAACTATTATTAAGGGAACTATAGGTACTATAAAATTTTATATAAGGAAATATATTATGGATAATATAGATTAAAACCTATAAATTCATAAGTTAATGAACTAATGTCATTTATCAGTTACCCATTTAATGTTTTTGGATTCCCATTTATGTGTTTAATTGTTTAAAAATACTCAACCCAAATTTTCCATTTATTCTATCAAATAGTTGTAAATAGGAGAACTATGTAAACAACCAATGTGACAGGAAATGTGATGAATACCCTAATGAGATGCCCAACCCGATGGGAGTATGAATCAAAAACTTTGTGATGATACTCTCTTAGTTGACTCGGGTTCTGAATAGAAACCAGAATTTGGAGGAACTCTCAAACCCCCCTAAGAAAGAACAAGAAACTATTGAGTCTTTTATGTGATAAATGAATATAACATTCAATGGATCATCTAATCCCTTAGTCATGGAACAATGGATCAATTCCATTGAGAAGATATTCTATACCCTTCAATGGTATGCACAAGAGAAGTTTATACCATCCATTTTTCGTATAGAGGGGGGAACAGATTAGTGATGGATATTGATCTATAATACAAAGCATGATAGATTTATATAAGTGATTGGGTGGAATGAATTCTGGAAATTTATGTTGTAAAATTATTTTCCTCTCACTTTTGAAATTAAAATGTAAAGGGATTTCCATTCACTCAAGAAAAAAGATAATGAATTCATCAGGGAATATGAGGAAAACATCACAAGGCTTGCATGATACACCTCCACCTTTTTTGTTACCCCTAAATGAAAAGTTGTCCACTTCATCGATGGGATAACAACTATTCCATGAAAATGATTGAAGATATGATACTTTTGTTTCTTTGAGGAAATTGTTTGTTTTGTTCTCAAAGTGAAAATGGAGATTAACGAATCTCAAGTATCTCATGGTGGTAAGAAGAGGATATTGGGGTTCAATTTTAGAGGTGCGATTGAAAAATATAATGCTTTTAAGAATGTTAAATATCATACTTTTCAAATGTGTGGAATGAAGCACCCTAAAAATTTCCTAATGGGGATGATAAAATTATTTAGGGAATGTTATCTCAAAAGTGGATTAGACCAAAAATGAATATAAAGATATATTTTTTTTATTGATGAATGGATTATACCAAAAAGGATATAAATATATATTGTTTTATTTGATTAGATAGCTATTAATAATGATTTGAAAAATAATTTCAAAATTTTCTATCCAAGTGACTAAGTTAACATGAAAGTGGGTAAAGTATCTCAAGATGGATGAATACAAATTGAGATTTATGGAACTCAAGAAATGGATAGTCACTTCACTTTTACTAACACTACACTCCGGAAGTGAAGGGTTTGAAAAGTAAAATAAGACATCATATAATGGATAGTGTTAAAAACTCCCATAAAATGATAAATTGATAAGCTATAACTCATGAAAATTTAATATATAGGAACAAAATTTCATTACAAATTGTTGATATTTTTTTACAATAATCATTGTGTTTATTATTTGGAGTCATTTACTCTACATAAAGAAAATTTTAATATAAACTAATCAAAAGATATTAAAGTATACAATTTAATAAAAGGATCTGAAAATGTTTCAATAAAGTTGATTATTTTTAATCAAGGATGATGAGAACTCAATACATTACCATCTTGGAAAGGTGAATGAGGTAGAAAATTGACTCAAAAAAATGGAACAAGATACTATATCCATGAAGAGGATTGATAAATACCATATCATTATTGATATATAAGGGATGATTCTATATATTTTAATGGTGTGGAAGATATATTACATTTATTATTTCCAAACAAATTATCTAATTGAAAATCTAGGAGGCCTAAATGGATGTTTTTAAGCTTCAAAATAAATGGAGAGAAGCCATTAAATAGAGGCTTTATGAATTCAACATTGAAAAATATGGATCGATTTGGTTTATAAGTATAATATATGTGTAATACACACCATATAAAATGGTTCTATTTGATAATTTATGTTGCTCATCCTTCTACATCCACAATTGATGTAACATGATGAACCATGATCCTAAAGATCGTTTTTTGTTGAATAACATTAAGGAAAATACTACAGAGGTCACCTTAAGGAATTTGGTATGGAAGTAAGTTATTTTAGATCATCATAAGTCCATGGGGTTGACGTAACCATTACCCATAATATCATGTAAATGTGATAACATTATTATGTGAGTGAGAATGCTATATATATATTTCCTTTTATTCATTGAAAATTCCCCTTATTTTAGTTCAAATACTAGGTTGATATTAGATTATTTTGAAAATTTTAAATTAGAACCTAATTAGAAAATGGTTTTAATTATGGTGTTTCATTTTGAATTATTAGGGTGTAATTAATCATAGAAAAATACAACACTATGAAAGATTATAAAATTTTGAAGGTTGAAAACTAAAATGGCCATGAGTGACCATAACATCCATGGTCAGTATGCTTACTAAAGGTATTGAACATATACTCCCCCTATAAGAACCTACTGTCACACAGTAAGCATGGCGACAATGCTTTTAATCAACCTCAAGAACTACTCATGGTAACCTGCCCACTAAACCACACATAAGTTTTATAGTAAGATTACCTTCCATGAGATCTATGAGATGACAATGTATCAAAAAATTCTACAATGGAAAAAATATATGACCGCCTGAAAAAATTATTTTGTCATTCCACTATTCTCATAGTACGCTTACCTATCATGATGCCTACATTTTCAGCAACTATCTCATGATAAGATCACTGACCATGAACTCTAAAGTAAGCATGAGTACTAAAATCTTTACCTACTACCCTACCATGCCTCTAACTTCTATGATTCCATTAAAAACCCCATGCCATTACATCCACTAAATAGGAATCTCCTTTTTTTCTAATACTTTAAGGAGATCCAAGGAACATTTGCTACTCCAAAAAATTCCACCACCACTTATCTGTCACCCTGAGGAGAAAGAGGGTGCCACCTACCTGACCAATTCCACATTCTACTACCGGATCTAGATCTAAGATGATGAAGGAGTGAAGCCACTATAATAGAATAATTATAGAAGTACTCTGCTCTAATTTGTGCATCACACCAACTTAGGGTGAGATCTATCCAAGCACGCCATGAGTGAAGATGCCATACCTATAAAACTTACGAGAGATCTATAGAATTCCACTCTATCATGAAGGATAATAATTGTCTCAACATGAGAGACAAGTGATAAATGACTAGGTTCCCATCTAAAATTAAATAGAGAAAGCAATTTCTATTTTAGTTTCTATGAAGCTTATCTCACTAATAACTAGTGCCACTGGCGATTTGTAATTTCGAGTGTGAGGTAATAAAGAAAGTCTATTCTTATAAGAAGATACAATTATACTAATAAAAAATTATTATCCTTTTACAACCAATGATAGGAGATTTTGAGTGTAAATACTATTATAAATTTCATCTCAAGGGTAAAATAGTTTTTCCCAAGCACTATTTAAAATAACAATTCCCCCAATTAAAATCTGATTCCCATTTTCTCTACCACTACTCTGAAGCACTATATAATAACACCTTTAGAAATTATATTAGGTTGGATAATATAAGAATAACAATGTCTTGAAGAATCCAACAAGACCCTTCATTCTTAGAATATTCTATCATTTGAGTTGAAAGTAATCCTGCTCTATGAAAACATTCCACAACTAAATGAAGAAGAACATTCTACTCACCTGAACTGAACCTGGGTAGACGATCACTATATAAGAGGAAGAACATACTCTGTAAGTGAGATCTAGAGCACCACCATCTGTGACTCTTATTACTTGTCAATATTATTTTTAATACTCTTGTTCTAGAAGACTATACCCTTTGTGGTTTAGCCAAGGATAATCCCCTCACCTTCCCTATTGATTAATTTAGATCTTTCAATACTATTACAAACTCCTCTGTAGAACTTAATTGTTTTTTAGTAGAGGATTTATTTATAGGTTTTAATTTCTTAACTTTTTTTAGTCATTTAACATGAAATCCACTAGGATTTTTTCCAAATAATGTGATAGAAGATAATGAACAAAATTCAAGGTTAAATGGGGATATCAAATACTCATCTAGGAATGGGAGTGAAATAAATTGATCATAAATTCCCTTAATATGAGCTGAAATTTCCTAATGAAAGTAACCAACAGATTAAATTTATGTGAGGCAAATTAAAAACCAAATGAATAATGACACAATATATGAAATATGGAATAATCCAAGACTCTACAACTAATTACTTATTTTATTTTTAAAATAATATAGTGTACTTACTATCTATTTAAAACTTTAACTAAAAAAAGTATTTCAACACAAACATAACACTATATTCTCTTGATAAAATATTATTCCCACTTTTAAATCATATTTATTAGGTTCAAATATTGTTTTACTAAGCACCATGTGACTGGCGTACATCAAACGATATCTATTTCTAGGGAGCCCAATGTTTTGTTTAATTTTTTTAAAATAATTTCAAATGACCCAATATAGTTCTTCAAACTTCACTATCTTTGACCAATAGGTTAGGAGAACTGTATTGGAAAGACTCATAACATTATGAAACACAGATCAAGAGGAAAGAGATATTTTCACCATTATATGTTTTGATTCTCCCCCTCATTTTCATCCTCCTCAAAATATATAATAGGATGTGAAGAGATGGAGGGTAATATTTCTCAAGTTAATAGTAATTTTAGAGAAATGTATACACCAAATTTAAAAATTAACAACTGAAAAATTAAAATTAAATTATCAAAATTACTGTGAACTCAAAACTGGATTGATTGGGGAACCACATAAGTTTCATGGTAAATATTGTGAAGAACCCAATAGAATTTTAAGAGAATTTAAATAATTTTTAATGGGTTTAGAACCAAAGGATTCCCAGAGAATATAATAAAATAGAATGATTTCCACTTATGCATTGAAGGAGAATCCAAGGAGTGGCACTAAAATCCAAATATTGGAGAAGTAAACTCATGGGAGGAGCTATACAAGATTCTTCTCTAGAAACTCTTTCCTGCTTCAAGGAGTACCCAACATAAAAAAAATTTATGGAATCAAATAGGAAACTAGGGAAAATTCCTATTAATTTTTGGAAAGGTTAAATAAACTAACCACATCCTACCCACACCATCCATATGAAGAACATCACGTATTGGTATTTTTTTTACCAAAGATTGATGGATAATGACTAGAAACTACGTGATGGTTCTGTAGGAGGGAAACTAATTGACAAGTCACCAGCTAAGGTAAGAGAACTCAATTAATGTATCCCAAAAAATTACCAATAGTTTGGTACTAGAACCATAACCAGAGGATTACATGTGGTAAAAATATCCAACTCAACCTTTTTATAAAATAAAATTTTAGAATTAACATCCATTTTTATATAATTATTTATGAAGAGGGTACATGAATCACCAATCACCACAACCCCAAGGTCCTTCCAAATATTTTATTTTCAAGATAAATTTACATATTAATGCCCTAAAATCAAGGAACTAATAGTTTTGACTCTTTATTCAACAGTTAATTCCATATTCAACCAAGTAGAGGCCATGGATTTAGAGAATTCCACATAAACCAATTTTATATTGGGATCCAATTGACTCAAAAGCCACAATTCTAATAGGCTTATCAATATCTCTTTTAACCACCTCTATTCCAGAGATATAATTTTCAACCATCTACAAGCTACAAATATGGGAAAAACACAAGAAATATCTACTAAATACATACTGAGAAATGTTATAGAATCTCAAAATAATCAATTCCCCACTCTCGCCACTCATGGGTTATATTTAAAAGAATTAAAAAGAAAATTCAGCTAAATCATGACCTCAATGAATATTATGGTAAATCAAAGATCATGTAAGATTACTACATAGTCAATTCCAAACCATGAGAAAAATTTGAGTTCTATTACATTGAGTAGATGGAATGAACTGGAAGACAATAATGGAGTACTCAGGTAAATTGAAATGGAAAGTAAACATCAATAAGAATCCACCTCAGAAAGAGAACCTAAGGAGGAGGAAAGGAAACCAACACTAAAGGATAAAAGAAAATCCATGTAATATCCATATTAATCCACATTTTCCTTCCCTATAGAAATCTAGAAACCAAGAATAACCAAGGAAGAATCTCTATATCAAGATATATTGGATGTTTTAAAAAAAGTGTAAATAAATATCTCCCTATATGAATCCATTATCTATATTCGAAGGTATGCAAATTTCCTTAAGGAAACACACACTAGTGTATGGAGAGTAAAAGTCAATGAAGAAGTAAAAATAGGTATGAATGTTTCCTATCTTTTCATGCATCAAATTCCAGAAACATATATCAAGATCTATGTACTTTTTCTATTCCCTTCAAAATTGGTGAGATCACTTGTTCCAATGAAATATGTGACATTGGTTCTTCACTTAATGTAATATCTTATTCAATTTATTTTTATTCATAGATGAGAGAACATAAAACCACCAGTATGGTTTTATATCTTTTTAAAAAATCCCCTTCCTTTCTCATATGTGATCCCAAGTATTCCCTGGTATGTGTACAAGGTTACCCATTCCCTACTAACTTCAACATTCTTATTATGGAAGTAAAAAATAGTAAAGATCGTCTACCCATTATTCTAGTTAGAACATTTCCAAATAATTCTAAAACCATCATAAATTTCAATTGAGGAACCCTTTCCCTGAATTTTGGTGAGGAGACAATAAATTTCAGTATTCTATATTCAATGAAAGATTCACAAGAAGAATATTCCATTTTCACCTTAAACATTTTGAACTCCCCTATTCATATAGAGAGGAAATTGAAATGTTTTATGATATAATTATAGTATAAGTTGATTTTGAAACATGAAACCTTCTGGATAAATGTATTTTTGAAATAGAACTTAATCTAGATAACATTCGAACTGATGATAAATTTGAAGATATTGATAAGAATTATTTTCATAAAATACTAAAAACTGACATTAGAATTTATTCATTACATGAATAGGTAGCCAACATAGAGAATAGTTAAATGAAAATATATCTTGAATCTCGTACTAAATTATAACTAAATTTACAACCCATAAATTTAAAATATTATTTTTTATTATAAATAAGAAACTGCTTGTTATAATTTCAAAAAACATAGAACCTATCCATGAAAAACAACTATTGAAGATTTTGAAAAAATAATGTTAAAGAAACATGAAGGAAATTTGGAGATATTTTAGGAATGATCCAAACCACCTATATAAACAATTTTTTTTGAGAATAAGGATCCATGTTAGTAAGAAGAAATTAGAGAAGGCTCAACCCAACCCTCCATGAGGTAGAAAAAAGGGAAGCAAGGAGAATCTTAAAAGATAAAATAACCTATCCCGTCTCAAAATCTCAATGGATGACCCATTTAAATTGTTCCCAAGAAATATATTTATGATATTTTGAAAAATGAAAACAATCAATTATATCCCACCATAATCCAAAATAGTTCGAGAGTTTTTATTTACTAATGGAGATAAAATCATGTTACAAGTAAAGGCCACTTCTTCATACCCATTGTAGATGAAATTCAAGAAAGAAAAGATGGGACATGATATTATTTCTTACTTAATGGGGTTTTTGTTTATTTTTGTGTTCTGTGTCATCCTAGTGACCAAGTTAATACCACCTTCACATGTACCTTCATCACATTTTCCAATTGAGGGAATTGTTTTGGTCTCTATAGTAACATAGGTACCTTTAAACACTACATGGTAATCAGATTCTTTGACATGATTGAGAGTTTTTAGAGGTATTACTTGATGATTTCACAGTATATATAACACTCTTTAAAAAGTATCTTGAGATTTTGGAATTTTTTTTACAAATGTGTATTGAGAAAACACTAGTTTTGAGTTTTTCTAAATGAAATTTTGTGGTAAAAAAGGGAAATTTTTGGTTCCATATGATCTATAAAGAAGGAATTGAACTTCATAATGCTAAATTTGATGTCATTTCAAAACAAACCTATCTTAAAAATTTTATACACATTAGATCAATTTTTTTTCCATGTTGAATTTTATATATGGTTTATTAGATACTTTAAAAAAATTTATTTTCCAATTATTAAATTACCTAAGAAATAAATTTATTTTGTATTTTATGATTCTTGAAAGACAAACTTTGAAATGTTTAAAATATGTTTAGACACTACCCCCACTATCTTCCCACCAAAATTCGAGTCACCTATTTATGATACTATGTGATGATTATAATTGATCTATAGGAGCTGTGATGTCATAAAATATTGAAAAGATTCAATGAGTGATAGAAAAAATTTATAAAACCATGGACATTTCCAAGATCAACTACACAAAAACAAAGGATGGGATTTTATATATTATTTTATATTTAGATAAATTATTTTCTTATCTCCTAAGATGTAAGGTAATTTTTTATTCTGATCATACTTGCTTAATATTTTTAACTAGGAATACTAATTCTAAGCCTATGATAGTAAGATATATTTTTTACTTTAAGAGTTTCACCTCTATATTATGGATAAGAAGGGGTGTGAAAATACAGTAGCCGACCACATGAGTAGGATGCCTAACACTATAGAGTAAAGGTTCGAAATACCTCAAGCTATAATCAGTGACCAAGGAACCCATTTATATAACAATAATATAGAGTACCCCATGAGAAAATATGGAGTGAACCATAAAAACTCTAATTACTATCACCTACAACCAAATGATCTAGAATAAGTATGTAATAAAGAATTAAAATGGATCTTGGAGAACATAGTACAACCCATTCCCAAATATTGGAGTATGAAGATTGAAGATGCACTATAATCATACATAACTTCTTACAAGTACCCATTAGGTATTTATCCTTTAAAAGTTATTTATGGTAAACATTACTACATTCCTTTTTAGCTACAACACAATACCTATTGGGTTGTAAGATGAATAAACCTATAACAAGGTTGGAGAATAAAAGAAACTACAATTAATAGAGCTTTATGAAGTGTGGAGATAGGAATATGAGAAATCACTATTGTATAGAGGGAAAACTAGATCATTCTAATATAATTTTATCTAGAAATGTTAATTTTAAATTGGATATAATGTATTTCTATTTTCTTCAAGAATGAAACATTTCATAGTTAATCTTTATTCCAAATGGACTAGACCATACACAGTATCTAATACTTCTCCATTTGGTGTAGTTAATATTGATGGAGAAGGATCAAAGAAACTATTCGAGTTGAACATGAAATAAATAAATAAGTACTATAAATACTTGAGAAAATAACCTGTAGAGGAATATAGAACCCTCCATACTGCTGAGAAATAAGTACTTCCAATATCTTTTTCCTTTATTTGGATCAATTTGTTTATTTTAATTTAAACTATCTTTTTAGAAAAATGCATATGAAAGTTTAACATAAACAGTGATGAATAAGTGTAGTGGAGGAGATTAAATGTTTTTTTACTAGTATTTAATTTATTTTTAGTTAATTTTTTAATATATATAAAAAAATTTGATCATTATTTTTGTTCAAGTTTTTAGTAAATTAATACAAAAAAAACAAAAAAAAATTAAAAGAAATTTTTCTCAATTTTTAAACATTTCATAAACTCATTTAAGTATTTATTTTTTCTTTAAATTAAAAAAACACTATAAAAAACATAAAATTAAAATAAAATCCAAAAACATTTTGGAAACTATATGTAGTATGTGGGATTCTTTTCATTATTTTTTGGAACAATTGTGCATATTCTATAAATATAGTTATATAAATAACACTTTTGTTAAATTTTAAATTTTTTAACATTTTCTTGAACCTAATTTCGACGCCACCTAGCTTGAAAATACCAAGTTGGAGTTGAGTAATTCATGGGATCTAAAACTATAGTCCCTTAAGAGTAAGTTTTTCACTTCTTTTATAGAAGTATAGTCTTAGAATTTGGATATAGAGTGTGAGTAAAAAGATATGTGTGGAATCAATATTATATCGTTAAGTCACTAAAATTTTTAACTTGATATAAATAAAAATGACATATGTTATACAAAAACCTTACTAAGACAACTTAAATGATAATGATATATATATTGTTTGAAACCAGCATAAAAATTGGTAATTGGGAACCCATAATGGATCTATGAGACAAGGTAACTGAGTGTCTTTCTATTATTAAAAAGATCCATATCAATATGTATTATGCACCATGGGATCCTTTGACAATTGTTTTTGGAAAGAATCAACCCTCGGTGGAATCCTTTGATAGTTTTTTTTGAATCCTAGGGTTTGGGTGATAAGGATATCCATGGTATTATGGATTCGTGTCATTTTATGATATGGTTTAAAAATATAGGAGAATCCATATTAGCTTGGTCAAGGGCTCTTTGTGAATTTTATGGATTTTGATTCTCTCTTTTCCACTGGTATTTTTGAGTCTCACCATAAAATGATCTGCCCATCACATTGATTTTGATTTCTCTTCCTAGTCTACATCATGTGTTTCATAATCTGGTGCTTCTCCAGCTGATTGGTAATATGGTGGTTTTCATTGTGTTGAAAATAATACACATGCATGAAACCATCCCATATATCCTCATATCTGTATATAATTAGATGCATAAAAATAACCAACAGACTTTATCTATATTGGTATTTAGGGGGATCTATGTTGGAAGCAACTTATTCACTTTGAATCTTGGGTTGACTTCTATTCGTAATGTAGTTTACTAGGTCATGATTTATCCCCCTTATAGCATGAGACATCATTTGATATTCCCTTCCTATTATCTCTTATGTTGGATGTGGGGGGAACCACTAATATTTAAGATCATTAGAAGGGGGAGATTACTGATTTTCTAGAACCATGGGTTGCAGATGCCTTTTCTATTTTGAAGCATGACTTGGAATGTGACAAGTTGGGGATAGTGAGAATGGGATAGGTTGGTATGAGTTCATATGATGTTATTACCCAAAATTCTCATTTATTATCTCATGATAGTCCCAAGGCTAGAGATGAGGGTAAACAGAAGGTAGTCAATGTAGGCATTTTTGGGTACACTACCTCAGAAACTAGGGAAGATTTTGGCCTTCCATTTCAACCATTTATGGATTTGAATGAAACTAATTCTTAGGTGAGGGGTTCTTCAGGCCAACAGGTTCCATCATGCTCGATACAAATGAAAAACCATTTCAATACTTTGAATGAAGATAAAGAGAAGGATTTAGACACTAAATGTTTGTAACCATTTATTCCAAAATGTAATAGAAAAGATTGTGGTTCAAGGAAAAATTTGAATTCTAAGGTGAGTAAAAAAGATACTAACTCCCTTATATCATTTGATTGTGAATAAGAAAATGGTGTGTTATTAAATGTTGGGACTAGATCGAGGGTGTGGAAGAGAGGAAATTATAATTCTAGATATTTTCTAGTCAATAATGGGAATGAACAGGGAAACACTAGGACTTCTCAATTTTATCGAAAAACAATAGACACTAGATTTGTGGGAAAATATAAACAAACCAAGGGAGAGGTAAAGATGAATATTATAACACCTGAACATGGTGTTACCCATGTACATGTTGAGAAACTTGTCTGGATTTCCTCAAAATGTATTATAATGGTATTAACCATAATCCTATTCCCCCAAATTAGGATATACTCCATCCTCATGAGGCTTTCATGGAAACCACACCAATGAAATCAAATTATTGTTTGAACTCAAAAGTCCCTATAATGATGTAAGGAATTTTTTTTGATAAACCCAAGAGTGGAGAGTCCCTTGGACCATTGGCAGAACCAATGGATTCCAAATATTCCACTATGATCCTCCTCATGCACTAAACAGAAAGAATTTGGCAAGGTTATTTTACTATCAAAGCTTCCAAGGAAGACCAAATGAGGATGTGGGAATGAGTTGGGAAAGTTATTTCCAAGAAAAAATGTCATGGATTAATACTCATTTCCATATTTAACTTTTGGGATATAATTAATCAAAGATAATTATGGAGTATTTTAATAAAAATTGGATATGATGACTTCTATTCATGATGATTTGTTTCATTAGGATCCTAAGATGGATAAATTCCCTATCATCTGGAGCCTTCATCAGTTAAAAGATTCTAAAACATTAATATTTCATTGGGAGGGGAACACATTTCCTATTTTGATTATGGAACACTATCCCTCTTTGGAATTATGCATGTTTTTTTGGATTAGTGGTGGATCTGTGTAGCTTGGGTGGAATATATAGTGTTTTTAATGTTTTTGGGAAACTTTACAAATTTAGATTGAGGCATAAAACTACTTACAAGCCTTGTTTCTCATCAATGTTGTCCATCACCACTGCAGTATAAGTTGATGAGGTCTTTTTTATTGTTGTTTTCATTCTATGTGGTGTATAATTATTTGTTAGGTATGCTTTTAAGGTTATCACATATCCTTTAAAAGTGTTTTTTAAATAATAAAAATAGTTTATTATAGTAGTAGTGTGTTATCTTTTATTTGGCTATAAAATTTAGATATACGCAGAGTATATATTTTTTTCTTTATGAATAAACTAAATTAAATAATTATATTTCTTGGGAGTGAAATAGTCTAAGTGTGGGGATGTTATTTGAGCTAGAATGTTCAACATTTACATCCTTTTATTCTTTGAAAATATCCCATATTTTTGTTCGATTCCTATGTTGATATTTGTTTATATCGACTTTATGAAATTAGAACTTAATTAGAAATTGAATTTAAATATGACGGTTATTTTTGAATTATTAGGGTGGAATTTAATCATATAATAATACTGCACAATGAAATAATATTAAATTTTAAATGTTGGAAGATTAAAAAGGCCACGAGTGACTTTGACATCCATGGTTACTATGCTTACCATGGGTGATGACCGTATGCTACCCCTGTATGAAGCTATTATCACATAACAGGCATTGAAACTATTCTTTAAACCTACCATGATCACTAATCATGGTAACCTTCCCACCTTATCATAGCATAGTCTCACCATAAGTCTACCGATAGTAAGTTACATCATTTGACCGTGTGTCCAAAAATTATGAGAAGGTAAAAAAAGTGGACCATGTGAACAAAATTCATTTATCATGCCACTATTCTCATGGTAGGTATACGAAAAATAGTCCCTTATTTTTAGCCACCATCTCATGGATGCACATTGACCTTGACCAAAATGGTAAGAATTTTTACAACAAGATTTACCTAATTAAAATACCATGCCTCTACCTTCTAAGATTCCTTTACATACCAAAATCCTCTACTTCCCATGAACAGAAAGACCCCTCTTGACTAATGCTTAATGGATATCTAAGGACAGGGTGCTACTCCAAAAACTACCAATGAAATTTATTTATCATCCAAAGGAGAAATAGGGTTCCAACTACCCTTCCAATTCCACTTACTACCGCAACCTCTAGATCTAATATGGAGATAGAGTGAATTCACTCTACTATACGAATCATGAAAGTACTCTTCTCTAATTTGAGCTTTTCCCGAACTTGAGTTGATATCTCGCTAAGTGTACCACAATTTAAGATTCCCTATCTATGCATATTCTTGGGGAGATCTATAATTACACTCTATTATGAAGGAGAATGCTTCTTGACGACATAAAATTCACACAAAAGGGACTTGAAACCTTTCTGCCTGAAATAAAGGAATGAACAACCAAGTTATGTTTTTTTAAAGATCCTATCACCATTAAATAGATCCATGAAGGGTTTTAGTTTTGAGTCTAAGGTAATAATGGAAATCCATTCTATTGAGTAGCTACAACTCCACTAACAAATAAATTTTCAGATTTCTCTGGCCAACAACTTGAGAGACTATGTGAAGATATTGGAAAAAATGATGTCTCATGGGTAAAATAATTCAGCCCAAGTTCTATTTAAAATAATTAGGGCACTAATTGAAATCCTAGTCCCATTTATATTTACACACTATTGTGAATCACAGGATGATACCACCTTTCAAAATGATAATGAGATGGATCATGTAAGAGTACCGATTCTCTTTTAACTAGAAAACACACATAAAATATGCATCAGATGTTTCCATACATGATCCAAGAGCATAGTTCGTTTCATAAGATATTATTTGAGTTGTCACAGAGCCTGAATGGAGTTATGGATTAGAATTCATGGTCGTTAAAATTTGGGTTGGAAAATTGGTTCATAGAGATCATTCGCGGAGCTCCCTCAGTGGCCATGTGAACGTATGTTTTTCATGGCATCCATTTTCTTTATAGGATTCTTGGGAGCATCCCAGTTCACAGAGATCTCTACCAAAAATTTATGTCCTCCAAATATCACTTTTTCATTTGTGGAGCCGATTGTGAATTTATCTGCTCCGTAATGTCACTTTTCCTTCATGAGCTGATCAAAAACATATGTTATTCACATCATCACCTTTTCTTCATAGAGACCATTAGTTCTCTGTGGTGATCTTTACTGACCTCTATTGTCTATAAATAACTAGCTCCCCCACCTCTTAAGGAAGGTCATTCCACCCCATTTGCAGAAGATCTCCCATTTCACAATTCTCCTGAGCACCGCAAAGTGATTCCCTTCATGAAGGCCCCCACCCTTTGAGAAGGAGCGAGCTCCTTCGGGTTGCTCAAGGCTCTGTGAAGCCCCATGATCTGTGAGACCCTGATATCTATGAGACCCTGAGCTCCATGAGACCTTGATTTCCGTGAAGCCCCATCATCTGAAAGACCCTAAGCTATGTGAATATCCATCCTCTATGATACCCTGAGCTCTATGAATCTCCATTATTCATGAGACCCTAAGCTTCATGATCCTCATTCCTTTGTGAACCCCTATCCTTCATGAAGCTCCTACCTTCATGCCCAGTGATCCATACTGTGGGGACTATACCCCCTCACCCTGACTCAGGATCAGTTTTGCACTGCAGTCCCGAACCTTTGGTCCATTCCTTTATGGCCAATCCCCTTGTTCCAGTCCCTTAGGGCTTGCCCCTTCGCTACTTTCACTAACCCACATGAAAAATCGAGAGTCGTAGCATCAACTTTTCGGGTCGGAACATCAACATTTTCCATTGTGTCCTTATGAAAACCCCACTTCCACTGATGGAATACCATGGTTTGAGATACTCCTCCACGCTCTTTGAAATACCTTGAGTCGACATCTTTTTCATGGTCCCTTTCACATGTCATGAGTTGTGATTCTCATCTTCAATTCCCTGAGTACCTTGAGTCAAACCATTCCTCAAGTTACTCCTCCAAACCCAATAACTTGAATCCTATTCCAGGTTGAACCATAAAGGGATACTCTTGCATAGGCCCCAACAATAGCTATTTATTGGTGCCCTATGTCTAAAAATCCTCTCTATATGACTATAAACTTTAGTACACCCTATACGATAAAAATATGATGTCTTTTCCTCAAAAAAATAGATGCCTTATGCGCCAAGAATACGATAATAATAGTAATAAATACATGACTTTAAACTATATCATGAGGTATCAGTCAATATTAAGATGCCTCTTGTTCCAAATAATATATTCCTTATGTGAAAATCTTAAGATACATCATGCCATGATTACAGTGGCGTAATTTGAATAGCATTGTAAACTGTTCAAAAATTCCATCACTCCACCTCATGCTTTGTGTGTCCTTCATTCAGATCATCATCCTCTTTCATGTTTGAAGGGACCATATAAAGGCCTGGTCCCATGCCTCTTTGGCTCACCTACCATTCTGGGCCAACGCCACAGAAGACATTGGAGGACACTGCGAGTTTGGCCCCATGTTTTAAATACAGTCAGTGGTTGGAACTCATTTGATTGTTTCCATATTAGGATAATGTGACGTGCATGCTGAATTTTGAATATGGTCAGAAATTATCTCCCTTCATCATTCCTTCCTCATTATATTCCTAGTGTTGGTCATATGATTAACACTTTTTATCTCCCATTTTTGGGCGGATTTCAATGTCCTTGGAATTATACCGCTTATGCCCAATCGTATAGGTATATGCCCCAATTATATGAATCAACCCACTAGTGATTTGGGATTCCCCCATGTCCTGACATGAAGAAGACAACCAAGTAGCTTCCATGTGTAATCCCTATCTAGCACTAGCACTACTTAGCAGTACCCAAGTAACTTCCATGCGTAATCCTCATCTCCCATTTCTGCTCCTTAGTGGAACTGGGGCTATATCCCCCTATATGGGGTACCTATAAAGAGAGGAAATGAGATATGGAAATAACACATGTATGTTTCCCGAGATCCACTAAGGATCAACAATGGTGGATGGGTATTACACATGCAAGCTTCCTGGGTTTCCTCCTTATGTCAGGCCATGAGGGCATTCAAACTCGGTATTAGGTTGAGGGATATAATTTTGGCCTACACCTATGAATTAGTTCATAAGTCGTATAATGAAAAGGATATTGGAATTAGTCCAAACAAAGGAAGGTGAAAAGTGTGATTTTTTTGACAAAAATTCAGAACATAGTGATGGAGACATGATGTAGGGAGATAACTGCTGATGATATTCAAAACGCAATATCCACATCACGTTAGCTTGATATGAAAACAAACAAATGAGGGGAAAATGTTGACCATATTCAAAACATGAGGGAAACATCTAAGCGCCATAAAATGTATTCTGGGGTGTTGGCCCAGAACGGTTGGTGAGCGGAAGTGGCATGGGACCAGGCTATTAGGGGGTCCCTTCTGACATGAAAATGGATGAAGATCCGAATAAAGGATACACGGAGCATGAGGTGGATTAATGGAATGTTTGAATGATTTCCAATTCTCTTAACATTATTCTACTATAATCATTTTAGGAGGGATATTATGCTTGTCACATAAGTCATGTCTTATTTGGAACAAGAGGCATCCTATTATTGAATAATAGTCCATACTACAATTTAAAGTCATGTAGTGAGGACTATTGGTATGTTATTCTTGGCGCATAAGGCATTTCTGGTTTGTATAAAAAGGTATCCTATGTTTGTCGTATAGGGTGTACTATAGTTTATAGTAATATATAGAAGACCATTATGAATAAGGCACCTAGAAATGGCTGGTGTTGGGAATTATGCAAGGGAAAACCTTTATGGTTTAACCTTGCATAAGAGTCAAGTGATTCGGTTTGGAAGAGTTTCTTAAGGAATGGTTAAACTCAAGGTACTTAGGGTATTGAAGATGAGAATCTCAACTTATGAAATGTGAATATGACCAAGAGGAAGTTGTCAACCCAAGGTATTTTCAAGGGGTTTAGAGGAGTATCAAAAATCATGGTATTCCATTGTTGGAAGTGGGGTTCACATAAGGGTGCAATGGAAAATGTGGACATCTCGACCCGAAAAGTATGCGGTGTGGATCTCCATTTTTCATGGGGTTCAGTAATAGTAGTGAAGGGAGAATCCCTGAGGGCCAGTACCTTCACCCGAAACTGATCTCAAGTGGGGGTGTGGGGGAATAGTCCCTCCTGTATGTACCAGTGGGCACGAAGGCAGAAGCTTCATGAAGGATAGGGATTCACAAAAGAATGTGGTTCATAGAGAATAGGGTCACAAAGGATGGAGATTCATGGATATCAGGGTATCATAGAGCTTGGTGCTTCTTGGAGCTCAAGGTCTCATGGGTTTCATGGTCACATAGGGGATTGGGGTCTGCATATCCTTGAGCAACCCGAAGGAGATACATCCTTCACAAAGGGTGGAGGCCTTCATGAAGGGCATCACTTCACGGTGCTCAGGAGCACCGTGAAATGGGAGATCGGCCACCAAAGGGACAGAGTAACATTCCTTATGAGGTTTTGGTATTTTACTATTTACAGGTTATGAGGCTAGTAGAGCTCTCCGTGGAGAACTAATGGGTGCCGCGAAGAAAAAGTGACATTGTGGAAAAGATACGTTTGTGATCGGATCGCGAAGGAAAAGTGATTCTCTGGAGAAGATATTTTTTCAATCATCTCCACAGAGTAAAAGTGATACACGGAGGAGATACATTAACAACAGGGATCTCTGCGAACCGTGATTCTCCCAAGCATGATGTATAGAAAATAGACACCACTAAGCACATATGTTCACACCACCAAGGAGTGAGCTCTACGAATAAGCTATGTAAACTAGTTTCAAACCCAACTTTGAATGGATATAATGTCTAATCTGTAACTCCATTTGGGATCCATGACCACTCAAATTGAATATTGAGAATTGGACTATGCTCTTGGATCAGGTATGGAGGTATTTGGTGCATCTTGAGAATATATTTTCTAGTTCCAATAGATGCATTTCAAAATTCATCTAGAAACATCCTTATAGACATGTGTAAACCATTGAAATGAAAGAAAAACTTCTCCAACTAGAAATTATATAATTTAATTAAGAAGAATGTTCCCTACACATGACCTAAAATTTGGTAGCTGAGCACTATATGAGAGGAAGAACTTACTATATAAGGAAGATCTAGAGAACCACTAGCCACAACTCTTGTTATTTAATTTTTTTTTTCAATACTCCAGTTTTGGAACACTAGATCCTCTATGGTTTAGCCAAGTAGAATCCCGTAACCCCCTATTGATAAATTTTTATCTTTCAATATTATTATGAACTCCTCTTTATAAGTAAATGGTTTTAATTAGGGGTTTCTTTTAATTATTTTTTAATTTATTCTACTCATTTTATGAATTTCACACACACAACACTTAGATTAGGTCCAATACATGTGATAGAATATAGTGGGGGTAATTTAAGGGTAAATGGGGATATCCAAATACTAGTCTAGGTATGAGTGGGAAATTAAGTGATCATTGTGTTTCTTATTCAGAACCAAAATTTCATAACACATGTAATCGATTAGATTCAATTGATGAGAGGGAGATTATATCAAAATGAATAGTGATTCAATAGGTGAATGTGGGAATAATATAGGACTGGACCACTACTCCCTTAATTGACTTTTAAACTGACTAATATTACTTATTGTGTCCTTAATAACTAAACCCACAAAACAATATTACAACACACACATAACACTGTCTTCCTTGGAGAAAATTCAAGTCCCACTTTTACTATGTATTTTTATGGTTCAAATATTTTTTTTGTTAAGTACCCATTGACAGGAACACATCCCATTCCGATGGATTTCAACATGGATATTAAAATTTAATCTAAATAAAATAATTTCATAAGGCTTGTAGTGAATTAAAATATCAATACTTATCACTAAATTTATAGTAGGGAAGATTTATCACTTGATGAACATTCTCTAATATATGTAATGGAAGGTGTTAGGATACATGGGGAATCACTTTATATCATATTTGATTATGTTCCAAGGTAGAATTAAATGTTTGGTTGGAGTCTTATATATTCCTTGAACATGGGATTGAACTTCTGTTTTGTTTTTACACCCCCATAATAATGGTTAATCTAAAATAAAAATGGAATATCCAAATAAAATGATTAGTCATTTATATATATAATTCAAAGGAGGAAATAAACAACATATTCGATAACTTAAATTATTATATAATAACATTTGACTCCATTTTATTTAGATTTCCCCATATGAATCCCTATATAGAAAGTGATATAGAAATCCAATGTGGTGGGATATATTAAGTAAACAGAATCATCTAGGATTCATATATGTATTTGAAATGATAAAATAGGTTTGATAAATTTAATAACATAATAAAGAGACAAAGAGTCGACATAATGTCTATTTTAAAAATCATTAAAGAGACTGAGAAATCAATTTTAGTTGAAATTTTTTACATCAAATATCTCCCAAGAAGATATTTTTGGGGTATTGATTGAAGGTAAATAATAGTCCTTGGTACATTGGTACCTTTTTGATCACTGATTATGTAGAATAAATTGATCATTGATTATAACTTCCAAAAAACCTAGCTCAAGTTCATAATTTTTTCAATGTATCTTCTTTGAGGAAGTAAATACACAATATATCAATTGTATTTAATTTATGGGCAGTACCACCTGAGAAAAACATCTCTTATATATATCATTGAATGAAGCTCTTGGGTCATATATATAATGTTCAATGTAATAAAATAACCCAACTTATCAGTGAAATTTGTTGAATCCACATGAATGAAGAAGAAACAAGGGAAATTAATGATTCAATAAAACAAAAGTACCCATATAAATTCCGAAATAAATATATAAATTTAAATTTCTAGGTAAATATTTATAAAGTGGGGAGGAATGCTATAACTCAGACTTTTATATGTCAAATAATCCTTATTAATATATATTTGTATCATATTTTGATAAAAGGCATAATATAGAATGCATGTGCCATGTAATAAAAATGAGTAATATTTTATTCCTTTAATATATAAGATTAAATATAAAGGATAAATAGATCTTATAAAATTAAAAATTATATAATAGAAAAATTATAGATAATAAATAGAATATGATGAATTTAAAAATCCATTAAGTCATCATCTTTTAGTAATATTATTACCAAAAAAATGAATAAATTAAAAAAAATATATAAATATGATAGGAATTTTAAAAGATATTTATACACCCTAGAAATAATACTAATAGAATGATGAATAAAATAAATTAGAGGTATTTATATGACATATAAAGTAAATATGACCATTTGAATAGTAATGGGATCATTATAATACTAACCTGAGTGTTAAAATAGTAACACCAAAACTAGAATTGTAAAATAGCTGGTAAAAAATATTTACCATGAATAAAATTAATTAATATAAGTATTATAATTCTATAAAATAAATAGAAAAATTTAATAAGTGAGGAAATGTAATAGTTTATATTTTTTAATGTATATTTTAACATACTTGGTAAAAAAATTGATTTTTATTATTTTTTATTTTAATATGAAAAAACATAAGTTCAATAATTATTTGAAAAGATATGAATTTAATTTTTTTAATAAGAACATTAAATTTAGTAGTGTGATTTTTTATTATTTAAAAAAATTTAGGTAAATAAAAAATATATATGTTTTCAGATACAATTTTTTAGGGAATAATATTGTTGTAATAAATATATAATAATTTATTTCATGGATAATTCAACTAAAAATAATTAGTAAGATAAATATTGTATTTATAATAAATTAATTAAATATACACTTTTAAAAAAGTAATTTCCAAAAATATAGATCGATAATTGATTCCATTAAAAGACAAATTCCATTATTTTCATTCCTTTTTTATAAAACAAATCCAATGGAAGAAGATATTAATAGTCCTGAAAATATTATTTTTAATTAAATATTATTCAATGTATCAATTGAATACCTATTTCATGTATTAGTTATGAAATAATATTTTATTAATTATTTTAATAGAAAACACCCATCCCCTCCATGTATATGTACCCCATATCAATCCTGTGGGAAAATAACATTAAATATTCAACCTATTATCCATGATTTTTTTAATTACTACCTAATAATACTCCTTTGAGCCTTAGAGATATTATATTCTCTCCCCAATATAAGCCACCAAGGCATTAATCCCTTAAAAAATAGGAAAACTTAAATGATGAGTAAACATTATTTCCAATTCATCCCAATTTTAATTCTTATAATCTTTTATTCTCATTAATATCACTAAATCAAACATCCTTAATTGATTAAATTTCATATTAACTTTATATTAATGATATTATAATATTATAATATACAAATGATATATTTCCCACTTCAAAAAAATTCCAATCAATGGTTGGATTAACCACTATTAGGACTTTTTCAATTCATTTTTTATCACTGCTATCACAATAGTTAAATTTTTTAGATATAGAGTATATATATTCAATTTTTTGTATTACTTTTATTTTATGGGGAATTAAACATATTAATAAATATAAATGATCAAAATTATAATAGTGAAATGAAAAAGTGAATAATTAAAAAGAAGAATTCATCACACCATTTTATATAATATCCCGTGATTTTTAAGGAGTACTACGTTGAATAGTGTTTACAATAGGTAACACCAAGCTTAAAAGAATCATGAAATGTTAATATTTAAATGTTATAGATAATAACTAGATATTAAAGTGGATGGTATTAATAATATTTACCATATTATGATATATACATATATATAAAATAATTACTTAATATATATTTATTGATTATTTTTTAGGAAACAAGGGATCGATTTTTCAATAATGTGATATTGTTCTTCCAAAATATTTTTTCATCAAAAATGATTTTATTTATTTTGGTGATTGAATACTGTAAATAAATTATAGATATTTTATAATTTTTATTTCATTAAAATGGTTTAATTATTCAATTCAACATGTAATTTTTTTATTAGGATGAATTTTTGAAAATTTTATGAAAAGTTTTATCCTTTATTGAGTAGTGAAGATTACTATTTTTATTAAAAATTGGATTTAATTTTCAAGTACATATAAATTCATATTATATTTTGGATTATTTTTAAAATTTTATTTCAAAATTTTTATTAAAATTGAACTAATAAATGTTATCTTAAAAATATATTTTCCAGCTTATAATAATCTGAATTGAATATGTTAAAATATATTCCAAATTTTTAAAAAAACCTAATTAATATTAGGTAATATTTCTAGCTTATTTTTGGGTCAATATGAATAGTAACCATAATAATATTTTATTACCACAGTTAAAGTAAAACATGTTAATTAAGGTTAAAACTAATTTAAGAAGGCTTAAAATTAATTCAAACACCATAATTAATATCATTTTATGAGTCTATTTTTTCCATAATATTATAAAGATTCCAAATATGACTTTTTTAATTTAATTTTATTTATGCCATTTATATTTTTTTTAAAGTATAAAGTCATAAATTTCACTCTCTTTCCATTAATATTTTTAATATTTTGTGAAATGAAAAAAAACTGTTTAGTTATAAATTATTATTTGAAATATAAATTATTTTTTTATCACGTTAATTTATTTCTGTTTTTTAGTGAATATATATTTTTAAAGACCTGGAAATTCCGTGGGATTTTTTTTTAAATTCATGAAATTTTTATGAGTTTGCAAAAATTTACGGCGCTTGATTTCGAGGCCCGGTTTGCCCGGAATCAATTTCTAAAGTTTTGTTCAAGTACGTTTAGTAAACGTACGACTAAGATTTTATAACTTTTGAAACAATGATCAGAATTGAAATCCAAGGGCACTGTTGAACTCACAATGTCGATGATTGTTTAGTGATACCTTCACCACAGTTGTGTTCTAACGAGAATACAAGTTTGTTTTTGGAGTTTTTAAGAATAAAGTTAAATAAAAATAAGTGTAGCTTATTTTTATTTTGGCGGTTAAAATCTCCAAGGGGAGGTTGGAGATGGGGGCCACCACACCCAAACCTCCCATGGGAGGTTATGGTGGTGGGGACCACCCGAACGTAACCTCCCTTTAAAGGATATTATTGGTGGGGCCCACACAGTCTTTAAACCCAATTTTAACCCCCATTTATGTGGGATGAAACCATTGGACTTCCCCCACTGATTAATTATGCCAACCCTCCCAATTAATTAATTGAATTTATTCACTCAATTAATTAATCCCCCTTTTTTAATTCCATGCCAAAAAATTAATAGAATGTCTTAATCTATAGATTTGTTGGGCGTTGTTCTTTTTTGGAGAGCTTGGAAAGGAGAATTGATAAGGAGAAGAGATCTCCACCGAATAATGATGATCACCTACTACGATCTTCAACCGAGAAAAAAGAGAAGGAGCCGACCACAAAGAACGCAGATGACGCATATTCCTCGGTCTCCTACCCCAGATGCTTCCCGACGTCAATGAATCGACATCTTCCCTTTTCCTGCGACATCATCAACAATTGTCGACAAACAAGGTAGGGGTTTGAGTTGAATTTATTCTCGATCTTCATCGTTTAATTTATGGTTTGATAATTATTGATTGATATCACCTTAACAAGGAGGGATTGGACCGCATGAACACGGCCGACCCTACCCCTCTGAATGATCACATCTGTTGACATTGGTGGTAGTGTAATGGTGCCACCAGAAGGAAAAACCACCGAAGAAGACAACAACGCAAGGGCCACTGGAGCGGCGCGGGGCCGGCGCACCGTGCAGAAAACTAATCCGTGGCCATACAGGATGCGGTAGTGCTGAATGGGTGCGGTGCCATTGCACCATCCCAGAGAAGAACCGCGGCCAGGAGGGCCGCGACGGTTGGAAGAGGCGCGACGCCATCACACCACACAAAGGCCAGTAGAGAGCTGCGGCCAGGGCGGGCTGCGGTGGAGGGGCATGGCGCCGTCGTGCCGCGCCGGTGGTGTGAAGCAGATGGAAGCTCGGCCAGCTGGGAGGAGCGGGACCCCTTCGGGTGCGCCTCCACTGGACCAGCTCCACCTGGCGCCGGTTTCTGCTCAAACCCGAACGACAGACGTTCGGGAATCCAGGGGGCATACGGCTTCTCCCCTAGCCGTGGCTAAGGCAGACCCCCACCGGACTGCCGGGTCCGCAGGCCTACCGGGACGCCAGGCCGACCGGGCTACCGGGCCAATTGGGCCACCAGGCCAGTCAGGCCTCCGGGTCTCCTTCTGTTTGGGTACCCATTAGGGCCGGGCTGCCATCGGGCCGGGCCGCCATCGGGTCGGGCCATTGTCTCGGGCTAGGCCACCCTTCAGGAAAGACCACACAGGCTGGGACAGACACTTGGGTTGAGTCGCCCCCTTGGACCGGGTCAGACCCATGGATCAAGTCGGACCCCGGTACGGACCCGAGTTGGGCCGGGCCAGTTCGACTGAGTCGGACCGGACCCGGACTTGCTTTGGTCTGTTTACACCTTTTCGCCCATATCTTGGGCTATGGGTGTCCAATCGATGAACCGTCTATGGTGACAGAAATATTAGAGTAAGAAGGTTGTATTGGAATAATCCACTTGTGGTTTTGACACAGTTGGAATTCGAATGGGTTGGTTTGAACCTAAAAACCAACCAGGCCCCTAGAACAGAAATGCCAATAACTTACAGACCGGGTGTCCGATTGACGCATAGTCTATTGAGTTGAGACCCCAAAGATGAAGAAAACCTTTGAGATACTTCTACTTGGGATTTCATGATAGTTGGATTATCAACCAATAGCTCATGGAGTGGATCCTCCCAGAGGCGAGCGAGCGGAGTGCATAGACCTAGTAGCTGGATGAGATCTGACGACTGCTGACCTTTCAAATCGGAGTGTTTTGACTAGCCCAGTGGGAAGCGCCTCTATGTGACACGGTAGTACCATAGTGGGGAGTTCCTCTATGTGACGTAACAGACCCACGATACTTGACAGGAGGAGTAACTCAACAGGCTATGAGGGGGAGCACCTCTACGTGAGTGTGGCCGATGCCTAGTGGGGAGAGCCTATGTGTGAAGTAGAAGACCCACGGTACTCGATAGGAGGAGTACCACAACATTCCCGGACTATGGGAAGCACCTATGTATGATGCGACAGGCCCACGATACCCTATAGAGTAGGAGTACACTAGCAGTTGAGGTTTCAATTGTTTGACTGGGAGTGTTACATATTTCCACCCCTTGAATAAAATCCAGGTTTTGAGCTGAGTCAATGACTTTTGTGTTTTCCCTAATGATTAAGATGGTTTACTTGATATCTTAGGTATATGTATGGGCATATAACGAAGCAATGGTTATCCGTTATTTTCATACTTTTTGGTTTATACTTGTTGGATTTTGTGAGACCTTGAGGGTCTCGGAGTCCCTACCGAGTATCTTTATATTCACCCATGCACGGGATATGCCCACACCACGTTGTGTTGGTTGCAGATGAGAGACAGTTCTGATCAAGGCAGAGATTAGCCAGACTGGACGGTACCCAGAGTTGGACCAGTCGGCATGACGGTACACGAAGCAGACGGACAAACGTGGAGTGTTGATGAGGCCATCTGTACCTACCCTTCAGGTAGGAACCCCAGAGGGTGACCTAGTAGCTGCTTTAATTTTCTTCTGTTGTAATTTCATTTCTGTTGTACTTGTACTTATAGTTGAGTTTGTATTTCCGGCCCCCTTTACTTTCCAGCACTTCTTCTATATACAGTTATACTTAGTGTTTTTCTTCCAATTGTGTACTCTGTTGTGTTTTTTTAATGTTATAAAGGCAATTCCTTCTTAGTTTAGGGATTTACGCCTTTGGTGCCAGTCGCCATCCCCTGTCCTATGGAAGGCGGGCTTGGGGTAGTCACGATACGGGCCCTGGGGAATGGGTCGTGACAAATTGGTATCAGAGGAGTCGATTCTACCGCAGAACTTAAGACTATGATCATTTTTTCTGTGAAGTAATAGTTTTAAGGGTACTAATTGTGGTTTTCATTTTAGGGAGTCCATTGTTGGTGTCGGAGGCCGACATATCCATACACTAGGACCCTAACTACTGATCTCCAAATTAGTGTACGAAAACACTGATTGTGTGTGTGACATCAAAAGTTATTCTTTAAGTCAGCTCAACCAGGTCAGCTAACCAGGTATAATCTTTTGACCGTGTCACATTTGTTTATTTCAGGATGCCTCCCCGTGGATGACCAGTTAGAGCATTGAGAGTCGTATGATTTGACAGCCCACCGAGCGATGAGGCCTCGGTACAGGGCCCTTTACCAGCGGAGGCACCAGCGGTACCACTTCTTGTTGGGCCACTGATGCCACTGGCCCTAGCAGCAGACGATGCATTCCACTTGAGAATGTTGCATGAGTTCCAGCGCAAGAGGCCACCCAGGTTCTGAGGAGAGATGGACCCACAGGCAGATGAGGATTGTTTGGACACTAAGGTGAGAGTTTTTAGGCTATTAGGGAAACCAAAAGACTACATGGTGATTCTTGCAGCGAGTATTCTTTAGGAATCAATAGGCAGATGGTGGAGACTGATGCTTCAGGTCCCTGATGAGGAGACACTACTTTGGACATACTTTGAGAGCCTGTTCCGGGAAAAGATTGTTCCAGCCACCCTTCAAGCGGTGCAGATTCAGGAGCTACTACATTTAAAACAGGGTAGCATGATGGTGGCGCAGTACTCATTGAGGATCAACAATCTATCGAACTACTCCACAAATATGGTGTGGGACATATTTTTCAGGTCCCGGACCTCCAAGAAGGGGATCAGGCAAGAGATCAGGGAATCGATGATCTCCCTTAGCATCATGACGTAGGAGGGGGTGTTAGAGAGAGCCCTCATAGTGGATAGTTTCCTTGCTGAGAATTCACCAGAAGCGAGACCCACTACTAGTCAACATGCAGTAGAGTCTTCTGCATCTGTTAGTAGACAGATGACATCGAGGTCCAAGAGGACCATACCCATGAGTGGACAACCACCGGACTCAGGATCTGTTGTGTGGGGAACCTGAGACAGTGACTTACCTACTAGAAGCAGGTCATGTTACTCATGCGGTGGGCAAGGTCACATAGCTCGTGACTGCCCGACCTACCATTTAGATGATCAACATACAGTTGAGGGACCTCCCAGGCAGAGGTATAGGTTCGATCGAGGTGGTCCGCAGGGCGCATGCAGATGTGGCTGAGGAGCTGGACGAGCAGCTAGCAGTGGACGATGTTTCGAGGTGTTACCACCACCACCCCCAAGAGGTCCACCCTGACCGCAAGGAGTAGGTGTATAGGGGATAGATCAGCTTCAGGTAGCTAAGGCTTATGACCACGGTGCTCCGGAGATGAGTCGAGGTATAATCTGTGTCTACTCTACCATAGTTGTAGTTATTATAGACAGAGGTGACAGTCACTCTTTCATAGCAACTTCCCTCGTTCGGAGCACGAAGATTCCGATGGAGCCGTTGGATCAATCCTTATGGCTAGAGACTCCTATAGGAGTAGACTCGACGATCACACAATGGTTCCCATTGTGTGAGCTTACTGTAGGAGGCAAGATCTTCAGATGGGATCTCCTCATAGCGGCGTCGAGGCCTTACGGCATAATCTTGTGTATGTACTGGTTATCTATAGTCCATTCTCAGATTGACTGTATTAGGCACAAAGTCTGGTGTGTCCGCACGAATGGGACCAGGTTTACCTTCACCAGAAAGAAGGGAACCTTTGCCGCACATGACAGACTTACTCGAATGAGGGTGCAACCGATCACTCACTAATTGGCTTTCCTTACCATCGGAGTAGTTGATGTGGAGAGTCCGAGCTATCCTATAGTAGTGGACCGGTATGCAGATGTTTTCCCTGACAATATTCCAGTACAACCTCCTTATAGAGAGGTGTACTTGTACATTAATATGTTCCATGGGATGAAACCGATATCTACTCCAGCATATCAGATGGCTCCCGCTGAGCTTCGTGAGCTGCAGGTACAGCTGGAGGACTTTCAGGGAAAGGGATTCATTCGGCCTAGTGTTTCTCCATGGGCAGCCCCAATTCTGTTCGCCAAGAAGGAAGATGGGAGCTTGAGGATTTGTGTCAACTACCATCACCTAAACTAGGTAACCGTGAAGAACAAGTACCCACTCTTGAGGATTGATGACCTCTTTGATCAGATAAAGGGATATCAGTGGTTCTCGAATATAGACCTCAGATCAGGGTATCACCAGCTCAGAGTTCAAGATGAGGATATACAGAAGATGAACTTCAGGTGTCGGTATAGCCACTACGAGTTCTTGGTTATTCCCTTTAGTGTAACCAACACTCCATCAGTGTTCATGTGTCTCATGAACATGATCATCCATCCATAACTCGATCCCTTGTTCATGGTCTTCATTGACGAAATTTTGATCTACTCGACTACTGAGGAGAATCATTCCTACCATTTGTATGTAGTACTGGAAACACTCTTGGAGAACCACCATTATGGAAAGATCTCGATGTGCTAGTTTTGGATTTGATAGGTTCACTTCATGGGGAACGACATCTCGGAGGATGGAGTTGCAGTAGATCCAGTGAATATTGAGGTGGTACTTTCTTGGGAGCCACCCAAGAGTGTGACGGAGGTATGATGTTTCTTGGGCTTGGCTGTATACTACTAGAGATTCATTCCAGACTTCTCCAATGTCACAACACCACTATCATCCTTGAAGAATAGGGGGAAACCCTTCGTGTGGTCGGTGAGATGCCAGCAGAGCATTCAGGAACTATGGAATAGGCTGACTAGTGCCCCCATCCCGAGGCTTCCAAAGGAAAATGTAGGGCACATAGTCTAATGCGATGAATCAGGGACCTCACTCGGGTGTTTCCTGATACAGGAGAAAGTTGTGATTGTTTATAGTTCTTGGTAGTTGAGACAACATGAGAAGAACTACGCTACCCATGATCTGGAGTTAGCAACAGTGGTCTTCACCTTGAAGATGTGGTCACACTATCTGATGGGCGAAGGTTTCATAGTATACTCTAATCACAATATTATCTGGTGTATCTTCTCTCAGAAGGACCTAAACCTGAGACAACATCATTGGCTTGAGTTCCTTCAGGACTATGACTTCGAGATAGTCTATACTCTTGGGAAGGGGAAGGTTGTTGCGGATGCACTCAATATGATATTTGGTATTCAGCTACTAGGAGAGGTGACAGATCAGCTAGCTGCCTTACAAATATCTATTGTGGATAGGAATGGAGCATCCTATCTATAGTATCTCACACTTACACCTAGACTTCTTCAGCGAGTTGGGGAGGCACAGTGTGAAGACACTATCTGCGAGACACGACGTTCTTAGATATCCATTGGGCAAGCACCTGATAGATTTTCTAAAGGTGGGGAGAACGTAATACTATTCAGAGGACATACTATGGTACCAGTTGTACATCAAGAGGAAGTTTTGAAAGAGTTCCACACTTCCTCTCTAGTTGTACATCCAGGAGTGGCGATGATGTAACAGGACCTCAGACGACATCACTGGTGGCCAAGTATGATGAAGGTAGTAGCAGAGTTTGTCTCATGATGCCTCACTTGTCAGTAAGTGAAGGAGGTGCACCAGGTACTATCAGTCTTGGTTCATCCCTTAGAGGTCCCACAGTGGAAGTGGGATGGGATATCCATGGACTTTGTGACGAGTCTTCCATGTACATCTAGGATTCATGATTCGAAATGGGTGATCATTGACCGACTCACCAAGTCGGCCCACTTCCTACCGATCAGAGAGAAGATCTTAGTAGAGAGGTTGGGATGCCTCTATGTACAGGATATTGTGTGTTTTCATGGAGTAAATACTTCTATAGTCTCCAATAATGACTCATAGTTTACTTCCCGACTATGGAAGGGGTTGTAGGAGGATTTCGGGACAGATCTTCACTTGAGCACCGCCTTCCATCCTCAGAAATATGGTCTGACTGAGTGGACCATTCAGACCCTCGAGGATATGCTCCAAGCCCATGTCCTCGACTTTGGTCGTAGTTGGGAGGAACACTTACCGTTGGTAGAGTTTTCCTACAACAAAATCTATCACTCCACCATCAGTATGGCACCTTTTGAGGCCTTGTATGGACGACCTTGTAGATCGCCACTATAATGGACAGACCCAGGGAGTCAACACTAGTAGGACTAGATATGGTACGAGCTACCACAGAGAAGGAGTATATCATCCAGGAGAAGATGAAGACTGCATAGAACTGGCAGAAGTTGTATGCTGACAGGAGATAGAGACCTCTGGAGTTCGAGGATGGTGACCACATCTTTCTACAGGTCTCACCTCGATGAGGTCTACAGATATTTGGATGAGGCGGAAAGTTATCTCCACGATTCATCGGACCTTTCCAGGTCCTCAACAGAGTAGGCAAGGTGGATTACCTCTTATCTCTTCCACCTCAGTTTCACTGGGTGCACGATGTCTTCCATGTATCTCAGCTGAGGAGATACGTGCACGACCCTTCCCACATCCTCGACCATGTAGAGCTGGACATCGATGATGGGGAAAATTTCACAAAGGTTCCAGTAGAGATTGATGATTGATAGGATCAGGTCCTATGTGGATGGTCGATACCTTTGGTGCACGTTCGCTGACAGCACGGGAACCTCCGGGAGAGCACATGGAAGCGGGAGGCTCAAATGCGTGCTCAGTATCCCCATTTGTTCCCTTAGTTTTACTTACAGCTTATGGGGACATAAATCCCAGAGGTGGGGAGAATTTAAAGACACGAAAATTCTCTGTATTTTTTTTCTTAAATTCATGGGATTCTTACGAGTCCATAAAAATTTACGGTGCTTTATTCCGAGGTCCGGGGTTCCCAAAATCAATTTATGATGTTTTGTTCTGGTACGTTCAGTAAACGTATGAGCGAGATTTTATAACTTTTGAACCGGTGCTCAGAATTGAAATCTGAGGGCACCGTTGAACTTGCAGCGTCGGTGACTACTTAGTGAGACCTTCACCACAGTTTCATTCTAATGAGAATAGAAGTTAGTTTTTGGAGTTTTTAAGAATAAAGTTAAATAAAAACAAGTAAAGATTATTTTTATTTTGGCGGTTAAAACCTCCCATGGAAGATTGGAGATGGGGGCCACCACACCCTAATCTCCCATGGGAGGTTATGTTGGTGGGGCCCACCCGCACATAACCTCCCTTGGGTGGATGTTCATGGTGGGGCCCACATGGGCTTTAAACCCCCTTTTAACCCCCATTTATGTGGGATGGAACCCTTGGACTTCCCCCATCAATTAATTACGCCAACCCACTCAATTAATTAATTGAATTTATTCAATCAATTAATTAAACCCTCTTTTTAAATTCCATGAAAAAACATTAATAAAATGTCTTAACCTATTGAATTGTAGGGCATTGGTCTTTTTAGGAGAGGTTGGAAAGGAGAATTGAGAAAGAGAAGAGCTCTCCACCGAAGAATGACAATCACCTACTACGATCTTCGACCGAGCCAAAAGAGAAGCAGCCGACCGTGAAGAACGCCGATGACTCATCTTCCTTGGTCTCCTACTCTAGAAGCTTCCCGAAGTCAATGAATTGATGTCTGACCTTTTACCACAGCATCCTCAACAATCATCGACAAACGAGGTAGGGGTTTGAGTTGAATTTATTCCCAATCTTCGTTGTTCAATTTAGGGTTTGAGAAATGCCGATTAATATCACCTTAACAAGGAGTGATCAGACCACACGAACACAGCCGAACATCCCCCTTTGATTGATCACATCTGTTGATGACGACGGTGGCACAACGACGCCACCAGAAGAAAGAACCGCGGAAGAAGCCGGTGGCGCAAGGGTTGCCGGGCTACCGGAGGGGCGTGACACCAGCGCGCCACGCAGAAAACCGAGACGCGGCCAAGTGGGTCGTGGTGGTGTCGGAGGGGCGTGGTGTCATCGCACCGCGCTAGAGAAGAACCACGGCCAGGAGGGACACGAATTTTAGAAGAGGTGCGGCATTGTCGCGCCGCACGAAGGCCAACAGAGGGCCGCGGCTAGGGCGGGCCGCGGCAGAGGGGCACGGCGCTGTCGCACCGCGCCGGGAGGAGCGGGACCCTGTCGGGTCTCACGTGTGCCAGAAAAGCTCCACCTAGCACCGGTTTTGGCTCACACCCAAACGAAAAAGCCATTTGGGAAGCCAGGGGGCGTGCAGCTTTGCCCCTGGCCGCGACTAAGGCGGATCCCGCCAAACTGCCGGGTCGCTAGAACGACCGGGCCGCCAGGCCGACTGGGCCGCCGGGCCGACAAGGCTGTCGGGCCAACCGGGCCACCGGGCCGTCTTCGGGATCGGCCGCCCCCCCCCCCCTCAGGCCAGACCGCCGATTCGAGCGGGCCACCAACGAGCCATGCCCCCCTCTTGTCGAGCCACTGTCTCGGGCCGAGCCACCCTTCAGGCCGGACCACACAGGCCGGGCCAACCACTCGGGTCGTGCCGCCCCCTCGAAATGGGTCAGACCTGTGGATTGAGTTAGACCCCGGCCCAGACCCGGGTTGGGTCGGGTTAGTCTGACTGAGTCGGACCGGACCCAGACCCGCTTTGGTCTGTTTACGCCTTTTAGCCAATATCATGGGCTACGAGTATCTGATCGACGAACCATCTATGGAAATAGAAAGATTAGAGTAAGAGAGTTCTATTGGAATAATCCACTTGAGGTTTGGACTCAATTGGTATTCAGATGAGTTGGTTTGAACCTAAAAACCAACCGGGCCCCTGGAACAAAAATTCCAATAATTCACAGACCGGACGTCCGATTGACGTGTCGTCTATTGAGTTGAGACCCCTAAGACGAGGCAGACCTTTGAGATACATCTACTTGGTATTTATTGACAATTAGAGTATCATAAAGAAGCTCGTGGAGCAGATCCTCTTGAAGAAGAGCAAGCGGAGTGCAGAGACCTAGTAGCTGGATGAGACCTGACGACTGCTGACCTTTTGACTCGGAGTGTTTCGACTAGCCCAGTGGGAGGAACCTCTATGTGACGCGGCAGACCCACAGTGGGGAGTGCCTCTGTGGGACACGGTAGACCCATGATACTTGATAGGAGGAGTGCCTCAGCAGGCTTTGAGGGGGAGTGCTTCTATGTGAGTGCGGCAGACCCATAGCGGGGAGCACCTGTGTGTGATGCAGCAGACCCACAATACTCAACAAGAGGAATACCACAACAGTCTAGGACAGTGGGAAGCACCTCTTTGTGACGCGATAGGCCCACAATACCCTATAGAGGAGGAGTAAACCAAAAAATTGAGGTTTCGACAGTTTGACTGGGAGTGTTACATGTTACCACCCCTAGAATAAAATCCTGGTTTTGAGCTGAGTCAATGACTTTTGTGTTTTTTCTCATGATCGAGTTCGGTTACTTGATAACTTAGGTATTTTTATGGAAATATACTTATGAAATAGTTATCCATTGTTTTCATACTTTTTGGTTTATCCTTGTTGGATTTTGTGAGACCTTGAGGGTCTCGGGGTCCTTACTGAGTATCGTTATACTCACCCCTACACGGGCTTTGCCAGCACCTCGTTGTGTTGGTTGCAGATGAAGAATAGCATAGATCAAGGCAATGAGTAGTAGGACTGGATGGTATGCAGAGGTGGACCACTCGGAGTGACAATACACAGAGCTGACAGATGGACGTGGAGTTTTGAGGAGGTCATCTGTACCTACCCTTCAGGTAGGAACCCCAGAGGGTGACCCAGTAGCTTCTTTACTTTTCTTCTATTGTAATTTCATTTCTGTTGAACTTGTACTTTTTAGTTGGGCTTGTATTTCCGGAACCCTTTACCTTCTAACACTTCTTCTGTATACAGTGATACTTAGTTTTTTGCTTCCAGTTGTGTACTCTGTTGTGTTTGTTTACTGTTTTTAAGAAAATGCCTTCCCAGGTTAGGGATTTATGCCTTTGGTACTAGTCAACGGCCCCTATCCTATGGAAGGAAGGAATGGGGTAGTCACAATATGAGTCCCAGGGGATGGTTCGTGACAATATTTAACTTAAATACTTTGACAACATCGATCGAGTGCTTACAGAACAATAAAAAAATCAAGTAAATGATTTTAAAAACTCTAAAATTAATATTTTTTGGATAATTTATAGTTTACCACTAATTTAATAGATAAATATAAAATATTATGTATTTTTGGAATGTTTATATTTTAATTTTATTCCTATAGTATTATTTTTAAAGTCATTTGAAATAAATAGTGTCATAAATGACATTAATTATATTTTATTGTCAATATTATTTTATAAAATTATTTAAAAGTAACAAAAAATTTTCAGGAGGACCATTCGGATTATAAATTTTATAAAATTTTATCCATTATCCATTTAAGAGATAATTTACACCATATAATTGAAATTATAACACTTTAATATTGAAAAACTCATTACCACGATTATGAATAAAATTGTTCAACCAAGGTTTTTAAAAAATGCAAAAGGTATAAAATAATATATAAACCTCTATAAATTTTATTATGTGATTATATTAAAACAATAACCTTCTTATCTTTGAATATATATAATTTTTAAACCATTATACATGAGTTAGACACATATTAAATTATAATATTTCAATTATTTCCAAAAATGAAATTATTGATATTTTATAAAAAAAATTATTAAATGATTTAAAATTAATAAAAATCCTATATTTGTTAAATTGAATTATATTTACTTAAAATATCATCAATGTTCCATTTATAGGTCATTTTTACTTTTTTAGTATCTTTGTTGACCCCTAAATATTAAAACATATTTATATCATAGTATTGGTCAAAAGGTTTAATGAGGGGATAAAAGAAAGATTTAAGGGTGAAAACATACCTTGACAATTCCAAATTTTACTTTTTATACTATTTGACTCATAATAATCAGATATTATAATTTTAATAATTTTTAATAATTTTTAAATGAATATTAATTTAATACTTTAAGTAATTACAATAATGCACCTTCCCAAATTTATAAAAGGGGACCCACTTTCTTCTCCCATCCACAATTAAATTGATATTTTATTAAGAAAATAACTTCCAAAATAAATTTTGAGAATTCCAACCCATGGTCAATAGGATTCATTTTTTGAAAAATTCAATCCATATAAGGCATAAGGTATAAACCAAATGAGGATTTCCATAGAAGAGTATAACTTTTAACCGAATTTTTTAGTTTTATTCTTCTTATAACCCCCTAAAATATTCTTTAAACATGATAAAATAGAAACATAATTATATTCCATATTGGGATATTTTATTATGTTAATGGAATGACCTATATCGATATACTCTCCCATCAGATGGGAAATGAAACCACCATTTATGTGTATGGAGGACTACCACCTCGTGAATAGATGTAAGTCCTTTTCCATCACCACATATTAAAGATGGTTATAATGATATATTTAATATATATATATATATATGATATTAATTTCATAATTAGCTTTCATTAAATAAAGCATATCATTTATTTTCTTTCCTTTCCATCAGTTGAAAAAAGGTAATGTAGTTCCTTTGTATATGTTGATTACCACCTCCCCAAGCGATGTGATTTCATTTTCATCATCGAATCAGAGGACTGGTATAAATAATTGTATATAAAGAGAGAAAATTATATTTTTTGATATAATAAAAAACTGTTTAAATATAAAATGGTACTAACCTTATTTCACTAATATTCATGAAAAATGGAAATGTTACTCATACATATGTAAGACCTACCATCTCCATGATTTTAACATTGCTTATTTTTCAGATCCATATTTCAAGGTTGGTTTTAAAAGTATAATTATTGTATATAAATAAATGTTTTATTATTATTATTCATTTTAATATTATAGAATAATGATCCCTTTAACCATGGCAAACACATTAGAGGCGTTTTGAAATTTTTAACCAAATGTCCTCAAAAAAATCATCACACACTTAATTGATTAAGTACTTAAATATAAAGTTAAAATAAATGAAATAAATAGATTATGTACAAGGGATTAAAGTTTTAAAATGTCTTATGATATCAAATAACTGATAAAATTTTATTATAAATAATTTAAAAAAATTCATGGTAATTTTTGACACGATGTATATTTAGGAATATTTTAATATTATGCACCAAATTTATTTTATATGGTGTAGAAAATAACCCGTTTTATGTTTTATATCAGGAATCCTCCATACTTAATGGTATTTTATATTAAAATTAAAATTAATTCACTCAAATGGACTTAACATGAATGTTACCAAGTGGTAATGATATTCTTTACTCAATTTCCATTCATTGGGTTAAAATTCTACTTTGTTGACTTTGTTATTCCTTGAGTATGTGTGAATTGATCTCTAAATTAATTAATTAATTATTTAATATTGTTTTATTTAGATTTACATATGTCCAAATAATCACTTAATGAATAATTTATCACTTCAAAACTTATGATATTTGCAAGGTTTTGTTGTCTTAATCTCATTTTTCCGAGACATGTATCTTATCGTTTATCATTATTTCCATGAGTGGTGAACTTTCTTCAATATGAATGATTTTTAAAATATTAATTATATTAATTATTGGGATATATAGATCCATACCATATTCTTTTTTTCAATAAATTTTTGTTTCAAGTGTTACTAAAGCAGTAAAGGCTTTATGTTACAATCTCATATATTTTTTAGATTGATTTTATTCATATATTATTTTGGGAAATCAAATGATCATATTTTAATAAACAAAATATATTTTCATATCATAAGGTTTTGATTTTTGTTTACATGTTTCCCAGATAATTTATTAAATAAATATACAAAAATATATTTTTAAGTGATACCAATCTTTTATCTTATTTTTGATTAGAAATATTTCTATTATATATCCATTTTTTCAAAAATGTTTTAAATAATGTTATTCTATATAGATAAATAATTTCTTAAATTATTTTACATGATATTTTACCTTTATTTAAAAAATTTTAAAAGGAAATTTATTATTATTTTCAACATGGTTCAATTTTAACTCTATTTTCAAAAGTTTGAAAGGAATATTTATTTTTAATGTTTATGACATGAAATGATTTTACCACCAACATGAACATTATTTACTTTAATTATTCCATTATATGTTTACAAGGTTATCTTAAAAGAAAAATATTACCATATCATTATGTGAATATTTATTTTTTTGATGTTATTTTTAAAGTGTAAATTTTATTTTCCTCGATATTATTTTTAATGATTGTTTAATAGTATTTTTATTCTTCAATGACATCAACCCTTTAGGTTAAAAATTCTCCAATGGGTATATATTTTAATTATACCAAACTTATTCATTCCTTCGATATATTATAATTATTTCAAATATAATTTCACGTAACCCATTTCTTTTGTAATGGTAAATCTAGTTATGAAATTACAATGGTTATTGATATGTTAAGAAATGCATGATTTCATGTGTTATGATTATATTATTGTTCATAGATATTGTGTTTTATTAGGTGAGCCTGATATTTCTCCTGAATTAATTGTGAAATGAACATTTTCTCTAGAGAATTATTTTTGATGATGAGCATATTAGTTACTCCCCTTATAAGGGATCTTATAAGTCTTCTATTAAGATAATGTTCCAAGATACCAACACTTTTTATTCATTATAACTATTAGTTTCTAGTGGTTTATTTGATAAATATTTACATCACATGGATCATGATTATTGATTCATATGAATCTTTACTTTATCAAAGACTTATGCTATGCCACATTTTTAATGATCCAGTTTTTCATGTGTATGATTTGTTTTTAACTTATTCTAATTTAATTTTATTATTTCAACATACCCTTATTCTTGTATTATGATCACTGATGAGATTCAATTGTTAATGGTTATGTTTACAATAACCAAGAATTTGATCTCACCCTTATTGTGTTTCCTTTTCCCCAGGTTATGAAGAGTAATTTCAATAAATTTTTGTATAGAAAGGGGTAATTTTCGAAGAATTTTATTGGAGATTATCAAGACTTAATATGAAATATGAAAATATGGGTATAGTGAAAAAATTATCACTTAAATATAAGGGATTGTTTTCTAATTGTTTTTTGTTTCAGAATTCTCAAAAACTCTAAACCTAAAAGTCCCCAGGGTTTTTAAGTGATCCATTATTTATTTTTTATGATGTATGTTTTGGATGGTTGAAATTGGGTCATGTTTATTGGTATCAAGGAAAAAAAATAATGATTATGGTCTTAGCACGAAAGATGGGAGTGTGGGTTCAAAGCAATTATAATTAGTTTCAGATGAAAGGATTTGATAAATTTGGATATTATGATGTTTTCATGTGAGGTTAACTTATGATTTGTAGACCTTATAATTATTTTATGAGTTTAAGTTCGATAATAAAGTCAAAGTCCTAGAAAAAACTTTTTAGGTTTTATGTGATATTATTTTAAGGTGAGTAATGATATTCTAGGAGGAGTTTTATTGTGTTGAGATATATGTAACCCTTTATTTTAACATGACAAATTATTTTAGAATAAATCAATTACATTTTTAGTGAAATAAAAGGAAAGGTATTAGATAACCTTTGAGGTTAAAACATACTTTAATTTTGTGGTCATTGAGGTTAATTTATATGATGAGTAACTTATTTATGGAGTGATCTATGTCGAACCTTTTGTGTTATTGTTGAATTCAGATGATTAATGTATTACTTCTTTATATGAAGATTTATTTATCCTTTGTATTATATATTATTATACTAAAAATTTTAGTTTTTTTTAATTTATAAATATAATAGGAAAAAATGTTACCCTTTTTTGGTTTATATGATACATTAAAAGTAGATTTTAGTGATTTGAGAATGAAAAAGTCATCTTGAATACTCATTGATTGTAGTAAAATATGGTATTATGGTTGAAATTTATTAAATTTATAAATTATAATTATAAATAATGCGTAGTTACTTATGTTCATATATCTAAAGGGTAAATGAATTCATCCACTCTATGAAAAGGGTCTTGAAACAAAAAACAATTCACATTTCCTTCATTTCAAATGATTTTAAGATAATTTTCATAACACTTTGGTTTATGGTTTTTTATACATTAACATTCTCAGGATTATTCAATTTCTCTTGATCAATGTTCACAATCACTCTCCATCATCATTTGGACATAACTTCTTTATTCCATGTTCATATTTTAATTTCCCACTAATGTTATCCTATTTGGAAACCTAGTTATGTATTGTTCTAGAAGACCTTTATATTTTCATTTCCCTCTTTTAAAGAGGATGTTTTATAAACCCTTCTAATTATGTGGGATTTCAGTTGATGTATTTTTGAATTTGAAAGTATTGATTGTTGATCTCAAGTTTAAATTATGAGGGCATAATTTATTAAAGAGGGGGGGGGGTTGTGATATCTATATATTTTAAAAGGACACTTTATTTAATAGTGTATACAACATCAAACAATGAGATTAAATAAAACCTGGATATTTATTATTTAAATGTTATATTTATGACCTAGCCATCATATTGGTGGGTATAAATACTATTTACTAAATTATAAAATATATATAAAGGTCATACTCAATACAAATTTATTAATTAATTCTTATAAAATATATACTCATGGAAAATCCTTGAAACTTGCAGCCTAGAGCTGGTGATTACATTATTACATCGTCACTCAATATGTGGAATAAAATCCAAAAGTATTTAATAGTTTAGTAGTCTTGGAAAAATAAATAAATACTTGAATTTCACATAATATTTGAAAACATAGAAATAAAATGTCGCATTTTCCATTAGTATATACTAATTCCCTTTGAAAAAACATTGTATATTAATCATAATAAACTTCTTATTATCTTAGGGAAAGGAATCATAAGGAAGGGGCGAGTGTAAATGATCTATAAGGGTATGCATACAATAAGTAAAAAATAAGGAATAAATAATATGGAAAGAATAAATGATGATCAAATAATGCCATATAAATAATATAATGAACTAGAAACTTATCCATGGATATCATAACAAATAAAATAATCACATGGAGATCAATAAATGATTTCATAATCATGGAATGTATAATACTAGACATCTTAAACCTTCTTTGAGGGACTTGTTCCAAGATAGCTGAAAATACCATAAAGGACATGTGCTAAGACATACAAAGAAATGGGTAAGGCCTCATCCAAAACCCAATATAGATTTTATCACGATATCTTCCAATGCCTCAAGAGTCTATAGTAGGCCCCAACCATCACTTACTAAGTACAATTAATTCCTCATATGAAAGGGGTGAGAAATAATCAATGAAAACACTCATATTGAAAAACTAGAATACAATATGTTAATACTTTCCCATAACCATAAACCACATTGAGTATCATGGATAATCATATCAATATAGTACATCCCCAGTAAAACTAATCATAATCCATCCAAGGAAATATGATGGATGATATCAAAATAATATAACATTAGTAAAGGATAATATTCAATAAAAGATGTTTACATATATAAAAATACATTAAAAATATCAATGGAAAATTTATTGCGAAAAATAGATTTTTTAATTTAAAAAAATACTTATTTAAAATTTAATTTTTTCCAAATATTAATGAAAGTAATTTCTTGGAAAATAACATTGTAAAATTGAAAAGTGATCTTAAAAGGAATGAGTGGTCATGATATTGGTAAATTCCAATATTGACGTATAAGTTGATTAAAATTCCTTTCACACTTTAAAAAAAATATAAAAACATTCCTAGTTTGGAAAATGATAAGAAGATTCATTTTAAACCATTTTATAAAAATTATAACATGTTTTAACATGAATTTATAAAATCATTGGATAATATTATAAACATTATTGAAAACATTTTTAAAAAACATGATCATGGAAGAGAAATTATATTTGATCGAAGGGAGAAACCGAGTCATCGTTTATTAAAAACATCTTACTAATTTATCTATGTACCAAAGATATGAAAATGGTACTATTACTTGAAAATTTCATGAATAACCATATGATAAGAAAACATATTTTGTTTAAGATATAAACATAAAAAAATTCCTCAAAGGTATACTTAAATATAAAAAATCCTGATTAATGATGAGTTTTTGGAATAAAACCATTCCATTTTAGTAACTATTGTATTATAATCCATAAGAAATGAATAACTTAAAGTGAAACATTAAATGAAATGAATATAAATAGTTTCATGATATATCATATAAAATTGGATATATATACACCAAATAATGGAAATAAGTGATAAATATGGAATTTTTCTAACAGAAGTAAAAGTGATACGATAAACCCTTACATTGGGTCCATTTTTTCAAGCCATAGGATAAGAATAAAACCATTTTTTCAAAAAATATTTTTCCCCAATTTTTACACTTAATTTAAAATTAATTTATTTAATTTATAATTATTTAATTAGATAATATGAATTAAATATATAGAATCTGGAGGTCTAGATTTAGTAACTAAAACCATTTTATTTTTGTTCAATATGAATATTAATCATGGTAAAATTTATCACCTTAGTAAAGGGTAAATTTAACATCCCAAGTAATTAATGAATAATATATATTCTTATCTATGTCTATTTATGAATTAGATAGTGTTTTAGAGGCATAAAATGAGAATAAATCCAATCTTAAGCATGGAATACTCTAATATTTTTAAAAGATTGTTTTACCGCCTTTTGATGGAGAACCATTTTTAAATCTAACATTTGACAATTTTATAAGATATATTTTTCAAAATAAACTTATTATTTATGACTGGGACATTGAAATTTACTTTGGATAAATTTCTGGTATTTTTCTGATAGTGTTCATTTTTTAATGAATATTGAAAAGTGTTGTATTTTAATTCAAAACCAGTTTTTAATCTAATTTATTTATATATTTATATTATATTTTTAATTGGTTTTAAAGTTAAATTTTAATATATTTTTACCATTTAATCCAATGGTGGTCATTGGAATTAATATCACTTTGAGATTTGACATAAACGAATGTTAATCTTTTGATATATATTGTTTCTTAAAAACACGCTATTTGATTTGACAGTGGGATTTAATTATAAAATTAATTAATGAACCTTCTATGTTATGAATTAGGTAAAATAGACATCATTTTTGAATTAGGAATATCAAATATATCTTCGGGTTAATTTTTGGTATTTTTATGAAAAACCTTTATTTTTGATGAATAGTGAAACCACAAAGTGGTTGTTACAAAAGCTGATTTTTCGTTTAAATGTTACTTTATAACTTTTGTGATTTGAATTTAAAAAATACAATATAAATGATTTTCATTATTAAGTAAAATGTGGTTCAATGGGATGAAAATAATTTTTGATGAAAAGTAACTTTTAAGTTTTATTAATCGCGATTAAAGGTAATTAGTGTGATTTAAGGTAAAAATGATATTATAATAAAATGAAAATATCTTGACACTTGTAATAACCCTATTGAATGATTCATGGCCGACCAATAAAACCCATTTGTTGATTTTTGGGACCCCATGGAGCCACTTGGGTAAGATAATGACATTAATGCCTTTTATTTAAAGTAAAAGTAAAAATGGCACAAACATGTATTGTTTTACTAAATAAATTTTTACATGGCGTTATACAAGTCATATTTTTGACTATAAATATTCATTAGAAATATAAAACTATTTCCTATATCATAGTATTTTTTTATAATAATTATACATTAAATAAATTAAATTATTTATGACATCATGATGATGCAGCGATTACCTCATTATTTAACGATTTAAATAAAATGAAGAGATAATGTAAAATATAAGACCTACACATGTAAAAAACCTATTGGATGGGTGGATTTAGAAATCTTATCACCTTATACTCAAAATAAATCAATGTTTGACCTTTAAAATCTGAAACTCATTTGGAAATAAAGTAACATTTTATACCTTTCCAAGAGTGCCCCTCCTCTCCTCTTATAAAAGGCCCCCACCTCTACCTACTTAACCACACCTATCAAGCCTTTGGCTCGGCCAGGCTCTGATAATTTTGTCTATCCACATCCCTCTCCTCATCCTATAATCCTTACCTTAGGCAGGGAGCTCATCAAGAAACCATTTTGGTTCAATCCAAAGGGAGTTACCCAATTTTAAGGTAATGTCTTCACTTGTGTTCTTTTGTTTTATTTTGCTTCTCCAACCACCTAAACTATTTTTATTAATTTATTTTTTAACAAATATAGTATCTTAAATATACTATGATGTTTTTATAAGAAGGGTTCGAGCTACACGTACACACACAAACATATAATGGTTAATGAACATACTGTTTCTGTGGACGGTGAATTTCTGCCTCATGAAACGATGATTGTTCAATATTCTTTTAACACCATCAATGGTGGCCATTAAGATGTCACTATATTTATATAGGATATATTATATGTTTATGTTCTACTTAATCTTCTGTATTTTTAATTTATGGAATACCTTTATGGTTTCCATTATGGGAAAACACGATATCTTCATTTTAGGAAGTGCGGACTACTGCCCCCTCAAAGTGTTTTGATTCATTAATACCATATGTGTTATGTATGAAGGATAGATTTAATGATATTATATATGATACCATACTGGAATTATAATACTATTATTTATAATTATGTTTTAATTCCATTAAATATGAAATAGAAATGGAAGTAGCGTTTATGCGTACGTACGACTTACCGTCTCCATGAACGGTGCATTTCATTTCCTACCTCTAAATGTTATGTAAAATTATAAATGAATGTATATAATGGGTATATATGATATATATGATATCTAAATAATTAATATAATTCTGGATATAATAGATATTTTATCCCATGAACAAACTTTTAATTATAAAGAGTTTATTTTTGACTCAAGTAGCAATGATCGACAAAACGACCATTATTAACTTAAATAATTACATAGTGTTCATAACATGGTAATAAGTGATATAAAAGGAATAATGAAATTGAAAAAGGTTCTTAGGAAAGTAGAAATTAACTCAAGTTTATTATTCAGGAGGTTAAATAATGATCGAGTCAAGTCGGACCCGAGGTAAGGGACATCGTCTCAATCTCCTTTCATTGAGACATATTTTGTTTTATACACAAATTTCTTTTACATGGTTATAAAACCCTTTGACTTTTACATTTATTCAAAAGGAATATTTTTATATGAAGTGTTTACTAAACGACAAAAGGGGACGTTTTTTTGTCGTACGTATGAGGCGACAATGACTTCTCCGCCGCCGTGACCATTATTTGAGTTTTGGCTTCCTCTACAAGCCATAAAATTTTTTGAATGAAAAATAAATACCATGTTTTACTTTTATTTTATTTTGGTATTGAAAATGGTTTTCATAATGTTTTTATATCAATGTGTTGTATTGATATCTTGTGATTTAAAAGTGGAAATGTTATGTATCCTTTATGCATGTTTTATGTGATACGATTATGTTATGGTTCTTGGGTATTATTATGAAGACGGGTAGTTCCATGATAAACTAAGGGCGGGTGAGCCCGATATAGCTCTCCAATGCATTGGCTAATGCGAAGGAGTTAAATGTTAAGGTTTCTCCAAAGTGATTTAGGGAATATACTGTGATGGGTATTCCAAACATAACCAAGAGGGTTACTCCCTACGTAAGAATGTTATGAATGCCTAAAGTTACCTTTATGTATTATGATTTCTATGATTTATTCATGATTTGATGAGGTATGTTAACGTGCTTATATTTTATGAGTAAATTATGATTTCATTGATTCTTATGTATACATGTACTCATGTTTCCTTTCCATATTTTTATATCCCTTACTAAGCTTTTTATGTTCATCCCAAGTTTTTGAAATGTTTTTCACAGGTCAAGGGAATGGTACATGATATGATGATAGTGTCAAGGAAGTGTCAAGAAGGAATCCATGATTTATTTTAAATATGTTTCCGTTGATGGGAAAAATGAATACTATCTTTTATTTTAACCACATTGTTTAAATGTGGGATGTAATGCATGTTTTATGATCTAATTCTCTAAAACTCTAAACCTGAAAAGATCCTCAATGTGTATTCTTGAAATATCTCAAGATTAAGTAATGTTTAAGGCCGAGGCCTTATAGTTGGTATCAAAGGTCAGTTTATATAACATTTGGAGTTATAATTTTATTAAATGATTATCCAAAAATATTTGTTTATGGTCAAATTGGAATGATATAGAATTTTAAGATTACCATGTTGATTCATCTAAGAAATGTTTGTTCAGAATGGTTTTCCACAGAGGAAACATGGAAGCAGTGCTAGGAAGGCATACAGAAGGAAATAAACTTCCAAATCAGCATCTTGAGATGGTCATAATTGGAACTGAACAGTTTTTTGTAGTGATGGCGCAGTTGACTCAAGCGATAAATGGTGGTGGTATCCATGAACGAGATCAGCCAGATCAATCGCAGAGGAACATGTTAGTGGTGGAACATTTCATGAGGCAACATCCCCCATAATTCAGAGATTCATCTGACCATGTGCTAGCTCAAGGGTGGATTAAAGCACTGGAGAAGATTTTTTATGTCATGGGGTGTTCAGACAATCAAAAGGATAGTCATGCTATTTACCATTTGGAGGGTGAAGCAGATTAGTGGTGGTCAATGATTAAAAATATCAGGGGCACTGATGAGATTGATGCTCTTGATTGGGATGAATTCAAAGGTATGTTTCTTGAGAAGTATTTTCTTAAGGTTGTTTGAATTACGATCGAAAAATAATTCTTGGAATTGAGGAAAGAGGATGACTCAGGGGCTTCTTATGAATATAGGTTCACTCGATTGGCACGGTATGATCCAAATTTTATCCGAGACCTTGATGGTAAAATCAATCATTTTTACTTAGGATTAAAACCAAAATATCGAAGGGATTTATATTCTTGCGAGTTCAAGAGTTATGAAAAGCTTGTTCGATGTGCTGAGAAGGTGGAAATGAAGTTTTCCGATGATCAAGTGTTCTATAACAACCAACAGAAGAAGAGACCGAGGTGGCAGAAGAAAGGAAAGAATTCTTCAAATAGGTCTGACGGTAATAAAACTATGTTTTCAGTTTGTGATAAATGTGGTAAAAGGTATGCTGGGGAATGTCTTCTGAATTCTAGAAATTGCTACCGATATAGTAATATGGGACATAAGGCTCGTGATTGCACTGAAAAAGATCAGGGTGATGGTAAGACCAAATTTGATTTATAGTTAGTGAAATGTTTTAAGTGAAATGAGATGGGTCACTATGAAAATGAGTGTCCAACAAAGAGCTTGAGTGATGGGAATCAGTTAGACTACAAGCAGAAATGGGTGGTGAAATCCTTTGAAATTACTTCAGTAGATGTCGGGCCATAAAATGAAGTTCTATCAGGTACTTTGTTTTTTTTTCAGATTATGCCAGTGTGTTGTTTGAGTCGGGGTCTACACATTCTTTCATCTCTGAAAACTTTTCTAGTAAAATGGGAATACCATCTCAAGAAATGACTCCTGAACTTGTGGTAAAAACACTTGGGGGAAATGTTGAGGCAAAAAGAATTTATAAGAATCTTCATATCCTTTTCCATGGAAAGAACCTACTTGCAAACCTTATTGTTTTACCTCTAGTAGAGTTTGATGTTATCCTGGATATATATTGGCTCTCTATTAACCATGCTAAGATTGACTGTAGAGGTAAAGATGTTTCTTTTCATAAAGACTTTCAGTTTTCGTACAAGAATGAACCCTTACTATTGATAACATATCAATAGGCCGAAAACTTGTAAAAGATGGAAATGAATTTTACCTTGCACATATTGTTGAAAACAAGGGAGCTGTTCAGATTATGATGTTCCAGTGGAAAATGAGTATCCTGATGTTTTTCCTGATGATTTTCCTGGAATAATACTAGATCGGGAAGTTGAGTTTACTGTTGACTTAGTTCCTGATGCTAAGCCAATTTCAAAAGCCCCTTATCAAATGGATCAAATTGAACTTTTAGAGTTGAAGGAGCAATTGCAAGATTTATTAGAGAAAGGTTTCATTCGACCTAGCAAATCACCATGGGGTGCTCCTGTTTTATTTGTTAAAATGATAGACGGTTCAACGAGACTTTCCATTGATTATAGAGCCTTGAATAACATAACTGTTAAGAACAAATATCCTTTTCCTCATATCGATGATTTGTTTGATCAGCTCCAGGGAGCTCGGTATTTTTCAAAGATTGACCTGAGATCAGGGTACCATCATTTGAAGATAAAGGAAGCATATATTCCGAAGACCGCATTTCGTATAAGATATGGCAATTATGAATTTGTATTAATGCCTTTTGGGCTAACCAATGCACTTGCTGTATTCATGGACATTATGAATAGAATTTTCCATGTGTTCTTGGATAAGTTTGTGGTTGTTTTCATTGATGATATTTTGGTGTTTTCTAAAAGTAAAGAGGAGCATGAAAGACATTTAAGGGTTATTTTGCAAACCATAAAAGAAAAGAAATTGTATGGGAAATTCATCAAGTGTGAGTTTTTGTTGCAAAAAAATTCTTTCCTTGGTCACATTGTTTCTAAAGATGGGATAACTGTTGATCCTGAAAAAACAAAGGTTGTTGAAGAATGGCCAAGACCCAAAAATGTAACTAAGATTCGTAGCTTCCTTGGTTTGGCAGGCTATTACCGAAGTTTTGTTAGAAATTTTTCACGGTTATCTAGTCCAATGACTAAGCTAACTCAGAAGGGTGTTAAGTTTATCTGGACAAAAGAATGTGATGACTGTTTTCAGGAATTGAAAAGAAGATTGGTGAATGCTCTAGTTTTGGGACTACCTTCCAGGAATGGGGAGTTTGTTATCTACAATGATTCTTCATTGAAAGGACTTGGTTGTGTACGAATTTAGAATGATCAGGTAATTGCTTATGCTTCATGTCAGTTGAAAACTCATGAGGTAAATTACCCTACACATGATTGGGAATTAGCTGTTGTTGTTTTTGCTTTAAAAATTTGGAGGCATCATTTGTATGGAGTAAAGTGTGAAATATATACCGATCACAAAAGTTTAAAGTATATATTCACTCAGAAAGAATTTAACATGATAAATAGGAGATGGCTAGAATTAATAAAGGATTATGATTGTACAATTCATTACCATCCTAGAAAAGCAAATATAGTGGCTGATTCTTTGAGTCGAAAAAGTAATGCTTCATTACCAATGTTGCGTTTGGAACGTGATCCTTTGGTTAAGGATTTGATTAAATTTGGCATAGAAGTTGTTGGTGCTGGATGTCCTTCTATTTTGTTTCATGTATAAGTGAAATCTTCTCTATCAGAACGAATTAAGCAAGCACAGAAGCAAGATAGTGAGTTGCAGAAAAAGGTAGAGCTGGTTCAGAAGGGTAAGTTGCCTGAATTCATCATTGAAAATGATTGTGTTTTGAGATTTGGGAAGAGATTGTGTGTGCTTTGTGATTCGCAGTTTAAGAGAGAGTTGTTATGTGAAGCTCATAGTTCTCCGTTTTCAGTTTATCTAGGCAGTACTTTGATGTATAGAGGTCTTCGGGAGTATTACTGGTGGGATGGAGTGAAAAGGGATATTATTTATTTTACTATGAAGTGTTTTACTTGCCAATAGGTAAAAGTAGAGTGGCAGTTACCAAATGGGATGCTTCAGCGTTTACCAGTACCAGAGTGGAAATGGCAGAATATATCCATGGACTTCGTTGTGGGATTGCCGAAGACACCTCAAGGTAATAATGCAATCTGGGTTATTGTTGATCGCTTGACTAAATCTGCTCACTTCCTTGCTATACGAGATAATTTATCCCTAGATCAACTTTACCGTTTGTATCTTAAAGAGATAGTTAGGTTACATGGAGTTCCCCTCTCCATTGTATCCGATCGGGATCCCAGGTTTACTTCTAACTTTTGGAAAGGCCTTCAGAAGTCGTTGGGTACTGAATTAAATTTTAGTATAGCTTTTCATCCTCAATCAGATGGGCAGTTAGAAAAAACAATCTAGACTTTGTAGGATATGCTACGTGCTTGTTCAATGGATTATCAGGGAAGTTGGGACCAACATCTTTCTTTGGTTGAGTTTTCTTATAATAACAGTTTTCATTCTAGTATACAGATGGCACCATTTGAGGCATTATATGGGAAGCGGTGTCGAACTCCAGCTTTCTGGGATGAAGTGGGTGAAAGGAAGTTGATGGAGACAGAATTGGTAGAAGAGTTGGCAGAAAAAGTTCAGATGATACAGAGATACATAAGAATGGCTCAGAGCAGGCAGAAGAGTTATACGGACAACAGGAGGAAGGATCTCTCTTTTGAGGTAGGTGATCATGTTTTTCTAAAAGTATCACCATGGAAAAGTGTGATGCGATTTGGTAAGAAAGGAAAGATGAGTCCAAGGTTCGTTGGACCATATTAAATTCTTGAGAGAGTTGGATCAGTTGCATACCGAGTAGCTTTAACTCTGATTTTATCTCAGGTATACAATGTTTTTCATGTTTCAATGTTAAGGAAGTACATGCCAGATCCATCTCATGTTTTGAGTCTAGAGATATTTCAGTTAGAAGGGAACCTATCTTATGAGGAACAACCTATCTAGATTCTTGACCACAGGGTGAATGTGTTGCGAAATAAGTTGATTCATCAAGTAAAGGTTTTGTGAAAAAACCACATGATTGAAGAGGCAACATGGGAATCTGAAAATGCAATGAGGGATAAATACCCCCACTTATTCAATAATTAAATAAATTGCAAGGACACAATTTTCTAAAGGGGGGGGGAAGGATGTAACATCCCAAGTAAGTAATGAATAATAGATATTCTTATCTATGTCTATTTATGAATTAGATAGTGTTTTATAGGCTTAAAATGAGAATAAATCCAATCTTAAGCATGAAATACTCTAATATTTCTAAAATATTGTTTTACCACCATTTGATGGTGAACCATTTTTAAATATAACTTTTGACAATTTCATAAGATATATTTTTCAAAATAAACTTATTCTTTATGATTGGGACCTTGAAATTTACTTTGGATAAATTTCTGGTATTTTTCTGATAATGTGCATTTTTTTAATGAATAGTGAAAAGTGTTGTATTTTAATTCAAAACCACTTTTTAATCTAATTTATTTATTTAGTTAGATTATTATTTTAATTGGTTTTAAAGTGAAATTAGAATATATTTTTACCATTTAATCCAATGGTGGTCAATAGAATTAATATCACTTTGATATTGGACATAAATGAGTGTCAATCTTTTGATAGATATTGTTTCTTAAAAACACGCTATTTGATTTGACAGTGGGGTTTAATTATAAAATTAATTAATTAAATTTCAATGTTATGAATTTGGTAAAATAGACATCATTTTTGAATTCTTAATATCAAATATAGCTTACAGTGAATTTTTGGTATTTTTCTAAAAACCATAATTTTTTATGAATAGTGAAACCACAAAGTGGTGGTTACAAAAACTGATTTTTCGTTTAAACGAAACTTTACGACTTCTATGATCTGAATTTAAAAAATACAATATAAATTATTTTCATTATTAAGTAAAATGTGGTTCAATGGGATGAAAATAATTTTTGATTAAAAATAACTTTTAAGTTTTATTAATATCGATTAAAGGTAATTAGTGTGATTTAAGATAAAAATGATATTATAATAAAATGAAAATATCTTTACACTTGTCCTAACCATATTGGATGAGTCATGGCCTACCGAGAAAACCCATGGGTCTATTTTTGGGACCCCATGGATCCACTTGGGTAAGATAATGACATTAATTCCTTTTATTTAAAGTAAAAGTAAAAATAGCACAAACATGTATTGTTTTACTAAAACAATTTTTACATGGGGTTATAAAAGTCATATTTTTGACTATAAATATTCATTGAAATCTAAAAATATTTCCTACTTCATAGTATTTTTTTATAATTTTTAGACATTAAATAAATTAAATAATTTATGACATCATTATGATGCTGCGATTACCTCATTATTTAACGATTTAAATAAAATTAAAAGATAATGTAAAATATAAGACCTAAACATGTCAAAAACCTATTGGATGGGTGAATTGAGAACTCTTATCACCTTATCATAGAAAGAAATCAATGTGGGACCTTTAAAATATGAAACTCATTTGAAAATAAAGTAACATTTTATACATTTCCAAGAGTTCCCCTCCTCTCCTCTTATAAAAGGCCCCCACCTCTACCTCCTTACACACATCTCTCAAGCCTTTGGCTCAGTGAAGATCTGATCATCTTGTCTATACACATCCCTTTACTCATCCTAGAATCCTTAACTTAGGTAGTAAGCTCTTCAATAAACCATTTTGGTTCAAACCAACGGGAATTACCCGATTTTAAGGTAATGTCTTCACTTGTGTTCTTTTGTTTTATTTTGCTTCTCCAACCCCCTAAAATATTTTTATTAATTTCTTTTGTAACAACTACAGTATATTAAATATACTAGGATAATTGTATAAGAAGTATTAGAGCTACACTTACACACACCTACATCTAATGGTTAAATAACATACTGTTTCTGTGGATGGTGAATTTCTGCCTCACGAAACGATGATTGTTCAATATTCTTTTAACACCTTCAAAGGTGGCCATTAAGATGTCACTATATTTATATATGATATATAATATTTTTATGTTTTACTTAAGCTTCTGTATTTTTCATTTATGGAATACCTTTATGGTTTCCATTATGGGCAAACGTGATATCTTCATTTTAGGAAGTGCGGACTACCACCCCTTCAAAGTGATTTGATTCGTTAATACCATATGTGGTACGTATAAAGGATAAGTTTAATGATATTATATATGATAACATAATGGAATTATAATACTATTATGTATCATTATGTTCTAATTATTTTAAATATGAAATATAAATGGAAGTAGCGTTCATGTGTACGTACGACTTACCGTCTCCATGAACGGTGCATTTCATTTCTTACCTCTAAATGTTATGTAATATTAAAAATGCATGTATATAATGGATATATATGATATATATGATATCTAAATAATGAATATAATTCTGGATATAATACTTATTTTATCCCATGAACAAACTTGTAATTATAAAGAGTTTATTTTTTACTCAAGTAGCAACGATCGAAAAAACGACCATTATTAACTTAAATAATTACATAGTGTTCATAACATGGTAATAAGTGATATAAAAGGAATAATGAACTTGGTAAATGTTATTAAGAAAGTATAAATTAACTCAAGTTTATTATTCAGGAGGTTAACGAATGATTGAGTCAAGTCAGACCCGAGGTAAGGGACATCGTCTCAATCTCCTTTCATTGAGGCATATTTTGTTTTATACACAACTTTATTTTATACGGTGTATAAAACCCTTTTACTTTTACATTTATTCAAAAGAAATATTTTTATATGAATCATTTACTAAAAGACAAAAGGGAATGTTTTTTTTGTCGTACGTATGCGGTGACAACGACTTATCCGCCGCCATGACCATTATTTGAGTTTCGACTTCCTCTACAAGCCATAACATTTTTTGAATGAAAAATAAATACCATGTTTTATTTTTCTTTTATTTCGGTATTGAAAATGGTTTTCATAATTTTTTTATATCAATGTGTTTTATTGAGATCTTGTGATTGAAAAGTGTAAATTTTATGTTTCCTTTATGCATGTTTTATGTGATACGATTATGTTATGGTTCTTGGGAATTGTTATGAAGACGGGTGGTTCCATGATAAACTAAGGGCAGGTGAGCCCGATATAGCTCTCCAATGCATTGGGTAACGTAAAGGAGTTAAACATGAAGGTTTCTCCAAAGAGATTTAGGGAATATACTGTGATGGGTATTGTAAACGTAACCAAGAGGGTTACTCCCTACGTAAGAATGTTATGAATGCCTCAAGTTACCTTTATGTCTTATGATTTCTATGATTTATTAATGATTTGATGAGGTATGTTAACATGATTATGTTTTATGAGTAAAGTATGATTTCATTGATTCTTATGTATACATGTACTCATGTTTCCTTTCCATATTTTTATATCCCTTACTAAGCTTTTTATGCTCATCCCAAGTTTTTGAAGTGTTTGTCACAGGTCAAGGGAAAGGTACATGATATGATGATAGTGTCAAGGAAGTGTCAAGAAAGAATCCATGTTTTATTTTAAATATTTTTCCGTTGATGGGAAAAAATGAATACTATCTTTTATTCTAACCACCTTGTTTAAATGTGGGATGTAATGCATGTTTTATGATCTAATTATCTAAAACTATAAACCTGAAAAGATCCTCAATGTGTATTCTTGAAATATCTCAAGATTAAGTAATGTTTAAGGTTGGGGCCTTATAGTAAATCTATTAATCTAGATTAAAAATAAACGTTAAGGGAATAATTTTTAACCAATATTATTATTGGATGATTTTAATTTAACCATTATAACCATATTCTCTAAATTTACTACTTTAATGCACAATTTTACATGAAAATGATTTATATATTATTTGAATTAATGAAACATAAAAAATTTCACTCTCTTATTTTTAAATATATTTTATGTGTTAAAATAAATAAATAAACCAGAAAAATGAAAATACTAATATTAATTTCTGGAATAATAAAATTTTATTCAAGATATTAATTTATTTATAACGTCTAGGTATTATATATTTACCTTAAATTCTTAAAAAATTCCAAAAAAGTATTTATTCAATTAATGGTAAAATAGAATAAATGATAAAAAATATTAAAATTGATATAATTTGAGTAATTTATAGTGTTCCATTAATTTTATAGGTAAATATGACATACTATTGTTTTGTTAAAATATTATATTTTAGCTTCATTTTTGTATTTATGTCTTTTAAGTCAAATTTATTGAATATTGTAAAAATAGATAGTAATGATATTATACCAAAAAAATATTTTAAAAAGTTATTTAAATATAAAAAAATATTAAAATAAGAAAATGTGGAAATTATATAGTATAAAATGGAATTAATTGTTCATTTATGGGAAAACTTTCACCTCACTAGTAAAAAATTTCTCCATTTAACATTGAATTTTTTTTTGTCATAGTTAAAATTAAAATTGGTAAAGTAAGGGCTAATCGAAATGATAATGTTATAAATTATGAAAAAACATGTAGAAATTATAATGGTTGATGGGTTACATACATATTCCACCTTATATTTATATCTATGGCCGTTTGGATGAATTTCTATTGAATATGATTTTATTTATAATTTTAATCTTTTGAGAAATCCCAAATGTGTGCCTCACCTGAATTATAGAAAGGGCACCCCCTCAATAATTTATTTAAACAAAATTGATCCATATGGACTAAAAAAATATTCTAATTTGTTTTAAAAACGTTTGTATCCACATTATAGAGGATTTTTATTCCTAAAAGACCAACCCTAGAGGCCTTTATATGATATTTAAATGAGTCGTTTCAAAGAAGAGGTAATCACCTTACACTATCAATTTCTTTTCCACTGTTCTTTTCCTCTAATAAATATATGTTATTTATAAAAAAAATAATTTATGTATTTTTAATATTCATAAATTTAACTATTATTATGAAATTAGTATTATAAACCCCCTTTCCTATCAAATGATAAGTGAAAGTATCTTTCAAGTATAGATAATGCTTATAGTCTCCATGTAAAGATACATTTAATTTTAAATCCCCATATTTTATAGATGGGTATTATGATATATTTAATATAAATCTATTATATTTATTAAAAAATAATACTTCTCTAATGATAACATCATTTTTACTTTCTTAAAATATAATCCTTTGGGAAACGATAACATCGCTTGTGTGTACGTGTGGACTACCACCTCCATAAAGCGATGTGATTTTTTTCATTTATATTTTAATTGGATTGTAATTATTATGAATTTTATTAATATATATATGAAATATTAATTATATTTTATAAGGTAATTAATTTGTACCTTTATTTTACTACATACTTTGATATATTAAATCAGCATTTATGCGTACGTATGGCCTATCGTCTCAATGATCGATGTACTTTATTTTTATATATATAAAATTAATGGATGAATATAACTTTTTACATAATGAATATATATGATATTTATATCTTGAATAATATTTTGGATATAGTGGAACTAATATAAAAGGATAAGGACCAGAATTGTTGAACTGAAATACTCATGATACACGAAATAGTTAACTCTCAGAAATGACTATTTTAATTACGATTTATTTATACAATGTGGTGTTGAATTGTTATAAATGGATAATATATGATATTATAAGTATGAAAATGACTTTTTATAGAATTATAATATATTTAAATTTATTAAAAAGGATTTTAGAGTGATTTTGAAGCAAGGGGAATATGTGGTAACAGTTTTATATTACTATATCACTATTTATAAGGATTGTTTTTATTATGTTCCAATGATGATATATTATAATATACCTCTCATGAAACTCAAGAATTTATTTTCTCATTTATTTTTTTCCTAAAAATTTATATTTTAATTTAAATTTTCTCATCTTGTGTACTCAATAAACCAAAATCATGTTTTCAAGGAAAATTGACTTTATTTCCCTATACGGTTGAATTTTTTTCTTCCATATCCATGTTTTTTAAAAAATATTTAAGAAAGGGTTTTAATATTATCTTATTAATGTTTATTGTAATTTTTATCTATGTTTATGTTTTAAAAAATTATTTGAAATGAATATTTTTATCTCTTTTCCAAATGAGGTTCTTTGGGACTTTTCCAAAAAAAGTTTGGAAAGAATTTATTTAACTTATATGACATAAAAAACTTTTATTACCTTCATGATTAATATTTTCTTTAAATCTTCCTTTAAAATATTACAAGGATAATTTCAAATAAGAAAATTTACATTATAATTGTGTAGCTTTTAAAATAAGTTATTTAAAAATGGAAAGTTTATTTTCCTCAAAAATGTATTAATGATATTTTATTGGTATTTATATTCCTCAATGATAATAAACCTTGATTTCAATTATGATTTATAGGTGATATGATCCAATAATACCATCCTTTTTATTTTTCTCTATGGATTATGCTTATAAGGACCATATTTTTATGAACCCCATTTATTTTTTTCTATTATAGTTTTGAAATTGTTCCTTGGATACTAAGGAAATTAGTTTCTATGCTTATATATATTAAAAAATAGATATCTTATGTATATATTAAGCTTTAATGAATCATGTTCTTTGATTCCCATATGATTCTCTTCTAATTAATTCCCTAAATTTATTACATGAATAAATATTATGATATTTGGTATGCAAGGTATGATTTTTAAATAATAAGATCATATTATTATACCCTTATACTCATGTTATTATTTTGTGGTCATTGATATATCCATTTTTTACTCTTACTGAGCATCTGAGCTCACCCTTTTCTCATGTTTCCATTTCCCAGGTTATGAAGAATGTTACTAAGTATTATATATCTAACAAGTGTTCCAGTTATGATGAAACAAGTGGGAGACTGTATAAATATTTTATGAACCATTTGTTGATATTTTTATTTTTCAAAAGATACTATACCTAAATGATTCTACTGTGGATCAAAGTTTTATATAATGAATATTCATCTACTAAGATGTAATATCTATGTCTGAATAGTATAGTTCACTATTGTTAGTATTAGATAATGGTTTAGTAAACATTTTGAAACTAATATGAGAAAATTTTACTAGGAATACTAGTTATAAGTGTAAATATATGATAAAATAATAATGTTTTGGTAATGATCTTGAATGACTTAAGTCAAACCTATGGTTTAACATAAGAATGTGTAATGTTCTAGACAACATATATACTATGTTTTATTATCATTTAGTTTACGACCATGATTTTTGTTGCACAGAGTTTGTTTTTTAGTTTTCATCAATGGATGTAACCCAAATTAATCATGTTAATACTGAATGTAATGGAAAATGCAATGATTATCCCCTTAGGAAACTGAATTTTATGGGAGTTAGAATAAAAAATATTCTCACTATGAGCATAAAAATTTATCAAGCTATGAATCACTTAAAGTTTCTAAATTAGTATAGGTGGGGAAAATGTTTTGTTGAGTCTTTTATTAGTTAATTTCCTCATTAATTTTTTATGTGCATTGATCTACTAGTCACTAAGAAATGGATCAATACCATTAAAAATATGTTTTCCATTATTCAGTGTTTAGAACATGAACATGTAATTCTAGCTTTTTATTATTCATAAGGTGAAGAATATTAGTGGTGTACTTTTATTAAGAACATGATGGAATAAGAATAAATTAAATATATGGAGGTGGATGGATTTAAAAGTTAATTTTTCAATAATTACATTCCTCATATGCTTCATAAAAAATGAATAAAGGATTCCGTGAATTAAATTAGAAGGATGATGAATATGATGGTCCTTATTATTTAAATTGTACAATACTTATAAGGTATGATTCTGATATTATCATCCAACCAGAATGTAGGATTGATTGATTCATTAATGGATTAAAAAAAATTCTTTAAAGGGTGTTATCCAAAAGGGACTTTAGTAGCTATGAAGAAATCATTCTATGTGCTATCAAGGTAGAGTTGAAGATTATAGGTACCCACCCATATCATTGGATTCAAAAGAAAAAAAAATTCTAAAGAAAATTATAAGAACCAAATAGAGAATAAGTTGATACATCCATTACACTTAAAGTGTAGAAGGGTATATAGGGTAAATTATCTGAAGGGAACATTCAAAATTTTCAATTGTGTAACAGAAGGTCATTAGAAAATAAAATGTTGAACCGATAAGAATAAATTATAAAGAGTTAAATAAAGGGGAATATCTATAGAATCAACCAACCACATTGCAATGTTTTAAATGAAATGAGTATGGTCATTATAATAACTAGTTCCCAAATTCGAAGGTTAATGATGATGATCGAGGATAATAACCTATAAATCTTAGAGAGAATGTAAAATCTCCTTTGATAACAATTTATAATGAAGGGAATGATAATGACATGGTTAAAGGAATACTTACCATATAATCTTTAACTACTATTGTCTAATCTGATTATATATCTACCCACTCTTTTATATATATTTATTTTTCTAATGGTATCATGGAATCACAAAAAAAATATATTTTGATTTAGAATTAAAAACCCCCAATGTTATAATGACCACATTCCAATTATATAATTATTCTCTAGTTGAATTTTCTGGTAAAGTGTTTCCTGAAATTTTTTTCATTCTACATATTTTTTTCATTCTATGTAATTGTGGGGGTGGATTGGATTTTATTACATAAATCCCACATAAATTTTGGTGGTAGAAATGTTTTTTTTATATACTAAACCAAACTATGATCACCTATTAGTGTAATGGAAAAATTTAAATTCCAATGGAAATTACATCAATCATATGGGTCATGATTCCTATTCAAAAGGGGTGTTTATCTTAGCTGGTTGGGGAGAAACACAACATAAAAGATATTTCTATTGTGAATAAGTTTCTTAATGTCGTTCCGAAAGAGTTTCCAATTATTCTACCAAACTTTGAAGTTGAGTTTTTAGTAGAACTCATACTTATAGACACACATATTTCTAAGATATTATATTGAATGGCCCTGATTGAGTTGTAAGAATTGAAGATGTGACTCTAGATGAATCATTACAAGGGAATCATTCAAGGAAGTGTGTTACCTTGGGGTGCATCTATTTTATATTAATAAGAAATATGAATCAATGTGACTCTTCATTGATAATAAATAACATAATAATATCACCATTAAGAATAAATACCCTCTACCGTATATTGATGACATGATTCATCAAATTTTCAGAGCTCAATACTTTTCCAATATTGATCTTCATCTTGGATATCATAAATTTCAGGTTAAAAAGGAGGATATAATAAGAAAAATCAATGCATAGGGTATAAAACTATGATTTTTTAGTGATTACATTTAGTCTTCCTAATTCCACTATTATCATTTAGGATTTAATGAATAGAGTCTTTATGGATTACCTTGATCAGTTTTTCACAGTCTTTATGGATGATGTTCTTACTTATTCAAAGGGTAAGGAAGATTATGGTAATTATTTAATAATTGTACTTGAGACCCTAAGGAAGGATAGAATTTATGAAAACATTAGAAAGTTTTAATTTTTGACTAAAAAAGTTTAACTCTTAGGTCATATAATCTCAAGTCTGGGTATATTAGTAGACCCATAAATGATAGAAGTTATTAAAACATTGGACCATACCAATCACTATGACTGAGATCCATAGTGTTCTTATTTTGGATGGATTTTATCAGCACATTATGGAGGATTTTCTCATCTATCAAATCCACTAAATAAGTTATCATGGAAGGGATCCATGTTCCTTTGGATAAATGAATGTGAGGAATTTTTTAGGTAAATAATGTAATCAAAATATAGTACACTAGTTCTTACACATCCCTTTAGTAGAGAAGGGTTTATAATATATAGTGATTCATCAAAGGAAAAACCAGGACACATCCTCATCTAGAATGATGTCATTATATCTTATCCCCCAAGATAATTGAATACCCATGGGAAAAAGTACCCATCTCATTATTTGGAGTTAGCTATAATAAAATTTTCATTAATGCTATGGATGTGTTATACCTATAGAGAAATGTGTGGATTATATACTGATACTAAAAGATTAAAGTATATTTCAACCAAAAATATATTAACATGGTCCAAATAATATCATTAGAGATGATAAAAATCTTGTTTTCTCAATACATTTCCACCCTAGGTAAGTGAATTTGGTGGAAGATGCTCTAAGATGAAAGGATCGTGCTATACTTACACTTATGAGGATCTAAAAAGAACAAATATTTAATGGATTTTCAAAGGATGAAGTTAGAAATCATAATATAAATGGAGAAATATTTCCTGAATCAAATAAGTTTTCAATTGTTAATTCATGTGAAGATTAAAGAGGCAGTGAAGGAAAATATATAGCTATAAAAGAAGGTGTGAAATTTTATTAAATTAAACCATGATTATGATAGATTAATATGGTTTAAGAACCATGTATGTGTCCATTAAATATTATATTTGAGAAAGGAGCTATTAGATAAATCCCATAGTTCTTCATTGTCGATTCATCATGGAAGTATGGAGATATAAATGGATTTGAAAGAGTATTTATAGTGGAATGGCATAAAAAGAGACAATGCAGAGTACATTTCTTGATGATTGGTATGTTAGTATGTTAAGGATGATAGAGAAAAAAATATAATGTGATGTTATGAAAATTATGCATACCAGAATGGAAATGGAAAGGAATCACCATGGACTTTTTTTCATTAGAATCACCCAGACATCTAAAGGGAATAATTTTATATGGGTTGTCGTCGATCTCTTTATGAAGTCGGAACATCTCATTAAAATTATTGATGATTTCTCTCTTAATAAAATTATTAAATTATACATTAAATAAGATGTATGATTTCATGGTATATCCCTATCAATTAAATCTAATCAGGACTTGAGGTTTACCAAAAAAAATTTAGAGAAGCCTTTAGTAGGATTTGGATAGAAAGATAATTTTCTTGCACTGATTATCATCCTCAGATTGATTTTTTTCTAATAGGACCATTTATACTCAAAAATTAATGTTGAGAGATTTATCTATATATTTAAAATGTGGTTGGGATCAAAACCTTCCATTGGTGGAATTTTATGACTACAATATCTTTTACTGTAGCTTTTAGAAGTATCCTTATGAATTTATTTATGGTCATAAGTGAAAAACACCAACATGATGGAATGAAGTTGGAGGAAGAAAAATATAGGGGCTTAATCAAGCTAAGGAAATGAATTAGAAGGATAGAACCATTCAATATCACATAAGAGTATCTCAGAGTTGAAAAAAAGTTTTGTTGATAATCATTGGAAAGATCTAGAGTTTTAATTCATTGATAATGTATCACTATGAATATCTCTCTAGAAGGGGGTGATAGGAATTGGATGGAAGGTGAAGCTAATTCTTAGGTATATCAGTCCTTTTAAAATTCATGATCATATCAGGATGGTAGCTTATCGATGGGCACTCCAACTGAATCTCTATGAAGTTCATGATGTATTTGATCTATATATTCTAATTAAGTACATGAATTATTCTTCATATGTACTGAACTCAAAGGTTATACTATCTTAACATGATATTTCTTATGAAGAACCACAAAAAAGAGATTATAGATCATAGATAGAATACAATAAGAAACAAAACCACTAACTTGGTAAAATTTTTATAAAGAAACTACCAATGTGAGGAAGATACGTGGGAATTCAAGGATGTGATGAGGCATAACTATCCTCATCTATTTTGTATCAGAGTGATGAATTTCTTTGGTGAAATTATTTTTTAGTGGGGTAAAATGTAACAGCCTGTGATTTTTATGAAATATTCTTCTTTAAATGTTTTTTTCTTCAATAGATCATTGTAGGGAAAAGGGATTTTGTGGTGGTTGTAAAAACCACACCTAAATATCCTTTAAAAAATATTTTCATTGATGTTTTTAAAATTTCTACTAAATTTGGGGCATTTTAAAATATTTTTATGGCAATTTTAAAGAAACTTTTTATAAATAACATTTTCTATTTTTTAGGAAAAATAAATTTATTTTTATCATATCTTTAAAAAAACCAATTCAAAATTAATGAAAAATATTTAATATTACATATTTAATTATGATTTGTGATTTATATTTATTTTTTAGTTTTCAAGCTCATTTATTTTTTATAATTTACAATTTTTTACATTCTAATGTGTTAATTATTAATTATTTATATTTATTAGTAAATAGTTATATGAAACATAAATTAATTATTGGATATGTTAAATAGAAGAAATAAACATTAAACGACCATAACCACTGATCTGAGTGTCTGATTTAGTTCCAAAACCAGTAAAATAAAAAGATTATGAAATTAGGTTCAATGAAATTAGATAATAATTTAGTAATAATTAATAGAATATTTTTTTAATGTTTTAGGAAAAGTTTAAAATCAAAATTCAACTTCAATTGGACATACATGTGTCTGTTTGAGCTATACAATATATCAAATAGAAACATGAAATGATAATGTTATGTTGACTAGGGGGACCTTGACCAATATTTTCTCATGTTCAAAATGTCCAATAAGACCTCCAAAACAATGTTTTTAGTTCAAAACAATATTTGAACATTCAATAAGATTTCAGCTTCATTTTTTAGTGTATTCATATGATTGCTGGGTCATCTATGATTTTATCCCATGTATTTTCATTCATATTGATTTTATGATTTTTTAATTTTTGAGTTTTTCTATAATATCCCACCCCCACCCATTGGATTAGGAATAGGTAGAGGGTGTTACTAGCCTTAGGTGACATCCTAAAGTCACAAAGGACTTGAAATAAATGTCAAGGTATTCATGATAAATTGGGGGCTGATTTCCAATTGAAAAAAAAATAAGGATAAACATAAAAAAAATTATATGGTGCATGAGTACAATATAATAAAACTCAAAAACAACCAAACCAAACCAACTTATATCAAAGTACAAAGAAGAATCCAAAACCAAAAAAAATCAAATACACCAAACTCATTCAATGTCTTCAAACATTCTCCAAGATCCAACTCAACAAACCATGCCCATTTTATAACGATGTAGCACTAAACAACTATGATACGTTTCCTTTAGCTATGTCTTGATATATCACATAAGAAAATTAAGTAAATTTCCCAAGAAGGGGGTGAATATAAAACTCATTAGGTTTTCCCTAATGATATTCAATCTCATTCCACCCGGATAGAACATGTTGCCAAATTTATAAAATAGTTTACACTAATTTATGTTAGATTATATCAACCAAAAATTTTCTAAAATGAAATAGTTTTCTAAACCAAAAAAGTTTTCTAAACCAATGTTTTTAGAAACCAAGATAGTTTTATAAACCAAAATAGTTTTTCCATGTAAAGAAACCAAACAAGTCTTTAAAACCATTTCTTAATTTTACATTTTGGAATACTCATCACATAATCACCACCCAAACACACATTCATGAATCTGTTACATTTTAATACTCATAATAGGTCTCTCATCCATCCACCAAATTTATCACAATGAGGTTAATGTCCTTTTCCCCTAATGGAACACGTCCCTAATCCAGGGTCATGTCTCTTATAACCCAATGGTATATCCCTTATTTAGGGTCATGTTGAAAGCAAAAAGTCACACCAACCATCTATTCTAGAAACATTGACATTCCATTTCAAAAAAATTATTTTATTGAAAATAATTTGAAAACATTTCTCTATGAATTTAGAACCAAACCATAATTTTAGAATCTTTATCTTAAAACCATGAACCAAAACATACTATATAAAACCATGGAATTTTACAATTTCAAAAAAAAATACCTAAATAGGTTTTTAATAAATCATTTCACAATTCAATACATGAAATTAAATAAATTTAATATCAAGACATTGAGTTTTAACTAAGTTGAGTTGAGAGTGTAGCCACCAAACACACAACTATTGGAGAAACCAATGAACAAAATAAAAATTTAATAACATGACTTGAAAACCATATTATCATCCTTAGATATTTTCACCTTCAATAAAATCAACCATAGCACATCATTATTGGCATTAAACAACATGAATCTATCTCTAATGGATTAGATCCATGAATCCAAGTGAGGAAAGAAGAATAAAACTATCGAAAATGATGAAGAACAATTAGTTAACAACATATATGGCCACCAAGGAACATAGATTTACCTAATAACCAATCTCGGATCAATAGGAATGGTCACCAAACCCTAAGGATGAAGAGAAATTTGGGTTATTACCTGATTTTGTGGAAAATGGAAGGTTTATTGGATAAACTAAATTAGATATGAAAAATATTTTTCTAAATTTTAATAGTGATTGATTAATGAGAACAACTAGGAAAACCATGCGCTAACCATGCTACATCTATCACCTATAAAAACCCTTCACATATTTGGCTTACATTGTTAGAAAATACATATTTTAACTATACAGGACCCCCTCAAACAAATATTTCATGGTTTCTCCTGGGTAGCCACATGGTCTGGAAAAATCGTTTGCCTAACTGTATTCCTAACCAGTGTGCCATATTTTATTTGGAATGTTTTATGGATGTTTTTAATGGTTTTTAGTAACTGTTCTCAAACCCTGAACCTATATAAAATCCTAAAAGACATGAAAAATATACTTTGAACCTCCATAAATATGAACCAATAACTTTATATACATAAAATACATAAATAATTTGTCGAGTTCATAAAACTGGGGGTTCTACAATCTCCCCGCAATTCGTCCTTCCATACTTGAATATTTAAACACTGCCATAGTCCAGAAAGATCTCAGGACATTACCCCACCATTTCCCTCTTAGGTTCCCACATTTTTTCCTGAACCTGGCCATATTTCCATAAAACTTGAAATAGTTAGTTGTTTTTCCATGTATGAAATTCTATTACATATAAATATTCCATACTAGTACATAAAACAACATACTATCCATATATAACTAAAAGTGATCCCATCGAATCAAGTTGTCATGACCAAGATGGTACTTCTTTAATTAAGATAGATTAAACACATTATGAACTAAACTTAACCTTGGTGTCAATTCCAACTGATATGGCACCGCAAAAAGTTTTCAAAGAATCTTAAAATGGTGTATGAATCATAGAGGTAAAATTCCATTTTTCATGAACCAGTTTAAGTTGACCTTGAACCGGTCTCCTGAGCCGGTTCGAAATAGGTCCCGAGGGGCATTCCCAATCCCCCCTAGGAAGGAAACTAGTGTCAGGAATAAAAATATACAAGAGGGAAATATTTACCTTAAAAGAAATAAACCGGGACTTGATAGATAAATGAACCAAACAAGCCACAAGAAGCAAAAAATTAACATAAATAATATAAAAACATCCAACTACAAAATACAACACAACAAGCTGGTAACTAAAATACAAAAATGAAACTAAAATTAACAAAATGAATCGCTAACACACGATCTCCACAAGACCTATTGGTCACCTCCAACCACAAGACCATCTATAATCCAACAAAAATCAACTACTATGAAAAATGAACAAAGGTTGAACTTACAAAACAAATCAGATCTACTGACACTGAGTGGTAAAGGTAGGGTATGATCTAACAGATTAGTAGGTTACCACCAAAAAATCCATTCCATTCCTTTCCCAAAAACATTTCCATTAATACTAATTTGGAATAAATTTATAAAAGATAGATTTCTGAACACACTTTTAATTTTAAAATAATTAAACATGATACATTGACCACATAATTTGAAACAAGGTACACGAAGGAAAAAAGGGAAGTTCTGCTTCCTCTTTCAAAACGACTACATAGAAATCCTTTTTCAACCAACCAAACATTCACAATTTTTTCGAATAAAAACCAAAACCAGGTATAATGAACAAGATACCACACAATGAGGGAAATGACTCTAATAGTACCCGCAATGAGAAAACATAGGAAAACCTTGGAAGTCAGAGGAGAACCAAAACATACTATACATGAGACTCATAATGAAGAAATGCCCTACTCTATGACATAATAATGCCCTAATGTTCGACCATTTCCCTACCAATCCAGGATGAGGGTCCCAATCCCATAACAATAATAACTAAATATCCCACTAATATGGGCGACTAGTGAGTGCGTAATCTAAACTAGTGCAATAATCATTCTCATTAAACCTATTTGCTATGCTATATTCCCATGTATATTTCAAAAGGGGGTGTGCCATACCATTTAGACAAAAAGTAACACACACACAAACATATATATATATAATGACACAGACCACACAATCTGGCACCACCCAGGCTTCCTCACAGTTAGTCCCCTACCTTAAACTAATTACCAAAAAAGGAAGTCTCATAGAAAGGACCTTCCTAACTCACAATCAACCAAATAGGTAGGAGACTCAACTCATGTGGGGGTTTTCAAAAAAGACTTTCTAAAATTCCAAATGAGCCTTTAGCTTCACAACATTCAACCATTAACCAAAAAAATACGTAGAAACCATTTTCAAAAAATTACAAAACACTACATTTATTATCACATGGCCAAATAGGCCTTTAAACTAAGCATTTAACAAAATGTTCACAAGTTCATTTTAAAGCCACATAGAAACACACAAAGCATACAAAAGTGAAAAATGGGCTTTAATACTACTTACAAGACAACCATATTTTACAAAAACCAAAAGGGCCATAACTATAAAATTAATCACCGAATCATGTTACAAGGACGACCATGCCAATCCTTAAGGAACATATTAGGAACCAATTTCTGAAACAAGAGACACCACTTCCCCCATTTTTCAAAACATGGATCCATTTTAGGAAAATAGAGAGTAAAGGGAGAGAAGATGTTCTCGAGGAAGATTAGATTTAGGGTGACATATTCATTTGATTGCACATCCATGTGTGCACCTAGTGCACCCATGGATGTTCCTTCAACCAATGGAACACTGCAAAACCAACCAAAACATTTGAATCCCATTTTCATTAAACCACAATTAACTATCAAATCCAAAAAAAACCATTTCACTCTTTTGTAAAATACCACCCTAGTTCACAATCAAGAAATTCTTCTCAAATCATGTTCTAAACCTTACCAATGGAAATTGTAACGAACCGTGTTTTTAAACCGGATAAAAATATGAAAGTTTTTGAACTTTTTCTTTTATCAGTGGGACATTTTTTTACAAATCTTCAGAATGAGGTTTCGAGTGTTGGAACCATTTAAAGCAGTGATATTGGACTATGTGCAGTTGATTAAACCTTGTGGGTCGGCCTTGCGGGATACATTGGGATCTTGGTAGTGGGCACACGAGTTGCACACGGTCTATCAGACCGTGCGAGTCATTCCGAGCGATTAAATCGAGATTTAAAAAAAATTGGATTTATGGAATTTAATTAAATAATGTGAGCCGGGCATTTTATTTAATCAAATTAAGTTAGTGAAATTAATTATTGAATGTTGTGTTTAATTAATTAAATTCAGTTAAAAGAATTTAATTAATTGAGTTTTAATTGATGGTCAAAGAAGCGTTTTAATTTATTTGGACTATTTTATTTTAATGGAGGTTTTGGGGTTAATATAAGGTTTAAATGATAATAATAATAATAATAATAATAATATGTTTAATAATATTATTATGAAATTATGAAATTATTGTTTTCTTTTTTTCCCTTTTATTCATTTTTCATTTCTTTCAAAGGGGCAGCCCCCCAGTTTTTTGGTCTTCTCCCCCGCAGGAGGAGGCCCTCCCCTGAAACCCTAATCGACCGACCTCCTCTCCCTCATCCCATGTGGTGCGACCTCCCGCGGCGGACCTCTTGTACACCACACAACCCCAGGCGGGAACCCCCCCTTCAGCGTGTGACGGGATGAGGCGCGACCCTTCCTCCTTCCACGACCGGATTCTCCCAGTCGCTCCATCGTTTTGGTCCGAATATTCAAGGTATGATCCGAAAATGTCCTACCCTACATCAGTTTGGTGTTTGGGTTCAATTCTGTCAACTGATTTGGGTTTTGGTCGAAACCCGCGAATTGGGTTTAACCAGAGTTGGTATTTATCTGGATTTAGGGTATGACAATGATTTATTAGGACACTTTGGTCTGTGTTCCGGCAACCTCCGCTGAAGGTCTGTCGGTTTGGGTAATTTCGGTTCACCACCAACGTTTCAAGGTAAGGTTTTGTAGCTGTTGTTAGTTTCGCGTCCTCCAAATTAGGGTCCTGATGTGTTATTGACTCCCTAGTATTTAATTGGTAGGGTGTTGGGTGGTTTCACTTCGTTTCGGGTTGTCGCTAACACCTGAGGTAAGGCTTTAATGCCATTGGTTGATCTTTCCTTACTTATATTGGTTACTTTAAGTTTTTTAAGGATCCTTTTAACTACGTTGTAGTGCATTGGGCTGTTCCGGGTGGTTTTGAGTTCCCAGATCTTAAGCGACTCGCCTGCGCAGGCATAGGTATGAATTTATATGTATGTGGGTTCCCCTGGCGTTCATATATTTGTTCATGGTAGCGAATGTACATGTACAGGGCTAGTTTTTCCCATTGAATATATAAAAAGTGTCTGCGCAGGTGAGCGGAGACATGCTTATGTGTATAAGAATATGTTTAAGGATCCTCTTGCGCATGCTCATGGCCATGCAGAGCATGTTCATAGAGGCTAGGTGTCCTTATACATATGTGAAATCACATATGCCTTATGGGGGAGAAGCATCAAAAACTTTAGTTATAAAGCGCCAAGAGTCAGAGTGGACGGATGGATCCACCTTGAGGTAGGGTCCCTCTCCTTGCCCTTTAAATTTAAGTAAAGTAATAGTGAGTTTAATATTGCACTTCCTTAGCATTTTTAATTATGTAAGTTTATTTTTGATTAAATTCTTCTATGAAAATCGTGTGAATTGTAGGAATAAGATAAAAGAGGTTGCTTGGTCACTAAACTAACAATTTAATAATAAAACCACTCTTTCGAGGTGCGCTGCCTTCAATCTAAAAATGTAGAAATAGCGTTTCATGATTTTCTTCCTTATTGTTTGGATTCTTAACTTTGTTCAGTGTTGAATGAGTTTTAAAGTAAATGATAAATATCAGAAAATGAATTGTTTGATAATGTAATGACATATTTTCTAATAAAACTCCTCCAATGGAGGTGAGTTACCTTTAAAATAAAAATCTAGTAGTTTTTTTTGTGCTTGCTTGCTTAAATGTCTTATGACTCTTTATGATTGACATTAAACTTGATAAATTACATTCTTGTACTTGTACCTTACTGGTTACCTCAAATGACGTTGCTTCTTTAAAAATAATAAATGAGCCATGAGACCTCATAAGTTCATGGCTTAACATGTAATTAGAAATTTTAGGGTAGGGTTTTTACCCTCTTCCCTTTACTTCATTACTTATGTCATGCCACGTCTTGTGCCGATTGTCACAAAATTCCGCCGACGCCTCATTATTTATTATTGAAATTCTTGGGTGGTTTTCTCATGCCCATTGTGGCCTTCGTTTATGGTGAAGCCCATCCTGGGTGCTCACTTTTCCTCTTGGCCACCCCCTTGGGTGTGCCCCGCCTAAATGCCCCCTTCTTCCATGTTATTTAAGTTATAAATGTAATACGATAGCTTTAATTAAATTCCTTACTTGAACAAGTTTGTTGGATTGTACCATTTTATGTCATTAATAACCCATCATTGAGGCATGTTGATGTCATACACTTTTGTTTACCTTCTATTTCTCATGCAAGTTCTAGAATTCTGATTAAAGATAATTAATTATGAGAACTAATTAGGAAAAGTTGAGAACATATTTAGATAATTAAATGTGTAGAATTAATTATGAAATGGGAATTGTGTCGACTGATTAATTAATTGATAAATGGTAATAAATAAATGAGATTTTGGGTCCTAGACATGGCGTTCTAGACCGATTTAAATGTTGGGTTTGGATATGGCATTCCTTACCAATGGTTATCCAAGATTGTGATATAGGGTGTTAGACATGACGATCTACACCGAATAATTATCTAGGTGTTAGAAATAGAGATCTAGAACAAATGAGATTCGGGGTGTTAGACATGGCGATCTGCACCGAATAATTATCTCGGTGTTAGACATGGAGATCTACACCAAATGTGATTCGAGGTGTTAGACATGGCGATCTACACCAAATGAGAATTGGGGTGCTTGACATGGAGTTAAACACAAAAAAAATGATAATAATGATTTATGAAAATAATGAGAGATGTGGGTAAAACCCGAGTGAATTGTGATCAAATAAAGAAAGGTAAGAATGAATGGATTTCCAATCTGAGTTTAAATGATAAGTGAATAAATAGAGTAAGTGAGAAAAATGATAAAAAGTGTTTTTATGCTTGATCCAAACTTACTTGTGTTGTTTTAAACAGGTTCTTATTCCAGCTATGGGCCGAGGTAGGTATTGTCGTCAGGTGTCCTTTTTGGAACCTGGACGGGCGTTTATTTTTTGTATTGTATCGCTATTGTTTGGAAATACCAGTACATTATTTAATTATATTTCATGGTCTAGAGTGGGATAGACCCCGGTGGTTCCGGCCTACTGAGATATATATCTCACACCCTACTCAGGATGCCATTGTACTGGGGTACCCGAGTAGATTCTATTTTGTTGTAGGACCTTTTCGTTGCTATTTCTTGTACTTAGAGTTGGGAGCAAAGGACCGAGTTGGGGCTCAGGATGCTCATGGAGATCACCCTCAGGGCATGAGACTTTTTTTTATTTACTTCTTCATTGATGTGTAAGTATGTCACATGGTTTAATGCTTCCATTTTATCATTAGCATGTCATGCATGCATCTCCTGCATAAACTGACGTTCGCCAATTTTATTCAAACCTTATAAATGAAAAAAATTCTGATGTTTTCTTATTATTTACACTAATTCTGTTGTTGCTATATTTTTTTCCTTTTTCTTCACTATGATAAGAGGGTATAGTCTCCCCCTGACTTACCTTACACCCTCGCCGCTAGTCAACAACCTCTTGCGTAAGGAGAGACGCACTTGAGGCCATGTCGCAGGCTGGCTCGGGTGACCGGTTTAGGGTCGACCTGGGTTGGTTCGTGACAGAAATCACCCTTTTTCACATTTAAAATCCCCAAAAATTATCCAAATCAACTTAACAAGGAATTTAAAATTGGAAAACCTCACACAATCATCTAATTCCACCCAAAAGGTTCAACAAACATTTCATCAAACACCTATGGCTAAAATACACTTGGGCATAAGATAAGATTTACGTAAAAACCTATTTTTAGTAAAATATACCAACAATAAAATTATACCACTGATGAAATATAATTAAAATAATGGTAAAGATATGTTTTAAAAAATAATTAAAAAAACTCAATCATCAAATGGAGTGAAATTGAAAATAATGTCATTGAACACCTACCTCAACATGTGCGAACGCGACACCGCTTCAGCGGAAGGAAGAATTGTGCCTCGCCGTCCCTTCACACATAGTAGAAATTAAGAAAAACACACAAAAATACCACATGATTAGGGTTTTTACAAATTGAATAAAAACTCTCCCAAAATTTAAATAATATTATACCGAAGGAGGAGCGTGTTGGCAATGGAGGCACAAAAAGAATAGGTCATTGGACAGGAGGGGGGGGTCACGTCGGTAGACAAATGCCTATAAAGGAGGATCATGACATAAATAGGAGGTCATGAATAAGGGTTCACGTTGGAAAGGTCGAGATGCTGGGAGCGAGGTAGCGTAGGAACATAGAGGTTGTGCCGTTGGGAGAAGGAGGTGCGACTGTCTAGACTGCCAGTGAAGAAGGGATGCACTGAGAGGGCAGCTGGCTATTGAGGGAGAGGGGGGATTCAGGTTAGGGCATGTAGAGAAAATTAGTGGGGAGGAGGGATGTGCTATGAATCTGGTGGTGCGAGGTTACCTTTTTTTAAATAATAATAAAAAAAATTAAATCTAAATATAATCTTAATGATACTAATTTTACTCTTAATGATAATATTAATAATAATCATAACAATATTATTAATTTTCTTAATAATAATAATTATAATAATATTAACACAACAAATAATAAAAATGATAATAATAATTTCATTCATTTAATTATAAATTATAAAAAAATTCATAATAATTTTATCATAAAAATATTGAAAACGTCTTTAACAACCATTTAATAATAAAAATATTAACAATAATTTTTAATAATAAATGTAATAGTAATATTTACAATAATAATATATTTATTATATACACAATAATAATATCATTATTACGTCATGAACATTTACCCAATTTTATTTTTAATTTTTTTATTTATTTTAATCATTAAGAAACTACAAGGGCACCTGGGCTAACCACGCGGTTACCACAAATGGTGCAGTGCTCACACACCAGTCTGAAACTCACCAAACTAATCAAACATCAAAACATTAAAACATATTTTAAACTAATACCTTGACGAGGCTAACCGAATCAAAGAAATAATAATACAAAATAATTTTAAAAGTTTGGGGTGTGACCCCGTTCGTTCCAAAACAATGATAACCAAGCCTTGGAGATATTCTGAATAACACATGATCTATTAAATTGAATGAAAATGATTGTCATTGATGATCCACATATCATTTTTGAGGACTCTGATCCGTCTCCATCATCTTCAAAGCCAATTGAAACTTATCAATAGATTCTTGAACAAGTCTTTGTCTAACCCATTAAGTGTTGCATGTTTCCACCCAAAAAAGTGGTCAACTAAATGGATTCCCATAATATGATTTATGATTATCCATATTTATAGACACCTGATAAAGTTTTTTATATTAAAAATACACTAATGGTATGTTATCCTCCCACAAGCCACCAAAATTCACTACACAATCCCTAAGCATGTCTTCCAAAATTTTTATCATCCTTTAATATTTTACATCCATTGGAGGATGATATGCTATGTTCATTGTCAACTATATCCCAAGGTAATTCACTATTGATTTTAAGAAAATGAAATGTAATCCTTGGATCTCGGTATGATACTATCAAAACTGGTATTCTATTCTTTTTTTCTCTTCTATGATATAGATTTTTTATAATTCTTTTACCATATGTGATTCATGAATAGCGATGAAATGGACCAAATTTTTGAGCCTATCACCTATCAACCATATAGAATCGCATTTCGGAACCATACTTTGTAGAAATCGTACAAAATCCATAGCAATATTTTTCCATTTTCATAAGGGAATTGGTAAGGATTTCAATATAACCAATGGTCACTGGTGCTCTACTATTACCTACTAGTTGGTGAGGAAACACAATACAAGCTCAATCAATTCCCTTTTCATTCCATCCCACCAAAATTATGATTTCAATGCCTTATACATATTTTATATTCAAGGATTAACATCCCATCTCAAATGGTGTTATGCATGAAAGATTTTTTCTCGAAAATCCATAGGCATGACCATCTAATCTCAAAAACACAATATTGATCCTCTTTTAAGCTTTAATCCCTCAATTTTCTCCCCACTATTGAGTTTTTATCTTATAGAAACACATTCATAAGTATATTTTTATGATAGTTTAACCTTTTCAACCATATCAGGACTAAAACAAACCAAATAGAAAATAATAACACTACCTTGGTCTTCAAAATCCATGTGCGTGTCACTTATAACCAACATCATGTACCACTGACTTGAAGCTTCTTTTTTCCATCTGATTATATGAAATCCTACTTAATGCATCCACCACTGTGTTTCCTTTACCCAGTGTATACATGAAGTCAAATTCAAACATTTAGAGATACTTCATCCACCTTCTTTGTCATAGATATAAATCTCTTTTAACTAATATATCTTTTGAGCTCTTATGATTTGAAAAAAATATACATTTCTCACCAAAATAGTAATGAAACCAAGTATTCAATACATAAACTACAATGACTAATTACAAATAATGTGTTAGGTAGTTTTTATCACGAAACCATAAATTATATGTTCCATAAGCAATAAAATTATCTCCCTAAATAAGAACAAAACACAACCGATATCTCAAAGCATCACAATCCACCTCATAGCCTTTTCCATTTTCTAGAAATATTAAGAATGGTTCTAATGTAAGTAGAACAATAAGATCACTAAATGATTTTGAAATTACTCATTCCATTGTAATGGAATACTATTCTTTGTAAAATTATTCATTAATGAAGCTAGTCATGAAAAGTCACAAATGAAGAATCCATAATAACTATCTTGGATAAGTAAAATTCCTATCTAAATAAATTCATTGGTGGTTGGAAATATTTGACCACCTCTATCCTCTATGTATCTAGAGAAACACTTTTTTCAAAGACTACAAGACCAAGGAAACAAACCCCTTTATTCCAAAAATAACAATTTGAAATCCAGGAATTTAGATGATGATCCTAAAATATACCCAACACTATATCTAAGTGTTTTTCATGCTCACCCTTTATCCTAAAATATACCAGTATGTCATTCACAAACACCACAAAAGAGAATCTGGATACCTTTGGAATATCCAATTAATCAATTCTATAATGAAAGTTGATGCATTTATAATTCTGAAAGGCATAAACCAAAACCCGTAATGACCATATCTTCTACTAAATGAAGTATTTTGAATATTCTCTTTTCGAACCCAGAACTGGTGATATCCTGAATACCAGTCAATTTTAGAGAATTAGTGGGCTCCCCTCAATTGGTCTAACAAATCATCAATGCACTGAAGAGAATAATAATTATTTTTCATAACATGGTTATACTAATGATAATCTAAAAAAAGAAAATTATCTCCTTCCTCCTTTTTCACAAAAAAAGTGGTACTGCACACTAAGACTTACTAGGTTGAATGAAACCATTTCATTCAAGATCATAAAATTGGACATTCAATTACCTTAATTCTATTGGTTTCATATGATAATATGGAAGTGATATAGGGATTGTACTTGGTAATAGATCAATCATCAACTACACTTATTTTATTGGTGGATTCCCTAACAAATTATTTTGAAAACAATAGATAATTAATAAAAAATTATTGGAAAAATTCTATTCTTGATCATATCCACCACTACCAAGGTCAATGCTACCAACTGTTATGAGATAGTTCCAACTGATGGTTCCAATAATCTTGTTTTAGTTTCTTCCACATTTTTATCTCCCCTAAAGGGATTCTTGATGTCATCATCTGTAATAAAACTAACCCTTCATGTAAAATAGTCGATGTGGTCTTTGAACATTGATAACCAATCCATAACTAGGATTGTGTCATAGATATATATCTAAATCATAGTGAAATCCAAAATCAATTCATCCCAATTAAAATTTATAGAAAATTATTTTCACATAAAGTATCTACATTCTCTTTGTCTAATAAGATTTTGATGTTTCGAAATAGAAGGCGTAATATCTATATGAAATCTATGAATATAAAAAACATGAGAATCCATAAGAGAATGGGATGCACTTGTGTTAAAAAATATTTCATAAGGGTATAATTCCAAATAATTAATCCTCTCACTACCGAAGTTATATATTGATCATCTAAAATCATTTTCTTACCTTTATACAATTTCATACTCACTAAACTTTGGTCTTTATTACCCTGTTGAGAGTTTAGTGGTTAAGGAGTCATGGTATTCCACGAATCACCATGGATTCCTCGGTTCTACTAATGATAAATATTATTCTGTCCTCGTCCTATTGAAGAATAAAACGTCTATGAAACATGATATGTGTCCCTTCTACCTGACCTTAGTGTATTGTGACAATATCGCTAATGGTGTCCCATATTGTTATAGTTGTGTCATACTCTATGTGATCCCGTATAATGTTTCTTCATATGCTGCAAAGAACCACATTGAAAACATCTTGACATACTCTTTGGTTTTGGAGGAAGATTCAATGATCTCCCTATATAGTTATAAGTAATAACACTACCAAGGAAATAGGTGTTCCCCATAAACTTATTCCTAGAATTAGAGTTCCCACCACTTCCCATAGGCATCAACATTCATTTTCCACTTATAGTAACTAAAATGGCTATTTCTTCCATCGTTTCCCTATTGAACATATCCTTATAATTTGATTAAGAAATCATGACAATATTTTATAGAATATCAGGAGTCAAATCCAATTCAAATATTTGGGACTTTAAGGACACACTTTCATCAAATTCAGGTGAAAAGTAGACTAAATTCCTAAATTTAGACTCATACTTTTTCACTATGAGGTTCCCCTACTTCAAACTGAATAAATTCATCATCTTCACAATTCTGAACATGTGATGACATAATTTTTTTGACCAATTATTAAAAATCCTCCCATTAAATGCCTTGGTCCAATTTATCATAAACTTAAAAATCCCACCACTATAATGGTAGATCCCCCAGCATGTAAATTTCCCACTTGACATTATACTCAATAAGTATTCCAAGGAAATCAAAGATTATATTCATTCTATTCAGACATACTTCTACTATTTCTATTTCCAAATCACCCTGAATGATGGGTGGACCCTATTTTTGGAATAGCAAATAATGATTCAACTGCCTTGGTTCATCCATTTTATTCCCTTTATCCACAAAATAAAATTTATAGACAGTTCTCTAAACCATCTATTGGTACACCTGTGACTTAGGTGCAACCCCATTATTAGAAGTCTCTTATGGTTAGTTCCTATGAAACCCACCCAATTATATTTTCTATAACCAAATAATGTAATTTAGTCTCACTCTCTAGAAACTGAAGGATTATAAATTTCAAATTTACCTCTTTACACATATAAACAAAAGGCTTTCCAAAATTCAAAAATTGTAGTTTTCAAACCAATTATAAATATTCCACCATGCTTTTTAAAAATCAAACCATTTTCAACTATTTTAAAAAATAAACACTTTTTCACTGTACCATAAATCATTACTCAAAATGATTATTCTTTCCTAATGTTGAGTCAATTATATAAATTCATTTCATGATCTTTTCATTAGGTAAACCCATGATGATGAAGTTAAAAATCCTAGAAGTATCTCAAAATTCTCATTTACCCAAAAATACTTCGTTACTTTAACTTTAACAAAAATAGGTTGTCAATGACTATTTAAGCTCTACATTTCAAGTTCCAATGATCCTAATCCATGATACCAACCCAACTCTAGGATTAAAATGAAATATTTTAAACTCTAGGACCAAACAAACTAATACATTATATAATGTCTCTGTAACACCCTGAGATTTTATGAAAAATATTCTTTTTAATTTCATTAATGTCTTGTGTTGTACATTACACCAAAAGAAGCTTGCAAAACACGCATCCTTGACTTGCCTTGCATTAAACTCAAGCACGACCTTCCGCAATAGCGTGTGTTGTACGCAATACCGAGTTTCGCTAAACAATGATATGCTATTAAAATATTATTAAAACTAGCCGTTATGAATAGTAATAACCACTTTTTGAAATTTTGTAAATTTTATTTCTCAAAATGGACTTCATTTTTGGATTCGGAATATCGAAATTATCTTAGGGTGAAATTTTGGTACTTTTCAGATAACTTTCATTTTCTGATGAATAGTGAAAATTACTAAATTTTAATTAAAAAGAACCTTTTTAATCGAAATATTTAATAGTGATAAATTATTAATTTGAGTGGTTTTAAAGTATATTTAGAATATATTTTTACAATTTAATACAATGTTGGTCATTGGATGTAATTTCACATTTAAACCAGACATAAACAAATGTCAATCTTTTGATAGTTATTATTTCTTAAAAACACGCTATTTGTTTTGACGGCGGGAATTAATTTTTAAATTAATTAATGCAACTGATATGTTTTGAATTTGGTAAAATAGAAATCATTTTAGAATTCATAATATCAAATATAGCTTAGGCCTAATTTTTGGTATTTTTCTGGAAACATTCATTTTTTGATGAATAGTGAAACCACTAAGTGGTAGTTAAAAAAAATGAATTTTTCATAAAACTTAATTTTACCGCTTCTGTGAGTGGAATTTCATAAATTCGAGAGACACGGTTGATGTCAGTAAGTAAAATGTGGTTCAATGAGATGAAAATAATTTTTGGTGAATAGTAACTTTTTACTTTTTTTACCACGGTTAAAAGTAAATAGGGTAATTAAGGGTAAAAATGATATTATTATTACCCTAACACATGTCCTAATTCTATTGGATAAGTGTAATTCGACCAAAAACAACCTTAGGAATAAAATATGACCATTTAGGCCCACTTGGATTAGATTAGGACATTTATTATTATTTAATTCAAAGAAGAGTTAAAAGAGTTAAAATCAAAGTTTATTTACGACAACATTTTTAATATAGGTTTATATATAAGATAAATTAGATTGTAAAAATTAATTAGAAATATAATAAGATTTCCTACATAATGATATTTTATTTATAATTTTTAGACATTATATAAATTAATTTATTTATGACACAATGATGATGCAGTAATTACCATAATAGTGAAAAATTAGAATAATTGATATTATAAAAACCCAAATAAATATAATTTGAGACTTTTTAAGAATTACAGTAATTTTATAGATTAATATGACATTTTAGTATTGATTTAATTAACTTTTTTCGAACTAATCATTCTGTTATGATTTTTACAAAAATTAATTACTAAATAGTGTCAAAATTGACATAAAATAGTTTTTAAAACAAATATTATATTAGTAATTGTTATTTTATTCCTAAAAATCTAAGTTTCGGCCAAATAACTTAGATAAGGTTATATATATTGATAATAAACAACTTGGGGTTTGTTTGGCTTGATATAGTAAGTTTATTAACCTTATAGTATAAGAACACAAGAAGACACGGTAAAAGTAAAATTATTTAACTTAATGTTAAATCTAAATGATAAGGTTAAAATAGGAACATAAAATTGTCTAAATTCTATTGGATGAGAGGATTTAGATCCATCCCCACCTTATTTTAGAAATAAATCAATTTTGATCTATTTAAAACCGAATTTGGCTTTATAATAAAATAATATTTTTAGTTATTCCAAAGGTGCCCCTCTCCTCCCTTATAAAAGGGCACCCCCTCCCTCTCTTCCTCACACCACATTGAGCCTTCAAGCTCGGCCCAACCCTGCCAAATTCTCTTCTCCACTTCCCTAGAAACATCATAGAGGTTCTGGTCTTCCTCAAAGACCAATTTTAGTGCCCTAAAAGGAGATCTCAAAGAGGTGCTTCAAAGAAGAGGTAATGTCCGTTACCGATTCTTTCAACTTTCTTTCTTCTTCCACTTCTTCTTCTTAGGTTGTTTCATTATGAAGTGATAACATCAGTATCAATAATATACTGATATGTTATTATAAGTATGAAACAAACCTATTTCACCATCTATCCATCCTACGAAAAATGAAATCATCGCACTTGCGTACATACGGAATACCGTCTCCACACCGTGGTGAAATCTATTTTCCACCACCACCTTACTTGGATGGGTATAATGGTGTAAATAATAACTATATATGATTATTTTAAAGTGATATTTATTCTGAAATAGTGTACATACACTCCAATACAGTCCCACGATCATGAGAACGATATCATCGCTCGTGCGTACGTACGGACTACCGTCTCCACGACGCGATGAGATTCATTCTCCACATTAACCATTCATGAATGATTATAAAGTATATATATAATAAGTAATCATGAAATATATGACATAATAATGATACTAGATTTATGTGTATATATATGTATGTCATCTACTTAATTCTATTCAACTCAATAAGGAAAAGAAAACAGCGTTCATGCGTACGTACGGCCTACCGTCTCCATGAACGGTGTATTTCTTTCCATTTAATGATTTATTATATATATGTATATTCTGAATATATATTATATATAAATCATGTTTTATATTCAATAATTAAGTAATCATGATCTAAGTAATCATATGAATAATTACAAGTCAAAACACGGATGACAAATGAAACAATTTTACCCAAAACGCTCTTTAACATGGAATTTACAAAAGAACGGGTAATATAAAGTCATAAGTGAACCATATATGACATCATAACAATGAGTATGATTATTTAATAAGTAAATGACATTATTTAAATCATTTTATAGAAGGTTCGGACACATACGAAGCAAATCAGACAAAAGGTAAGGGAAATATCACAACCTCATTTTTATCCGAGATTGTTTATACTTTAGTATTTACTGGGGTGTATTTTATCATCCACATCCATGTTTCCTCAATATGTAATATTATTTCCAACCACCTAAAATTGTTTAAATCCAATTTTACCCTTCGGTAAGGTTTTAGTAAAGGATATGAAAGGAATCTTTTGTCGTTTTTCGTACGAGGTACTTTTTTACTTTTCCGACAAAAGTACGAGAAGAATGTTTTTTTAACTTATACGGCATGAATGGATTTTTAAAACATTATTTCCAAGAAGCTTCCTTTCCATGTTTTAAAGTTTATTTTTAATCAAATTCTTTTTGTTTAATATTGTTTGACATGTTAATAATGGAAAAAATGTTTTTGAAGTAGAAAGGATATTTTCCTCAAGAATTGAGTTCAAGTGTTCTATCAAAATTATTTTCCATCTAAGATAATAAAGGGTTATGTTTCTATCCTTATTATTACATGGATTTGATTATGTTGTGATGGAAATATTTTTATGAATTCCTTTATCCTATATGAATTGTTTTATGATGTCATGATGTTTAAGATTCCCATTTTTATTACATGAGTTATGCTATGATGTATGGTTTATGATTTTGTGGCACACATAAGAATGGTGTCATTATGAGATGGGTGGGACCTATATCTCCCTCCAATGCATTGGGTAAAGATTTTATATCTCATGAGATAGACATGGCTGGAACGGTAGGTTATACCGGTTCAGTGAAACAGGACTGAAACGAGGAGTGAACTCGGTTCAGAAAGGGAGTTTGTCCACTAAGATAGTCTTGGCAATGAGTCTTGACTAATAAGAAATGATTCTCTATGATTATGTGTGTATGCCAAGAAGTTTCATGTTTTAAGTTATGATTATTGGGATTACATTTCACTACTATGATTTATCCCATGTTATGAAATTATGATCTCTTTTGCAGGTTAAGATTTCCAAAAGATATGTTCTTATGAATATAACGTGATTGATATTTCTTTTGTTTACGATTACTGAGCATTTGAGCTCACCCTTTTATGTTTTATTTTCCCCAGGACATAAATAAATGATTTAGGTTTAAAAAAAAGAAGATCTTTATGGGAGATGTTGAAGATCTTTCACCACAATTAGAAGATTACGTTCCGAGTTTCCAAAGACACTAAACTATTACGGTCCTTGTGTGTGTGTTTTTGTTAATAATAAGTATTCCGAAAAAGAAATGTAATGTCCTTGTACGTCAAGATTTGGGTCTCTACAGTCTCACCCCTCACCCATTGGATTAGGAAGAGGAAGAGGGTGTTACTAGAATTAGGGGACATCCCCAAGTCACCAAAGGCTGCAAATAAATTCCTAGGGATTCATAAAAAAATTGGGGGATGATATTCCATTTGAAAATAAACAAATGTACCTAGATAACCATAACAAAAAAACAACTCTATGATGCACGATTATAATGTAATACAACTAAAAAACAAGAAATACAAACCAAATTATATTAGAGTAAATAGGGAAAACCAAAACCAATAAAACTAAAAGAAACCAAATACATAAGATCACCATATTCCAATGTGATCCAATATCCAACTCAACAATATATTCCCATTTTATCAATATGCATCACTAAAAAATAGTGATACCTTGACATTTCCTACGCCTTGATATATCACATATGAAAGCACACCAATGTTCCTAATTAGGGGGTTATTATTACCCCCAATGTCTTCATAACTAACTCCTCAGGAATAAACCATGTTAGAACATGTCTAAAATAGTTTTAAAATATTTAAATTAGTTTATATCAAACAAACTGTTTCCAAACCAAAATAATTTTCTAAACCAAAATAGTTTTATAAAGAAAAACATTTACTCAACCAAAATTGTTTTTCCATGGAAAGAAACCAATCAAGTCTATAAAACCATTTCCCAATTTTACATTTTTTCATACTCATCACACGAACTCCACAAAACCACACAATCATTCAGAGGTGATCATTCCACACTCATGAGAGGTAACTCATCCATCCACCAAGTATTCACTATGTTTCCTATATCCTTGTGCCTAATTGAACATTCCCCTTATCCAGAGTCACGTCTCTTGTACCCCAATGGTACATGCCACTTATTCAGGATCACATCAAAATAATTATCTTTAAACAACAAGGTATTCCAAAACATATTACTATTCATTTAAATAAAATATTTATTTTATATAAAACAATTCAGTAACCATTTTACATTAATTTAAAAGAATGAAATAATTTTAAAATCACCATTTTAAAATCATGAACCAATACACTTTCCACAAGACCATCCAATTTAACAATTTCACAAAACCATCACTATAGAGATTTTTCATCTAGAATTTCACAAAAATTTTACAATTAAATTCAAGTAATTTAGTAAATTTTATATAAAGCCTTTTATTAATAACTAATAGGTGTTGATAGTGAAGCTGTCTACCTCAAAATTATTGGAGAAACTAATTAATGACACAAAAATACAAAACAGTTCCCAAAAAATGCGATTAAAATCCTTATAAAATTCAACCTTCAATAAAAACAAAAATTACTCATAATTATTGGAATTAAAAAACATAAATCTACCCCCAACATAATATATTTATGAATCTAAGATAGGTAAGAAGAAAACTAAAGAAAATGATGAAGAACAGTCACTTGCCAACAAATAGGGCCTCCAAAGCACCTAGATTCACATTAGAATCACTTGTGGATCAATTGTAATGGTATATATATATCCTAAGGATGAATTTTATTTCAGATCATGAACTGTTAATGTGAAAAAAGAGGTTTATAGTCTAAACTAATTGAGATCCACAAAATCTAGATCTAATTTTTGATGGTGCATGGTTAGGGTGTGTAGTTTGGAAAACTGTGCACTAACAATGGACTTTCCACTACCTTTAAAAAACCTATCATTATAGGATCACATGGTCTTATGAATCATCTATAAACAAAATTAACCCCTTTGTCTAAAATTTCATGGTTTCCCCTAGGTGGCTTTACATTTTGGACAAATAGTTCTACTAACTAGTTCCCACTATTTCAATTGCACAGTTTCCTAGGATGTAGTGTAAAATTTCTACTAATCATTCCCAAAAAATTAAAATCTAGAAAAGCCCCCATAAAATTACTAGAACTCCAATGAATCTCTTAAAACATAACCCAATTAATTTATATACATAAAATACAAAAATAAATAGTCATGTATCTGAAACCGAGGTGCTACGTTATCCCCAACATTGGTCTTTTCATCCCTGGAATGATGAAAACCACCATTTTACTGAAAGATATTATACCATTTCTCCACCATTTCCTTCTCACATTGCAATGTTTCATCCTAAATCATACCATGTTTCCATAAAACCCACACTAGACCAAATATTATTCACACATAAGACTTTCTATTGACTATCCAAAATCTATATCGGCATATGAACCAATGTAGAAACTCACTCAAGGTAAACATGATCCACTTGAATCATATGGTCAGTATTAGGTGATAACTCTTAAATTGAGATCCATGAAACACATTATTCATTGAACTAAACCTTGGCGGAAAATATAACTTCTAGTCCACCTCACCAAACCAATTATGTTTCTCAAAATGACCTATGTATTGAGGAGATAACATACCTTGATTTAGAAAATGATGATGACCAAGTGTTATAGAGATTCTCAAGAACACATGATCACTCACATCAAATAAAAATGACCATTGATGATGATATGCAAATGATTTCTACAAATATGAGCTGTCTTGATCCTCTTACTGATCAACTGAATCATCTCCATTATCTCTTGCATAAGCCTTGATCCAACTAGTGAAGTCTCACTAGTTTCCACCCAACAAAGTGAATAACAATAAGGATGCCCATAAAATGCTTCAAAATGAGCTATATGTATATATTTCTAAGAACTATTGTTATAAGAAAACTACACTAGTGGTATGTGGTTATCCCACAAGCCACTAAAATCCATTACACAATCCCTAAGAATATTTTAAAACATTTTTATCATCATTTAAGATTTTCAATCCATTAGAGTAATATACTTCATGATTATAGTCAAATAATTACCAAGGGAATTATGTTGTAATTTCCAAAAACAAAACATAAAAGTCTGATCTTAGTATGATTGTTTTTTATTCGTTTTCTGGGTGGTACATCACCTATAAAGATGTGATGATTGTTTCCTTGCATTACCACTTTCCAAAGGTGAGGGAATCCATCACTTATTCAAGGATGTTTACTCCTTGATCGAAATATAATGATGGGATTCCAATCTCTCCTCCGGTGGATTCCTCCTCAGAACTCTTCATCTAGTTTGGGTCTCCCCTAAATATTAAGATGTTGTTTGTGAAACTCTTCCTTATGCAATATAATTTTGGACACCGATTAATTACACAGCTTCTTTCAAGACATTCGATGGGGTCAAGTCATGGAAGCAAACTTTGATTAGTGGAGTAGTCACATTGGGCATCACTGGCATGTCTGTGTGTGGGGATACTAGTACATCTTTATTCCTTCCCCTTATGATAGGGCTTCTCAAGGGTGTTGAAGCCTGAGGAATCCTAGCTCGAGTGTAGGGGATTGTATGCCATAGGCCTATCTCCAAGGATATCCTTAGATTACCAGGTTTAACATGGGGTATGCCATGAGTTTAATGTGTAGAAAAGATATATCAGGCTAATCAAAACACTGATGGGAGTGGATCAGATCAGTACATCCCTAGGAGTGAGAACCTAGGAGGTTTACTAGATGGGTGGATCAAGATGCCCAATGAGGACGAATCTGAGGTGGTGTGTGCCATAGAGGGAATACATCCCATCGTAAAGGATGATCTGAACACCTCAAGGGGAAGATGAAAGGAAGTTTGGGTCTCGACAAATAAGACACCAAGGTTTACCATTGATAGGGATTGAACATCATGGAGGCCTCCTACGTACGCAGCATAGAAGATAGGGATCCAGAAACATGTATTTCAAGCGGGTGAATCATGGTATTGAGGTGTACACAATGGAAAACGACTCCAATACATGTGGGGTATTATAGGTGGTTATCTATCTAGGTGTTACCAAGAAGCAGTGAGGTGAATGGGGCTTACACACTGTTAGTTTCCCAAATGGATGGCATGATTTCATTGGGATACGATGGCCTGAGTGAAATCAGTTTGGATATGGATGATGTTTTGAAGGATGGAATGGAACTGAGGACCAGTGCGAAGGTGACAGTGTGGAGCTTGAACCTCAAAGATTCATACTGTTTATCCCTATGGAAATGAATCAACGACCATGTAGTTCTAGAAATGGTGTGATGTGTCACCTGGGGAGGCGGCTCATGAGAATGGATGCATGGATGTGACTCAAAGTAATTAGAACCTTTGGGTTGGGGCATGACCTTCCCGAAACACAATGTCTCAATGGAGAGACTAGGATGAGACATGAATGACATGCTTGAACCTCATGAAGGATTCCTTTATATCCCAGTAGGAGGGAATCAAAGTCTACATAGTTCACGATGGGGCATATAATCTAGGTGTAAAAAAATTAAAGAAACCTAGAGAAATACTGAGGATTATGCATGGTTAGAAGTGTATCACAAGTGGGTAACTCTTAGTTAGAGGAGTATGGATTGAGTGTGGGGCTTATTCCTTGTTAGCTACCCAAGAACTATTCTGACACCACTAAAGAGTAGACCAAGGATGTGGGTCCCTACAAAGGGTACACCAATGTTTAACAATGTTTGGGATTGAATCTCTGGGAGTCTTCATACATACCTTATTTAGGATATAGGTATAAAAAACCATATAGTTCAATATCATACATTTTAGTTTCATGCCAGATAAGGGTAAGACGTCGTGAAGTGGTCGGGACTGATGGGTGATGGGATTGAACCTAAGAGAGGCTTCCTACGTATTCCTATGGTAGGGAATCAAAGTTCACGTAGTTCAGTTGAGAGTGATGGGGATTACATAATAAGGAGTCCCCAAGATAATTTCACAGTCGATGGTTACTCTAAGTCCACATGAGTCATGCTTTGTGTGAGAAATAAGAGGAAAAAAAGGCCTGACAATCGCGTTGCGAAAGGTTCATCTGTGAGGAATGGAGCTGGGGTTACACATGGTTAGCAGCCCAAAAAAATGAATATTGGAACTTAATCCATGAGGTAAGCCTGAGTAGGGGTTTATATGTACAATAAGGACATGGTTACTATACTCGGAACACCCTGTCAAGTTGGGTTGGGGATTACACAAAGATTGATCGAGGTGCACATGGTTAAAAAGCTCAGAGGGAAATAGGAGTGAGAAGGAGCTGACACACATCCCCTTTAGAGTCCCCTATGGACTTGAATCTTATGCAGAGATCACAGTTTAACATCATATGTTGTGGATTCAGGTGCTTTCCAGTTTAACGTAATGCATCTCGGATGGTGGGGATTTGCTTCTCACCCCTATGACATACATAACTAGCAAGCATTAATCCTTAGTGAAGGGAAGGAATTGGAAATTCCATATGGATATGGGGTTGTGGAGTAATCCATTAATGGGCTCATGTTAGTGTGACTATGTGAAGAAAAAACAACCATTAGCATGCCTATGGAAAGAAGAATGAGGCCAAGAAATGAAACATGAATAACTTCCAAATGGACCTGGAAATCACTTCGTACAAACATGGAGGTTTATGTGGGATAAGTAGGCACAAGAAAAGGCTATTTCATGTAATAGGGGCACATACATGGTGCATTAGGTTAAGGAAAAAACATGGAGTGCATAAAGAGGGGCGCACACAAGATTGAAGGGTTGCATGGAAGATGAGGGAACATGCACAATATTGGATGGTTGCGTACAAAATGAGTGGCTGCGTGTAAGGGGAAACCCTATGCGCAAGACTGGCACAACACAAGGGAAAAAATTCATGCAAGAGGAATATTTTGTGTGCAATTGTCTTAGAGTAAAATGAAATGGGCAAGGATCAAGCCCTAGTGGGCCCACCTGAAGGAGGACCCATGGGAGTCCTATCGTGCAAGATATAGTACCTTGAGGCCATGCATTTCCTATGGTCGTATAAGGCTCATATTTCACATAGAAGAGCATTAGTTAATCTTCTGTAACCTTCCCCTAAAGTGTGGGGGTACACTTCTATTTATAGCCAAAAACTTCAGTAGTAGTGCACAAGGCGAGTGGTGTGAAAGTGGATTTTGACATCGCGTTGGGGAACATAAGATATTGTGTTCCTTTTCCGATATTGTGTGCAAGTCCAATTTATTTCAGGATGATGAATTGGATGTTTGTTTCAGTAGGTTTCAGTGGAAAATCCTATTTGGTGTCACATTGGTCGTGAAAGATCTTGCATGTAATTTCCCATCCGGAATTCAATTTTCAGTCTTGCGTGTTGGACCAATTTATTTCACACTTCTTCCTTGGGTATTATTTAGAGGGTGGACATGGAAGCCTCCATTTGACATCTCATTGGGCACATAATATATTGCACACAATTTTCCATCTTGCATGCTGTCCTCGGAACCTGCACACACCTCCCTTGGGAGACTCTAGATTGTTCACTAATTCAAAATAGGCCTTTGGTTTGTACAACAGTGTCCATTAATGGACTAAACCAAAATTCCGTGCCAAAAAATGACCCCCCTTAGAATTGGAGCTGCAGGGGAACCTGGAGGTCAGAATCTGAGGGACACATTGAAATGAATAGTTCTTAGCAGTAGTGCTCTCAAGAATTCCCATTCGACACGCAAACCACTTCCACTTACGCTAAGGGTCGTTCTTCAGATATAAATAAGAAGGGGGTCATTAAAATTTTACTTTCTTGTGTGATAATAAACCTTTATATCATGCATGAAAGATCATTCTTTATTCTAGAAAATTCTTTGATTTGGTATGCACCTTCCACGAAACCACAAAATCTTTCACACTGCTTCTAATTCTTCTACACACCTGACTTAGCCATATTTTGTTCATGGACTAAGCCAATATTACGAAAAACAAACTATCTTGCATGACAGAAACCCATTCTTTCATGCAATCCACTTTGTAAATTTTAAGACCTAATATAAATTGCTACTAAATAGACCAATTCTAGGATGGAAGATGGGGATTCTACACAGAGGACCCAGATGATCACAAAACCTCATATTCATCACATGAGAAGGGTCATGTTTGATAATCAAATGATTATTCGGCATACATACACAAGATGAAAATGATTACATTTTGAGTGATAGTCTACAAATATGGAACTTCGGTATCCTGGAAGAGGTGATGATGCCAGGCTTTGAGACCGATATGCCCCGATCATGGGTAACACACGAGTATAGCCTTCTATAGTTCAACATCATGAGAAATGGTCGCCCCACTAGGGAGATGCAAAACATGGCCATTTACATCCTGAATCTAAAGACCAGGACTATTGTAGGGAGTGATCCAACTCCTGAGTAATCTCTGGCTCACTATGAGATCACATTCAGAAGTATTATTACCGAAGAGACCAATGGTTGGAAAGAATGAGACTTCAGTTCTGGGGGAAATTTTACAAGTTAACGAGCATGGGCGTACTGGGTGTTCCAGACATGTGAGGAGTTCAGGGCGGAGCTACGATCTATTAGGATTTTTGAAGCTGTGGGTACATCATAGTTTTACTTCTACCATCAGCAAGACCTGGTACCGAAGATTCTTAGTCGGTGGTCTCCCTACACAAATACCTTCCACCTCCACTATAGGGAGGTATGAATTAGACTATGGGACATTCATTTCATAATAGGAATTCACCAATAAGGGTACCATTATGATGAGTTCCTTCCAATAGAGAATGTTTTGGGGGATAGGATGTGAACCCCCAATATGACATGGCATCTATTGGAGCTGGCTAAGGGGAAGTTTAAAATAATGTACATCATGAAGGATATATCCTATTTGGGATGTTTTAGTCTATTTCTAATGTAGGACAAGGTAGTCAAAATTCTAGGCCGAGGGAATAAGTACCCAAATAAATAACAAAGGGGGAAGGCGAGATCTTACCGGATGATCCTGGAAGAAAGTGAGTACCGATCAGGGGTATTTAGCATAAATGAAAGTCAGGACCCGAATTCATGATACACTGAGTTCCTTACCACATTTCTGAGGGGGTGGCTTCTTTATATGAGGAATATGAGTATGGGGGTTCGTCTATGGATACTAGTGATAAAATTAATCATGTCATGGAAATAATAAGGTTAATCTGGGGGTTCCCATATTGGCCAGGCTGTAAAACATTCTGGGACACATCTCAAGGGGAAGAACTCCCAAGAGTATATGTAGACCATTCCAAATTCTTTAGGGCTGGGATGTAGGTCATTATGGTGGGTATGAATTCCAGAATTACGACCTCCCTCTATGTGATGGTCTGCGACCATCCATGCTAAACATTTCCGGAATTCACCCTTTGATGCTTAAAGAGGAAGAGGTCAAACTCAAGATTGGAAACCATGAAAATATCAACTCACATCTATTTCAGACCTGAGATTTCTAGATGGTAGATGATGTGAGAGGCCCATTTGAGTAGAGGGAATACATTGAAAGCATCATAAGCTGTGTGCTGGTAGCCCATATTGATGGAAAAAGATTTTTCCAACCCTATTTTCCGATGAAGTTTTTCAGGAAACATGGGTCCATGAAGAAGATGGTGAAGAAAGTATATATAGTGTTTCAGGAAGAGATACATCCTTTCATCCTTCGCAAACTATAGATCATGTTCACGACTACTGGTTTTGGTGAAGTCATCACCCTTCCCCAAACTGATATCAATAACGACCTATCAATAGAGTTTGCAGATCATTGGATAAAAACATTCCTAGAGGTGACTCTGTTGAAATGCATTTGACATATCAAGGTGGCCAACATGGGGTATGGATAATGATGAAGCAGACGAGATACTACTGGGGAGTTGAGACAAGGAATAAGAAAGGAAACTTAAATTGCATGGGTTGGAACTTCGTCAGCAGGAGTGTCGTAAGGTCATAATGTGCCTCTGCCTTCTGAAGAGGGGTGGTCCCGTGGAAGACCACATGGTCTAGATAGGGAACTCCCTAGGAAGAAACGAAGACATATTACGAAGCCAACCACTGATTCCATTTTCACATCTCTATTGTCCACCTGAAAAAAATTACTACAATCTATGTCCACTAAAGAGTTGTGGTGGAGATAGGTGTGCACTGGGCTTGACCAACCAGGCATAGGGTGCATTCAGGTGGTAGAGTGGGTGATCTTTCATCACCGAAATGCATACCTAATATCCATGGATATTTATGCATTCCCACATGGGTGGTATGAAGAACTACATATCCTTGTGAATGAAATTCTTGGCCAAGATCACAACCTGTAAGAGCTGTCGTCTGAGGATGATGACAACAATGAAAAAGATGAAGAAGGGGAGAAAGAGGAGGAATAGGAAGAAGAGGAAGAGATGGAAGTAGAAGAGGTAGAGAAGGAGGTTTTGAGTGAAGTTCCTATAGGTGAAAGACCTTAGGAACCAACCAAAGTCTATGCCATCCTAGGTGAGAGCGGAAAAATTGCAGGTTCTGATGTGGAATTGGATGAAAAAATTGAGGTCAATATCAAATCTTATCTCTACTAGAATTTCTCTATTCATAACACGAATCCACTGACCAAACATTTCCTTGTTTAGGGACACATCGATGATGATGTCCAAAAATCTTCCCCTGTAGGGGATGATTGTACCCCTGGATGTGGATGAACATCGTCATGAATTTGCATCTGGGACTGAGCAGGGTGCGGTACTGACCATGGTTGAAGTGGTCGAAGGGCCATTTATGATTGAAGTGGTCAGTGATAATAAAATAAGAGGGGATGAAATGGTGACCTCAGAGTCTCAAGCTATTCCCACTGCTCAAGAGCTAGTGATGATCATTGAATTAACAAGAACCGAGGGATCTTCTGTGGTGGTTTCTCCTACCGTGACATAGGCACTAGACACTGTTGTGCTTGGATCTTGTAAGTTTCTACCTTTGATGGATCACATATTTTATTGGGGAACTTGGCTAACCAAAATATCAGTTCCCAATGCAGTGATCGCAAGGTTGGAGGATCAAAAAACTATCGAGTCTGGAACATCTACAGAGGCTTTACCAGTGATTTCAGTTGCTTGTGTAGAGTCAATTATTCAAGCTTGTACAAACCTAGCACCCAGTGAAGAAGGAGATACAATCATGGGAGATGTTGCTGCTAGGGTTGAGCTCCATACATGAAGGGGTGAGGTTTCTGAATAAAAAAGAGTGCCAGGAGGGGACCCTAATGTGGAACTCTTGGCTATATTTCCTGAGTATAGGTCTGAATTTCTAGAGGATATGAATTAATCTGGTCCTAACATGAATGAGGAGATCGAGATGACTTGACAAAAGGCATGTAAATGCATCAAATACTTACTCAATGAATCATAGGCAGAATGGATGAGTTGTATGGGGTCACATCAAACATGGATGCACATTCTCTATGTTGGAGGGGTGGATTCTCACAATCTTTATATAATAATCCATTATTATATGGATGAGAAGATACAAGAGAGTATCCAATGCTCTGATATTTCCCATTTTCGGAAAGAATCAGATAATACCCAAAAGTTTATTGGGGATGATTAGGAAGTATGATGCCTTAAAGATAAAGCAAATGAAAAGTGGAATTTATCATGAACCATTATAATCTTATTGAATGATTGAGGGCCCATCTGGTGAATTCCCAAGAAAAATCCATGTAGGCAAGACATCAAATTATTGAGTTCCAAGATGAGTAGGAACAAATTTATGCCAAAGCTAATGAGCACTGCTCCATATCTACTGATGAAGAGAGGGAGCTCAAGGAGTATGAAGTAGGCTTGGAGGCAACAATCCAAAAGGTGGAAACACTAGAGAAATACATCAAAGGGGATGATCTATAAGGGCCATGTTTTGGCCAAACTCATAAACATACCTTTTTCTTTGTTTTTCTATCCCAAATTGTGTTCATGGACTTATTATTTTCTTTCTTTCTTATTTTATTTCCCTTTGACAAGAACTTTGAAGTAATTAGTGATCAATCCCAAAGATCATGTGGTTCATTCCCAGTGTGATAAACAAGATAAGAACACATAATTATTCACTTTGTGTATGAGAGTTCGACATACATGGGTTCTAAATGACCACCTGGAGTTTTTTGAAACAAAATAGGGGTCTTGTCTAGAGAATAGGGTCCTCAGAGCATCCAAAATTCTCTTCCCAATATACTCTAGTGCACAAGAGGGATGAATATAGGGGTGTCAGAATAAATCTGAAAAAAGGGGAATGAGGAATTTGAATTATGATACCCAAAATTCGGAATGCAGTGAGGGTGGAATGCAGATGGAGGATATCTATTGACTAAATTCGAGACACATCATTTGAATTTCATTACCCTAAAATGGGAACAAAAAAGAGGGTTAACCATTGACCGCATGAAAAAACATAGGGCCAAATCGAAGTGTTGTCTGATGTCCTTTAGAACATTGGCCTAGGACAGCAGGAAAGCCTTAAGGGTTAGCATCCTAACCATTAAGGGGTTCCTTTAGATGTGAAAGGGAATGAGGATCTGAATAATGGGGAACAAAAAGTGTGGTGTGGAGCGGAGAGTTGTTCGAATGGACTCCAACACTCCTGAAATTATGCCATCTTGATGAAAGTAAACTGGGTGAGCATATCGGTCTGAATTGATATTAGACCTACTTTCAGGAGGGACATATATGGAAACGACCTAAGATAGCCTACAATTTTATATCATGAAAATGAGGATGATGCATGGAATAGTTTAATGTCATATGAACAGAGTGTTGGACATAGTTTAATGTCATACTGTATGAACCCTGGTCAATAATTTAAAGTCATGTTACACAAACAGGTGAATCCTTGTTTAGGGTCATAGAGTTTGGACCATAATTAGGGGTGAATAACCTGGATAGTTAACAATCTTGGGGATGGTCCTGTGGTGAAATTCCTAGGTTTTTCTACATATCCCATAAAGATGAGAATAAATCCAAACAAAGGTATTAAAAAAAACATGGTGAGAGACCAACACTGTTAGGGAAATCATTTCTGGCAGGGAAGTTGATGCATCCCATAATTATGATGGGGCATCCTGAACATGATCAGGGTAAGTCCATAGTTTAAATTCATTCATCAAGTAAATTGGTATCCTAAGGAAGAAATGTGTGAGGTAGTTTATTACCCAGTGTGAATGAGTAACAGAGAGGTATGTGCCACATCACACATTCTTGGAAGGGAATTTGGGGATGAGAAGCCCAAGATATGGAGTTTACCATCCAGTTGGTTGGTCCCGGGAATCAGATTTATGAATGTCTCTATATATCCTACATGGGATGGAATCAAGCCTTATTCAGTTCTTTGTATTCTGAACAGTTTATCTTCATGTGGTGAGGATGATAGTGTCATAGTTTATGGTCATATGGTAGGAACAATGGGTCACACCATCTTGTATATATATATTACCCTACCAAAACCACTAATCCTATATGATCCATGCTTAGTGTAGGAAACAAGGAGTATTATCAGGCCTTACCTATATAACAGGAGCATGCAATGGTGAAAAAGAGAATGATGGGTGGGGAAATTCCTAGACAAACCAACATTCCTACTTGACGTGCACGAATTTGCAGAGTTATAACACCGGGGGTGTTGAGGATATATAAAAGGGAAAGGGGAATTCAACATGAGATTCAAAATATTCAATATTTGGGATGAAATGGGAGTATCACAATAATGCAGGATAACTTTTTACGATGTTCGAAACACAACATCCATTTTGTGTTAACCTAGAATGGGAACAAACAAATGAGAGTCGACCTCGAACCATATTCACGATTTGAGACCTGTATCAAATGTCATTTGAGATCTTTTGGGGCATTGGACCAAAGAAGTAAGTGATCCATGAGGCTAAGAATATATACCATAAAGGGGTTCATTCAGATGTGAAAGAAGATCGAAACCATTATAAAGGGAGACATGAGGCTTGGAAATAGATGAGAACATGTCCTTACAGAACCCAACACTCTATATTTTAAACCATAGTGTATATGACCACATTGATGAGGTATAATTGAGGTTTATAAGTCCAGATAAGAAGTGGAAAAAATGGGTTGATGAACCTAGGGCTAGACCCGAAGAGGAAATGTTCGGCTATTCTTACGTATCCCATGAGTATGGGAATCACACCAGACATAGTTCTTGAAACTCCATCCAGTTTAACATCATGAAATAAGGACACAAGAGGCAAAGGAAGGGGGATCCCTATAGGGAAGTACATGTCATGGATATTATAAACCCAATGTGAATGAGGACTAAATATTTCCTCACCACACCACGTGCTTCCGACAGAGTTTGGGCCAAGGGACTGAAAAGAAGGTAGGATTTGAGGTATCTGGGGAAGGACAAGAAGAAAAACTGTCCAAGTGTTCCTACATATCCCATGATAATGGGAATCAATCCAGACATATTTCTTGAAAACGGTATGGTAGGATACCAATTCCAAAAAACAATATCATGATGGTCTAACTCATTCACATAAAGAAGAAGAATTTGATGGATCTTGTTTGTTCTTAAGTGTGGGTGTGTTTTTTTGGAACAAAAACCCAGGATGGAAAATTTAGGAATCACTATAGGAACCAATACATATGCAGGCTTTGAAAAAATGGCATGGTGGTTGACTGATGCCAAACATGATTCCCTCTCAAGAGAGGACACCATAATGTGGTTTCATTTTTCATCATGAGTCTGGGGTGATAACATCAAATTTTATGGTCATATGATAGGACCATCCCCTGAACATTAATGTCGTGCGACAAATAAAAAATATTTTAAAGTCATATGGGATGAGACAATGATGTTATTAATATTTTCATGACTTATTATATTCCCCCTTTACTTATTTTATATGAAATGTGCATAATTTGTGTGATATATTAATGTTTTAATATTAAGTATAATATTTGAGCATTTTTAGAAGTAGTCCAATTGAGTCAGTTTAATTTTTTAATTATAGTATTTTCCTTTCAATATACAACATTTCATTAGAAGGAACCATGATCCAATTCTGCCATTTGAAGGGTCATATGGTTCTCACAAACAAGACCAAAGAATCTGTGAACAAACTGGACCAGCCTTGAAGATTGATTTACTGGGCTCAATACAGAAGTCCAAAAACATTAACTCCCTACCATAATTCGGGGGACACTACATGTCATCTTGGATAAAAATTTCATGGCCCAAATCCAAGTACAAGGGGCCCAAATGAAGCTTTGAAGTCCAGCCCACCATTCTGTCCGAGAATTAAAATCAGTATACTATTCATGACATATCTCATGATGTAAGCATCAAATCGAGCTGCGCTTTTGCAGTGGGAAATAGGAGATATAGGCGGCCGACTTTGTTGAATAAGTCATTCGGATTTGAAGGCATCTTCCTATTCAAAACTCCATTCACATTTTGTCCATCGAAAAAGAATGGATAGAAATGGACAGTTTACCTTTGTTTAATAAAACCGCCATAACTTTGGTTCGACTTGTCCAAATGCCTCCATATATTTACAGTAGTCGGAAAACTTTATTATATAAAACTTTGAAGAAGGAGATATTTGGATATTCGGCTATCTGAATAGCCAAATTGGTGATGCACATGGAGGTACAGATTAGGAATGAAAACTGTCCACTCCTTGGGCTATAAATACTCTCCCCTTCTCTCCATGAGAGGGGTTGGCATTTCAGAAGAAAGGAGATCATATTGGCACGACCAAAGATTTGACAAAGTCTTGGGAGGACCTTCCATACTCAAGTTTTCACTTGAGATACCTTTCCTCCTCTCTTTGTTTTCACTTACATTTGTGTTTTTCATTTTTGTAATTTTGCAAGTCCTTTCTTTTGTAATTCAGTTTTAATGCAAGTTTCTTCTTCAATATATCTTATTATCCTCCACCTTCTATATTTTAATATTAATGTTATTAAAATAGTTTAAATTCAGTTGAATCCTTTTCCCTTGTTTTGCTTCCTCATTCAATCGAAAATCTATTTTTAATTATCATCATTGTTTGTGTGTGTGTGTTCAACGTACCACTCTTTTCTATTCCCTTTATTTTTCTTCTATTATTAATTTATCATCCTAAGTATTATAACCATAATATTAAACACCCAAATGTCTGAGTAAATATCTCATTGGGGTGAGTCAAAATTTAGGGATGTTAAGTGATTGATATTATTTGCTCGATGAGTATTCGTTAATTTAACATTGTGTATGTTGGACTTAATATGTCATGGATTAATGAAATATTTTGTTTAGCATGTGGTTTCCATGGATTATTGTAACCATAAATACACTACCATAAACAAGTACTGATTGATTTTAGAATCCTAGTTAAGTTAAGGCTTGGATTAAAGCTTTAACACTTAGGAATTCTAATCGACGTCAACTTGTGAAGTGGGTGTTAATTTAAATGCAATATAAAGCAAAGCTCAAGGATATCACAAGATTAACTCCCTAATAATGAACTCACCCCAATATTTATCAATTTTTTAAATCAATTATAGTCAATAAATCATTTCAATTAAGCTCTGCAACAAACCCCCCCTAATCAAAATACAATCAACTAAAAACAAACAACTACTACAAAGTATCATCGCCGAGGATTAGACCTGAGTGCTGCTATACACATTAGCAGAGCACCGGAACTTTGACTGGTCGATAGGTGACAATCGTCCATGCATTTAAAATGGCTCTGTTGCCGGGGATGGTGCTTTAAGTAGTCATTAGTTTCTGGTTATTGTAAAAAAAACAAAAAAAATCAATATTTTTGAAAACAATTGAAAAAAAAACACAAAGAAAAACCCGTCTTCCTCTTAAAAATCATAAACTGAAAAAATACAAAGGAAACCATGTCTTCCTCATCCTTTCTAAATCTCTCTGAATGCCCCGCAGCCTCCCAAACAATCCCTCGGATTTGTTTGACCCTGAAATTGATAGAACTCTTCATCGACTTAGGAGGACCATTAGGGATAACCAAATCACCCAAGAACCAATCGTTGCCCTACCAATTGAATTAGATATGGCCAATCCTAGGGAACAAAAATTGAAAGAACTTGCTGCCCCTGATATGAATTACCAACCTCTTGGTATTCAATATCCAAACATTGAAGCTGACTTCGAAGTCAAATTGGGTTTGATTCATCTTCTCCCTCATTTTCACGGGCTAGCCGGTGAGGATCCACATCTTCACCTTAAAGAGTTCCAAGTAGTATGCTCTACCATGAATCCTCAAGGGGTTTCTGAAGAACAAATCAAGCTTATAGATTTCCCCTTTTCCCTAGCGGATTCTGCCAAGTCTTGGCTCTACTACCTCTCACCTGGTTCCATAAACTCATGGGTTGACATGAAGAGACGTTTCCTTGAGAAGTTCTTTCCCGCTTCCCGAACAGCTTCTATTCGAAAGGAAATAAGCGGCATCCGTAAATTCCCTAATGAATCACTCCATGAGTATTGGGAGAGGTTCAAAAAGTTTGTGGAAACTTGTCCACACCATCAAATCCCTGACCAACTCCTGATCCAATACTTCTATGAGGGGTTATTGGCTATGGAGCGAACTCTCATTGATGTCGCAAGTGGCGGTGCTCTTGTTGACAAAACTCCTGCAGCTACACGAGAACTCATAAGCAACATGGCTGCAAACACGCAACAATTCCATACTCGAGGACATGCTCAAGTGAAACAAGCCCAAGAGAATCAATCCATAGAGCCCAACAAGATGACTGAGTGGATGAGTGAACTTACAGGTCTTGTGCGTCAACTAGCGGTGGCTACCAAATCCCCAACCTCATCTTCTCCACAGTCACTATTCCCTGGACCTATCAAGAATTGTGGAATATACAACTCTCCATCTCATCCGACTGACGCATGTCCACAACTTCACGATGATCCATCTGATTCATCTAGTTCAATGGAGCTCAATGCAGCATATGCTCAGCGAAACTTCAACCCTCAACAATCAGGTTAGTTTGTTTGAAACTTCAACCAACCCCACTCTGAGCCCTTCTCTTCTACCTTTAACCCACCTCTGAGTTATGGTAATCCCATTTCTCATCCTCCCCAGTTCCCTCATCAAAATCCACACCAGTTCCAATATGGTCAAAGTGGTGGTAACATCCATCAACCTTATCCTTTTGTTCCTCAACCCCAAAGGAACAATCCCCCTCATGGATTCCACTATCCTAAGGAGCCTTCTCAATTCCCCACCCAATACAATCGCTTTCCCAAGAACCAAAATCAAGGCCAACCCAATTTGGGGCAAGCCTCTTCTTCTAAACAACCATGGGAAAGTGTTGTAGAGGATCTTGCTTCCTTCACCCGTTCTAGCCTCAAGAACTTTGAAACCCAAATAGGTCAACTTGCATCCCACCTTAGCCAGCAACAACCATCCAATTCATCCCAACTCCCAGCTCAACCATTACCCAACCCTAAGGGTAATGTAAGTGCAATTGCACTTAGATCGGGAAAGAAAATTGCTATGCCCCATGCTGATTGCTCTACCTCCTCTTTAGATGTTGAACTAGAAAATGAAAAGAACAAAAAGATGGAAAAGGAAATTGAATCCACTCCTTCAACTCCTTCCATTCCTCTAAGGAACCCAATTCCTTTTCCTCCAGCCATCTCCAAGCCTAAGAAGTCCTTTGAACCTAATCCTGAAATGCTCGACATGTTTAGACGTGTTGAAGTGAACATCCCCCTCTTAGATGCCATCAAACAAATCCCTATGTATGTCAAGTTTCTTAAGGAATTGTGCACCCATAAGAGGCAACATAGGAACATTGAAAATGTTTCAACCCAACAGTCCATTCCCATGAAGTGCAAAGATCCAGGGACCTTCACGGTTCCATGTCAAATAGGGAGTTCCAACTTTGATGATGCACTCATAGACCTTGGAGCCTCAATAAATGTCATGACCAAATCCATTTTCTCCAACCTTGGTCTAGGTCCCTTTCACCCAACAGGTGTTGTCATTCAATTAGCCAATCGAAGCACTGCCAGTCCTGAGGGGATAATTGAGGATGTTCTTGTTCGGGTCAATGATATTATCTTCCCAGCTGATTTCCATGTCCTTGACCTGGAAGGTGAGACGACCTCTTCTCGATCTCCCTTAATTCTAGGAAGACCATTCCTCATGACTGCGAGAACCAAGATTGATGTCCATTCAGGCATCTTATCCATGGAATTCGGTGACCAACTGGTCAAGTTCAACATTTTCCAAGCCATGCGATATCCATATGAGGATCACTCTGCATTCTCAATCCATGCTTTTGAGGACACTTCTAAGATTCAATCGAACCCCAATCCACCATGTTCTTCATGTTCTAATGATAAAGGATCTTGTGAAATTTGCACCATGATTAACAAAGTCATAAATGGTGAAGTTGATGTGGACCTCTCATTCATAGACTCCATCAATCTAGAGGAACTTGAAAACTCTCTTGAATCCCACATCAACTCTGATCTCTACTGCTCCACCTTGGACAGTGTTGAGGAAAATGATCCAAACCCATCTGGAATCCCTTCTCCTGCTCCTAACTTGTCTAGCTCTCAAATCAAGGCTGAAACTGATCTAAAACCACTTCCTTCACACCTCAAGTATGCATTCCTTTTCCATGATCACTCCTACCCTGTCATTATCTCTGCTTCACTTTCTGAAACTGAGGAGTCCCAACTTGTTCAAGTGTTAGATGAAAACAAAAATGCCTTATGTTGGACCCTAGAGGATATTCCAGGAATCAACCCTGCCCTTTGCATGCATCACATCCATCTATAGGAATCATCCAAACCAATTAGGCAACCTCAAATAAGACTCAATCCACTCATACTTGAGGTAGTTAGGGAAGAGATTACCAAGCTTCTTCAAGCTGGTATTATCTACCCAATTTCTGATAGTGAATGGTTTAGTCCAATTCAAGTCGTTCTTAAGAAGGGCGGGATAACAGTTGTCACAAATGAACATGGAGAAGTGGTCACAACTCGAGTGAAAAACAAATGGCGTGTGTGCATCGATTATCGCAAATTGAATGCTGAGACATGAAAAGATCACAACCCACTTCCTTTCCTTGACCAAATGCTTGAGAGATTGGCCAGAAAGTCACACTATTTCTTTCTTTATGGTTAAACCGGCTACTTCCAAATCCCAATTGCACCTCAAGACCAAGAAAAGACCACATTCACTTGCCCCTTTGGAACCTATGCCTATAGGCGAATGCCTTTTGGCCTTTGTAATGCTCCTGCAACATTCCAGCGATGTATGATGAGTATCTTTTCTGAATTCATTGATAATTGCATGGAGGTCTTCATGGATGACTTTACCATTTATGGCGAGTCATTTGAATCTTGCTTACATTCACTCTCTTTGGTCCTTCAAAAGTGTGTCAAGTGCAACCTTGTGCTGAATTTTGAAAAATGTCACTTCATGGTTTCAAATGGGATTTTTCTAGGGCACATAATTTCTCAAGAGGGTATCCAAGTTGATCCAGCCAAAATTGAGGCGATCCAATCACTTCCTGAACCCAAATCAGTTCGAGGCATTCGGTCCTTCCTTGGTCATGCCGGTTTCTATCGGCGATTCATTCAGAACTTCAGCAAGATTTCCCTCCCACTCACTCGTTTACTTAAAAATGATGTCACATTCAATTTTGACGAGGCTTGCAAGAGAGCCTTCATTGAACTCAAATCTGCTCTCACATCTGCTCCAATAATCCAACCCCCAGATTGGTCCTTACCATTTGAATTGATGTGTGATGCTTCTGATAGGTCCATTGGGGTTGTTCTTGGTCAAAGAAGAGAAAACATTCCTCATGTAATCTTTTATGCCTCAAAAACATTGGATGAGACTCAATCACACTACACTGTGACTAAAAAAGAACTTTTAGCTGTGGTTTTTGCCTTGGATAAATTCCGTCCCTATCTCTTAGGTGCCAAAATCATCATCTTCACGGACCACTCAGCATTAAAGTTCTTACTTAAGAAAATGATTCCAAACCAAGGATAATAAGATGGATTTTAATGCTCCAAGAGTTTGACCTTATGATAAAAGATAAACATGGAAAAGAAAACCCTGTGGCTGACCACCTAAGTAGAATTTCCAATTCTTCTCATTCTGAAATAAATGATCCTGAATTTTCAACGGAACACCTCTCATCTCTCACTCCAAAGTTACCATGGTATGCCCCAATTGCCAATTACTTGGTTTATGGTGTTTTCCCTGAATATTTTTGTCACGACCCGCCCTCGGGGTCCGTGCCGTGACTACCCCAAGCCCGCCTTCCATAGGCCAGGGGCTGGCGACTAGCACCAAGGCGTAAATCTCGGTAAAAAGGGATGGCATTGCCTTTGTAAAGTAAACAAACACCTCAGAGTAAGCAAGCGGAAAGTAAACACTAAGCAAAAGCAGAGTACAACTGAAAGTGCGGAAAAGTAAATGGGCCAGTATACAAACCCAAACTGAATGTAAAGTACAACTCGAAAGGGAAAACAGCAACTAAAAAGTAAAAGCCGCTACACCGAGCTGTCCACTAGAAATCCCACCTGAAGGGTGGGTACAGATAGCTCCACTGCTCCACGGGTCCCGCCGTCCTCTCCGAGTACGTCCCGCCCAGTGGTCCACCTCCAGGTACCGTCCTGCTCTGCAAGCCTCAGCTAAGATCAACGCTGTCCGTCGTCTGCAACCAACACAACGTAGTGCGGGCAAAGCCCATGCAGGGGTGAGTATAAGCTACTCAGTAGGGACCCCGAGACCCCTGAAGGTCTCTCAAATCCACAAAGGATAAACCACGAAGAAAGGTACAATCACGAAGTAACAACCGACATTGCTTAGGTATATGCCCATACATATACCTAAGTCATCAATTTCAAATACGCTCCAACCTCCGAGCCCAAGTACAACTCAGTCCACACAGGAAAGCAAAACGTAATCCACACAGGATAGCACAACACAATCCACACAGGAAAGCAACAGGATTCACCTCACACAGGTATACTTCTTCAAAAGACGAAAAAGATGATCTCTGATCCATCTAAGTCGTCGGACCCACGAAGGATCGATAGGTAACTAACCCCCGCAAAAGACCCACACAGGATCAGGCCCACGTAGGACCTGTAGGCGCTGGTTCACACAGGACCGCTGAGCGCAAGGACCCACACAGGATCGGACCCACACAGGATCGGGCCCACACAAGACCTGTAGCACTGATCCACGTAGGATCGCTGAGTGCTGTAGTCGTCGTCGTCTAATCCACACATGATCTCTGTACTGTCGTCGTCGCAGTCACAGTAGCAGTAGCAGTAGCAGTCACAGTAACAGTCGCAGCCAGCACTAGGGTTCCCGCACACAGCAAGCTCGTTCGGAGGGTCCGCTCCACGAGCCGAGAGGCTGATACATCAACTGTCACAAAGTCCAGAGTTGATGTATCCAAAAGTTCCGTATCATCAACAGGAACTCAACGCAACAGACGACGCGTCGATCGGACGCCCGGTCTGAGAGTTATTGGCATTTTCGTCCACCGGGCCCGGTTGGTTTTTAAGGCAAAACCAACCCGACCGTACTCCACCTGCGTCTAAACCTCGGGCGGAGTATGTCAAAAGAACCGTCTCACTAAGAGGAACACAACAAATCTGACGGCACGTCAATCGGACGTCCGTAGCTCAAGATATGAGCGTTTCCGCTCCGAGGGCCCGGTTGGTTTCGTGAACGAACCAACCCGGCCGAACTCAAAGTATTCCAAAACCCTGAGTGCGATATACCGAAACGACCGTCTCGATCCAAGGATCGCGTTTCCGTAGACGGTTCGTCATTCGGAGGTCCGTGGCTCATGTTATGGCCAAAAGACCGAAACTGTCTCGAAAATGGGGGGTCCGGGTCCGGGCCGACCCGGCCCGACCCCCCCTGGTCTGACCCGACCCGGGTCGACCCGACCCGGATCCGAACCGAACTGGGTCGGACCGACCCGGTCCGCTGGACCCGGCCCGGCCGGTGGCGGCGCGGCGGCGCGGCCCGGCCAGCGGCGGCGCGGCCAGGTGCCGTGCATGTGCCGCACGCGGGGGCTAAAACCCCCCTTTTTTTGGATCTCGGCCGGCCTAAGGCCGGCCGTTTCTCTTCTCACGCGGGACTCGCGGGTCCCGCCTCCTATCCAAACCGGCGGCCGGCGCGGCCGTAGGGCCGCGGCCCTTCTTGATCTCCGGCGCCGGCGGCCCGGCCGGCCGCCGGTCGCCTCCTCGTTCTGCCACGGCCCGTCTCCGGCCGCGGTCTCTTTCGTAAACAACGACGTGGTGCGTCGGCACCGCATTTCTTTATCGCTGCTCGCTCCGGCCATAAATTCTTTTGTTCCTGCGCGGTGCGACGACACCGCGCTGTCTCCACTAAATCAACACGAAAGATTAGAAGGGGGAGGAGAATCGGCCGTGTTCGTGCGGTCCAGTCTCCTCCTGTTATAATGATAACAGTTGGCCAATCGTATAAACACAATAATGAACGTTTCACAAATTTTTAATAAAATTTGGAACTACGCCCAATGGATTATTCTTTCATGTTAGAGGGAATGATACACTTAATTTGAAAAGGACAAACCCCTACCTTGGTTCTGGAACGAAGTTCGATGATCGATAACGATTCGCGGAAGTCGAGCGTTGCGGTGGTCGGCATCACGGAAGAAGAACGTCGATGTCGCGGTTATGTCGTCACGGAAGACGGTTCCCAAGAACGTGGAGTTCTTCGTCGAAGTTCGAAGGTTCTTCGTGTTCTTCGTCAGAGTTGAAGAAGAAGAAGAAGGAGAAGCTCCCAAAATTCCTCTAAAGGTGGTAAAAGAAATTCAACCAGAATAAAATAACCTTTAATCTTATATTATTAAATAACTTTACCACATGAATTTCAAAGGTTTGAATTGAACAACTCACCTCAATTAATACTTAAAGTTGTCAAACATTAATTAAAAGGAGGGTTAATGGGAGTTTTGAGGGAAGATGGAAGGTTGGGTTTCGTGTGGGCCCCACCACACTTAATCCTCCCAAGGGAGGTTAAGTGGATGTGGGTCCCACTCCCAACTCCCTTTGGAAGGATTTAAAAAAAAACTTCAAGTTAAAATAAAAATTTGTATTTCACAAATTTTATTTAACTTAATCTAAAAACCCAAAAACTAACTTTCAACCCGTAATAAACGCAACTTCCGAAAAGGTCTCCTTAAGCGAATATCGGCGTTGCGAGTTCATCGGTGCCCTCGGATTTCAATTCCGAGCACCGGATCAAAAGTTAGAAATTCCCGCTCGTTCGTTCACTGAACGTACCCGAGCCAAACTTCGGAAATTGATTCCGGGCACTCCGGGCCTCAGAATCAGGTGCCGTCAGAAACCGCGCTCTTGTAAAATTCCAAAGAAAATTAAGAAAAAATTTCCCTTGAATTTTACGGGTCTTTACATTACTCCCACCTTAGGGCTTTACGTCCCCGTAAAGATACATCAAAAACTAGGGAAACAAATGAGGGTACTGAGCACGCATCTGAGCCTCCCGCTCCCATGTGCTCTCCTAGAGATTCCCGTGCTGCCATCTGATGCGCACAAGAGGAATCAATCGCCCACGTAGGACCCGCTCCTGTCGATCCTCTATCTCCACCGGGACCTCCGTAAAAGTCGCCCCATCGTCAACGACAAGCTCCCTATGGTCAATGATGTGCATCGGGTCGTGCACGTATCTCCTCAGCTGAGACACGTGGAAGACGTCGTGCACCCGGTGCAACTGAGGTGGTAGAGCCAGGCGATAAGCCACCTCACCAATCCTGCTGAGGACCTGGAAGGGTCCGATGAAGCGCGGAGATAACTTGCCGCCTCGGCCAAATCTCCGAATACCACGTCGAGGTGAGACCCGCAAAAAGACGTGGTCGCCATCCTCGAACTCTAGTGGCCTCCGCCTCCTGTCAGCGTATGACTTCTGCCGGCTCTGTGCTGTCCTCATCCGCTCCTGGATGACCTGGACCTTCTCTGTCGTGGCCTGGACCATCTTCGGTCCCACCAGTGCTGACTCTCCAGGGTCTGTCCAGCACAAAGGAGATCTACAAGGTCGGCCGTACAATGCCTCGTACGGTTCCATCCCGATGGTGGAGTGGTAGCTGTTGTTTTACGCAAACTCCACCAAGGGTAGGTGGTCCTCCCAGCTACGACCAAAGTCGAGGACACATACGCAGAGCATGTCCTCGAGAGTCTGAATGGTCCTCTCTGTCTGACCATCCGTCTGAGGGTGAAAGGCTGTGCTCAGTCGTAGCTGCGTCCCGAACGCCTCCTGTAACCCCTTCCAAAGCCGGGAAGTAAAGCGAGCATCTCGATCGAAGACGATAGATGATGGCACGCCGTGGAGCCGCACAATCTCCTGAACGTAGAGACGTCCCAAGCTCTCTACTGAGCCCTACTCTCTGATGGCTAAGAAGTGTGCCGACTTGGTGAGTCGGTCAACAATCACCCAGATGGAGTTGTGACCTCTGGAAGTGCGTGGAAGTCCAGTCACGAATTCCATAGATATACCGTCCCACTTCCACTCCGGAACCTCCAAGGGCTGTACCAAGCCTGCTGGTACCTGATGCTCTGCCTTCACCTGCTGGCAGGTGAGGCATCGAGAAACGAACTCTGCTACTGCCTTCTTCATGCCCGGCCACCAGTGCTGTCGTCTGAGGTCCTGGTACATCTTTGCCACTCCAGGATGTACCGCCAAAGGAGAAGTGTGAAACTCTCTCAGCACTTCCTCTCACAAAGCGACTGGTACCATGGTACGTCCTCTGAAAAGGATGTCGTGCTCTGCTCCAAGGGAGAAACCATCAGGTGCCTGTCCCAAGGATATCTGTGCACGCCCTGTCTCACAGTCAGCGAACGCTGTGCCTCCCTTACTCGCTGCAGTAGAGGAGGAGTGACTGTGAGAGACTGAAGGAAGGCTACTCCATCTCTATCCACGAAGGATATCTGCAAAGAGGCTAGCTTCTTCGTCGCCTCCTCAAGTAGCTGAATGCCCGTCCTCCTGCTGAGGGCATCGGCTACTACATTCCTCTTCCCAGGAGTATAGACTATCTCAAAGTCATAGTCCTGGAGGAACTCGAGCCATCGCCGATGTCTCAGGTTCAGGTCCTTCTGCGAGAAGATATACCTGAGACTCTGATGATCGGAAAAGACTGTAAAGCGCTCGCCCATCAGGTAGTGTCGCCATGTCTTCAGAGCGAAGACCACTACTGCTAACTCCAGGTCATGGGTAGCGTAGTTCTGCTCATGCGGCCTCAACTGACGTGATCCATAGGCGATCACTGCCCTCTCCTGCATCAAAACACATCCGAGTCCGGTCCCTGATGCATCGCAGTAGACTACGTACCCTACTCCCTCCTCGGGCAACCTCAAGATAGGTGTGCTAGTCAATCTCTGTCTCAGCTCCTGGAAGCTCTGCTGACATCTTTCTGACCACACGAAGGGTTTCCCCTTCTTCGTCAACGCTGTGAGTGATGCCGCAACTCTAGAGAAGTCTGGCACGAATATCCGATAGTATCCAGCTAGTCCCAAGAAACTCCGAACCTCAGTCACGCTCCTGGGTGGCTCCCATGCTAACACAGCCTCAATCTTCGCGGGATCCACTGCAAATCCCACCTCAGAGATAACGTGTCCCAAGAAGTAGACCTCACGTATCCAGAACTGGCACTTCGAGAGCTTACCATAAAGCTGGTGCTCTCGGAGTGTGTCTAGTATAACTCGCAAGTGATAGGCGTGCTCCTCCTCTGTCGTAGAGTAAATCAGAATGTCTTCGATGAAGACCACGACAAACCGATCGAGGTATGGCTGAAAGATCCTGTTCATGAGAGCCATGAACACTACTGGAGCATTGGTTACACCGAAAGGCATAACCAAGAACTCATAGTGGCCATACCGACATCTGAAGGCCGTCTTCTGCACATCCTCGTCTCTGACTCTGAGCTGATGATAGCCTGACCTGAGGTCTATCTTCGAGAACCACCGTGCTCCCTTGAGCAGATCAAAGAGGTCATCAATCCTCGGTAGCAGATACCTGTTCCTCACTGTCACCTGGTTCAGGCGACGATAGTCAACACAAAGACGCAAGCTCCCGTCCGCCTTCTTGGCGAACAAAATCGGGGAAGCCCAGGGTGAAACACTGGGTCGGATGAACCCTTTGCCCTGCAAGTCCTCCAACTGTACCCGTATCTCTCGAAGCTCGGCGGGGGCCATCCGATATGCTGGAGTGGATATCGGGGCTGTCCCGGGGTATAAGTCAATATAAAAGTCTACCTCTCTGCGAGGAGGTAGTCCTGGAACGTCGTCGGAAAAAACGTCCGCAAACTGATCCACCACTGCAGGAAAACCAGGACTCCGCACGTCAACTGCTCCAAGGATAAGGCTAGCCAACTGATGAGTGATGGGCTGTCCTCTCCTCCGCGGAAGTCCATCCTGTGCTGCTAAGGCTCCCTTCTCGCCGGTGAAGGTGAACCTGCTCCCGTTGGTGCGTACACATAGCACCTTGCGCCTAAAACAGTCAATCTGTGCATGGACCATAGATAGCCAATCCATGCCCAAGATGACGTTGTAAGGCCTCGAAACTGCTACAAGAAGATCCCAGCCGAAGCTCTCGCCTCCTAGAGTAAGCTCACACTGCCGGCACCAGTGCGTAATCGTCGAGTCTGCTCCCGTAGGAGTCTCTAGCCGTAAGGATCGAGCCAACGTCTCTGTCGGAATCTACGAGCTCCGAACAAGGGCAGCGGCTATGAAAGAGTGACTCGCTCCTGTGTCTATAAGAACTGCAGCAAGGGTGGAATAGACACAGATAGTACCTCGAATCATCTCGGGTGCGCCGTGGTCGTAGGCCTCTACTGCCTGGAGCTGTGCCTGTCTCTGCCCGCCAGCTCCCTGTGGTCGGGGTGGACCTCCTGGTGGTGGTGGTGGTAGAGCCTCAAAGCGTCGCCCACCACCGGCTGCTCGTCCAGCTCCTCTGCCTCGTCCGACACCTCCCTGCGGACCGCCACGGTCGACCCTATGCCTCTGCCTCGGTGGTCCCTCAACTGTCTGTTGCTCCTCGGCATGGCGGGTCTGCCAGTCACGAGCCATGTGGCCCTGCCCGCCGCACGAGTAGCACTGTATGCCTCTCGAAAGACTGGCTCCTCGCTGTGTGCCCCGCACTACTGAGCCAGTGCCCTGAGGTCGTCTGCCCGAAGGTCTGGTCTGCCTGGACCCCTAAGTCATCCGTCAAATGCTTGCTGCAGATGACTCTGCCACGTGGCGCCCTGCGGTGGGTCGCTGTGCTAGTGTAGACTCAGCAAGGAAGCTCTCGATCAGAAGGGCCCGCTCTAGTACTCCTGTCTGAGTCGGTATGCTGAGGGAGATCAGCGATGCCCTGATCTCGTGTCTCAAACCCTGCTCGAAGGTCCGGGCCCGGAAGAATGGGTCCCGTACCATGTCAGTCGAGTAGCGCGAGAGATCGGTAAACCTCGCCGAGTACTGAGCGACCGTCATGCTGCCCTGCCGCAGCTGAAGAAGCTCCTGGATAAGCACCGCACGAAGGATGGCTGGGACGAACTCCGAGCGGAAGATGCTCTCAAAGTCCGTCCAAAGTAGAGATGCCTCATCGTGCACCTGGAGCATCAAGCTCCACCATCGTCCTGCTGCTGCGTGTAGTAGGCTCGCAGCGAGGATCACCATGAGGTCTGCTGGTGTCCTCACTAGCCTAAACACTCGTACCACTGCCTCCAGCCAGTCCTCTGCTGCCTGGGGATCCGTCTCCCCGCGAAACCTGGGTGTTCGCTGGCGCTGAAACTCATGCAGTGTGCTGAGGCGACGTGCATCGTCAGCGGCTAGTGCTGGAAGCATCGGGGGCTCGGCGGGTAGAGCTACCGCCGGTGCCACTGCTGACAAAGGGCCCTGCACCGAGGCCTCGTCGCTCGGTGGGCTGTCGTCACGCTCGACTCTCGGAACCCTAGCTGGCTGTCGTCGTGGGGCCATCATGAAAAAGAAAACAGGTGCGCCACGGTCAGAACAATATACCTGTTGAGCTGATATAAGTAATCACAAAGAAAACTTTGAAACACACACGCAATCAATGTTTTCGTGCATTAAGTCGGAAATCAGAAGTCAGGGTCCTGGTGTACGGATACGTCGGCCGCCGCACCAACACTGGACTCCCTAGACTGATAACCACACTCAATACGCTAAACATTATTGCTTCACATAGAAAACATCAGAGTTCGTGGTAGAACCGAATTCCTCTGATACCAATTTGTCACGACCCGCCCTCAGGGTCCTTGCCGTGACTACCCCAAGCCCGCCTTCCATAGGCCAGGGGCTGGCGACTAGCACCAAGGCGTAAATACAGGTAAAAAGGGAAGGCATTGCCTTTGTAAAGTAAAAAAAACACCTCAGAGTAAGCAAGCGGAAAGTAATCACTAAGCAAAAGCAGAGTACAACTAAAAGTGCGGAAAAGTAAATGGGCCAGTATACAAACCCAAACTGAAAGTAAAGTACAACTCGAAAGGGAAAACAACAACTAAAAAGTAAAAGCCGCTACACTGAGCTGTCCACTGGAAATCCCACCTGAAGGGTGGGTACAGATAGCTCCACTGCTCCACGGGTCCCGCCGTCCTCTCCTAGTACGTCCCGCCCAGTGGTCGACCTCCAGGTACCGTCCTGCTCTGCAAGCCTCAGCTAAGATCAACGCTGTCCGTTGTCTGCAACCAACACAACGTAGTGCGGGCAAAGCCCGTGCAGGGGTGAGTATAAGCTACTCAGTAGGGACCCCGAGACCCCTGAAGGTCTCTCAAATCCACAAAGGATAAACCACGAAGAAAGGTACAATCATGAAGTAACAACCGACACTACTTAGGTATATGCCCATACATATACCTAAGTCATCAATTTCAAATACGCTCCAACCTCCGAGCCCAAGTACAACTCAGTCCACACAGGAAAGTAAAAGTATTCCACACAGGAAAGCAAAACGTAATCCAAACAGGATAGCACAACACAATCCACACAGGAAAGCAACAGGATTCATCTCACACAGGTATACTTCTTCAAAAGACGAAAAAGATGATCTCTGATCCATCTAAGTCGTCGGACCCACGAAGGTTCGATAGGTAACTAACCCCCGCAAAAGACCCACACAGGATCGGGCCCACGTAGGACCTGTAGGCGCTGGTTCACACAGGACCGCTGAGCGGAAGGACCCACACAGGATCGGACCCACACAGGATCGGGCCCACACAGGACCTGTAGCACTGATCCACGTAGGATCGCTGAGTGCTGTAGTCGTCGTCGTTGAATCCACACAGGATCTCTGTACTGTCGTCGTCGCAGTCACAGTAGCAGTAGCAGTAGCAGTCACAGTAACAGTCGCAGCCAGCACTAGGGTTCCCGCACACAGCAAGCTCGTTCGGAGGGTCCGCTCCACGAGCCGAGAGGCTGATACATCAACTGTCACAAATTCCAGAGTTGATGTATCCAAAAGTTCCGTATCGTCAACAGGAACTCAACGCAACAGACGGCGCGTCGATCGGACGCCCGGTCTGAGAGTTATTGACATTTTCGTCCCCGGGGCCCAGTTGGTTTTTATGGAAAAACCAACCCGACCGTACTCCACCTGCGTCCAAACCTCTGGCGGAGTATGCCAAAAGAACCGTCTCACTAATAGGAACACAACAAAGCTGATGACACGTCAATCGGACGTCCGTAGCTCAAGATATGAGCGTTTCCGCTCCGAGGGCCCGGTTGGTTTCGTGAACGAACCAACCCGGCCGAACTCAAAGTATTCCGAAACCCTGAGTGCAATATACCGAAACGACCGTCTCGATCCAAGGATCGCGTTGCCACAGACGTTTCGTTATTCGGAGGTCCGTGGCTCACGTTATGGCCAAAAGACCAAAACTGTCTCGAAAATGGGGGGTCCGGGTCCGGGCCGACCCGGCCCGACCCCCCCTGGTCTGACCCGAACCGGTTCGACCCGACCCGGATCCGAACCGAACCGGGTCGGACCGACCAGGTCCGCTGGACCCGGCCCGGCCGGTGGCGGCGCGGCGGCGCGGCCCGGCCAGCGGCGGCGCGGCCAGGTGCCGCGCATGTGCCGCACGCTGGGGGTAAAACCCCCCCTTTTTTCGGATCTCGGTCAGCCTAAGGCCGGCCGTTTCTCTTCTCACGCGGGACCCGCGGGTCCCGCCTCCTATCCAAACTGGCGGCCGGCGCGGCCGGCCGCCTTCTTTTTCTCCGCCGCGGCCATCGCCGCGGCTCTTCCGATCTCCGGCAGCCGGCGAGGCCGGCCGCCCCTGGCTGCTCCGCCGCGGCCGTAGGGCCGCGACCCTTCTTGATCTCCGGCGCCGGCGGCCCGGCCGGCCGCCGGTCGCCTCCTCGTTCCATCGCGGCCCGTCTTCGGCCGCGGTCTCTTTCGTAAACAAAGACGCGGTGCGTCGGCACCACATTTCTTTATCGCTGCTCGCTCCGGCCATAAATTCTTTTGTTCCTGCGCGGTGCGACGACACCGCGCTGTCTCCGCTAAATCAACACGAAAGATTAGAAGGGGGAGGAGAATCATCCGTGTTCGTGCGGTCCGGTCTCCTCTCGTTATAATGATAACAGTTGGCCAATCGTATAAACACAACAATGAACGTTTCACAAATTTTTAATAAAATTTGGAACTACGCCCAACGGATTATTCTTTCATGTTCGAGGGAATGAAACACGTAATTTGAAAAGGACAAACCCCTACCATGGTTCTGGAATGAAGTTTGATGATCGATAACGATTCGCGGAAGTCGAGCGTCGCGGTGGTCGACGTCACGGAAGAAGAACGTCGATGTCGCGGTTATGTCGTCATGGAAGACGGTTCCCGAGAACGTGGAGTTCTTCGTCAAAGTTCGAAGGTTCTTCGTGTTCTTCGTCAGAGTTGAAGAAGAAGAAGAAGGAGAGGCTCCCAAAATTCCTCTAAAGGTGGTAAAAAAAATTCAACCAGAATAAAATAAGCTTTAAGCTTATATTATTAAATAACTTTACCACATGAATTTCAAAGGTTTGAATTGAACAACTCACCTCAATTAATACTTAAAGTTGTCAAACATTAATTAAAAGGAGGGTTAATGGGAGTTTTGAGGGAAGATGGAAGGTTGGGTTTCGTGTGGACCCCACCACACTTAATCCTCCCAAGGGAGGTTAAGTGGATGTGGGTCCCACTCCCAACTCCTTTTGGAAGGATTTATAAAAAAAACATCAAGTTAAAATAAAAATTTGTATTTCACAAATTTTATTTAACTTAATCTAAAAACCCAAAAACTAACTTTCAACCCGTAATAAACGCAACTTTCGAAAAGGTCTCCTTAAGCGAATATCGGCGCTGCGAGTTCATCGGTGCCCTCAGATTTCAATTCCGAGCCCTGGATCAAAAGTTAGAAATTCCCGCTCGTTCGTTCACTGAACGTACCCGAGCCAAACTTCGGAAATTGATTCCGGGCACTCCGGGCCTCAGAATCAGGTGCCGTCAGAAACCACGCTCTTGTAAAATTCCAAAGAAAATTAAGAAAAAATTTCCCTTGAATTTTACGGGTCTTTAAAATTTTTAAAAAGAACAAAAAGAAAATAAGAAAAGTGATTCAAAGCATTATTTTTGGGAAGATAATAAACTTTGGAAAACTGGGACTGACATGGTAATTAAGAGATGTGTTGATGAAACTGAACAATCCTCCATCTTGGAATTCTGCCACTCAATGCCTGGAGGTGGCCACTTTGGACCACAAAGGAATTCTTGAAAGGTCCTAGATTCTGGATTCTTTTGGCCTTCACTCTTCAAGGACTCACACGAGTTCTGTCAATCATGTCCCACTTGCCAAAAGTTTGGCACAATTTCCAAAAGAAACGAAATGCCTCAAAATCCATTAATCCTATGTGAGCTTTTTGATGTTTGGGGCATCGATTTCATGGGACCTTTTCCCCCTTCCAATGGATTATCCTACATTCTTCTTGCTGTTGACTATGTTTCTAGGTGGGTCGAGGCCAAACCCACTAGGAAAGATGATGCTCAAACTGTGAGTGAGTTCCTCAAAACCCATATCTTCCATCGATTCGGAACACCACGTGCTTTGATAAGTGACTTAGGAACTCATTTCTGTAATAGAACCATGGAGTCACTTTTGAAAAAGAATGGGGTTGTACATAAAACATCCACTGCATATCACCCTCAAACAAATGGAATGGCTGAACTTTCTAACAGAGAAGTAAAAAGAGTGCTTGAAAGAATTTTTAAGCCCACAAGAAATGACTGGACCGATAGACTTGGTGAAGCACTTTGGGCCTATCGAACAGCCTATAAGACACCCATAGGGATGTCTCCATTTAGGCTAGTTTTTGTTTAAGCCCGTCATTTACCAGTTGAAATCCAACATAAGTCATTTTGGGCTGTCAAAACTTGTAATTTTGATTGTGAAAAATCTGGTGAAGAAAGATTGTTGCTGTTGACTGAATTGGAGGAGCTTCGAATCGATTCGTATGAGAACTCCATTCTCTACAAAGAAAAGGAAAAGTCACTCCATGACAAGCACATTCTTCGAAAGGTATTTCATGAAGGTGAAAAGGTAATGCTCTTCAATTATCGATTTCGACTTCACCCAGGTAAGCTTAATTCTTGTTGGGAAGGTCCTTTTGTTATTACTAACGTTTACCCATTTGGTGCAGTGAAAGTCCAAGACCCCTCTTCCAAAAGGACATTCACGGTTAACGGACATCGGTTAAAGCATCACCATGAGAGGTCTCACAATCCAGGAACCACGTTGACTTCCATCGAAACCCCATCCACTTCAATAGAACCACCACTGGATAGAGACCCGCCAAATCCAAACCAGGGGCACCTCTTTCCCTTTAACTCTCTCTCTATCTCTTCCTCTCTCTACCTCTTTCTTCTTCTTCCTCTCTCTTTCATTTTTTTACCACTTTATTCATCAAAACCTTTCTTTTTATCTTTCTTGTGTGGGTGTGTATTTTTAAAAAAACCTTAAAAACAAAAAAAAAACCAAAAATCACAATTACTTAAAAAATTACAAAAAATGAGTCATGCTTACTCACCATCGAGTTTTGAAATTTTGTCCAACCATTTTGGGGAGTTAACAGACATATTTTCATCTCAAAAATTTTTTATTTTCATCATGACTTTGGATAAAGAATTTTGTGTCAAAACCAACACATTTTGAATGATCAATTTTTGATTTGGAAAATGCTTTTCCCCTACCGTGAGGAATAACATTAGCCTTCATGCCAAGGTCATCTATGGCCATCTTTTTCATTGTGTGTCTTCACCACTGATTGTGAGTCTTGAGTTTGTGGACCTTCGAGCTGAATTGCTATCTTTTGTGTGCATTAATATGATAGAGGCATTTTCTAAGCCACATGAGAATCAGAATAGCCAAATAGCCTCCCGTTACCCTTACATTGATCCTACTTTTGAAAGCCCCTTTGAGCCTATGAAAACCCTTCTTTTGATAGCCACATTACAAGCCTAATACCTTGTACCACCCAACATCTTCATGGATTTTCATTGTACAATTTATTTAAATTTAAGTGTGGGGGGAATAGACTTCATTTTTGGGCATACTTTCATTGATTTATAATATGTCATCATATTCTTGAGGGAAAGCATCCATTCAAGTGTGGGGGAGAGGTTGTAATTCTGTGAGCTTTGGGGTGTAGATGTGTAATTTTCATTTGTACAAAAGTCATTGAAAAGTGTTCAAAAAAATGAAAAAAAATTATATTAAAAAAAAATGAAAAAAAAAGGAATGGGTTGTGTCTTGGGTGGGTCAAAAATCATCCATCATCAACCTTTGATCGTGTTATAACTACTAAAATTAGTTCCATGAGAAGATCAAACATGGGTTGGGAGATGACTGTGAGACTTGTTTCAAGCACAACTTTCGAAAAAAAAAGAGAAAAAAGAGAAAAAAAAGAACACTTGAATCATCTTGTATTGTGTCATTATTGGAATTCTTCCACGTTGTACATATTCCATCATCTCATCCTATTCCATTTTCTATCTCCCCCACTTTTCATTCATCACACATTCATGCCCTTGTAAATATGTGTTTCTATTTCCTTTCAAATCAAATTTAAAAAAAAAATGTGCATTGATTTTTCCATGTTGGTGTTTTTAACCTCTCTTTTCCTTTGGACATTATATACCTACCGTCCCATAGCCACTGAAAACCCCCTTAAAAGACCTCTTGATTCTTGTACACATTATATTTGGGAATGGAAGATGAGAGCTCTTAAAAACTCTTGATTTTTACTTTTTGTTGGTGAATGAGTGAACCTCCTAAAATACATTTTTATCATCTTGAGAGGAGTAAGTTTTGAGTGCCTACATTTTCCAATTCAAACCTTGAACATGAAAAAATGAATTGTTTCTAATGCATTATTGTGAACCAAATTTGTGATAGAATTCAATATGTATGAGTGAAATAGTATAAACCTCCCATGATTGGAGAAAACAAAATTTTAATATTTGTTGGTGAGTGAAAATGATTTTGTCATGTTTTTATATTTGTTGCACATGAGGACACACACAAATCTAAGTGTGGGGGAGTTGATGTTATTAATATTTTCATGACTTATTATATTCCCCCTTTACTTATTTTATATGAAATGTGCATAATTTGTGTGAAATATTAATGTTTTAATATTAAGTATAATATTTGAGCATTTTTAGAAGTAGTCCAATTGAGTCAGTTTAATGTTTTAATAATAAATATCACTATACTGATCCAAATTGTATGGTTCTTCTTTTGTAGGATTCTTATTTCAATATAAAACATTTCATTAGAAGGAACCATGATCCAAATCTGCCATTTGAAGGGTAATATGGTCCTCACAAACAAGACCAAAGAATCTATGAACAAACTGAACCAGCCTTGAGGATTGATTTACTGGGCTCAATACAGAAGTCCAAAAATATTAACTCTCCACCATAATTCGGGGGACACTACGTGTCATCTTGGATAAAAATTTCATGGCCCAAATCCAAGTACAAGGGGCCCAAATGAAGCTTTGAAGTCCCGCTCACCATTCTGTCCGAGAATTAAAATCAATATACTATTCTTAACATATCTCATGATGTAAGAATCAAATAGAGCTGAGATTTTTCAGTGGAAAATAGGAGATATAGGTGGAAGACGTTTTTGAAGAAGTCATTCGGATTTGAAGGCATCTTCCTGTTCAAACCTCCATTCACATTTTGGCCATCGAAAAAGCATGGATAGAAATGGACAATTTACCTTTGTTTAATAAAACTGCCATAACTTTGGTTACACTAGTCCAAATGCCTCCATATTTTGACAGTAGTCGGAAACTTTTATTATCTAAAACTTTGAAGAAGGAGATATTTGGAGATTAGGCTATCTGAATAGCCAAATTGGCGATGCAAGTGGAGGTACAGATTAGGAATGCAAACAGTCCACTCCTTGGGCTATAAATACTCTCCCCTTCTATCCTTGAGAGGGGTTGGCATTTAAGAAGAGTGGAGATCATATTGGCACGAACAAAGCTTTGAAAAAGTCTTGGGAGGACCTGAAATACTCATGTTTTCACTTGAGAGACCTTTCCTCCTCTCTTTGTTTTCACTTACTTTTGTGTTTTTCATTTTTGTAATTTTGTAAGTCCTTTCTTTTGTAATTCTGTTTTAATGCAAGTTTTTTCTTCAATATCTCTTATTATCCCCCACCTTCTATATTTTAATATTAATGTTATTAAAATAGTTTAAATTCAGTTGAATCCCCTTCCCTTATTTTGCTTCCTCATTCAATCGAAAATCTATTTTTAATTATCATCATTGTTCGTGTGTGTGTGTTCAACGTACCACTCTTTTCTAATCCCTTTATTTTTCTTCTATTATTAATTTATCATCATAAGTATTATAACCAGAATATTAGTCACCCAAATGTCTGAGTAAATATCTCATTGGGTTGATTCAAAATTTAGGGATGTTAAGTGATTGAGAGTATTTGCTCGATGAGTATTCGTTAATTTAACATTGTGTATGTTGGACTTAATATGTCATGGATTAATGAAATATTTTTTTTAGCATGTGGTTTCCATGGATTATTGGAACCATAAATACACTACCATAAACAAGTACTGATTGATTTTAGAATTCTAGTTAAGTTAAGGCCTGGATTAAAGCTTTAACACTTAGGAATTCTAATCGACGTCAAATTGTGAAGTGGGTGTTAATTTAAATGTAATATAAAGAAAAACTCAAGGATATCACAAGCTTAACTCCCTAATAATGAACTCACCCCAATATTTATCAATTTTTTAAATCAATTATAGTCAATCAATCATTTAAATTAAGCTCTAAAACAAACCCCCCCTAATCAAAATACAATCAACTAAAAACAAACAACTACTACAATGTATTATCGCCGAGGATTCGACCCGAGTGCTGCTATACACATTAGCAGAGCACCAGAACTTTGACCGGTCGATAGGCGACAATCGGCCATGCATTTCAGACAACATAGTTTATCATCATATGGTTTGGACGCAAATGGAAGAATGAGGTTCTTAAGGGGATGGACATGGCGTGATAAATCATACTCAACGTGAATGAAGATGAATGTCAACACCGTGTCATGTGTAGTACCGAGAGGGAATCCTCAGGACAAGGGGGCCTAGAAAATGTCAAGGGATATGGTTCTGGACTCGGGGAAAACATTTTAGGGAATTCCTATGTATCCCATGGGGTTGGGAATCAAGACATATGTAGTTCTTGAGATTCCATACAATTTAACATCATGTGGTATGGACATAAAGAAAAGTTGATAGAAGGATCTTAAGAGAGGTACATGGAATGGATATTCAAAACCCGATGTGAATGAGGACATAAGTCCACACCACATTACATACCCCAAGGAGAACTTATAGAAAGGGTACAGAAAGAAGAGAAGGTTTCTAATATCTGGGGCTGCACCCGAGGATGAAAAGTCTGGGCATTCCTATTCATCCCATGAGGATGGGAATCAAGGCATACATAGTTCTAGAAATGTTGTGAAATTTAATGTCATGTGGTAAGGAAATAAAGAAAATGGGATATCTCAATGAGTAATGTGTTTGGCATGAAAAAATAACCTAACATGAATGAGTAAATAAGCCCACATACAGCAAACTATTCACAATTACGGGAGAGAACTTCAGTTGGACCTAAAGACGAAATGTCAGGGCGTTCCTACATATACCATAAGGATGATAATAAATCCATATGTCATTCTAGAAATTCCATGAAGTTTAACGTCATGTGGTAAGGATGGGGAATGAAGGATTTCCTTAAATTAGAGGCACATGATGTGGCCATTGTAAACCAGATGTGAATGGGGACTAAATAAGTCCAAACCATACCATACTCAATCCCTCAAAGAGAACGGGGGGGGGAGTGGTTTGATGGGATGGACCAGAAGACGAAATGTCTGAGAATTCCTACATATCCCATAAGGATGAGAATTAATCCATATGTAGTTATAAAAACTCCATGCATTTTAATGTCATGAGGTGAGGATGTTGAAAAGGAAGAGTGTCTTAAGGGGATGTGTGTGGTGTGACAAAAATATCTCAATGTGGATGAGGACAAATATTTCGTACCACAACTCACAATCCTAAGAGAGAACTTGGTCTAAAAGGCTGGAAACATCGAGGGACCTGAGGCTGGGCCACAGCTGAAAGGTCCGGGTGTTGCTATGTATCCCATAAGGATAGTAATTAATACATATGTAGTTTTGAAATAACATGAATTTTAATAGTACATGACAAAGTAATAAAAGTTCTTAGTTTAAATTCATGGAGCTCATTCCATAGATTCCCAGTTTAATGTCGTGTGTTTTGGACAGAAGGGAAAAAATGATGAATGATCACACCCATCATTTGGGAGATCATGGGGACATCCAAAATGACTTAGGATAACTGTTGACCATGTTCTCAACATAGTATCCATCTCATGTGACTTAAAATGGGAAAGAACAATAGAGCATCGACCACTGACCATATTCACAATGTGGGACTTGTGTAAAATTTTCACTCAAGATCCTCCAAGACATCGGCCCAAAATGATAGGTGATCCAACATGACATGAGATTGGGTCATTAAGGGGCTCCTTTCAGATGTGAAAGATGATGAAAACCAAAATTATGGGACATGTGAAGGGTAGTGGTACCCATTTAGTTTAATGTCTTGTGGTATGGATAAGGGAGATCTTAGTTTGAGGTCATAGAGCGCGAACCAAGAGGTCTATGCACCATTCATGGTTTATCATCATGCGGAATGAAAGAGATATGAGTTTAGGGTCATAGATCTTAAAACAATTACATTTTAATGTCTTGTAGGATGAGGATGATCAATTTAACATCCTCCAAGACAAAGATTCCCTTATGCGAAGTATTTCTTGATGAATTTGACATTGGTGGGAGGAGTAATATGATCACTATCTAGAGTGACTAGAGAGTACATACCATTGGGGTAAACCGTATGAATGACATAAGGCCCCTCCCGTATGGGATCCAACTTTTTTGGATTCTTGTTAGGTATCATTGGAATTCTATGGGACAATACCACATCACCTTATAAGAAAGAGAGGAGGTGAAATTTCTTATTGAAAGCCAGTGAAATCTTGTTCTAATTCCTTTCCAGATTGTGAAAAGAATGAATTCTATTCTCATCAAGAACTTCTAGTTAATCCACATGAAAATCAACTTCTTTATCTGGTGCCTATTTATCGTAGATAGCTATGTGTAGTGAGGGTAACTAAATATCGATGGGAAGGACTACCTCTGTTCTGCACACCATGGAATATGGAGTCACCTATGTGGAATTGTGAGTCCTCATCTGATAATCCCAGAGAACATTAGGGAATTTTTATAGCCAATTATTCTTGTTCAAACCAACCATCTTCTATATAATTTTAGAGACAGTTTTGTTAAATTCCTTGATCTGCCCATTTTATTGCACATGATATAAAGAGGTATGATTAGAATAGATGTTGTAGTTGGCATAAAATTTATTTATCTCATATTCTCAGAAGATGGTTCTTTTATCAAGGAGAATGGCATGAGAGACTTCAAATTGGTGGATGGTATTGGGGATCATGAACTCAATGAAGGAATGTGCCTTAAAATCCTTGAGTAAAATTGCCTGTACCCATTTGGAAAATAATTCCATAGCGGTTAGGATGAACCTGCACTGGTGGGATGTGGCCAGTGGATATGGTCCCATGACATCGAGTCCCCAGATCGCAAAGGGCCATGAGAACATGGTAGTATGAAGAGTCTCTGGGGTCCAATACACAAAATTAGAACTGATATGGAATGAATGGAACCTCTTGGTTAACTTGATATATCCACTGATCATGGTGGGCCCAAAATATCCCAATATTAAGATCTAATGATATAGTTTCAGCCCAACCCAAATTAGCCTTGTAAGAACCTGCATGAACTTACAACATGAAATGAAAAATCTTGAATCCTTGAATTCAACGGAGGATAATCTCACCAAACCCACATATTTTGAGGACATGATCATGACTGGGACCACTCTAGAGGGTAAACTACACTACACACGATTAGATTCACTCAAGATCAGCTCAGTCTATCGAGAGATTACCATGATGGAGATACTCTTCAAAGGGAGTCACCAAGTCAGGGGTCTCCTCCAATACTATGATAGGGGTACCTAGAGGTCCCAATTTAGAGGCATTGATGGTAATGTGGCTTACATGTGGTCTATTGTCATCATCCAAAGTGATGAGAGTGATGAATCTTCAATGTTATATATATATATAATCAAATCATCCTGGTTATTCTCTACTATAGATTCGATAAGGCTGCCCAAGGCATAGACTTTACCATTCTATGATCAAGGGACATGAGTAACTTCTATCGTAGAAGGGAACTGGGCCATCAGCTGGAGAGAGCGCTCTAACAGAGGTATGAGTTCTAGATTACTAACAACGTTGTCACTATTGATCTTCTCGATGACCAGTTTGGAGTCCCCCTTCACATGAAGGTGGGGAATGTCAATCTCAAGGTCCATATCGAGACCAGTGATGAGACCATGATACTCCAACTCATTGTTGGTACCACCATACGACAACCAGAACGAATAGGGAAGGACAACATGTGTATGCATGATTAAGATGATACCCATGCCTACTCTGTTGAGTTTGGGATCATTGAGTCTCCTACCGGTAGGGCTTCAGGAAGCACCATCAATGTGTATTTCCAAACACATAATGGATTTAGCCACTGAGAGTATTGCCTCATCTAGAAAGTCAAGATCCAAAGACTGCTCTATGGGGGCTGTATGGCTAGAAGGAAAGTCTGCCAATGCCTATCCTATGATAGCCTTACGGGGGTAAAACATGATGTTGAACTATTGAAGGATCACTGCCCACCCTGATAGAAAACCAGCCAATAGGGGCCGTTTAGAATGTACTTCAGTGGATCCAATCAGGACACTAGCTGTATCTCTTAGTGCTATAAGTAATGTTGTAATTTCTAAACTATGAATACCAACGCAAGGTAGCTCTTCTTAATAGAGGATTATATGGTATCTATATCGAGGAGCATGCAACTAAGATAGTATAAACTATTCTGTATTACCTCATTGTTCTTCTAGGTGAGAAGGGTGCCAAGGGACCATTCCAGAGCTATCACATATGGGGCTAGCAGCTTTCTGAAACTAGGTGGAACCAGAACTAGAGGCTGTAGTAGGTATTGGTTTATTTCTTCAAAAGTTGTATCACACTCCTCATACCACTAATAATCATCACCTTTCTTCAAGATCTGGGAAAAAGGATTACACTTTCCACCCAGATTTGTGATGAATCAGTGTATATAGGCTAAGTGGCATTAAAAGACTCAAACCTCTTGAATGTTATTTGGGGGATAAATCTAACTGATGGCTTTTATTTTTTTGGATCGATCTCAATGCCTATGTATCAGACAATGATGTTGAGAAACTTTCCGAAGGTGACCCCAAAGGCACACTTCAAGGGGTTTATCTTCAGATAGAGGGAATGTAGGAAGCTAAAAACTTTCTCAAGATGCCTGATATAGTTCTGATGCTATTGATATTTAACAACTATGTTATCTATATATAATTTCACCAATTTCATGAGGATTAGCTTGAATATGCGTTGCATGGAATATTGATATAGGGCACCTACATTCTTTATATTGAAAGGCATTTAATGGTAGTAGAAAGTACATTGTGGTGACTAGAAGGTAGAAGAATATTATTCCTTAGGGTCCATTAAAATTTGATTATATCCAGAATACCAATCCATGATGGAGAGAGCCTAGAACCCAACGGTGTCATCAATCAACAATTCTGTCACAGGAAGGGAAAATCATTCTCCTAAAAGTGATAGCTGAGATCCTGAAAGCCAATGTAGACTCTGATATTTTCTTTATTCTTTCTAAAGGGCACAATATTAGCTAAGCATCTAGGGTACTAAACCTCCATAAAAAAGTTGTATTTGATGAGCTTATCAACCTCAGCCTCGACCATGGATCCATGAGAAGGGTGAATCTTTCTAGGAGGCTATTTAAACCTGTGATGATTTTTTGGGTGATCAATATGGTGGAAAAAAACATGAAGATATATCCTTAGAATCTCACCATAACTCCAGGAAAATACATCACAATGTTACTTTAAAAATCCCCACATTGTTTTTTCTCTTTTATAGGAATATCTGTGCTGATCAGTGTTGTTTTTAGATCTGTCTTGGTACTAAGGCTCATCTTTATTGATCCATTGACCATAGTGGAAATTCCCTATTTAAATGAGGGATGGTAATATTACATATCCTTTTATTCACCCATGAAGAGAGGATCATCATCATGAGTAAATTCATCTAAATTTAATGATCCTGATGGAAAACTGGTGCCATCCTAAGCGGTATGGAAACCTCAATGAGGGACTCCTGCACTTCTGAAACCATGGAAACAAAAGCTGTCAACCCGATACAATCTGGACTTTGAACCAAGGGAATATACATGATAATATCAAAGAAATAATGGAGTGGCGTGTTGAGATGGTTTATCCCAACCCAACAAAAAAAGAAATTATGATGTATTTTCATTTCCATGGGGTGGACATCCTTATATATTATAAGAGTAGGGGGCTCTGTGATCACCTGAGCCTGATTCATGTAGGAATACGAGGTGATATCATGATGTTCCTTAGACTTGGGAATAAAATTCCCCTTATTAAAGTGAAAAAAAAGCATTTCCCCAAGTACTGGGTTCTGGCCGCCAATAGGTGAATTAGGAAAACATATGCATCATCCATGTTTGTCCATGGGTCGGTCAAGACCATAGCATGCTCAAACTCCTTATCTTGAATCTTCTTGTCCATTCTCTTGTAGTAGTTGGAAACCAGGTAGCGATATTTGCAAGAGGAAAAGGGAGACACATCACCTTGGAGTACACCTACTTTACCATTAAGGGAGTACTTAAGGAATTGGTGATATGAGGAAGGAACTTCTTCATATTGGTAGAGCCATGGTATACCCATCAACGCATTGTAAGTGGTGTCTTGTGTGACAAACATTAACTCAGTGCTGGAAATTAGGACATCGAACCTGGTCTTCAGGTGGAACTTTCCAACTGGTGTTTTATCCATCCTTTCATAACCACGAATCTTTAGGTTAGAGGGGATTATATCTACTTCATATAGCCCAATCATGTAGACTGTCTGGGTTGGGATAAGGTTGATCCCAGAGCCTGTGCCAACAATACAGTGAGGCAACTCCACACCATTGAACTTGTGAGTGATATATAGTGGGAGGATGTTCCCATGTATAGTAGAACCTTTATCTTATCTAGATAAAGAGACAATGGCCTAAAATTTAACTTGATCGATTATCTCACCATGTAAGGCTTCTGCGGCTGCTATTTCTATATTAAAGTGAAGGGGCTTATTAATGCCACTACAAGGGGGTCATGCATATATACTAATAGGCGAAGAGCCAAGAGGATAGATATCCTTGAAGGAATATTAGAAATATGTTTGAGGACATCATATTTACATTCCAGGTATATAATGCTAGTGACAGGATGTCACTCTGCGGAAGGAGGTATGATTGACGTTGTTTGTTAACTGAAAGTTTCTGGATGGTGCTGGGAATGTCCTACCACTCACCAGCTAAACCATGTGGTTTGACTACTGGACAAGATAATGATAATTGAGTTCCACCCATGATAGAACATGGATGATCATAGTGTAGTCATGGTGGCTCTACCTGATCAAGACGTACAAACAGCGATGACAATGAATCTGATGAAATGAGATGGGAAGGTTGCGTGTACTGCACTCTATACTAGGTCTGCTATCTAGTCTCGATGGAATGAACGAACCGGATGAAAGAAATGACCAAATAATTCTATCTATTCACAAACCCATGGCCTTGTTGACACTAGCATCGACTTGGGACGTCGAGAGGGCCATCCTAGTTCTCTTCATCATCGGGAAATATGTAAGGGTTTACTAACTAGACTGTATTGACCAAAGTGTACCCCTGATCATCACATGAAAAATACCCCATTGTAGGAAGGATTCTGGGGGGAATCCACATATTTGGGGGAATGAAATATTCGAGAGTACACGACGTATTTGGGACATGTAGAGGGCTTAATCATCCCTTGTGTCGTCGGTGCTTGCTCCCCTGAGAGGACGACAACTAAGATGATGATGCAGACGTAATAGAAAAAGGTAGAATAGTGTCTTCTGAAGGCTTGGGCCAATTCAATCATGCACGAATAATACCATGGGAATGGGTGACTGCCTAGAGATCCATCCGATCATCCTATTTTTTAGACCCTAGGATAAAACCGACTATCATTCACCCTCGCTGTCGCTATCAGGCTTCATAAACACACATGCCACATGTGATGGGGCTGGACCCAACCTAACTATGTTATTATTGAACTAGTCTTGGATCCAGTCTTTAGAAACATAGCACAACTTGAGGGTGTTCCCAAGGATCTGGTGATAGGCGAAGTAATTATGGGCGATCAATGAGATCTTCTTATTCAGCCCTCTTGCATTCTGGAAACTGCAAGATTACCTAGTCCAAGGGGATTCAAAAATAATTGGGACCATGATAATTATTAAATGAGTAGGTCTATTTCCTATTATTTGTGAAAGGAGATCTGGGAGCCTGTCCCTGACATGGGGCTGGCAGAGACTGAAGAGGAGTTGGAACCAGATTATCTTGCCTAGGTGGCGGTGTCACATTATGCGGGGGCGCTTGACAATTCTTAGGTGGGTGTTGTTGGGCTAGTGGCTATGCTGGAGGTGGTGGAACATGATGAAACTATGAAGGTGGATGTCCTAATAAGAATTATAGCTTCCCAGGGGCCTCAATCTATGCTACTACAGTGACCTCAACCTTAGAAGATCTTCCTGTAAGAACTATAAGTGTTAGTGGATGTCCCAACTTGGCTTGCTATAAGGATTCTTATGAACATTGAGCTTTTTTAGAGAAATCCCATAACCAACCTAGGATGTTCTGAGTGATTAGATAATGGACTATTTTGGTATTCACATTCACCATGAACATCTTCATCTGTGGATTCTAGGTTAGTGTAATATGAAGGGAATATGTGAGGCCCTTCCACCTGGAAACAAAGTCTGCGACCCACTTATTCGGCCATTTATTGCACTTAAAGTGGTCAAAAATTCTTGTCTTACTGGTGGTGGAACTGTTCTCATAGAGAAACTACCTATGAAGATCCTCCCAAATAGCTATTAACCCAATGGGTAACTAGCTGTACCATAAAAATTCAGGCCCTTCCATTTTCTGTATGAAGCACCAGATGCTGGCAGCCTCCTACTGCATTGGAGTTCCCAACATAGCTCCACACCTTGATATAAAGTGGGCTAGATGCTACTGTGGATCTCCCATCCCATTGAAGGTGGATAAGGTTAGATTTCTAAAACCTAGGGGTGCTTAAATATAATCAACCCATGTTGGATATGGCTTGTCATCAGGTAGGATTGCCACATTTCTAGTTTCTAGTGCCTTGAGGTTAGAAATAAGTACTAACATCAGATCATCTAGATGAGGATTCTGATCTTGACGAGGGTCCCTAACCACCAACATGTTGTTAGGTTCTTCAACATGGTAAGCGAGCCCATCGGATTGTGGGAAGACTAGCAAAATTAACATAGGAGCTGGGGGAATAACCGGTAGAGTAGCCAGTGGGACCTGTGGAGTGGCCAGTGGAACCTGAGAGGAGTCTTTAATAAGTTTGTCATGCAATTCAGGTGAATTGGGTGATTCATATTACTATCGGTTTCCATAAACACTGGATTCTATTCTGTTTAGATGGGCAGGGTGGTCGAGGTCACCAAGAGGAGGCCACACCTTCCCCAAACTCTGTTTCCCTGGTTGAGGATTACTATAATATATCCACCGTTCCGTGGCTAACTTGGTGAGGAGATACTCAACCATTTTTTTCTGTATAGTAATTTATTGACACAAAATTGCCTTTTTAGGGTTATATTTCGTCTTTTTCACTAAACCAAATGGGTTAGAGGGTTTTTTAGTCACAATTTTACCTTTTCCTTTGTTGGGGTATCGACTGGGAGGTAATGACTCTAAAGGTGCAAGAAGGATAATAAAATTTCTTTGTTGTGGAGTATGGATTCCTACAATATCTTCCGGGTATTGTACTACCCCAACGAGTTGTTCCTCTTCTCCATGCCTTGTCCAATTCCCCTTACAAGTATATCTCAAAAACAAACATGTTCACTGTGAAGACACTCATAGGCATATCCTTGATATCATCATGTAAACTAGGATGGCGCATGATAGGACTAAAATGTAGGTAGCATACTACCCATAGCCACAGATCATGACATGCGGGGAAGCCTCCTCAATAGCATTGAGAAGCACAGTGAAGCTCTGTATACATTGTTGCTGGAAGACCTACTAATAACAAGGTGACACAGGGTTCTGAGCAGTAAGAAGTGTGACCAACTCGACCAGGTCACATTGCTTGCCAATGTATTTATAGTGTTCTTGGCTCCTGGCGTAAGCTATCTGCTGAAAAAGTAGACAAAAATTCATCGTCCCTATGGTTTGGTGTTTGCACATAACCTCATCCCGGGTAAGGGATTCCAGAATATTGAATTTTTTTAGTGGTAATTGGAAAGAACATCTATGGGAAATGGTCTGCTATGGGAATTGCCCACAAACTTATCAGCTTAGACTTGGGATCCAGTCCTTGATTGAACCATTATTCTATAGGAGGCGATTGTGGGACTTGTAAAAAAACTAAATAAGATCATTATGATGGAATAATGGCTAGTGGAGAGTATGGCGTGAAAGCTAACAAGCCACCACATCTTGGTCTGTCTTCTAAATAATCCATTGATTGTGCCACCACATCCCTGTAAGATGGACTAATGACCACTGATTCCCATGCAGGGGTTACAATCATTGGTATTATTTTACACTGTTTCTCGTCCCTTATTGGTCCCGAGAACAACTTTATGTGATCTCTTGTTGAGGTAGAGAATGATCCTGTTGATGATAAGGTGGATTTCATTGCTATTCCCTGTAAAGGGAAAAAATCTTCACCCTACTGTATGTATCTTCAGAGGGATGCAGGGATCTGGTGGACCTAGAATTTTTTTAAGAATGGGGATGATATTCCTTGTTCCCACCCCATCCCCCAACATAGAGGATCAGGGTGAAGGATCCATCATATAATCACACTCCACTTCCAAATCTGAAAAGCAGATGGGTTTGATTTTGATTCGAGGCTTCTCAAGATTCTTCCTCTGGTGGAAAAACCCACCCTCCATCTCTGAGATGGTTCATTAGGATATGGTAGATTTTTTAAATGGGTAGGGCCTCCATCTAGGTTGGTGTTAGAGTGGGTATTAAATCTTCTTAGACAAACCGTGGTGCAAGGAGAAGCTGACAAAATGTCCAATGGAAGACAGGGAGGAAATCCATGATTGAGGGTTCTATAGTGGGGATGACCTCCAATGAAGTTGGTGGGAATACGAGGAGGACCCCCATGCTGGTAAGTGATAGAGAAAGGAGGATCCTAGAATTGATAATATTATAGGCAAGTAAAATTCTCATACTTTAGACCAGGAGCATGGGGAGGACCTTCAGGTTGAGTTTCGATGAAACAGGGAGGGCCTCCACTAAATTTGTTCATGGTTGCCTGGGGAGAACCTCCATGATGAATGCAGGGGGGGAGGGAGAACTCCACTCTGTCTGATGATGGTATGATGAGGACCTCTGTAATGGATTTCATCATCATGGATCAGGCACTGACAACTTCTTCTTGCACTGGTGACTAGGGAGGTCAACTTGGCCTTCTTGTGAGGTGTCCAATACCTTAATTTGAACCGAGCATTAAAGTATCCATCCTCTAGGTGGGGAAGCCCCCTAATCTGGGACAATAATAGGGGACCAATAGTATGCACCAGTGGTGGCTTGGGTCACAGGATCTATAGAAGATGATGCCCCTTGGTGGGCATATTTTGGAGCTTTAATCCAACACTGACACTGGGATAGATGAACTAGGGATAGATTTGTAGGGGTATGGACCACCTAGTCCTCAGTCTATGGGACTAGCTAGAAATGCTGATGCAGCCACATAGGATCCTTCCTTAGAGGATCTCTGGATGAATTCCTTTCTAGGTGGATTCAGACATCCATTACTTCGTCCACATAAGGGAGGGAATCATAAGAGTGCCCTAGGGATAGGCTCCTAAAACTGTTGAAGACTATAGTGGGGAGAAAAAACTCCCTAAGCGACCCATGAAGGAATTGGTACTGATGGGGAACAAAATCCTCTAGGTCTTGGTGGGCCATGTCCCTTGTCAGGATAAACCCCTTCTATTTGAATCAATGGACAAGAGTATTAATCATCCTCTTCTGAATAAATTCAGAGGGTGAGAGGGGGTGTGGGTGACTAGTAGCAATGTTCTTGGAAGTTTTTTGCAGAAGATATAGAGCCATGTAATACTACTATGTTTCCATTAACCCTAAGCCCATGTCCACTAGCAGGAGTTGATCAGTTTCATATATCTTGAGCTTGGATCCAAAAAATCAGGAAAATTCACCCATTAGTATAGTTAATATGAAAGAGATACCCAATGACCCATCACCATTAAATATTCCATGGATGTTTAGAAATATCCACACTGACAACATCATAGTTTGGGATGCCAAGCTATTAAATAACCTGACTCCTAGTGAGTTTCACACCAGGTCCACTACTTTCTTAGTGGGACATGGAGCTGTATAGCTAGATCTGGACACATGCTTATATTCTAATTTCTTGAAATATACTAATCTCTATATTGAAGAGAAAAAATTTCACAACGGGTTCACCATTTCTATTTCTGACGATTTCGCCCGGGTTGTGCATCACCAGTGATGATGCACCTATTATTTCCCCAAATTCCAACTTTCCAAAGGCAGGCATCATCTATCACTTTTTTAGGGACGTTTTTTCCTTGATCAAAATAGGATGATGGGATTTATATCTCTCCTTCCATAGATTAATCCTCAAAACTCTTCACCTAGTCTAGGTATCCCTTAAATATTAAGATGTTGTTCGTGAAACTCTTCTCAGTTCCATATCTTTTTGGATGTCGAATAATTACACTGATTTTGTCAAGAAATTCCATGGGGTCAAGTTAGGGAAGAAACCTTCAGTCAAGTGAGTAGTCATGTTTGGAATCACTGGCGTGTTTGGGCGTTGGAACACTGGTACATATGTATTTATTCCCCTTATGATAGGGCTTCTCGAGGGAGAAGAATCCCAAGGCATCCCATGTTGAGTACGGGTAATTTAATTCCATAGGTATGTATTAAATATTTTCCTCATCTTAAAATGTTTAACACAGGAAATACTGTGATTTTAAAGTCTGGAAAAGATGTATCAGACTGATCAGAACACTGATTGGAGTGGATCAAATGAGTAAATCCCTAGAAGGGAGCACCTAAGAGGTTTACTAGATGGGTGGATCAAGACACCCAATGAGGACGTATCTGAGGTGGTGTGTCCCCTAGATGGAATATATCATGCCGTAAAGGCTGACCTAGATACCTCAAGGGGTGGATCAGAGGATGATTGGGTCCCGACAAAGGGGACACCATGGTTTACCATTGACTAAGATTGACCCTTGTGGAGGCCTCTTATGTAACCTATATAGAATTAAATGATCAAAACCCACGTAGTTAGAGATGGTTATTCTTGGTATTGAAGTGTAAGCAATATAAAAAACCCTAAGACATGCTTGGGATTACACGTGGTTAGCAGCCCAAGTGTTAAAAAGGAGTAATGAGTTGAATGGTGCCTAAACATAGTTAGCAGCCTAAATAGATGGCATGATTTCCATAATATATGGTGGCTCATGTGGAATTAGGATGGATATGGATGACGTGTTGATGGATGGAATGGGTAGGGATGGAACCAAGGACCGGTGCAAAGGTGATGTTGTGGGGATTTAACCTTAGGGAGGTTTCCTACGTATCCCCATTGTAAGGAATCAAAGTCCAAGTTGTTCTAGAAATAGGGTGATGAGTCAGCTTATGAGGCGACTCATGATAATAGACGCATGGATGGAACCCGAAGGAACAAAAAAATTTGGGTTGGGGAATGACCTTCCCAAAGAAGAAAGTTTCAATGAAGAGACTAGTATGGGACATAGATGATGGGCTTCAACCTTAGGGAGGCTTCCTACGTATCCCCATGATAGGGAATCAAATTCCATGTAGTTGAAGATGGCAAATTGAATCGGGGTGTACACAAAGGAAAGAAACTCAGAGACATGATGAGGTTTATGTGTGGTTAGAAGCCAATTGGTTGAGGGGAAATCTTGGTTGTAATATTATGGATTGTGTTTGGGGATTACATATGGTTATATTACCTAGAACTGGTCTGACACCACTAAATGAAGGACCAATGATTTGGGTCCCTACAAAAGGGACACCGATGTTTACTAGAATTTGGGGTTGAAATTTAGGGAGGCTTCCAACATACTTTGTCTAGGAGATAAGGATCACAACCCACGTATTTCAAAATCATACATTTTAGTGTCATAAAAGACAATGGTGGGACATCGTGAAGTGGTTGGGAATGAAGGGTGATCAGATTGTACCACAAGGAGGTTTCCTATGTATTCCCATGGTAGGAAATCAATTTCCATGTAGTTAGGTTGACAAGGATTGGGATTATATAGTAAGGTAGACAAAATATATTTTCATGGTCAATGATTACTCTAAGCCCACATGAGCCATGCTCGTTGTGAGAAACAAGAGGGAACAAATACCTAACGATTGCATCGCAAAAGGTGCATCTGTGAGGAATGGATTAGGGGTTACACATGGTTAGCATCCCAAAGAAATAAAGATTGGTACTTACTCCAGGAGGAAATCTTGAGTAGGGTTCTAGATGTATAAAGAAGATATGGCTACTATACTCGGAACACCCTGTCAAGTTGGGTCAGGGCTTACACAAAGACTACTCGAGGTGCACATAGGACAAAGCATAGATAGAAAGGAGAGTGAGAAGGAGCTGGTGCCCATCCCCTTCATGGTTCCCTCTGGAATTGAAGCTTATGTGGTGATCACTGTTTAACATCTTTTTTCATGGATGTGGGTGCTTGACTGTTTAATGTCCTACAGCTTGGATGGTTGGAATTTTCTCTTCACCCCAGGACTTACATAACTAGTGAAAATTAATCCTTAGTGAATAGAAGGCACCAAAAATTTCTTACAGAGATGGGGTTGTGGAGTGATTCATTGAAGGGATCATGTAAGTGTGGATATGCGAAGAAGAAACAACCATTAATGTGCCTATGAGAAGAATCATGATGCCAAGAAATGGAATATGAAGCACTCCCCAAGGGACCTTGAAATCACTTCGTAAAAACCTAGAGGGCCACATGGGAGAAGTATGAACAAGACAAGGGTGTTGAACATAAGATGGGATAGAACATGGTGCCTTAGTAAGATACATAGAGCACACAAGGAGGGGGAATTCAATATTTAATGGTTAAATTCAAGATGATGGACTTCATGAAATATTGGATGGGTGCACTCAAAATGAGTGGCTACAAGAAAGGGGAAACCCTGCGTGCAAGATTGGAATGAAACAAGGGAAAACTTACGTGCAAGATGAATCTTTTGTACAGAATTGACTTGAAATAAAAAGAAATGGGATACGGTAAAGACCTAGTGGGCCCACCTGAAGGAGGGCCCTTTGGAGACCAATTTCACACGATCCAGTACCTTGAGGCCAGATCATTCGTGTGGTTGAGGAAGGGTCTTCCTTCATGTAGAAAAATGTAAATTCATCTTTTGTAACCATCCTAGAAGTGTAGGGGTACATTATTATTTATAGATTAAAATTTTAGTGGTGGTGCGTAAGGTGAGTGGTGTACAAGTGGATTTTGATGTCACATTGGGTGTGGAAGATCTATCCTGCCTTTTCTGATCATGTGTGCAAGACCAAATTATTTTGGGGTGCTGACTTGGATGCTTTTTTTTAAAAGGTTTCCACAGAAAATTCCATTTGGAATCAAATTGGGTTTTCAATATATTTTGTGAAATTTTCCATCTGGAGATCAATTTCAAATGTTGCATGATGAGCTAATTTATTTCACGCTTCTACCTTGGGTTTTTTATGGAGGGTCGATGTGGAAACCACTATTTGACATCACATTGGGTGCGCAAGCTCATGAATCCAATTTCCCATTTTTCATGCCATACTTAGAACTTCAACACACCTATATTGGGAATCTTGGGATTGTTTACTGATTCAAAATAGGTCATTGGTTTTTTCAACAAAGTCCATTGAAGGGATTAACTAAAGTTTGCTGCCAACAATGATACTACCTAAATGGGTATGCCATGAATTTTTAGCTCTTCTCAGATATAGTGTTTTGAAAAGTCTTCTACCATATGATATTAAAGAATAGCATTTAAATGGGATGAATTTGGGATCCAAACCAATATATTCCATATGGAATCACGTTTCTAAGTCATACTTTGTAAATATGTTAAAAAATCCATAGATATCTAATCCCATTTCCACACGAGAATTGGTAAAGAATACGTCATACCCATTGGATTCTAGTGCTATTCTTGAACCTGCTGGTAGGTAAGGAATCTCAAAACAAACTAATACACTACCATCTTCATGTTAGGCCACCCTAATTGTGATTTTAGTTCTATATACATCATTTTAATTTCAAGATGAAAAACCCATATTGAATGGTGGTAATCATGAGTAATGTTTCCCTAATAATCTATAGGGATAACCATCCGATCTGGAAAACACTACACTGATCCTTTGTCAATCATCCATCCCTTAATTATCTCCTTACCATTGAGTTTTGACCTCATGAAAACACATTCATAATCAGATGTTTATGCCTCTTTAACATTCTAATCCAAATAATGAAAAAAATAAATCACAAATAACACTAGAACACTACCTTAGTCATCACAACCCAAGTTCATGTCAACTATCACCAACTTTATCTACCTTTGGCCTGAAGCTTATTTTACCAACAAACTTTATGAATTCCTGCTTAATGAATCTTCCACCAAATTTACTTTACCTATTTTATACATTAAGTCAAAGTCAAACATTTTGAGATACTAAATCCATATTATTTGTCTCAGATTCAAATATATTTTTGACAATATGTGTTTCTAGATCTTTTGATTTGTAAACACTATAAATTTCCCACCAAAGAGGCAATGTCGCTAAGTATTCAATGTATAGACTACATAAGAAAATTACAAATCATGTGTTGAGTAGTTCTTCTCATGAAAATATAACTTCCATGAGCCATAAGAAATAACATTATCTCCTTGTATGAAAATAGACCCCAACCCATATAACAAAGCCTAATAATACCCCAAATCACCTTGTCGTGATTCAAGAAATATCATGTTCTATATTGATGTAAGGTTTAATTTAAGATATTAAAAAGACTTAGAAAATTACTTATTCTATTGGAATGGAACACTATTTCTTTTCAAATTCATCACTAATGAATATAGTACTAATAAGTTACAATAAAATTATTGATAATAACCTATTAGGCCATGGAAACTATGTATCTCAATTACATTCTTGGGCAGTTTGCAATAGATGACATCCTATATCTATTTTTGGATCTATATAAACACATTTTTAAATATTACATGTCTAAGGAAATATACCTCATATATCCGAATGTAACACATTGAAAGTTTGGAATACAAATGATTATCCAGAACGATACCCAACACTATCTCCGAGTGTTTTTAATGATAAAACTTTTTCATACAATACACCAGTATACCATCTACAAGTAAAACCACAAAATAATATAGATACCATAGATGTATCAAATTTACCAATTCCATGAAGATATCTAGAGAATTTATAATATCTAAGTTCATAACTATATACTCTTAAGGGGCATATATTCTCCTAAAAGATTTCTTTAGAATATCCTCCTCCCGAACCCACAATTGGTGATATCCCAAACACATGTAAAATTTAGAGAACCACTAGTATCCCCTTAATTTATTGAATAGATCATTAATAAGTGGAATAAGATACAAATTCTTTATCATAACTTCAATAAGATTAATATAATCTATAAAAATCTAAATAGTTCAATTATAAGGCCCCAGCCTTAAACCTAACTTAATATTGAATTAAATGAATAATTCACATTGAGGATCTTTTTAGGTTTAGAGTTTTAGAGAATTAGGACATAAATATTACATCTCAAAAGATTACAAAGTAGACACTTCTACTATGTTTCCATAAAATAAAAAAAAACTCTTAAAAAGAGACATGTCTAGTTCCATGTTTTATATAGCATGACTTTCCCTTGATCCCGTCCTTGACCCTATTCCACATTAATTCCTGTGAAAAACATTTCAAAAAAACTTGAGGTGAGCATAAAAAGCTCAGTAAGGGATACACAAGAATGAAAACTAGTAGTTTTTTCAAACATCAAGTAAACCATGTATAACTTTATCAAAGTAATACCTTCACCTTCATGAAGTAGTAAAAACTCTTCACTGAATAAAATATCATTACTTACCTTTTTGTAACCAAAGGATTACTATAAAACCCATATAAAGAACACATAACATATAAAGGTAACTTGGGACATAAACATACTTAAGTGGAATAACCATACGGTCGACTTCCACACATATCACTTAATAGAATAGCCATACGGCCAACTTCCATACATACTTAATAGAATAGCCATAAGACCGACTTCCATACCCAATGCATTGAAGGTTATAACGTAACCACCCGTCCTGGTATTCACGGCACCACCGGTCATATGGTTTATCACGTAACCACCTGTCAAATGTCCAACTACCATTATAAAAATCATAAGACATAAAACAAATATAATGGAAAGAAATCATTTCCACACATTGATCAAAATATATCACTTAAATATATTGACATAAAAAATACATTATAAAAACCATTTTCAATACCAAAATACATAAAAGAGTATATGGTATTTATTTCATTTTAAAAAAACATTACGGCTTGTTCAGTAAGCCAAAGACCAAATAATACTCACGGCGGTGGAAAAGGTCATTGTCACCACGTACGTTAAAAGAAACATTCCTTTTTGTCGTTTTGTAAAACGATTCATAGAAAAATATTCCTTTTGTATAAAAGTAAAAGTAAACGGGGTTTATACACCGTATAAAAGAAAGTTGTGTATAAAACGAAATATGCCTCAATGAAAAGAGATTGAGATGAAGTCCCTTACCTCGGGTCCGACTTGACTCGATCATTCTTTAACATCCTGAATAATAAACTTGAGTTAATTTCTATTTTCTTAAGAACATTTTTCAAGGGCATTATTCCTTTTATATCACTTATTTCCATGTTATAAACATTATGTAACCATTTAAGTTAATAATGTTTGTTTTGTCGATATTTGGTTCTTAAGTCGAAAGTGGACTTCTTACAATTACATGTTGTTCGTGTGGTCAAAGGTTCTTTATATCCAGAATGAAATTTCTGATTTTGATATCATATATATCATATATATCCAGAATATATATGTATTTATAATATTACATAATCATTTAGAGGTAAGAAATGAAATGCACCGTTCATGGAGACGGTAAGCCGTACGTACGCATGAACGCTACTTTCATTTCTATGTCATATTAATGGAATTTAAACTAAATGAGAGGTATGTATATTTTAATTCCAGAATTATATTCATCATTTAGATTTATCATTCAGCACATATATCCATTATATACATGTACTTATAATAGTACATTACATTTGGGGATAGGAAATGAAATGCACCGTTCATGGAGACGGTAAGTCGTACGTACGCATGAACGCTACTTTCATTTCGATCTCATACTTTAATGGAAGAAATAATAATGATATAGAGGTATATTATAATTCCAGTATAACATCATATATAATAACTTTAAATCCATCCTTTATACGTCCCACATATGGCATTAACGAATCAAATCACTTTGAGGGGGTGGTAGTCCGCATTTCCTTAAATGAAGATATCGCGTTTACCTATAATGGAAACCATAAAGGTATGCCCAAAATGTAAAATACAGAAGATTAAGGAAAAAATAAACACATTATATATCATATATTAATATAGTGTAATCTTAATGGCCACCTTTGAAGGTGTTAAAAGAATGTTGAACAATCATCGTTTCGGGAGGCAGAAATTCACCATCCACGGAAATAGTATGTTCTTTAACCATTAGATGTAGGTGTGTGTAAGTGTAGCTAAAATACATCTTATAAAAACATCCTATTATATTGAGGATACTGGAGTTGTTACAAAAGAAAATAATAAAAAGATATTAGGGGGTTGGAGAATCAAAATAAAACAAAAGGACTCAAAAGAAGACATTACCTTAAAATCGGGTAACTCCCTTTGGTTTGAGCTCAAAGGCTTCCTTGGTAAGACTTCTGCCCAAAGTGAGGCTTCAAGGAGTAAGAGAGGGAAGTGGAGAGACAAAATGGGCAGATTTTTTTCAATCCAAAGTCTTTGGGTGTGTGGGTAAGGAGGTAGAGGTGGGGGCCTTTTATAAAAGGAGAGGAGGGGCACTTTTGTAGAGTTACAAAATGTTACTTTATTTTCAAAGGAGTTTCGGATTTTAAAGGTCCCAAATTGATGTAATTCAAGGATAAGGTGATTAGGGTTTGAAATCCACTCATCCAATAGGTTTTGGACATGTGTAGGTATTATATTTTACATTATCGTTCAATTTTATTTAAATCGTTAAATAATGAGGTCATCGCTGCATCATCATGATGTCATAAATAATTTAGTCTATTTAATGTCTAAAAATTATAAAAAAATTACTATGATGTAGGAAATAGTTTTATATTTCCAATGACTATTTATAGTAAAAAATATGACTTGTATAACTCCATGTAAAAATTGTTTTAGTAAAACATTTCATGTTTGTGTCATTTTTTACTTTAACATTAAATAAAAAGGTATTTATGTCATTTTCCAACCAAAGTGGCTCCATGGGGTCCCCAAGTTGACCCATGGATTTTCTTGTTCGGAAATGACACATCCAATGAGGGTAGGACATGTGTCTAGGTCATTTCATTTTATTAAAACATTATTCTTACCTTAAACTACACTAACTACCTCTAATCGCGATTAAGAACTTAAGAGTTACTATTCACCAAAAAATTATTTTAATCTCATTGAACCACATTTTACTTATTAATGACAACCATGTATGTCAGATTTTTGAAATTAAAATCACAGAAGTGGTAAAATTTCATTTAAACGAAAAATCAGTTTTTATAAGTACCACTTAGTGGTTTCACTATTCATCAAAAATTGAAGTTTTTCAGAAAAATACCAAAAATTCACCCTAAGCTATATTTGATATTCCGAATTCAAAAATGAAGTCTATTTTAAAAAATTCAAAACATATAATTCACATTAATTAATTTAATAATTAATTCCCGTTGTCATGACAAATAGCGTGTTTTTATGAAACAATAAGTATCAAAAGATTGACACTAGTTTAAGTCCGATTTCAATGTGAAATTAATTACAACGACCACTATTGGATTTAATGGTAAAAATATTTTCTAATTTTACTTTAAAACCAATTCAAACGATAATCTAATCATATATATAAATTAGATTAAAAAGAGGTTTTGAATTAAAATACAACATTTTACATTATTCATTAAAAAATGAACTTTATCGGAAAGATACCAAAAATGTACACAAAGTGAATTTTGATGTCCCGATTCTAAAGAAGAGTTATATTTGGTCCAATAGAATTTATAATATTGATCAAAACAATATTCAATGAAGGTTCTCCATCAAAAGGTGATAAGTGAAGCTTTAGTGAAAATTAGGGTATAAATGCCTAAAATTGAATTCTTTCTATATTTTAAGCCTTTATCTTTTATTGGATAAATGTAAAAACATTTAAAAAACATAAATATTCATATTTTAGTTATTTCTATCCATTCCCGCCAATACAGCGGCAAAAAGTTAACTACCATTTAAAATAATATTATTATATTACTAGTGTGCAACGTAAGTTTTCAAAGGAACTCATCATTGCGTATCGGGTACGCTATCGAACATAGAAACCCCTTTAAAGTAAAATTAATATTTAATTCGTAAATATTAATAAATACGAAAATTTTTTATTATTTATTTACCTGGGATGTTACATCCTTCCCCCTTTTGGTAATTGCGTCCTCGCAATTTTATTCACTTATCAAAATAAGTGGGGGTATTTATCCCTCATGGCAGTTTTAGATTCCCACGTTGCCTCTTCAACCATATGGTTTTTCCACAAAACCTTTACCTGGTGGATTACCTTATTTCGCAACACTTGCTCTCTTCGGTCAAGAATCTGGACTGGTTGTTCTTCATAAGAGAGATTCTCTTCCAACTGAACTACCTTTGGGCTCAAAACATGAGATGAATCTGGCATATACTTCCTCAACATCGAGACATGAAAAACATTGTGTACTTGAGATAAACTCGGAGGTAATGCCACTCTGTATGCAACTGATCCAACTCTTTCCAGAATTTCATATGGTCCAATGAACCTTGGACTTAGCTTTCCTTTCTTACCAAATCACATCACACATTTCCATGGAGAAACCTTGAGAAAAACATGATCACCTACCTCAAAAGATAGATCCTTCCTCCGGTTATCCGCATAACTCTTCTGCCTGCTCTGAGCTGTTCTCATGTGTTTCTGAATCAACTGAACTTTTTCTGCCATCTCTTCTACCAATTCTGGTCTCATCAGCTTCCTTTCACCCACTTCATCCCAAAATGTTGGAGTTTGACACCGCTTCCCATATAATGCCTCAAATGGTGCCATCTGTATACTGGAATGAAAACTGTTATTATATAAAAACTCAACCAAAGAAATATGTTGGTCCCTAATTCCCTAATAATCCATCGAACAAGCTCGTAGCATATCCTCCATGGTCTGAATTGTTCGTTCTGACTGCCCATCTGATTGAGGATGAAAAGCTGTACTAAAATTTAATTTAGCACCCAACGACTTCTGAAGGACTTTCCAAAAGTTAGAAGTAAACCTAGGATCACGGTCAGATACAATGAAGAGGGGAAATCCCAAAAAAAACTGAATATCTCTTTAAGATACAATCGAGAAAGTTGATCTAGAGAGAAAGTATCCCGTATAGCAAGGAAATGAGTAGATTTAGTCAAGCAATCAACAATAATGGAGATTGCATTATTACCTCGAGATGTCTTCGGTAATCCCAAAACAAAGTCCATGGATATATTCTCCCATTTCCACTCTGGCACTGGTAAAGGTTGAAGCATCCCTTTCGGTAACTTCCGCTCTGCTTTAACCTGTTGACAAGTCAAACACTTCATAGTAAAATCAGGAATATCTCTTTTCATATCATCCCACCAGTAATACTCCTGCAGATCTCTGTACATCTTAGTACTGCCAGGATGAACTGAAAACGAGGAACTATGAGCCTCACTTAACAACCCATTCTTCAACTGTGAATCACATGGAACACATGATCTCTTCCCAAACCTCAAAACACAATCACTATCAATGTTGAATTCAGGAAACTTACCTTTCTGAACCAGCTCTGCCTTTTTCTACAACTCACTGTCTTGCTTCTGTGATTGCTTGATTCTGTCTGATAGAGAAGATCTCACTGATACCTAAAACAAAACAGAAGGAAATCTTGCACCAACAACTTCTATGCCAAAGTTCATCAAATCAAAAACCAAAGGATCTCATTCCAAACATAGCATGGTTAATGAAGCATTACTTTTTCAACTCAAAGCATCAGCCACTTTATTTGCTTTTCCCGGATGGTAGTGAATTGTACAATCATAATCCTTGATTAATTCCAGCCATCTCCTCTGTCTCATGTTCAATTCTTTCTTAGTGAATATATACTTTAAACTTTTGTGATCAGTATATATTTTACACTTTACTCCATACAAATGATGCCTCAAAATTTTTAAAGCAAAAACAATAGGAGCTAATTCCAAATCATGTGTAGGGTAATTATCTCATGAGTTTTCAACTGACATGAAGCATAAGCAATTACCTGATCATTCTTCATAAGGACACAACCAAGTCCCTTCAACTAAGCATCACTATATATAACAAACTCACCATTCCTGGAAGGAAGTTCCAAAACTGGAGCATTCACCAATCTTCTCTTCAACTCCTGAAAACAATCATCACATTCTTTTGTCCAGATGAACTTAACACCCTTATAAGTTAGCTTAGTCATTGGACTAGATAACTGTGAAAAATTTTCAACAAACCTTCGGTAGTAACCTACCAAACCAAGAAAACTATAGATCTCAGTTACATTTGTAGGTCTTGGCCATTCTTCAACAAATTTTGTTTTAGCAGGATCAACTCTTATTCCATCTTTTGAAACAATGTGACCCAGGAAAGAAATTTGTTGCAACCAAAACTCACACTTGCTGAATTTTCCATACAGTTTCTTTTCTTTTAAGGTTTTCAAGATAACCCTTAAATGACTTTCATGCTCCTCTTTACTTTTAAAAAACACAAAAATATCATCAATAACACAACCACCATTTATCACCTGATTCAACTGAGCCATCACTGCAGTAAACTTCTCAATTCTAATTCTGACCATCTCAGGATACTAATTTGAAAGGTCATTTCCCCCTGTACGCCTTCCCAAAAAAGTTGTTCTGTTTCCTCTATGAAAAACTATTTTTAACACATAATTATCTTAGGAGAAGCAACATGGTAATCTTTAAATGCTATATCATTTCAATCATACCCTAAATTAACTTATAATTTTACACTTTTCTAACTGCTAATGTTGTCTAAACCGACCTCTGATACCAACTATAAGGACCCAACCTTAAACCTTACTTAATATTGAATTAAATGAATAATTCACATTGAGGATCTTTTCAGGTTTAGATTTTTAGAGAATTAGGACATAAATATTACATCTCAAAAGATTACAAAGTATCCACTTCTACTATGTTTCCATAAAATAAAAAAACTCTTAAAAAGAGACATGTCTAGTTCCATGTTTTATATAGAATTACTTTCCCTTTATCCCGTCCTTGACCCTATTCCACATTAAGTCCTGTGAAAAACATTTCAAAAAAACTTGAGGTGAGCATAAAAAGCTCAGTAAGGGATACACAAAGAATGAAAACTGTTAGTTTTTTCAAACATCAAGTAAACCATGTATAACATTATCAAATTAATACCTTCACCTTCATGAAGTAGTAAAAACTCTTCACTAAATAAAATATCATTACTTACATTTTTATAACCAAAGGATTACTATAAAACCCATATAAAGAACACATAACATATAAAGGTAACTTGGGAAATAAACATACTTAAGTGGAATAACCATACGGTCGACTTCCACACATATCACTTAATGGAATAGCCATACGACCAACTTCCATACATACTTAATGGAATATCCATAAGGCTGACTTACATACCCAATGCATTGGAGGTTATAACGTAACCACCCGTCCTAGTATTCACGGCACCACTCGTCATATGGTTTATCACGTAACCACCCGCCAAATGTCCAAGTACCATTATAAAAATCATAAGACATAAAACAAATATAATGGAAAGAAATCATTTCCACACTTTGATCACAATATATCACTTAAATATATTGACATAAAAAATCCATTATAAAAACCATTTTCAATACCAAAATACATAAAAGTGTATATGGTATTAATTTCATTTAAAAAAAACATTACGGCTTGTTTAGGAAGCCAAAGACCAAATAATACTTGCATTGGCGGAAAAGGTCATTGTCACCGTGTACGTTGAAAGAAACATTACTTTTTTTTCATTTTGTAAAACGATTCATAGAAAAATATTCCTTTTGTGTAAAAGTAAAAGTCAAAGGGGTTTATACACAGTATAAAAAAAGTTGTGTATAAAACAAAATATGCCTCAATGAAAGGAGATTGAGATGAAGTCCCTTAGCTCGGGTCCGACTTGACTCGATCGTTCTTTAACGTCCTGAATAATAAACTTGAGTTAATTTCTATTTTCTTAAGAACATTTTTCAAGTTCATTATTCCTTTTATATCACTTATTTCCATGTTATAAACATTATGTAACCATTATAAACATTATGTAACCATTATGTAACCATTTAAGTTAACCATTTTTGTTTGGATATCATATATATCATATATATCCAGAATATATATGTATTTATAATATTACATAATAATTTAGAGGTAAGAAATGAAATGCACCATTCATGGAGACGGTAAGCTGTACGTACGCATGAACGCTACTTTCATTTCTATGTCATATTAATGGAATTTAAACTAAATGAGAGGTATGTATATTTTAATTCCAGAATTATATTAATCATTTAGATGTATCATTAAGAATATATATCCATTATATACATGTACTTATAATAGTACATTACATTTGGGGATAAGAAATGAAATGCACCGTTCATGGAGATGGCAAGTCGTACGTACGCATGAACGCTACTTTCATTTCGATCTCATAATTTAATGGAAAGAAATAATAATGATATAGAGGTATATTATAATTCCAGTTTAACATCATATATAATAACTTTAAATCCATCCTTTATACATCCCACATATGTCATTAACGAATCAAATCACTTTGAGGGGGTGGTAGTCCGCACTTCCTTAAATGAAGATATCGCGTTTACCCATAATGGAAACCATAAAGGTACACCCAAAATGAAAAATACAGAAGATTAAGGAAAACATAAACACATTATATATCATATATAAATATAGTGTCATCTTAATGGACACCTTTGAAGGTGTTAAAAGAATGTTGAACAATCATCGTTTCTGGAGGCAGAAATTCTCCATCCACGGAAAGAGTATGTTTTTTAACCATTAGATGTAGGTGTGTGTAAGTGTAGATAAAATACTTCTTATAACAACATCCTATTATATTTAGGATACTGGAGTTGTTACAAAAGAAAATAATAAAAAGAGTTTAGGGGGTTGTAGAAGCAAAATAAAACAAAAGGACTCAAAAGAAGACATTACCTTAAAATCGGGTAACTCCCTTTGGTATGAGCTCAAAGGCTTCCTTGGGAAGACTTTTGCCCAAAGTGAGGCTTCAAGGAGTAAGAGAGGGAAGTGGAGAGACAAAATGGGTAGAGTTTTTTCGATTCAAAGGCTTTGGGAGTGTGGGTAAGGAGGTAGAGGTGGGGGCCTTTTATAAGAGGAGAGGAGGGGCACTCTTGTAAAGTTACAAAATGTTACTTTATTTTCAAAAGAGTTTCGGATTTTAAAGGTCCCACATTGATGTATTTAGAGGATAAGGTGATTAGGGTTAGAAATCCACTCATCCAATAGGTTTTGGACATGTGTAGGTCTTATATTTTACATTATCTTTCCATTTTATTTAAATCGTTAAATAATGAGGTCATCACTGCATCATCATGATGTCATAAATAATTTAGTTTATTTAATGTCTAAAAATTATAAAAAAATTACTATGATGTAGGAAATAGTTTTATCTTTCCAATTACTATTTATAGTCAAAAATATTACTTGTATAACCCCATGTAAAAATTGTTTTAGTAAAACATTTCATGTTTGTGTCATTTTTTACTTTAACATTAAATAAAATGTATTTATGTCATTTTCCAACCAAAGTGGCTCCATGGGGTCCCAAAGTTGACCCATGGATTGTCTTTGTCGGCCATGAAACATACAATGAGGGTAGGACATTTCTCTAGGTCATTTAATTTTATTAAAACATTATTCTTACCCTAAACTACACTAATTACCTCTAATCGCGATTAAGAACTTAAGGGTTACTATTCACCAAAAAATTATTTTAATCTCATTGAACCAAATTTTACTTATTAATGAAAACCATGTATGTCAGATTTTTGAAATTCAAAACATAGAAGTGGTAAAATTTCATTTAAACGAAAAATCAGTTTTTATAAGTACCACTTAGTGGTTTCACTATTCATCAAAAATTGAAGTTTTTCAGAAAAATACCAAAAATTTACACTAAGCTATATTTGATATTCCAAATTAAAAAATTAAGTCTATTTTACAAAATTCAAAACATATAAGTCACATTAATTAATTTAATAATTAATTCCCGTTGTCATGACAAATAGCGTGTTTTTATGAAACAATAAGTATCAAAAGATTGACACTAGTTTAAGTCCGATTTCAAAGTGAAATTAATCCCAACGACCACTATTGGATTTAATGGTAAAAATATTTTCTAATTTCACTTTAAAACCAATTCAAATTATAATCTAATCATATAAATAAATTAGATTAAAAAGAGGTTTTGAATTAAAATACAACATTTTATACTATTCATTAAAAAATGAACTTTATCGGAAAGATACCAAAAATTTATACAAAGTGAATTTTGATGTCCCTATTTTAAAGAAGTGTTATATTTGGTCCAATATAATTTATAAGATTGATCAAAACTATATTTAATGATGGTTCTCCATCAAAAGGTGATAAGTGAAGCTTTAGTGAAAATTAGGGTATAAATGCCTAAAATTGAATTCTTTCCGTATTTTAAGCCTTTATATTTTATTAGATAAATGTAAAAACATTTAAAAAACATATATAATCATATTTTAGTTATTTATATCCATTTCCGCCAATACAACAGGTACAAGTTAACTACCATTTAAAATAATATTATTATATTACTAGTGTGCAACGTAAGTTTTCAAAGGAACTCATCGTTGCGTATCAGGTACGCTATCGAACATAGAAACCCCTTTAAAGTATAATTAATATTTAATTCTTAAATATTAATAAATATGAAAATGTTTTATTCATTATTTACCTGGGATGTTACATCAATACACATTTTTCACAAACAATATCAATGTTGTCCACAAAGACGTAATAGGGTGAAAGAAACCTTTGGTTTATAAATATTTCAATTGTCCTTTCAATTAACTTAATTTTTTTGGTGGAATATGGTAATATTGAAGTGTGATAGGACTAGGATATGTTGAGAGATCAATAATAAACATAACTTCTCTTGTGTGTGGAAACCCAGAGAAGTTATCAGGAAAATATCAAGAAATTGATCAATAATTTTTTGAAAACACCTATTCTAAATCCCATCCACCAACACCAATGAAAAAGTTTACAAATGTTATGAGATATTTCCAATTGTTGGTTAAAAAAATCATTTTCTAATTTCTTTCACATTCTTGTGTTCTTTAAAGAGATACATGATACCCCCATCAGTTGTAAAACTAACCCATAAGGTATATCATTTGATATGGGATTTGAGGATTGATAAAAAAATCCTTACCAATGATTATTTAATAAGAAGCCATCTCAAGAATAGATAAATAAGAAAATAAATTCATCCCCATAAATAGTTGTAGAACATGATTCACACATAAAGGATTTATATTATATTTGGCCAAGAGGGGCTTGAAAATAAATAAATAAATGGGATGAAACCATATAAATAAAAGCGGTCATAAGTGTAGAATTCAAAATAATCATACCTCTCACTGTCAAAGGTCCAGATTGATCATCCAAAATAATTTTCTCAACTCTATAAAATTTCCCACTCAATACAGATTAGTCTTTATTACCCTGTTGATTGTGCACTAGTTTAAGAGTCATTTTATTCCTTGAATAATCATGGATTACCCTATTTTTCTGATTATATATATTTTACCATCCTTTTCCCATCAAAGAATATGAAATATTCGAAACATGATATGTGTCCCTAACAGCAGGACTTTGAGAATTTTGATAATATCACTAAAGGATTCCCATTTGGTTGAAATTATAGAATGTGATATGGAGTTTCATAAAATATTTCTTTATATGCTCAAAATAATCAAAATGAAAACATCCTAGATTACTCTTTCATTTTGGAGTAAGATTCACCGATCCTTATATCTGATTTGGAGTCATACCAGTACCTTTAAACTTGGTGTCCCAATTTAGATTATTCCCAAAATTAGAGTTCCTACCATTTAATATATGTATCAACATGTTTCCTCCACCTATAACACCTGAGATGTATCTTTCTATAACCATTTCTCTATTGACCATGTCTATATAATATGATGTACAAGGAATGAAATTCTTTGAGTGAATATTTTTCCTCAACCCCGATTAAAAAATGTTCTCCTTCGAGGATTCACTTCATTAAATTCTGGAGAAAATTATACTAAATTCATTATTTTATATGCATAATCTATCACTGTTATGTTTTCCTATTTCAAACTAATGAAATCCTTCATTTTAAAAATTATGAACAAGTGATGATCAAATTTTTTGTTGAATTGTTTTTCAAAATCCTCCCATGGAATTCCTTAGTACAATTTAGTCTGAACTAATTAATCCAAACACAAGCCTAATAGATCCTCCAACATGTACATTGGAATATTAAATTTCAACTCAAGTAATCTACCTATGAAATAAAATATTCAATTCATCCTATTCATCCAAAGTTCTACATTTTCTTGTTCCAAAACACCCCAATAGATGGTTGGATTCCATTTTTGGAACAAAATTAAATGATCCACTTTACATGGTTTATCTCTTATATTCCCTCTATCCATAGCTTAGAATATATAGAAAGTACATTAAACCATATATTGTTTCGCCTATGCCTCAGGCGCAACCATATTCTCAATATCATTCTCTAGTTGTTTCCTACAACACCTACCCAGTTCCATTTTCTATAACAAAAAAAATTCCATTTAGTCTCACTCTCTAGGAACAATATGCTTAGATATTTCTAATTTATTACTTAAACCATATCACAACTTGAATTTCCAAAATTCAACAATTTTAGTTTTCAAATCATTTTTAAAATTCCACCTTAGTTTTTGAAAATCAAACAATTTTAATTTAATTAAAAAAATCAACACATTTTCAGAAAATAATAAATGATTACTCAAAATGAATTATGTACTTCTAGTGCAAAGTCATTTAGATCAATTTGTGTCATGATATTCTCATTGGTTAAACCCATGATAATGAGGTTATAACTCCTAGAGGTGTCTCAAAACATTCATGTACCCAAACTCCCTAGTAAGTATATGTTAAACATAAATTGTTTAACTACACCTTTTTAAGCTCTATATTTCATGTCTCTGTGATTTTACTCCTTGATAACAACCCAAATCAAGGATTAAAAGAATTATTTTCAACTACAAAACCATACAAATTGATACCAATTGTAATTTCCCACCCATAACACATTGACTTATGAAGGGACATAGGGTGGTACTAGACTTAGGTTTTATCCCCATGTCACAAAATGGTAGAAATAAATTCCAAGGGATTCATATAAAATTGGAGGATTATTTTAAATTTAAAAACAAGAAAACCAAAACAAGAAAACCATAAACAAACAACCATTATATGATACACAATTACAATGTAACACATCCAAAAAACCACCAAACCAAACCAAACTATATTAGGGTACGAAGTGAAAATCAAAACCACAAATACTCAAATACACCAAAAACATAAACATATAAGCTCCCAACTTGTTCTAAGATCTAACTCAATAATCCATTCTCATGGTATCAAAATGAATCACTAAATAACTATGATACATTACCTCTACATGTTTCTCAATATACTACATATAGAAATGCACCAAAATGTCCAAGAATATGGTGAGTATAAAAATCAGTTGGTTTTCCCTGATGACTTCCAAACACACTCCACCAGGATAGAACATGTTAGAAAATTTATAAAATAGATTAAAATAATTAAAATAATTTTATATGAACCAAATAGTTTCCAAAATAAAAATAGTTCTTTAAACCAAAATATTTTCTCCATGGAATGAATCCAAACATTCCTTTAAAACTATTTTCCAATTTTTCATTTTGGAATACTCATCATATTATCACTACACAACCAAAAATGTAAGAACATGTGACATTATCATACTCATGTGTGGTCTCTCATCCATCCACCAAGTTGTCACTAAGTGACCAATACCCTTGTTCCCCAATGGAACACACCCCTTACCCAGGGCCATGTATCTTGTACCACAGTGGTACATGCCCCTTATTTAGGTTCATGTCGAAAGCATGGACTCACACCAACCATATAGTCTAGAACCCATTAAATATAATTTCAATAAGACATTTATTTTATTAAAAACAATTATTCTACATTTTTCCATGCATCTAAGACCAAACCATAATTTTATAATCATCATTTTAATTAAATGAACCAAAACACTTTCCAGCAATTTCAAAATTTCCAAAACCATCAATAAAGGTATTTTTAATCAAGAATTGCACAAAAATTTCAAAATTTAATTCAATAAATTCAATCAATTTAAAATAAATCCTTTGATTTTTAACTAATATTTGTCGATAGTGAAGTCTCCTACCTCACAACCACTAGAGAAACCAAAGAACAACACAAAACTAGAAAACAATTCAATGAAACTCATATAAAAATCTTTAGATCATGATCCCATAAATAAAAAAACATTACTCCTCATGATTGTCATCACACAATAAGAATATATCCCCAACAGATTAGACCCCTAAATCCAATAGGGGATTAGAAGAAAACTAAGGAAAAATGATGAAGATCGATCTCTTACAAAAAAATCTAGCCTCCAATGAACTTAGATTCACCTCATATTCACTCCCCAATCAAAAGGAATGGTATAAATAACCTAGGGATAAAGAGGAATTCATTTTATGATCTATTTAGTAAATAACAATAGGTTTAGAGGGTAAAATGCATGCGATACACAAAACCAGAATCTAAATTTTAATAGTTCACCATTAGGGAGCATGGTTAGGAAAATTGTGTCCTGACCTTGCACTTGTCATTACATCCAAATAACCCTCACACATTTGACTCACATAGTTAGGAAATCCATGTTTCAAGCTTTCTAAACCCTAAAATCCTACATTGAATAGATTATAACAGGTTTTCGCACAATTTTTCAACACTAGGCACCAAACCATTCACCTACCCAACACCAACTATTTCAGTTTCACCGTTTTTTGGGAGGTGTTACCTAGTTTCTACTAATCATGAACCTCTAGAAAAGAACTAAAAACATTGAAAAAATCTTTTGAAGCTCTGGAAACATAACCTTATAACATTATATGCATAAAATAAATAAGAAAGGATCAAGTACCTAAAACCAAGAACCTTCCCAATTCCCAATAGCTTAATATACTTTATTTCCCTCTTTTGGTGATTTATTATCTATTAGATATATATATATATATATATATTTATGAATATTTTTAAATAGTTATATACATTTGTAAATATTTATACATATTTTTGATTATATATTTTTATATCTTATATGGGTATATATATAGATATTTATATTTACTTATATATATATATGAAGCACTTGCAGGTATAATTACATTAAAACACACACACACACACACACCACACACATGCCTGAGAGGCAGGCCATAGCCCCCCAAGGGAATAGACCTCCCATCAAGACTTATGTATTTTTTTACATGGCCTATGGACCTGGTGGGAATGAAACCCATATTTATATCTATTTATTATATATTATGACATATTATTTTTAATTTATTATAAATTTAAAATTAATTAATAATTTACTATTTATTATTTTTTATTATTAATTTCTAATTGACATATTATATAATATTTATCAGGTAGTTATTTATTATTTATTATTATTCATTTATTTATTATTAACTATTTAGTTATTATTTATAATTATTTATTTATTTATTATTTATTTATTTATAATTTTTTTATGAATTATTTATTTATTTATAATTTATAATTTATTTATAAATTCTAATTTATTTATTTATTTATTACTTATTAATTATTAATTATCAATTACTGAATTTGTATTTATTAGTTATGTATTATTTTTTTTGTAGTACTTATTATTATTCTTATATATTATTATTTTATTATATAAACAAATAAATATTTCAAATTCTTTTTAATTGCCACATGAAGAGCTTACCGGAGTAGTAAAGTCTATATGAGAAAAAAAATAGGCAAGGAGTTTATATCTAACAAAACAAATATATATACTGAATAGCTACATGGAATTATTAGTTCATGGTAATAAATAAATAATAAATAATTAAAAAAATAAAATTTTTAAAAAATAACTTAAAAATGAATAGAAAAATAATTTAGTGATGGTTTAAACCACCGCAAAATAAATCTCAATATTTTTAATATACTGTCACTAAATCATTCCATGAAAATATTGAAAAAACATCACTAAATAAATTCCGACTCACGATTTAGTAGCCGTTTTTCAAAACCATCACGGAATGAATTAGTGGTGGTTTAAACCACCGATAAAGGCCTAATTTGGCATAACAATCAACTTGAAACTTCCACTATCCCCATGGATATATAGCTATTTTCAAAGAAATTATGGGTATCAATTTTCTACCCAAACCTATACCCACGGTTTAAAAAAGCCATTGATATAAGTTGATCTATACCAACGATTTTTGAAGAAACATATGCATAGCCCATTAATTAGGCATCCTCGCCTGGGCTCCTCTTCCCCATCCCCATTCAATGCTATAGATATCCTCTCTCACTAGGATTAGGTGACCTTGTCATCCCCCCCATCCTCAGGTGATTTTGATATCCCCCTCCCCTCTTTAGGAGACATTGCATCCATCAACCAAGTGTTCTTCCTCCATTTCAAGAAATTAATTTTTTTGCGATCTTTGAGAGGTAATATTTATTTCCCTCCTCTTATTTCATCTCTTTTATTCTCTAATGGTCTAGTGTTGTTTCTATCATAATTCCTCAAGTAAGGTTGTGGCATGTTATGATTATTCTATTGATGCAAACAAATGGATATGTTTTTGTAAAAAATTTATTCCATGGAATAAATGTTTTTTTTATTTTATATGATTCCTTTTGGTTTGTTTGTGAAATGAAATTTGTTTTTAATAAAATTTGGTGTTTTCTTTCAAACTAAATTATACAGTCTTGAAGTGTATTTGAATATTGGTTATTTTTAACTTATAACATATGAGGGGTGTTTTGGTATTAAACTATTTGGAAATGTTATTAAATAGAAATACATTACTATAATATATTTTTTAATGGTAATTATTTTAATAATCATGATATAATGGTGTTTTAAAAAAACATATTTTGACATTAATATTTATAATAAAACTTTTTGATTTCAAAAAGTATATTTTTCAGCGTAAACGGGATTTATCTCATTAGTGGGTAGTTTAAAAAATTTTCAAAATGTGAATTCTTTTTAATTAAATAAGGTGGTTGTTTTTTATTTTCTTTTAAATGTTATTTTCTCTTTGGTGGTCTAATTCTTTTTATTTATCACATATTTTTTTGGAATTCATTTAATAAGGTGGTCCACAGTAAAAAAATATTTTTTAAAATCACTTTGATTATTTTGGATTGTGGTTTTATTTTGGGGGAATAACCTTGTTGGGTTGATTTATCAGGTTGATTTGACATAATCCTCCCAAAATTTTCTAATGTGAAGATAAAGTAATTCCCTTTGGGGGTCATTCCCCCCTTTACTTTTAACACTTCTCTAACTCCAAATATAGTTCTATGTGATATCTTCTATTATTTTTTAGTATGGAATAAATTTATATAGAGGTGATATCTAGTAAGCATGTATATAGACCATATAGTTCAGGTGGTTTAAATCGACATCATAGTCTTGATAGCTGGATTGGAGAGTGGTGGTTTTTAAAATCACTTAAATGTGAGTAAGATTTTTGGCATCACTTCTATGAGCATGCCATGTTTTTTTCTTTTGATATGCCTTATTCTTTGGTGGGATGGATAGTAAATTATTCTATTTTATCCACTTATATCAAAATTTATATTCAACTTAGTTTTCTATTAGTGTTCATTATTTTCCTATACACTATTATTTTGATTTTTATTTTAATTTTGATATCATTATAATTATGGAATACATTGGAGATTAGAACATAACCTTTTTCCCTTGAAAAAGAATTGATAGAATATGGATGTTTCATAATAATCAAATTTCAACCGAGTTTCAAGACAATTTGGAATATTTTTATGATTTTTCATTTAAAAGTGCTTCTGATGGAGGTCATATATATTGTCTATGTTATAATTATGTTGTAAGACCAAGGTTAATATAGGTAGAAGTTAGATACCACATAAAAATTCTAGATTTTAAAAAAATGTTATTTTTTTTATCACAATGGAGAGATGAGACATTATTTTTCTATTTATGAATAGAAATAAATAAGTGGTATGTAGAATATAATACTTGATCAGATTCAATTTTTGCATCTTCATGATAGAGATAATATTCCGGTTCAATAAGACAATTATATCAATACACAATATTATAATACATAAGATTATAATGTTGAGATAGTGAAAATTTTGATTGATGATGCCATAACTCCTTTAAATGAAGAATGTACTGAAATTAAATTGTTGGAAATTTTAATGCAATTATATCATGTAAAAACCATGTTTTGAGTTTATAATACTTTCATTTATTATATTATTAACTTTTTAAGGACTTCATTTCTAATGGTGTAAATAGTCCTTAAAATCAGTATAAGGAATGGAAGTTAATTAAGCAGCTCAAATTTCATTCTAATAAAATTCATGCTTGTCTGAAAGATTTCAGTTTATTATTGAAGGACACAATTGACCTTAAGGACTATAAAGAATATGGTACATCTTAATATAAGGAAAATTTATATGGAAGACAATCTAATGTGGAACATAAATTCATGTGGCACTTTCCATTGATTCAAAGGCTTCATAATCTATTCATGTATGTAGAAATATCATCCAATATGAGATGGAATGATGTAGGTAATTAAAGACATTGATGAGTTTTTTCATACTATAGATGGATTATTATGGGGGGAATTTGATGCACAACATAATGATTTTTTAGTTTAGGTGAGTAATGTCAAGTTGGCTCTATCCCATGATGGGTTTAATCCATTTGGTCATATTCTTACTACTCACCTAACTTGGAAAATTTTTATTCGCATTTATAATCTTACTTAATGGATGTGTATGAAAAAACCATTCACTCTCTTGAGTATACAAATATCTAGAACATATAATATTAGAAAATAAATAGATATATAATATAAAACTTTTATAAGATATTTGATGTAGCTTTGATATATGGGTACGTACACATTATATGCTTCTTCAAAAAATATATTTCATATACATATTGCCCTAATATAGATGATAAATGATTTCCCAGCTTATGCAATAATGTATGTTTAGAGCACAAAGTGAAAATATGATATCCTATTAGTATGAATGATACATGATTGAGAAGTCTTAAATATCATCTTTGTTTTAGTTTCATGGGGCATCAACAATTTTTCCCAATAGATCATCAATAGTGGAAGAATCGTCAGAGGATTGATAATACTATTCAAACCCAACAATCACCTCAACACATGTCAGGAACTGATGTGATTAATGAATTGAGTGATTTTAGTTTTTCATTAGGGAAATTTCATATGAAATATAAAAAGAAAAAAATTGTTGACACTAAATCCACATAGAATTGGAAAAATGAGAAATATATTTTCTTAGTTTGCATATTAGTCTACCAATTTTTATTTCATTGTTTATATATAATGAATATTGAGAAAAATATATGTGAAATGTATCTTTAAATTCATCTAAATATCAAGACGAAGACCATGTATGACTGCCAATCTCACTTGGACTTGTTGGATTGGGGTATTTGACCAGAACTGCATCATGTGTGTCTCAGTGAAAATAAATGGAAAATTCCTTATGATTATAATCTGATGAAACCTTTAGGAAAAAATAAATTTCTAGAAGTAGTGTAAAATATCAAGTTTCCTAATGTATATTCTAGAATCAAATTTAAACAATTCAACATAATGGATTTGAAACCCAAATCCCTAAAAACTTATGATTATCACATCCTTCTTCATGAATTGATTCCAATAGATATAATGAATTTTATATACAATAATGTAAGGTTGATATTTATTTCCTTATGAACTTTTTAGAGATGATTGTGAAAAATGGTTATCAAAGACTATCTTGATAAAAATGTTATAAGAGGCCCCATTAATTTTTTGTGAGTTTGAAAATAAATTTACTCCATAATTTTTCACATGCATGATGAATTTAACAATTCATATTCCAATGGAATCAATTCTTGGGGGACCCCTTTCTTTTTTTTTTGGTCATATCCTACTAAAAGAAATATGTGAAAAATAAAATCTTATGTATGAAACCAGAATCATCCTAAATGTTCCATTCTTGAGGGGTTATCTGGCCCAAGAATGTATGGATATTTGATCAATATATTTTTCTTATGTGAGAACTAGAAATAACCAAATAATGAGAAATGAATATGATTAGTATAGGGAAATTGATCCTCCTTTTCCATCACTTCCCCTAATAGGTGGAATTCATGGGTTATATACTGAGTGAAAATTAATTTTTTAATTATAATAAAAACCATTTTAAGGGAGAGGGGGAACCCAAGATGACTTCAATGACTTAAAAAGTTTAAACAAGACCCTAAAATCCAAGATCCCAAGGGAAAAACAACCAAATTAAATATATTGAGAACTGCTCACCAGCATTAAACACAATACGACCAGATTTCACAATGACATTGATGCTCAACTAAATGTCCCATGTAGGATTGCATGGGCCTAGTACCGATGGAAAATTCCACACCCTCTCAAACTTACAAATCTAAATAGTAATAGGATTTAAAATCTATCTATTCGAAACCTCTTCTAAAGTAGTCTTGTTGGTGAACTGGTTGCCTTTCCCCTATGAACATAGACCGTAGTACCACTACAAAAAATCCCACCTTCCACACACAAAAAATAAGAAACACCAAAACAGTATCTGATCCAAATCCAACATCCCAGCCCTCCTAAACAAGTTCCCACTCATATCAACAACAAAAATTCACTTCCCCTAACGACTCATAAACATCTTCTCCTTCAGGATCATTCCCATCAAATGGACCTAGTAACTACCACCGCCTCATCAAACAACACCACTACCACATCACCAGAGAAAGATATCCCAAATCAAATTAATGCCAAATATGTTCACACAAAATCATTGTGATCGCATCCAATCATGATAAAAACAAGTCAAAAAAATTCTTACCCACTGCAAACCAAATCATAGATTCTTTCCACCTGAAAACCGTATATCACCAGAAGAAGCCCATATAGAAAACGAGATCTATTTCCCGTCACTACCTTAATGACCACCCCAAGGAACACATCGATCCACCCAACACACTTGTAGCTGAAATATGGCGAGGCACCAAGCCTCAGGATGTAGTTGGAGCTCGGTCAATGGACCTACATCACACCTCCATAGAAGACCTATCCAGATCGAGGGGGATGGGGTGAGAAAAGTCCTCCAACGAAGAGGTTGAAGTGATGGCTAATCCCACGAGTCTCTTCCACTAAAGGAGTAACTACACACCACTAATTCGACGAGGAGAAGCACTAGGAGGATCTGCAACCAACCTGAGGTGAAGGAGAGAAGGCAGTGATAGCGGAACCCTAGCTCGACAGCACCCCTTACGGGCTCATCAACTCTTCCAAATTCATGGGTCATATACATTGGCTACATTTAGACTTGAAGAGTGGGATAAGGAAAATAACATAGTATTGTTTAACTATGTTTGTTTGATGACTATTCAAATAATTTAAATTGAATATTTTTATGTTATCTCATAATATGTAATTTCACATATACCTCAAAAATTTTACTATAATTTTTATAGGTAATATAAATAAATTATATGTAGATTTCATTAATCATTGCCTTTGAGAAGTATATAGGCTTTTCATAGACAAGAGTTTCTTTCTTTATCGAAATAAAAGGTTTGAAAATTAAATTAATTAAATTAAAAAATATATATTCACAAAATTTTATTAATAATATATATTTTAGGTATTTAGTTTACCTATTGACTCCATTTCTCAATAATTAAGAGCATTGGATTTTGGTCTCAATCCATTGGGTTGTAAATAAAAATATATAATAATAAATGGGTATAAATTTGTTGCAACTGATCATGTGGGGAAAATGAGAACACAAAATATTGGAATTATATTAACTTCTACAATATAATTTTACCCCAATTCATCATATAGTTGGACACAATATGAAAATGTGTACTATTATGGGCTTGATGAGAAAATATTATTTTTGGATTACTATTTTAAATCCTGAGTCACTATGATGAATTGTGAATAGTTTTATTCACTGATGAAACATGGTATATTTATTGATAATTGCATATTCAGGTTTATTAAAATGATTTGATTATTGGATATTGATAAACCATACATTTTCGTATCAATTAAAAAACCAGTTTTTTATATGAAAGATCATCTCAGACCTGATTACAGTGTCATTAATAATGTAATTCTAGGAAATATTTTTCATGATTTTGGTGATGATACTAACACTATTGATGCACCCATTAGTGTTGACTGAAATATTTCATTTGATGTCTCTAATTTTCCCATTGTTAGAGTTGATGTTGAACCTAAAGTAGTGACGGGTAATATATTAAAACAACCGTATATGTTCACAGTTCCTTAATTTAACCATACAATGAGTTTCTTAGGTTGGTATTACTATAATTACATTAATTTAGTTTCTTTTTAGAATGATATGATTGTTTTAGTATTTTTTTGGTTTCATTGAATTTTATAAGATTAATATCAATTCAAAAAACCAAGTTTCAAATGGGTTTATTCAACAATGTTAACATGGTTTTATATTATTGTTGTTAAAACATCTAATGCATTGTCTATGAATAATTTTAATTCTATGTTTAATTCAGGATTTTTTAAAACTCTTTCTGAAAAATGTACATGTCATTCTTATATAGATTGTGAAAAATACTACAGAAGTTCAAATGAAGTGATTATTTGATGCTAATAAATAGATGAAAAAGCGTGGGTTTCCTCATTTTCTTCCATTAGTGAGTTTAATAGAATATTTTTATTCTACATTACATATAATTTCATGGTCGTATTCTTTCTAAAAAATTTATAGGGGCATTCAGTTGCACCATAGTCGAGTCCTCCTCATCCTACTAGCATGGGTTTAAGCAGGGATGCTCCTAGACCTAGACTGAGAACCTATCGTACATGTTATCACCCTAAACCCAAGTAGACACCCTATCTACCATACATTTCCATCATCTTCTTTATCCTTCAGGGATTTTCCCACCCATGTCTCCATTATTATCGCATTTATCCTCTTCTTCCCATACCACGTCTACACCTACTCTAGGGATGTTTCCCCATTTTCCATATCTATATCCTTTGATCTATCCCTAACCCTACTACCCATATCCTTCAATTCCTACGCGTCCTATATTTATTACTATCCATCAAGGATATGATGAATCTTTTTCTTTAGCATCCTATCAAGTGCATGAAGATCACCTAGAGCATGAATTGGACTAGACACATCATTCAATGGTTATTGATCTATGATAGCCTTCGGATCAATCATAGCATATTGAGAAACCTTAATCATGTTTTTTTAATTACTGTGTCAAATTATATCACATCATATTTTTCCTATGTTATTGTGAATTAATTATTATTCCATATTTTTTATTATTTAGTAGGATGTTCTTGTAGGTGATGTGGGTACACCCACATGCCAGAAGCCTGTAATCACCAAACCCAAATAATGGTGGATTAAAATAAAGAAAATCAAATGATAGGTTAAAATTTCAGGCATTGTATATTTTTCATATCTATGTTAGCCAAGTACCAGGATATTTTTCAAATGGAACCAATATTATGGAGAAATATCAGTGATGACTTCAAGGACATTAAATGGGTTGAGATATAGGTAATAAAATTTGTTAACTTTATATCTATATAATTTTTTATTTATACCAATTAACATTTTCATTGCAGCATAGGTTTATCATTCTTGAAAGTGAAGATACTAAGGCTTCAAGAATAATGGAAATGGAAGAGTTCTGTCAATCATATAATAATGAGTTATATGTTGGTTGGAGGAGTAAGATCAGTTATGATTTAGTTAGTATACCCATATCCCCTTACTACATAATAAAACAATATCAAAAAAATGATCGTATATTGGAAGAGTGATATGTTTATGATATTCCCAGTCTTCAGTGGTTTTTTTATAAAATTTAATTCTTATTAATTGTACAAATTTTTTGTTTTTAGGATGTGTCAGGAAAAAACAAAAAGATAAAATATTCATTGATGTAAATACACACATTAGGGGACACTATAATGCCTTATAATAACATGTTCTATGTACATTAATATGAATAGAAATAATATCATGATTTATATTGTTACTTAGTTATATTTTCATGCTGAAATTTACATTTTATTGTCATTAATCACTTTAATATGAGGCATATAATAACCCTTTTAAAAGGATAAATGGACAATTTTCCTATTAGCAAGATGGTATAATGGTATAATAGCCTAAAGACCTAATGTTCTCAGGACCAATTGGCCTATTGGCTTAATGTAGAATTTTAATGATGGCCTAATGGCCAATTAGCTTAACGAACTAATGGCCAATTGGCCAAATGGAATAGTGGCCAATTATCCTTATGACATAATGGAAAATTGGACCAATGTACTAATTTCCTAATCCATAATTAGACTAAATTCCTAGTGGCCCATGGGATAATTGGACTAAAGGCCTAATAAACTATTGTCCAATTGGCCTAATGGAATAATGAGAAATTCACTTAATTGACTAATGGCCATTTGACCTAATGGTCTAATGTCCAACTAGTCACTTGACCTAATCACCATTAGGCCTTTAGCCTATTTTCAACCATAATGACTTAGAATTAAATTATTTATATTTAAAGATTATGAATTTCTCAAAAATAAATAATTTTAATTATTCAAATTAGGGTCCTCATTTTTTTATTTTTTAAACCACATCCCAATATTTTTTATGATTGATTTGATCAAGGATTAAATATTATTAAAAATTTTAAATTTTTATATTCTAAATATTTTTTATAATATATTTAAATCTAAAATTTATATTTGATAAAAATGTCATATCTATATATGGAAATTCCATATAATTAATAATATGGAGTTTGTTTTAAAAAATGAATACAAATAATTCATATTCAAGATTATTAAATGTTCATAATGAATAGATGAAATTATAAAGTGTTTATGATTAGATTTTATTTATGAATTTTTCATCAATGTTTATCACATGTTTAAATTTATTAATTTTTCATTATTTTAAAAATTATTCCCTTTTATTATTATTCTATATTATAAAATTTTTGTATCTTGAATATGTATATACTAATCCATATCATTTCTAGAAGGATGTATTCGACATAAAAGGCTTTGTTCTTGGATTAAAATTATTTATCTCAAGTAGAAAGAAAAGGGATGGAAGTGTAGTAAATGAAAAGACACAAAAAAAGATTGTATGTTTTTTATATATGTTTCAAAAATTTATATGAAATTCATAATTAAATATCTTGTTTATATTTTCAATAGTATAAATGATAGACACTTGATGATAAATAAGATGACATCTTTGGGCCAAATGATCATTTTAATTAGGTATTAGTTGAGGAGAAAAAGAAGAGAGTCTGATGTCGACTTTGAAAAAACATCATCCCCACTAGGTATTGGTCCTCATCATGCTCCCCTCGAACCCCTTTGAATACTGAGCTAGAAAGTGGTCAGGAAGAAGTAGTTGAGGCCACAAATAGATTTACTAGAGCATGGAAGAAGAAAAATTATCACTAAAAACATCCTGAAATCTATGTTAGTTATAAGTCAATCCCCTCCATCAGTGTCTGCTACTACTATTGATTCAAATATGGAATTAATGTGCTCTTTAAATGATACCCTATGTGATTCCAAGAGGGTCTTAGTTGTGGTCAAGATAGTGGCGGCAGTGATGATGATGATGACGAGGATATTGATATTTCTCCAAATAATTCTATTGGTGATGTGGATGTTTCTGATGGTGATGAGGATGAGGATGTTAGCGATCATGTAGATATTGATCCCCTTTATTTTTGACTTAGTGGTAAAGATACATGTGGATTCTATTTAATGACTTGAATTGATTGGTTGTGTGGATGTATATGTATGTTATAGTATTTTAAATAGTTTTAAAATTATTACAAGAATTTGGTTGAATTCTAAGTATACAATATTTGTATTGCATTGAATATATACTATGTTTTTATTTTATTTACCGGTTCAGGGGCTGGAAGACCTGCTTCTACCGCCAAATGGGGGAAAGAAATTTTACACATGGTTTGGGAAATAATGGGAATATATTTTCTTCTAGAAAACAATATACCCATGGTTTTATAACCCTTTGTATATATATACACATGGTTTGTGTTAAACCAAGGTCATGATAAAATCAACTAAGGATATATCGAAGGTTTCTATAAAAACCATGGGTAAAAATCTATATTGACTGCTCCCAAATACAAAATTCCTAAAAATATGTTTATAGGCTATACCCATGGTTTTAGGGGATATACCAATTTTGGATAATCATGGTTATAGGGTGTTTTTTAGTAGTGGAAGCTTGCGTTCCATACAATAATGAGTTTAGATTAACCGTGTAACATTATTAAAATATTATTTATCCTTTATCGCATAGCCCTTAGATTTATGAGTATGCATAGTAATAAAAAATTATAAAATATTTATTTTCTACTTATTTATAAAATGAAATCATTAATTTTAAAATTATTATAATTAAAAACAATTAATTATTTGAAAAAAGTGTTGTTTTTGCCTAAATTTTTTTATGCACCTAATATAATATTATATTTTTATATTAAATTAATAAAAATTGTTGAAAAATATTATTGAAATGGATACTTAATGAAATTTGTTATGCACTAAATGAATATTTTTATAGACATCCGATAAGAATAAGTTTTGTTTTATGCTATTTTTTTTATTTAGGAAATCTAGTTTTTGTCGCATTTTTCAAACTTACATTAAAATTAATTTCAATGATTTCGATATTTGTAGGAAAATTTTTGGAGGGGAAAAATGAAGAGGGATATTGATGATTATGTTTTGAGATGTTTTATCTTTAAATAATTGATGTCTAGAAGGAAACAACCTAGAAGAGTAATGCAACCTCTTCCTATTCTTTTATGGAAATCAGATGATATTATGATGAACATTTTCATGGGGATACCAATGAATCCCTCGAGAAATGATGAGATATGGGTTATTGTTGATTGTCTTACCAAATAAGAACATTTTATTTCTATAAGATAAGATTTACAATTTGAACATTTAGAACGAATATATATTAATGATGTTGTAAGTCTTCATGTTGTACCCCTATCAATTGTTTCAAATCATGATCACCATTTTATTTTACAATTCTGGAAAAGTCCTCTGAAGGCCCTAGATACTGAGCTTCATTTGAGCACTACCTACCACCCTCAAACTGATGGAAAATTAGAATGGACAATTAAAATTTTTTAATACATATTGAGATATTTCTCACTTATCTTTCATGGTATGTGGGATCAGTATTTTCCTCTTGTAGAATTTTCCTATAACAATAGATTCCATTCATGTATTAAGATGGCACCATATAAAGTGTTATATTGAATGAGATATCGTAGAACAACTTGTTGGGATGATGATGGTGAAAGAAAACTCATAGTCAGAGAACATGTTGAGGAAACAACAGAAAAGTTAAAGTTAATTGAGACCCATATCAAAACAGATCAAAGTAGGTAAAAGAGCTATGTCGATATGTAATGAAAGGATTTGGAATTTCATGCGGGAGATCACATTTTATTGAAGGTATATCTATGGAAGGGTGTTATAAGATTTGGTAAGAAGGGTATATTAAATCCCTAATTTAGTCCTTTCAAAATTTTTAAATGAATTGGAGATGTAGTTTACCATTTAGAATTGCCGCCAAGTATCTTCAAAGTTCATGATGTGTTCCACATATCAATGTTAAGGAAACATATCACAAACCCAACACCTGTACTCACCTACAATGAAATTGAAACAGAACCTGGTTGGTCATATTGTGAAGATCCTTTCAAGATTCTTGACACCAGAGAACAAGTTTTGAAAAATTAGATGACTCGTTTCATAAAAGTTATTTTGAGAAACCATAAAATGGAAGAGGCGATGTGAGAACCTGAGGAACTTATAAAGAAGAGGAAACTGAAAATTTTTATTAAGTGATATTTTTTAAATTTCAAGGAAGAAATTATTTGAAGGAGGGAAGAATTTAACACCCCAAGATTCCAGGGTATGCTTCTTTTTAAATAATTTAATAGCATGTGTTGCACACAACATCGAGTCCAAGTGCACCAGGACCTATGAAACTAGCCATTTTAAAAGCGCTTATGAATAGTATCAACCAAATTATGAAATTTATAAACTTAGTTTTTCAAATAGACTTAATTTTTGAATTTGGAACATCGAAATTAGCTCAGGGTCAATTTTTGGTATATTTCTGAAAAGTTTCAATTGTTGAAGAATTGTGAAAAATACTGCATTATTGTTAAAAGCCAAAATTTTTATTTAAATAATTATTTTATTGTAAAATGATTTTAAATTCACAATAGATAAATAATAAATATATTAATCCAATATAGTTAATTGGAATAATTTTATAATATAATTAGAAATAAAAATTTATTAAACTTTTGAACGTCTCTTTTAACCGCCTTATAGCCACATCTAGGAGATTTACAGTAAATGTAATTTTACAACTTCTATGAATTGAATTTCAAAAAACAGATATACATGGTTGTAATCAGTATAAGAAATGTGGTCTAATAGGATAAAATAATTTTTGGTGAATAGTAAATTTTGGATTTTATTTACCACAATTAAAGGTAAAAATAATATTATAATAATATAATATTACCTTAACACTTGTACAAATTTCATTGGATAAGTTTTTTCAACAAAAATAAACCTTAGGTATAAAATATGATCCTTTTTAAGCAACTTTCTTTAGATTAGGACATTTATTATATTTTATTTAAAGAAGAGTTAAAAATGTAATATTCAAATTTTAATAACTATATCATTTTTAATATGATGATATATAAGTGATATGGTTGACTATAAATATTATTTGTAAAGATATTTTTTTTATATACATAATGGTAATTTATTTATAATTTTATGAAATAAATAAATAAATAAAATGGTGACACAATAATGATGCAGTAATAGAATTATTAAAGCAATAATCAATTAAATGACATTTAAAATATTAAAACAAATACCATTTGAATAAATTAATGACATAAATTTTTTATAGATAATAGAAACATTTTATTGAAAAAAGTTAAGTATTTTATCTTTGTTATAAAGTTGTTTTGATATTTTTAAAAATGAAAATATTGAATAGTATTAAAATTGACATAAATGATATGTTAAAATAAATAATATTTTATTAAATATTATAATATTTATAAAAATATCTGGTTTGGCCAAAAAATTAGGATAATGTTAAATATTTCATAAATGATCCAATTGGGGTTCTTTTATCATTTTATAGTAACAATATTGACCCTATATGATAAAAAGATAAGTAAATATGGTAGGAGTTAAACTGTTTAACCAAGGGTTAAATAAAAAAGATAAGGTTAATTTTGTGACCTAAACTTGTCTGAAAATCATTTTTTGAAAGGATTTAGACCCATCCACAAATTAGTCTCAAAATAACTAACTTTTGGAGATATTTTACATCTAAAATCAATTTATAATAATTTAATAGTTTTTGAGTTTCCAAAAGTACCCCTCCCCTCTCTTATAAAAGAGCACATATCCTTATCTTTTATTAAAAACTCTAAATCCCTTTTTATCTCCCAAAAAACATCCAATTATCCTCCAAAAATCACTTCATTTGTCATAGAGACCATAAGTTTGGCATAAAGACATCCTACAGAGAACGTTTGTGCAAATTAAAACGAGACACTCAAAGAAGAGGTAATTTTGTTTAACAATTCCATTCAATTTTTTTTCCTCTACACTCCTCCTCCCATGTTGTTTCCATACTAAATTAATAACTAAAATATCATATAAATTCATATATTTTATCAATATTATGTTACAACCATATTCCTACTTATATCCATCCTACGAATAATAATATCACCATGCGTGTGTACGTACGACTTACCATATCCATGTTGTGGTGTAATTGTTTTTCAACACTAATTTATTAGTATGGGTATAATGATTAGTATAATGGATATAAATAATGAATATAACTTGATAATGATTTTTTATAATTAATATAACATCCAATTTTATACCATTTAACCATCAATGGATTGATTCCGTCGCTCGTGCGTACGCACGATCTACCGTCTCCATGAGACAGTGAGATTAATTATCCACGTTAACCATTCAAGATTGAATATAAAATTTATATGATGAGTAAAAATAATGATTATGAACTTTATATCATTCTATATATGAATAAAATAAATCCTATTCATAAAAAATTGAGTTACACCACAAAACATTCAATGGAAAATGAATCAGTTAACACTCGAAAAAACGGTAATACTGAAATATTATTAAAAAACAATAGAAGACGATCATATATGATATCAAAAATATGTATATGGTTCAGTTATAATTTAATAACATAATTTAAACACTCTAAAGGAGGTTAAATCATGATTTACTAATGTAAAGTTCAAGGTATGGGTTAATTTTACAATCTCATTATTATCCGAGGTTGTTTATACGTAAGTATCCACTGGGACATCATTATAAACCATGTCATTATTTCCAAAAATTTATTTAAAAATATTATAAACTATAGTTTAAAGTCATTTTTAACTACCTTTAACTATTTTTAAAATGTTTTGAAAGTAATCTTTCGTTTTTTTCCAAACTAGGTACTTTACGACTTTTTTGAAAAATTAAGGAAAGAATGTTTTTTTCCAATTATACAACATGAGCGGCTATATTCCATTATTATGATGCCTTAGCGTTTTGAAGATTCCATAATAATATTACAAGGATACTTTTATTAGAAATGATTTATTTTTCAATTTCACGACTTTTTAATAATTTTAAAGTAAAAAATAGAAATTTCTCAGAAAGAGTTTCAAAGAATTTATTAGATTATTTTCATCTATGTCAAAATACTTTGTTGGATTTTATTCTTGATTGAGGTTGATTTATTATGATACTATATTCCATACTGTATTGAAGGTTTTATGATATGTTTGACTATGGATGTTCTATTTTTATACCTTTAATGGTTTATGGTTAAATTATTAACATTTCATATGGTAGTTTCAATATGAATATTCATGTAATTTTTACCCTATTCATATGAGGAATGCCTTGGAATTTGTAAGTGATCGGTGGGGCCTGCTATATCCCTTCAACGCATCAGTAGGTCTCATGAGACAATCCAAATTTTGTTTTTACCCATTTATGTTTGGTATTGGCATAATCCCTTGATTTTATGGTTACTATGACTGACATTATACATTTAATCATTATGCGATTAGTTATTGATATTGCATGTGATTATTAGACTAGTAGAATATCAATCTGAATGTTTAAACAGATTTATCTGATTTATTACCGCCATATTATGTTAATGATTATTTTTAAAAGGATTGTGTTTCAGTTTAATATCTTTCCTTAATATTTTATTCTTATTTTTTATATCTTAATGATATATTTTTTATCCTTACGTATCATTTGAGCTCACCCCTTTCTTATATTTCATTTTTTCATAGTATGCGAAGTAGTTTATTATGAGTGACCTGCAAGGGTAATCTTAGTGATATGAGTGTTTTGGAGGGAAACACTAGGTTTTTTTTCACATAAATATGTAATGTTAAACTTATGTTTGTATCTAGTTTTTCAAAGGATATTAAACTAATCAGTCCTTCAAGATTTGATTCATTATGATGATGCTAATATAATAAAATAATGCACAAACTCTGGGCAACTGGGGTTGCGGAGTGACATAATTCCTAAAAGATAATGAAATAGTAAATTTTAATAGGTATTGTGGGTTTTTAGATTTTATTTCTGGGTTTTGTGTATACTATCCAATATAGTGTTTTTTAAAATCTCTAGGTGTTACAACTTAATTTTTCCATAAATTCATTTTATACTTCAAAAAGTAATTTTCTTCAAAAATGGTTTTTATTACTTTTTATGAGTGAATATTTATTTAATTTTTTTGACCATTTAGATATTTTATTTAATAAAAAGGATATAATTTCTTAATTTTGAATGATAAATTTTTCTTTGGATTTTTTGGGCATTTTCTGAAAAGTTGTATTTTTCAATAAATATTGAAAAATACTAATTATTATTAGAAATTTAATTTTCTTTTCAAGTACATACAAAGTGAAATTATAATTTGTATTTTTTAAAATTTAAATTTTTTATTTTAATTTAATAAACCAATAATTATTATTGGAATAAAAATTATACCTAAATTTGGTATATAAACATTTTTATACTTAAAAGTGCATTGTTTTTCATATTTTATGAGTTCATTTTAAATAAAAATTTTATAATTATTTGAATTAAATTTGATAAAATTTATTCTATATTTGGAATCATCATAGTTAATATTATGTAATAATTTCAAATTAACTTTTTATCAGTATGAGTAGTAACAATAGTAGATATTTATTATCACTGTAAATGTAAGATGGTCTAATTAGTGTTAAAAATAATGTGATAAGGCTTAAAATTCATTAAAAAACATAAATGAATTTCATTTAATGATTTTATTTCATAAATAATAATTTGAAATTATAAAATAAGACATTATTTCCATTTATCTTTGCTTTTGAATTTATAATATTTTAAGTAATGTATAAAGTAAAAATGTCACTCTCTTCCTTTTAATATTTTTAATATTTTGTGAAATGGATAAAAAATTATAGTTGGTTATAAATTATTTTTTGAAAAAAAAATATTTTTTATCATGATAATTTATTTCTAATTTTTTTTGGGGAAATTATTACCTTAAATACCTATGCAACTTTGACATAGTGCTTATGCAAGCAGTAGAAGGATGAAGTAAATAAATATAAAAACTCTAAAATTAATCTTTTTTTAGATGATTTATAGCATCCCAAAAATTTTATAGATAAATATAAAATATTATGGATGTGTTAAAGGTTTATATTATAATTCCATTACCATATTCTTATTCTTAATTTCAAACTAAATTAATAGTTCCTAAAATGACATTAATGATATTTTATGTTTAATAATATTTAATTAAATAATTATAAAGTCATAAAAATATTTATATAGTACAAATAGGATGTTACATTGTCTAAAATTTCACAAATTTTATATTTATGATATTTTTTTCTCATTAAAAGTAAAATTACAACCCTTTAATATTGAAAAATCCATTACCACAATTAAGGTAAAAACGGTTAACTAAGGGGTCAAACCAAAATGTAAGATTTAAAATAATATAAAAACAAGTAATTTTTTTTGTTATATTAATATTATTTCCCCATTATATTCAAATTAATGTTATTTAAGAACCATTTTACATTATTTAGATACATATTATATTATAATATTCCATTTATTTCCCAAACTCACAATAATGATATTTTATAATAAACATTATTTTGTTATATGATTTAAAAATTAAAAAATATTATTATTTAAATTTAATGGTATATGGTTTAAAATATAAAATATTTTCCATTTATTAGTCATCTTTCCTTTTATAGTAACTTTCCTGACCCCTAAAAATTAAAAATCCTTGATATCTTGGTAACTGTTAGAAGGGGTAACAGATAATTAAAAAAAATATATATTGGAGAAAAAATTTACAAAACAAGTAAAAATTGTATTTTATAGTAGTTTTAACATAAAAATTTTCCTATACTTTAATAATATCATGTATGATCCATTTTGGCATGAAAATTAATTTATATTAATTTTGATACATTATTTACTACCAAGAATGCCCCTCCCCTCACTTTTAAAAGAGCACCCCTCCCCTATCATATCCACACATAAAGAGAGATTTGGATAAAATAACTCCTAAAATATATATTATTATAATCCCACCACATGTTCATTATGCCCATGTTTTGTAAAAAACACAACCTTATAGGGAATAAGGTGTAAACCAATGGAGGTTTTCTGAAGAACATGTATAAATTTTAACCGAATGTTTTAATTTTGTTTCTTCTTATACAATATTAAAATATTATTAAACCATGATGGAATTATAAAATCAGTATATTACATATAGTTTGATGTTATTAAGTGAATTTAATAAGCAATATCCATATCTTATTCCATCAAATGGGAAATGAAACCATCGTTCATGTGTATGGTGAACTACCACCTCACGAACTAATGTAATTCATTTTGCATCACCCCCTCTAAAGGATATTAATAATGATTGATTTTATATATATATCTGTATGTATATTATTCATGAGATAATTTTAATTCTATAAATATAATATATCATCTATATTCTTACCTTCCAATCCATTGAAAAATGATACATTTGTTCGTGCATACATGTGGATTAACACCTCCACTAAATGATGTGATTTGTTCTTCATCACCTTGTCACATGGATGATATATATTAATGTATTTAAATATTAAATGTTATATTTATGATATAATAATAAAATTTTCAATATAAAATTATACTTACCTTCTTTATCTCAAGTTTTTTTAAATGAAAATGTTACTTATGAGTACGTACAACCTTCTATATCTATGATTGTAACATAGATTTTTTATTCATAACCCTATTTCATGGTTGGTTTTAAGAGTATTCATTTTTTTTAAAAATTATAACTGTTTAATTATTATTATTCTAGTGGTGATGGAACAATGTCCCCTTTTTCCACAATCAACACACCGAAGCTATCTTGAAATTATGAACTGAATGCCCTCAAAACACCCAACATAGACTTAACCGATTAGGTAAATAAATATATAATTTAAATAAATTAAAGTAATGTTTTATTTATATGTATTAAACCCTTAAAATGTTATTATTAAATATAATAATTTTTATAATTTTATTACACATAATTTAAATGACGTATATGGAAGGCCATGACTCAAGGCAAGGGATTTTGTCTCGATTTCCCTTCATTAGGGAATATGTTTTATGTTATTAAGCTAATTTCATTTTCATGGTGTTTATATAAAACCTATATAATTTTAGGTCATGAATAATTCAATATTCATGGTATTTTATGTTTTAATTCAAATTACTTCACTCAAATTGGTTTGTCTTGGATGTTTCCAAATGCTAAAGAGTTTCTTACCTCAATTTCCATTAATTGGGTTATAATTGTACTTAATTTACTTTTTTATTCCATGATTATGTATGAATTGATCTCTAAAATATTTTAGTATATATTAATAATTTTTTATGTGGATTTATATATGTGAAAATACATATGTCAATAAATATTTATCAGTTCAATAGTTATGATCTTAGTAAGGGTTTTCATTGCCTCAATCTCATTTTCCTGAGACATGTTTAATGCCATGCCCCATGATTTCCTTGAATTGTGTAATTACTAGACCTTAAATTAATATATGAATATTAATTCATGTAATTAATTTAATTTCTAGATCCCCACCATTTTATTTCATTTAGTGAATATTGATTTCAAAAGTTACCATAGTGGTAAAGGCCTGATGTTACAATCACAATTTTTTCAGGATTGTTAATGCTCAAGGTCCCTTTTGGGAAATCATATTCTATGATTTTCATGAACCAAATATATTTTATTATACTATATTTATAAAAAATTTTTACAAGATTTATTTAAAATATAATTTATTATTTATTAAATAAATACTAACAATGTTATTTGTAAGTGATATGATCTTGTATCTTATTTTAGGCTAGGAGTCTTTATATTCCATATCAATATTTTTTAGATTTTTTTAAAAAATTTTATTTTTCTAAACATAAATATTTTAAAAATTTATTTTACATGATTTTTTACATTCATTTAAAATGTTTGAAAATGATTTTTCTTATTATTTTCAGTATGGGTTAATTTGGACTCCTTTTAATGAAGTTTGAAAAGTTTGTTTAATTACAATTTTTAGGACATTAACAAATTTTCTTTCCGTAAATAAGCCTATTTTTCTTGAAGAATAATTTATAAGTTTCCATGAATATTTTCAAAAAAATGATATCCACCATATTTTATAATTTTTTAGTTTCTGAATGTGATTTTAAAAGTATAAATCATATTTTCCTCAACAATGTTTTTAATTATATTTTAATAGAATTTCAATTCATTAACGACATCAACACTTGATGTAACATCTGACATCCAAGACTTATCCAAAGGTATGAGAGATTAATTTTGTTATAATAAATTCATTATAATGGCCCTAATACGGATGCCTAATCCAGTAAAAGAGGTCTCTAATATTTGGAGGACTTATTTGAGGCCTAAACACTACTGGAAATTCGAGCTATAGCCACGGTTCTAAACCGTGGCTATAGGCCCTCAAACCGTGGCTATAGGTAATAGCCACGGTTTGAGGAACCGTGGCCAAGTTTGGCGTGGCTATAGGCCTAGACCTATAGCCACGGTTCCAAACAGTGGCTTTAACTCTATAGCTACGGTTCAAAACGTGGCTATAGGTTAGAGCCACGGTTAAAACCGTGGCTGTATACCTAATGCCACGGTTTCAACCATGGCTATACTAAAGGCCGGACAAAATCTATAGCCACGGTTTAAAACCGTGGCATTATGTCTATAGCCACGGTTTAAAACCGCGACAATACATCAATAGCCACGGTTTTGAACCGTGGCTATAGGGTGTCCAAATTCATAAAAAAAAATACCCCCTGGACACACCCTGGACACCCCCATGCCACCCTCGGCCAGTCCCCCCTGCCAGTACCCCCGGACAGCCCCCCGTGCACCCCCGGACAGCCCCCCGTGCACCCCCGGACAGCCCCCCCTGCACCCCCGGACAGCCCCCCGTGCACCCCCGGACAGCCCCCCCGGCCAGCCCCAGCCAGCCCCCCGTGCACCCCCGAGCAGCCCCCCGACCAGCCCCGGACAGCCCCCCGTGCACCCCTGGACAGCCCCCCCGGCCAGCCCCAGCCAGCCCCCCGTGCACCCCCGAGCAGCCCCCCGACCAGCCCCGGACAGCCCCCCGTGCACCCCCGGACAGCCCCCAGCCCCCAGCCCCCCCTGCCCCCTGCTTGTCCCCCTGCCAGCTCCCCCCTGCTAGTCCCCCCCCTGCCCCCTGCTAGTCCCCCACTGCCCCCTGCTAGTACCCCCCCCCCCCCCGCCACCCCCCCTTCTTGTCCCCTTGCCAGCCCCCCCTGCCACCCCCCTGCCAGTCCCCCCTGCCCCCTGACACCCCCCCTGCTAGTCCCCCTGCCCCCTGCTAGTCCCCCACTGTCCCCTGTTAGTCCCCCCCCCCCCCGCCACCCCCCCGCTTGTCCCCTTGCCAGCCCCCCCAGCCACCCCCTGCTTGTCCCCCTGCAAGCCCCCCCTGCTTGTCCCCCTGCCAGCCCCACCCCTGCTCCTGCCAGCCCCCCCCCCCCCCTGCCCCCTGCTTGCCCCCCTGCCAGCCCCCCCCCCTTCCCCCTGATTGTCCCCCTTCCAGCCCCCCCGGCCACCCCCCTGCCCCCTGCTTGCCCCCTGCCGCCACCCCCCCCCCCTTCCCCCTGCCAGCCCCCCCGCCCCTGCTTGTCCCCCTGCCAACCCCCCCTGCTGGACACCCCCCCTGTCCGTGCACCCCCGGACAGCCCCCCATGCACCCCCGGACAGCCCCCCATGCACCCCCGGACAGCCCCCCGTGCACCCCTTGCCAGCCCCCCCAGCCACCCCCTGCTTGTCCCCCTGCAAGCCCCCCCTGCTTGTCCCCCTGCCAACCCCACCCCTGCTCCTGCCAGCCCCCCCCCCCCCCCCCATGCCCCCTGCTTGCCCCCCTGCCAGCCCCCCCCTTCCCCCTGCTTGTCCCCCTTCCAGCCCCCCCGGCCACCCCCCTGCCCCCTGCTTGCCCCCTGCCGCCACCCCCCCCCCCCCCCTTCCCCCTACCAGCCCCCCCGCCCTGCTTGTCCCCCTGCCAACCCCCCTGCTGGACACCCCCCTGTCCGTGCACCCCCGGACAGCCCCCCGTTCACCCCCGGACAGCCCCCCATGCACCCCCGGACAGCCCCCCGTGCACCCCTGGACAGCCCCCCCGGCCAGCCCCGACCAGCCCCCCGTGCACCCCCGGACAGCCCCCATGTGCACCCCCGGACAGACCCCATGCAGCCCCCATCCCCCCTGCACAGAACCCCGGAAACCCCCTGCCCCCTGCTTGTCCCCCTGCCAGCCCCCCCTGCCCCCTGCTTGTCCCCCTGCCAGCTCCCCCCCTGCCCCCTGCTAGTCCCCCACTGCCCCCTGCTAGTCCCCCCCGCCACCCCCCCTGCTTGTCCCCTTGCCAGCCCCCCCTGCCAGTCCCCACTGCCCCCTGACACCCTCCCTGCTAGTCCCCCTGCCCCCTGCTAGTCCCCCACTGCCCCCTGTTAGTCCACCCCCCCCGCCACCCCCCTGCTTGTCCCCTTGCCAGCCCCCCTGCCGCCCCCTGCCAGCCCCCCCTGCTTGTCCCCCTGCCAGCCCCCCTGCTCCTGCCAGCCCCCCCCCCCCCTGCCCCCCTGCCAGCCCCCCCCCCCTTCCCCCTGCTTGTCACCCTGCCAGCCCCCCCGGCCACCCCCCTGCTTGTCCCCCTGCCATCCCCCCCTGCCCCTGCCAGCCCCCCCCCCCTGCCCCTGCCAGCCCCCCCTGCCAGCCCCCCCCCCCATTCCCCCTGCTTGTCCCCCTGCCAGCCCCCCCTGCCCCCTGCTTGTCCCCCTGCCAGCCCCCCCCCCCCCCCCCCCTGCCCCCCTGCCAGCCCCCCCTTCCCCCTGCTTGTCCCCCGGCCAGCCCCGACCAGCCCCCCGTGCACCCCCGGACAGCCCCACGACCAGCCCCGGACAGCCCCCCGTGCACCCCCGGACAGCCCCCATGTGCACCCCCGGACAGCCCCCCGTGGACCCCCGGACAGCCCCCCCGTGCACCCCCAGACAGCCCCCCCGTGCACCCCCGGACAGCCCCCATATGCACCCCTGGACAGCCCCCATATGCACCCCCAAACAGCCCCCCGTGCACCCCTGGACAGCCCCCCGGCCAGCCCCGGACAACCCCCTGTGCACCCCCGGACAGCCCCCCGACCAGCCCCGGACAGCCCCCCGTGCACCCCCGGACAGCCCCCATGTGCACCCCCGGACAGACCCCATGCAGCCCCATTCCCCCCGGACAGCCCCCCGTGCACCCCCGAACAGCCCCCATGTGCAACCCCGGACAGCCCCCATGTGCACCCCCGGACAAACCCCATACAGCCCCCTACCCCCCTGCACAGAACCCCGGGCGTTTATCAAGCGCGCGCAACGCTTAAAGAACGCATAATGAGCCCTACCGCGCAGACCACACATCCGATTGACGCGCCGTCTGCGCGTGCACGTCGCGAATAATAATGGGATTGTTGTCCTGTGATTTCAGGGCAATCCGATGTCGTCCGCTATGAGTTTGACCGTTAGACACCTGTTTTGGCCGTTTATGACACCGGAACGGCGTTCCCGGTCACCACGGGCACACGGCACGTCCGATTGACGTGCCGTCTGCTCGACCACATCACAATTCACTCACCCTTTGATGTCGTCCGATTTCAGGCCATTCGGAATTCGTTCGGCCCGTTTGGACCCCCCCACGCGCGTTTATCAAGCGCGCACAACGCTTAAAGAACGCATAATGAGCCCTCCTGCGTAGACCGCACGTCCGATTGACGTGCCGTCTGCGCGTGCACGTCGCGAATAATAGTTTGAATGTTGTCCTGTGATTTCAGGTCAATCCGATGTCGTTCGCTATGAGTTTGACCGTTAGACGCCCGTTTTGGCCGTTTATGACACCGGAACGGCGTTCCCGGTCACCGCGGGCACACGGCACGTCCGATTGACGTGCCGTCTGCTCGACCACATCACAATTCACTCACCCTTTGATTTCGTCCGATTTCAGGCCATTCGCAATTCGTTCGGCCCGTTTGGACCCCCCACGCGCTTTTCTCAAGCGCGCGCAACGCTTAAAGAACGCATAATGAGCCCTCCTGCGCAGACCGCACGTCCGATTGACGTGCCGTCTGCGCGTGCACGTTGAGAATAATAATTTGAATGTTGTCCTGTGATTTCAGGTCAATCTGATGTCGTCCGCTATGAGTTTGACCGTTAGACGCCCGTTTTGGCCGTTTATGACACCAGAACGGCGTTCCCGGTCACCGCGGGCACACGGCACGTCCGATTGACGTGCCGTCTGCTCGAACACATCACAATTCACTCACCCTTTGATTTCGTCCGATTTCAGGCCATTCTCAATTCGTTCGGCCCGTTTGGACCCCCCCACGCGCGTTTCTCAAGCGCGCACAACGCTTAAAGAACGCATAATGAGCCCTCCTGTGCAGACCGCACGTCCGATTGACGTGCCGTCTGCGCGTGCACGTCGCGAATAATAATTTGAATGTTGTCCTGTGATTTCAGGTCAATCCGATGTCGTTCTCTATGAGTTTGACCGTTAGATGCCCGTTTTGGCCGTTTATGACACCAGAACGGCGTTCCCGGTCACCGCGGGCACACGGCACGTCCGATTGACGTGCCGTCTGCTCGACCACATCACAATTCACTCACCCTTTGATGTCGTCCGATTTCAGGCCATTCGCAATTCGTTCGGCCCGTTTGGACCCCCCACGCGCGTTTCTCAAGCGCGCGCAACGCTTAAAGAACGCATAATGAGCCCTCCTGCGCAGACCGCACGTCCGATTGATGTGCCGTCTGCGCGTGCACGTCGCGAATAATAATTTGAATGTTGTCCTGTGATTTCAGGTCAATCCGATGTCGTTCGCTATGAGTTTGACCGTTAGACGCCCGTTTTGGCCGTTTATGACACCAGAACGGCGTTCCCGGTCACCGCGGGCACACGGCACGTCCGATTGACGTGCCGTCTGCTCGACCACATCACAATTCACTCAACCTTTGATGTCGTCCGATTTCAGGCCATTCGCAATTCGTTCGGCCCGTTTGGACCCCCCACGCGCTTTTCTCAAGCGCGCGCAACGCTTAAAGAACGCATAATGAGCCCTCCTGCGCAGACCGCACGTCCGATTGACGTGCCGTCTGCGCGTGCACGTCGCGAATAATAATTTGAATGTTGTCCTGTGATTTCAGGTCAATCTGATGTCGTCCGCTATGAGTTTGACCGTTAGACGCCCGTTTTGGCCGTTTATGACACCAGAACGGCGTTCCCGGTCACCGCGGGCACACGGCACGTCCGATTGACGTGCCGTCTGCTCGACCACATCACAATTCACTCACCCTTTGATGTCGTCCGATTTCAGGCCATTCGCAATTCGTTCGGCCCGTTTGGACCCCCCCACGCGCGTTTCTCAAGCGCGCGCAACGCTTAAAGAACGCATAATGAGCCCTCCTGCGCAGACCGCACGTCCGATTGACGTGCCGTCTGCGCGTGCACGTCTCGAATAATAATTTGAATGTTGTCCTGTGATTTCAGGTCAATCCGATGTCGTTCGCTATGAGTTTGACCGTTAGACGCCCGTTTTGGCCGTTTATGACACCAGAACGGCGTTCCCGGTCACCGCGGGCACACGGCACGTCCGATTGACGTGCCGTCTGCTCGACCACATCACAATTCACTCACCCTTTGATGTCGTCCGATTTCAGGCCATTCGCAATTCGTTCGGCCCGTTTGGACCCCCCACGCGCGTTTCTCAAGCGCGCGCAACGCTTAAAGAACGCATAATGAGCCCTCCTGCGCAGACCGCACGTCCGATTGATGTGCCGTCTGCGCGTGCACGTCGCGAATAATAATTTGAATGTTGTCCTGTGATTTCAGGTCAATCCGATGTCGTTCGCTATGAGTTTGACCGTTAGACGCCCGTTTTGGCCGTTTATGACACCAGAACGGCGTTCCCGGTCACCGCGGGCACACGGCACGTCCGATTGACGTGCCGTCTGCTCGACCACATCACAATTCACTCACCCTTTGATGTCGTCCGATTTCAGGCCATTCGCAATTCGTTCGGCCCGTTTGGACCCCCCACGCGCGTTTCTCAAGCGCGCGCAACGCTTAAAGAACGCATAATGAGCCCTCCTGCGCAGACCGCACGTCCGATGGTGACTAGGTCTCATAGCTCATCTACCTACATCTTGGAATGGGATGATGACGTCGGGGAGGGGGTTATGAAAACAAAATGCTTTATTATGAAGGCAGTTTTATCAATGTCTAGCCCCATCTCCTCTCTTATGTCATCTTTTGTTTTTAATAAAATGGCTTTAGAGCCTTTCGGCTCGAAGCTTCTTTCTGTCATACTCTAATTCTGTTAAGCCTCTCAAACTTGACACACTGTCATACTCTAATTCTGTTAAGCCTCTCAAACTTCCAGCCCTCAATGAGGGCTGCAATTCTGTATTAAAGGATGGGAACGAAAATTACAGCAGAAAAATAGAAGAAATAGGGAAAACAACAGAAGAAATCCTCAGGAGGCCCCCAGGCTGAGGGAGGAAGATCAAGCTAACAAGCCACCAGGCCGATCTTCCGCTGAACTGTAAATGGCCCATAGAAACGAGGGGCAGGTTTCTGAGAAATCTGGCAGGTTAAAGAGTGTTGTTTGTGAGGCCGAAAGCGTACGGAAACAGGATCTCCCACATGGAGGGCAAGGTGACGGCAGTGTATTAGTTTTCTGCTTCATGATGTCTTGGGACCGACTCAAATAATATTTGAGTCCACGATCAAGCAGTGCATGGGCAACAACGGGCAACTAGATTTCTGATGGAACAGCGTAGGTCTCGTGGCAGCGATTTACCACCTCTGTTTGGTCATCCGTTTGCGGGTGGTAGGTCAAGCTGAGTTTTAAGTCAGTGCCTTGGAGTTTGAGCAGTTCAATCCAAAAATGGCTTACAAAAATGGGATTTCGGTCGCTGGAATGCTATGCAAACTGAAAATCTCCCACACGAAAACCTCGCCCACACTCCCACACTCTTTGCTGTGTAAGGGTGTTTTAGGGGTAAAAAATGGCCATATTTAGAGAGATGATCAATGATGACCAGAATCACAGTGCAACCACGGGATTAGGGTAGTCCGGTGATAAAATCCATAGAGAGACCCGCCCACACCAGCTGGGGAATTTCCAACGGCTGCAACAGGCCAGCCGGATATAGTGTGGAATATTTATTTCGTTGGCATTTGGCCCATTGGCAAACTGTTGAACCGGTATTTTCATCCCGACCCAATATAAATTGGCAGGAAATTTTCTATACGTGCGGCAAAAAACCAGAATGACCCCACTACGGAGACAAATGGAACTCAGCCAGCAATATGGGCACCCATGGGGACGAACTAGACAGCACCAACCGGCCCTTATAACAGAGGACACCTTGCAGAAAAGAGTAAGTAGGAAAGGAAGGAGCATCTGCTTGCAGAGTGATGATGACTTAGCTGAAAAATGGGTCGTCTGAAACGCCTGTGAGCAAGTGGGGCTGAACCTCACCCCTGTTGGATGTGGCTGGAGCAGGGCCACATCACGGCGTGACCGCGGCGTGACCGCGACGTGACCGCGGCGTGACCGCGGCGTGACCGCGGCGTGACCGCGGCGTGACCGCAGCGTGTTGGCCCGATCCAGTGACATCCGCAGGGCCAGCATCTTCCGACCAGGAGCGAAGGGAGCGGGAGGAGGCTGGAATGTGGGTGAAAGGGGGCTGGTTGCAGGTGTTGGGGGGGATGGTGCGGGCTGATTCGAAGGTGGGGGGGCTGTTGCGGGCTGGAATGCAGGTGGCAGCGGGCTGATGACTTTGCTGAAAAATGGGTCGTCTGAAACGCCTTGTGAGCAAGTGGGGCTGAACCTCCCCCCTGCTGGATGTGGCTGGAGCAGGGCCACATCACGGCGTGACCGCGGCGTGACCGCGGCGTGACCGCGGCGTGACCGCGGCGGTGACCGCGGCGTGACCGCGGCGTGACCGCGGCGTGACCGCGGCGTGACCGCAGCGTGACCGCAACGTGTTGGCCCGGTCCAGCGACATCCGCGGGGCAACATCTTCCACTTAGTTTCAAATAGGATGATATGGATGGCATGAAAGGATGTTTTCTCAGAAGATTTAAAGAAATGAATGCTAATCTGTGATGAATAGAGGATTGGATGACCCCTGATATACCTAATTCGGTGAGGTTTGCAGATCTAGAAATGTGTAGGAATACCTAGAGGAATAAAATATGTCAGACAATTCCAAACCAATGTTTTCAGTTGAATTGAGCTTTTGTACCACCTGCTATGCACGTTTTGTGGAAAGATGGATGAGAGGCAGCGCTGAGAGGAGATATAGTTTTAGGAATGAGGAAATACGAAAAATTATAGAGCTAACCATTCAATGATTCTCTAAGGAGTAACCGCCGCAGGGTGTCGTCCTGGAGCAGGGCCAAATCACGGCGTGACCGCGGCGTGACCCGCGGCGTGACCGCGGCGTGACCGCGGCGTGACCGTGGCGTGACCGCGGCGTGACCGCGGCGTGACCGCGGCGTGACCGCAACGTGTTGGCCCGGTCCAGCGACATCCGCGGGGCAACATCTTCCACTTAGTTTCAAATAGGATGATATGGATGGCATGAGAGGATGTTTTCTCAGAAGATTTAAAGAAATGAATGCTAATCTGTGATGAATAGAGGATTGGATGACCCCTGATATACCTAATTCGGTGAGGTTTGCAGATCTAGAAATGTGTAGGAATACCTAGAGGAATAAAATATGTCAGACAATTCCAAACCAATGTTTTCAGTTGAATTGAGCTTTTGTACCACCTGCTATGCACGTTTTGTGGAAAGATGGATGAGAGGCAGCGCTGAGAGGAGATATAGTTTAGGAATGAGGAAATACGAAAAATTATAGAGCTAACCATTCAATGTTTCTCTAAGGAGTAACCGCCGCAGGGTGTCGTCCTGGAGCAGGGCCAAATCACGGCGTGACCGCGGCGTGACCGCGGCGTGACCGCGGCGTGACCACAACGTGTTGGCCCGGTCCAGCGACATCCGCGGGGCAACATCTTCCACTTAGTTTCAAATAGGATGATATGGATGGCATGAGAGGATGTTTTCTCAGATGATTTAAAGAAATGAATGCTAATCTGTGAATTATATGTGGACATGTATATAATGAATGTGGACATGTATATAATGATTCTAGAAGAAGTAGTCTTAACTAACTAGATGAATGTATAGACTTTCTGATCCAATACGAAAGGAAACCATAGTTCTACATGAATTATATGTTTTTTCCATCATTCTCCCAGAATATAATAGGGACAAGGAGTGTTCTTTTTACAATATGAAGGGGAATGATGTCTCTAACTATGAAAGTTGGAACGGTAAGATGAATATTCCAATCTATGACTTGGAGAGAAAATACACTACTGTCCCTTATAATGTGGATAAGATAGGGGTTATATCAGTGTAGAAGGATACTGGGAAAACTACAGACTTAATCACTTCAACATCACCTTAGGATGGTCCTTCTAATGAAAAAAACATGGATTATTCTCAGTGTGTTGTATTTACTCTAGAGGGCCCACCCCCGGGAAAATCCTTGAATGAGGGACAATGTACCCCTTCCTGATATAGAGATAAACATTGGATAGAACATCCAGTTCGAGGGGCATGTATTTTGGGGGCACCTTTCCCTGATTAAATTTTTATTTTATGTTTGTAAAACTACATGGGAACAAAATAATAAGTTAATATCACTCTAATCAAAACCAATAACTGAGAAGTGAAGTTCACATAGATGCCCATTACCAAGAATGGATGTTCCCTCTTGCTTGTCGGTTGCATGCCAACGTGCCCGCATTTGAACCAACACCAACAACCTCGTCTATGGTAGAAATGATTAATTAGATATATGCATCAATTTGTAACAATAAAGAATTTTTTTATCTAATTACAAACAAAGCATATAACTAATATATTAAAAACAAAAGAAATGAAGAACATAGAGTTCAAACAATCACACAAAATGCATGAATGATACCCACTAGTTACTATATTAACAACTTCAACACATATTCATGGATTTTAATGTAGATGCATGTTAACATTTGAAGTTCAAAAATGATTTTTAGTAAAAACATTAAAATAAGCATACACACCAGAATTTCAATACAAAAAGGTAGTAAAAAAGGAAGCAACAACCAACAGATTTAACAAGATGATTTCAGCATACAAAATTTATTAAAAGGCAACTTCCAACCATTTATTTCAACTAAAAAAAAGAAGTGAATTTTCAAGTTTAAGTAGAAAAATCACAGAATTTAAACTATTACTCCATGGTGTAGATGATCTATTCATTTGAGATCATTGGAAAAAATTTCCCTTCTTTTCTTGTTGAATAAATACCTTTGGTTTCCAAAATTTCATCTCCTATAAGTGTAAACATATACATTAATTTATAAAATTTAAAGTTCAAAACAGAACAAAACTAGAGTAAAAAACTAAGGTAGATTGGTTCAAAGTTACTATGAAATATAACTTCTCTAGATCTATAAAAATCGTTGAATCTATACTTCAATAGGATGTGAAATTATGCTCACAGCTGCACCCCTCCACCCTCCCCCCTGCCCCCTCCCCCCTGCCCCCCTGCCCCCCCTCCAACCTACCCCCCTGCCCCCCCCTGCAACGTGCCCCCTGCCCCCCTTCCCCCTGCCCCACTCCAACCTGCCCCCCCTGCAACCTGCCCCCCTGCCCCCCCTCCAACCTGCCCCCTGCCCCCCCTGCCCCCTTTCCCCCCTCCAACCTGCCCCCCTGCCCCCCTGAAACTTCCCCCCTGCCCCCCTGCCCCCTACAACCCTGCCTCCTGCCCCCCTGTAACCTGCCCCCCTTGCCCCCTGCCCCCCTCCAACCTACCCCCTGCCCCCCCTTCCCCCCTCCAACCTGCCCCCCTGCCCCCTGCAACCTGCCCCCCTGAAACTACTTATTTTGTTATGCGAGGATATCTAAGGCATGGACGCACCATGCTGAAATTTTTATGGAATTCTGCTACTTGTTGAATAATATTTATCTAGGAAAAATTATTCTCATAGAGCATAATTTGATGTCTCGACAATTGTTGTTAGCTCGAAGGGATTGAGAATGACCCTCAAGCCTTTCCACAGGCCGACTTGGGTGCTCGGATCAGGGGTAATCCAATTTAGTTTGTGGAATGGATGTTCAAGTTTTAAAAGTTCCAAAATACCCTCCTCTTCTTCCTCAACCCCCACATCTTCTTCTTACCCAACCCCATGTCCCAAAGCTTGACAGCACCCCTCACCATAGATGAACCAGTTTCTAATCCTAGTTCTATGAGCATTACCGTAATTTGAGACCCTGGTGAGCTTCATTGCAAGGATGGCAATGGCCTAAAAAAAACACATCCTGTATAAAATTGATCTCCATCCTTCATCACTTTGGAGCAACCTGAACATTAACACTCTCAATTAGTTATCAAGAACAAATCATTAGAACATTGTTGCTCAAAAATATGAGGTGCATTGAAGGATGTTAAATTACCAATGGTTTAATTATTACCAACTGAAAAAATCAGGAAACATATAAATTCATCACCCACATCTAATAATTTTATTATTAAATGAATTTAGTTGTGGTACTCTACCTCAATAAACATGCACTACTATGATATCTCTAACCTATGGATTGTACCTATAACCAGTTTATTCACCTATATAAACTGATTTAATGTGAATCTAGTTGGATAGTGTAAGATCCTCTAGTGTCCAATGAATAAAGTACCTATTAAAAAATTGGATGAGGAGTTCCATATCGATTATTGATAACATTAAGCATTATCTTTTACAACAGTCAGTTTTGATTTCTTCCATTTTAGGAAAGACATTGTTCATTTATGGGACTTCCTTGGAATGATCCCTTGTAACCCATCTAACCCAAAAAAACAGAGGTAATAGAAAATTGTTTATAATATCATAGTCGGATGCTCCTCGATATATAGAATAGATACTCCCCTATAGATAAGAGTTTCCTCGCAATAGTTTTTACAGTGTAGAAGTTGTGATATTATATATAGAATCATGATACTCCCCTGAATGTTGATTTCCCAAATGAGGCTACCCTCTTAGTGGATCATGTCAAAGAGTATTAGAAAACATATTTTGATGGTGATTTTCAAAGATCGACTGAAATAATGCTTAATAATTCTAATCTTAATTGAGTAGGCCAGGTGGTTGTCTTTATCACACCAACACAAGACGTCCAATCATACTTTTTCCTATTTTTATAAGGTTTCACTGATGATGAGGCAAATTATTAGGCTCTCATTACTGGTCATAAGTTATCAGATGATATTTATTTCCCCCAAATGGATATGAAGGGAGAATCCAAGTTAGCCCTCAAATATATTAATGGTGACCGCGGCGTGACCGCGGCGTGACCGCGGCGTGACAGCCCCCCCCCCCAAACCTCGGACACCCCTGCCAGTCCCCCCCAGACCCTGGACACCCCTCCCCCCTGGCTGGACAGCCCCTCCCCCTGTTGGACACCCCTCCCCCTGCTGGACACCCCTCCCCCTGCTGGACACCCCTGCCCCCTGCCCCCTGCCCCCTGCCCCCTGCCCCCTGTCTGGTTTAAGGAATCCACTATGAGAGAACCTCAAGGAGATCACAAATGAATTCCTTCAAAATTAATGGAACTAACAGATGGGGGGAGGGGTCTCTCATAGTGGATTCCTTAAACCTAACAGGTTCTAAGAGATCATAAATCAATTCTTTGAAAATTGATGGAACTGATTGAGAGAGAGGGAGCGATTCTCTCATAGTGGATTCCTTGAACCAAAGAGGGTCTAAGATATCACAAATGATTTTCTTGAAAATTAATGGAACTGGAAGGGGGGAGAGAGTTACCAAAACACCGGGTAAATGAGAGGTCTTTTCACGTATCTCCGCACTTATTTCTTGAAGGTCGAAAAGAGTCCTCCCACAAGACGGGCACGAAACATACTCCTGCCACAGTAGTAAAATTCCACACATCAAAATTATCAAAACTACATGATCAACCCAATCATCTTATTATCTAAAACCACATCACGTACCGTCTTTGTATTTCGCATCCTGCAACCTTGCAGTAAGTTGAATGATGTATCCCTCACGAAATCAATGTCCTGATCCAGCGCTTCAATTAGAATCCCGTCCCCGAGCCCATCCACAAGAAGTGCCCCGGCATTAGTGCCAGCTTCGATCACCAACTCATCCCTGAAACCAAGCTACTTGACTCACACCCAATTGAAGAAACCCAGATGAGTTGCAGGTCATGGTATTGTTCTGTAATTACCTATGGATCCTGTTGGGGAATTGAAGATGATGGATTGCAGCGAAGTTCAGAGCATTGCCTTCCAAAAATTCAAAAACACCAGCATGAAAAGAGGGTATACGGTTATTGAAAACCAACTCATTCCTTGCTTTCCAAATAAATGATAACAATCTAACAGAAGCAGACATCATAAGGGCACGAACCTGTTCACTGCACTGGAATCGGCAAATGGAGAGAAGCAGTGCCTCAATTCCCTACAGGTCCAGACAGAAGCAGAAAACCATCTGTACATACTCCCATAGTCTGATTGTGAAGGTGCAATGCACGAAAAGATGAGATAGGGATTCATCCGCATGAAGGCAGAAAAAGAAAAATGGAGGAATGGAACGTGATAATAAAATTAGAGAAGATGCTTTACCTCAAATGGGTATATTTGAATCTTCCCCCTATAAACATTAGGAACCCAACATTTCAATTTGTAATGGCATAGGAAAACTGTAGAAACATTTGATTCATTTGGTCTCTCATTATGACACCAAGATGGGGAAACCTAAAAAATAGGTTGCAGTGAAACTGAAGTGATAAAAAATGGAATGATAAAGATACCGGCAATGAGGTAGTCGGGAGGAGGAGAGTTTGTCGGAGGAGGAGATTCCGTCGGGAGTAGGGGAGTTGCGGTCGTCCGGAGGAGGGGAGTCCGTCGGGGGAGTCCGTCGGCGTCGGGGGAGGCGCTGTCGTCCGGGGAGGGGGGAGGCGCGGTCGTCCGGGGAGGGGAGTGCGTCGGGGGAGGGGAGTGAGTCGGGGAGGGTTCCGTAGGAGTGAGTCCGGGGAGGGGGGAGGCGCGGCGAGGAGGGCGCGGCGGCGAGGAGGGCGCGGCGGCGAGGAGGGCGCGACGTGGAGGAGGTCTCGGCCTGGAGGCGTCGGGGAGGGGGAGGGCGCGGTGAGGAATCGCGAGGGGGAGGAGAAGAGCCCGATGGGTTTGGGAAAAAAAACGGAGCAGCTGGATATAGCCACGGATAGAATATTAACCGTGGCAGTATAAAAGATATAGCCACGGACCTATAAAACCGTGGCTATAGGTCCGTGGCTATAGCCTGAATTTCTAGTAGTGAAAGATCTGAAATTGGAGGAAGCATAATGGGTCACATGATTTATAGAAAATGTGCCGGTAAGCTCACATGGTTTTCTTTAATAATGTGTTAGTTTGTAGTGGGAACCTGGTGGGATGCATTGTCATGTGACCACCTATAAGTTTTGGATAGAGGGGTTTCACACGGTTTGTTCACAGTTAGTTAAATTGTGCACCCAACCTGGCAGGATGCCCCTTGTAGCAGGAAAAGGTGCATGATTTATATATGATTTGGAAAAACCATGTGGCCAAACACTACATAGTTTATTTTGAGGGTGAAATTAACTTTTAACCCTTAATAAAGGTTCTAAACAACCTTCTTTATTTCTTCTCCCTTTCCACCAGGATTCTGGTCCTCCCATGATGTGTGGTGATCCTCCTCCTCCATTTATGGGATTTTGACATATCTCCCACATCCATTACTCAAATCCATCACCGTTAGAAGCTAAAAAAATACCTCAGTAAGATATATCTTCGAACTTCATCTAATTCTCGTTTCCTCTACTATAAATAGTCATATTATTGTGCAATGAATGTTTTCTTCATTTTATATATTTTGAAAAGTCCTTTTATTTAATTCATTTTAGGTTGAGTCAAGGATTGATAATGGATGATTGGATAACTAATACATTGATTTTTGGGGTCTATTATATTTCTTGTCATTTTTATCATTTTAGATGTCACATCATGGTGTAACTTTCAAGAATATTTCGGTGAGGATTTTGCTGTGTTAAATAAATTATTCAAGGTGGTTTTCCATGTCTATAATGACCTCAACATATATTGTAACCCATATGCAGGGATTTATCCTTGTCCTTGACCACACTTTTGGGTGTACCTACCTCCATGTCCCTTTCTCAAATGCTTTAATTTGGGAATCACCATGGGTCATACATTTTTCCTTAGTTTCATTCCTTAAACTTAAGAAATAGATTTAAATAAATCATTGACCTTGAATTCCAGGAGTATAGCTTATTTAAAAATTCTTATTCGTGATGTTTTAGTTTAGATATCACATTCTATACATTTAAATACTTATGAAACTTGAATAGATTCTTATATTTCATGTCATATTCCATTACATGATTGTTTTCTATAACATGTTCCTTGTACTGTATGCCACTCTTTATGATTATTTTTTTGTTCCAGAAGTGAATGGTTTGAATTGAATGACTTTCTTGTTCAATATTATTAGCTTTAGTGATTTAAATTTCATTGATGAAATGGGATTAGAGGTATTTTAATGCTATATTCCTATTATTTTAATTATTTTCCCATCATTATTGCATGTTTCCTAGTGGTCATACCCTGTAGATTGATATTTTTCATGTACTTAGCACCTCATGTTTTTAATGGTTCAAATTTTAATACAGGGATAAATTTTTGGTTTTTTGATTGAGATTTTTATTTATTGTAATGTAATAATAAATTATTTTCCTTGTTATACATTTATTGGTTGATATGTATCACATGATATGATCTAGGAGTGAACATGGGTTCTGAGTTAAGGATTCCATGGATGGAATCACCACGATTGGTTAGATTCTCTTGATGCACCAAGAGTGATACTTTGGGTTTTTAGGTTCATGCTAATTGGAAGGATTTACTTATACTCGCAAGAGAGGCTGGTTCCCTAGGGGAGAAATTGAGGACAGACCCATTTGGAAAGATGATTATTCCATTGCATGGTGATACCGAGTCCCCTTTGTGAGATACTTGGAACTAGCTCAAAGTCACCATTTTTTGAGTGATATAAGGGATGGTGTATGGGTTTCCTTGGAAAGAATACATAAAAATGGTCATATTGGAGGTTCTGTATTGACCATTGGGATTCTATTTAAATTTCTGTGGACAGGTTCAGGCTACACATCAAGAATTGATGGATTGTTTTATTTTCTTATTCAATATTTGATGATTATTTATAATTATTATTATCATGATCACTTATATGACTAAATGAAAACTAGACAGCAAGATGAAGCACAAGATTAGGGGTTTGGAATTCTTTGGTTTCGTTGTTTACATTGAACCTTATATACATATTACGCCTTGAACATGTACTCCTCTTCAGAATTCTGGCTTAGTCGAAAGTAGGTGGTATGGAAAAGTTTCCATTTAGAAACTCGGACCAAGTATTAGTTGTTTAATTATAAAGTTCACTACTTTTATTTATATATGGAACACTAATTTATTTATTTCATGGAATAGATCATCCTCAACACCGTGGGTGCTAGTATACTGAAATTTATATCTAACACCCTTCTCGAGCATCATTTATTAATTGAGTATACTTCATGACTAAATGTATGGATAAAGGGAAGTGTGATATTCAGATTCCTGATTATTTTACTGCTTTGTATCGATCTTGGGGGTAGAGGACTGACCTTATTCTCTAGATGCAATGTAGATTTTTTTTCTTTTTTTTGATAGAAAGTAGTATATGAATGTACCCCTATTCTCTATTACAAAATTGTTTTATATAAATACGATATCATGATCATAATTTTTGTACCTACTATTATCATCACGTTTCTTCTTAGTTGTTAATTATTCTTAGCAAATTTCTTTATTTTAGCTGTTATCTGTTATCAATCACACTTCCAAATTTCATTATTTATTGTTTACTATAGTGAAATCTTGGATGTATGAGGAAATAATCTCCTCATAGACACACCCTAGGCCCTTATTTCTAGTTGGAAGCCTTTTTCAAATAGTGGGGATGTTCTTGAGATCATGTGACCCACCGTATCGAGCAACTATTGAGTGTCACTTGGGGTTGGGCACTACGAAGTGGTATTAAAGGTATTTTTCTTCGTTCTTACTATTTGGGTTAGATAGAAGGCTAGGAAATTGGAATTTTTTTACTTTACCATATGCTTAGAAACAACTAACTCTTATACAAGGGGAAGATGAATTACCTTGGATGGGAAATTCTAGTTATTGATTATGCTGTTAATGGTTGGTACCACTTCATAGTTGGGTGACACACTTTTCTTATGGTGTTATTATATTTATTCTTTTGGAATGATAATAATTTCTTGCATTATCCCATTCCATGTTTAATTTTAGCATGATGTTCATGTGTTTAATGCAAATACTATTGTGCTGTGATATTTTGTGTCTTATAGTTCATGTTTAATCAATTTATAGAAGTGTTTCAAATTACCTTTCAGGAGAAAGTTTTAAATTGAATTAAGTAGAAATTCAATTTCAATTTATAAGGTGTATGGGTCCTTATAAATTGGAATAATGATCCAACTAATTAAATCTTTTGAAATGGGGTAGAAACAAAATTGAATTAAATTTACTTCCACCATTAATAATGAAATGGCCTTAATACATGGAGATGTGAGACATTGAATTTGAAATTACCTTGGTAATGGTATTTTGTTCATGTCTCTTATGATTCTTCTGATATCTTTCCGTCTTATATATTCCTAGCTCTAGGGGCAGGTTGACATTTGTGTTATGATCATAGGTAGGTTTTGAACATGTTCTTCTTATTTCTTTCTTCATCTTATTTAATTATCTAGTAAAAATTCTATCTGAGGTTTACACACTTGGAAATTGTAGATCTATTCATCCATGACATCCTCATGCAGTATGCCGAGATACTGGAGATGAGAATGATCCTGAGGTGGGGGGACCATAGCCACCCAATATACCTATTAATGTTCTACCTGAGGCACATTCTTCTAATCCTTTTCCATTGGCTGTCAATTATTTTTTCATGATAGTTTTTTGAAATTTCTTTTATCAGTTCAGGGTTCTCATCAACACACCTTGACTAAGGAAGAGATGACATGGGAATTACAATACCAACATCCTCTCACCTTCACATCGGATGGTGGACCTCATGATGCAGAGTATTGGTTAGAATACATAGTGTCAATATTTTACCATCTTGAGATGCCTTTAGACTAGAGGGTCAATCTTACTACCCATGTTCTATGTGACTCTTCCAAGAATTAGTGTGATGTCATTTCTAGGAAAGAGTGTTATCGAGTTATGTTCTGGGAGGACTTGTAGATGGATTTATATGATCTCTTATTTTAATAGAATTTTAGGGGGATCATTCCAGGGTGTTTTGGCATCATTAGCAGGGAACTATGATAGTTCTTGAGTTTTCTACTCATTTCAACAAGATCTGGAATTTTTATCTATCTCTAAACTATAAATAATTAGCGACCATAAAGGGATTTGAGGACGTGTTTGGTAATGTTTCCCTCTTATAGGCAAATATATTTTGTTTCACAACTATGATAGAGATAGTGAACCATTACAAGATTATAGAGAAGAATCTCAGAGAATATGGTATTGTGAGCCATGTCAGTTTAGTTATGTGATAGGGTGATGGTTCTTTTGGAATTTGAAAGTGCTAATTTGTGGGTGAACATGTGGGTAGTCCTAGACAGGTGGTATAGACTAATTCTATTGTGTGACACCATTATGTAAGGACACCCCATAAGATTCCGAAGTGCATGAGAAATCCAATTGAGTGTCGAGCCTACGTCAGTATGTGATACCTTTTCATTTCATACATTATTTTCCTTCAACATCTAGTGGCAGGGGATCTATTCCAACCCCCATATCTAGTACGGGATCTGCGAATCAACTTATTTTTGGGATTTGGTCTTCAATTGGTGGATTAGGCTAAGGAAGTAGTGGTCTTGGACAAGGTAGTCATTCCCAAGATCTTTAGCATCAACAAAGTTGATCAGCTCAGGCTTGTCAGGAAGTATCTCAGGGCCATGAGTCAGACTATATGTATTCAATGTATCTAGTTCTAGAGGATAATATTTTAGGGCCATCTATAGTTAGTGGTATTATTCTAGAAACCTCTACTTTAGTTTCTCAAATCTTCAATACAGGTTAATCACACTCTTTGATATCTACTATGTGTGTGGATAGACTTGGTCTAGTAATAATGTACTTCTATAAAATCATGTACCTCAACACTCTATTGGGTGTCAGAATAGAGGTCATAAACTAGTTTTTGAAGTAACTCCTTAGAAAAGTTTGGTTCTATTTCTTCTAGTGTTTTTTTGTCTTTGAGATGACTAGTTTTTATGTCATTATCACTATGGAATGTCTTGTACCTTATCATTCCCAAGTGGATTTAATAGATGGAAGGTGTCCTTCACATAACCTGAGGGAAACACATATTTACACAATGGAGAATGGGATTTCTAGGAATATTGATATGGACCTAAGAGAACAGGTCTTGGAAAATAAAAAAAAATCACCTAGAAAGTCTCTTTACAAGTGATTGGGGAATTTAGTTTTTGGAATTCCCTCCAATTGAAGATTGGATCGGGGAAATCTTTCATGAAGATTTCCTTAGAATACCTCTTATGAGATAGTTCAGGTTCACTATTGAGATAGTTCTAGGGGCATCACCATTTCTATTCTTCTATTTAGGATGGATCCAATAGAGATATAGGATATAAAAATGATGCTTGAAGAAAATGGGTATAAAGGTTTTATCTGGCCCAACACTTCACCATGGGTTCACAAGTCATTTTTTCCAAAAAGGTGGATGGTACCCTTTGACTATTCATGTATTATAGATAGCTAAACCAACTCATGGTGAAGAACTGATATCCACTACCTTCTATAGATGACCTCTTCGACCATCTATGAGGATCAATGATTTCATGCAAGATCAATTTGAGCTCATGGTTCCATAAGGTTCATATAAGGACATTAGATATACCACATACAATGTTCTTGAGTAGCTACAACATGTATGTGTATTTGGTTATATTTTTTGGTCTGATGAATGCATTGATAGTTTTCGTGGCTCTGATGAATTGAGTTTTCCACCCATATCTTGATTTCTTCATGGTAGTCTTCATAGAATATATATTAGTGTACTCACGTACTATACACGACCACGAAAATCAGATTGATATAATTTAGAGTATATTTAGAGAGAACTAGCTATATATGAAGCTCATTAAATACTTATATTGGATTAGTAAGGTTTAATTATTGGGTTATATCATACCTAAGGTAAACATATCAGTTTCCCTAGATAATGTGAGAATTATAGTTTTCTGGGAGAATCCCATGAATTTGATTGACATACATAACTTCTTATGGATAACTAGATATTACCAGATATTCACAAGGACTTATCCCATTTTGAAGTTCCTCTTATGATCTAGAATATGAAAGATGTGAATTTACTATGGTTGAAATATTATAAGAAATATTTTCAAGAGTTAAAGGTAGTACTTAATTAAGCTTCTATTCTGATTTTTCCTAGGATGAGTAATGTTAAACACTCTATTGTTACGCTTCAAAAATTGAAATTGGTATAGTTCTGATGCAAAGTGATTGAGTTGTTGTGTATGAATCTCACCATATAATGGCTCATGAGAGAAAATATCGTACAACTGATCTCAATATAGCAACCATGGTTCTTACTCTTCACTTTTGGTGGTACTATCTATTAGAATAGTAATTTTTTGTTTACACGGATCAAAAAAGTTTCAAATATATCACCACTTAGTAGGATTTGAATTTGGGGAAGCATAGGTGGTTTAAATACTTATAGTCCTTAGTTTTGATATTGATTATGCCCCTAGTAAGTTAAAATCATGTGGATGATGCATTGACCTAAAAGACTCAGACACAGTCTATCCACATAGACAACAATGAGTGACAGTTTATGGAATTATTCTTTATGGAGCCTATTGAGTTTTAGGGGAAGCACGAGAAACCAGTTCTGAAAAAGCTTGTAGTGAATTATTCTCTTATAGAATGAGTTTGGATGAGGAATTTATCAAATTACACAGGCCTTGTTATGAGAGAGATAATCACATGAGAGAAACCACCACCTAGTTGGGGTTTTGATGGCAGTGAGACCTTGGTCTACCATGGGTGTGTTTTGGTTCCATCAGATATCCGGGAAGAGATAATGAGGGAATCTCATGCATCTATTTGGAAAGTTCATCTTGGGATTTCCAAGATGCATTAGGATATGAATTGTCAGCATTAGTGTCCAAGTATGAAGAGTCAGATATCATGTTTCATTACTCAGTGCTCCACCTATCAGAAGTTGAAGAAAAAGAACCAATGACCTATTTGAAAACTAAAACCTCTATCCATTCCTGAGAAAAAAGAGAATGAAAACACCATGGAATTTATTACAGAATTTCCAAAACATAATTGAGGACGTGATGTTGTATGAGTGATCATTAATAGGTTGAACAAAGTAACACACTTCTTACTAAATTGAGAAAACTTATCTGTTGATTATAAATTAAGGTTTTATATCTCAGAGATAGTGAGTCCTCATGGTGTTCCTCATTATATAATTTCATAATGAGAATCTTGGTTCACATCACAGTTTTATCAAGGGTTGAAAAAGGCTCTTGGTTCAAAGCTTCTCTTGAGCACACCATATCACCCCCAGAGTGATGGGAAATATGATCCAATTTTTTTGGTTTTAGAGCATATGATACAAGCCATAATCATGAATTTCATAGGTTCCTAAAAAACTATATTCCTCTAGTTGAGTTATCATACTATAAAATATTTTCGAAAACAATTTAAAGGGTTCCATATGATTCCCTCTTGGATAGACTGTGTCATTCACTACAATGTTGGCATGTGGTTGGTGAGGCAGATCAACTAGGTCCTCATCTCATTCAAGTGACTTTAGAGAAGGTCCAGCTAATTCAAAAGCATATGGATACAACTAAATCTAGGAATAATTCATATATTGATCATCATTGTAAACTTTTTCATTTAGAGGTGGGTCATGATGTCTTTCTGTTTTTATCACCTCAATTGGGTAAGAGATGAATTAGGAGACATTGAAAGCTATCACCTCAATATAATGGGCCGCTTGAGATAGTGGATGAAGTTGGTATAGTGGTATATCTATTGATTTTAACTCAGAATTACAATTCCATGGATGATGTATTCCATGTATCTTAGCATCTACAGTATCATCTAGACCTGGCTCATTCATTTGATCCCAAGGATACAAAGATGGAGGAAGATGTATCCTTCAAGGAGCATCTAATTTGAATCATTGATTTTAATATTATTGTTATCTATGAAGTTCAGTTCCTATGGTATGGGTGATAGGTAGCCCAAAATTATTCAATATGATACCTAGTAGTAGTTGGCGATGTACATGCATAGTGGCCAAAACTCTTTTTGGATGATGTTGTACCACCATAAAAAGGGAAACATGGGGACATGTGTTTTTAATGAGGGGAAGTTTTAATTTCAGGGATTTATCCAAAGGTACATAACATTAAATTTTTGTCTAATATTTCTTAATATATCCCAAATATAAATGGCTAATCTAATAATAGAGGTCTTGGGTGTTTCTAGGGCTTGATTGAAGCCCGAAGCTCTGAAATGTGTGGAAGCAGACTAGGCTTCACAATTTTTCTGAAACCGTGTAACCTTGGGTGCAGGGTCATGTAGCCACCTGAAAGTTTTAGATAGAGGGGTTTTCATGGTTTCCACATGGTTGGTTAAACTGTGTTCCCAACTGTGAACTATTCCCCTTATAGCAGTAGCAGGTGCATGGATTCCTCTTATTTTGGCCAAACTGTGTGGTCAAACCATGAAAAGTGTATTTTGACAGTGAAATCCCCCATTTCCCCTAATGATGGTTTTAACCCTCCTCTATGCTTTCTTCTCCTTTTAAAGTGGGATTTTGGTCCATCTAGGGTGTGTGGTGCTCCTCCCCCTCCATCTATTGGGGTTTTATGTATCTACCTCATTAGTTAGTCTAATGTTTTAGCATCAGAAGCTATGAAAGGACCTCAGTATTCTCAACCTTCTGCACTCATCTATTTCTAGTTTCCTCTACCATATGTTACTCTTTTTTGGTGAAACTTATTTTTCCATACTTTTTAGATTTTTAAAAGAACTTTGATTTTCTATGTTTTAGGTCAAATAAAGGTTTCATTCCTGACATGTGATGTGCCCTTACATAGAGGTAGGGGTTATAACCTCTTTCCATTCGTTTTGTTTCATTTTATATGTCCCTCCATTGTTCCACTTTAAGGAATCTTTTAGTGACGTTTCTTTTGTTTTATGTTAAATTTTTAGGAGGGTTTCCAAGTCCGTAGTGACCTCATTTTTTGGAAAAACCCAATAGTGGTGTGTTCTTTTTGTCCTTGACAACCCCTTTGTGTCTGCCTACATCCATGGACCTTTTTCCAATGCATTAATTTTGTAATCATCTTAGGTCATGTGGATTACCTTGATTTAATTCCTTAAACATAAGAAATTGATTGAAATAAATGGTGTAACTTGAATTCTATGTATCCTTTTGTTAAATAAATACTTATGCTTGATGTGTTACTTTATATATCACATGAACTACATTTAACTTCTTATGTTAGTTGATTAAATTCATATATTTGATGTCATATTCAATTTTTTGTTTTTTTCTATGAAATATTCCTTTTACGTTATTCTACTATATATTCTTATTTATTTATTAAATAAGTGAATGGCTTGAACTAAATATATTTCTTCATCAATCTTGTTAGCTTGAATGATTTTAAATTTCATTGATGACATGTGATTGGAGGAATATTAATGACATATTCCTATTCATTTAATCCTTTTATTATTCTTATTTCATGTTTCTTATTGGTCATGCCTTAAATCTTGAGCTTATTCATGTTTTTAGTGCCTCATGCCTTTTTATGGTTTGATTTGTGATACATGGATAGATTTTTATCTTTTGGATTGATTTTTTATTTATTATAATGAAATTATAAATTCGTTCCCTTGTTATATGTGCCTTGTTTGATATGGATCCCTTTCTATGACCTGGGAGTGAAAATGGGTCCCGATATAAGGATTCCATAGATAGAATAATTGTGCTTGGTTGGATACTATTGGCATGTCAGGAGCAATTCATTGGATTTATAGGTGTGGGATCACAAGGTGTATTTACTTATACTCATGAGTGAGGTCGGTTCTCAAGGAGAGTAACTGAGAATGAACTAATTTAGTAAGATGGTTATGCCATGCCTCAGGTTCTACCTAGTCCCCTATGAGAGATACATAACATAGGCTCAAAGTCATTGTGTCCTGAGTGATACAATGTTTTCAATATACATTGACTTGGATGAACTCAATGACATATATTATATTGAATGTTTTATGGCGACCCTTTGGATTCTTTTTAGATCTCACTGGACTGACTCAAATTCCAAATCAGAAATCGATGAACTATTTTATTTTCTCAATTTATATGTGATGTATCTTTGTAATTATTACAATTATAATGAGAACCTATATGATGACATTCAAATTAGACACGAATCTGAAACACAATCATGGGGGTATGCCTTATTGGGTTTCCTTTTTTACATTAGATATTATATATATATATATTTCCTTACACATGCACTCCTTTTAATAATTCCGACTTTGGGTGAAGTAGGTGGTATACGAAGGTTGTCCATTTAGGAACCCAGACCAAGGTTTACATGTTTAATTCTTAAATTATTTTATTTTATTTATATATAGAACACTATTTTATTTATAACATTAAATGGATTGGACTAGACACCGTGAGTGCTAGCTAACTGAGATTTATATCTCACACACTTCTCAGGCATCGTTTGGTACCAGAGTAGACTTTATGACTGCATGTATGTATAAAGATAAGTGTGCCACTTTGGATGATTGATTAGTTCTCTTATTAGGATAGAGCTTGGGGGGAGAGGGTCGAGGCTATGCTCAAGTTGTCGTGTAGTAGTTTTTGTCTTTTTTTATTTTTTGAAAACTTTTAGTATATTCTTGTACCACTATTCTCATGATCACTCATTTTTATAGACTTATGACAACATGATCCTCATTTCGGTACCTATTATTATCCTTCAATTTCTTCATGGTAATTCATTATACTTGGATTATTTATTTATTTTTGTTACTATCTGTTATATCTTATGATTTTTCCTTTTATTATTACTTCTTAATCATTGTGAATACTCAGATCTATGAGAGCATATTATCTCTGCTGACACACCCATGGCCCTCGTAGCTAGTTATCAACCTCCAGCATTCAGGGAGATGCACTTGAGGTCATTTGGCCCACTTTCTTAGGGCACTATCGAGTGGTAGTCAAGGAGGGATACTATATAACTTTTTCCCCACTAAGGATATATTCAAATTATACCATCCTTTTTATTTATTTAGATATATTATTATAATTTTTATGATATTTTTATGGAATATATTTCTTTTCCACTAGTAAATACAACTATGAAAGAATAATGGTTATTGTTATTTTAGAAATGGAAGATCTCATATGTTATGAATATGTTATAGTTATTTGAAACTTTTTATGATTAGGTGAGCACAATATAATTATCCAATGCATTTAGTAATGATTATATTCTCTAGATAATTATGTTTTTAGTTTTTTTGTATTAGTTATTCAACTTGTGAGGGTTCTTGTAATGGTTAGATGAAGACTATATTCTAATATATCAATACTTATTCTATGTTTTTTTAATAATTACTTTGTTAAATATAAACATCACATAGTTCATGATGATTGATTTTTATGACTCATTACTTTATCAATTCATTATTCAATGTTACATATTTAATGATCTAGGTATTAATGGGTATGATTTCTTTAATTCAATTTTTATAAACATTGATTATGTAATCATTCCATTAAGATTATTTTATTCTCAATGACGAGCTTCAATTGTTAATTCTTATATATAACATTAATAAGTGTTTAAACTCACCCTTATTATGTTTCTTTGACCCTTGGTTATAAATAATGATGATAAATGATTTTTTCTAGTAGGGATTCATGTGATAAAAATTTTATGGAAGATGTTGATGACTTAATATAGAATATGAAATTCTGTGTATAGTGAAAAAATGTAGACATAAAAACTTATGTATTTTTATATAATTGTTTATACTAATTCTATAAAATTGTAAACATAAAAGGTTCTTGGGTATGTAAGTGATCATGTTTTTATTTTCTATTTTTTAACTTTTGGATGGTTGAAATTGTGCCATGTTTATCACTATCAAAGCTCGAAATGTAATGATTATTTTTAGCACTGTATCTAAGAATGTGGGTTCATGGAATTTATAATTTAACCTTATTAAATATTAATAAATTAATTCAATAATTATTATTGATCAATTATATGAAAAATGAATAAAATATACTTATAGATATTTCTTTTCATAAATATATGTTTCTTATACAGTAGGAGTAAATATGATGACATAGAATGAAACCTATATGAAGGTTACTCCCCAACAATATTATTACCTATTTTGTACTCTCTATTGATCTCAAACACCAAGAAAATTATTTAAATTTTAATTAAATACATTCTAAAGGCTATTTATTTAATTATTTATATCCTTTTTGTTTGGATTTTATTCTCTTTATTTCATTGAAATGAATTCATATCCCCATTCAATGATTATTGATGATGACCTTACTTCCAAAACATCTCATTGATACTTCTTATACTATTTTTTCCTATGTTTATGACATACACCATTTTATTTTTTATTATACCCTTGAACATGTAAATTAATTTATTCCATTCTTCTTATCGGTACCTCTATGTTTATTTATTTCTTTTTATTTTAAATTTAATCCGGTTTTATGTTTATTTTATATGTTTCACACTTGATTTTGAACATGTTATGATATTACTAGTGGGTTTAAAATATATACCCATACAATTTATTAGGTAGTGGATTAAATCTCATAATATAATAATGCGTAGTCATTATTATGTCAGATATTTCTATAATGTTATGCATGCACTTGCTGCAACTAACTTTATATATTATGTTATATTGTTTTACCATTGAACCTTAAGATATGATGTTTCATTATTATTCATGTTACATATTACATATCTTTATTATATGATTATTATTATTATGATCCTATAGTAATGTTTTTTCTAGATATTTTTAGGATAACCCATGTATTATTTCTAATTAATGGCTTCTCATTATTCTTATTAATCCTCTCCTAAATAAGCTTCTATATTTCCTTTACATTAATGTATATCCCTTAGTTATTAATTGTATAAAGAATATTTTATAATAATATAGTATTAATATAATAAATTATTTAATTTTTTTATGTTTTCTGTGCATTAATGTTTTAATAACCTAATTCTTTTAGACAATAAACCTGAAAATTTTGAGACACATGTTATTTTGTTTTTTCCTTAAAAATGTTAAAATAATCATGTATGTATGGTACACATATATATACAAAACTAATTATTAGATATTTAATGTTACATTATTATTGGTATAATACTATTAATAATTCTTTTATTTATTATATAACATCATTGGATACGAAATGATTATTCATGTTGGACTTTAAATGGGGATATTTATGTAATTCCTCACCACATAGATTTTAAAGTGGGATGGAACAATATTCATATCTATTCATTATTATATGTATGGAATATAATGTTATTACCATTCACTATTATAATTTATTATGGAATGGAATGATATTTCAATTCACTCTTAGTATTAATATGGAATAGAATGTTATGCCCATTCACCCTTGATATTGTTATGGTATGGGATATTGTGAAAATTCAGAGTTGATAATGATTATGGTATGGATCATTATTACCATTATCCCTTGGTGTTATTTATGAAATAAGATGTTATTCCCAATTATCTCTTGATATTTTAATTATTTTTATATCTATTTCATAAAATTATATGTGAACTCATTATTTTTTTATGTTAGATGAATGCTAACAAGATATTAAAACCAGTTAGATTTATACTAAATGATGGTTATAATTACATGCATCCTTGATCATATTTTTAAGAATATGTAAGAAGACTCTATTATGACCCCATATGTTTTCTATAAGTTGAGCTTTCATCAATACCTGCATGGAAAAAATTTGGTATAGTCTCTCATGAATTTACATGTCCAACACCCAACAATTATATGATTTTTTATTTTTATTATTTACTCTTGGTTGTTGGAATATAAATTCATACATTCACTTATATATTTAGTAAATTATTATAGACACCAATGATGATGGACTAATAGGGTTTATTCACTCCTTGAACCTTCAAAATGGTGGGAATATAGAATTTATAACTAAGAATGTAGATAAGGTAATGACCCATACGGTCATTGGGTGAGGTGGATTACTGACTGGTGTGGGATAATAGACCAGTGGAGTATTAGAAAATAAATTTGGATTCACATCTAGTCTTTTGTTCTATTGTACCACATCATTTATGATCCATACGGGGGGAGATTATATTTCTCTATGATAACTTTAGTAGTGTGGGAGGTCGGATTGAGGTTATGTGGAGAATGAAAATCGAAGCTATTTAAGTTGATATGGGTGAGGATGTTACATTGTGTATTTAATAAACAAGTTTACATCAATACCATTATGTGATGGAAAACTTAATATATCTCAATTAAATTAAGATTTGTGTATAACATACTTCTAAATTTTTTATTGTGTTCCTTATTTTCATATTAATTTTGTGGATAGATATTAGATAAATACTATTTAAACCCACATTTTCATTTTATATAAAAATATGTATTATAGTTAATTATTCTTTTATAGTGAGAAAACTAATATCATTGGAAGAAAAAAAATAAAAATTAATGAGAATTTACTATATAAATAAATACGTGCTATTGAATATCATAGTGGGAGTTAAGAATATTTTTCATGGAAAAAATTTATTTTGAGTGTTCATAAAAGGAATATATTATTTATGTATAGGATTATAGCTCCAATATAATCCTTACATGATCAAATAAATTATTTATAACGGTTAAATGATATTCATATTATTTGTGTTATTTTTTTATGGGGGTGGGCCATAGTGTTATAAAAAAGCAATAATATTGAATGAAATCATGAAGTGTGTGTTGGAAACAAAAGAAAAAATTAATTATTTTTTTAAAATAGAAATTGGAATTAACTATGGTATCATATAAAAAGAATCATTTTCTATAAAAATAGGTGTATTTACTAATGGAGTAACAAGATTATAGAATGTTGAATAGGGAGAGGCTATTTAAAATTGGTTTCCTTTTAAACTGGGAATCTATTAAGAAAATATTTTCTCCGAACATTATGCTTTCAATTATTCATGTTTTGTGAATCCTTATAGATTGAAAATAATTTTCCTTATATTAGATGCCGAGGAATAAATATATTTTTATATGTATATAGATGAGTTATCTATATAGTGGAATAAAAATGATTTAGAAATTATGGGATAAAGAAACTTATATTATAATAGAAGCCTAGATTTTATAGATTATAGAAAGTTACAAGGTATAATATGTGAAAAATTATTGTAATATTGGGAAATATTTATAACAAAATATATTTTATATATTGGTGGTTATATTTAAAATTATTTTTTATAAAATTATAAAAATACTGTATATGGATTATTGAATCAATTTAGTGTATTTATTGAAATGGTTTTTAAAAGTCAATCATTAAATTTTCAATGGAATTTTAAATGATGTTTGTAGTGGAAAATTTTTATAGTAAGTTTAATATCCTAGAAGGAAAAAAAGTTTCCATCACTCTTATAATCCCTATGTTTTTAATGACATAATCATTGAAGTATAATATTTAAAATAATTATTTATAATGAATTGAATGGATTATAAAATTTTATGTTTAAACAAAGTAATGTATTTCATTAGGTCTAAATAACACATGTAATTATTATTTTTAAATTATTCCTAGAAAATCCAAGAATGTTTCACTGGGAGGTAGTGAAATGTGTGTTAAGATAACTAAAAATAATAAATGATATTACTATATATATTAATAGAGGTATTTATTTATATGGATATATCGAATCATATGTATGTAATGATGTTCATTGTAAAAGAATGATTAATTTTATTCAAACTTGTATAAGTATAATAGTGAGTTAGGCCTCATAAATATAGAGTTATGTTTAATTTTTCGGTAGAATGGCCAAATATATGGCTATAATATAAGATACAAGGGAGCTAAATTATATTATTTCTTTTATAAAATAGTTTGTTATGTAGAAAAGAGAAATATGATTATCATCTACTAGTAAAATAAGGGTACACTTAAAAGAATCCATCATTTCATTCATTTTAAAATCATATTAAAATAAAATAAAAAATTGTCTATGAGTTATTATATATTGTTTCTTTAGAATTAATAAACAACCAAGTGATACATATCCATCTAGATATATCTATAGTGATGATTTAACTTGAAATATTATTGAATTATTAATCGTTAAATTTCCTTAAATGCTTATTTTTTGTTTGGTGTGACGTTATTTCTATTAATTGGGGATGAATAATATCAAGGATATTTATAATAGAAATCAATATTTAATCCATATATAGTTGAGATATTTATATATCCTAATACTATGTAGTCATAAACTATTTTTAATCAAACTTTACAATTAGTTCATTAGGCAGAGATCATAGGATGGGACCTCAGAGTGGTGGTTCATAGGGGAAATTAATTGTAATATATTTTTTTAAATATTATTTAAAAATTATCATAAAACAGGATTAAAAATTTCTTTTATCATTCATATATAATTATTTTATTAATTTTTTATATTTTAAATAAATGAGTTTCTATTAATTTATACATTTATATGACTAACATTGTGTTATCATTGTGATAATATATTTATTATTTATCATATATTGTTAAAATTATATAGTTATCTCCATAAATATAAAAAAATTATTCATAACCAATTTAATATCCTTAAATTGATTTTTTAATTTTTTATATTTTTGATTTTTTATTCTGAATTACAATAATAAAATTCAACAAACCACCTCTGGGTAAACATTATCAATCACATAAAACACCATAAAAATCATTCTTATCTAACTTTTATATGTATGATAACTTTTTTTCCACCTATAAAGTAATAATTCAAGCTTCTATGAAATGAAAACATTCTTGAAATTTTTTATCACCCTTTAATGTCAGTAATGCTTTGTAGTATACATTTATATGAACCTCAAATAAAAAACTAACACAATCTCTAAACATTTGCTACTAATATATGTAACTAATAGGATTTTATGGTCACAATATTAGAAGAACAAAATACCAAAATAGTTGATCCTTATATATTTTAAAATAATAGCCCCAATAGATAATGAAAAATATCATTCTCATTCCAAAAAATATTAAAAATTGTTTTTCATAGTTTAGTATAAATATAAAATAAACTAAATCTAGAAATTACTTTTCTATTGGAAAAAAATATGTTACAAAACCGTCAATTGACACTAAAAAAGGGTTAAATAACATATTTTATGTCAATAAGCCTTATAACTAATTTAAAATAAAATTATACATGAAATGAAAATCATTTTATACACCTTACCCCATTTCATCCTAATTCATGTATTCATATATTTTTCTCTAATGACTTGAAGCATAAAAATGTTAAGTACATTTTCATCCATTCATATATTGTCCCTTGGAGCTCTATGAAAATAAATTCGGGTATAGAGAGCCTTATATATGATGGATGATGATATTATACCATCCCACTCAACCTAGTAAATCTATATTGGAAACAATTATATAAATAGAATAAAATTCTCATATACATAACTCTTTATCCCAAATGAATAACCATTATACTGCTTAACTTTGGTGGGTAGGAAATATAAGATATTAAAGCATATATCCATTACTAAATATGGAATATATAATTATTTAACATATTTTTTTGAACATAAATATAATATCCATGTTACTAATCTTATGTAAATCTTTGAAAAATACTCATCTAGTTTATCATTATATTAAAATGCATTCTAGCGAACAACCTAATTATAATACCTATTTATAACCAACGAATAAGTACCCATTTATAAGATACATGTAATGTCCTAATTTTATTTAAGGATAAAATTCCATAACATCCCAAAATAAAATAATTCCAAATATAGAAAAAATTCCATTTACCATATCGTAAATAATACTATTTAAATAACTAAAAAAGTAAGTAGTGAAAAACCCCATTACCCAACCTCAAAAGAATAATAAACATGATCAAATATGTTTTCTGACTATAACTCCAAGATAATAATTATCCTTTAACTATAATTCAATGTATATAATCTTTACATATGAAATATTTGTGAGTATAAAGAGTAGACAACAATTAAAAATAGAAACTAGTAAAACTTTAAATATCCATTGGAGTTTAATGTGGTCTTATATATATGGTGAAATTTTATGAAATGGTTTAATCGTATAATTTAGAACTTTGATTTCAAAGTATTTGGATCTGAATAAGGATCCTTTTAATCTTTACACCCATATCAGATAATACAAGTAGAATATTGACACATAAACTAGGGAATATCATAGCAAAAACATATAACATTTAATTTTCATTTCAAGAACATGGAATATAATATAATTTTTGTCCTAACACAATGCTAATCCTAAACTTGTGGATCAAATATTATCACATAGTGGCATAACATAACCAAATTCTCATTTAAAGTTATACAACTTTACTAATTTTCAAAAAAATTACTTCTTATACATATCTCAAACAAAAACAAATTCATAAAAACAATCCATAATTCATACCATATTGTTACCACACCATTAACCTATTTATTTTTCAATTACACTTGAAATCTTCACAAATTCCAAAACCAATATTGATATAATATTGTTAAAATTACACAATAAAAATCTATAATAAAAATACCTAATTTAAAACTCTAAAATTCTCTTTAAAAATTTAATCTCCAATACAGTAGTCTTCAAACTTTTATTTTCCCTATATATATAACAAAATATACTTTATAGAAAATATATATCATTTTTATGGCATAATATATCATAATAATTAGTGAGGTAAATTGTTATAACTTACCCCCTTAAGTGTGATATGATTTTGGATAGAGAGAAAATATATGATATTGATCCAAATAAACTCTATGTATCGACCTCGACCTCGATAACCCAGATCTGGCATCTACATTATGACATTTCCATAATATTTAAGAAATTACATCCCAAAGGATCAAATAAATTAGCAGTCATGGTAAAATAGATACATACTTGAGTCTTACAATACATTTAAAAAACCAAATAACAACATATTTTTTTTCAAGAATATCATTATTCCCTCCCAAATATCCTTTCATATCATTCATAGTAAACTCCTTATATTTCTGAAAAAAATAATGGTGTTCTTAAATGATCAATAAGGGATATGTACATCAGAAGCTATCATGAATCAATAATCATAATAAAATAGAAATGTAAATAATAGGATACACATTCTATTTAAATAATGTTAATATCATAATTAGATAAGGAATAATCAATATGACATGGTAAATAACTAAAAACACATTACAGTTAATCAATAAATATAATTAAATACATCAATATGTATTATCATTGGAAAGATATCATGGATAATAACAAATAAATTCATAATGTAAAAAATTATCAACTATTGGATTTATGGTCTCACATATCATGATACCTATACCGTGAAGATATTTCTTCAATATAGTTCAAAATAGATGGGTAGGTATAAACCAGAAACCCATTTAACTATGACTAGCCAATAGATTCATCTCTGGAGAATATGAATGAATTTAGGGGATATCTATAACTTGCACCCACCTATGTTTACATGTCCAAATCATTCCTAATTTATCAATAATTGATTTAATTCATGAATAATGTTTCTTTTTCTTCAAATATTCGTATTGATTAAAGAATAAAGGATTATCAATATTTCCCTAAATAAAAAAAATTCAATGTATAACACCGTATGTAGAAGTGATATACATTTTAAGATAAAATATATACATGATAAATAATGTGGATATTTAGGGTAATTTTAATTTCCAGTTATCATAGGTAATAAAATATATCCATGTAAATTTAATGACCAAAAAATGAATCAAGAAAGTGATTGTAAATAATTTCCATATTCAAAATGATTATAATCCATACATATAAATAATTTGGATGGTATCGACAAAACATATACCCATTATAGTAATAATAAATGGTTTTTTTTCATTTATGAATATGAATACCATAAAAAGATCTTTACAAATATTATTGAAGAAAATATCATTTTCTTTTTAAAAAACACTTGTTAAAATTAAAAGTAAAAATATAATTTTGAAAATAGTATTTTCAACTTATAATTTATTCTTTAAAACATTTACTGGTCATGATAGATGAAAATTCTATACATGTTGAGTGTGTTAAAACAAAGGCTACTTTCAAATTTTTGGTAATTTTAAAATGGGAAAAGTTTTGAAAAAGTTTTAAAGATTCCATTCAAAAATAATTTATATTGTAAAAATAAAAAAAATAATTATTGATATTATTTTTATAATGATATCAAAAATTTGAAAACATTTTTAGTGATCAATATTTTTGAATAAAATAGATTTCCCACTAAATAGAGCAATGAAGTTATATTTTCATAAAAACATGTTCTCAATTATTTTAAGTACTAAAGAGTAGAATAATTGGAATATTACTTGATAAATTCTTGAATGAAAATATTATAATAAAATTAAAGGGTTTTATTATCCAATGATGTGGTAATTACCTTCAATGTAAATTCAAGCATAAAAAATATTGATTTAAATGAGATTGTGAAGTAAATTCTTACAAATATATTAAATTTCAAGTGAGAAGTAACCAATTAGTTGATTATATGTGTAAAATGTAAATCCACATGAAATAAGAGGATATAAAAAAATATTTTTTTCAAAATTAAATATAGACATATTCATGGAATATCATAGAAAATGAACAATTAATATAACTTAATGAAAGGAAATTGAGTTATAAAATTATTTACTACTTCACATAATTCAAATATTATTAGATAAAATAATTAAAATTGAAACTTAAAATAACATGAATTTTTAATTAATCATGATATTAAAAGTAAAAGGGTTATTATATACACCATTCATAATAAATTAGGCACATACCATGACAAATACCTCAATGAAGGGGAATTGAGACAAAGTCCCTTACCTCACGATTCATTTTGGGTGAAAATTATTTAATCTCTTGTATAGTGGTTTTAAAATGTTTATTAACTTATAATATAACCATAATAATATTTAAAATATATTATATTATACTTTTATAACATATTAACACACATTTGTTAAAAATCATTCATCATTTTCATTATTTCTATTGTTAATCGCCATTTTTTCTCATACAACTTTTTTCAGGAAAGATCCAATTCTCGTTCATGTTATATATATCCTTCACCACCATAATAAGGATAATCAAATAATTATTATATTTATATATTAACTATACTTTAAATATAAATAATGAAATATGGTTTTAAGAAATGATGTTTTTTACGATCATGGAGATGGTAGGTCGTACGTACGCATGAGTAACGTTTCAATATTTCAACAATAATTATGGATAGAGGATAAGAATTATTTTATATTTAAATAAATATCATAATATGATAAACAAAATATTATTTCTTTAAATATATTTATAAATATATCATACATGTTGTGTGGTAATTAAAATAGGGTCACATCACTTTGTGAAGGCATTAGTCCACATGTACACGAACGATGTTATCATATTTATGTGAGTGAAAATATAAGAATAAAAATTATAAATTATCTTATACGAATGATAAATATGTCACTGATATAATAATTATTTCATTTATATCCTATATTTTCACTAATATCTAATTATTAACTTCCATGTAAAGAGTTAGTGAAAAATAAATCACATTGTTTCATGAGGGGTAGCCCACCGTGCACAAATGCCACATTATAAAATCCCCTAAGGAACGAATATTTAAAATTTATATATTATATAATTAATAAATAGGTTTAATTATTCTATAATTATAATATGTTCATTTGTATACATCATCATAACCAACCATGATAGGTGGTATTGTAAAAATGAATGACATTGGCTCGTAAGGCGGTAGTCCACTGTGCACACGAGTAATGATTTTGTAACCCATTTGATGGAAGTGGGGATAGATGTAGGTCATGAACACAAAATAAAAAAAACTATATATATGTAGGATATTGATTTTTTTATATCATCATGGTTTAATAATAATTTAATGAGTTGGTGGAAGGAAAAAAATGATCGATGAAGAATGTTAAATATTCCCCATGTAACTTTTTTAGGTTTGAATCAAAAGCCTTACTAGGATTGATTTATGTCCAAAATAAGAATTCTATGATTATATGAGGGTAATTATGAAGTTAATTTTAAATTTATTGGTCAAAAAAAGGGTTTTAATGTGTGAAGAAAAGAGGAGAGGGGCGCCCTTTTATAAGTGAGGTAAGTGGAACAATTGTATATTTTGAAAGGAAAAAATTGTATCAACTTTTTTCACATGAAAAAGTTTCAAAAAAAAAGGAGAATTATTGAGATTTATACATTATATTGTAAAAATATGGAGATAAAATTAAATTAGGACATGTTTTTTTGTTTATTTCATCCCTTATCATTTTAGTTTATCCCCTTAGATATCTCATTTTTACCATAAGCATGGTAAATAATTTTTATTGTTTTTTACTATTCATTATGTTCAAAAATCAAGTTAACTATATTATTTATTTTTAATAATTATGGTTACAAATAATTAATCCATTTTTTCAAATTCCATTCAATTAAGTGGAAAATTTTAATTTAATATTAATCCCACAGACGCGGTGAGAAAGTGGGGTTTCAATGAGAAAATGATCAAACATTTACAACAATTTTATATAAGAAATAAAATTAAAAATTATTAAAATGAGATATATTATTGAAATTTTATTATAATTGAACTATTTTTTACTTTAAAACCATTTTAAAATATAATTTAACATTAAAATATTTTTAAACATAAAGGTAGTTTTCAATTAAAATTATGTATTTCTCACAATTCATGAAAAAATAAAACATTTCAAAAAAATCCAAAAACCTCACAAAAAGACAGTTTTTATTTTATGATTTAAAAAATTAAGATATTTTTATTAAGTACTATTTTATAAAAGTGGTAAAATTTAATTTTAAATTATGTGGTCAAAATTCCGAGAAACCGTATCTTAGAAAAATGCAATTTTTCAAAAAACATTTTTTTTACTTTTAAATGAATTTTATTTTATTTATAATCAATAGATAACCATATTTTTCAGAATTTAATTATTAACATTCATATCCAAGAATTTAATTTCTATGTTATAATGGTACCCAATATTATGTCTTATTTATATTTGGGGTTCCATGTTCCACACGCTAGCGATGAGATTAAATTTAATAAATATATTTTCTAGTTTTTTTGATATTGTTGTTTCTTGTAAAATATTATATTTCATAAAATATCCTTCATTAATAAATTTAGGGTGTTAAATTCTTCCCAAATTAAATAAACTTTGTCCTTGTAATCTAAACATTTTATCGGTAATCAAAGGTTTGTCATTTGGAAATACCATTTTTGAAAAACCCATTTCATAAAAGGATTAATAAAATATTCATATAATGAAATAAAAAAGGAAAGTACAACGGTTATTTGGAATCACACATAAATATATTTCTAATTAGGTTATAATTCATGGAATGTGAAGATATTTATATTTAATAAAAGTGAAAATAATTATAGAGAGTGATAGAGGTCATTGATCACAAGAAATTATGTTATCAATGGATAGTTAAGGAGCTAAAAACCATAAAACCATGATAATTTAAAAGACCATATGATTCATTAGATATAAAGGTAATATGATAACATTTTTTCTTCAAGACCCTTTTCCTAATGTTTAGTAATTCATTTATAATATATGAATATTAGAAAATATACTTACTTGATATGATTCTATTTTATAAGCACAAGTTCATACTTTGGTTAGGATTTTATCAATTTCCAATTCATCCCTCACTCCAAGAAATGAATATCCAAAAATAATTTTTTTATGCTTGAATCACTAAAATTAACTGTTTAAATTTTGTAAGGTCCATAAAATATTTATAGTTATTTCTAACATTCTCTAACTATTTTCCCAAACCAATATGGTCATCACAAGTTATCCAATATAATACATTATTCTCTAAACCTTAAAATCAACACCACCAGTTCCTCATTAGTATTTATTTTTTAAAACCCTTTTACTAAAAATAATGAAATATTTACTAAGGAATCATGTAGTCCAGTGGTTGGTTCTAAACCGTTATAGTCCTTTTGTTGCTGGTTTATTACCAATGAAATTTTCAGATGAGATGAGGTGTTAACTCATATATTGGTTTTCCTTTTTCTAAAACCATATTATCATAATTCCAATAATATTCCCTAAAGTTTAATAACTCATTATTACCTCAATATCAAAGATAATATAAACCCTAAAGGTTATAAATACCTTTAATGTTTTGCCAAAAAAATTATGGGCAGTCTTTCTTAAATAAAGTTTTACTAGAACATATACTGAAAGAATGGGTTTTATTCCCATAAATGTATCCCAAAAATATCCTTAATCATGTCATATTTCCACCACAATTTTTTTTAAAAGGTGTATTTACATATTTTAACTTATGGTCAAACTTGCACTTATAAACCCATGATGGTATCAATAAATATTATTCTAATTAATACATATATGATTCTAAAATTTTATACAATCTATAGATGTTTCATAATTAGTATCATGAAAACAACATTTCTAAAAAGTACTTCGGAAATTTAATTCTAGAACCCCAATACATATATAGTTTATATTTTTAATTTTCACATAGATCCTTCATTTTTCTATGGTTTATCATTTAAAATAATTCATTGTGTTAGAAAATTCCCATGTATCCCACATTTTAGAGAAAAAACTATAAATAGATCACTATAATGATATTTATTTTATTTCATCCCACACTTCGATTTTTCACAGCAATTATTTTCTTTATTCCCTTGTTTTCCTCACATAAATAATTTTACAAATCCATTGATAGATATTCATGGGTCTCTCTTTCCATATTTCTCTCATGATGTAAATTGAGCATTCTTTTCTCTATGATCTCCACCACTTGAGATCTTTGCAAACAGTATCCTTCTAATATTTAGTGATTATTATATTTAGTTAGGTATAAGTTGTTAGTCATGTTTTTGGATAACTAATTAGGCATCATCACAATTTATTTCAATCCAGTCATCATCCCATTTGGTTGGTCATATTTACCAACTGGCCCTTTATATTCAATGTTAACATGGTTCCTTAGAGTTCTTACCATCGACTAACACCCAAAAAAGTATATCCTAAAAAAAATAATTTTAGTGGAAAAACATATAATAATTTTTTAGATGTTTAAATAATGACACATTTTTTAATATAATACAACATAGGCATAACATAGGAATTTTTTTCATCATATATTTAAATTTTTTATAATGGTTTATAATGAGAATGTGAATTATCTTAAATATATCCCCCATGGGTGTCAAACTCGGTTCAAAGTAATGTATATTTTCATGCACCAAGTGATGATCTAGTCAAGGTCAATTTACCATTTTCAGAGTTGTTACCCCTAGGTATGTTTCATTTAGGTCCACACCCACTTGTATTAACTATACATAGATGTATTACAAAGATAAATAACATAATATATACCTTATCCAAACTTTAGGATGTTCTGCTATACTTATCCCTAAATTATTTCATAAGGTTATGATCCCTATTCCATTATTTAATAACTTTAGTTTCCATGGTTAATAATAAAATTCCAATAATTCCAATTGTAGTGAAACCGACCTCAATAACCCAAATCTGGTGTTTGATTTATTACATTTTGGTAAGATACAAGAAATTATATAATAAAGGGCTGAATAATTTAGTAGTCTTACTAAACTAGATACATACTTGAGTCTTTAATTAAATTTGAAAACCCAAATTAAAAAATAATTTTTTTCTCGAATATCATTATACCCTCTAGGACACCCTTATATATCATTCATACAATACTTCTTATAAACCTATTAAAAAAATAAGGGTGAGATCAAATGCCCAGTAAGTGTTAAATAAAATTGAAGCTATCATGAATCAATAATCATAATCAATATGGAAAGGTAAATAATTTAACCCAAATTATATTAAATCAACTTGAATATAATAATTATATAAGGAATAATCAATATGACATGGTAAATAACTGAAAACACATTTAATTTAATTAATAAACTATGAATGGAATGAGTCCAGAGATAATATCATTGTGAAAATAGAATGAATAATAACAACTAAAATATCATTGAAGTAAATGCATAATTATTTGACATCATGATACTTCTACTATCAAGATCTTTCCTCATGTCAGTTTAAAATTGATGGGTATGGATACAATATAAACCCATTTATATAAGGAAATATAATTGATACATCTCATGAGACTACTTCTACATTGCAGGACTATCTATAATCAGGACTCACCCATGTCTTCATCTTCAAGTAATTCCTCATATATCAAATAATATATTTAATTCATGACCGACGTTCCTTATCATCACATATCCATATTGAGTAATGAATACATATTTATCAACATTTTCCAAAATAAAAAAATATATTTCAACATATAACACTATATGTATAAGTGATATACTATTCCAGAAATAAACATATCCATGATAAATAATATGAATATTTATGGGAAATTTAATGTCCAATGATCTTGGGTAAGTGAATATTTAAAGAGAAAGTTAATGACTACCAAAATGAATCATGAAATTATGTCTCAATACATTCCTTATTTAAAATGACCAAAACCATCCATAAAAAGAATAATTAAAGTATCAATACAATATATACTAATTGGATTAAGAATAAATGGTTGTTTTCGTTGATGTATAGAAATACCATAAATATATTTTCCAAAACATTCTTGATGAAAATATCATTTTCATTTTGAAAACAAATTTTTATAAATAAAATTTCACAAAAATTTGAAAATATATTTCATATAAAGTAATCTTAGAAACATAAAATGAAATATTTAAAAAAGGTAGTATTCATGTATGTAGGAAATTTTATACATGTTGAGTACATTAAAACAAATATTCCTTTCAAATTTTCAGTAAAATTTAAACAATCCTTGTTAAGAAAATGAAATGTAGATTCCTTATAGATTTTTTAGTAAAAAGGGTAAAACATTATCTAATAAATCATTTTGAAAATGTTATAAAAAAGTTTGAATTATTTTTATAATCAATTTTTTGTAAGAAAACATATTTCCAACAAAAGAGACCAATAAAGCCGGATTTTCCTAAAAGCATTTTCTCAGTTATTTTAAGAACCATGGAGTGGAAAAATAGTACTGTTACAGGAATTAATCAAGAATAAAAACCAATATAATAAAATTAAACGAGTTTTATTATCCAATGATCAAATAATTTATTTTAATATAAATTCAAGCATACAAAATCAGGATTAAAATTTGATTATGAAATAAACACTTATAAAGATCATAACATTGAAGTGTGAATTAACCAATGTATTGATTATGTGTGTTATATTTTAATTCATATAATATAAGTGGATTTTAAAAATAATATATTCAAAATTAAATACACACATAATCATATAATACCAATGACAATGAATATTTAATATAACCCAAAAAAATAAATTGAGTTATGTGATTCATTACCAATTGATAACTCTTATGTCAAATCCCCATGGATGAAGTAATTAAAACTGAATCTTAAAATAACATTAATTATGAATGAATCATGATATTACATGTAAAATAGGAATTATATACATCATATAAAACAAATTAAGTGTATAACATTACAATATGCCTCAATGAAGGGAAATTGAGATGAAGTCTCTTACCTCATGATTTATTTTGGTTTAACATTCCTTAAAATACTTTATAGTAGATTTACACATGTTATTTACATATAATAGAAAAATAATAATATTTAAAATATCATATATTATCCTTTTATGATATCTTATCACCCTTTTGTTAATTATCCTTCATTATTTTCATTTATTTGGGTATTAATTGTCTTGATTTTTCAAGCATGTTTCACATGAAAGATCCAGTTATTGTGCATATTATATAGTTACATGATATATAAAATAATAATCACGACATAATTATCATATTTAGAATTAAATTATACTTTTAATACTAATCATGGAATATTTTTTTAATAAATGAAGAATGTGATGATCATAGAGATAGAAGACAATACGTACACATGGATAACATTTCCATTTTTCAATGATTATTATAGAATGGAGGTATGTAATATTTTATCATAAAATAATGTTAATTACATAATAAATAACATATTATTTATCTAAATATACTTATATGTATCATCCATGTGGTGAGGTGTTCGAATGAGAGTCACATCGCTTCTTGAAAGTGGTTGTTTACACATAATCGAATGATATTATCTTCTTTAAGTGAGTGAAAAGGTAAAAAGTAAAATGAATTTTTATCTTCTAATAATGATATATTTATAATTATTATCATAATTTCTTCTTTTATATCCCTTATATTCATCAAATTTATACATTTTACCTTCCATGTAAAGTGTTAGTGAAAAATGAATCACATCCCATCACAAGGTAGTAGCCCGCTGTACGCATGAGTGACATTATCATATTCCCCAATAAATGGAAGGTAAATATATATATATAATCTATAAAATATAATGATATAATTATTTTTTTTAAAATAATTTATATTATTTATATAAATAACCATAATCAAACGTGGGAGTTGGCAATGAAAAAACAAATGACATCGGGTTGCGAGGTGGTAGTTCGCCGTACAAATGAATGATGATTTCTTAACCCATTTGATGGAAGTGGGGATGGTTGTATGCCATGAAATTATGAAAAAAATCTTATTGTATTTAATATATTTAGTTTATTATATCGTCATTTATTAATAATATTCAAAGGAGGAGGAGGAAGAAATAAAATAATAATACTTCACGAAAAACCATACGCCTTCCTAGGGTAACCTCCTTAGGTTTGTGCTAAAAACCTTATAAGGATGAATTTATAGAAAAAATAAGGACTCAATGATTAAAGGAGGTATTTTTTAAAGTTATATGGGTATTTATTCACCATAATAAAAGTGTTTTAATGTGTGAAGAGTATAGGAGAGGGGGCATCTTTTTTTAGGGAGGTGAGTGACCCACCTCTAATTTTTGAAAAGAAGAAATATATACCCACATTTTTTATATGAAAAATGGTCTAAAATGGATTATTCTAGATAATTATATATTATAAAGTCACTATATATCTATATAATCGATTTTATACACGTTTTAGATCATTTTTACCATTTGTTTCTTAGTTTAACCGCAAACAAACCCATTTTTTACTTTAACCATGATAAATATTTTTTACTATTTTTACTGTCAATTATGGTAAAAAATTTAGTTGGATTTATTACGTAATATAAATTAAATTGATTCAAAATATGGAATCTATTTTTTTAAAATTCAATTAATATAGGTGAAAATTTTTAATTTAAAATTAACCCCTCAGACGCCTTGAGAAAGGGAGTTTTTAATGAGAAAATGTTTAGATTTCTACAAGGTTTTTGTATAACAGTTCACTATGAAAATTATTACAATGACATATATTTGTAAAATTTTAATATAAAGGATATAATTTTACTTTAAATAAATTTATAATAAAATTTAACTTTATAATTTTTTTAATTCAAAATGCAGTTTTCAATTTAAATTCAACATTTTTCACTATTACTTAAAAAATAAAAAATTTCATAAAAATTAAAAAAAAAATATTATTTTGATAATATGATTTTAAAAATTAATTTAATTTTATAAAATAAACTTTTTAATTTTTTTTGAAATTAATTTTAAATTTTACGTGCAAAACGTGTCAAAACCCTCTTTTATAAAAAATACAGTTTTTTTAGAAAATATTTCTTTTTTCTTTTTAAATAAATATTATTTTATTTATAATAATTAAATAACCATAATTTTTATAATTTATTTCATACAATTAATACCAGATAACATAATAAAAAGGTTTTAACAGTTCACTATACAATGATTCATTTAGACTCAGGGTTGTGTGCTCCTCAAGTTATCGAAGATATTAAATTTAAGTAAATATATTTTCTGGGTTTTTTAAGCTCTATATTATATGTCTCATATGATATTGAATAAAATGTTCATAGTTTTTTATTTTAGGTTGTTATACTCTACATGAAAGAAAATTATTTAGAATTATGAGTTTATGAATCAAACCTATGAGTAGAGCATGGGATATGTTTGTAGAATGCAACTTGGTGACTTTCCAAAATAAGATGGATTCAAATATCACTTAAAAAATTCATTTGAGTTGAAGTAAAATCTTAAAAGTGTATGATCTAGGTGTAATAGTTTAGTCTACTAGCATTTAATGATTCCCAGTAGTCTCATGAGGTAGACTACCTTTGTTTTAGGGTGTTTTTATAGAGCACATTTTTTTAGAACTATTAAACTCATTTATTATTATCTAGTATGTATTTTTTTAATAATTTTTCTTATTGTGAGTTATAGTATGCTCTTTGGGTTTCTAGAATATATTTTTATGCTAAAAATATATTGATTAATTTTTTTAATAAATGTTTAAAATTAGTATACATTCTTCATATTTATTTTTCTTTGTGGATGAATATACTATTTTTAAATTTAATCACCCCTACATTCATAATTTCATTTGACCATACTATGTAATTTAAGAAATTTTGTAACAAAGGATTTCTGTGTTGGATTTCTTCAAAATAGTCATTTAATGTGATGGTGTATTGTTTATAATACCTATTGGGTGATGAGTAAAAGGAATAGAGATAATACAAGTTGGATATACTGAAATTTTAACACGCTGAGGATAAAATTGAATACATGATTATCTATAAATCATATGATGGCTACCATACACTTGGGATACATATTATGGTTGATTTATAATTACCAAATGTGTCAAGATCTAGTAAAACCAAGAAAATTCAAGATGTGGAAGTAATGGAGGTGGAGTTCCAGAAGTCATTATAGAGGGGTATAGAAGTTATAGTGGTCCATAAGTTTTAGTTTATGCATATAGAAGATATATAAAATATTGATAGTGTAACACCCTGAAAAAAATCAACTAGTTTTCACCAATGAGTAACATGATCTCATGAAAAACTCCACATATATTAGAGGATGATGGATACCAGTGAGGGTTTGAAAGGTTTCAAGTGAATATTATACCCTCAATAATAAAATTCATACACTTGAATCACAAAAAAATTATAAATACGAATTATTGAAAAATACAATAGAACAATATGAAAATAATAATATTTCAAAAAATGAAATCAATGTCATAAAATATAAACCAAATGTACCAAACAGTGTTTGGTAAACCAGTGAATGATAATCATGAAGATATTCCAAACCACTACATCAATAATCTGGAGTCTGTCTTGGTATTTCCTTAATCTTCCAAGATCCTCCTAATTAGCTCTCTAACACATGGAGCTTACCCTTAGCTAGATCCATAACAATGAAATATAATAACGCATTGATATTCCAATACAATGTGTGATTATGAAAATAGTTATACACTACCAATGCATCTATAACATAATGTGCACATGTATATAAATGTGTACGCCATTATGGTAGTAAATACTCTAATAAGAATCCAATCATATGACATGAAATAAAGTTGTAACATAGTTTTAATGAGCCCGGATACAATCTTACCCCAACCTACATCTTAGTTTAGGTCATAATTACATTATACACTATTTTCTGTCTCCGATTGGGGAATAAGACTATCGTACTCCTACCCTATCTCTAGGTAACGTCATCGTTATCAGAAAAATATCACAGTAGAACAAGCTCCCCATATAGGGGATAACCTATCCACAATGATCCACAAGTCACCATGATACTAGGTAAAATCATCCATATGGCAATAATTAAACCACAACATGGAATTTTATAGAAGACACAATCATTACACATAGTGAATAGGTCTCACGAGCCACATTTTTACACCATATAAAAAATAACTAGAATACCATGTCAAATAATGGTTCTAAGGGATACAAAAAGAATAAAAACATACCAATAATCCCAATAAACCATATATAAAGAATCTATATGGTACAATTCTCCTTCTATAGGTGCGCCATTGTTATTTCCATGAGATATTATAAAATAATGAATGCACACCAAAGATCCCTTTAACAAATCCTAATTAATCACAAATGAAAACATAGAATCGAGATTCAAGAAGGGAAACACAAAATAGTCTCATAGGTATATCAAGTCTCCCAATTAGATCCACCACAAATGGTAGATCTATATCTATTCAAGAAACCAATGGAAATTCTCTAAATAAGGAAAACTATCCATCAATAAATTTAGATTCCCAGAGTATATCATAATTTTATTCATTGATCAATACATGGAATAATGGACTGATGATTAATTCCAAGAATAATAGAGGGTATTTAGAAGAAACATGAATAATGGAGGAAGAACACCCTCTTTCATTTTATTATCATAATCTGTTGACTGTAGACCAGCATAATTATAGTTACAAGGGAGAGTAATCACCAAGAACACCCACTACAGTCCCTTTTTTTGAGATCTAATGAAATGAGAAGAATAATGAAGGGGTTTAGGATTTTTTTGTGTTAAAATACATCTTTTTAGATAAACTAAATTACTATGAATTATTTAGTAAAACAATTTATCAAATTGTGTCTCAATCGTGAGATGTTCTGTAACTCTTCAAGGAACCCACACGATTTGGCCACATAGTTTGGTTAACCATGTGCCAACAATAATTTTTCTTCTATTATGAGTTATATGGTATTTGGGTATTGTATCATAGTTAGATATAACCATTCATGAACTATGTTACATCTACTTCCCTTTTCTAATAATTTTCATGATTTCCTATGGAGGATGAAATGGTTTTCCCAAAATGATATAAATGATACACCCATTTAAAATCCTAGAAATCCCTCTAAATCCTTCTCAAAGTTACTCAAGACTTCACACAATTAATATATAACTCAAAAACACATAATTATTTTCCAAAATAAAGGTATAAGGTAAGTAAAAATTATATTTCAACACAGTACCACCCCTAAGAAATTATTTTCATTGAGAAGGGTCTTATGATTTATTACAAACAATATCTAGTTATGTGGTCCACACATCCAATTACCACTCATGATATTTCTCTTGGATACATACATGTCTCCATAGAACTAAAATAAGTGGTATCATATTCCTCTATAAAACTTTCTACCTCTATTCCATGGTTTGCATTAGATATTCCATGAATGATGAATCTGGTTCAAAATCAACTTCCCCACCATCAATATTAAGTGTAGGATGGGGCTTGTACATATAAAGTTTAGGAACATTAAAAAATTATGAATAACTTGATACTATGGAGGAAGATAAAAATTTCATGCTAATATTATGATTTGATTGATGATTTAAAATAGTCCCTTCCACCATGATTCCATCTTTCCCTTGCTCTAAAAAAGCTGAAACCCTAACTAAGTTGACATCTATTAGAAATAACAATCACCCACAATGAATTTCAATTTTCATATCCTTAAATCATTATATTATCACTTCCTTATATGAGTGGTAACCAATAAATTTTGAATATAGTAGACCTAATAAGAGGTCTCATGCATTATACTCATCCTGATAAGAGTTGTTTCTCCGGCCATATACCAATACATCAACAGACTACATTACTAGCCATAAATATCCTCGAATGGTTCCATCTAAATCAATGTTTGGTAATTGTTATTTTAATCATAATTTTTGAATTCTAGATGATATTAACATTCTCTATTGAAATAGAGGAAAAATGCTTAAATCATATCCTCCAAAATTTGGATTATCCTCTCTTACTGTCCATCATTCTATGGATGATATGATTTACTTAAATTCAACTGATTCCTCTTAAATTTATGAAAAACTTTTCAAAATATATGCATGTAATGAGAATACCAATCATATAATATTCTCATAGGTACTCCATGTAGCTGTACAGTCACATGAAATATATTTTTTTAAATCCTCTCTAAAAAGGGTCTCTCACATCGGTAAGAAATGTTCCACCTTCATTAGGTCATTACCACAATACCGATTTATTATAGACCAATCAGGGTCTTTGGGAACCTCAATATAAATTATATCATTACCTCATCCAACTTTCACAAGGTCATAAGAAGAGGCTGATGTAAACCACTTGGACACAGATGCCTAGACATAATCCTTAGAGAGGTAATAAAATAAGAGAGAAAACTATTTATTTCCCTCTGAATAAATATCCACTAGAAACCATTATCTAACACCATAATACATCATATTTGGACTTGGGTCCACTAACCACTACAAATAATGATAATACCACACCATCACTTCTCTAATATATGCAACAAACATAGCTCTCCCAGGAATATAAATCAAGTCATCTCTATCTAAAGACAATCCTGGAACTAGGTAGTTCCCTATCAACAAATCCTACACCACTAAGAACATATAATCTTACTGTGATATGGAATTCACCCATCACACCAGGTTATACAATATAATTAAGGGGTACATGTCATCACCCTTTAACTTTTAGATTCACCCACCGACCATTCATCCAAAAATATAATTAAAATATAATATTTTCTGAAAAGGGTCACCATCAATGATAATACCTATTATAATGGGATTTATTTCACATGCTTCCCTACAATCCTACCACTTTGGTATACCATTTCACAGGGTTCACATAATGAATGTTTTTTTTTCATCCCAAGCCTCTAAATTTCAAGTCTTACATCTCTAATTAATTAACAACCCACACATGATCTAAATGATCCTAAACCACCATCGCTGTCTAAAAACATAGATCACCACAAAATTGAAAAAATCCATACACAAAACCAAATTGAACCAGTACAATGATATTCAACTACTTACTCACACATCCCAAGGTGTTATAATGTTTCACCTTGGTCTACTCTCAATGAAAACAAAATTCCTTATCATCATCCAATTATACCTCCACCAATACCTTCTCATTAACCAGTAATCTAATAAGGACACATAGCCACATGAAATTCCCACTTCATTCAAAAAGTTTCTACAAAACTACTGTTCTTTAATTGAGCCAAACTGTTAGATTACATATTCATCAAAAAACATTACAATTGTTCTATAATTTATCATGAACATTACAAAAGTTTAATGGGAACCAGTTGATATGATATTAAATATTTTCTATAAAATTACCATGAATATCTCAAAAGAATCATGAAATCCCAGGTCCCATGGTATTTTTTGAAATCAATACTTATGAGATACACTATAAGTTTCACTTAACATCTCAATGTGACTGAATAATAGTATTTCATGCCAGATTAAATAACACACTTGATGTACATTATCTAGTAGTCTATATGAAAAACCAAGGTTCCCTAAACCATGTAACTATGAGCTCCAAAATAATTTCTACATGTTTCTAAAAACATTTCATCTTTTATGATGATTAAATACTACCATGTATTGTATAGCCTATGATATTCCGAGGAACAACTAATCGTCTTACCACACTTCATGGACCATCATTGGTTTCTAAGGTAAAATAAAAATATAATCCTTCTTATGAAAATTTTTAGGGTACCTTTCATGGCATAAATTTCTATTTCACCTCATGAACCACTATATTTTGTATGACTTTAACTTATGGTAGGTCCTAATACCCAATCTAAACATCAAATGACCCCATTCTACTGAATCACTCACTAATACCACACTCCACATTACTGACACAAAACTAGACAAGCCATATGGTTAGTCTAATACTAGCCATGTATCACCCTCTAAGGGTTTTGTATCATAGGTCAAATACTACTATGCACCTAGAACCACAATGCTTTATTTTTTTCTACACATGGGAAAGAAAAAAATATATTTGTATGCTTCAAAAGGATTGTGAAACCCGATCATTACATTAAATGGTATATAACCAATGTCCATGAAAGTAAACCATCATCCTTATGCTGCTAATATTTCAGAGCTCACAACTAGAGACATATCATAACATAATGGTGAAAAATCACACACCAACTCATTTAACCTATATATATTTACCCAAAACAAAACCCCACTAGTGAAACCACTAAAGTGGTTCATTTTACCCTCATGGTTTATACATGAATCTACATCCTAGAAACACACTCAAATCAAATTATAGAGATTCACACTGTCTTCACAAAACACATCACAAGACAACCACCCCTTTAAAGGGTCTTCAACTATCATAATATTGTAGAAAAACCATTCAAACACTTCTGAGACCATTGCCTAAATATGATATTTTCTAAACCACACATTCATAAAATATCCACTCATGTTAATCTCAAACAAAATAAACATGAGATTCTCCCATAATTCAGATCAAACACAACAAAAATATGAATTAAATATAGTTTATAAATAATATAATAAAAATTATAATTTAAAAGTCCCATTTGGGCCTAAACAATTCCTGGTTTAGTACATCAATCCATTTATACCTTTGAAATTTTATTTTAAACCACATTTTTAATCAAATTAGTTTTACAGAAAACTTTTAAAATATTTAAATACATAAAATTTGTTTCCCTTGAGAATCCAATGAAAACAAAAAATTTATTTTCATTGATGTTTTATCTGTAACATAATTACATACCATTCTAAAATACTAATTCCATTTCAATTTGAAAAACATTTTGAAAAAACAACCATTTTTTTCATTTCAATGAAATTCCATTTAAAAATGATCTATTAAAATTTTCTTTATAACTCAACATTTAAAAATCCTTTTTTAAACCAAAATACTTTTTGAAATAAAAATTATTTTAAAACCATTTAATACATTTTATCTAAATTGAATTTTGTCCTTCAAAATCACTTAAATGGATCAAACCATAAAATCATTCTTGCGGGAAAAGAATATATAATTATTACCCTTAGTTATGGATAAATTCTATATCATCAATTCATGCGTGTTAGTCAAAGACACACATACATATAAAAGATTATATAATATCTTGGTTCATCTAATTAATTGGTCAGTAATAATATATCAGGAATAAAATCATAGAAAATTATTACTAGAACTTAATTATTGGACTACCATGAATCACATGTAGTTATATGAGTGAAATGTGTACCTATGTACATAAACATGATTCATCAATGAACCCATATTAAAAAAATAATAACACCAAGATCATGTTCATCACTTGAGGTAAGATAAGATAATATTAAAATATCAACTGATAACAACAAACTAATTTTATGATAACTCAGTGGTCCATTCCAAATGAGTTGGCGAGAAATGTACGCGACTCACCTACCTAAGTCCCACATAACCTATTTCCACTTTACCGTAACCTAACATAGTACAAAATGAAACAAAATGAAACCTACTTTGATAATACATTAACATGAATCAATTGGTTTGGGTTGTAATGAATCATGACTTCATGCATACCTCCCCATACAAAAGAGGTTTTCGATTAGTGAGAAGGTACGAAAGGTGTTGTGAGGAGAAAATTAACTTGGTAAAATATCTATATTCCATAATCATAGCAGAGTATAAATAATAATTAGATAAAAAATAATAGAAAATATAAGAAAATAATCATGCAGTAACAAATGGAATCCATGTCATAAAATATACCCCAAAGTCCCCAATATTCTAGTTCAACCAATGTATGATGTCTAAAAAAATAAAATAAATCACTGTGGAACAAATCTAATGTCCACCATCACATTCCCTCTATTATCCAAGACAATATTCTTGGATATCCAATATAGGACTCCTTCCATTAGCTAGATTCCATACATTGAAATATACATGTGCATTGAGATTCACATATAGGGTTTGAGTATACACCCATTGAGGCACCACCAATGAATACATAACTTGATGTGCTCAAGAATAAAAATTGCAACATGATGGTGGTATGTAAATGAAAAAATAAGCAAACAATCATATTATAGGACATCATATGAAAAATAAGGCACCACATGTCCTAGTTGCACATCCTTTAAATCAATGGTGGAAGGGATGTCTCATATGTCCTCACATATCTGATAATTCCAAATAGTGAACACATATCTTGGATCAAGACCAATATATAATTATCTATTGGTCCAAAAATAAGGTCATCACATCCCTAGATTATCCTTGGGCCATTCCACAAGACCATGATTCCCTTTACTATACTAGATTAGGATATAATATGTTCACACCATATACTCTATCCCAAGTCATTCCACAAGGACATTCTACCCAATCCTTTGTCTTAGGTTGGGATATATGTCCATCATACCCTCTCCTCCATATCAAGTTAATCCATAAGTCCTTCAAACAAATATACTATCTCTAGGTCTTATCATTATCATAGAAATCACATTAAACCAGCACACAATCCCCCTCCAGGTGATAACCAATCCATGACGATCCACCTATAAACGTGATATTAGATAAAGACCACCATAGGCCATGAATTCATAAAAAACATGTCAGAGAACAAAATGAACAATCATAACAGAAATTTAGTATGTCTCATATACCCCATGAACACACCATATGAAAAATATTAGCCCTACCATTTCACAAATAGTTCTTAATTCTACTCACGTACCCATATTCCAATCATTTATATAAAACTTATAAAAATGACTTATGTGGTATGAACTTCCTAAATTAGGTGTACCAATTTTAATTTCCACAATGACTCACCGAATATGCCTTTACACCAATGACCCCTAGAAAAAATCCCAATATATAAAAATAGATATCTAGAAACAAGATTCAATAATGTAAATATAATATTTTATTATGGGTATATTAAATCACCCAATGAGGTCCACTAAATTTTTTTGATCTAGATATGTTCAAGAAAATAATTTAAATTTCCTAGATCTGGTCACCAATCCATGGATATAAAAAAATAAAAAAATAATAGATCATAATAGAATTTATAAATATGTCCATAAAAGTATATATATATATGATTCCTTCCTAGAAGAGGATTGGAGATCTATAATAAATGTTAAGAATAGAGGATGAATGGATACTTACCATGAATTATCATGAGATAGAGCCTCTAGATCCCCCAAAATAAATGTTTGGAAGGTGATAAACTTCCAAAAAATCCAATAGGGACCATGGTATTGAGATACCTAGGCATAGTAGGAAGGACAACTGCTTTCAAGAAGGTCAACGGGAAAAACTTCCAATTTCAGGATTAATTAATTATTTAAACATAAATTTTTTCACACAATTTATTGAACCATGCAGCAACCATGCGTAGATATCTTTCATTTCAAGTCATTCATATGGTTTGGTAACACAGTTTGGTAAAATATCAACTAACCATGCTTTTTACCATCTTTTTAGTTACAAATCTTTTTGTAGAATATTGCATAGTTAGCTCTAACTATGTGCTAACTGCGAAACATATATTACCTCTATCAAACATGTTGAATACATTCCTAGGGATAACATCATGGTTTTTACAATATACACCTACCATGAAGACACATAAAATCTCTTATAACATTCTAAACCATTCATATGTTTCCCAATACATTATGAAAAAAATAAAACCCAAAAAAAATTATTAATGGGTGAAAAGAAATGTTTAACATACCTGCAATGTATGATAAATTATTAGTAGAAAATTATATTTTAAAAAAATAAGTGCTAAGAAATATTCTATATTAAATTTAATACATGATGAAAAGGTTTACATGATATTAGGCACAATAATAATATACCATGATTTGGACTTAGGGTAATAAATTGTTCTAGAAGATACGAGGAGCATTATGATTCAGAAGGTTAGAAGTTCTAGAAGAAGAAGATTTTTATAGTTGGATATTGAGAAGATAGAAGAATAGATGATGGATGTATGTAACATAGAATTAGATCTAATAATTTTTGTAATAATTATAAGTCCCTTGAATTTATATTACTAAACAATGTTATGGTGAATCAAAACTGAAAATTTTATAGGGTCTATATTGATTTTTATGATTTTGGGTGAACATAAAATTTTAAAATGTTATGATGATTCCACTTATAAATAAGACCCACTACATTTAATAAGATTTTTTATCATTATTTCAGGATTTCATAATAATTTAAATACTTTTATTAAGTATTTATATATTTCTAAAGACATTATAAAGATTTTATATGGATTTATAGAATTTCAATGAATTAATTTTATATGAATTTAAAATTCTATAAGTATTTGTATTAATATTATTAGGATTTTTAGATTTTCATAAGTCTTTAGATTATTTTTCTATGTCTTATCATGATAAAGGGAGAAAATGTAATGATTATTAGTGAAATATGTCATGTTAATTAATTTTTTTTACTTCTAGTGAAGGTTTAGTTGAAAGATAATTTAGATGAGTTATTTCTTGAGAGATTTTGAATAGTTACTTATTCTGATTCCAATTAGCATTCTATTATTGAGAGGAATGTACCAATATTGAAATAATATTATACTCTGATGATGTTAGTGTTTTAAAATAAAAATCAGGTTCTTAAATTAGATCACATCATGACCCGATGATTTACAACACATGTATGCATGTATGGGGATATTATTAATTGTATATTATGATTAATGATTCTATAAATAAAGAAGAAGGAAACCCATGGATTATTTGGATGAGTAAAGACAACTCCCTACAGGTAATATGGAAATGATTATAGATATTTGAAAAAATAGGAAACCATACTGCCATTTTAACAGTGTTTCCATATTCAAAATACCGGAAAATATCTCAAGAGTTTTTGAATGCATAAATATGTGGACCAGGAGAGGGGGAAGATGATGAAACTACCCCAATCTGATAAATTTATAAGTCAAAGGATAAAAGATTAGGGGTTATAATATATTTATATATTTGTTTTAGGGGAAAAATAATGTTTTTTAATGCTGTTATATCTTATTTTGAAGAAGAATAAGGAGAATTGCAATTTGAGTCGTTGAAGATCATCACCATCATACCTAAACCTATTTCAACAGAATTATAAAGAACTATAGTTTCATTACATCCATATCTATAAATAAAATTTATATAAAAAAAAATAAAATGTGTAATTACCCTAATTTTAAGGGGTGTTTATAAAAAAAATCATGTCGAAAACATCATATTGACACTCACATTGAGTGGTTGGTCTCATTAGGTCATAAAGAGGATAGGAGTAGAAAACCCAATGATTATATTATAATCAACCAAAATTTGATGTTTCAATAGTACAACATTTTCATTTATAATTATATAGAAACCCACTATACTTTAAAATGATGAATTATTCCCCAAATTAATGCACAGAGGAGAAGAATATGAAGGGTTCTTTGGTTTTGGGATAAACAAAATGAAAATATTGTAATGTAATTGATCTCTGGTGTAGAGTGGACAAGAACAAAGTTTTATCCATTAAATTAGTATATTTTTGGATTCTGGTACACAAACCCATCACCCTTTGTATACTCATTTGATTATCCCTTAGTGGTGAAATAATTAATATACACATGTACGATAAATTTTTTTATTTTAATTTATATATGTGTATGTTTCATCTAGATTTCCAAAAAATAGGGTTAAGATGAGAAATTTTTCTTATTAAAATGACCACGTGAACCCAATGTAAAAATAGTTATTGAAAAGAATAATTTTAAATTGATAAAGGCCATGATTCATCCCCTATGGTGTCTTGGGTTGTAAGAAGTTATATCAACACTAAAAGGTGATGACTTGGTGTTCAACCACTACATCTAAGTTTTATTTTATATGATAATGGTTACAGTGATGAAGCTACCATTTTCCAGGGTAATAACATTTATGGATGGAAAAAAGAAGTTTTATTTGTTTATATAGGATAATAGAGAAGAGACTATGGAATATATCGAATGATATACTGACTTAAGAAATAAAATTATACCAAACCATGATGTAGAGAAACATAAAAAACACTAACAAAGGTATGACTAGTGAGGTATATAAGAAGACCATCCATTGTGTTTCTTATTTTAATATTTGGAAATTATTTTAGAATATATATGGAAAATAGTAGAATACAAATAATTTGTGATTTCTACCTTCTGAGGAGGTTTCCAAGCTATTTATGATCATAAAATAGTGATCAAATTAAGTGAAGGATACCTTATTGAATAAGGAACGAATATGAGGAATAATAAGAAGAATGATGAGAATAAAAACTCTCACATTAAGTTTATAATTTATTTAGTTCATGAAAAAATAAATTCAAATAATTTTTTAGAATATTATTTTAAATAATAGTATTCATATTCATCCCAAGAGGTTGATATTAGAGTATATTCTATTGATGACATTGAAATTACATCAAGTTGTTTATTTAGAGGCTTTTATGTAATATTAAAAAGGAGTTTAAATAAAAATGAAAATATGGTTAAATATGTGATTGTGAATAATTTGGAATATGATTTGATAAAATATATTTTTTATTAAAAAAAATATTTAATAGAGTATAGGGGCCCATGATTGTATACATGAGAAATATAACTACACAGATGAATAGATAGAGTTTCTTATTTGAAGAAAAAATATAAGAAATGGAAATAAGAGTGGATATAAAAATTAGTTTTATGAAATTATTATTCCTATTAGTACATAACATTAATGTATTAGAAATTTGGAAAATAATCCAATAAAATGTTGACAAATACGTATGAAAAAATAGAGGAGAATTATTAGAAGATTATAGAGCTTAAGGAGAGGTTGAAAATCACCCAAAAAAATATTACACCTCCCATAACAGTATCAAAACGTGAACATAGAAAATCTAAAATACTAGATTCTATGAATAAAAAATATACTATTGATAAAATTGGACTAAATAACCCCAAAAGGGGAAACTAAAATGTACCAATTCTATAAAATAATAATATACACAACAAGTGTGTTCCAAAATACCAAAGGATTAAAGGATGAAGTAAATATTACACAACATCATCTCAAAAAATATGTGTAAAAATGATATATGACATTAACAGAATATGTTTTATTTACACTAATCATGGAAATTTACCTATATATAAGAACAAGAATGGGGATAAAATTTTATAATTAATTCCATCATTATTATAGAAAATTGAACGATAAATTCCAATAAAATGAAGTCTATAATTATTGAAAACAAATTTATTTTTTTTTTGAAAAAATAAATATCATAATGTTTTATTCAAAAAATTATCTGTAATCTCACACTCACAAAAAACCTCATTCAAAGATAGATGTCGAATAAAAATAAGGATATTTATCCAATTTTTGAGAAAAATAGAGAAAAATTACAAGAATGAATCACATGTATTACTATGTATTTTGAGTTTTTATTGGCTATTGAAGATGGAATATATGAATAATACCATATTGGTTTAATAAATCATACTTCTAAGAATGATGTGAAGAGATATGGAAGATCGATCTTTTGGTATAGGAATCATGTTAATGGATTAATGAAAAAAATGTATTAATAGAGGAAATGAGCATATGTAGGATTAGTATCAAAAAATAAATATAAATAGATATAATAAAATTAAATATTTCCAAATAAATCATCCAAGATGAAGTATGTATGAGTTTTATCCCCGAACGGAGTCCTAATACTATGACATGGAAGAATATTGGAAGAAACATGTTTTTCAATCATGACCAACCACTTTCCTCAACACGAGGATGTGATAATTGACCCTTTCCTCAAGTAATTAAATGTTTATACCTATTTTTTAATGTGGTATAGAAATAAATTGAGATAATATCCATGGAGTTTTTATCCTGAATGAATATTTTTTTTACAAGAAATATTTTCCATGTGGATGAGTTGAAAGAGGATTCATGCAACTAGTGGATTCAAAAATAATAAAATTTTAATCTTCAAAACCAATAGGATAAAAGTATCAATTTATCTCAATAAATGATTTCAAAACCTCAACTATAAGAACTAATGGTATCAAGCTAACTTTTATTTCAACATGTGATAAAAATATAATAATTTAGTGTTATTAGACTACTTGAAAGAATGTGGATAATTTATGAATGAAGTAGTAAAATAAATGCATAAATTTCATGTTTAATAGTTAATATGATAACATGTTATATGAGTCATTTTTAACGTGATATAAGAAATAATATATAAATGATGGAAAAAAACCAATAAGTTGTTTTCTATGCTATAATTTAGGTAATATTTTTTATGAAATTTTATGATGTAGGAGAAGAATATTTGATGGTGATTTAGCCTTATTTGAGAATAAGTTATCCCTAAGAATATAAGATATAAATTCATATAAAGTGATATCATAAAAATTAGTATTAGTTGATTCATTAAATTTTATGTTTCAAAAACTTGGAACATTACTGTTTATTTTCTAATATATATGGGATAGTGTGATTGACTTCACTAGATGATTTTTTGAATGTAAAAAAGAGAAAAAATTAATTAACTGGAAGTAGGTGAGTGACATGGTAAAATTTTACATGATTGGATTGAAATCATTTTTCTTACAACAATCCTAAGATTTATAGTCTATGTATATTTCTAGTGACTCTAAATATAATTAGGAAATTGAATATCTAAAATATTTAAAGAAACTTTATCTTGGTATAGAATAAAAAAATGAATATTTAATAGTTATAACTAAATAATTTGTTTGGTACAATAAGTGGTATACAAAAATTTGGTATCAAGAATCAAAATGTATGATTGGCTCAATCAAATGGGGTTGATAATGAATCATATATCAATATGTGGTAAATAGATCTAAGAGTTCATGAAATTATTTTTTAGTTTAAGTGAGTACGATTGAAAAATAATATAGTTGTTGGAAGTGGAATAATAATATATACATAAAATCATATGGAATAGAATTTCAGGGAAAATAAGATGGAAAAATTCATCAAATATTAATTTTAGAATATTTAGATTTCCCTAATAACAAATTTTATGAAATAATTTAAAATATAGAGAAGAATATGTATTGAAAATGGAGAAATAAGAAGAATAAGATTACCTTGTGATTGTATTTGTGTTTGGGGATGAAAATAAGAGTGTATGACACTTTGTAGTATTGACATATATGGAAGGAAATTTAAAGTTAAATCTAGAGGTGTAAATACTCTTAACAAATTATTGATAACTGGGGGGAATATATTATATAAAATCTATATTATACGATGGATCTTAGATTAAAAGGGAAAGGGGAGAGATTATCTTCATGAGTTGAAGGTTCTTTGAATTTATGGTTTTATTTACGAAAAAATATAGAGGAGGATAATGTGTCAAACAATGAATTGTGTATTGGATTAAAAAAATAGATATTGAATGTTTTGATTTATTATTGAATATATATATTGAGTGACTCATGGAGTCAGGGATAATAATACTGATTAGATGTATTAATGATTAAAGATATTTAGGATGACATTAAATAAATTGAGATTGATAAAACATAATATAGTTTCCTTATACATGGAAAAAAATTTACATTGATTGATAATGAATAATATTGTGTATATGGAGAACAAATATTATATTTCTGGAAGTGGAACTAAAGGAGGAAGTTATTTTAAAGCCATTCAAGAGAAGTCTAGAAATTTCGGCGACATAGAATTTATGGATGAGGATTCAAGAAGATAATTAGAAGGTTAAAAATATCATGGATGTTTGGTAAATAATTAATATTCATTATATTAGTAAAATTATAAGAAATAATATAATTTTGTAAATCAAAGCATGAATAATAGTGACATACTTGGATTTGATGTCAGTGAAATCAACCGATATAGAAGATATAAAGAATCTAATGATCCAAAACATTAGGTGTTCTAGAATAAGATTTTTTAGTTGGATTCTTGTATATTTTAATCATGGTACTTATAATTCAAGAACATAGTAGTAAAAATGAGTATTTCACATAGTTTTGGTCTCGAATAAAATTCATTAGAGTCACCATTTTTAGGATGAATGTAAAATGGAAAAATTAGATTTTCCATAATTATTTTATAAGACATTAGTAGGGCTCAAAATTTTAAAAATCAGTGAATCTTTCCTATTTGTGTTATAATCACTTCATTTTGTAAGGTTTTATATATATCATATAAATTTCTTTATTTATTTAAATTCTGTATAGATTTCATATTTCTTCTTTTAGTTTTTAAGGATTTTTTGGTATTTAAGAATTTATGATGTAAAGATATCCAAATTTCATAATAACTTATTTATATTTCATAAGAATTTATATATTTTCATTTGACTATACCTGAATTTCCTAAGGATTTTCATGGTAAGGGGAAAAAATTTGAGGATTATCTATAAACAATTAGTGTCATTACATTTTTTTATTTGTAGTGACAGATCAATTTAAAGGCATTTTGAATGTTTTAATCATTTGGAAATTTTTAATAGGTAGTGATTACGATTCTATTTTGTATTTCATGATGGAGAAGAATGTACCAAAAGTAATATTTTGTGGTGTTGTTAGTGATTTAAAACAAAGATCATGTTCATCAAAGCAATCACACCATGAATAAATCATTTTCACAATGTGTTTGCATACATGAGTATTTTATTAATCATATATTAATTATATAAATTTTTTTCATGAATGAGTAATGAATATCATAGATTTGGGGGGGGGGCAGTGTAAACAAAAATTTATTGGTAATACTATGACAATTAATATACTTTAAAATAAAAAAATTATACTTTTATTTTCAAAAAGTTTCTAGCTTCAAAATATTGAAAAGTACCAATTCTGTGTTTCTATTAATAAAAAATAAGAGTGGGAGAAGGATTAGATGATGAAATAACCCTATCTAATATATTTATAAGTTAAATAAGAAGAGATATGGAGTTATTACCTATAAAAGAACTTTTTCATTAGAAAAAGAAAGTGTTGTGCATACTAATACATCTAGTTTAAAAGAAAACTACGAATAATAGAAAGTTGACTCACTAAATTCCATCAATATCATATATGGTATTGTATACAGAGAAGTATCATGGAGTACAATTGATTTCTATCCATATAAGTAAACAAAAGATAGTGCGCTTTAAAATAATTTCAATATGGAATTTTATTCAGTTGGAAGAGTTTGTATTATTTTTGTGTTCATGTGGAGGACCTCAGATCAATACTCTAATTGAGTGGGAGGTCTCACTAGGACCTGAAGAGGATGATATAAATAAATTTTGTGTTCATCTTTGTATGTAACTATATTTGATAATACCCCAACCAATGAGTTATTCCAAAAAATTGGGATGAATAAATGGTCCAGAGTGGGTGGGGAGGTGAATTGACTTGTTTATAATATTTTATGAATTATATTAGAGTTGAAATAATTATGTAGTGGAAAATAATAAATATTAATATAAATGTTTATATATAATTTCCAATCAAAGTGATCCAATGTATACTCTTCACTTATCTATACTTTTATAATAAATTTTACTTGCTAAGAACCTAACACTATATTTTATTTTGTAACACAATAAAAATTAGATTGTATACTAGAGACAAAACCAACATAACAGTAATTTTATTGAGGATTCACTTTCTATGAAAATGAATTTTCAAACCCAAAATTTACATCATAAATAACCTTCCATTTTCACCTTCGAGGAACAAAACAAATATTGCTTGATTTCTCTACATGTAGGAAGATTCAAAGACTGGTGTTTTTCTCCCATGGATGTGCAACCTAGTATTCATTTTTATTGGTATTATAACATAAAAAATCCCAAATTTTAATGAAAAAGAATGAAGATACTTTAACACACCATGAAAATTTATATAATAAAAAAAACACCACATTAACTAGAATTTGGATATTTATGTATTGAATATTGATGGAGACATTTATTTGATATTATTTTAAGGGGGACATTATGATTGAGTTTATCTAGAAAAATCTCGTATTAGATAATCCTGATTACATTTTAATAAATAGATGATCAAGAAGATGTAATTAACTATTTCTATTAGAATGTTTTTATAGAGATCCTTTAGGAATAAAAACATAAAAAATTATATCCAAAAAAATAAAATATTAAAAAAAATAATTTTTGGATCCAAATTTTTGTAGCATTAGTAATTAATGCATAAAAAATAATTAATTCATAATTTTTTGGTTTTTCAAGATTTTGTGTCCCTGATTTCACGTATAATTTCATTTTTAATAAACAAAATAATTAATCCTAATAATACACTCCTTTTATCACATTATTAATGTATTTTACACAACTATAAAAATATATATTAAATAATATATTAATATTGTAATTACCAAAATATTATAAATAAATCAAAATAATATGATAAACCTAAAATATTTTAAAAATTTGGAAAAGTAAACCATCAAAATATTTTGTGCATATTATTATTTAACCTAACATTTGAGTCATTTACATAAGATTAATTCCATATGATTCATTCTTTATTTCTTCATATGATAAATTCTTCCTTAGGTGACAACATATGAGCCAATCTCCTTATATATGAGTCATTGATCTACATATGTTTCATTTAAAACATATAAAAACATAGATTGTAAAAACTACATATGAGCCTTTAATATTCACTGAATGAGTAATTTGATAGTGTGTATATGACAACCTGTTGTATATACGTGTCATTCCATTCTAGGTATGAGTCATTTTTTTATGATTCAATGTTAGTGTCATTTGACTTGTACTGCATATGAGTCATTTTAAACTATGTATGTGTCATCATATGAGTCATTTCATAAACAGTCAAAATTATATCTTTGCATGAGTCAATTCATACTACATACGAGCTATTTTCAAAGAATGTGTATGAGGGATTTAGTTTTTTGAATGATTAATCTTTATTATATATAGGTGTCATTTTACTCTTTTTTTTGAGAAAGTAGTCTTTATAACGATAAAATGAATCTTCATAAGACTTATTTTTGTGTTATTTAAACACAATTTTCTGTAAGAGTGAATATGTGTATAAGTATTATTTTCCTATATGTAAGGATTATCTAAAAATTACATGTATTAACATATGGATAAGATCCACTTTTAATGATTTGTTGTAAAAATACAATGGTGGATTTTTTCAAATCATAATGATCATTCTAAAAAACCATAAAAATAATTCCTTTACAATTTATGAACCATTAAACACTTTGAAAATTTTCAATCATAAAATTTAGAATACGAGTCATTACAGAAACCATATTGATGTGGATTTTTCTATGAAATAATTTTAGGAAACAATAAAAACAGGAAGAATAATTGAACAAATAACCAACAAAATAAATTTTTCTTCTAAAATTAATACAAGCTTCAAAAAAACTCATTTTCTCTTTTAAAAACTCATGATAGAATGAGTAAATAAAAATAATAAATTGTTATCTATAAAAACAAAAATAAATATTGAAGAAGACACTCTAAAATCTCAATTTTTTTAATAATCATTAACAATATAATTATATAATTATAAAGAATTAATTCCCTTTTGGAATATTAAATAAGATTATAATAATGAATTTTTATAGTAAAAAATAATCTTAAAATAATAAATAAAATTTATTATACAAAAAAATTTCAAAGATAATACCACATAAGAAAAATAATATTGAAATTAGAGTGGGAACTAGAATTTTAGTATTCATAGAAATGAAAAAAACTGATAATAGAGTTAAAAAATTGTTGTAGAAAATTTCATAGATATTAATATAAAGAATTAAATACAGAAATAAAGTAAAGAGATAAATAATAAGAGTTCTAATAATCACACACAATATCATAATTTTCTTCCTTTTTAAATAAAATAATTAGAAAATAAATTTAAATAGATTCCAAATATTCTATAGGTGGATTTTAAAAATAGCCTATATGAAATTGTGAGAACTCATTCTATATAGACTTTAAAAAGAATCAAGGATCCACAATATTTGTTATAGATATTAAATAAATTATAAATTTATTTTTAATTAAATAAATATTAATAAACATGCAATAAATATTTCTAAAAGACATGGAATAAAGACTGCTTTCATGATATCTGGAATCCAAAATAAATTCATGATGATTTAGTTCACATTTCTATTTCAAGATTCAATAATACAAAGTTTATAATTTATTTTCTATATAATTGTTAAGGAAAATAATTTTTAAAAAATAATATTTATATTTTACCTTAATAAATAAAATAGTGTCTAATTTTTCTATTTTATAAACAGTTTTGAAAATAAATTGACATAAAATTCTAGTCATGCTCTAGGGTATTTTTTAGTTCTATAAAGTTATTTTTAATGTTTTAAAACATGATTTAGTTTCTATTAATCCACGAAACCTTGATTAAATTTGACACAAAGTTCTTCCAATATTAAAAAATTAAGAAAAAACTATTTTTAGATAGATTTTATATAATTTATTTCTATTATGTGTTATATACTCCAATACAACTCTAGTCGCTTCAATTCTAGAAATCGATAAAAAAGTCTAATCATAATGTATATATTATTCTTAAAAATAACCATGAACTTCTAGACATGATTTATTTATAGTAATATGTTTTACATTCATCAATTTTATATCTAAATATCCATTTAGTACCAATAAATTGTTGATCTTTAGATTTTTTATCCAATGTTCAAATATTATTTCCGAAAAATTTATCTAGTATATATTACATAGATAATATCAATTTAAAATCCTTGAAATCCCTTCAAATATATTTTAAACCACAATCAAAAGTAAATTCTCTATAAGAACCAAAATTTGTCAATGATTTTATGGCCTGTGATATTGATTCTACATTACAAGTTATTTTCTCCATTGGATGAAATTTATTTTTTTCCATGATAATTCATGTGGGTGGACTTTGTTTTTAATTGGCTCATTCAATTATATATTTTATTCTTCTATGATTTTAAATTCATTAAAAGCATATTTAGTTTGATATTAATAATAAATATTTTATCTTAAATTATTTTCATTAAATTTACTAGGCAGAGACTCTTCAGAAAACATGCTCATTTTTTTATATATTCAATATGATTTACTAATATTTGTATATAACTTAAATATTCCATTTTTAATAGTGTTTGTCTAATTAATCTTCGGATACAATAGTATTAAAAATAATAACTTCATAAACAAAGACACTAAAATAAAAAATTTAGGTTACCTTACCTTCCAGAATTTACAAGGAGTTTTCTTTCTAATGGGACTTAAAAAATAATTCTATAATAAACTTGTCATGTTGTATTAACATATTCTTTCGCAAAATATTTATGTGTTTTGAATTCATTTAACAATGTTATACAAATATTTTATAGGCTTATTTTTTTCTGATGTAAAAAATTTTGTTGGGGGTGATCTAGGGGATGAAATGTTCTAAAAATAAACATTTTCTCCCCAAAAATTTATAAATTCTATATTCATATATTTTCCTCCTTTATCACTATTAATTGATAAAATTAGATAAAAAAAGTTTATTAAAACTACTTTTTAATAATTACTTAAAATAGATAATTTTTCTAATTACTTTTAAAAGAATCTATATAAATGTATTAAATTCATCTATAATAAAAAAGACCTTACTACCGACACTTATTATTTCTATAAATATGAATAATTCAGGTTCAATGAGTTTTAAAGGTCTAATAATTTATATTTACTTGATAGATTATAAAATCCCATGGTTTTTTAACTTTCATATAGAAATCACAAAGATAGATGTTTTCCACCATTATATCCAAGAGTTTTAGAATTTGATGATTGGTGTATTAAATTGGTATAATTCTATAATTTTCATGACAAGGCTTTTTATTGTTTAGTGTATTTTCTAAATTAAAACCATTCAAAAACATAACATTTTGATCTTTTATTTTGGATTTCTATTCAAATAAATGTTTTATTTTTTTTTCATTATGAAATAAAATAGATTCATATTTAAAAATGATACCCTTGTTATTTTTAAGCATAACAAACCTAGCATCATCACATAACTGAGAAATCATAATTAGACTATATTTGAATCTATTAACATATTATGATTTAGATATAATAACATATTTAGAAATATCAACTTCTCTAAATCAATTAACCCTACCTTTTTAATTTTCACCAGATGTTACATTACCTTCCTTGTATCTATTAGATGATAATATTTTTATGTATGTCTGGTCATATGTTTTGTTAATCAACTATGAAAATAAAAATTATCTATTTTGATACTTCTATAGAATAGTTTATAAAAATAAATTTTCAAGGCAGTTTTGGTACCCATAAAAGTTTATGTCTAATCAAGAAATAATATTATTAGAAACCGAATAAAAATTAAAAAGGTATTCACAAGTAATCCCAAAGATAAAAAACTAGAAATGAATGCTCTAGTTTGTCCAATAGGCTGTGGAAATCCTAACAAACCTTCCTATTCATAAAGAATTTTCATTCCACATCTATAAAATTTAAATTTATAAAAATCATCCTTTAGAACTTTTTGTAATGAAAAAATTGTAAATTTTAAATTATATATTTTCAGGTCCATGTCCATTTTTTTTTATATTTATACTGTTCATGGACTTCAATTTATAATATCATTATCTTCCTTGATCAATAGTTGGTAGATTATGATTCAAAGTATCAACTTCAATATTAAACTTTCATTTTCCTTTTTAGAAGTTTCAATGTCATACCATAAGCCCTTAAACTTATTTTTCTTAATTTTCATTGTTATTAGAAAAAAATATTTATACGTTTTATTATCTTTTTTATGTTTCTTATTAACAAAAGAATGAATATTATTTTCCTAAAAAATATTTTCATTTTCATTATGTTACTTATATATATAATAAATTTTAAGGATTTCATTTTATAATGTATCAATATAATGATATAACTCATCAATAGTAGGTTTTTCAAAATCAAATTCCAATGAAACACAATCATAATCACTAACCCGATTTGTAGAATCTATGAGTTGGAATTTTTTTAATTATTTTTATATTCTAGATTCATCATTAGAATCATAATCCTCTTTAATTATCTAGGATTTTCAAAGATCTTTGTTATCATTCATATTTAGTCTCTATTTATTTCCATTTACTTTTGAGAATTAATTCTTGATATGTATTTTTCATCTGCATTCATATTAAAATAATATTACCTTTCTGTCTTCCTTTTTAAATTTCTCTAGGATGACTTCTTATATTATTTCTAAAATATCAGTTCCTTCCAATGTATAATCATTTCATAACATCAACAACTTCATCTCTTTCACTCTCTTATATCCCAAAAAATGAAGATTAAGAGGAACCTTCATATTTAATTTAAAATAATATCATTTAAATTAAGTAAATACTTCATCAGTAATATTTTAAAATTCATATTCATATTGTAATAATGAACCAATATGTTAATCTCTTGGGTATTTTTTTTCATGTTATTAGTTTCATGAATTATAACCTTTTTATCATGCCTTTTCTTTGGTAAAGATATATTTACTTTTTCAATAAAAACCATATTATCTAAGGCATATGAAAAAAACACTCATTTGATTTAAAAAATAATTAAATTGATTTTGATGTCCCTATTTTTTCCATGTAAGAATTTGGAATTTATATATATATATTTCTGGATCTAAGTGAAATGATCGTGTTATATTTTGAGGCCTAGTGAGCGAAAAAATAATTTTTTTAAAATATATTAAATATATTAATATCACGTTTATGTATTTTTCTTAAAAAAGGGTAATAACTCTTGAACAAGGTCTTTGATTTGAAATATTAGGGAATTATTGAGTCTAGAACATGAGTTTAACCCCAGGTGCAACAAAACCTGTGTAGGAATCAGGTGTTTGGGAAAATGTTGTCAAGACCATAAATAATAAATAATAAATAAATTATTATATTTTATTTCTTTGATAGTAAAACCCGAAATCCTCTATAGATATATTTTTATGAGGTGATATTATAATTGGTTGCTAAACCCTAAAAAACTAGAGGATCGTTGGAGGATGGAATTCCAGGAAGATGACATCCGAAAAGATCGAACTGTGGATCATGTGCCAATGAAGTTCATGGATCTTTCAAACGATAGTAAGGAAGAACTGTTCATCATCAAGGGTCGATCCGAACTCTAAGTAGGATTTTTTTGGATTTATCCCTATTATTTTATCCCATTAATAACATGAATTAATTTACTAATGGATTGATTTTTGGATTATTCTTTTAACAGGCACGGGTAATATTTTGGATTTGGTGAAAATATTTTTTTTTTCATTGAGCGTTAAACCTCTTAGTTCATATTTCCTTTAAAAATGTTTCAAGTTCAAAATGAACAATGTATGAGGTTCATTCCACCTTTGATGGATTGGGGGTTTCTCTACCTGTTTTATGTGCATTCTTCATTGGGAAGTTATTTTGTCCTAAAATTCAATGAATACTCAGGGAATGATGGTTTCACATTCAACCCTTTGTGCACCAAATCATTACCATGAATCAAGGATGTATATTAAAAAAACCATTTTTTATAGGGAAATGGTAATGGATCCATGGATGTATCATAGGTTCACAATTCTAGTTTGGCATGTGATACCGATGAGGCGTTACAGTGGGTGATTCTCGTGTGGTGGGTATGGACAGAATCCGACCAACAACAGTAATGGGGTTCATTAAACCATATCTCTATGACATGATGCATAATTCTTAGATGAATCGATGGGTGTGGATGACTCAGACTAACCACATGAACATTTTTGGAATTTTTGTGAAATTTATGAATACACGACATGTAGTCCTATGAACACATCACCTGTAGTCCCTTCTATGTGGTTCTAGGGTTTCAGTGCAGAGTTATGGATGAAGCAACATAAGACCCATTGACACATAGTGTGACCTTTTTGGTGGCTCAATATGTATCATGTAGGATATATGAGTGTTGTTAGAAAATGGTACATAGACATGAGCTTGTGTTCACAGGTTGGTACACAGACACCGCTAGACCACATGTCCTGGTGTAATTGAGTTGATACACAGACATGATGAGACTATATAGCCAGAGTACAAAAACATTGTTTGGTGTAGATAGGAATGGTTAGAATGACACACTAATTTCCAAGATGATATAAAAAAGATCTATACCTAAGGGACATGCCACATATTATGGAAAAATCCATGTCGTGTGAGTGGAAGACATGGGTAGTGCTTGGATTAGTGAGATACAATTTTTACCATTATGGATATGTTGTGTCTTCAATTGAGGATAGGTTGGATTCCTCTTTCTTTTTAATTCATCTTATTTGAGATATTCTATGAGATTCATTTGGATAATAGCTATTCAATGTGTTCCCATGGTCTATCCCTACGAGGGCTCAATGGAGTATTCTATTCTCATCATAGAGGATTGTCCCTATATAGATCCCTGATGAGTTATGTAGTGAGGGAGAGTTCCCTTATGGAGTTATTTATGTCAAACATGTTTGAATTTTTACTAAATGGCTTGGATCAATTATCCCTCCAAGAGGCTCAAAGACATCCTCACTCCCCTTCACATTACCTTATATAGTGTTTTATGGTATTTTAATTACCAATATTTACACGGGCATCAATCCCCTATCTAGTAGGTTGTTTTTAGTATGGTCTCATATCCCCCTAATGATTCTTTGGCCTTGACCCCTATCATTGTATCAAGATTTGATATTTCGGATGGGGCATAGTCTGATCGAGTTTGTATCTCAGATGAACCATATCAGTTTACATTTCATTTTTACATGATAAAGATGACATCTATGATGAGTGTAATTAGTGGTGATATATCTCATGGAACATGTTATCCTATAAGATTATTGTATGGAACCATTGAGAAGAAATCCTAGGATATATTTTTGGTTATGACATTTCCTTGAAACTATGTGTCTACTATGAGTATATCTGGATGTTATATTGTATGTATCACTTTATGATTGACATATCCTATGATGAGATTACTACTCTTGATGCTTTATGTTTGGTTATTTCAGGTTTTCTTACTTACTATTTATATTTTCACCTCTACATGGTCTCTACCCTCACATGCCATGTATTATTTAAAGTATGGACCTTTTTCAGAGTACCTGGTGGACTTGGAGTAGGTGGAACTAGTTTTGGCAAGATAGGATGATGTGTATATTGGTCATACATTTGGAAACATTCCCCTTCATATGAGAAGGTGGGAATTTACATTCTAGTTTTTAGTGAGCCTGTATTTAGCCCCTTTTTCAACTTTATTTTACTTTTTTATACTATGACTTTGGGATTGCTGATATATGAATTCATTTTTATCAGTTTTATTACATTTCATCATTGTATGGGCTTGGATATTTGTGTGTGAATAAAATTAATTTATTTTAATGCCTCCCATGGTTTTGATAGGCCTTATTGGTGTTAGTCACCATCCCGTGGACTATTGGGGGAAGGCATGAGTTTGTTTTGTCTCAGGCCCCATTGTGTCAGGTCATGAAAGAATGATATTAGAGGTGGGGTACCCAAACAATAGTTTTATGACACTTCCTGGGTTTAGGATAATATTTTTGAGTTCCCACTTTTTATCTGTTAGGTTTCGTTTTCAAGGTTGGGTAATAATGTTAAAGAGTTTTGAGATTATCTCTCAGTCTAGGGTGTTTAGAGTTAGTGAATGAATTGATGTTTACACACACCAAGACCTTGATAACCTACTTGTTCACTCACTATATGTTGACAATGGTTTCCAAAAAATGTTGGTACATTAATTATATATGAATGGATCGTGGTTTCTATGTACTTCTTGACTTGGATCCCCATATATACTAATTGACCATGAAACATATTTATAATCATCATGCTGCCTCTAAGATGACATCCTACAAGGATTTTTAGAGAGTGTCATGATGAGGACCAGATGAATGATTAGGTTTTAGTTCAGGTACCCCCATTATGAGGTGTTTTTCTCTAGGTGGGAACCAATATGTGCTACCCTTATTGAGAATCACATGGATCTTGTTGTGGATAATGTATATTATCATCCTTGTGTTGAGAATTTGAATACTCTTGTAGGAGAGGATGATGGTACATGTAATATGGGAATGTTACAAAAGTTCTAGTGAAACATATCCCCAATATTACATGATGAGATAACCCCTTATGTGGTAGAGGTTTGACTTAAGGCATTGTTCTGGGTTTCTAGTGTGTAAAGATCCTGACTGATCAAAATTTATCCCTTGCAACCCATCTTATCCATGGAGAAATCATGTTACTGAGTTAGCTAGACCAATTCTTAGGTGGTGGAGGACTAGCATGATCTTGATGTGAGAATATATTTCTTGGATGAGACCCATCCTAAATGGTGGCCTAGGTCGAAGTAATTTTCCAAGGTGATGCATGGAGGTGGAAGAGACATATATTGGTAATGTTGGATTTGAGTTAGGAAATGAATAAAAGATGTAAAATTCCCCCATTGAGATGTGTTCATGAGACACGATCTAAAAACTTGTGAGTGATCTTATTACTCCCAAAGCAAAGAATTTCTAGGTGTGGTGGATGAGTTTCCCTAAAAATTTTTAGGTTGTTTGATGTTGCAAGGTGTCAGAGTAGGCCCTAGTTGTGGAAACTATGTGGGATGGGGGAAACGATGAGTACCAAGGAATAGGGGCTCACATAGGCTTTTAGTGTGGTTTTAGGTATGATGTGGGTATTCCCTTCACTAGTTGTTGTTTTATCATAGAGTTATGAGCAACTTTTCCCTAAATTTATCCCTTTCATGAGACCTAGAAATACCAATGGAGAACTATTTTCTCAACCGTTGTGTTGGAGGCCCAAGCAGAGAGGATTAATGATCAAATTTTCCTACTGATATGGTAACATGATTTTGGGTTTAGAGAGAGATAGAGAGAGCCTTATGTAGATATCTACCTATAGTAGTAGTAGAACCTATGATGTTTTCCTTAGTATGGAATTGTTTTTTACTATCCATGCTCATATGATTTCTACAAGTTAGTGTAGTAGTGGTTCTAGTTTGATGGGATGGGGTTTTTCTCCTTTTATAGGACGTTATCCCTCTACAGGGAAGGATGAGATCATTCGTAGGAGGTTATAACCGCATCCTTATCTATTGGATAGTATTGTCATTGAAGTAGTAGATTCTAAGAGAATTCAGTTTCTATGATGGTGGGGGGTTTAAGGAAATCATTCATGAGGATGTGATAGGTTTACCACCCATTGAGAGTTTTATTTATATATAGACTTTGACCTCTGTCTACCCAATATTTATGATAGTATATTGGATGACCTTGGGTAGGTGTAAGTGATAAAGTATGATTTTGGGTTTTTATAGAGAAAGAGGCTTCATAAGACGCAATGTGTATTCATTGGAATACATATTTTTCTCTCTTGAGAGGCATATGAGTGCTTGAGGTTGGATTTGGATTGGTTTTACATGGACATGTTACACAATAGAATGTATGAATGCATCAAAATCTATAGTTTCTTTTCCCAATTGATAGAGGTGAAGTAGATATTGGAGTTTGACCTTGGGATATGATATCACCATTTCTAGGTTCTAATGGTGGATGTAATAAGCATGGATTCCTAGAACCAATGTGGATGTTTTGAGTCCATGGTGAAACCCATTGGAATTTTGAAAACTATAGTATAGTTCATAAGACTTATGATCTAGATCCTTATCCTTTCTTGGGTCAGCTTGTGGTAGTCTTGTATGACGATACCCATATGTCCTTAGTGTTAGAGTAAGATCAGGTGAGACAATGGGGGATACTTCTAGAAATTCTCCTAGAGTGCTATTCCCATTTTATCTCTAATAGGGTTTTTTAGAAATATGTATTCACAAACATGGGAATGAAGGTAGACCCTACAAAAGCTTAGGTGAAATGAGCATGAGAGGTACACATGGCATGATCATGGAATTATATTCTTACAAAGAGGTTATCCTTCTCATGTTGTCAAGAGAGGTGACAAAGTAGATGTACTCTTTACTATAGGCCCTATGTGGTAGATGATAGTGCAATGTACCTTTATTCAGTAAATGTTAACCTTCGCTTCTTCTGGGATCCATGTAGCTATTACTCAAGGATATCGATTTGTGAGATGGTGAAAGACTATATTTCCACTGGATACCTTCCACTCAAGAATTCCTTGAAGGAGGGAATAACATCACCCTTTTTCTAGGTATAGATAATGATTCCAGTCATAATGTGATAAAAGGTTATAACAATGTTGTTTTCCCTTAGTAGTAAATCTAGTGGAGGTGAGGATGTACAAGGATCTCATGGGATATATTTGTTATCCATGGAAGTTTCCGCGTGTTTCTAAATTAATCTCTTTTTTTTGTCTATGGATGATGATTGAAAAATCATTATGAAGAGTTTTAGGAATTTTTTTGTGTTGTAGCTAGTTCCAATTTGGGAAATTCCCTTCATTATAGTAACATATTGTGATACTCAATTCAAAACATGATTAGGGGGAGGATATAGGAATCCTTTGGAGACTAGAATTTAGTTTAGAATAGTGTCTTCCCCTAGTCTTCTGTCCCGGTAAAGTGGACCATTATGGTTCTTGTGGACATGCTTGGGGTTTTCATGTCAATTTTGAATAATGGATGGGAAGATCATGGAACATTTGTGGTGTTTTCTTGTCATAATTATTACCACACAACCACAAAAGTGGTACCATTTAGAGACCATGTATGAGATACCTTGTAGGACACCGTTATACTTGTTATATCCATTGGGTAATAGTACATGTGTCATGGTACTGGTGACATTGATGATTTAATTGGGTACTTTTCGTCTAGGGGAGAATGATGACGGCCCTATAAACATCAAGAGTCCTCAATTGGATAATGATGAAGGCCATTGAAGTAAGAGGGATTCAGAGTATTAGACAAGGTGGTAGGATATCTCATGGAATCATTAGACCTTTACTTTCATACTATTGTGTTCAGTTAGTGATGTGGTGTACTTATTAACCCAAAGGCCATAATAGTTTTGGGTTTCTTGGTGTTCTCCACATGTCATAGTTGAGTAAGTATGCATATGATTCATTGTATGATGTCGACCTGGGTGAGATCAGCCTTGAGAGTGAAGTATCCTTTGTCATAGAGCCAGTTACATTGAGAACTAGTAGGAGAAAGTACTTTCAAGGAATATTTCTTTTCCTTAGGTGTCTGTTTTTTGATATAATATCAAACCATCTAGGGATCTCAAGGGAGTGGAAGAACTAGTTCAGTGCTAAGTATCATGAACTTTTTCATAGTTGTGATTTTCGGGACCAGAATACATAAAACAGGGAATAATTTAATGTCTCAGTTTTTATTGTGTAATACATCAACATATTTCAAGGAACATTTTAGAAGTTAATATTATAGACATCATGAGATTCCATGGTACGGTGTTACAAAAATTAATTTATATATATATATATATTAAATAGATTAATATCAAGTGTGTATAGTTTACCTAAAAGAGTGGGATAACTCCCAAACAGAAGACTATATCATAAATATGAGGGAACCCTTGAGTTAAAAACATGATTTTTACCCTAGGAATTATATAACATTTGTCACTGTTGGGCGCTTGCAAAAACATTGTCACGAGTATAAATAATAAATTAATAAATTTAATTATTTGTTTAATTTTAATTGATGTAATGACCTAAAATCCTATTTAAATATATTGTTATAAGAATATCTCTGGGTTGGACTCTAAAACCTAGATACTTAGATGACTTTTGTAGGAGATCATTCTGGGAAAACAACATTGGATCAGATCATATCAAGGATCATGCACCATTGGAGTTCATGAATCTCTCTGAAGACGATAACAAAGAACAATTTGTCAGTAGTGAATGATCCAAACTATATATAGGATATTACTTTGTATATCTTATCCCATTTTATTATTCCATTATTAACATTAATCAATAAACTAATGGATATATTCATGAATCGATCATTTTGTGGGTATGGACAATTTGTGTGAGTTGGGGAAAATATTGTTTTGTTATGTTTTTGAGTGTTATATTTCTTCATTCATATTTCCTAATACAATGGATCAAGGTAAAAAGAAACAAAGTTTGAAGTTCATTCCACACTTTCATGGTTTATGGTTTTCTCTCCTCATTCTATGTGGATTCATCATTGTAAATTTATTTTGGCCTATGATGAGAAAAATACCTAATGAAGAAACATTGTGTATTCAATATTTAGTGTAATGGATTGTTATCGTGGATCACAGATGGAGATTAGATTAAATGATTTTTGGATACATTTATGGAAGTGGATCCATAGATGTATTAGAGGATCACAATTCTAGTTTGGCATGTGATACTGCAAAGGTGTGATAGTGGTTTACTCAAAAGCAATGGGTATGATAGGAATAATGACTATGAGGAAAAGGGGGTTTGGTCATCCTCAGATTGGTGACATGAAGTGTTATTCTTGATGGAATTGATGGGTGTTTATATCTTAGACAAACATGTGAATGTTATGGAATTTATCTGAAATTAGATACTACAGAATTCGTAGTCCTATGGACACACGTTGTGTATTACCTTCTGGGTGGTGCTTGATTTTTAATGTGGAGATAGGGATGAAATGTGGTGTGACCGTTTCACGTGTTATGGGGCCCAAGTCTGTGGCTCGATGTGTATCCCAGAGAATAAAGTGGCATGGGAAGGCCAAAGTCCATCGACATGTCCATTTGTATAGGGGTTGGTACATGGACACAACCATACTGCCCGGTCATGTGTACATGAGTTAGTACAATAACGCATAAAGACTAAAAATCATGAGTACAAAATCATGGTATGGTGTACTTGGGAATGAGTATATCAGTATGTTGAGTACTAAGATGACATATACACATCATGAACCTCTGCGACACATAGTGTATTTTGGAAAAGTGGATAACATGTGAGAGAGAGACATGGGTACTGCCCAGATTAGTGAGACATGCCTTGAACCCTAAGGGATACACCATGTTCTCCTTTGAGGATATGTTGTATTCCTCTTTCTTCATAGCTCATCTTCATTTAGATATTTAGTCAGCTTCCTTGGGATAGTATTGTTTAAGTGTGTTCTCGTTGTCCATTCCTATAATGGTTCAATGTAGTATTTCATTATTATGATAGAGGGTGATCCCTCTATAGCTTATTTATGATCTTTTTAGTGAGGGTGGGTTCTCTTATGGAGTGAGTTGTATCAGAATGGTTCGACTACTAACTCAATTTCTTTGTGGATGTATCCCTATTATAGGCCCAGAGTAATCATCATTTCCATTCATGTTACTATATATTTGGGTTTTTGATATTTCCATGACCTATATTTACATGGGAATCAATCCCCTATCTAAGAGGATGTTTCCAGTAGGGTCTAGTGTCCCTCTAGTGAGCCCTTGATATTGGCCTCATTTCTATGTATCGAGAGTAGATCAATCTGACGAGGTGCAGTTTGATTGAGTGTGTATCTTGGATGAACACTCTCAGTTTCCATACTGTCGATTCCTAAGGATAATGAATTCTACGATGAGTGTTTTCAGTGGTGGTATAACATATGGAGTGTTCTATCCGAAAGAGAATTGTATGGAACCTTCAAGGAGGAATCATGGGCTATATTTATTGTTTTGACCTTGCCTTGAGACCATGTGTCTACTATGAGTATATATGGATGTTTTATTATATGCCTCTCTTAATGATTGAAATATCATTTAATGATCTAACTACTCTTGATGCTTTGTGTTTGGTTATTTAAATGTGTCCTAATAGGTATTATTATACTCACCACTAAATGAGATCTGCCTACAAGTGTCATGTCTTGTGTATTTGACATACATTTTGTTGAGACCTTGGTGGACTAGGAGTAGGTGGAGCTAGTTTGGGATTGACATAAGGAGTTGTATACTAGTTTTTTCAATGAACTGTAGTCCCATCCATATGAGCAGTTGGGACATTAATTTATAGTTTTGTGTAGGATTCTATTTATCCCATTTTTATGCTTTTAGTACTTTTTATCATACTCTAATCATCAGATTATAGATGTATGCCTAACTTTTTATCATTTATTATACTTTTCATCTTATTATGAGTGGACGATGTCTACATACATATTGATACTTTAGCATAATGCCTCTCATGTGTGTGATATTCCTTCTTGACACTAGTCACCAACCTCTGTCCTTTTGGAAGCGAGTTTGGGGTGGTTTTATCCTAATCCCCATTGGGATGGGTTGGGTTATGAAATTTAAGAAATATTTAAATTATAGTTTCTTCTTCACCATTTCTGAAACAATGATAATTATCTCTATGAATAAATTGTTTAGTTTCATTATGTCATATTTACCATAGTTGATAATTTGAAATATTATTTTAATACCCTCATTGGTTTTTATTTTATATATAAGGATAAATAAATTTCTTCAATTAGTATAGAATAAAATATTAATTACTAATAAAATAGAGACATATGAAAGAAAATATTTACTAGTAAATGTATTTAGATCATTCATAGGTAATGTTTATGCTTTTACTATAATAATCTAATGACTAATGAATAATTGTTTTAGGAAAGATTACATCCTATCTTTCCACCATTTTCAGTTGGTACCATAAAAGAATGGGGTATTTGAGAAATTCAACTATCACTTAAACATGAACCTTAAAAACCAAATTTAACTTCTCCATAGATGGTAAACTATACTATATGATTAAAAAAAATTTAATTATCCATTCAATTAACCACTATGATATAAATTTCTATCCTAGAAACTAAGATGGCTGAATAATCAAGAGGGGGTGAATTGAATATTTTTTAAACTTTTATAATTATATAAAACCTGAAATAATTTATATTTCAAAAAATTGAAAATATTAATATAGGGATTTTTAAGGTAGTTAAAATAAATACAAACCCATGTTTACTCATCATTTACACTTATCCCTTGATAAAAGTAGAATTTAAAAAACAGATCTTTTTTGGGGAGACATAATCAAATTAAAACAAACTTTTCTATTGGAGGTATAATAAAAACCTGAAATTTAAGGGGAATTCATGTACCATTATTATGATTTTTTCTAACATGGATTCACATCAATAATATCTTACATTTTAAACCTAATAAAGAAAACCCAAATAGATCTACCTTTTTCAACTAAGAGGCACTACTCAAGACATACATTTATATCACTTAGAGGCAGAACCCAACATAAATTTTGATGGGTATTATAAACTATATATTTACTACAAATAATTTAAAATTCACAAACCTACATTGACACAAAAAATGGGAAGAATATAGCATCAATGATTCTAAAATTTAGACAGTGATGTTTCAAATACTGGGGAAGAGGAAGCCCTAATATAATTATTACTGTAAATTCAATATTAAGTTCATCAAAATTAATCAAATAGTAATAGAATAATTATCATAGGTAAAACAATCGATGTTCATGTAGATAAAATGAACTAGTTCATCTAAACTCTTTTTATAGAGTTATTTTATTCACAAAAGCTTCAATATAATCGACACATGTATAATATCATTCAAAAAATCTATTATTGTTACTCACGTTCAAATTATCATGCATAAATTTGAAAAAAACATATTACTTTAGAGTTATACATTTCATCAAGATACTCTGATATTCCAAATATTTTTATATTAATTAAATAATATATTTAAAGTTCCTAAAAACCACCTTTAATATGATTAATTATTATTTTTATTTAACTATAAATATAAAATAATGCACACAATTAAATTAATAAATTTTAATAAATAAATAAATCAAAAATGGTAAAAATATGTTGTAGTAAAAAATTATTAATTATTTTGTGTGTAACATATAATATAAATCATTTTTAATCAATTCAGCACATATGAGTAATTATTTATTTATGTGTGTGAGAAATTATTGCATAGGTGTTAACAAATGAGTCAATATCTCATTGTATGATTCATTGATATGTGTATTTGACATTCAACACATATAAAATTATTTATTGGATATAATTTACACAAATCATTTATGATATTCATATAAGTCATTTGGGAGTGTGTATGCACTAATCAGTTCTATATATATTTCATTAAATCGTATGTATAATTAATTTTAGGGGGAGATAGTATATGTGCTATTTTACTTGTAAAGTATGTGATCCATTTTCATTTTAATCATATTTTAGCTATGTATGATAAATATTTAAGCAATATATGAGTCTTCATATGATCAATTTCATGCTTATTGAAATTTTATTCTTTGTATGAGTCAATTAAAACTATATAAAATTAATTAATTTATATTCTATATGAGTGATTTATTTTTTCAAAAAATTCATCATGATTATGTGTAAGTGTCATTTTATAGTTAGAAAATTTCTAGAAATTAGACTTCATATGGATATAATGAAACTGTGTAAACATAATTTTTCAAATGTGTAAACATCTTTTTATATAAGAATCAATTTGTGTATAAATATGATTTTTTGTTTTGTATTTATAATTTGAAAACCATAATTATCAATGTAAGGATAAAATCCATTATTTAAGGACTGTATTTTAAAAACCAAAGGGTTTATTTTTGTAGGATCATAAGGATCATTCCCAAAAATAGTCAGGATAATTCTTTTTCTACATAAATATCATTCAACATTTAAAAAAGTTTCCGAAAAATAATTACATATATGAGTTATTCCATAAATCATACTGAGGTGAAACTTTTTAAAAAATTATCTCATAAAATAGATAAAAACATATATAATAATTGAATAATAAATAAATAAAATAATTCTTTTCTTTAACATGTAGTGTACACTTCCTAAAAGGAAATACTTTTGTTTTTTTTCAAAAACCCATATTATAAATAATAAAAAAATGATAATTTTATAATTATAAAAAATATAATGTGGAAAGGAGTCACTCAATAGAATCATATTATTGTTAATTGTGGAAATATGCACTTATCATTAAATTGATAAATTCATTACCTTAATTAGTTATAGAGGAGAAGAATAGGTAGTGTTCCTTGGTAAAGGAATGGTTGAAATGAAAATGTTTTAAAGTAATGAATCCATAGAAAAGATTGAACATGACATTATTTGTATCCATGAAAGTTTTATAGTAGTTGAACTTGGTACACCATCACACCATAGTGTGTATGATCCTTTTATTTTCCATTAGTAGTGAACCAAGAAAAATTATTTTTCACTATATGTACTTTTAATTTATTTTATATATTTTTTATGTTTCTATGAAATTTATATAAAAATGAGTATTTTGAACACTAGTTCCTTTTAACAATATAGACAGATCATAAACAGAAACCAATTTATTAAAAGAATAAGCATAAATTAACCAACACCATCACTTACCCACCAAGGTGTCTCAAGTTGTAACAAAAAAACTATAATAATGTTGGTGATTAGATTGGTATATTGTATCTTGGGTTATGGTAGAATTTATTGAGGTTGTTTTTAGGATACTGATTTTTTTTACATTTCATAGTGATTCATTATTGTTATTTTTGTTTGTAGTAATAAGACATTTTTGGGTATTTTATTTATTTTCTTAGTGGTTTTCATTATTGTATGTTTTTCAAAAGAAAATGTTTTTAATTTTGGGTGATGTTTTCATATTCTTGCATTTGGATTTGTATATTTTTATGTATTTTAATAATTATTTAGTGAAAATTTAATGAAATTACATCCATTTATTATATTTAAACCCTTAATTTTAATTTTCACCCCCAGCCTATCCGAGGTAATATATAGGTAACATTAAACTTATTTTCACTATCTTAGAAGTGGTCTTAATAGGGTTGGATAATTATAATTTCAATTGATTAATATGTTTAGGGAGATGTTTGAAGTAAAATATGCAAAGGATTTTCATAGGTTTGGAAAGTTAATATAATTCCTAAATATCGTATTAGAGGTAGTTATGGAAAGCTATATTTAAAGTTATAAGATACCAATGATTACTTGTATGGTCTCTAAGGATTTATTATATATTACTAATACATATCTTATAATATATAGTGTACTGTAGTTGGTATAAATGTGTATATTATTCTAATTTAAGGAATGATAATTGTTTTTATTAGTAGTAGGATAAAAATAAACATGGAGAGCTCCACATAGTAAGGATATTTATTTTTCAATATCCATCCATATCTAAAGGGAGAGTTTGCGTAGCACCCCAATATTTTGTGAAATTATTTTTTTCAAATAAATTTATTCTCTTGATATTTGAAATTCCTATAGTATTGAATATATATTTTCTTTATTTTATAAAATAACTATGTTTGTACTATGTTATACAAAAAAATAAAGGGAATATTTCACTACACGTAACACTGACTTTTCTTGCATTACACACAACATTGAGTTTCTATTAATCAACACTTTACTATTATTATTTTAAATGATATAGTTATTACCTATACATTAAACATAATAATATGTATATTAATAACTAAATTTTTAATATTTTCACACAAATAAAACATATCTATAATGATATGTATAATGTTTTTTAAAATAATTATACGTTTAAAAATACTCTTTTATTAAAAGAACTGGTTTAAAATTATTCAATGAATAATAAAAAAATTAATTTTAGAAAACTTTTAAAATTTAATTTTATAAAATAACATTAATTGTTGAATTTTGAATGACAAAATTACCTTTTGGTGAGTTTTTAGAATTTTTATGAGAAGTTTCATTTTTTGATGAATAGTGGAAATACTCCATTGTAGTTAAAAATATCTATTTTTATTGAAATAATTTTTATGTATTAAATTTATTATTAAGTAAAAATTAATAAATTATACATATTATAATACAATTTAGTTCAATATAATATTATTTATTTTAAATTTTTTTATTTAAACTTATTGATCTTTTGAATGTCACATTTACTTGCATTCTCCCCACATTTGCTGGATTAGTGTTAAACATAATTTAGTCAACTATATGAATTGAATTTGAAAAAATTTACATATATGGTTGTAATAAGTTTTAATTTTTTTTTTCTTATTGGATTTTTTTGTGAATAATAACTTTCGTATTTTTATTTACCACGGTTAAGGGTAAACATGGTAATTAAAGGTAAAAATAATATTATAATATTATATAATTACCCTATCACTTGTACTAAATTTATATTATAAGTTTTACTTGACTTAAATAAAACATATTATAAAATTATAAACTTTTTAAGCCACTTTGGTATGAATATGAATTTTTTTATATTTTATTTAAAGATAAGTTAAATATGTCATACAAATAATTTTAATAAGTAAATAAATTTTAATATAGGATTATATGTAAGATAAATTTAACTATAAATCTTAATTTTAAATCTAATAAATTTAATTTCACCATGATAATTTATTTTTAATTTTTAGGTAATAAAAAATCTAACTAATGGCATTCATAAAGATGATACAATAATTTTTAAATTAAGGGAAATATCAAATTAATGATATTGTAAATATTAAAGTAATTATAATTTAACATAATTAATGATATATAATAATTTTATAGTTATCTTTGACATAATATGGAGATATTATAAGTCTTTTATTGAATTTTTCATGTCAATATGATAATTTATAAAATATAAATAATGAATATTATCAAAATTAACATAAATGATACTTTAAAATAAATATTTTTCTTAAATGATATAAAATTCATAAAACTATATAATTAATCAAAATAATAATAATAAGAATATATATTTCATCAATTATCAACTTGGGGTTAGTTTTTAATTTTATTGTAATTATATTACCCCTAAGATTAAAAATCTATGATTTCATGGTAATACGTAAAGGGTTTAACGAAGGGAATAAACCAAAATATAAGGTTAATAATGTTACCTAAATCCTATATAAAAATCATTAGTTGAGATTATTTCTACTCATAATCCTCATATATTCCACATAAATCACTTTTAATATATTTGAAATGAAAAATCTTTTTATATTAAGATAATATTTTATGAGTTTCCTAAAGTCCCCTGACCTCAATTATAAACGGGATCCTCCTCCCTCACTTATTCACATCACATTGGACCCTCAAGATCAGAAATACCCTACCCATTTCCATTCTAAAAATTCTTAATTTGGCAATCGAAGTCATTTTCTTCAAGAAAACCCATACTGTGTGTCCCTAAGTGGAGATCTAAAGCATGTACACCAAAGAATAGGTAATTATTTAGACAATACAACTCAATTTATTTTCTTCTTTTACTTCCTATTATTTTGTTGATTACATTATAAATTAATAAATCAAGTATTAAATATTTAATTATATGTTATTATGATAACAAGGAAACCATATCCCTCCTTTTATCCATCATAACAAATAATATTTTACCATACGTGTGTATGTACGACTTACCGTCTCCACACCATGGTGTAATATATTTTTAACAACAATATATTATGAATGATAATTATGATGAGTTATGATTATATATTATATTTATAATATAATTATACCTTTTAAATAATAATATCATGTTTTCATTTTTACCATCTAATATTTTTGGAAAGTGATAACGTCGCTCGTACATACGTATGACTTACTATCTCCACGATGCGATGAGACTCATTTTTAAATTATATTTCCCAAGAATGGTAATTAGGATAAATTTTAGGAATATATATGTTATATATGAAACTAAAAATATTATGGAATAATAATAAATAATATAATTTATTTATTTTTAACCTGATAATAAAATGAAAAAATGATAATGTGTACTTACGACCTACTATCTCCGTGAACAATATATTTTGTTTATCATTAATGTTTATTATAAATACTTATATACTGATTATATAATATATTTATATCATTTTTTATATTATAAAAATATGTAAATCATGATATGAGTATGATAATCAATAATACCAAATCAAATCACATACGATTAACATGGAGGTTGTCACCCAAAACATTGCTTTAACTTGGAATTGTTATAAAATGGTAATTTGAAGTAAAAAATGAATCATATATGAAATAAAAAATATTATTATGATTTTGGTATAAGATAATAATATGTTTAAAACCACTATATAGTATTTTTAGAAACATACATAAAGAATCATACCTATGGTATGATATTTTTGTCTTGCCTTTATTTCATTGAGACACATGACTTATATAGTACTTAATTCTTATAAGTGGTGTAAATATAATCCATGAAGTTATTTTTTATTTATTATTCAGAATATTAATATATTTTCAAAAACATATAATTTTATTTATTTTATAGGGAATATGAATTGACTGATTTCAATGTAGTAAGGTAATTTCAACTCACTTTTTATTTATGTGAGATACATGGAGTTTTATGGTTCAAAATTTACCAAATGAGTAAGTTAGTTTTGTCTCAATTTTTCTTCTTTTAGACACATGTTTTTTATACAACTATGTTCTTTTATGTGTTTTATATAATACCATTTGACAAGATATATTACGAATATTGTAATTTTATTGATATTTTATGCTTAGTTTAATTTTATTATTTCATCGGGATTATGATTCTAATTTTTATGGGACACCTTTAATGTTTGAAGATTATTATCCTCAAAGTAATGTTTTCAAAATATATTTTATGTTCATTTTCAAGGAAAATGATTATAAATAAATTTTTTATGTTTTATAGTTTTTTTTAAATATTAATTTATGAATTTTCCAATCTATTTAAAAAAAGGAAATTTGAAAAATCTAATTAGTTTTCGAGAATGTTTTACATAAGTATTTATGTGGGTATATTTAATATTCATGTTTCTTAAAAAAATCAAGAATATTTTTATTATTCTTCTAAAATTGTTTATATTAATTTTTATCAATTTATTAGTTTTTATGAAATGTTTTTCATGGAATATTTTTTGTTTTACTTATGTGGTAATTTTTGACTTTTTTGAAAAAAGTACAAAAAGAATTTTTTTTAACTTATATGGAATTTACACTTTTTTAAAATTTCGTAAATCCTTATTACATTGAAAATAACCTTGCCAGTATGAAAGGTTATTTTCCAAATGTTTTCTCTATAATTGAACAGAATTTTATGAAAACAAAACTATTTCAACAATGAAATGATATTTTCTTCAAGAACTATTTTAAATTATATTTTATGATATGTTTTGAAAGTGTTTTAAAAGGAAAGGGTTTTGGAAAAGATTTATGTTTTAAAGGTTATTTTGTTCTAATTGATCTTTCAAATCACTTCCCTACATACGATGACCAAATTATTTATAGTTTAAGAATATCATTCATATTGTTTCTCAGAATTGTTTATGTTTTAAAGGAAGGATGTTTAAGAGACTAGCTTAATTTCATGGGTTATGATTTTGATGAAATGATTATGGAACCTCTATCTTTCCCACAAGTTATGATATAATTACATGTTTATATCAACATTTACATTAATTTGGTTATGATATGATTGTTTATTATCTTGTGGAACCTATATGTATGATTTCATTATGATATGGGTGGGACCTATATATCCCTCCAATGGGTTGGGTAAAGATTTATATCTCATGAGATAGAAATAATGGATTTTTTCCACTAAGATGGTCTTGGGAGTGAAAAATGGCTACCAATATGGTTTTGGATGTGAACCCATACTACCAAGATAACCTTGGATGAGATGCCTTGAATACCATTTAATTTATTATTATTACTACTGTGTCTTCCCAAGTTCCATGTTTTATTCACAGGTTATGATTTCATGGATAATGTTCTATATTTACTTATGATTCAGTTTATATGAACTTCCAATCATCATTCCATGGTCCATGTCTATGATATTTGATATTAAGGATATGATCTTATAATTTTATTATCATGTTCCCATACCATTATTCTCATGATTATATTTACATATCTCTCTTTTTTACCCTTACTCTGCATCTCATCGCACCCCTTTTTATGTTTTCATTTAACCCAGGTTATGAAGATATGTATTATTTTTTAGGTGTTTAAGAATGGTGATATTCAATAAGAACCTAGTTGGAGATAATATAGCTCATTTACGTAGCATTTTTTTTCTAGGTTTCCAAAGGCACTAGATTAATACAATATTTGGTAGTTTATGTAAAGTATTAAGTAATTCAACAAAATTAATGAAGTGTTAATGTATGAAAAGTGAGGGTCACTATATCTGGTATTAGATAAAAATTTCATTTAACCTCAGTAAACTAGAATGAGAGAGCCTTAGTGACATCCCTAGGGATATTTTTATGGATATGTCTAGGTATGTCTCTAAGGATATGTCTAAGGACGAGTGAAAGGATAATAAAATATATTGGATTTTTGGCAATGGATAGAGTGAGGGGTTTCCTAGAATTACATCCCTATCTTGATAACACAAGTGGATGTGGCTCTAGAATAGATATATCTATGATTTATATCTCCTAAATTTTGTTCTAGTCCTAACTTAGCATAACTTGGTAAATTGCAATGAGCCTTACTTCACACCTAGTTTGACACTCTCAGGGGATATGCTTTAGAAATTCACAAACCCTTTATGAACCATCATGAAGGATTTTAATAGAAGATCATTGTGAATATCCTAGTATAAAACTATGGTTTTATAGTTTAAAATAGTGTGTTTCATTATTTTGATATCTAATAATTGATTCTTTCATGATTATGTGGTTTCCAATATGAAAAATGTTTCTTACACTATGATTTATGGGGTTAGTAAATGGTGGGAACAAAAATAAATTGGTTTAACATTTTATATAATGGAAAAATTGGTGACTATGATAAACACAATTATTTAATAACTAGAGAGAAAGATATTTTTATTAAGTCGAACTAATAATGATGATATATGATTAACAAGTTGTGATTTGGTGGAATTACTAAGAAATTGAATAAGATAAAGATGGAATTTTATGAATTTTCACATGTAATGACCATAGATGAAAGAAGATTAAACATTCAACTTGTCAAGAAGAATGGAATAAGAACCTTAAAAAATAACTCAAATTAAGGGGAAGATGTTATCTGTGCTGAAAAAACTATCATAGAGTGATGAACTGTTATGGAGTTCAATGTCTTATCTTTAGAGAACATGAGAATTGCCTAACTAAACTCCTTGACCTAAGAAATTACATCTAAAAAAATTAAGGACCTATTCCATGCCAATAATTAAAGAGGAAGTATTGAAGTATTTATGTATTTAAATTCAATAATTAGGAAAGATATAAGTAACGTTTAGTTTATGAGTTTTTCCCAAAGGATTTACGTGAATATATTGAATGGTTTCAATGGAATGGAAATGTGATTTACTAGAATGGTAAAAATTTGACTAAGGAAAGATAAACCTTAATATTTCCCTTTATGTTAGGATAATGTTGTTTAGAAAAATATACGTTGGATATGAATAAGTAAATTAGATGGTACGAATTTCCTTGGAATTTATTAAGGATTTTATGAAAAGTTGTTTATACTATCATGGATGAAGTTTACAACTTTTTAAATGTATGTAACATAAAAATTAACTTTATTATAAGGAAATATTTTGTTTTCAATATGGTTTTATGGTAATTTATGTTATTACCATGTTTCAAGAATACCAATGAAGGTATTCACATGATTGAAATGTGATAACCAAGGGCTACCTTATGATATATGGGAGATAAGTGGTAAGAATATTTAGTAAACTTATTTATAAAGTTTTGGATTTTTTTAGTTATTAGAAGGATTACAGGCTTATCCATTTATGGAAATTTTAATTTCAAATTCGGTTATATTTTTGAGAATAAAGTGTTATATTACCATATGTGGATTTATGCAGATTTGATAACTTGTGCTAACCCTTTTGTTGTGATAAAGACAAATAGAATATCCAATCAATCTATTTTTGGATCATAGGATATGCTAATGTTTTAAAGTGATACATTCAACATCATTTCTTTGAATAATAGATTTTGTGGAAACTGATCATGGTAGGAAAAAGGATGAGATTATGCTGGAATCATGTAAGTATGTCTTTACGTGAAAATTGTTTAAAATTAGGAAAATTATCATGATGTAAAAAGGTTGTCATATTATCATCATTTTGGTGACATAAATAAATCTTTCACATTTCAATATTTTATAGATTTTTATTTTAGACATTCTACGGATCTCCCAATTTATTGTGATCAATGACATTCATCACTCTCTATGATTATTTACACTTTTCATCAATTCCCAAATCTTCACATATGTTCTCCTATGTTGAGACCTAATTATGATTTAGTTTGAGTAATTATTATTTTTCATATTTTCCTTCTTAAAATGAAGTTTTGTAATTGATTATTAAAATATGTATTTATTTGAAAGAAACTTTTGGGTATTAAACCTTTCAGAACCCAGATGAATTTTGTGGATTAAATTCACTTTGACTGGTGTAGAATGTACCACCCTAAAATTTTGTAATTTTTTTTTCAAATTAATTTAATCTTTAGATATTTTAACTCCATGAAAAAATAAATATATAAATATATAAATATATATATATTATTATAGAAAATAATAATGTATAGATTATATTAAAGAAACACCAAGGGAAGATTTTACTACATACAACACCGACTTGGCTTGTGTTTCATGCAACAATGAGTTTCTGTGAAACAAAACATTACTATTATAATTATTTAAATGATATAGTTATAAAGTAGCCATTAAATAGAGAAATATGAATATTAATAACAAATTTTTAAATGTTTTCACATAAATAAAACATATTTATAATGAAATGTATAATTTTCCCAAAAGCATTATATGTTTAAGAATACTATTTTTATAAAAGAACTCATTTTCATGTCCTTCAATGATTATTAATAAAATTAATTTTTGAGACTTTTAAAAATATAATTTGATAAAATAACATTCATTTTTTCATTTTTAATGTCAAAATTAAGTAAGGGAGAATTTTTAGTAGTTTTCTAAGAAGTTTCATTTTTTGATGAATAGTGAAAATACTACATTGTAGTTAAAAACTAAAATTTTGTTTTAAATAATTATTATGTTTTAAATTTATTTTAAATTAAAAATAGATAAATTATACATATATTATTCCAATTTAGTTCATTGGGTTCTTCTTTATTTTAAAATTATATATGAAAACCTATTTAACTTTTGAACATCTCTTTTACCTGCCTTCTCAGCACATCTACGAGATTACTGTTAAATTTAAATGAGTGATTTTTGTAAATTTAATTTGGAAGAATAGAAATAAATTGTCATAATAATTATGAATTTTTTTAAAAGTATCAAATTATTTTATTGGTGAATAGTTTCTTTAGTATTTTTATTTACCACAGTTATGGGTAAATTGGGTAATTAATGTTAAAACTAATATTATAAAATAATAAAATTACCTTAGCACTTGTACTAATTTCACCAGATAAGATTTATTCTACTAAAATAAACCTTATGCATAAATTTTCACCATTTTAATAAACTTTGGTAAGAATATGACTTGTATTTTTTTTATTCAAAGATATGTTAAAAATGTAATACTCAAAATTTTAATAAGTAAATCAATTTTAATATTGGGTTATATATAAGATAAAATCGAATAAAAATAGTAATTTTAATCGTAATAAATTTATATTAATCATGTTAATTTTTTTATCTTTATATAAGAACTAATTTAATTAAAGGCTTTCATAATCATAATGTAGTAATTGTTTAATTAATGGAAATAAAAATTAATGATATTTAAAATATTAAAATAAATATAATTTAACATAATTAATGACATCCAAGAATTTTATAGATAACATTGAAATATTATTGAGAATATTATAAGTGTTGGTTTGAATCTACCATTATAAAATGAAAATTTATAAAAGAGAAATAATGAATAGTTTTAAAATTGACAAAAATGATACTTTAAAATAAATTATATTTTTTTTAAATGATATAAAATTCATAAAAATATTAAATTGTTAAAAATAACTAGAATAAGGTTAAATATTTAATCAATGATCCACTTGGGAGTTTTTGGAAATTTATAGTAATTATATTTACCCTAAAGCGTATAAAGATATGTTTTCATGGTTAGAGTTAAAATGTTTAACTAAGTGTTAAAACCAAATGATAAGGTTAATAATGTTACCCAAACCTGTCTATAAATAATTTTTTGTAATTATTGGGACAAATACTAATATTTTATTCTAAACAACTCTCTTTTGATATATTTTAACTCAAAAATCAATTTATATTAACTTAATATTTTGAATGTTGTATATAGTGCCTCTCACGTCAATTATTAAAGGGCACCTAATACCTCACTTATTCAAATAAAATTGAGCCTTTAATCTCATCTATCCCATTCCAATTTCCATTATCAACATTACTAGTTTAGTTCTAGAGGACATGGTATTCCAAAAAGGCCATCCTTAGTGTCCCTAAGATGAAATCCAAAGTAAGTATACCGAAGAAGAGGAAAATATTTTACCAATTCAATTCAATTTATTTTCTTCTTTTACATATTATTATTAATATGTATTAACATAAAAAATTAATAACTCTCATATAATATATATAATTATATGTTATTATTATGGGACAACCATATCCCTCCTTTTATACATAAAAAAACAATATCACCACGTGTGCGTACGTAAAAAATACCGTCTCGATGCCATAGTGTAATTTGTTTTTCATCACAATAATATATGATTGAAATTATGATGGGTTTAGTGATTATATATGATATTTATAATATAATTATACCTCTATAATAATAATATCATGTCTACATTTTTACCATCTAATATTTTGTGAAAATGATAACATCGCTTGCACGTACATATGTCTTACCATCTCCACAATGATTGTGAGATGTTATTCACCTATATTTCATATGGAAGGTAATTAGGATGTTTTTATCAATATATATGTTATATATGACATTAAAATGATTCTGGAATAATAATACATATTATACATTCTTTTCTTTTTACCCAACAAGAAAATGAAAATAACGGTCATGCGTACGTAGGTCCCACCATCTCCCTGAATAGTGTATTCAATATACCATTAAATATTATTATAAATAAATATATAATGAATTTATTAGATAATTATATAATGTTTCATATTCTTTAAATAATTAAATCATGATCTAAGTATGATAATCAAGAATACCAAGTCAAATCATAAATGATTAACAAGGCGATTATCAACCTAAACATTGCTTTAACATGGAATTGTTAATAAAAAAGTAATTTGAAGTCATAAATGAATCATATATGATATAATAAATATTATTATGATTATTATATAATTATATAATATGTTTAAAATAACTATATAGTTTTTTGAGATACGTACAAAGGGAATTAGACATCGGGTAACAAATTTTCGTCTCACCTTTATTTCTGTGAGACACATACCTTATAAACTACTTGTTTCTTATACATGGCATTTATAATTCCCATGAATATATTTTATGGTTATTAATCTAAATATTATTGTATTTTCATATATATATAAGTTTTTTTTCTTATGAGGAATATTATTCTACTGATTTAAAAGTGGTAAGTGAATTTCATCTCACCTTTTATTTCTATGAGATATATTCCTTGTTCACTACTCATTTCTAGTATGTGGTGAAAATAATTACCATTAATTAATTCTATGAATTTATTAAATTAATTTATGGGTATTTACATATCCATTTTATGATCTCTATTTATGGTTCAAAAGTTTGCAAATGAGTAAGGTAGTTTTGTCTAAACAGTCCTTCTTTGAGACACATGTTTTGTTATGCACTTATGTTCTTTTAAAAGGTATGTGTACTAACATTTGACATGAAATATAATTTATATCCTTATTTTAATGATATTTTAAGCATATTATTGTATTATTAATTCATGGGGATTATGATTCAAATGTTTCAATGTTGTAAGATACACCTAAAATGGTTTATGATTATTGTCCCCAAAAAATGATTTCAAAAAACAACTTAACCATATTTTTGAGGAAAGGATTCTAAAGAAATGTTTTATTTTTTAAAATATTTTTTTAAAATACTCCTTCATATGTTTTCAAATATATTTTCAAAGAAAAGGGGTAATTTCATAAATATCGATACTTTCTAATTTTTTTTATACATAATTATTTATTGGTGTATATTTATCAACCATGTTTCATAAAATTGTTTTTGAAAATTTTTATTATTATTATGACATAATTTTTTAATGTTGTTTTTACCGATGTATGGGTTTTTTTAAACGTTCTAAAATGGAACTTTTTTCATTGTCCCTATGAGTTAGATTTTTCTTTTTTTGAAAAATTACAAGATGATTTTTTTAATTTATTTTACATGAAAATATTTTTACACATTCATTATGGCTTATTACATTTGAGATTCCCTTACCTGATTAAAAGGTTATTTTCAAAAAATATCTTATAATATTGCATGAAATTGTATGAAAAAAAAATTTCTCAAAGAAGGAAGGATATATTCCTCAGGAACTATTTTAAATGATTTTTCATGATATTTTTTAAAAGTGGTTTAGAAGAAAAGTGTTTTGAAAAGTTTTTATGTTTTTAATGTATATTTTTTAAAGAAAATTCCTGATCTAGGTGATCTTTCAATGTCCTTACCCACCTACGATTTTATACATTATTATAGTTCAAGAATACAGTTCATATTATTTCTCCAAATTGTTTGTGCTGTAATGGAATGATGTTTAAAAAACTACTTTATTTCATGGGATATTCTTTTGATTAAATGATTGTGAACTTTGTATCATTTCCACAAGTTATGATATGATTACATATTTATGACACCCTTTCCATTACATTGGTTATGATTTGATTATTTATAATATCGTGGCACATGTATGTATGATTTTATTTTGAGATCGGTGGAAAATATATCTCCTTCAATGCATTCAGTAATGATTTATGTAAATACCTGGACCCAAATAGCCATCTGAATAGTGCTAAATGGGTCGGGTGTTACTACCTTAGGCACACCTCCCCGAATGACAAAGGATACCAACTAGTAGATAAGGTCTTATAGTTATAGTTGGGAGGAGATACCCTCTTGGAGCATAATAATGGTACTGTAAAGGAGTATAATAATAAATATGTTGTGGAATAAACGACTCAGTAGACTCGAACCATACCTGTAGAGTGGAAGCACATTAAATATCGATAAACAACAAAAGAAATAATTATAAAAAACAACAGCAGAATGTAAACAGAATAGCATGCTGATTACTTGTAACTACTACTGAACAAAAAAACATACATCTAAGTAGGTCATACATATCCATATATATATATAAAGTGCGCCAATGACTAACCCATTGAAGCTATATAACAAGTAAGAATTCTGATACAGGAAAGGAAGAAAAATAAAATAAACTCTAGCTAGGCAACACCTCAAGGTCTATACCATCTCTATGCAACAGCTAATGGAGCCCAACTCTTGAAGCTGGCCTCTTTCCTACACAAAAATACATAAAGTCAGCACACGTCCCAAAGTGCCCCTACAGGGCATGATACGAAACTCAGTAGGATACCACATAACAGTGCATACATAATATAAGTGTTTAAACAGGCAAGCATTTATAAGGAAAACAATAAACAGTACGATTCACAAATAAACAAAAACTCCACTAGTGCTCAGCAGCCACCATGGAGTGTCAGCCAATGCTGAAATCTCTGTCATGTAACCCAGCACCATGTTCCCCCAAACACCGTGTGTCTCAAGTACCGATGTCTTAAAGGCACTCCCAATAAATAGTAACCCGGGGGAACATTGATGCTTGTCCTCAATAAGTAACCAGAGGTACAATGATGTCTACCCTATACATAAAGTAACCAATGGGAAAACGATGTCTACCATCAAAATAAATCAACCGGAGGGACAATGATGTCTGCCCTCAAATCACGGCGAGCCTCTGCCCCTAACCCTATATCCTCAATTCTATCCCCTAAAGTCTCCTCACCTTCCATGTGGCTTCCTAATACAGGCACCCCTGAACCAATATTACTGAAACCGCAACTAATGGCGGCCTTTACTCACATGAGCGGTCATAACCACCTCAACACAGAGTCTCTCTATGTGTACACTACTCATAGTTTCGGGTGAGTGGTAATCACCAATATAATACCCAAACCACAACCTCTCTAACACCACATGCCACTATGACCATGTTTTTCATGTTTGATGGCCCTGCCATCCAAGTTTCCCTGGCCATGCCCAACTTGACAGTCACACTACCTCAAGCCGACATCGTTGATGCCTAATCCCATGGTTAGAACCACCCAACGTAACCCTGTCCAAGACTAACCTATGATCAGCATCACTCAAGAATATTCAGGCCATTCCCAATACAACCCAAAGATTCCATCATATGAAAATTAGAAATTACATATAAAACACATTTAAAAAAAACACAAAAACAGAAAAAATAATATAAATAATTTAATTACACTAGCCAAATGGTTATCAAACAAAAATATTGAGGTCTTGAATTCCTTTAAAAATTAATATCAAGGTTTAATAAACTAAACTCAACAGTTTAATCAAACAAAACAATTATAACCACTGTGTCATTCCATGAACAAAATGACCTGATGAGAAAAGACCACTCACCCAACCCCGCTAAAGAAAAACAGTTAAAAAGGAATACTCAAAGGCATCCCTTTGGTCAAATAATAGTTAAATAGGTAATAATAGGTAAAACAGGGTGACACTCAAAATACTTGAAAATTATCCAAATTACACGATGGAAAAAAGTCTGAGAAAACACTAAAAGAAGTATGCACCACCTACCTGAGACTCATACAATGATACTCCTCCAATAACAGACTCAAATTAGGTCTAAAATGGTGTTGATCTATAAAATAATCAAAACATATAAAACCCCTATAACTCGTTCTTAAAGAGAAATCCAGACGAATAACTCAAGGGGAATCAAGCCCTTACCAAGGGGGTTCCAACACATCGGAAAACGATCAAAACGAAGTTCGGACAGATGATCTGGGGAAAAAACAAGCTCCAGCCAACTCTCCCCGCTCAAACCCGTTGAAGGGTTGCTTTCTTCCTCAAAATGAGGCTACTGCCTGTTTTAGTAAAAAAAGAAAGTACACAATGTGTACTAATAACTACACATCATGTATCATTTTACTGTTCACATGATGGATGATATTTCGTTGTAGACTTCCTGACTGACTACATGGTTTGTACCTAGGGGTACATTGCGTGTACTTATCTACCTGGCCGAATTCCCCAACACGCCATGTATATCCCAATACATGGACCCTCTACATGGTGTGTACAAATAGTACATGGAGTTTACTTTCTAAAAACATTCTACCCATCCAACATGCCTACACTCCATGTAAGACCTCCACAAGGTCATGGGTACACGACGTGTTGAGAAACACTACATGTCGTGTAGTAAGAAAATTCCTACCCGGTCATCACACGACAAGTACTCTGTGAGAATATGACTGATATTCTCCCAAATGAGACATGGCATGTACTCTAGAGTACATAGCGTGTAGTTTGGAAATTTTCTAAAACATCCCATATTTTACCAGTTTTTCTTAGGGACAAGTCAGAATTCTAACAGGGTTGGGATTTTGACCCATTATAAAAACCCGGATTCTTACAATCTCCCGAACATAATATGGATCATCCCTGAGTTATAAAATGAAACCCAGAGATTACACCGAACGTACCAACCTGATCAAAGTAACCAATATAACCCCAGTCTCAAGTCTTCTAGCTAAATTCCTCAAGGGGGATCCCCACCTTAGGAATTTCTTAACTCGGTCTCAACCCTACAAAAATCAACAAAGAAAGGGTTCACTAACCTTTTTTCTGAACTCATGGTCCTCACATGACACATCGTCACCCCTGCACATCTTTGGTACTCTCGTGTCATTTTCGACAGCCCAAATGTCTCCCGCACCACATCGGTGTCCACCTCCATGAGGTCCTGCAACCCATGGATGCTCAAAACATACCTAGTGACTAGCACTAAAAGTAACCTATATCCTTGATGCCCCGATGCCCATGACACCTCAAGTAACCTGCATCCTCAATGCCCCTGATGCTACGCATCTCATACACATATATAAATATATCACACACCTGATATGGAACCAATTACACTAACCAAAATATAGTTAGTCCACATTGGCCCTGTACATCACGTGCACTCAAAACGGACATGCCTCTATAGGTCATGCCAAAAGGATATATTGAAATCATGGCCATATCTGTGGTGTACCTTTAACCATCGTCGGCTCACCAGCCTGCTCAGCCCCTGGCAGCTATACAGCGTGCACTTGTCCTGAAGCATGACTATCTGATGCGTAACCTCCCTGTAGTGCTCCTCCAATTACTGGCCACTAACCCATCTGCTGGGTCCTCCTGTCTCTATCACATCCTCAACTTGCCACTGAAACTCAGCTACCCTCTCCTGGTACCGAACCTGAACCAGCTCCAGATGCCATAGTCTATCATGATCCATGTCTGCCAGTAGTCTGAGAAGGATACCTACAGAACCTTTCTAGACGCCCGACCTTTCCATGTGCATGACACTCCTTTGGAGGCCTATCACACTGAGTCTGAACATGTCCTGGATTCCCACATTGAAAGCAAACCACTATTGAACTGCTATGAGGTGGTCTATAAGAGTCCTTTTCCTAACTTCCCTGCTAGAATTCATCCAGTCCTCACATCCTATTATCTAATCCATCACCTGAATCCATCGCCCGACCAACCTAGGGCCTATCCCTATAGTTTCCCTCCACTATGAGCGTCTGATTCACCGCCTCTAAAACGAACCTGACCCTGAAGATATTCACCTAGATTCAAATGGCGTGTCATAATCCATCCTCAATGTGCCTCACCCTAGCCGCATCATCACTTACCATACCAAGTGCAAAGTGGGACAACCCTGTGAATGTTGCTTCATATTCCATGACCGACATGTCTCCATACTGAAGGCTCAAGAACTCCTGAGATCTCTCTGCCCTCAGTGTCTCTGGGTAAAAGTGCTTCAAAAACCTATCCTTGATGTATTTCCATGCTAGTTCCTCATGCCTACGAGCGTGAACCTGCACATCCCACCAACACTTCCCCGGTCCCTATAGCATGTACATCACCAGTTTGACCCTCCACCCTGGAGGCGTCTCGAGCTGCTCAAGGATCATCTGCATGCTCTCTATGTAGTTCTCAGCCGCCTGAGGACCACCCTCAACCTAAAAAAGTGGTGGGTGCTACGACTAGATCACCCACGTATGATATGTCATATATTGATCTATACCATGTGCACCTCTGTTGATTCACCATAGACATGTACCAGGCTAGCTCGGAGCTGCTCGTCGAGCCATGGTCCTAACGATGCCAAACCCAATTCTTGTCCTGCCTACACTGGATCCTGAACCTGATCTGGTCCCTGAGCATGTACCTGTGGCCCATGATCTACCTGCACCAGATACTGGAACTAATCTTGCTCCTGCGACACTGTACCATCTCCCGCCTGATGCTCCATCCGAGTTGGCTAAAAGGAACCCATTGAAGACAATAAATGGCGAGAAAACCCACATACATAACAATATATATATATATATATAATGTAGATAAAGAAATTATTAAAAGGCTACACACAACTACCACCCTTACTCTTCCCTACCGCAACCATGACCCACAGTATCCCGGCCTCATGGCCTCCTTACCCACCCTTAACAAAGCTAAGAATCAAAAGTACCTCGGGCCATGCCAGTTTCGAAAAACAACGTTACCTCAATACGATGACCTAATCTCCCAATCATGGTGATCAAAATCACCAAAAAAATAGTACATGCCTACTCTCATAATAGACAGACCCAGATACCCTACAATTATACAGATATACAAAGCGTGGATTAACACATTGCAATAAACCAACATATTTATAAGGAATTTCAACTATTCACATTTCAAATGAATTCAAAGCATGGAAATTGACGTTTTTCATATGGTATTATCACATCATAAAGTATACGTACCATTATGAAATTAAATACCCTAAAATATGCCTATCAAAATCCATGCAACCAAGCCCGACCATACCAGGCCAAGGTCTAATCCTCCCTTAGCACTCTTGGTCAAGGATTCACATCACAATCAATAACATCAAACACCAAGTGAGCCGCCAAAGGGGAAATCATATATAAATTGTAATCAGAGAAAAAAATAGCAATAAACACCCAAGGTAACTTTTTCCATGACTTTACCTGGGGTTATAGGCACAGAAGCACAAGCTAGAAACCCAGTTCCAGTCACAACCTATCTTTAGTCTACCATAACCAAAATATTAAAACCATCAATAAATAAAAAGAGAAGTCTCAATATTATTTTTAGTCAGAAAAAAACTACTACTAGTTCCCTATCAAGAACTCCTCTGAAACCACCTTTTAATGACCCGGTCCAAAACAACCACCCAGACGGTGCTAAATGGGTCGGGTGTTACTACCTTAAGAGAACCTCCCCGAACGCCAAAGGCTGCCGACTAGCAGCGAGGGACATATAGTTATAGTGGGGAGTCTATAACCTATCTGAGGATAATAATGGTACTGGTATGAGTATAATAATAAATATGTAGTGGAATAAATGACTCAGTAGGCTCGAACTAGACCCGTATAGTGGAAGCACATTCAATATCGATAAACAACAGAAGCAATACATATAAACAATAGTTGCGAAATGTAAACATCATAACATGATGATCACTTGTTACTACTACTGAACAACAAAACATGCATACAAGAAGGTCATACATATCCATATATATATATATAGGGAGCTAATGGCGAACCCACTATATCTACATAACAAGTAAGCATGCTGATATAGGAAAGGAATAAAAACAAAATAAACTCCATCTAGGAAAGACCTCAATGTGCATACAATCTCCATGCAATAACTAATGTATACCAACTCCTGAAACTTTCCTCTTTCCTACATGTAAATCCATAAATTCTGAACATATCTCGATGGACCCATGCAAGGTGTGAGAAGAATCTCAGTACGATAACACCCAAAGGAGCATACCTAATACAAGTGGTTAAGTAGGCATGCATTTATAAGGAAAACTGTAAACATTACGATGCACAAATAAACACAAACTCCATTGGTGCTCAACAACCACAATGGAGTGTCACCTACATCAGCCAATGTTGGAATATATATTACGTAACCCACAACCATGTTCCCCCAGACACCGCGTGTCTCATGTACCGATTTCCTGAAGGCATGCCCAATAAATAGTAACCTAGAGGAACAACGATGCTTGTCATCAATATGTAACCGGAGGGACAAAGATGTATATCCTCAAAATAAAGTAACCAGAGGGACATCAATGTCTGCCCTCAAAACAAATTTACCAAAGGGACAACGATGTCCACCCTCAAGTCACGGTGAGCCTCTTCCCCCAACCTGATGGTCTCAATGCTATCCCCTGAAGTATCCTCACCTTCCATGTGGCTTCCTTTGTAAAGCACTCCCAAACCAATAATACCTAAATCGTAGCTAACATGGGCCTCTACCCACACGAGTGGAAAAAACCACCTCATCACAGAGTCTCTCTGTGTGCAAACTACTCATAGTTCCAAGTGAGATGTAATCACACAAATAGTACCCAAGCCACAAAATCTCTAACACCACGTTCCCCTTCGACCATGTCGCTCAAGTCTGATGGCCCTGCCATCCATGTAACCTAGGATATGCCCAACCTCACAGTCACACTATCTCAAGATGACGTCCATGACGCCATATCCCATCGTTAGAACCACCCAACAAAACCGAGGTCAAACCCAACTTGTGATCAACATCAGTCAAGAATATTCAGGCCATGACCCACACAACCCAAAGGTTCTAGCATATAAAATTCGGTTATTACATATATAACACATTTAAAAAAACAAAAAAATTGGAAAAACAATGTAAACAGCTGAATTTAACTATCCCAAAGGTTATCAAACAATAGTATTGAGGTCTTGAATGCCTATAAAAATTTATATCAACGTTTAATAAACTAAACTCAATAGTTTAATCAATCAAAACAATTAAAACCATTTTGGCATTCCCCAAAAAAAATTCCCCGATGATAAACTACAACTTGCCCAACCCTTATTTAGTAAAAAAGGTAATAGGGAACACCAAAAGGCATCCCATAGGCCAAATAACAGTTAATCATGCAATAATAGATAAAATAGGGTCACACTCAAAATACCTAAAGATGCGCCAAATGCTGTACTGCCCAAAAGTCTTCAAAAACATAAAAAGAGGTATGCACCACCTACCTGAGCCTCGTGCGATGATACTCCTCTGATAACAGCCTCCAATTAAGTCTAAAACATAGTAGATCTATAAAATAATCAAAACCATTCAAACCCCAATAACTCATTCTAGAACAGAAATCATGAAGAACAGATCAAGAGGAATCATGGCCTTACCGAGGGGGTTACAATTCATCGCACGGTGATAAAAACGGAGTTCGGATGGACGATCCAGAGAAAAAACAAGCTCCAACCGGATCTCCCCACTCAAACCTGTCGAAGGGTTGAGTTTGTTTTTCAAAATGAGGATACTACCCGTTTTAGCAAAAAAAACTGCATGACATGTACTTATAACTACACATTGTGTGTTATTTTATTATTTACATGACGACTGATATTTTTCCATAGACTTGCCAACTGACTACATGGCGTGTACCTAGGGGTACATGACATGTAATTATCTACCCAACTGACATACCCAACACACCATGATTATCCCGATACACAGCCCCTCTACACAACATGTACAAATAGTACACGACATGTACTTGCTAAAAACATTCTACCCCGCCAGTAGACCTACATTCCATTTATAGCCTCCAAACGGCCAAGGGTACATGGCGTGTTGAGAAACACTACACGCCGTGTTGTAGGAAAGTTCCTACACGATCATCACACGACATGTACTCTGCGAGCACATGGCCGATACTCGCCCAACCCATACACGGTGTGTACTCTAGATTACATGGCGTGTAGTCTGGAAATTTTTCAAAACATCCTATATTTTCATATTTTTCTCACGGATAAGTAAAAATTCAAACAGGGTCGGGATTTTGATCTGTTCTAAAATCCCAGGTCCATAAAATTTATATCTTATGAGATATACATAAGGGACTTTTTCAATAAGATGGTAGTGTGAGTGAACCACAACTACCAAAACGGTTTGGGAAGTGAACCCATACTACCAAGATGGTCGTGGAAAAGATTCCTTGACTTCTAGGGAAATCATTATTTTATGCTTTTGTGTCTACTACAAGTCCATGTTTTATTTCTATGTTATGATTTCATGTATTATGTTCTTTATTTTCTTATGATTCATGTCTTATTAACTATCAATAATTATAAAATTATTCATGTTTATGATCTTTGATATGCATGGTAAGATATCATAATTTCATGATCAGTTTCTCATAAAACTAATCTCATGATTATATTTACATATATATATTGACTACTCTTATTGATCATCCGATCTAACCCCTTTTTATTTTCTCCGTTCAACCAGGTTATGAAGATATGTATTATGATTGATATGTCTAAGAAGGTTTATGGTCAATAAGAACCTAGTTGGAGATAATATAGCTCAATCATGTACCGATGTTTATGTTTCCTTTTTTCCAAAGGAACTAGATTAATACAGTCTTTGGGAATTTATTTGTGTAATGCATTAAGTAATTTTCAAAATGTAATGTAATGATAATGTATAAAAAGAGTGGTTCTCTATAGTATGATGGTTTATTTATATATTGATATGGTTTAAATACATATTTTATAGGACATGACTAAAGTTGTGAATATGTATCCAAATTGTCTAGATAGGAATGTTTTAAATAGTTTTGGGACCAGGGAGTAACAATAGGATAAATATTTTTATCAAAATTAATCCCTTAATAACTATATAGATGAGTTTTTGAAAAACATTATGTGGATTAAACTATTGAAACTACATTACAACAAATTCAATAAAATATGTATTTTTTATTTTTGGGAGTTATTTATAATTAGTAAACTGAGCCTTTTCATGAAGAGGTGTATATTGAAACTAATATTATTTACCTTTTAGTTTAATTTCATATTACTATATCTTTGAATCTATTACGACATATCATTATATAGTTGAAGAGGAACAAAAAATGAGTTATATATGAGTTTTCATTTAAGTAGTTTGAATTTTGATGTAGCTTCAATAGGATGCTAATATTAGAGATTCATCAAGTAGAATTATAATAGAAGTTATTATATATTATAAAATAAAATCATTTTATATTAGATTTATTCATGATTTATTAGCATTATATGTCATTAAACTAATATTAATAAAGATTAGGTGTTTATAACTAGGCATATTGAGAGAGTGTTGTGACTTGATATTAGATTGTATATTTTATCTCACATACTTTTGGTCGGTTCAAATTTGTTGGAGGAAAAATAGTTTGGTGAGATTATTTTTGATCTTACTCATTATAGTTGGGTATCATCTTAAAGAGAAAATAATAAATTTATAATGGAGTTCTAAATGATATTGTTCATTTACCATAGATATTAATGTCACATCAAGTTTTTAAAATATTTCCAAAATGGTCCCATACATCATGTGATGATAATTACCAACCATATAGTCTTTTATAAGGAATATTTTTCTATATTTATAAATATGTAATTCCACACATGGGAATTATTATATCAATAAAAAATAATAAAATTTCAACATAGATTATGATAATAGATGGTCTATGAAGCTAGTTTTAAAGACTACAACAATAATAGTTACTTCCATATCCATTTAAAAAGAAGAATGTTCACAATTAATTCATGCCAATAACACAAATAGATACTGATATTTTATAATTTGGAGATGAACCAATTCTTCAAGGACCACAAGCTGAGTTAGCATATAACAAAAAAATATAATTTGGTTTCTAAGAAGTTTCAACTAAATATGGAAGAATTCATATAGTTGATAGTGGTTATTAAATGTATGATTTTTTTATATTATATATTTTTATAAATATTGATATATTAATGTTCTCAAATTCAATTTTTACTCCACCCTTTTCTGTTAGTGTTATATTTTGATAGAAAATCATTATAATCAATTTTAGTTAATAATGGGGTTTAATGGTATGAAACATTTGTATATATAATAGATACCTAAAAATAAAATTTCATGAGATATTATCATAAGGATGGAATATTAAATGATGAAACCAAAATAAATGAAAAAATTTACATTGTTACGTTCATCTCATGTTGTTGATGATGGAAATTAAGAAATAACTTAAAAGTTATTATTTTAAAGAAAATATAGTTAAAATGAAATTTTCAGAAATAATTTGTAAGGAAATTATTTATTTATTAAGGTATGAAAATTCCCTATTAAATTATAAGAAAAGGTGTAGTGAGTATAAATAATTTATATTATGTACCAATAACTATAAATTTAATCTATCTAAGCCCTTTTATGAGCCTTAATTATTTATAAAGGAATCTCTTTGAGTATGATCAATATGAAAATACTCAATCTACCATTATTTTTAAATTTTTATAATTTATAATATATTCCTCACTTAACGCAAGTGATCATTCGACTCTTCAATGATCAAATATAGGTTATTATGAAATAAATACATCTATCGAAGAAGTATAATCTAAAGAATTCTATTATCCTTATGATATAAAAATAAACTAAAAGTGATATCCTATATATATCATATTTATTTGTTCATGAGATTGATATTATAATCATTGATATATCCCATATCACTACCTATGATATGGTATATTAGTGCATTTATTTAAATAATACCTAGCACTAAATCCTCCAATATTTCTGGAATATTTCCATAAAACTTTTGGTATCATATCCACAGTGGTTTTTATGAACTAATAAAAGATATTTGTTTTTGAAAAAACATTTTTTACAAAATAAATATTTATTTAATAACCTTAAATAGAACCATTTTAGAAATTTTGTGTTGAAAATGATTATGAAGTAATAATTCACAATAATTTATATAGAGAAAACACTATGAAATAATTAATACAACACAAACTATATAGGGATCTTATTTGATCTTTATGAAACATAGATATGTATCTCTATAGATCATACGAGTACTCATATAATCCTTTTATCCACAACATAATGTATAAAAATGATACATGAATATTGTATGTCTCAAATGAACAAAATCATAAATTCTTGTTTATCTTGTAGTATAATTTAAAATCTAGATGATACATTATATTTTATTCATATATATTGATAAAATAATTTATTTCAAAAAAATAATAAAGGCCATGCAATTCCTCAGTCTAATTTAATTGGGTGACCAGATGCAATATAATATTAATAGAGAAAAATATTCCATCTTAGTTAAGAAAAATACACCACATCATCAACAAATATACCCACATACATATTTATTATCCAGGTTATAAAGTTGGTGTAAGAAAAATATTATAGTTTTGTAGATCTCATATAGTATATCATGTTAATATTACATAATGAATATTAATAATATATATATATATATATTTTAATATCAAATTAATTATTGATAATATTCTATGTGATATACTAATATTGGTCTCTCTTGAAAAAAGTAACACTTGTATGTGATGAGTGAACTCTAAATATCCATATAATAAATTACAAAAGGTAATCATAATTTTTTTAATAGCCCATGGCTTCCTTAAAAGAAATTAATTAGAAAAAAACTAAAAGATTTATCCTAGGTGGTTAATTATCATTCTAATATAATGTAATTAATATATAGTATATGAATGAATTATAAACTATAAATATATAACAAAATTAAACCCCTGATAAATTTCATAATCCCAATTTTTATATCACATGAACATGATTTAAGATTGATAAAAAAAACCATACATTATATCACATCCCCAATATATACGATACTAAATAACATTAAATAATCAACATGTTCCTACTAAGATATTGGTTTTGTCATTAGATTCAAAAAATTACCCTCTATACCCATGTAAAATTTAAATTTACAAACTAAATTATTTTTTTAATGATATGGTATCTGGAATAATTTTTAATACTTTAGTTAATCCAATTTTCCTTTTGTTGTATGAAAAATGTATTGTTGTTATAAAATAACTTCATTTAGCTAGATATGCGAGAAATAACATATTTTGAAGTAATATACACCAAGGAAAATAAATTCCACTATAGAATATGATACAATTATATGGTCTTCTTCAATTATAAATCCTAACAAAATTGTCTACTTATAAATCTTCATGATAATGGATCTTACATTGAGTAAACATTTTTACAATTTTTGGTACTGAATAATCCTTATTAGTTTGTAAGATAATATCAATGTTATCCCTTATAATTATCTCTTACCCACCTCTAAAGACTAAATATTCATCACTAGTAATTTTAAATTACCTAAGGATATTATTTATAAAAATATATATATACATTCAAAATTATTCAACTCGTATCGACCAATTATATTTAAAGCATATATGACATAATGGAGAACACTCAATATAAGAAAATGATTGTTCATATCCCATAAGTATAATGAATCTCATTTATGTATTTAATATCAATATAAATAATAAAAAAACTAAATTTAAAATATTATCACCTTGAAATAATGTTCTAAATCCATTATTGGTGGTTTTCATGTTAATTTACTCTATAAATATACTAATATATTTAATTTTAATTAGGTCAATAAATACTATATATTTATAAATTCATTGATAGTATATAGACCACATAAACTATGTCTCTCATCAAGAGAAAGTTTCCTATCCAAGATATTATATAATTCAATATTGGGATAACATTTTTGATAAATCATATGTCATCAATATAAGACACCAGAAATAAAAATTACATTCGAAATATTATTCTTCTATACATTAGAATAATATTCATTTTTTTGAAAACAAACTTATTTATTTGTTGATTTAAATGAATATTCTAGTGTTGATAATATTTCAGTATTCCATATATGGATAGTTGGAAAATTTATGCCATATATTATCCATTTTTATCATAAAACCATGATGTATCATATAAAAACCCTCAGATAGATTCCAATTATGTAATTATGTTTGAAAATCTATCTTTTGGATCTCATAATCATAATAATCGTCCAGGTTAAGAAAAAACAGAATGGAAATTATCATTACTACATGTGATATGGTTTCTTTAAGAAATTACCATGAATATTTTTAAGCCTTTTTATTCCATGAAATATTTATACACAGTGGCTCTACCATCCATTCAAAATTTTCTTCATGAAAATATAGTTACACTTTCTAGACCTTACCCATTCCGCCATTTTAAATAATTTCAAAACATGATTTGTGAAGATGGATTCTGTTTTTGATTTTATGGCCTTAAAATAATATTATGTACTAAAAAATATCGATAGATCATAGATAGGTGTCGATTTCATCCAATATAAACTCAACATGGTCATCATTTTCTATAGGAATCTAATATCTCTCAAGTTACTAATGAATAATTGAATATCTATATGGTTCCTTTCAAATATGATTTAGTTCAGTTATAGGAAATTATTATGGTACCATCTCATATTCAATCTTGGTAAGTAGTTTTTGTTTTTTGTTTTTAACTTCACTAAGTTAAAATCTCATACCACTATTCCCTCAAGAGATATATTCCTTTTCATGGATAATAACATATTTACCCTCAAAATGTTTTCCCTAATAAAATATTAATATAATAAACCATCACTTTTTACAATATTTGACATGTAGATACATGATTTAAGAACTATTTTATCTATGAAATAATGCTAAAGTAATTTTACAATGCCAAATTTTCAATGAATATTTTTTTTAAATGGTGCACAATATATATCTAATATGATTTATTTATCACTGACATAGATATAATTTGGTTTAGTAGGATATTAGTTGTTTTAAAATAAAATGTCTTAAAGATATATTACCGTAATATTTAATCATCAATAACTGAACCATGTCCAATGAGGTATTATTTTTACATTCATATAAACCATTGCATTGAGGTGTACTAAGAGGAGAATGTTATCAAAATAACCAATTATTAAAAATAAAAAAAACAATTAATTAGGAATTCCTCACTAATATATGTTTAATGATACTTAATACCAATTCCATGTTTATTATATACATTATTTTTATCACCATGACCATTTTAAAGGTTTTAGTATTCCTTTTTATAATAATCATACTATATTTTAAATGATTATTTCTAAAATAATTTATGAAGTATTTATAACCACCACATATTTTTATCCACATTACACCACATACATTATTATGCATTATGATTTAAAGGCCACTAGTATTTATAAATTTATGCAAAATTATGATTTCTCCATGTTACTTAATGAATAGTACAGATGTATTATAGAATTCCAAATCATACAATTCTAATTGTCTATTATCAGATAATCTTTAAAAATGTTTCTTATTTATATGTCTAGTTAGAAAATTCTAAAAAATTTGTTGTTTAGATAATTTACTTCAAACTTATTATTTCTAATATTATAAATAACATTGATCATGTTAAAAACATAAAAACCATTAACCTTTAATTCATCAGCACAAAATATTTCATTCATATCTACAAAATATATATTTATTCATAATTTTGAAACAAAATTCATTATAATTAAAACATAATACAAGAATGAAATTTTTAGTAATGGATATAACATATTAAAACATTTCTAATTCTGGAGAAATTCTATTAATAATAATAATGTAATCTATTACAACTTCAAATATAACAAACCTTACTCTATTCTCTATTAGATAATTTAATTATATTTTTGAGTTTATAAATATATGAGAAACTTTTATTACATATTTAATATCAATTATCCATGATTTAGAAATATAAAATATTATTTTTATTTAATTCTTATTCTTATGGTGATTATATTTGTAATGAGGGCACTTTTATTGGAATTATATTAAATTATAATGAATCTAAGAATGAATATTATAACAACCCTTATCTTTATTTCAAACATAACATGATTTATTACATAAACATGAACTTAATACAACTCTTAGGATTGAGATGTCTAGTTTCTTGTGAAATTAGGATCATTACATGACAACTTAGAACATAAAACACAACACCTTTATTGAAATCTTCTTTTACATGACCACAACTTTCCATCATACTTAGCATTGCATGGGATTACTTGTGGACATGCATAAGAAATGGGGGAGCTATAAATCCCATTAAAAGAGTAATTAAATCATAACATGAATAATATAGTACATGTTAGTAATTAGGCATATCAATGGATCACAAAAGAAATATGAACATAAAGGCATGATATAGCATGATTATCATAACTTCGAAATGTGGCATCAACATTTAACATGATATTAGCATGAGCCAAGGTGCATAGCACATGGATCATGCTTAAACCCTAATTTAACATTAATTAGCATGATAATACCCTAATTTTACTTGACTTATCATGATACTAATCTTTACCCAATGCATTGGAGTGCTATTAGGGCGCACGCTTCTTAATCATTTCATTTCATGCATAAGTGTGCTACATGGATCATAGAACATGGATTCATTAAACATAATAATTTATTCAATGATAAATAAATCGGAAATTAATAAATGAAAATTTATAATAAAGAAGTAAATTTGCATAATAGTGAATACCCTTGACCGAGAAATAGGTATGGCATTCACTTCATAATGACTTTGGATTGGAAAATCATAGTGCAATCTCGACATCATAACAATGTGACATAATAATTCATAAAAATGGTTGATGAGATAGAAAGGGGTTTCTCATCATATGTACATGAAATGGACAGTACAAGGGTCATATAGATACATATCCCAACATATGTAATGGAATTTAGATTCATAATACAAAAGAATTGCTTGAATGTAAATTAGAAGAGAGAAATTCCTTACAGAATTTCAGCATGGTAATAGGTGTAAATGGGTGGCATTAATGAGAGATAATGGGGTCTCTCATCATTAAAAAATAAGGAGGGAAGTTTTATGGAGATTTTAAATCATACCCCAGCATTTTGTTATTTAAAATACAATGGTATAGCAATGTAATGAAACATGGAAAAAATGAGAGAGGAAGAAATCCCTTACTTGGAAGTGTGATCCCAAATGCATGGTAGGGGATTGAGAGAGGCTTATTGGGAGAATGGAGAGACTTGGGAGGATTGTAGAGAGAATAGTTTAGAGGTTGTTGGATCTCCAAATGGTTTTAGAGAAAAATAATTGGATATTGAGTGGGTTTATATATGAAATGAGAGAGAATTCTTTATTATTTGGTTTTGGACACCACGCATTAAACTAATCAAAAACAAAAACCATCACATGGTGTTTGCCCATGGTTTTTTCCAAATTTGAGTTGAAAAAATTATTTTATAAGTCCAATTTCCGAAATTATAAAAATATTAGGCTTTCTTATGTGGAGGTGAGTCACACTCTAAATGAAATCTTTTTAAAATGAAAAAATGTTTTATAAGTATTGGAGTGTCCACTAAGGATTTGTAAAATAAATCAATCATACATAATATCACATTATTTTAAAGGTAAAAAATATATTAGCTGGATATCCCATTTATATTATTTTATTACATCACTATTGTGTTATTATGATGTCACAAAACACATTATATATTTAAATGGTATTTAATGTTTACCAAAAAATTGGATTTTCTCAGAAAATTATGAAAAATTCACCATTGGATAAATTAGACGTCCTAATTCCAAAAGTAATATTAATATTATCTAAATAATTTTCAAAATATGTAATTTTTTACTTTCAAAATAAAAACCAACATTTATTAAAAATTCATGGGGTTTCACAAAAAAATCATTCAAACCTTAATCAAAATTACAATTGTATTCAAAAAAAATATATAATCATTTATATTTAATAAAAAATAATTTATTAATAATAATTTTTTAAAATATTATTTAATTAAAAAATGTCCATTAATTCAACGAAATTGTTTTCTTAATTGAATATTAACTAAAAATAAAATGCGTTGTTTAAAAACTATTTACAATATAATAATAATAGAATGTATGTATGTTATTTATTCTATAAAAAAATAATGTACAAAATCATAGTGCTAGGGTATTGTTACGTATCTCCTTAGCACCCATATAAGACATAAGGGTAAGGTGTGTGATGGTGACAGAATCCTGGGCTGGCTCAAATAACATCACTCGAGTGTTAATCTAAATTAACTTCAACTTTTCCCATAGGCGGTTTTGTTCAAGAATAACGTGTTGAAGCTCATCTTGGGAATGATCAAGAGAAAAGACCAGTAACACCACCTCCTTTATGAGATTTGAAAAATGGTATTTTTATAGAGAAATTCTACTAGATGAGGCCACTACATCCTTTGTCTGAGAAATTTGGATTTGTTAAAGCCCTATATTTATACCAATTAGGAAATCACTATTCAATGTCTATATTAGCAACGATAACAATTCATAACAGTATTTTGAAACATAAAACCAAATAAGTTCTTATTTTATATAACCATTTTACATAACAAGACATTTAATTAGATAAAATGGAATTATCATTAATAGTAGTTTGTGTTGTTACAACCATCCCTGCTTAAGAAATTTCTCTCTTGAAATTTCTTTTTCCCACACTAAAATAAACGAGGGTAACTCTGTTTCATCACTTACTCTAATTCCCATGTTTCTTTTTCAAACTGTTGGTTTCGCCACAACACCTGGATAAGGGGAATAGTCTTATTATGTAGAACATTTTCTCTACAATATAAGATCATCACCGACTTCTCTTCATAGGATAGTTTGTTCTCTAATGGTACCACCTATGGATTGAGTAGATGGGATTGGTCAGGTATGTACTTCCTCAAGAGTGATACATGGAATAAATCATGTATATGAGATAGGTTCTGTGGGAGTTATAGTCGATAAGACACTACTCCAATGCGATCAGGGATCTCAAAAGGGACGATGTACTTTGGAATAAGCTTTCCCTTCTTCCCAAATCTCATAACTCTATTTCACGGTGATATGTGGAGAAATACCATGTATCTACCATCAATCTATAGGTCTCGTCGACGATTATCATCATAACTCTTTTATTGACTCTGAGAATCTTTAATATGTTGCTGGATGGTCTTAACCTTCTCCACCATTTCTATGACCATTTCTAGACCTAGGAGTTTTCACTCCCCAACTTAATCCCAACATGGCAGTACTCTACACCTCTCCCCATTAAGGGCTTCATAAAAATCCATTAAGATTCCTGAGTGGAAACTGTTTTTCTAATAGAACTCAACCAGAGGAAGATGTTGATCCCAGACTCTTTTAAGGTCCATTGAGTTTCTCTCAACATGTACTCAAGTTTTTGGATAGTCCGCTCTGATTGGCCATCATTTTGAGAATGATAAGCCATACTAAAGTTCAGCTCAGTATTCAGAGTGTGTTGGATACTCTCCCATAACCTGGAGGTGAATATTGTATCTTGATCGGATTCAATAGATATTGGTACTCTATGAAGCCTCACCACTTCTATGATGTATTTTCATGCCATTTGATCTAATTATAAATCCTCTTGAATTGTAATGAAGTGTGGAGTCTTTGTAAGATGATCTATGACAACCTAGATGGCGTTGCTTCCTTTGGATGTCTTCAGATGTTCAGTGATGAAGCCCATTGTGATGTTCTCCCATTTCAATATTTTTATGGGTTATGGTTGCATCATCCCCTTAGACTCACACCTCCCATCCTTCACTTGCTGACATACTAGGCACTTTAATGTATACTCAGTGATCACTTCCTTCATTTTATCCCACTAATAATGCACTTGGATATATCAATATATCTTTGTGTTTCTTGGGTGATTGGAGAAATTGGAACTATGTGCATCATCCAAAAGTTATATAGTTAACTCCAGATTTGATGGAACTCATCTTATTCACCAAAATATCACAATTTTTTGTTCATTATCATTGAACTCAATGGATTTCCCTTTTCTAATAGTTTCCACTTTCTTCTGAATTCCCACATCATCCTTTTGATCATTCTTTAACCTTTCCAAAAGAGACGGTCGAGCAATCATTTGTGAAAGGATTGATGATATTCACTTCTTTATGATTCCCATATCCATCTCCATCAAATCTAAGAATATTGGAACCTTTTCATTAATCCTCAATGATTGAATCACTGGATCCTTTCAACTTAGAGAATCTTCCACCTTGTTCACTTTACCAGGGTGGTAATGGATTAAGTAGTCATAGTCTTTGATCATCTCTAACTATCTTCATTGGTGCATGTTCAAATCTTTCTATGTTAATATATAATTGACGCTTTTGTGATCTGTATATATCTCACAATTCTCCCAAAAGAGGCAATGTCACCAAATTTTTAAAGAGAAGATTACTGTAGCCAACTCCAGATCACGTGTTGGATAGTTTTTCTCATTGACATTCAATTTCCATAAAGCATAGGCAATGAATTTGACATTTTTCATCAAAACACAGCCAATGACCTCATTCAAAGCATCACAAAATACCACAAAAAGTACTCCACTTGTGGGTAGTGTGAGCATAGGCGCAGGGATAAGCCTCCTTTTGAACTCCTTGAAGCTCTCTTTGAATTCATCACTCAATGAAAAAAGTAATCCCTACTGAGTTAGCTTGGTAAGAGGGTTGCAATGTCATGAGAAATTTATTACAAATAGACGATAATATCCAGATAACTATAGGAAGCTATGAATATCCATTACTGATATTCGCCTCATACATCCCTCAATTACAACTATCTTGGAGGGATCCACAGATATCCCATTTCTTGTGATGATTTTACCCAAGAATGAGAATGCCTTCAACCCGAAATCACACTTGACGTACTTTTCATAGAGTTTCTCCTTTCGCACGGTATATAGTATAGTTCATAGATGATCCTCATACTCCTCCTTGGTTTTGGAGTATATTAGAATATCATCTATAAATACAACCACAATTTTTTTGAGGTAATCTCTAACGACTCTATTCATCAAGTCAATAAATATTTCTGGATAATTTGTGAGTCCTAAAGGCATTACTATGAATTAATAGTGCATGTATCTTGTATGAAAATTAGTCTTGGGGATATCCTCCCTCTTCACCCTTACATGGTAATATCCTAACCGTAGATCCACCTTGGAGAATTATTTTTCTCCATGTATCTGACCAAACAATTCATCAATTCATGGAAGAAGAGACTTGTTCTTTATCGTGATTTTGTTAATCTAATTATAATCAACACAAAGCCACATTGACACATCCTTCTTCTTGATAAAGAGGACAAGTTCACCCCCTAAAGAAGAACATGGGCATATAATCCCTTTAACCATATTCTCATATAGTTTTTTCTTCAGCTTCTCAAGCTCCACAACAATAATTATATATAGAGTCTTGGATATTGGAAATTCCCTAGGTATATGATCAATTTAGAATCTAATATATCTTCTTGGAGGAAGACCAGACAATTCCTCGGGAAACACTTCAGTGAATTCCCTCACAATATGAATTTTTTCAAGGATGGTTTATTCTTTATAATCAATGATCAGAGTAAGATAAGTGTCCTCTTAGGGTAGGAATATCCATGCTTGAAATGATGACTCTAAAGAAGATTCATCCTCCACCTTGCAGTTGTACAGAATTAGGGGTAAATTCACTATATGAAGAGTGATTTCCCTCTCAAGGAAATTTATGTTGGATCTATATAAGGAAAGCCAATCCATGCCAAGAATTGTATAAAATTCTACCAGAGGGACTATGATGAGGTTCTCCAGGATGTCTAATCCACAAATTAGGATAGAGAAGGAGTTATATTCATGGGATTCAATGATTTCCCCATTTTCCATTCTCACTTACATCTTTAATTCCATGATTTTTTGGTGGTTTTGGGATTATTCTAATAATATTTTGGGATATAAAAGAATGCGTAGAACCCGAATCAGAAAGTAGACTCGTTATTCTTGAATGAATAGCTAGCATACCTGTCACCACTTCATTGTTGGGGATCAATTAGGTGGTAGTGATGGAAAAAGATCACCCTTTCTTCCTTGGAGGTTGTTGTTTGACTTCAAAAATGCTTGTCTTAGGGCACTGGTTTTCCAAGTGCCCTGAATATTTTTAGTTTAAGCAATGAAAAATGAGTTGAGGGTTGAATGTATAATTCCTCTCCTCTGTCACAACATCGGGTTTTTCTTGTTGACAATTAATGGATAAGTGCCATTCTCCTCCACACCTAAAGCACATCCTCTTCCCCTTCAGGAAATTTCTCAGGGTTCTTCTTTACAAAAATTTGGAAAGTGGGGTGATGGATTTTCTTATCACCATTGGATTTATCTATTGGATTGACAAAATTAAAGTCCTCCTTAATTTTATTATCCTTGTGATACCCCTGAGATTCCTCAATCTCCATTTCATCTTTTAGGTCACAATAGATAATTTCCTCATAGATCTCAAAGTCACGGATCGCTAGGGATTTCTATAGTCTAGGTTTTAGCCCACCAACGAAGTGGTCAACCTTGGATTAGGGGGTAACGAAAATACCATAGGTATATCGTGAAATTTTTGTGAAGTTTTCCTCATATTCTCTAATGGATTTGTCGTATTTTTTTCTTGAGGGAAAGGAAGTCCCTTTACATATTAGATCGAAGGGTGCAAGGGAAGTATTTATCAAAAAACATTTTCAAGAAATCCTTTCATTCCAATTCCATTATCTCTTTCTTAGGATTCATATTTTTGATCAGTGTCCACCATTGATCAGCTTCACCCTCCATATGATAAGAAACTAGAAGAACCTTCCCTTGTTCAGAATATTTAATGATCAAGATGATATTTTTAATGGAGTTGATACATTGTTCAACAAATGAGGGATTTGATGATCCATTAAATGTGAAATACCTTTGACTCATGATGCTCTTGATTGATAATTTTTCATTCTTAGGGGAGGGGGGGTGAACATTCCTCTTGACCCATGTTTCTATTCAAAACTAGAGTTAACTGAAAGTGTATCATGACAAAGTGTGTGATTCCTGCCCCCATCGGGTTAGGAATATAATTAGAACAACTTCCAAATTGATCTTCACAGCAGTTTCTAGAACGAGTCCTCCTATTACCAAAAATTAGATGGAATAAAAGGAAATTTAGGTGTACACAAAAATGGTAATACAAAGACAAAAACATATTAGATATATATTACATTTATTTCTTTAACATATGAATTTATAGGTTTTAATGAGTTTTATCCGTGATCTAATTCCCAACATATATTCTTTGGGGAATTTTTTTATTCCATTAATAATGGCTCATAATAAGATTATGAATTTACCAAATCATATCTGCCAACAAATTTATAACCTAGAGTGCAGCAAGGCCTATTTTCATGCATCTGTTCCTGCTCGAGTCTAGCTCAAATAGGTGAATTCGGGTTTACCCCTAGATAAATCTATGCCAGAGCCACCTCTACCTGCTCATATCCATAAATGGATGTCTTTTATTGATAAAATATTTACTCAATACTCATGATATTTAGAATTGATTGAATTATACCTAGTCTTATCCATAAGGCTTTCATAAGGGTTTTCAAATCTTAATCCCTAAAATAACTAAACCGATCATCTGATACCAACTATAACAAAGCTACTATTTATTTTACCCTTAAACATGATTTAGTACCTAAACATGAACTTAAGAAGACTGTGAGGATTGAGAGGTCTAGTGTCTTTGGAAATTATGAATATTACATGACAACTTAGAACTTACAACACAACAAATTTATTGAAAACATATTTTACATGACCACAAAATTTTTTTGTACTTAGAATTTCATGGGATAACCTGAGGACATCCATAAAAAGGGTGAGCAATAAATCCAGGTATTGGAGTAAGAAAATAATATAATGAATAATATATTTCATGTTAGTAATTATGCATATTAATGGAGCACAAAAGAAACATGAAAATAAAGGCATGATATAGCATGATTATCATAACTTGGAAATGTTGAATCAACATTTAACATGATATTAGAAAGAGAAAAGGATCACTGCATATTAATAATGATTAAAACCACATTGAAATTGAATTATAATGAGAAAAAACTAATTACACTTTACATATCATGATACTAATCTTTACCCAATGCATTAGAGTGCTATCAGGGCCCACCATTCTTAATCATTTCATTTCATGCATAAGTGTGCTACATGGATCATATAACATGGATTCCATAAAAATCATCATTTATTCCATGATAATGAAAATTTTAATTTATACATGAAACTATATGATCAATATGTAAATGTCTAAAAAGGTGAATACCCTTGATATAGAAATGAGGATGAAATTTTCTACCAAATGATTTTGGCTTGGAAAATCGTTGTGCAATTTCAGCAGCATAACAATGTGACATAAGAATTCATAAAAATGGATGATTAGAGATAAAATGGTGCCTCACCATATGTATATAACATTTAAAATAATGGGGTCATATATATACATGTCCCAACATATGTAATGGAATTTAGATTTATAATACAAGACAATTTCTGGAATGTAAATGAGAGGATAGAATTTTTTTACGAAATTTGACCATAGTAAAATTTGTTCATGGTATACATTAATGAGAGAGAAAAGTGTATCTCATGATTAAAAATAACGAGGGAAGTATGGGGGAGGTGAAAAATCATACCTCCATCTTTTTAATTTAAAATAAAAGAGTATAGTAATATAAAGAAACTTGGACAAAAAATGAGAGAGGAAAAATCCATTACTTGGAAGTGTGATCCCAAAGTTTTGGGAGTGGCTTATTATGAGAATAAAGTTACAAGGGAGGATTCTAGAGTGGTTAGAGATGTGGTTGGTTGAACTCCAAATGTTTTTAGTGAATAGTAATGGGATATTGAGTGGGTTTATATAGGAATGAATACGAAATTCTTTATTATTTAGGTTTTTGACACCACACATTAAACTAATCAAAACCACAAACCAAACCATGGTATTTGCCAATTTTTTTTCCAACGTATAGTGGAAAACATTATTTTATAAGGAAAATGTATGAACTAATTAAAATAGTAGGCTTGCTTATGTGGAGGTGATTCACACTCTCAAGGAAATCATTTTAAAATGTTAAAATGTTTTATAGGTCTTGGGGGTCCACTAATGCTTTGTAAAACAAATAAATCAAATCTAAAATTATATTATTTTAATTTTAATACATATATTGTCCTAAAATACCATATATAGTATTTTATTACATCACTATTTGGTGATTATGATGTTATAAAACACATTATATATTTAAACAGTATTTAATTTTCCCCAAAAAATTTGACTGTCTCCAACAATTATGAAAAATTCACCATCGGATAATTTCTAAATCCTAATGAGAAAAATATTCATTTAATCTTAATAATTCTCTAAATATGTGAATTTTTTACTTTTAAAATAAAAATGACATTTATCGAAAATTCATGTGTTTTGACAAAAACAGATTTCGAACCTTAATAAAAATTACAATTATATTCATAAAAATTATATGATCATTTATATTTAATAAAAATTAATTTAGTAACAATATTATTTTAAAATATTATTTAATTAGAAAATACATTAATTCATCAAAATATATTTCTTAATTTTATATTTAATAAAATTACTATTTGTGATTTAAAAACTATTTACATAGTTACAATAATAAAATGAATGCATCTTATTTATTATATACAAAAATAATCTACATAATAGTAGTTCTAGGGTCTTGTTACATATCCCCTTTTAACAACCGTTTACGACTTAAGGGGAAGGTGTACAATGGTGACTGACTCTTAGGGAGGCTGGAATAACATCTCTCGGGTGGTAATCTCTATTAACTTCCACTTCTCCCATAGGCGGTTCCGTTCAAGCATAATGTGTTGAATCTCGGCTAGGGATTGGTCAAGAGAAAATTCTATTGACACCAACACCTTTATGATCTCCAACAAATGGTCTTTAAATGGAGCAATTCTACTGGATGAGGCCTTCACTTCCTTTGTTAGAGTAAATTGGATTTGTAAAATCTCTATATTTATACTAATCATGTTATCACTGTTCAACGTCTATATTAGAAATGATAACAATTATTAATAGTATTTTGAAAAATATAACTAAAGAAGATCATATTTTATATAACCATTTTACATTATAATACATTTAATTAGATCAAGAGGAATATTCATTAATTATTTTTTGGGTCATTACAAATTTTTTTTTAATACCATTATATTGTGAAACGAAATATATTTAAGATCCCAAAAAATTTGGTGATGGTTGTTTCATTTTGATCAATGTTGTTAAAATGAGAATGAAGGATACTTGGGCATGTTTTTTGAGTTTTAATGGTTAATTTGGTTTGGAGATGTGCTGAGAAACATAGAGTTTAGTTTGTAATTAAAAAATCAGATATTTTCAAAAGTATTTAGATATATTTGAATATATTGTTCTCTCTCCCCTCTATTTATAATTAACTTAATACAATGTAATATTAATCCAATAAATATATACCAGTAACATGGATAATCAATATGTCGTATAATATATTTATAATTCTTTGTAAGAATAACATGAGTTGAATTTGGGAAACGTTTGTGTCTAGTAATAATTTTAGTCTTTTTTAAGAATAATTTATAGGATTCCAAGATTATTTAAGGAAATACTAATTGTCACATAATATTAATATGTCATTCTTGTGGGATTGAGAAGGGTTTCCAAATTCACCCATGTGAGGATGTTTTACTCACATATAAGTAGATTTGAAGCTATATACATGTAAAATGGAACTTTAATTAAATGTAATGATATAATGATGTTCTTTAAAGAAAAAATATTGTGAAGATAATCGTTATTTCATGACTCATGTTGATTACATTAGTGATAAGATTGAAAGGATATGATTATACCAAGAGATTACAGTTTTCACTTCAATAATATTTTAATGTGAGTATTAGAGTGAGGAAAAAAGAGATGCATGGTTTTTGGAATCTAAACTAAAATAAGAAGAAATGTTTTGAGGATATTTAAAATATATATATTTATAGAATATATTTAAGGATTTTAATATAATAAGTCAATAGATTTAAAAAAATGACTCTATTTATAAAAATTGAAACTAAAGGATTACAAGATAGTTATTTTTAGTAGTTTTAAATTTAAGGATCACATTTGTTCTAATTATAATAGAGTTTTCAATTTTAAATATTTTCTTATATCATCATATCATTCTATGTTGTGAATGGAATGAAATGAGATGAGGAAAATTATGATAAGAAATTGTGGATGATCTCTAATCTTATAGTACTTGTTGAACTATATGGTTGTAAATGTTCATAAATCTTCTAGGGGATATGTTTTATTCTACATGTTTTCATGTATTGAGAGAATATGTTTAAATTTTTGATAAATAATCCTTATTATCACCAAATTTATTTTCATTTTTTGGACACAATGGTAAGATAAATAGATACAATCTAATGAAACTTTGGGAGGAATTACTTATTGGAAACAACGATTCTGTTTATGGAGGATAACATTCATCTTATAATTAAATTATTATATTCATGATAAATATATGTTTAAGACTTAACTAGAACACATAAATGAATTATTAATCCATATTAGGAGTTTAAACTTTTATAAATATCTAGTTATTTATTTTTTATGTTCATCTTCTATATATGGGTGACTAATGGTTTCAAATAATTTGATTATCAAAACATTAACGAATCATAATGGTTTCTTTTAATAATTTATTTAAAATGGGACAATAACCATTCAACCCTACCTTTTCAATATTACACATCAAATCCCTTGAGAACAAAATTTCTATCTAATAAATCTAGGTTCCCTATAAATATTCCATCGCGGTGGAAGATTTTATAGAGAATAATAATTTTTTATAGAATAAATTCATTCATAATTTTGATGATAATAATTATACTGTATAGAATATGAGTATGATTACCTATATCCTATAACTTTTCTTACTGTCTTTTTATGAAACCAATATTGTTTCTTGATAAATTTTGAAATATAGTTCGATGACACAATTTGATAAATAAAATTTATGACATAATGAAAATGAAATGAATTCAATCTTAAATCTCCCCTCTCACAATGTATAAACCAAAGTTGTAGTACTCCAAATAGGTATTGAAATTTTAGATAAAAACTAAAATATTTTTCAAGGAAATTTTAATGTGTAATATGATAAGTTAAATATATAAATAGATATATTTTAAGATATAAATATAGATAATTATGAAATTATTAATGAATCCTTCAAAAGATTTACAATTATTTTGAGAAATATCATGGGTTTTTATAAATATTTGAAAACACTTCCAATATTAAGAAGTTATTTAGAAATATTCCTAGTAAATTTTATGTCAATATTTCAACATTAAAGGTGTTATAATTTTATGAATTGTCTCTTGATGATTTTCAAAATATCTTTATTTCAAATGAAATGATAAGGGATCCAATTTTATAAAATAATATCAAGGAGTATAATTGGTTGAAATTTAAATCCATGATGAATTATAAATTTATGGAGATTGAAGAGTAAATCATTAATAATTATCAATATGACAAATAAATAGATGAGGTGTATGAAAATATCATGGTATTAATTTAATATAACTGAAAACAGGAAAATAAAAATGAATAAATCACTTAAAATGATTCAATTTCACTATTATTGGACATTATTTAATTGAATATAGAAGGAATAAATGGTTAAGCTGAAGTTGATAATGAAGAAGGGGATATTTTTTATAATAATTAAAATTAATCTAAGATGGTTATTTATTTATATAATAATCTTTCAGAAATAATTTTATGATTTCAAATAAGAAATATTAAAATGAAATATCATCAAAGAGTATTAAGAAAATATAATAAGTTTCCATTGAAAAACAAAAAACCATCATTGATAATGTTAGAAATTATGATGAATCATTAATAGGTAATAAGGATGATGAATAAGGAAACACTTAACATTTATTTGAAATTTTTTGCTTTATAATTTCTCGTGAGAAAAAAACGAACCAAAATATAGAGATAAGACTATTAGGGATGGATAATAATAAGAGAATGCATATATAAAACAATATACTCAATAAATATATTCATTTTATTTAATAACTCATGATTTTAAAGGTGGGAAATCCAGAGGAAGAAAAATGTTGAAATATTTTGATGAAAATAAATTTCAAAGGAATAAGAGTGGATAAGGTCCAATCCAGGTGACTTGTAGCAAAACAATCTACAAATAACATGATAAAATAATATAAATATTATACTCAATTATGGACTAATATTCTAAAATTTCAGATGTTGATATCCCAAATAAAGAGGTAAAATTCAATTATTTGAAAACAAAAATTGATAAAATTATTTTAGACAATAAATAAGGTTCTATAGTAAAATATTGGAATATTTGGGTGATAAAACGCATAATAAAATGAATACAATTTAAAATTGATTTGAGGTTAATATGAGAATTAATATTTCCCCATGACGGTGGAAAAAGAAATCTCAAAATTCACCTATTTAAAAATTAAATTTTACTAAACGAAATTCTATTATAATGGATAATCTAGAGTGAAAGTAAAGTTTTGAAATTATGAAACCATTGGAAATTATTTCTATATATTCAAAAAAACATGTCATTTTACATTATTTAAATAAAGAAACAATTATGGGGATCTATACATAAAATAAATAGAATATATAATAAGAAAAAGAAAGTGATGATCATAAATTTCAAAAATTTGTAAACTAAAAAAATATTTCACTCATTGGAAAATATTCAATGATGTGAAAAACATGGTTATTTTTATAAATATTGTATGAGTATTCTTCAAGGTTAAATAAATAAAGTAATTAAAGATTACTTTTTTTACAAAAATGACATAAAATTTATCACTTGTTATTGGAGGACCTCTTAAATATTTTTAATGGTTCATTCTAGGAATAATTGATATTTTCTATTCATCCCATATGATTTATGATAAAAAAAATATGAAATAATTTATAAGGTTATTATGGATGTTTAGATACATATGGAAATTACATTTCATTTAAAATCATAGGTGTGGGTATGATTGTGATTTGAGGTCCGAAATTGATGTACAAAGATGATTCCTTTTTTGACATTATTAAAAAAATATTTTTAGTTATAATCAATTATTGATTGAGATATTACCTGAATCTTATAAACATATAATTTAGTATGGTGGTATAATTTTTTAATAATGGGTTTATTATATGATATGAAATAGAAATTTCAGGTCACTACCGTATCCAATCATATTTTATTATTGGAAGATATTATCTCGAATATTATGAGGATGATCATAATGAATGGAATAAATAGGAGTCCTTTTATTATGGCAGCTAAATGATAATATTTATAACTTAGGACTTTTCCAAATTAATAATTGTAAATGAATCATATAATAAAATTAAATGGATTGGTGTATGCATAACCATGGGTAGAGAAAGATGCTTGAATTAAAACATAACATATGAGTTAAAGCATTTTAATTGTTAAGGATCATACTTAAGGTCTTTATATTAGAAAATCCCCCCTTGAGATGGTTATCATATAATCCTTCCCACGTCCTAGATAAATCACTCCTACCCAAAGATATATTCTCTTACCTCATTTACATCATGACCTACTTGAATTCCATTGATGGTGGTTGAATCTCACTCATAAGAAGAGTGACATGACAAAGAATATGAATACGTATAGAGGATGGATGTCAATCAACTCCTACTCATGAATGTTTAACCAAGAACACAAGATGAAGAGAGGAACCATATCAATAATCTATGAAATGTATATAATTTCTTCATTTTATTGTCAGTGTGATTTCAATTATCAATAATGGTTAATCTTGTTTTTGAGTTTCTTATTTTTATCTACATAACATGTTTCTTTTGATCCTTGAAAACCCAGTAGTGGTACCATTATTTTTGATTCATTAAATCATGCATAAAATAAAAAATTTTAAACCAATGTTCCCTATAATATTTTTTATCATTAAATTTTATTTATAATTTAGTTTTTCTATGTTACGTCAGAGATTACAACATATGATATCATAGTTAGTGACTCTGTTAAAATCTATTGGTATTTTATTTTTCATATTATATATCAGATTCAATGATAGTGTTTCACCATGGGTGCATATAATAGAGCATTGAGTCATGGTAAGTACATAGTGTATATCATTTTCTATGGTCTGCCCACACCTAAGGGTATTTGATTACATAATTTATATTTATGTTTGGCTTACCACATACATTTGTATTTTTTCCGTGGTGATAATTATACCCTAATGTATGGGTTACTATATATATATATGGGTCACTCTCTTTTCAACATAAATGGAAAATTGTTACACTCGACACATATTATATTCGACAATAGGGTTATTGGTAATAATTTATGATATATAGTTCTTAAAAAATTTATGTAATGAAACCTATTAATCACACTATAAAATTCCTCATATGTCATTAAAAACAATTATTATTTAAATTTTTGTATTGGAATTAAAATATGAATTGGATTATTTAATTTATAATTTATTTTATAAATTATAATTAAAGTTATTTTAGAATATACTATTAATGAAAAATATATCAATAAATACTAAAAAACATTAAATTTTAAAAAAGAAATAATTTTTTCTAATTTTATAGTTCACTTTATAACTTTGAAATGATATGTTTATTCTTAAATTAGATCAGTATTTGATAAAGTGTTCATAATTTACAAAATAAGGCTAAATATAAGAGAGTTTATATTTAAAATTTAAAATTATTTAATTTAAAATTAAGTCTTTATTTGAAAAATTATTTAAGAAAAATATAAATAAATTTTATTTCTGATTATATATAAGACTAAATAATATTAGTATTTTTTTATTTACATTATGTAAAAAGCGATCACATAATAAAATTTGAAATATAAAATCATTAAATTTTATATAACATCAAATATTTAATTGAAATTGCATATAATAAATAAAATGAATTATTTCATATTATGGATGGATAAAAACTATTTATATTCTAGATTATTAATTTTTTAAACTGAGTGCATAAATTATAAAGTGTTGATAATGATCATATATATATATGAATTATTCATAAATGTAAATATCATTTTTAAATAAATAAATTTAATTTTCTATAAAATTTATTCCATGATTTATTCATAGTAAAACATTATTTACATTATTGATATGTTTATATTGTTTATTTGTTATAGGTAAACCATCTCCATGTTATCATAAAACAATCTGAGGAGTTTTAAGTTATGTATAGTATTTGATTTAGTTTTCTTTTAACTTCACTTTGTCTTGTATTAACTTGTGAGCTTTAATTGAGCAGTTAAATATGATTTTTATCATTAAGCAATAGAATTAAGATTAATTGTAGATTTTTATTGGGTAAATTATCTTTGGGTAGTGTGACAATGTGTGAGAAAACCTACTAGATTAGGAGATGATACCTCTCTTTAGAACAGCGGGATTAACTATATTGGGAAATAAGATTAAACATGTAGAGATTTTTGATTTAGTATTATGAAAATAACTTAAATGAATGTTTTTTATTTATATTATTCATAGGATATATTTCGATATATGTGAATATAGTTTTATTTTTATTTTAGTTTGTAATAGAAATTATAAGTTATGAAAATTGTTAAATATCAATAAGATATGAAAATATTTTTTTATGGAATGAATAAAAATTTCAAACAAAATAAACAAAATAATTCATACATTTAAAAGGTATTAACATGATATATTTCAAAGAATAACTTCTAAAGAGATCAAACCTTCATTAAAAGTGACCCAAACTATTAGGATCCCTTATATTATCTAATATAAGGAATGTAAGAAATGTTGTATCTCTAACCATTAGGTTCCTTATTCTTGGTATTTATTTGGATTAAACATAGTTGGGAAACCCAACCCTTTAGGATCGCATAGGAATTGAGTTGATTGAATCTCTAGGATGAGTTTTAGAAAAGATTCATCCACACATGTATTAAAGATTCATATAGAATATGAATGATAGTAATTGTCTACAAGTTATAGTCATGTGTTATTAACATGATAAAAGATGTTGGTTATAAACAAACATATTTTTTTCTGAATAATGGATATGATGATATTCTAAAGGGGTCATCATTTCAATGGGAGAATATATAATGGATGATTTTGTTAAATGTTTATAAAAACTAATGGTCATTTACAAAAATTTATAGATCAATGAAACTATCATTATCAAACATAACATTGTGGTCAATCAATTTAATAGAAGAATCATATTTTAAGAAACTTCATATATTTATAACTTGATTAATGTTACTAGGGATTTTAATCTCTATGCGTCACAAAAATAAATTCATAAATAAACCAACTGTTGAATTTGTTCGATTTATTGATCCTTGGTTGGTTGTATTCTACACCACAATCAGCCATGTCAATCACCCAAGTATAAGAAAAACCTCTCCCCACCTTCCATGTTGTAGGTAGTCTACCCTACCATTAGGGGTATTATCCTTCTTCTCATATATCTTGATCTTGATTTCTCTTGCATAATATCCTACTAAGGAGCATCACAAGTACCATTGAGTTGTTGTCCCAATGGTACTCATAATGCCCCTTGGTGGGATATTATACAAGATGTCATAAGTTTGATTTATACATGAGGTGGTATGAAAACCTCGATTTCAAGAGAGAATACCTTCCATGATGCATTTAGAGATATTTTTTTTCCACAAATTGGCCATTTGAGGTTTGGTGTGTGCCCTATTGAGGATATTTCCATAAAAGGTTCCTGTTATGTAATGATACTCGGTAAACCATACACCACACCACAATCAACAACATCAACTATCCATTTGGGAACCAAACATCTATCAACATTCCATGTAGAAAGTATTTTAACCTTCCATATAGGATTTTTATCCTACTTACCCCACAACTCGAAAATCGTACATCTGAAATAATAGCTCACTAAGGATATAGAGACTTTCACAAGATTATTCTTTGGTGATGGTTTAAGGATTTTTGAAAATGGGGTGTTTTGGTGGAATGTTAAAGTGGTAACATGATTTTCAAATGGTGACATTAGAATCTATTTTTTCATTTTGATGCATGGAAAATTATTTTCAATAAAAAGAATAGTTTTATTTAAATTGTTGGAAAATATTATTTTGGCATTATTTTTTTACATAAATGGTTAATAATGATATGAATGGGAAGGATATTGGCCTTGAAATACAACCATTAAAGGGACGGAGTATGAACACAAAGTTCCACATTCAATAGTAAACACCAAAATTTTGTGGTTGAGTCTATCTATGTTTGGCTAGGTAAAATAAGATAGGTTATGCCAATGATATTGAGAAATGGTTAAATAAATTATTCGGTTTCTTTCCTTTGAAATGTATTTGGTTGTAAAATTATTTAGTATCAAAATTGGTTTATATTATGATATAGACTATGTCAAATTCTCTTATATAAATTGTTTTATATAAATACAATTACTTTTTCTAATATAGTGACATGATTAAGGAAGTCATTTGAAAAAATACTACTATGTTTCATTAATCAACCCCTACTTTTTCATATTGGCGCTTTGGAGATACTATTATCATGGAATAGGTAAAGGGAAATTATCACATTTCATTAGTAATGTTTTGTGATACATGGGATATTTTTTTGGAGTTGGAGCATGGTGTATATGTGGATTCATGGAGTTATGTATTTGGTATCATTAAGATTTGTTATTTTTGTCTTCATCTTTCTATTTGATGCTGATTTTGGTTTCCACTTGGTACTCTTATGTAGTTGGTTTGATTTATTATACATTGAGTGGTATTAAATTTTTTCCATGAATCATATAATAGTTTTGGTTATGGTATATTTTGTTGTGGTTGTTTTATTTTCAATGTGGAAATCATCTCGAAATTTATATCGAATCCCTTAGAATTTATTTCCATCTATCGGTGTCTTGGGGAAGTCACCTAAGGCCAAGTAATATTTTTCTGGCTTCTCAATCCAATGAGGTGGGGAAGGATGTTACAAATGGTATCAACTTCTTCGATCTATGAATTACAAATGTTATCATTCATGGTTTTTCTTTATTTCATTTTAGGAAAAATGGTATTGGTTCTAGGTATTGGAGTTGAAATTCATTCTGGTTTATTCATTAATTTTGTACGGTATAAAGGAGTAGGATTCTCAAGAGATGAATTTAGAGCAAAGAAAGTCGTAGAAAACCTTTTAATATAGAACATCAAGTTACCATGGATATGGGTAGATAAGTGTTTTGGAGACACTTATATGATTTAGAATATCATTTTCTTGGGTTTACCTAATTCAAATAGCATGACAAGCATTGACAGAAATGACTTCCCACTATGAGTGAATATTTCATTTTGAGTAAAGATTTATTCTATTATGATGATTTTTTTAATAGTGTTGAAATTTTTTCTAAATGTGATACATTAAAAACACATGATAGTGGTATTTTGAAGTTGTTTTTATTTTCAAAATCATAGAGAAATTTTAAAAAAATGGATGAACAGAGAAATTTTTAAATTTTGGAAGTCCGCTGTTCTGATAGTTCTGATGCGGTAAATTTGAATTTGTTTAGACTTCAGTTTCTAGATAGAGAGACTTATGGTGTTTTCTTCAATTTTATAAAACAGAACCCAGTAGTAATCATACAAATCAACAAAAAGAGGCTACTGAGAATGTGGTTTCACACTATCCACAGGAGAGACAAAAACCATATTAATTTATTGTCCTCGCTATTCTTGGTAATTAATAACCATAAAAGGAAAAGGTGTGGCTAGATATGATGAATCTAATCTTTGATTTTATTTCAAACTAGTAGAGTTAGAGTTTTTTTTGGAGAAATACATTATGGAATATGTTTAATACAAATTGTAGGATTTATAAGTTCTTGAAACATTAGACCAATTCATTTCATGGAATGATCTAGAAAAACATTTTGACAAGAAATTATATCCTTATATGATCAAGATTTTAAGAATGAATGAATTTTTTATCTTGAAGTAGGATATACTCTAAGTGAAAAAGTACATAGCTAATTTCATTGGATTAGTTTGATTTTTACTCTAATTTTCAACTACTACATCCTTGAAGGCACACATTTCATTAATATAAGTTGAGACATGAGATTGGATCAATGATTTTAAGGATTTAATAATAGATTATACAATGATGGTTTATAGAGAGATGATTTTAGAATCTGACCTCTCCAGAGCTGCATGTGGAGGGACCATGTTAATAGTTATGGTAAATGGTGGGAACTCTAAGGCTGGGAACAAGTGGAAGAGGGAAACCTATTTCCAAGGTAGTGGGATGTCTTTGAATCATATGGAGGGATTAGTGAACCTTCTTCATGTGCCCAAGACCAAGCCTAGATTTTTTTAGTTTGTATCATTGGATCAAATGAAGTGAGATTATATGGTATCATCTAGATCATTCGATAATTGATACCAAATAAAGAATCTTTAGTTCTATTTTCATAGTTATATGATGTTGGGTGTTTGGTAAACTTCTAATGTGCCGCAAATGTCATATGATTTGACTGGATGAGGGTAGCATAATACCTATCATTAGTATAACTGAGCTATCCATTTTTATTCTTGTAATACCATGACTCCTCATTGAGAGAAATCTTGACAAGGTAATAAAGAACAAAGTGCAGTGAGTAATAAATTATATGGAGATAAGACAGTGATTAAAGATGATCAACCGGGACCATTGATGATGAGAGGTATGATTCTTCTAAATTCTACCATTATGTATGATTTTATAATATAGGAGCATCTTATTCATTTATTTCTTCTCATGTTATTGATTTTTGGGGTTTAAATGATCAAATGATTCCTTATCTATTGAAACATTAAACTCTACTTGTTCAAAGAGAATTTTGAGCCTTTATGTTTAAAGCATGTTCTATAACTTTTGATGGAGATAATCTAATATGGGACTTCTTTATGCTTGTGATGGATTTAAATGACATAATACTAGGTATGTATTAGTTGAAAATTCTAAAGACTCAAATCATTTTTTATACCCAAAACCGTGTGTTTTTCTACTAATAATGGAGTTGAACATATATTTAAAGGAAACTAGGATTTATTGGGAGGTCCAGTGGGTTGCATGCACCAGATGTTGGAAAACCGCATACAAGTTGGCAGTGTTAAATTTTTTTATAATGGAAGGTATTGAGAATAATAATATTTTCCTGTAGTTTTTGATTAGTTTATCACAACATTTCCTAAAAATTTCTTAGGGTTTCCACTCACACGAGAAGTGGATATTATGATTTATCCACTTCTAGGGACTAGTACTATGTCACTTTCATATTACTGGATGGAACTATTAGAATTAAAGTAATTGAAATTGTAATTTTAGGATATATAATTAAAAGGGTTCATTCATTCTAGCACATCTCTATACGAAGCACTTGTATTATTTTCCAAAAATGAGGGTGGAACTCTATATATTTATGGGGATTGTTATAATATTAACCAAGTTATAATAATGAATTATTATCCACTACCATGTGTTGATGATCTATTCGGTCAATTTAGAGGACACCAATGGTTCTTTAAATTCGATCTGAGATCCATATATAACCAATTGTGAGTTTGGAAAGAGGATATTCTAAATATAGATTTCAAAAGTAGATATGAACATTACGGGTTTGTGGTAATTTCTTTTAGTCTTACGAATGCACCATTAGTATTTATGGAATTGATAAGTAAAATATTTACATGATATCTATATTCTTTTGTGGTGGTGTTTGTAGATGACATATTATTGTATTTGGGGACAAAGTATGGGCATGACCGGCACTTGGTGATAATATTGGGAATCCTAATGGATAATCATCTAATATTAGAAATGATAAAAGTGTTAGTTTTTTATATAAGATGTATGTTTACATGGACAAGTAATATAAAAAAGATGTTTTTTTTGATACAAAAAATATAAAGGATTTTATCTCTTGGAAACCAATAAATAATTACTTTGAGATACATAGCTTCGTTGGTCTATATGGTTATTACCAACATTTTGTTCATGATTAATCATTCCAAGATTAACTAGTGACATCTGTGATGAAGAGATTATTTCCATTTCAATGGATTGATATAGTTCATAAGTCTTCTAAATAGCCTAATGTTTTCATTACATCAACACCAAACATTATTTTTTAAAATTAGTATAAGGGAATGTGGTGTATTGTGATTCTTTTGGATATGAGTTGGGATGTGATCCTATACAAGGAGGTAATTTTTTTTCTCATGGATAAAGATTGTTATGGTTTCATTATAAGATCTACCACAAAAAACATCGAGTTTTCTATTGTATTCTAGGATTTGAAGATCTGGCATAATTACTCTGTGAGAAATTTATAGTGTTTATGGATCATAAGATCATGGAACATGTTTTCTCAAAAATGTATTTGAATCTAACATAAAGAAGATGGTTGATGTGTCTCCAAATGTTTCACTTTTTCATGATGTGTACACTGGGTAAAGGAAAAATTTTGTTAATTCAGTTAAAAAAAATTTAATTTTCTCATTTGGAAAAATAGGATTTAGATCAGTGGTTGTTGATTTCAGTGAAAACTGACATGCACATTTAATGTGATGACTGAGGTAGTGTAGTGGTTTTCTTTTGGGTTTCTTTTGTTCTTTATTTTCTAGAGATGATTAAAGAGGCACAAAAAAGTTATTTATAATGTGTTTATATGAGGTTAAAACTCAGTGGTGGAATAAATATTGAGTTATTTAAGGTGAATGGGAGTTCAGTATTTTGGGTTTCAGATTGGATGGTCATACTTATGGATTTTCAAGAACAACTTATTTATACATACCATCATTTGAGATGGGTTGTTCATCCTAAAATACCACATTTTCTTGAAAATTATCTTTTTATTTTTGAACAATTTTACGGAAAAGAGAAAAACCATGATGTAAAGAATAAAAAACTTTAAATAACACAAGATATAGCTAAAATATCACATTTTTATAATGTGTTTGAATAATATTTTTTGTCATTCGATATGAAAAGGAATGTTTTTTGAGTTTGTTTCAAGATACATTACTCATTAGTTGAATAAAGAAGAGTATCAATGGATAGTTGTTATGTTGTAGTATTTACCTAATCCTATTTTTAAATGGGAGAATATGGACATGGATTTTGTGAAATGTCTCCCAAGAAATTTTTAGAAACATGATTCTATATGGGTGATAGTGGATTGGCACAAACATCGGTCCATTTCATCCCTATTCATGAATCTCATACGGTGGATGAATTGTCTAAAATATATATCTGAGAATTGTTAAATAGGAATGGTGTTGATTCTCACTCAAATTTACCCAAGAGACGAAGGTAGGATGGTCCTTGTAGTTTAGCTTGGGTTATCGAATCCTCAGAGACCTAAGAAGAAACCTATAGACACCTACATTCTATGGATTGTTTTTGGCTATGAAGTGGCCAAATTTGGTTGATTTTATATGGGTTTAAAGGATAACTAACAGATTTAAGTTAAATCAATTTAAAAGAATGAGTTGATCCTAGGTTATCGCTCGGGGTGGATTGGACGAATTACTTTTTTAATGATTTCAATTTCTTATAATTGAGATGAATTCATTTAAGAAGATCAAACGAAATCATCACTTACTGGTTTAATGCCTACACACCATAATACTAATCACCTATACACTTGAGGGATCAATGTTTTGAGCACTCCAAGGTAGAGGTTCGTATTAGGACTTGAAATGTGTGACCTTAAATTCAATAAGGATGAAGATGTTTTAAAATCATGAAATAAAAATCTCATTTAAAAGAAGTGATTATCCATTAATGGAGTGATAAATAACATCCAATCCAGCCCCTTTCTACTCCCTTGGATCAACCCATAAAATATTTATCCCTCCATTTATTACATGTCTTCAATGGAAGCGGTAAGTAGACTTACAAGGCTGGAGTTGAAGAAGTAAAAACAATAACAAATGAAGATCACTCATCCGTTGTGTGATAAATATCACAAATTATGGTGTGAATAAATTCACACCTTGAACCAATGGTATCAACGTGATAAGTAGAAGAAGATAATAAGAGTAAATGAAGAACTTTTATTAAGAAACTAAGGTGAATTAAACAACTTACATGAGAAAGAAATGCGATTACAAACACAAAGCGGCAACATAACACTACAATGAAACCAAGCACCAAAGATCCCTAAATCCTCCAAAACCACTGCCTTAAATAGGCATTTTGGAGCCCTTGGGTCGAGCCTCCAACAGTACAAAGCATCTCAATTAATTTTGGTAGGCCATAGGTGGTGGAAAGCTTGTGGAATTTGGACATTTCCACATTTGACCCAAGGTGCCAGCCAACTTTCATCCACCGAACAGACGCGTTTGGATGACCTTTTATATGGCCGAGTCAGAGTAGTCCATATAAGATAAAAATGTATCTACAGATGTCTTCTAACCACCTGTACAATGTGGGCCCATTTGGAGTTATATAGTCCGAGATAAGATCAAATTAGTGGGCTGTTTTTCAGGGACGCAGAATCTGGCCCAGAATTTTATCTCTGACTTGGGCTGCCTTAATGACCACTATAAAGGAAGAATTAGCATTATCTCTTGAAGAGTGATTTGTTCCTCAACCGTTCTTCTATCATCTCAAAATATTTGGGATTGATTGGGCCTGTATGATGGACCCCATAGTCTCATAAGTGGTCTGGTGTCCAATCTTCCTTCTCTAGAATTTCTTCCATTAATCTCCATATATCTCCATCATCGTTTATGAATCATCCATTGATACCTGAATAAAAAATGTTCACATTTAAGTGTAGATATAGTTCCCAAAATATCAAATTAAAATATTGATAATTACATTCCTTATAATCAGATGACTCATTGGGTACTTCAAATGATGTTCAAAAATGTACCTCATAATAGCGCATTTTAAGAAGGTATTACAATCATAATGTGAAATGATGTTCAAAGTGTAAAATTAACTAAAATGGTGTTTATGAATAATAAAGAACATGAATATTATGTATATTAACAATGAATATTAACCTCATGTAGTGGCTAATCAGGTGTACCAATTTATATAGTTTTAGATAGATATCTAAGGTTTAGGTCTCATATCTGAATATCCTTACAACAAGTCCTTTTGAATCAGTTGACAATGAGTAAAAAGTATCATCCTTATAAAGATGGAAATCTGAATGGATGATAAAAATGTTTGATAACATGTTTCTGGATTTTGTATTGGATTTTGGTATCTTATGAGAGGAGAATGTACCATTAGTGGAGTTATCATATAATGACAACTATCAAGACTTGATACATATGGCTCTTGCTTAAGCATTATATGGTCTTCCTTGTCATTATAAAATTTGTTGGGTGGAAAAAAGTGAGACATCACCGGTTAGGCCAAGCCAAGATCAATAGATAATGAGGGAGATTATATTGATCAAGAAAATTATGGAGACTACTCAGAGTTTTTAGAAATCATATACGGATCATCATCAACGATAGTTGTCATTCGATGTGAGTGATCTACCGTTATTCATAATTTCTCTATGTCCTGGGAATAATTGTTTTTTGGAATTAGGTCAAGTTATATCATCGATACATACGTCCTTTTGAGATACTTTAATGGGTTGGTGATGTGGCATATCAGCTGAATTTTCCATCATGGTTCACTGTGGTGCATAATGTGATTCATGTATCCCTGTTGAAAAAGTATCAGCTAGATCCTGACCATGTGATTCAATTGGATCATGTTTCCTAAAGCCACATGCTTTATTATTTCATGTGCTAGTGTGGATTGTGGATAGGAAGGAGAACTTATTTCATTGTTAAATCATCGGTCTGCTGTCGGTTTTGTTTGGAAACATGGTTAGATACAAGAAGAGACCTCGGAAAGGGAGAAAGAAATGTTTGAGCAATGGCCTGGAATCTTTTAGGATATTAATGGTTTTATACTTTTAAAGGATGTAAGGGCCAATGGTTTAGAGAATGTACCAACCCATTTTAAAATTATATAACCATTTCATTATATGTTTTAAATATATAAATTGTTTGGATGAGTTTTCGGAGTGTTTGGAGGACTTTTGGAATGTTTTTAGAGATTTTCTAGATGTACATGGGTTGAGTTTGGTTAGTGGAAAATGTGAAACTCCTATAGGAAAATATATAAGGTGAATCATGGGGTTTTTGACAAGTGGAGGTTCAGACATATAGTTTTTCCAAACCATGTAGCCACTAAGGAGTAATAATTAAAGGTTAAATTGTGGGGAAAACACAGTTTGTACATGGTTTTTCTAATTGTGTAGGACAACTGTGCAAAGGGTGTTAAGAGATAGGGGTTGGGACACAGTTGGTGCAAAGTTTTCCTAACCATGTGAACCAATGTTGCACAGTCTAATTCTAGATCGTAAAAAAGTAGACATCACTTAGGATTATCTCTAAATCACTCATTTTTTTCCAATTCTACCCTAACATAGTTTTTATTACACCAAATATTTTTGGAGACATTCCCCTTTAATTCGAGAGTGATTTGTTGGAAAATGATGGTGTGTTGATGGCATGATTCCTTGGTAAGTCTATGTTCTTGGTTTTTTCCTTAGATCTACTTCTCTTACTACTCTTGGATTCTTATACATGGTCTATTGAGGAAATATATATAATTTTGGATTCTAATATTGATGAGATATGGTTGCATTTATGTTACGGAATTAGATCAATGACTATTTTTTGGATATACAAACGAGTTTTTCTGAGATTTCCATTCCATTCTTCATTTTTACAAAACTTTTAAGGTAGGTGGCTTTACACTCAACTGATATTATTATAACTTGAATTATTAATTTCAAATTTATGTTTTGATTGAAATTGGTTCTATTTTTTGAAAATATATTATAGAATCCTTCTTGTATGATGTTCTATAGATATTTTAAAATTGGGTGTTTGGGTTGAAAGAGAAAGTGATAACATGAATTTAAAATGGTTGTTTAGTTTTGATGCATGGAAAAGTGTTTTCAATAAAAATGATTATTTTATTGAAGTGGTTGGAAATTATTGCGTTCGAATGATTGTTGGCTTAAATAGATAAGAGTTAGTTGAATGGATGGATATTGGTTGTGATGTACCACCATCAATGACATATAGTATGGATGTGAAGTTATACATTCAATGGAATACACTCATCTTGTGTGGTTTAGTGTGTGTGGATAGGTGAAATGGTACTGGTTATTCGAAATGAACTTGGAAAATGGTTAAATGACTATTTTAGTTGATTTTTTTATTGAAATGGATTTGGTTGGGAAACTGCTTAGAATAAAAATTGTTTTATATTATGATATAAACTGTTTCAAATTATTTTATATAAATTATTTTATATAAATGTGATAACTTATTCTATTCTAGTTTTGTGACGAGATAAGTCATTTGGGGAAAGCCTAATGAGTTTCATCAATTATCCCCTGCATTGGCACTTTGGTGCTTTTGCAAATACTATTTATCGAATCATAGGAGAAGGGAATGTATCAAATTTCTTTAGTGGTGCTTTGTGATACTTGGAAAGGTTTGTGGAGTTGAAAAATGGATCATGCGGGGAGTTCTAGAGTTAAATATTTGGATTCTTTAATATTTGTTTGACTTGTCTTATGATGTGTAGTTGATGTTTATTTTGGTTTCTCCTTGGTATTCTTATGTAGTTGGTTTTATTTTTTATACATTGAGTGGCCTTAAATTGTTTTCAGGCATCATATAGTGTAGTTTTTATGGTATGTTTTGTTGTGGTTGTTTTATTTTCCAAGGTGAAATTTTCCCTCAATTTTATAGAAGCCCTTAACATTTATTTCCACCCTTTGGCATCATGTGGATGTCACATAAGGCTAAGTAATATCCTTATGCTCTCTCAAGCCAATGAGTACAGGTGGGATATTACGTATCATGAGATTTCAAGGCTTGTAGAGCCTCGATAGTGAAAGAATAAATTGATGAAATATATTATCACATGCATATATTTTTTCTCAAATAATAGAATATCACCCAAATGGTTTCTCGAATAGGGAAATTCATGACCAAAATTAGGTACAGGATGTGAGTTTTACTATAGTCTCAATATCACAATTGTCTGCATTTTGTGTTTGGATAGATCACACCTGAGGGTAATTTATTTAATATTATTATTTTATTTTTTTTAAAAAAAAATGAAATATCTCCCAAATAGTATATCATATGTGAAATATGAGAAACTATTAGTTCTAGAATACAGGTTTCACCTTAGGCAAAATATAACATTTTTCCACATTGGGTATTCAGTTACATCAAACAAAATTGTAATAATATTTCAAATTTTAAATTTTTTGTAGTTAAAATAAAAAAAAATTATAGTTGTGTTATTATAATTATTGTCAAATTAAATAATGGAAATATAAATTTTCTATTAATAATTGGGTTATAATGAAAATATTGTGTGAATGAATATTTTAGTTGTGGCCAATATAATAATGGTGATATTATTAATTGTTCTAAATAAATGCAATTGATTGTGGTTCATAATATTTAATTACCCTTATCTGTATTCAATGAAAATTATTATTGAAATATTTATAGTGATAATGATGGTGGGAATTTAATAATAATAATAATAATAATAATAATAATTTATTATTAATATTATTATTGTCATTGATAAATAATATTGGGGTGTATATATATAATGTGCATATGTATATAGCTTAAATATATATATATATATGTGTATATATATATGAATGACTCATAATATATATATTTATTAAATGGAGAATGTATTTAATTATAGATATAACTAAATAAATTGAGATAAATGAGATTAATATAGTACATAATAAATAATAGTTGAAGTAAATGGGTCCATGAGAGAATTTCACAAGGAATAAAAAGACCTAATTCGGTGCCTGGATGGTGAACAATTTGAGGAAATGGATAAATAATATTAATTAGTTAAACATATACTGAAATAAATTAAAAAATAATTATAAAGGTAGTATAGGGGGGAAGTGTGTATCACATGTGAGCCTTTACTTATCCCCTCACAACTTCCTCATTCCTCTCAACTTCCTCCCCAACTCTTCAATTTTATTGTAGTTTTTATTGTCGCCTTTAAATTTTTCTCTTTAATATGTCCCACAGAACTGATTGTATCTATATATAATTGGTGTTTTTGGGTTCATCTTAATGATAAAAGGCAATATTATATGTTTCTTTTTAAATTAATCAATTTATTATTTTCAAATTTACTTTAATCACTTTTTAGTTGTCAAAGATAGCAATAATTATAAAAAACCATCATTCTTGAGGTAACGTCTCTTAGTAGAGCGATTGGAATCGATTGGAAACCCTTGAAATTAGAACATCATTTCACATAAGGTAGGAAGTACTTAACATAATTACATTTTTTATATGGGTTTTTTGACAAGATTATTTGGAGTGTGTGTGTGTGTAACTGGTGTGACCGATGTTTAATACTTGATAACATGAGGTGTTTGTGTTTTTGTGTGTGACCTTGAATTGTGCTTTTGTTTCTTTAATATGTATTTTTTTGATATGATTATATAATTAGTTTGGTGTGATATTGATCTTTCTTATTGTATACATGTTTTCACATATTGTTTCCTCTCTACAGTTGATATAGATGGTGCCATATAGAAAATCAATTTCTGAGAGGGATTTGTAAGATATTGATCAGCATGTACATAGGTTATCCCTAACAAGGGTTGTGTTCAACATGTTTTATGGGATATCATTTTAAGGAGGGGGATGTGTTTGACATGGATGGTGATGTTATATATGGCATTATACTGAAGGCATTATATTTATCCTAACATGGAACCAAATGTGTTTGGTACTTAGGTTATATACAATTTTTTATATCTATACACTATTTTTTTCTATGGAATGGAATTTTTTATTTTAGGCACTGATGTTAAGGGATGTATTTGGTGTCTTACTGAGTCATGTACTGACACAATACTTGGGAATTTTGTTGTTCTTGTAAATTTCATGAAGAGAGACTTGGTGAATGGTAAAGTTTATATTGTGGATAGCGGAGAAGGTGGAATATGAGGATGTAGTCATTAATGGATGATGTTTGGTCATGATGAATGTTGTTGCCTTTATTTATTAGCTTTACCTATACCCGATATCATTTTTTATTTTTATTGTCATATCATATTAAACATCTATCAGTTTCCTCATGTACTATGATTATTTATTATATTGGTTATTTATTTTTATATTCACTTTTATTGAGGGTATAGACTCTTCATGGTTCCACTATAGGGACCTTTAATGTTAGTTGGAAGCCTCAAAAATATAGAAGGGTGTGCCTAAGGTCACGGGGAACTCCATCTAAGACATGGTGGTTTAGGTACTAAAGTTACATTAATCACATGGAATCTAGAATCTTATAAGAATGATAATATGACACAATTTTCATTTCAAATCCCTTATATGAATCTTGACCCATGAAATTTTAGTATTTGAGCATTTATTTAATCTTACTGGATATTTAAATGTATTTATGAGGAAAAGAGTTTCCTTAAATCTGATTATAACCGAGAAAATTATTCTATTTTCATAAATAAAAATTTTATGACAATGTGAATGAGTTCAAGAAATATATTTCAACATTTTTATCATCTTTTTCAAGATATATGATCTATTAATGTGACTTCAGGGTTGTAGTGTTTTTTTACAGTACATGTGGGTAAATTTTCAAACCCAAAGTTGAAAATTTTGTTCAAAATTCCCAAAATATTTATTCAAGTATTTTGTCAAGTACATTGAAGCCTAAAAAATGATATGATAGAAGGAGTACTGATTCTAAATGATTGAATTTTTTAAGATACCTGAATGGATTTGGGAGACTCTATCAAATTTCCAGGTATATCAATGGTTCTATAAAGAACTATTATTTATTTTTGAAGGATATAATATATTGTCTATATGTTTTACTTTTTTTAAATATAAAATACTTAAAAATAAAAAGATGAATTTATAGTTCTGGTAGTTTTTATTCCATTGAACATGTGAATATTTTCTGCATTAATGATTTTATAATAAAGTATTTTATCATTCTAATAAGTATAAAAATGAAATATGTATATAGTTATTCCATTAATGTTATATGATAATAGGAATTTTTTGTAAATAAAGTGTTGTTATGAATAATATGAGATATATAATACTATGGACATGGTCTATGTTTCACCAAGATTAATAACATGTATTGAGAATAAGATAAGGTTAAAAACTCTTAACTAGGATAATGATATTAATCCTACGGTTTGTTAAATATCAGGAATTGAGATTCCACAACTATTAGGGGCATATTTAAAATAAAATTATTTTTAATGAAATATATCTAAATAAATATAATAGCATAAATGATATTGAAATAATCACTTATTTATTAAATATTTCTAAAATTAATAACTAATAATTAATTGAAAAAGGTAATTTCTCTATCATTTAATTATTTTTTAAATAAAATTACTTCGAATATGCTAGTGGGATTATGATTGAACTCATATAAGTTCAATGTTAAAAATATTTAAATTATGTAATTAAAATTCAACTATAATTTTACTTCATATCTTAATGGGGTTTAGGGTATGGAATTAAAAAATGTAAATAGTTACATTAAGTTTCCATAATAATGAGAATTTCACTTTATATCCTAAAAGGATTTGGATATATTGGTACAAGGATGATGTAAATAGTTACATTATTTACCAAAAGATTTTGAGGAAAATATTAGATGGAAAAGTTTTTATCAATAATGATGAGGAACATATAAATTTTCCTTTATATAAAACATATTTTATCAATATCGTAACATTGTATGGTGTGGAGATTAGGAATATGGATATGTTTAAGAAGTTTAACATTAATAATTTAATTCATATTTCTCATTATTATTTAAACTAACTTAATCTGTAGAAGTTACTCATTAATGATTTTTGTTAGAGGGTTTTATTTAGTGGTAAAAGAGTGATATGGATAAATTTATATATAGATGTAACGAGTTTATAAAAACTGTAGAAATTGTAGAAAACATAACGATGATATTGGATTCTATCATATATTATATGCTAAGATGGTTATTAAGGATGTTGTTGTTATGTATTCTTAAAAGAGTTTAAGAATATAAAATTATTCATGTTATAAAAAAGAAAATATAATATTTTTCATTATTTTAGGTTTTCTACATATATGCATGTATTGATATAAATTTCATAATGTGTTATGATAACCCACCTCTATAAGCCAACTCTAAGGAACCTATTTTAAACATCACATATTCCAGTTACATTAAACTATAATTCACATTCATAAATTTCCAAATATCGTTTAGGATTAGATATTTTGAGAGTTATGCTATAACAATTATATAAAAACCCACATATATAATACATACTCATTTCTAATCATCATTAATATTTCTCAGAATATAAAACATTAAAAATAAAACTTGACTTCTTTTAATGAAAAATATTCACGACTTTCAACTTGACATATTTATTTCTCTAACCCATCCTTAAACCTTATAAAAAACATGATAAAATTATGTATGAGCACAAAATAATAGTATGGGATATAAGAAAAGGAAAGCGGGTAGTCTGGTGAAAAACATGAAATCCCCTAAAAATCTTTTTCATAAAACATAACTTTTTATCAAAAAAGAGGATCATTTTTCTTTTTAAAAATATTATTACCTTACCATTTTAATAAAATTATTTTCATAAAATCAAATTATAAATATTGAAGAGTCATGTAGGTTCCATGGGGAGTTATAATCTTACATATATTAGAAAACCTTTACAATTGGAATAACCATACATATAACTTCTAACATAATTATCAAGAGAACATAATCCTTACCTAATGCATTTTATTGTTATCAGGGTGAACTAATAGTATAAGCTATACCAGGATCACCTAGTTCAATCTAGTAACACCCATAGTATAAGATATATAATTATCAAACATGATCTATAATAGGGTACTACCCTTTTTAAACAATGTATAAGGACCATATTATGAATATAACCATTGAAAAACTCTTTTAAAACAGCGTACAACATATCAAAATACATTTTCTTCATAAAATCCCATTTTTAATACCAAAATACCCAGAAAAGGGAATTTATTTTCTAATTGAAGAAAAAATTAAATATAATAGATGAATTCTATCTTCAAATAATAGTTATGGTGGTAGGAAGAGTCTTTGTCGTAGTATACATTAAACTATAACATTCATTTTTTTATTCTTTCTAAAAAAATTCAAAAGTTTTGTAAAAAGATTACATTTGAAAAGAATTGAAATAATGTCAAAAGAGACATAAAATTCCTTTTATAAATATTTTATTTCCATATAAAAAACAACAAAATATATTTAAAATTTGGATATAAAAAAATAGTTGTTTATGGGGAACTTGAAAAATGGATTTTTAAAAGAAAGGCTCTATCTATGAGTCGAAATAATCATTCATGTTCATCATCTTCCTAAATAATAAAGATATATTAATTTTATACCTTCTAAAAAACCCTTTTTGAGTTTATTATACCTTTATTTCACATTATATATAGTTATTTAATCAATTAGATTCACGTTGGACATTTCAATGATATTTGGATCATATGTCAGGTTTAACTTCTATTGGTTGAATATGGTCAAAGATTTAATTATTAAACCATATATAGAACAAAAATAATGAATTAATTATCATTTCTATACATAAATAATATATTTAAAACAAATCATAAAATGTGGTTAGGAAAAAATAACATGTTATAATCATGGAGATGATAGTCCGTATGAATGCATTAGTAACATTTCAAATTTTTAATGATTATTTTGGAATAATGGTAAGTATTATTTTTTCTTTAAATAATGATAATAATTTCATATATATAATTTTTATCTTTTTATATACATATATATATTATCTATGTGATGTGGTGGTAAAAAATTAATCACATCGCTTCATAGATGTGGTAGTCCACCCGTACATATGAATGATATTGTCATTTTTTATGAATGGAATGGTAAGAAGGTAAATAATATATTATTTTTTAGAATGATAAATATTTCATGAATAACATATATAACTCTTTAATACATAATTATAATCTATCCATGATATATGCTGATGTAAAAATTAATTACAATGGTTCTTGAGACGGTAGTCTGCTGTTCAAATGAACAATGGTTTTTTCTGAATTGATGGAAGAGGACATGGATATAGGTTTTTTAATTGTTATAATTAAACCATCATATATGCATTTCTATGTTTTTTAATATATTATTTTTTATGGAATATTTTAACGAGGTAGAAGAATAAATATAATAGAAACGCTCGATTAAAAACAATACATCTTCTTCGGAAAACCTACTTTACTTAATACCTTAAGGCCACTGTGGTAGATCTAATGGACCAAACAAGGAATTTAGAATGTGGGAAAGAATTTTAGAAAGTTATTTTGTCAGATATTTTCAACCCAAATTTTTTTTAAGTGTAAATTAAATGGGAGAAGATATTCCTTTTATAGGAGATGGGAGGGGAACTCTTGTAATTTCTCAAAATATTAAAATAATATAAATTAATTATCAATTAAAAATTTATCAAAACTGATTTTTAGAGTATATGATTATTATAGATTGATATTATCACAAAAAAGAAAATTATAAATGTTTCAACAATTTTTATACCCTTATATGTTTATTTTATCCTCTTATTTTCCCCTTTCACACTTACGGTGTCAGTAAAGTTTTTTAATATTTGAGGGTCTATGTTGTTAGTATAAATGGAAAAAACCCCATAAATAAACCATGGATTATATTGTTAACCATATCATAATAACCTTGATTATTGTAATATTCTTTAGGAAATTTCATATCATTCAATATGAAATTATTTAATATAATAGATCATTAATGTTAATTTTAGAACTATTCATTTCATTGATTTTAATGACATCAATAAAAACAAATAAAATAAGAAAAAAAATTAAAGGAATCCCTAAAATGTAATTTTAATCTATAAAATTTATGGATAACATTAATTATCTTAAATTATATTAATTTTAGTATTTTTATTATCATTTATTTTATTTTACATTAACAGAATAATTATCGTGTTAGTGTTGTGTAAATTTATAATTTAATTATTTCATTACACAAAATTATAATTTAATTACCATAATATAAATAAATAATTTATAATTAAAACTAAATTTTTAACTAAATTTATCCTCCAGTTAACCATATGCTAAAAATATTATATTTTTAAAAACAATAGTGTGACATTTTAAATGTTTCTTTAAATAAAATAATATAAGGTTATAATAAAATTAAAATGGAAAAAATTCCATATAATCGAATAATTTATTAATATTGAAAAAAATTAATCATATCTTAAAACTAAAATATGTTTTATGGTAATTTTATAATCCATATCATTTATTTTTAAATTTAATTACCTGATTTACCTTTTACCGTGGCATCACAAATTTCTAAGGTTTCTATTCATGTTAACAAAATAATAAAAGTGAACTACTTTGATACTTTTAACCAAATGATTACTAATATATAATACATTTTTTAAAATTCAAATCATTGAAGTGGAATAATTTATTTAAAATTAAACCAACAAAATGCATTTCAAAATTGATTTTCATTAATATTCACTTTTAATGTATAAATATTTTCATACTATCATCCAATATAAAATTCATTTTAAAAAACTATAATTGGGATATTTTAATTATCGAGGATCTAATTAAAAATTAAAACTAATAAAAAATAGATGTTGAAATGTTAGATACTTGAAAATAAATTCAAAATTTAATATAAAAATACACATTTTCACCATTCACTTAAAAATCAATAATTTCCGAAAATTATACAAAATTCATAATTTTTTTAAAATGATAAATTCAAAAATGATTTTTTTTTTCAAATTAAAGTTATATAATTTTAAAATAAAACAATTTACAAAAACATTATAATAAAAGAGTTTTATAAAACTCTTTCCTTTTTGATAAAAAAATTAAATAAAATTTTTATAATGAATATATATTTATAATATATCGATAATAAATATTTATAAGACTTCAAAATGATTTACTCTAACAATATATATATTTTCAAAATCTTCCCTCATTTTTTAAATATCAACTTCGTAATTTTATTCACTTGTTAAACAAGTAGGGATGCATTTCTCTCATATCATTTTAAGACTCCCAAGTTTCTTCTTCAACCATATAGATTTTCTACAAAACATTGACATGATTAATTCCCTTGTTCTACAATAATTTTACTATATGGTTAATAAATTTAATAGGCTATTACTTATAAAATGGTTCTCTTATAACTCCACTACTTCTGGGATCCTATCATTAAATGAATCTGGCATATATTTTTCTTAACATCAAAACATGAAACACAATATGTACCTAGGATAATCTCTGAGGAAATTCCACTTAGTATGTAACTAATCCAAATTTCTCTAAGATTTAATATGTTAAAATAAACTATTGAATTGGATTCCCATTTTTATAAAAATTTTCAACACTATTTCTTAGAGAAAAATTAAGAAAAACATGAAAACCTACCTTAAAAGAACGAAATTTCTCTCTTTATCATCATAAATTATGTACCTTCTTTGAGTTTTACAAATATGTTACTAAATTACCTTCACCTTATCAACTATTTCCTCTACCAATTATGGTCTCATAAACTCCCTTTCACCCACTTCATCCCAAAAACTTGGAGTATGACATCGCTTTCCATATAATTCCCCAAAAGGAGTCATCTGTATACTAGAATAAGAACCATTATTATAAGAAAAACAACTAATGAAATGTTTTAATCAGAACTTCATTAGTATTCTAATTAACAGTAATGAAGTATGTATTATAAGGAATTGATTTTTCATTTTTATTTTCCATTAGATTAAGGTTGTAAAGCTCTACAGAAATATATTTCAGTACCTAATGATTTCTAAATTCCTTTCAAAAAATCGAAATAAAACATGTGATTATGGTCATATACAATGGATAGAGGTACTACATGTAACATTAATATCTTATTTTGATATATTCAATAAAGTTGATCTAAATACCTTGTATCTTGAATGGGTTGAAAATGAATAGATATTGTAATTACATGACTCCTCAATAAGGGAAATGTTGACAAGGCAATAAAGAAAAAAGTGTAGTGAGTAATAAATTATATAGGGATAAGCTGGTGATTGCGATTAATCAACCTCAAACAATGATAGCGAGAGGTATGATTCTTATATATTCATCCCTTATTTATTTTTTTAATACAGGATCAACTTATTAATTTTTTTCTCATGTTATTGATTTGTGGTGTTTAAATATTGATATGATGCCTCCACTACTGAAACATTAAACTCTTCTTATTCAAAGGGAATTTTGAGCCATTATGTTTAAATCATGTTCTGTAACTTTTGATGGAGATGATATAATATGGTACTTCTCTATGATTTTTATGGATGTCATTGACATAATACTAGGTATGTATTATTTAAAAATTATCAAGACTCACATCAATTGTTATACCCAAATAGTGAGTTTTACAACTTATAATGGAGTCAAACTTCTCATTAAAGGACACTAGAATGTAATGGGAGGTCCAGTGGAATTACATACACCAGAAGTTGGAACAATCATATACCAGTTGGTAGTGTTGAAATTTTCATTAATAGAGGAGATTGAGAATAATAGTTTTCTAGTAGTTTTTGATCAGTTTATCACTATACTTCGTGAAAATTTATTAAGGTTTCCACTCACATGAAAAGCGGATATTATGATTGATCTACTTCAAGAGACCTGTCCTATGTCTCTTTCCATATTACTGTATGGAACTATTAGAATTAAGGTAATTGAAATTGTAATTTTAGGATTTATTATTCAAATGGTTCATTCATCCTAGCACGTCTCTATAGGAAGCACCCGTCTTGTTTGTCAAAAATACAGATAGAGGTCTATGGATTTTTGTAAATTTTTATAATCATAAACAAGTTATAATAAAGAATTAGTATCCACTACCATGCATTGATGACCTATTCGATCAATTTAGAGGACCCCAATGGTTATTTAAAAATTACCTGAGAACAATATATCACCAATTGTGAGTTAGGAAGGAAGATATTAGAAATATATATTTCAAAAGTAGATATGAACATTACGAGTATGTGGTAATTTATTTTAGTCTTACGAATGAACCATAAATATTTATGTAATTGATGAATAAAATATTTAAATGATATAGGTATTCTTTTGTGGTGGTGTTTGCAGATGATATATTAATGTATTTGGGGACAAAGATGGGCATGAGTGACACATGGAGATAGTGTTGAGAATCTTGAGGTATAATAATATATATTATAAATTATCAAAGATTTATTTTTTTATATAATATGTATGTTTCCATGGACATGTAATATATAAAAGAGGTGTTTTAGTTGATAAATAAAATATAGAGGCTGTTATCTCTTGGAAACCAACAAATAATTACTTTGGTATACATATCTTCCTTGGTCTATATGGTAATTACAAACGTTTTGTTCATTATTTATCATCCCTAGCTTCACCTGTTACATCTTTTATGAGGAAAATTTTTCCACTACTATTGAATAATTTAGGTCAAAAGTCTTCTAAATACCCTAAAATTTTCTTTACATCAACACCAATCATGATTTTTGGAAATCAGGATATTGTAAGGTAGAGTATTGTGATTCTATTGGATATGAGTTGGAATGTGTTCTTATACAAGGATATAATGTTTTTGCTTATGGATAAATATAGTTAAGGATTCATGATATGATCTAAGAAAAAAAAACATCGAGTTACCTACTGTATTCTAGGATTTGAAGACCTAGAATAATTAATTTGGTGATAAATTTATAGTGTTTATGGATCATAAGATCTTGGAACGTATTTTCTCAAAAATGGTTTTGAATCTGTGACAATGAATATGGTTGATGTGTCTCCAAATTTTTTACTTTGACTTGATGTATACATTGGGTAATTCCAAATAATTTTTTAATTGATTTAAGCATAAAGATATTTTCTCATTTGAAAAAATAGGCTTTAGATCAGTGGTTATTGATGTTAATGATAACTGACATGAACATTGAATGTAAATACTGGAGGAGTGTAGTGGTTTTCATTCAGGTTTATTTTCTTCCTAATTCTCTAGAGATGATTAAATATGCAGAGAAATATTATTTAGAATGTGTTTTTGTGAGGTAAAAACTCAGTGGGGGACCAAATTTTGAGGGATTGAAGTTGAATGGGTTTTCAGTTTTTTGGTTTTAAGATCGGATGATCCTACCTATGGATTTTCAAGAACAACTTATTTATAAATTCCACCATTTGAGATGGGTAGTTCATTATATCATACCACTTTTATATAATGTTTTTGAAGAATATTTTTTGTGGGTCGGTATGAAAAATAATCTGGCTGAGTTTATTTTAAGATACATTACTCATTATTATGATAAAGAAGTGTATCAATGGACAATAGTAATGTTGTAGAATTTACCAAGTCCTATTTTGAAATGGGATAATATGGCCATGTATTTTGTGATAGGTCTCCCAAGAATGATTTAAAAACATGATTCTATATGGGTGAAAGTGGATTGGCTCCCAACGTTGGTCCATTTCATCACTCTTAATGAATCTCATATGGTGGAGGACTTGTCTAAAATATATACATGAGAATTGGTAAAGAAGAATGGTGTACCAATTTATATATTGTCAAACAGATATCTGAGGTTTATATCTCTTTTCTAAATATCCTTACAACTCGTCCTTTAGACTTAGTGGAAAATGAGTACGATGTATCATCCTCAGACAGATGGAAAAATAGAATGGATGATAAAAATTTTAGATAACATGTTGCAAGATTTTGTAATCAATTTTGGTATCTCATGAGAAGAGAACGTACCATTAGTGGAGTTATCATATAATAACGATTATGAAGACCTGATACATATGGATCTTTCTGAAGACTTGTATGGTCTTCCTTGTCATTATAAACTTTTTTGGGTGGAAACAAGTGAGACATCACTGTTTAGGATGGGCCTAGACCAATAGATAATGAGGAAGCTTCTATTGATCAAGAAACCAATGGAGACTGCTCAGATTTGTTAGAAATCATATGAAGATCATCATCAATGGTCACTATCAGTCGAAGTGAGTGATCAACTGTTCTTCAGAATCTCTCTATGTCATTGTAATCATTGTTTTTGGAATCCGGTCAAATTATATCATCGATAAATATGTCTTTTTGAGATACTTGAATGGGTTGGTGAGGTGGAATATTGGCTGGATTTTCCACCATGGTTCAGTGCAATGCATAATATGTTAAATTTATCTTAGTTGAAAAAGTATCATCCAGATATTGACCAAGTGATTCTATAGGATCATGTTGACCTAGAGACACAAGCCTTATTATTTCATGTGCTAGTGTGGATTGTGGATAGGAAGGGGAAATTATTTCATGGTAAAAGGATCGGTCGACTGTAGGTTTTTTGGAAACATTGTCAGATACTAGAAGATATGTGGGAAAGGGAGAAATAAATGTTCATGAAACGGTCTGAAAACTTTCAGGATAGTGGTTGTTTTCTACTATTAAAGGATGGAAATGCTAATGGTGTGGGGAATGTAAAAACCCAATTTTAAATTATGTAACCATTTTTTATATATTTTAAGTATATAAAGTGTTTGGGTGAATTTTGGGAGTGTTTGGAGGAATTTTACAACGTTTTTGGGATTTTCTAGATGACCATGGTCTGATCATGGTTAGTAGAAATTGTGAAACTCCTACAATAAAATATGTAAGTTGAATCACGAGGTTTTTGGCAAGTGGTGGGTAATAAATATTATTTTTCCAAACTGGGAAACCACCAAGGAGTAATCATGAAAGGTTGAATATTGGGGAAAACATAGTTAGTGCATAGTTTTTCTATCCTTGTAGGCCAAATGAGCGAAGGGGGTTTGAAGATAGGGGTTGGCACATAGTTAGAGCACAATTTTCCAAACTGTGTGATCCAATGGTGCACAGTTTAATTTTAGATACTAAAAACTGGATCTCACTCCAGATTAACTCTAAACTATGTGTTTTTCTCCAATTCTGCCCTATCTATGTTTTTCTTCCACCAAATTGTTTTGGATACTTTCCCATTCAATTAGAAAGTGATCTTTTGAAATATCATTGTGTGTTGAATGAAAAATTCCTTGGTAAGTCTCTGTTCTTGGTTTTTTCCTTAGATATACTTCTCTAACCGTTATAGGATTCTAAAACATAGTCTATTGGGGATATATATATAATAGTGGATGCTAATATTGATGAGATATGTTTGTTTTTTAGTGAATTAGATCAATGAATCTTTTTGGATATACAAATCAGTTTGGATGAGATTATCTTGACATTCTTCATTTTTTCCATAAATTTTGAGGAAGGTGGCTTCTCTCTCGACTCCTATTATTATAACTTGAATTATTAATTTCAAATATTTTTTTGATTGAAATTGGTTTTATTTTGTTTTAAATTCTTGATAGAAACCTTCTTGTGCGATGTTCTATAGATATTTTAAAATTTGGGTGTTTGGGTTGAAAGTCAAAGTGGTAACATGAATTTAAAATGGTTGTTCGGTTTTAATATATGGAAAAGTGTTTTCAATAAAAATTATAGTTTTATTGAAGTGGTTAGAAATTATTGTGTTGGAATGATTATTAGATTAAATGGATAAGTGTGAGTTGAATGGATGGATCTTGGTTGTGAAGTACCACCATCAATGGGATTTAGTATGGATGTGAAGTTTTACATTCAATGGTAAACACTAATCATGTGTGGTTGAGTGTGTGTGGATAGGTAAAATGGGATGGGCTATTCAAAATGAACTTGGAAAATGGTTAAAAAACTTTTTTACTTTCTTTTTTATTGAAATTTATTTGGTTGTGAAACTGTTTAGAATGGAAAATATTTTATATTATGATATAAGCTATTTCATATTATTTTATATAAGTTGATTTATATAAAGGTGATAACTTATTATATTCTAGTGTTGTGAGTAGAAAAGTCATTTGGCAAAAGCCTAATGAGTTTCATCAATCACCCCCTCCATTGGAACATTGGTGATTTTGAAGATACTATTTGTCAAAACATAGGAAAAAGGAATGTATCAGATTTCTTTAGTGGTTCTTAGTGATACTTGGGCAGTTTTGTGGAGTTGAAACATAAAGTATGTGGGGGGGGGGTTGTGGAGTTATATATTTGGATTCTTTAATATATATTTTCTGATTTTTCTTATGAATTTCAGTTTATGTTTATTTTGGTTTCTTCTTGGTATTCTGATGTAGTTGGTTTGATTTCTTATACATTGAGTTGTCTTAAATTGTTTTCATTCATCATATAGTGTGTTTTTATGGTATGTTTGGTTGTGGTTGTTTTATTTTCAAAGGTAAAATTTCCCCCAATTATATGGAAGCCCTTAGAATTTATTTCCAGCCTTTGGTGTCTTGTTGATCTAACAGAAGGCTAAGTAATACCCTTCTGCTCTCTCAAGCCAATGAGGATTGGTAGGGTGTTACGTAGCATGAGATTTTAGGGATTGTAGAGACTCGATAGAGAAAGAAAAAAATGATGAAATATATTATGACATGCCCATGTTTTCCAAAATAATATAATATCACCCAAATGGTTTCTCAAATGGGAAATTCAATACCACAATTAGGTATATGATGTGAGTTTTACCATAGTCTCAACATAACATTTGTGTGTATTTGGTGTTTAGATAGATCACACATGAGGGTAATTTATTTAAAATTTTTATTATATTTTTTTCAAAAAAATATTAAATATCTCCAAAATAGTATATCATAAGTGAAATATGAGACACTATTAGGTTTGGAATACAGGTTTTACCTTAGGCAGAATATAAAATTTTTCCATAATGGGTATTTAATAACATCAATCAAAATTGTAATAATATTTTGAATGTAATTTTTTTTCATTTACAATAATATTAATAATAATTTTATTATTATTGTTATTGTCATATAAATAAAGGAAATATACATTTTCTATTAATAATTGGTATATGGTGAGAATATTGGATGAATGAATATTTTAGTTGTGGCTAATATAATAATGGTGATATTATTAATTGTTCTAAATTAATGTAAATCGTTATGGTTAATAATATTTAATTACCCTTATCAGTATTTCATGAAAATTTTTATTGAAATATTTATAGTGATAATGATGGTGGTCATTTAATAATAATAATAATAATAATAATAATAATAATAATTTATGATTAATATTATTATTATCATTGATAAATAATTTTGTTGTTTCTATATATAATGTGAATATATATTTGGCTTAAATATATATATGTTTGTGTATATATATCAATGACTCTTAATATATATATAGATATATATTTAATGCATGGAGCATGTATTTAATTATAGATATAACTAAATAAATTGAGATAAATGAGATAAATATATTATTTAAAAAATAAAAGTTGAAGTAAATGGGTCCATGAGAAAATTTTACAAGGAAGGAGGAGACATAATTCAATTCTTGGGTGTCAAATATCTTGAGGAAAGGGATAAAAAATATTAATTAATTAATTAAATATATAGTGAAATAAATTGATAAATAATTATAAAGTTAGTGTAGGGGAAGTGTGCATCACATGAGATCCTTTCCTCATCCCCTCACAGCTTTTTCATGCCTCTCAACCTCATCCCTAACTCTTCAATTTATTTTAGTTTTTATTTTCTCCTTTTAACATCTCTCTTCAACATTTCTTGTAATAATGATTGTATTAATCCATAATTGGTGTTTTTGGGTTCATCTTAATGAGCATAGGCTAGATCATATGTTTATTTTTGAATGAAAAAATTTATTATTTTCATATTTAATTTGATCATTTTTTAGTTTTAAAATATGGTGATAATTATAATAAAACCTTCATTCTCGAGGCAATGTCTCCTAGTGGTGCGATTGGAATCGATTTTCAACCCTTGCAATAAAAAATTTGTTTCACATAAGGTAGGAATTAATTAATTTAATTACATGTTTTATATGGGTTTTTGAAAAGATTATTTGGTTTGTGTGTGAAGTTGGTGAGACCATTGTTTAATACATGATAACATGAGGTTTTTGTGTGTGTGACCTTGAATTGTGATTCTGTTGTTTGAATATAATTTTTTTGAGAAGTTGATAGAATTAGTTTGTTGTGATATTGATCTTCCTTATTTTATACCTATTTTCATGTATTGTTTCCACTCTACAGTTGATGTAGATGGTGCCATATGGAAGATCCCCTTCTGAGAGGGATTTGTAAGATATTTATTAGCCTGTACAAGGGCTATCGTTAACAAGGGATTAGTTAAACAAGTTTTGGGGGCTATCCTTTCAAGGAGGGGGATGTTTCATACATGGATGGTGATGTTCTATATGGAATTATACTAAAGGCAGTATGTTTCTTCTAACATGGCACCACATGTGTTTGGTACTTGGGTGATATAATATTTTTTATATCAATAGATGATTTTTTTCTATAGAATGCACTTTTATATTTTAGGATATGATGTTAAGGGTCGTTTGCAGTGTCTTACTGAGTCATGTACTCACCCACTACTTGGTAATATTGTCGTCCATGTAAATCTCATGAAGAGAGACTCAGTGAAGGGTAATGTTCCTATTGTGGATAGTTGTGAAGGTGGAATATGAGGATGTATTCATTACTGGATGATGTTTGGTCATGATGTATGTTGTTGACTTTATTTATTAGCTTTATGTATACCTGATATCATTGTTTATTTGGTTTATCATAACATATTATAAATCTATCAGTTTCCTCATGTATTATGATTATTAATTATATTGGTTATTTATTTTTATATTCACTATCATAGAGGGTATAGTCTCTTCATGGTTCCACTAGAGAAATTCACTATAAGTTGGCAGTCTCAGATATATAGAAGGGTGTGCCAAAGGTCATGGGGAACATTATCTAAGACTCGGTGTTTTAGGTCTAGAGGTTGCATTAAACACATGGAATCTAGAATCATATAATAATTATAAAATGACACAATTTTCATTCTAAATCCCTTATATGAATGTTTACCCATTGAATTTGTGTATTTGAAAATATATTTAATTTAACTTGATATTTCAATGGATTTATGAGGAAATGGGCTTCCTTAATTTTTTTTATAACTAAGAACATTATTCAATATTCATCAATAAAAATTTTCTGATAATGTGTCTGAGTTTAAGAAATATTTCCACATTTTTCAATGTTTTCAAGATATATGATCTATAAATGTGATGTCAGGGTTGTAGTGTTGTTTTTATAGTACATGTGGGTAAATTTTCAAACCCAAAGTTGAAAATTTATTTCAAAATTCCGACAATATTTCTTCAAGTATTTTTCCAAGTACATTGAAACCTAAAAATTGTTAGGATGGAAGGAGTAATGATTCTATAAGATGGAAATTTTTAAGATACCTAAATGGATTTGGGAGACTCCATTGAATTTCCATGTATGTCAGCTGTTCTATATAAAACTATTCTTTATTTTTTAAGGATATATGATATCGTCTATATGTTCTACATTTGTTTTAAATCTAAAATACTTAAAAGTAAATAAAAGAATTTATAGTTCTTGTAGTTTTCATTCAATTGATTATGTAAATATTTTCTATATTAATGATCTAAAAAAAGAATTTTACAATGATCATATAGATCAAAATAAATTATGTGTATAATTATTCAATCAATATTATATGATAACAATTTTTTTTTTAAATAATGTGTTGTTATGAATAATATGAGATAAATAATTCTGTGGACATGGTCAATGATTCACCAAGTTCTATAACATGTCCTGAGAATAAGATAAAAATATAAAAATTTATCAAGGATAATGATTTTAATCACAATTTTTGTTAAAATATAAGGATTTGATATTCCACAACTATTAGTGAATAAATGATATGAAAATAATAAATTATTATTTTTTATAAATTTCTGAAATCAATAACTAATAGTTAATTTAAAAAATTAAATTTATCTATCATAAAATGAATTTTAAATAAAATTACTTTGAAGAGGCCATTGGGAATATATCTGACCTCATATGTTGGTCGGAGTGGATACTCAAGAGGGGGGGGTGAATTGAGTTCCAATTAAAAATTTCTGTTAAAAATATTTCTACTAAAAATCCCCCTAATTAAAAAAAATTAAACTGTAGTGAATCTGTACAGATTGTAAGAGTTAAATTAGTTTCTCAAAGATTGATTAGGTCTCAGTTCATTTAATCAGAAGATTAAAGTAACTTTTTAAACTAACTTACTGATTCACAATAAGTATAAAAAATTACTAATATAACTATCAAAGTAACATTAAAAAAATTGTACTTCAAAGTAATTAGCAGTGGAATATAATATATATATATATATATAATACTTTAGACATAAACTAAAATGAACAGTAGATGTAACAAAGAGGTTCAATCCCAAGCCAAGACTTATTCCTCTCAAACAATTTATATAAATTTTATCCACACCCTAGATCGGGGTAAACAATAGTGAAAACATTGTCCAGGTACGAAGACCTCTACAACAGTTCTACGTGGGAAAATAAACAATATCTCACATGATGTCCATGTCTTAATTGACCTCTACCACTATCCACAGTAGGATATAAGGGAGTTATAGAAAGTTTGTGTGGGGATTTATAAATCCTCCAGTTTAGCTCAGGATACAATGTGTGTAAGAAATATACAGAGTATATACAAAGCTTGAAATGTAAATAAAGAATCACTAAGATAGTAGATTAGAGTTTTAGAAAGATATAGTGATTTGAAGTGCAGATCTGGACCCTTTTGATTTATCAGAAATTCTTCTGAGTCCTTCTATGATTTGTTTTCTGAAAAATAGAGTGTCATTTTATTCCTTGATTTTCAGGTTCAGCTTTATTAGCTTGAGTGCATGAAGAATTCGTTGTAGTTCTTCAGTCAAGATGGAGCTTGTGTTCTCCTCTAGAATGAATGGATTCGTTTATGTCCAGTGATCTTCCAGTATGAATGAAAATTTTTCCTTTTGTGTGAATGCACCATGTTTCAATGTTGTTCATCCCTTGCCGTTTACACCCTTCACGTGCCTTCTTAGTTCTTGATTCTCATTATTCTGCCTGGTCTTTGTCCTTCCTTTTATAGCTTTCAGCTCCGGTAAAAAGAATAATTACCTTTATCATGGGTGCTAGGTATGCTTCCATGACATTCCAACAACTATCATTAAATATCATTAATTGCATTAAAAACATCATATATGACCTTTGCATAATAAATAAATAATATTGAGAGTATAGTGTTTGACTGGTAAATCTTTTTTCAGTAGCCTTCTCTTGGTAGCAGTTGACTTTATGTAGTAGTGACCTTTTATCTGTAGCTCTTTGATATTGTACTGGTAGATCCTTGTATCAGTAGCTATTACTCTGTGTATTAGTAGCTCTTTATACCGAAGACTTCATCAATCGGTAGACTTTGATTCTATCGGTAGCTATTTTTGTATCGGTAGCTTTATAGTGGTAGACTTGTTTATATCGGAAGACTTACTCTATCAATAACTATAGTGTAACATTAGCTTGTATCATTAGCTTGATGTATCGGTGACTATCTGTATCGGTAGCTTCACTTATGTACCAGTGATATAATTATCGGTAGACTTATTCATACCGGTAGACATGTTCTATTGGTAGATTTCTTGTATCGGTGGACTTGATCTATCAGAGATATGTGGTTACCGGTGGAATTATACATATCGGTAGATCTGTGTATTGGTGACCTTAGTTTATCAGTGACTATGCCTATCAGTAGACTAAGTATTGGTAGCTCCGTATCAGTAGCTATAACCAAATTAGTGACTTAATTCTTATCTATTTTATGCAAAACGTATCCGATTGAGTTAGAATTAATTAAAACTCATATAAACATAGATAAACATTGATTAACATATTTCAAGGACTATTTTAATATTAATATCACCTTGATAATAGACTGCCATTGATTGAAAGAATTAATATATATATAAACATTATTTGGGATTATCAAAGTATGTGAAAGCATAATTGGGATTATCAAAACAGGTGAGGTCAAAAATCTCCCCCTTTTTGATAATCAAAACTCATAAAATTATAATATCAAAATAACCAGTTATGTATCAGAGGATATATCATTAAATTCAATTGTATCAGATACTACAATATAAGATGTAGAATATTCAATGTACCAGAGGTAGAATGAAATGCAATGGTTTCAAAGGTACAAAGCATAATAGCTCTCCCTTAGATAATTTTTCTCCCCCTTTCACATAAAAGTTATTATTTTCAGATATGTTTGCCCTTATAATATTTCTCTCCTTTTGTGATAATCAAAAAGTGGAAAACAAGAAATAGGAAAGGAACAAAATGGGAATGAAAAGAAATCCATTTGTATTTCATGTTGAAAAAAGGTACATGGAAAGAAAACAAAATACAAGGGATTCCTATCAAATAGCTTACCCACCTATTAAATCCACATCCTCAATGTGAGATTTTACCTTGGGATCAGAAGAGTATTCAGGCTATGTGGATGCAGGTGAAGGATTAGGAATTCTAGAAATGATCACAGGCGGCTAAGCCACTAAAACTGTTCTTGGCCTGTACTGAGTAGTTCTTTGAGTTATCATAGGAGTAAGGCTTCGAATGGCTTGGGATGGAGTCATCTGAACAGGAGAAGCATTAGAGGCAGGGGAAGGTAAAACTGGAGGTATAATAACAGGTCTAGAATCGACATGAGAGCAAGGAAACAAAATATTTCTTAAATCCATAATTACTCCTCCTCTTCTCTCCATATAAGATATGAGTTCATCCTTTTTCTACATGAATTTGTCCAAGGCTGGAGTCAGTTCTATTAGCTTGCTGACTTGTTCTCTAAAGTCTTGATTAACAGGAGGTAACTTCATGTTTTCTAACAGAATTTTGAAGTGATTATCGAGTTGATTTTTGGTATAAATACTTTGAAAATAGTATTCTACTGTTTCTTTCACTTTTTTCTGAGAGGAAGAAGCTTCTCTCATATATTCCTGAACAATATTCATTATCTCTCTAGTTGTATCTCTAGTAGAAGTCACCGCTTTGGTCAGATCTGATGAGTCCATAGAGCCACTGGTTGATGATGAACCAAGATCCTCCTTCATCAAAGAACGAATATGATTTAGTTTTATTGATGTTCTGGAGGCCAGAGAACCAAAAGAGAAGGTTACTGTTTCCTTGAAGTTTCGGTCAATCCACTGATAAGATTTTTCACTTGGGAATCCTGGGTGTTGACATGATCTTTCATGGAGGTTTTAAATCCTTCAAAGACTGATACCATCTAGCTCACAACACCTTTTAAATAAGCTAAATCTTTATCTTCTTGGGATTTAGAACTCATATAAGATTATAAAGAGATAACGGATTTCTTTAGAGCTTCAACATCCTCTTCCAGTCTAGACAACTGATTCTGGAGAGATGTAAATTCATCCACTATCTCTGACACAAAGGTAGAGACATTACAGCCGCGAGAGAGTTCAAAAGACTTTTCCAAATTTCTACTCTCTTCAACAAAGAAATGCTTTAAATTGGAAACAGAGGCACTAAAAGAATCTTTCAGCTTATTCTTTAAGGATTCAAGATCAGCCCTGGTGATCATATCAGCAAGGGCAGTCACAATATGTTTTCTTCTAGATACTATACTGTTCACTGAGTCATTCATAGTCGATTGAATTGATGACACCAGTGAAGCTGACATTTTCCTTATTTCTTACAAAAAACTGATTTTGAGATCAGACTTGAGCTTGTCTAGATCATGCATTCCCACCACATCTTTAGGTAATAACTCATTCTGAATATCATAATTTGTTTTTGGTCTATTGAGGGATGCCTCATTATCAGAATCTGGATAGTCCAATCCACAAACCACAAAGCCTGGGTCTTCTGCCCAATCCTCAATTTCAACAGCCACTGACACACTGCCAAACCCGGTTTGATTCTCCACCTCAACTAGTGCATTTTCTTGTATAGAAATAGCATTCTCAGAAGGTATTTCTTCCTCAGAGTAATCTTCTACAATTAACTCCATCTCTGCAACAGCAAGAGGATTCTCTAGATTAGGCACTAGTCCTTTCGTCTCTCCCACCACATCTTTAACAAGCACAACTGAGCTTCCAATCAATGGACTCAGACTTAATCAAACAGAATCAGAGGCTTCAAATTCATTCTCTCCTTCTCCTTCATTCTCAGGGACTGGCTGGTCTTCCTCATTAGCATAAGTTTTTTCTTGTAATAAAGTTCCCTTTCCTGAAGATACAATTTCAGCAGCAGGAATTGGAGGCAGGTCCGGATCCCTTCCATCATCCATATAAGTTTCTTCTTCATCAGTCTCATCACTATACTTAGGTTCTTCTTCATTAGTTCCTAGACCTGGATCCCTTACAACCTTATGTCTTGAAGGATGATTCACAAGATTGAAATTATCATAAACCTTCTTGTCATCATTAACCCACTCTCCTCTTATTGGATTTCAGTTTATCTTCATGTAAATGAAAACTGTGTTTGTGATGTAAAAACTATTCCTTACTACCACTGTCTCATCTTGATACCCAACTACTCCATTAACTTTGATCATTACTGAGATCAACTTGGAAAAGAATAGGGAATTGGTTTTTGATTTTGTCCTAGTCATTTCCTCTATTTGAAACATTAAAAATTTGCACAGATTCACTTTCACACAATGTCTCAAGAGATATTGGAGATAGATATCTTGATATCTTAAGTTAGAAAAGTCCCCAATCCTTGGTATTAAGACATGCTGAAAAAATTTAAACAACAATCTATACTCTCCATCCATTTCAGCACCCACCACCTGTCTTTGCTTCCCACTGCCCATGAGCTCCTCTAAGGAAGTCTCATAGTCAAATATATCACTTGTAGGTGGGATTGTCTTAGATGTGTAACCAAAAACTTCTTCATGTGGTACTATCAGATACTCAGCCCACTCAACAGATGAAAAAGACATTTCCTTTCCATGAACAAAACAAATCACTAGGTTCTCATCTTCGGATTTCTCAAAGCTCACAAACTCATAAAATTGTTTCACTAGCTTCGGATAGTAGGGGCCATTATTATTTGAGAAGCATTCTACCCACTTCTGACCTTATAGAACCTTGAGAACTAGTGAGCTACGAGACATTAGCCATTCTGCACACAACCCTTTCTCCATTACAATAGCTCTATTTTGTAAATGTGGGTTTACTAGTCGCCTCCATGATCTTGCTCTACCAATACTACCACTTTCTTCTGGCTCTGAATTCTACTTCATTCCATTCATCTCATCAATTTCATCTCTGAAAGTAGGGAGTTTGGTTTTTTTCCATCTCTGGTTCGAGGAACTTAGGGTTTTCAAGAGCTTTGGGAGCTAAGGCTTGAGGGAAAGGGTTTTGGGCTCGATGGATTGAGAAGTAACTAGGACTTTGTTTTATCATTTAAGAATAAATAAATAAATAAAATAAAATGAAATAAAAATGATACAAATTATGGCGGCAAAAAGAAGTTTAAAACAATGCGTACTCATCGGTAGGGTTTATCGGTGAGAATTCCTATCAGTGAGGTCCATCAGTGAGGTTTATTGGTGAGGTTTATCGATGAGTTTTATCAGTGAGGTTTATCAGTGAGGTGTTCACATCGGTGAGGTTTTCACATCGGTGAAGTTTTTACCAATCAATTTTAACCATTCCTAACTCATGTCTAATGTAACTTAACCTGTCCAAACTTGAAGGTTTGGTGAAAATGTCAGCTAATTGATGTTCAGTACCAATAAATTCAAGAGTAATATCACCTTTTTGGTAATTATCTCTCAAAAATTGGTGCCTTGCATCAATGTGTTTGGTCCCAAAGTGAGATACAGGGTTCTTTGAAATGTTAATTGCACTAGTGTTATCACAGTTAATTAAATCATGCTTAAAATCATATCCATAGTCCAAAAGAGTGTGTTTCATCCCCAGGATTTGTGCACATCAACTACTAGCAGCTATATACTCTGCTTCGATAGTAGAAAAAGCTACAGAATTCTGCTTTTTACTACACCAAGTTACTAAGGACTTTCCTAGAAAGTGACATGTTCTAGATGTGCGTTTTCTATTCAACTTGGAACCAGCAAAGTCAGCATCTGAATAACTCATTAATTCAAAAGATTTTCCTTTTGGGTAAACCAAACCTAAATTTACAGTGTGTTTAAGATACTTAACAATTCTTTTAACATCAAGTAAATGATATTTTATTAGATTAGCTTGAAATCTTGCACACATACACACACTAAACATAATATCTGGTCGACTAGCTGAAAGGTAAAGTAAGCTTCAAATCATACCTCTGTAATTGGTTTGATCCATTGGTTTCCCAGTTTCATCTGCATCCAATTTACATACAGTACTCATAGGAGTATCACTTTACTTAATATTATCCAAACCAAAATGTTTTAAAATATACTTTTTATATTTACTTTGATTCAAAATAAAACCATTTTCATTTTGACAAACTTGAAATCCAAGAAAATATTTGAGTTCTCCCATTAAACTCATTTCAAATTCATTTTGCATACTCTTTGAAAAATCAGGACATAAATAATGTTTAGAAGATCCAAAAATAATGTCATCAACATATATTTGTACTAGTAAAACATCTTTAGAAATTTTTTTAATAAAAAGATTTGGATCAACAATCCCTTTAGAAAAAACTTTGGAAATAAGAAAATTGCTAAGTCTATCAAACCATGCTCTTGGAGCTTGTTTCAAACCATATAATGCTTTGGATATCTTGAAAAATTTATTTATAAAATGAGGATTAGTAAATACAGGTAGTTGTTCAACAAAAACATCTTCAATTATAAAACCATTTATAAAAGCACTTTTTCCATCCATTTGATATAACTTGAAATTCAGATGACCAACATAGGCAAGTAGAATCCTAATGGATTCTAATCTAGCTACAGGTGAAAATGTTTCTTCATAGTCTATACCTTCATCTAGACTATATCCTTGTGCAACTGACCTAACTTTGTTTCTAATTATATTTCCATATTCATCGACTTTGTTTGTAAAAACACATTTAGTGCCTATTCTCAAAGTGTCCTTGGGTATGTCAACTAATTCCCAGACTTTTTTTCGTTAAAAATGATTTAACTCTTCCTGCATATCCATTACCCAAAATTAATCATTGAAAGCATCATTGAAAATTTTAGGTTCTAGCTGTGAAAGAAAGGCTTGATGGTCAACCTGGTTTCTTAGAGAAGCTCTAGTCGTTGTCCCTCTATCAAGATTATGAACAAAAACATCCAAAGGATGATTCTTTAGAATCATATTTGATCTAGTAATGGTATGACTAGAAATTTGAGAATATTCTCTAAGTTTGGGTTTTATAGAAGCAGATTCTGGAATATTTCCAAAACTGGATGTTTTTACAGCAGGTTATTTAGTTTTATCATTAAGGTCCATAAAAATCAAATATTCTTCAAGATTTTCAAGAGAAGGATTAGGTTCATGTGGATCAGTTTCATCAAACATGATGTTATTAGATTCTTCCACACATTTGGTTCTTTTATTAAAAACTCTATAGGATTTTCTAGTTAAAGAGTAACCAAGAAAAATTCCTTCATCACTTTTGGAAGAAAACATGTTAAGATTATCATTGGTATTGAGGATAAAGACTTTGCAGCCAAAGACACTGAAGTAACTAACTTAGGGTTTCATATTGTTCCACAGTTCATAAGGGGTCTTCTTAATAATAGGTCTAATAAAGAATCTCTTGATAATATAATAAGCTGTATTCATAGATTCAACCCAAAAATAAATAGGTAGGTCATACTCATTAAGCATAGTTCTTGCAATTTCTTGCAGGGTTCTATTTCTTCTTTCTACTACACCATTCTGTTGAGGTGTTCTAGGGGCAGAAAAGTTATGACTATAGCCATTATGTGAGTATTAAGATTCAAACTCATGATTCTCAAACTCACGACCATGATCACTTCTTAGGGTTTTAATATTAAGTACACTAAGGTTCTCTACAGACTTGGAGTATTTGAAAAAATAAGAACAAGCTTCACTTTTGTGAGCTAAGATGTATACCCAAGTATATCTAAAAATTCATCTACTATGATATAGATACAGTGCTTCCCATTTAAGATAGAACCTCTATAATGTCCAAATAAATCCATGTGAACCGACTCGAGAGGTAGAGAAGTTGAAACTTCTTTCTTTGATTTAAAAGAAACTTTATGTTGCTTTCCTTTTTGACAGGGATTACAAACTTTGTCAGATGGGAATTCAAGTTTGTGTAGGTCTCTAACTAAGTTCTTCCTAGTCAATTTTCTAAGTGAATGAATGTTTCAGTATCCTAGTCTTTGGTGCCAATGCCAAGATTCTTTATGAAAAGCATTTAAACAAGTAACATTTTTCTTGGCTAAAGAATTCAAATCAACATCATAAACATTTTCATTTATCAAGGAAGAAAATACTAAAGCATTTTTAGAGTTAAAAACATTATAAGAATCATTTTCAAACTTAACATTAAAACCATCATCACATTACTGAGAAATACTTAATAGATTATATTTAAGTCCATCAAAAAATAAAACCTTGGAAATTAAAACTGAATTAATGTTACCAATCTGGCATAGGCCGATGATCTTTCTTTTAGAGTTATCACCAAAGGTAACATGGCCTCCATCAACTTTGATTTAGCTCTTGAATCATGAGTAATCTCCAGACATGTGCCTTGAACATCCACTATCCAAGTACAATATCTTCTTGTGATACCTCTTCATGCATGTCTCCTACAAAACAGGTTTAGATGGAAAATGATTTTGGTACCCAGATCATCTTGGGTCTAGAAAGGTTAGCAATCAAAGCTTTAGGTACCCAAATTTGTCTTATGGGTCTCAAATAACTTACAGAATCAATATATTTTTAAAGATAAACATTATTTGATCTATAACCATATGAATAACTAGTTGAGGGATATGAATTTCCAGAACTATAAGTGTCCTCATTTTTTTCCATATTTAGGAATAAATCTATTTTTGGTAAAATTTCTCTTTCCAGGTTGGTATCCCAAACCAGTAGTGTACTTTGGTTCCACTTGTTTACCTATAATTAGTGTAAGTGTATCATTTCCATTTTTGAATTTTTCTAAGTCCTTCCTTAATTGCTCATTAGAAAATTTTAGTGCAATATTTTCCTTAAGAAATTGATCATTCTTTTCCTTTTCAATATCAAGGGAAGATTTAACAGTGCCAGATAAAGAATGGTGTTTCTTTAAGGTTTGTACTTGTCCTTAATTTCATTAAAGGTCTCTTCTAGCATATTACAATATTCAAATAATTCTTCACTAGACATATTTTCATAATCAGAATCAGAATCACAATCATCTCCAGAATAGTATGAATTTAAAATAGGAGGGTCAAGTGTTACCTCAGATGTGTTTGTCATAAAACACATGTTAGCTTTATGAGAATCCTTATCCTTAGAAGAATCAGAATCACTTGAAGTGTGTTCTAAAGAACTTCAAGTTGGTTTCATTGCATTCTTATACATGCTGTTCTTATAGTCATCTTTCTTCTTGAACTTCAGTTTTGGACATTCAGCTTTAATGTGACCTTTTCTCTCACATTCATAGCAGATAACTTCATCACTATTATCAAAATTCTTCCAATCCTTCTTCCAATGACCGTTGTTGTAATATTTACCTTTTTAGTTTGATTTTCTGAATAATTTGTTCTTCCTATAGATTTTATTAAATCTTATGGCTATCTAAGACATCTCTGCATCACTGTCAGATGCACTCTCATCACTACTTGAACTATAACTTTCACATTGAATTTTTATTTTGTCTTTACTCTTTGAAGAAGATGTCTTGAAGGCTGATGAATTTTTCCTTGGTTCATCATCCTCTTCTTTTTTGACCTTCAGCTCTTCCTCATACATTATAAGCTTACCAATAAGCTCTTTAACAGGTAGTGTACTTATATCACACGATTATCTTATGGAGATAGATGTGCCTCGCCATCTTTATGGAAGACATATTAATATCCTTATAATTTGTTCCTTTGCTGGAATAACATTTCCAAGGGAACACATGATGTTGAAAATCTCATTGATCCTGAGATACATGTTAGAAATGGGTTCATCATGCTTCATTTTAAAATTATCATATTTAATAGTATAAGTGTTCAATATCATTTCTTTAACATTGGTAGTTCCATCATGGGAAATCGCCAAAGTGTCCCATATTTCATAAGAAGTTTTTCAAGAAGATATTCTATTAAACTCTTCATCTCCTAGAGCACAATACATGGAATTTATAGGTTTAAATTTATTATTGTAAGCTGTTTTAGTATGTTCATCCCAAGTAGTTCATTAAGATTCTAGAATTTTATATTGAGTCTCTATAGCAGTCCAGATATCAAACCCCATACTTTCCAAATAAATTTTCATTTTAATCTTCCGCTGAGCATAATTTGTAACATTAATGAATAGCGGCATGTTGGAAGCAGTACCTTATAATCTGTTATCCATAGATAGAGTTTAGCAGATATATTTAAAGATATAAAATTTAGAACTAACAGAAATTTAAGATCATTAAAGATGCAACTAAAATCACAGCTAAAAAACAGAGTTTTTCGAAATCTTGTATCAATAAAACATACCTCTGATACCAAATGTTGGTCGGAGTGGATACTCAAGAGGGAGGGTGAATTGAGTTTCAATTAAAAATTTCTGTTAAAAATATTTCTATTAAAAATAAGCCTATTTAAAAACAAGGTAAACTGTAGTGAATCTATACATATTTTAAGAGTTCAATTAGTTTCTCAAACATTGATTAGGTCTCAGTTAATTTAATTAGAAGATTAAAGTAACTTTTGAAACTAACTTACTAGTTCACAATAAGTATAAAAACTTGCTAATTTAACTATCAAAGTAACTTTAAAACAAATTATATTTCAAAGTAATTAGCAGTGGAATATAATATATATATAGAATACATTAGACTTAAACTAAAATGCACAACATATGTAACCAAGAGGTTAAGTCTCAAGCTGAGACTTAGTCCTCTCAAAAAATTTATATAAATTTGATCCACACCTTAGTTCAGGGTAAACAACAGTGAAAACACTGTCTAGGTACAAAGACCACTACCACAGTTCTATGTGGGAAAAAAACAATAGCTCACAGGCTATCGAGGTCTTACTTAACCACTACCACTATCCACAATGGGATACAAGGGAGTTATAGAAAGTTTTGTGAGGATTTATAAATCCTCCAGTTTAACTCAGAAGTAAATGTGTGTAAGAAATATACAGAGTATACACACAAATCAAATGTAAATAAAAGAATCACTAATAGAGTAGATAAGAGTTTTATAAAGCTTTAGTGATTTGAAGTGCAGCTCTGGACTCTTTTGATTTATCAGGAATTCTTCTGAGTCCTTATTTGGTTTTTTTTCTGAAAAACAGAGTGTCGTTTTCTTCCTCGGTTTTCAGGTTCAGATTTAACAGCTTGAGTGCATGAAGAGTTCATTGTAGTTCTTCATTAAAGATGCAGCTTGTGTTCTCCTATAGAATGAATGGCTTCGTGTATGTACAGTGTTCTTACAGTATAAATGTAGCTTTTTCTTTTTGTGTGAATACACCATGTTTCAATGTTATTCATCCCTTTTTGTTTACAACCTTCACGTGCCTTCTTAGTTCTTGATTCTCATTATTCTTCCCGGTCTTTGTACTTCCTTTTATAGCTTTCAACTCTGGTAAAAAGAATAATTACCATTTTCATGGGTACTAGGTACGGTTCCCTAACATGCCAAAAACTATCATTAAATATCATTAATTACATTAAGAACATCATATATGACCATTTCATAATAAATAAATAATATTAATACTATAGAGTTTGACCGGTAAAGTTTTTGTCAGTAGCCTTTTGTTGGTAGCAGTTGACTTTATGTAGGAGTGACCTTCTATCGGTATCTCTTTGATCATGAACCAGTAGCTCCTTGTATCGGTAGATATTACTCTGGGTATCAGTATCTCTATATACCGGTGAATTTATCTAATGGTATACTTTTCTTCTATCGGTAGCTCGTTTTGTATCGGTAGCTTCATAGCGGTAGACTTGTTCATATCGATAGGCTTACTCTATCGGTAACTCTGGTGTAACAGTTGCTTGTATCAGTAGCTTGATGTATCGGTGACTATCTATATTGGTAGCTTTTATTTTGTACCAGTGATATAAGTATCAAAAGACTTATTCATACCGGTAGACTTGTTCTATCGGTAGCTTTCTTGTATCGGTAGACTTGGTCTATCAGAGATATGTGCTTACTGGTGGACTTATACATATCATTATCTCTACATATCAGTGACCTTAGCTTATCAGTGACTATGTATATCAGTAGACTAAGTACAGGTAGATCTGTATTAGTAGGTATAAAAAAATTAGTGACTTAATACTTATCTATTTTATGCAAAACGTATCTGATTGAGTTAGAATTAATTCAAAAACTCATATAAACATAAATAAAAATTGATTAACATATTTCAAGGACTATTTTTATATTATTATCATCTTGATAATAGATTGTCCTAGATTGAAAGAATTAATATATAGATAAACATTATTTGGGATTATCAAATTATGGGAAAGCATAATTGGGATTATCAAAACAGGTGAGGTCAACATTATATAAGTTCAATGTTAACAAATATGTAAATTATATCATTCAAATTTAAATAGAATTTTACTTAATATCATAATGGGTTTAAGGGTATGGAAGTAAAAAATTTAAATAGTTACATTTAGTTTCCATAATAATGAAAATGTCACTTTATATTCTAAAAGGTTTAGGTTATGTTGGTACAAGGCTGATGTAAATTGTTACACTATTTGCCAAATGATTTTGAGGAAAATATTTGATGGATTAATTTTCTTGAATAATTATGATGAACATAGAAATTTTCATTTTTATACAACATTTTTTATCAATATTGTAACATTGGATGTAGTGGAGTATAGGAATATGAATATGTTTAAGAAGTTTAGCATTAATAATTTAATTCCTATTTCTCATTACTATTCAAAATAACTTAATCTGTAGAAGTTAATCATTAATTATTTTAGTAACAGGGTTTTATTTAGTGGACACATGGTGATGTGGATAAATTTATATATAGATGTAATGAGTTAATAAAAACTATATAAATTGTATAAAATATAATGATGATATTAGATTCTATCATATATTGTCTGTTAAGATGGTTCTTAAGGATGTTGTTGTTATGTATTCTTAAAAGAGTTTAGGAAAATAAAATTCTTCATGTCATAAAAAATAAAATATAAACTTTATCATTCTTTTAGGTTTTCTACATATATGCATGTATTGATATAAATTCCATAATATGTTATGATAATTGACCTCTGTAATCCAACTGTGAGGACCCTCCTTTAAACACCACATATTCCAGTTACATTAAACTATAATTCACATTCATAAATATCCCAATATCTTTTAGGATTAGATATTTTGATAGTTAGTTCATAACTCTTATATAAAAAACCCATATATATACTATGTACACATTTATAATCAGCATTAATTTTTCCAATAATATAAATCTTTAAAAATAAAACATTACTTCATTTCATGAAAAATAATCATGAATTTCAACTTGACTTATTTATTTCTTTCACGCATCCTTAAATCCTACAAAAAACATTGTAAAATGTTGTATGATAACAAAATAATAGAGTGGGACATAAGAAAAGGAAATCCGTTTTTCCAGTGAAAAAATGTAATCCCTTAAAATTCCTTTTCATAAAACATAACTTTTTATCCAAAAAGAGCCTCATTTTTCCTTTTAAAAATATGATTATCATACCATTTAAGTAAACTGATTTTCTTAAAAAGAAATTATAAATATTCAAGAGTCATGTAGGTTTTTTGGGGAGTCATTATCTTAAATCCATTACAAAACCCTTACAATTGGAATAAAAATATAGACAAATTCTAATATAATTCCCTAGAGAACATAATCATTACCAAATGCATTGGAGTACAATCAAGGAGAACCAATCGTATAATCTTTAATAGGATCACCTAGTTATTTCTGGTAACACCCATAATATAAGCTATATCACAATCAAATATGATCTATAATAGGGTATAACTTTTTTTAAATAAGGTAGAAGGACTATATTATGAATATAAACACTAAAAATCTCTTTTAAAACTATGTACAACATATCAAAATACATTTTCTTCATAAAATAAAATTTTTAATACCAAAATACCGAGAAAAAGGGTATTTTTTCTAATTGAAGAAAAAATTAAAAATAATACATGAATCCTATCATCAAATAACGGTTATAGTGGTAGGAAGAGACGTTGTCGTAGTATACTTTAAACTATAACATTCATTTTTTTCTTTTTGTAAATTAAGTCAAATGTATTGTAAAAATATTACATTTGAATACCTATGAAATAAAGTGATAATAGGCATAAAATTCCTTTTATAAATATTTTATTTCAATATAAAACCAACCATAAAATATCTTAAAAAATGTGGACATAAAATAAAAATAGCTGTTTATGGGAAACTTTAAAAGATGATTTTTAAAAGAATGTCTCAATACAAGAGTTAAAATAATCATTCATGTTCTTTATCTTCCTTAATAATAAAGATGAGTTAAGTTTATATGTTCTTAATAACCATTTTCAAGTTCATTATTCTTTTATTTCACATTATATATAATTATTTAATCAATTACATTCACCTTGGGTGTTTCAATGATATTTGGATCATATGTTATGAATGACTTCAATTGGTTGAATATGGTCAAAGAGATAATTATTATAAAATTTATAGAAAAATAATAATTAAATAATTATCATTATTATACATACATCAAATATTTTAAAAAAATCATTAAAGGTGGTTAGGAAAAAATAACATGTTACAATCATAGAGATGGTAGTCCATACGAATACGTGAGTAACATTTCAAATTTTTAAATATTATTTTGGAATAATGGTATTTATTATTTTTTCATTATATAATCATAATAATTTAATATATATAATTTTAATCTTTTAATATACTTATATTTATAATCTTTGTGATGTGGTGGTAAAAAATGAATCAAATCACTTCACGAAGATGGTAGTCCACATGTACATAGGAATGACATTGTTATTTTTCTATGAATGGAATGGTAAGAAGGTAAATAATATATTATTTTTTAGAATGATAAATATGTCATTAATATCATATATGTCCTTTTAATACATCATTATAATCTATCCATGAGATATGGTGATGGAAAAATTAATTACAACGATTCGTGAGACGATAGTCTATCGTACAAATGACAGATGGTTTACTTTACCAATTTATGGAATAAGAGATGGATATAGGTTTTTTAATGGATATAATGAGACCATCTTATATGTATTTCTCTATTTTTTTATATTCATTTTTATGGAATATTTTAAGTAGGTTTAAGAATAAATAAAATATAAATGATCAATTAAAATCGATACCTCTTCTTCGGACAACCTATTTTCTTAATACCTTAAGGCTACTATGGTCAATATTATGGCCCAAACAAGGAATTTAAAATGCAAGAAGGAATGTTAGAAAGGTATTCAGTTAAGTATTTTCTAATAAAAAAGTTTTTTAAGTGTAAATAAAATATGAGAAGATATTACCATTTATAAAAGAGGGGAGGGGAACTCTTGTAATTTCATAAAATATTAAAATAATATAAATTAATTTTTAATTAAAAATTCATCAAAACTGATTTATTCAGATTATATGATTATTATGGATTGATATTATCTCACAAAATTGAAATTGTAAAGGTTTCAACTATTTTTTCACCCTTATATTTTGGTTTTGACAACTTATTTTCCCCTTTCACACTTACTATGCTAATAAGAATTTTTAATATTTGAGGGTCTATGTTGTTACAATAAATGAAAAAAAACCCATAAAAAGATCATGGATTATATTATTAACCATATCATAATCACCTTGATGAATGAAATATTTTTATGAAATTTCATATCATTTAATATGACATTATTTAATATAATATATCATTAATGATATTTTTGGAACTATTCATTACATTGATTTTAATGACATAAAAAAACAAGTAAAATTAGGAAAAAAAATAAATTCATCAAAAAATGTAATTTTAATCTATAAAATTCATTTATAACATTAATTATCTTAAATTATATTACATTTAGTATTTTTAATATCATTTATTTTATTTTCCCATTAATTGAATAATTATTGTGTTAGTGTTGTGTAAATTTATAAGGTAATTATTTCGTAACTCAAAATTAAAAGTTAATTACCATAATATAGATAAATAATTTATAATGAAATTTTATTTTATCAAAATGTATCCTCTAGTTAACCATATGTTAAAAATATTATATTCATAAAAAGAAGAGTGTGACATTTTAAACATTTCTTTAAATAAAATAATATAAAGGTTATAATAACATTGAAAGGAAAAACGGTCATATAAATGAATATTTTATGATTATGGAAAAACATTAATCATATATTAAAACTAAATTATGTGTTATGGTACTTTTATAATCTATATCATTTTATTTTTAACTTTAACTACCTGACTTAGCTTTTACCATGGTAACACAAATTTCTAAGGTTTCTATTCATATTAACAAAATAATAAAAGTGAACTATTTGGAAAATTTTAACCAACTGATTCCAAATATGTAATCCATTTTTCAAAATTCACATCTCTGAATTGGAAGAATTTAAATTAAAATCGAACCAGCAAAATCCGTTGAATAATAGTTTTTCATTAATATGCACTTTTAATGTATAAATGTCTTTATACTATAATCAAGTAAAAAAATCATTTTAAAAAACTATAATTTGGATATTTTGTTATAGAAGAATTAATTAGAAATTATAACTAATAAAAAATAGATTTTAAAATTGTAAATACTTGAAAGTAAATTAAAATTTTAAAAGAAAAATAAAAAATTTCATTATTCACTAAAAAATAAATCATTTTATGAAATTAAACAAAATTCATAATAAGATGTTTTTTAAATGATAAATTCAAAAATGAAATTATTTTTTTCAAATTAATTCTATATAATTTTAAAAATAAAATCTTTAACTAAAATATTATAAGAAACAAGTTTAACAAAACTTGTTCCTTTTTTATTTAAAAAATTAAATAAAATTTTTATAACAAATATAAATTCATAATATATGGATAATAAATAATTATAAGATATCTAGATGATTTATTCTAAAATTATACAAGTTTTGACACTCTTACCTCTTTTTTTAAATTGCATCTTCATAATTTTATTCGCTTGTTAAACAAATGGGGATGAATTTCTCCCATATCATTTTAAGACTCCCATGTTGATTCTTAAACCATATGGATTTTCCACAAAACATTTACATGATGAATTACCCTATTTTACAATAACATATCTATATGGTTAATAAATTGAATAGGATACTCCTTATGAAATGGTTCTCTTCTAACTCTATTACTTTTGGGATCCTATCATGGGATGAATCTGGCACATAATTTCATAACATCAAAACATAAAACACATTACGTTCCTAGGATAATCTCGGAGGAAATGCCACTCGATATGTAACTAATCTACATTTCTCTAGGATTTCATACGGTCAAATAAACCATAGAATTTTCTACCCATTTTTAAAAAAATGCGTAACTCTTTTCCCTAGAGAAACTTTAAAAGAAACGTGAACCCCTACCTTAAATGAAATACATTTACATATTTATCATTATAAATTCCTTATCTTCTTTTAGTTTTACTAATATGTCACTTAATTACCTTCACCTTTATCAACTATTTCTTCTACCAATTATGGTCTCATCAACTACCTTTCACCTCCTTCATCTCAAAAACAAGGAGTATGACATTGATTTCCATATAATTCCCCAAAAGGAGTCATCAGTATACTATAATAAGATCCATTATTATAAGAAAAAACAACTAAAGAAATGTTTTAATCATAACTTCCTCAGTAGTACAATTAACAATAATAAAGTATTTATTACAAGGAATTGATTTCAAATTCGTATTTTCCATTAGATTAAGGATGTAAAGCCCTACAGAAATACATTTAATTACCTAATGATTTCTGAAGTCCTATCCAAAAATTTGAATTGATCCCGATATTATGGTCATATACATTGGATAGACGTACTACATGTAACTTCAATATCTTATTTTGATATAGTCATGAAATTTTATCTAAATACCTAGTATCTTCAACTGGTTGAAAATGAATAGAAATTTTAATACCATGTATCCTCAATAAGGGAAATCTTGAAAAAGAAATAATGAACAAAGTCTAGTGAGTAATAAATTATATGAAGATAAGCTGGTGATTACGAATGAGCAACCTGGACCATTAACGATGAGAGGTATGATTCTTCCAAATTCAAACATTGTGTATGAGTTTTTTTGATATAGTAGCATCTTATTCATTTATTTCTTCTCATGTTACTATTTTTTGGGGTTTAAATGTTGAGATGATGCCTTCACTTTTGAAACATCAAACTCCTCTTATTCAAAGAGAATTTTTAGCCCTTATGTTTAAAGCATGTTCTATAACGTCCAATGTGGATGATCTAATATGGTATTTCTCTATGCTTTTTATGGATGTCTATGACATAATACTAGGTGTGTATTAGTTGACAATTCTCAAGACTCACATCAATTGTTATACCCAAAAAGTGATTTTTACAACTAATAATGGAGTCGAACATCTCTTTAAAGGACACTAGGATGTAATGGGAGGTCCAGTGGGATTACATGCACCAAAATTTGGAATAATCACAAACACGTTGGTAGTGTAGAATTTTTCATTAATGGAATAGATAGAGAACAATAATTTTCTAGTATTTTTTGATCAGTTTATCACTTTACTTATTAAAAATTTCTTAGGTTTTCCACTCACACGAGAAGTGGATATTATGATTGATCTACTTTTAAAGACCAGGCCTATGTCGCTTCCATATTACTGGATGAAACTATTATAAGTAAGGTAATTTTAATTGTAATTTTAGGATCTATAATTTAAAAGTTTCATTCATCCTAGCACATCTATATGGGAAGAACCCATATTATTTGTCAAAAATGAATATGGAACCCTATGAATTTGTGTGGATTGTTATAATCATAACCAAGTTATAATAAAGTATTAGTATCCACTACCATGAATTGATTATCTATGCGATCAATTTAGGGGACACCAATGGTTCTTTCAAATCGACTTGAGATCCGTATATCACAAATTGTGAGCTTGGGAGGAGGATATTACAAATATATATTTCAAAACGATATATGAACATTAAAAATATGTGGTAATTTTTTTAGTCTTACGAATGAAAAATAATTATTTATGGAATTGATGAATCAAATATTTCAATGATATTTGTATTATTTTGTTATGGTGTTTGTAGATGCCATATTATTGTATTTGGGGACAAAAGATGTTCATGAGAGACACTTGGTGATAGTTTTGGGAATCATGGTGAATAATCATCTATATTAGAAATTGTAAATGTTTAATATTTTGATATAAGATTTATGTTTCCATGTACATTTAATATGAAAAAGAGGTGTTTCTATCGATATAGAAAAGATAGAGGCTGTTATCTCTTAGAAACCACCAAATAATTACTTTGAGATACAAAGCTTCCTTGGTATATATGGTTATTGCCAATATTTTGTTCATGATTTATCATCCCAAGATTTACCAGTGAAGTCTTTTATGAGGGAAAATTTTACATTCCAATATAATGATGTAGTTCATAAGTCTTCTAAATAGCCTAAGTTTTTCTTTACATCAACACCAATCATGAATGTTTAAAATTAGGATAAGGGCATGTAGTGTATTCTGATTCTATTGGATTTGAGATGGGATGTGATCTTATACAAAGAGATAATGTTTTTTCTTATGGACAAAGATATTTAAGGTTTCATGGTAAAATCCACCCAATAAAAAACATAGAGTTAGCTATTGTATTCCAGGATTTGATGACCTAGAATGATTAATTTGGTGAGAAATTTACTGTGTTTATAGATCATAAGATCTTGGAACTTATTTTCTCAAAAATGGATTTGAATCTGAGACAAAGAAGATGGTTGATGTGTCACAAAATGTTTCACTTTGACTTGATATATACACTGGGCAAATCCAAGTTGTTGTTAATTAAATTATGTATAAATTAATTTTCTCATTTTTTTTGTTGATGTTAGTGATAATTGACATGCACATTGGATACAAATAATGAGGGATTGTATTGGTTTTCCTTCTGGATTATTTTGTTCTTGATTTTATAAGGATGATTAAAAAGGAAAAAAATTATTTAGAATGTGTTTATATGAGGTGAAAACTCAGTGGTGGAATAACTATTAAGATATTAAAGTTGAATGGGAGTTAAATTTTTTAGGTTTGATATCAGATGGTCATTCCTATGGATTTTTAAGAACTAATTATTTATACTTACCACGATTTGAGATGGGGCTTTCATCCTAAAATACAACATTTATATAATGTGTTTGAATCATATTTTTTGTGGGTTGGTATGAAAAAGAATGTGGTTGATTTTCTTTTAAGATGCATTACAAATTATTAGGACAAAGAATAATATCAATAGAAAATAGTTATATTTTAATATTTACCTAATCCTATTTTGAAATGGGAGAATATGGCCATGGATTTTGTGATAGGTCTCCCAAAAATGGTTTAGAAACATGATTCTATATGGGTGACAGTGGATTGGCTCACAACATCGATCTATTTCATCCCTCTTCATGGACCTCATATGGTGGAGGACTTGTCTAAAATATATATTTGAGAATTGGTAAAGAGGAATGGTGTACTAATTTATATATTGTGAGACAGATATCCAAGGTTTACGTCTCATTTCTGAATATCCTTACAGCAAGTCATTTAGAATCAGTTGACATTGTGAATGACATATCATCCTCAAAGAGACGAAAAATCTGAATGTATGATAAAAATGTGGGTAACATGTTTCAGGATTTTGTAATGGATTTTAGTATCTCATGAAAATAGAATGTACCCTTAGTTGAGTTATCATATAATAACAATTATCAAGTCCTGATACATATAGATCTTTCTAAAGCATTTTATGGTCTTCTTTGTCATTATAATCTTTTTTGGGTGGAAACATGTGAGAATTCACTGGTTAGGCTGATCATAGACCAATAGATAATGAGGAAGATTCTATTTATCAGGAAAATGAATGAGACTGGAAAGAGTTGTTAGAAATCATATGAGGATCATCATCAGTGACCATTGTTAGTCTAGTTGACTTATCAATTATTCTTTAGAATCTCTCTATGTCCTCAGAATCATTGTTTTACAAATCAGGTCAAGTTATATAATCAATACATATGTCCTTTTAAGATACTTGAATAGGTTAGTGAGGTGGAATATCGGCTGGATTTTCCACCATGGTTCAGTGTGGTGAATAATGTGATTCATGTATCTAAGTAAAAAATGTATCATCTTGATCCATACCCTATGATTCTATAGGATCATGCTAACCTAGAGCCACATGCTTTATTATTTCATCTGATATTGTGGATTGTGGATAGGAAATAGAAATTATTTCATGGTAAAATGATCGATATACTATAGGTTTTGTGAAACATGGTCAGATACAAGAAGGGACGTGGGAAAGGGAGAAGGAAATGGTTGAGCAATGGCCTGAAATCTTTCTGGATAATGGTGGGTTTCTACTATTAAAGGATGGGAAGGACAATGGTGTGGAGAATGTACACACCCATTTTTTAATTATGTAACCATTTATTTATATGTTTTAAGTATATAAAGTGTTTGGGTAAATTTTGGGATAGTTTGTACAACTTTTGGAATGTTTTTGTGTATTTTCTAGACGACCATGGTTTGATCATGGTTAGTGGAAATTGTGAAACTCCTACAAGAAAATATGCAAGGTTAATCATGGGGACTTTGGAAAGTGGAGGGTTACACAAATAGTTTTTCAAAACCATGTAGCCACCATGGAGTAATCATGAAAGGTTGAATTTTGGGGAAAACATAGTTAGTGTATGGTTTTTCAAACCATGTAGGTCAACTGTTCAATGGGTGTTTAAAGATAGGGTTTGGAACATAGTTTGTGCACATTTTTCCTAACTGAGTGAACCAATGGTGTACAGTTTAATTTTAGATCCTAGAAAGTGTATCTCACTAATGATTAACTCCAAACCACACATTATTTGTCCAATTCTACCCAAACATAGTTTTTTATTCACAATTTTTTTTGGATTGTTTCCCCTTCAATTAGAGAGTGATATGTTGGAAAATCATAGAGTGTTGAATGCTATATTCCTTGGTAAGTCTCTGTTCTTAGTTTTTTCCTTAGATCAACTTCTCTTACAACTCTTGTATTTTTAGACCTGGTCCATTGGGGGTAGATATATGATGGTGGATTCTAATATTAATGAGATATGGTTGTCTTTATGTTAGGAAATTTGATCAATGACTAAATTTTTGATATGCAAACCAGTTTTTCTGATATTTTCAATCCATTCTTCATTTTTTCTATAACTTTGAAGGTAGGTGGCTTCACTCTAAACTCCTATTATTATAACATGAATTATTAATTTCAAATTGTTTTTTTATTAAAATTGTTTCTAATTTTTTTTCAATTATTGATAGAAACCTTCTTGTGTGATGTTCTATAGTTATTTTAAAATTGGGGGTTGGGTTGAATTTGAAAGTGGTAACATTAATTTAAATCGTTTTTTCAGTTTTGATGCATGGAAAAGTTTTTTCAATAAAAATGATAGTTTTATTGATGTGGTTGGAAAGTATTGTGTTGGAATTATTATTAGCTTAAATGGATAAGTGTGAGTTTAATGGATTGATATTGGTTGGGATGTACCACCATCAATGGGATATAGTACGGATGCGAAGTTCTACATTCAATGGTAAACACTAATCTTGTGTGGTAGAGTGTGTGTGGATAGGTGAAATGGGATGGGTTATTCAAAATGAACATGGGAAATGGATTAATGGATTTTTTAGTTGCTTTTGTATTGAAATGGATTTGGTTGGGAAACTATTTAGAATGATTTTTTTTATATTATAATATAAACTATTTCAAATTAATTTATATAAAATGTTTTATATAAATCTGATAATGTTTTATATTATAGTGTTGTGAGTATAATGTCATTTAGAGAAAGCCTAATGAGTTTCATCAATCACCACCTACATTGGAACTTTGGTGCTTTTGCTGATACTATCTATCAAAACATAGGAAAAAGGGAATATATCACATTTCTTTAGTGGTTCTTAGTGATAATTGGGCAGTTTTGTGGAGTTGAAACATGGAGTATGCGGAGAGTTATGGAGTAACATATTTTTATTCTTTAATATTTTTTTGTTGTGTCTTATGCTTTGTAGTTGATGTTTATTTTGGTTTCTTCTTAGTATTCTAATGTAGTTGGTTATATTTTTTATACATTGAGTTGTCTTAAATTGTTTTCATGCATCATATAGTGGATTTTTATTGTATGTTTGGTTGTGGTTGTTTTATTTTCAAAGGTAAAATTTTCCCTCAATTGTATTAAAGTCCATATCATTTATTTATAGCTTTTGGAGTCTTGTGGATGTCACAAATGGCTAAGTAGTATTCTTATTCTCTCTCAATCTAATGAGGACTGGTGGGATGTTACGTAGCATGAGATTTCGAGGCTTTTAGAGCCTCGATAGTGAAAGAATAAAATCATAAAATATGTTATCACATGCACATGATTTTTCCAAAATAATAGAATATCACACAAATGGTTTATAGAATGGGAAATTCAAGACCACAATTAGGTACAAGATGTGATTTTTACCATAGTCCCTGCATAATATTTGTGCGCATTTGGTTTTCGGATAGATCACCCATGAGGGTAATTTATTTAATATCATTATTATAGTTTTTTCTAAAAAATTAAATATCTCAAAAATAGTATATCATAAGTTAAATATGTCAAACTATTAAGTCTGGAATATAGGTTTTTACCTTCGGCAGAATATTACATTTTTCTACATTGGGTATTTATTTAAATCAAACCATAGTGTAATAATTTTTAGAATTTAAATTTTTTTTGTATTTAAAATAATAATAATAATAATAGTTGTATTGTTATTATTATCTTCAAATAAAAAATGGAAATATTCATTTTCTATTAATAATAGGGTTATGGTGAGAATATTGGATGAATGAATATTTTAGTGGTAGCCAATATAATAATGGTGAAATTATTAATAGTTTTAAATTAATGAAATTTATTATGTTTAATAATATTTAATTACCCTTATCAGTTTTTAATGAAAACTATTGTTGAAATCATTATATTGATAGTGATGGTGGTAATTTAATAATAATAATAATAATAATAATTTTTTATTATCAATATTATTACTATTATTGATAAATAATATTGGTGTGTATATATACAATGTAAATATATATATGTCTTAAATATATATGTGTGTATATATATATATATATATGAATGACACTTAATATATATTTAATGAATAGAGATTGTATTTAATTATATATATAACTAAATAAATTAAGATAAATGAGTTAAATAGAGTATATAATTAATAATAGTTGAAGTAAATGGGTCCTTGAGAAAATTTCACAAGGAAGGAGGAGACCTAATTCAGTTTTAGGGTGGTGAATAGATTTAGGAAAGATGTAAATAATGTTAATTAATTAATTTAGGGATGTTTGTGGTGTCTTACTGAGTCATGCACTCACACCCTACTCGGGAATCTTGTTGTTCTAGTAAATTTCATGAAGAGAAACTCGGTGAAGGGTAATGTTCCTATTGTGGATAGTTGATAAGGTGGAATATGAGGATGTATTCATTACTGGATGATGTTTGGTCACGATTTATTTTGTGGCCTTTATTTTGTAGCTTTACCTGTAAATGATTTCATTGTTTATCTATTTTATCATATCATATTATACATCTATTAGTTTCCTCATGTACTATGATTATTTATTATATTTGATATTTAGTTTTATATTCACTATCATCGAGGGTATAGTGTCTTTATAGTTCCACTAGAGACCTTCACTTTGAGTTTTCAGTCTTAGACAAATAGACAGGTGTGACCTAAGGTCACGAGGCACTCTATCTAAGACTCTGTGGTTTAGGTTTTGAAGTTTCATTAAACACATGGAATGTAGGATCTTATAAGAATGAAAAAATTACAAAATTTTCATTTCAAATCCCTTATATGAATATTGACCCTTGGAATTTTAGTATTTGAAAATTGATTTAATTTAACTAGATATTTCAATGGATTTATGAGGTAATGGTTTTCCTTTATTCTTGTTATAACTAAGGATATTATTCTATTTTCATCAAAAAATATTTTCTGACAATGTGAGTGTGATTAAGAAATATTTCAAAAAATATTCTCAATGTTTTTTGGATATATGATCTATGAATGTGATGTTGAGGTTGTAGTGTTGTTTTTATAGTACATGTCTGTAAATTTTCAAACCTAATGTTGAAAATTTAGTTCAAAATTCAAACAATATTTCTTCATGTATTTTGCAAAGTACATTGAAAATGTTAGGATGGAAGGAGTACTGATTCCATATGATGGAATTTTTTAATATACCTGAATAGATTTAGGAGAATCCATGGAATGTACATATATATAAATGGTTCTATATAAAACTATTCTTTATTTTTGAAGGATATATGATATAATATATATATTTTAATTTTTTTAAATATAAAATACATAAAAATAATTAAATGAATTTAAAGTTCATGTAGATTTCAGTCCATTGATTATGTGAATATATTATACATTAATTATTTAATAATAAAGGACTTTATCATCCTCATATAGATCAAAATGAAATATCTGTATAGTTATTCTATTAATATAATATGATAATAGGAGTTGTTTTTAAATAATATGTCGTTATGAATAATTTGAGATAAATAATTTTGTTGATATGGTCTATAATTCACCATGTTCAATAACATGTCTTGATCATAAGATAAGGATAAAAAATATTATCAAGGATAATGATTTAAAACCCAATTTTTTTTACAAAATATAAGGAATTGAGATTCCATAACTATTAGTGGCATATTTTAAATAAAATTATCTTTTTAATGAAATATATCCAAATAAATAGAATACTATAAACGATATGGAAATAATCACTTATTTTTTAAATACTTTTAAAATTAATAACTAATAGTTAATTAAAAAATGCAATTTATCTATCATATAATGATTTTTTAAATAAAATTATGTTGAAGATACTAGTGGGATTATGATTGAACTCATATAAGCCCAATGTTAAAAAATATGTAAATTATGCCATTAAAATTAAAATTGAATTTTACTTATTATCCTAATGGGGTTTAGGGTATGTAATTGAAAAATGTAAATAGTTACTCATAGTTTCCATAATAATGAAAATGTCACTTTCTATGCAAAAAGTTTAGGATATGTTGGTACAAGGATGATGTAAATAGTGACATTATTTACCCAAATATTTTGAGGAAAATATTTGATGGAAAGGTTTTCATGAATAATGATTATGAATATATAAATCTTCCTTTATATACAATATATGTTATGAACACTGTTACATTAAATGTTGTGGAGTTTAGGAATAGGAATATGTTTAAGAAGTTTAACATTAATAATTTAATTCCTATTCATCATTATTATTCAAACTAACTTAATCTGTAGAAGTTACTCAATAATGATTTATTTAGAGAGTTTTATTTAGTGTTCACATGGTCATGTGGATAAATTTATATATAGATATAATTAGTTAATAAAAACTATAGAAATTTTAGAAAATATAATGATGATATTGGATTCTATTATATATTATCTGTTAAGATTGTTCATAAGGAAGTTGTTGTTATGTATACATAAAGGAGATTAAGAATATAATATTTTTCATGTTATAAAAAAGATAATCTAAACGTTATCATTATTTTAGTTTTTCTACATATATGCATGTATTGATATAAATTTCATAATGTGTTAAGATAATTGACCTCTATAAGTCAACTGTAAGGACCCTCCTTTAAATATCACATATTATAGTTACATTAAACAAGAATTAACATTCATAAATTTCCAATGATCTTTTAGGTTTTAGAGATTTCGAGAGTTAGTCCGTAAATCTTAAATAAAAAACCATTTATATATTATGTACACACTTCTAACTAGTATCAATTTTTTCAATAATATAAAACCTTAAAAATAAACCTTGACTTATTTTCATGAGAAATATTCATGACTTTCAACTTGAATTATTTATTTCTCTCACCCATCCTTAAAACCTTTGAAAAAAACTGAAAAATGTTTTATGATCACAAAATAATATTAAGGGACATATGAAAAGAAAATCAGATAGTCCACTGAACAACAGGAAATCCCCTAAAAATTCTTTTCATAAAACATAACTTTTTATCCAAAATATCATCATTTTCCTTTTAAAATATCATGATCATACCATTTAAATAAAATTATTTCCTTAAAAAAATTATAAATAAATAATAGTTATATAGGTTCTTATTGGGATTCATCATATTAAATTCATTACAAAACCCTTACTATTGGAATAATCATAAAGACAACATCTAATATGATTCTCTAGAGAACATAATCCTTACTTAATGAATTGGAGTGCTATCAGAGAAAACCGATCATATAAGCTATAATAGGATCACCTAGTTCTATATAGTAAAACCCATAGTATAAGATATTTCACAATCATACATGATATAAAATAGGGTACAACCCTTTTTAAACAATGTTGATAGACCATATTATGAATATAAACATTGAAAAAATCATTTAAAACTATGCAGAACATATCAAAATACATTTTCTATAAAATCCCCTTTTCAATACCAAAATACCTAGAAAAATGGATTTGTTTATAATTGAAGAAAACATTAAATATAATAGAGGAATCCTATATTAAAATCAAATTATTTATGGTAATAAGGGTCGTTTTCACAATATACATTAAAATATAACATTAATTTTTATTTCTTTTTGTAAAGAAAATCAAACCTTTTGTAAAAAGATTCCATTTTAAAACCTTTGAAATAAAGTCAAAAGAGACATAAAATTCATTTTATAAATATTTTATTTCCTTATAAAATCAATAATAAAATATCTTTAAAAGCGTGGATATAAAATAAAAATAGTGGTTTATGGGAAACATTAAAAGGGCATTTTTAAAATAAAGTCTCTATCCATGAGTTGAAATAATCATTCATGTTCTTTTTCTTCCAAAATAATATATATATTTTAATTTTATGATTTCTTAATAACCTTATTCATTTTCACTATTCCTTTTTTTCACATTATATATAATTATTTAATAAATTAGATTCACATTGGGTGTTTTAATGATATTTGGCTCATATATCAAGAATGACTTCGATTAGTTGAATACGGTCAAAGAGTTAATTATTATACCATATATTGAACAATAATAAAGAAATAATTATCATTTTTATACATAAATAATATATTTAAAACTAATAAAAAAATGTGGTTTGGAAAAAACAAAATGTTACAATCATGGAGATGGTTGTCTGTACGAATGCTTGAGTATCATTTCAAAATTTCAAAGATTATTTTAGAATAATGGTAAGTATAATTTTTTCATTAATAATGATAATAATTTCATATATATAATTTTAATACATTAATATAATTATATATATTACTTATGTGATGTGGTGGTAATAAATGAATCACATCGATTTGTGGATGTGGTAGTCCACAGATACACAGGAATGACATTGTCATTTTTTATGAATGGAATTGTATGAAGGTAAATAATATATTATTTTTTAAAATGAAAAATATGTCATGAATATCATATATAACCCATTAATACATCATTATAATCTATCCATGAGATATGATGATAGAAAAATGGATAACAACGGTTGTGAGGCGGTAGTCTGCTTTACAAATGAATGATGGTTTCATTTCCCAATTGATGGAATAGAAAATGGATATAGGTTTTTTCATTGATATAATGAAACATTAGTATATGTATTTCTTTGGTTTTTTATATATTCAATTTTATGGAATATTTTAAGGAGGTGGAAGAATAAATAAAATATAAATTTTGATTAAAAATGATACCTCTTCTTAGAACAACCTACATTACTTATTACCTTAAAGCCATTATTGTCGATATTATAGCCTAAACAAGGAATTTAAAATGTTGGTATGAATTTTAGAAAGGTATTTAGTTATATAATTTCTACCCAATTTTTTTAAGTGTAAATTAAATGGGATAATATAATACCTTTTATAAGAGGGGGGAGGGTCACTCTTATAATTTCTCCAAATATTAAAATAATATAAGTTAATTTTCAATTAAAAATTTCTCATAACAGATTTATTTAGAATATGTAATTATTATGGATTGAAATTATCTCATAATATTAATATTACAAAATTTTCAACTATTTTTGTACCCTTATATTTTTGTCTTATCCCCTTATATTCCAGTTTCACACATACTGTGCCCATAAGAATTTTTAATATTTAAGGGTCTATATTGTTACTATAAATGGAAAAAACCCCATAAATAGACCATGGATGATATTACTAACCATATAATAATCACATTGATGAATTAAATAATTTTATGAAATTTCATAACATTTAATATGAAATTAATTAATATAATATATCATTAATGTTATTTTTAGAACTATTCATTACATTAATTTTAATGACATCAACAAAAACATGTAAAATTAGAAAAAAAATTAATGAATCCCTAAAATATAATTTTAATCTATAGAATTCATGGATAAAATTAATTATCTTAAATTATATTACTTTTTTTATTTTAAATATCATTTATTTTATTTTCTCATTAACAAAATAATTATTATGTTAGTGTTGTGTAAATTTATAAGTTAAATATTTCTTTATTAAAAATTAAGAGTTAATTACCATAATCTAGACAAATAATTTATAATTAAAACTAATTTTTAAATAAATGTATCCTCTAGTTAACCGTATGTTAAAAATATTATATTTATAAAAATAAGAGTGTGACGTTTTAAATGATTCTTTAAATAAAATATTATAAAGGTTATAATAACATCCAAATGGAAAAAAGTCCATATAACTGAATATTTTATGATTATGGAAAAACATTAATCATATCGTAAAACTAAATTAAGTGTTATGCTAATTTTATAATCCATATCATTTTATTTTTAACTTTAATTACCAAATTTACATTTTACAGTGGTAAGAAACATTTCTATGGGTTCTATTCATTTTAAAAAACATTATAAAAGTGAACTATTTTGAAAACATGAACCAACTGAATCCAAATATCTAATCCATTTTTCAAAATTCAAATCAATGAAGTGAAATAATTTAATTTAAAATTAAACGGATAAAATGCGTTGAAAAATATATTTTCATTAATATGCACTTTAAATGTAAAAATATTTCTATACTATAATAAAGTATAAAATTCATTTTCATATACAATAATTGGGATATTTTAATTATATATGAACTAAATATAAATTAAAACTAATAAAAATATATTTTTGAAATTTTAAATACTTGAAAATAAATTCAAATTTTAATAGAAAAATCAACATTTTTTACCATTCACAAAAAAATCTGCCATTTCATAAAATTATAAAAAATTCATAATAAGATGTTTTTAAATGACAATATCAAAAATGAAATTATTATTTTTAAATTAAATTTTTCTAATTTTAAAGTAAAATATTTAACTAATAAATTATAATAAAATAGTTTAATAAAACTATTTCCTTTTTTATTTAAACTTTTAAATTCCATTTTTAAAATGAGTATAAATTTATAATATATTGATAATAAATATTTATAAGACCTAAAAATGATTTATTCTAACATTATATATGTTTTTACATTCATAACTCCTTTTTTAAATTATATCTTCATAATTTTATTCACTTGTTAAACAAGTAGGGATACTTTTCTCTCATATCATTTAAAGACTACCATGTTACTTCTTAAACTATTTGTATTTTCCAAAAAACATTGACCTGATCGATTACCTTGTTCCAAAATAATTTTTCAATTTAGACAATAAATGGAAATGGTTATTCCTTATAATATGGTTCTCTTCCAACTAAACTACTTCTGGGATCCTATCATGAGATGAATCTGGCATATAATTTCATAACATCAAAACATGAAACACATTATGTACCTAGGATAATATCAGAGGCAATTACACTCAGAATGTAACTAATCTAATTATTTATAGGATTTCATACAGTCATATTAAACATGAAATTGGGTTCCCATTTTTAGCAAAATGGGTCTCACTTTTCCCAATAGTCACTTAAAAAAAACATGAACACCTACCTTAAAAGAAATAAAGTTCCCTCTTTATCTTCATATATTGTCTACCTTCTCTGAATTTTACTCATATTTTACTAAATTACCTCCACCTTATCAACTATTTACTCTACCAATTATGGTCTCATCAATTATCTTTCACCTACTTCATCCCAAAAAAATAGAGTATTACATCACTTTCCATATAATTCATCAAAAAGAGTCATCTATATAATGGAATAAGAACAATTATTATAAGAAGAAACAACTTAAGAAATTTTTTAATCACAACTTCCTTAGTATTACAATTAATAATAATGAAGTATGTATTACAAGTACATGATTTATCATTTTTATTTTTTATTATGTTAAGGATGTAATCCTCTATGGAAATATATTCCACTTCCTAATGATTTCTAAAGTCCTCTGTAAAGATCTGAATTGAAACTCAGATTATAGTCATATACAACGGATAAATGTACTACATGTAACTTTAATATCTTATTTTAATATATTCAAGAATTTTTATCTAAATTACTTTTATCTTGAATGGGTTGAAAAAGAATATATTTAGTTAGTTGATCAACAATAACCCAAATTTAATTTTTACCTCAAGCTGTCTTTGGAAATAACACTGTGAAATCCATTGATACATTTTCCCATTTCCACTCCATCACTAGAAAACGATGAAGCAACCCCTTTTATAATTATCATTATTCTTTTACCTATTAATAAGTAAAACATTTCATGGTATATTTAGTAATATCTATTCTCATTACATCCCACTATTAATACTCTCAACGGTCTCCATCCATCCTAGTTCTTCCTTGATGAATGAAAAATGGAATTCTATGAGCTTCACTCAACAACTATTTCTTCAAGTGAGAATCATAAATCTCACATAAACTCTTTCCAAATCTCAAAACACCCTATTTTTCAATATTAAATAATATTAAAATACCCTTATTAATAAATTTCATCTTTTCCAGTAACCCATGGTATTCTTTTTGACCTTGCATAATTCCATCTATCAAAGTAGACTACACTGATACCTGAAATGAAATGAAAGAAGTTCCTAATTCCAAAAATTCTAGGGAAAAAATCATCCAATCAGTAGCTAAAACATTATGTTCCATGAATATCATAGATAATTTAGCATTATTTTTCTAACTCAAATCATCAGCTAGTTGGTTTTCTTTTCTTGGATGATAAATAATAGTGTAGTAATAATCATTAATCTGTTGTGTCCAACTTCTATGTGTCATGGTTAATATTTTATGAGTGAATATATAATAAGACTTTACTAATCAATATATATTTGACAAATGGATCTTAATAAATTATTCCTCCAAATTTTTAATTAAAAAACCACAAATTCTAATTTCAGATCATGTGTATGATAATTTAACTCAATTTTTTTTATTTCCATGATGCATTATCAATTAATTGATCATTTGAAATCAGATAAAAACCAATTCCCTTCAATGAAGAAACATTGTATATGATTAATTCACTATTTAAATAAGTAAATTGAAAAATATTATAATTCATTAATCTTGTATTGAAATATGAAAATAAATCATCATGTTATTTTTTAATATTAATTTAACACACTTATATACATTCTAATGTCTTTTTATGGATTTGTTTTTTATTTTAATAGGTAGTGTAATGATATTTTTAAAAGAAAAAATGATTCTATTTTTAGATACAAATGTAAGTTTTTAATCGAAATGTTTTTATTAGTTTTAATTTTGTTCACTAGACTAATATGTTTCTTATTTTTTATGTCTCGTACTATGATTTTTTTGCTAATTTATAAATTTAAAATGTATCCCATAGTTTATTGACGAGTATGGGGAATCAATAATTCAACTTAAGAGTCAAGAAGATTTTTCATCAAATGAAATCATGTTTTATTTTGGATTTTTTTATATTTTTTGGAAGTTCCATACTTTTTAAGGTTTCTACATTGTATATATATGGTTTTTTGTGTAATATTTATGAAATATCTCTGTAATCCTTTAAACCAAAAAGATATTATGTATTGTATGATTTTGAATTATTGTTTAAGGTCACTATAATATTGGATGTTTAAGGGTGGGTCCTTACATTCTAGATCACCTTTATCTTTCAATCCAAATACCAATAACAAACTTTCAAAAGCTATTATACTTCAATTCAAATTTTTAATAAAACTCAAACTTAAATTTTAGTTTTTTTTAATTTTAGGACCCACTAGAATAATATAATCAATATATAAGAGAAAAAGTATATTATAATAAAAAAGGAAACTTTTTGATAGAAAAATTGATGTAAATTTTTTTCTCATGAATAAAATTTCATCCATAATTGAATAAAATTTATATTTCTATTTTCTTGGTGCATGTTTCAAGATATAAAGAACATGTGTTAGCTTAATAACCAAGAACATTTCTTGATCAATCATGATACTAGTTAATTGTTTCATTTAAATTCTTTCCTAGAAATCATGATAAACAAAAACCTACAATATATTAATTTGTTATAAATAATAACCATCTATAGAAACCAAGATTCGTACCATTTAAATATTATTATGTTTTACTAACTATGATGAAATTTTAGAGATATTCACTCTCTCTTTATTTGGAATGAATTTTACTAATAGTCCAGCTTTATACCTCTTTATTGTATATTCTTATTTATTATAGTATAAAAACTACTTATTATCAAGATATATTTTTCCTAATAGTAAAAATAATGGCTCTTAGGTTACATTAGTATATAATGGACCCATTTTATATCCCATATATAGCTTCCATTTTCTAGAATCATGGAGATATGTCACTTTATCTCGACTCTCTGGATCACCTCCCTCTATTAAGATTATGCAGTAAAAGTAATGACATTAAATTTTAAATGGTCATATAGATCAATATGAAAATAAAATTTAAAGAGACCCAAGAGAAACCTAACATAAATAGTTAATCCATTAATTTATATAAATAATACATTTCATGAATCTTCACACAACCAAAGGACATAACATTTTACTTTCTTGGAGATTGGTTATTTAAGCCTCCTATTTTTTATAAATTAAAATCATTTACCTATAATGAAACTCTTATAGACCCATTTTAATGGAATATCACATGATATAATCATATTCATAAATCAAGGAATGAAAACACAATGAAGGGGAGATCTTAGACACTCATTAAGGGAATACATATCAAAATTTATCAAATCATTAATATGAAGGAGAATATGATCATGTGATAAATATCTTATTAATAAATCATGAAACCAATTTTGATTATCATAAAACATGGTTTATTAACATAAGATCATAAAAATATCATTAAGGATACATAAATGTTATTTAATATCTCAATATACATCTCAATATTCATAAAACAAGAGTGTGTGACACAAGAGTGTAGAATATATTAAAAATATGGTGTAACATGATAACATGGAATATATTGAAAAGGAAACCCATCATGGAAATTTGTAATAAATTTATAAAAAACATAGAATTTTGGAACAAATATAATAGTGGGAAAATCATTGTATAAACCCCATTTTCCCCTTTCTTATGCTATCAAACTTGTTATGTCCTTGCCTAAAAATGTGTGTGAAATAATTATGCCCATGATATTGTAAAAAATTAATTACATTCATGAAATAATATCTCATGTGATTTCAACTTGAACCAATGTATTTAAGAGTGATATAGGGGCCCACCCTTTATAATCTTTACATATGTGTTCCACTCAAAATAGACCATGATCATATTTTAAAGAACCCATGGAAAAAAGATAACGAGTTTCTTAAAAATTTCTATAGCATAACAAAACATGAATGTGATAAATAAAAGGATATTAAAAATATAATTTTCCCAAATAAATCATAAAATAATAATATATAGAGGGTAATAATAACATCACTTCATGAGAGATAATACATAAACTACAAGTAGAAGTGAAAATACAAAAGTTTTCAAAAATGAAATTTAAACATTATTATAAAAGATGAAGTGATAATATCATTAAAAATAATTTTCTCAAGGAAATTGAATAATTTTGGAAAGTTATTTATATATGTTTTTAAATAAATGATATTTGAAAATTAATAAAAACATACTAATAATCTTATATGGGTAAATAGGGAAGATAAATTTCATTATTTATCATTTTAGCCCATTTTAAAAAAACCACATTGGTGAAAATGTTGAAAGAATTTCAATTATTAAATTATTTAAAGAAGAATATAAAGAATATAAAGAACAAAATTATTTTTTATTTCATTAAGGAAGACAATTTATATAGGAAAAACCAAAATAGGGATGAAATTATCCCCTAGTATAAATTAGAGATATTTATTCCAACATTATACATTTATTTTCGAAAACATTTTATCAAAGATGTGGTTATTGATAATGAGAAGTAATTTTGTCAGTTAAAAATTGGAATAATATATGGAATAGTTGAATCATAGGATCAAATAATTCTTGAAATGTATCTTCATGTAATAAAAAAATATGACCTAATGAATTAGAAATTGATTTGATGAAACCCATACATGATTTTCAGCTTCGTTGACCACCCTCTAACCAATGATATAACAAACATAAATATATTAATTAAATATTTAAAAACCAAATTCATATATATATATATATATCCTTTTTTATTTTTTATTTTTAATTATTATGTACCTTTATATAAGTTAGTTGTTATCTATTTTCATTGTGGGGGTGTGAGTAATTATGATCGTTTTGAACAAGTTTGATAAGAGCGGTGTTATTCATCAATATTCTCCTAAAAATCATCCTTCCAAGATCATATAGGGTATTTGAATTATTTTTTATATTTATATATAATATTATAAGTTAATTCTATTTGATTTTTGGTTATTAGCATTAAAGATGAACTCAGCGATGATCATATTTGTAGACACCAAATAATGCATAAGTGCTAGAGAAAGTTCCGAAGAAAAAAAGCGACGTCACATTCGGACCTAGAGACCTAGTCTGGAGGGCTCGGTGGTGCTGTACAAAAAAAAGGATGAAGTGCGTGAAAAAATGTCCCATGCGGAAAGTACCAGGATTCACGAAGGATCCCCAGAAAAGGCGTGGAATAATTTCGCACTCGTGCCCTACGCGGTTGACCTTTCACGCCGTCGCCTCCATCGCACAATTATTTCGCACAACTCTAAATTCCGCACCGCCAGATGCTTATAAATAGAAGGAGACCCCCTTCATTTTTGGGGCTGAAAAATTCGAACTGCCTCTCATGCGCGAAATCCGCCTTTCACGATCGCGCAATATGGCCTTCAGGTATGGTTCTTTTTCGCACCATGTCGCCCCGGGATCCGCCTTCGCATGAGGTTGAAATGGATTATACTAAACTCCAACCCATTCCATTGGGCACAATACCTTCCTTTGCGCACAATCCCTTCCTTTTCATGTAATCCCTTCAAGTCGTGTGCAAAACCTCATCCCTGTATTTCGCGCAAACATCACTAATTTCACGCAAGCCCATGGATTTTTGTTCTGGGCCCCTTTATTTCGCACAGACCTCAAAGGGTTGCACACAATCCCATGGGTCCCTTCACCTCGTTGCTCCCTAGGTGCCCTCTTGCGGAAATGCCCGATGCCCTTCTTCTGGGTTCCATTCGAAGGAGTCTTGTGCACCCCGGGCATCCACATTGTACATGGTTTTACCATGTAACCTTCTAGTATTTTACAGAGTAACTTCATAGTCCCTTGGACAATTATTCCCGTTGAGTTGCTTTGCCTCATGCTTCTTTGCATAGGCAGGATAACAACTATTTCTTCTTCGCATAGTCACGTTAACGTAGACCCCTCGATGGTTTTCTCTTCCACACCCCCTCGCCACGACTTTGTCGATGCCTTCCCTCCCACAAGGAGCAGAGGGAACCAGTTATGTAAGTCCTAGGGATGAGGAGAAACCCCACCTCGTCTAAGCTGCAGGGCGTTAAACTGCCAAGCACCTCATCCTCAGCACGTGACATTAAACTGTGACCTAACCTCGTTCCTCACACATAGGGTCCCCTAGCCTAGGACATTCTCCACACCCACTCATCTCTAATGGGATGGGATCATCCCTCATAGGGGGTGATTTATTGGAGTGGTGTTTGTCCACGGGGAAGGGTAACCACCTTGCCATATGCCCCTAGGTTTTCTTGCAGGAGGTAGCACCCATGCTCTTCCCCACTTCCCCGGTGACAAGGCCAGCAGAAGGTGTAATAAGGAACGAGGTTCCTCCTTTATTTGGTCATAAATCCCTCTCCCACTGTGCTTTTTCACCCTAGGGCCTCGATCATGGTGTAAGTCCCAACACCTTGGGCCGCTCAACGCGTAATCCCTTCCTCCTTTCCCACGAATGCACCCCTCGCAACGTGATCGTCAGGTATCTATTGTCTCTTATTTCTCACACCAAGTATGACTATCGTGTTATTAGAGTGGGCACTGACCATGACACACTTTGGTTTGCCTTAGAGTGTAAATCCCAAACATCCCAAACTACATGGACTTTGATCCGTGCTAAGGCATGGTACGTAGGAAGCCTCCACGTGGTTCAAGACACACCACTTGGGCTACCTTAGAGTGTAAGCCCCAACCATCCCAAACAATGGGGACTTTGATCCGTGCTAAGGCATGGTACGTAGGAAGCCTCCATGAGGTTCAATCCCCACCCCCTTGGGCCGCCTCAGAGCGTAAGCCCCAATACTTCTGGACCCTAGGTTATTCTTTACGTCGGTTCAACGACTCCATATCCTTAGGCCTCCTTAGATCGTAAACCCTGACCATCCCAAACTACGGGGAATTTGATCCGTTCTATGTAATGGTACATAGGAAGCCTCCACAAGGTTCAAGCCCACCACCCAGTCATTTCAACCCCATTCACGTCGGTCTGCCAACACTACCTTGGCTCGACTCAGAGTGTAATCCCCATACCTATCCAGAATGACGTTAAATTTTATCTGCCACCTAAACGACGTGGTCTTTGATTCCACACCACAGGGATACATAGGAAGTCTCTTCGGGACTCCAACCCAGAGCCATCGTCCATCCTGATTCTTTCCCAGGCCGCCACATCCCAGTGAGATCATGCCACCTCACTCCCCTGCAGAGCATTCGGGATGTCGCCCACGTGGTGACCCCAACTTCAGTTTTCCCTCCATTGGGTTCTTCAAGCTGATCCAATCTAGCCAGTTTTCCAATAAGTCAGATCCGTCTCTACTGAATGTTAAACTTGCAGCATAACCTATGTTAAACATGTAAAGCTGAGGAAAACCTCAGATACATGCCAATGGAATACAATTACCCACATTTGATGTGGGATGCATCGGGCTTTCGTGCCCTCAGGAAGCCCTATGATAAAGGACAGAAGACAGACATTCCAATCCCCAGTATCCAGACATGCCAGTGATTCCCAAGTGTGATTAATCTCTTTACCAAAGTTTGTTGCCTTGAACAGACTCCTTGGAAGGTCCTGACAGAAGTGGCATAATTAACTAGTGTCCATGAAGATATGGCACGGGGAAGAGCTTCATGAACTACGTCTTAAATTATGAGGGAGACCTGAACTAGGCGACGAGCTCTGAGGAGGAATCCATGAAAGGAAGAACTCACAACCCATCATCCCGTTTTGATCAAGGATTAGACTTACCTAAATATGGAGCGGATGTTGCCTGCCTTTGGAAAGCGGGAATGCAGGGTAACCGCAGCGCGTCCTCTGCGCGACGGATGTGCGCGCGCCCCAGTGAAAGAGTCCAAAACAGAAAATGTGAACCTGACGTGAAGCCCCTCTCCTTAGCATAGAGGCTAGTAGCATTCGGGGCATCAGTGGATAACCATGTCATCTGACCTATTCATCTGGTACCCTGTCCCACCAAACAGGCCAGACGTGAAACTTGCAAGAAGTTGGGACAATCAAGATGTTGAGCATTCTGTTTTGTAACGTTGTCAGTGTGGATACCTCTTACCAACCACAGAAGACAGAATGGTGTTGGGGCACTTATTGTTGATTTCTTTTCCTATAAATATTAATGAGTTCAGATCCCTTCTTTCAAGAATCAAGTTGTTGCATATGAAGCTCATTCACCTGCCCACCGGTGCAGGGGTAGGGGAAATATCGACATTGCAACCCCACATGGTTCTGCCTTCTTCATGATGGCTTCGATCGCCACGACTGCTGGGATCCCATGCCCCCTCTCCCCATCAGAGATTATCCATAGAAGGGTAATTAATGACCTTGTATGCAGGTATGAGGAAGAGGGGGTCATCCCCACCAGGGATATGCCCCATTTGGATATCGAGGCCACTGTGCCTCATTATCCACGCCGCCCCTAAGGGATGTGTAGGGAGCCACTGTTCCCCAGCCCAACATTCAATTACTTCAGGAGCTTGTCCTAGGAGCGCCTTGAAATCACCCTCCCCTACGCCGATGAGGTAGGGGCTGTTCGGGCCGGCCCGATCGGAGTCTCGCTTCAAGGGATCCTGGCGAGAGCCCCCACCAGGCCGCACCAGCACCGCTGCACGGTTCCCTGATCCATGGAGCAGGTAATCCACACGCTTGCACCATCGGATCTAGTCCATCTAACCTGGCGCCAGTGTCGGGCATGAGCATAAGAGGATCCCTGCAATGGGGAATCAACGTCAAGGACCACTATGTCCCAGGCCACCGCTAACTCCTATCGCCATATCCTTGCACACATTGAGCAGGGGAAGCTATACGCCCGAATAGTATCGAGGCCCCAACTACCCCACGGGCAGGCTGGGTTGACTCTCCCGGTCGTTGGGATAGGTGATGGCCGCTGTGGACCAATCTGCAGTAATGCCACCTAGTGTGAAGGCCTACTCCGTGCCGCTAGTATAGAAGGAATGTGACCTCCCTGCTTCAAACCTCGGCTTGGAGGTCTACCCAGTACCACCTTCAGCTCAAGTGAGGTTCTTTCCCGTGACAACAACACTCCATGTGGGGGTCTCTCTTATGCTCAGTATGCTGGTTACGGGGTCACTCCCCCTACCGCGGACCACGAGTATGGAGATGTTGCATGTTCGGTCACTCTCCAACATGGAGGTCCTCCCCATGTCCCCATGCCAATTGGCGAAGATCCTACTCTCCCTAGAAATTAGAGAGGTGGAAGCCAACCCCACCTCACCAACATCGAACATGGAGGTCCGCCCCATGTCCCTTTTGATATTTTTCCCGGTGCTCCCCGCACCCTGGCTTTCTCGGGTGGAAACTCTCTCCACCCCAGCACTAGTGGGGCCAGAGGACCCAATTTCGGAAATCATCCCTGTACTTAAAGACCACCAGGGGTAGGAAGGTGGGTCGTCACTGCCGCAAGTGGAATTCTGGGGAAGGCCAGACATAAATAAGACCAGTTCGCTTCTTAGACTTCGAAGCGGAGTACAAATCAACACTGGAGCCCTCCCCTTAGCACTCTGAGTTAAGGGATGGGGTAGAAACGAGATGTATTAGCCTCGTACTCCCCGAACACAATATCCATAGGATCCCTACCTCCCTCCAAAGGTTTATCTTGGAGTGGGAGAACTTGGCATTTCCCCAGGGACCGATTGTGCAGTCGCCACCAGAATCTCCGGAAGCACCCTCTATCTCGGTTACAGACTACAGGGAGCTGTTTTAGGGGTCAATGACAGATGATCCGTGGCATAATCTACCGGAAGAAAATGCTCATGATTAATTAGGAGACTTGGTTTCTGTTCCATCCTATTATTACATGGCGGCCAGGTCGCTGCAACCTTCAGAGGACAACCTAATATTTGGTGGCAAATCAACCCACTCGCCATATTTTCCACCGGCCAGCCAACCAGCCCAGTGGCCTACCTCAGCACTGCTTCTAGTTCCTTAGCCACCCATAGTTTACGAGTGGGGAAATTGAAGGCCAAAATATAGTTCTAAGATGGGGAGATTCTAGACCATCCTTTTAGTGGGCCACTTGCACGAGATGTTTTGGCTGGTCAGATGGTCGAATTTTGATACACCAGAATCTCTCACCCTAGAGGAATTTGAATGTTTCCACCAGACCCTCTGGGTGACTCACCTCCGTCTTCGCCACTGGCGGGTGACTTATCCTGGGAGCCAAGAGAACCTGGGAGACATTGGTGAGCAATGTTGTCTGGTTGACCTTGCCACGGTCCCCGTGGTCCAACACCCTGAGCCACTTGGCCACCACAGGGCCCTCCAACAGTAATGCGTTCAGATTTTCCATGTACTATACAAATTTATTAAAAAGGATACCCCCCACGCGCAAGTTCATGTATGGGGGAAGCATACTGCCCTCCTATTCAGTGTGATTCTCCAGTAGCCCGACTTTCTTGGTAAGAGTGAGGACATGCCGCCAAGAAGAGTGGAAGTCATCATGGCTGATATATCAGGAGGGGAAAATGAGCTACAACTTCTCTATAGGAACCTCCTCCTTGAGGATGTTCCCCCACTGCTGGACCCATCAGGAGGATTACTCGCCAATAGAGGAACCTCCTAGGTCTCCGTCCACCAACTGAGGCATTGATATTGAGCCGGAATGTCAGCAAGGGAAAACAACATGTTTGAGCTGTCAAACACTCTGACCCGTCCACCTCAATGAAATAGACGGAAGAGGAACCCGAGAAGGCCACGATGTACCAACAACTTGCTGAGAAGAAGAAGTTAGTTGATTAAGTTCTAGCTGAATGCATTGCAGAGTGGCGACCCGACTACGGTGATCCTAGGCCGGGGCAGCAGGGGCAGGAACAACTACCCCTCAACGAAATTCTCCCAGGAAACCCTGATCAAGCCATATCCGCTAATAGAGCGAAAGCCTTAGTTCACAACCAAAGGGTGCGGTATGTCTTGATGAACCCTCCTGAACAGTGTGACAATCCATGGATCCCCAGTCGGGATCCTCTGGAAGCTCCAAAGGTTTCTCCACCAGCCGCTCCACAAGCCGCTGAGCTTGGATACCACATTGAAGAGCCCGACAATGTGCTCAAGGTTAGGGATCCCCATCAGAACAGGTACCTGCATCCAAACGATTTGATGGTGGCCCTCATCGGCTACCTCAAGGCTTTGGAAACGCGACATGTGGCTATCCCACTTGATGGAAAGCCATACCCAGCATGGGTAGATGGCATTCTAGCACCCCCAGGATTTGGGAATCCCACTTTCTCCCCCTTTAACGGGATGGGGGAATCGTCGCAGCACCTGGACCACATTAACTCATGGTGCATGCCAATTTTAGGGACCCCAACTTATATAGAGGCTGCCAATCTCAGTTGTTTTATTCAGACATTGGAGGGGCTGACATTCGTTTGGTACAACCAGTACCCTGTTGGATCTGTGATTATCTGGGAAGTCCTTCTCTGGCAGTTCCCTTACCAATTCTGCTCTACCACCCAGAATAAGAAAATCAGAGACCTCTTAAGGTGCAAACAAAGGCGCGATGAGCGAGTCACAGAGTTCATCACCTGGTGGAAGGGGCTCACATACTCCCTTGACATTCCACTGAATTAGGAGAAATTACTGATGATGTTTGTGGGGAATGTCAGGACTGAACTTGTTCCCTCCTTTATCACTCAGAACTAACCCGTAGGGTTCTCGGACTTCTCGGATAAGGCCCAGCTCCTCGAAGAAGCCCTATAAAAGGCTAGTCAAGCATGCTTGCTGCCTCCTGTAATCCCGGAAAAGAGGGATGCTAGAGACGAGCCCACCACTGTGGCATAGATAGTGGCCCCCAAGCAGCTAGAATTCCTACTAGTGGAGCCATCCCCACAACCCCATAGAGGTCCACCACTGTGAGCACAACTTCCAGCCCTGTAGCACCCACCTCAGAATTGGTAGGCGCCACCGTGTAATGCACCACTACTGCCTAGGTGAGATAATGAAGTTCCGACTCCTCAACAGGCTCCTCCACCCCCTTGTCAGGGCCAGGCTCCCATAGCCCCCTTTCTGGACATAAGGAATTAGGACTAGTCATTTGATGAGGCTCAGGTCCATGACTACTTCCACAACACCTTAGAACAGAGAATTGTGCGACTTCCTGAGTGCCAGAAGCCAGAAGAGGATCATCTCACTGATCACCCCAATTACTGACCTTATCATCAGATCCTGGGGCCCACCATCAAGAAATGCTATGTGTTCAAGGACTGGATCCAAGAACATATTGACAACAACAAATTCATGTTGGGCCCAGCCCCGAAACAAGTGGCAGGTGTTTTGTGAGATCAAATAGTAGTGGCGATGGCAAAGGTGGGTTGCAGCAGGTTTCAGACCATGGGTCCCAGAAGTATAATGACTAGATGGATCGCAGGATGGTTGCCCATGGCCATGGAATTATCCATGCATGACTGAATCAGCCGGAGCCTTCAGAAGCAGTGACCACCACTTCTGCATCATCATCTTAGCCGACCCTTTTCGAGAAGAGCTAGCATCAGCGGCACAAGATGAAGCAAAACGCCCTGCCAAGGCCGTCGTCATCCCGCATTCTTGGAGTCTTCATGCCCACCAGAGATGGGAATCCATCCCATAATTTTCCCAGTAGTGGATGATGTTTCAAGTCATAGTCAGGGGTATGCTTCGGTTAACACCATCGAGTTGGTAAATCCCTATATGACTCCCGACGAAAGGGATCACCAGGCGAACCACCCCAATGTCCCCAGTCGACACCAACGTAGGTAGATCCATGACCATATGCATCACCGGTGAACGTTAGTTGGCACCTCTAGCTAGGTCATGCATGCGGCTGAGACCGGAAAGCAGGTCCAGTGCAGAACTCTTCATGCTTAGTCTCTTCATCTGGTGTCTACAGGTCTGCATCTACCACCATTTGTGCTACTGGATTAGGCAGAGCTAGTAGGGTCATGCTGTGATCAGCATCACCCCGCTACAGGCCGTTCTCAGTCACCCAGTCCTCACCTAGCAGCTATTCTCTATGCTTCAACTAGCGGGTAGTGGGATGTCCCCAGTACCAGTCAGCCGCCGGTCCAACCAGCAGGGTCCGCCAAACCTCCCATCGCAGAGCAGCCTCCTGTAAGAAGAAGTTCCTGCCTGGTTCAAAAGTATGACATTATGAAGCACCTCACTAACATCCCAGTGAGGATCTCTATCCTTTAAGACCTTCACCTATCACTAGATATGTGCGAAGCACTTGCTGAGGCTTTAAGGATCCTCCTCCACTTTGAGAAAGAGATAGCAGCCGCAGAATATTTTCATGCCAAAACAGTCAAGAATATCGAATTCAAGGTTGTCATTTAGTTCTCAGAAGAAGATTAAGACTTTCCCATATAGGTGTACATCCCCCCGGTGTACATCACCAGCTAGTACAATGGCGTGGAGATTCGCCGCTGTCTCATTGACACCGGCTCCCAGATCAACCTTATCCCGATGCAGACACTGTGAAAACTAAGGTTATCTGAAGATGACCTGATTCCCATCTATTTAAGGATCTAGTGATATGATAGGATAAATTAGACACTGGTCAGCAAGATCCATCTGAAGACCCAGTTCAATGGCCTAATTGCCAGCACCGAGTTTATGGTTGTCTCCCAGGACACCGCGTATAATGCATTGATGGGCAGGCCATGGCTCCACCTGCACGTGGCAGTCCCCTCATCATATCACCAATTCCTCATGTACTCCATTAATGGTTGAGTAGGAGTACTCCAAGGTGATGCATCTCTTTTCTCCTCTTTCTAAGCCCGCTACGTGGATGATGATTATTATAAGAGCAAGGATAAACAAGTCCAGGAAAGCGAAATTGAGCCTGCCGCCATTACGGCCAACCCTTGGGAAGGCCTGAATGATGCCTATATCTTTTCGATCCATTGGCTGGAGGCCAGGACCCCTGATATGGGGCAATGCTTTTTCATTTCTAGGATAAGGGGGAATCATGGTCCTATATCCAGGAAGCGTCATAATATCACTTCATATTTTTATACGAACCAGGCTCCAGTGATCCCGGAGCCTCCCACTCCCGTCAGGTATCGAGACATCTGGCTCATGGAAAAAACAGTACGTCATACTTGTGTGTTTTGCTGGGATGGAATAAGTCAGCTCTGGCTGACGTGCCACTATTTCTTTGATATTGTCCTGTGTGGCCCCTTAGGTCGGAGACCAGATGGGATCGAGTTGACAGCCTTCATAGCCATGGTCTCGGCAGTGCTGGAGTGCCCCGATGCAATGACCACTACCTTACAAGTTGGTTGCAGCCCCCTAATAGGGTTTGGTAGCTCAAAAGTAGCTTCCGCTATGGAGGATCCCTCTATAAATGGAGTAGAATATATAGAGGATTCTCCACCTATCTTTGAGGAAGGTGTCTTAGCCACGGACGACGAGCTGGTACAGATGAAACTCAGAAGCGAGGTCGGTCCGAGACCCACATTGATCAGTGCCACAATATCCCCTGGGGAGTAGCAGCACTATGTAGACTTCATCAAACAACACCGTGATGTATTCTCCTGGAGTTACAATGAGATGCCAAGACTAGATCCTCAGGTAACCAACCACTGCCTCGGTCTCCCGACAAATCAGCACGGGTTCAAGCTACCTCCCAAAAAGATGCACCCTTCTCATGGTGTCGTGGTCAAGGCCGAAGTTGACAATATAACATCCCGACCCTAGTTGCCCAGATTCGGTGGATTATTTTAATACATTGGCATGATTACAAGGAATCTAGTCCCGAAGGACCGATCAGTTTAGTAGTCTTGGAAAAAATATTACATACATGAATGTTACATTACACTTCATAACGTACAAAAAAACATAAATAATCTTTTATGAATGCCATTATTCCCTTTTCTTAACCCTTCATATCAATCACAATACACTTCTTGGAATCCTGGAAAAAAATAAAACATAGAAATGGGTGAGCTCAAACGCTCAGTAAGGGTAAGAAATACAGCAGAAACTTTCATAAATAAGCACAAACATTTAAGGCAATGTATAACTAAAACTAAAGCCTTTTAAACTTGAACATAATCATAATATGGAAAAAATAAAATGAAATAATGACATTTACTTATTCACATGGATATTCTACTATTCGAATAATCACATGCAATATCACTAACCACTTTTATAATGATGGAATGCATAATTCCAGACTATCATAACCACATAGCGAAGGCCTCATGCCAAGACTGCAAATAATATTTTGTCAAGACCTAATTCTAAGACACTAGTTTGTATCATGAGACCTACCGATGAAATTTTTTTAGAATATACTTACGTTTAAAATTGATCAAATATACTCCAGTGTTTTTTTGGAAACATTATGCAAGCTTCTGAAAACAAAATAACTAATTCTGAGACTGATCGACTAATTACAGGCCATGATGGGTCCAGGTCCAATCGCTTCCTGTCTACCACACTCAAGAGTTAGGTTTTCTGAAAACATTTCTAAGCTTGCGTTAAATACGTATACATTTTCACTGGATTTTCATATATTTGATAGAAATATCTCTTTTTTGAAATCATTTAAAAATCACATAATTATAAAAGAAAACCTTTCTTTTGAAAATATCCTTATAATCTTGTAAGGGAATCTTCGACGATTTTATAACGGCGTAAAATAGCTGCATTCTCCGTATAAGTTAAAAAAGACATTCTTACATTAAAATTTTCAAAAATGATAAAAGTACCATGTTTGGAAAACAACGGAAATATTCATTTCAAAACACATAAGGGTATAAATGACTTTAACCCATTGTTTAGTAAATAGGAAATTTTTTTTGAAATACATTTTTAAGAAACATGGATGTGGATGATAAAGAGGTCCCAGTAGATAATTTCATATAAACAACCTCGGATAATGAAGAGATTGTAGAATTAACCCTTACCAATTTGGTAACATAAAAAACATACACCCTATGAGAGAATTATCATACAATGAATATGTAAATACATATAAATTAAATTTTATTAAAAAAATAATACAATTATGGGAAGTACATACACCACACAAGAGGTAATAGTGGCAATATGGCATGAATCTCACTGGAATAAGGAGTGAGATGAAAACCCCTTACCTTGCACTTTCCTTTAGTCAAGGGTACGTTTAACCTCCTGTACGAAGATCGCAGTATGTTATTAAATTATACCAGAACCATATTAATATTTATGATATCATACATGATTTATTTATGACTTTATACTACCCATTTAATAATAATTTCCATGTTAAATTTGCATTTAAGTTAATAATCGTTTTCTTTATCGTACATGTTTTAACTTGTTACTCTTGATTTTATAACTTAGATCCTGATTTAAATACTTCCATAATATAAAAAATTATAAATATATCATATATATTTAGAATATAAATATGTATAATAGACATATATATGAAATGGAAAACACAGTTTATGGAGACGGTTGTCCGTACGTACGCATAAAGGGTGTTTCTGTTTTCATATTGTATTGGACGGAAGTAAGTGAATAAGATATATGTAAGTACATAAATATATATATATATATATATATATCTAGTATCATTATTATGTCATATATTACATACTATATATTTTTATAATCGTCGATGAATGGTGAACTTGGAAATGAATCTCATCGCATCGTGGAGAAGGTAATCCGTACGTACGCACGAGCGAAAATATAATTCATTTGATATTAAAATAATATATAATTGGATGTTATATCATATATAAAGAATAATTATCATGTTATATTTATTATTTACATTAATTAAACATCATTATTATAACCATCCAAAAAATAATATATTGAATAACAATTACACCACGACGTGGAGACGGTAAGCCCTACGTACGCACGTATGGTGACATGTCATTCAAAGGATGGATAGAATACTGAATATGGTTGTAACCGATTTATAATACCATAAAATTATATATAATATACTTGATTTATTATTTTAGAATGGTAATAACAAAGAAAGAAGAAGTGGAAGAAGAAAGGAACTTGAAAGAGGGTGGTGAAAACATTACCACTTCTTGGGTTCTTCCTCTTGATTTGATCAAAAGGACTCCTTAGGTTGGATTTCCGACTAAATTAAGGCTTCTAGGATGAATTTAGGGGAGTTAAGAGAGTATTTGGGAAGGGTTTGGCTGATCCAAAAGGCTTTGAAGGTGTAAATTTATGAGAAGGGGGAGTTCCCTTTTATAAGAGGGGTGAGGGGCACCGTTGGAAAAGCTAGAAATATTATTTTATAATAAATTAATATTTGGTTTCTAATGGCTCCATAGTGGATTATTTAAAGGTTAAGGTGGTTGTGGGTCGAAAAAAACTCAACCAATAGTATTTAGACAGGTTTGGGTTAAAATATTAACCTTATCTTGAAGTATTAACTCTTATTTAATTAGTTTCACTTTTACAATGTCTCTTTGTATTTTTATATTATATAGTTAATAAACTTACTGTATACATCCAAGAGACCCCCCAAGTGGTCCATTAATGATACACCTATCATGATATAAGTCTCTTGACCTATCCTTAGATTTTTAGGAAATTAATATCAATTAATAATATAATATTTTTTAAAAAAACTCTTTTATGTCAATTTTGACACTATTCAATAATTGATTTTTGAAAAATCATAACAGAATTATTACTTTGAAAAAGGTTAATTAAATCAATCCTAACATGTCATATTAACCTATAAAATTATTTTTATTTATAAAAAGTCTCAAATTACATTATTTGGGTATTTATATAACAATTATTCTAATTTTTCATTAATTAGGTAATTACTGCATCACCATTGTGTCATAAATAACATAAATTATTTAATTTCTAAAAATTATAAATAAAATACCATTATGTATTAAATCTCTTTATCTTTCTAATGAAAATTTATAGTCGAAAATCTAACATATATAACCCTATGTAAAATTTTGGTTACTAAAAGATATATGCTTATGTCATTTTTGTATTTATTTTAACTTAATTAAAATAACGTGTCACAATCACCTACAAGTGGCTCCATGGGGTCTAAAAATCAACCCAAAGATGAACATGGTCAGACATGTATCCACCAATAAGGTTAGGATGCATTTTAGGGTAATTTATTATTATTATAATATTATTTTTAACACTTATTTACTGGATTTACCCTTTAACCATGGTAAATAAAATATTTACCGAAGTAATTATTCAAAATGTCTAAAAATAAAAGTTACCTATTTACACAATTTGGAAACCCTGATTCCAAATATAGAATCCATTTTTCCAATTTCAAAACATAGAAGTGTCAGAAATTAATTTAAAATTAATTAACACTGTCAAAACAAAAAGCGTGTTTTTAAGATATAATAACTATCAAAAGATTGATACTTGTTTATGTCCGGTTTAATAGTAAAATTATGTCCAATGACCAAAATTTTATTAAATGGTAAAAATATATTCTAAATATACCTTAAAACCACTCAAATTCATAATTTATCACTATTAATTATTTCTATTAAAAAGTTGTTTTTAATTAAAATTTAGTAATATTCACTATTCATAAAATATATATGCTATCAGAAAAGTTCCAAAATTTTTCCTTAGGCTAAATTCGATACTCCAAATCCCAAAATGAAGTCCATTTTTTGAGAGATAAAATTTATAAAATTTCAAAAAGTAGGTATTACTATTCATAACAACTAGTTTGATTAGTTGTGGTGTGTGTTAGAACTCGAAGTTGCGTACAACTCATGCTACTATATTATTTAAAGAGAAGCGTACTGTGGAATCTTGGGGTGTTACAGACAAGCTCATCAAAGAGAACTTCATCAAGGAGGCCGAGTACCCCAAGTGGTTAGCCAACATCATGCTAGTCAAAAAGAAGAACAGACATATCAGAGTCTGCATCGACTTCCGTGATCTCAACCGTCACTGTCCGAAGGATGATTTTCCCCTTCCAGTGATAGATTTTTTGATTGACTCTATAGAAAGGTTCTAAGACCTCTCCTTCATGGATGATGAATCTAGATATAATCAGATCCGGATGGCCCTAGAGGATGAGGACTCTATCGATTTTTTGGGTGCCCCAAGGTACTTTCTGTTACTAGGTTCTCCCCTTTGTCCTAAAGAATGCAGGTGACACCTATCAGTGGGCCATGCATCGCATATTCAAGAAAATCCTGGGAATGTTGGTGGAATTATATGTGGAAAGCCTAGTATTCAAATCCCTCCGGCACTAGGACCATCTCAAGGACCTTGGAAAAGTGTTCAGTTTCCTCCATTCCCGCCATCTAAAGATGAACCTGTGGAGGTGTGCTTTCGGGGTCACTTCCAGAAAGTTCCTTGGCATTGTTGTTTGATACTGAGGCATTGAGATTGATCTGGAGAAGATAAAGGCCATCAGTCAGATGCCTCCCCCGAGCAATATTTGAGAGCTTCGAGGTCTCCAAGGCCACTTAGCATTCATACGACGATTCATTGCGAATCTAGATGGAAAGTGTAAGCCCTTTTCTCGACTCATCAAGAAGGGAACTTCTTATGAGTGGGATGAGGAGTATGAGGCAACCTTTGAAGAAATCTTGTAGTATCTTCTCCAGCCTCCGGTCTTGATGCCACCCATATCCGAGAAGCCGCTGATTCTCTATGTCACTGCCCTGGAACAGTCCCTCGGTGCCCTTCTCGCCTAGATGAACAATGAGGGGACAGAGAACAACCTATACTACCTCAGCTGCATGATCCTCAATATAGAAACCAAATACTCCATCATAGAGAAGAGCTACCTTGCACTTGTATTCGTTGTACAAAAGTTGCAGCATTAACTGAAGAACTATGAGTTATAGTTGGTCTCTTAGGTGGACCTGATGAAGTACAGTCTGAGCCATCCCATGTTGACTGGCCGACTAGCATGGTGGGCAGTAATTCTCCAGCAGTTTGACATCAGGTTCGTGCCCCAGAATGCTATAAAGGTATAGGCATTGGAAGAATTTCTAGATTCCCATCCAACCCCCTGGACCAGTCCCTATACTTTGATTTTCTCGATGAGTTAATCCTCTCAGTCAATCAAGCTATTCTGTTTTGGAAGATGCACTTTTGATGATGCATCCTTGAGCCCCACCAGTAGGAGGCTCAATGATCCTAGTCTCAATAGAGTAGGTCTGTGTATCGTCTTTATCACCCCAGTGCAAGCCGTTCTGCCTTACTCATTCCTGTTATCAGAATGCTTCACTAACAAGGAGGCAGAGTATCAGGCACTCATTACTGGTCTTGAAATGGCTCTTGAGATCGACATGCCCCATTTGCATGTGAAAGGGGATTCTGAGCTGGTCATCAAGCAACATAATGGAGACTATGTTGTCCGGAAACCAGAGCTCATACCATTGTTAGAAAGAACTCTCCAGCTAATGGCCCAGTTCCCACTTCAGCGAGAGGTTATCCATGTCCCTCGGTGGCAGAACGGTCGAGAAGATGCTTTGGCTAGCTGGGCCACATCACTTGCAGAACCAAAACAGGATAGTCTGATCATCCACGTGGCGCACCAGAGAGTCATTGCTCCCGTCACCCCAGAGGATGACGATGGCCCGCAGGTAAGCCATCTTACCACCAGAGCTTCCATGTCAGGAACCCCAGGTTCTTCAGATGTAGTGGTCGAAGTAACTCCCGATTAGAGATCCCCTTTTGTTGGTTATCTCTAAAATGGTTGCCTCCCAGTAGAACCGGCTGAGCGTGAGTGAATTCGACACCGCGCATTGCAGTTTACTTTCCATAGTGGTCCCAACCTTGAGAAGATCCTCTATAAATGTGGATTTGATGGTGTTCTCCTCTGTTGCATCCATGGAGTTGAGATTCCATTGGTCATGCAAGAGGTTCACGCCGGTTCCTGTGGTGCCCATCGGGCTGGGCCGAAACTGTCTCACCAGATTCGAAGATTAGGGTATTTTTTTCCCTCTATGATCCACTACTGCATCGAGTTCTCCATGAGGTGCCATGCATTCCATGTTCATTATAACTTTGTGCATCGGCCATCAGAGCCTCTCCATACTACCATGTACTCTTGGCCCTTTGTAGTCTGGTGGTAAGATGTCGTAGGACCATACTCACCGACAACGTCTCGCCAATGCCGCTTCATTTTGACCACTATGGATTTCTTTTCCAAGTGGGAAGAGGTGATTATGCTCAAGGAAGTCAAGGCATGTTCTATAATCGACTTCGTGAGTTCCAATATCATCTATCAGTTTGGGGTTACTCACACTATCATCATTGATAACAACACCAACTTTCGAGAAGCGGAGTTGAAGAAATTGTACGCCAAGTACAACATTCGCTCCAACTATACCTCCCGCTATCACACGCAAGGAAATGGACAGATTGAGGTGTTCAATAAAACCCTCTATAACATTATATAGAAAATGGTTGGTCATAACTAGTAGAGTTGGCCGGATAAGATCCCCAACGCCCTCTAGGCTTATCAGAGGACGACCCGTAATTCCACCCAAGGGACACCATATTCCTTGGTGTACGGAAATAAGGCCATCCCGCCCATCAAGATTCAATGTCCCTCATTGTGCACAATGGTCTATGACCATAAAGCACTGGATAGAGTGGTTGAGATCCATCTAGATGAATTGGACGCACTATACAAGTATATGATTCGGGGCCTGCACAATCTAGAAAGGCATCAGAGCATGATGGCTCAGGATTTCAACAAGAAGGTTCACCTCCACTCTTTCTTACAAGGCGGTTTGGTATTAGCCCTCAGGGTGCCAATGATACCAGGCAGGAAACCACCCAAGATGGATCCCAAGTGGGAAGGACCTTTTATTGTTCATAAGGTTTATCCCAATGGATAATACTCCCTGGTGACCATGGATGGTGAGTGTATAAATCCTCCCACCAATGCCAATTTACTCAAGCAATACTTTTCTAGATAAGTTTGTCCTGTATGACCATAAACTTTTTTTGGTCCTACATTTGGGCCCTTATGGTCCTGCACGGCCTTGAACTGCGATTGGTCCTACATGTGGTCCCTTATGGTCCTTCATGACCTTAAACTATGTTTGGTCCTACATTTGGGCCCTTATGGTCCTGTATGACCTTAACCTGCGTTTGGTCCTACAATTAGGCCCTTAAGGTCCTTCACGGCCTTAAAGTACATTTGGTCCTACATTTGGGCCCTTATCGTCCCGCGTGACGTTAAACTGTATCTTCAAGAACTACGTATGACTTGATTCCCATCCTTAAGAAATACATAGATCAGCCAGAAAATTTAAATTTTAGGTCCAGCCCAATCTCCTAGAGATCTCACGATCTCTCGGTCACCTAGGCCCCTTGGCATGTCCCTCTTCATGAGGGGGATATATAGGTGTGGTACAGAGTTTTTGGCACCATGCACCTTCTCCCGGAAATATGTCATCTCTCTACTGACCTCAAGTTGAGTCCCTAGAACCCTTGAAGAGGTCCGCCAATGTCTTCAGAGTACTCTGTTCTAGGACCTAGAGTGTTGGATTAAACATAAGAAACATCTTTCCACTTGTCAAGCTTAATGTATCCCTTCATTTGGGCCCCTGTTATATTTCACCCCCGAAGGGACCCCCAAAAATGGCATGGATACCATGCCTAAGGGCTCTACTACCATTACGGGCTAATTCCCCTAAGGGTCTCAGACAACAAATTGATACAAATTCCGCATTGTGAACATGTTTAGCAGTTGATTCTCATTTTTTTGTCCCCATTTTAGGCTAATGTGATAGGATGTTGTGTTGCGAACATGGTCTGCAGTAATCCTCCGTCGTCACGCCATCCCCTTCAGGCCTTTAATGTTGGTTACATGATTCACATTATGTTCCACCCACATTGTGTCCAGGTGGAATCTCGACACCCTTTACACTACCCCTCAGTGCAGCTTCACACGTTGGGAAGACAAATATACAATACGGCGTCTCTCGAGGCTCCCGTGATCCGAGTGCTAAGACTATAGGCTGGGATCTTCTCTAAGAGACATTCGCAGCATGACCCTCATACCCATGGGATACGTGGGATCACCCGGACTTTGCATTTTGGGTCTAGTTCAACTAGAATCTAGCATCTCCTGCCATTTATCCTTTGACCCTCACTGGCCTCCTCGCCCGAGGCTCCTCTCCTAGAATCACGCAAGGTGATGATGTGGAACTCATCCTCATTCACGTCGGGTATGCTGTATCGCGTCGTGTGAATTTCCCCAGGTCCAAGCCATATGACTTTAAACTGTGTTGGTTGGTCCTACCACATGACCATAAACTGTGATGATAGCGTCCGAGCCTCACGATGAAAAATGGCACTGCATTTTGATAACCTCATCATAGAGGACATCAAGTAGGGTATCAGTCATTTACCATACCATTTTTCAACACCCGTTTATGGATATATTGTTGTGGTGATACCATGAATTTCTACCCCAGGCCTGTCACTCCCCAAAAGTAAAACCATTCACCTTAAAAGAAAAAACATGGTACATCAAATGATGCTACTTTTGGTGCGAGGGCTAGACCCGCACACCCCTTTCATCCTTCGCACAGGTACCTTACCGTGCCGTGACACCCTAAAAGAACTACATATGGCATTATTATCATCCTCATGAGATACGTAGGAGCGCCTGAGCACTTTTCCATAGGCCTAGCCAAACTTTCATGTTCAGTTCCATTACCTAAACACTTTCCAAGGAGAAAATGGTAAGTAAGACTTATTTCCTCATTCACGTTGGGTTTCATAATCACCTTACCATGTGTCTCCTAATCTCTTTACCAATCCTAGGTCCATGTTTTAAGACCTTAAACTAAGACCCTTTCCAGAACTACGTGCGGCTTGATTCCCATCCTTATGGGATACGTAGGAACGCATAGAAATTTATTCTCGGGTCCAGCCCTAGGGATCACCAAATCCCATCCCTCCACACTGTCGGCCCCATGGCCTGGCTTTTCAGGGAATTGTGTAACTATGGAATTTGGCCCGAAAAAATTCAGGATGCCTCATGATGACATCGGGAAGTGACAGTTCCCTCATTAGAGAGGTCATGTCTAAAATTAGGGATGATCCATGACTAGATTAATGCGCCCGCCTAATGTGCTTCCACCACGGTGGTGTAATCATGGGATTATTAGATTCTATGCGAACAAACCACCACTTCACTTTCCAGGCTTTTCTTGACCCATTATTCGGATCCTCATCCTCTTTCACGTTTGAAGGGACCCCCTAACAGTATGGATGCTCGACCTATAGTCCGCCTACTGTCCTGGGACAATGTTATGGAAGACTAATCATGTTAGAAGGGTACCCCCTAAGAGTATGGATTCTTGAACTATGGTTTTCCTGCTATCCTGGGCCAATGTTTCGAAAGATTGGTCGATAATATTTGAGGTAGGCCCCGTGTTGCGAACATGGTCAGCAGTCAGTCCCCATTTGTTGTCCCAGTTTCAGGATAATGCAATAAGGATGCTATGTTTCGAACACAGTCAACAATTGTCTATCATTGCCATGCCCCTCCCATAGTGTTCTGAATTTGGGTAACGTGGTTCAAATTTTTCATTTCCTTATGTTCGGACTGATTCTAATGCCCCTGCTATTGCCCCGGTTGTGCGCTAGAGTACATTGAGAAGATGATACATAGATTGGTCGGAGGACCTCTTCCTTTGGATGGGCCTCCCTCTTCTCCTCGGAAATCCAGGTTAAAATTTTGAATTCCTGAATCTTGGTTTACTCTCCCATGATCAAACGAAGTGATAGTACGAGACTCCTTTTCTTCTCACGACCCACATGAGCAAAGGGATGGATCGCTATTTATTTCGGGATTATGGTTGATCATGTTAAACCAAAGGTATGAGTATGTTAGGAAAAGGGGAAAGTAAGCAAATTTGTTTATACATACGGTTCAAAAGAACAAACAACAGTAAAGTGGGAAAAGTTTATGGGTTTGGCAAAAATAGGACCCCTAAGGGTCGGCTTGTTGGATAAATATCTCCAATACCACCACCTTTTCACTGGTGGCCTCCAAGAAAGCCTCCCATACCCTGAGGACCCTTTCTTCAACAGTGGATGTGGAACGCAGCTCGCTGACCCTGGACTGTGCCCACGTCTGTTCAGTCTGGATCTCAGTTATCAGGAAACTCACTTCCACAAGTTGTTCTGGGGCAGCTTCCAACTGGTCCCTCAACTGGTCCATGAGCTCTGATCAGTTTGCGATGAATAACTCCTACTCTTTTTCCTATTCCTTGAGGAATTTGACCTCATGCTCCACCCTCAAAAATTCCCGGGTTCTCTCTGACACCTCATGGAACTGGATGACATCGGCGCGCCGACTGATCTCATGTATCTTTTAGGCCATGTAATCACGGACCGTCAGGTGAAGACGTTGAGCATTCGCCCCTCCATCACACAGTAAGTGTAGCCAGGTGTGGAGTGACCCCATCTGCTTCATCCATTCTACCTATGGCTGATTGAGAAAACATCGGATGCACTTCCCTCCCTTGCGTTGCGTCATCCCACTCTCCTTGGCCACTTCCGAATATGAATCGTCAGTTTCTTCAGGATCAGTGGGCCGATAGGCAGGGAAGACAGCTACCAGGGCAGCAGAAGGGTCTTCCTCTGAGATTACTCCTAGGGGAATGGGCCCCTCAGCATCTAGGTGACCTCCCTCTCTCCCCACGATCCTGGTGGCTCCCTCATAGACTTCCATTCCTGTCTCGACAGTAGTGACACTAGTGTCCGCCGCTCCTTGCTCGCCAATTGCTGGGGCCCACTCATTTTGGGAGGCGTGTCTTGGATGGGGTGGCATGTTTTCCATCAGCACGTTCATGGATAGTCTGGGCTCAATAGCCCGATGAGCCTCTAGTGTCGTGATCACTATACAGACATGGAGCACCCTCATCAGTTGGGTCCCCCGATATTAAGTACCAGTATAGAAGCAAGGAACTTACAGGAACCCAAGTAATTAGCATATGGTGCTCTAGATTCTATAGGAGTTGTCATGGAAGGGGATCCCTCAGCACTTGTCAGCTCAATAACGAGCACTGGTGCCCCGCCTTGTTCCATTAGAGCTCCTCCTACACCTCTGATTGGGGACTCTTGATCAGTCCCATAACCAGTGTGCTCTTGCGTGAGATAAGGAATATGGGTTAAGGATTGAAAAGAAAAGAGAATACAGGAGAAAATGAGGTTCGAATCATACCTCGAGCAGCTCGGTCACATCCATATCAGAGCCGACGATCTCATCGCTCTCCCAGAGACTCCATTGGTGGGACGCCCTCTGCGACCCTTCACCTACAGGCTCCCCTTCTCCCTCTCCTTAACCGTCCCCTTCTCCTTCCGACTCCTGTCCTGTTTCTCCGCCCTCTAACACCTCATCACTGTCATCTTCCACTGGAGGCATCCTTTCCGGACCATGCTTCTGGCCGAGCATCACATTCCCCAAGAGAGGTGGCTGCATACACCGACCCAGTTGGCGTGTGTACGTGTCCATGGCCATTAGATATGCATGCCTTCGGTGGAAGTTAACTTTTTCAGTGACCCGGAAAAGCCCAAATTCTGTAAACTAGATGCCTTCTCACACTATCTTCTACAAGAGGGATTCAGTACTCATTGACTACCATAGGGTTATCCAAACCGACCACAATGCAGGGAAAACATAATCTTGGGAAGGTTGAAGCATGTATCTTATTTTCTTCTCAGGAAGTTCTTTGGCCACTCCATGGGACCTTCCTCTAGGCGATGAGGGTGCGACCATTCCACGGGACGCTCCTGCTGCTGAAGTTCCTACCTGCTTAATCCCCATTACTAGAGGCGCTTCTGATTCTCCCCCTAGTGGCACCCTGCCTAATATCTCGACACCGAAGATCTCTACTACAGACCATGAGCTGCTGAACCAATTTCCATAGAATCCCCTCAGGGTATTCTATGGTCCAATGTTCAGTACACTTAGTTGAGAGGCCCACGTCGACTCCGGTGGGAGGAAAATTGATGATGTCGCCAGAGAAGTAAGTCATGAACATCATCCACAACTGACGAAGAACGCATGGATGCCTCTCCTCCTAAAAGACTTTATATACTCTCTTAGGAATTATCTGGAGGTATCCAAACATCCTGGAGAACCTAGACGTCACATAAGGCTCACAAGAAAATCTTCCCGTCAATCCGGGCCACAGGCACCCCACCTCTGATGCTCTGGATGTACTCCTTCTGCTCTAGTGAGCCCTTCCCATCATCTATATGCTGGCCGGTTGGGTTTGGGAATGGTCTGAAGGTGAAGTAGGCATGGTTACCAATCCGGATCAATACTCTCTCCTAATTTATCATCATCAGCATGACCCCAGAAATGTTCATTAGAAAGGGTCACAGGACATTTCCCGGAGGACGGATGGCATTTGAGAAAGTGTATCCGCCGCAACCCAGCCATGAAAGATCTGGAAGGGGCCACACACTCTCCTAGGATATCCCCCTCTTGAGATGTATCCCATGATGGAATATATTTGAGCCAATATGGGGAACCTCAGGTTGATCCTCTTGATGGCAGCCATGATGCCTGCCATAACTAGGGTTACTGGACGGACACCCATCCTTGCGTCCCACACCGGAAAGAGCCACCCACTTAGGAATGTGGTGAGGAATCTAGCGTACCAGACATTCAGATATCGGGACTCATTTATTATATATCCCCATTATTGGTATTTCAATACCTCCAGGATCCTCCAATATGATCCGCTCTTACTCCTCTGAGCCACAGTTGGACACTATTTCCCCCTCCCTTGCATCTTGACCTCCAGATCCTTCTCCAGAAATAGGATGAACCAGTCCTTGTAGGCGATGTCCTTGAAAAAGACCTTGACCTTTATCTTCTCCTTGGCCAACTACAGTAGGTGCCACATCAGTATGGGGTTTAAGTCCTGTCACCCCAAATGTTCTTCGGTGGGAGGAACTCATCGTATTGATGGCCCTCCAAAGGGATTCCTCTGATGTAGTGGATGTCCCAGAGAATGATGCCGACTTCCCCATTGTGAATATGTAATATGTTGGTGTTAGGGGACCACCAGGTGAACAGCTCCGGCCCATGGTCAGGCTACCGGTAGAAGTGGAACTGTGATGTCCACACTGCTTCGAACAGACCGATGTGCCGCAGCTCAGCCCCAAATTGATCGCATGTTTGGCGAACCCAGTACGCTCATGCCCACTTGCTCGTGAAGGTGAATCTAGACCATAGTCCCCAATACTGCAGCTAACATTTGGTCTCGTTAGTGAAGCTCTGATGGAAAGTGCTCGCGTAGAGAGCCGGTGAGCTCTCTACAACAGGACCACCCACAACAATGGTCCTGGTCCTGGGATTCAGGACATAGACATCCTTATGCCTGGTTTCTCTGACAGGATGACCATTGTTGGTGATGTTTTATCGAGGAAGGTCGTCTTCGCGGGTCACCCATGACTATGGTGTATCAACCTGGAAACCCGTCAGGGGAACCTCCTCGAGAATGCTGAAGTCCCACAGTGGCAGATTTTTAGACAAGGCGTACTCTTTCTGGGTGGGGGATAGCATGTTGAAGAGGGTGTGGATATTGGAGAAAACCTACTTTGTGCCATAAACCTCCGGGTTCACAGCCATTTCAGCTCTATGAGCATCGGCATCCTCCTCATAAACCTAGTTTTCCTCTATCTTCTTTCCACCATGTGTTTCAAGAGTTGGCAGAAAACCTGGAAGGTTGGTGTAGAATCTGGGACTCCGGTGCATAAAATCCGTGGGTGGTGAGAAATTTCAGGCCGTGGCGTGCAAAGTACCAGGTTTGCGTGTAAAATAACACCAAATCTATGAGGAATAATGCGCTACTAGACAATTTTTCATGCATAAGAAGATAAAATTTCACGTGCGAGAGCTTTGGGCTTATCGCGCGAGAAAAGTGAAATGGAGCATGGGGCCCGTGGACACTTTTATTAGCAAAGCCTGGGTTCCGTGCCAACGAGAAAAGTTAATTCCACAGTTGGCTGAGTTTTGCGTGCTGCTTGAATTTTATGTGCGTAGGGGGCCCACGAAGCCCTGCATTTCAACGTTTCCCTCAGAATCCGGTCATTGCGACCCCTCGCCGATCCAATTCCAAGGGGGGGAATTTGGAGACGCTGAAAATTGCTAAGTGTTGGAGATAGTTACGAAGTGAAAAAGCGATGTCATATTCGGACCTGGAGACCGGGTCCAGAGGTCTTGGAGGTGCTGCGCGAAAAAAAAGATGAAGTGCATGAAAAAAACTGTCCTGCGTGGAAAGTACCAGGATTCACAAAGGATCCCCAGCATAGGCACAAAATAATTTTGTTCCCACACCCCGCACGGTAGACCTTTTTCACCGCCACCTCCATCGCGCAATTATTTCACGCAGCCCAATATTCCGCGCAGTCAGATGCCTATAAATAGAAGGCGACCCCCTTCTTTTTTAGGGTTGAAAAATTCAAACCACCTCCCGTGTGTGAAATTTGCCTTCCACGCTCACACAATATGGCCTTCAGGTATGGTTCTTTTTCGCGCCAAGTCACCCCAGGATCCACCTTCGCAAGAGGTCCCCATGGATTATACTAAACTCAAACCCCTTCCTTTGAACACAATCCCTTACTTTGCACGCAATCCATAACTTTGTGTACAATCCATTCATCTCGCGTACAAAACCTCAGCCCCTCTATTTTGTGCAAACATCACTGATTTCACGCCAGCCCTGGGCTTTCGCACCAGGACCCTTCATTTCACGCCAACCTCAAGGGTTTCACGCAATCTCCTGGGGCCTTCACCTTGGTTCTCCCCAGATGCCCTCTTGTGTGAACTCCTGATGCCATCCTTCTGGGTTCCATTTGCAGTTGTCTCATGCACCCCGGGCAACCTCATCGTACATGGTTTTCCCATGCAATCTTATAGGCTTGTATGAAGTATCTTCAAAGTCCCATGAACAATTCTTCCCATTGTGTTGCTTTGCCTCATGCTTCTTTCCATAGGAACGCAAATGACTATTGCTTCTTTGCATAGCCATGCTAACATGGACCCCTCGATGGTTCGCTCCACAACACCCCCTCACTACGGCTTTTCCGATGCCTTCCCTCCCACAGGGAGACGAGGGTACCAGTTATGTAAGTCCTAAGGGTGAAGAGAAAACCCACCTCACACTAACAGTAGGACAATAAACTGCCAAGCACCTCATCTTCAATACATGACGTTAAACTGTGACCTGACCCCGTGCCTCGCAGAAAGGGTCCCCCCGCCTCAGACATTCTCCATGCCCACTCTTCTGTACAGGGGTGGGATCATCCCTCACAGGGGTGATTTTTTGGAGTGGTGTTTGTCTACAGGGAAGGGCATCCACCTTGGTGTAAGCCCCTAGCTTTTCATGCAGGTGCCAACAACCCTTCTCCTCCTCACTTCCTTGGTGCCAAGGCCAGTGGAAGGTGAAGTAGGGAACACGGTTCCTCCTTTCTTCGGTCCCAAATCCATATCCCGATGCACTTTGTCTACCTTGGGACTCCATCCTAGAGTATGTCCCGACACCTTAGGACACTCAACGCATAAGCCCCTCCTCATTTCACACGGATTTAGACTTCGAAACATAATTGTCAGGTCTCTGATGTTTGTTGTTCCTCACACCGAGTATGACTCCTGTGAGCTTAGAGTGGGCACTGACCATGACACACTTTGGTCCTCCTTGAAGTGTAAGCCCAAACCATCCCAAACTATGGAGACATTGATCTGTGCTAAGGCATGGTACGTAGGAAGTCTCCACGAGGATCAAGCCCCACAACATTAGGCTGCTTCAGAGTGTAAGCCCCAACCATCATGAACAATGGGGACTTTGATCTGTGATAAGGCGTGGTACATAGGAAGCCTCCTCGAGGTTCAAGCCCCACCACATTGGGCCGCCTCAAAGCATAATCCCCAATCCATCTGGACCCCAGGTCCCCCTTCACGTCGGTTCACCAACTCCATATCCTTGGGCCGCCTCAGAGCATAAGCCCCAACCATCCTGAATTACAGGGACTTTGATTCATGCTATGGCATGGTACGTAGGAAGACTCCACGAGGTTCAAGCCCAACACCCAGTCGTTTTGACCCCATTCACATCGGTCTTCCAACACCACCTTGGGATGCCTCAGAGTGTAAGCCCCATACCCGTCACGCATGACGTTAAACTGTATCTTCCACCTGAACTACATGGTCTTTGATTCCCCGCCACAGGGATATGTAGGAAGTATCTTAGGGACTCAAGCCCAGAGCCATCGTCCTTCCTGATTCTTACATGAGCCGCCACATCCCGGTGAGTTCATGCCACCTCACACCCCTCCACAGCATTCGGGAATCCCCCCACGTGCTGACCCCAACATCGGTGTTCCCTCCATGGGGTTCTTTAAGATGATCCACTCTAGCCACTACTTCAAACTGTCTGATCCGTCTCCGCTGGACATTAAACTTGTGGCATACCCTGTGCTAAACATGGGAAGCTAAGGAAAACCATCGATACATGCCAATGGAAAACAATTACTCACATTCGATGTGGGATGCCTAGGGCTTCCACGCCCTCAGGAAGCCCTATGATAAGGGACAGAAGACAGACATGCTAATCCCCAGCATCGAGACACGGTAGTGATGCCCCAGTGTGACAACTCTCCTAAACGAAGGTTGTTGCCCTGACTGGACTCTTTGGAAGGTTCTGAAAAATGCAGCATAATTAACTGGTGTGCATGAAGATATGGCACCGGGAAGAGCATCACAAACTATGTCTTAAATCTATGAGGGAGACCCAGACTAGGTGACGAGCTCCGAGGAGGAATCCATGGAAGGAAGAACCGACATCCCATCATCCCGTTTCGATCAAGGAGCAGACGACCATGAATATGGAGAAGATTCCACCCGCCTTTGGAAAGCAGGAATGCGAGGTAACAATAGCATGTCCTCTGCGTGACAGATGTGCGTGTGCCCCGACGAAAGCATCAGAAACAATATTTATAACACCCCAATCATCTTACGGTATTATTCTATTAAATACATTAATTTTATAGCCTACATTTCATAAAGTGTGGTGTTCCTTTGAAACAACACTTGGTTACTTAGGAGATTGTAAAAAACAAGTCATTAATCATAACTTTTCCACTTATATATTTTGTAATTTCGAATAACGATCATCTAGAGTTGTGACCAGTAAGTCACTTGGAGTCTGATAGAACCAACTTGATTTTTTGATGAATAGTATCATACCCATATGAATAGTAATATGACCCATATAGATAGTAAATAATTATAATATTTTATTTTCAGAAGGTAATAAGACAATGAGATCTTAATTAATTTTTCTATGTGATATAGAACTAATTATACCTTTAAATTGTGATTTTTTGAATTAACTATGATTTTATTTAAAAATTAAATTAAAAAAACATATTTTTTTGTTCAAAAAATGGAGTTCATTTTTTAATTCTAAACGTCAAAAAATGGTTATGTTGAATTTTTGGGATTTTTCTAAAATACATGAAATTTTCATGAATAGTAGAAAAACACTTTTGAGTTTTCGGCAGTTTAATGACATCATAATGATGTAATAATTAAATATAAAAGTATGGTCCACTTGTGTATAGTAAATTATTACATGAGGTGTCCCAAGTGGCTAAAACCATGGGAAAATACCATGGGAAAGCCAATGGTTTGGAAAAAACCACCAATGGGGTGTCCCTTTGAAATTATTAAAATACTATTTCTTTTTTTCTATATATAACCACTCATCCATTAGTTTTCTTTCATTCAAAATTACTAATCCTCAAATTTCTGGTGGTTTTACCTCTCTAGGATTCCCCCAAGGTGTCCTTAAGCCCCCAAGGTCCCATTCTTCAAGATCGTGGAGTTTCTCTACAAGGTAATGGAATCCTTCATTCTCTTCTTTTAGTCGAAAATTCTTTTATGTTATCTATTTGATTTTCCATTATCATATGTTTGGGTTTGATTTTATGTATTCTACTTACTATCCATTTGATTTAAATATTATTATATACCTTTTTTCTCTCATCATTTTTTTATTAAATTTTAAGTGACGCTGTTAGGCTGATGAATTTTCATAACGGATCCCTTACCTTTTATTTTATTTTCAAGTTCATCTCTTTTCATTATCTCTCCTCACATACTCTGTCGAAATGACCATGATAAACGGAAGTATCATCTATATACTGGAATTATATTTTGTGAATGTAATAACCATAATCAATATTCTTACTCCCCATTTTTATTTTTATAAACAAAATCAACGTCCTTGAGGATCCTATTTTTATCCTTTATCTACGATGGAGTTTTGTTCTTCACTTTCTCCTTCATAACTATCCATGAAACCATTTTAATGGTTGAACAAGATCATAATATATTTATATCATCTCATTAATGTTATGAAATCTCTATACACTCATAATATGAAATAATAATACAAAATAATTTCATTATGAACAAAACTGCTAAGTTAATAAAAATATTTGAAATAATCATTTAACTAACGAATCATCATGGTATATAACACAAAATAATTATAAGATAATTTATATATCTTCAATTTTACTAATAATATATATTAACAAATATTGATATTAAACCACATTTCAAATTAACTTCCATTAATGAAAGCCAGTAAACGAATCAAGAGGACTAAGGAAGAAAATGCTTCCAAAAAAATAAAATTAAACCTCTTAAACCCATTAAAAGGGTCACGAATGATCCTAATAAGGTTATAATAAATAAATTAAATGTGTGTGAGGTTCTGTATTTATTAATTAGTGAAGATAAATTTTATTATTCAGGCCATTAAAACAAATGAAGAACACACTCGAGCAAAAGGTATGGGTTTCTCATCTCACTTTTATCTTTGTGAAATTTTCAATTTTTGACCACTTATTTCTTGCATGTGGTATATGTGTAGTTACATTTTATATATGACAACATGATTCTCCTTATATTAATTTTATTAAATGTTTCATTTGAGGGTTATTAAGTTCTGGTCATATGATTCGACCGATTACATTGTGGTAAGGGCCTTTGTCTCAAATTCATCTTTGTTGTGACTAACTTTCTATTATGCACCTAATAATAATTATATCTTGTACCTAATTCCCATTTGAGATCACTTTTCATTTGATGTTATATTTATATTAAATATCCATAATCTCATATCATGGGTATGTTTCTTGTCTAAACCATATACCATTTTACCTATGGTGTTTATTTGGAATGTTATTTTTATATTGATGAATCTGTATACTCTACTCTATACAGATATCGAAAAGTAATATTTCTCTTATATTGAATCAATGTATAAAGAATGATTTGGACATGCAGTGGTGGGTAGGTCCCTATATAGCCCCTCAATTCATTAGTAGGTCTCATGAGACAAATCAGTTTGGCGACAAACCCTTCAATTTTGTTTTAAAAAATCAGACGGGTTTCTACCCACAAAACTAAATCATTTTATGGTATTATGGTATCATGTGCCAGAGACATGACATCCAATTAATAAGTATTCTCATTATTAATTATCAATTATTACTATCCATGAGGTTTTCACTATGTCAAAAATCTATGGATGCAGTTTCATTCTATGATTATTAATGGTGTGAGTTTTTCATTTATCCACCATGCCATATTGATTATGTAAAATTGTTTACAATTCAGTTATTATTGATTCGTGATTCTACAATTTTTACCCCTTACTAATAATTTGAGCTCACCCCTTTTACGTTTTTTATTTAATAGGTGATGAAGAAGATATCATTTATTGAGTTCCTCTGGATGCATTTTTTAGTTTTTTGTTATATATTGTATTTTGTAACCTTTTCCAATGTAATTTTAGTTACATTTATTTATCTAGTTTCTTCAGGACTATTAAACTGATAATTCTTTCAGGATTCTCATTCCTTCTAACCATGACAATATAAAAAGTAATTCACTAGCTCCACTTTAGAGGGGTTGGGGTGTCACAATTGGTATAAAAGAAATTTTAGTAGAAAACTAGGAAACTAGAGTAGAAAATGTATAATTGGGATCAAATAACTATGGTAGTATTTGAGGATAAATGTACAAGAAGTTCTTTATATTTTGGTAATGAATAGATTATGTGGATCCATCAAGCAATACATCCCTGTCTGGATATGAGCAGGTAGAGGTAGCTCTGGCACAGATGTATCTAGGTGTAAAACCCTAAAACACCACTATGAGCTAGACTCGAATGGGAACTGGTGCAAGACAACTGGTCTTGCTGCACTCTTGGTTACGACACTCCCTGGGGATATTCTTTGGATAGTTGAAATTTTCTTTAAAAGCCATTATTAAGGAGTTTAATGTAAATTTTTCCCCAGATAAACCATGATTATATGATTAGTTATGCATAGAATTTCAATATATGTTGAGTGCATTTATATTTTAGATTAATATTATAATCTAGTGTATCCCATTATTTAAAAATTTCATCTAACGGAATAAGGGGAATCAATACTCTTGGGAAAGTTAGGGATCTCCCTACATATCAAGTCAACACATTCAATGTTGGAGCAGATCAGATCATGACCATATTAGGAAAACTTACCCAGGTTTTAGTGAATAACCATTCCACACCTATGTTGGATCATTTCACGTGGAAGAAGGCCCCATCTTTTAGTGGGACTACTAACCCAGTGGGTGCTGAGAAATAGATCAAGTCCCTTGAAAATATATTCATGGAATTGAGATGTAATGAAAATGAAAACGTTGTACTGGAAGTATATTGTCTCAAGGGAAATGCTGATCAATGGCGGTACTTGATTTAGAATACCATGGATGAAGAAGAAATAGAAGATATAAAATGTAAGACTTTTAATGAAATATTCTTCAAAAAATATTTCCTTCGTAAGCAACAAACCAAAATGAAGAGGAAATTCCAAAGCTTAAAACAAAGGGAAGAAGGTAGTGTTATAGAGTATGAGGCTACCTTCACATGGCTACCCAATTATGCCATAGATTACATACATGACTCGACAGACTTGATTGATCATTTCTTTGAAGGTCATAAGCCATGTCATTGAAGGGAATTTTCTTCTCAATTATTTTCATCATATGATGAAATTGTATAAAGTTCCATCAAAATAGAGAAGGAATTTTCTAGATTGAATTTTTTTCAAGGGGAACCAATATAAGAAGAGGTACTCTGATAACCAAGTGGAATTTGAAGCACCAAATAAGAACAAGGGAATAAAGCTATTCCCATTATGTGAAAACTGTAGAAATAGTCATATCGGGAAATTCATAAAAGGCATGGCAGTCTACTACAAGTGCAGAGTAAAGGTTCATCGATCTGATGAATGCAAGGATAAGAAACAATTCAATGATATTCAATGCTATAGTTTCAGAGAGATGGGACACTATGAAAATGAGTTTCCTAAGCACCATGGAAACATTCCTTAGAAAAATCCAAGAGAACAAGGGAGAGTCTATGCGATTACAACCGTGGAGGATGAAGTTCCTAATGACGTGGTGGCAGGTATTTTAATTGTTTCCTCAAACTTAGCCAACATTTTATTTGATTCTGGAACATCACATTCATTTATATCTTCCCAGTTTTCCATGAATATTAGATATGTCCAATTTGATTTAATAAAGGAGTTGTCAGTCAAAACACCCAGGGGATATATCATTGCAATAAAGGCTTGTCAACTAGTACCCCTCTGGATACCAAAACATGATTTAGTTTATAACCATATCATCATACCAATGACTGAATTTGATATAATTATTGGTATGGATTGGATATCAAATTATGATGCGAGGATTTATTTCAAGAAAAAGGAAGTTACAATTTTTGAAAATGGTGTAGAATCTCTTATCCTTAGAGCGGAGACCTCGCCATCTGATTCTTTTCTAGAACCACCCTCAGTAGCTCTACTGAATGAAATACTAAAATAAGAAGATAAACCAATATCTATGGGCAAGTAATGAAATATTCAAATTGAAGATGTGTATATAGTGCAAGAATACATTGATGTTTTTCTAGAGGATTTACCCGGAGATCCTCCAGAGTGTGAAATTGTGTTTTCCATTGACATAATTCCCACTGCATGACTAATATCAAATACCCCCAATAAAATGGGCACTGTGGAGTTAGTGGAGCTAATGAAACAACAAGAGGAATTGAGTGACAAAGGATTTATTCAACCTAGTGTTTCTCCATGGGGATCCCCAGTCTTGTTTGTCATGAAGAAGGATGAATCCATGAGGCTATTCTTTGATTAATGGGAAATAAAAGCTATTAAAATAAAGAATATGTATCCTCTACCCCGAACTGATTATTAATTTGATAAAATTCATGGAGATCAATACTTTTCAAATATTGACCTATGATCTAGATATCATCAACTGCATGTGAGGAACGAGTATTTTCCAAAGACAACATTCCGAACCAGGAATGGGCATTACGAGTTTACAATGATTCCTTTTAGAATGAAAAATGAACCATCTGTTTTAATCGATTTAATGAATAGAGTTTTCAAGGAATATCTTAATAACATTTTTGTGGTATTCATTGATGATATACCTGTATACTCAAAAAGATATGGAGACCAAGAGAATCACTTTCGGATTATTCTGAGAACTCTTAGAAGTAATAAATTATATGGGAATTTTAGAAAGTGCGAATTCTAGCTTCTATCAGTTTCTTTTCTAGGCGATATTATTTCTAAGGATGGAATCATAGTTTATTGTTCAAATACAATGTAAATTCAAGAATGGCCCATGCCAACAAACATAACCGAGGTAGGATGTTTTATTGGCTTAGTAGGTTACTATCGGCGTTTCGTTCAGAATTTTTCCCGACTGGATAACCCGCTAACCAATATCACACGTAAAGGAGAAAATTTTGGATGAAAAAAAGTGTGTACATAATACTTCAAATAATTGAAAATAATATTGGTCAACTCTCCAATTTTGACACTTCCATCTGAATGTGATGGATTTCTGATATACAATGATACATCAAGGAATGGGCTGGGTTGCATCCTTATAAAAAACAACAAAGTTATTGCTTATGCATCAAGACAGTTGAAGTCCCATGAGATAAATTATCCAACTCATGATCTTGAGTTAGAAGCCATAATATTTTCTATGAAAATATGGAGACATTATCACTAAGAAGAAATATGTGAGATTTATATGGACCACAAGAGTTCAAAATACATTTTCACACAAAAAAAACTCAACTTGAGGCAAAATATATGGCTTGAGTTATTCAAAGATTATGATTTTTCAATACACTACCACCCAGGAAAGGCGAATAAGGTGGAATATGCATTAAGTAGGAAAGTTCATGGACTTATGAATCAAATAAGGATTGAGAAGGATTCTATATTTTTTAATATACTAAAGATGAATATGGGTGTTGTTAAAGAAGGGGAAACATCTTTTCTATTTCAAATGATAGCCAAACCATTTTTATTAGAGAAGATAAAAATCTCTCAATATGATGACGATAATCCACACATGAGAATTATTGCTATTAAGGATGGGAGATTGGAAAACATCATGTATGGGGAAGGAGCTATGAATTTTGGGAAGAGGTTATGCGTCCCATTCATACCTAAAATAAAAAGGGAACTGTTAGATAATGCCCATAGCTCAAATTTCTCTATACACCTAGGTAGCACCATGATGTATAGAGATATGAAGAAATATTTTTAGTGGGATAATATGAAGCGGGAAATTTCTTACTATGTATCAAGGTGTCTAGTTTTTCAATAAGTGAAGGCAGCGAGACAACCTCGCAAAGAAGTGAAGCAACCTCTACGTATTCTATGTAGAAGTGGGATAACATCACAATGGATTTTCTCATTGGACTACTGAGGAAATATAGAAGGAATGATGCAATATGGGTAATTGTTGATCGGCTCCCACAATCATCACAATTTATTCCTATAACAGGGGATTTACCGCTTGAGTGTATGGAAAGTATTTATATTATTGATGTTGTAAGACTTCATGGTGCACCTCTATCAATTATAACCGATTGAGATCCCCGATTAACATAAAAAATCTAGACTCCAGAAGGCTTTGAATACTGAGCTTCATATGAGTACTACGTATCACCCCCAAACTGATGGACAGTCTGAAATGACTATTCGAACTCCATAAGATACGCTGAGGTTATATTCTCTTGACTTCTATGGTATGTGGGATCAATACTTGCCTTTGGTATAATTTTCATACAATAATAGTTTCCATTCTAGAATTCAAATGGCTCCATTAGAATAATTATATGGAAGGAGATATTGAACTCCAACTTGTTGGGATGAATTTTGTGAGAGGAAAATTTTAGACCCGAAACTTATTGAACAGACCAAGATAAAGGTGAAGACAATCCAAGCCCATATTAATGAATCCCAATAGTAGCCAGAAGAGTTATGATGACAATCTTAGAAAGGATTTGGAATTAAATGTGGGAGATCATTTAATTCTAAATGTATATCCATGGAAGGGTGCCTTAAGGTTTGGTAGGAAAGGGAAACTAAGCCCCATTTATATCAGACCATTTGAAATTCTTGAATGAATCAAAGTAGTAGCTTCCTGTTTAGCAATGCCGCCTAATCTCTCCAATGTCCATGATGTGTTCCATGTGTCATTGTTGAAGAAATACCTTCTATACCCAACACATGTACTCACCTATGAAGAAATTGAACTAGAACCAGACTTTTCACACCGTGAAAAGCCTATTGGGATTATTGACACATGGGAGCCGGTATTGGGAAATAAAACAACTTTTCTAGTAAATGTTCTTTGGAGGAACCATAATATGGGGGAAGAAACATGGGAACAATAGGATTTCATGAAGAATAACCACCAACATCTTTTTGGTGGCTTTATAAATTTAATTTTGAGGATAAAAATTCCGAAGGAGGGAATAATATAACACCCCAATAATGTTATGGTATGATTCTATTAAATACATTCATTTCACAGCCTATATTTCATAATGCATTGTGTTCCTTTGATACAACACTTGTTTAATTAGGATATAGTCAAAACGAAGTCACTAAACATAAATTTTCCTCTTCTATGTTTTGGAATTTCAAAAAGCAGTCATCTAGAGTTGTGACCAATAAGTCATTTGCAGTCTGATAGAACCAACATGTTTTTTTTCATGAATAGTAACATACCATTATAAATAGTAATATGAATAATAATATGACCCTTATAAATATTAAATAATGATAAAATTTTATTTTCTTATGGTAATAATATAATGAGATCTTAATAAATTTTTCAATGTGATATAGAACTAATTATATCTTTAAATTATTATTTTTTGAATTAATTATGATTTTATTTAAAAATTAAATTAAAAATACTTAGAAGGTTATTTTCCAAAAATAAAATTCGTTTTTGAATTCTACAAATCCAAAAATGTTTATGGTGAATTTTTGGGATTTTCCTAAAATAATTGAAATTTCGATGAATAGTAAAAATATAGTTTTTGGTTTTCAGTAGTTTAATGATATCATAATAATGTAATAATTAAATATAAAATTATTTTAGACTTTTGTTAAGTAAATAATTACATGATGTGTCCCAAATGGCTAAAACCATGGGAAAATACCATGTGCAAGACCATGGTTTGGAAAAAACCACTAATGAGGTGTCCCTTTGAAATTATTAAAATACTACCTCTTTTTTTTATAAATACCCACTCATCCATTCGTTTTCCTTCATTAAAAATCCCTAATCCTTGAATACATGGTTTTTTTTACCTCTCTAGGTGTCCTCCAAAGGTGTCCTAAATCTCCAATTGTCCCATACATCAAGATCTAGTAGTTACTCTACAAGGTAAGGGAATCCTTCATTCTCTTCTTTTAGTCGACACTTATTTTATGTTATCTATTTGATTTTTTATTCTCTTATGTTGGGGTTTTATTTTATGTGTTATTATTAATTTAATTTTGATATAAATATTATTATATACCCTTTTATTGTCATCATTTCATTTTATGAAATTTTAAGCGACGTCGTTAGGTTGCCGAATTTTGATAAGGGATCTCCCACATTTTCTTTTATTTTTAAGTTAATATATTTTCTATTTATCTCCTCACATACTCTATAAAAATGAACATGATAAACTCCAGTATCATATATATACTAAAATTATATCATGTGACTGGAATAACCATCATCAATATTCTTAATCCACCTTTTTATTTTTATAAACGAAATGAACATCCATGAGGTTCCAATTTATAACCTTTGTGGATGGTGGAGTTTTGTTCTTCACTTTATCCTTCATTACTGGTGATGAAACCATTTTAAGAGTTGAAATAGATCCGAATATATATACACCATATCATTAATGTTTTGTAATCTTTAAACAGTCATAAAATGAAATAATAATACAAAACAAGTTCATTATGAACAAAACGGCCAAGTTAATCCAAATATTTGTAATAAAATTTTAACTAATGAATCATCAATGTATATAACCCAAAATAATTATAAAATCATTTATATATCATTAATTTCACTCAAAATATATATTAACAACTCTATATATTTAACCACATTTAAAATTAACTCCCATTCATGAAAGGAAGTAAAGGAATCGTGATGACCAATGAAGAAAATGCTTCCAAAAAATAAAATTAATCTTATTAAACCCATTAAAAGGGCCATTGAAAAACATAATAAGGTTATAATAAATAAATTAAATGTATATGAGGTTATATAATTATTAATTAATGGAGATAAATTTTATTATTTGGACATTAAAACAAAATAAGTACACACTCGAGATAAAGCTAAGGGGTTTCTCATCTCACTTTCATCTATATGATATTTTCAATTATTCACCACTTATTTATTGCATGTTCTATATGTGTACTTCCATTTGATATATTATAACATTATTATATTTATATTCATGTTATTCAATTGTTAATTTGTGAGTTATTAAGTTATGGTCATATGATTCGACCGATTACATTGGGGTAAGGGCCTTTGTCTCAACTACTACTTTGGTGTGACTAACTTTTTATTGTGCACCTAATAATCCTTATATAGTGTGCCTACTTCCAATTTGAGATCAATTTTCATTTTAAATTATATTTATATTAAATATGCATAATCTCATATCATGGTTATGTTTGTTTTTTAAACCATATACCATTTTACATACGGTGGTTATTTGGAATGTTTTTTTTAATATTGATGAATATGTATACTCTACTCTATACGAATATTGATATTGTATTGAAGCAGTGTACAATGAATTATTTGGACATATAGTGGTGGGTGGGGTCCTCTATAGCCCCTCGATGCATCAGTAGCTCTCATGAGACAAATCAGTTTGGCGACAAACCCTTCGAGTTTGTTTCCAAAAATCAGATGGGTTTCTACCCACAAAACTAAACTGTTTTTACAGTATTATGGTATCATGTTCCATATACATGGCATCCAATTAATAATAATTATATTTATTCATTATCAGTTATTAATGTCCTTGATATTTTCACTATGACAAAATCTAGGGATGCGGTTTCATTATATGTTTATTAATGGTGTGAGTTTTTCATTCATCCACCATGCCATATTGATTGTGTCAAATTTTTTAAAATTCAGTTATTATTGATTCATGATTCTTCCATTTATAACCCTTACTGAGTGTTTGAGCTCACCCCTTTAACTGTTTACCATCAACAGGTGATGAATTAGAGATCATTTATTGAGTTCCTATAAAAGCAGTTTTTTGTTTTTGTTATGTATTTTATTTTATAACCTTTTCTAATTTAATTTGAGTTACATTTATGTATATAGTTTCTTCACGACTACTAAACTGATCGTCCCTTTGGAATTTTTGTTCATTCTAACCATGCCAATATAATAAGTAATGCACCGACTCCGGTTTATTGGGGTCTGGGTGTTATAATATTTAATTGATTTATAATGAATAGTTATTAATTTTTAATGTATAGACATTAATTTTTATATTAACATTCAAAAAAATGAAAAAATTATCTAATTATTTATATCATATTTTATCATTATTTACATTCTAATATTCATATATGATATTACATTTTATAATTATTTATGTAGGTGGTTAGACTAACCCAAACATGAACATATAATATTTAATGGATGATTATGCTTATGATTATAAAAGATGTTTATTTGGGAATAAAATCCTTATTATAGAAATATAATTATATTATTAATATATGTTTATGTTTTTTAATCATATTTTATGAGAGTTTCATAAATTGGAAAGAATATAGATGAAAAAATGAGACATGTTACAATCTTGAGGCATTCGTCTGCACATGAATGATGGACATTTTAATTTTTCACAATAATAAAAAGGGAAAATTGGTTAATAGTTATTCCCATAGAATAATAAAATTAACTATATAATAAATAATAATTTCATTTCAAATGTTTGATAAAATTATATTTGGGAGAGTAAGATATAATGGAAAAAACATTTGGGGAAAATTAGTATTGACATTGAGGGCATGGGTTTTCCAATAAAGGACTCTTTGGAAATTTAGGTCTTAGTAAAATATCTCAAGAAAATGGACTCAAGTATTACTAATTGGATCATATAGAAAGAAAAAAATAGTTTTTGAATATAAAAACTAAATTTTTTATAGTGGACATTAAGGGGTTGTGTGAGGCCCCTTTAATAAGTGGTGAGAATATATTTTTTGTAAATATTTCAAATTAATATAAAGAGACCACATGTTTTACAAGTAAAAAAGACTTTAAATGGTTAATAATGGATTGGGGTTTAAAATAAGGTTTCACATACATAAACCATACATTTTAATTCATGTTTTAAAAATATATTTAAGTCCCTTACGCATAGAATTTTAAATTTTACCATTTTTGTGTTTATTATGGTAACTATTTTTTACCAAACGAATTCACTATTAAGGAATAAAAATAAAATGGAACACGTTACATATTTCAGACCAAATAACTCAAAATATCAAATACATTTTATTAGATAAAATTTATATGTGTAAGAAAAAACAATTTTAAAATTATTTTATGTAACTCTAATGTGTTTTTTTTAAATTGTATTTTTATCCTTATAATTAATCTGTTGGATAAATTTTTTAATTTCATTCATTTTAATTATAAAAATATATATATATATATATATATATAATTATGATACATTAAAATCAATCCAAATCCTAATTGTATGAACATAAAATTTATTTAAAAAAAATACCAAAAGTGGATTCATTCATCAAAAAATATTTATTATGAATATAAAATGTTAAAAATAGTGCTTTTTATTCATAATGTTATTTAAAAATAGATATATTCACTAAATATATGAATATTGGAATAGGAAAAATATTTTAAATGTTTTTATGAAACATACTTCTCGATAGATTCATATAAACTACGATTTTAGTAAAAACTATATTTTTCAGTATATGTTAAAAATAAATTATTTTAGAAAATTTTCAAAACATCATACTGATCAATTTTTGACATACTAAATTAAAAAAAGGTATTTATTTTCAAAAGTTAAAATTTTAAAATTTAATTTTCTTATGGAAAATATAAAAAATGAAGAATTTTATTTTATTAAAAATATTATTTTTGAATATGACGTGTTACTGATGTCATTCCATATCAATTTATAGTTTAAAGTATGATAATATATTATTTTAAATATTTCAATATCATAAATTACAATAATAATAATTTAAATATTGTCTATTTAATGTATAAACAATTTAAAATTTTATTTATGAAAACATAATCTCATTTTAATATTGAATAATACTAATTATTTATCCACTAAATGTAATACATTTTGATTGATTAATAAATTTTTATTTAATATTGGTTTGAAATTTCTTATAACTTCATAATAATTTTAATACAATATATTATGGATCATTTTAGATTTGTTAGAACCAATAGTTGTATGGGTCATGAATTTCATGCGAAATTTGAGTTTTTAAACAATTGAGGAGATGAATTTTCAACTGTGATTTAAATATAATTATAAGAGTTTTAACACCTCCACTAGATTTTTTTGAACTTGGGAAGTGTCACATAGTTTTATTATCTTTTTTTAGGAGATCAATCGAAGATTCTTGGGGCAGTAGAGGTTAGAACAATAGCCAGTTACTAACCACCGACTTGCTAGTGGGCGAGACAGTAGGCCCCTAGCCTACCAAGATTTGTTAATTAGCTGGTGGCGTAGTGCTGACTAGATAATGGCGGTTTTAATAGGGGTAAAATTACCCATCTACTCCCAAGATTTTAGATGGGTTAACTGTCATCCCTTTTGGTTTTGGTGCATGGACCAACCCCACTCCACCCCAATATGTCCTACGAGCCCACATCAATTCGGGTTGTTTTATGGAATATAATACTAATTAAAGGAATTATATTTCTGATGCATTCCTCTGTGACATCCCAAACCAGGTTCCACATGCTTGTACCCCAAGACAATTAGTCCCATGACCTCAAGCAGACCACCATGTATGCTAGAGGCTACCAACTAGGAGCGATGGTCTATTATGAGTCATGGGTAGACTGTGACCTCTTATCAGAGTAATAAACAATTGTAAATAAATAAAAAATATATAAATCACATATAATTATAACCAGCATAATACCAGTATCCCAGGATGATGAAAAATAGTTGTACAATATCAAAACTGATCAGTAAAATATGTCATGATAATGTTTGTGCCAAGTGTCAAAATGAAACTCAAATGTAAAGACACAAGAAACCCCCAAGTGGGTCCCGAAATTTGTTTGGTTCTCTTATCCACGCTCCATCTCGACACATCCATCTAATAATGGTCCTTTTACATTATCCTATCATGTATGTATGGAATCTATTCGGTTACTCATCAGGCAGCCTGAGTAGGGTGTGAGTACAACTCAGTAAGCCTCCACCGACAATATCTAAAACATAATCCAATCAATAATTTTTTTCCAGTTCTATAAATAATACATAAAATCAATAACATAAAAATTTCACTTATTCAATTACTCTTTATTTTAACACATAACACCTAGGTTCCCGTGGACACCAAAATTCACAAAACCGTCTTTGGCCCATTCTAAATATTGAACTATCCCCAAGGGATATTTTATAATTGAATGCCCATGTTACAATTCATTATCAATATTAACATATTAATTCCAGTCTTAACATTAATCATTTGTTATTTCACTATAAGATTTTGATGTTGTAGATCATGTCCCACACATAATTATGGCATTTTAATTCCATTATTACCATTCAAAATTTCATATCACACTATGGGATTTGGATGTAGAAAACTATTTCCAAACACTATTAACACATGTAAATTCCATTATCACCATTCAACATTTCATATCAAAATATATTATTTTGATGTATCATACCATGTCCCACATAGAATTATCACATTAATGAATTTTATGATGAAACATATTCAAAAATTTCAGATACCCATCATTGAAGTAATTAATTAAAAAATTTATTAATCAATTCACAATATCAACATCCAATAATTAATTCAACAACTAATTATTCAAATTCACATTCCTAATATCCATTATTAATTCAATAATTAACCATCCATCTTCACGATCTCAATATCCCAAACATAATTCAATAAATAATTTTTTATACTCACAATCTCGATGTCTCATAAATAATTCAACAATTAATTATTCATACTCACAATATTAATATCCAATAATTAATTCAATAATTAATTATTCATACTCATAGTCGCAGTATCTCTCAATTAATTAAATAAATATAATTCACACTGAAGAACATATTATCCCATAATTAATTCAATAATTAATCATCTATACCCGCATTCTCAATATCTCATAAATAATTCAATAATTAATTATTCAACATCACAATCTCAATGTCACATATATAATTCATTAAATTTTTATTCCTACTCACAATCTCAATATCTCATAATTAATTCAACAATAAATTATTCAATTAAACAATCCCAATTAACTCAAAATTAATCCATCAATTAATTATTCATCATTTACAGTCCCAATATCCCTAATTTCAAATTTTCATCAATTAATTAATTCACCAAATAGATTAATTCAATCATGAACTCAATTTCAGTGAATCTAATATAAAATCTACATTTACATACATAGAATTAAAATCAAGACTTTGGGATTTTAATTATAGATCATCTACCTTGATTCATTGATGAGGAATTCTTTCCAATATATATCCACAAATTGAACAGAATAACAAAATAGAACTAGATCTGGATCTTAAACCATAAATCAAGATCAAATAATCAATTTTCTACAATTACATATTTAGATCCATAAATCCATGATTTATATCTATCAAGATGGATGATAAAATCCATCTAAAAGATAACGAAGATACATGGGAGATGAAGGAAACCACATGAGATTAGATCCTCTCACCAGGTTGGGTGAATATCTCAAATTCATGATTCAATTCTCCAAAATAGAGGCTGGGATGGCTTTGAATCTATCAAAGAGGCTCCAAAGTCTTAAAAAGATGTTAGCGGTTGAGTAAGGGATGAATTATGGTTAAAATGGGGTCATGGAAAATTAAAATCTTATTTTTAGGGGATTAAAATATTTTACACATGGTTTTCTACTCATGGAGCACAGATTCCCCTAACCATGTTCTTTATTTAGAGTGCCTCTTCTGGGGGGGGGGTTCATTATTTCTCTAATGAGGGCTCACAATATAATAGACCTTGCACCAACTATGGAATTCCACTCTATTTGGGTTCCCATGGTTTGCTGGGATGGGACACATAGACTGGGAAAACAATGTGTCAATAATGCACTTCCCATTATTCTTTAAAAATTCTCAAAATTCCACCGGAATTCAACCCAGTTACATCTAACACAAATGGTACTCAAATCAAGGAAATATAATACCTAAAAATATATCTGAGAAATCTCTTGAAATAGTATAGATTTTATAGTCTCCCCAGCTTATAATAGATCATCCTCTAGTTATACTCCCAAGAATCTCAAAGATTATGAGTAAAAAATATTGTTCCATTAAGCCCTCATATCTACTTCTATATCCCACGTTTCCTCCTTAACATGACCATGTTTCCACAATAGAAGAACTATAAGCATGATATTTCCCTCCAACACTTACTCAATAAAATCTAATACATGTATCAAATTCCCGTATAAGGAAGCATCAGTCTCAAGGTCAACTTCATCTATGAAGATCAAATGAGAAGGGATAGGGTGATCCGCATAAGTTGTTACACATGAAAAATAACATCCATAGAATTGAATATCTATGGAAGACCTAATCGGTATGCCACTAGCCATATTTTCTCAACAACCTCAACGAGTCCAATGAACATGGGTTCCAACTTTCCTTGTCTTTATATATTATTGTGACCCAATCTTGGAAATAACTGGTAAAATACATGATTACCCTCAGAAAACTCTAAGGGTCCTTGATATTTATCATCATTTGACTGATTTATACTCTAATCCATAGCAACATGCTTCCAAATTAGTTGTAGATACTCTAATTTCTCCTGTACGAGACTCAATCCCAACAACTCAGACTCACCTACCTCCACCTCACATAGAGGTGATATGCATGGCCTACAAAAAAGTGCCTCATATGGGGTAAAATTAATAGTTTTCTTCAAAAATGTTGTTATAGGGAAAATCCAATAGAGCCAGGTGATTCTCCTAAAACCCACTCAAGTCTACTACAAATTCTCATAGCATATCCTCATGCACTTGAATAGTACACTCTAATTAGCCATCTATCCAAGGGTATAAATCCATACTCAATTAACCTGGTGTACAAAGAATATTTGGCAATCCCTTCCAGATAGGCCAGGTAAAACACAAGTCATTGTCTTAAATAATAGTACATTGTACCCTACGTAGAAAAAATATTTCCCAAACATATAGTTATCCCAACTGATCCATATTGATAGTCTCCCATACTTGTATGAAATGAATTACATTTTTTCAAATGTCCACAACCATCCAGATAGATTTGTTCTTATGAGGCCTCCTCGAAATACACACCCGAGATCCCCTAGAAATTTTATCCCACATTTATTATAGAATGAGTAGAAGTTGTAGTAAACTACTAGGTCATTGACCCTTAGAATTTGTTGACTGATTGGTGTAGAAATGTGTCACAAATATATCTATCTAATTTTTCATTCCAAACCTCCAAAACTATCAATGTTGGTTACGATACATTTGGGTTCCACATAGATGAACCACACACTTTGAAGCAAGAAACTAAAGTATAAACTCCTATTACTTTCTCATTGGCACAACAACCTGATTCTTGACATAGGTGATCTCATCCCAATCTATGATTCAATCGGAAGGTGACTCTCCACCTTTATGGATTTTCCAAAAGGTAATTATTTATGGATCATCATACTGTAAGTCTCTGTCCTATCTCAAAAGATTTCACTCCAACAAAACTGATTTGATATTTATATCCTCCTAACTAACCAAAACCACACCCTACATCTTATCTAGTAGAGTTATCATCTTCCTCTTAACACTAGACTTCTGAACATGTTGAGTTAGAGTTTTTTTTCTCAATGCGTTAGACACATTGTTTCCCTTATAGGGAATATATGATAGCTCAAAATAAAATGACTACATATACTAAACCCATATCTGTTTCTGAAGAATGAAATCTTTTTGTGATAATACATAAATTCACCTCATGTGATCCGTATAAACATTAACATTTTAGCCCAAACCATAATTTTGGAAACACCATAAATCATGTAAAACTTTATCCAATTATAGGATGTTTATTGGGTAGTTATATTCATGTGGTCTCAACTAAAAAGACCCATACACCACAAATCAATCTTTATACAATAACACGACTCCAGAAACTATCCTAGATGTGGCGAAATAAATATTATAGTCATCACTAGGATGAGATAAGATCAATATTGGTGTCGATGTAAACATGTTCTTTAACTCTTGGAATTCATTCTCTCATGCTTCCAACCATTAAAAATTTACCCTAATCTTGGTAAATCCTAAAATCACTAATTCCAAATAAGAAAATTCTTTAATGAACCTCTGGTAATATCCATACAACCATAGAAATCTATGAAGATTGAAATTTTTTGTCTTCTCCTATGAAACCACTGCCTGAGCCTTCTCTGGGCCCATAGACACCCCTTCCTCTGGGATGATGTGACCTAAGAAGTGTAAATGATCAACCCTAAATAGAATCTTATAAATCTTGGGGTATAACCGCTACTCTCTTAGTGTACCCAGAATGATGTCAAGGTGTTCAAAATTATTTTTATCCATCTTACAGTACTACTAGATGTCAAAAAAGAAACACAAAACTCAAATAATCCAAGCTCATATGTATGATTCTATTCATCAAGTCCATAGACATGCTGGTGAATTCGTCAACCCAAATGGAATTATGATGAACTCATGTAGACCATACCCTCTTTTGAAATTAGTATAAGGTATATTATAAGTTCAAACTCTCAAATGATGATTCCCTAATCTCAAGTGGATCTTTGAGAAAACTGATGCTTCCCTCAAGTGTAAAAATATTTCATTAATAAAAATAATAGGATACCGGTTCTTCACTATCATCTAGTTCAAATCTAGGTATTTAACACAAAAGAGAATAGTCTCATAAGCCTTTTTACAAAACAAAACTAGTGAACCCCAGGGTGATATACTCATATGTATAATCACATTATCCTCTATATCCCCCAACTGATCCTTAGGAACCCGATTATTTATAGATTCCAATCTATACGGTGGAATAGAAACTAGCTCAGCCCCTGGTAAAAGTTCAATAATAAATTTCACATCTATCTTAGGTGGAATCCCAAAGATAACTTTGGGAAACACATCCTAAAATAAATACACTATAGGTTTAAATACAAAATTCTTAACACCACCATCAACTAGAAAAATAATTGCTCCCTATGTGGTATTTTACCCTAGTTTCTGGTGAACTGGCCATCTAGGGTCCACCATAATATCCCACTCTCTTTAGTGAATATACTTGTCACCCTTAAAGGATGAAAATGTTACACTAATGGGGTAACAATCTATGTGGGATCAGTATGATACTATCAAATACTTGATCATAATTAGGTAAATTTATAAAATTTCAAGGAGTTACATATCTTACAAAAATCAATACATTCCAAATTTCAAGGGACACCCCTTGCACAAACATATATCTCTACATGGTACATTCAAGGGTGTATATATCATCATTACCCTAGTCAAGAACTCCACTCCTTAGCTCACACTATTAATTTTTTTTGAAGATATAAAGGAATGAGAATCAAGAGTATCAAATAAGGCACTAGATAGTATATAATCTAAAAGAGTTATACCTGTTATTATCAATGATCCATCTTCTCTCTCCATAAATGTAGGTTGAATGACATGTGACTCTCCTGTCCCTCTTCCCTATAATGCACTCTATGTCCCTTGAGCAAACCCATGATACTAATATGGGTGATATTAGATATAATCTCCCAATACACTACCTATTCCACATTATTCAATAGAACTCTAGTTGCTAGAATAATATGGCATAGAAGACCCCCTTCCTTGCACCCTGGTTCTATCTAGCTCCTCCATCGCTACCCTTCTATCCCAGGTACTAGAAGAAGCTCTATAGATGTCCCATATTGACATAGCCTCATCACTATACTGGTGTTCAAGTTCACTATCTTATTATGTTTTCCAACCTACCATATTGGTGAAAAATCACTCTAGTAAGATCCTGAACAACTGACCATTATGTCTAGTTACTCAGCTTATCACTGCCCTGGATAACATTGTCATAGTGATGATTCCTACTCTCAGAGGACATACAACTTGACCATCAATTGAAACCACATTTCCTACACTATAATACTTCCTTGTATTCCCTTTATCTATTAGTGCTTGATCCACCACCTCATCAAAATTATTTAACCGAAATAGGTTAACTTGGGACCCAATCCCACATTTATGTCGGCATTGTAAATGCCTCATTTTAACTGTCTCACCCCAACCAACACCTGAGAAATGTGATACATGTCTACGAATCATCCAACATATTATATCAGGAAAATACTCCCTTGAATCAACTTTATGAACTCATCTTATCTCTCTAGTCCTAACATATATGGATAAAAGTGCTCTAAGAACTTCTTTAAGAATTCATCCTATAACATACCATCAACATGTCCAGTCTGAGCCTAAATGACCCATCAGAACTTTATTGATCCTTATAGAATAGAAGAATCCATCTGGACCCTCTTCTTAGTATGAGTCTCTAAATTTTCAAGGATATCTGGATGAACCCAATCCAGAACAAATATCCCACCTGTCCACCCTCTCCAGTAAAATTTAGAGGGCTTTACAGCTGTTACTCAAATGTAAAGTCATACATGCTGCTCAAATCATGATATGGAGTTGTCTCAATAAACTAAATGAAGTGAGAAAAATTTTCACATAACATTTCTCCTTTTTCCTTGCCCAACACTATTGGTGCCTCATATTTCACTACTAGGGGAAAATCTCAATCCATGTCTTCCTATCATCCTCTCAAAAAACATCATCCTATATGAATATATATAAAATTACAAACACATACATTAGAACACATAATAGAGGTTAAATCATTTATAGGAAAAAAAATATTCCAAAACATGTCATTTCCCTAAACCATTCCTCACACTCCAAACCAATGCACTATCACTACCGTTGACCATCCTACAAATAGGTCCTACTTGAAAAAGTTAAAAACATTCTCATTTTTCATGTTTCTCATTTCTACGTCCATTTATTATCACCCTGTATAATTTTTTCAACTTTCTAAATTTCATATTAGGAACCATTTTCTATTCAATTTCAAAAGCAAGGAAAATTAGTTCAAGTACACCAACTTACCCATAACCCATTATCTTGTGCATTCCTAAAATGTTGCATGTCCCAATAATCCTTAGTGCCTAGAATGATGCATGAAAACTCAACTCTCATTCCTTACTAGTCCACAAATCAAATATTTAGAAAATCCTAAAATAATAATCACATCACACAAAAAGTGTGTCCACCAAGGTGAAAGAAAATTCAAATGTAACAGTAACCAGCAATAAAAACAATCCCAACCTTAGTAAATAGGTTCTCCCTGACATGTGGGTAAGCTTCTCCCATGAACGAGCTCATAACCAATACATTAATATTCCTTGTGTCCTTTATACCATTCCCAATATGATGAAGAAAATAAAATAAATGAAAATTTGGAACTAATACAACTTTGTGACATCCTGGCCTTGGTTCCAAATGCTAGTGCCTCATTCCGATCATTCACATAACCTCATGTGTGCCTCCCCGTAAGTTCAAGGCTAGAAACTAGAAGTGATAATCTAATATTATTCATGGTGAGACTATTCCCTCTTTATTCGAGTAATACAACATGAAAAATAAATAAAAAATTAACTAAATGGAATATAATCATAACCATGATAATACCAGTATTATAATATAACCAAAATTGGATGTACTATATAATAAATGATCAGTAAAATGTTTCATTCTAATGTAAATGAGAAGTGTCAAAATGAATCTAGAAATTAAATACATTGAAAACTCCAAAGAGGGTTCTGAACTATGTTTGGTTCCCTAATCTAAGGTGCATCCCAACTCATCTATCTAACACATGGACTTTGACCTTATCATGTCCCGAAACCATGAAATATAATTGGGTACCAATTAGGCAGCCTGAGTAGTGTGTGAGTACAACTCAGTAGGCCACCAATAATAAAATATAAAACTATATGTAGTTAATATAAAGTACATGATTTTTTTATAAATAATACATAAATGCAATAAAGTGAACAATTTACACTTATTCAATTACTCTTTATTTACCGACATAACACTCAGATTCCCATGGGCACTTGAACTCTGAATTCCTTCTTTAGCTCATTTCAGAGTCTGAACTACCACAAAGAATATTATATTAATGAATTCCCATGTTACAGTTCATTATCCCAATTCACATATGAATGTCAGTGTTACCATTCATCGTTTTTATCACAATATGGGATTTTCATGCACCAAACCATGTCCCAAAGATAACTATCACAAGTTAATTCCATTAATATCCTTCTGCTTTTCTTGTCACAATATGGAATTTGGATGAATCAAACCACAACCCACACACAGTTATCACATGTGAATTTCATTGTTACCATTGAACATTTTTTATCACACTAAGGGCCTTTGATGCAGCAGAACACATCTCACACATTATTTTCACATTAATTAATTCACCGATTAAAAAACAGATTCAACAATTGAACATACCCATAATTCCATTAATTAATTAAACAATTAATTAATCACATCAGGTCCATTAATTAATTAAACAATTAATTAATTAATTCATAATCTAAACATCCAATAATTAATTCAAGAATTAATTTTTCTAATTCACTACCTTAATATCCATAATTTATTCAATAATTAATTATTCATCTTCACAATCTCAACACCCCATAATTATTTTTAAAATTAATTATTCATACTGAAAAATTAAATATGTCATAATTAATTAAACAATTGATTATTCATAATCACAATATCTATACCAATTAATTAATTCGCCAATTAATTATTCATACTCACAATCTCAATATCTCATAATTAATTGATCAATTAGTTATTCATACTCACAATATCAATATCTCATAATTAATTCTATAATTAATTATTCATATTCACAAACTCAATATCCCATAATTAATTCAACAAATAATTATTCATCTTCACAATTTCAATATCTCATTATTAATTCCACAATTAATTATTCATACTCACAATCTCAATATTTCATAATTAATTCAACATTTAATTATTCATACTCATAATATCGGTATCTTATAATTAATTCAACAATTAATTATTAAATTCAACAATCCCAATTCTCTCATAATTAATTGACCAATTCATTATTCATAATCTACAATCCCAATATTCCCAATTTTACATTTTCCTTAGTAAATTAATTTGCTAAATTAATTAAATCAATAAAGAACTAAATTACTAAGAATCTAATAATAATTATATAATTAAATACACATCATATCAATAAAGATGTTGGGATTTTAATTATATTCCACCTACATCAATTCATTGATGAAGAAATATCACCAATGGGTATCCTCAAATTTAATGGAATGACTCTTGATTATAAACCCTAAATAAAGATATAATAATCAATATCCTATAATTATAGATCTTGATCCAACAGTCTTATATTTAGATTTATCAGGATTGAGGTTACATTCCCTATAAAATATGAGGGAGATATAGAAGAAAATAAGAAAACCAAATGGGATTAGATCCGCTTATCAGGTGCAGTGCATATACAAAACCTAACCTTTTATTTTCCAAAATCAGAGGTTGATAAGGCATGGAATCTATCCAGAGGGCTCAAAAATTATGAAAAATATTAAGGGTCTATTTAGGGACGAATTGGGTTTAATATTGTGGATTGGGAAATTTTCGATCAAATTTTGGGGGGATTAAAATCCTATATACACGGTTCTCTAATCAGGGTGCATGGTTTCCCCTAACTGTGCGACTTAACTGTGCACTGCTTCTAGGGGTGAACGATTTCTCTTAAGAGGGAACACAGTTTGATAAATTGTGTACCAATAATATTAATTATCTCTATTTGAGTTCAAATAGTTTTCTGGGCTGGGGCGCACGGTTTTGGAAAACTGTCCTCCAACTATGCACTTCTCATTCTTTTAAAAAAAATCTCACAATTCCAAAACAATGCACCCTAGTTACTATCCAAAAAACATGTACTCAAAAATGGAAAAATATTACCTGTAAATGAGCCTGATACCTCCCCAAAAAATGATGGGGTTTTAAATCGTCCAATTAGCATCTATTCTATCCTTTTATAATTTCTATTTCTCATGCCTCATGTTTCAGTTATGATTTCCCAAAATCATGGTGGAATCATCCCTATATGATGGGATTTTATGCAACCTAGATAGGGAATGTCTAAAGACCATGTATACAAGTCTTCACCCATAATATTGATAAAATTACTTCATTATTTGTATTTCATTTCATTTTTTAATTTATAATTTATTTTTCCATGTAATTAGTTCTGTAGTTTGAAAATTGGATCTATTTGATGTCGGGGGTCCGTTGGTGTCCTCCAATGGGTTCTTGGTCATGGTACCAGTATGACATGGCCATTTGATGAATTTTTTTCATTTATTACTTTATTGAAATAAGTATTTTAATTATTTAAATATGTTATAATTAATTTTTATAGATAATATGGTTTGAGATATGGCTTTGTGTGGGTTGGAATTGGCCACATCAGCTTGGATGAGCACTGTTGATCATGGTGTAGCTTGGCAGGTCAGGTCAGATATCTCATTTTTAGAAGATTAATTGTTTTGGATTCTAAATAGGTATGTGATACCTGGTCCTCACCCCATTTTTTATGAATCCATAGATATAATGAATGGACATGCAGTTTCTTCATTGAGGCATTGACCTTCAATGAAAATATTATTATGTTTTAAGATTTAAATTAAAATGATTAATTTAAAATAAAATTCCTTAAAATAAAAAAAATGTTCCAAGTCTACGTTTACCTTGAGAATAAGCTTTATCTCCTCAACCAAATATGACTAAGTCCATGAGTTTAGATGGTTTTTCCTAGAAATATGAACCGCCTGAGGGTTTTCTTCACTAAAATTAAATATGACTATCATAGTGTCCTGAGATCAAGAAAAATTGACACCTCTTGATATAGGTGTGCTGACATGGATTATTTTAGCCATGTGGGTCATAGTGGACCTTTATATAGGTTACATTGGGCCTTTTATAGAGAAGAAGGTGGTCTATTGATTCAAATTATCCCTCACAGGCTGTGGAACAACCCTTCTGATCCTTGGGGTTGTTAGGCTTGGTGAATTGAGTTTGGGGTAAAAATACCTCTCCTTAAGGATGTGAATTTCCTTGGTGTAGGATTGTAAAATTTTGGTGAGTGGATCGGCCTAGAGTGACTTTGAAAATTGAGATAATTCCTGATTATCCTCACTAAAACAATGCCTTTAAGGTATACAATTGAGACCAATTATACTATATGATGTTTATGACACTGTCAAGGAGTATAAAATCCTACAAGAATCTGGTGATAACCCAAGAATATGAAATGTGTCTAAATACCCCATGTAGAGTTCGTACAATACAGAATGACTTTTGGGGACCATGGCAGGTCCCGCAATGATTAATTGACCATAAGAGGGTGCATGTTTCTACTATTATATATTGATGAATGTGTCACCTTGGTGCTCGAGTCTCAGTGGGAGGTGTGGAGTCCATAGTGGTAGAGAAATTTCATGCAAAAAATTTGACCTTTTTTATATCATATTCAACATGTTGTATAGAACAGACCTAATAGGTGTTATTGTTTTTTTATGTGTAGAAATGAACTTTGGGTGGTCATTATTATAAATTTAATAAAAAAATTATCTTGGTTATTATATTTGATGTTTATATTCTATATTTTATTATTTATAATGTTAGTTGGACTACCATGTATTTTTTGAAAGGTTTATAATGGTTCAGGTTAAAGGAGATGTACTGCTATGTGCTATCTTATGGGTGTTGTGAGGTCTTTGGTGGGAGTGGTCAAGTTCTACACACTTATGGGGCTCAGATATTTCAAACCATTTTGCATATCTATATAGATCATCCCCTTGGCTATTTTTCTAGGATAGAACATTTCACTATTCATTAACATCCATATAAGGTGGAAAAGGACTCAGTTTTTATTTTTTATATATAGAGACGTAATATACCCTAGGATATTAATATGGTTGGTATAGTCTTCATGAAATGCAAAAAAAACTTCAACACTATATTAAATAGGTATAACTAGCCTTTTTTACTTGTAAATCATATTTAGTGAACGATAAATAAAGCTAAAGAATTCTAAAAGATGGTATTTTACAAAAGCCTCTATGATAGAGTGAAATCAAATCCTCAGGGAGAACTAAAAAATCTATGATATTGTCTGATTCAACTCTTTTTTTCAAGCCGATGAGCAAGATAATTTCCCTTGAAAGTCATTAGTGATGATTTAATTCATATTTGAGAGGATCTCCATGTAATTGATTCACTGGGCTGTCAAGATCTAGGAAAGATGTATACTACCAACTCTCAGTGTATAAACAATAGTGGTTGAATAAAATTCCAACCATATTCTATTCCATTGTTCTTGTAATTCCATTTCAACTAAAATGATCAACCAACGAATTTTCAATTCAATATATAAGGTCAATCCCCATTGGCTAAAAATGAAGCTTTTAATCCACCCATTGTGATCCTTGAAACCTAACCTAAACCAGTAGGTCCATGGTTCCCTCTTGAAGACCCATCAGTGTTTCATTTGATACTCAAAATTGAAGGTGAATTCCATACTACCTCAGAAGATAATTTTGTGGGATAATAATTAGCTGCAATATTTAAACATGTTCAAATATAGAAATCAATGAAAGATTTATTGTAATGTCCCTTTTAAAAATTGTTAGCCTCATGGAAAACCATCAATAAAAGAGCCATGTTAGTCTGGATGTCATTTGTTGAGATTACATGCCTAATTTTTTTAGAATATGAAACCACATGGAGAAATTTGGCCACATCAACCAGGAAAAGGTTCTTAATTTTCATTAACACCTGAAGCATACATTAGTCAACAATTTGTTTCAATATATAATCATAGTGGTTCGAATATATGGGACCATATTGGTGTAACCCTGCTAAGTTATGTACTGGAACCCCACTCAAGAATCCATGACACATGGGTACTAGAGTAGATATCACTTATTTTTTTGAATATATTGGGTCAATGTCTAGGATCTGGTCATCAGGAAGGATAACATAAAGTCCAGATACTCATATGGGGTGAGGCTAGGAGTTGTTAGTTCACCTTCATTTTTATTTTATTTATTTTCTTTATTTTCCATTAGATATTACTTGTAGAAATAATTTTTTTATTTTATAATGAAAATTTGAGTCTCTATATAACATTTCATTTGTTATCAGTGCATATATTTATTCATTCCAATATTCTGATGATTGATGTGAATAATGTTTGACTATTTTATATTTGATTATTATCTTTGATAAATGGGGTATTGTTTTCTCACCATACATTACTAGACCCCCACTATGGTTTGGTATCCTATTTTATATGAGTTGGATTTCCTAATGTCAATTACTATCCCCAATCTGGTTACTTTTCAATGTGAGTCGGGCTAGGATGTTTATAAGTTTAGTTTTTTTATGTTGAAAAAGATATTATTATAATGATTATTTAATTTAAAATATATTCAAAAATGTGATAATCTCAGTAATAATAGAAATAAAGCAATATTTTGATTTATATTTATTCAATTTATTGATTTATATTCATCATTGTTTTGTAACTAATTTAAAAAATGGAGAAAAAGGAATTGTTTTACTTGACTACGTTATTTTCCAATGAATTAAATGGTTTTATATACATGAAAAAAAATATTTATATTATAAATTTAAATATATAAAAATTAATTCATTTTTATTCAACATATCAAGTATATATTTAGATGAATTTTTCAGATTCTTTTGATAAGATTGAATTTTGATTGAATTGTGAAAAAATTTGTTTTTTGGATAAATTGACATTTATTTTCATTAAATAATATTATTTAAAGAAACAATTCTATTTTGGATTTTTTTGAAGTAATATAATTTATTTTTTTGAAATAATTAATCTAAATAATTCAATAGGAATCATCTTTTATTTAATTATATTTGAAGTCCATTTTAATGCATAAAAAATTACTTTACTAAAAACTATTTTTCATTTAATTTTATGAACATATATTAAATTTAATTTATTATACTAATTTTAATTTTATCATTAAAAATAGATTTTATATTTTTAATAACTATTTTCAATATAATTAATTTGTCCAATTTTTTGTTCATTATGAATAGTGACCTTTGTATAAATGTGTCGCTATGGTAAAGAGTAAATTTGTATAATTAAGGTAAAAATTAAGTAATGTAGAAAAAAATCATATAATATTTTTTGTTAGATTATGGTATTTATAATCTTATACCCTTATCTTACATTGTGGATAGTTTTAGAGAAACATTCTCATGACTATGATAGTATAATATTAAAAAGCTTACAAAAATTACAAGTGTGCCACTCCACTCACTTATAAAAGGGAACCTGGTCACCTATCTTATTCATAGATTTATAAATTTTTATTACAACCATACCCTAAAAAACTGTCTCAATCATTACTCTTAAATTATTAGAGGTCATGGTCCTCTGAAAATAACAATCCTAGAAGGCTTAAGGTGTATGTAAAAGGGAGATATCAAAGAAGAAGTTATAAGTCTTAATTTATCATTTGAAGTTTATTTCCTCTTATAACTACTAAAAATATTATTAAACCATTATGAACTAATATATTCATTATATTAATTATACTTCATTGTTCTTATTATTATGGTATAATTTTTTTTCATATTATCTTCCATCTGGTGGGAAATGAAACCATTTCTCATGTGTATATAAGGGGTATGACGTCCCCAAAGAATTGTGTTTAATTTTTCATCACAAGATCATATGGATAGATAAAATGATTGAATAAATAAATATATATTATTATTATGATATAATGATTATTCTAGGAAGATAATATATTACTTAGCACCATACTATTTCTTTATGTCAGATATTGATAACGCCACTCATGTGTACATGTGGGATACAACCACTACAAAGAGATTTGAATCATTTATAAATTGAAACTTATTAAAATGGGAATATGGATTGAGATAATAAATAAATATCACATGAATAAAATAAATATGATTTTATAATTGTAATATATTGTCTAATTTATTTTTTTATAGTCATTAAAAGAATGAAAACAATGTTCATATGTAGGTATGGACTACTATATCTATGAAATTAAGTAGATAATTTTTCAGGACATCCACACATGGTTGGTTTTAAAATTTAATATAATTTTTATTTAAAATAAATAAACAATTCATAATTATTTACTTAATGAGACGATAACCCTTTTGATCACGGTCAACACACCAATTTGGTTTTAATGTTATAAACTATATAATCCAAAATATCCAACGTGAACCTAACCATTTTAGTAAGAAAATAAAACATGGGAATGAATGAAATAAAATGAATAATAATAGTTAAATTCACATGTAAAAGGATACGAATCATGTAAAAATAAAAAAAAAATCATTCAGGTGTTAATGAATTTACGAAGCTAGACGGATGTTAAGGTAAAGTATTTTATTTTAAAACATTCTTGTATGTGTTTTAAAATATTTTCTTCCATTTACATGGACTTTGAATTATATTCAAGAATATTTTTATTTTTACTTTAATGGTTGATAAATATATTTTTTCAATATTTTTTTTCTTTCTTTACAATGTTTTAGGAATGTTTCTTTTCACGTTTTCTATATAGGTCAATGTCAAAGTTTTTACCAAAGTATAAATCGAATGTTCTTTTAATATATAATGATTGACCATATTTTCCCTCCATAATAGACAATATTTTTCATCAAGGATTATATGAAATATATGATGATTGTTATTAAGGAAAATATTTTTGTCAAGATTTTCAGACATTTAGTTTTGAAAAACAATTCCAAGGGAACTAGAAGCTTTTCTTATCTACATGAGATAACTAAATGTTTTATTTTCTATATGCTTGAATGTCAATTAAAAAGGTTTTTATGATTAATTTGAAACCTATATGTGCACATGACTCTCATCCTAGTTGGTGAGGACTTCTTAGGTGAATCCAAGAGACCAGGGATCAAATCAAGGTGGGGGATAATTTCTAGGTTTCTGAAGCAGTACTGTAGTAAGAACTGTACCAGGAACTGTAGCAGTCACTTTTTGGCACTATAGCAGTTGGGAATATTCACCCATTTGGGCCTTCAGGTCACCGATTTTTCCCCGAGTCCTTTAAGGCCTTCAGACCACCTAGGCCTTCAGGTTAGTAAGGCCTTCGGGCCACCTCAAGGCCTTCGGGCCACCTTAAAGTGTAGATTCAAACCAGACAACCAACAAAGAACAAGATTTAGAGGGAGGAGGAGTAAAGAGATTTCACCATATAATAAGAAAAACTGATTGTAATAATGAGAGTGTATGGCACCTGCCATCGGGACATGCCTATTCATGCATCAGAAAGCCTAGCCAAACAGCCATGTGAAGGTGGAGAGTTGATTTCACGATGAAGATGATGGGGAGGAGCAGTTCCAGGTAGTTAGTCTGGGTTTTTTGTTATGTTTGAAGCCTATGGGAAATGAAATCCTCTAAGGCCTATGGGAAATGAAATACTTACACCTACAGGCCTTGTAAGGGTTCCACCTCACCCCTTGAATGGTGGATTATCAAAATCAATAAAAAATGAATGCCTTCAGGCCATTAGAGGTGAATCCTTTATGTGTTTTATTCATTATATGGTTCTATAAAATTAAATTTAAATGGTGGGTAAACCTGATATTACATTGATGATAGGTAAGGCCAATATAGCGATCTAACACATTGGGTAAAATAATGAATTTTTTTATTGATAGGTTACTCCTAATAGATATGAGAATTATCTAATCATGACGTTCCATTATAAGTTTTATTTTAAGGGTAAAATTAAGGATAATATCTCAAGATACCAACATTATATACTTTCATTCTCATATAGAGTAATATTTTTGATTTTAAATGTTATTAAAATGATCTAATGTTTTTAAGAAATTTCTATAAATTTATTTATAATTGTGAAAAAATTGTTTATGGAAGAAAACTATTCATGATATTTCATGTTTTACTAGATACCATTATGATTATTATTTTTACTTAAATATTTCATTTGAATTAGTTTGTGAAATAGATTATTTATATAATCTATTTTCATTGAACAATAAATGGTTCTTTGAGGTCAAAAGATTAATGTGAAAATGAAATCTTTCTTAGAAAATTTTCTAGTTTTAAAATAGACTGACACGTTTATTTTTTTATTTCCTTTACTGAGACTTATTTTAATCATCCTAAATTTTTAAATTCAATTTCCCAGGTAATAAGGATGATAAATTAGTTAATAAAGTGAGTGTTCGAGATAAGGGACATACGTTGTCCTTTGAAAGTGTGTCTTTATAAATAACATATTTTGCAAGAAAAATGGATAATATATCAAAATATGTGATTTTTTATGTAATTTTCTATATAATTAACTCATAATCTAAGGTAAAAAAAATCAAAAAATATATAATAAAGTTAAAATCTTGTAATAAATTTGGTAGTAATTGTTTGGTTAATGTATGAGGTATTATAGTTTGTTTGAAAGAAAATATGTAGACACCTTTATTGAATATGATAATCATAAAAGAGAAACTAAAGATATTGTAATTTATGGTTATATTAGAATAAGAAATATTTTGAATATTTATAAATTGTTTCATATATTCTATGTTAGTTCATAATTTTTTTCTCTAGTTGAAATGTGGAAGCGAATGTATGAAAGTATTAAGAGAATAATAACCTTTCAAATCTTTATCCTACAATGTTTGGAAAAAAATATTTTTGTGTAAATGTTGACTCAGTTAATGTAGGAAATTAATAGATGCATCCATGAAATATAATAACCAAATTCTCCATAAGGGAACATTTCTATATTTCATAATTCCATGAAATAACACCCTTTTGTATTCTGTAGATCTTTGGACCTAGTGAGATATGATGGATGTACAAATGTACTGAGAAGATATTTGATTTTATTGGATGTTTATAACATCCAATAGAGGCCTTTTTTATTTAAAATTTTGATAGTAAAGCTGATAAATAGTGTTCCTGGATTATGAACACTAAGGAAAAGAAATAAATTGATCCCATGGAAGGGATGGTATATAAGGACATCTTCTTTGAAAAGTATTTTTTTATCATTTATTGAAAATATAATGGAAAATAAGGTATATGTATTTGAAAAAAACTAGAAGGGATATGAATCTTCTTATTATGCTAATTTTATAAGAATATCTAGGTATGTAGTGAATTTAATTTTATACCATGGTAGTAAAATTGAATAATTTAATGTAGGATCAAAGGTAAAATAATAAAGGATTCTGATTACTCAATATTTTAAAATATTTGAGGAAATTTTAGGGTGTTCTATGAATATCGAGATCGATTTTGTGGAATTTTACAAAAATAAGGATAGAAAGATATCCGTGTGGTAGTAATTATGTAAATATTCATATAAGAAACCTAAAGGTAAGAAAACTCAATTACCCTATGATAAGTGTGGAAAGAATCATGTATAAAAATATTTAATTAAACATGAGAAGTGTTAATGATGTGGAAAGGCTGGATAGATGGATCATGACTACGAAGAAAAGAACACATGTGTTGGTCAAAAAGATAATGAAAGTAATGCAATAAAATATTTTAATTGTAATGAGTTGAAACATTATGATAATTCAGGATCATATTTAGTTACTCAAGGTTGGAATCATCAATATTGAAAATGAAAAGGTATAAAAAAGTATGTATCTTCATTTACATTAGATACAAGACCCTCAACTGAAGTGGTTTCTGGAACATTACTTTTTTATTCAAAATATACCAATAACAACTTTTATTCTATATCCATGTATTATTTTATAACATGGAAATTTCGAAGAAAAATTTAATTACTATCTAAATAAATGAAGTTATAATTTTTGGTAAAAACACATGGGGTAACATCATATGTTGAATATATTTTAATATAATTTTTTCTGTATTTTCTATTATAGAGATTGATGTTATTCTAGGGATGGATTGCCTTTCAATTTATTATGGTAAGATAGAATGTAGATCTAAGGATGTTATTTTATTGATTGAGATTTTATTTTTATATAAAATCATTTCATTTTATTGATATCATCCAAATAAGCTAATAAAATAAAAAAATATTGAAGTGAAAGGTATCATTAACATATTTTTTAGAAGAAAGGAACCATTTGAATTAGAGATGTTCTTGAAGTAAATGAACATTTCAATGTAATTGAGGATGAATTTTTTGTTATTATTAATAAATGTGATAAGTTTACTATCAAATTATTTCATGATGCTAATAAAATTTCAAAAACTCATTATTAAATTTCTTTAATTGAGTTTTTGAAACTGAAAATGATATTATAATTTTTTTTATAAGGGTTTCATCTACCCAATCACTTCTCTTTACGGTGCTCAAATTTTTTTGTTGAAAAGAATGATGGTTTCAAGAGACTTTACAATGATTCTATAGCACTTGATAACATAACTATTAAGAACAAGTTTCCATTATCTCATATTAATGGTTTTTCAAATCAGTCTAGGTGTCACGAACCAACCCGGGTCGACCCTGAACCGGTCACCCAAGTCGATCCGCGACATGGCCCGAGAGGCGTTCCCGATCCTCCTGGGCTGGCGACAAGCACCTGGGCATCAACAGAGGATGTGGGAATAATTTCACCCAGTATAAAAAAATAAAATAGTATAAAAATAATATAGAGCATCGCAAGGCAATTAAACCAAAAATAAAAGACTAAAAAAGAACAAACAGAAATCAAACTGACCAAACATGATGTCTGAGAAGACTCCGTGCGACCTCGCGGGTCGCTCTCCGACTCAATGATAAAGCGTCGCCCTAGGCTAGTGCACTCAAGCTATAGCCTACACAAACAGTAAAAATAAAAATGAACTATAGTTGTGAGTATTAAAACTCAGTAGGCTAGCCCAATATATATTCCCAATGCACTACCTTTAAATTAAAAGAAAAATCATTTCATGTTTGAACTACAATTTATATAAGTATGTTTTTCTAAATATTCTACATAAAAAAATGTACGAACCATTTCCCTTAACCATTTCCAAATTTTGGGTTCAATTAATTAGTGTCAATGAAATTTTAGGAAGAGGGAATGTGGTGTTTATATTTTCAAATTTGTATAAAGAGGATTAAACACTTTCATTTGAAAACCATTTTTAGAAACCTAATCAAAAGAAATTTACCACTTTCCAAGGAAAAAAACACTATAAATGCTCAAGGTAAAACACATAGAAAGGGCAATGTTGGTGTACATATGAGCATCATAATCACTACTGCAAGCAACGAAAGCTGAATAGACATGGGTGAACCTAGGAGATTGAGAATAAACTAGAAGACACCAATACATGCGAAATCATCCTTTTTGACATGTCATGATGTAATAAAAACACACAATATGCTCGACCATCCTCTCTCGGGCAGGTCAAGGGAAAATCCCATAGTAATAAACCCAATATATCCACCAACTATGGGCCACTAGTTAGTACCACAACCTAATAGTGCAGCAATCATTCTTAGAATATTCTCTCAATATGCCAGATTCCCATGTCTCAAGTGTTTGGAAAGGGGGTGAGCCAACCGATGCTAACCGAGCATCCAATCATATATATATATATATAAAGCACAATTGGCATCACCCCGAGCCACTCCATGGAACAACCTCTTGCCTTTAAACTATTCAAGTACCCGGGAACCTCTAAGAATGGCCTCCCAAACAATCAATTGCGACCAAGGCATGAGAGGTGTCATAAGAGGGTTTTTATCCAAACATTTTCATCGCTTTCTATAAAGTACCAAACATGCATTAAATACATTTCACAAGTGCTACTCTAAAAAATTACAACTTCTTTATAAGACAAAACCCAGTTTAAAACCTTTTAAAGAACCCCCAAAACACCACTTTGCAGGCTGCCAACATTTTTTTTTATAAAACCAAACCAAACCATTTTATTTTTTCCAAATAAACTTTAAGAGAAAACCGTGCAATTTCTCAAACAAACCAAGGTACTTTTTTATGCTTCAAAAGAAATCTTTTATCATTAAACCAAGACTCTATTTTATATTCCCTGAATTATGTTTTAAAGCCAAACATGCATTCTTTCTTTATTGGGTGCCCACTTGTCAAAAAAATATTTCAAGCATCCTGTATAAAATAAACGACTCTTTTTTACACTAAATAATCATTTAAAGATTAACTATATTATATTAAAAATTAATTATCATATATTATCCCACATTATTTAGAATTAATAAAATATTTATTTCGAATAATTAGTGTGAGAAAATAGCAGGAAATAATGTAGCATAAATTTTTAAAAGCAATGCAAAGGGAACCTACCTCAGATACATGACGCGATGAAACTACGAACGTTTGAAAATGCGCGAGAAAGTCCAAATCCCTACATAATAAATATCAAGGACTCAAAACACATCCAAAAACTCACTAGAGAATGCGAAACCATGCGTCGGGGAGAAACGCTCACCTCAAAACTGAAGCGCGACGACAATACAAACTCGGAATCACTCCGCGCGGGTTCTAAAACAATAATCCTACCAAAAACAAACATGATTTGATAACCCCCTAACAAAGCAAAGGTCAAAGCAAGAATAATAATAATAATAATATTAACAATAATAATATTAATAATAATAATAATAAAAATAACAATAATAATAACAATAATAATAATAATAATAGTAATAATAATAATAATAATAATAATAATAAGAATATGAATAATGATAATGATAATAATAATAATAATAAGATTAATAAAAATTATAACAATATTAATAATAATAATAACAACAATAATAATAATTATTATAATAATAAATAAAATAATAATATTTTTAATAATAAGAATAATAATAATAATAACAATAACAAGAACAAGAACAACAACAATAATAATATGGGTAATAATAACAATAATAATAATAATAATAAAATTAAAAATAAAAAAAATAAAAAGAAACCTGGCTGGGGGGTGCAGCATGGAGCCCAATGGGAGTTGGTCCGATGGGCCGAGGGATGCTGCGGGCTTGAGAAAGGAGCAGAGGAGGCCGGGGGTTTGGCTTCTGTGCGGGTTGGCTGTTGAGGAGGCCGAGCAGGGGATCTAGCAGGGCAGTGGGTATGCCGGCTACTCGGCTGTTGTTCGGCAAGGAGGAAGCCGAGGTGCTGGGGAAGGCTGCTACCATGATTGAGGAGGCGACCATGGGACCTTGCGCAGAGGGGGGGGGGGGGTGCACTGGATGCGACATGAATGAGGGGGACAGAGGCATTAGGGTGTTGGCTGGGATGCTGGTGGGTGCTGGGGAGAAAGGAGCGGAGGCTGACGGTGTCCAGAAAAAGGCTGCGCTATAGGGTGTTGGGCCGCACGCAACAAGGAGGGAAGGACTGAGGCGAGGTGAGGCCGCGCCGAAGGGTTGAGATGCACCGCTCTGTTTGTGCGCAACAAGTGGGAAAAGCAGTGGAAGACAGAGGGGGAAACTGGGCGTCATGTCTAGAGTGCAGGAGGGGGGGGGGTTCATGCAGGGCAACCAGGAAGAGTCGGTCGAGGCGTCAGCTTGATCCAAGGTGTAGGGGGCGATAGGTAGAAGGAGGAGATGAGGAGGGATTCAGTGGGTGCACAGGCGGTGCCGGAAGGGAGGGACCGCGTGAGGAGGCAGCGCCTGGAGGCTGCTCGCACCGCAACAACAAAGAGAGGAAGCAGGGGCGATGAAGAAGAGAGAGAGGGGTGGCGGCGCGCGGAGAGGAGGACATGCCGTGGAAGGGGAAAAAGGATGCAAGAATTTGGGTTGAGGGAAAAAAATAAAATAAAAATAAAATAAAATAAAGCTTAAACATGAAAAATAAATAAAATAAAATGAAACATTAATTAATGATGAAAATAATCATAATACTAATACTCATAATGACACAAATATTAACACAATGATAAAATGATTTCAAAAAATTTTAATTAGCATTAATTTTTATTGTATTATTTATAATAACACTAATAAAAATATTAAAATTACCTACTTCATTTTGATAATAATAAAAATAATAATTTTAGTTTTCATAAAAGTATTAAAATTCCTAATAACCACAAAAATTTTACATGACATACTGAATTTATGTCTATTTATTTATTTTAAATTCTTCAAAGCTGAAAAGGCCACATAGTTGTGTGGGCGAAGCCGCGCGGCGTCGTGCTCCGCCCGAACGTCCAACGTTGTCAAACCCAAAGGTGCGCTTTTTATCAAAGACTCAGAAATTTAGTCTCGGACTCACCTCAGTCCCCAGAAAAATATTTAAAGTCAAAGTGATCATAAAATAAAATAAACAACTGGGTCAGGGTGTGACAATTCTCCCCACCATAACGCTTTCCACCCCCAAAAATACACAACACTATCTAGCCAATTGATCAACACCTAAGGGTTCCACACGAGACGATCCAACCTCTTATCCAAGGAAATCACACTGACTACCAGCGGGACTGAACCTCATTTCCCGAAATAAATCACCAACAGAGGGGGGCCTAAACGGGCTCCCCACCACAAGAACTCGACTAGAATTAGATAATGATTTAAGAGAAAACCCATCGAGACTCACGGTGGGTCTCCCCACCATAAAGGACCGACCTATTAACGATCAAATGGAAAACCAACTCAGGCCAGAACCGGGCCTTACCCAAGCTATAAAAAGCACAGTAAAAACATTTATATCACCTACTCCCATCCAAAAGGGATAAAAGTTGATCCAAAGAGTCTACGCTAACCAAAAACCCTTACCCCATGGGCGGGGAGGGAGGGCCCAAGGATTGGATCACTAGAACATGGACAGAAAACTACTCATGACTCACCACTTAGGGACGGGCACAAATCAAGGCCGCAACTGATTTACATCAGTGGTCCATGCAAGACAACTAATTGATACCTCACATCTAGACAACAATGCACCATTAGAGACATTGTGAGAGTGATAAGTCCATCACACTCCTTGCGACAAGAGGAAATTTATAATGACGATGAAACTACGACAGACACACTAAAATTGCCTCACCCCAACGATAGAGGCACGACCATAACCAGAATCCTTAAAATTCCCCGGGGGTTTTTGAATACGTGGCAGATTCACTCCGAGGCCTTTTGGCCGGAGCTCTGATGGATGAAGCATCTCATGCCTCGTAGTCGGGTTCTGATAATCCTAACAAGAAACATATATCTTTTGATCTGATATATTGAAGGACAAGATTTTAAAATAAAAATCATAATGGATTTGAAAACCAGAGTTCATAAAAAGACCCACGACATCCCATACATGTCAAAACCCAAAACACCATTTGTACACTGCAACAATAAAATATCACTTTCACTGAAAGGAAACATACACCATAGACTTTGAACAAAAACCCAACAACACATCACTTCTGAGAACTTCCTCTGTGATGCTTTCTAGAAATTCCCCGAAAAAATCGCCGCAAGTGACCCAGGCGTCCACATGCCTGACATGGCTTCAGAGTGCTTGGGTACGAAGGCTTCTGGTGACCCCACATTCCACACTGATAACACATAATAATCTCTCACTCCAAAGAGGTTGATGAATGATCCCAAGGCCTCTTGATTCCACAACCTGCTCCATCCACTTCCATTTGGTTACTCATCTCCTTTCCAAAATCTTCACTAGTGCTCATAGGGATCGAAGGAGGGAGAACTACTTCGAGCACTCCTGCCATCGCAGATTCAACATGAAAAGCTTGTCTTGCCACATAAACAAAATAAGTTAGGTTGGACTCTGACACCTTCGACTGCAGATCAGGGAGGAGACCCTCCTCGAAGCGTCGAGCCTTCATGGGGTCATTCGTGGCATACTCTGGATCATATGGGACTAGCTCCACAAAGAGCTGGAAATATTCCAACACGGATCCGTCGCCATACTGTAGACAACACATCTTCATCCCCTTTCTCACCCTTTCTTCCTCAGAGAAATACTGGCAAATGAATAAAGCCTTCAAGAACTCCCATGTAATCTCCTTACGGGGCTTGTTCCGAGACACTAACTTCCACCAAATCCACGGCGAACCTTCAAGCATGAAGGTCGCAAACTTGACCTTCAACAACTCGGGAAACTCAATGAGGTTAAATTCCCTTTCAATCTTCCGTATCCACTCCTCTTCCACATAATGGTTTGCTTGACCATAGAAGAGAGGTGGATCTAGCTTCTGAAACTCAAGTATAAAATCCTTAGGTTGATCAACCGCACTACAATCACCCATCAAAGCTTCGAAGGGATAACTACTGGACAAGGAAAAGTCAAAAACACAATCAAGGCCAACCCAATGAGTGAATAAAAACCTCAAAATCAAAAAAATGCATTGGTGATAAGTTAAAAACATAAGAAAGAAAGTTATCATAACATCAAAACTTTTCTCTTTGAAAACATCTTTAATTTAAAACAAGCTTAGTGGGATAAACCCTCACCATTGGTATCCATTAGAGTCTCACTCACATGCATGTATTTGTGCCACCCCGGGCATCCATCCACCATAGAAGAAATCCATCTACATTTCCAACATACCACAATGCATGTGAGCACTCATCAGAACACCAAGTCCAAAATAAAGCAACTTCATTTTCCAAAAAAAATTCATTCATACCACTTCTTTTAAAAAAATCTACAAATTAAACATGTCATTTCAAACAAACATTTTTTTCAAAACCAAATTTTCTAATTCAAACCACTTTCAGAAATCAAGGGAAACCCCAAACAACTCAAATAGGGGACTAGTGTCAGTGGGTGACTTGACCATATGGTTGGCGTCCATATGCCAAACACATCCCTGACACAGAGAGCCTTCTTAGACCATGCCCCTAGCTCTGCATGGCTTTCCAGGTCGTGCGGGTTAGGAGGACTAGCGGCCCAAACTCCCTTGGACATATCCCAATCACAAAAGATTTCCATAAAAATCAAAATAAACAAATTAAACTGCACTTCCCTTGGAAACCTGAGGATCCGTATGGGAAAGATATCACGACGCTCTTCTCGCACCTACCCCTCATGTCCCATCAATACTACTCCATCTACCTCAACATCCCAAATAACAAAGGTCACTCGGAAAAGTGAGGTCTGCTAAGAGCCGACCCCTCTGATACCATTTTGTCACGAACCAACCCGGGTCAACCCGGAACCGGTCACCCGAGATGGTCCACAACCCCTCTTCGCAGTACCATATCCTGCGAAGTGGTGTTTTGGGGGTTCCTTAAAAGGTTTTAAACTGGGTCTTGTCTTATAAAGAAGTTGTACATTTTTTAGAGTAGCGATTGTGAAATGTATTTAATGCCCGTTTGGCACTTTATAGAAAGTGATGAAAATGTTTTGATAAAAACACTCTTAAAACACCTCTCATGCCTTGGTTGCAATTGATTGTTTGGGAGGCCATGCTTAGAGGCTCCCAGGTACTTGAGTAGTTTAAATTCAAGAGGTTATTGCATGGAGTGGCTCGGGGTGATTCCTGTTGTGCTATATATATATATATGATTGGATTCCCAGTTGGCATCGGTTGGCTCACCCCATTTCCAAACACTTGAGACATGGGAATCTGGCATATTGAGAGAATATTCTAAGAGTGAGTGCTGCACTGGTAGGTTATGGTATTGACTAGTGGCCTATAGTAGGTGGATATATTGGGTTTATTACTATGGGATTTTCCCTCGACTTGCCCGAGAGAGGATGGTCGAGCGTATTGTGCGTTTTGATTTCATCATGACATGTCAACAAGGATGATTTCACATGTATTGGTGTCTTCTGGTTTATTCTCAATCTCCTAGGTGTAGGGGGGCGATGGGTAGTAGGAGGAGATGAGGAGGGATGCAGCGGGTGTGCAGGCGGTGCCGGAATGGAGGGACCGCGTGAGGAGGCAACGTCTGGAGGCTGCTCGCGCCATAACAACCCAGGGAGGAAGCAGGGGCAATGAAGAAGAGAGAGAGGGGTGGCGGCGCGTGGAGAGGAGGACAGGCCGTGGAAGGGGAAAAAAGGATGCAAGAGTTAGGGTTGAGGGAAAAAATAAAATTAAAATAAAATAAAATAAAGCTTAAACATGAAAAATAAATAAAATAAAATAAAACATTAATTATTGATGAAAATAAGGATAATTATAATATTCATAATGACACTAATATTAACACAATGATAAAATGATTTCCAATAATTTTAATTAGAATTAATTTTAATTGTAGTATTTATAATAACACTAATAAAAATAATAAAATTATTTACTTCATTCTGATAATAATATAAATAACAATTTTAGTTTTCATAAAAGTATTAAAATTCCTAATAACCACAAAAATTTTACAAGACATACTAAATTTACGTCTATTTAATTATTTTAAATTCTTAAAAGACGAAAAGGCCACGTAGTTGGGTGGGCGAAGCCACGCGACGTCGCGCTTCGCCCGCGCGTCCAACGTTGTCAAACCCAAAGGTGCGCTTTTTATCAAAGACTCAGAAAATAAGTATGGGACTCACCTCAGACCCCAGCAAAATATTTAAAGTAAAAGAGATCATAAAATAAAATAAACAACTTGGTCAGGGTGTGACATCAGGGGTGAAAAAACTTTATTAAAGATTGATATCAGGTCCGGGTATCACCAACTAAAGGTGATGGAGGATGAAATTTCGAGGATGATTTTATATACACTAAATTTACATTACAAGTTTTTATTCCATTCGTGTTAACAATAATTCAAGATGTATTTATTATTCTTATGCATTTAGTGATCCATGAGTATTTTGATAAATTTGTGGTTGTGTTTACCAATGATATTCTAATTATCACTATAACCTATGAATATCTCGAGAATAACCAATGGATTGTTTTCCATATATTAAAGAAAATTATTTTTTATGAAAAATTCATTAAATGTAAATTTTATTTCTAGTATATTTCATGCCTTGATCATATCATTTCTAAGGAAGGGAAAGTTGTTGATCTTGCTAACACCAAACTGGTGGAAGAATAGAAAATTCCCACAAATGTCACTATGATTCAGAGATTTTGTAGTATTTGTGGGTTAATAAATATGTTTTTTGATAACTTTAGTAAGTTATCTAGCCTTATTAATAATTTAACTCCAAAAGGAGTCAAATTCATCATGATAGAGGGATGTGATGATTTCATTCTATAATTGAAATGGGAAATATTTAATATTGTAGTGTTATTATTTCCAATAATAAATGATAAATCTGATATTTATAATAACAATTAGTTGAAGGGACATTATTTTTTTATGATATAGAATGATCAGGTTATTGTGTATGCATCTAATCAATAGAAAACCCATGATAAAAATTATTCTAAACATTAACTTGGGATAAAAATAGTATTTTTTTCTTTAAAAATATGTATGAATCATTTATATAGGGAGAAATGAAAAATATAAACTTATATTAAATCTTTAAATTATATATTTTTGTAATAATATTTAACATGGGGAAAGGAGGATGTATAAAACTAATTAAGGGGTATGATTTCACAATTCACTGTCAAAGTGTTAATGAAAATGAGGTAGTTGATGCCTTATGTCCAAAAGTAAAAACATATATAAATATGAAGCTAAAAAGCATGATACATCAGTTAATTATTCACTGATTATTAGTTTGTAACTTTGTATGAATAATCTTATTCTATTTTGTATTAGGTGTTGATGAATTTATCACCACTAGAAATAATTATGGTTTCTTTTAAGGAAGATATTGGTTTGCATGAAAATTAGAATCCATCAAGACGGGTAAGACACCTCATTTTAATGTTGATAATTAAGGTGTTATTATATTTTGAACGAGGTTATGTTTTCCTTGGGATTCCAATTTTAAAAAATAATTTTTAATTAAAGCTCAGAGTTTGGAATTTTTTATTCATACGAGAAGTACTAAGATGTACATAGACCATGGGGAAATTTTTTGGTGGGAAGGTATAATGAAAACTACTATAGATTTTATGATGAAATTATTAGATTATCAATAGGTTAAATCTAAGAGAAAACAACCTTAGGGGATGATTCACCCATTTACAAAAACTGAATAGAAATGTTAAAATATATCAATGGATTTCATGTTGGGATTACCAAATACATATCAATAAAATAATGCGATTTTGGTTATTATTGATCATTTTACTAATATGTACATTTTTAAAAAATAATAGTTACTATGTCATTAGATTATCTTTTGATAATTTATCTAAATGATATATTCAAGTTATATGGATTTACCCTTTATATTTTATTTCATTTTGATCATATGTTTCCCTTAATATTTTTGGAAGGGACTTCAAAAGTATTTAGGAACAGAATTGAAATTCATTATATATTTTTATCCATAATTTGACGGATAGTCAGAATGAACAATTTGTGAATTGAAATATATTCTTTGGGATTCCACATTGGATTATTAGGGATTTTGGGATCAATATATTATATTATTTTAATTTTCATATAATAACAATTTTAATTCTTGTATACATATGATACCTTTTGAGGTAGTATATTGAAAATGGTGTTGGGCTCCTAAATATTGGGATGAATTCATTAAGAAAAAATTTCCGGGACAATAATAGTTTGATGATATGATTGAGAGGTAAAATATTTTTTATCCACACATGAGGATTTCTATGTATAGGCATAGGGGTTTTGGATATCCTTGGAGGAAATATCACTTATTTGATGTAAGTGATCATGTTTTCCTTACATTTTCTCTATGGAAAAGTGTCAAGTGTTTTCTATGAAATTGAAATTTAATTCCAGTGTGTATTGATTCATATGAAATTAAATATAATTTTATAAAATTTAATATAGAGTATATTTAGCACAAATTTTATATCTAGTACACAATGTATTCCATATTTCATCACTAAGAAATTATATACATAATCCATATCATTTTTTGTGCACTGAAATGTTACAATTAAAGGAGAATATATCTTATAAAGAAAATATTATTTAGATTATGATCATAGAGAGCATGTAATTTTAAATAGTGTTATTAAATAAGTAATAGTATTAAGGATGAATTAAATGATCGAGGAAGAAAAATGGACATTATAAAATTGTTTGAGAGAAAAATATATGCACTTTATAAAGGAATGAGTAAAATTTCAAGGAATACAATAATATGTGAGGAGGACTGTGGAATCCCATGTAATGATAAAAATAAATCAACATTTTGATTTATATATATTCTTTTTATATATTCATATTAATTATATTTTTATAAATAATTTTATAAAAGTTTTCAATCACAAAAGGAATGGGTTTATTTAACTGAATTATTATTTAATGAAATATAATGTTTCTTTAAAAATATATATTTTTTTATTTAAAAAATTTATTTTAAAAAAATTACTCCCTTTTTAAATCAAAATTTATAATATAACTTTAGGGAAATTTTTTTGTATATTTTTGAAAAGATTTATTTTTGAGTCAATAGTGAAAAAATGTATTTTGAAAACCTGTCATTTATATTGGTTAAATATAGTAATTTTAAATTTACATTATAATATTGGTTTAGTTTCAAATTAATATAATATATTTTTTATTATCAATAATCTATATAATTATATAAGAATCAATATTTTATTTGAATTTGGTGTATGTTCATTTTTTTACAAAAAAATCAATTATCTAAATACTAATTTTCATTTTGTTTTGAACACTTATATTAAAATTACTTCCATTAAATTATATAAATATAATATTAAAAATTATGTTAAATATTTATAATTGTGAGGTAAAAATTTATTAATAATTTTAATTTCAATTTTGGGCATTATGAATATAACCATGGTAAAACTGTGTCGCCATGATAAAGGGAAAATATGGTTAATTAAGGTAAAAAATAAGTGAGAAGGCCACAAAATATTATTTTAATTCTTATTTTATGATTCTATTTATACCCATATCACCATATCTTGGAAATTGGATAGTTTTATATCCACTTTACCACGATTAAAACATTCTAATATTTAAATTATTAGAAAAATCTCAAGTGGAACTATCTTCTCACTTATAAAAGGGTACCTCCTCTACTCCTTCACTCACTCATTTTGAGCACTATATTTCATAAAAGACCTACTAAAACCTCTAAAACCCCCCATGTACTAGATTCCCTTTTTTCCTCAAAATACCAGTCTTATAAGGATTACGGTGTAAGAAAAAGTGAGATATTAGAGAAGAAGGTATAAGTCCAAACCAAACTATTTCACGTTTATTTGTTCTTATAAATCCATAAAATATTTGTAATACATGATAAAATAATAAAATAATTGTATTCAAAATACATTAATGTTATTATGATTATGGTACAAACCATTTTCTACTTCATTTACATATTATGAGAATTATAAACATTACTCCTGCAGATGTGAGGACCACCACCACCATGATGTGATGCATTTCATTTTTTCATTATCAGATCATATGGAAGGTTATTATAATGGAAAATTTTATTATATGGGGGTATTTATGAAAAAATTATGTTTGTATAATGATAATATATTATTACCTTCTTATTCTTTTATCTCCTAGAAATTGATGACACCGATCAGGCGTACGTGTGAAATACCACCCCCACAAAGTGGTGTGATTCATTTTTCATTTTTACCATTTATGGTTTGTAAAAAAGAAATAAATAATGAATATATAATACATTTAACTAATTTATTATTTTATAAAAGTAAAATATTATCATGTTTTTTTTCTTTTCAACCCTTTATGAAAAATGAAAGTGTAGTTCATGCATACACATGGACAACCGTCTCCACGAAACGATGTGGTTCATTTTTCATGTCCAACTTACATGGTTGCCCTTTTAAGTGTGTATAATGAATAATTAAAAAAAATATAACGTGTTTAAAATGTTGGAGATAATGGTACCATAACCCCTTTTACCACTATCAATACATTGATGTGTTTTTTTATTATAAATTGAATGCACCACAAAACATTCAACCTGAACCTACCATTTTTAATAAAAAAATAATACATGGTAATAAATGAAATATAATGAATATTAATAATGAAATAAACATAAATTTTTTTATGAAGTGAGTAAATAAATCATATAATATTTTATTCTGGACATAGAGAATGTATGGAGCTCTGTTAAACTTAGGGTGAAGGATCATTCAATAAAACATTATTGTAAATGTTATAAACAATTTTTCTTGAATGTCTATGTAAATTGAAATATTTACAAAACATATACATATTTAATCCTAAATGGTTGATAATGTTCATTATTTTCAAATATTTTACTTTCCATATAGTGATTTAAAAGGGATTTATTTAATGTTTTCTATATGGGGTAATATCGATTACTATTTTTTTCATAAAAGTGTTTTTTATTTTATTAAAATAAATGACATAACTAAATTTTCCTATTATCCTAATTGCTAATATTTATCAATATTAATATAAAATATAATTTTTTTTAATTAAATTATTTCTCTCAACAATCAATGGATTTTTATTTTTAATTTTATCTAAGAGAGAAGAAACACTTTATCATCTTTTTGAGGTAACATAATGCTGTATTTATTATGAGCTTGAATTACAATTATAATCGGTTGTAAGATTAATGTCTATTATACATGTGTATTATTCATGTTCTTTTTCTTGTAATTTTTATATTAATGACATCTGATATATATATATTTATAAAGATGGTTTTTTACTCATATAAAACTCTAATTCATTAAGTAAAGTGGTCGAGTTCACCGATGATATATTAACCCTATGATATATGGGAATTGTCTCATTATCTGATAACATTATAAGGGTTCTTATAAGGTTTAATGTAAGTGTAATTTCCCATGGTACCTAGATGATATTTTTCACAATGGTTTAAAGGAAATATTTTTATTTTAAAAGGTAAACAATTGGCCTTATGTTTTTATGAAAATAATTATATTTTTTTATAAAGGTGAAAGGATTGTTTTTTAAAAATAAAATCCATATTTTTTATGATTTTCACGAAACCCCTATATTATGAGTCCTTATTTATGATTTATTGTGAATTTTAAATGAAATATATTACTAAATATGGTTATTTTCACTGAAAAGTATGAAAATATTTTATGTCAAATTTGCATTGTAGAAAAGGAAATCCTTCTAGTGGATTTTCCAAGTTTAGAAGTGGCCTAAAAATTTTATTCTCTTTTATATTCATTAATTTTTTTATCACCCCATGTTTTCAAATGAGTTTTCACAAGGATTAAGGATGAGTGTAAAATTTAATAAATGAAGAGTTATAGATAATGGAGTTACCTTGGACGAATAAAATAAGGATTTATAAATACATTTTTTTGGAAAAAATGGATTTAGTTCAAAAATAACCACATTGTAATGTAACGTTTTTCCTAAATATATAAATAACTAAAAAATAGATCATTGAAATTTAATAAAGTGAAAACCTTGTGATTAATTATGTAATTATGCATTATTAAAGGTATATGGTGTTACATTCTACGGAACAAAAATATATTATATCATTATAATACTAAATATTACATAATAATAAAAATACATTGGGGTATCTAAAGGTAATAGTTATTCATGATATATCTTATAAGATATATAATTGTTTTTATCTTATTCAAAACTAAGTAACATATATTTTCAGTCATAATAGTCACATAGAAAAATTCTCAACTATTAAATCCAAATATTCTTCTATTGCTATGTCTAAGGAGTTTCTAAAGACGTACCTTCCATTGATTAATTTTCAATATCCTATTTCCAAAAATATATGAAAACAAAAATGATTATAATAATATTCAATAGAATAAATGTAAATGATCCTAAAAATTTTAAATATCAATCCTAAGATATAATCTCTACTGACGCCTCCATTTAATCCAATGATACATTCATTACAACTATTTGCAATTGGAACATCCATAAACTCTATTGGTTCAACCTAGTAGAAATTATGTCTTGTTCTCTAATACATATTCTCCTAAATAATTAAATAAATATGAAAATAAATCATTTTTAATGGATTATAAAGAGAAAGTGATTAACCAAATAATATCCTCTATGAGTGTCTAGAAAATTGTGCATTATTAGGCCCACTCATCATGTAAAAAATGGAAGAATGAGTTAATGTAACATACCTCCCCTCCTAATTAGCTTGAGAAGAGTCGAGACACTATAGGACTTAGGTGACATACCCTAGAAACCAATGGGTTGCAATAAATTCCAAGGGATTTATAAAATGATGGTGAATGACTTTCCCTTTAACAAAAAGTGAACAAAAAAAGATTACAATATCCAATATCCACTATTTGATTCATGATAAAATACAATAGAACCTAGTTAATACAAAATTACAATTACACCATACTAAATCCATAAACCATATCATAGTAAAAAGTGGAAACTAAACCAACAAAACTAAAATACACCAAAATACATAACTCCACAACTCCAAACATAATACACGATTTAACTCTATAATCCATTCCCAATGTATCATCAAGGTCTACTAAAAAAATATGATACAATTAATTTACCTATGGCCTAATAAAACATATCTACAAACTCACCAAATTTACAAAGAAAGTGGTTAGAATAAAACATAGTACGTTTTCCAGAAATTACTTCCCAACACACACCACTATGATAGAACATGTTATAAAATTATATAATATAATTTATATAAAATTATTTAAAAAATTTCATCACAAAACCAAGAAATTTATAAGAAAAAATTTTTTCCAAACCAAATCAATTTTCCATGAAAAACAACAAAAAAACCCCTTCAAAACCATTTCTCAAAACCATTTGAAATAACTCCTCCAACACACACATCCACAATTTCATGCCTATGTGATAGTTCCATACACATGAGTGGTCTCTCTTCAATCTACCAAGTCATCACATGGTAATTAAATACTAAGTACCCCAATGGCATACGCCCCTTCCACGAGGTCACATCAATGAAAACATGCGAACATCAACAGTTTATGCCAAATCATAGTACAAACCATCCATTTAAATTTATTTAAATATAAAAAATCCATTTTATTGAAAATGTTTCTATAAAACCATTTACAAGAATAAAAAATAAAGTCAAATTTTAAAATCATGAAATAATTCAATTTGTACAACTAATGATTTTCCCCAATTTCACAAACTGACATTAAAGATGCCTTAAACCAAGATTTTCACAATAGTCTTACAATTTAAATCACATGATTCAATTATATTCTTAATGTTCTAATAATACATTTCACATGTGAATCCACATACCTCATAAACTTATGTAAAAACAAATAATGAAACAATGTTTTCAACAAATCGGGCTGAAGCTCCCAAAAGACACCTTAGATCTTGTTCCATATCACCTAAACAATCATATAATGACATCATTAGCATTAATATATACATATATACATATATATATATATATCCCCAAATTATTTTATATATTAATTAAAGATAGTGAAGAAGATGAATTATAATGAAAACAACCATGAATTGGAACTTAACAAGGAATCTAGCCCTTTAACATAGAAATAATCACCAACTGATTTCACCTAGATCTAGAGGAAGGGTTTCTACATCCTTTAGGTGAAGTGGATGTTATATTATGGTAGGATAAAGTGAAAATAGGTTAAGGGGGAAAATGAGTTAGATCTAAAAAATATTTATCCGAATGTTTACACTACAATGTATAGGTGCACAGTTAAGAAAGTCATGTATAAAACATGCACCATTTTCTACCTCCAAACACACCTATCATGATTGGATCACATTGTTAGAATTTTTGTCCACTTAACATGCTTATCCCCTTTTTCTCACTTTATATGGTTTCACCTGGGTGGTCACACTATTGAACCAAACCATACACCAACTGTGGGCCTTCCCAATGACTCATCTTCTCCATTTCACAATTTCATAGAGGTGTTTCACGATTTCTCCTAACCCTGATTAAATCACAAACCTCTAAAAAATCCACAAAACATTTCAAAACACTTCCTATCCATCCCAAAAATAATACAACAACTTAATATACTTATTATACATCAATTAATTATTAATTTCCTAAAACTAGTGGTGAAATGTTTTTTAACATCCTTCCCGTCATCATTAGATTGGAAATAGGTGGTGAAATTATCAGCCCTTTATGACATACCCAAGACACCAAAGGGTGTTAATAAATGCAAAGTAATTAATAAATAGTTATGGGATGATTTTTTCAATTAAGATGAATCTAGTAATCCAAGAATAAAATATCTCACAACCACTATATGATGGATGAGAACAATGTAATACAACCCAGATAATAATAAAAGATAACAATACCAAACTAAAACCATACACCATATGAATGTAAAAAAGAAGGAAAATATAAAAAAAACTCAAATACAATCAAAAAGTAACTTTTATATCTCTAAACATGACATAAGGTATCAAGAACCATTCCTAAATAAATTAGATACCTTGAACATAACTATTTATTGATAAACAATATCTTTAAAAGAACCAAAGTATTCATGTAGGGGGTGAGTATAAAACTCGTTATATGTTCCTAAAATGACATCCCTACACACACCAATAGGATAGAAAATGTTAAAAAATTATATAAACAATTTATCTAAAATAATTTAAAACAATTTATCTTAAAAACATGCTATTTTATGGAAAAATTGTTTTCCCAAACAGAACCATTTTTCCAATTAAAGGAAATAAAAAAATATTTTAAAATTATTTCTCAAATCCATTTTCCATATCCCATTTATTCCTCAAATCCACACATCTACACATCCATGCCTAGGTGAAAATTCAATACTCATTGTCAATTTCTCATCGATTTACCAATTCATCATAATGTTACCATATAACCATATTCCCATATAGGGCACTCCCCTTCCGTAGTGTCAAATCCATGGAAATGAACACACACCAAACGTTTATGACAAATCCCATGACAAAAAACCATTTAAATCATTTTTAATAGAATATCACTTTTTTACAACATTTTTATCAGAAAATTTTCAAGAATCACATAAAATCATATTTTAAAATCATCATTTTAAAATCATGAAGAAATCACTTTTCACAACAACAAATTTTCCAAAAAAATCACAAACCATTACTAAATAAGGTTTACACTAAGATTTATAGAAACATTTCACACATAAAATCATAAAATTAAATAGATTTAAAATCAATCTATAATGTTATAATAAAAGGATTTGTGATTTAATCCGCCTACCTCAAAATAACAAAAGAAATCAAATAATTGCTCAAATTCTTCAACAAATAGGGTTAAAAAATCTAAAAACCCAGCTTAGGTCTTGTTCCATGTCACCCAAATAGTCATATATCAACATTATTGGAATAAACAACACATATATATCCATATAATATTAAATATATGGATATAATATAGAGAAGAAGATTAAATATAAAGGAAAAAGTAAGAACAAGCACTTACCCATGAATATTAGCCTCCAACACACAAAGAATCACAAAAAAAATTAGCCCAGATCAAGAGAAAGGGTCTTCAAAACCATTGGGAGGATTAGTAATCATGTTAGGGTAAGATTAAGTTAAAAATGATGGTTTATGGGATAAATAATGTTAGGACCAAAAAATCTGGATTGAAATTTTTTATATTCTATGGTTTAAGCACATGCTTTGGAAACTCATGTGCAAACCATAAACAATCTAATGCATCTAAACACACCTCTAATTGTTTGATCACACAGTTATTCCAATAGTGCGCCAACTATGCTCATCCCCTTTATTCCACATTTCATGGTTTCACCTAGGTGGCCACACAATTTGGACAAACCATTTTCCAATTGTGGACCTACCCAGTGAATGATGTTATCCTTTAAACGGTTTAGTAGAGGTGTTTCATGGTTTTTACTAATTATGACCCAACCATCCACCTCCAGAAAATCTACCAACATCATGTCAAAACTCTTTGAAACCTTCCCAAACATATCCCAATAACATTATATACTAAAAAATACATAAATAAATGGTTGATTTCCTTGATATGGGGGTCCTACAATCAGTACTCACCAATAATTTTTCAAGGTGATTACTCTTAGGTGAATTTGTTTCAAAACCACATCTATCTTCCAGTATCTAAATATGGATTTAATTAATATTATAACCACATGATTTATACTTTACCAAAATATCCGGATTTCATTCTATATATAGACCTATTGTTTACACGTTCTTCGATAGATTTCATTAATTTTAGCTCAACATAATTCTCAAAAAATAAATAACTATTCCCAAAAAATAACTCAATCCTACTTTGATACCAAATAAAGATTCAAAAACAAAATATTACACAAATAATACAACAATTCCATTATTTAAAAAAGATACTTCATAAATAGGTTAACAACTAGAGCACCTAAATGTTTATTTTCATGGGGATTATCAACATTAACAACTTATTTTAAAAGACATGAGATAATTGAAATATAACCTCACTCATCTAGACCTATTTTATATAAATCAACCATGATATAATCATCTTCATAAACATGGTAATATAAATATTAGAAAGGGATGTGCTTAGATTATATAAAATGAAAACATTAGTCATAATGTATCAAATCACAAACATAAAGAAGAACATGACGAGTAGATAAATATCTTATTAAAAGATTATGTGGCCAAATATTAGAATAAAAAAACATGGTAGGGAAACATAATGTCAAAAAATATCATTAATGAAAAATTTATTACTAGGCTAAAAATACATACCTATAATCATAAAACATGAGAGTATAGAATAAGAGTGAAGAATATTTTAAAAATAAAGAGTAACATGAAAACATGGAATATAATGAAAATAAAAAGCATCTTATAACATTTCAATACCTTGATAAAAAATGGAAATGTGGAACCACAATAATAATATGAAAACTTATGTGATCAATTTCATTATGACTGTGTTATGTCAAAAATCGCTTTGTGCAGACCAGAAAAAGTTAGCAAAATAATTATGCCCAATCCTTTGTGAACATACTATTTATAGCTACACATAAACAACTGATGATATATCAACTTAAACTAATGAATTAAATGGTGATATAATACACCATCCACCAAAATGATTACATATGTGTTCCACTTATAATTGATCATCATTATATATTTAATAACCCATGGAAATAAAAAATAGGTTCCTTAAATATTTCAAAATAGTCACATAACATGAACATAAGAAATCATAGGATATCAAAAATCACATTTCCCAAAATCAATCATATCACAATAAAGTGTTGATGGTGTTTAAAATATCTCTTTATGAGAGATAAACGTATGAGTAAAATAGTTATAAAAATTCAAATGTTTTCACAAAATATAATAAACATTGCTATAAATTATGATGTCAAAATTAAATAAAAAAAATATTTAGAATATAATTAGAATAATCTTAAAAAACTATTTCAAATAATCATAAATAAATTAACCTTATAAGGAAATATAAATCAAAAAAATAAATTTACTGTGGTAAATTATAAGGATAAATGACTTTATTAAGATTTTTAGGTCATTCTAAAAAACGCACTTCAGATAATTCATTTAAATAATTTAATTTCATTTAATAGTAAAAGGAAAATATAATAAATTTAAAATAAAAGAATATTGTAATTTCATTAATGAAAATGGTTTTGATAGTAAAATCTAATACAATGAAGGGAAGATCTATTGGTATGAGTGAGAGACATTATTATAGAAATTACACCTTTATAATAGAATTTTTTTTATCAAAAAAGTGGTCACTGGTAATGATAATTAATTTTCCTAGATATTGATTGGATATAAAATATACAATAGTAGAGTGACATTACCAAATAAATATTTAAATATATTTTCATGTAATATGACTATGACCCAATGTATCAAAAATTTAGTTGATGAAGCCCTTATCATGAATTCATACTTAGATGACCGCACTATAACATTTTGTGTACAAAATGTAACTATCATAATCACATATTCCATAAACTAATTTTTATTTATATCCTTTTATAAAAACCTATTTATAATTATTTTAAATTTTTATATTAGGTATTTTTTATCTATTTACAATATCCTATGTGAGTATTTTTTATCATTTTGAACATGTTTTATGATAGAGGTGTTATTATTCATTATTCTATAAATAATCATCATTTAAAGATCATAAAATGTAATGGAATTTATGTTTTATAATTATTTATAATGTTATAACTTCATTATATTAGAGCTTTGGTTATGTTCATTAGATATGAAATCTGCAATGAACATGTTTCTGTGTTTTTAATGAAAGAATGTTTTCATATTAATTAATGATTTTAATATTATATCTACCATTACAAAAATAAAATTAAATATTTATTTAATTATTTATATAATATATTATTATTAATTAATTTCATATATCATTCCATGATGCAATTTTATATCATTGTTAATGTAGGTGGATAGACATACCCAAACCAGAACCAATATTAATTACTAGATGAGTATGATTATGAAAATTGTTTATTTTGGAATAATATCATTATATAAGATGAATAATGATGTTATTTAGATATCTATAATGTTATGAAACTTATTTTATGATATTTGAATAAATAACAATGAAACATGATGCAAAAAAGAGATACATTACTTTATTGATGGGATAATCCACACACACATGAATGACATTTTATTTTTTCATAATCGAAAAAGGGGAAATGTTGTAAATAATTATTATTAGTAAATATTAAATTAATTATCAAAAACTGATTTCTTTATATAATAATGAGAAAATTATATTTGGGAGAGTAATAATGAAATGAAATGATGATGGGGAAAAATTTGTACTCATGTTTAGAACATAGGCTTTCCCTAGAAGGAATCCTTGAAAATTGAATTTATGGGACAATATCCCATGAATAGAGGAAAAATAATAAACAATGGTATTTTAGGTGATTGATAATGGTATATTTTTTGTAGGAAGCATAATTTTTATGGTGGTCTTGAAGTGGTTGTGGGAGGCCCCATTAATAAATGATGAAAATGACATTTCAGTAAATATTTCAACATTATATTTATATAGAACATGTTTCAGAAGTCAAGAAGACTAGAAAATGTATAATAATAGATTGGGGGATGTGAAAAGGTCGATAATCCTAAAACCATAAAATTTTACACATGTTTTAATATTATTTTCATGTCCATTACTCTTAGGATTTTCTCTTTTACAATTTTTGGATTTGTCATTGTATCAAATTTTAAATTAAGAAAATAAATTTTATTCACTAAAATAAAATATAAAATTTCCAAAATTTTTAAATACATATTAAATTATTAAATAAATTTTACTAGATAAGTATTCTATGTGTAATAAAAATATTTTTTAACATTAGTGCATGTAATGCATCAAAACCCCTTTTTCTAGAAGTGTGTTTTTACTCTTGGAATTTTTCTGTTTGATAAAATTAACAATATCATTGATTTAAATTGTTCAAATTTTTTGATTATATAACATATAAAATTAACTTTTATTTAAAATAATCCCAAATGTTTATTTTACCAAAATAAAATTTATTTAAAGGAAAATACCAAAAAGAGTTTCTTTTATTTAAAAATATAATTTAAAAAAAAAATTCTAATTATATGTTTTCTTAATTCACAATGTAATTTAAAAATGTATAGGTAAAATATATAGTTATATATTTTATCAAGAAAAATATTTTATTTTCTTATAGTTATATGTACTTCATTATAGAGTCATAAACACAATGCCTTTAGTAAAAACCATATTTTTCACTATTTTTTAAAAATAAATTATTTTAGAAAAATATAAAAAATAATATTAAGATAATTTTTACATACTAAATTATAAAATGATATTAATTTTTTTATAATTTAAATTCAAATTTTGTTTAATTTATTATTTTATTTTTAAATAAAAAATATAAAAAACTGCTTTTATAATAAAATATCATTTTCAACATTAAGTGTTCATGATAGTATTCCAAATTAATTTTTAATTTATTTAATGTAAATAACTTTTGAAATATATTTTTTAATCATATTTTATTATAATAATCATTAAAAATAAGTATATTTAATTTATTAACAGGTTAAATTTTTTTTTGAGAAAATATAATCATTTTTAAATATTAAATCATACAAATTAATAATCATTTAATTATAATAAATTTTAATTGGTTAATGTATTTTTATCTAAAAGGGGTTGTATTCATCATATCCTATTCAACCTTTTAAATTAAATTGTATCTTCACAATTTTCATTATCACTTAATAAAAACAATACTTAATGGTATCTAAAGGTAATCTTTTTTCATGTTATAGAATTTATGAGATACATAAGTTTCTATATCAGGGAATATTATAGTACATATTTTTCCCTCATAATTGTAATATATAAATATTCTCAACCATTTATTCCAATTATACTTCAATACCTATGTCTTGTGATTTTTAAGAGACATAATATCCATATATTCATTTTCAAGATCATTTATTCAACCAAATATTAAAACCAAAATGATTATGATAATATCTATTAAAATCAAATTAAATTATCATATTAATTTGAAATTTAAATCCAATGAATTAATCTCCAATAGTACATTTATTTCGTCATATGGTACTTATATTTCAATGGTGTACCCGTTTGTTCATCCTATAACTCTCTTGGTTTAACCTAGGTTACATCAGGTTTTCTTATCTCCTGCTTCTTAACCTAATCCCTTATTGTAATTAGGAAAAAATCCTTCAACATAGCTTATAAATATAATGTGATTAACCAAATAATATCCCCCAAGTTTTTCTATAAAAGTGTGTAGTTATAGGCCCACTCATCTTATATTAAGCTAATGTTTTAGTTAATATCAATGAAGTATTTTTTTAGAGTGATTACACCTTGGTGAATTTGTGCTACAACCACATCTACTATCTATTGTTGTGTGTGAAAAAAGTTATCCAATGTTGTATTTAGTTATCATATAAAATATTCACATGTTATAGTTATAATATCTGGAATTAAAAAGGGAGTGAATTCATAAAAAGAAGATTGGTGAGTCACCCCGTAATATGGTCAATATTTCTGGGGTAACTACAAATAAAATCAATGTTGTCTATCTTAGTATCTAGATTATTTAAATATATATATGTAAAAAATTTAATTCCATCAACTACAATATTTATATGATCTCGATCATATTTTAATAAAAATGTCAGTGCATAAACATATATGAAAAAAGAGTGTGAGGTATACCACAATTTTAATCAATTGATACAAAATTTTAATGATAATTTAGTGATACCAATTTTTTTTTAATAATAATCCTTTTATTTATAGGTATTTTAAATTATCATTTGATGTAAACCAGCCTTTAAGTTATCATCATAAATTAATATTACTTTTATTACCTCTTAACACAAATAAAATTATCATCTTCGGTGCATGGAAAACACTTCTAAGTTAAAATACATTTCTTCTCTAAATTTATTTAGTATCTTGATGTTTAATCATATTACACCTCATTGTTAATGTGAAAAAAATGGTAAGTATTTCCCCATGAATATAACTACTTCTCTATTAGGTTATATCTCAAAATTTTATGGACTTTCACTACTTATTAAGGTTTTACACCATTAATATGATTATTAAAATGGATTTGTACCATTCAGAAACATTAGATATGGTTTTGGAAAAATTTTGTACTCCAAATATGGATTGGGTCCATTTATTCTCAATCATTCTTTCTTGGATCATCATATTCATATTTTATAGTTTATAGTAGTATCTTAATATAATATACTTATAATGTTTTTCCTTAAAAACAATTTTATTTCTTAACCAATGTATGCATCGATGGATTTAATGAATTAGTTTCTTCAATCCATCAAACCACTAGTTTTTTGAACCATTGATACATTTATAATTTTTTATTCCACATGTTTGAATATATTTATGATTATATATCCATAATGGATTCTTCCAATGCCACTTATTTTAGTTTTATATACTCTCAATATAATCAATTGAACTAAAAAATAGTTAGTTTCTTTTCTTACAATCATCTCTTTTTAATGAACATAGAGTGTATATGGATCATATCTCCCCCTTAATCCTACATTGATAAACGTTATATTCACATCTTGGAGAGAAGTACCTCTAATTTCCTCAGAGTTAGGTAATTTTGTTATCTATTTAGAACCTAACCTTTTCTTAAAAATTTCTTGAAATAATTCTTAATAGTATTTTCATTCATTGAAACCACTAATGAACTTTTCTTCACGAGCCTTTAATATCTCATTATTCTTCTCCCTTGAATTTATATATATTCCATGTTTGGAAAATATTTCAATGATTCTAGTTGTTCAATAATCCTTTCTTTTAATAATAATAAATCCTACAAAAGTATTAGAAGTATCTTCATGTTCTAACTTTTTAATATTATAAAAATATGTCTTTATCCTTACAACCTCATTATTATCCAAGAGGATATATTTGATATTTTTTTTAGTTTTCTTGAATTGTTTTTTTTAATTTCATGAAAGTTATTTTACCATAAAATCATTCAATGTCTAACACTCTTCACCTTGATATTCAGTCATATACTCCCACAAAAAACGGAATTTATTCTTTAATGTAACATATTATGTTTCCATATAATATTCATTTATAAATATTACCAACGTAGTGTTCATACTCATCATACTTACTCTTCATCTCATATTATAATACTTGGAAATATATCCTTCATTGCTACATTCATAACATCTTCTACTATAATGATGATAAATTTGTTTTCCCATCCTTGGATTCCTAACCATAAAATCTTTTATACCCTTATTAATCATGTGAAATTGTTTTCCCAAAAAGAAACAAATCCATACCACAGTTTCAATTGAATTCCATTGACTGCACATAACCATTTTTATTATATGTATTTGTTTCACAAACCTAATACATCACTATTAGAAAGATAATAATCAAATGAATATAAATTATACCTTAATTCTTATAGAATTAAAGATATTTTTCTTCTTTACCTTGAATAGCTTAAAATCATCCCAATAGAATATCCACAAAAAAATACTTAATGAAAATTCATCACACAATATAAACATAAATGTTTATACTTATTTCTTTGAATCCCCTTATTTTATTCAAAGACAGTCTTCTCTCCCTGAATTTATTTATTTTTGTTTATCATTATAGAATTTCACAATAAAATTCTTATAGTTCATTGTAGGATTCTTGATTTCAATGGATAATAATGTATCAAACCCCAAACATGAACATCCCATAAATGTTAATATTTGGGATTCATGACAATCCAAAAGCATTATTGATAACTTTCAGAATTTATAATATTTTTTTTATTCTCCATAAGTGAGTCATTAAAAACTTTCATCTTAACCTCTATTTGAAATAACATCAAATTTTTTAAACCTCTTTCATTTAAAAATAATATTAATTTTTAATCAGATTCCCTTTTTAGTATACTTACATGATTTTGGATTCCTTTCCGTACTGATTCAAAATAATTTTCTAGTTTATTAATTCTTCTCCACTGTAAATTTAACTATTCATTCTTGATAGTTATTCATAATTATAACTCTCTTTTCATTGATTTTTGTTTTTATTCAATAGTTTTAATTTAAAATTAATTTCTAAGTCCCTCTTCTCAACTGTTAAGTAATCCTGGAAACATATTTATTAAATATTACTTATCAATGGTATCCTTAAAATTCATTCCTATAGTATTATTGGGTTTTATAAATAGTTTTTAGAGAGATTCAATAATTTTATAAAGCACTTCCTCACTTACTAGTGTTAAAAACATGATCACATATTAATTATTGGGAATATAATCATATATACAGGAAATATGTTTAATGGATAATTCCTATAAAATATTTTACTTTTAGATAAATCATCATCTAATGATCCTTTATAAATATTATTTCCAAACACAAAAAATAATTCTACAAGGGACATAATTCTCTCATTTTGTTCTTCAATAGAATCACTGAGATTTTCAATCTCATTTTTATATTCTTCTAATTTTTTGTTCAAATAAAACATTGATTTTTATTCTTCATTAATTAAACCAAAATATTCAGAAAAATGATCAAGATGGGTAATTTTGGATTCTTGTTTTTCAATAAAATCACTATTCTCTCTCTAGATCATTATTTATTCAATTACTTTTTCATTTAATACTTTGTTCATTATGAAAAACCCACAAAATCTACTACAAAATCAGCAAATCCCATTATTTCATTCTCATATTAAACTAATTTCCTCCCCTTTTAAGTTATAATAATAATAATAAAATTCACCAGTATATCTTCAAGGATAAATTATGAAATAGAAAAAAATCATCAAATATAGATATATAATTTTCTCAAGTTGAAATAATTTAGGATAAATCCAAAACAGAAACTATTGGACTTTAATCCACTTATTAGAGCTTGATATACCATAAAATAGGGGTTGAATTAGGGAGTTTAAAAACATAAAAATTTGGCCGTATTCTTTTCCATTTGGATATTGTTTTTTAGAAGGGATGATATTAAAACTTTAATTACTTATGTATATATGAAATTCATCTACATAAAATATCATGAATATGTGTAGAATGTAAATCATAAAAGGAGGCATTGGTTTTAACTCGTTCTGTAGCATAGTTCTACATCAAATGAACATACACCTAGAATTTTTCTAGTGTACCAAAATCTTTTATAACTCACTATTTCTGTAGACACAACAATTTAGGTAAGGTAAATCCTCACCAAGGCTTTCTACTTGTGCATATTTAAGGGAAAACTCACTAAAACTCACGATTCAATAACTATTGATTAGTTTAGGTAACATCTCTCTACATCCCATGGGTTACTCCTATTATCCTTATTTTCTCAATATTCTAGAAGACAACAATTTATTGAATTTTAGGCCTCTTCTCTGTTTATCAATATCAAGGACCCTCCACATTTATCATACATAAACTATATCACAATTCTAGATAACGATGTTATAATTAATTTCAACTGATGATTTTATTTTCAACGTATTGTATATATAACTCTTTATGATATTTGTTGAGACATTAATCTTTAATCAAATTACAAATTGAAACAATAAATATTTTTCCTATATAATAATTCTAGAAATGAAATTATCTTTAATGTATTCATACCAACATCATAAAACCATTTTCATTCATGATAATGAATAAATCTAACTTATATTCTCTAAAATAGTTTAGATATTATCAATAAACCACTAATATTCCCTTTACATCCCCTTTTTTCATAATATAGGTTACACAAAATTGTCTCCCAATTCATGCCCCAATGGAATTTATTAAAATCAAGGGTTACAGTACAATAACAAGGTGTAAATAGCTGACACCAACTGGGGGTTGAGGGGAATACAAACTGAGTTTGTCAAGAAAAACAATCAAAATCTCAGATTGCATGAGACAAGTCTGGGAAGACATGTTATTGATCTGTCAAAGACATCTACCAAGAAGGGTAGTGGTAGCACAACCCCAAAAGCAGCAAAAAAACAGTTATTTCAAACATCAGTGGTCACCAACATTGAACCATCTTTCCCTAAGGCTAAGAAACTAAGAAAACTACAAGATTCTGAAGGGGAGAAGTCGGAGGAAATAAAGAATGATAAAAAATGTCCCCTTCTCGATTTATATCATCAAGATCAGGGAACCTCAAGGCCAAACGAAAAGTATAACAAACTTTTAGAAAACTAGAGAAACAAATCAATATTATTCTAAGAAAAAAAAGATAAATTTCTGATCAAAGTTGAGGTGAGAAGAATCAGAAAACATTTCTTAGAGGAACATGAACAAGTAGATAGGCATGCATGAAGCTTCCAACTACCACTCTAGGAACAAAAAACATGCCAACCAGACAATCCAAGTCCTAAATATCAACCATCCTTCACACTTGTAGAACCATGATCATCAGTGTAAGCCTTAGACCAATAAGGTAAAAGGACCTTCAAGGACAAACAACCCCCATCCCAAGAGAAACATCACAAGTCACCAGCCTCAAGCATCAAACCAAGTAAATCATAAGGAAAATAATTTCCGTTGAATTTCCTCAAAATAAAATCAGGATGTTGCTTATGTTCCTCCATCATATTCATGTACATTCTCTTTCTGATTTGTAGGTAGGTATCCACAAGGATTTTTCCATTCCTGTATCTTTTAAAAACTCTTTCATCCTGCTCCTCCATCCAAGCTTCCAATTTATCACTCACATCCTCATTATACCGATATTAATCCCTCACTATAGGGTCATCATCTTCAATTTTTGTAGTATCATTTAAGTTTCCTTCATCAGGATATGTTGGGAGTTGTTCTATAACCACCAGCTGTGGTGGAATAATGGTTTGTTCTTTCCGAGATTCCTCAAGGGCTCTAGTTACAATTGTTCTCTCTAGGATAGAGTAATCCTTACGTCTCCGAGTCATTTTGGTACTCGGTGTAATGTAGTCATCCACATCAATCATTGTTTTTTACCTTTCTTTTCACTTTATTTAAAATAGGCTTCCTCAGTCATATAGGCTTTCTCATAATCATCATGTGTGGATTCAAAATAATCTGAGTGGGAATTCCTATCCTCCTCATTCATGGATTGTGGTCCATCTGTGATGGAAAGTTTCTCAAGAATTCTAATGGGCACCTTATCCACATCAACAGGCTGAACATTTGGTGGGGGGGGGGGGTAGCCACAACTCTAGAAGATTCATTAATAGGGGGAATAGGGTCAATAACCTTATTACCAGAGTGTTCAGTAGGAGTATTCATCTGCCTGTGAACTCCTTTTCATCCCAGATTGAGTTGTATCTTGTAAGGGGATGTGCATCCGCAAATCATTGAATAATTTCAAATTAAAAGGAAATAAATTCAATAGTTTGGGTTGTTTCAAAGACAACCTCTTGAAGATATCCATTATCACCATTTTGTATCCAAATGTGGGATTTAAGGGACTATGAAATATCTATTTCTACACATATTCAAGCAACAGATGGTCGAGAAAGGATTATAGTTGTGGTGTCTAACTTGAGGGGTTGTAAAATCTGACTAGCAATAAAAAAAGTGCTTCTTGCTTAAATAAGTGAAGCGACAGACCAGGGAATCCTAACCAAATAGGGGAAACTGGTGGCTCAAAATCTGTGCGGAAATCAGGGGACAATTTCAAGACCTTCGTAGACCATCCACCGAAGGACCATGAGCCTCTCATCCATAGCTGATAATAGTCATTTTCTGATAAGATATGAAAAATCACATGAAATTTTTTTTAAATACCCATATGATAGTTTGAAAAACTAAGAGATACCAATGTTTTTCTAAGAAAAAATAATGAAGTTCTGTGCTTGATGAACCTTCCAACAAGAGAAAAGCATGAATCTGAAGCCAAGAGCCTAACGTCTTCATTTGAGAATGATATCGCAAAAAGGTCCCTATGTCAAAATTTCTTCAGTTCGATGTGAGTTAAGGGCTTTGAGTCTCCGCGAACATTCAACAATTTCTCACGCCCCACAACGATGTATGCAAAAGATCATTGTTCTGGGTTAGGGTTTTTCTATGGTGTGCCTAGAGGCGTGCCCTCCCGCGGTTCCATCATCACTTCCCATTTGTTTGTTTACAATTATAATAAATCTAAAAAAATAATTAGTATATTCAAATTTAGAAAAATATTTCCATTTATAATTCTAATATGCAAACACAGACATTTTTTTGAATTACATCTTCTCCTCTTAGAACACACAGTTACTCTTCATCCTGTTTTATCTATATTCATCAACCCTCATTAAATATTCATAATAGATTCCTCTATATCTAATGAATTTAAATTTCAAATTAAAAATGCAAAAAAAAATCATCTTTAAACTTCATATTATTAAAATACATCCTTTTTATATTATTCAATGAGATCTATATCATTTTAATCCAAATAGGATGTTATTAGATGTCCAAAAATCCATCAAACTCATTGTTTTTTCTGAATCATCATGTATTCTTAGATTTATCCACATGACCTAAATCATGGTGTGACATCCTACTTAAGAGAATGACTGGTTCATTTCTTAAACAATCATCTGGTGAGTCATGGTGTAATATAAGGATTCACAACATGGTTTGATTTATGTCACTAAAATATCTATATACTTATGAACCATTACCATGTATCATTTCAATAGCAAGAAGTCATAGTGACATATATTCAATATTTTTTTTATGATTTCACATGAATTTGTGAGAAAATTATTAGATGATGTGATGAAGATCATGCAATCCTTCATCAAGGTCAATTTTAAAATCAATGATGCATCCATTTAAAAATAAATTCAAACCCAAAACATATTGTTCTGTGATATTTAATTAATGGTGTTTGTATCCTGAAATTCCCAAATTCACTAATTTCTTTGAAGTCTTATTCATGGAGTGAAAAACATGTCAAAATGTTACACAAGTTCTTCGAATTAGGTAAATTAACAATCCACATGTTTGATATATAAAAATTATTTTATTTACCCCTACAAATGGGAAAGGGACTTCACCATTTTTATAATTTGAGTTCCATTCACAGTGTGACACATGAGCTCATGACATGGTATGTTCCTGATACTCTATAATTATCATAGAATTATTTATATATATCTCAAATCTACTACACATGAAATTCACGACACACTAAAATTATAATATTAAAAAATAAATTACGATTATTCTATGTACTCAATGAATCCATGTACTATATGAATCAATTAATTTTCAAAAAATAAATTTTATAATGTTTACATTCATAAATAATAATTATTCAATTTTTTTAACTATGATATTGAATTTTAGAACCTATAACAATCATTAAAATACCTTTGATCAATAAACTTCTTCAATGATTTTTGATAAATCCAATATATAATTGACTTGTTATATCACCAAAACTCTTATCGTAAATTATACTATATGATTAAGATAAATGAAAAAAAATAAATGGGTTATTTATTCTAATTTGTATCCATAGGATAATAAATCACCTAATGTTTTGGAAAGATCATCCTTATGATTGTGGTATGTAACTACCTATTAGTGGTAAATGTTGAAGGAGAAGAGATTAATACTCAAGAGAATTAGTTGAAATCATGGAAGAGATGGAACAATATTCCATTGATTTCCTCCTCTTTATATATTTAATGTGGATAATCATTGAGCCTTCTATGTATTCATGTGAACAATTCATAATTTTTGGGCAATGAAACTATGAGAAACTCTTGGTAACATATAATATAAAGTGTTTAAAATATGAAATATTTTTTAATTATCACAAACATTTCTTCATATGAAACTTATATTTTTATAAATAGGTATATTTATATGATTCTTGATCATTAAGCTATAACAAATTTTAAACAATCATTTGGCTACTGCCATAACCTAGAAATCTGGAGTTGATGCATTATTTTATTATATTGGTATGATTACAAGGAATAAAATATCAAAGGATAGATCAGTTTAGTATTTTTGGAAAGCTATATTACAAACATAATAATAATTATACATTAGTAAATAGGAATTAAAAATATGATACATAAGAAAAAGTAACAAAAATCATTTTTGAATGCTTATTCTAATATTTCTTATTCATAACCTCGGGGAAGGAAATATAATAAGGGTGAGCTCAAATAATGAGTAAGGGTATGTAAAGTGGAAGAAATAACAAATCAAAAGGATTAAATTAACATGGAAATTTAAATAACTAATAACACATACCATTTAAATAACTATTTGAGGAGATATCAATATGGAAAGGTAATAAACTCAAACTCATGCAATATAAATCCATAACCATAGAATAATATTAGTCCATAGATACGTCAAAAAAATATAATGGATGAATAATAATTGAATATAATTGAAAGAAAATTTTAATTATTTGATTCCATTTTCGAGTTAAATGGTACCTTTACTATCAAGTCCTTTCACAATGTAGTTTAAAAAACAATGGGTAAAACTCATCTGATTTTGCCAAATTATTATTCTCATGAGACTCTAATACATTGAGAAAATATCTATAATCGTGCCCCACTCATGAATTATCAGTCCAAATAATTAATCATATTCATGAAAATTGTGAATTATCAAAATGTATCCATATTTAATAGAAGATATTTATTTATCAATAATTTATCAGTTAAACAAATAACTGTCAAAGTGAACATCATAAGTAAAAAAGATATATGTATTTGGAAATAATGATATCCATTAAATGAAAATATTTATATTAATGTAAATTTATAATGATTTTTTTTAAAATAATGTTATTGTTTAAATATAATGTTAACAATCACTTAAGGAAGTGAGATTACAAAGATAATCATTAAGAAAATTCATGAGGAGAATAATTTTTACACATTCCCAAGTGTCCCATACCACTTTGGAAGAGATAAATCATAATACCCATGAATGTATGACGTTAAATGAAACATAAAATATCATGATAATAATTATAAACATGATATTATGTTTCAATGGGATGCACAAACACCCTATAAAAGAAACTAGGTGTATAACTATAAATAAGTCTCAATGAAATGTAAATTAAGACGAAATCCCTTCCCTTATCCTAGATTTTGTTGTGTGATATTTATCCTCATATATAGTATTTTAAAACGTCTACTAACATATAATAGAACTATACAGATGTGTATAATATTAAATATCATCTTCTTTATGACATATTATTTCCCGTTGTAAATGATCTTTCATTATTTTCAATATTTCGGGTGTTAATTGACTAGCTTTCTCTAGTATGTTTTTACTTGTTATTTTATTATCCAATTAATTATATAATGATTTAATGATACCCATAATTTAAAAAACTTGAATTAGTTATCTTATATATTCATCAAATACATATTTGAAATAACTTATAATGTTTAATGATAAGAAATGAAATGCACCGTTCATGGAGACATTAGGTCATACATATTCATGAACACTACATTCATTCCATTGTTATGTTAAAGGAATTAAAAGTAAATGATATATATATATATACACATATAAATTATAATTAAATTATAATATATATGTTATATATGTCACATATTTTTATTAATACCATCCTTTTTACATTCCATGTATGGTATGAATGAGTCAAATCACTTTGAGCGGGTGGTAGACCACACTTCCTCAAACGCAATTATCGTATCTGCACAAGATAGATAGGAAAATGGTATTTTATAAATAAAACTGAAATAATAATAAAGAAATTATAAATATAATTTATATAATATATTAATAGAGTTTCTATCATAATGACCTCCATGATAAGTGGTAAAAGAAAAATGAATAATCATCGTTTTGTGAGGCAGTAGTTCAACACACACAAAAAAAATATGTTTATTACCTATTATATAGTGGATTGTGTATATTTAGGTAGAAATAATAACAAAAAACATCCTAATATATTTATGATACTTAATTTTTAGGTAATCATGTAATAATAAGTGTATAGGGAGTGGATAATAAAATGAAAGAAAAGCCAATATTGGATAACGTTACCTTAAAACTGGGTAACTCCTTTTGGTTTTATACCAAAGGGATTATTTGAAAGGATTTTTGACCATATGGATGCTTCTAGGTTGATGGTATGGATCTGGGAATCTATTTGTGAATATAATTTCTAATCCAATTTGGTTTTAGATGTGTAAGGAATGGGTATAAGTGGTGGCCTTTTATAGTGGAGGAGGAGTGGCACTCTTGTAATATTTTGACAAAGGAAATGTACCCACCTTTTTATGGTTGAAAGCTTATCCAATAATGGATCCAATTATTAAAAATATAATATAGGGTCCAAATATGGCCATACTATAGATTTTTAACAAAATTATATGTCATTTTGGGTCGTATGATTAATTTTTAGTCGCTTATTAAGCTAATCATAACCATAATCGTTGTAAGGAATTTTAATCGCTTTAACTAATCTTTTAGGTAAAAAAGTAATATAAAATTATTATAAATTATAAATTATTCTTATTAAAAATATAGAATACATTTTTTCAACTTCCAATCCTATAAGTGGTTGAAATTTATTTAAATTTAATCCCATAGAAGGGACGACAATTCATGTTTTTAAAATAAAAAAGGTCAAATAATTTCTATGTTTTTATAGTCGATCTCCAATTAAAATTAATTATAATGACCTAAATTGGACTAATTTATAAAAATATAATATAATTAAACATTAAAATATATATAAATGATAATTTATCCTTACGGAATATTAGATGACAAATCAGTTTTGAAAATAGATTTAGTATTTTTCACTATTCATTAAAAAATGAATCTTGGAAGAAAAATACTAAGAATTTACCCCAACATAATTTGTTTTGCTTAATTTTCATTGATGAAGTATATTTTTTAATATATATTTTATATTTGTTCTAGAAATTCGATTTAAAATAGGTTCTCCATTAAAAGGTGACAAAACTACCTTTAAAAAAATAGAGTATTGTACGTTTAATATTGGGTTTCTCCTTATCTGGTGCCTATTAAATCTATTGGATGAATATAAAAAATATTTTATTTAATATTTAATATATATATTTTACCTTAATTTCACTAAATAATTGTACTTAATTTAATTTATTATTACAAAACACTATTGTGAGAATACAAATAGTTTTCAACAAAAATATTCACTTTATATTCAATTGGTTCTTATTTCCTTATCAAATTAATTTTTAACCATTGAATTCATTTTATATATTGAATAGACCATAAATTTTCATAATACAGTTAATCCTATATATAACTTATAATTTAACCGCTAGTTTTAATATGATTATATTAAATGATAATATTTTAATAATATATCACTGTTTTGTTAAAACATGATCTTTCATGTGACCCAAGATATCGAACAAGGTCATTATTTCATGCAATGAATAATACCTTATTGTTATTGTCAATTGAAAGATATCGAATATATAGAATATATTTAAAATAGTGAATATATTTTAAATTATTTGGGTATTATATTCTCTTATACACTTGGTGTCTCCTATCATGCACATAATAGAATATACGGTTCTTACATTAGAATATTAGGGTGCTACATTCTCACCACCATAAACAAATTACATCCTCACAATTTAAAATTCCATTTGGAAAGAGAGTGATTGAAAATAAAATATTATTGAATGAACCACATAGTAAGAGGGTTACTATCACATATTCTGAATAAGAGGAAAATAAAAGTACAATGATCACATAACTAGGTTCTGTAGTTAGAGAACATATGTGTGAAATGGAAACTTGGATACAAAGGAAAAAATCTAACTGTTATGTTCTGAAAGAGAGTTCAATATAAATGGTTTGAAAAAATTTAACAATTAGAAAATCCTAAATCCATAATGACCCAAGGGCCATTTGATTCATAAAAAATGAAGGACTAGGATAACATTGTTTTTCAAAATAATTTTCCTGGTGTTGAGTAGTTCATTCAATCTCAAAGAATATAAGTAAATATAAATACTTGGTAAATTTTTATAAGAACAATATTATCTTATGGTATTGACTAGAACTATTTCTACATAATCTGTTAGAGAAATATTCATCACAAAGTGGTGTAATATATCAGTAAGTAAAACCATATCCAAAGTTATACTTAAACTATCTAATAAATCTTTAAACATTCTAAAATATTATGATTAAATAATTTAGAAATAAGGTCACCAAATTTCAAAAATGAACTAATTATTATCCTTTAATCAATATTAATTACCTATTCAATCATCATGCACCGAATATGTGAATATCATCATTCATGTATCCTCTATAAATATGATAATAAGATGAATTACCATAAAAACTTATAGGAAACATGAATTCCTTTTTAGTACTTAGGTAAGAAAAATGTTTTCGGATATATTCCATAAATATAAAAGGGTTTTAAACATTTTTAGTGATATAATAGAACACTTGTCAAAAAGTTATTAATAAATTTCAAAGTAGATAGCACTTATCCAAATCAATTTTTTCTTCATTATTGTCTCTACATAACGAAGATATTAATGGTTATCTTTCCCTCAATAATGAGTTTTCCTAAAAGAATGACTTTCTACTTGAAAAAATTTCTTGGTACCATTAAACATATTATCTTAAATCCTTATTGAAGAAGTACTAAAATTAAATCCATATATATTTAATCATTTATATTATGATAAAAACATCAATGAGATATATTTAAAACATATTTATTAGATCCAAATACAGAAGTAAACAATCATTCCACTTTAGGTGTGTTAATAAAATATGCTTGACCTTGATCCAATAGCTTCTTTGGAGGTATATTCCCTTGACTCTTATGAAATTATTTTTCATATTTCCCCATCTACATATAGTTGTAACATTTAATAGTAACTATTTCCTTATTTCTATTTTCATTATTTTGAATGGTGACCTTTTTCCCCACTACTATATAAATCTCCGAATCCTTTTATGAATTTACCAGGTTGATTCTTTCTATAGTTATCATAAGTTAGAAAATCATTCTTTCTATTCATCTTGTTTGTCACAATACATTTTTCAAGGTGCATAAAATCACTATTATTTTCTTAGTTTCCCATGATTCCATAGGTCATTGAAACTTATTTCTCTCTCTTTATAGTAAATAAAACAATCCATTCTTATGATGTGAAATTCTAAGAAACCAGCACCCTTCAATTATTTTTCTTAAGACCATAAAATAAGTGGTTAATATTACACTCAGTGTTCCATATGTAATACATAGTATACTAGGCTAACCTTGTAAAGGTAACTTCATAATTTACAACACTCACTTATTCATTTTTCTTTAACCAAATATACATCCTCTTTGTCTCATTTTTTTAATCACAAGGGAAGTATTTATTGAAGATTTTTTTCATACAAGTCCTTCATTCCATGAGATTAATTTATTATTCCTCTCTTGTATTTTGGATTCGATACCACAACTAATTAGTATCACATTGGAGAAAATTCAATAAAATTGTAACCTTCTCAATTTCATTACATCCTAAGGCCATAAAAATCTTCTCTAAAGACTTAATGCATTTCTTGGATTCCATTGGATTAGTAGACCCAATAAATGAATGGGGTCTCTATCGCATAAAGTGATTCAACATAGTAGATTATCTATGTGTAATAGGGTTATCCCTCTAGAAATGTCATTTATCATTACATGACTATGTTTCCTTAATATATCGATAACTTTTTGAGTTCAAATACCATCTATGTTGACTTTATCCTGAGGGAAAGCTCTACATTGGCCATGAGTATTGATACCATTCTTCCTTCCAAACACCATTTATAAACCCTAGAATATACTGGATTATCTCAGAATGTTATGAAATTTTTATAACACTAAATATGGTATATCATATAACATAAATTTATTCATCCTGAATCCTTGAATAATAATATCTGGATACATTGGGGAAATATTTACTTTTAAATCCTTTATATGGTTAGGTAAATAAAATTTCAATTATCATAAACATATCACATCGGAGTGTCCAACTAGGTGTACAGTAAGGCCCACTACCATGTACTAGTTAACCCCAATATAGCTCAAATTTTTTTTTAAGAGATGCTACTCTAAGGTAAATCTATTCTAGAACCACGTCTACTTGTAGAATATAGATAGTGAAGTTTTACTAGGTATACCCACACAATCACTACCCATACATAATTATAATATTTTATTTTATAGTTATTATCAATGAATATCTTATGGTTTTCTCCCTAATCTACGTATTATAAATATAGTTTCCATGGTTTCTTCCAAAATTCCTTTGATACCAACTGTAACACCCTGACAGAAAAACCCAAAGCTACTTTATTTTTTTATTACATTGGCATGATTAGAAGGAATCAAATCCCAAAGGAACAATCAGTTTAGCAGTCTTGTAAATCTATATTACATACACGATACCCATTATACATTTGGAAATAGAAAATACAAACATCATACATGATATAAAGTAATAATAAACATCCTTGAATGATTATTACATGAATATTCTTCATAACCTTGGGAATGGAAACATAAATAGGTTGAGATCAAATTCTCATTAAGGGTAAGTAAATTGGAATAAATAATTCATCAAGAATAATAAATTAACAAGGAAAGGTAAATATAAAATAACACATTCCATTCATATAACTAGATAAGGCAATATCAATATGGAACGGTAAAAACAGAAAATCATGCCATCTAAATCAATAAGCTAAGAATATGATGTATCCATAGATATGTCGATGAAAAATATAATTGAATAATAATAAATAAATATAATTGAGGTAAATTTATAATTATTTGATTCCATGTTTCCCAGGTTCATGGTACCTTTACCATCAAGATATTTTATAATACAATTTATAGTATATCAGGTAAAAACCCATCTGATTTGGCCAAATGATTCATCTCATGAGACTACCAAGGAATCAATGTTCTATCTATAACTGGGCCCCACCTATGTCCTATAAGTACAAAGAATTAATTATATCCATGAACAATTTATCTTATCAAAATGTATCTATATTGAATTGAAGATACTAATTTATCAATAATTACCTAGTTAATCAAATAACTATTGAAGTGAACACTGTGTGTAAAAATGATATAAGGTTTGGGAAATAAAAAAAATGTATGAGAATATGTATATTCAAGTAAATTTACAATTAAAAATTATTAAAATAAATTTATTCATTAAAAATAATGTTAAGAATCTAAAAAGGAAATGAGATTGTGATGATAATCATTAAGAACATTCTTGAGGAGAATAATCCTTAATCATTCCAAAGTGCCCCATAACACTTTGAAATATTTAAATCATCATACCCAGGAATATATGACATAAAATTAAACATATAATATTATGGTAAAAATATACTAATGATATAATGTGTCAAAGGGCATTACATATACCATATAAAATAAACTAGGTGCGTAACTACAAATAGGTCTCAATGAAATTTAAACTGAAACAAAATCCCAGAACATAACCCACCATTATGTGTGTGTGTGTTATTTATACTAAATTATAGTGGTTTAAAACAAATAAATAAATTATTACAGAACCATAAATATGTTTATAACATTATATATCATCTTCTTATAATGCCTTTTTACCCTCTTATTAACAATATTTTATTATTTTCACTATTTCCTGTGTTAATTGCCTTGTTTTCTAAAGTATGTTTTCACTTTTTATTTGATTACCGAATTTCCTAGATCATGATTTAATAATATCTGAAATAAAAACCATTATTTAATTATATTATTTATTTATTACATAGGTATTTAGAAAAACCTATATTGTTTGTAAATAAGAAATGAAATGCACTGTTAACGGAGACGGTAGGTCATACGTACACTTTCATTCTACTTTCATTTCATTGTTGTATTAAAAGAATTAAAATTAAATGATATATGTATAATATAATTCCATTATAACGTCTATTTTATATATGTAACATAATTTAATTAGGACCATCCTTTTTATATTCCTTGTATGGCGTGAACGAGTCAAATCACATTGAGGGGGTGGTAGTCCACACTTTCTAAAATAAAATTATCGTATTTACACAAGATAAATAGAAAATAAGTATTTTATAAAAAAAAATTGAATCATAAAGAGATTATAAATATCATATTTATCATATATAAATAGAGTTTCCATTTTAATGGCCTCCACGAGAGGCAGTAAAAGTAAAATGAACAATCATTTTTCATGAGGCAGTAGTTTTCTATACAAAGAAACAATATATTCATTACCCATTAGATGGATGTGTTTATTATTGTTGATATAATAAATGAAATAACATAATAAAAGTATACTTAGGATACTTATTTTCTTATGTAATAATGGAATAATAATATTATTGTGAGTGGAGAAGAAACTGAAATAAAAAAGATTATTGGAAAATGTTACCTTAAAATCGGGTAACTCCTTTTGGTTTTATACCAAAGGGCATCCTTGGGAGGCATTCTGCGCAAATAGAGGAATTGAGGATTATTTTAGGGATTATATAAATCTATTTGGAAAATATTTTCTGAAAATAAGTTGTTTTATAGGTTTGAGGAATGGGTATAAGTGGGGGCCTTTTGTATTGGAGAAGTAGTGTCACTCTTGTAATATTTTGTCAAAGGAATTCTCCCCACATTTCTCAGGTTGCAGGCGAATCCAATATTGATCCCAATTTGATCCAATAGATTATATTGTATAAATACGAAATTAAAATTTATTTTGGACAAGTTTTTAGGTTTTTTTGGGCCTTAAGATTCAGTTTTACCCCTTATTAAGCTTAATTTAACATTAACCGTTGGAATTAATTTTAATCAATTTGACTAATATTTTTTGTAAAAATATCAATTGTCCTCAAAAAAGTAAAAATTATTATAATTCCAAATACATAATTCATTTTTCACATTCAAATTCCTTAACTAGTAAAAATTAAGTTAAATTTAGTCCTGTGGAATGAACAATAATTCAGGTATTTAAAGTAAAAATTTTCAAATGTTTGACATGTTTTTATATTCAATTTAAAAGTAAAATTGATTAAAATTTCTAAATATGGATTAATTTATAAGAATAAAATATATTTAAACCATAAAAAAACTAAAATATAATTTATACATATAATTAAATTATATGACAATACAGTTTTGAACTAAAATTCAGTATTTGACATAATTCATTAAAAACGAAGCATCATAGAAAAATACCAAAAATCATCCCTAACCTAATTTTCATGTTTACCATTAAAATATGAATTTTATTTTGACACATATTTTCTATAAGATTTCAAAAAATTTGATTTAAAATAGGTGCGCCAAGAAGAGGTTGCAAAAGTTCCTTTACAAAAATATAGTATTTTATGCGTAATATTGTGTTTCTTCTTATCTTGGGACTATCAAATATACGTTGTATGAATATAAAAATATTTATTAATATTATATATATTATTAATATCAATCAAAAATATTAATTAATTTAATATATTAGGATAAAACACATTTGTGAGCATTAAAATAGTTTTCATTAAAAATATTCCCTCTATAATCAATTGGTTCCAATATCCATCTCCAATTAATTTTTATCCAATGAATTAATTTTATATTTTTTGTTAAACATATGATTTTATAATATAGTTAGTCTTATACCTAGTTTCTAGTTTAACATCTAGGTTAAATCTTATTATTATATATAATTATATTTTAACAATATATTATTATTAGGTTAAAACTTGATCTTCGTGTTACGTAAGCTATCAGACAAATTCATAAATTCATGTAAGGAAATATAACCCCGTGTTTGTGTTCATTAAAAGATATATAATATATTTAATATAGTAAAAATATTGAATATATTTTAAATTAGTAGGGTATTATATTCTCTAACATGCTTGGTGTTGTGTGTCATGCACACTATCGAATATACTGTTCTTACATTAGAATTTCTGGGTGTGAAAATGTAAATCAAATTATATGAATCATCATATCAAAAAAATTTATGATATAGTTATTTTATACAACCATATCTTACAATAATATAGGACTAAGAAATGACATTATAACAATATATCATTCCTTATTATGTGACTATAATAATTTTATATGATATTCTTTGGATTCCAATATGGCATACCATATAAGATATATATATATTACACTATTATATATGTATAAACATCACAATGTAATATGAATACAGATCTATCCTTCAACATACCAATTTCACTAAAGATATATAGACATTTTACTATGTCACCTTTTATTTTCTCATATGAAATAAATATTTAAATAACATTAAAAAATTCTTTTAGATATCTTTTAAAATACTAACGTAAATCTATAATTATCTTCATTGTGTATCAAATAATTTTTAATACCTACAAAATATTCTACCAAAATTTATTTTGGATAAAATCTAAAATACATTTATAGAAGACCTCTAAGATTTTAAAAAAAATACCCCTATTATGTAAATTACAATGTGAGACCCATGGAAGTTTGAATAACTAAGAAAAAATAAGGACTTCGAAATTCCTAAATGTAATCATTGAGAATCCTATAAGATAATCCTTCTTGATATTGAATATATAAATTTATATTTCATGATTTATATCAAAAAAATTTATCTCTATAACTATGTCCACCAGTTGTTTAATATAAAATTATGTCTGTTCATATGGACCCTTTACCCAAGACATTTTGTAACCAAGGGACACTTAGTATCTCAGTAACATAAATATACTCATAAATTCTTGATTTTGTTACTATTTACTAACCGAATGAAAAAATAAAATGAAATTCAAAGAGATGGATGAGTAAATCACATTTCCCTCCTCCAATAGATAATGAGCACCACATACTACTAATTTAGGTAAATTATAAACTACATAAGTATATCAAAATAGAGCGCCTAGATGATATTGTCATCATATAAGTAGAAAAATAAAATATTGAATAAAATTGACTAATGACATGATTAATAACATTCCTAACCACCCCATATTTTTTTATCAAACTCAAAGTTAGTGTAATAGAGTATCAAAGTATGAGTATTCTCATACATGTTCTTTTTTCAAACATTATGTAATGGAGAAATCCAAATGTAAAATATTTAAGCCATGGTATACCAAATACATATTTAATGACACACGATATGATATACTTCAGGGTTCATCAAAACTTGAAATGAGTTTTATGTCTCAAGGATATATTTTATACCTTGAAAAAAAATCGAAGTCACATTATCAATAAAATTTCATCATAAATGATAATAATCAACGATAAATGCCATTTAAGGGTACATAAATGTTAAAATTGGAAGGATAACTATTATTCACTTTGTGTGAAAATTAATGGTTAGAATATGAATCATATCCCAAATGTCCAACCCATATAACAAGTATCCAAATTTTCTTAACTTTACAAAAAATAAATTTTATGAAATTAATAACATCTAAAGTCCATTGAAAATATTTTTATGAGAAATTTTCTAGATCTAATACATTGAATACATTCCTTTTTGATTTCTATGGAAACAAAAATCAAATCATTTTATTATGTCTTCACCAATAAACCATAAAATAATTTAGGATATAAATTTATATTCACCTAGAATATTGAATAGTATAATTTATTTTTTTTATAATTTAACCTTCCCTAAGTCCAAATATACTCCCACAAGCCTCTTATATTATATATTCCTTACAAAATATCATGCTATATACACCAACTCCTCTATTTTAAAAAATTACCTTTAGTTCCATTAATGGGAATATTTTAAAAATAATCTAGTAACATCCATATCTAATATAGTATTCCATATTTTTAGATAAATATTATAAAAAATAATACTATTATTTATAATTTTAAAATGAAGGTTTGTAGAAACTACTCCTTTATATTTCCACAAATATCATGGACAATAATTTTTATCAATGATTTTTTCTTTATCAATGATTCATATCGAATCCATGTTATAAATTTTTATGAATCATAAAACATGTATATCATCTCATTTTAATTATAACAACTATTTTTAAACTAATGGAATCTCATATCAATTAAGATAAATTAGATAAGAATAAACATCATTTATTCAGATCCTTGAAATTTATAAATATATATTTTCATTTAAAATACTGATAATATAAAACATTCCTACTAAATTTGAATGCTCCCTACAATCTCCATCAATTCATACATTGATTTTGAAAACCTATAAAATTATAACAATTATAAAACATCTATTTAGTATCATAGAAAATTTAAAATATATTTACGGATTTTATGTAACATTATACTAGACATGTTCTCTCTATGGATTTTCTTAAACCCTTTATGAATCCTAAAAAATTATTTCTAATTAAAATTATACCCCTCATTTCAAGTATGATTTTATAGTTTTAGTGACCCGAGATGACTACTTGACCATCCAGTCATATTTTCTAGATTAAATGTAGTCATCATCATAAAACATGACTTATAAATCAATATTAGTGATAGTGATGTTTAAGGGAATAACCTTTCTAGAGTATTATTATATCTTAGTTATTGTTTGTAGGTAAGAAATAAAAATAAAATTCTATAAATTAACCCCTCCTTGGGAAAATGAATATTGAATTTATTCAACAATAGTAATTTGATGATTCTTAGATATATACAGAGAATAAATTAAGTATTTATAAGAACTGTTTAAATCCATGTAGACTAGAGAAACATTAATATAAACTTTTATAATCAATATTATTAGGTATGTAAATGACCTGGAGAGACTATTGGAATCTAATATGGTTTGATCTAGAAAATAAATTTATTCTCTTTTTATTATTAGAAAGGTTCTAATAATATGGATCAATTAATTTTTTTCATTATCTCCTCAATGTGTTTAGAATATGTGAATTGTTCATGAGATGTCTAGGTTCTATAAGTGTACCAACTAAATAGAAAATTATTTTCTTAAGATAATCAAATATGACTTGATAGTCCAATTTTAAGCATTGATTGTTGAAAAATAATGGTTGTATCTGAGATGAGTGGGATTCCTTTCATTATATGGAATTTTCTATAGTATCTAAATGGGGTTTTGAAACTATATAGAGATTCCACATAATGTATTGATGTTATATAAATAAAGTCATCAATTATTTCGGGTATATAATCCCAAATTTATATTTTGAAAATGATGTGAATACAAAGAATTTAAAAATCAAGGTTAGGGTTGATATAGCTTGGATTTTTCATTAAATTAGAGTATAAATGGTTTTTATTAGGAATAATTGGGTTCAAAATGAATATTTAATGCTCAAATGAAAATAATTAATGATAGATATTCTTTATTTTATTTTCCAAAATATGTTAAGAGTATCTATTTTTTGATAAACTCTTTTTATAATAAACCTATGATGATAAACATGATTTATGATTCATTAGTAAAAATAACATATCTTGAAAGAAGGAAAATGATAAATGTGTTTTAAATAGAATAAAATAATTCATCCAAGACATTTTTTTAAACATGATGGAAATATATCCCACAAGAATTCATTGAATATTATAAAAAACAATTTATTCTTTTGAGATTAATTCACCAAACACATAGAATACCATACAAGATATGGTTGTTAATAAATGAGTTATTAAATGTTTTCACTAAATTAAATAATTGTTATGTATTAATCAAAAAGAGTATTTTATATATTAATTTAATATTTTTTTAATATTATACGATTAATAAATTCAATGTTAACATCACATTATATCCTAAATGTTTTTATGGTATGTGGGTAAATGTAAAATAATGTAAATAGTTACATCTTGTTACTGTGGATATGTAAAAGTAAAAGACTGAGAGGAAAGGTACTTGTATAATAATGATTAAATAAAAAATAATTATATGTAAACATAAAAAGTCATTAGCATCGAATCATTGGACATTCTGAATTAATGGAGTTTGAATATATTCTCAAAGGGCTGAACATTTATAATATCATTCCTAATCTCACTGCCATTCAAACTAGTATTATTTAAATATTTTATATATTAATCTTATTTATTGGTGGGTTTTATAAAAAAACATTTAGAGATGTGGATGTAGTTATATAAATATATAATTAATTATATAAAATATAAAATATTTCAGACATTATGTATTTTGGGAGAATTTCTTAAGTCATACGATATTAGAAAGAGATCAATATTTTATATATATATTCTTATAGAGAATTTAAATATTATCATAAGACAAAAAATATGTTTTTTATTGGATGAACCATAATTTATATGACTTGGAGTGTCATATACTATCTCTTTGCGATATTAGGGATGTATATTTCATATTTGGATTTCCACATTACGTGAGTTTAAAGAATATGAATACCATGAGAACCTTCATGTATTCATGATTTTCCTATAAAAACCATTATATTTGAGCAATTCAATGGTCATTTGATATATATATTGTCATGATATCCACTGATTTTAATCCAGATTGGATTGTCCTCCCATATGGTGAGTATGAAATATGGTCCCTCGATTGAGATAGAATGAAATAGTGTATGGTTCTACATAGATAGAGACATATTATATGTTTATCTATTGGATTATGGGAATGTAATTTAATAATCAATTAGAGTGAATTCCATATTATGTGTATGTTTTTCTAGTCTGTCTATACTTGGATAATCAAGAACATTTAGGTAACTATACAGGATTGATATACTATTTGTCCCATGGTTTCTTGATGTCTTGGATAAAGTAATCATATGAAAGAAAATTCTTTTATATGATACAATTTTTGGAGTGTGTATCAATAGACTTTAATTTGATGGTGATCATGATAGATCATTTTATTGTTTCAGAAATACTAAATCATTAATTGAAGAAATAAGTTTCTTAAATTTTTGAATTTGGGAACTTATATTTCTTTTCAATGATACAAAGCAATGTGGTGTAATAAAATTTTCTTGAGAGAATGGCGATTATTATTTATAAAATATAGAGATATTCTGAAAATGTTTATTATATTTTATCAAAAATGAGTTTTGGATGGATATTTAAATTGTATTTCATATAATGTGATACATGGTGATGATGGTGATATATTCCAAAATGATTTCAAGAAGATATCTAAAAAAGTATTTTTGTATAATTTTAAAATTTTGTTTCTTATGATATAATATAATATGGGATAGAATAGATTCTATATATTATTATTAAAATTGGGATATTGATGGATAATTTACTTAAATATAACATAAATCAAGTGATGTTTCTGGCTATATTATATAAATATATCAGTTTTCATAGGGTATGAAATACATGTTGCAAAGGCATAATGTATATATTTAGGGAAAATAATTAGGTAAGCTATTGTGATATCATAACACCACTACCAAATCCATATCAAATTGTATGATATGGTCATATCACATGTATTTCAATATGAATTAATCATATTAAATTATTAAGATATTATTAAAAGTAATATCTCTTATAAGTTTATAAATAACATTAATGTTTCGTATGCTTATACTTGTTTTATAATTTATTAAAGTGTATTTATATGATAAATACATGAATTGGATGAGTGGTCACAACTTTTTTTAACTGTATAATTACCCAATAATTATGCAATGTCTGTGAAAATGGACAAAGACTTGGTGAGTATCCCAGGGGCCTATATAAATTGTCTACAACATTTTATATGGCAGTCTAATATTTTTTAAATTCTCAATACTAAATATTTATTCTATTTATTCCATTTATATTGTTTGTTACAGGAATACCATGTAATTAAGGAGAGTCAATCCCAATAATTTAGTGACTTATCGGCCCATGAACACACTTGAGTGGAAGAAATAAATTAGTTGCTTCTCAGTGATCTTCATCAAATAGCGGGATTAAATATTGAAGTTGGCAACATTATTAGTATAAGGTATACATGTTATTTTATTTTCAATATATATGGAATTTATTTCATAGCATTATGATGTTGGTTTAAAGGTTTTTATAACACCCATCAGGTCACAGTTATGTATTTATTTTTATTATTTATTTTATTTATTTTAGTCAGGTATTTTGAAAGTGATAGATATTGATACAATGAAAAAAGGTGAAAAGATATTGTTTGGAATAGATAGCTCATTATTAATACTAACTATGAACCCAAACCATGTCAAATTGGGAGAGTTTTTTAGAGATTTTTCCATGATTAGAATATGGTTTTCGAAACCATGAATTTATCCAGTTGAACCATGTAGCTTAGTGGATGTGTAAGAGTATATTTCATAGTTTTTGACATAGTTATATGGAAATGTTAAACCAAGCCAAGAATATTACCCATACATGTGATGTTATATATATAATTGATACCATTATGTTTAAGCATGGTTTCCCAAGTCATGCAGACAACACAACCTTTTTAAAAGAGTAAAGTTACAAAATTACCCTTACCCAAGTATAACCTTATTCCTATTACTTCCCATTTGTGTTACCTAGATTCCCAATCAGCTAGATCTCTCTTTTATCCAATCTAATTTTGTGATTATCATGGATTTGGAGATTTTTATAAATGTAAACTCTTTATTTATCTTGGTTTACTTCTTATCCCATCCTCTAGTCTCTTATACTTAGATATTTCGCCATCTATTTTCCCTAGTTGGCCAGGGTGGTAATTCTCTTTTATAAGAATAAGTTTAAATATAAATTTTATATTTATTATCAAATTTTTTTGATCCAATTATACTTTTTATTTGGAATCAAATGAATGTGATGAGTTTTATCAAGATATAAGGTTAGGGTGTATACACAATGCGTCTTTCTTTTGAAATATCTATGGTTCTTGGGATTACTTTCATATTGTTTTTATAAAATGTGTTTGGATTGGATTGTTTAGGGATGTAATATGTTAATTAATTTTTATAGAGTTTTTTTGGATTATGTTGTGTTTTCATATGGTGTTACCTAAAAACCAATTTTATACATATAAAGTGATGGGAAAATACTTCAAAGGGATTGTTTTATTTTGAATAAATTTTTGAAATAATTATTAAAATGGAATCTTCGTTTTACATTATGGTTCTCTAATAATGGATATTGGTTATGAAATGATTTTAAATCTCTTGGGGGATAAATTGGTAATTTTTTTTGGTAACCAAGATGGGTGATGTTATTGCTTAGTTAGTGAACTAGCTATGGGTTTTTTATAGTGACACTTTGATTTCTATTAACATTGGTTTGTTTTTTAGGTTCAACCACTCTAGAGAGTGTACTGAGAGTGAGTCATAGATACCTTTATAACTAAATTCTAGGTCTCCAAGTTTTGTCTATTAATCTTGGTTGTGATGTGTTATTTCATTATGTCCTCTTTTTTACAATTCCATTATTATGTCCGTCATTACTTATTTACCTTAGTCGTGTTTTTTATTTTAACTATTCATACTTTTTTTGGAACATGAATTGTTTTATTGATACCAACATATTTATGAATTTGTTTCCAAATCATTAAAATATGTACAAAAGTTTATTTTTAAAAGGATTTTGTAACACCCCGAGATTTTATGAGATATATTTTTTTCATATGTTCTGTTGTACGCTTAACCAAGATTACCTTGCGCTATACGCAACACCGTATTAGCATGCAGTATACGCAACACTATTCTTGGATCATGTTACACACAATTTCATGTTCGTTTGATAGTAGTTATTCTATGCAACATTGAGTATATATATATATATATATATTAAATGTATAAATGAAATATGGTTGGATTCTGTTATACGAAACAACGAAGGAGTCTTTCACAACACGCAACCATGACTTGGCTTGCATTACACGCAATCATGACTTTTCTCGATAGCGTGTGTTGTACGCAATACCAAGTTTCCCTAAACAACAATATATGGTTATAATATTATTATGAACTAGCCGTTATGAATCGTATCAACTAAGTTTTTAATTTTATAACATTATTATTCATCTTACACATTTTCTAGAACATGGTATGAGAACAAACTAAAATTTTCAGGTAAAAGAAGTATTTTTCAAAAAAAATGCAGTTTTGCCGCCTTTTGATGGCCCACCCACTTTAAATATAGTTTTTGACATTCTTATAAGTCCAATTTGACAAAATAAAATTTTTCCATGGAATCAGGATATAAACATTTACTTTAGATAAATTTTTAATATTATTCTGATAACTTTCATATTTTAATGAATAGTAAAAACATGCTACATTTTAATTAAAAACAAATTTTTTCATCGTAATAATTTATATGGTCAGGTTATCTTTTTAATTTGTTTTAAAGTGAAATTAAAATATATTTTTTCCATTTAATCCAATGATGGTCATTGGAATTACTTTCAATTTAAATTGGACATAAACAAATATCGATCTTTTGATAGTTATTGTTTCTTAAAAACACGCTATATGTTTTGATAACGAGAATTAATTTTAAAATTAATTAATTCTACTTATATGTTCTGATTTTGGAAAAATATACATCATTTTTGAATTCAGAATATCAAATATATATTAGGATGAATTTTTGGTATTTTTCTGAAAAACATCAATTTTTGATGAATAGTGAAACCACTTAGTGTTAGTTAAAAAATCGACTCTATCATTTAAATGAAATTTTACCAGTTTTGTGAGTTGAATTTCAGAAATCTGACATTCATGGTTGTTATCAAGAAGTAAAATGTGGTTCAATAAGATGAAAATAATTTTTGGTGAATAGTAACTTTTGACTTTTATTTACTGCAGTTAAAGGTAAATAGGGTAATTTAAGGTTCAAAGAATATTATAATAACTCAAAATTAGCTTAAAACTTATCCTAACCTTATTGGATGAGTATTGGCCGACCATGAGGATCCTTGGGTCGATTTTGGGACCCCATTGAGCCACTTGGAAGTGATAATGACAATTTGGATTAATTAATTTAATGTAAAGACAAAATTTACATTAACAAAAATCTTTTAGTAATTAAATTTTATAAGGGGTTATATAAATTATATTTTCGACTATAAATATTTTTTGGAAATCTATAACGATTTCCTACATGATGGTATTTTTTTATAATTTTTTCGACATCAAATAAATTAAATTATTTATGGAGCAATAATGATGCAGAATTTACCTCATTAATAAATGATTTAATTAAATAAGATTATAATGATTAAATTATTATCCAAAACATGTCCGATTTTGATTGGATGATTTTATTTCGACCATGAGTCATCTTATCTTTATCTTTAATGATTTTTTCACCTTTTGAAACCAAATATAATTTTATAATAAAATAATATTTTCACAGTTTCCAAAAGAGCCCCTCCCCCCTTATTAAATGAGACCATTTATATCCAATTCCTCACACCTCTCAAGCCATTTGGCTCGTCCAAACTCTGCCTAATTAAGCTTCCTACATCCCTATCCTCCCCATAGAAGCCTTAACATAGTCAGAAGAAACTTCAAGAAGTCCTTTTGGTTCAAACCAAAGGAAGTTACCCAAATTAAAGGTACCAGTTTCTCTTAAATTGTTTTCTTTTATTCTACTTCTCCAACCCCTAAACTATTTTTAATCATTTATTTTGTAACAACACCAGTATAATCAATATACCAGGATGTTTTTATGAGAATTATTCAAATTAAGCTTTCACACACTTCCATATAATGGATGAAGAACATAATGTTTCTGTTGATGGAAAACTAACGCCTCATGATACGATGATTGTTAGATTTTCTCCTACCACATCTCTTGGTTTCCATTATTATTGAACAGTATTTATATATGATATATATTAAATTTATAATTTCTTTATTCTTCTTTACTTCCCTATTATATCAAGCCTCTATGGTTTTCATAGTGGGTAAATACGATAATCTCATTTGAGGAAGTGCGGGCTACCAACCCCTCAAAGAGATGTGATTCGTTAATGACTTATGTGGGATGTATAAAGGATGGAGTTATAGATATTATATATGATATAATACTGGAATTATAATATACCTATGTATCATTATGTTTTAATTCCATTAAAATAAGAAATAGAAATGAAAGTAGCGTTCATGTGTACGTACGGCTTACCGTCTCCATGAACGGTGCATTCCATTTCTTACCTCCATATGTTATATAATATTATAAATACATGTATATTCTGGATATATATGATATATGTGATATATAAATCATTAATATCATTCTGGATATAAATAACCTTTGACCAAATGAACAACATGTAATTATAAGAAGTCAATTTTTGACTCAAGTACCTAATATCGACAAAACGAACATTATTAACTTAAATGGTTACATAATGTTTATAACATGGTAATAAGTGATATAAAAGGAATAATAAACATGAAAAAGTGTGTTAAGAAAGAAGAAATTAACTTTGGTTTATTATTCAGGAGATTGAAGAACGATCGAGTCAAGTTGGACACAAGGTAAGAGAACTTCTTATCCCAATTTCCATTCTTTGGGTTGATCTTCTTTTTCTTGTTTATGTCATTCTTTGATTATGTGAGAAATGAATTTTTATATCCTATCATGTATTTATACTTTATTTATGTGACCTTATAGTGGATACACATAAGTGATCTATTTTATTTACAAAAAATATATTTGTAAGGGATAATTTTACAAATCTCATTTTTTCCAAGATTGTTCATTCATAAGTATTTAATGGGGTTACATTTATAATCCATGTCCCTATTTTACTAAAAATGGTTTAATGTATTTTTAATGTAATTTTTACCCATTTTATAATTTTACTACATGGTATGTAAGGAATATTTTTTTTTACCATACGAGGTACTTTTTGAATTTTCCGGAAAAAGTACGAGAATGGTGTTTTTTAACTTATACGGCATGAACAGATTTTCACGGTTTTATAACACCTTATTTTCATGAAGATTAATCTACAATATTTAATTAATATTTTCCATAAAATCCATTTCATTTAAAATTTCATGGAATTTTGTGAAATGAAAATGATTTTGAAGAACAATGGATATTTTCCTCAAGAACTCATTTCAAGTGTTTTATCAAAACTATTTCCCATCTAAAATGACAGTATTTTCTACATTTATGTTTCAAGTATAATGTCTCTATTATTTACATAGTGTGAATTTTCTAATGATGAAATGATATCCATTTGTTTTATATGGATTATGTGATGATGGGTGATGCTTATGAAACCCATTTTATTCTTTGGGTTATGATGAATGTTTTAAGTTTATTTTGTGGCACAAGTAAGAATGATTTCATTATGAGATGGGTGGGACATATATCTCCCTCACATGCATTGGGTAAATATTTATATCTCCTGAGATAGACATGTCTGGAACAGTAAGTTAATCCGGTTCAGTTATACAGGACTGGAACGAGGAGTGAACTCGATTCAGAAAGGGACTTTGTCCACTAAGATGGTCTTGGCAGCAATCCCTTGGCTACTATGTAAATCATATCATGTTCTTAATGGGGTTCCACAATTAGATGTTTTATTCCCATGCTATTTTATCATTATTAATGTTCTATTATTATCTATTCCTTATTTACTCCCATGTTTTATTTTATTGCCCTATATTTTTATGCTTAAACATTATGTTCATGTTTTTAAGTTCAAATGTATATGGTTTGTTTTATTCTCTACATGCTTACCCTTACTAAGCATTTGAGATCACCCTTTATATGTTTTCATTTCCCTAGGATATAAAGAAATGTTTTAGGTAAGAAAACAAAAGGGGAAGATCTTTATGGGAGATGTTGAAGATCTTTCACAACGATTAGAAGATTTTGTTCTGAGTTTCAAAAGACACTAAACTATTACGATCCTTGAGTGTTGTTTTTTGTTATGTATTAAGTATTCCGCAAAAGTAATGTATTACTTTTGTACATCATGTATGGGTCTCTAAAGTTGGTATCCGAGAAAAGGTTTAGTTAACCCATGGAAACTAGGATGCGAAAACTTTAGTGAGATCCCTAGAGACATTTCTAAGGTTTGTATAGGGATGTCCCTGAGGTTAAGTATAAGAATAGGTTATCATTATAGAATTATGGTAACGATATTAGAATTAAACATAATATGTACGATATTGAAGGTACTCACCCTTTATTATGTTGTTTTCCTAGCATGATTTTTTCCCCTCTCACCATTCTTTTTTGGGTTTTAGATGATGGCTGGAACCCGAAGGAACTGTGTTGATCAATGTAATGGTCAATGCAATGATTTTCCTTCTGAACAAACCAATGTTATGGGAGATGGAGTGAAAAATCTTATTTCTATACTTACACAAGCTATGAATCATTCTGGACTTCCAAATATGTAGAGAAAGGAACAATACTCTATTGAGTCCTTCATGAGGCAACATACACCTTCTTTCTGTGGCTCTTCAGATCCACTTGTTTCTAAACAATGGATTCGTACCATTGAAAAGATATTTTTAAAAGTTTGATTTTCTGAGCTTGAAAAATTCATTCTAGTTGTCTACCGTTTAGAAGGTGAAGTAGACCAGTGGTGGACTCCAATTAAGAATACAAGTCAACAAGATGAAATTGAATCCATGGAATGGGATGAGTTCAAGAACTTAATTTTCAATAAGTGCTTCCCTAATATTCAGTGAAAAAATATGGAAAAGGAGTTCCTTGAGCATAAGAAAATGGATGAAGAATCTGTTGGTATATACAAAGCGAAATTTAAAAGGCTTGAATGGTATGTATCTGGCTTTATCATCCAACCTGAAAGTAAAGTTGATCAATTCATCAGTGGCTTAAAACCAAGTATTCTATGGGAATTAGCTATAAGATACTTCTGTAAATATGAAGAAATTATGCGTTCGGTTATCAAGGTAGAACTGGATGTTGGTGTAACATATCCATCTCATGGTTTTGACCAGAAACGAAGGATGGAGTGCAAGGAGAAATCCCAAAATAATGGTGAAAAGAAGATTCATGTCTCTTTATGCTCAAATTGTGGAAAGAAGCATGGTGGAGATTGGCTAAAAGGTAATAGAAAAATTTTCAATTGTGGAAAAGAAGGTCATCGAGTAGCTGAGTGCCAAAGTAATAGGAAAAAGGTTTCTAATGGTGTGAATGGAGAAAAGACTGCAGAAAACCCACCACCAACACTTCAATGCTTCAAGTGCAAGGAAATGGGGCATTATTCTAACCAATGTCCTAATCCAAGGGTTGATGATGATCGATATCAACAACCACTTAAGGCAAAGGAAAAAAGGGAAGTCACATGCGATCACTATTAGCGATGCTCGGTATGAAAATGATGTAGTGGAATGATTATGTGTTTATGTAATGGGATTCTAAAATAATGTTGTGGAATCTCAAAGTATTGTGGAATATTGGAATATATATGTATTTATTTATTGTGGTTTTCAATGATTATATGATACCGATAACCATGAAAAGTGATTGAAATATTTTTTGAAAGAAGATGATATGTGCATAATGAAGGGATAAAGAGAAAATAAAATAAGCACAATGTTATATAATGGTTTGAGTATGTAGAAATTTTGGGATTTTGGTATGTTGAGAGAGTCAACGTTTGACAGCATTCATGTTTCCGCTAAGGTTCTATGGTATGAATACATGATTAAGGTATTCACATGTGAGATATATCTTATGATATATGGGGGATAAATGATGATATTCACATTCTTCTTATATGACCTCCCTTGTAATTGTTTTCACTATAATACGAGATTGGGCAGAAGTATTTTGGATAAGCCTAAAGATTGAAATGGATTATGTTTGACATAAGTTAGTACTGTTTAAGGCTAGAACATTTTCGATATTATTGATGTAAGGTTATAATAATATAGTTTTAAAAAAAGGACAACATGTAGGACATGTGAAAACTCATCACGTCGGATAAGGCTATAGGAATCAGAACCACAACCGAAGTGCGACATGCCTTTATCCCCTACCACTGGACTAAAAGTAGTCCCTCATTAGTAGAAACTATTTATATTTTATTAGGCAGGATGATAGATGAATTATAAGTCCATTTTGGAACCATATCTGATTAATCACACCATAGATGGACTTATAACTTTTGCTAACTTATGTTTGAGAAAGATGGAATGATCTATCATTATATCGCATGATCTGCTAAAACTTCATGAAAGACAAATTCAACTTCATTTCTTTAAGAGATGAAGTGGAAATTGTTCATGGAATGAGCAACTTTGAGATTGTACCATAATCAAGTAAGAATTTCTTTTAATTAAAAAATTCTTCAACATTGGGAAATGATCTTGAAAACCAAAATTTTTTCCCAGTGCTCTCATATATGATAAATCCGATGGTACCTTAGATCATCAAAAATTTATGGCTTTGTGATTATTGTCTTTTTCATAGCACTGTTCTCTACCACTCTCCATCAGAACTTCGTGGTTAGATTTTTCTTCCATATCCATATTTTTCACCTATGATCTCCAATGTGGGAACCCAAGTGATGAGTTACTTTGGGTATCTGTTTTGTTTATAACATTAATTTTTTTAAAGTATGTTTTAGTATTCCTTTTTACGATGTGGGTTTCTATGAAAGAAACTCTCAAGTAATAAACCATTTATAACCCTGACGAATTTTGAGGGCGAAATTCATTTTAAAGGGGGTAGAATATAACACCTAGAGATTTTATGAGATATATTATTTATTTTCATATCTTCTGTTGTATGCTACACCAAGATTACCTTGTGCTATACACAACACTGTATTATCTTGTAGTATATGCAACACTATTCTTGGATCATGTTACACACAATTTCAAGTTAGTTTGATAGTAGTTATTATATGCAACATTGAGTGTATATATAAATATAAATTCAATGTATAAATAAAATATGGTTGGATTATTTTATACAAAACAATGAAGGAGTCTTGCACAATACGCAACCCCGACTTGGCTTGCATTACACGCAATCATGACTTTCCTCGATAGCATGTGTTGTACGCAATACCAAGTTTCACTAAACCACGATATATGGTTACAATATTATTATGAACTAGCTGTTATAAATAGTATAAACTACATTTTAAATTTTATGACATTATTATTCATCTTACACATTTTCTATAAAATGGTATGAGAACAAACTAAATTTTTCGGGCAAAAGAATTATTTCCCAAAAAAATGCAGTGTTGCCGCCTTTTGATGACGCACCCATATTAAATATTGTTTTTGAAATTTTTATAAGTTGAACTTGACAAAATAAAATTATTCCATGGAATCAGGATATAAAAATTTACTTTTGATAAATGTTTCATATTATTCTGATAACTTTCATATTTTAATGAGTAGTAAAAACACTCTATATTTTAAATAAAAACAAATTTTTTTCATCGCAATAATTTATATGGTTAGATTATCTTTTTAATTGGTTTTAAAGTGTAATTAGAATATATTTTTACCATTTAATCCATTTTTTTTCATTGGAATTAATTTCACTTTGAAATTGGACATAAACAACTGTCAATCTTTTGATAGTTATTGTTTCTTAAAAACATGCTATTTGTTTTGATAACCAGAATTAATTTTAAAATTAAATAATGAAAATTATATATTTTGAATTTTTAAAAATATACATCATTTTTAATTCGGAATATCAAATATAGATTAGACTGAATTTTTCGTATTTTTCTGAAAAACTTCAATTTTGATGAATAGTGAAACAACTTAGAGGAAGTTAAAAAACCGACTCTTTCATTTAGATAACATTTTACCACTTATATGAATTTAATTTCAAAAATCCAACATTCATGGTTATTATAAACAAGTAAAATGTGGTTTAATAAGATGAAAATAATTTTTTGTGAATAGTAACTTTTGACTTTTACTTACCGCAGTTAAAGGTAAATACGGTAATTCAAGGTTAAAAGAATATTATAATAATTCAAAATTACCTTAACACTTGTCCTAACCTTATTGGATGAGTAGTGTCCGACCTGGGGCATCCTTGGGTCGATTTTGGGACGCCATTGAGCCACATGGTAGTGATAATGACCATTTGGATTAATTAATTTAATGTAATAACAAAATTGACATTATCAAAAATCTTTTAGTAATTAAATTTTATAAGGGGTTATATAAATTATCATTTCGACTATAAATATTCATTGGAAAGATAAAAACATTTCCTACATTATGCTACTTTTTTATAATTTTTCTAACATCAAATAAATTAAATTATTTATGACACAATAATGATGCAATATTTACCTCATTAATAAATGATTTAAATAAATAAGATTATAATGATTAAAATATTATCCAAAACATGTCCAATTATGATTGGATGATTTTATTTCGACTTTGAGTCATCCTAGATTCATCTTTAATTATTTTTGGTCCTTTTGAAACCGAAGATAAGTTTATAATAAAATAATATTTTCACACTTTCAAAAAGAGCCCCACCTTTCACTTATAAAAGGAGACCATTTCTATCCAATTAATTACACCTCTCAAGCCATTTTTATCTTCCAAAATTTGACCAATTAGGCTCCCTAAATCCCTATCCTCCCCCTAGAATCCTTAACTTAGGGATAAGGGACTTCAAGAAGTCCTTTTGGTTCAAACCAAAGGAAGTTACCCAAATTAAAGGTAACAGTTTCTCTTAAATTGTTTTCTTTTATTCTACTTATCCAACCCCTAAAATCTTTTTAATCCTTTCTTTTGTAACAAAACCAATATCCTCAATATACTATGATGTTTTTATGAGAATTATTCGAACTAAAATTACACACACCACTATCTAATGGATGAAGAACATAATGTTTCTGTGGATGGAAAACTAACGCCCCACGAAACGATGATTGTTTGATTTTCTCCTACCACTTCTCATGGTGGACATTATGATGGAAGTATATTTATATATGATATATATTATGGTTATTATTTCCTTATTCTTCTTTAATTCCCAATTATATCAAGCCTCTATGGTTTCCCTAGTGGGTAAATACGATAATCTCATTTGAGGAAGTGCGGACTACCACCCACTCAAAGTGATGTGATTTGTTAATGCCTTATATGGGATGTATAAAGGAAGGATGTAATGATATTATATATGATATTATACTGAAATTATAATATACTTATGTATAATTATGTTTTAATTCAATTAAAATATGAAATAGAAATGAACGTAGCATTCATGCGTACGTACGACTTACCGTCTCCATTAACGGTGCATTTCATTTCTTACCACTATATGTTATGTACATTTACAAATACATGTATATTCTGGATATATATATGATATATAATTCATGAATATCATTCTGGATATAATGAACTTTTGACCAAATGAATAACAAGTAATTATAAGAAGTCCATTTTTGACTCAAGTACCAAATATCGACAAAACGAATGTTATTAACTTAAATGGTTACATAATGTTTATAACATGGTAATAAGTAATATAAAAGTAATAATAAACTTGAAAAATGTTATTAACAAAGTATAAATTAACTTTGAATTATTATTCAGGAGATTAAAGAGCGATCTAGTCAAGTCAGACACGAGGTAAGGGAACTTCTAAACCCAATTTTCGTTATTTGGATTGATCTTTTCTTTCTTGTTTATGTCATTATTTGATTATTTGAGAAATGAATTTTTATATGTTATCATGTATTTATACTTTAATTATGTGACCTTTTAGTGAATACACATAAATGATCTATTTTATTTACAAAAAAGATCTTTGTAAGGGATAATTTTACAAATCTCATTTTTTCCGAGATTGTTTATTCATAAGTATTTAATGGGGTTACATTTATAATCCATGTATCTATTTTCTAAAAATACTTTCATGTATGTTTAAAGTAAATTTTACCCATTTTTGTCTTTTACTACATGTTATGTAAGGAATATTTCTTTTGTTTACCATACGAGGTACTTTTTGACGTTTCCAGCAAAAGTACGAGAAAAATGTTTTTTTAACTTATACAGATGAATATATTTTCACGGTTTTATAAATCCTTATTTTCATGAAGCATAATATAAAATATTTCATGAATATTTTTAACAAAATACTTTTCATATAAAATTTCATGGTATTTTTTGAAAATAAAATTATTTTGAAGAAGAAAGGATATTTTCCTCAAGAACTCATTTCAAGTGTTTTATAAAACCTATTTCCCATCTAAAATGACAGTATTTTCTATGTTTATGTTTCAAGTGTAATGTCTCTATTATTTACTTAGAGTGAATTTTCTTATGATGAAATTATATCCATTTGTTTTATATGGATTATGTGATGATGGGATGATGTTTATGAAACCCATTTTATTTATTGGGTTATGTTGAATGTTTTAAGTTTATTTTGCGGCACAAGTAAGATTGATTTAATTATGAGATGGGTGAGACCTATATATCCCTCCAATGCATTGGGTAAAGATTTATATCTCATGAGATCGAAATGGCTAGAATGGTATGTTAATCCGGTTCAGTGATACATGACTGGAACGAGGAGTGAACTCGATTCAGAAAGGGACATTGTCCACTAAGATGGTCTTGGCAGCAATGCCTTGGCTACTATAAAAATAATATCAGGTGCTTAATGGTTTTACACAAGTACATGTTTTATTACCATTCTATTTTATCATGATTGATGTTATATTACGATCTATTCTTTATTTACTGCCTTGTTTTATGTCATTGCTCAAGATTTTGATGTTTAAACATTATGTTTATGTTTTTAAGTTCAAATGTATATGGTTTGTTTTATTCTCTCCATGATTACCCTTAATAAGAATTTGAGCTCACCCTTTATATGTTTTATTTTCCCCAGGATATAAAGAAATGTTTTCGGTAAGAAAAAAAAGGGAAGATCTTTATGGGAGATATTGAAGATCTTTCACAACGATTAGAAGATTTTGTTCCGAGTTTCCAAAGACATTAAAATATTACGATCCTTGATTGTTGGTTTTTGTTATGTAGTGATTATTCTGCAAAAGTAATGTAATGTTTATGTACGTCAAGTATGGGTCTCTACAGATTGTCTCAAAATATAACTATTGGTTTGGATTTGAATGTTGTTATAAATATTAATAGTGGTTTTCTACTAGGGTTTTCCTCAATCAATGAATTAGATTATGGGATTATATGGAATTGGTTATTTATAATTCCTGTAATGGAAAAGGATACACATCATACTGTGGTGCTTATTGAATTTTCATATACCTTCACAGGATGAGATTTTGGGTGAACACATATCACATTGAGATGGCTCTTGTGGATCATTTTTTGTTATCCTCCAGTGATAATTTATTATATATATATATATATCATCCATTTCAGTCTTTATTTTCCTTTTATTATTGTGTATATATGATTTCATAGTCACTTAAATTTGTTTTGAAAATTGATGATTTATTTGTCAATTATTAATATTTCTTATGCGTTTTGATTATGGTTATTTATTATATCTATTTATTTTTGTTTTTGGATATCCCAGATACAAATAAATCATGCCATATTTATGGGTGGAGTTTATTTTGTCCATAATTTGATTACTATGATGAAATCCTACAAATTTAAGTATTCTTTATACCCTACAACTTAGCGTCATCCCTTGATGATATTAAGCATTATTTTGGGATTTTGGTGATCTTACTCGACTGACATGGTATGTCAACCTATTTTAGATATCTACAAAATGGTATTCAACCCTTCAAGTTATTGTAGGAGAAAATTAATTATGGATATGGATCCATCATGGATCTAGTTGTAGGTGAGTTCATGATCGGTGTTTCTTTATGAAAATCCTTGAGTTATCTTATGTATTCAGGAATTAGGCCATTATATTATTTTTTTTGGATTATTATTTTTGATATTTGAAACATTTTAATGCTAATATGTGTTTTTAGAAAATACCTTCAGTTAATTTTTTTCAATTTGTGTTTTAGGGTGAAAGCTGAGAGAAAACAAGTGGTTCATAGTTTAGGGACGTGAACAAAAAAATTATGTGATGTTCATTCATCAAATCCTTCACACCTCCTAGTTGAACGAGCACAATTGGTGCATGGTTTTTTAAACTATGTGGGGGTAAAAACATAAGTTTTTTATGCTTTCACCAAATTATATTTTTAAATTTTTTTCCAATTATTATTACATTTTTATGAATAATTGAATAGAAATTCACATCATATCCATGTTTATGTTAGAGATGAATTATTTATTCATTGAGTATTATTTTTAAAATTTAAATGAATCTATGATCAATAAAGGATCATATGAATCCTGTGGAAGGATCTAAAAATCAGACAACAAATGTTACCACAAATGCGGTTATTATTATTATTGAGTTATTCATTAGTAATATACATTATCTTGGTCATGTAATTGAGAATGGATAATCTTGAGTAGTTAATGAAACCAAATAATTTACCAAAAAAATCCACCCATGATTTTTAGTGACCTATTATTCAATGAACATGAAGAGTTGATAGAAAATATTGATTTTGGCTTTAATTTCCATCAAAACATAGAGATGTGCAAGACTGGTTTCTCCAAATATATGTTGGAAGGACTAAGCAGGAAGTGGTGGTATTCTATCATGAAATTCATGTTCCATGAGTATCTCACTTAGGATCTGTTCAAGGGTATTTTTAATTCTAAATTATACCCAGAGACTTTAAGGATGGAGAAAGTGAGATGAATTTTAATGTTTGAGAAAGGGGATGGTATTTTGAAGTAGTATTCCCCCTAGTTTTTATTTGGTCCATATTTTCGTGAATTTCATCACAAATGACTAGAAGAATTATAGATGGTCTTATATTGTTTTGAGACTAGAGTTTTAACTGATGATTTTTTTTTCTATTTTTGACATATGATATGGTGATTGATAAGATAGGGTTGGTTGATGAGGACATAGAAAATTTGACTCGTAGGCATGGTCCCTATACTACAGCTAGAGGAAGACAGAGTTCCTCTTCAATTTAGAAGAGTAATCATAATAAATCCTAATGAGGTAGTAACTATTGATTCTATTATCATTTTGGTTCCAAACTCATGGATCCTTCATGGAATGTGTTGGTGGTTTGCTATTGGTGTTGGAAGATGTGACACAGTAAATGTGTTTATAAGAAGCTTGAGAAACCTCCACCAGTGTGTATATAAGGGGAATATATATCCTGTTTTAATATTACTAACTAATAGTAATATGGTGAGTTATTCTCATACAAAAGGATCTCAAGTTTTTTTTGAATATATCAATGTGATGGGATCTCATCCTCAAATGAAAGGAGAATATAATACTTCCTATAAATATCATAGAGGGCCTTGATCTAGGAATTTAAATGAAGAATATAATGTACATTAAGATTTATATGTCCATTCAGTGACCATGATAGGTATGATGTTTATTTTTTTTTGAACAACCTTATACTTGTTTAATATAATTAAAATCATTCCAAATTTTATTCTATGTTTATTAATTATTAATCCTATGATCTATGGTGACTCAATATGTAAATGATCCCTCCACTCCTTTGGGAAGGAAAAAATAGTAAGGTTTAATGTGTCCTGAGTGTTTTGTGATCCATACCGATACTGCAGTTGTATGGTATTTCATAGTACATTATATTTTTATCTTAAATATATTTTTGTAATAGATTAAATATGCAGTGAAAAACTTCATATTGAATGATACCAACATTAATTTTGGTTAATTTATTTTAATGAGTATCTTCCCTAGTGATATGTAGAGTTATAGATTCATTTACTCATATGTATAATATAAATATCTATATGATATTATGAATTGGATCATATTGTGTTGAATTAATTAAAGTTTAAACTGGAAGATATTGAAGAAAATTGTTTAATTATCCCTAACGTTATACTATTAGTGATACTGGGATTCTTCTCAAATAAGGTAGACATGAGTCTTTGGCTAGGAATTGATTATCGAAAGCTCAATTCAATTCCCATGTTGAATAACAATATGATTCATTATATTTAGAATTTTTTGACTAACTCAAAGGATAATGATGGTTTAGTGGACTAAACTCCAGTCTAAATTCCATCCAATGAGTGATATGGCTAGTCCAAGCTTTAAATCTAGGCATGCCAGTCATTTACGATATTTATTATTTTAGTCAATGTTAAATTGACAAAAAAATTTACCCAATAATTTTTATTTTAGGGTTGAATAGAGGAACCACCTCTACATGATTTCATGTTCTCCGAATGTTCCATGGATTCAGGAACAATTTTTTTACGTAATCATTTAATGGGTTGGGGTATAAAAAATACATAAATAATTTTGAATATCAACCTATAAGGTTTTTTTTCGCAACATGTACCCTATCCCCAACCTCAGATGACTTTTCATTCATATTTATCATGAATATATGTTTAAATATGAAATTTGGTTAAATCATTTAAGGTCATATTATTTTATGGACTATGATGCATATACCCTCATGTATTTTGTGACATTAAGGGTTTGTTGTGGCATGATGTTATTCAAAACATTATGTATGTAATAATGTTTCAACTTTATTATGGGTAATAAATATAAGTACATACCACCCCATGGAGTGATGGAGAGTGGTAGAACCATTTTGGTGGTAGGGGGAGTCTTGGGTTTATGCCTCACCTAGTCTGTGTGTGGTTTTCATTGTATTTGTTTCCTACCTCTGAGTTATTTTAATACATATAATTCTCTAAAAATTATTCATTTAGATTTATCTCTTAAATGATCATTTCAGTTGGTTATTGTGTTGGGGCCACATGTCCAGTATAAACTATAACATTCAATTAAATTTGGGCCATTAAAAGAATATTGACTGTCCCCAATCATATCATAAAAAAATTGGAACCCTAAAGAACTACCTCTTGAACCCATTTGTTAATAAAATTGACGATTTACTGATAATTCATCTCAGCTTTGATATCAAAATAAAAAAATCAATTGATACACCTACAATAAAAGGAATTTATTCTGACAGTGGTGTATACATATTTTCCAATGGGAGGAGATTGAATATGAGTGTGACAGGTGGTTAAAAAAATTCAATTCTTTTTTATAAAATTCATGACCAGAATTATAATTTTGTATTGTCCTCTAGATGAACAATTTTTTGTTTTTTAATTACTCGTGTAAAATGGTTGATTTTTATATTTTTCTTGTGAGAATAGAATATAATAAATTTAATGATTAAATATTTTCATTATATATATGTTTTTATTTATTCTTACAATATAACATATTTTGTATGAATGTGAAAAAATATTTTTTATTTGAATGGAATTGCTGGAAATTTATTAGGTAGATTTCCACTAGAAAATTGATAGTGTAAACTCCCATTATGAATTATTTGAAATTAACACATTATATTTAAAAGTTCATTTATTAAAATTCCGTTATAATTTCTCAGCTCCATTATGACCCAGTTAAAATACAAATGTAATTATTATTGGAAATGTTTAGTGGAAATTTTCATGTGAATTCAAAAAACTATGAAGTTCATATATTGTATTGAAATTTTAAGAAACAATTCATTTTTAATTTTGAAATTTATTATTGGGATATTTTCTCCAAATTTTAAATAAGAATTTCTTGTGAATTATTCAACTAAATTTCAAAGTAAATTTTTAAAATTTAAGCTAGAAATAAAATTTCACTTGAAGATAAATAAATTTAAACAAAAAAAATAAAAATCTAACTTATATAAATATTATAAATGTTTTCATTTGAAAAACTGAAAAAAATATTCATTTTGTTAAAAATAATATTTAAAAACAAACATTGTTTAATTTTTTTTATTTTAGTAATATTATATTAAAATGGAATTTTTTTTAAAATAATTATCGGTGGTAACCATTATAATATATTAATGGGTTTGGTCAAGAGACTCTTTTAAACCCTCTCACACTAATTCATGTCACCAACCTACAATTCTCATCTCCTCTCCTTAAGGATATTTTTTATTTTTGTGCTGATTACTTGTTATTCCCTACAAAAATATTCAAAATCTACACTAACTCATATGAAACCTATCTATTCCCAATAAATCATTCTTAATTTCCTATTAAAAGTTACCATATGTGTGACCTGTTTTAATTTAATTTATATTGTATTTCATTAAACCCTACTTTATAAATTTCAATCACAATGTTAGGATTACATGTTACAAGAAAAATAAATACAAGGTGTTTAGTCGTACAAATTGATAACACCTTTGATACTTATCTATTTAAATCACATTCACCCACTATCCTAATAAATTTTAATTGGAGTTATTCATTGTTTGTTAGGAAGTTTTCTCTAAAAATAGACATTTTTGTCTATTATATTCATGATTAATTTAATTAGGTTGGAATCAAAAGAATATGATTTCTATGGTTTAATTAGGTGTGCAACCACTATTCTAAAATTTATTTTTTGTAGACCATTATATAATTTTGAGGTTCATACTTCGTGATAATAGTGAATGTTTGTTATTATATGTGATGTTTTTGTTACCTTTTTGTTCAAGGGGGAGATCAATCCAGTTAATGTGGGTGATAAGTAAATAAATGTTGTATATAAACACCAACAATATTATACTCTTTAATAAATTCTTTTTTATTGAGATATATTATAAAAAAACCAAATTTTAGTTTTGATTAATGATTTGGATTACTTTAGAATCTGACTAGTGTTGCATTTTAATTAGAACCAAGAGTTTTCATTGGGTTTTTCATTATATAGACCATACCTATAAGAAAAACTAACATATAACATTCATAGTTTTGGGTATTCATGGTGTAACATTATCTAACACATCATAGATATTCTTAGTATTTAATTATGAATTATTTGTCACATTTTATCATTGAATTTTGTATTCACCTCAATATAAATATCTGGTGGAAATGGATTAACATTTTATATAATTATTTTTTATTGAGGAGTGAATGGAGGCCCCATTGTATATGAATTAATGAACAAGGGAGGTTCTATGGATTAAGAAATTTTTTTAATGATGAAGATGTTAGCACATAGAATCATCCAAAATTATTTTGAAATTCTACCTTTATGGTCTATTCCACACCATTTATTATTCCTTCGTATTCCGATATATATTATTTCATATTTATCATGAATATATATTTAAATTATATTTGTGGCTAATAAAATTAAGGTAAAATGTTTTTTATGTACTAAAATAAATTTACACTCTATAAATTGTAGACAAGTTGGGTCTTTAGTGGATTTAATGGATTCAAAAAAATGATCATGTAATAATGTTTCTTCTATATTATTTTTAATCAATATATATATTTCACATTAAAAAATAGTCCCAAAATTACCTTCTATAACGCCAATCAATTTTTCCATTAGATAGAGGACATGTGTGTAGAATTAATTTTTGTAACTTGATGAGAAGTGGGCCCTAAAATTTAAATTGATCAATCCTAATCATATCAGACATAATGGAAAATTCAATGCTAAAAAACCCCTCTTAATCCCTTTAGATGATGGAATAAATGAACTATTGATAACTTATTTTGAATTTGGATTTCAAATTGGAGATTTAAATGAAATTTATGAAAAATAAGAAATAAGTCTTGTTGATATCATGCAGAATAGTTTTTCTATCAGAAGCGATAGAAGAAGGAAGAAACATGTGGATTCAGTGATTTATTTTCCTTTGTTTGTTTATGAGTATATTTATGACATAGTATTTTCACTCAGAAGTGTCATATTTGGTTTTTTTATTAATCCTGTTTTTTCTATTTTTATAATGTTAGTCAAGGTAAATATCTTTTATTTTCATCACATTTAGGATTCAAATGGTTCATCAACTATAATTAATTTTTTTAAGTATATATTTTTTTATTCAATAAGAATTGATGGAAATTTTATGGGTGAATTTTCCATATAAATTTAAAGTGGAGACTTTCATTGTGAAGTGTTAGTGGATAATTCCATTATAAATTCAAATGGAATGTAATGAGACTACAATTATAAATTATTAGTTCTACTTTGACCTTGGTCAAATCCTAGTAAAATTTCCATTTGGAATATACTTTGTAAATTTTCACTAAATTTGAAAAATCCTTGGAAATTAATTCCCTATATAGAAAATTTTGCTTGGGAATTTACTGTCGGAATTTCATGTTGGATTTTATATTCAACATTTAAATATCATATAATAATTTCTTAATTGAATTCATGGTTTATTTTCCTATATAATTTCAAGGTAGACAATGGGAATATTTACTTGGAATGTAGTGAAACTATATGAATGTTGAATTTAAACAACACAATTTAAGATAACCGCATATATTCAGGTTGTAAGCATTATATTTAAAAATATGAAAAAATATACATGTCAAAAATATTATTTAATAATACCTATACCATAAATGTTTTATTTTTATTAATTTAATTATTTCATATTAAATTTAACACACATTTTTTATTATGGAATAGACATATCCATATAGTTTCCCTTAATGATTTGGTTCTTGGATGTGTTATGAGGAGTTTTTGGGATGGGAGGTATTGTTGGAGTAGAATTTCATTTTGTAATAGAATGCTGTAACATTTTCATTCAGGTTCTAGTGACAATGATTGACCATAGTGGGGTGGTTGGCATATAAAGGATAGTTCCCCCTGTTATCCTTTATCTGACAACATTAATGAATCATATAATGTCTATTCATAGAAAAATGAATTATGTAATGTCATTAATGGTTCTTAAAAAAATTCTATAGTGATGTGGATTCTATCGTGGCATAACATAGTTAGGGAGATAAACAATTTATTAATGGTTGGAGACCTTATAATGTTCTCATGACTCTTATAGTCATTATTATTTTACAATTATTTAGAAAAAAAAGAGTGGTTGAATCACAATGAGTTAATATTGAAGGTGGATTTGAAAATTTCCTTAAACTATGCATTGACATGTGGTAATCTTATCATGATGTGGTGTATGATGGTCTATTTTGAATAATTTTTTCTTGGGTGATGTCATACCATGAATAATTTGGTCATGAAAATACACTTCTTCTCTAAAATTTAATTAGAGTGTTTACTAATTATTGAATTAAGGTGATATAAATTGATTTATGGAATTATTTATAGAGGATTGGTGGAAAATACCTTCATAATGTGAAGAGGTTATGTCATATTGGGGAACCAATTATTTCTAACCTATGTATAAATTATATAGCTACTTCAATTTCCCTCAGATTCATTTGATTCCTCCTAGACCACCAGTAGTTAGGGGTTTATATTGGGAGACCCTTTATCCCCCATTAATAGGTTTTTATCATTTGTTTCCCATGATCATGAATTATTCTATTTGAGGTGATTTCCTTCACTTTCCATATAGGATTCATTTTACAATTTATCTAAAGGTGGATATGATATATCTTTAGTGATGGTTTTAGTGGCCATGGATTATGATTTTGATAGGGATTAGTGTGTTCTAGTTTAAAGAGTATCCCTTGTGTGATTCAACCATGAGATCATCTCTCCTTTCATCTTATTCTTTCACACTGATCACTAGAGAAATAATTATGGTAAAATATTTTTGAAATCTATTTTATTTTATGTATATTATGGATGTAACAATACTTTTTTTAAATTGGGTAGATGGTAAGGATTAAATTAACATGGATTGTGAAGCCCTTTTCTTGATTTTCCATTATAGATGAGGTGACACATGAAAAAATAACCAAACTCATCCATCAAATAATCTGATTATGATGAAATAAATAAAAAAATTATATATAAAATATTCTACATAGATTTGATACAATCATACATCAGCTAATCACCCACTTAATTTGTCATATATACAATATAAAAAAAATATGATGCACCGGAATTGTCTCAATTTTAATCATAATCCCCTAACACAACCTGGTCTCTAAACACTCTTGAGAAGCTCTTACCCGATGCACTTCACATCCTATACCTAACTTGCATGTAGAAAAATGTGTTTCATATGCACCAAGGTTGTCGTGTAGAGCATGAAAAATTCATCTATGTAATGAATCACCAAGTACCCCTTGTTTAAACCATCATATGTGTGTATTAGTGAGGAATAAAATAATCTTGTCACACAACCACCTTGGACATTGTGTGTTCACCAGTCCACTATGAATCCCTACACATATGGTTATTAAACAGGCTACTATGGAACATTATCAAACCATCATCCTAAACATTATGGAATCCAACTCATCACCTCATCACCTCAGACCATCGTACTCGATGTACAAACATTACTATAAGACATAGCAAAGGAAAATGTCAAAACCTTGGCCCATTACCTGACAGAATAGGGTAATGTCAAATTTTCACATCTTGACCCACTAAATTATTCCATAAATCAGTTTCCATTGGTTATACCTAAAATTTTATCATGATCCATCTCCTCATAGGGATTTTACTTCGAGGACCATATACTCGTAAGAATGTTCTATCATCCATCACAACACATCAGGGCATACTGAAGGGAGGCCACAACAAGAACCTAGATCCATCCCCAAAGACTCTTGGGTAGTTACATCAAGAACACTGACCCATCCCCATAAACTCTTGTGAGGTCACACCAACCATACTTAATATTCAATGAAATCACTAGGGAATTCACATCAAGTAGACTAATCCTTCCCCACATACTCTAGGGTGGTCAGAATAAGAAAATCAACCCATCCCTATAAAAACTGAGGGGGTCAAATCAAGCATACTGAATAATGATTCTTAGTGAATTGTCCAACTAGATCATATAATCACACACATATAGGGAAACTTGGGTCTAAATCCCATCATACATATCCTTATCTGATCTCAATTCCCTAGTCAATCTAAACTTTTTCTTTCATCAAATCACATCTCAACTATCCCATTTGGGTGACCACTCTGTCCTCTCGATATGCCATGTTAACTAATAAATTATATAATCTCACTTCCATTAACCCCCAATGATACCAAAGTCCGCTGGCTCATCTTGAACCGAACCTCATGGTTTGGCCCACCCTATCATGGTCTCTGAACTCCTTATCATATTAACCATGGATAATCCCAAGACATCATGATCTAATCCCTATGTCATCACAATTCCAATTCCTCACCAATTTCATAAAATATAAGTGGGTCTCATATTATATATCATAATGGAGATATTTCAACCCTTAACTAGTAATAAACCTTCTATATCATACATTTTTATTTATTGAAGGACATATCCCACTCACCCATGCCACTAACCCCGAAACAACCCTTAGTATGTTGTACCTTTTTTTGCATGGGATAAACGATCATATCACACATTTACAGTTGTCCTAAGTCTATCCAACCCATCCATGTTTACCTAATAGAACCAAACTAGCCTAAATATATCTCATCTTTAACACAAATACTCATCCATGGAATCATTCTACCTTAACCAACACTCCCTTACCTTAGTAACATAATCTTTGGGAAATCCCTGACAAATAATTTTTAAAGCGAAATAATCCCATGCATGTGATGTTTTACTCCAACCTGTCTCTCCTACCCAATACCATATCAATTCCTATTAATATACCTAGTATCATACAATCCATGTAGTCATGAACACCCATTAATAAACAAACATATATCATTATATTGAAGGGACTAGATACCAGTGAAATTAATTTCTTACCCTCAGCAATCTCCACTGAACCTCGACTAAGCCCATCCATGATTCTTTTCAGTCAATATCAACTACCGAGATCCTTCATAACACTATACTCCACAAATAATTAATAATAAAAATTTATAAAAAATATTTAATTTAAACCAAAGATATATTACTAGAAAAAAACTCCCTATACATTATTGTCTCACCAAAATCATAGCCAACTGCCCATATAATGTCTATCAGACATCATTAGGCCCATCCAAACCAGAGGCCTTAACCACCTAAACTAAGTAAAAATTCAATTTCATCTAATTTAAAAAAAACCTCAATAAATTTGATATTATCATACCTTAATAGAAACGACTTCCAATAGTGTATGGAAATCATCTCAGGTCCTCCTCTAGACATCGTACCAGAAATCACTATAAAAATCATACGACGTCAAAATTATATTGTTAAATCATATTAAAACCCTATCAAATACCAAATAAGAAGTTGGGATAGGTATTTGAAGCCAAAATAAATTACAATACAGTGTGAAACTCAACTAGAATCACTACAAAAAATCACCCCATTGCATGGGTAAATGAAGAGAGGGAGAAAATATGGGAAGTTCCTATTGAATGGAATTCCCCATACCAACATGGATGATCCAATGTAACGACCCAAAGTTTCATTAATAGAAAATACCTCTTCATCTAGTTAAATGTTTCTTTATGAAAAATGTTTTTATAAGATGTCAACTTCTTTAGTTTTACGTTAAGATTTGTGACCGTTACTTTTATAGCTGTTGAACAGTGATCATCTGAGTAGTATAAATATAAGGCTTTAACGAACCCATTTCTACTCAGACAAAGGAAGCGATGGCCTCATCCAGTAGAATTGCCCCTTACGAAGCCCATTTGTTAGAGCTCGGAAAAGAGGTGGCATCTTTGGGCTTTGCCCTTGACCAAGCCCAAGCTGAGCTTCATCAAGTCAAGCTCGAACGTGATCGTCTACGGGAAAAGTGGAAGTTGATTGAAATTACCACTCGAGCGATGTTATCCGAGCCACCCCAAGAGTCTGTCACCATCGCACACCTTACCCTTAGGACTTATACGGCTATTTTAAGGGGTTATGTAACAAATAAGTAGCACCATGTTCATTACATTATTTTTGTATATAATAATGAATATAATTTCTAGTCATTTTTTATACATTGTAATTAGTTTTTAAAGTACAAATGGTGTTTTTAGTTATTATTTTATTAAGAATTATATTTTATAAAATTAAAGGATTTTTGAATTAAATAATATTTTAATAAAATATTATTATTAATATTAAATTAATTTTTTATTAAGTATAAATGATCTTATAATTTTATGAATGCAATTAAATTTTTTATTAAGGTTTGAAAGCCATTTCTGTCAAAACCCGGGATTTTTTTTTATAAATGTCGGTTTTTATTTTAAAATTGAAAATTCACATATTTAGAAAATTATTTAGATAAAATAAATATTATTTTTGGAATCTGGATGTCGAAATTATCCAACGGTGAATTTTTCATAATTTTCTGAGACAGTCAAATTTTTGGGTAAAAATTAAATATCATTTAAATATATAATGTGTTTTATGACATCATAATGACCCAATGGTGATGTAATAAAATAACATAATCCTTATGTTCGGCCAATATGTGTTTTATAATTAAAATAATGAGGTTTTGGGTTTGTTTGACTTACTTTTCAAAGCATTAATGGAGCCCTCAAGACTTATTCAACACTTTGCCTTTTTAAATTAATTTCCATGGGAGTGTGACTCACCTCCACATAAACAACCCTAATTTTTTAATAAGTTCGGACCTTGGCCTTGTAAAATATTTTTTTCCTCTTTCCTTTTCCCGAAACCATGGGAAAATACCATGGGATGGTTTGTGGTTTGGATTATTTTAATATAAGGGTTCCCAAACCTAAATAATAAATAATTCTCTCACCTTTCCTATATAAACCCACCCAAGCTCCCACTTCCTCCTCACTAAAATCCTTTGGAGTTCGTCCAACCTCTACCCTACTCTCTCTATAATCCTCCCAAGGTGCCCCAAGCTCCCAAGAAGCCTCTCACAAGCCTCTCTCTAGCCTTTGGACGCACACTTCCAAGTAAGGGTTTTTTCTTCCTTTCTCATTTTTGTCAATTTTATATAAGTTGTATTTCCCTTTTTAATTTCAATTATGAATGTTGGGGTATGGTTTCTCACCTCCCCCATACTGCCCTCTTGTTGTTTTAATGATGGTAGAACCCTTTCTCTCTTATTAAATGCCTCCCATGTACACCCGTTACTATGCTGAAATTCCGAAAGAAACCTTTTTATCCTCTTTTATATTCAAGCAATACTTCTGTATCATGAATCTAATTTCCTTTTCAATTGTTGGGACATGTATCTATATGACCTCCTTACTGTCCATTACATGTAAATATGATGAGGAACACCTTTCTCTCTCATCAACATTTTTTATGAATTCTTATGTCACGCCGTTACGCTGCCGAAATCACACCGATTTTCTAAGCCAATATCATTGTGTAGTGAATACCATGCCCATCTCTCCATCAAGGGTATTCACCTTTATGCACATTTAATTATTTATTATAAAGTTTCATGTATGAATTCCACATTCCTTTATCGTGGAATAAATGATTATGTTTTATGAATCCATGTTTTATGATCCATGTGGCACACTTATGCATGAAATGAGATGTTTAAGAATGGTGCGCCCTGATAGCGCTCCAATGCATTGGGTAAAGCATAGTATCATGATACGTCATGTGCAATGAGTGTTTACTCATTCTAATTCAAGTGCAATGAGGGTTTACTCATGCTTCAAGTGCAATGAGGTTTTACTCGTGCTCCATGTGCAATGAGCCTTGGCTCATGCTAATTCAATGTTAAGTGTTGTTGCCACATTTCCATGTTATGATTACCATGCTTTATCATGCCTTTATGTTCATGTTACTATAATTATCTATTGATGTTCCTATTTCCTAACATGTATTGTACTCCTCATGTTATTCATTGTGTACTCCCTTACTGGGCTTTATAGCTCACCCTTTTCTTATGCATGTCCTCAGGTTATCCCATGTAATGCTAAGTACGAAGGAATGTAGTGGTCATGTAAAGGAAGTTTTCAATAAAGATGATGTATTTCAAGTTTAATGTTTTTATGTAATGATCCTAATCCCCCAAGACACTAGACCTCTCGATCTTGTTTGTTGTATCAAGTGAAGTTTTATGTAATAAAGCATGCTTAAGTTGTAATAAAAAGCAGGGTTGTCATAGTTGGTATCAGAGGATAGGTTTAGTTATTTTTTGGGATTAGGAAACCCTAGTAAAGCCTTAGATACAAGACTAATCATAATAAAAACATCCCTAAGTTTTGTTTAATACTAAGTAAGTGGTTTATCAAACAAATACATCCCTGTCTGGATACGAGGAGGTAGAGGCGGCTCTGGCACAGATGTATCCTAGGGGTAAAACCCGAAAACACCGCTTTGAGCTAGACTCGAACGGGAACTGGTGCACGACAATGTGCCTTGCTGCACTATTGGTTACGACACTCCCGAGGGATATGTTTTGATAAATTCACAATCTTAGTATGAACCCTTATTAAGGGAAAAATGCCCCTAAGAATATATGTTAGAAGGAAGATCATGAAAAGCCTAGATTGGATCCTATAGACTCATGAGTTAAATAGATTAAAGTTTATTTATAAGTCATCAACTTTTGTCTTTGGATTACCCTTTATGTGTTACCCCTAACTTTCCTTTTATTCCAGCCAATGGCCGGTAATAGGAGAACTCGGGCTAACAACCGTTGTGAAGATCAGTGTGATGATTGTACTAATGTGATGCCCAATCCAAAGGGAGAGGGAATCGAGAACTTTTTCACACTTCTATCTCAGCTAACTCAAGTTTTGAATAGAAACACGGGTCAAGAGGAACGTTCAACCCCCCCTAAGAAAGAACAAGTCGCTATCGAGAGCTTCATGAGACAAATGCCTCCTACTTTTAGTGGATCATCTGATCCCACGATCGCTGAACAATGGATCAACTCCATTGAAAAGATATTCTCCATCCTACAATGCTCTGAAAAAGAGAAGGTTCTCCTAGAGGCTTATCTAATGGAGGGTGAAGCTGATCAATGGTGGACGTTGATCAAAAATACGAAGCCTGAGGAGGATATCGAGGCTTTGGAATGGAAGGAATTCTGGAAGATGTTTTTTGATAAATATTTTCCATGCACCCTCTGTCTTACGATGGAAAGGGACTTCCTTTCCCTCAAACAGAAAGATTAATAATATGTGGGAGCATACAAGGAAAAGTTCACAAGGTTTTCACGATACGCTTCCGGATTTGTCGTTACCCCCGAATGCAAGGTTGACTGCTTCTTTGGTGGGCTGAAGCCTAGCTTGCGGAAAGCATTAGCGATCCATGACATCAACAGCTATGAGGAAATTGTCTGATGTGCCCTCAAGGTTGAAATGGAGATCAGAGAATCACAGGGGTATCATGGGGACAAGAAGCGGAAGGTGGACTTCAATGTTGGTGGTTCGATGGATAAATCCAATGGTGCTAAGAAGTTCCAGCACCCCACTTGCCAAAAGTGCGGAAAGAAGCACCCTGGAAATTGCCTTAGGGGGACAAGAAAATGCTTCAAGTGTGGAAGAGAAGGGCACCTAGCTATTAACTGTCAGCAAGAAGGACCCACAGCTGCGATAGAGGACAAGAACGCTCCGTTCGAACCTCAACGCATTGTTCAATGCTACAAATGCAAAGAACCGGGTCATTTTGTGAATCAGTGCCCTAATCCAAGGGTTATCGGTGGCAACCAGCAACCTCCAAGACAGCAAGGAAGAACTTTTTCCATCACTTCTGCCGAAATGAACCCCGACAACGAAGTGGTGACAGGTACACTAGTTATTCCTTCAAGAATAGCGAACATACTTTTTTATTTAGGTTCTACGCATTCTTTTATATCTCAAAATATTAGTAGAACAATCCCTGCACCACCACAAATCATGGAAGTAAAGATGTCGGTGAGTACGGAAAATGGGGCAATCATTGCATCCCATGAGTATAAGTCCTCCCCTGTTATAATCGGTGGATTGAATTTCCCGGTGAACCTCATCATACTCCCTCCGGTGGAATTTGATTTAATTCGTGGCATGGATTGGATTTCCTTATATAGAGCCAACATAAATTTTCGAGAGAGGGAAATCACACTCCATATGGAGAATCGACCCCCGATTCTTTACAAGTGTCAGGAGGAAGATGAATCTCCTTTAGCTCCATCATCTCAAGCATGGATATTACTGCCTTATGAACACGCATATCTGGCTCATATGATTGAGTCCAAGGAAGAAACCACCTTTGAAGAAATGCCTATTGTGAGGGAATTCGCTGAAGTATTTCCCGAGGAACTTCCTGGTCTTCCTCCAAGAAGAGATGTCAAGTTCTCAATTGAACTTATACCTGGGGCGCTACCAATATCCAAGACTCCATATAGAATGACTGTTGTTGAGCTTGAAGAGCTGAAGAAACAACTACAGGAGAATCTGGATAAAGGGTTTATACGCCCAAGTGCATCACCATGGGGTGCACCAGTCCTCTTCGTCAAGAAGAAGGATGGGTCAATGCGCCTTTGCATCGATTATCGTGAACTTAACAAAATCACGATAAAGAACAAGTATCCTCTCCCAAGAATTGATGACTTGTTTGATCAGCTACGTGGAGCACAATACTTCTCCAAGGTGGACTTGCGGTCGGGATATTATCAAGTAAGGGTGAAGAAGGAAGATATCCCCAAGACTGCTTTTCGTACAAGGTACGGGCACTATGAATTCATAGTAATGCCTTTTGGACTCACCAATGCTCCAGCAATATTCATGGACTTGATGAATAGAGTCTTTAGAGATTACCTAGAAAAATTTGTGGTAGTCTTTATAGATGATATTCTAATATACTCCAAAACCAAGGAGGACCATAAGGAGCATTTATGAACTGTACTGGAGACTTTGTGCAAGGAGAAGCTCTATGCCAAGTACATCAAGTGTGAGTTCTGGTTGAAGGAGGTCTCATTCTTTGGCCATATCATCACAAGCAATGGGATATCTATGGACCCCTCCAAAATATATGCAATTGAGGGATGGTCGAGGCCAACATCGGTAACTGATATCCGTAGCTTCTTGGGGTTAACTGGATATTATCGACGATTTGTGAGAAATTTCTCACGATTGTCCGACCCTCTTACAAAGCTAACTCGAATGGGAGTAAAGTTTTCTTGGAGTGATGAATGCGAAAAAAGCTTCAAGGAGTTGAAAAGGAGTCTTATCACTACACCCGTGATCACTTTACCCAAAAGTGGGGAGCTTTTGTGGTGTTTAGTGATGCTTCGAAGAAGGGATTAGGATGTGTGCAGATGCAGAATGATAAAGTGATATCCTATGCCTCAAGGCAGTTGAAAATCCATGAGCGAAACTATCCAATGCATGATCTGGAGTTGGCGGCGGTGATCTTTGCCTTGAAAATCTGGTGGCATTATCTCTATGGAGAGAAATGTGAGATATATAATGACCACAAGAGTCTTAAATATATATTCACACAGAAAGAGCTTAATATGCGCCAGAGAAGATGGATAGAGTTCATCAAGGATTATGACTGTTCAATACATTACCACCCTGGGAAAGCGAACAAGGTGGCGGATGCCCTAAGTAGAAAGGATCCAACGATTCTATAAATGATGATAATTGAGAAGGATCCAATCTTCTTAGACTTAATGAAGATGGATGTGGGAATCATAAAGAATGGAACATCATCAATCCTTTCACAAATGATTGCTCAACCATCTCTTTTGGAAAGGTTAAAGGATGCTCAAAAGGATGATGTGGGAATCCAAGAAAAAGTGGAAGCTATCAAAATGGGAAAATCCTCAGAGTTTAATGTTAATGAAAAAGGAATTGTGCGGTTTGGGAAAAGACTATGTGTTCCATCAAGTTCGGAGCTGAAGAAGGAACTTTTGGATGATGCACATAGTTCAAATTTCTCTATTCACCCAGGGAGCACAAAGATGTATCGAGATCTCCGAGAAAACTTTTGGTGGGATAATATGAAGAAGGAGATCGCTGAATATACATCAAAGTTCCTGGTGTGTCAGCAAGTGAAGGAAGAGAGGCAGAAGTCTAAGGGGATGATGCAACCATTTCCCATACCAGAATGGAAATGGGAGAACATCACCATGGACTTAGTCACTGGACTTCCAAGGACATCCAAAGGCAACAATGCAATCTGGGTTGTTGTGGATCATCTTACAAAGACTGCACACTTCATTGCTATTCGAGAGGATTTCTCTTTGGATCAACTGGCACGAATATATATCAGGGATGTGGTACGGTTGCATAGAGTACCACTATCTATTGTTTCTGACCGAGATCCATGATTCACCTCTACGTTTTGGAAGAGTCTTCAACAAGCTCTGAATACTGAACTGAACTTCAGTACGACCTATCATCCTCAAACTGATGGCCAATCCGAGCGGACTATCCAAACACTTGAGGATATGTTGAGAGCATGCTCAATGGACTTTAAAGGAGGATGGGATCAACATCCTCCTCTAGTTGAGTTCACTTATAATAATAGTTTCCACTCGAGCATCCAAATGGAACCATATGAAGCCCTGTATGGGAAAAGGTGTTGAACACCAGCATGTTTGGATGAGGTCGGTGAACGTAAGCTGCTTGGAACAGAAATGGTCAAAGAAATGGGGGATAAGGTGAAAACCATTCAGTAGCATATCAAGGCAGCCCAAAGTCGACAGAAGAGTTATGCAGATAATCGTCGACGAGACCTTAAGTTTAAAGTCGGAGACATGGTGTTTTTACGCATATCTCCATGGAAGAAGGTCATGAGGTTTGGAAAGAAAGGGAAGTTAAGTCCAAGGTACATTGGCCCCTTCGAGATTCTTGATCGTGTTGGGGTTGTGGCCTATCGACTAGCACTTCCACCTACTATGGCCAAGGTGCATGATGTCTTCCATGTATCCCTCTTAAAGAAGTACATACCAGACCCTTCACATGTACTCTCTTCCGAGGTGGTACAATTAGAAGACGATCTTTCTTATGAGGAGAAACCAGTGAAGATCTTAGATCGTAGAGAAAAAGTTCTACGAAATAAGACAATGCCCCTCGTCAAGGTGTTGTGGAGAAACCACAAGTTTGAAGAAGCAACTTGGGAGTCGGAGGAAATGATGAAGCTAAGTTACCCACATTTGTTTTAGTGTGGGAAAAGGAAAATTTCGAGGGCAAAATTTCTTAAGGGGGGAATATTGTAACGACCCAATGTTTCATTAATAGAAAATCCCTCTTGATCCAGTTAAATGTTTCTTTAGGAAAAATGTTTTTATATGATGTCAACTTCTTTAGTTTTACGTTATGATTTGTGACCGTTACTTTTATAGCCGTTGAACAGTGATCATCTGAGTAGTATAAATATAAGGCTTTAACGAACCCATTTCTACTCAGAAAAAGGAAGCGATGACCTCATCCAGTAGAATTGCCCCTTACGAAGCCCATTTGTCAGAGCTCGGAAAAGCGGTGGTGTCTTTGGGCTTTTCCCTTGACCAAGCCCAAGCTGAGCTTCATCAAGTTAAGCTCGAACGTGATCATCTACGGGAAAAGTGGAAGTTGATTGAAATTACCACTCGAGCGATGTTATCCGAGCCTCCCCAAGAGTATGTCACCATCGCACACCTTACCCTTAGGTCTTATGCGGCTATTTTAAGGGGTTATGTAACAAATAAGTAGCACCATGTTCATGTACATTATTTTTGTATATAATAATGAATATAATTTCTAGTCATTTTTGATACATAGTAATTAGTTTTTAAAGTACAAAAGGTGTTTTTAGTTATTATTTAATTAAGAATTATATTTTATTAAATTAAAGGATTTTTGAATTAAATAATATTTTAATAAAATATTATTATTAATATTAAATTAATTTTTTATTAAGTATAAATGATCTTATAATTTTATGAATGCAATTAAAATTTTTATTAAGGTTTGAAAGCCATTTCTGTCAAAACCCGGGAATTTTTTTTATAAATGTCGGTTTTTATATTAAAAGTGAAAATTCACATATTTAGAAAATTATTTAGATAAAATAAATATTATTTTTGGAATCAGGACGTCGAAATTATCCAACGGTGAATTTTTCATAATTTTCTGAGATAGTCAAATTTTTGGGTAAAAATTAAATACCATTTAAATATATAATGTGTTTTATGACATCATAATGACCCAATGGTGGTGTAATAAAATAAAATAATCCTTATGTTCGGCCAATATGTGTTTTATCATTAAAATAATGAGGTTTTGGGTTTGTTTTACTTACTTTTCAAAGCATTAATGGAGCCCTCAAGACTTATTCAACACTTTGCCTATTTAAATTAATTTCCATGGGAGTGTGACTCACCTCCACATAAGCAACCCTAATTTTTTAATAAGTTAGGACCTTGGCCTTGTAAAATATTTTTTTCCTCTTTCCTTTTCCAGAAACCATGGGAAAATACCATGGGATGGTTTGTGGTTTGGATTATTTTAATATAAGGGTTCCCAAACCTAAATAATAAATAATTCTCTCACCTTTCCTATATAAACCCACCCAAGCTCCCACTTCCTCCTCACTAAAATCCCTTGGAGTTCGTCCAACCTCTTCCCTACTCTCTCTATAATCCTCCCAAGGTGCCCCAATCTCCCAAGAATCCTCTCACAAGACTCTCTCTACCCTTTGGAAGCACACTTCCAAGTAAGGGTTTTTTCTTCCTTTCTCATTTTTGTCAATTTTCTTTAAGTTGTATTTCCCTTTTTAATTTCAATTGTGAATGTTGGGGTATGGTTTATAACCTCCCCAATACTGCCATATTGTTGTTTTAATGAAGGGATTACCCTTTCTCTCTCATTAAATGCCTCCCATGTACACCCGTTACTATGCCGAAATTCCGAAAAAAACCTTTTTCTCCTCTTTTATATTCAAGCAATACTTTTGTATCATGAATCTAATTTCCTTTTCAATTGTTGGGACATGTATCTATATGACCTCCTTACTATCCATTACATTTAAATATGATGAGGAACCCCTTTCTCTATCCTCAACCTTTTAAATGAATTCTTATGTCACGCCGTTACGCTGCCGAAATCACACCGATTTTCTAAGCCAATATCATTGTGTAGTGAATACCATGCCCATTTCTCCATCAAGGGTATTCACCTTTATGCACATTTACTTATTGATTATAAAGTTTCATGTATGAATTCCACATTCCTTTATCATGGAATAAATGATTATGTTTTATGAATCCATGTTTTATGATCCATGTGGCACACTTATGCATGAAATGAAATGTTTAAGAAGGGTGCGCCCTGATAGCGCTCCAATGCATTGGGTAAAGTATAGTATCATGATATGTCATGTGTAATGAGTGTTTACTCATGATAATTCAAGTGAAATGAGGGTTTACTCGTGCTTCAAGTGCAATGAGGGTTTACTCATGCTCCATGTGCAATGAGCCTTGGCTCATGCTAATTCAATGTTAAGTGTTGTTGCCACATTTCCATGTTATAATTATCATGCTTTATCATGCCTTTATTTTCATGTTACTCTAATTCAATATTGATGTTCCTATTGCCTAACATGTATTGTACTCCTCATGTTATTCATTGTGTACTCCCTTACTGGGCTTTATAGCTCACCCTTTTCTTATGCATGTCCCCAGGTTATCCCATGCAATGCTAAGTACGAAGGAATGTGGTGGTCATGTAAAGGAAGTTTTCAGTAAAGATGATGTATTTAAAGTTTATAGTTTTTATGTAATGATCCTAAGCCCCAAAGACACTAAACCTCTCGATCTTTTTTGTTGTATCAAGTGAAGTTTTATGTAATAAAGCATGCTTAAGTTGTAATAAAAAGCAGGGTTGTCATATCCAAAACAAGGGGGCCTAACACTCTATTATTTTTAATAAAAAATCCTCCAACACACCTTTCACAGCATGCACCTCTAATCCACGACATGAACCATTTGAGGCAGCATGTTCTGAATCTAGGCACATTATTTTCACTATCTGAACCCTTGGTTCCTAAAAAGAAATGTTTATATAGTAGTTTTATCCCCTTGGATATATCTATTCATATCATGAATCATTTATCACGTCATTAATGTCTACATGTTTCTGAATTTCAACCCCTTGAGCCGCCCAAACGCTTCTTGGTTTCCAATAAAGAACACATACAAAAACATAGTTCTAGTTCCACTTCCAGAAACACCATTTAAGGACATAAAAATCCATGGAATACCAATCCATAATATGTTCCTCAAAATGAATCTCCCACCAAATTAAAATATCAATCTTCCTCTCAAAATGATGAAACTTGTATTCACAGGTCATTACAAACTCCCCACTACAGTGCCTCCCATCCTTAAGAAGCTGTGGTGACCCTAGAACATGTTTTATGGCCTTTAAATATAATTAATTCACCATTAATTGATTTATATCCATCTTAAAACAATAAATACACATCTGATTCACAACTACAAACCACCAAAAGAACTATTTTCTAAGGCCAAGCTACGGGCTCCCCATCAACACCAACATTATGATAGTGCTCAGCATGCCCATCTTTCTAAAGACAGCACAATGTCATCAACTGATTCAACCCAAGTATTTTAGTTTTATCTTATATAAGTATGCACCATAAATGGCCAATTATAGGCTGTGTTTCTAATTATTATTGGAATTTCATACCAAAAACATACATCCATTTTCCCACTAACTTGTATCAATGAATCTAATTCCCTTCCAACATGTGGTTTATTTTACCAAAATATATATGAATCACTAAACCAAATGAGTTTCATAATATTCTACCACTAAACCAAACACCAAGACTCAATTTCTAATGATTCATCCATTACTTCATGTAATGGATGGACGTGAGCATCCGATCTATACTCAACTGCCAATACAAAATTTCTGTCATCAAACATTCTTAATCCGTGAAGAATGACATCATCTAAAATCCAATGGGTTATCCCCACCACGTGGATTCTCTTAAATTACCACTCAAACACCAATATAAGAGGGTCTCATAAGAATCATTCCTTCTCATAACACCCTTGTTATGGATAAAAAATCTAGAAACACCATACCTGCACATGCCTCACAAATTCACCACTCCAACACTCACAACGTTTCTCTAAATGTAGAGTGATCCACAAATGGTAGAAACACCTAATAACTAGACACCTACCCTTGTACACTAATACTTCCCAAAAAACACTCCAACACGCACTATGTTTCGCTAAATGTAAATCGATCCAACTAGAATCTTCTTATAGGTTCTATATAATGATATAACATGGTCTCACATGAACCCAATGAACACACACTTCTGTAAAACCCAATTTCCTAACCTAAATCACACTCCCATGAGTCACATTCCATCAAAACTATGATCAACCAACAAAAATATGTACCATGACAAACACACATGTTTGGATGACCACATACCCCCAAGTACTTTCACTCATACCATGGCTAAAATACATGATGACCCACCGTACATGAATCATTCCAATCCATGAGCTTCTACACATGACTCCACTATGATACCTGACAACATATCTAAAAAACCATAGGTCCATGCCACCACTATATCATTCCCTCTAAATATATCTCTAATACCATTATCTCCTCTCATGATCTACATCATATCTTAACGAACATCGCTCAATATTATCTACAACAATAGAATTATATTATATACAATGCTACTAAGAGGCTATATTTGAATCACTATATAGGTTCTTTTTAATACTTTATGTAACTAAATCCCAATTTTCAAGGAAATCTATCACATACTTGAATTATCCATTATGAATTAAATTCCTATAATCAATTCATCTGGGATCCATTACTGAGGTAAATCATGACAACACTTAGTAACAATGGTTCTCTACACATCCCTTGATGAAGTGACTGAATTTCAATTAACAAAAAACTTCATATTCTATGATCCAAGAAACTACAATGAACCATATGTGATTCTTTTGAGTATAATTCCACCAACAAATTTTAAAGGAAAACCATATCTGTTGTTTTTGGACCATTAAACAACTTAACCCCCCCCCCTCCATCAAAAAATTCAATCACATAAAAGCACACATATTTTGTGTGATTCCTACATTCCAAATATGATGAATTTAAATGGGCCTTTATAATTAGTTGAAGTGAAAAAAAACCAAATGTAATATCCCTGTTAAACCCATCTTATTCGATAAACATCTAATCCATAAAAACAAAAACCATGTACATTAATCCTATACCCCTGATAACCAATACTTACTAATGGAAAGTGTTCATATCTCATTAGATTGAGGCCTATAATAAGATATAATGATTTTTTATTCCACGTTTATACCATATACAAAAATAAAAAATCATTAATTCTACATTATGATACTAGGCATGGATAAATTCATGATATAATAACACTTCATAATTCCCTATAAAAAACACTAACTAGGAAAAATTTCCACATGGAATTAAACAAGCATCACCATATTCCATAGATTGTAAACTACTGAAGAGGACCCAATTTAGATATTGGGAATACTATTCCCTTGAATGAAATTAATCCAAAATTACAAAAATAATCAATATACCAATAAAATAATTAAAGTATGCTAAAATAAATAAATACAATTCCACATCAAATGTCCCACATGAATGCCATATAGTCATACATAATATAATTTCCCATTGGGATGATAAAATACAATAATAAGATCATATAATGTAATATAAAACATTAATACTATCCCAATTTACATCACTGTTCCCCAACGCAACACGATATCTAAGCACCCTTGAGATAATTTAGCACTATCCACTTCATTTCATGGGCATAATCTGTAAGTATAAATAATTTATTCTTGTATACCATGATTCTAGTGAAGGGTGTGTGAAGTGGATCTCAGAAGGGAATCACAATGTTCTCTTTGGATATTTAATCTTATGCTTGTATACATGAGGAATGATATAAAAATGTTACACAGAAACATTGGACATCATGTATTAACCAAGCCATAATTACACCCTTTTCAGTATGTCACCTTGTTCCAACTAGGCCACCATGCAACCTGTTCATGCATAATTTGGTTCCATTCCAGAATCCAAATCATTTCATGATCACCATATGTCATCATACAAAATATCTTTGTCATACCTAAATAACATGGTTAGAAATATTTCAAAACCATAACCCACTACCAAAGGAGATGGGCAATGTCACATATCCAAATATCAATACACCTCCTTATCACTCAAGGAAGGGACACTTATTCATTCCTTGTGGTACATCAAAGCCCATGAAATCAAAAAAATCCAATTCCATGACCCAAAACTCTTAGGAAATGTTATATCATCGACATAAAACCATCCCATCATGCTTACCGAAGTCCATATCAAACCGACTAACCCATCATCACAAGCATTGGTGGGGTTATATTAAGAACGTCGATCTATCTCTATTGACTCTAGATAAGTCAAATCAAGCACACTCACCCAACCTTTCCAACAATAGGTGGGACACATCATGTACTCTGAAAAAACCCCATATAATATTGGGATGTCATAATAGGTACACTGAACAATACATATAGTCTTCGGGGAGGTCGCATTAAGCACACCAACCGTAGCCACTAAAGGAAGGGTCCCTCCTTCATACAAAATTACATATATATTATGATATATTGGATCCCCAACCTACCACACAAATTTCTAGCTAATACCATGGAACTAATAAATCAATACCCAGTCGCTCTTCCCAAATAATATCAATACACACATCAAGGAATCCACAAGGTCTTCCAAACTCACATGAGTCTCATCATGCTAATAATAGCTCATACTTATCACACCGTAGTGACACCAAATAATATAAGATCATACCAACATAGATTTCATGTTTGTGACCACCCAATTATAGTATATAATTAATTTTTAGTCCCACTACATAGGGACTCTATGAATCCATCACAATCTATGCCCCTTGTCATCCTAACTCTATATCGCAGCCAAACCCACAACCCAGCCCTAGTTCCCATCTAACATATACTGAGGGAAATATCTATACCCATTAATTAGTTGAAACATTATCTATCACACATCATCCAATTCCAAAAAGTCCCATCCTACTCAACAAGATTAGTAAGACCCAAAAAACCCTCAGGGGGTGTCCTTGTTAAGGAATGAGATGAATGATCCTCTCATTGATTTTCACAGGGCCTATTCCACTTTCAGTTGTTCAACTAGACCAATGAGGACCAACCTAGTATAAAACCATGTCATTTTTAAACCTAGGATCCATTCAAGGCCTCATAATAACCAAAAAATCCAACTCCTTGGAATCATACACATCGGTGATCCAAAACAATCATAGATCATAAGGTAACACATCATAAGATTGGTTGTCCAACACTAAACTATATGTCTGGAATAAGGCCCTACAAATCCCTATCTATATACATTGTCTCTTTAAATACAAATAAGAAGTCACACCTAATCCAAAAAAGAATATAAATTATAATAAACGGACCATATATGTTTGAAATGAAGTTACTACCCTCACTGAGAATCACCTTGCATTTCCCAAGCCCATTTATGCATCTTCTAAGACCATATCAACTCTTGAACTCCAAAATCATGGTACACACCAGAAATAAATTAACATAACAATTTTAATTGATTTTTTATGAATTAAACAGAAGATAAATAAAAAAAAATCTTTCCCAGAACCATAATCATAATTAAACCTCAACCGACTACCTTTGAATGTTCCATGTCACATCCCTACCACAACTCAGAAATAATATTTTACCCCTAGAACCTGGAAAATATTCAATTATATTAAATTTGAAAAAATACCTTAAATAATTTAGGATTGTTTTTTGTATCTACTGAATCTAAATCCATCTCTGTATAAACATTACCTCAGGTCTTCCTTTATAAAATAAACATGAATTCCCTATTATATTCATATCATCTCACATTTATTTGGTGAAATAATCACAAAAAATTATCCAAATATGAGGCTAATTTAGTAATACATCTATGAAACCAAAATAGATGAAATAATAGGAACTATCTTTATTCGATTATGTATTAAAAAATACCTTATAATGGGGGATTTAATAGAGTGGAAGAAAGGACTAAGATATAGAAAACAACCCTCCCCATATGTGAATATTTGATAAAGATAAAATGGTGTCCAGAACACAATAATTATTTTTAAAAAAACTCACTAATACACCATCTATGGGGATAAGGTTTGGAGAAAACCCTAAAAAATCAAGGAACCGGTTTTCTAAAGCGTATCATGACATTTTCATGGAATGAATCCTTGCTTCTTGGACTGAAATTTTCATGATGCAGGGTTCTACCCTCGATCATCCCCATTCAGGATGTGAAAAATATTTCATGGTATGAATGGAAAAATTCAATTTAATTTTACACTCCTAGGAATATAACCTATCCTGAATGTCCACCTGAGAACCTTTATAGATAAATTGGACAATTTCATCATATAGAAACATATTTTAAGGATGTCCAAAACCACATAATCCTAATTCACATTATGATTCTTAAAATTCACCACCGACCAAAAAAAAGATTCAAAAATAATCTCAAAATAATGGCATGAGAATCTAAGAGTCATTACAAATTTAACGAACCATATTAAAATGAATTTTATGGGGATGATTATTCCTAATTTTTGTACCATATTTCAAGATAATTATTGGGTTCTTCATCCATTATTTCTTCTAATTTCAAAAATAATTTTTATTTATGAAAATTATGAATTAAAAATTTAATTTATCTTTTTTAATAAGTTTTTTAAAATGGAAAAAACATACTGATATTAATGAATTGCTTATATGAAATGTGGTGATTGTAATGATGTTTTCTAAAAAAGGGTAATAAATTAATCAGATATAATGTTCTAAAATGTTGAAATGTTCCTTACCAAAATTATTATTAATTAATATTAAATTTGTCAAGGATTTTTTGAAAATGGATGGGATGATATTGTGGAAACATTGATTTTATTATTTGTGTTGTTTTGGAAGTTAGTGTTATAGAAAATTCAATGGGTGGTGTAGTTTGATATAGTTATAGATGGGGGGGTTTGTGTAAAAGGGCTTTGAATTACTTTCTAGACATGGAAAGAGAGAATGTGTAGGCTATTCTATGATGATGGCAAGGCTGGTTGATGTGTTACTATTTGGTAGATTCCTAGTAGTTGATGAATGTAACTAGTATTGAATTAATAAAAACTGGAATGGATATGATTGAATTAAATCAATGCTGTAAATGAAATTTAAATAATTTAGATCAAAGTGTGATGGTTTAATATAGTGTCGTGGATGGATTGAATGTTTTTTCATTAAATTATAAATGAAATTCATGTAAAACAAATATGGTTGATAATATAAAATATATAAATGGGTTAAATAATGTTGATGGATGTGAATGTGTTTTTGGAAGTGATGGTTTTTTGTTAATGATGTGGAAATTGTTTCTGGTAATGTAGTTGGTAATGGTGGAAGTATGTAGTAGATGTTGTGGTCATGTTCATTATAACAACTATTCCCTTTATTACACATTAGCACACAATATATTACATAAAACTAAACATAATTCAACCCAAAAGATCAGGAAGTCCAGTGTCATTGGGAATTTGGTAAATTATGTTATAATGTAAAACATGTAATACAACATCATTATTGAAAACATATTTAACATGCTCAGACATAAAACTATATGGGATAACCTAATGAAATACATAAGAAAGTGGTGATCCATAAATCCCACTAAGGGAATAATCATGGAATAAGGTAAAAAATGGTAGAAAATAGGAGTATTATGTGGCTTAAAAAGAGTAGAAATCATAAACATGAAAGATAAGATATGATAAAACATGATAATATAAAGGGAACATGGGAACCTAGAAAAAACTAAAAACAATACATCATAGATCAAGGAAAACTGAAAACACATCATAATAGAAAAAGTACCATAATGGAATCCTGTTTATTCCCTATCCCAACATGATGTATCATGATACTAAACATTACCCAAATCATCTGAGTGATATATAATTCAGGGTGCGCCCTTAACATTAAATTCATTCTCATTCATAAGTGTGCCACATATATCATACATCAAGCATTCATTAATCATGATATTTTATTTCAAGAACATGGAGTGTGGAATAAGTACATTTAATTACCCAAAAAATGAGTATTAGTGCATAAATTTGAACACCCTTTACATAAAATTGGTATGGTATTAACTACACAATTTTTTGGCATGGATCCCCATAGTGAAATTTTGGCAGCATAACAACGATGCTTAAATAGTCATGGAAGGATTGGTGAGAGTGAAATGCATCTCTCATACTTTATAAATCATTTGTAAGGTATGTGGAAGGTGTGAAAGCATATCCCATAATTATGAATTGAAAATTAAAGGGAATATAATTATGAAGATTCTTAAATAAAGGAGAGAAATAGATGTTCCCTTGGGAAATTTCAGTAGCCTAATGAAATCACTTAAAAATTAATAAAATGGTTTGATGAGAGAGTAAGGGGAATCGAATAATTTTTACATCAAATGTTTAGTAATAGGTACATGTAAAAACATAACTAAACATTAAGAAAAGGAGAATATAAGGAATAACATAATTTAGAAACATTAATAAAGAGTAGAAAGGAAAGAACACTTACTTTAGTGTCTAACTCTAATAGCTTAAAAATGGGATTATTAAGATCATTGACTACCTTGGGAGGATTATAGAGAGTGGAGGGAAGAGTAAGAAAGTTCCCTAAGGATTTCTATTGATGAGAAATGGGATCCTGGGTGGATTTATATTGGAAAAGATAAGGATTTCATTTATATTTTGGTTTTGGACTCTATGAAATAATATATTCAAAACCACAAACCTTACCATGGTTTTCATCAATGATTTATAACAAAAATGACTATTTTTAATTAATTTATTAGGAAATAGTACAATTTTTTTTAAAAAATTCCCATGATTATGTGTAGGTGTGTCACACTTTGAAATAAATGAATTTGAAACTCTAAAATATATTAATGGTTTTGTAAAATTCATAAAATCTTAATAAAAATAAAAAAATAAACATTAAATAACATTATTTAAAGTTGAAAAATAATATTTGGCTGAGGATACCGACTATAAAATTTATTACATCCTTTGGGGTCATTATGATGTCATAAAACACATAGTATATTTATATGGTATTTAATTTTTACCTAGAAATTCTAAAGTCTGAAAAAATTATGAAAAATCAACCATTGGATAATTTCTACAATTTTATTCCAAAAATAATATTCATTTCATATAAATATTTTTTTAAATATGTGAATTTCCAGTTTAAAAAAAGAGACATTTAGTAAAAATGACAGGTTTTAGACCATAATAGTTTTCGAACACTAATAAAACATTACATTTGACTTAAAAAAAGAAAATTATTATTTATATTTAATAAAAATATTATAAAAATTATATATAATTGAAATAATATTTATTTCTAAAATACATTAATTGATCAAAAATGAATTTCTTAATTTAATTGAATAATATCCAAAATAAAATTCATGTATTATAGTACAAAAATATATACAATATTCCTTACAAAATAATATACCTAGTACATTTTATAGTCTCTTGTTACATTTCCTTTTAATACAACAACATAATCCCTAAGAGTATGGTGCGCGATGGTGAGACTTTCATTGGTTCATTCGGCAATCATGGTTTGGGTTGTGATCTTGATGGGCTTGAACTTCTCTCGTAAAAGGATTCTCTCATTCTTAAGTTGTGGTATATAAACATGGGCTTGGTCAAGCTAAAATCATAAGGATTATATTTCCCCTAAAATTTCAATAAACGGACTTCATAGGGTATAATACTACTTGTTAAGGAAATCACTTCCATTGTCTATTTTAATGTGATTTTTTAAAAATCTTAATTTATACTAATCATGTGTTGGATGTTTGACAATAATATTATCAACGCTAGAGATTATTAATGGTATTGTGAATCTAATTGGATAAAATAGAACAAAACAAGTTCATGTGTTTTCTATAACCATATTATATAATAAAACATTAAATCATAAGGGGACTCTATTTATAAAAGTTTAGATTATTACAATATCCCCCTTGAGAAATTTCACTATCAAAATTTTCCTTTCACCCCCTTAAAACAGATGATGTTAATTTTTCCTCATAAATTCCATTGGTTCCCACATTTCATCTTCAAACTTCTAGATTCTCCAAGAAATTTGAAAAGGACCATTGTTTTATTTCATAAAAAATTTTCTCCATGATCTATGATATTCACTTGCTGATCCTCATAGGAAAGATCATTCTCTAATTGTACCACCTCTAGATTGACTAAATCTGAGGGGTTAGGTATGTACTTTATAAGGCCCCGGCCATAAACATTACTTAATATTGAATTAAATGAATAATTCACATTGAGGATCTTTTTACGTTTAGTGTTTTAGAGAATTAGGACATAACTATTACATTTCAAAATATTACAAAGTAAACACTTCTACTAAGATTCCATAAAATAAAAACTCTTAAAACGAAACATGTATAGTTCCATGTCATATATAGCATGACTTTCCCTTGATCTCATCCTTGACCCTCTTCCACATTAATTCCTGTGAAAAACATTTCAAAAAACTTGGGGTGAGCATAAAGAGCTCAATAAGGGATACACAAAGAATGAAAACTGTTAGTTTATCAAAACAACAAGTAAACCATGTATACTTTATCAAAGTAATAATTTCCACCTTTATGAAGTAGTAAAAACTCTTCACTGAATAAAAGATCATTACTTACCCTTTTTTAACCAAAAGATTACCATAAAACCCATATAAAGAACACATAACATATAAAGGTAACTTGGGACATAAACATACTTAAGTGGAATAACCATACGGTCGACTTCCACATGTATCACTTAATGGAATTGCCATACAGCCAACTTCCATACATACTTAATGGAATAGCCATACGGAAGACTTCCATAACCAATTCATTGGAGGTTATAACGTAACCACCCGTCCTGGTATTCACGGCACCACCCGTCATATGGTTTATCACGTAACCACCCGTCAAATGTCCAAGTACCAATATAAAATCATAAAACATAAAACCAATATAAAGGAATGATAACATTTCCACATTTCAATCACAATATATAATTTAAATATATTGACATAATAGAATCCTTTATCAAAACCATTTTCAATACCAAAATACATAAAAGTGTATACGGTATTTATTTTATTTTAAAAGCATTGTGGCTTGTTGAGGAAGCCAAAGACCAAATAATACTCACGGCGGCAGAAAAGGTTGTTGTCACTGCGTACATTAAAAAAACATTCCTTTTTTTCATTTAGTAAAACGCTTCGTAGAAAAAGATTCCTTTTGTATAAAAGTAAAAGTCAATGGGGTTTATACACCGTATAAAATAAAGTTGTGTATAAATCGAAATATGCCTCAATGAAAAGAAATTGAGACGAAGTCCCTTACCTCGGGTCCGACTTGACTCGATCGTTCTTTAACGTCCTGAATAATAAACTTGAGTTAATTTATATTTTCTTAAGAACCTTTTTCAAGTTCATTATTCCTTTTATATCACTTATTTCCATGTTATAAACATTATGTAACCATTTATGTTAATAATGTTTGTTTTGTCGATATTTGGTTCTTAAGTCGAAAGTGGACTTCTAACAATTACATGTTGTTCGTGTGGTCAAAGGTTCATTATATCCAGAATTACATTCCTGATTTGGATATCATATATATCATATATATCCAGAATATACATATATTTATAATATTACATAATCATTTAGAGGTAAGAAATGAAATGCACCGTTCATGGAGACAGTAAGCCGTACGTACACATGAACGCTACTTTCATTTATTTGTCATATTAATGGAATTAAAACTAAATGAGAGGTATGTATATTTTAATTCCAGAATTATATTCATCATTTAGATGTATCATTCATCATATATATATCCATTATATACATTTACTTATAATAGTACATTACATTTGGGGATAAGAAATGAAATGCACCGTTCATGGAGACGGTAAGCCGTACGTACGCATGAACGCTACTTTCATTTCTCTCTCATACTTTAATGGAAATAAATAATAATGATATAGAGGTATATTATAATTCCAGTATAAAATCATATATAATAACTTTAAATCCATCCTTTATACGTCCCAGATATGGCATTAACGAATCAAATCACTTTTAGGGGTGGTAGTCCGCACTTCCTTAAATGAAGATATCGCGTTTACCCATAATGGAAACCATAAAGGTATGACTAAAATGAAAAATACAGAATCTTAAGGAAAACATAAACATATTATATATCATATATAAATATAGTGTCATCTTAATGGCCACCTTTGAAGGTGTTAATATAATGTTGAACAATCATCGTTTCGGGAGGCAGAAATTCGCCATCCACAAAAACAGTATGTTCTTTAACAATTAGATGTAGGTGTGTGTAAGTGTAGCTCGAATCATTCTTATAAAAACATCCTAGTATATTGAGGATACTTTATTTGTTACAAAAGAAAATAATAAAAAGAGTTTAGGGGGTTGGAGAAGCAAAATAAAACAAAAGGACCCAAAAGAAGATATTACCTTAAAATCGGGTAACTCCCTTTGGTTTGAGATCAAAGGCTTCCTTGGGAAGAAATCTGCCCAAAGTGAGACATCAAGGAGTAATAGAGGGAAGTGGAGAGACAAAATGGGCAATGTTTGGCCGAGCCAATGTCTTTGGGAGTGTGGGTAAGGTGGTAGAGTTGAGGGCCTTTTATAAGAGGAGAGGAGGGGCACTCTTGTAAAGTTACAAAATGTTACTTTATTTTCAAAAGAGTTTTGGATTTTAAAGGTCCCACATTGATGTATTTCAAGGATAAGGTGATGAGGGTTCGAAATACACTCATCCAATAGGTTTTAGACATGTTTAGTTCTTAGATTTTACATTATCTTTCCATTTTATTTAAATCTTTTATTAATGAAGTAAACGCTGCATCATCATGATGTCATAAATAATTTAATTTATTTAATGTCTAAAAATTATAAAAAATTTACTATGATGTAGGAAATATTTTTATATTTCCAATGACTATTTATAGTCAAAAATATTACTTGTATAATCCCATGTAAAAATTGTTTTAGTAAAACATTTCATGTTTGTGTCATTTTTTACTTTAACATTAAATAAAAGGTATTTATGTCATTTTCGAACCAAAGTGGCTCAATGGGGTCCCCAAAATGACCCATGGATTGACTTGGTCTGCCATGACACATAAAATGAGGGTATGACATGTTTCTACGTCATTTCATGTTATGAAAACATTATTCTTACCTTAAACTACACTAATTACCTCTAATCGCGATTAAGAACTTAAGAGTTACTATTCACCAAAAAAATTATTTTAATCTCCTTGAACCACATTTTACTTCTTAATGACAACCATGTATGTCGGGTTTTTTAAATTCAAAACATAGAAGTGGTAAAATTTCATTTAAACAAAAAATCAGTTTTTATAAGTACCACTTAGTGGTTTCACTATTCATCAAAAATTGATGTTTTTCAAAAAAATACCAAAAATTCAGCCTAAGATATATTTGATATTACGAATTCAAAAATAATGTCTGTTTTACAAAATTCAAAACATATAAGTTACATTAATTAATTTAATAATTAATTCCCGCTGTCACGACAAATAGCGTGTTTTTATGAAACAATAAGTATCAAAAGATTGACACTAGTTTAAGTCCGATTTCAAAGTGAAATAAATTCCAACGACCACTATTGGAATAAATGGAAAAAATATATTATAATTTCACTCTAAAACCAATTAAAATGATAATCTAATCATATAAATAAATTAGATTAAAAATAGGTTTTGAATTAAAATACAACATTTTACACTATTCATTATAAAATGAACTTTATCGGAAAGATACCAAAAATTTACACAAAGTGAATTTTCATGTCCCTATTCTAAAGAAGAGTTATATTTGGTCCAATAGAATTTATAAGATTGATCAAAACTATATTTAATGACGGTTCGCCATCAAAAGGTGATAAGTGAACCTTTAGTGAAAATTAGGGTATAGATGCCTAAAATTGAATTCTTTCCGTATTTTAAGCCTTTATCTTTTATTGGATAAATGTAAAAACATTTAAAAAACAAATATAATCATATTTTAGTTATTTCTATTGATTCTCTCCAATACAACATCTACATGTTAACTACCATTTAAAATAATATTATTATATTACTAGTGTGTAACGTAAGTTTTCAAAGGAACTTATCATTGCGTATCGGGTATGCTATCGAACATAAGAACCCCTTTAAATTAAAAATTAATATTTAATTCGAAAATATTAATAAATATGAAAATGTTTTATTCATTATTTACCTGGGATGTTACATCCTTCCCCCCTTTTGGGAATTGCGTCCTCGAAATTTTATTCACTTATCAAAATAAGTGGGGGTATTTATCCCTCATAGCATTTTTAGATTCCCATGTTGCCTCTTAAACCATATGGTTTTTCCAGAAAACCTTTACCTGGTGTATTACCTTATTTCAAAACACTTGCTCTCTTCGGTCAAGAATCTGGACTGGTTGTTCTTCATAAGAGAGATTCTCTTCCAACTGAACTACCTCTGGGCTCAAAACATGAGATGAATCTGGCATATACTTCCTCAACATCGAAACATGAAAAACATTGTGTACCTAAGATAAACTCGGAGGTAATTCCACTCTGTATGCAACTGATCCAACTCTCTCCAGAATTTCATATGGTCCAATGAATCATGGACTTAGCTTTCCTTTCTTACCAAATCACATCACACTTTTCCATGGAGAAACCTTGAGAGAAACATGATCACCTACCTCGGAAGATAGACCCTTCCTCCGGTTATTAGCCTAACTCTTCTGCCTTCTTTGAGCTGTTCTCATGTGTTTCTGAATCAAATGAACCTTTTCTTCCATCTATTCTATCAATTAGGGTCTCATCAGCTTCCTTTCACCCACTTCATCCCAAAATGCTGGAGTTCGACACCGCTTCCCATATAATGCCTCAAATGGTGCCATCTGTATACTGGAATGAAAACTGTTATTATATGAAAACTCAACCAAAGAAAGATGTTGGTCCCAACTTCCCTGATAATCTATCACACAAGCTCGTAGCATATCCTCCAAGGTCTGAATTGTTCGTTCTGACTGCCCATCTGATTGAGGACGAAAAGCTGTACTAAAATTTAATTCAGCACCCAACGACTTCTGAAGGCATTTTCAAAAGGTAGATGTAATACTAGGATCACGGTCAGATACAATGGAGAGGGGAACTCCATGCAACCTGGATATCTCTTTAAGATACAATCGAGAAAGTTGATCTAGAGAGAAAGTATCTCGTATAGCAAGGAAATGAACAGATTTAGTCAAGCGATCAACAATAACCCAGATTGCATTATTACCTCAAGATGTCTCCGGTAATCCCACAACAAAGTCAATGGATATATTCTCCCATTTCCACTCTGGCACTGGTAAAGGTTGAAGCATCCCTTTCGGTAACTACCGCTCTTCTTTAACCTGTTGACAAGTCAAACACTTCATAGTAAAATCAGCAATATCTCTTTTCATTCCATCCCACCAGTAATACTCCCGCAGATCTCTATACATCTTAGTACTGCCAGGATGAACTGAAAATGGGGAACTATGAGCCTCACATAACAGCTCATTCTTCAACTGTGAATCACAAGGAACACATAATCTATTCCCAAACCTCAAAACACAATCATTATCAGTGTTGAATTCAGGCAACTTACCCTTCTGAACCAGCTCTACCTTTTTCTGCAACTCACTGTCTTGCTTCTGTGCTTGCTTGATTCTATCTGATAGAGAAGATCTCACTGATACTTGAAACAAAACAGAAGGAAATCCTTCACCAACAACTTCTATGCCAATGTTCATCAAATCAAAAACCAAAGGATCTCGTTACAAATGTTTCATGGTTAATGAAGCATTACTTTTTCGACTCAAAGCATCGGCCACTATATTTTCTTTTCCCGGATGGTAATGAATTGTACAATCATAATCCTTTATTAATTCAAGCCATCTCCTCTGTCTCATGTTCAATTCTTTCTGAGTGAATATATACTTTAAACTTTTGTGATTAGTATATATTTCACACTTTACTCCATACAAATGATGCCTCCAAATTTTTTAAGCAAAAACAACAGCATCTATTTCAAAATCATGTGTAGGGTAATTTACCTCATGATTTTTCAACTAACGTGAAGTATAAGCAATTAAATGATCATTCTGCATAAGAACACAACCAAGTCCCTTCAACGAAGCATCATTGTATATAACAAACTCACCATTCCTGGAAGGAAGTCCCAAAACTGGAGCATTCACCAATCTTCTCTTCAACTCCTGAAAACAATCATCACATTATTTTTTCCAGATGAACATAACACCCTTACGAGTTAGCTTTGTCATTGGACTAGATAACCGTGATAAATATTCAACAAACCTTCGGTAGTAACATGCCAAACCAAGAAAACTACGGATCTCGGTTACATTTTTGGGTCTTGGCCATTCATCAACAACTTTTGTTTTAGCAGGATCAACAATTATGCCATCTTTTGAAACAATGTGACACAGGAAAGAAATTTGTTGTAACCAAAACTCACACTTGCTGAATTTTCCATATAGTTTCTTTTCTTTTTAGGTTTGCAAGATAACCCTTAAATAACTTTCATGCTCCTCTTTACTTTTAGAAAACACCAAAATATCATCAATGAAAACAACCACAATCTTATCCAAGAACTCATGGAAAATTCTATTCATAAGGTCCATGAATACAGCAGGTGCATTGGTTAACCAAAAAGGCATAACTAAAAATTCATAATGGCCATATCTAGTACAGAACACAGTCTTCGGAACATCTGCTTCTTTTACTTTCAACTGATGGTACCCCGACCTCAAGTCAATCTTCGAAAAATACTGAGCTCCTTAGAGCTGATCAAACAAATCATCGATATGAGGCAAAGGATACTTGTTCTTAACAGTAATATTATTCAAGGCTCTATAATCAATGACATGTCTCATTGAGCCATCTTTCTTTTTAACAAAGAAGACAGGATCACCCAATGGTGAAGTGCTAGGTCGAATGAAACCATTATCTAATAACTCCTGTAATTGCTTCTTTAACTATAAAAGTTCAACTTGAGCCATTTGATAAGGGGGTTTTGAAATTGTCTTGGAATTAGGAACTAAGTCAACAGTAAATTCAACTTCTCGATCATGAATAACACCAGGAAACTCATCAGGAAAACATCAAGATACTCATTTACCACTGGCACATCATTAATCTGAATAGTTCCTTTATTTTCAACAATATGTGCAAAGTAACATTCATTTCCATCTTTTACTAGTTTCTCAACTTCCTAATATATTATTAAAATCAAGGGTTAATTCTTGTACACAAACTGAAAATATTTCTAAAAAGAAACCATTTTAGCTCTGCAGTCAATCTTACATGATAAACAGAAATCTAATCCATGCCCAAAATAACATCAAACTCTACTAGAGGCAAAACAATAAGGTTTTCTGGTAGATTCTTTCCACAGACAAGGATAATAAGGTTCTTATAATTCCTTTTTGTCACAACGTTCCCTCCAGGTGTTTTTACCATAAGTTCAGGATTCATATCTTGAGATGGAATTTCCAATTTACTAGAAAACTTCTCAGAAATGAAGGAATGTGTAGACCCTGAATCAAACAACACAGTGTCATAATCTGAACAAACAAACAGTGTACCTGATACAACTTCATTCGATGGCCCAACATCTGCTGAAGTTGTTGCAAAGGATTTCATCACCCCTTTCTGCTTGTAGTCTGGCTGCATTCCCCCAGTTGAGTTCTTCGTTGGAAACTCGTTTGCATAATGACCCATTTCATTACACTTAAAACATATTACCACTGGCTTTTCATTGTCTGCTTGATCATCTTCCTTATAGTTACGAGCAATATGACCAGACTTACCACACCAAAAGAACTTACCAGACTTGGATAAACATTATCCAAGATGCATTTTACCACACTTCTCACAGGATGGATATTTGGTTTTCTTACCTCCTTGCTTCTTTGATGAATTCTTCCCCTTTTCCTACCAACTAGACCTCTTATTCTGTTGTTTTTCATAGAACACCTGATCATTGGCAAACTCCATTTCCACCTTCTCCGCACATCGAACAAGTTTTTCATAAATTTTGAACTGACGAGAGGCTAAATCCCATAGATACTTTGGCTTTAACCCTGAGTAAAAATAGATTATTTTACTATCAAGATATTGTAAGAAGTTTGTAGCATACCTTTCCAATTGAGTGAACTTTGCTTCATAAGCAGCCACTGAATCATCATCCTGCCTCAATTCTAGGAACTATTTTTCCATCCTAAGATGAACCACCTTAGGAAAATATTTCTCAAGAAACATACCTTTGAAAAATTCCCAGTGAAGATCCTCAATCTCATCACTATCCCTGATATTTTTCACCATCGACCACCACTGATCAGCTTCACCTTCAAAACGGTAAACAACAAGAGAAACCTTTTGATGTTCTGAACATCCCATGACATCAAAAATTGTCTCCAGTGCTTTAATCCACCCTTTAGCTTACACGAGGTCAGATGATCCTCTGAATGATGGGGGATGTTGCCTCATGAAATGTTCCACCACTAACATGTTCCTCTGCGGTTGATCTGGATGATCTCCTGATGGATACCACCACCATTTATAGCCTGAGTCAACTGTGCTATCACTGCAACGAACTGTTCAGTTCCGATTCCAACCATCTCATGTTGCTGATTTGGAAGGTTTTCTTCCTCCTGATGTCGTCCCAACATAGCTGCTTTGTTTACTCTACGGAAAACCATCCTGAACACAGAAATTTCTTAGGCGAAGCAACATGGTAAACTTTAAATGCTATATCATTTAAATCATACGATAAATTAACTTATAATTTTACACTTTTCTAACTCCTAAAGTTGTCTAAACCGACCTTTGATACCAACTATAAGGCCCCGACCTTAAACATTACTTAATATTGAATTAAATGAATAATTCACATTGAGGATCTTTTCAGGTTTAGAGTTTTAGAGAATTAGGACATAACTATTACAGCTCAAAAGATTATAAAGTAAACACTTCTACTAAGATTCCATAATATAAAAACTCTTAGAAAGAAACATGTCTAGTTCCATGTTTTATATAGCATGACTTTCCCTTGATCTCATCCTTGACCCTATTACACATTATGTCCTGTGAAAAACATTTCAAAAAACTTGGGGTGATCATAAAGAGCTCAGTAAGGGATAAACAAAGAATGAAAACTGTTAGTTTATCAAAACAACAAGTAAACCATGTATACTTTATCAAAGTAATACTTTCCACATTTTTTAAGTAGTAAAATATCTTCACTGAATAAAACATCATTACTTACACTTTTGTAACAAAAATATTACTATAAAACCCATATAAAGAACACATAACATATAAAGGAAACTTGGGACATAAACATACTTAAGTGGAATAACCATACGGTCGACTTCCACACATATCACTTAATGGAATAGCCATACGGCCAACTTCCATACGTACTTAATGGAATAGCCATACGGCCGACTTCCATACCCAATGCATTGGAGGTTATAATGTAACCACCCGTCCTGGTATTCACGACACCACCTGTCATATGTTTTATCACGTAACCACCCGTCAAATGTCTAAGTACCAATATAAAATCAAAAAACATAAAACCAATATAAAGGAATGATAACATTTACATATTTCAATCACAATATATAATTTAAATATATTGACATAATAGAATCCTTTATCAAAACCATTTTCAATACCAAAATACATAAAAGTGTATATGGTATTTATTTTATTTTAAAAGCATTACGGCTTGTTGAGTAAGCCAAAGACCAAATAATACTCGCGGCGGCGGAAAATGTCGTTGTCACCGCGTACGTTAAAAAAACATTCCTTTTTGCCGTTTAGTAAAACGCTTTGTTGAAAAATATTCCTTTTGTATAAAAGTAAAAGTCAAAGGGGTTTATACAACCTATAAAAGAATATTGTGTATAAAACGAAATATGCCTCAATGAAAGGAGATTGAGACGAAGTCCCTTACCTCAGGTCCGACTTGACTCGATCATTCTTTAACGTCCTGAATAATTAACTTGAGTTAATTTCTATTTTCTTAAGAACCTTTTTCAAGTTCATTATTCCTTTTATATCACTTATTTCCATGTTATAAACATTATGTAACCATTTAAGGTAATAATGTTTGTTTTGTCGATATTTGGTTCTTAAGTCAAAAGTGGACTTCTTACAATTACATGTTTTTTGTGTGGTCAAAGGTTCATTTTATCTAGAATGACATTCCTGATTTGGATATCATATATATAATATATATCCAGAATATACATGTATTTATAATATTACATAATCATTTAGAAGTAATAAATGAAATTCACCGTTCATGGAGACGGTAAGCCGTACGTACGCATGAACGCTACTTTCATTTTTTTGTCATATTAATGGAATTAAAACTAAATGAGAGGTATGTATATTTTAATTCCAGAATTATATTCATCATTTAGATGTATCATTCATCATATATATCCATTATATACATGTACTTATAATAGTACATTACATTTGGGGATAAGAAATGAAATGCACCGTTCATGGAGACGGTAAGCCGTACGTACGCATGAACGCTACTTTCATTTCTATCTCATACTTTAATGGAAAGAAATAATAATGATATTGAGGTATATTATTATTCTAGTATAACATCATATATAATAACTTTAAATCTATCCTTTATACGTCCCACATATGGCATTAACGAATCAAATCACTTTGAGGTGGCGGCAGTCCGCACTTCCTTAAATGAAGATATCGCATTTACCCATAATGGAAACCATAATGGTATGACAAAAATGAAAAATATAGAAGCTTAAGGAAAACATAAACATATTATATATCATATATAAATATAGTGTCATCTTAATGGACACCTTTGAAGGTGTTAAAACAATGTTGAACAATCATCGTTTCGGGAGGCAGAAATTCGCCATCCACGGAAATAGTATGTTATTTAACCATTAGATGTAGGTGTGTGTAAGTGTAGCTCGAATCCTTCTTATAAAAAAATAATATTATATTGAGTATACTGGAGTTGTTACAAAATAAAATTATAAAAATAGTTTAGAGGGTTGGAGAAGCAAGATAAAACAAAAGGACTCAAAAGAAGACATTACCTTAAAATCAGGTAACTCCCTTTGGTTTGAGTTCAAAGGCTTCCTTGGGAAGACTTCTGCCCAAAGTGAGGCTTCAAGGAGTAATAGAGGGAAGTGGAGAGACAAAATGGGCAGAGGTTGGCCGAGCAAAAGGATTTGGGAGTGTGGGTAAAGTGGTAGAGGTGGGGGCCTTTTATAAGGGGAGAGGAGGGGCACTCTTGTAAAGTTACAAAATGTTACTTTATTTTCAAAAGCGTTTCGGATTTTAAAGGTCCCACATTGATGTATTTAGAGGATACGGTGATAAGGGTTCGAAATCCACTCATCCAATAGGTTTTGGACATGTGTAGGTCTTAGATTTTACATTATCTTTCCAGTTTATTTAAATCCTTTACTAATGAGGTAAACACTACATCATCATGATGTCATAAATAATTTAATTTATTTAATGTCTAAAAATAAAAAAAATTACTATGATGTAGGAAATCTTTTTAGATTTCCAATGACTATTTATAGTCAAAAATATGACTTGTATAACCCCATGTAAAAATTGTTTTAGTAAAACATTTCATGTTTGTGTCATTTTTTACTTTAACATTAAATAAAAGGTATTTATGTCATTTTCCAACCAAAGTGGCTCCATTGGGTCCCCAAGTTGACCCATGGATTGTATTGGTCTGACATGAAACATACAATGAGGGTAGGACATGTGTCTAGGTTATTTAATTTTATTAAAACATTATTCTTACCTTAAACTACACTAATTACCTCTAATCGCGATTAAGAACTTAAGAGTTACTATTCACCTAAAAAATTATTTTAATCTCATTGAACCACATTTTACTTCTTAATGACAACCATGTATGTCGGATTTTTTGAAATTCAAAACACAGAAGTGGTAAAATTTCATTTAAACAAAAAATCAGTTTTTATAAGTACCACTTAGTGGTTTCACTATTCATCAAAAATTGAAGTTTTTCAGAAAAATACCAAAAATTCACCCTAAGCTATATTTGATATTCCGAATTCAAAAATAAAGTCTATTTTACAAAATTCAAAACATATAAGTCACATTAATTAATTTAATAATTAATTCCCGCTGTCACAACAAATAGCGTGTTTTTATGAAACAATAAGTATCAAAAGATTGACACTAGTTTAAGTCCGATTTCAAAGTGAAATTAATTCCAACGACCACTTTTGGATTAAATGGTAAAAATATATTATAATTTAACTTTAAAACCAATTCAAATGATAATCTAATCTTATAAATAAATTAGATTAAAAAGAGGTTTTAAATTAAAATACAACATTTTACACTATTCATTAAAAAATGAACTTTATCGGAAAGATACCAAAAATTTACACAAAGTGATTTTTGATGTCCCAATTATAAAGAAGAGTTATATTTGGGCCAATAGAATTTATAAGATTTATCAAAACTATATTTAATGACGGTTCGCCATCAAAAGGTGATAAGTGAACCTTTAGTGAAAATTAGGGTATGGATGCCTAAAATTGAATTCTTTCCGTATTTTAAGCCTTTATCTTTTAATGGATAAATGTAAAAACATTTCAAAAAACATATAAAATCATATTTTAGTAATTTCTATCGATTCCGGCCAATACATGGGGCTACATGTTAACTACCATTTAAAATAATATTATTATATTACTAGTGTGTAACGTAAGTTTTCAAAGGAACTCATCGTTGCGTATCGGGTACGCTATCGAACATAGCAACCCCTTTAAAGTAAAATTAATATTTAATTCGTAAATATTAATAAATACAAAAAAAAATTTATTCATTATTTACCTGGGATATTACATACTTCCTCAATAGTGATACATGGAATACGTCATGAACTCGAGATAGGTTAGGTGGGTGTATATGTCTATAGTCCACCTCTCTGATATGATTAAGGATCTTAAAGGGGGTGATGTATCTTTGACTAAGCTTTACATTATCCCCAAATATCATCACATTCTAAAATAGAGATATGGGGATGAATACCATGTCTCTAACATCAAACTCTAGATATCATAAATGATTGTCAGCATAGCTATTTTTTTCAACTTTGAGTATGCTTGATGAAATGAATGGTTATAATATTTTCCAACTTTTCCTTGACCATTTTAGGACCTATCATTTTTCATTTCCCAAATTCATCCCAGTATGTAGATGTCCAACACCTCTTCTTATAAAGGGCTTCGTAAGTATCCATTTGTATGATTGAGGGGAAATAGTTGTTGTAAGAGAACATGATCAAAGAAAGATGTTGATCCCATCCTCCTTTGAAGTTCAAAAGAGAATGCTCTTAACATGTCGTTATGTTAATAGATTGTAGGCTACGATTGGCCCTCAGTTTTTAGGGTGATAAGATAGTTTGAAGTTCAACTCAATGTTTTGAGCATGCTAGATACTTTTCCAGAACATGGTGATGAATCTTGGATCTCGATCAAGTAAAATCGATAGTTATAATCCATGAAACTTGAACACTTCCCTATTATATATCCATGCTGGTAGATCCAGTGAGAATTCATATCATATCATAATGAAGTATTCGATCTTTATAAGATGATCCGCCACAACCCATATATAATTATTCCCTCATGGTGCATTTGAAAGATTAGTGAAAAAAATCCATGGTGATTTTTTCCATTTTCATGTCGATATAGGTAATTATTGCTTCATCACATTGGATTTTTTCTTTTTTACTTTAACTATATTACATACAAGACATCTTGATATAAATTCTATGACATCAATCTTTATATTTTCCCACCAATAGTGTTCTCAAATGTCTCAATACATCTTTGTGCTTCCTGGGAAGGGTGGAGAAGGTTGAACTATGTGCATCATCCATCAACTAATTTTTTTAACTCGAGATTTGATGGTACACATATTATTGAACCAAATATCACAAAACCATTGCCATTAAAATTGAAATCTAAGGATTTACTTTTCTCTATAGCTTCCACTTTCTTCTAAATTCCCACATCAACTCTCTGAGCACCCATTAACTTCTCCAGAAGATATGGCTGAGCAATCATATGTGGAAGGATTGATGATGTTCCTTCCTTTATGAGTCCTATGTCCAACATTTACAAATATAAGAAGATCAAATCCCTCTAAATTCACATCAGTGATAGAATATCAACATCATTTCTGTATAGAGACTCTTCCACTTCATTCCCTTTTGAGGATGGTAGCGGATTGTGAATTTATAGCCTTTGTTCGTCTCTAACCATCTTCGTTGGTGCATATTAATCACTTTTTGTGTGAATATATACATGAGGATTTTTTGATCCATATATATTTCACACATCTACCCAAAGAGATAATTTATCCAAATTCTAAAAGTGAATATAACTATAGCCAACTCTAGATTATGCATTGGGTAGTTTTGTTTGTGAACTTTCAACTGCCTCGAAACATAGGCAATGAATTTTTTATTTTTCATTAACACATAGCCCAATCCCCTTTTCAAATCATTTTTGAACACCGTGAAATGTTCTCCACATGAGGGTAGTACGGGAATAGGGATAGTGACAGTACAACTTTTCATCTCCTTGAATCTCTCTTAAAATTCATTATTCCAAGAAAAATGTACTCCCTAATGAGGTAGATTTGTAATAGGGTTTGATAATCATGGGAAATTTTATACAAATTAGAGATAATACCATGATAACCCTATTAAAATAGTGATATATTTCATTTATGTTATCCTCGGTCATCTTTCAATTGCATAAGTCATTGAAGTGTCAATAGATATCCCATTACATGGGATGATATGTCCCATGAAAGAGAATTACATCTGCAAGAACTCACTTGTTTTCTACTTTTGATAAAGATTCTCCGTTCTCAGGGTTTTTAGAACAGTGCCTAGATGCTCTTCATTCTCCCCCTTGATTTTGGATTATATTAGAATATCATCTATAAATACTACCCCAAATTTGTCAAGGTAATCCCCAAATACATTATTGATCATGTCTATGGAGATTTATAAAGTATTTGTGAGTCCCAAAGGCATAAATATGAACTCATATTTACTGTAACTTATACGAAAAGCTGTCTTGGGGATATCATCCATATTCACCATATATTAGTAATATCCAGACTGTAGATCCACCTTGGTGAATTATTGTGCTCCCCGTAGCTGATGAAACAAGTCATCCATCTGAGGAAAAGCATATTTGTTCTTTATCATGATCATGTTGAGCTCACAATAATCGATGGAAAGGTACATTGACCCATCCTTATTCATGATTAAGGGGATTGGCGCACCCAATGGTGAATATCATGGGTGTATGAACCATTTATACAGATTATCTTGTAGTTTTTTCATCAGCTCCTTGTGTTCCACAACATACATTCAATACAGAGTCTTGGATAATGGTAACTCCCTAGGTATAATATCGATTAAAAATTCAACCTCTTGTCTAGGAGAATGACTACGCAATTCCTCAGGAAACACGTCAGTGTATTCCCTCAAAATAGGTATGTATTTGATGATGGTTCTTTTGTTATACCCAATCATATAATCTAGATATTCATTCTAATAGGGAAATAATACAAATTATTTAGATGATGGTGAAAAACAAGATTCATCCATGAACTTGTACAGAACCGGGGGTCAATTCTCAATATAGAGAGTTTCTTTCCTTGTCACCTCAATATAATTTGGAAATATACATGTAAATCCAATCAATTTTTTGAATTAAATAAAATTTCACCAAAGTATAAAACGATTTGCTGGGAAATTCATCCCACAAACATTAATAGGGGGAGTTAAATACTTGGGATGCAATAATTTCCCCATTTTCCATTTTTATAGAAAACTTTTCTTCCATGATTTTGGGTGATATATAAATATATCTTCTAAAATTTCATCATATGAAGGAATGAGTAAAACCATAATCAAGAAATATGATATCTATTCTTGAATGAATAACAAGAATACATATACCCACTTTGTTTTTTAGATCCACTTTTGGGGTTGCGATGGAAAAATCTATCTGTTGTTGCCTTGGAGGCTGTTGGTTGTCTCTGAACCCCCTTAGTATAGTGCAATGGTTTGTAAAGCTCCATGGATCCTTGAAATTGTAGCAATGAAAAATGAAGTAAGCGTAGACCAGAGATTTAATTTCATACATTGTAGTAGTGGGTTTCTTCATTCAACAATCATTGACTGGGTACCCTTCCATCCATCAACTAAATCATTTCCCTATCCACTTTAGGAAATTTCAGAGGTTATTCATTATACACATTTGAAAAGGGAGGATTTTGGATTTAATGGAAGTGTTATATTTCCCTATTAGACTCCCATAGTTAAACATACCTTTCCACTTTTTATCCCTCTGATACACTTGAGATTCCCCAATCAACATCTCAATATCAAGGGAACATCGAAAAATTTAATCATAGCTATCAATGTCATGGATCACCATGGATTTTTAGGCTAGGTTTTAGCTCAAAAAAGAAGCAGTCAACCATTAATTTCGAGGTAATGATAAAGATAGATGCATAATATAAATGTATTGTGAGGTTTTCATCATATTCCCCAATATATTTATCATCTTTTTTCTTGAGGGCAAGGAAATCCCTTTCCATTTTAAGATGGAGACTGTGAGGAATTTTTCTTTTCAATTTTTTTTAGAAATCCCTCTTCCCAATTGAATTGTTCTCTTCCTCAGGATTAATATCTTTGTTCAATGTAAAAAACTAATTAGATTCACCCTACATATGATAAATATCAATCAGAACCTTCTCTTACATGAACATTGATGGATGGAGAATATCTTTTCAACAGAGTTGGTCCACTGTTCCATGATTAAGGGATTATATGACCCATTAAATGTTGGAGGCCTTTATCACATAAAACTTTAGATTGCATATTGTTATCTCTTAGGTGGATTTGGACACACTTATTAATCTAGGATTCTTTTAAGAACTTGATTCAGCTAAGAGAGAATCATTATGATGTGTTTGATTACTACTCTGATCTGGTTGGGCATCTATTTAGGGCAATCATCCCATTGTTCTTTACATTTATTATTTATCCAATTCCTCCAATTTCCATCCATTGGATATAATAAAAGGATAACTAAGTATTATTATATTTAACTTTTAAACACCTAAATTGGAATTTAATTAGATTAATGGAATCACTTATAACTTACATGTATTTCCATAACTTATGGATTTCTTGGATTAAGTCCTTATTATCCATGATCTATTTCCTATAATATACTCTTATGAAATTTTTTACTCCTTTTATAAAAGTTAATAATTAGTTTATGAATTTTGAAATCATATCCCATGTTACTGCCAAGCCAATTAGGAAGTATAGCCCATTTTCGTGACCAGGTTACCCTAAGCATGGCCCGGGAAACCTTGTCAAAGTTATTACCCCTGGGTAAATCTGTGATGAAACCATTTCCACTTTTTGTATCAAGAAAAGGATATATTTTATTAATAAAAAACATACTCTACACTCACTATCCTTTTAATGATGTATTATTATACTTTGTCTTTTCCGTACCTCTTTTTCTATAGTTTTCTAACCCGAATCCCAAAAAATAACTAAAACTTTCCTTCGATAACAACTATAAAAACTATTACCTTTATTTCACAATAACCTATTATTTATTACATAAAATTACAAGTGATTCAACTAGAATTATTTACAAGTATAGTGTCTTTGTGTATGAAGTAAATTTCATTTCAAATTAAAATATGGAATACAACATCATCAATGAAAACATCTTTAACATGCTCACTCTTAAAATTACACGGGATAACCTAAAGAAATACATAAGAAAGGGTTGAGAAATTAATCTTAAAAAGGGAATAAACAAGTAATAAGGTAAAAAAGGGTAGAAAATAGGAATATAAAGGGTAATAAGGGGAGTTGGAGTCATAAACACAAATTGTAAGACATTATATAACATGATAACAAAAAGGCAACTTGGGAATGTGGAAACAACTTAAAACATTGCGTCATAGGTCAAGGATAACTGACAAGACCTCATAACTAAAAAATACCCATAAATTAATTAGGTTCACTATATATCCCAACATGACTTATCATTATTCTAAACATTACCCAATGCATTGGAGCACTATATAATTTCCGGCGCACCTGTCACTTTCATTTCCTTCGCATGATTAAGTGTTCCACATATATCATACATAATCTATTCATTCATAATCATATTTTATTCAAATAATATGGAGTTTTTAAGAAATACACAATAATCCCCATTAATAATGATTATAAGTTCAGAATGTGGACACCCTTGATAAACATTGGCTATGGTATTCACTGCACAATTTTTTTGGCATGGATTTCAGCAGTGAAATTTCAGCAGCATAACAAGAATGTGTAGATATTCATGAAAGGACATAATGGTAATAAATTGGTCTCTAGTAATTTAAAAATCATAAGTAAAGTGTTGTAATGGTTCAAAACGTACCCCAACTTTTGGAATTGGAAATTATAGGGTATAAAATGAATACAATTCATGAATAAAGGGGAGAAAGAGAGGTTCCCTTACGAAATATTGACAACCTAATAACATCACATAATAATTCATAAATTTTTTTGATGAGAGATAAAGGGGACTATAATCATTTGAACATAAAATGGGTATAAATACATACATGGAATTAAATATAACAACATTAATAATTTGATAATACAAGGCATAACATCACAAAAAACCAGAATAAATGCAAGGGAATGAACCCTTACTTGAGTGTGTGACTCCAAAATCCTGAAAAAGGGGATTCATGAGATATTGGGGAACACTATGAGGATTATAATGAAATTAGGTAAGATTAAATATGGTCTAATTGGATTTTGAGTGAAGAGAAAATGGATCATGGGTCGGTTTATATAGGAAAAGTGAGGTATTTATATTATATTGGGGTTTTGGAATATATATAATAAAATTTTCAAAACCATAAACCTTATCAATTTTTTTACCATAGTTTCTTTAAAAGAGGGTTTTTTCATTATTTTATTAGTAAATGGGCTGAACATAATAAAATATTTCCCTTTCTTTTGTGGAGCTGAATTACACTTTTAAATAAATGAATTTAAAACTCTAAAATATATTAATGGTTTTGTAGGATTCATAAAGGCTTAATAAAAATGAAAAAAATAAAAATAAAATCCAATTATTTAAAAGGAAAAACATATATTTTGATGAATATACCCATTATAGTATTTATTACATCATTTTTGCTTCATTATGATCTCATAAAACACATTGTATAATTTTATAATATTTAATTTTTACAGGAAAATTCAACTATCTCAGAAAATTAAAAAAATTATCTATTAGAAAGTTTCAACATTATCATTCCAAAAATTATATTCATTTTATAAAAATAATTTTCTAAACATGTTAATTTTTACATTAAATAGAATAAGCAAAATTTATTGAAAATGATGGGGTTTTGTTTTGCAACAACAGATTTTGAACCAAAATAAAACATTATATTTAATTTCATAAACATTATATGATCATTTAGATTTAATAATAATAATTTAATAATATTATTTAATTAAACTATTATTTATTTATTAAATACAATTAATTGATAAAAAATAATTTTTTAGTTGAATTAAACAATACCCAAAAATACTATTTGTGTTATATAGTATAAAAATATAATCATTATTATTTACAAAATAATGAAACTAATAAATTTGTTAGGGTATTTATAAAAATCCATTTAATACATCAGTGTACACACTAAGAGTATGGTGTGTAATAGTGAGACTTTCATTGGGTCTTTTGGAAAACATGGTTAGGTTCATGATCTCGATGAGCTTAAACTTCTCCTGTAAATGGGTTTTCTCATGCTTATGTAATTGGATATCAGCTTGAGCATAGTTAAGGGAAATGCCCAATGATGTTATCACCCTATAGAACATAAATAAATTGGATTCATAGGGTACCATCCTACTGGATGATGACATCACTTCCTTTTTCTGTGTCAGTTGGATTTGATAATGTTCAATATTTATACTAATTATGTGATCACTATTTAATGTCTATAATATAAAAGATAAAGATTCATAAGGGTCTCTTGATTCCAATTAGATATAATTAAACAAAATAAGTGCATGTGTTTTCTATAAACATATTCCATAATAAAATCTGAAACCATAAGGGAATTTTATTTATAACAGTTCGGGTCATTATAATCATGAGACTTGTTAGCATTGTATTCAGCGTGAACCAACTAGGTAAGGCTTATCTATCAATATATTATACATTATATTTTCTTTGTGAATTTGTATACACCCCATATAATCCATATAAAAATACTTCTTCCCAATATATTTTGGTATCTTTGTGTTTTTTTCCCAAATAACTGTGTTAGTGAGGGAACATATAACTAACTTCTCCCGCTCACCCATTACCTCTTTCATGTATGGCTAGGTTTTTAGTGGATTGAGGTAGGTAGGATCATACTAGGGTATTATTTATTGTATTTTAAAACCATACAATGTTTTAGAATGGTGATTGGTATGACCACAAAGATTGAGGGTATGAAGTGTTGAAATACTCTATAAGGTATTGATGTGATGAGATATAGTGAGGGTCGTATATGGTAGGATGATGGTACATAGTTGATTTCGTTCTTGTAAATAGTACCCTAATATACTATATATATTATTTTTGGATGAGATATGATATTGGTTATTTTATATGGGACTATGTGGATGATAAATCTTTATATATGTTGTATGGGATATGATATATAGTTTTTTGTGGTGTAGTTGTGAAAGTGATTGTGAGAACTAATCATTTTAAATTGGGGATTGAGAGAAAAAAACCATTGGGAAACTGATTACATGGTTCCTTTTTTATAATCAATAAATTATTATTATTATCATATTTGACTATATCCCTTAGTGAGTGAGCCTTGGTGATGCTAGTCTATTGTGAACCTAACATGTGCTTATTGATTTTACTTTTTATTTGCTATATAATTTGTACAATTCATCCAAATTTTAATGAAATTTCTCGATTATTATCCTACTGAGTATACATGTTATTATAAAACCTATATATATAAATATTTTTTACAAGTTTCCTAGAGGTATTTGGTGATGGGGTGGGGGAGTACCAGCATGAAGCTGGAGATATTTTATGAAGTTGTTTCTAGGGATGTTTATTTTGTATTATATATTTTGGATTGTATTTGTATGAAATTACATCCATTTATTGGATATTGTTTTTTATTATCTTTCAGGATGTTGATTGGTTGTATTATTTTTATACTATTATAATTTGTGAAGGTGATGACTACATTTTGATTAATTATTTCCTCAGTGCTAGTCTCCAACCTAGGGCCCATTAGAATAGGGCCTCCGGGGATGTTCTCTTCTTCAATATTGGCCAAGGAGGGGTTATTAATGGGTTAATCTTATAAAAAAAGTGGTATCATAAATTTGTTTAGTATTTAAGTTGGAGTTTAGAGTTAGTAACCAGTAAATAGTGCATTTTTTGGGTTGGGTAGTAGTGTTAGATGATCATCATGTGTCATGTAGAAAGGTTGAAATCTAGAACACGTTATTTGATTACATGAAAGAACCTTAACCTTAGTAAACACTCTAGGTGAGGTAATGTCACTTATAACATAGATGATCTAGAGATATACATGAATCATATATATTTGGGTGTGTATTTAAATTATTTTGGTCTTTTGAAGGATAAAAGTAGTTTAAATAAATTAATATTAAATGAATTTTTTTCTACTAGGATTAGTATATATCTCTTCTATTTATAAAGATGCATGTTGGTTATCTTGTTTTCATAGTTATTGTTTGTGAGGTTCAAATATATGGCTATTTTGACTTATTTAGTTTTGACCCTTCTATGGAGGATGAGATGTGGAGTGGGATATAGTATGAGTTCCTACATCTTGTCTTAGTGAATTATAAGGGGGCCTCTTTTATTTGGATATAGAGTACTAACTGGAGGAACTCAAGATCACCTACATTTTGACCTAAACTATAGTAGAGTATTGGATTCTTCTTGATATTATCAAAATGTGAGGAGTATAAAGGTAGTGTTGGATATTATATATCAATGTGTATAATGTGAGAAAAATTTCATTGCATGATTCTAGTTACTTTTTCATCTGGAGTTCCCATATTTGATTATGAAAGAAGTGAAAGGGTAGTAATTTATCTCTATTCAGCAGGGAAGACTATGTGTTGAGATAAGGGGATTAGATTAAAATATTTTATTTGATTTTCCCATGATTTTTATTGGTTGAGGACTCTAGAATTTTGTGCTTATAGGAGATGTTGTGTCTAATTATTTGGTATGCAGTCACCCCATTTATGTTTCCTATATATTTAGAGGTGTAGAAAAAGGATAAAATAATTAAAGGGACTCATTAAAAACCATGATAATCTTGGGAGATGATACATTAGAGTTCAGTAATGAGTAGATATTTTAGTGAATTATATTAGGCTTACATACCGTCATGTTGTCTACAAGCGGAGCACTAGTCTTATTTGTTTTCTTCAAAATTCATTGCGTTCTGCTATTCCCATTCATACAATGGGAGCTTTAAGCCAACATGATTTACCTGTGGGTGTCTTTATCTGTGATTTTAGTTCATGGCCATCATCAATGATCAACCTAGTGTGTGTGGCCAATTTGTATTCCATCCATGGAAATAGTTTCATAAATGGCCCTATGAATAGTACTGATGTCTATAAATTTCATCACTGAGGAGAATTAGTTGGTTGAGTATATCCCCAGGATATTCCTTAAAAAAATTTATATCTAACCATGCATGATCATGGATGTGCTAATCAGTACTGAGGTAGTGGTGTTGGATGAGGATAGTTACATGTTGTCAAAACTCTAATTCTAGGGGGACCAAAAATCCTCTAAGGTACCATCGAACTGTTATCCACCTTAGATTTTTTTTCAAGATTATCAACCTCTTCTATTACATTGACCTTGGTTTTTTCCATGGGACTCAATGTAGAGACACTCCCAGTGCTCCTAGTTTAGACTATATGTATTAGAGGTTAAATGAATCTACTATATGTGTGTTGATATTTTTAGTTCATTATAGGGAAACATCATCCATCAAGATATTTATTTTCTCTTTAGATATAGTCATATGATGTTAGCCTTGTCATCAATGGGTTTTATTATATCAATGTGTTTATAAATTTATTTCATAGGAGAGTTGATTTATAGGATTATTAGGACCTATGTGTAGTATTAATTTTAAATTGAGATAATCTGATAGATCATAAATGTTTGGTGTTTTTGTTTTCTTTGCTCGAAATGTTAAAATTTTATTTAAAATGGGTACATGTGGTGGAAATCCCAATAGTCAGGGATGGTTTTTAGATGTTTTTCCAAAAGAGAACATGAATATACCCCCCCCCCCAAATATTTTGTTTTTGGGAAATAGTGTCAACCTTGTAACTCTAATGTTTTGATGGATACTTATCGAATAGAACTATTTAACATGCATAATATAAGGATACATAATGATAATCTGATATATCATGGTTTCTTCTAATCCAATGCATCATCATAGGGAGCTCTAGTTTTATTCTTTAAAAAGGAATATGATATTATGAGTTTGTGAATAGACTACTATTGGTTGAATTAGAAATTGTTCAATAAATATTACCTTCATGTAGGGATTTATGTTTTATACTACAATGTTAATTTGGGAAGATGGTCTTTATAGAATTATTTGTGTTCTATGTTTCACACGATGAGGGTGAAGGTGGAACGTATTTTGAAGACTACATTATGGTGTCAATATAGGTATTTTATGTTTTTGATTATGGGATTTAGTGTTTTTAAATCCCCATATGTTTTCATAGGATTCATGAACTCTATCTTCCATGATTCCTATGTTATTTCATGGAATTTTTTATCAATGAAATTCTCATATACACAAGGTTGGAGGAGGAACAAATAAACACCTTAGGGTTCTCTTATAGGTCCTTTAACAACACTTTCATTGTTGGAATATTTCCATGTGTATGTTTTAGATGTGGGATGGACACTTAATTAATAAAATAGGTTTTTAGTAGGTATTTTTAATGGATCCATTAATCATGGAGGCAATTATTTCTTTGGAATGACCCAAAAGATGTCACATGGGTTCACATTTTCCTTGAAAATGTTGTATATTATTAGATATTTATGTGCTATTTCTCATGGATTTCTATCCCATTAATATCATTAACTAGAAATTAATACGATTTGTTAGGTAAACATTAGTTTTAATCCTTTTTTGACTATCTAAAGGATATATTGATCAGTACTATATTATTCTAGCTACTGGAAAAGAGATTGATATTTGTGGTTTTCTATGATTCTTCCCATCATAGGATGGATTGAATCTTTATGAAACAAAGTGGGATTATCTTATATGGGTCTAAGAAGTTATACCCACATGGTTATAACTATTCCACCCATGGTCTGAAGCTGTTGGTGGTGGTTTTTATGAAAATTTTGTTTTGATGCCACATTAGAGAGAACATTGTTGTCTCTAGAGACCAAAAAACCTCAAGTAATATATTCTCTTAGAAGTATCTGAACCAAAGAAAATAGAGGAGGATAATTTTCTTAGAGTATAATGATATTAATATCTCCTACACCCCTAAGAAGGAGAATATAGTTTCTAATTAACTGAGTAGAATTTTATTATGGGATATTGTTTGAGAGTTTGTAGATACTTGGAGAGTAATGGATTTTCTTATAGTGATACATATTGATGTTAATGAGGGAGAATTTATTTTACACCTATAAGATATCAAAGTTAAATATTCATTAATATATTGATTTGAGGAGTCTCTATGGTGATACATATAGTTGAATCATGCATAGGATTATATTATTCTTGGTGATTCTCTAAAGTGATGGTTGGAGGTTGACTGATATCATATTTTTTTCAAGGGATATTATTTTTTCTACTAGGAATGTATGAGGTGGTTCCTTTTTAGTTTTATAGATCCAAAGTTGTTTTGCATCCATTTGTTTACAAGATATATCATGCCTTGATGGTTTATATTCAGTGTCATGGTATAAAGTGATCACTAGTAGAATTTAGGTCACACAGTATTTTATATCGGTAGATAAAGTGAGAACATCATGTTCCATGTGGAATGTTGTTGTTTTTTATGTCCCCAAGTGGAAGTGGGAGGAAATCACGATAGATGTTTTCACAAAATTATCACAATACAAAGGAGGATGTGATTCCATTTTTTTTTATCATTAATCAGATAACGACGTTAGATATATTTATAGCCATCATGGATACAGGTGTTGTAGGGGGTATGGAAAGGCTATATGTGGATGAGGTGGAGCATCTTAATGGAGTATATATGACCATCATATCTAGTATAGATATTTTTTTCTATGTGATTATGGATAATATTTTATCATGTTATTGGCTCCCAATTTATTCTTATCACCACTTTCAAACCTCATATGGATGGTTAGACTAAGAAGCCCATCCCAACACTGGAGGATATATTGCACACTTGAATCTTAGATTTTAGAGAATCTCGGGTGAAGAATTTTTCTTGATTGAAGTTTATTATAAGAAAATATCACTATTTCATATGTAAGTTTGTATTCACGGATTTTTATGGGTTGACATATCAATATATATTATGTTAGATTATGATTAGATATTATTCAATCAGGAAACTAGATATTGTTTAAACTAATTATAAGAAAATTCAAATGGTTTGGGAGTGGATTAAAGAATTATAGGACCATAAAAAGTATTAGGTTGAATGAAGGCATAAAATACCACTATTTTAGGTTTGTAACCCTATTTCATCAGGGTTTATTATCATCATGAGAGTTGGGTGTTTTATGAGGGGATTAATCTCTCACCCAAATTTAATAGTCACTTTGAGGTTTTGGGGTGAGTTTTTAAATTGGTATATTAGTTGGTAAATCCCCCATAGTTATATATTAATAATGACATATTCTCCATTCCATATCTTCAGTAATATCTTCATGATGAAATATATTTAATTGATTGGGGAGTTTTTTAGGTCAAGGATAATGGTACATTCATAAAATGACTAATTGAGATCTATGATTGTTGAGAGAAGGTATTGTGTGGCCATATTATTCCCTTGGGGTTTGTTTTATGTAGGGATAGTCACCTGGAAAAAATTACATGGTAAAAAGAGTCACATATTCAATCTAAGTATCTCTAGACATTGAATTGTTGATTTACATTGTTAATGTAATATTGTAATTGGTGTTGATTTACATTGGTAATGTAGTATTGGAAATGGTGTTGATTTACTTTGAATTTTCTTTTCCATGGTTTTTTACATAGTTTATGGTGTCCTTTCATTTGATAGGTATCCACTAGGGAGTTTGTGGATGGTTTTGTATGTTCTTTTCATTCTAGGTCTTATTTTGATTCTTGGAGATGAGAAATAGGTTTGGTGTATATGATGTAATGACCTATATCATTCAATAATAGACCTTTACATCCATTTTAAGTATTTGAATATATTATTATAGGTTTTAGGATAAATTTATGGGATGATTGGTGTTGTTGGACTTAAAATGTTAGATGGGGAAAGGAGGTTGAGGCATGTTTATTCTAGTTGATATCTGATGAATTGGTTGTAGTGTTTTGGTTTTCCTACTACTAGAATGTTTTGGTGTGTAACATTGTGTAATGGATGAAAGAAGTCTTAAAATGATAATTTATAATGCTTGACCATGTTTTAAGGAATAAATTAATCTTACAAAATATTTTTATAGTGTGGAGGAGTCTGTCATGGCTCAAATGAGTTATTGAAATGAATTTTAATAGTGAGGAAACATTATAAAGGTACCATGAGTCTTACATAAGTTTTACCTTGACAATTCACCAATCATGGGTTGTGGGTATGATTAATTAAGTTATGTTTTTTGGGAGTTCATGAGAATTTATACAAATAGGCATTGTTTTGGTAATGTTTTTCTACCGCATGGGACCTAATGGTAAATTTTTAGTTTTCATTTCCATTGGTTATGTCATTCTATAAAGAATTTAGTTAAGGAGGAATTGATACTAAGTTATATAAATATATAATGTTGAAAAATTACTAAATGTGGTACATTTATGATAATTTATAGTGTTATATCTAGAGGTTCAATCGAACCAACTCTTAATGGTGTGATGAGGGTCTTTCATGTTGTGATGAACTCTTTTTCTAGCATATGTATATATTAGAAAGTCTCATTAATTTCTTATAAATCACTTTATATTATCCCAAACAAATGGTTTTAAGGGGGGAATATTTGGAGTATCATGATAATATTTTAACATATTTTTTTCCTTTTCTTCCCAAGATCAAGAATTATTCTATTTGAGGTGAGTTCATTTACTTTTTTCATTTAATTTATCTAGACCCTTTATCTAGGGGAGGTTGTGGTATTGTTTTGGTGAAGTTTGTAGTGGCCATGGGTCATTATTTTAATGTTTAGTGGTATATTCATAGTTTTCTAGGTTCCCTTTTATTATTTGAGATCATCTCTCCTTCTATTTTGTCCATTTGTAGTTATTATTTTAACACTATTTAAGGATGATGATTTGGGAACTATCTTTTATTATATATATATTATGGATTTAAAATGAATCCATTTTCCTTGGGTTGATGATAAAAAATAACACAAAAATTTAATGAAATATATTAAAATAAAATTGATCATAGTAGAGTGCTCCATATGTGTTTTCCTACTTTTATTGTATTGCTCAAATGCTTGATGTATGTTATCTTTTATTGGTGAAAATCGTAATTTTTTGTGATAATTGTTCATTGATGTAGTGATTTTTTAATATAACTAGTTTTAATAATAGGATAAAATATTAAAACTGTTTAATAATTGGTTTCTAGAAATGTTTATAAAATGATGATGTTTCTTATAAAGGGGAATTAAATTAATTTTGATTCATGATTGTAAATATAGAATTTTTTCTATTGAAATGGTTGTTACATGCTACTAAATTTATTTTTATTACAATATTATTGTTTTAACATGTTTGTTAATTTGTCTTACATGATTTTCATGTATTATTTGTGTGTTTTTAGAAATATATATTGAGTTATATTCCATTTTTACCTAGATTAATACAATTTTGGATGGGGGTTTTGTGTAGCAGGGATACATTACCATTTACTTGGTTTTAAAGAAGAAATTAATAGGTTATTATAAAATGATTTCATGGATGGTTTAAGAGAGACTGTTTGGTATATACCCAATAGTATCACCATGTTACTTTTAATGATGAACTTAAATTGGTTACAAATGTAATTGAAATAAATCATGACTATAAATGAAATGTAATTGTTTTAAATGGAACAGTATTTTCAAGGAATAATGTGGGTGATATGTTGATTTATTAGTCATTAAATATGGAATTTAACATCATATAAAATTAATACTGTTAATACTGTAAAATCTAGAAATATGATAAATATTGCTACTAGATGAAAAAAAAATTTTGGTCATGGTGGTTGTTTTTAGGTGTAAAACAACTAGGTGATCCATATTTGTTACTGAATTATAAATTTTATTTTTTTTTATTTTATATACATCCCATCATAGTTGGATAATCTCACTAATTCCCATAATTAATTGAGATCTATGTGTTTTCCCACAAATATTCTATTTTGTCGAGGTAACTGATGGTTGAATTTTACCTCTTTCACTCTCTCCCTTACAAGTCTAGTGTGGGATATGATTTCTCAAGGTAGGTATGATTGTAGTATAATTGATCATTGTGTATTGGAAGACCCTATGTGGTATAGTAATGCTGATATATAAGATGAAATATATAGATTCTGTGATGTATAGATATACCTAGTAGGATATTATTGTGATGAGATTTGGTGGGGGTTATGCACGGTAAGAGGAGTGTGTGAGGTTGATTCCATTTATGTTCATGATACCATATTGTACTACATATCTAATGTGAATATGGGATTTGATATATGGTAGAAAATATGATATTATATTGATACGACAATGGTAGTTTATGGTGTATTTTAATATGAGAGATGTTGTGTTATGGCATGTTTTTTGAAGGGATTCAGAGAACAAGATGTTCGATGTTGGTGTATGAGACCAAAACACTTGTGGGAAATTATTTTCTTTGTTAAATTATTTTATTCATGTTACTATGATTATTATACATGTTTATGTTATTTGGTGAGTGATCCATGGTGGGGCCAGGTGGTAGTTGACCTGAAAAGTGTCAATTGATTCTATTATTTATTCACTAAATAATTTATATGTTTCTTCCACATTTACATGAGGTATATAATATATCATCTTACTTATCATAGATTTTATGATCACCAATATATATATAAATATATGTCTCTGTGTGTGCGTTTTTGCGTTTGTGTGTATGTGTTTGTGAGTGTGTGTTTAGGTTTCTAGGAGGTTTTTTTACTGAGATATACTTTACTAACATTGATTTAGGTATTGGTTGTGGAGTTACTTCATAGGATTTTTATTCATTATTATATCATGGGAATTGTATCTACATGAGATTATTTGCATTTTTGGGATATTGGTTTTCATTTTATCAAAAAAATTGATTGTTAATATTATTTCAATATTCCTAGGACTTATGAAATCAATGCATCCAATCTACTTGTTTGAAACTCTGTGTAAGTTGACAATCCAGGGCCTATCAGAAGAGGGCCTCATGGGTCACAGTCATCTTCACTATAGGACAAAGAGGGGTTCCCATTAGGGTAGGGTCATGGCATTTTTTTTGTTTCAACATTATAATATATTGATATGTGTGGTCACATTACTTTTTTATTCCCCTGATGATTATCATCTCCTCCCCTCATGAATTTTATAAATTTTTTATGACATTCTCTTTATTCCCAATGAATACCTTCATGATCTCATGTTAACTAAAACCCACTTTCTTTTCAAAATACAACCTTCGTGATTCCATCTACCTTATTTATCAATGTGTGACATATTTCACATTTAACTTACAATATTCTCCTATAATCCCTACTATAAGAGTTTTATTCAACGAGATACAATTACAAGGTAAATAAAGAATAAAAATAAGGTGTTTAACTCATATTAGTTGTGGTTTATCATCTATATAATAATGTTCCCTATGTTTTACATGCACAACAAGACTAAAACCTTATTATCCTTTATCATTAACATAATAAACCATATTCTATTGTGAAATCAAGAGAAATGTATCCTGATCTTCATGATCACCTATATATATAATGTGAGAGAAGTTAACACGATTGAAATGTAACAAATCATTAATTATACATTTATCAATATTGACCCACATTCATTTGAATTATAAATTAATAAACCTTCCCTGAAATATTAATTTTGATATTTTAACTAGGTTTCCATTATATCCTACTTATGAAATTATAAATAATAAGAAATTTCTTGTTTTTAAGCCTTCTTCATGATTAATTTTATAAAACATGATGCCATTAATATTTTAGTTATTAAACCTCTTAGAATGAATTAAAGGAACTAGAGTTAAAACATCAACTAATATTACATTTTAGATCAATTATAAACATTCATTATCTAATAAATAATATATTTGTTATTACTCTAAAAACACATGTTAATAATTTGGATATGAGTATGTACAAACATGAAATACAAACCATTCAACAATCTTATTATTCATTACTTTTATTAATTCTATATCATTTCAGGCATAGACCCTTCGTTGCCTCATTGTTTATAATTTCAATTACTCAATAAATGGATCTATAATAATAATATCAAAAATCACATATCAGTGTTTGTGTAGTAACATTTATTCAATTAGTATAAAATTCGATCCCAAGCTAACTAGTCATCATATGGATTAAGATAACGATGACTGTTATTTGAAATGATAATTATTGTATATGCTAAAAACATGTCTAACATGATGTAATGTCGTATCAATTCTATAAAAATACCTATAATAGAATTTAAGGCAGTCTACGTCTATGTATCATCCAGTAATAGAGCCTTTAGGTTGAGCTTTATTAGTCAAATATTACAGGAATTAACAAAAGTGGGTGATGGAAAAAATATAATAAACATACTAAATTTTTTTGTAATGATTTTATAAAACTGAATTTTTCAACTAAAAGGGAAATAATATTAACATAATTCTCTACTGGGGAAATCTATCGATATTGTATTGGTCCACCAAGTTTTTCTTCCACAATAAATGTTATAGTCAAATGAATTTTGATAGTGAAAAATGATGGTGAAATAACTTCTCCAAATGATAAAATGGTAACACATTTTTTCTTATTTTTTTTGAGATCATTTGGATTATTAGTATTTTAAAATATACCTCAAAATATGGTACCAAAATCTATGAAAACTCTAGTTACTATTTTAGGTATTGTATTACACAATGCCAAGCGTATGAACTGCTATATCAGAAAATTTGATTCGTGGGTTATAAATCATTTTATATATTGATGTTTTTTATCAATTCTCCTTGTAATGTTACTTTAATATCAATTAAAAACATTTTCGTTCATTATTATTATAAGGATGGCATCTTTCACATGATTTTTCATTGGAAAGTTGTCGATTGTTACTTTCCATTCTCATTTACCAAAAAAACACTTTATATTCATTTATTCAAAGTCCTTATATAAAATAAGTTGATACATCGATTTATCGTGGTAATTATGATATTTAAATATTTTATTGTCATATGTTTTATAATCAATATTAATTTTTCCACAATTATGATATTAAAAATAAACTCCCAATATTGAGGTTTGGATAATATACTTATTTTCTTCAACTATTGTGTTCTAACTACATCAGATATTATACATCATACCCTTTCCACCCTTAAATCAAATGATAACATTTTCTGAATTCTATAGTGACATTATTTAATTTCCCTAAGATTTCAAAAATACATAACCACTTTAGTGAATTTATCAATTTAATATCTATTTTTGAATTGTGACTTTCTAAACTTGAGATTATTAGATGCATCAAGATATCTAAAATTAAACACAAAGAATAATTTTCTTCTATGGTGGAATCATTATGGTTCAAAATAATATTATAAAAAATAAAATAAATATCATAATGAGTGTTCCAAAAAGAGAATTTTCCATGTCAAAGAAATTCACTAATTATCCAAATTAAATATTCATTACATTTTTATAGTTTCCCCATTAATGCATCAAATTTTTTCTAAATTATAAGATAATTGTATATATTTATATCATTTACATAAATATTTACTCTTTTAGTAATAACCGAAATAATAAAATAAGTATTCTTAAAACTCATCAGTGGTGGAAGATTATAGGGGATCAAAACAATGGGAAATATGCTTTCTTTAATACTTAAAGTACTAAAAGGGTTAAAACCATCATATGTTAATATCGAACATCTATTCCTTGGATCCAAAGTAAAAAATTAGATATAATGAATTAATCACATTCTATGATGTTAAATATATTGGATTTCTCATAACTTTATCATTTTTTAATTCATAAGTCATACATTTTCATGTCTTATACATGATAATAAAGAATTTATAATACCTTCATCTATGGTTTTGGTTGAAAGTAACATTGTAACTTCAAGGGAGACTTCTTGATCTAGTTCTTCATAGTGTTATATTCATTTTTACTCTCACTTAATCGCATTTATTTACATTTAATTATATGATATGTTGTATATTAATATCTATTGGACTCTTATCCCCAATAAAAATGAAATCATCAAGAAATTAATGAAATTTTATATAACCAAGGTCAATCATGATAATTATTTTACTCATCTCACAGAATGATGTAGGGATATTAACATCACCAAATGCTTCATGAAGGAACTCTAAAATCTAGAATAATTCTTTTTTGAAATTCTACATAGACACTTGATATGGAACAACATTATTAGAAATGAAAAATCTTAATAAAATGTATCTATATTCATGTAATGTCTCATTTTTTCATTATCTATTTCATAAAACTTCTTTTTTCTCACAAGAGTTCTCAATAAGATCAACCTACTCGGGATCAACTATATGAAATGTTGATATTTTAAATGAAATTAAACTTTTTATAAAAGATATCTACAAAATAAGGGAAGATCAAGGGGGTCTAAAATGTTGAATCCCATGGTAATCACCTATTACCATGGAGATATAACCAAAAGGGAGTGATTGTAATGTAATAAAAAAAATATAGGACCATTCTGGGCTAACTCTTTAAGAACAAAATTCACTTCCAGGTTCCCCTTGAGCCATGTGTGGAGCATATTAGTGTGTTCACTAATAAATCCCTTTCATCTATGAAAGGGATAAATAATCGTCCATGAAACCATGACCCAACCCTACAAAGAGTGAAATATGATCACCAAGTCAATATCCACATAGGACTGACTGATATTTTTGTAACACCACATCTCCAACCTATCCCTTGTAGTGCATGCATCTTCGATTAAAGAGTCACCTGGACCCTATGATGCATTGAAGGAATAATGTCCAAGCCCCCTGAATCTCTAAATATCCATCTACAACACATAAAACCATTATATAATGAATCATCATCATTATGTTTTCATCCACTGGATTGATGGTTCAGTGGATCTAGTGCCCATGAGAGACCTCACCCTATATACATGTTGAATTCTCATCTGCTCTCCAGATATTCTAGAGAGAAGGGGTTGACCCCCGACCTCTGAGAATATGTTCCATATTGAACACCAAAATACATAATATAGTTTCTAGAATCTTGAAAGATTCTATGGTCCCCTTGCAATGTGTTGTGTTTCATACCTATCACAAACACGAGCAACCCAAAATCAAGAAGAGATCACATGCTCGATGTTCAATAAAGTGCTCATTTATTCCATTAATCCAAATATGTATAAAGGAATATGAATTCTATACATTTTTCATAACACTAGAGAAAGTTCCCAGTGCTCTCCGTTGGTCTATAGCCCAATCACCATTAATTGTTTTGAAAAAACATACTCCTCTTGTGGGCTGCTGCAATAGCTACACATCAAATCCATCTAAATCCCCTTAGGCCTAACTTGATCATTTGTGTGATGCTAAATTATGGATCCTCCAAAACAAGAAATCTAACATAACATGAAACTATTTAATCAAAATATGTGATCCCCAAGAGTCATGATTCAAAGTAACATACACCTCTTGATGATACTCTTTGGTAGAAAAAACAACAGTAGCAGTATCTGTGAAACCACAAATTTCATTCTCCTCATTCATGTGAATATTATTATTTAAATATCACTGGTGATCATTAAGGGGTAAATTAATAAATAAGGTATAATTACATGCTTTTATGAAAGTAATATCAGGAGTCAGAGACCTGGGAAAGCTTAGAATTTCACTAGCCCTATTATGCCTCTGAGGGCAGATCTCCCCATGACCAATAATCCATTATGAGTTGTCTTGAATGACCAGAATTCGATGCCTCATTTTATTCCATATGGTTGACCCCCTAAAATTTTAAATCTCCTATAGATTGGATTTTTTTGTCTCATTGAAAGGGTAGACATATCATTGACTTTAGAAAATATTTTATTCACTAAACAAAAACCAACTTATATATCAAATGGTATATTTTCAAAATATAAGGGGTTTATATACTTAATATCTATTTAAACATAACATTAATTTACAATCATGCTATGATGATTTTTTATACCATCCACACATTGATTTTAATTTTTATTATCTAAAATGTATTCCAAACCCTTAGCATACCTATTTGTGCTTGGAGGTACAATAATCTATCATTTATACACATGTTATCAGTTTTTTATACATTTAAATAAAAAAGTCACATAAATATATAGAAACAAAAAAAAATAAATTTTATATAATTTTTTTTTGCAATCATATTTTTTAAAATAAAAATATATAGATACTGTTATTAAAAATTGAAATTGAAATTTAAATGCAAATCTATTGAGTTATTTTTTAAGAAACACATTGAATTCGAATATATTGATGACTCTTTTCAAATCCACTTCCACTTCACATCATTTATTTTTTAATTTGTATATCACTTTACTACCTCCTTTCGATTATTAAAATAATATAACCACAAAACCTAATTATATTTAACCAAATTTCAATTATTTCATTATTAAATTAGTTATACATCCCATGGAAATAATAACATACTAACAAAAACAACATCACCACACCAATATATCAGAAAAACCATTTTAATGATATATAATATATTCTCTAAAACATCTAAAAAAACACATTTTCCCATGTCACCTACATCAAAGAACCACCTCAATAAATCATATCATCTTCCATTTCTCTATAACACTATAATCAAAATATAACCTATATTATCAATGAAAAATTTAACAATCATAGAGTAGTAAATAAAAAACTATTTCTATCATGCATCCCTATTTAATAATAAACTCATTATTAATATATAAATATAAAAAAATATATATATTACCTCATTTTTCACGAACCAACCCGAATTACCTAAAATAATAAACATTCACATCTTTCTAGACATAGCATAAAGGGCATTCCCAGTCCCCCTGGGATGTAGACAAGTACCTAGGAATCAATAAATACCATTGTTAATTATTCTTCCATGATAAACCTGTAACAATGTGATGAATAAAAAAACATACTAGTATTTCAAAAACAAGATAAAACTATAAGGGTAAAATCAATGTGAAAAAAAACTTCTTGATATTAAAAACAAAAAATGTAGTCAAAATATCAAGGCTAACTCTATGTGACAAGATGTTACCTCCAGACTCTCTCATCCTATGAATGATGAAACCAAACTCCTACATATAATGCCTTACCGTTACATGTATCAGATATAACAACATCAATATACACCAATGGTTTATGTAGGGTGTGAGAAAAAGAGTGAAGTAGGATCACCTCAAGTGATTAACAAAAAAATTATATATTTTAAACCAATTATGATCAGGTAATTTAAAATAAGGATTGAAAAATTATTTACCATAAAACATGGATAAATCACCCATGTTCATAAATTATTAAAACTTGATAATAAATTTTTTTTCATCAAAATTTTAGTACATGTTTCATTATTTAAATTCATTGATGACTACTAGAGTAAAATAGCTTATTATTTTAAAAAACGCTAGTCCCTTGAAGGTCCTCTTTATATTATAGTGACTAGTACGCCACCTGATGTGCAAAATAACCTAGAATAAAATGTCCATGGTTAAAGAATACACTCTTGAGAGTGACCCCATCAAAAAAAATTAGGCATCATGGAACACACATTACCCTAGAAGAATTGAACTACGGGAGAAAAGTTCATCCTTATAAATGGATCCCGACCACATCATCGATCAAATATAGAATTAAAACCTTCAAATAATTCATGGTAATTTCATATTTGAAGCCATAAAATTAATATTTTAAATCCATTTTCATAAACCAAATCAAAATTGAAATCTATTTTCAAAATCATATTCAAAATATTATACTATTATCAAAACATCCTCCATTGAATTAAACAATTTATCAAATCCATTTCATACTGCAAGAAATGAATGTTCACATGATAAAGATTTTTTAAGAAACAACCCTCTATTGCATAATACAAAATAAGAAAAGATTATACAAGGTCCTTATGAACTAATAATGGATCCTAGAACATGGGTTCTCAATAATAAATCTATAAATTAATTAGATGTAGAAAATAGAATCCCAAATAGAAGACATACAACCACAAATACCAATCAATGCTCCAAAAATTTTTAACATCTAATCAAATCCCCTCAATTTTATAGTTTATCTATAAAGATCATGATTAGAAACCCTAATACAATAATTCCAATTTATGGAAAATCCGATCTATATAGGGAAATTAGGTAAATTTTGAAAAAAAGAGATCTGACACAAATATAGGGATAAAATTCTAAAGAGTGGATGAACCAAATAGTCTTAGAGAAAAAATATCTTGAAGAATCACATGAGTTTCCCATGGGTTGTGTAGAAGGTATGGGAAATGTATAGATTCAAGGGTGTTGGTAAATTTATGTTGAAAACTAAGAACATAAAAATATAGAAAAAGACATTTATCATGGTGCAAGGGTGACTAACATAGAAAATGTCTATGGTTAAAGGTATGGGACCACTTCATAGAAGAAACTGGTAAAATGTGTTTTCAAAATCATCATTTTGGTCAATTATGAGATCCTATAAAATTGGGAAGAGAGACTATACACAAAAGTGACAACCAAAACTAGAAAATCATAAAGATATGAAAAAGGTCAAGCCACATCCAAGAAAGACAACATAGTGACCCCAAAATTAGTAGAACAAACAAGTTCCATATTCCAAGAATCTATGTCATAGACCAATACCCTTCCTTATCTATGCCAAAAATTAATGAACCACCAAACTTTTATGATACACTATAGTACCTCAACCAAATATATCCATAACCTACATAATACAAAATCAACACCACACCACAAAATTTAGATCCCCTGAACAAACACCTCAAGACATACCTCTAACCCACACTAGCATACTAAACCTAACTGAAAACATTAGGAACAGGATACAAATAAAAAAAGGAAGAAGAAAATAAGAACATGGAATGTGTGGTACCTAAAAATGATATGAGGGTGTTACTATTATCTCCACCATATCACTTTCTATCATTGGAAAGCTATGTTGATGAAGGTTGGGCCACAAAAATTTAATGTCATTTCCCCTTCATTAAGGATTCCCACACAAATGTATCTTGAGAATCAAAACCATGTTTCCACAAAACGCAAACCAATGGTATAGACTTTCTAATTAAAACCTTAACTTGAAAATAAACATCCTGATGTAGTTTTTCATTCATATACTTATTTGGTTTAATGTTGAGGTATTCCTACTTCAATATATGTGATAGGTCTGATTGATACTTTTTGAGTTGAGAAACATGAAAAAAATAATGGGCCAAAGATATATGAGGTGGTAAATCAATGTGATAATACACTCTTCCAGGATTTTCCATGACCTCAATGGGTCCCACATACCTTTGATCGAGCTTCCCTTACTTTTTGAGCTGTTGGTTATCCATATAAAAAGAAAAATTGAAAAAAACCAAGTCAGTAAATGATATCCTCAAAGGGACATGGAGACGATCTGTATAAGACCTCTACCAATTAGAAGATATTACGAAACAGTGAATCTCAAACCACAACTTCACCATTGTTTCCTGAACTAAGATCCTTCTTACCAAGGAAGCTTCTCCAACCTCATACCAATAAATAGGGTTTCTTTATGGATGACCAAAACAAAGATTAAAAGATTCCATTTTTGTGGATGACTTATAACTATTATTATAATTAAACATAATCATCTCCAAATTTCTCTCCCCATATCCTTTGAAGTCCAAAACACCAGAAAAAATCATATCACATAATATCTAATTGTCCCATTCAATCTACCCATACATCTGAGGATGATATATTTTTATCAACCTGACTTGAGTATCCATTTCCTCTTGGAGGCCCTTCCAAAACCATGAGGTAAAATGAGGGTCCTCATTAGAGAAAATGGCCCTGGGAACTCCATATATCCTTATATTCTCTGTTACACTCCAAATCCATAGGTCCTCTAATTTATTGGTTTCATATATCAATATGAAATATGATATCTTGGTTAACCGATTGATCACAATCGAAATGAAATTCTTTTCTAAAGGATTATGAGGTAACCCATCAATAGAATCCAAAAAATCTTTGTTCCACTTCCATGTTAGAATATGTAGGGGCTAGAGGAAACTAAAGGTATTTTTATGCTTCATCCTCATTTATTATAAAGTATAACAATGATATATAAAGACAATCATGTCATGTTTCATGCCAAACTACCAAAAATGCTGCATCTTGTCATAAATAATCATTTGGGTGTTAGGGAGGAAAACCAACCAAGAATAACGAAAATATCACATTATAGACATTCTTGCACATATAGGGACAACATATCTGCTCATTAAGTAGGGGATACCCTATGAGGAAAGAGTCCACTCAATGATGGTATCCAAAAAATATAAGGAGTACATGAGACATTGGAATTCATCACTATATTGTTACTCCAGAATAATCCCCTCGAGAAGAGAGGATATTAGATGAATGCTTTCAAGAACATTACCAAACTCCTCCCCTAGCCCTGAAGTGCATCTATGAAAAAATACCTAAAATATTCCATATCATTTGCCTCTTTCACACCGTGAGAAGCTAACCTCCTTATAAGAGATTCAAACAATATGTTTCCTTTCACGGCTTTATATGAAATGCCAAAGTCCAATGACTATAGATATTTAACCTAACATCTTTGTATAATATTAAATTCTTTCTGAGAAAATATATAACCCAAAATTTTATGGTACGAGTATATAGTAAACCATTACCCAAAATGGTAATGGTTACATATTTTGAGGGAAATTATATTTGTGGTATGTTCCAACTCATATGTTGGATAATTTCTTCCATGAGGTTAAAGATATTTTGATAATCAAGACACGAAATGATCTCCCTACATAAGGACTCCCTTAAACCCAAACATGAAAAATAAAACTATACCACTGAGACCTATTTGGATAGTTATAAAGTAAATATTTGTGGTGAGGTAAAATTATACTTAAATTCATAAAAGTATTTCTAACACATTGAATACTACAATAACTTCACCCCCTTTCAGGTGAGAGCAGTCAAAGGAGACACAAGCTTCGAGAATTAATTTAAGAATCAACAATAGTACCCTAAAACCCCAAGAAGATCAATATATCAATGAAATTTGTGGTTCTTCCCATGAAATAAAAGTTCTAACATTCAATGGATCAACTATGATACAATGTTATGAGATCACATTTCCTAATATATTGACTTTATAATTCCAAAACCGGCACATCGATAATTCAGTATAAAGGTGATGATTCTTCCAAATTCCCAGAACAAGCCACAAGGGACACACATGATCTTCCTTATTGTTCGAATATATCAAGATATTATCCACAAATATTTAAAAAAAATTAAAGATTATAAATGATGATTAATTTCATCAAATACATAATGATAAAATCTATATTAGTTATACCTAATAGAATGACTAGGTATTCTAAATGGAAATACCTGCTCAAGAAAGACTATTTTTAATATTTGACTCATTGATTATGATTTCTTGTTAACCAGATTGGAAGATAAATTTTTGAAAACAATCTTGTCCCCTTAATCATTTCAAAAAAAAATTCAATTTAAGGAAATGGATATTCATTATTGATAGTTATTCAATTGAGCTTCCGACAATCACTATAAAGTAAAAGAGTCATATCAACATTTTTGGAAAAAAAACATATTCTAAAAAAGGTGAAAAAGATGAGAGTATAAGGCCCTTAGAAATAAAATCAATAAACTAAATTTTAAGATCCTTTAATTCATCTAGTGTCATAGAATAATACAACATTGATATCGATTGAGTTCATGGAACTAATTAAATCTATAAATCCACCTCCCACTCTAATGGAAAACTCAAAAAGTCATCCGAAAAGACTACAAAAAACTCATTATCTATTATAGGAAGGATAAAACTATTATATTCCAAATTCAACCAAGTTTTTGACAAAATTAACAACATAATATGATTTGAAAGATATAACCTTACTCTACTAGACCTTGGATCCCATTATCCATAAAACCCATTGGAGCTCCCATTAGAAGTAGTGAAAAGAACATTTTGGTCATAACAATTGATCCAGGCCTTGTGAATGACCAACTAATACATCTTAGTAATCAAATAAAATAGTTATATGTTGAGAACAATGAAATCCTATACAAGCTATATTCATCACATAATGAAGGAGCACAAGGTTCCATGAAAATCAAGCACCATCTTCTTTACTATAGGAATCAACAATTCCAAAACGAATTTAATATGTTATGTTGGATACTTTATAAGGTCCATAAAATGGTCTGATATAAAGGATTGGGATTCAAATATATAAAATAAATAAGACACTAAAGTATAATAAACTGATAATTTACCTCTCACACTCATATGACACCCATCAAATTTTGCAAGAATGTCCTCCAATATGTGTAATTGTTTTGTTTTGGATAGCTGAAGCTAAACAAATAGGCTAATAAGAATTGGAATACATTGTAGATCCTATAAGTATATATGAGGATTTACTGATGAATGGAAAATAAATATCATCAAAAAACAACTAAAAATGACCTAGATTCCCATATGAGTAGCAATCCTAAGGATGCAAAGAACAAAAGCACATTGTGTGCCCTCTATGGACACACTGATAACAAGTCAAACCACTATCCACTAACGATTTCACAAAAAGAGACTTCTAATAAGTTCCAACACTATTTACTCAAAGAAATGTTGGATCTGAATCTACGGATTACACACTAGAGGGGGGTGAATTGTGTCTTTTCAAAATTATTACAATCTCTTCAATTTAGACAAATTCTGTCCACTATGCTTTTGCTCAGTTAAATATGCAGCGGAAAAAGTAAAAGCATGAAGACACGGATGTATAGTGGTTCGGGGAACAGAAGGCCCCTAGTCCACTCCACCAACGCTCAAATCCACGAGCTTGGCGATTTTCACTATCTGGTCCTCGTTTCCACAGACCTGTCCACAACTGAGTACAGGCAGTTGACACCTTTACAAGATTCAGGCACACACAGCCTTCCTGGTTCAAACACGAACCCACACAGCTTAGAAAGAGAAGATGATCACTCAAAAATAAAAAGAGTTTCGATAAAGAAAATACTTCTCCAGTTGTTCTTCACAATTTCAACAGAATGCAATTGACAGTAGTTAGATCGTTGTCTTCAGAAAATAAAGATCTGTAATCAAAACAGTTCTGAGTCGATCCAGGTGCAATAGATATTACCAGAAACTTCACAACTTCAGCAGCAATAGATTCACAACAGATAGTCGATGTAGAACACGTGAATCTGCTATCAAGATCTTCCTTCGGTAATAAAGGTTTTACGCTTCTTCTCAATCACCAGAAAAGAACGCCTTTACACAGTCTCTGTTTCTTGCTCGTTAAAAGATCAATCTATATATTTCACACACTTTCCTGTGTATATATATATCCGAAGTTTCCAAGATAGAACATATATATATTCAAATCTGAGAAAATCTTCCGCATAAATAGATCCATGAAAATCTCCTTTAGATTCGCGATATTAAATGAAATAACAGAGCCGTTGTAACTCCCCTGAGGAATCGGCATAAAAAGATCCGTTTAAATCAATCAGTAATCCGTTGAAAATCGTCTTTGATTCAGTCAAAGTCGTACTTAAGAATCGGCTCGAAATCCGCCTAATAATCCGCTTGTTTGACCAATGCAAAAGGAAATATCGTCTGTCAAAAATATCCCGACGATAAACGTAGGGTTGATGACGTGGCTCCAAACGTAGGGTTCACAAACGTAAGGTTCACAAACGTAAGGTTGAACATACATACTTTCTCTTCAGCATTCAAACGTAGGGTTTATCGTCCATACTTTGTCTCGCTTCAACTCTTCAAAGAACGTACGGTTGATTATAAAAGTAATATTGATGATCCATACTTTTGAGAAACAAACTCAACACTAAAAACTAACGTACGGTTTCTCTTCCATACTTGTCCAACAACGAAAATGTAAGGTTCCTTCCAAACGTAATGTTCTTCTTCCATACTTTTCAACAACGTAAGGTTCATTAACCATACGTTTCAAAATAATGTAAGGTTCCTTAACCATACGTTTCTTTTAACATAAAAAAGTAAACTTTTCATCCATACGTTACGTTCATCAACGTAGGATATGAACAGTGATTCCAGTACGCGCTAAAATTGATCTTGCGCTACAGTGATTCCAGAACACGCTAAAATTGATCTCGCGCTACAGTGATTCCAGAACACGCTAAAATTGATCTCGGAATAAATGAAGTATGAAATCTCGTTATATGAAATAAATAAATAAAATAAATTCCTGCAAAATACTCAACGAAATAATTAGTAAATAATTAAGGGTATTTGTGAGCATAAAAATCATCATAAAGAGACAGAGTATTATTTAAAATAATCTCCCCCTTTAAAAAACATTATTTTGAATTGTTTGAAAACAATACATTGCTCAACAATCTCCCCCTTTTTGATGATCACAAAACCCATAAAATAATAGAACTAATTTAATTGCAATCTTTATTGAAAAATTAGTTTTATAAAATTTTAGAATTCTGAAAGGATTAAAACAATATTTAACTATAATAAAATTTCTCCCCCATAAAAATAAATTTTCAGCTAAAAAATAAATAAAAGATAAATGTCTTCTCCCATATATCCAAATTTCTTCATAGGAAACAAATGAATTTAAATGTTGTGTTTATCCAAATTCTCCCCCTTTTTGTGATATCAAAAAGAATGAAAAATTACGGATTTGAACACATTCAATATTGCACTGAACTATAAGTAAATGCTATAATTAACTGTGTATGAATAAGTGAATTTGTTATACTGGCTAACTTAATCATAACAACAAAACAAAAACAAAAGAAAAGAATTTTCATTCACAAGCTGTTTATATATATAAACGATTGTGATATACAGAGGAATCAAGGTTCATGGATAAGACAGGGAAAAAGGTGTCTATCTCCTTTGAATCGCGGTCTTGATCTCTGTAAACTGTTCTCTGAGCCTCTTCATCATCCCATATCCTAACTTGATGATAAGATCTCTGTTCTCTTGAGTCATATGAATATCTTCAATCAAATTAACTCTGAAAAACTCATGCATCCTTTCTTCTTTTTCAACAAAAAGAGCCAGCTTCTCTGATAACTGATTCAAAAGAATCCTAATCGGTTGCTCTCCAGATGTCAACTGATCCACTAAAAATTTCTGATTATCCAGCAAAACTGACAAAGGGGCACTATTACACTGAAGATCGTGTAATCTGTCACTCATATTGCTTAGTGCTCCTGTAATTGCTTGAAATCTCTGAATCAAATCAGGTGAAGAGCCTGATCCACTCACAGCACTGTTTGCAACAGACTCAAATTTATTCTCCATGTAAATCTTCATCTCAGACAAATCATCTTTCTTTACCATCTCTGATTTTAACTGATCAACAGCATGCAACATATCAGTCTTAAACAAATCTACTTCCTGTCTTGAAACAGTACATTCTTTCAGCTTCTGAAACTTCAACTGCTCTAAGTTCAGAGAATTTCTGAGACTATCATTCTCAGATTCTAATTGAGAGATACGCTTGTACAACTCAACAACTTCTTCTTTTCTCGAATCAGGGGCACCCTGTGCTCTATTCTCATGTCCAGAAAAAGGTTGATGAGGCAGGGCAAGTGGTAAAGAATCTGCATCTGACTGTTCTTTGTCCTTGTCCTGACAAGGTTGATCCACTGAACTAGCTTTTGAAGCCTGAAACTCTTCCACTGAAAAATCTTCCTGAAGTACCTCTGTATTAGCTTCAGAAGTATGTTCATCACGAACAGTAGTCTCTCTGACTTCTACTGAATGGTCAAGAACAATATTTTCATGTAAATCTTGAGGTCGGGCCACTTCTTCATCAGGCACTGCCTCCATAGGTTGTTCTTGTTGTATTACATTTTCAACAGCCACAACAGCAGATTGAGGTTCTTTTTGGAATTCCGGTTGAGCTGCTGGTTCCTCTATCGGTGCAGTCTGCTCCACAACAGCTTCTCTCACAAATGAATAAGAAATTACCGGTTCAGAGGATTTCAAGGCAGGAGAGATAATTTCTTCATCAATTGATCTCTTCCTTCTAGATTGAAGTCCTTCTTGACTTCTCTCTTCCTCAACTTCCTTTATCTCAAAGCGAATTCTCCTTGCCACTGTACTAACCCTTGATTCTGCTTGTCCCTCCTTGGACTTAGCAGGTTGAGCCTGAGCACTCTCCGAGTCTTCCTCAGCTCCAACAGGTAAGAGTTTTCCTTTAATTGTGCTCCAGAAGTATCCTACATTCCTCAAAGTTCCAGCATTAAAAACATTACTGTGGTGACATTTCACCCCAGCATCTACCAATCTGATCATTCCTCTTTTATGCAAAAACAAAGAAATGAACCTTCCATAAGGGAAAAAGGTCATTCTTGCTTCACTCTGACAGCAGTATCTCAGATATCTTATCATAAACCGAGGAAAATTAAACTTAATATCACACATCAGAAGATACATTATGTACATGTCAGGGTATAGGATTTTCTCCATCTCAGCCATCCTTGGTGCTAAACCAGTCTAAACAAATTTTACCAAGATTTTCTGATCGGGCTCCAAATCTTTAATAAACATTTTCTTTATCACTCTGGTTCCAAACAGAAAAGACCTAATGTCTTCAGACTTATGTACAGAATCTCCAATATTCCGTAAATCAAAATGAAAAACTCCTTCATGAGGGCAGTTAAGAATTTGACTTATCTCTACAGATGATATGGAAAAGTCCTTATCCTCTATTTGAGCCAATAAACTATCCTCCGTATCTCCAAGGCTAAACTGAACAGTTCTAAAGAAATGTCTCATTTCTGCCTCATAAAGAAACTCAGAGTTTTCACTATTAAAAGCTTGCTCAAGGCTTTGAAACGACAACGCTTGCTTCAACAGTAAATTAGTTTCAAACAACCATTCTAAATCTATGACTTTACCTTGCAGTATTTTCCGACCAACTAGTTTAGGTTTCTTTGCAGCACTGCTCTCAGCTTCATCTGGACGCTTAGTCTTTGCCATTTCAACAACGATTTCTGAAGGTTCGTAAGTTTAGGGTTTGAAGATTTAGAAAGGGTTTTGGAGCAGATGTGCAGTTTTAGGTTTTCGAAAGGGTTTCCGAAAAAGGTGAAACAGTTTAGAAGGTGAAACGGTTCTGACAGCCTTGATTCCCGTGTAATCACTAATCATTACTTTTATTTAAAACAAAATAAAATTACTTATAGCGGGAAACAGAAATTAAGAAGAATTCGAAAACAGAATAAGATTAAAAAAAAACTAGTTAAAATTAAATAAACCTAACTCCCCCTTAATAAATTCAAACCTTGCCATGGGAAGTGGTTTAGTAAAAATATCTGCTAATTGATTTTCTGTATTTATAAATTCTAAAAATATATCCTTTTTAAACACATGATCTCTTAAAAAGTGATGTCTTATATCAATGTGCTTAGTTCTATAATGACTAATAGGATTTTTTGAAATATTAATTGCACTAGTATTATCACATAAAATAGGCGTATTATTGAAATTTAATCCAAAGTCCATAAGAGTGTTTTTCATCCACAATACCTGTGCACAGCAACTACCTGCAGACACATATTCTGCCTCGGCTGTTGACAGGGCAACTGAGTGTTGTTTCTTACTAGACCATGATACTAAAGACTTTACTAAAAAGTGACATGTTCCTGAAGTACTCTTCCTATCTAATCTACAGCTTCCAAAGTCAGCATCTGAATATGAAATTAAATTAAAATCAGAGGTTTTTGGATAAAGCAGAGATTGATAAATAGTACCTTTTAAATATCTAAAAATTCGTTTAACAGCAGTTAAGTGGGATTCTTTGGGATTTGATTGAAATCGAGCACAAAGACACACTGAATACATTATATCTGGTCTACTAGCAGTAAGATATAACAAACTACCAATCATACCTCTATATAACTTGTTGTCCACTGATTTTCCAGTTTCATCCAAATCATGTTTTATATTAGTACACATAGGAGTTGTAAATGTCTTGCTGTTTTCAAGTCCAAATTTCATAAGTAAATCAGTAATGTATTTTCATTGATTTAAAACATTTCCAAAATCTTTTTGAAATATTTGAAGACCCAAAAAGAAATTTAATTCTCCCATCATACTCATTTCAAATTCTTTTTGCATTAATTCTGAAAATTCATGACAAAGAATTTTATTGGTTGATCCAAAAATTACATCATCAACATAAATTTGAACCAACAAAACATTATTTTTCACAGTTTTCTTAAAGAGTGTTGGATCTGCTAGTCCAACAGTAAAATAATTTTTCAAAAGAAAAGAACTTAGTCTTTCATACCAAGCTCTAGGTGCTTGTTTAAGGCCATAAAGAGCTTTAGTAAGTTTGAAAACAGAATCTGGTTTTTGAGAATTTTCAAAACCAGGAGGTTGCTCAACATAAACTTCCTCCATTAAATAACCATTTAAAAAGGCAGATTTAACATCCATCTGAAATAATTTAAAATTCATATAAGATGCATAGGCTAAAAGGATTCTTATAGCTTCTAACCTGGCTACAGGTGCAAAGGTCTCATCATAATCTATTCCTTCTTCTTGATTATATCCTTTAGCTACTAATCTTGCTTTATTTCTAGTTATTATCCCTTGATCATCCTGTTTATTCCTAAAGACCCGTTTAGTTCCTATTACTGGATAATCATGTGGTCTTTCAACTAATTCCCAAACCTTATTTCTCTTGAACTGGTTCAATTCATCCTGCATTGCTATTACCCAGCTCTCATCATCTAAGGCTTCTTCTATGGTCTTAGGTTCTTGTTGGGATAGGAAAGCAGAGAATTCAACTATGTTTCCAAAGTTTCTTCTAGTTTGAATACCAGTCTCTAAGTCACCTATCACAGATTCTAAAGGGTGATTCTTTAAGGTTCTAGACTGTCTAGGCATTATATTCAAAGGTTCTTTAGTATCATGTTCTTCTGAACTGGACTGAATTTCTTTTATATCATTTTCAAAATCATTCTTTAAATTCTCAAGTCTCATGTTTTCATTAGAATCAGGTTCATCTATTTGTTCTATCCTTTTCTCAAAAGGATCAGATTCATCAAATTTCACATGAACTGATTCTTCAACAATCCTTGACTTTTTATTATAGAATCTATAAGCTTTGGAGGTTGCAGAATATCCTAAGAAAATACCTCTATCAGATTTTGGATCAAATTTACCAAGATTATCTTTGGTATTCAAGATGTAAACCTTGCATCCAAAAACTTTAAAGTAATTTACTTTAGGTTTTCTGTTATTCCATAGTTCATAGAGTGTCTTTTTCAAAATAGGTCTTATTAAAATTCTATTCATTATATAACAAGCTGTATTAACAGCTTCTGCCCAGAAATATATAGGTAGGCTATATTCATTTAACATAGTTCTAGCCATTTCTTGAATAGTTCTATTTCTTCTTTCTACAATCCCATTCTGTTGAGGTGTTCTTGGAGCAGAGAAGGTGTGTTTAATACCCACGTTTGAGCAAAAGGAATTAAATTCCTGGTTCTCAAATTCTCCACCATGATCACTTCTCAATGAGATCATATTAAAACCTTTTTCATTTTGAATAGATTTACAAAAACCTTCAAATAAACTAAAAGCTTCACTTTTAAATTTCAAAAAGAAAATCCAAGTAAATCTAGAATAATCATCAACTAATACATAAACATATAGTTTACCAGCTAAACTTGCTACTCTTGAAGGTCCAAACAAATCCATATGGATAAGTTCTAGAGGTTTAGTTGTAGCAACTTTATTAACAGATTTGAATGATGATTTGTGTTGCTTGCCAAGCTGACATGCATCACAGAATCTGTCATTTTCAAATTTGAGACTAGGCAAATCAGAAACTAGATGTTTCTTAGATAATTTATGTAAAGAATATATATTGCAATGACCAAGTCTTCTATGCCAGATCCAGGATTCACTTATATTAGCAGTTAAGCAGTTTACTTGTTGTTTACACAAGGAATACAAATCCAAAGTATAAACATTATCAGTTCTGGGTGATCTAAACTTAAACAGTTTATCTTTAGAAACAGTACAACTATTGTTAGTAAAATCAACAGTGTATCCATCATCACAGAGTTGAGAGATACTTATCAGATTGTGTTTTAACCCTTGTACATAAAGTACTTTGTTGATTGAGACTGTCTCTGGATCTCCAACTGTTCCAATACCAATAATCTTTCCTTTGGCATTGTCACCAAAGGTGACAAGTCCTCCTTCCTTTCGAGTAAGAGAAGTGAAATTAGCTGAAGTTCCACTCATGTGTCTTGAGCAGCCACTATCCATATACCATATTTCTTTCTTTCTTTGGTGACCTGCTACCTGTAAAGATATTCAAACAAATTGCTTTGGTACCCATATTTTGTTGGGTCCAGGAGTGTTAGCAAGCAGTGATCTGGGTATCCAGATTTGCTTTGTTTTCATAAAATTGATTGAATCATATAGATCGTTGGAAATATAAGCTTTCTTAATTCCACATATTTGAGGTTGTCTTAGAAAACAGTTTTTAGCTATATGACCTTTTGTTCCACAGAAGTTACAAATAACCTGTTTAGTGCTAGGAACAAAATAATTTTTGTATAACTTAGGTTTTTCTCCTTTACTTCCAATTCCAAACCTTTCCCTTTTAATTACAGTTTTTCCAAGTATCTCATTTAAGACGTTTTCTCCTTTTGTAAAAACTAATGCAGCCTTTTTATAAGATTCTACTTCATCCTGTAGAGTTTTTATTTTTGATTCAAAATTAATTTTATTTGAGTCAGCAGAGTTGTATCTGTCAATTAATTCCTTATGTTGTTTTAGCAAAGTATTTCTCTCATCTGAAATAGCTTTGTGCAAGTTCTTTATAGATTTATATTTGTTAAATAATGAGTCATACCTTTCTTCAAGCATATTGCAGTAAGCTGCAAGTTTTTTATTTGAGAAGCTTGTTTCAGAGTTTGATTCATTATTTGAGTCAGTGGAGTAGTATGAGTGTACCTCATCAGTTTCAGCCATGAAACACATATTTGCTTTTAAATTGGCTTCCTCCTTCTCTGAGCTTGATTCAGAAGAATTACTTGAGTCTTCAGAAACACTCCAAGTGGCTTTCATAGCTTTCTTGTCTTTCTGCTCATAATCATCTCTTTTGAAGAATTTCATCTTCTTTGCATCTTTCAATTTTGGGAAATCCGGTCTGATATGTCCCATCTTTTTGCATTCATAACATCTCACTTCCTTGCTATCCGTTTTGAAGGATTTCTTGAAGTCTTTCTTCTTACTATAGAACTTTCTGAATTTTCTGGCTAGCTGAGCCAGTTCTTCATCCGAATTTGAAGAATCAGAGCTTTCTGATTTAGCACTAACTTCTCTGTTCTTCATCTTTCTATCCTTTTGTTGAGAAGTCACTTTCAACGCAGTGTTTTCCCTTTTTATGTAGACTTTATGCTCATTTACCTCATCTTGCATTTCAGCCTCGTACATCATCAATGTACCAATCAGTTCTATCATAGTTAGATCTTTAACAGAAGTTGATTGTCTGATTGCTGCAGAGATTCCATTCCATCGATTAGGAAGTACTCTCAGTACCTTCAACGCTTGATCAGCCTGCTTGATTGGTTCTCCTAGAGCTGTTATATTATTGACAATTTCTGTCAATATTCCATTCATCTGAGTGATGCTCTCTCCTTCAATCATTCTGAAAGTATCGAATTTTAACTTAGCAGTTGCATATCTCATCTGTCTTACATTATCTGTTCCTTCATAAGCAACAGCTATTGTTTGCCACATTTCATATGCAGTCGGGCATTGAGATACTCTGTTAAATTCATCTGGTCCTAGACCACAGATGATTGCATTCATAGCTTTTGAATTTATGTCATACTCAGCCTCTGTAGCAGCACTCCATGTATCGGGATTTTCAGGAATTTCATAGGGAGTCAGAATCTTTGAATAGACTTTGTAACCAAGATTTTTCAGATAAATGATCATACGTGATTTCCAGCAGCCATAATTATCTCCATTAAAGTAAGGTGCTCTGACCATTGACATTCCCTCTCTCATATCAGCCATGATACACTATGTATAATCTTTAAATACTTCTAGCTTGATAAGACTTTAAAAATAAGAAGCTCCTCCTCTGATACCAATTGTTGGATCTGAATCTACGGATTACACACAAGAGGGGGGTGAATTGTGTCTTTTCAAAATTATTACAATCTCTTCAATTTAGACAAATTCTGTCCACTATGCTTTTGCTCAGTTAAATATGCAGCGGAAAAAGTAAAAGCATGAACACACGGATGTATAGTGGTTCAGGGAACAGAAGGCCCCTAGTCCACTCCACCAACGCTCAAATCCACGAGCTTGGCGATTTTCACTATCTGGTCCTCGTTTCCACTGACCTGTCCACAACTGAGTACAGGCAGTTGACACCTTTACAAGATTCAGGCACACACAGCCTTCCTGGTTCAAACACGAACCCACACAGCTTAGAACGAGAAGCTGATCACTCAAAAATAAAAAGAGTTTCGATAAAGAAAACACTTCTCCAGTTGTTCTTCACAATTTCAACAGAATGAAATTGACAGTAGATAGATCGTTGTCTTCAGAAAATAAAGATCTGTAATCAAAACAGTTCTGAGTCGATCCAGTTGCAATAGATATTACCAGAAACTTCACAACTTCAGCAGCAATAGATTCACAACAGATAGTCGATGTAGAACACGTGAATCTGCTATCAAGATCTTCCTTCGGTAATAAAGGTTTTACGCTTCTTCTCAATCACCAGAAAAGAACGCCTTTACACAGTCTCTGTTTCTTGCTCGTTAAAAGATCAATCTATATATTTTACACACTTTCCTGTGTATATATATATCAGAAGTTTCCAAGATAGAACATATATATATTCAAATCTGAGAAAATCTTCCGCATAAATAGATCCATGAAAATCTCCTTTAGATTCGCGATATTAAATGAAATAACAGAGCCGTTGTAACTCCCCTGAGGAATCGGCATAAAAAGCTCCGTTTAAATCAATCAGTAATCCGTTGAAAATCGTCTTTGATTCAGTCAAAGTCGTACTTAAGAATCGGCTCGAAATCCGCCTAATAATCCGCTTGTTTGACCAATGCAAAAGGAAATATCGTCTGTCAAAAATATCCCGACGCCAAACGTAGGGTTGATGACGTGGCTCCAAACGTAGGGTTCACAAACGTAAGGTTCACAAACGTAAGGTTGAACATACATACTTTCTCTTCAGCATTCAAACGTAGGGTTGATCATCCATACTTTGTCTCGCTTCAACTCTTCAAAGAACGTACGGTTGATTATAAAAGTAATATTGATGATCCATACTTTTGAGAAACAAACTCAACACTGAAAACTAACGTACGGTTTCTCTTCCATACTTGTCCACCAACGAAAACGTAAGGTTCCTTCCAAACGTAATGTTCTTCTTCCATACTTTTCAACAACGTAAGGTTCATTAACCATACGTTTCAAAATAACGTAAGGTTCCTTAGCCATACGTTTCTTTTAACATAAAAAAGTAAACTTTTCATCCATACGTTACGTTCATCAACGTAGGGTATGAACAGTGATTCCAGTATGCGCTAAAATTGATCTTGCGCTACAGTGATTCCAGAACACGCTAAAATTGATCTCGCGCTACAGTGATTCCAGAACACGCTAAAATTGATCTCGGAATAAATGAAGTATGAAATCTCGTTATATGAAATAAATAAATAAAATAAATTCCTGCAAAATACTCAACGAAATAATTAGTAAATAATTAAGGGTATTTGTGAGCATCAAAATCATCATAAAGAGACAGAGTATTATTTAAAATAATCTCCCCCTTTAAAAAACATTATTTTGAATTGTTTGAAAACAATACATTTCTCAACAAGAAACACATTTCACATCCTCTTCACATTGAATTAACTACTAGATCTACCATTGGATAAAAGAGAATTTCTACTCAATCACATCTTGCATTCCATGTCATGCTCTACCATGAAGGACCATTCCACCACATCAAAATAGTTAGTCAGTATTAACATGAATTCATTTGACTAGATGTAAGGAAAAATAGAACATTAAAACCTAAAATCCTTTATCCTTTTAATGGTTATCCTCATAAAAAAACATGGAGAGATTAGTGAATCGATTAGCAAACAACATCACAGATTGGTCTCATCGCTCAATCTCCAAAAACCCAAAGGATTTTTTTTCATATTCATGGATTGTGTGTAGAACTACTCAATAAATATAACCTTGATGTGATTCCAATATAATACATCTTTATTTATATCCATGAAAACCATGCCCCATAACCTCATACTCAGACCATCAAACATAATGAAAATTCACCCCACATTGAATATGTAGAGAGTCTCTTGGAATTAGAAGAGCCTCTCAAGTATTCCCAACCAATCATCAGCCTCATGAGGATTATTTTTACCCTATAAAGATAGTCATTTATAGAAAATAAGTTCATTTTTCGAAATCCTAACCACTTCCCTTAGAAGCTTCACCTCTCTAGGTTGAATAGGTGTATCTTCCAAAACATGGTTCATAGATTAGACTATAGACACCACTACCTTGATAAAATTTTATTCAACAGGAGGGTTTCCCTCCCATGGTTCATCGAAAACACTCTACCAAGTAATCATTGTAATTATAGGGTCCATGGTACCATACATCATAAAATATAAAAAATACATGAACATAATATCCATGAATCAATTCCATTTTAGAATAACCCAAATAAATTAATATTCCAAGAATAAAAAAATATAAATTGAGATTAAAACTATCCAAATACAAAAAGGCAACATTCCCAACAACCAATGATAATTTAAGGATAGGAATTATTAAATATGACTAATTACTCTCTCACAACATGACCCAATGTCCCCACATTCCTATCTAATATATACCAAGATAGCCGAAATTTCATACTAAGAACTAAAACAGGAAATCCTCCCTCTAATACTGATTTTTCATGAGCCAGGTAGGATTACCCAAAAAAACTATAACCTTAATAAATCTTGACAAGGTCCAAAGGGGGTTTTTGTTCCCCAATGACTAGATACAAGAAGTTTTTCATTAAGATCAACCTTTGGGAATGATTTTTAAATTATTCATTTGCAACAAGGTGGTAAATAAACAATACATTCTTTTATGAAAAAAATAAAATAGGGAAAAGGTAAAATCAATAGGAAACGATGTGCCTAAATACATAAAATTTCTTGAGTAATCAACACTAAAAGGCCTAGCACCATGTGACACAATGCCAAATATAGACTCTCACGCCCTATTAATGAACACACATACCACTTAACTATAGAATCTTTCTATTACATGCATAATATTTAACAATATATACATAAACCCAAAGGTTTTTTCAGGGTGTGGTAAATAGAGCCCACTAGGATCCCACCAAGTGTTTCATAAATACATTATATAACAAAAAACAATCATTCTTAGGAAATTTAAAACATGTAATGATAAATAGTTTAAGAAAAAGCATGGATAATTTATCCCTTTTCATAAATTAGAAATATGTGATAATAAATTGGGGTTTTAAAGTATTTTCGTACTAATAAATTTATATCAATTTAATGATAACCAATAGAAACAATACCCCATGTTTCCAAAAAACTATTGGTCATTGAGGATCCTCATTACATTATTGTGAATTTTAGACCAGCTTGTGTTCACATTAAGCTAGTAGAACATGTCCATGTGGTAAGAAAATACACATAAGAGTGACTCTTTTCCCCATATATGGAAATTTGTGGCACACAATACCCTAGGTGAATAGGACTATAGAGAAATAGATCATCCAAAAGGATGGAACTCTATCTAATAGTCGATCAAATATATGTTTAACACATAGAAACCATCCAAAGGAATTTCATCTTTGAAACCATACAATTCATTCATGAAAACGATTTCCATAAAACACATCAAAGGGGGCATCCATTTTAAAAACAATTTTCAAAACCGTCATCTATTATCAAAACATGTTCCATGACTTTAAATAATTTATGTAATCCATTTCATAGTGCATTAAATGAAATATTGTAAGATAAACCCAGGTTAAAAAACCACATACCTTGAAATACTTGGAATTGAAAACTCCCTTGATACACGCCAATCCAAGATGAGGTGAGGAACCTAAGAATCATAAAGCGATCCAAGAACCTGATTTACCAATCATAAATCCCTAAATTTCCTAGATCTAGAATTTTGAATACCAAATTGAATACATACCACCACAATTTCTGATCAACACTCCAAAAATGTTGAAGATCAAATTAGAAATACACAATTTCACAATAAATCTATAAAGAAGGAGATTAAAAACACATAAGCATGAATTATAATTATTTATAAATTATATCGAAAGAGAAAAACATGGGAAAATGTGTAGAATAAATAGAACCAAGAAAAATATGAATATATACAATCATAGAGAGGATAAACACAAGATTTTGAGAGTCAAAAGTACTCATAAAGAGAAACAAAAGTCACCTAAGGTTCGAGAGGAAGGTCTAAGAAAAGGATGGATTTGAGGGTCTCGATGAACATAGAGGGAAAAATGGGAAAATAACACCACAATTATAGACCTTGAGCATAAGTAAAAGGTTATTGATGGTGAATAAATATACATTTCATGGTAATGGATCATGCCACCATAGATCCTATTCAAACTCCTTTTATGAATCCATTTAATGGTCAATTCATGAGAACTTATAAACTATTAAATAGCGGCCACTTGAGATGGTAACAAGAAGACTTAAGAAATTATAAATCTATAAAAAATATTATCCATAGCCTAGTTCTATAGGGTACAGAACCTAAATTGTTCATAACCGTAGGGTTCCACCTTCCAAGACTCTACGTCATATCCTAAGACCATGTTGTTGTAGTGAAAAAATGGAAGAACCAACAAAACTATTTGTCACACCATTGTATACCAACCACCTATCTACAAAATTATCAATGATTTAAAATAAACACCATGCCATAAAATTCCATTCAACCTGACTAACACCTCAAGACATACCTCTCACCCACCCTAAGAAACTACAAAAACAAGTGGTAAACCACTAAAGGTTGGAGAAAATAAGAACATTAAAATTGTAGTATCGAAAAATTACATGATGATGTAACATCTTTATTCCATTATAATAAATTTAGTATTTCCACATTTATTAGAATTTTTCATCACATCATAAACAGAAACAAACTCATAGTAACATGATCATATATATAATCATTAAAAACATCCTTGAAATCATGTAAAGTCATACTATTTACCATCAGATTTCAATTTCTTCAATGCAATGCATCATATTCATTAGGTCAATTACAATGTCCAACCACCAAGGATCTAAGAAGAAACATTTTATGTCCTATAACATACCATCATCTATCATGAACATGACCAAACTCTACAAAACCAAACAAAAAACCTTGGCCATGATCTTATGATATGAAGGAACAATAGAAAGGAAGATAAAGTCACCATAGATAAAAAAAATATCAATCTCTAAAAACCAATGATTAATATCAATCAAGGTTTCAGGGAATGTGTGTTGGAAGGGGTATCATGAGTGTGGGGTCAATGGGTATAGGGAAAGGGAGACAACATGCGGGAACTCTAGTGGAGGTATGGGGGGTCTACGACATGGGAGATTGGGGGGGGGGGGGGCTCGCAAATGGGGGGTCATGAGGTGAGTGAATGGGAGACGAAAGGGGATTCACTAGAGGGGGTCATGGATTTAGGTTAGGGGTGATGTTGGTATTATACTTCTTTTAAAACACGATGTGGAGGATATTATTAAAAAATTCTCTAAATAATTTGTTGTAGGATGTTTTAATTAAAACGACCACTAAAAAAATAAATTAATGACATTTCTGAAGGCCGTAGAAAAATAGCGGTTGAATTATATTTTAAAAATGTTAAGTGGATGTTTTAGATACCCCATATATATCATTATTCTCTAGTGGTGATTGTAGTCCAATTTTAGATGAATTGAAACCCAATTAAATAATAATTTTATATCAATTGTAGAATGACCATGATTAAAAATGACTGTAAAATCACAATTTTAGGAGAGTTTAATAAAATATTTAGAATATTAATCATGTAATATCAATTAAATAATTGATTAAAAATACTAGAAAAACTATGGATACAGAATAAATTTTAAATACCCACTATTTGTTGCAACAGACAGTGACAGGGTAGTCGGGAATCTAATATCTAGTTTAGCAGGTATCTAGCAACAACAAAAAATTTCTAGGATGTTACCATAGAAGTGGAAGATTTGGGATTCTGTATGTAATGGGAAGGATTATAAAACTGAGGGGGGAGTTTGGGAAATTGGGCAATTGGGTTGGGGAGTCGGGGACAATGGGGTGCGATGTTGGTGACTCACGTGGGGGGAACATTGGTTCTAGGGAAGCTGGTGAGTTTTTTAGATTATCTTTCTAATTTATTAAAAAAACATAGGTTAAAAATATTTTTAAAAATACACATTAAAGGTGGAATTATTTATGCATCATTTTCCTGAAAAGAATAATTTATTTTCTATTTTAACAATTATTTTTTATATATTTAAAATTTCTAATGTTTAATTATTATTTTGTTATGTTTATATATATATATAAGAAAATGTTTCAGAATAATATATATCTTGTTAAAGTATGTAACTTTGTGAGGCTATAAAATATAATCTATAAGACCAATAAATATAAAATTTTAAACATGGATTAAACATATAAGATGTAATTGAAAATAAAAATAATATCTTAAAAAAATGTTGGTGAATAATAATTTATAAGCTTTCTAATCCCCCTACTTGAATCTTGAAAATGTTTCATGTACGTGAAATTGATAACCTATAAAATATAAACTGTAAGACCAATATGAATTAAATTTTAAATGTTGATTAAACATATAACAATTAGTCTGAAAGGAAAATAATTTATAAAAAAAATGATGATGAAAAATAATTTATATGCTTTCTAATCCACATAGTAGAAACATAAAAATGTTTCACGTATATGAATATGAAATTCTATAAAATATAAAATATGTGACCAATATGAATTAAATTTTAAACATTGATTAAATATATAACAAGTACTAAAAAATTAAAAAAAAATCTTAACAATTTTTTATAAAAAATAATTTATATTCTTTCTAATCCAACTACTTTCAATTAAAACATGTTTCTAGTACGTGACTTTTATAACCTATAAAATATTAACTATAAGACCAATATGAATGAAATTTTGAACATTGATTAAAAATATATCAGGTACTCAAAAAAATTGAAATTTTTTTGATGAAATATAATTTATAATGTTTCCACTTACTAGAAAAATAAAATATTTCAATTACATCGTTTTTCTGGCCTATAAAATGTAACATATAAGACCTATATTAATTAAAATTTAAAAATTTATTTAAAATTTGACAAGTAGTCTAAAATAGAAATAATTTCTACACAAATGTTTATGAAAAATAATTTATAAGTTTTCTAATCCACCTACTTGAATCTTAAATATGTTTCAAGTGCGTGACTTCTCTAGCCTATAAAATATAAACTATAAGCACAATGTGAATGAAATTTTAAAAATTGATTAAAAATATACAAATTAGTCGAAAATAAAAATAATTTCTTTTCATATTTTGATAAAAAATAATTTATAATATTTCTAATACACCAAATTCAAACATAATTTTTTTAAGTACATGACATTTCTAGCCTATAAAATATAAACTATAAGACCAACATGAATAAAATTTTAAACATTGATTAAAAATATAACAAGTAGTCGAATTTCTAATTTTTAATTATATGGGTCTTGTAGTTATATTTTATAAGCTATCAACGTCATGTAGGTGGCTTAATATCCTCCTAAACATTAATTATTTTTTCTCTCACTTCTATGATACCTTTCATACATTCATTTCATTTTCATTTATTTATTTTATTTATGAAACTCATTATTTTAAAAAAAATTATATTTTTGTGCAATCTTTTAAATTTCTTTACATTTTTCAGACTATATATTATATTATATTATAATGTTATCTAATTTAAATTTTATAATTATTTCTATGTTTCAAGTAGTTGACTTTGAAAGATGTCAAATATATACTGTGTCTAAAATATAAATGAAATCTGAAATAGTGGATAAACATATAAGAATTGATGATGGTAATAATAATTGTATATTCATTTCAATAGACATAGACATATAAATGAACATGTATAATCAATGTCTATGTCTATGGTGAGGAGATTCTATCCCACATGGTGGTCTAGGAATAGGATGTCTACATCGAGTTCGCTTTAGAGGGATGGTCCTCGAGCACTGGAATGTCGATTGTAGCATCCACCACCAGTGTTTAAAAGGGAATAGTTTTCCATTACATCTCCTAAAACCCTCATGATCCTTATCCCATTAGGGGGGCAGAAGGACCTGCAATCATCTTTGATGGGAACAAATCCTGTGATGGAGCTATACCCCAAGGATGCAATGGATCTATCCCCCAAGGCCATGATAAATCTAGTCACCAAGGATATAATGGATATGGAACCCAAGGATGCGATGGATCTAGACTCCAATATGAAGAGAATTGTAGATATCCTTTTATGAAGGATGGATCCCATTCCACCTAAGTCACATCCTAAATCGGCTAAGGTTGGACTACTAGAGGGCTGACCAATTTATGTGGAACTGGTGAGGCCTCATGTGCAGCACAAAACTATCTAAATCACCATGGTGATGGCACTTTAGGACTAGAAACTACTATAGGATGTTCCTTGAGAGCACAAACCACCTCTCTCTGAAGTAGATTCTTGAAGATGCTCTCAGAAAGTGTACAACATGATTCCCTTAGCTTCAGTGCATCAGCATGGAAAGATGCCTAGCTAAAGACCCCCTCCTACTCATCATTAGTCATGCGAAGAAGATTCTATGAGTGAATACCCTGTAAATATATTCAAAATGAAATAGAAATATTTTAATAAAGAAAATAAGGGAAATTTATTGATTTACCATCCAATGCATCTATATTCCTTGTGTGGTAAGATAATGTATAGACTTAATTATATAAAATGGCTCATTCTCAATATTCTTTGAAAGAACGAATCAATTCGTAGGTACAACCAAAATATGAGACTCTGCACGTCTGCGCTAGCTGTCGAGAAATCAGGCATGTACTCGGCTCCTGTCCCCATCATTCGTCCCTGTCAACATCATCCCATGATGATGCATTGCCTGTCTTGGCTGCAATGAAATCAGATGAGCATAGAAAAACTGGTTCCTGACTCTTTCATGCTAATACCACTCAATAATTTGGAATTTCGTGAGGGGAACTACATCCATAGAATCGTCAATCCCAATAGTATAGTATGGTGAAAACTGTACCATACTAGACTAGTATGGAAGTCATGAAATCTAAAATGACATGTGACCTTTGAAAAAAATGATTTTAAATAAAAACCAAAATTGATGCTATTGTTGAATTTATTCGATAGTGATAGATTTTATATACATACCAGTTCAGGTAATAGATAGTCCAACTGGAACCGATATACACCCAAATAGTGTCTCGGAACTATTCCAAAATTGTGACACGGATGCCACCTGTAAAATACAACATTGATAGTGATAAATAATGATAAATTAATGTCAATAACTCCTTGTAGCATCAGAAACCAATAGAAATGAGTGATCATACCAGCATCCACGCGGAGCGCCATGCAAAACCTCTATCTCGATTAGTGGACAAACAATATTAGGGTGGAATGCTGAGATGCAATCCCATTCCCACATCTGAATAAAGATGAAACATCCCCTGAGACTTGTTCGGTCCCTGTGGGACAACCTGCATAATGCTCAGTATGTGTATACGGAGAAGGATAATCCCTAGTTGTACATCCTGGCCCAATCAAAGTCCTCTGGTAGGGGTAGATACAGTATGTGCATCTATATCCCTAAATGATTAGTAAACATGGTCCCTCTATTGATCCATAATATATATGCACGTGAATAATGCATGATAGTTTGCTCATTATCATCATTATGTAAATGTGTAATCTTCCCCTCCAACCAAGGCATAGATATCGATGCTCCATCTGTACCCATACATCCAGAAAATAATTTGACACCTAACAAGGACTGAGCGTGGTCAGTCCAAGATGCATGAGTGGGTCCCATAATGGATCTACCCTAGATAGAAAGGCCGAGAAGCATTTCTACATCCTGGAGGGTGATGGTCACCTCTCCCTCAGGAAGGTGGAATGTGTGTGTCTCCGGTCTCCAACTCTTTTCTAGGGCAGCAAGCAGGTGATGGTCTAAAAATGTGAAATCTAATACGACAATTCCATAGAATCCATTATGGTGAATGTATGGTCTAATGACATGTGGAGGATCCCTGTGATGAAAATGGTGTGGTTGATGCACCATGATCAATCGATCCTCACCATCCTCTAGCACGAACTTGGAAATATGAGTTTTCTTCTGAGTGAGTAGTATGGTGTCATCTATCTTCATATAAACAAATGGAATGAGTCGTAAGTGTAAAATGTAAATATAACGTTATGTTCAGTAGAATTTTATGAATTGTAGAATTCAATTCATTCCATATTTATTCTAATTGTTTTATGAAGTTATTTCTACTAAAACAAATAGGCATATATTCAGGTTTTGTAAATCATATTACTAAAATCTTACTAAGATATGATTTTACCTTCAAAATGGTGTTTTGTATGATTTGTTTTTATATATTTATATATATGAACAATTTGTATTTGTTATGTATATGTTTAATAGAAATGGTGTGATTTGTAATTTTTCTATGACTATCCACATGATGGTATGTTTCATGATTATTTTTTTACATTTAAATGTGATTCTATAACAATAACTGAACTTCATTAATGAATTCGTGGGAAATGAACCACGAGCAGGAGTAACAGTGACAACGATGACGGTGATGACATAAACTCATTCCATCATCACTTTTATTGTCAACATTCCTCCTAGGACGTGGTTCATTTACCAAAAATTCTTTATTAAAGTTTAGTTAGTGTTACATAATCAAATGTACTAACCTCAATAGTTGGTTGTGTACTATAAAAAGATCCATTATCAGTTTGTATAACCTCCCCGTAGTAGTACACACATGTAAAACCCAACTCTATACATCGAAAATCTTTTCTGATCATGATTCTAATAGTGTAACTAATATTGAAAAATACGGTTGATCATATAATCTTTACTATACTGAAATTTTATAACATCTTCTTGTACAATAATATATGATACTTTTATTTCATTATATAAATGTTTATTAAAATATCATTCATCTAATGTTTTGAAAACCGAGGTAAAGGGAAGATGTTTTTGGGTTTACGGTTCATCTTTTAGGTTTTAGGATTTCAAGATTTGGGTTTCCAACATTGAATTTTGTCTCTAGGTAATTAGGATTTCTCATAATTTTTTAGGGTTTAGTTTTAGGAATTTAGGGTTATTATTTAGGTTTTGTGGTGTAGGGTTTATAATTTTGAGATTAAGATATAGGAATGAATTTTTTGGGGTTTAGTGTTCTTATTTTGGGTTTTGGGAATTAGTAAACTAAGGAAATAAGAAGAGATAATAACATATAATTTACAATATGTGAATCACACAATTAAGAGAATACATTATTATGGCTGAGAGTGTGAACTCGACCCAACAATGTTAGTGAATCACATTCATTTATGACTGTCTTGATGAAATATGGTGCTTCTCAAACTCCTCCCTTGTTCTTGAGGCCATTCTGTCTCATTCAGAATCTTATTGGCCTTCTGTCTCCCATGGGGATACAACCAATTGATGTCAGGTAGCACTATCAGCTGTCTTTTAGGCATTGGGAAATAATGAATCTCCCCAATAGGCGTCCATAGTGTAGCATAATAGTTAGCAACGGTGTCCATCCGGTATACTAGATTGAAATATTTTCCCCATGATATTTTCAAAGAGGCAAATGCTGTAATGGCATGTGTTCATGGAAATTATAAGGCTTGAATGTTTCCACATTGACATTGTCTTGTTTCCAATAATACAACCATTTTTTCCACAATACGATTTGTGATGGGGTCTGAATTGTTTTGAACATAAAATCAAGAGTCTTATCATCAAAAAAGAAAGATATGATAAATAAAATCTTTTTAAATATTTTTTTCAATATCTTGTTTAATGTTCCTTTCATATATTATCCCCTATTGTATTTCGTCTAAAGCTATATTTTTTCTTTCAAAAAAGTACTTCACACAAGGATATAATGTCTCCTAAACTAGGGAATCTATAAGTAGCTTGTGAATACCTTGGAAAAAACCATTGATGCACTCCACGATGATTGTGTTCATGTGTCTGTACCTCTTCCCCCAGTCATATGCCAATGTCCATTATTCTTTTGGAATCTGCATCATATAATCATAAACTTCAGGATTATCCTAGGGGAATTGTTCAAAATGTTCTTCAAACCTCCGTTGATCCTACCCATATTCTATAATGAATAGATGATATTTCAAAAAATTGGATTTTATCCTTACATTGAAATAGTAAAAAATAACAAATAAAATGCATACCAAGCCTCGCATTTACATTATTAATTAGTTCATTGTGGAAATGTTTTTGCATGTTGATATAAATGTATCTAATATAGAACTTATGATGTGAATTTGACTATATCCATGTATCTGGATCCACACCTATTACCTCATTAATTTCCTAATGGTGATTAGATATCAAACAAACACCTCGAATTTTGGTGAAATTGTTACTGATACATGCAAAAAACCAACTCCATGATTCATTGTTTTCTTTCTTATCAATGGAAAAGAAAAGTGGGAGAGGTTAACAGTTTCCATCTTGTGTTGTCAAAATCAACAAAAAACACTATTATTTTCCATATAAGACTATTCCATCAATCTGAATGAATTTTTTTCTGAAATGAAATGAGGTGATACAGGGGAGGAATGCCCAAAAAAACTAATGAAATTAAAGACGAGATGGATCAAGGCAGTTATTGTGATAAAAATTATTGTTTGTATCAAGATGGCATACAACATGGTTATGATTCCTCTGTATGCTTAGAAATTGCAGCAACACCCAATATGAGTCATCCCAAACACTATAGACCTTCATAATTTCCATCTTTTTCTCCATCTATTCCTAATTATGGGAAATCTCATAACTGAATGTCTATTGTATCCTCTCTTGCACAAGGGATATCAGAATATCATGGAATTTCCTCATCATCTCAACAACAATGGATGACACATATTTTGAATCCAATGAGGTATAATTTCATTTCAGTCCTGGCTTAATGTATGTATGAGCTACCTCAATCCTCGAGATTCTCCAATCTCCAAATACAATGTATGGAATCTCCCTCAAGTGAAATCTACAATTATCCCCATACTTCTCACACTATATAAGATATTTACTATATATTTATTCGAGAACTATATATCTTCAGTGCCTCTCATTGTGAAATCTCTTTAGCATTATTTATACTGGATCTTTACTTGGAAAAGTCCTTCCATCATATAAGGTTTTGTCCATCTCACTAAACATATATAGTACAACTTCGGGGAACTTAATTGCCGATGTGAGAAAATTATTATCGAATTTCATCACATGTGTCATTTCTTCTGACCAAGATGCAATGAGTGGAGTATGATTACCTTGAATGGACTGAAGGTCTCTTTTTATTATGGATAATCCCCTTTTTAATGATTGAAGGGGAACCCGTACATGACCCGTTGGCCAAGGAAAAAGGTTTGGCATGACCTAATATACATGACCCAAATGCCCAGAGGCATACCATGGCAAATACAAGACCCGTAGGCCCAACCCACTAGAAATGCCCCTCCCTAGCTTCTGCATCCTTGATCACCTGTTCCCCACCTTGCATTGTTGATCGGTTAGCATTTCCCCATACAAAGCTGCACGGTTCCTGGTCCAGATGGCAGTTTCCATACCCTCTCATTATTCCAATATGGTTTTCTCTTCTTTTTTTAATTTCTTGGACCCACTGCACATCCGCAACCAATGGACAATTTAGATGTCATGATGATTCCGGTAATTTAAAATGTCTATAGCTTATAAACTTGATCTCTTGATCGGGTTGCGGATTTTATGAACCATAAATTCTATCTTGAATACAACATAGGGTTACACAATTAGCTATACTAACCAATGTTATTGGTTGTGTATGTAAGAACCTCCCTTCTCAGTTATAATAACCTTCCCACAGTAGTAAACATAGGCAAACATGACTCTCTACATCAAAAATGTGTCTTTGGTCAAAGTTATTATAGTTTAAAAAATATTAACAATTACGGTTGACTGTGTAATATTTACTAGAATGTTATTTTATGTTTCATTTTATACCAAAAAATCCTCTACTAATGATTCATTATATAAAAGTTTATTAGAGTATAAGTCACCGAATGTTTTTTAAACTAAGGTAAATAGAAGAAGAAACATCAAAATAGTTTATTTATCATTGATAAAATGATATTTCTAGTCATATAAAGTGAAATTATGAATAAAAATCACATTAAATAACATACAAATTCTTTATAACATACAATAAATTTGATGAAATTTTTCAATAAAATGGTGTTTGGATAAGATGAGTCTCACTTTACTTGAGGTAAAATCCAACTTATTTTTTATTGATTTCTTAATAACATATCCCAATGATATGTATATATATTTAGAATGTTGAAAATCTTTCTACCTTCTAATAACATATCATAGATGATATCTTATGAGTCATTAAGAGTTCAAAATATTTTCAACATTCCAAAGTTATGTACATATCCTTCAAAGATGATATTAAGCTGCTAATTAAATATATGCTGAATTTTACCTCATATACGATCTGTGACTCATCTCATCCAAACCACATTGAATTGAAATATGTCAATGAATTTATTATATGTCATAAAGGATACATGTTTATTTAATGTTTTCTTCTTCTTCATTTCACTTTATATGATCATAAGTATCGTTAGCTAATCATTATATGGATTCATTTTTAATCATATATTATTTATTAATTATTCTATAATTAATCATTTCTAATAATAACTATTATTTATAATCTATATAAACATTATGATAATTTGTTTTTAGAACATTTTCTTATATCCAAAGAAATGTTACTAATGCCTCTTAGTATAGTTTTTTCTAAGTTAATAATTATTTTATCAGTAGTTCATTGTTACTATGCTAATCATCAGATAATCATTATTCAATCACTATATAATAGGGAAGAAAAAACACATAAACTAACACATGAATGTTTTAAAACATATAAGAAATACGATCATTTTTTAACAAAACATGGTTTGGATGATATGATCCTAACTTTAGATGTGCGGTAAAACACAAATGATTTTTATTTGATAGCGTAATAAGATCTTCTACAAGTATGTGCATATCTTATGATGAAGTACATATCTTTAGATGATGTCATTAAGCTACCAAATAGAAATAAACTTGATTTTATCTCACTTTTGAAGATACACTCATCTCATCCAAACCATGTTGAATTGAAAAAAGTCATGGTATTTCCTGTATGTTTTAATAAATTAATGTGTTATTTTATGTGTTGTTTCTTCTCCCTTTAATTTTATATAATCATAACTGCCATTTTATCAATGATATGTATTATTAGATAGTCATTACATGTATTCATATTTTAATCCTAAATTATTTAGTAATTAATCTCTAATTAATCATTACAAATAAAAAATATTATTTATAAACAATATAATCATTAGGAAATTAAAATTTTAGAATATATTTTTATATCCAAAGAAATGATATGAATGTTTATTAGTGTAGTTTTTAACTAATCATTCATTATTTAATGACAAGTTAATAATTATTAAGTAATTATTTAATAATTAATAATATGATATTCATTAGTTGATTATAATTAACTAATCATATATATTCATTTTTAATCCAATATTATCATTAATTAATAAATAATTAATTATTACTAATAATAAGTATTATTTCTAAACTATATATAACTAATTAAAATACATAATAAATAACATCCTTAAAGTGGACTAAAAATAATTCAATTACTAAAAAAACTTTCATTCTTTAATGTCTTTGTCCTTGTCCAGTTCATTCTATAACATCATAATTATCATTTAATCATTGATAAATATACTGATTTCTTTTTTCTTTTCTTAGGTATTTTATTAGTTTATAAATAAAATTGGAATCATCATAATCATATCATTGGAAGTGTCAAACCAATAGTACAGTAGGTCCCATTGTCGTGCACTAGTTCCTGTAGGAGTCTAGCTCAAAGAGGCATTTTTAGGTTTTACCCCTAGGTACATCTGTTCTAGAGCCACATCCACTTGTTTTTCTTCAGACAGGGATTTGATTTCTTAGATAACCACATAATCTTTATGCTACCCAAATCTCACAATACATAATACTTAGTTATTCAATAACTAATCTGTACTTAATCTATACATAATCCACAATTAATCAATACTAATAATAAATATTATTCCAAAAATTATATAACTAATTAAAAACCCTAATCAAAAAATATTTAGAACTAACAAAACTACTTAAAAAATAAAATATTTAGAACTAAAAATAATTAAATTAAATAAATAAAAAAACATTAAATTATATAAAAAAACCTTTAAATTATGCATCAAAAAAACCACCTTCACTTGGACCACTATCTCCACCAGATGTAAAAATTATTTTTTCTAGAGATAGAAGAAGTGGATTAAGGATTGATAGGGAAAATGAATCAAGGAGAAGGGGATTCACTTTTATAAAGAGACAAGGGAAATGCGGCCTCCCCCTACCGTCATTTCCATGTCATCGATCTGGGCCAAAGGATGTGTGGGGGATAGAAGGAGGCATCTCCAATTCCACCTTGAAGGATTATATTTAAAAATATTTTAAACCTATTATGTTTAAAAAAAATTAATTTTAAAAGTCCAATATAAAAAATTGAAGCTGGAAGACCGTGTTAGGGGAGACTCAATGTAACAACTTGATATTTTATGATAAGTATTATTTTTAATTTATTTGATGTTATGTGTTTTATGCTACAACAAGATTATCTTGTGCTATACGCAACACTGTATTAGCTTTCAGTATACACAACACTATTATTAGATTGTGTTACACACAATTTCAAGTTCATTTGATGATAGTCATTCTACACAAAATTGAGTGTATATATATATATATATATTTATATATATTAAATGTATAAATGAAAAATGGTTGGATTCTGTTATAATGAAACAACAAAGGAGTCTTGAATAACCCGCAACCCTGACTTGGCTTGCATTACACGCAATCACGACCTTCCTCGATAGTGTGTGTTGTACGCAATACCAGGTTTCACTAAACGACGATATATTGTTATAATATTATTATGTACTAGCTGTTATGAATAGTAGTAACTACATTTTTAATTTTATTACATTAATATTAATCTTATAAATTTTCTAAAACATTTAATGTGAACAAAATAAATTTTTCGGGTAAAATAAGTATTTTTCAAAAAATGCAGTTTTTCCGCCTTTTGATGGCGCACCCACATTAAATCTAGTTTTTGACATGTTTATAAGTTAAATTTTACAAAATAAACTGTTTATTTTGAATCAGTATATAAAAATTTACATTGGATAAAGTTTTGATATTTTTCTTATAACTTTCATATTTTAATGAATAGTAAAAACACGCTATATTTTAATTAAAAACAACATTTTTCATCATAATAATTTATATGGTTAAATTATAATATTGAATGGTTTTAAAGTATAAATGGAATATATTTTTACCATTTAATATAATGTATGTCATTGGCATTGATTTTACCTTGAATTCTTACGTTAAATCAATTCAATCTTTTGCAATGTTTTAAACAGAAACCCTTTTTTTTCGACAATGGGATTGATTTTAATTTAATTTATGCCACATTTGTGTAATGAATTTGGAAAAATGGATTCAATATTTGGAATCAGTGGGTCCAAATTATGTTAATAAGATACTTTTTATTTTTGGGATTTATGAATAGTAACTACGGAAAATTTTATTTACCATAGTTAAAGGTAAATCAGGTAATTAAGGGTAAATATAAATTATAAAATTACCCTAAAACCTGAAAAAATTATATTGGATGAATAAAAGTTGACCCATATCACATAAGGGTCAGAATAGATTAATTATAGGGACTTTGTCCTTGAAAATAAGTTAATTATTATTAAAACCAAAGAAAGTGACAACATGTCACTCTCTTAAATATTATAAGTATATTAATTTTAATTTAGTGATAAACATCATGAAACTTTGAACATGAATAATATCAAGAAATATAATAAATGTATCTACATAATATGAATTTATTTATAATTTTTAGGGATTACATAAATATCATTAAAGGTGACATAATAGTGATGTTGAAATTATTTTATTAAGAGAAATATCAAATAAATGGTTTTAAAAATATTAAAATAAATATTATATGAACTATTTAATGTTATACACTAATTTTCTAGATACATATCACATGTTATTAATCTATTAAATCTTTTAGTTCGAACATATGGTCTGTATATTGTTTATTTAAATTCAAATAAATGAATAGTGTCAAAATTGACACTATTGTTATTTTATAAAAATAACATATTATAAAAATGTTTAAAAATCACAAAAATATTTAAAATTTCTAAATTTAAATTTATATGGTCTAAAATTTTATAAAGTATCCAATTATAGACTATTCACAACAAATAAGTAATTATTTGTAATAATTTAATATTTAGAATGTTATTACCACAAATAAAATTAAATTGATTAAATAAGGATAAATCAAGTTGATAATGTTTAAATTAAATTCATAACATGTCTAAATATTATTGGTTGATGAGATTACAACCCTATATCATCTAATATTAGGATTTGAGTCATTTTGGATCTTTCTAATTGGGTTTTGGATTTATTAAAAATTAAAATTATTTATAATTCCAAAGGAGCCCCTCACCTCCCTTATAAAAGGGCACCTCCTCCCTCTCATCTTTACACAACTTTGAGCCTTCAAACTCGGAAAAACCCTGCCCATTTCCCTTCTAAAATTCCCTAGAAATATTCTAGAGGTCCTGGTCTTCTTCAAAGACCAATTTTAGTACCCTAAGTGGAGGTTTTAAAGAGGCGTGTCAAAGAAGTGGTAATATCTGTTACCGATTCTTTAAATTTTCTTTCTTCTTCAACTTCTTCTTTTTTAGTTTTTTCATTATATTGTAATAAAATAAGTATCAATCATATAATGATATGTAATTATAAATATTAAGCAACCCCATTTCACCTTCTATCCATCCTACGGAAAACGAAATCACCGCGCGTGCGTACGTACGGAATACCGTCTCCATGGCGTGTTGTAATCTGTTTTTCCACCAACACCTTACATGGATGGGTATAATCGTGTAAAGAATAACTATATATGGTTATTATAAAATTATAATGATTCTGATATATTATACAATCCACTCCTATTCTATTCAATAATTATGGGAACGATATCGTCGCTTATGCGTACATACAGATTACCGTCTCCACGACGCGATGAGATTCATTATCCATGTTAACTATACATGAATGATTATAAAGTTTATATAATGAATAATAATGAAATATATGACATAATAATGCTACTGTATTTATTTATATATATATGTATGTCATCTTCTTAATTACATTCAATTAAATAAGGAAACGAAAACAGCGTTCATGCGTACGTACGACCTACCGTCTCCATGAATGGTGTATTTCATTCCATTTATCGATCTATCATATATATATGTATATATTGAATATATATTACATATAAATCATGTTTTAAATTCTGGAATTATTTACATCAGGATATAAGTAATAATATCAAGAACAACAAATCCAAACATGTACGATAAATAAAACGATTTTACCCAAAATGATGCTTTAACATTGTAATTTACCAAGGAATGGGTAATATAAAGTCATAAGTGAACCATATATGATATCATAACAATTAATATGATTCTTTAACAAGACAATGAAATTATTTAAATCATTATACATGAGGTTTGGATACATACGAAACATATCTGACCTATGGTAAGGGATAACTATTCCAATCTTGCTCTTATCCGAGATTGTTTATTCGTAAGTATTAACTGGGGTTTTTGTTATCACCCATGTACCTATTTTCTAAAAATGATTTCATGTTTTTTTATTGTCCTTTTACCCATTTTTTAATTTTACGACATGTTATGAAAGGAATTTTACTTTTGTTTACCACACGAGAATCTTTTTGACTTTCCCGAAAAAAATACAAGGATAATTTTATTTTTATCTTATACAGCATGAACAGAATTTTACGGTTTCATAATGCCTCATTTTCTTGAAACGTACTATACAATATTGAATTATTATTTTCAACAAAACCCTTTTATTTTAAAATTTTATGACATTTTGTGAAATGAAAATGATTTTGAAGAAGAAAGGATATTTTCCTCAAGAATTCATTTCAAGTGTTTTATCAAAACCATTTTACATATAAGATGACATTATTTCATATGTGTATCTTTCAAGTATAATGTCTCCATTATTTACATGGTTTTATTCTTATTATGATGAAATGATATCCATTTTTATATATATATTATGTCATGATGGCATGATGTTTAAGAATCCCATTCTATTACATGGGTTATGATATGATGTATGATTTATGATTTTGTGGCACAAGAAAGAATGATTTCATTATGAGATGGGTGGGACCTATATCACCCTCCAATGAATTGGGTAAAGAGTTATATCTCATGAGATAGACATGGAAGAAATAGTAAGTTAATCCGGTTTAGTGATACAGGACTGGAATGAGGAGTGAACTCGATTCAAAAAGGGACTTCGTCCACTGAGATGGTCTTGGCAGCAATGCCTTGGATACTATGGAAATCATAACAAGTGCTGAATGGTTTCCACAATTACATGATTATTACCATGCTATTTTATCATGATTGATGTTCCTTTATGATATATGCCTTTTGTACTTCCAAGATTTATATCCTTGCTCAAGATTTTGATGCTTATATTTTATGTTCAAGATTTTTCATTCAAATGTTTATGGATTGTTTTATGTTATCTATGCTTACCCTTACTGAGAATTTGAGCTCACCCTTTTTATGTTTTCTTTTCCCCAGAATATAATTAAAGGTTTTAGGTAAGAAAACAAAATGAGAAGATCTTTATGGGAGAAGTTGAAGATCTTTCAACATGATTTGATGATGAAATTCTGAGTTTCCAAAGACACTAAACTATTACGGTCCTTTTGGGTCTCTGTTTGTTATGTATAAAGTATTCTGCAAAATTAATGTAATGTCCATGTACATCAAGCTTTGGGTCTCTATAGTTGGTATCAGCGAAAAGGTTTAGTCAACATTTGTAAACTAGGATGCGAGAACTTTAGTGAGATCCCTAGAGATATTTCTAAGGTATGTCTACGGATGTCTCTAAGGTTAAGTATATGTATAGGTTATAATCCTAGAATTTCGGTAATGATCTTAGAATTAAACTTAAGGTGTTAGATATTGAAGGTACTCCCCCTTTATTATGTTTTTTCCCTAGCATGATTTTTGCCTCTCACACTATTCTTTTTGTGTTTTAGACGATGGCTGGAACCCGAAGGAACCGTGTTGATCAATGTAATGGACAATGCAATGATTGTCCTCCTGAATAAACCAATGTTTTGGGAGATGGAGTTCAAAATCGTATTGCTATACTTACACAAGATATGAATCATTGTAGACTTCCAAATGAGCAGAGAAGGGAACAATATTCTATTGAGTCTTTCATGAGGCAACCTCCACCTTCTTTTAGTAGATCTTCTGATCCACTTGTTTCTGAACAATGGATTAGTACCACTGAAAAGATATTTCCAGTTCTTCAATGTTCTGAACATGATAAACTCATATTAGAAGTATGTCGTTTGGAAGGTGAAGCTGATCAATGGTGGAATCTTATCAAGAATACGGGGCCAAGAGATGAAATTGGGTCCATGGAATGGGATGAGTTCAAGACCTTATTTTTCAATAAGTAGTTCCCTCATATTCTTCGAACAAATATGGAGAAGGATTTTATTGAACTAAAGAAAAATGATGATGAATCAGTTGGTATATACGAAGTGAATTTTAAAAGGCTTGAAAGGTATGCATCTGGATTTATCATCCAACCTGAAAGTAAAGTTTATCGATTCTTCAGTAGCATAAAACCAAGTCTTCGAAGGGCATTAGATATAAGAGACTTCAGTAGCTATCAAATATATTTTGCGTTGTGATATCAAGGTAGAAATGGAAGTTGGTGTTACATATCCATCTCATGGTTTTGAAATGAAACGAAAGATGGAGTTCAAGGAGAAATCTCAGAATAATGGTGAAAAGAAGATGAATTTTTCCTTATGCTCAATGTGTGGAAGGAACCATGGTGGAGATTGTCTTAAAGGGAGTAGAAAATATTTTAAGTGTGGAAAAGAAGGTCATCGAGCATCTGAGTGTCGATGTAATGGAAACAGGGTTACTAATGATAAAGAAAAGACATCAGATAACGCACCACCCACACTTCAATGCTTCAAGTGAAATGAAATGGGGCATTATGCTAATCAATGCCCTAATCCAAGGGTTAATGATGATCTACATGAGAAACCACTTAAGGTAAAGGACAAAGGGATGTCACATGCGATCACTATTGGCAATGTTGAATATGAAAACAATGTGGTGGAATGATTAAGTGTTTATGTAATGGGATTCCAAAATAATGTTGTATATAGTATAGTGGAATATTGGAATATTTATGTATTGGTATATTATGGTTTTCAATAATTTTATGGTATGGGTAACCATGGAAAGTGATTGAGATATTTTTGGAAAGAAGATGATATGCACATAATTAAGGGATAAGGAGAAAATGAAATGTTTGACACTATTCATGAGCTCATGACTGATATAAGGAAATAGTTATATCAAGGATTGAGTATATAGAATTTTGGGGTTTTGGAATGTGGAAAGAGTTAACCTTTGACAGTACTCATGTTTTCACTAAGGTTCAATGGGTATTCATTTTTCAAGAGAATAAATGATTAAGTTATTCACATGATTGTAATTTGACCAACAAGATATATCGTATGATATATGGGGGATAAATGATGGTATTATCATGATCGACAGATGGCATTTCTAGTAACTGTTTTCTTTATACTATGAGCTTGGACATAAGTATTTTAGATAAGCCTAAAGATTAGAATGAATAATTTTGGACATAAGTTAGTATTGTTTAACGCTAGAACTTTTTTTCGATATTCTTTCTAGAATTTTATAATAGTGTAGTTTTAGAAAAAGGACAACCCACAAGACGGGCGACAACACATTGCATCGGACAAGGCTGTGGGAGTCGAACCCACAACTAATGTGTGACAAGACTTTATCGCCTACCACTAGCCTACAGGAAGTACCTGGTTAGTGGAAACTAGTTTTATTTTATTTCGCAGTATGATAAATATAGTATGAGTCCATTTTTGGAACCATATACGATTAATCTCACCATAAGATGGACTTATAACTTTTGCTAACCTTTTGTTTGAAACAGATGGAATGACCCATCATTATATCACATGATCTACTAACACTTCACGAATATCAAATTCAACTTAATTTCTTTAAGGGATGAAGTGGAAATTGTTCAATTCACGAACAATAGTGAGATTGTACAAAAATCAGTAAGTATTTGTTTTAATTCATCAAATTTAGGGAAATGAACTTGAAAACCAAAAATGTTATCCTAGTGCCCTTATATCCGATAAATCAGATGGTACCTTAGATCATCACAAATCTATGGCCTTGTGATTGTTGGCTTCTTCATAGCCATATTCTCTACCACTCTCCATCAGAACATGATGACTAGATTTCTCTTCCATATCTATATTTTCACCTATGTTCTCTAATGTGGAAACCCAGTGATTAGTTAATTTGGGTAACCGTTAGGTTTTGTACTTTAATTATTAAAGATAAGTTTTGGTATTTCATTTTACGATGTGGGTTTCAATTAAATTAACTTTCAAGTAGAAAACCATGTATAACCCCGATGAATGTTGAGGAAAAAATTCATTTTAAGGGGGGGTAGAATGTAACAACCCGATATTTTATGATAAGTATTATTTTTAATTTATTTTATGACATGTGTTTTATGCTAGAACAAGATTATATTGTGCTATACGCAACACTGTATTAGCTTTCAGTATACACAACACTATTCTTAGATTGTGTTACACACAATTTCAAGTTCGTTTGATAATAGTCATTCTACGCAACATTGAGTTTATATATATATATATATATTAATTGTATAAATTAAAAATGGTTGGATTATGTTATAACAAAACCATAAAGGAGTCTAACACAACACGCAACCCTGACTTGGCTTGTATTACACGAAATCGTGACCTTCCTCGATAACGTGTGTTGTACACAATACCAGGTTTCACTAAACAATGATATATTGTTATAATATTATTATGGACTACCCTTATGAATATTATTAACTATATTTTGAATTTTATAACATTATTATTCATCTTATAAATTTTCTAAAACATTTTATGTGAACAAAATAAATTTTTCTGGTAAAATAAGAATTTTTCAAAAAATGCAATTTTGCCGCCTTATGATTGCGCACCCACATTAAATCTAGTTTTTGACATGTTTATAAGTTCAATTTTACAAAATAAACTTTTTCTTATAAATTAGGATATAAAAATTTACATTTTATAAAGTTTTGATATTTTTCTTATAACTTTCATATTTTAATGAATAGTAAAAACACGCTATTTTTTAATAAAAAACAACTTTTTTCATCATAATAATTTATACGGTTAAATTATAATATTGAATGGTTTTAAAGTATAAATATAATATATTTTTACCATTTAATATAATTTATGTCATTAGCATTGATTTTACCTTAAATTCGTAGGTTAAAGCAATTCAATCTTTTACAATGTTTTAAACAAAAAACCGTTTTCTTTCGACAATGGGATTAATTTTAATTTAATTTCTTCCAATTTTTTGTATTGAATTTGGAAAAATGGATTCCATATTTGGAATCAGTGGGTCCAAATTATGTTAATAAGCTACTTTTTATTTTTGGGCTTTATGAATAGTAACTATGGTAAATTTTATTTACCTTAGTTAAAGGTAAATCGGGTAATTAAGGGTAAATATAAGATTATAAAATTACCCTAACACCTGCCAAAATTATATTGGATGACTAAAAGTTGACCCATATCACATAAGGGTCGGAATAGATTAATTTTAGGGACTTTTGTTCCTTGAAAATAATTTAATTATTATTAAAACCAAAGAAAGTGACAACATGTCACTCTCAAAAATATTGTAAGTATATTAATTTTAATTTAGAGATAAAATTCATGAAACTTCAAACATGAATAGTCTCCAGAAATCTAATAAAATTATCTACATCATATGAATTTATTTTTAATTTTGAGGGATTACATAAATATCATTAAATGTGACATAATAGTGGTGTTGAAATTATTTTATTAAGAGAAATATCGAATAAATTGTTTTCAAAATATTAAAATAAATAATATATGAACTATTTAATGTTCTCCACTAATTTTATAGATAAATATCACATGTTATGAATCTATTAAATTTTTTAGTTCGAACATGTCGTCTGTATATTTGTTATTTAAATTAAAATAAATGAATAGTGTTAAAATTGACACTATTGTTATTTTATAAAAATAATATATAATAAAATTGTTTAAAAATCACAAAAATATTTAAAAGTTCTAAATTTAAATTTATATGGTCGAAAATGTTATGATGTGTCCAATTATGGACAATTCACAACAAATAATTAATTGTTTGTAATAATTGTAAATTTAGAATGTTATTACCACAAATAAAATTAAATTGATTAAATAAGGATAAATCAAGTTGATAATGTTTAAAATAAATTCCTAAAATTTATAAATATTATTAGTTGATTATATTACAACCCTATATCATCTAATCATCGTATTTGAGTCATTTTGGATGTTTTTAATTGGGGATGGGATTTATTAAAAATTAATATTTTTTATAATTCCAAAGAGCCCCTCTCCTCCCTTATAAAAGGGCACATCCTCCCTCTCATCTTTACACAACTTTGAGCCTTAATGCTTGGAAAAACCCTGCCCATTTCCCTTCTCAACTTCCCTATAAATATTCTAGAGGTCCTGGCCTTCTTCAGAGACCAATTTTAGTACCCTAAGTGGAGGTTTCAACGAGGCGTGTCAAAGAAGAGGTAATATCTATTACCGATTCTTTCAATGTTCATTCTTCTTAATCTTCTTCTTATTTAGTTGTTTCATTATATTCCAATAACATCAGTATCAATAATATACTGATATATAATTATAAATATGAATCAACCCCATTTCACATTCTATCCATCCTACAGAATAAGAAATCATTGCGCGTGCGTACGTACGGAATACCGTCTCCATGCCGCGGTGTAATCTTTTTTTTCCACCAACACCTTACATGGATGGGTATAATGGTGTAAAGAATAACTATATATGGTTATTATAACATTATACTGATTCTGATATATTATACCATCCACTCCAATTCTATTCAATAATTATGGTAATGATATCATCGCTCGTGCGTACGTACAGATTACCGTCTCCACGACGCGATGAGATTCATTCTCCATGTTAACCATACATGAATGATTATAAAGTTTATATAATGAATAATAATGAAATATATGACATAATAATTCTACTATATTTATGTATATATATATATGTATGTCATCTAATTAATTCCATTCAATTCAATAAGGAAACGAAAACAGCGTTCATGCGTACGTATGTCCTACCCTCTCCATGAACGGTGTATTTCATTCCATTTATCGATATATCATATATATGTATATGATGAATATATATTACTTATATATCATGTTTTACATTCTTGAATTAAGTAAATCAGGATATAAGTAATAATATCAAGAACAACAAGTCCAAACATGTACGATAAATAAAACGATTTTACCCAAAACGTTTCTTTAACATGGAATTTACAAAAGAACTGGTAATATAATGGAATAAGTTAACCAGATATGATATCATAACAATGAATATGATTCTGTAATAAGTCAATGACATTATTTAAATCATTATACATGAGGTTAGGATACATAAGAAGCATATCAGACCTAAGGTAAGGGATAACTATTCCAATCTTGTTCTTATCCGAGATTGTTTATTCATAAGTATTTACTGGGGTTTTTGTTATCATACATGTCCCTATTTTCTAAAAACGATTTCATGTTTGTTTAATGGAATTTTACCCATTTTTTAATTTTAACACATGTTATGAAAGGAATTTTACTTTTGTTTACCACATGAGAATCTTTTTGACTTTCCCGACAAAAGTACAAGGATAATGTTGTTTTTAACTTATACTGCGTGAACAGATTTTTACGGTTTCATAAAACCTCATTTTCATGAATCTTTCTATACATGATTGAATGATTATTTAAAAAAACCCTTTTATTTTAAAATCTCATGACATTTTGTGAAATGAAAATGATTTTGAAGAAGAAAGGATATTTTCCTCAAGAATTCATTTCAAGTGTTTTATCAAAACCATTTTCCATCTAAGATGACATTACTTTATATGTGTATGTTTCAAGTATAATGTCTCCATTATTTAAATGGATTTGTTCTCCTTATGATGAAATGATATCCATTTTTTTATATAGATTATGTTATGATGGCATGATGTTTAAGAATCCCATTCTATTACATGGGTTATGCTATGATGTATGATTTATGATTTTGTGGCACACGAAAGAATGATTTCATTATGAGATGGGTGGGACCTATATCTCCCTACAATGCATTGGGTAAAGATTTATATCTCATCAGATATACATTGCTGAAACGGTAAGTTAATCTAGTTTAGTGATATAGGACTGGAACGAGGAGTGAACCCGATTCAGAAAGAGACTTTGTCCACTAAGATGGTCTTGGAAGCAATGCCTTGGATACTATGGAAATCATAACAAGTGATGAATGATTTCCACAATTAAATTACTTATTCCCATTCTATTTTATCAAGATTGATGTTCCTTTATTATATATGGCTTACGTAATTCCAAGATTTATGTCCATTCTCAAGATTTTGATGTTTATATTTTATGTTCAACATTTTGCATTCAAATGTTTATGGATTGTTTTATGTTCTCTATGATTACCATTACTGAGCATTTGAGATCACCCTTTTTATTTTTTCTTTTCCACAGGATATAAAGAAAGGTTTTAACTAAGAAAAAAAGGGATGATCTTAATGGGAGATATGAAGATCTTTCAATATTATTTGAAGATTAAATTCTGAGTTTCCAAAGACACTAAACTATTATGGTCCTTGTGTGTCTCTGTTTGTTATGTATAAATTATTCCAAAAAATTAATTTAATGTCCACGTACGTCAAGCATTGGGTCTCTATACACAAGGGAGTGGCATGGGTGATAAGGTCTGTAGGGGCTAGGTAATGGGGGAAGAAATGCATCGAATGGAAAATTAGGCTTCTTTTTTTACTGATAATCATCTTTTAAGGCACAGTGACAACTAAAAGTGCTCATAATTGGCATGTATCAGTGATAGAATCAAGTTGTTTCTTGTTTCACCTAAAATATTTTCTTATTTCCTATTACAGTTTAGAATAAGTTTTTATGTAAAAGGTTTGTTGGTTAATGTTATAAAATTACTGAATGTAAAAATATATTGTTTAAATGATATGAATAATTTATTTTTTATATTATGTCAATTCTGGTATAAGTCATATTAATTATGCTACTAATTTTGTTTTGTTTTAGGCTAGTAGTGTGCTAAATAGTGGTTGCATCAGTTCAATATGGTCTTTTTTAAAAATGAAAAATCAACGATGAAGGCTTCCTTTTTAGCACCAACAATTTTAGGACTTTTTTATTGTTTTGATATAGAAAATTTTAGCATAAAAATGTGCATTTTGTTGTAGTGAATTTTAAACATGATTAGTTATTTTTTATTTATAACTTTTATGTCATTGTATAACTTTTAAATACCCATTATTTTTTAAATAATAAATATTTTAGGCCATAATAAATACAAAATTTAAATTTCCATATGTTAATATTTCAATATTTCATAAAATAAAAATTTCCCTTGGTACGTGATTTAATATAGAGGGTTTTTTTGTAATATTTTTTATAGTGCTATACATTTAATCTTGATATATTCTTAATTCAATTTCATGTTGATATGATTAAAGATATACTATGCCTTACATGGGTTTGCTTCTTCTCCTATGTTCATTTTATGAACACCCAAATGCCATCCATCATACCAAATTACTTATTAGTTGGAGTAATTTAATTTTTTAATTAATTTATCCTTATCTGATATTAGATTTTGGATAATCAGGGATTCAGTGTATATGTGAATTCTGTTCTTTGATAAAAATATCAAAATTTGACACTAAATTTAGTGAATCAATTTTTTTATATCCAATAAATGGGAGGTGAAATTAAGAAAGTCTTAGCTAATATATTTAATATATCCATGTTGTGTGTTATGTAATACATTATCTCAATGATAAATAATATATATCATTCAATATCTAAAATAATACCATTATTCCCCATATTAAAATATTTCCACATTTCTTTAGTAAACTCCCCATGTATCTTGTGATAAAGATTATAAAAATTTGATTTTAAATACATTCATTTCCTTTATCATATTTGTCTAATGTTAAACCAAATGATAGACTTAAAATAAATATATAAACATAATGTATAAAATGTATAAGAAATTTTATATAAATATCAAATGTATTAGTAATATGTTGAGAAAATTATTCACAAATTTATCTAGCCAATGTTTATTCTAGCTTACACCAGTACGACATTATAAATGTATAAAATTGGTTAGCTCAATTTCAATATTAAATCATCAACATATTAAATGACCCAAAATTGAATTTAATTTATTTCTCTAATTATATCACTTCTTATCCAAAATTTATAAGCTTCATGATACATGATACATATGTCACACCATTTACAAGTAAAATACAAACATTATCGAATTGAAAAGAAAACTAAATTTTAAAAAAATAATATAAAAAATGTTTTAAAAATTTTTTGTTAAAGAGAATGTGTAAAAATATTTATAAAAAATTAAATTTTTAAAATTAATAATTCACAGTGCACTTATTTAATGATTTGGAACATTGTATCTCTAAAAAAATTACAAAGTGAAAAAAATAAGAACCCCTCCCACAACCCCCCTATCAGTTGAAATTAAATAAATATGATATGTGCACCACTCCATTCATGTTATGAAAAAATTTTAGATCATGTTCACACAAGTTTTTCTATAAGACTTTTTTGAGGTCTTTCATTACTTTCCTCTCCAGCATAGATTTTATGGTTTTGGTATGTAGATTTTCTAATACATCATTGATGTAGTAATTACTGGGTGGGAATGCATTCTATGTTACAATTCTGGAGATGGAGATTTTTAATTTTTTATAGGATCTTGATAAGAGAGTTTGTCGAGTATCAGTTTAATCCATAAAATTTTCTACCTTTTACAAGGATAGGAACATTACAGGAAAATTGACTGTTTTCGGTGGTTATTTTTGGCTATGGAGACAGTTTTAACCACCGCTATATACTTCTATGGTGGTTTCTGAAAACCACCACTAAATTATGTGTCGGGACACTATTTATAGCGGTCAAATATGTTTAGAGGCTATTTATAGTAACCGTCATAGTTTTTACATTTCAAGGTAGTTATGATGTTTTTTAGCGGTTATTTTCTAGGGAAGGGGCTCACTTTTTTATAGACAGTTTTGACCACCGTGAAAAAAACTAAACCGGTAGGTGGTAAAACAGCTGCTAAAAAATCACTACTGCTGTGAACAACACGTGGAAGATGGGAATTTTTTAGCTGTGGTTATAACCACTGCTAAATTTAATACCATAGAGGCCTTTATAACTACAACTAATAGTAAAATTTTGACATTTAGTGGTGGTTAATACCACTGCTAATAGAAAAAATACCGACATTTAGCGACATTTTTAACTGCCTCAAATTATTCTAGTTATGGTTAGCGGTAGTTAAAACCCCCACTAAAAACATATTTACAAAAAAAGTAGTTTCTATAGATTCTGTACCAGTGCACTGAAAAAAAACCATTCCAATAATTCCAAAAGACAAACAAAATACATACTACAGTCAATATGAAAAGAGATGCTTAACAAAGCACAACCATAGGAATTTTGATTCATATTTAATAAAAACATGAAAATTGGTGTGAGAAACAATTCCAATATCATGGACATTTCCTTATTTTTAATTCAACATAGACATTTGATATGGTACAACATCAACATAAAAGAATGTTTTGAATATTTCAAACATCCACTATACAACTCTTGATTTCCATCGTCAATTGAATCATGAAAAACATTTTCCATTGTGAAGTTCTCTCTTACATTAGTCTCTATATAATCAAGAGGAAAATCCACTAATATGTTACAATATTGATATGGTTGTCCTAAAGATTCAAAAAATCACTTGTCTTATTTCTATTTTTATCACCCTCATCTGGTCTTTCTAATATGTTTTGATGTTGATGGTGGTCTCTTGTAGTGCCAAATGCATACTTTATAAGGTTTTGCATATCATTTTCCATTGTCAATGAATTTGGGAGGTCATTATGTGGATTGACATCAGTTCTCAACCTTTCAGTAACGTTGGATTCTCGCTTCCAAATCATATGCAAATATTGAACATGGAATTACTTCAGTATTAAATGTTTTTTAAACTTCATCTCTCTTCAACCATCTTCTAAATTTACATTTAGGACATGGAAATGTTATTCTCCCTTCAACGGATCTATTGGAATTTGAAAAATCAAAAAACACATTAAAACACTTAATATATTGAGGTTTATTCCTTGTTAATGTGATCCGACTTTTATCCATGTATATCACAATATGCCTACACAATATTAAAAAAAATTAAAACAGATAACTATTACTAAATAGGGAAATAGATTCATATATACTAGTTGAAAGAATATATAAATATGTTATGTAAGGTTATCCTATATAAATACATATTGTAAATCACCCACTAGAAAACCAAAGTACATATAGGCATGCATGTGTATGATTATACACATGTGATTACAAAATCACTTGGAGAAAAAAGAATATAGTGAGGATTTTCTTAGGAAATATACATTTTAACATGGTTTTTTCATGATTGGTTATGGTTCAACATATTGAATCTTTTTTAATCAATACTTAAATTTACATACACAATTTGGGACTTGTTATTTTGAATCCCCACAATACATGATGTTAAATTGGGACCCCCTATATTGAATATGTATGGCTGAAAGTTTCATAAATCCTACACAAGAAATGATCCCGTGAGGGAATTTCGAAATAATTGATGGTTTCTATATATTGAATATAGTCGAATGTAAATGAAAAATTTTCTCTCCCTATCATTGGGATGTACTTAGAGGGACCTTGAGTACCAGTAATAAAATTTTAGTCTAAAACTTAATAAACAAGTAATGAAAATATGAATCTAAACCCTATGAAAAATAAAATTTAAACTAAAAGGGAATTAAATTCGGAGGAAGAATAAAATGGGGGAATATATCCCACCTATGAAATAAACGACCATTAATTTATTGGATTCAGCCAATATGGAAATGGAAAAAGTGTTCTTGATGGAATTTAATGAAGGTTTGTAAAAAAAATTCTTAAGTGGTATCATTTACAGAACAACAAAGCATGAGAATAAGACTGGTGAAATTATCCTTGAATAGAAAAATTAGCATAACAAAGAGTTCACGGATGGTGCATAGTTTATAAATAGAGAAAATATAAAAAATTATGACTACTCCCACAACTGGGTTGAAGCCCAATGACTAGGACATAGAAGATTTTGAATTTATCATTGGTGAAGAATTTTTTACTAGTGGTGTCATATAAAGTAGTAACACCACAAAGGATTAGAATTAAATTATGAGATTAGGGTGAGTGAACAAATTCCAACCACATTACTCAACTTATAAAAGTTAGAGGCTCCCCTCTCCCATTAAATAAAATAATTCTAACCATTGTTTGAAGTGGCCCAATATTTTGGGGGAGATATGATCCATGGGGTGGATGTGATAATAAATTACATGTTATTCAGCTAATGGATGATCTGATTAAAAACAATAAATGCATGAAATAAGTGATGTAATAATTATTTCAAGTCTCATTTGTTATAAAATTTGATCAAAACGTGTCATGGCTGATCCTGACTCAGCAAGTGGTGTTAAGAAACCACTTTTCTTCTTCAAAACTTGATCTAGAAGTTTCATGCTGAAGTATTGTCACTTGTTGAATCTAGAATTATATAAAAAAGGATTATTCTAGAATAAAAAGAGTTTTCTAAGCCTCAACTAAGAGAATCAAAGATTGTATTGGTTATTCTCTCATGGTCACTCACTACGGGAAATCCCATTTTTACAAACGCTTATATCCCAACGGTTTGATAAACTGTTGGGAATGATTAGGTATACCAACGGTTTTAAGAAAACCGTTGGTATAGAGGCTTTTATGAAGAAATTTACCAACAGTTTGTAAAACCGTTGGTATAGGCCTCAATTAAGACACTTTTACCAATGGTTATACACTAACTGTTGGTATATGTTGGAATCTATGCCACCTTTACCAACAGTTTAAAGAAACCATTGGTATAGGTCTACATTCCCAATGGTTTTTAAAAACCGTTGGGAACTTTTTCCCCTAAATCCAGTTTGGGTGTCCAGTAGCCCCTCTACTCGATTGTAGTCCCCCTCCGCTCGACTATAGCCCTAAATTGAAGCTCTCCTGACGCTCTCTCATTACCCAATTTTCGAAACTCCATCCATCTTCTTCAATCCAACAATTTTTCTGTTCTACACTTCAAATATGTAAGTTCTACCTTAGATCTAATGTTATTCATCTATTTTTTTTCTATTTTGATTTGACCTAAATGTCTGGGATCTCTGAATACAAAGACTCAGAAACTCATTCCACTCATACATCCATCTAAAATCAAAAAAATTTGTAGTTCTAGACTATAAATATGTAAGTACTACCTTAGTTTTAATGTTTTTCATCTATTATTTTTGTTTTCTGTTTTAATTTCGTATAAACTAGGTTGTGTTGTTTATGGCATGCGAAGTTAGTGATATTGAGGATGAATTGGATGTTGGTTGGGTGATGGGTTGGAATTGTGATGTTTTTTGGATTATGTTTAGTTAATTTTCAATGAATTATTTGGGTATTTCCTCCCTTTAACAGAGCCCCCACTCCTCATGGACCCTGGACACCCCCCCTCTTGGACCCCAGACAGTCCCCCCCTCCTGGAACATAGACATCCTGGCCCCCCTCTTTCCTGAAACTTGGACAGCCCCCCTCCTGGACCGTGGACAACCCCCCTCCACCCTCCTCCCAGGACCTTGTATAGTCCCCCTCCTTCCTGGACCCAAGGAAGCCCCCACCCCCACCCTAGACCCTGGATAGCCCCCCTCCTCGATGGACCCTGGACAACCCCCCTCCTTCTTGGACCATGAAAATCCCCTTCTCCCCTTCTCCTTGACCCTGGAAAGCTCCCCACCCCTTTCGTGGACCTTGGACAGCCCCACCCCTCCTCCTAGACCTTGTACATCCCCCTCATCCCCCTCCTCAACCACCAAATACCCCCCCACTTCAAAACTTTGACCACCAAACTTGGTCATGCTGGATTTTCTCTAAAAAGATAGATTTGATCCTCAAACCACCTCAATAATATCCTAAACAATGCTTATAATGTGGTTTTCACCACATAACATCCAATTGTATTCCAAGTCCCTAGTCTATCCTCCCTTGGCTAGATTTTACAAAATGCATTCAACCTTAAGGATCCAAATAAAAATAAATTGATATAAGACATTTGATAATGGATTAAAATTTCAAATTGGGATCCAATGAGGAATATTTGATATATTATGCATCATGTCCATGACTAAATCCATTTTTATATATCCGATAAGTTATTTTTCACAATTTTCACACATTAGTTGTTTGTAAAAATGGGACAAACATTTATAAAGGTTTTAATATATAAAAATGAATCTATTTGTGGATGCATCTTAACCAACAATGTCTAGCTTGTCTGCCTCTTCCATGATCATCTATGTGAACGTCCCATCTCCATATGACCTCGCACAATGGGTGACTCAGCCTATGGCTAATGATGAGTGTCAGATTCTATTACTTCCACACCAGATTCACACCTGCTACGCTCCTGAAGTGATCAATCCCACTAAGCGTCCCTGTGATCTTGATGACACGACCACCAGTTCTTGTAAGAGGTAGAGGAGTTCTGAGCTGATGGCCCAAGAAGATTGACCAGTGTCCATCCATCTGGATGAAGACATAGAACTTAGCGCTTCTTGGGAGGTAACCCATGTTATATAGTTTCATCATTTTTCTTTTTTTACTTTGTTTTAGGAAATAAACATCGCATGTATGCAACAATTTTTTAGCTGCTTCTGATCTGTATGCGCACTTGTCATTACTCTACATGACTGCTTCAATTTTGTCTGATCCTTGGTGTTATTTTTTATGACATGATGCGGCTATGTTCTGTATATGTGTAGATTTTATAGGTACATAATTATGTGCACTTTTCATTACTCTATTCTTTCTGTGCTTAGGCCGATGGTACGAGGGAGGTTCGTACCAAAGGTAGACGAGCATCTCCACGTACTCGACTAGACCCTTCCACTCCAACCAAACACATTCGTATTCTGTTGAAACATAAGGGAAATGATCCATGGGTCAAATTTGACGTGTATAAGTCAACCCTGCCTCAATAAAAGGCATGGTGTGGCCATGATAACTCAAACTACCTCTTTTTTGTTCAAAATTGACTTTTTAAGTGAAATCAACAACTGACATATGGGAAACCGACCAAACGCCTTCGTATTGTGTTGAAACATTAGGAAAACGATCCATGGGTCATATGTGACATGTAAAAGTCAACTCCTCCTCAATCTGATGCACGGTGTGGCCGGTATCACTCCAAGTGTATGTATTTTGTTTAAAATGGACAATATTTTACGTACATACGCCAATCCAATCAAACCGATTTTGATTGTGTTGACACTCTTTAAAAATGATCCATGACTAATATGTTTTGTGTAAAAGTCAACCCCACCACAATTCGAGGCTCGTTGTGACTGATACCACTCAAAGTGCCTCTGTTTTGTTAAAAATGCACATAATTTTAACTGAAATCAATAACTAACATACGGAAAACCAACCAAATGCATTATTATTCTGTTGAAACTTAATGAAAATGATCCATGAGTCAAATTTGACATGTATGAGTCAACTACTCTTCAATACGAGGCTGGGTGTGGCCGACACCACTCAAAATGCCTCTATTTTGTTAAAAATGGACTTAATTTTAAGTGAAATCAACAACTGACATATGGTAAACCAACCAAACGCATTCGGATTATACTGATACTATAGGAAAACGATCCATGGGTCATATGTGACATGTACGAGTCAACCCCGTCTCAATCTGAGGTGCGGTGTGGATGATACCATTCAAAATGTCTCTTTTTTGTTCAAAATGACTTTAATTTTAAGTGAAAACAACAACTGGCATACGGAAAACCAACCAAATGCGTTCCAAATATGTTTAAACTTTAGAAAAATGATCCATGGGTCATATGTGACATGTAAAAGTGAACCCCACCTCAATCTGAGGCGTGGTGTGGCCGACACCACCCAAACTGTCCATCTTTTGTTAAAAATGGACAATATTTTACGTACATACGTCAAACCGATCAAACGGCTTCTGATTGTGTTGATACTTTTGAACAAAGATCCATGACTCATATGTGATGTTTAAGATTCAACCCCGCCTCGATTAGAGGCATGGTGTGGCCAACACCACTCAAAGTGCCTCTGTTTTGTTAAAAATGGACTTAATTTTAAGTGAAATCAACAACTAACATACGGAAAACCGACCAAATGCATTCAGATTATGTTGAAACTTAAGGAAAACGATCCATGAGTCAAATTTGACGTTTAAGTGTAAACCTTGCCTCAATACGAGGCTCAGTGTGGCCGACACCACTCAAAATGCCTCTGTTTTGTTAAAAATGGACTTAATTTTAAGTGAAATCAACAACTGACATACAGTAAACCAACCAAACACATTTTGATTCTATTGATACTATAGGAAAACTACCCATGGGTTATATGTTATGTTTATGAGTCAACCCCGCCTTAATCTGAGGCACGGTCTGGACGGTACCATACAAAATGCCTCTCTTTTATTCAAAATGACTTTAATTATAAGTGAAAACAACAACTGGTATACGAAAAACTGACCAAATGCATTTCGAATCTGTTGAAACATTACGAAAACAATTAATGGGTCATATGTAATTTGTATGAGTCAACCCCCCCCCCCCCCCTCAATCCGAGGCACGGTGTGTCCAGAACCACCCAAATCGTCCCTCTTTTGTTTAAAATGGACAATATTTTACGTACATACGTCAAACCAATCAAACGGCTTCTGATTGTGTTGATACTTTTGAAAAACGATACATCACTCATATTTGATGTGTACGAGTCAACTTCTGCTCAATCTGAGGCCCGGTGTGGCCGAAACCACTCAAAGAGCCTCTGTTTTGTTAAAAATGGACTTAATTTTAAGTGAAATCAACAACTGACATACGAAAAACTGACAAAACGGATTTGGATTCTGTTGAAACTTAAGGAAAATGATCCATGGGTCAAATGTGATGTGTACGAGTCAACTTCGCCTCAATCTGAGGCACAGTGTGTCTTGGACCACTCAAATTCCCTCTCTTTTGTTCAAAATGAACTTATTTTTAGGTGAAATCAACAACTAACATACAGGAAACTGACCAAATGCCTTCGGATTGTATTGAAACTTTAGGAAAACAATCTATGGGTTATATGTGATGTGTAAGAGTCAACCTTGGCTCAATCTGAAGTGCGGTGTGGCCGGTATCACCCCAAGTGTATGTATTTTGTTTATAATGGACAATATTTTACGTAAATACGCCAAACCAATCAAACGGATTTTTATTGTGTTTATACTTTTGAACAAAGATCCATGACTCATATGTGATGTGTACGAGTCAACCCCGCCTCAATCTGAGGCCCGGTGTGGTAGACACCACTCAAAGTGCCTCTGTTTTTTTTTAAAAATGGACTTAATTTTAAGTGAAATCAACAACTGACATACAACAAACCGACCAGACGCATTAGGATTCTATTGAAACTTATGGAAAATGGTCCATGGGTCAAATGTGATGTGTACGAGTCAACTTATCCTCTATCCACGGTGTGGTGTGGCCAGGACCACTCAAACTTCCTCTCTTTTGTTTAAAATGGACTTATTTTTAACTGAAATCAACATCTAACAGACGGGAAACCGACCAAACACCTTCAGATTTGTGTTGAAACATTAGAACAACGATCCATGGGTTATATTTGATGTGTACGAGTCAACCATGGCTCAATCCGAAGCACAGTGTGGCCAATATCACTCCATGTTTATGTATTTTGTTTAAAATGGACAATATTTTACGTACATACGCCAAACCGATCAAACGACTTCTGATTGTGTTGATACTTTTGCAAAATGATACATGTCTCATATGTGACATGTTCGAGTATACCTTGCCTCAATCTGAGGCCATGTGTGGCCGACACCACTCAAAGTGACTCTGTTTTGTAAAAAAATGGACTTAATTTTAAGTGAAATCAACAACAGACATACGACAAACTGACCAAACGCCTTCGAATTCTGTTGAAACATAAGGACAACAATCCATGAGTCAAATGTGACATGAACGGACATCCCCCACCCCCCTTTCTCGACCCTAGACAGCCCCCACCCTCCTCCTTGGACCTCGGACAGCCCCCCGGACATGAATAACATTTTCCTTTTGTACCACTGTGTATGCAAGTAAATGAGACTCGTATGCCTTATGTATAATTATATTACAATTTGATTAAATTGTATACCTCATGGATGATATGTAAATGTAGGAATGTTGATTTCACATGACTTTTTTAATTTCATTGATCATGCAATGTTATTTGGGATTATTCCATTTTTGTATGTCTTGAACTATATGAATGACTTGGTAAGCTTATTAGCTCGTGCTCATCAAATGCATGTGATGATATGATATAATTTGATTACAAATCCTTGTTTCACATTCTCCATGACCCCCATACTCGCTCCCTGGAAATCTCCCCTCCCCTCTTCCTAGACAACCCCCTCCCACTCTGGACATCCCCCCTCATCACATTCAATGCAAGTCATCCATCACTCTAGATGATGCACAAATATTAACAACATTATTAATTCACATTATCACACATACCCCTCATGCACCAATTTCTATCATAATCATCACCTTTTTGAGTATGAAAAAAATGATATACGTGAACCCAATAAATTTAAATAGCTTAATTGGAAGATTTTTTGTCATATGAAGATTGAAATGGGGAATTGTAGTACATGGCATGGTTGGAAGAGTGATGTTTTTATGTGTTTTTTTGGGTTATTTCCAATGTTTTTTTGGTGTTTTAAGTCTATTTATAGATGTTATTTGTGATGTTTTTTATGCTGGTCTATCAAGTGGAGGCAGCTGTATACAGCCTGCTGGTTTTTTGTGAAAATACGCAATACCGACGGTTTAGAACCTTTGGTATACATTGAGCATATATGAATATATACCAAAAGTTTATCTAAACCGTTGGTAAAAAAATCTATACGAAAGGTTTTGAACCGTTGGTATAAGCTCAAAAATATGAATTTCTCAACGGTTTTAAACCGTTGGTAAATCCTTTTGCCAACGGTTTAGAGGAATCGTTGGGAAATTAAAATTTCACCACCTTTTACCAACGGTTTTCCATAAACCATTGGTAAAGGTCATTCCCAACGCCTTACTTCCCTACGGTTTGGGAAACCGTTGGTATATCTTATACCAACGGTTTTCCAGCCTATACCAATGGTTTTGAACCATTGGTATTGTCTATATTTCCAGTAGTGACTCAATGTTTTAGAAAAAATGGATCATATAAGATGCAAGGTAGTATATGATGTAGATGGTGGATATTGGTATAGAGGTACAATTATTTGATGGAGATAATTCTAAATCCCTTTGCAACTTGAGTTTCATTGGTTCTTTTCTAGAGGTTGTTCGTTGCTTACATTCATAAATTTGGGAAATAATATTTGTTATTAATGTTTTAAAGTATCACCGGGTAAAATATTATAGTTGAATGAATGGTTATTTTTTTAGAAAAAAGATATTATTTAAAAGTGTTTTATAGTATATCTTAATTGTTTGGGATGGACATTCACAAGGTATTATATATGATGTGATATAGATGGAAGTTAAAGATAGATTTATTAAAGTGTTTTAGAAGATATCCAAAATTATTTTTAGATATGGTTTCACATATTATTATACATGATTCAAAATAAGGGGAAATAGAATTATGTCTATGATTATTTAGTTAAAGTAAGATATGGATGGAGATATTCCTTAAATCTATACATATATGATTAATTCATGCTTATATCATATTTTTTGGTATAATAAAAACACGGAATATTATATTCCTTATTAAGGGTTAGTTGTAAAGCGTGTTTATGATTATATGTTTCTACCACCCCATAAGATATAATTAAATAAAAGGTGTTTAAATATTGTTTTTATATGATTATTATCAGTACATATTAGATCAATGGGTTGCAAACCGAAGTAACCATATGTTATTTACTCATGTTTTATGTAACACATGAGTAAACGTGCAGGACTTGGGGGACATATCTAATAGATTATATAAAGGTATAGGGTCAAAAAAAGTGTGTGTATGATTCTTGTGTAAGATCCTGGAAGAATATCTCATATTCTTTTGTGCTCTATTTCGTCGTTTATCCTAAAACTCAATAGATACTAGCATATCTTGGATGGATGGAGAGTACCACTAGAATGTTAGGAGACTTTTTTCAACCCATGGATACACTATATAGAGAGGGAATATTATGGATACCCTTGAGTGATATTTATCACATGTAATGAATAATGATAAAGGTTGAAACTCTTCAGTGTAAGGTATATAACAGTTTCTTTATTTTATTTATTGTTTTTCTTTGCGATTCATGCATGGTGATCATGGGTTTTTTGTTTCTTATTTACTATCACTACTTAGTTTAAGTGTTAAAATCACCTAGAAATATTTCATTACCCCCATAATGTTAGAAATATAAAATAAACCACCAATCAAATTTAAAAGATATAAAATAAATCCCAAACCATAATTCATGTAATTTTCATGCATAACAAAAGAATGAAAAATAAATATCAAAAGTAAACTCCCATGAAAATGAATCTAAAAGAAACTATAATCCTCACACTAGAAATGTGTACCTCAGCCACCAAATATCTCTCATAAACCATTAAAACATATTTATATATGTGGGTGTGATTATATAAGTATTATCGATAGGATAATACACATAACCTCTCATGAAAATGTGAAATGAGAATAGTTATTTCTAAATGATTAAACATACAAACTAACTCACTCCTACAATAGATTATTTATCTCCCTCCCACACTAAGGTCCACTCATCCAATCTCAAATTCAGACATTCATGCACAAAAATAAACAGTTTTCTTAATAGTGAAAGAACCAAGAAGAGTATAACACAATAAAATTAATAAAAAAACTCATAAACCAAATCATCACATAATCCAGACATAAAATGGAAAACAATATCCCATATAAAAGATAAATCAGAAATAATATCATGGATGAAAAGCTAATAAAAAAACATTTGATGAATAAAACAAACAAGAAAAACCATACCTAACACTATGCAAACCACTGACGGCAGGGGAGGGGATCCGACCTAGGGTAGGAACTCGATAGGGTCGGGGGGGGGGTGGGAGAAGGAAACATCGCAGGTGTCGAGGGAGAAGGGGGTCAGCAGCGACGGGCGGTGAGGTCACCGACAGCAAGGGAGGGGAGCAGACCTAGAGTTTGGGCTCGACAGGGTTGGGGGAAGAAGCCACGTCGGGGGGGGGGAGAAACCAGTCGGATCGGGTGTGGGGGGGTGGGAGTGTCGGAACTATAAAAAAGGGGTTCACGTTGGTTTTTAATAAACTACCGTGAAACCCTTTAGAGAAAGTTTTTCGCAATGGTTTTCTAAACCACCGCTAAAGGACCGCTTCTAAATAAAATTTATGTTGTAGTGAAATATGAAAGATTTTTAATAGATTAATAAACTAGGGAAGGTTTAATTTTATTTCCCACATGGTGGATGTATATTAATAATTTTCAAGTAACATATGGGTTTTCATGAGAAAGGGAAGGGTGATTATGGAGTTGATTTAGTCATACCTACTAATTTATTTTCCATGATAAGTAGAAAATAGTGTTTCATATTAATGATAATATCCTATCTTTTATTTTTGAGTGATATGGTGTTAAATTTGATTAAATCCACTCTTGTACACTTTTCACCAAAAGATATATTAATTAAATTTGGTATATGTGGATGTTCCTTGTTTTTTTTTATTTTTAGTTATATAAAAATTTAAAAAATTTTATTAACATAGAATATTATTTCCATTATTTCTCATATATTATTAATTTTACTTATATGTAAATATCTTAGGTTGGTTTGATGTCAAAGGATTATCTCTTCATTAACCAACTATTTGAAATGTATTTTTTGTACATGTTATATTAATCAGTGTTCAAATAATACTAAATGTATTAATATATAGTTAAAATAATATTTGATTTATTTATTTTATATAATATTAATTGTGATTTTAAACATAATAGTTATATTTGTACATTTATTTATTTTATTTAGGTTTGGTGTAGTACTAAATTGTGGCTACACCAGTTCATTGATCCCTTCATCAACTCTAAAAAAGTTACAAGAAATAAATCTCATTATTAGAATCAGTTTTTTGATTGTTTTATAGCATTGAGAAACAATTTTTTGAACATCGAAAATGCGTATTCTATTATAGTGAATTTTTAATATAATTTTTTTATTTTTATTATTGGTTTTTTATTTTATATATAAATTATAAATACTCATAATTCTTTAAAAATCTATATGTTAGGTTAACAACAATTTACAATTTAAATTACTATTTGTTATTATTTCATTATTGAATATAGAAAAAATTATTCTCAGTATTTCAGTTAACAATTTGGTTTAATTTCAATATCTTTATATATAAAAAACTGTTAATTAACTTCAAAAAAATCCATCATGTCAAATGAACATTTTAAGGGAGGTACTTGAAGTGGGAAAATTCTCCCAAATGCCATTAAAGGAATATGGCACATGAGGAGGTGCTAATGGAAAAGAAATAGGATGATTATATTAGAATACTATAATAATTGAGATTAACATTATCCATCCATTTCAGGGTGCATAGTTTTTTTATTATTTAAAAATAGGTAAAATGATTCCACTATTAATTTGATCAAAGGGGGTGGCTCCCCCATTGGATTCCCCCACATTAATTTGGAATAAGGGAAATTGATCCCTCTTTAATTGGAATCATTTAAGTTAGTCTTTGAGAGATGGGTAAGTGGGTATCATTTACTTATAAAGTGGGACTCTTCCCAATTTTGAATTCATTAGCGTTATGCAATCATTATCTCGTCATCAACTTTCAATTTATAGTAATATTTTTTGATCTTTTTCTCTATGTATTAAAGAGAGAATATTTTGAGTTTTTTATCCTTATAATTATCATATAATGTATTTACCCACTTTTACGAACAATTTTTATTTTATTTTGGAATATTTTTTACATCATTCATTTTAGGTGTTTTCCAATTTACATAAGATGTTCAATTATTTCTATTTTTCCAATACATCTAATATCAAAATTATCACTTTACTAAAGGGATGTTTATTTTTAAATTTCATTAAGAAGTATAAAATGAAGGTAATATACTAATGATATTTTGTACTGATGTAATTTCCACATGGTATTTAAATTCGGATCAAAAAAATCAATCAGAATAATTTTCCACCATGGAAAATAAACATGCAAATGTTGTCCAGGAAAGATAATTTTTTCAGGCTATTAGTGAAAACCCTGTGGGTGTGATAGAGGATAAATGTACTGACATATATCATAATTTTATACTAAAAATCATTTTTCTTTTGAATATGGGTTTTTATTAATTATTTTGGAAGAAAATATGATGATGAAAATATTAGATACAATAACAAAGCTATTGAGGCCAAGATAATGCACAACAAAATTTTCTTTAAGAGAAATTTATAAACTCTTAAAATGGATGTGTCTCCATTAATTAATGACCATATCAACATCCTAAATACCTTGTTTCTTAGTATATATTGTTGGGATACAAAAATATGAATATTAAAATTTTAAAGATTCTTCTCCCAAGTCTGATAGATTTATATGATCAACTCATCATTAAGATCGCAAGAAAATACCATGATGGATATATTTCTCCAAAACGATCTCTTAATTTTATTTAATGAATTATAATGTAGGAAATCCAACATGAAATATAGATAGAACAAGCTTCACCAAGTGGATGCTCTTTTGATAGAAATATGGTGAATGTTGGATCGCGGATCTAGTGGGATTCCGAATAATGGAAGGTCTAAATAAATTATCAAAAATAAGAATATAAATTATAATAATTTTTATAAGAAGTGAAATATCAAAAAAAAAATTGTTGGTATGAAATGGGTAGTGGGATAAACTCACAAAAAAATGTGGTGAGTTCCTCTGGAAATGGAGTCATACTAGTCAGTGAAGAAGCAACAACTAAAAAAGGCATATAATATCTCAATAATAAAGGGAAATTGGCATAGGGGAAACATGGAACATGACTTATCAAAGGGAATGGCTTGATATATCTGAAACTATTCTTTTAGGATATGTGTACATGGTAAATTATCATACATTGAAGATCGTTTGAGTATGTACCGTCCAACATTGGATATATTACGGTATTCTTTATACCATCCAAGGAGTATTCTATGTGATGAGTGTAAAAAAGAATATATTTTCCTTTGAAATTTTAATGGCATTAAATGAAATACTCTCAATATTTATAGTGTGATGAAGATCATTATGGGTGAACATGTGGTGATTAATGTGGATAATATTTCAAATAACATATATATTCTTAGGCATGAAACATACACGGAGTTAAAGATAGTTGGCGAATAAACTATATAAATGGAAATTTTAATGAAATTTTGGGATCATAAGCCTACACATGTATCCAAATGATTCTGTAAGATTCTTACTGATCAAAAGATACTCCTTGAACTTATAACGGTATCCTTATAATTTTTTATGATTTTGTTTTTAGGAAGAAAAATAGGAAAAAGTTTGGAACATTGGAGGAGATGATTCAGGATGTATTAGAGTAAATATATTCTAATTTATTGGAAGCCCTAGTTATATCCTTTAGAAGAGTAGGTAACTTTTTATCATAAATTAGTTATTATTCCAAGAGATTTTGGGTGTATCCATTCAAGAGGAATTTGAGAATTTTTGATGTTTTCAAAACATTCAATATGTGGAAAGAGATTGAATATAGAAATAAAACCAAATGTTTAACGATTGTAAATGGAGGATATTATACAAGTGAGTATTTTGATACATTATATAAATAAGAATACATCAAGATACATATAATTATTGTGTAAACCCCAAAAGATAATAGAGAGGTAGAACGGATGAACAAAACCATGTTGAATTGAAAAAGGGATATGTTAAATACCATAGAAGTTTCCAAGTTGTTTTGGGATGAAGTTACAAAGAATGACTATTGTGTGAGAAATTGATTACAATCCATCAAGATTAATATGAAAATAGTTATGGATATGTTTACTAGTAAACATATAGAATATTCTTAGTTATATACATTTAGAAGTCCCGTATATGAATTATTTAATAAATAGGAACGATTGATGTAGGATTCATGATCCAAGAAATGTATCTGTTAGGGATATGCTGGTTTTATGAAGGGGTATTATTTTTGTAACCCAACTGCCCACAAATATATAATCATCAGATATGTCATTTTTATATAAGAAAATGTGTAAATGAAAATAAATAGAATCTTGGTGCTGTACTACAGATTTTGGTTTATTTAGCCCTCTCTTTTATCAGCACTCGAGATAAGCTGTAATAAAAGACGTCCTTATCTACACTAAAAAAATCACTAATAAAGACTACCTTTTATCAATGAATTTTTTAATAATGAAAAAGGGTTCCCTTAATCATTTTTTAAACTCTGATATAGTAGTCTTTATTAGTGCAAGTTAATGTAGTGAGAAAACTAAATATATCACAATGATTATGTAACGTTCTATGACTTCTTAGTCAGTTACATTATGAGTATGGTAGTTGGATGTGCTTAAAGGAGGCTAAAATGGTATTTTCTAGAAGTTTATTTGTTAAAATATAGTTGTAGGGAGGTTATACATCATGTAACATTATTTCATAGTGTGATGTTTGGTTTTGTGGCTTGTCCTGGAAAGAATCATGATGAGAAGACTTTTACATGACACGAACGAGGGATTCACAGTATGAAATACATCAGGGTTTGAAAATTAAAATTAAAATTGAGTGGTGGTGTGTTTTATAGGGGAAGAATACGTTGAGGTATTACACAATGTGAAATGGGATTACACATCATTTAATTCTCCAATGATGTAATGTTTTAAAACATTCCAGCCGCTTGGATTTTTTAAAAATTCTATGACTTTAGAAATCTCACTCATTCCAAATGAACCTTTGGTTCCCCAAGGATTGTTAGAACCCTCTTTTCCCTCTTCAATATATTGATCTCAGATATCTTTCATTGGAAATATGTGGTGATACAAGGTACCTTCTCCCATATTTTTTCTTGCAGTCTCCCTTAGTTTGGTCTCATTATCTTCCATATATCCTCGATGTTCTATAGTGTGGGCATATCCATGATTCATAATAGTGTCTCTCTTGGTGGTTGTTGGTTCAGTGGTTCTACAATGTCCTCAAATGGATACAAATTATGTTTTATAGGTAACCAAAGGACAGTTACATGACCCGTTCTCATGCAAAGAATGTTGAAAACCCTTCAAAGTAGGATTTCCCTTGTTTCTCTTTATTATGAAAAATGCAGGAGGGTTTTTTCAGTTTTTACCCTTGGATTATAGTTGCACCGTTATAATAAAAGATAAAGAACAAGATAGCTCAATTTAAAAAGGTAAATTGGTTTTGTTCGCATTCATTTTATAACCTTGATTGTGATTATAATGTTTTGATTATAAGGGTTGAACGCCCAGCTAAAAATGGTTTTTGTTAGTGAATTTTTAAATAAAAAAATAATTTTTCATGTTTTTTAGTTTATGTTGACCACAAATATATGGAAATTAGTAAATCAGTAAACTTGGATAATAAACGGACCCCCTTAGGATTTCCTATTTTTTGTGATAAGCCATAACTTAACAAGTGAAATTAAATAAGGAATGCCTTGATAAATCTAGAATTGTGTTATAAATTAGTATGTGTGGAAACCCTTTGTGTGGGCTAACTATGGTAGTGTCTGTAGAACCGAAAGGTGATAAAGTTGCTATATTGTGTTGTGTAGGTTTTGTCCTATTTCTGTTGTGGTCTGGTTGTGAATAACGGGTATGATTGGTGGGTTGGTTTGGGTGGTGTTGTGAATGAATGTGTAGATGATACATCAACTAGGCTATGTAATGGAATCTCATGTTGAAAGATTGTTTTTCTGTGGAATGGAAAAGCAATGTTTTTAGTGGGGCTTCAATTGGGTTGTGCTATGTTGTGTTGCTAAATTTGGTTGAGAGTTGAGGACTTGTTTTGTTTTGTATGGGAAATTCACACAGAGTTCTCCATGTTTGAGTTTTTTCATGTTTCTTGTTATGTGTTTTCCTCATTAATTTTCAGGATAGTAATGGAATAAATGAACTGTGAATGAATAATGGTAATTTTTACTTAAATTGGTTAAAAAAATGAATTGGGTTGTGGTTTGATATGCGATGTTGCGTATTTTGAGGAAGCAACAAGGTTGGAAGTGTTGAGAGCTGGTTGTTTGTTTGATAACCCATATGATGGGATTGAGTTTTTGGTATCATATATGTATATACTTGTATTTTACTTGTGATTTTTATATGCACCCCTCCCTAATTGAGCACTATGTGTGGAACAACCCCATCATCATGGGGTTGGGTGTCTTTCCAAAACATCATGGTAGAAGGATGGATGGTCGTCCACCCTCTCTTCCATGCTCCCTCTTATAGGTGGAGCATCCCTATGATTCTTTGGGAGGGTTGTGGTTTGTGATACCTAGGTGTTTGAAATAATGTTGTTTTTTCCCAGGTGTCTTCATGATGTGATGTGGTTTGTAGACCAAGTGTCTATGGGCGGGATTTGATGTAGTTTATGGCCCAAGTGTTTGCAGGCATGATGAGATGTGGTTTGTGGACTAGGTGTTTGTGGGTGATGTGATGTTGTTTGTGACCTAGGTGTCTATGGGGTGATGTGATGTGGTTTGTGGGGCCAAGGTGTCTACGAGTGGGATGTCATTTAACTTAGGATCAGGTGATTGGGAGAGAAGTGTTTTTTCGGGTGTAAGTGTGTGAGGATAGGTTATGACATGGTTCTCATGGAAAAGGATGGATCATGAGGACATTTTTTATTTTTAAATAGTGGATAAACTAGAGGAAAGTGGTGTGGGGTACCAAAATCATTGATTTGATTAATATATTAGTTTACATGGCTAGTGTTACTTGGTCAGTGTGTCTTGGTAAGGATGGGATGGCCAGTATACATTGTTTGCTGATTTTTTGTTCTGTTGTTTTCTCATAAGGGAATTGGTATGATTCCTTTCATCTGTTCATGAGAGACTTGGGTTTTCCTTATGAGTATACATGTATTCTCAACCTATATATATTTAAAATATTTTTTGGTTTCCAATAGGAATTTGCATACTTTATATGAAATTAATGGCTTGGATCTTGATAGTTGTTGTGTTACTACCTAGCTATACTTTTTGTACATACATTGGAGATTTATTACATTTTTAATGGTTTTATTTTATGAATGCAGGTGGGATGTATTTTGGATTTCTTTTATATTTTTCTTTTAGTTTTTTTTGTGGTTTATACATCATATCTTCTGATTGTTTTTTTATAAAAAATTGTAATGCCTCCAATTATTGAGATTTTTCTACCCTTTGAGTTAGTCTCCACCCCAGGGCCTACTAGGGGTGGGACTTTGGAGGTCAGCATCCTCCTTTCTTCATTTCCTGGCCAGGATGGTTATCATTGGAGGGAGGGGGTCATGATAGAATGGTATCATTGGATGATAGTTGAGAGATATGATGGTGTTTAGAGTTAGGAACAGTGAGGATTGCATAGGTTGGTAGGGTAATAGTGTTAAAAAATCATGGGGCATGACATAACTCGGAAATATCGGCTAGGACATGGGATTATAGGGCCCTCAGTGATCCGATGCAAGGAATCTGAGCCTACATAATGACCTTGTGAGTCAAAAATTTTTGCTGGGTAGAGGCCCAAGGAATGGTACATGAATCATAATAAATGATGTTTTTGATTGAATTGGGTGTTTTGGGAAATTTGAAATGAATGATGAGTTAAATGAGTAAAAATGATTTTTCTACTAAAATTCCATACTCATCTATCTTAGGAATTCCATGTTTACCTTTCAGAAATGGCTCTTGGTCATTGTCCGAGTGTGGAACTAGTAGTTGATGAAAATTTGGCCAATCCAATTGATCAGTGGAGGGTAGATCTAATGGAGGATGATGACCAGTGATAGGCAATGTTACGTTCTTTCCAACGACATTCCTTGGGAAAGTACGAGTGATGTGTTTCAGACATGGATATTGAAAGATGGATCGAGGATCTTGAGATCACCTCTAGTATGATATAGGCACTAACTGTGTACTGGGTTCCATAGCTAGTGAGTGAGATATAGGGAGTTTTGCATCAGTGGTGGATGATATACCTAGTGGAGAGGAATTAGGCTGACATTATAATTATATATTTTGAGAAAGACATATGAGAAGATTTATTTTCATCAATTATTAAGGATAAGAAGAGGTAGGGGATACTCTCCCACTAGTAGGGAAGTATGTCAGTATGGAATATGGGGATTAAATTCAAGGAACTCCTTCATCTCCCCCCGAGGATCATTTCGGATGAGGAGTCTCATATGAGACCCCTAAAAGAGGCACATCATCCTTCCATCTAGTTTTTGGTTACCCCCTTTCCATTACTGACATACTTAGATGCTTAGAAGAAGGAAAATGTGTTGGATAGATGCACTCCAAAGGAGGTCTCTCATTAGGGGGTAACCAACAAGGTTCATCTAAACTAAATGTTTATCGTAACATATTTTAGTAACCAATTCCTTTGATGTTTTCGTCAGTGGAGAACAGACACCAGCAGCACCCTTTATGGCTTTATGGTACTAGCGGTTCTCGTACCTTCCCCATAAATTTGGTATCAAGGTGTTTCGTATGGGGGGTCCATGGAAATCTTTAGAATCAATTTCTAGCAACCGTTATAGATCATAATGGTGGAGATGTATAGGTTAAGTTCTAGCTGCAGTAGTAGTTTCCATCTATGTCATTTCAACAGCAAGTACATCAAGCTCTTGCTCAATAGAGGGGAGATAGAGTAGGTAGGGGCTTACCTTAGGGTGTTCCTTAAGGACCTCAACCTGGGCATGGTCATGGAAGAATTCATCAGCAGAGGGAAATAGGATCTGAGGATAGTCAGTTTCACACTATAGAAGTATTAGTTCCAGTATGCCCACATATCATTAGAGGTATGATCAGTTTGTTTAGTACCATTTCTTTTTATTTTTCTTATTCAGAAGCTTTTCACTCCATTGTTGAACTCACTCTAGATCATTCTCTATGACTATATGTAGAGAGGCTTCCTAGGTACATAGTGTTTAGAATTCTATTTGGTGTTTAGACCAGCAAGTTTGATGTGTTTCGGGGTTGTAGAATGATGAATGGACCACATCAATCCCGCATGGATCTTTTATAACTAATGATGCAAATATATGATGTAATTATTGGAATCAAATGGTTATATTCCATGCATGTTATAATTGAGTTATTCTAGATAATATTTGTGTTTTCAGCCGTGGATAGCTGGCATGTGGTTTTTCTTTTTGATCAGAGTAGTCAGGTGGATAGTCGGCTTATAGAGACTCTTCTTTCCATGTTGTCTGAGATGTTAGTGGAATCATCAGATATTGGGATTATAGAGGTTCCCAAGGTTGTTGGGGATGTTTTTGGATGTTTTTTTGTGGAGTTTGTGTCTCAACCCCCTAAATGTGATGTTGAGTTTGGGATAGACATAAAACCCAGTGCTACCATAATTTCGATTGATCCTGATCAAATATCACCTTTTGAGCTATGAGAGTTACATATCTGGGTGGATGATATGATGTAGAAGGGTTTTATTTGGCCCAGTGTGTCACTGTGTGGTGCTCCGGGCTTGTATGTGAAGGAGGATGGTGCTCAGAGGATGTGCATAGACTACCAGAGGTTGAATCAGGTGATGATTAAGAACTGTTACCCTCTCCCGATGATAGATTATCTTTTCTACCAAATTAAAGGGGAAAGTCGGTTATCTAATATTGATCTATGCTCTGGATATAAATAGTTGAGGGTAAAGGAGATATATATCCTGAATATTAATTTTAGATGGAGGTATAGACACTTTGATTTTGTGGTCATGCCCTTTGGCATTATGAATGCACCCGTTATATTCTTGAGACCTATGAAATATGTGCTCCATGAGTTCTTGGATCAGTTCATCGTCTTCTTTATCGATGACATCCTGGTATACTCAAGGTCAGAGAAAGAGCATTCCAAGCATCTCATGACCGTCTATTAGGTTCTTTGAAACCACCATCTATATGAAAAGTTATCCAAGTGAATGTTTTGTACAAGAAAGGTGCATTTCTTTGGGCATGTGGTGTGTCAATATGGCTTATTAGTGGATTCGTCGAATGTATAAGCATTTGTTTCTTGTGGATCACCAATGAATGTGGTAGAGGATCTTAGTTTCCTAGGACTTTTAGGCTATTATCGGAGTTTTTACCTAGTTTATCTCGATATTTTGCTCCATTAAAATCTCTGACTTTAAAGAACAATGGGTTTTTGTGGAATGGGAATTCTCAGGTAGTATTTGGTTATCTGAAGGGGAAGTTGGATATTACTCTTATTTCCTATAGAATGGGTGATGTCTATGGTGTTCTGTGATGATTCCCATCTGGGCTTGGGATGTGTTTTGATGCAACAACATGTAGGGATCTCATATGGGTCTAGGAAGTTACTTCCCCATTAACTTAACAATTCCATACATGGTCTAAAGATAGTATTGGTTGTGTTTGTGCTGAGGTTTTTGTAGAATTATCTCATTGGGGAGTTCATTGTGGTATTCATTGACAACAACTGATTGAGGTATGTATTTTTCAAATATGATATGAACTTCCAACAATGAAGGTGGATGGATGGATATTTTTTCAACAATGTATTTATACTATCCAAATCAACCTACCTCAAAAATCTTGGTGAATGGTTCACCAAACTATGTGCATCCCATACAGATGCCACTATCCAAGGAACCCCACCTCACATAGAGAGGGACATGATTTACCAAACCATGTTCATCCCTTGTAGATCACCTCTGAAAATAAATATAGACATGGTGAAATCCCATCTTCCTCCACCTACATGGTTTGACTAACCACGGTTTGGTACAAAAATTGGTTGTACAGTTTTTCCTTAAGGGCCACATGGTTTAAAAAATCATGATTCTCTACCTGCACATTAAAAAATTTACTTTTTGGGGATTGACACACCCACAACTCACCCAAACCCCCAATGAACTCACTGATCGTTTAAAACACCTAAAAATAATTCTTTTTTAGAATTAAAAATATTTTAATTAGGTTCTAAATTTTATATTTTATGTTTGGTTGGACACCAAATTCAAAAATTCATGTTTACTCGGTAATTATGACCTATTCCAAAATCCTGAGATATTACAGTATTCTTATAATACATGGTCTTGAATAATCTATATAAATAGAGAGTAACATGGAATATAAAATACCTTATTTTTTAAAATAATAGTTTCCTCGATTTGTTTCCTGAAATTCTAAGCTCCCTGACCCTATATCAACATATAATGATTACATGACCTAGTTTGTTTCGAGGAAATATATTTTTAAAAAAATTAGTAATACAGCTCATAATTAAATGAAAATCACAAACATGAATGTCCATGGTAAGTCTACCATCCAATAATAAAATAATATTTCCCCAAAATTTATATTACCATATTTTTCCCACACAACATCAAATTGAGAACTTGGACTAACAACCACATGTTTATATAAGGTTTTTTCTTTTCATGTCACTCGTGTGAAAAATAAAAAAAATTAGGAATCATAACCAAGGGAATTAAAATGTCGGGTTCCTCTTTTTATAATTATCTATAATAATTTACTTTGATTATGAACATATTTTGTGTATTTATTTATTTCTTGATAAAAATTAATATTTTATAAAACTAATACGATGATTATAAATTAAAAATGGATGAATTATAATAATATGAAAAATGTGCATGAATGATGAAGTTAAATAGTTATTCAAGTTTTTAATAAAGTATTCATATGAACACTCCCAAATCATTTTTCCAAGTTTAAATTATTGTTATTAAAGAAATATTAGTACATTATAGTTGGAAGAACATTTGATTTTTCATGGAGTAGATCATAGCTATAAATGATGGATTGAACATAGTGAAAAAGCGAACATGAAAATCAATTGGGATGATACTCTTGTATATGGATCATTAAATATGAATACCATTTTACATAATAATGTATATTGTATGAATAATATGAAAATGGAAATTGAATATGACCTTCGTGATTGTACAATTTTGTTTGAGAAGTTAAATTATTTTCCTAAGGGACCATTTTATTCCAGTTGTACTAAATACAAAACACTGTCACAAGTATTGAAGTTATGTAATTTGAAAGCTGGTAGAAAATAGAGTAACATAATTTTTATATAACTACCAAATCTACGAAATTATATGATACCAGAATAAAATATAATTTTTTATAGAACATATGATACTAAAAAAATTCTTTGTTCAATGGGAATGATCTCTAAAAAATAAATTGTTTTCTAAATTATTTCACAGTGTTTCACAAGGACCATGAATCACACATGAAATTCCCTTTGAATGGTGATAATAGATACATGAAAGATGAATCAAGACCTATAATTCTTTTATGGTACTTTCCAATTATTCTATGGTTTACAGGACTTATGGTTGTTAGGAAATAGTGAGAGAATTGACATTGAACTGAGATGAAATAATTAAATATGGGAAAAATAGATCATTCAATAGACTATCCTTAATGAAAAAAATTGATTTTGAGTAACCTCAATTTGTAAATTAGATTAAAAAATTCTATCTTGAATTATATATAGATGGAATAAATCCTTTTATAGTATTGATTAAAATTCACAATACATGGAAAGTTATATTGGAAAATTATAACTTTCCACAATGGTTAAAAATGATATGCACGTATATTTTGTTTTCTATTATTATATATATACCAAAAACCACATTTAAATATATTTATTTCTTTTTGGATCGATTTATTGAAGATATGAAATTGATGGGGGGATATCAGTGTAAAAATGTATGATTCGCATAGAAGTGAAAAATTCACATTAAGGGCCTTGTTTTATGGGGTAATAAATGAATTTCCTACTTATATAATACTTTCATGTTATAAAATTAAATTAATGGTGTGGTATCCCATTCATGAATAATGAACACTCTTATTTTGGATAAAACATTCCTTGAAGAAATTATTTTTAAGACATAATATTTTTAACTTGACGATGTAAATACTGATCCAAGATGATACCATTTGATGGGAATATATAACAAGGTACAACACCATATCCACTAATGGGTGATCAACTATTTGATAAAGTAAATTATATTGCAACAATATTCGGTAAAATAATTTTGAAAAATATTATGATATTAGGTTGGGAAAAGTGATAAATTTTCTTTTAATTACCGCACTTGAATTGTTTTTACGCCAAACATTTTCTTGATGTCATGCATGTGGAAGAAAATTTATTTGATAGTGTTATTAGGATTTTAGTAAATTTTATCAGAGAAAAATATGGGATGAAGGTTTAGATGGACATGATTGAGATGGGGAAGAGGGCATAGTTGGAAACAGAGAAGAGTAAAATGTAGAGTTTTCTTCCTCCAATAGCTTACACTTTATCCGAACAAGAAAAATTGAATTTTCTTTATATTCCTTAATGCTGTAAAAGTCCTAGGGGTTATTCATAAAATATAAAGAATGGTATGTCAATGACTAATTTGATGTTGCAAAGGATAAAACCACACGTATTCCCTATTTGGATATAATATTTTATTCATATTGCATAATGTTTTATTCGGCATTAAAATGTATGTCATATATTATCCAGAATTTTCTTCTTTTTTAAATCCATAATTTGTAATGTTATAAAACTGTAAGATTTTCCAATCATTAATAATGAGGTTGTAGTCACATTATGTGAATTAGATATCTTCTTCTGATAGTCATTAATTTATATAATGGTCCACCTGTTGGTTCACTTGGTTAGAAAAGTGTAACTATGAGGTATTTTCCATTAAATATGGATGTAACCCATTGAATATAACATGAATATTTTGAAATGGTGCATCAGTATTTGAATTTGGTAATAATGATGTATTTCATAATGTTATATTATTGAAAAAAGATATTGAATTATGTACTAAATATCTATCAGATGCTGGTATTATTAGTCCTCAAATGTCTCACCATAGTAGACACCTTATGCGAAGGGATGTCTTGGAGAGATGTTGTTACAATTACTATTATAGATCGATACAAAGCTCACCATTACATTTTACATAATAATGAATTTTTTGATCCAAATGGTGTACCCTACAGTGAAATTCTAAGTCATTTGAATCCACCTAAGGATGACGTATGGACACAAAAAACAGATAATCAATAGCTCATAGGATTTTTCCGAGATCATATCTAAGGAGTCATTGAAAAATATGACATTAATTTCTAAAAAACATTTATAACTAGATAAGGTAACACATGAATGTGTTATATATTATATTTTTTTTTAATTATTGGTTATACAATATACACAAAAGAACATGATGAACTAATTATGATGAAGAATAGTAGAGTTATTATTATGGAGCAAGTGATTCACATATATAGTTGAAAGGATATAAATCATAATTATAAAAATTTGTAATATTTCAGCATCCTGAAAAAAATATATGAGTTCTATTATACAACGTGCCCAGTGTCGTCTATCTATTTTGAATGGGTTAACAAAAATTTTAAAATGAATGTTAATAAAATGGTCTTCATGAAGGTGAATTTTAGGGTAGAAGGGTATAAGGATGAGCGACTCAAAATGGTATCAAAATTAGTAATGGTATTTTATATATCAAATCCATAAAATAATAATTGGTCAATTATCCAATTTCATGGTAAAAAAACTATAGGTTCAAATGAAAAATTCAATTGAGGATAATTCTTTAATTTGGTGATTACAATCATTTCTTGATGGTCCCACTATAGACAACACATTTTACAATAGAGGGGACCAGAAAGAGGGAATTTGAATTCCCTGGAGACGAGAAAATCCCTTCAACCATTAAATAAAAATAAAGAGTTCAATTAGTATGTCTATTTTATTTTTAATAAAATATGATTTTTTGGATAATATTTTTTTATTGTTTTTACATAATCTAAATTAAATGATTGGAAACCCATGAATAAAAAAAAATTTTACATATTGATGCTACTAGTCTCACGGAAGAACATAAATTTGAAGTTGAAACTATATAATTATTAGAAGATCAAAAACAGTTTCATGAAAAAATAAGATCAATTTAGCATCACTTTATTGACTGATATTTTCAAGGCATGAAGAAAGGGTATAAAACTTGAGGTTGGATGGAATCAATACATCCAACCTGTTTACCACAACAAGTCGATGTTCATTAGTTATGTTGGGACACAATGAGAATTAACATAATAATTGATAGAGATTCATGGGATAATGTATTTATAGTAATAAAGGAAACCCTTTGAGAAGATATTATTATAATGTTACGATACACATTTTCTATTTTAAGAGAAAATTATATAATGAAACTTTTATTTAATTATCAATATCTCTTACATAGATTGTTTATTTTAGATTATTTTTGCAATAAATGTTTCTTAGTGGCCACTAAAAAATACCTTAGTGGCCTCTAGATAATTGAAACAATGTTTTATCTTGGGGATACTAAGGTAACATTAAATCCCCCCTAACTAGTTACTTATGCTCACATTTTAGAGAATGATAAAATGGAATTATTTAATCAATCATCACAACGAGAAATCATTTCAGATGTATTGTAGTCAATAATATATTATTTGATATTATTTATTTTATTCAATTTGAATAAAAATTGTTAATTTATGAAACAAAAAAGGAGGTCTAAAGATAAACCACATGCATTGAAACCAATTCACCACTATTAGAAAAAAAAGATGGGGTATACTACATTAGAGATAAAAATGGTATATATTTTCAATATAAAATAAATGTTTTATGGTATATGGAAGAAAATATGTTCCTTTGTTTATTTTCATATTGATGAATCAAAATCCAAAAGCCACTTCAATCCCACACCATGTGCTATAGAATGAGGTCTTCTTAAATAAATAGGGTAAAATAGTTGTTTAAAACATTAAGGATGTATGAGAAACCTGAGTAAGAATGAATTAATAGTAAATATTTATGATTTATAATAATATTAAATTTAAATACCTAATTATGTTCATATTTTTTATATTGTTTAGACATAAGAATCTGTATCAGTTGTTCTTGAAAAAAAAACTACTTTTAGTAGCATTGAATTGGATGAAAAAATATAGCCGGATTAGAGATGTAGGTTATGGTGTGTCGCCAAGAACATATTTCAAAAAGAAAAAACCACAATAAGATACATAACATATGATGAAATGATCGATGGTGAAAGTAGATATTTTGGAGGATATTATTATCCAGTCTGTTTTGGAAAACCATTATATGTAAAAGGATCATAGAGAACTGGTAGTGGAACAAAGATCAGTGCATGAACAACCAAATAACCTCACTAGATTTTAGGGTGGCCATTCCCCTAAACCTAATTCCTTACCCTACGTAATCAATTTTTTCATTTATCATTCTTCTAAATGTAAATCAAAAAACCTTCGATAACATTATAATATTAAAATTATGCAGGGTATATATACATGTTATTTATATGTATCAAAACCCACATACTTTCTTTTTGTTAGGGGTATGGTGTATAATATCCAAGGATACATGCTATGCGAAAAATAAATTTCAAAAGATCACATGATAGTGGGGACTGAAGTATCTCACACGTTGAGTGCGGAGTTTACTATTCCACTTTATTATTCAGATATTACAACAGTTATAAATGGTATTGGAACCTTCATAGCATGGCCGCATAAGCTTACAAAGATACATGTGGTATGTAGTTATTTTTTTAAATGAAAAAACAATAACAGTTAATGAAAAAAGTGCCAAAGTGAGGTATGGTATTATATATGAATAAAACGATAGTTAAATGGAAGGTCAGAGAATGAAAGTATAGCGAGTCAACAAAAGAAGGAAATTTCAGGAGTACCTTCACCCCTCCAGTTCCACTATAGTATATATTAACATTAAATGTTCATGTATATACCACATTCAAAGATTTAGATATTCCCTACATATATTAAAAAGTGGAAATATTTGGATATGTAATTACAGACGTAGTTTCTCTCAAGAGTATAAATGATATTCCCATGTTAAAATAGATGGGATTTTTAGTAGTGAATACATACATCAATACATTTTCATAATCCATCTATCCTAAAATTGACCTACTATGTTCATTAAGGCTAATAACTATTCAAATTTTCTACAAGAGTTTATATTAAAACTATATAAATGGAAATCCCTTTCAATCTTGATTTGAATTCATTAATCTCTATATTAGTTCAATGGAAAAATTTCTTTGGGGTTGTAATAAATTAATAAGAAAAAAGATGATATAACCATGGATTCTGAGAAGAATATAATAGAATAAAAACTCTTGTTGATTCCTATAATGAATGGATAATTATCTCTACTCTATTCAAATAAAAACTATTTTTTCAATAATTTTTTGATTTTTTAGGAAGAACCGGATACTGATCACAATAAATTTGGATACACCTAATATTTATTTTTTGTTTATAATACATGAATTTTTATCAAATCGACCACACGTGATGTGTAATGTGAATTTATAATGAAGTTGAATCATTAACTTATAGATAAACATTTAATTTTATGTTTTAGTTTATTTTTAACCACTATTTTTTCTTGATATGGTGATTTAATAATACAGGATAAATAGATGTATGAGGTCATTCAGTGAACGAAAGAAGAATATGGATTTTTTTAAATGGTACCAAATTAAGGTATATATAGAAAGATTTAACTATTGTAACATATTTCCAAAAAAAATACTTATTTTGTAAATTCTTCTATAGTGTCTGAAGAAAGCTTACAGTAGTCTTTATGGATATTTAGTTTCCAAATTTATGGAAAATATCATATACTGTTAAATGAAACAAATCCCTAAACAAGCAATTTCTAAGCGTAATTAAAATTTCCTTAAAAATATTTATTCATAATTCGTATGTATATATTTTTTAGAACTACTATAATATCCCCGAACCGGGATCAACTAATTTGGTGCCCCAAGTTGGGTCATCACATGGCCTCAAGCATGCCTCCCCATACGCCATAGGTTTCTTGACTAGTAGTGAGGTTCTTATAGGTCATGTGGGCAGACTATACCATCAATAATAGAGTAATCCATAGTAGATAAAAATATAAATAACAGAAACCATAGGAAACAATTGTTGACATGCATAGATGAACAATTCACTAAACTGTGTGCAACCAAATTCAATAGTAAATATGTCAGGTCATGCTATAGCGCCATGTTAACAAGAACCCCAAATGAAGGAAAAAGTATAATCCCCAAAATGGTCTAGTCTCTAACTCTAAAACCTCACTCATACACATCCCACATCTAACTCGACTCCCAAGCATATGTTCTTTGGCCCTTTCCTAACTTGCATGCATGAAATCTTCTCAGCTACCTAATGGTGGCCCAAGGAGGGTGTGAGTATAATTCAGTAGTCCACCACCAATGGTGTCTACAAAATATCCAGCAATGCATATTGTGTATGCATGTGATAAATAATGACATGTAATGATAAATAGTTTAATGGACCGTTCTAGACTATATTCCTTTTTAAGTATGCTACTATTGAGTCTGAGTTCACTATTTAGGTATTTCATGATTTAATTTAAATTTTCATGTGTTCAAAGTATTTGTAATGTTCTATGCTCTCAATATTATTGGAATAAACATCAACCCCCTTCCCACTAGGCATCACAATATAAAAATCTCATAATTCTCACCTCAAATACTCAATCAGGGTAGAATGCAACTGTTAGGGGAATAGACCTCCATCCCCTTCCATAACCAGTGCAATTAGGGGAAGTGTTAGAGCCTCATCCCAACTCCACCTGTGGGTGTAGAACCTTAAGTTGATACCCCACTCAACCAAGCCATGTGTACATGCTTATTTATCATTCACCAAAATAAAACATATCCAATATCATTTACAACAACAAAATAATATCAATTAATGGGAAATGATCATTATTCCCTCAATCCATTAACATATTCATAATTTAAGTTACTTAACCCTTTATCCCCATTTACCATTTTCCATGCCTATCTCACTAATCATATTCAATGTTCAAAGATACTCCCCTAGCATTTTCCCATTAATCCATTAAACCCTTTTTTCATGCCAACCAAATGACTTGTTAGGCCATTACCCAACCTATATTCATTACTACACCCCAATTTCAAATCCTTTAAAATATTAACATATTCATAATGGGAACTACATTCTTGCACAATTTCCTACACTTACTTAGATAACTCTATGTCTGGGAATATCGACGCACCACATGAGTTTTCCCAAAATAAGTCACATCATCCTCTATTCATCCCACTGGGATCATGGGGGTTTCATTTGGTTGTTTAGACATCCACTACATCACATCATGTCATGGGAACTAAGAACTCATCAATAGAGGGAAATAATAAAAACCCTACATGAACCAATATACATTAAACCCATGGGATATAACATGTAGACCACTTACCATGAATCCATTGGCGAAAGCCCTCTAAATGAAAGCTTTGGATCTCTATTCAATAAACCCGTGATGCTTTACCCCAAACCACACCAAAAATAAAGGTCTTGAGAACTTCGGATGGAGATGGCGAAGAAATAGAAACCCTAAATCAAAATGAAAAGAAAGAGGGATATTAACCATACCTGGATATTTAATCGACAACCAACGACACTCGAAATAGTCATATGAAAAGATAGATTGATCCTTGGATGATCTGGGAGCATTTGATGGGTCATTAGGTCTAGAGGAGGAAAAATAGAGGAAACTCTTGAGTGTTATAAGAAATCACGTAATGGAATTTCTTTAATTTTTTAGTTGTTTCCGGGCCATGCAGTTTTCCAAACCAGGCGCAAACCATGAAAAGGATACTACCATCACACCCTTCCTCTCACATAGTTTTCCAGACCGTGTAGTAACTTTGTGGATTTTTACTGCTCTCACAGTATCCCCCCACATTGTTTACCAAACAGTGCATAAACCATGTGGATTGCCAAGAACACCCCCTTTTACCCCCTTTTCATGTCCTAAAAAGCTAGAACAACCCCAAGCCTTCTTAAAGACCTGGGAAAACACATAATTGACCACAAATGTGGACTTAAACCTAAACATAAATAAGATCAAAACATACAAAGAAATAGAAGATCTTACACCATTTCCACCTTATACTGGCTCATCCTCAGGCCACTCTTCCCGAGCATCATTGAGTTCCCAAAGAGAAGAGATCATGCCACTAGGCCTACACATCTGATTCATTGTCCCATGATTCTACTGAAACATTTTAGTGCTTCCATAGGACATGAACTAAGGGCACAAACTTCCCCAAAAATCTTTTTTATTATGATCCACAATACAAACTAGGTTCTCCTCAAAGGATGCATCAACCTCAAGCTCGACATAACTAGAATTTATCACGTGAGATAAATCAGGATAATACTATCATAGTTGTAAAACATGGAACACGTCATTAATCCTAATATACATTTGTGGAAGATCCAATCAGTAATCCACCAGTCTGATCCTCTCCACAATCCGAAATGGCCATATATATCTTGGTGCCAACATTCCCTAATTCCAAATTCCATGGTGACCCAACCTTGTAAACACCCAAATAAACACACAATCACCCACAATGAACTCAATAGGTATGCAGTGCTGATTTTCATAGGAATTATTCCTACTCTGTGCCATCTCCATATGCTTCTGAATCAAACAAACCTTCTCCAACGTATCGTACACAAGACTCAGTCCTAATAGCTTAGATGCCCCATCCTCTAACCAACACAATGGAGATCTACATGCCCCCCATAGAGTTCCTCAAAATGTTCCATTTTATTTGTGTTATTAAATCTATTTTTGTAATCATATTAACAAATCGATAAGTGTATCTCCCACGAACCACCGTTATCCCTGAACACAAGCTCTAAACATGTCTTCTAATATCTGGATTGTACAATCTGACTACCCATCGGTCTGTGGGTGGTAATAGGTACTCAAAAACACTTGGTTACCAAGTTCCTTCTGCAACCCCCTCCAAAAACATGAGGTGAAATGTGGATCATGATCCAAAACTATGTCCCTCAACACACAATGTAACCAACCCATTTATCGAACATATAATTCCCCAACTAGTCGACTATATAGGTTTCCTAAATCGGCATGAAGTGGGATACTATGGTCAGCTGATGTACCACCACTAAAATTGAATCATTCTTCCAATGTGTCAATAGAAGACACAAAATTATGTCCATCATGATGTGGTTCCACTTTCACTATGTAATAGGCAATGACAGCAACATCACACCTAGACACTGGTGCTCAGCCTTCACATGTTGGAAAGTAAGGCATTGTTCCACAAAACTCAAAACTACTTTCTTAATTTCCAGCAACCAAAAATATCTATGAAGATTATGGTACATGTTATTAAAGCCCAGATTCAATTATCCCATTGACGCATGGAACAAATGTATCAACTCCTCGAGTACTTCTTTTGTCCCCATAACACAACCATGAATATAAGAAACTCATCGGCACTGAAATTCCATCCAGAAGGTGAATACCTACCTTTAAGACTTTCCTTCATAGATAAAAACTCATGTTCTACTAGGTGAATCTCTTTAACTCATCTCATATGTGCATATTCAATTTCTATAGATGAAAGGATCATTTTTCTGTGCCCTTCCTGTACCTCCAAATGAATCTATGAAAACAAGGACATCATCAACCACTATGAACTGGATTCCCAAACTACCAAATTAAGACTCTTCTGGCTCCGAGTATTAGTGACAATATTCCATTTCCATGTCGTGTACACCAACTAAAAATTGAATCACTACAGGTACTCGACCCACCATCACTATTGAAGATTCAAATATTATTGAGATAAGATGTATTTGAAGATTTTATGGGAAGTAATCACCATAAATTGCTCTCCCAACAACTAATTCATCCAAAACATTAAGGAATGAACCACATAATCTAGTTCCAGGTCATGATTAGGATAATTCCTTTCATGAGGTCCCAACTGCCTCGACCCATAAGCTACAACCCAATCATCCTACACTAACACTTCTCTAAGTCCAACACCAAATGAATAACATAAGAAGATGTGCTTCTGATCTAGTTCAGGAAAGATCAGTATCTGTGTGGTAGTTAACCACTTCTTTAGCTATTGAAAATAATTATCACAAGCGTCTGACCAAGAAAACTTAATCTCCTTTCTTAGTTAGTCCTCTAAGCGACACTACCAAAAAAGTGAAATCTATAATAAACCTTCAATGATAACTGGCCAAACCATGAAATCTACAAATATCAGAGACATTCTTCCGCTTCTCCCTAGACACCACATCATGCACCATTTTCAAATCCACCGACACACTTAACTAAGAAATGATGTGTCATATATAGTGCACCTCATCAATTGAAAACTAACATTTTGATAGCATGGTGTAACATTTATGCATTCATAGTATACTCAAGACGTTGTCATGATGTTTGTCATGATCATCATGACTTTTGGAGTACACCAAGATGTATTCAATGAAGAAAACTAAAAATTGATCTAGATACCGGTGGAATATTTAGTTCATCAAATACTTTAACACTTCTAGGGCATTGGTCGAACCCAATGACATCCCCAAAAATTCATACAACCCATATCTGATTGAAAAATCTTTCCGGGGTATGTCAAAAGTTCTCACACTCAACTAATGGTTTCCTGGTATCATATCAATCTTAGAAAACACCAAAGAATGTCTGAGATGATAAAACTTATCATCGATTCTAGGAAGAGGTTATCTCTTCCTAACTTTCATCTAGTTCAACTTCCTATAACTTACATATAACCTTAGTGATCCATCATCCTTTAAAAAAACATCATAGATCCCCAAGGTGATGTACTAGGATTTATAAATCCCTTACGTGCCAATTACACTAATTGAACCCTCGGTTTTTGGAACTCTACTGGAGCCATTTGGTAAAGTAGAATAGAATATGTCTCTACTCCTGGAAACAATTTGATCACAAACTCAACATCTATATTAGGTTGTAACCCCGAGAAGTCCTCAAAAAACACACCCTGAAACTGGTCCACAAAAAAGGACGATTGGTTGTCCATTCTCCCTATCATCTACCATAAGGCATGCCCCTTGGGATATGAGTTCCCCCAACTACTACCGAAACAGCTCTGCGTGGCCCGCTCAAGTATCCCACTCATCACGAAGAATATAAGTGCTTCTGTTGACGCTCCTTTCGTCACAGAATCTAAAGATCGGAAAAGGGGAATATCTGAGTCCAATGTGATTCATCCTTTGAAGAAACATCAAAAATCGACAAAGGGATGAACAAGGAGAACATTGCCCATAGGTCGCGCAAGTTCCCTCATGGTCGCGCAAGTACACTTGCGCGCCGCCTAGTGGTCGTGCAAGTCTACTTGCGCGACACCTTATGGTCGTGCAAGTGACTTGCGCGACCTAAAGTGATAACCGCCCAGTAACCGCCCGGGGTCTTCTCCTTCCTATAAATAGACCATGTGGGCCCCCCATTCGGGAAGATCTTTTTCCAGAAACTCGGATTGAAGCTCCCGACGCCCAAGTCTCTTCTCAAAGCTTCTGGAACACTTATAAGGTAATTTCTTACCTAGAACGGAAGATCTAAAGAGAGGGAGGAAGGCCTAAGTGTTGAAACTCATCAACACTTGCGCGCCTGAATGGCCAGCCCTAAAGGGAACTAGTCACACTTGCGCGTTGCCTTATTTCTTCTATAGAATTTGCGCGTCCCTTATCTGGAAGAACCTCAAGAGGATTCTAAAGGGTTTAATAAAGAGTCGCTCAGGTATTTCAATGCTGGTTGAAAATCGCGCAAGTACACCATGTGTCATGCAGGTATACTTGCGCGACCAATACTTGCGTGCCCACGCAAGACTTTCGAGCCTTTCAAGACTTTCGCGCCCCTACCTTTTTTGGGTGCCCATTTTGCCCATTTTACCCCTCTTAAGCCATTTCACCTTTCCTATTCAAGATTCAGTCTTCAAGATACTCTTCAAATCCATTTATGGCATGATTTCTTGATTTGAATTCCTTATCTGAAGGGAATTTGGTGGAATATCTCTCAAAACCTAGTGATTTATACATCTTTATGTCACTAAAGATTGAGAGTTCATTCATTCAACCTCATCCTTTAAGATGAGATAATCCTTAACCTGGGTCTCCTTTTCAGGAATAATCCCCAGTGATAAGTCCTATAATCTGGGCATCCTCCTCAGGAGTAAGCCCCAATCTCAAATATGGGCATCCTCTTCAGTAGTAAGCCCCAATCTCAAATACTGGGCATCCTCCTCTGGAGTAAGCCCCAATCTCAAATACTGGGCATCCTCCTCCGGAGTAATCCCCAATCTCAAATACTGGGAATCCTCTTCAGGAGTAAGCCCCAATCTCAAATGTGGGCATCCTTCTCAAAAGTAAGCCCCAAACCTTAATCCCTAACCTGGGTCTCTTTTTCAGGAATAAGACTCAGTCATAATCTTGGGCTTCCTTTTCAGGAGTAAGCCCCAAGTCCCCTAACCTGGGCCTCCTTTTCAGGAATACGTCCCAGTCATAATTTTGGGCATCCTTCTTAGGAGTAAAACCCAATCATAAGTCCCCTCCTAATTTGGGCATCCTCCTTAGGAGTAAGCCCCATGATTAGAGTATTCAAATCTCCATAAAGCACATATACCTTTATGGACCCTGTTCCTGGATTTTCTCCCTTAAAGTAAATCCTAAACCTTCATCTATTTGGGCAGTCATACATACATAAGCCCCAAACAATTTCTTATGATTGCATCTTTCATGGTACAATTGTCTAATTTTTACCAATACCTCTTGTTTCTCACACCGAGCATGACTCACGTGAGCTTAGAGTGTAAAAGTAATTATGACATTCTTCTTTGAGCCATCAATAATAAACATCATACTCCATTACTCGAACTACGTGGGTTCTGATTCCTTTTCCAAAACAAAGGATACGTAGGTAGCCCATTTATGGGTTCGATCCCAACTTTGAGATAATCCCTGTCCTTATGAATGATGATAAACTTCAAGTGCCCCACTGAGTGGCTTTAAAACCAGCCTGGTCGTCATAATGACCAAGAGACTTTTATATAAATGTTTTGAAGGATACCATTGACCAAGAATCTCTAAACAGATATAGATGATTCTCTATTGATGAAGAACCTCTAACACATATAAAAGATTCTCTGGATTTCTTGCATATTTAATCATTGATTGTTAAAACTAAAGGAAAGCACATTTTATAATTGGTAATGTAATAAGGATTCACAAACATAACTTAAATCTATAAACAGAGTCCCGGAGTAGACAATAATTATCCTCAAAAAGGTGTGATGAGTGCGACCTCCCATCCTCTTGACCAATGCAAATTCCTAAGCCTCATTAGTCCACAAGCTAATGAGCGCCTCCCTTTGGAAAGTAGGTCCAAACGGATGTGGAATCATTGGATGTTTCCGGTTCTATGAACAAACCCGCTAGAAACTGATCGGAACGTTTGAATCTCCCATCCAGGGGGTCATCCCCGAAATCCGTGCGAAACAAAAATGGTGAACCCGACGTGAATCCTTAACCAAGTTAAAGTGATGTTCTTCTTATTTGTTAGGCCCCTTGGGCCAACAAATCAATCATTGACATGTGCTCATCCAAAATATGCAGTGGCCGGATTCATCTTGATTTTGTCTATTATATGGAATATGCACTCTTTTCTCAAGATCTTATGCAAAATGGATTTCCTTAAATTCACCCCTGTGAATACTGCTGCTGTGAACACCTCTACTGTGAGGTCTGCTACTATGAAAACCAATGCTGCTACTCCTGCTGGAACGTCTTCCGCTCTGAGGATGACATCACCAACTCAGCATCTTCAACGCTGGGTTTCTAATGCACTGGTTAAGGAGTACCATCGCAACGGTACTATCCCAACTCTGGAGGCCGCTCGTCAAGCCCTTCAAGTTAACAACTCTACCTGGTCGTCCGGACAACGGCGGCCAGTGATCAAGAAGCAGGCGGCGCTGACTACCGTCTCCAACCGTTTCGGGTCGTTATCCCCGGAACGCAATTTCCATTCATTCCCTTACTCTGAGGAAGTGAATGAGCAGGTCCTGCAGGGCCTTAATTCAAAAAGACAGGAGTCCTTCTCGAGGGCTCCCATCAACAATCGCCGCCAGACTCGTGTGGTAGTGCGCCCTCAACATGATGAGGGTACCGACTCCAGGCATTCAGCTCAGGTTCCTCGAACCCGATCAGGCAAGATGAACCGCCAGAGACGGAATCTGGTTAACAATGGGCAGGTTGTCATCCCTGCCATCTCCGGAGAAGTCCACCAACCTAACTTGGTGGCAAACAACGAACAGGCACACACACCTGTCCTTTTTAATTCCGCTGTCCAGCAGACTCGTCTGGCAGCATCAAGCCAATCCCGCCAGGCAATTCTGGCGGAGTACCATAGGCAGGAACATGCACCTTCTTATACATCACCAGTTAGTCAGCAGGCTCGTCTGACTACATATGATGGATCTCGTCAACCGCGTTTGGCGAAGTGTAATCAGCAGACACATACACCTGCTAATACTAATCAATCCTACCAACAGTCTCGCTTGGAAGTGCACGGAGAAGTCAGTCGGAAAGCCCCGACGACAAACAGGAGGAAGACTCAACTCTCTGCCTCCACACTTGAGTACTGTCAGGATTCACTGACAGGAAAAGGAGGACAGGAGTAGGCAAATACACCTACTCCAAGCCCGGAATGGACGTATATCCCCGTTCCGGTGGCTGAAGTCACCAAACATATTTTGTAAATGGTGAAAGAGCAGAAGCAAATTCCTGCTCATATTCTGGATGCTTGCCAGGATATCATAACAGCTTCAGCATCATCTCAGGGACAGACACATAAATCTATCCCTAGCAGTGGAGTGACACATCAACGATTCACTCCGGAACAGACACACACATCTGTTCCAGTCCAAGAAGGTTATGGGCCATACTCCCCCATATCATACGGACAACCAAGTCAGGCACATACACCTGATTTGAGTGGAGATCGTCAGCCTAACCTGACCATCTTTCCTGATCAGGCACATACACCTGCTCAGAGTAACCACTTTCGTCAGCAAGTGGTTTCTAAAGTGAGTAAGAAGGCATCTAAGAAAAAGATCTACCCAGCACAGTCAGGAGATCAAAGGCCAATCTGCAACAAGGCCTTGCTCGATGCTAGAGTTCTTGAAGCCCTCAGACATTTATCTGTCGTAATTCAAGATTCTACTCCCTCAGTTCCCAATAACGGGAACATTAATTTTGAAGGTCTTCAACAGACACTTCCTCATGAAGGCTTGCTTCATGAAAGTTCGGTCAATATTGAAGTTTCTTCTTCAGATGAGAGCCACAGGAACCCTCTGTGTGGTCAAAAGACCAAGGAGCAAGAGATTTCATCTTTTGCCGTAACCCATCATGACGGTCCTCCTCATGGTGATGAACTTTGCTGCGAAAGTCCTCTCCGCAGTAGTGGTTCACATTGTCTCGAAAATTCTTCAGAAGGCAATGTAGTGACGAGAAAGCCCTCCTATCTCGAGGCACTAGCAAACGTGAAGCCAGTCATGTCTGATGCTTTACTATTGGCAGGTGAAATACTTTCTCAATCAGAAGATAGCCCATGGTGTAGGTCATTCTCCGAACCACCCCTAAGTCATGCATCTTCTAGTTTGATTAATGATCTCTCTACCAATATTGTTGAATCCGATGAAGCAACAAGGAAACACCAACTCTGGTCAAAACAGGTAGAAGAATCTTCATTTAATGATAAAGAGGAAATTCTGAACATGAGGAAAAAACTGGCAAAAGGTGAAGTACCAGTCATGTTTTGGCCTTTGACTGACTCCCAGTACGACATTCCAAAGATGTTGACGGATGATGGAATCCATGATATTCGTCTCAACATTTGGAAGACTCTTTTTCAATTGAAGAAGAAAGTATTATCTTACGGTGATTATGAAAATCATATTAAGATAATAGAAGGGTTACAATGCCAGATTGATTTGGCATCTCTATCAGTCTCTCGGTATCCAAAGGCTGAAAAGCAACAGAGAACCCTTCAACGTTCATGCCTTGGCGCACTAAGAAAATTGTGTTAGTTAATTTCCAATGCTCCATCTGATGTTCATATCAGAGGATGGGGTGTTCACGGAGCACTACATTTCACAGTGCTTTCCAGTCAGAAAATCCCGCCGAAAATGGTCTCATGCAATGTTATTGCCCATGGCCGACCACAGTCAATGGGCTTTGTTCATAATCAAAAGCTTGCTCAAGAACAGGCTTCAACTAGTTCCTCTCAAAGTCAAGTATATAGAGAACAAGTTGTTGAATTTCTCCTACATCATGCAGGCGAGAATATTGCACAAGCCTCTCGTCTGGAGCAAACACGTCATCAAATGAAAGAAGTTTCAGAAATCATCCAACGGTCTGTTGAACCAGGTGATAAAAGTGGATACAGATTAATGCATCCAGCTAATTTCCGAACTAAGATTCGCAAGATCAAGAGAGATTTTAAGAAGATCTCAGACATAGAATGTCAAGAGACACCCCAGCTTGTCAGACTGGGGACTTCTCTAACCCAACCCTCAGAGTCAACAAATGGGATTCTAGGAGTTGAGCGGAAGCAGTAGGAACATCCCCAGTCCACCGGACTGGGGACTTTTTCAAATCCTCAATCCCTTCCTCAGAGAAAGTCAGTATTCTCTCGATTGGGGAATAATCCTCAAGAGGAATGAAGAGCCAAGCTATCATGAGATTCTCTCCAAGTGACGGTTCTCCAAGAAATTCCTGAGAGATCAAGTCAACGGAATGCCATGTCTCATCATGGACATGGAAGAAGACAATATCACAGAAATGCTGATAGAAAGGATTCCATGAAATATGAATCCATTATTGTCATCAATTCCGTTGCTGCTGATTCACCAGATGAGGCTCAATCAGAGGGATCAGACGAAGAGATTCCTGCTCAAGAAGTTGCGCACACAGACCTAAATGAAGAAGGTGTGCACACACGTAATCAAAGGCTTACCCAAAATCTGGGTATTCCTTCAAGTAACCCACTTACCCCTCTCCGAAAAGGATCCAATAAGGGGAAAGGAAAGAATCAGGTTACTTCTCACCCTTCCTCTGAAGGAGGTCAATCAGTCTCATTAGAGCAAAGGTTTGCACAACAGGAGGAAGAAATGAAAGAATTAAGAAGGTTGAATGCAGAACTACTTCAGAGTAGTCTTCTTCTTAAGAATGCTGAAGTCCGACAGTCAAATGAATTTGTTGTAACTACTGAGATGGATCAGGAATATCCTCCTTTATCAGTACACCCTCAGAGGTCTAATCCTACGGGTCAAACACAACAACGGTTGGCAGCACTACCATCAGTTGCAGCACCAACCACCACGTCTGTCCAAGGTCCATTCATTGCACCTACCCAAAACCAAGTTCAACCTGATGTTTCTCAAAAGTTAATAACTACTATTGAGTCATTAACAGCTCGGTTAGAAACTATGGAAGGGAAACGGGCGCAAGTTCAACCTGAAAAGAAAGTTTACCCTGAATGGGTAGATTCAATTTCTCCTCCATCCAGTTTTGGAAACCCTGTTTTCCCTACTTTCAATGGATCAGGCGACCCTGAACAACATTTGACGCATTACGTGTCTTGTTGTGATCCTATGATGGGAACTCCAGAGTAGCAAGAAGCAGTGAAACTCAGATGCTTCGTGTGAACCATGCAAGGACCAGCTTTATTCTGGTATACAAGCTTGCAATATCGGTCATTCATCGGATGGGAGGATCTTCGTCAAAAATTCCTTCTTCAGTTTAGCTCAACTTTGCCAAAAACGAAAGTTTTCGATCTTACAAACTGCAAGAAAAGGGAGAATTAAAGATTCTCTGATTTCATTGCTTGTTGGAAGGGCTTAACGTATTCCCTGAGTTTAGCACTCCGTCAGGAGGAATTATTGCCAATCTGTGTGGCAAATTTGCGTGACAAATTACGCACGCCATTGATCCCTGTGAAATACACAGGATGGTTTCGAGACCTTACTTCAATCGCTAAACAGATTTAAGATTCCCTTATACAGGCTAAGGTTAAATCTCGAATAATTCCATCAGCTCCAGGAAGGAGAATGGGTAAAGCGGAAACTGCTACAGTTATGCTTAAATAAGCACCTGTACCTATTTCTACTTCAAAACCTTCATCTTCTTGAAGGGCTCCACCTCCTGAATGACAACAACAAAGGATGTTTCGTCCAAATGATCAAAGAGATCAACGACGAAAACAATTTGAGGATTTGAAGAGTAAAACATACTCTTTCCGAAGTGATCAAGTTCCTGGTTACTTCATTTCAGCTCTGGCAAATAATTTGGTTCAATTACCAGTGCCCAAGAGGCCAAAAAAGGAAGGAGATGAAGACTGTCCCAATTATTGTCCCTTTCATCAAATGTTGGGGCATCCCATCCAGGAGTGTTTTGTCTTTAAAGACCTCCTGCAAAAGATGGTCGACTTAGGACAAGTCAAATTGAAGGGTTCTTCATCTCATGTAGCGTGTATTACCGCTACAGATCCAGAGGAAGAGGGCGAGTGGAAGGAAGTCAAAAGAAAAACTGCGAAAAAATATGATGATTGGATGGTCAGAAAGACAATCAATCGGACCCATTCCATTTTGCGAACACAATTAAAGAAGCCAATTGTGTCTCCTACAAAAGTTGTAGTAAAGCCTCCATCAAAAGAAAAATCCTCAAAAGGGCAGTGCAATTCAAAGAAGAAAGAGGAATCAGGAGAAGATGAGTATGTATCAAATCCTAAATTGTCTTTGACTCTGGCAGATTTCATGCCATCTACTTTAGAGACACGGGCACCGCCCCATCAAACGGCACAGCCTAAACAGGATAACCAGGCAGAGTCTTTATCAGACAAAGAGTTAATCTTTGGTTTTGTTAATATGATTCAATTAACAGATCCATATTCCAGTCTTGATGAGCCTGAATTCCCTGTATCAAATAAGGGAATCCGAGGAGGTTCTAGAGGTTCAGGATATAGGGGAAGACGTGGATCTTTCTGAAGCCACTACTCTAATTTTACCCCTGCTAGCACTGTATATGCAGCAGAAACTCGTGGTACAGCCCTTCGGCGAGCTCAAAAAGAACAAGCAAGTTCTTCTGCCAATGGCCAACTCAGTTTTGGCACAGTTATTTTGGAAGACCGATTAAAGGTTCCATCTTCTTTATCTTAGCAAGTAAATGGATCTAATCAGTCTAATCTTCCAAAAGCAAGGATGTTGCCAACTTCAATACAAGATGCATGAGCATCCAAAGCATCTGCTTCCAAGGCACCTGCTAAACCGCATATTCCTATTGGGAAACGCAGAACTCTAGATCAAAAATATGATATATTGAAACACTTGGCCCAAGTACCAGCCAAGTTATCAATTTTGGATGCTTTGAATCTGTCAAAAGATCATCGGGAAGCACTCATCGAAACTTTGTCAAGTCCTCAGGAGTTTGAAGCTGAAATTGCTGCAGCTGAAATCTATCACATAGAGAATAATCCTGCAGAATGCCATGCAGTTATATCTATTACTGATAAATATGAAGATGATGTTGTGCATGGGCACATAAAACCTTTGTACTTATCTGAAAAAGTCAATGGTGTAGATGTTCGAAGAGCTTTCATTGACAATGGTTCAGGAGTCAACCTCATGCCCATTCGTACACTTCGTCGATTGGGCCTCAAGGAATCTGATTTATCTCCTTCTACCATGATGTTACAAGGATATGATAAAAATGAACAAGAAACACTCGGAGAAGTTACACTCAGAACTCAGTTTGGAGATCTTGTATCCAATTCAGATTTCATGATTGTTGATCAAGACTCAGCTTTCAATATCTTGCTTGGAAGACCCTGGCTACATCAGCATGCAGTTATTCCTTCATCATACCATCAATGTCTCAAATACTGTTTCGATGGTCAAGTTGGAAAATTGTATGGTGATAAGGCCCCGTTCAAGACATGTGAGTCTCAATACATTGAGGTGGAATTTTATCACATGAAGGGAATAGAAAAATCTACAATGAAGGAAATTACCAAAGTTAATGCTCCATATGGTTTGGAGAAAATTCCAATAAATCCATTTTCACATGTGAGTACAGATTATGTGTTACCTATCAGTCAAATTGACAAAATAGGCCCAAATCAAAATACTCTTATGGAAAGATCCAAAATGTCAATTACGGCGATCTATCCAGACAACATGGGAGAAATTGGTAACCTACCAAGCAGTGATGAAAGCATAAGTGGTGACGTTTTCATTTCATCTGCTGAAGTCCAACAAGTCTATACTTCGCTAATCAGGCCAGAAGAAGTTATAGCAACACCAGAGGTGAATAATGATGTCGATTCTCAATCCATCATCTCCTCTTTATTTCCCAAAGAAGACCCTTTATCATCAATAGGATCGGAAATGGAAGCTTCTTCTTCAAAATGAGAAAATTTTGACATCACTTATGATCATGAGAATTTCGTTTTTTCATCTACTTTGCAAGTAGAAACGGAAGAACTAACGCATGATGAAGAGGAAGAGGAAGATATTAGAGATGTTCCTCCAGCATTTGAAGAGGGTATCTCTACCACTGTGGATGAACTCAGAGAAGTAAATCTGGGTACATAGAAAGATCCACGCCCCACTTTAATTAGTTCGGCCATGACCCTTGAAGAGAAAGAGATGTATATTTCTTTTCTAAAGAAAAATAAAGATATTTTTGCTTGGAATTATACAAAAATTCCTGGGCTTGATCCTGATGTTGCTACTCATCATTTGGGTTTACCAAAAGAACATAGAGGTTTTAAGCAAGCCGCGAGAAGAACACACCCAACCTATGCTTCCAAAATTGAAGCTGAAGTGGATAAGCTGATCAAAGCCAACTTCGTCAGAGAAATTCAATATCCCAATTGGTTGGCTAATATTGTCCCTGTAAAGAAGAAGAACGAACAAATTAGGGTTTCCATCGATTTCAGAGATCTTAATCGGTATTGTCCTAAAGATGATTTCCCAGTTCCGATTACAGAAGTCTTAATTGATGCAACGACTGGCTATGAAGTACTTTCTTTCATGGATGGATATTACAGATATAATCAGATCCGAATGGCCCTAGAAGATGAGGAATATACAGCCTTCAGAGCTCCTCAAGGTGTGTTTTGTTACCGGGTGATGCCCTTTGGTTTAAAGAATGCAGGTGAAACATATCAACTCACCATGCATCGTATCTTCAAACCTATTTTAGGGAAGTTTGTTGAATGCTATGTAGATGATTTGGTGGTTAAATCCAAACAACGTTCTAATCACTTGGATGATTTGGAAGTCATATTCCACAAGCTTCGACAACATAATTTGAAGATGAACCCCTTAAAATGTGCTTTTGGGGTAACCTCAGGAAAATTCCTCGGCTTTGTTGTATGCCATCGTGGTATTGAAGTCGATCCTGAGAAGACCAAATCAATCCTTGGTATGTCACCTCCTCAGAATTTGAAAGAATTAAGAGGACTTCAAGGACACTTAGCCTATATTTGGCGTTTCATCGCCAATTTGGCAGGAAAAAGTTTACCCTTTACCAAATTATTGAAGAAAGGAGTCACTTACCAGTGGACTGAAAAATGTCAAGAAGCATTTGATGTTCTCAAGAAATACATCTTGAGTCCACCAGTACTCATGCCACCTGTTGAGGGTAGACCGCTTATCCTCTATGTGACAGCTTTAGAGCGATCATTGGGTGCCTTTCTTGCTCAAAAGAATGATGCTGGGAATGAAAATAGTCTCTACTATCTCAGTAGAACTATGCTTGAAGCAGAAACCCGGTATTCAAGTATTGAAAAGTGATTCCTAGCATTAATATTTGCAGTTCAGAAACTGAGACACTACCTGCAACATCACGAGGTCCAATTTGTATCTCGTAATAATCCGCTCAAATTAATCCTTAGTCGTCCAATGCTTACAGGACGTCTGGCAAGGTGGGCGGTTATTCTACAGCAGTTCGACATTCAGTATGTATCTCAAAAGGCAATTAAGGGCCAAGCTCTGGCTGATTTCCTGGCTGAACATCCTTCAGTGGAAGACACGTATTCAGATATCGAACTCCCTGATGATTATGTTTTCTCTATTCAAGAGAGTACTAAAACATGGGAAATGTATTTTGATGGTGCTTCTAGAAGTCCAACAGGGAAGAAAATGGAAAATCCTAAATTCAACAAAGTTGGTTTAGGAATTGTGCTCATTTCTCCAGATAAGGCAGTGTTACCTTATTCCTTTTTGTTGTGGGAATGTGGTACCAATAATGAAGCTGAATACCAAGCTCTCATTACAGGCTTGGAGTTAGCGCTTCAAGCACAAGTGAATCACTTAAAGGTGAAAGGTGATTCAGACCTGGTAATCAAACAAGTCAATGGGGATTATGCCATCAGAAAAGAAGAATTAATCCCTTTGTATGATTACGTCAAAGAGTTAATGTCAGAATTCCCTTAAGAACCGACATTTTCTTATGTCCCAAGATCACAAAATGCTCAAGCTGATGCACTGGCTAATATAGCCACAGCTTTAGCAGATCCGAATCGGGACGAGACAACCATCTGTATTGCCCACCGTCGTGCAATTTCACCTTATGTTCAAGTCAGAAAAGAGGAAATTAATGAAATTAGTCCCATTCCTGAACCGTATGGTCATACTACAGGATGGATGCCACCTATCAAGGAATACCTTCAAAATGGAACACTTCCACCTTATAGAGCTGAGAAAGAACAAATCCGGCGACGTGTGGTCAATTTTACTCTTTATGATAGCCCGAACCACCTCTAGAAAATTCTCTACAAACGTGGTTTTGATGGAGTTCTCTTCAGATGTATTGATGGTGAAGAGACAATGGTTGTCATAAAAGAAGTGCATGTAGGAGTCTGTGGTTCCCACCAGTCTGGACATAGATTGTCTGATCAAATTCTAAGGCTTGGATACTTTTGCCCTTCAATGATACAAGATTGTGTTAATTTCACAAAGAAGTGTCCTTCATTCCAAGTATATGCCAACTTCATTCATAAACCTCCAGAGTTTCTTCAGACAGCTAAATACTCATGGCCATTTTCCACATGGGGAATGGATGTGGTGGGACCTTACCCTTCAGCTACGGCCAAGCAGTTTAAGTACATTCTTACTGCTACTGATTTCTTTTCCAAATGGGCAGAGGCAGTACCTCTCAAAGAAGTCAGTTCTAAATGCATTGTTAGCTTCATCAAGTCTAACATCATTACTAGATTTGGTGTCCCTCATACCATATTGACGGACAACGGCACCAACTTCTGTTCTTCTGAGGTAAAGAAATTGTATCAAGAATACAACATTAAGTCCAACCATTCATCTCGATATCATGCGGTGGCTAATGGCCAGATAGAAGCCTTCAACAAGACTCTTTCAAATATACTGCAAAAGATGGTGGATAAAGATAAGAGGTCATGGCCTGATAAACTCTTTCATGCTTTATGGGCTTATCGGACTACCACTCGCAATGCAACGCGGTCAACTCCATATTCATTGGTATATGGAACAGAAGAAGTATTGACAATTGAAGTTCAATTGCCCTCACTCAGAATAGCCATTTGTGATCAGTTATCTACAGATGAGCAATCCCAAAAGCGGTTGAATGAATAGGAACAGTTAGATGAGAAAAGATTGTGCACTTTGCACCACTTGGAAATCTATCAGAATCGAATAGCACGATCTTTTAACAAAAAAGTTCGTCTTCGTTCATTCATTCAGGGAGAATTGGTATTGGTTCTCAGAGCACCAATGATACCAGGAAAGAAGCCTCCCAAGCATGAACCAAAATGGGAAGGACCTTATTCAATACATAAGGTCTACTCCAATGGAGCGTATTCTCTAATCTCAATGGATGGAGAACACATCACGACTCCAACTAATGCCAGATTTCTGAAGAAGTATTTTGTATAAACACAAAATATTGTTCCCAGAGCCAAAATAGTCACATTGGTTCATATTATGTCCTACATGACACTAAACTGTATTATGTCCTACATGACACTAAACTGTATTATGTCCTACATGACACTAAACTGTATTATGTCCGATATGACATTAAACTATATTATGTCCGAGATGACATTAAACTATATTATGTCCAATCTACATGATATTAAACTATACAGAAGTTCCTATATTATGTCCTCCATGACACTAAACTGTATTATGTCCTATCTACATGACGTTAAACTGTACAAAAGTTCCTATATTTTGTCTGAGATGACATTAAACTATATTGTGTCCTAGCAACATGACATTAAACTGTGTGGAACTTTCATCGTCCAGCATGATGTTAAATTTTAAAAAGTCCCCAGAACTGATATCCTCATTTTGGTTCACCTTAGTCCTAGCTACATGACTTTAAACTGTACAGCACCAGTTCGTCCTTGCTATATGACGTTAAACTATACAACAATGGTCCAGTATGACTTTAAACTGCAACTTCGCCCCACACGACATTAAACTGTGAAAAAGTTCCCTAAACCATCCAGCATGACCTTAAACTGCATCATCCCTGGTCCATGTATATGACCATAAACTATTTGAAAATCCCTTACGTCCAGCAAGACGTTAAACTGTGACGTCCTAACTACATGACGCTAAACTGTATAAAAGTCCCTTACGTCCGGAAAGATGTTAAACTATATAATCTCAAAGGTCCAGTATGACATTAAACTGCACCATTCACGGTCCATGCATATGACCTTAAACTATTCGCACTTTCGTCCGACATGACGTTAAAATGGTACACTCTTTTGTCCTTACTGCATGACAATAAACTGCACAATCTCCCTTTCGTCCAATATGACGTTAAACTGTATTGTCCACATCGTCCTAACTACATGATGCTAAACTGTACAGAAAGTCCTTGATATGTCCTACATGACATTAAATTGTTATTTTGTCCCTGCTACATTACACTAAACTGTGCAGCACCAATAGTCCTAACTGCAAGACTTTAAACTGCATAGTCCCTGAATATGTCCTACATGACATTAAACTGTACATCGTTAAGGTTGTTATTACCTCTTGTTTCTCACACCGAGTATGACTCACGTGAGCTTAGAGCAAACCTCAACCATAACACTCTCTTTGGGCCCCTAACCATGTGTAAGTCCCAACAACATTTTAATTAGATCGTTGTCCCCAAGAACAACTTGATCATTAATTCATTTTTTAATTGAACTACACGAACCTTGATCCTTTCACTCCAGGCTGGGTATGTAGGCAACCTCCCAGGGTTCAAGCCCAAAAACAATCTCTTCACATCGGTTCACCACCATCTCATATGATGTTGATTCGTGAAACCGCCCCTGGAATCAATATCTTTACATTTATTCACTTTCGTCCTTGTTATATGACGTTAAACTATACAACACTTTTGTCCGGTATGACAATAAACTACAACATTCTTTGATCTCCTCACTTGAGAGAGAACTATTATTGACATTGATTTTTCAATCATGTTTCATTTCAAAAAGACTACGTGCATACATGGTAATGCCTAAATTTTTTATCTCAGGTTAAACCATCATTGCACTAAAGTCCCCTTTCACCCTTCACATGTACGAACCAAATTTTTACAAAGGGTAGTTCTATAACTATGTGGACTTGATTCCCATCCTTATGGGATACGTAGGAACATTCGACTATCCCTCGAATCCAGTCCCAAGTCTTTTGGGCCTAACCCCAAATTTCACTTTCAGTCCCTTAGCTGAAAAGTCCTCATGAAAACACACACTGTGTATTCATTATTATGGTCCGAATTCTATGACCCTAAACTAAGATCAATCATACTTTCGTCCTGTACGATGTTAAACTGCATTTCAAGAACTATGTATGGCTTCATTCTCATTCTCATGAGATACGTAGTGAAGTCCAAAATTTCAATTCAGGACCCAGCCACAACATGAGTATGGTTTTCATTGACCTATGTATCTCTATATACATTGGACAATACCCATATTTATGTGTTATAATCCTAACCTTAAATATTTTCAGGTCTTCATAACCCTTTTCATGACTTCTAGTCACAAAAATGTCAAACTTCTGAGAATTCTTTTGCCTAACTATGTAGCACGTGCCCATAGGTGGCCTTTCATAAACAGTCCACATAACAGACTTGTCAACCGAAAGATGTTATTTATTTGACCATGCAGCCAATGCCCTTAGGTGGCCCTGCATATTTCAACCCCTTAACGGGTTTGTTAAATGATAGTAACTTCATTCTTGGGAAGAATGCCTCTTTTGTCCTTATTTGTCTTAAATGACGGTATGTAGGGATCTGCAAAAAAATAGCCATCCTTAACATATTTGTCCCATATCCTTTTTCATGATCTGAAAGTATTCAAGTCTATGGTTTATTCTTCTTCCCTACGTTTGGGTCAGACCTTCGTAGGAGTGATATTCATCCAGTTCTTCGATAATATTGTCTGGAAATATCTTCTCCATATTCAAATACCTCTTTCCATATAGCAAACTCTATACTTTAGAAAATTTGAATCTCCATAAACATTCACTGGCTTTTAGCACAAGGAAAGTAAACTTCTGAGAATTCTTTTTCCTGACTATGCAGCACGTGCCCATAGGTGGCCTTGCATAAACAGTCCACATAATAGACTTGTCAGCCGAAAGATGCTATTTATTTAACCATGCAGCCAATTCCCTTAGGTGGCCCTACATATTTCAACTCCCTAACGGGTTTTGTTAAAAAATAGTTACTTCATTCTTGGAAACTACTTCTTCTAATGCCTTTTAGCTCTTTTTCATATCATTCCTTAGATTCAAATATTCATAAGCCATAGTTTACATATTTTTCCTCATACTCGAGTATGATAATATGTTTTCTGATAAATTGTCAAGGAATTGAATCCATTTTAATCCATTTTGGTCAAAGCTATTTCGACCTTAAACATTAGCCCCTTTATGTCCGGCATGCATGACTTTAAACTTCCCACAAAAGACAAAGGAACTATGAATAAAAGTCAAGTTCTAGCTCACTAAATATACATTTTCGTATGATTTAGGTAATATTGAGCAAATATATGATTCAAAGCTTTACTTCCTCAGAGTCAAATCCTCTTTTCTCTCTGGATCCAACTCTGAGGGGGGACTTTTGTTGACGCTCCTTTCGTCACAGAATCTAAAGATCGGAAAAGGGGAATATCTGAGTCCAATGTGATTCATCCTTTGAAGAAACATCAAAAATCGACAAAGGGATGAACAAGGAGAACATTGCCCATAGGTCGTGCAAGTTCCCTCATGGTCGTGCAAGTACACTTGCGCGCCGCCTAGTGGTCGTGCAAGTGTACTTGCGCAACGCCTTATGGTCGTGCAAGTGACTTGCGCGACCTAAAGTGATAACCGCCCAGTAACCGCCCGGGGTCTTCTCCTGCCTATAAATAGACCCTGTGGGCCCCCCATTCGGGAAGATCTTTTTCCAGAAACTCGGATTGAAGCTCCCGACGCCCAAGTCTCTTCTCAATGCTTCCGGAACACTTCTAAGGTAATTTCTTACCTAGAACGGAAGATCTAAAGCGAGGGAGGAAGGCCTAAGTGTTGAAACTCACCAACACTTGCGCGCCTGAATGGCCAGCCCTTAAGGGAACTTGTCACACTTGCGCGCCGCCTTATTCCTTCAATAGAATTTGCGTGTCCCTTATCTGGAAGAACCTCAAGAGGATTCTAAAGGGTTTAATAAAGAGTCACTCAAGTATTTCAATGCTGGTTCAAAATCGCGCAGGTACACCATGTGTCGCGCAGGTATACTTGCGCGACCAATACTTGCGCGCCTTTCAAGACTTGCGCGCCCCTACCTTTTTTGGGTGCCCATTTTGCCCATTTTACCCCTCTTAATCCATTTCACCTTTCCTATTCAAGATTCAGTCCTCAAGATACTCTTCAAAGCCATTTATGGCATGATTTCTTGATTTGAATTCCTTATCTGAAGGGAATTCGGTGGAATATCTCTCAAAACCTAGTGATTTATATATCTTTATGTCACCAAAGATTGAGAGTTCATTCATTCAACCTCATCGTTTAAGATGAGAGAATCCTTAACCTGGGTCTCCTTTTCAGGAATAATCCCCAGTTATAAGTCCTTTAATCTGGGCATCCTCCTCAGGAGTAAGCCCCAATCTCAAATATGGGCATCCTCTTCAGGAGTAAGCCCCAATCTCAAATACTGGGCATCCTCCTTAGGAGTAAGCCCCAATCTCAAATACTGGGCATCCTCCTCAGGAGTAAGCCCCAATCTCAAATACTGGGCATCCTCTTCAGGAGTAAGCCCCAATATCAAATGTGGGCATCCTTCTCCGGAGTAAGCCCCAAACCTTAATCCCTAACCTGGGTCTCTTTTTCAGGAATAAGACTCAGTCATAATCTTGGGCTTCCTTTTCAGGAGTAAGCCCCAAGTCCCCTAACCTGGGCCTCCTTTTCAGGAATAAGTCCCAGTCATAATTTTGGGCATCCTTCTTAGGAGTAAAACCCAATCATAAGTCCCCTCCTAATTTGGGCATCCTCCTTAGGAGTAAGCCCCAAGATTAGAGTATTCAAATCTCTATAAAGCACATATAACTTTATGGACCCTGTTCCTGGATTTTCTCCCTAAAAGTAAATCCTAAACATTCATCTATTTGGGAAGTCATACATACATAAGCCCCAAACAATTTCTTATGATTGCATCTTTCATGGCAAAATTGTCTAATTTTTACCAATACCTCTTGTTTCTCACACCGAGCATGACTCACGTGAGATTAGAGTGTAAAAGTAATTATGACATTCTTATTTGAGCCATCAATCATAAACATCATACTCCATTACTCGAACTACGTGGGTTCTGATTCCTTTTACAAAACAAAGGATACGTAGTTAGCCCATTTATGGGTTCGATCCCAACATTGAAATAATCCATGTCCTTCTAAATGACGATAAACTTCAAGTGCCCCACTGAGTGGCTTCAAAACCAACCTGGTCGTCATAATGACCAAGAGACTTTTATATAAATGTTTTGAATGATACCATTGACTAAGAATCTCTAAACAAATATAGATGATTCTCTATTGATGAAGAACCTCGAACACATATAAAAGATTATCTGTATTTCTTGCATATTTAATCATTGATTGTTAAAACTAAAGGAAAAGGATATTTTATACTTGGTAATGTAATAAGGATTCATGAACATAACTGAAATCTATAAAGAGAGCCCCGGAGTAGACAATAATTCCCCTCAAAAAGGTGTGATGAGTCCGACCTCCCATCCTCTCGACCAATGAAAATTCCTAAGCCTCATTAGTCCACAAGCTAATGAGCGCCTGCCATTGGAAAGTAGGTCCAAACGGATGTGGAATCATTGGATGTTTCCGGTTCTACGAACAAACCCGCTAGAAACCGATCAGAACATTTGAATCTACCGTCCAGGAGGTCATCCCCGAAATCCGTGTGAAACAGCTCCCATTGATAGATTTGAATGTAATCCAACATTGGTAACATTTAATGTGATATTGATATAACACCGAGTACTCTATTCCCAAGATTAAGTCAAAACATGACATCTCTAGGAAAAACAGATCCCACAGAAAATGATACCCACCAATCTCTGGAGCAAAACCCTTACAATGCCTAATGTTCTCAACTCATACCTCTAGAAGATTATCCAAAAAAATACCCCATGAATTTTCTATGTTTATTCCAAACACAACTATGAAATAACCACAAATAAAGTAATCCATAGGACCTGTATTAAATAAATCACTAGAAATTGTGTAAGCTACAAGAATCATGCACTGAATAGTAGACAGTCATGTCTCAAAACATTAAGGTGTATCCTACACTTCATGGAGATGACCTCCCCCTTTACCCTGGCCTCCAACTTGAGTACCCTACATTGCACTACTCTATTAGAAAGGGAGATCCCACCCCGAAGTTCTATGTCCACCACCCCTACAATTATTTCCCATGGAGCTCCAACTGACTACCTAATATGGGGTAACCAACCACCAACCTACACATGTAATCTACCTCTAACCTCCATCATTCCCTAACTATCACAGGTTTCTACAGAACCTCTGCACGTGGCTTAACCTGTAGCAAGCTCGGCACTCAACTGGTGAGTGGGACACTGGTCACGCTTGTTACCCAGCCTACCACACTAATAATAGAAGACCAGGTCACTACCTTGAGAAACTGGCCCCCTCTCCTAACAAATCTGTGTTCTCCCACCTCGCTAAATGGTTCCAAAGTGCCACTTCCTACTCTCAGAATCCACACTACTTTCCCACCCAGCTGGCGCCACAAGTTAACAACCAAAAGATCCCTTCAGGTCCCCCTCTATGATAAGGTCATGATCCACCACTTTAGCAAACCTTTTCAGGCTAAATATATTCACCTCATATCTGATCTCATGTCTCAGACCATCCATTAATCATTTCACCGCAGCTTCCTTATCTCTCGTCAATGTCAGAATGAAGAATATCAGGTAGGAGAAACTACTTGAATATTCCAACACTGACTTTGTCCCCTGAGTTAACCTCGTAAAATGTACAGCCTTATTCTGTCTCGAGATTTCTAGGTAGAAGTCCTTGAGAAACATTTCCTGAATATCCTTTCATATCATCCCCTCAGCCTGCTCTTTCTGATCCATGATGTCCCACCAACATTTTTCCTAACCCCTCAGCATATAGGCTACCAACATGACTCACATCTCGATATGAGTCTCTAAATGGCCAATAATAGTTTGGATGGAATCTATCTATTACTTTGTTGCATCTGGACCACCCTCTCCGATAATGGTTAGAGGATGCTACCACTGAAACTCCCAAGTCATCTCAAACATACCCAGCGCAACCCACCATGGGTCTCATCCCATCATCCGCATAAAATGGGTGATGTTCTCACAAGTCTTTTCTTCCTGTTTTCCTAGAACACCATGTTATCCTTCTCCACTACTAGGGGAACATTCTCGTAAACTTCCTCATGCTTCCCAACCGGCTCACATCTTCAAGGTGGAATTTCTCTATAATGCCAAAAATGAACTTTATAACAAAATTATAACACTATTACGAAGTGAAAAGGAAACAAAGGTAGACTCATCACATTTTATAACCAAACCATTTCTCCTAAACTACCAAAACAATCCCACTCACAACGTGATCACTACCCTTGGCCATCTCTCATAGGACCATGTCTAATATGAGTATCTCATCCACATTTTTATGAGAATTTTCTTTTAATCCCATTAAAACCCATTTTCATATGCCAATTTACTATTACAACAGATTAATAATCTTTTACTTCCTTATCAAGCACCATTTTCTAATTACTATTTGACATTTTCACTTCCATTTTTACCCATTTATACTATGTTATTTGAAACAATTTCATTACTTTTATGAAATATATGCATCACGACCATTAAATATCACACAACCATCCCATGTGTGTGCATATCATGGTGCATGACACATTCCTACATAGGTTCCTAGAACAATGCATGAATGAAAAACCTTGAACCTTTCCGACATTGAGATAAATATCACAAAACCATCAAATTACACAACAAGTACATCACCCAATTGTGAAATATCATCAAATGTAACAACACACAATAAGAAAAACAATCCCCTCTGACGGTGATGTGGAATTTCCCCCAAACATTGGTTAGCTACTCCCAAGAATGAGCTCTTTATCATGGAATGAAACTTTCCTAACCTATTATATACCATCCCCAAATATTACGAATGATAAAATAAATCATTTGATATGACATTGTAACTTCCTCGAGCTAGGATCCACTAAACGGGTGCCTCGAACCGGGTCTTCACATGACCAAAAGCGCACCTCACTATATGCCAAAGATTTACAACTAGTAGCGAGGGGCTAATAGGTCACATGGGGAGACTATACCCTTAATACCAGAGTAATTCATGGAAGATAACAATTTATATAATGGAAACCATATGCAATAACCAATAACATGTGTAAATGGCCAATTCCCAAAACTGGGTACACAAAAATGCAATTGTAAATATGTCGTGTCATACTATAGTGAAAAGTGAACAGGAACCCCAAAAATAAAGATACTATGGAATCCCCAAAATGGTCCAGTCTCTATGTCTGGAACCTCAACCACACAAGTACCATGTCCAACTCAACTCCCTTGCATTGGTACCATGCCCTTGTCTTGTCATGAAAGCATGATATCTACTTGGGTAACCAAAAGTGGCCTAATAAGGGTGTGAGTATAACTCAGTAGGCCACCACCAATGGTGTATACAAAATATCCATAAAGGATTATAGGTCATGCAAGAGATAAATAATGACAAGTAAAGAGAAACAGTTCATTGGACCATTCTAGACCATGTTCCTTTGTAATTATCCTACCATTGAGTCTAGGTTCACTACAAAGGAATTTCATGATTTAATATGAATTTTCATGTGTTCAACAGATTAGGAATGTTCAATGTTCTCAGGAATATGGTAATAAACATTACACTGCTTCTCCTAGGCATCACATTATAACAATCTCATAATTCTCACATCGAAGCCTCTGTCTGGGTAGAATGAAACTATCAAGTTAATAGAACTCTATCCCCTTCCCTAAACCATGCATTTAGGGGAAGATCTAGAACCATATTCCAACTCAACTCATGGCCATAGAACCTTAAGTTGATACCCCACTCAACCAAGCAATGTGCACATGCTTTTTTATCATTCACCACAATCAACCGTAACCACCATTTACAACATCACAAAAATATCAATAAATGCAAAATTAATATTATTTTATCAGTCCATTAACACATTCATCATTTATATTACTTCACCATTTATCCCAATTTCCATTTCTTATGAATATTTCACAAGGCATATTCTATGTATAAATCTAGTCCCCTAGCATTTCCCCATGAATCCATTTAACCCTTTTTCCTGACAATCAAATGAATTATTAGTCCATTACACAACCTATGTTCATTAATAAAACCCCAATTTTATATCCATTCATAATATTAACATATTCATCATGGTATCTAGGTTCATTAACAATGGACCACACTAAAATCTCTAACTTTATGTCCGAGAATATAGTCACAGCCCATGGGTGGCCCCAAAATAGGCTGTATCATCATCCATTCATCCCATGGGGATCATGAGGGTTTAATTAGGTTGTTTAGACACACAATACATATCATCATATCAAGGGAACCATGAACATATCAAAAGAGGGAAGGAATAAAATCCCTGCATTCACAAATCTACTTAAAACCCAAGGGATATGGCTTGTAGACCACCTACCTTGAATCAGTTGGTGAATTCCCCCTCAATAGAAGACGTAGATCTTGATTCAACAAAACCATGAAGATTTCCCCTAAACAATACATAAAAATAAGGTTTTTAGAGCTTCAAATGGTGATGAGAAAGAAAAATAAACCCTAAACCAAAAATAAAACCCAAAGGGATATTAGCTTTACCCAGATCTTTAATCTATAACCAACGGTGGTAAAAATGGAACTAAGAGAAAGGAGATTGATCCTTGGATGCTCTTAGAGTTTTGGGGGAATCACTAGGTAACGATTAGGAACAAATTATGAAAATCCCGAGTGGTATATGAAATTTCATAATGGTATTTTGGTAAATTTTTAGAAGTTTCCAGGACACATGATTTACCTACATAGTATTCCAAACCGCGCAGAGGCTACAGCCTGCACACACTTCCTCTCACATAGTTTTCCCGACCATGTGAAAACCATATGGGTTTCCACTAACCTCACTGTAATCCCTCAGATAGTTTTCCAAACCATGTGAAATCCTTGTAGATTTTCCAGAACATCCCCTTTTCCCATTTTTTGTGACCCGAACCCGCAGAACAACACCAAGCCTTCACAAAGACGAGGTAAAACACATAATTGACCAGAAACAAGGACTTAAACTGAAACATATACAAGAAAATACCTTAAAATGAGATCTATGATCTTACAACTAAAATGATTTAAAACATCTATATGCTAAAAAGAAGAAGTAAATTGGAATATAGATGAGCGAGAAGAGCACATAGTGTCTAAATGTTTTTAGACATCAAATTTATGTGATTAACTTATATTTTTTTCATCTAGTATGGTATAAAAACCTATAAATATATTTAGGATGTGAAGAATTAGTATTAGAATATTATATATATTTTTGATCTATTTATCAAGGAGATGTAGAATGGAGGATATTAATTTGTTTAAAAAGAAATGAGTAGAGTACATGGTGTCAAAATGTATACATAGGTCATAAAGAGCTGGCTTTTTAATAATTATTTGGATAACTTTATCATCATTTTATCTATTTTTTAGTTAATTTCCTTATCATTTTTAACTGATACTTGTTTTTTTAATTTACATATTTGTTCAAAACACATTCCACATGCTCAAAACCATGAAAAAAATCATATATTATTGATTCTTTAAGATAGTGATCCATAATTTATTTATGAGATGTACCAATTTACGACACATAAATTCAGAAATGATGTGTTCATTATGACTCAAAGTACATGTCATCAATATAGAAGTTCTATTTTACTATGAAACATGCATACCATATCCCAAATTTTTAAAACATGATAAAATTATTTTCAAACAATAACACAATGATCCATATTTCATTTGTGATATGTATAAATAAACCAATAATAAACCCTAAAACTGATGTGGTCGGTATGAATTGAAGCTTGTGTACTTAATAAAAATGTGTTATTTTAGTTTAAAACATGCATCAAATATCTGAAACCAATATAAAAGCTCATATTATTTTCAAAACATACAAAAATGATATATAATTCATTTTTTATGTATAGGAATCAACCACCTATCAATTTGACCCACGATGTGTTTGAAATGTCTCTAAGTAGAGGTTCCCAATATAAATTTGAAATATTTGTTTAAAAAATGTGTTACATCACCTAAACTAAGCAAAAGAGTTTTGATTTTTTTTCAAACATTCAGTAAATGATTGATAATTAATTTTTGATGTTTAGGAATCGTCCACAAATCATTATGATAGCTGATGGGGTTTGAATTAATGGAAGTACATGTTTTTAATATAAAAGTCCTATTTTAGTTTAAAATATACATCACATAACCAAACACATAAAAAGAGTTCAGATTGTTTTTAATGTGTAGAAATAATATCCATAATTAATTTTTCATATGTACGAATTTCCACATACCAATATGGTAGACAATTTGGTCATTATAATTCAAAGTTTGTGTTTTCAATATAAAAGTGTATTTTTAGTTTAAAACACATAACGTAGGAAAAAATGATCTCATTTTCCTATAAATAATCAGGAAAATGATCAATTAGTCTTTTTTTAAATGTATGAATCAACCATAAGTAAATATAATACTAAAGTGGATGGTATGACTCGTAATGTGTGTGCTTTTAGAAAAATGTCATTTTATTTTAAAACATGCATCAAATAGGAAAAAAAACAAAATGATTTGGTATTATTTTTGAATATTATGACAATTATTGTTAAATAATTTTTGATGTTTAAGATTAAACCACATATCAATATGACACATGATTTGGTAAGTATTACTTGATGTGTGTGTTTTCCACATAGAATTTCCATTTTAGTTTAAAACATCAGTCACATAAAAAAAATACAGGAATTGATCTCAGATTGTTTTAAAAAATGAGAAAAAAAATCCATAATTAATTTTACATATATATGAATTAAACTCACAAAAATTTGACACACGATGTATTCAGAATGAAATTAAGTATGTGTTTTCAATGTCAAGTGTAATTTCAGTTTAAAAAGAACAACATGGAAAAAACTATGAAAATGATCTCATATTGTTTCCAAAATTTATGAAAATGATCTATAATCCATTTGTGACATGTTGGAATTATCCACACATAAAGCTTCCCCCTGATGAGGTCAGTATAACTCAATGAGCATGTTTTCAATACGAAGGTGTCATTTTAGTTTAAAACATGAATAAAATTGAAAAAATAAATAAAAGAGGTAATATATTTTTCCAACATTTGGAAAATATCTTTAATTTATTTGTGAGGTGTTGGAGTTGACCGCACATAAATCTTATTCCCACTATGGTCGGTATGATTTGATGTGTGTGTTTTCCATATAAATGAACCATTTTTTTCTAAAACACATGTCACAACCCCACAACTTAGTAAACAAGCTTATATTGTTTTTATAAATTAGTAAAATGACCCATAAATCAATTTTCATGTTTATAAATTTATAGTATTCCATCCTAAAACATGATGTGGTTGGTATGAATCAAATTGATTTTTGTCAATATAAAATTGCCTTTTTAGTTTAAAACATGTCACGTTGAAAAAACTGGGCAAAAAAGATCATTATTTTATTAATTTTTTTTTACAATGATGCCTAATTCATTTTTGACATGTTGAAGTTGACCACATGTCAACCGGAAACTTGATGTGGTCAGTATGTTTCAAAGTGTTAGTTTTAATTTCAAAAGTGTCATTTTAGTTTAAAACATGAATGAAAAAGACAAAAAAATTTAAACGAGAACATATTATTTTTAAAATTTAATAAAATTTTCATTAATTTATTTTTGATGTATAAGAATAAACTGCAAATGAATAGGAATTTATATGTGGTTAGTATGACTCAATGTTTGTGTTTTCAATATAAAAGTTTCATTTTAGGTCAAAACACATTTCAATCACCAAAAAAAGAAAACATGCTCAATTTTTTTCAAACATCAAGAAAATGATCCATAATTCATTCTTCACATAACGAAGCTAAACCCATGCGAATATGACACATAATGTAATAAATATTTCTCAAAGTGCATGTTTTCAATACAAAACTGTAATTTTAGTTTAAACCATAAATCTATAGAAAAATTCAATAAAAAATTCATATTAATTTTGAGCATTTAGAAAATGATCCATAATTAATTTTTAGTGCATAATAATTAATTGTACCTCAATCTGACACATGATGAATCCAATATGACTAAAAGTTCATTTTTTCAATATAAATGTGTCATTTTAGTTAAAACACACATCAATGAGAAAAAACCAAGCAAATGAGTTCAGATTATTTTCAAAAAGTTGGAAAATGATTGATAATTCATTAGTGACATATTTAAATTTACCAAAAATAAATCAGTCACATGATGGGATTATTATCAATCAAAATACATGTTTTCAGAAAAAAGAACCATTTTTTAAACATGCATCACATAGGAAAAAATGATCATTAAAACCAAAAAAAAATTCTCATAATTTTATATTCTATTATTTAATTAATTTCCAAATCATTTTTATCTTATACTTATTTTGTTAGTTTTCCTATAGATAATGACTAAATATGGACAAGAAATGGTGTGATAGTTGAAGGATTGTTCTTAAAAAACATGTTCTCTTGAATTGGATAACATCCAATGTGATTTTTTTTGTGACCACATATGTGGTTCAATTCAAGATAACCTAATTTTGAGAACCAAATGAAATAGTGTGGTCTGTATGAATCAACCACAACTCAATTTGATACACTGTGTTCAAGGTATGACTCAATGTATATGTTTTCAGTTTAAAATTGACAATGTGTTTAATTATTTTCATTAAGGTATTACTAACATAAGAATTTTTTATGTATATATGTGCATTATTGTTCTCAATTTCGGGTGGTTTTTTCAGCAACAAAGAGCATGACCAGGGGTCGGGGGATAAAGACATAGGAACATTGATGTTTTTGATTGTATGTGATAATCTATAATTAATCATGTAATTATACAATCCAATGTTTGACATGTCTATAATATATCAATTTCTTATTTTTTTTTGTTTTAAACAATATTTTAATTAAAATATGTAATTTCAACATTAATTTATTTTTTATTTTCTAACTATTTTTTCTATTGGGGTGTTCTATTATTTTAATAGAACACTATAGATCTATGCCCATTTATTAGTTAAAGAAAAAGTAATGATAAAGGGATTATTTATCTTCCCAATGGAAAACACTAATAAAGGTATCCTTTATTCGGAATATGTGAAACACTGATAAAGGACCCACTTTATCAACACTATTTTTATCACAGATAAAGGATCTCTTTATTGATGATAAATAAAATCATTGATAAAGGGGATACTTTATCAATGTTTTTAGTCATTGATAAAGGGACCCTTAATCATCACATTTCTAGAACTAATAAAGGCCTATAGATTTTATGGGTGCTCAGATTTTTAACAAAATTTTTTATTAAAAAATATCTATTATATAGATGTTAAAGGAGTTATGTTTTGTAGTGGAGAAAAAGTTATAGAAATTAAAATGATCCATATGGATGATAAAACAGAGGACGAGAAAATTCCCTCTTAAGAATTAACAGGGCACGATGATTACATATTTGTTTATTTTGGACCACGATGGTCAACTCAGTTGAAAAGATAACAATTATGTCACTATGAAATTATCATTAAAGGAAATATTTTATACTAATTATTGAAATATGATGGAAAAAATATATTAAATCGTAGAGAAATACCTAATTCTAAACATATCCTCATGGATTGTAGTGATGAAGGAGAAACATGAAGCTCCATACATGAAAAGGCTTGGGATCTTATTACATTACCACATAGATGGAAGGTTATCTAATAAAAATGGGTATTTATGGTCAAGTGAGATGGAATGGGAATGGTGGAATGATATCATGCCTGACTAATTTTAAAAGGATACTCTCACAATGTAGGTATTGATTTCAAAAGAAAATATTATAATGTTATTAGATTTATAACTATTCATGTAGTTCTATCATTATTTTCTACATAATGTTTACATCTAGTGGAGTTTGATGTGTAGTGATATATTATCATGGAAATCTTGATGAAATTAAATGTACATACTTCAACCTAAATTTTATATAGAAGGAAAATATAACATGTTTGGTAAGGTGAAATAATCACTATATGATATCAAGTAGTCACTAAGGTGTTGGAACAATAGATTTGATTCCAATATCATGAGCATTGGATTCCACGCACTTTCTGAAATACTTGTACATATCTCAAGGTTTTACATGGTAACTATTTTATCATTATTATATTATAGGTTTATAATATTTTGGTTACACGTCCCAATAAAGATCTAATCTATTGGATGAAGTCACAATTTTCAAGGGAGTTTAATATAAGGGGCATGGGACTAGTAAACAAGATTCTTAAGATGTATATTTACCAAGATAGAAATAGTGGGAACATTTGGCTATCACAAAATTATTACTTAAGTAAAGTCTTGATATTATTTTACATCTGTTAATTTAATCCAATCTCTAGGATTATTTCCATTAATTTTTTATTATCCTCTAGGATGAGTCCCAACAGAAAAGTATATATGACAAATATGTCTCATGTATTATATGATACAAAATTGCGGAGTCTATTATTCTCTAAGGTTTGTACAAGACCAAATATTTCAAATTCAATGGAAGTAGTTATAAGGTATATAGAGAATATTGAATAAGAGCATAATAACAGAGGTAAAAAGATTCTAAGATACATGAAGGTGACCCCAAATACTACATAATATTATGGGGATCATATTTCATTATCAAAGTCTATATCATTTCACATTTTAGGCAATTATTATTAATGGAAATCCAACAGTAGTAATTGTATTACTCATTTAAAATGATTTCAGATGAGGATTTTAATGTTTTATATAGTTAAATATATATCTATATATGAAGTGGTTTACAGGGTAGATAAACATATTTGAAACGTGGTGATATTGATGAAAATGATTTTGGAGGTGGTGATCCATATAAATGAGAATATTCTAATATTTTATCATAATCAAAGTCCATTTCACATTTCATGCAAGGAATATATTCATTCTTGGATGTTTAATATACAAGTACAATATCATTTCATTTGATATGTGGTGGGGAAGGAAGTGTGAATATGCAGAAAAGTCAGAGTAAAGAAAATATCGCAGATTTACTAATGAAATAACTTTTATTTGATACATTCATATGGTTCAAATCCATGAGTAGCCATATGGAAATATAAGTAGCATGGGGTGGTAGATGGTAATGAAATATAGAGATTTTATTGGTTCTAAATATATTCTTTAAGTTAAAGATATAATAGGAGACCCAAAAAATGGGTAAACTACTACCCCCATTAATTTTGTCAACGTGGGTGTCTCACCACATTTATTTCTCCCCTTTAAATTGGAAAACGGGAAATTAATACCCATTTCACTATACACATTCGATTTGGTCAAGGACAGAGGGTCCCAAAGGGTGAATATTCCCAAAAAAGGTATACTCCTCTTGATATGGAAATAATTATCTTTTGGAATTATATTCTCATATCCTTCCATCAGTTTTTGGTGGTATTTTGTGACGTGTTTCTCTATTTATTGAAAATAGAATTTGTTGTGTGTTTTGTAATTGTAATTTTTTGAGAAATTTTGTACAGAGTTTTACCCATACATATCTTTCTATTTTCCCTATGGGTTTTACCCCTTAAATTGTTTTTGGGTTTTCTACATTTCATATAGTGTGGATTTTTTCCATAATTTTTTACTTTATTTTAAATTTCATGTAAAAATGCACTATAGGGTTAATTGTTTTTTATTCCCAATATATGGGTTACTAGGGTTATAGTCAGATTCAACCCCATTACCATCACATACATCCCCAATATTTCCTCTTACGTCACAACATATATCTTCACTTTTGAAATGAGACCCAGGAAGTTTTGGTCATTAGTGTAGCATCCCCATTTAATTATTACGGGGTTTTTAAAATTGATTATCATCACCTATTGGAATAGTACATGCCTCACTAATCCCATGTGGTATCACCCCAAGATTTGATCCTCAACCCATTCTGCATCCAGGTGAACATCGCCATTATTACCATCACATTCTCTACTAAAGGCTCATTTGCATCCATCCCTATTCTTCCAATAGAGTAGTAAAATTAAAAACACCATATTCTTTTCCCAATTAATTTATCACACATAAATGTTTATATAAGAATGAATAATTCATGGGTTACCAAATCATGTGTTTGGTTCCCAGTGGCTCATGAATTCTTGAAGGAATTATTGATGCACACCCCCACTGTGTTGTAGTTAATGTTTTATCCAGATCAAAATCTTTTAAAACTATTCCTACTTTTGTTATAGCCCCTTCCACTGGTTGGTCATGTCATTATTATTTTTTATTTCAGATATATTTATGGAATACTAGTACATATATCTGCATCATTTTTCATTCAATACATTATATTTTTAACTGACCCTACAATAGTGTTATTTTCCATTCTTTTGGTTTCATTTCTTGTGTTGTGTTTCTAGTGTCTTCAAAACTCAATTTGAAAATTTTGTATTAGATATGGGAATGTTATTTCCTTGAATACTATTAGGGGTTAAAAAATATGTTAGTCTCCATTCAATGGACCAAGAAGACACTATGATAGAATATACCTATATCACCACTCAAAATGGGCAATGTCATCACTATAAAAACATTGAGGTCTTAAGCGAAGGGAAATGTAGTTACATTTAATAGTATTAACCGATGAATTAATTCATAGGCACTAAATCATCATTGATAAAGGAAACCTTTTTAACAAAAATCGGCACAAATAACCACACCCTTCATCGATGGTTTTATTAATGATGATAGAGGTGGGTTTTATTAGTTTTTGGCATAGATAAAGGGATAATTTATCAACAGTAAAAATGATCAAATAAAACTAGAAAAATATTATTTTTAAATTATTTAGGTACTCCACTCACCCACACCACCTCCCCTTATTAGAAATCACACTACACTTTATTAGTCCTCTCTGCTTATCCCTCCCTCCAACTCATGTGCAATGCTCCCCCTACATCAGAACTTCCCTGTCCATTCATAGTCTCACGAGACTAGATTCAAACCTGGGGCCTTCATGTGAAAATCAAGGTGGTGATTTCACATGTTATCAAAGAAGCCGTAGAATTTTAGTATTGGATACACTATAGCATGGGAATTAGCAATGGTGGTATTGTAGCAGGTACTATAGTACCTTTGGTTCTTTAGAAGTAATATTCACCAAAGGGGACTTTGGGGTAGAAAATGGTCATTCATGCCTAGAAATAGGGATTAATGTATTAGGTCCTTCAGGCCATGAAATTTTCAAAGGTTTGGGTGGAAGGGTTATCCCTCGAAGGGGGGGGGGGTATGAACTCTCAATATATTCTTCTGATATGAGGGTGTGTGTATTTTTGTGTATTTTACCACCAACAAATAATAATATATATACATATACATACATTCTTATCCATATATATTAATTCATATATTTTTATATATTTATATAATTATTTTAAAATAAATTTATAAAATATATATTTTTTTGTGTGTGTGTATTGATGTGTCTGTCTCTATATATATACATATGTTCATCTATGTGTGGATATTTTTTTTATTTTTTTTAATATATTATATTACACATATTCATTTATATAAATTATAAAATATAAATAAATATATACATGAATTTTTATACACACTAACACACAAACTTATAAATATTTATATATTACCATTATGAGAACATTTTTATTTTTATATATTTATTCATTAATTTTTATAAGGTAAATAAAAAGAATAATTTTTTATTTTAAATAAATTGATTAATTATTTTTTTCTTATGTTGTATATATATATTAAAACATATTTTATATGTTGATATGTTTAAATGTTCATTTATTAGTAAAAAAATTTAGATGTAAATTTATACATATATGTATATATATGTGTAAAATTAAGTATAATTAAAACTAAAATATGGAAGAAAGTGAACACTATAATACTGATATGAATGTATGTTTGGGGAATAAATTTGGTCTCTACTAAAAAATGAAAAGGCGAGATCATTAATGGAAGTTTAAATTTGTTTAAATGATAAAAAGTTATGATATTATAACTAAAAACTCAATTTTGGAGGACTTCTTGGTCATTATTATCTGAGATAAACTTGAGATCAAAAGTTATATTCATTTGAAGTTAAACCATTCTTCCAGATTTTCATAATATCATAATTAATTTATTAATATTTTATTTGAAATAATTTTTGTAAAATGTTTATTAAATGATATTATTTATAAAATTATTAATTAATATTAATTTTAAATTATTTTATAAACCATATTTCATTAAATATATTTTTTATTAAGTGTAAATAAAAAATTATTATTATATAAATAATAATTTTGAAAATAATATATGTATATATAATTATTAATTAGAATACATTTCTTATGGAAATATGATTTTTAATAATGTATTGACTTTTATTTTATCAATGGAAAAAAGTGCTTATAATGGGTTCCCGTCATTAGTTCAAAAAATGAACTATTAAAGGGAGGACTTTTCCATTGACAAAAAAAGTTTGAGTAAAGGGAGGCCATTAATAATGCTAAAGAAAAAAAATGAAAAATGCGGTATTTTATAAAGAAAATTTATATATATAGATATACCATTTATCATAAATTTTATTTAAAATGATAAAATCATGGCACTAAGTTGGTGTGATTTAGTATTAGTGAGATATATTGATTAATTTTTTGTTCACAATATTCTAAAATAATTAAACCACATTTAATATTCTAAATTGAATAGGCAGTATAAATACATGAATAAAAAAAATCTTTCATTGAATGATTATAAACAAAATATTTTTCAAATGATTCCTTAAAATCAAAATCAATGAATGAGAATAAGAATTTCAAATTCATGAAAAAACATTAGCAGAAGAAGAAATCGTGATTTACATGTCTCATAGAAATGATAAACCTTATCTTGAACAAATAATAAGTGCATGATGCATCAATAATAAGTTCAAAATAAATAGTATAAATAACTAGTGACACAAAAGTGAAATTAAAGAACAAAATAGAACACTAATTATTTTTTGTACTCTATCTAATTGGTCTATGTTCATAGGGTAGGGTCACCATGTTTCCACTATGAAAATAAATAGAATTTACAACATAACAATAATCTATAATCAACAAAAACCAACAAAGGTAATGGCTCAGGTGGAAACTATCTAAAGGTTATATTGTTATAGCTCCAGGACACACAATGAAATTTTTTTTGGATACTACATATACTCCAAACCGTAGAAAAACTCAAAATAGTGTATCATGGTTATAAATAAAACTATAAAAAAATATAGTATTAAGAATAAAATGAAATAAAATTAAGTAAAGTGACAACTTACTAGGGCTTTGACTCACCTATATGCCATCAAATAACTTACTCAATGAAGGTTTTAATCAACTCTATCATCAAGAACACTCTTCATCCTCATCATCATTGTTTGATAGCATGGAAACAAAGAGAACTTTATAATCTCATTGGATCACCTCCAAAATAATTGAGGAGGAACAAAACAATTCTCTCTTTATAGTTCTCCATTGGAAAATAAAAGGTGGACCCACTCCTCCCTTTTCTAATCTGGAAAGTAATGTTCAGTCTTGTGATGATCCTCCTCCTCTAGCAGAATGAGATCCCCAAAAACAGTAACCCTCGAAATGGTGTGTCACAACCACACTGAATCTATGTGCATTAATGTAATAAAAAATGTGTAGTAGATCTATTATATTATATGAGAAACACAACCACAAATGGATTGATGAAAATAATTCAACCTAATACATAGATCATAAAACCATGGTAATTCAGTGAATCTATATGAATATTATTGTAAAAATTAATTCAACATATAAGGGTCACACACATGTCAGATAAGGGTAACCACACCCCTATATAAGGGAAACTGCATCCCCCTTGAAATGGTAGCTCTATCCCCCATATAAGGGTATCCACATCCACCCAATAAGGGAAGTCACAAATGTTGGAACATGTGATGTCAACCAAAAGAACTAATGTTTACCTAAAATAATTTATTAAATATAATATTTATTTAAAAAATAAAATTAAACAAATAACATTCCAAATAAAAAATCAAAACATGGAATCAAACCAATTGAATTGGAATAATTTTTGTGAGTAAAAATTCAAAAATTTCCCCATTGAAAATATAATCCAAAATACTAGAACCCCTACCATTCCTCAGACCACAAAACCTATCACCTCGATTTAGGTGAATATGGAGACCTAATAAATTTTAAGAGTACTTTATAATTTTCACTATTTGTATCTCAATGACACAAACCATCCCACATTTAGTGACATCTACTGATAACTAATAAAACATTCCAATAAATTGTATATAAATATAATAAATTTAATTAACTAAACTCATTCCTTCACTTACCGTAGCTTCTTATGTTCACATAACTACAACCTAACAAATGTCATTGCATCTAAGGTCTCAAAGTAGCTCTCATGTTCTAGGAAGACACCAAAAAAAGAGTTTTATCTTATTCCTCACACCTAATAAAATAATGAAACAAATCATGGTATGAATAAGAAAAAAATGAAACTATTAAATAATTAATTAATTTCACCAATAAAATAAAACACCACAAAATCCAATCACATATAAAACTATACTAGCCAAATCAATATAGATATGATAATTTCAAACACCTTGAAACTCATCTTGGATCCACATAGGACCATCCATTGTAATTTATTATATTTGTGTAAAATTTAGAAATAATTACATCATGAAGATAATAAAACTACATTGACCACAATATTATTCTCTTTAATCCTCTTCCACAAAAGGGGATAGCCAAAATCTATAGTAAGTCTGATTCAATTCCCAGAATAATCCTTAATTTTTATAATATTGTCACTTCCTGACTAAGGTGATTAGTCATACTAAATTAGAAAACAGCATAAGGATATCTTATAAACAAGTGTCTATTATATAGAACAACAACATGATCTTAATCTAGCTAAAAGAAAAAATAAAACAATGCAAAAAACATCTAGGAAACACCTCATTATCTTTCAACAATACTAATTCTAGGTCAACACCTGCACTAGTTTTGTAGAACCTCAAATCAAGATAAAGGAGAATAAGGATAATGGTCAATTATATGAATCTATATATGAATAGAAAAAAATAATACCATAGAAGCATAGCGCATGATCAAGCTGATCAATTCAACAAATAAGCATGTTGTAAAGCAATAAAAAAATAAAATAAAAATGGAATATTATGATGAAAAAATAAATTTATATTGTCTTTGATGACAATTATTTGGGGTTTGATAAAAGGTAAATCCCTATTCTATATCCCAAAGAGACATATCAAATTTTTTGGTTCACAAAATTCCGTACAAGATAGAATGAGGTTTAATATTTTAAATAGAACAGGTAGCAAACAATACATGAATATAATAATGTTTTAATTGAAGTATCATAAATAGAATATTGTAAGTAAATTTCCATCAAACTATAATAAATTAATGATTATGAAAATTTCATATTCATGTGAAAAATTATATAGTAAAAAAACATTCTTTATATGTCTCACATAAGTAATAAACCTCATATTGAACAAAAAAATACATGTTGCATCAATGATATAAGCAATGTGAGCATCAGTAGTAACAATTGAAAATAGTAGTAATGAAATAACAAAACATGACCCCGTGGTTTTTATGTAATTTGGTAAATTGTTCTATGAATAGAAGATAGGGTAACGAGAGATTCATAATATAAATAAATAGTAGGTACAACAGATACAAGAAGTAGAAATAAAAAACTGTACATGTAAAAGTAAAATGAGTGAACTATCTGAAGGTGATGTTCTTATAGCCCTTGTACATTCAATAAAATTGAGTTATGGATTCTATGTATACCATATACCATAGAAGTAATAAAAAGAAACATAATATAACACATAAAAAAGTAGTAAAAACATTGGATCAAGAATGAAATTAATGAAATATTGGAATGAGACCCCCATAACAGGGCTCAGTATCTCTTACATATCATCAAAGACCCTTTAAGATGTAGTTGTAGATCATCACCATCAATAGGAATTCCCTTTATCCACATCATTTTCATTTGGGTAAATGGAATACTAGGGATCATCATGAATTGATCAGATCTCCTCACTAAGATTTTAAGATGAACAACACTCTAATGGAATTATGATTCTCTATGAGTGAAAATGATTCCAAACACTCACTTTCATTTTCTTCATAGTAAATAAAAGTGAAGGCCCATAGTGACACTCCAACTCTAGGAAAACGAGATCCAGAAAGCCATTCACCCCTAAAATATAGTGGTAGACTAAATCCAAATGCACATTCCACAATGAAATAAAAAAGGCATAACCGATATATTATAATATATCAAAATCACATCCACATATGTATGGATAAAAATAAATATGTACCCGCTATTGAATAGAAAAACAAGGACACAATGATCCACTATAAGAAAAGATTCTTCAATGGAACTTAATGTATACGAGTCTCATTCTTCCAAGTATGGATAACCACATCCCTCATGTAATGGTAAATGTACCCCCTATTAAGGGTAGCTTCATACCATATGCAAGGGTATACACTTCCCCATACATAAGGGTATCCATGGATAAGTAAATATGTATGTATTAATAAAATTACTATTGAATTAAATCCAACATTTAATAAATCTAGTATTATTTAGATGATAAAATTCAAATTATATTAGTCTAAAAATAAAAAATTCAATAAAAATAATCAAAACCATTTTATTGGGAAACAATTAATGAAGTAAAATTAAAAAATGATAATGTATATATTAGATTATTCATTAAAATTATCACTTGAACTAGGTATCTACCATGATGGTAGTAGTGGAAGCAGTAATGATAGACACAATGTTGAGGTGAGGCTGGTGGTGAAGGATATGGGAAGCGTGACGGTAAACCCAATGTTGATATACACAAAATATAGTGACTATGATCTCTTAATAAGGGTACATATTTAGGCACATGTTATATGGGTTGTGATCAACTGTGTGAATGCCAATTTTTTGGACAATTAATTTTTTTTTCATTTATAACTGTTGTCTCACCCATGTTTTTGGAAACACTTATTATGAAGTAAACATATAATAAATTATGGGATGTTGTGAGCACTATTTTTATGGGTTCCAAGCATGTGGATGAGGCCAAAAAAATTTCATTTCACCTGACCATCAAATTCATTCAGGTGAAATTTTCTGAGATAATAGATGATTTCTCCATATGCCTCACTAATCTCATTAATAGTTTGATCATATTGGTAGACAAGATAAAGGATGAAGAGATATTCAAAATTTCATTTACATGGTTCTCTTAGATATATGTTGGACTCATTTTTTCCTTGAGACTCTAATTGTTCTAAACAAACGTACAATGGGGGAACTCATGTGTCGAAAAAAATCCCTATAAGAGAGCCATACAGTTTAGAAAAAATAACATAAATGGGAATATATTATCTTTATACTGATGAGGAGTGGATTACATAAAATAGTATGAGGAAACATAGTGAGGAACTCTTTATTATTGAGAGTGGTAATGAAAAAATGATAGGAATGATGTTGTGGTGAAAAGAGGTGTTTTGTAAATATTAAATTTCAAGTGATACAATTACAAATATTATGGTCACTACATAAAGGAGTTATGAAAATTAAGATGTGATCAAAAGGAAATAGTTAACCTGATAAAGGTAAAATGTGAAAAACCTACACTTTTAATGACTGAATTCCCTATGATTATAGAAGTTTTTAAGAAATCATTTGGAGAAGTGATTATCAATGAGGAGAACATATTTCTAAAAGATGTTGGAAACAACATTTAATACCTTGAAACATGTTCCCACAACCCAGTGAATGGATCCCTGCAGATTTTTGTGTTCTGGTATGATTCATTGACTTTCATAGTGAAGTAAAGAGATGGATAAAATTTACATATTTTTGAAAAAGGTGATGTAATGTTCTAATGAAAAAATAAGGAGCATGTGGTGTTTATTGGGGCATATGATATTCCAAAACTCTGTAAAAACATTTTCAGTTTGAGCTAACAAGAAAATATTGGTTAAAAATTTTTAATTGAGGATGGGAATTTTTATATCCATTATCCAAAAGAAAAAATATGTTTCACAATATATGATATACCAAGTTTTAGGAGAATAAGCAGTCGGATTAGGAGTAAATTTCTACTTACACTAGTATAAAAATTCCATTTTCTAATACTCAAAATGGATATTTTCAATGCTATATAATCACTATCATGCTATGAGATAAATAAGATAGTCAATTTTATCAACTGTAAAGAAAGCACTAATAATGGATATTTTTTCATTCTTTTTAGCACTTATGAAGGGGACCTTTATCAGTGGTTTTTTAGAATTTTTAAAGGGTTCATTATTTAGTTATAATAAAACTAGAAAAATATATTTATCAAATTATTTAGGTACTATGTTCATGCTCCTCCCCCTAATCAATACCCCCCTCAGCACTCACCACCTATAGTCACCCCCAACACCCTCTCCATCTCACATGGGATGGCCCCTATTGTCACTGTCCCTTCCATACCAAATCTCGCATTTACGGATTCCAACCTAGGACCTCTATGTTCAATGTGAATTTCCTTTACACTAATATATCATTTTTTCTTCAATATTTTATGACATATTTATTTTTTTACATATATTAGTGCATACATCTTTTATACCCACATTTTTACATATATTCATATAATTATTTTTAAATACAATTATAAAAATAATTTGGGTGTGTTTATATATATATATTATTCAAAAATATGTGTATATATGTATTCTATATTTATGTTAATTTCTGTATATAATATATTAATATTCATTTAATTATATTAGAATATATTCATATGTATATGAATCTATTTTATAATATAGAAATATATTTATATATAAATATTATATAAACATTGTTATTTGTATGTAAATATTCATACATTTTTTTAAATAAAATAAAATTGATAAATATTTAGTTTAAAAATTGTATAATTTTTTATTTACATAGGGTTAGTATATTTAAATAGATTTTTTATATGGGATTATTTTAAATGTTTATTTATATAATTATATTTATATATATAAATATATAAATATATAAATATATATATAAATAAAAATTCAACTAAAATATGTAAAATGATAAAATTTGAACACTATAATATCCATATGGATGTATGAACAAGGGAGTAAATTCAGTCTCAACAAAAAAAGAGACAAGAAAATCTTATTACAGGAAGTTAAAATTACATCAAAGGTTTAAAAATTCAGGTATCCCAACTAAAAACTCCATTTTGTGGGCTTTATGCCCCTTTCTAACTAAGATAAAATAATAATTTTGAACCTCCTTGGTCTATAAGTCATATATCTCTTTGAAAGATTTGATTTTATTTCTTATGGTGCCTAAAAGGACTCCCATCTCAATGGTTAGGGTCATTTGATGTTGAATCCCTTTTTTCAACTTCTCTTATGTTAATAAATAATTTATTAATATGTTTTTGAATTACGAAATTTATTTAAATTAATGTTTACAAGATTATAATTAAAAAATTATTAATAAATATTATTTTCCAATTATTTTTTAAATCCTTTTTCACAAAATGTATTATATATTAGTTATGAATACATATTTTGTATTATATGAATTATGGTTGGGAAAATGTTATATATATATATATATATGAATCAAAGTATATTTTTATATCAATTTTTGATATTTAATAATATATATGTTATTTTATTTTATCAGTGATAAAAAAGACTTCATAAATGGTGTCCTATATTAGTGCTAACAAATAACTGGTAGTGTGATATTTATTAGGGATAAAAAAGATATAATAGTTGTGACCTTTTGTTAGTTATTTTTTTAACTCAAAAAAGGTACCCTTTATTAGTACCACTAGATAGTGTCGATAAACGTGTCACACTAAATAAGTTGAATTATATTATAGGATCTTATTTTCAGTGACATCAAAACATTCACAATGCATCTCATGGATGATACTTCATTTGTTTCACTGGTGAATGGATTCAACACATCTCCAATAATTACTATAATACCAGTGGCTCTAAAGGGGGTTGACTAAAATATTATTTTGAAACCATGTGATGTTGCACCTAGAGATATCAAGGGGGTCACACACCCCACAAGATTTATGAAAAGAATCCAAGGTTTCACTTGAATAATACCTGATTATGTCATAAATTGATTCCATACTGTAAATAATGGAAGACTATGAAGTATGGAATCAAAACATGACACCAAACATACACTATATTTCATTTCACCCAAGGAACTCATGATCATCAAGAAGTGGTTGACAGAATGAATTACATGACGATGTATTGGTTCCATGATTCATTAGGTGATTAATGATCTTATTCATGGGAACCCCTTGAATAACATATATCCCCTACCCCATCTACCCCACTACAAAATGAATTACTAAAATAATTATTACTACCTTCTCCCACTATGATGTAGATGATGTTTTAGCCATATCCACATCTCCCATACCTTTTATCAAGTTCTACATAATCCTGCCACTTTTTAGTTGTTAATTTAGTTGTTTTTTCTTTATAAAATATTTAAAATATACAAGTATATAGATTTTTAGATATTCTGTTTTCTCTACATGAATAGTAATCATATCCAACCTTCTGTGTTAGAAGGTTGCACCCTAGAATTAATGGGCTTTCCAAAAGTGAATGATATATTAGCATCCTCAAATAAAAAAGATGGTGGATCATGATAAACATACTATTGCACAATAGTATCATCTTAAACCAACTTTGGAGTTGAATGATAAATATATATAGAAAAACATGTTTCAGATGGGTTATCTTCATGAGAGGGTGTCTTGGTGCCCTCAACCACCTCCAAATTGAATGAAAAACCTGAATCTTCTTGAGACATTTTTCCTAAAAAATTCATTATTAGGGGTACTAATAGATCCATGCCTGAAGAATAATTTTGAGCACTCTTTGCATCATACTGACCAATTATCATTGAAATCCACCAAATATCATTGTATATACCACCTACTATACGAGAACATCATGGTTCCCTAGAATTATCTTCATATATTACGACAAAAGTAGATGCATCAGGACTTGACTAGGATTGAAGTATCCCCCCACCTTCAGTGTCATTCCATCAGGAGACACAAGATTATCTAGAACTATATCCATAGCTTCAATAATATGTCATGAATCCATTTTCAGATTCCCATGATTTAAAATAACCTTACTGTGAAAAGGGGATTCTGCGCCCCTCATTGATTCATTCCCTTCACAAGACACATATTCCATTATATAACTTTTCATAACCGCAAGAGCTTGATAAATGTAAATAATATTTTATTTAGCCAACTACTTCTTAATATAATTTCTAATCTTCATGTGCAAGAGGGATCCTGTAAAAGGGGACACCTAACCAAGAGACAAGTAATGATCCTCAATGAGCTCAGAATTGTCTCCCCTAGATTCACTATCAAGACCGTCATCTTTTTTAGATTAATATGTATCACTCCATTTCATAGGATAAAATTGAGCCGCATATTTATCATCCTAAAATTTACTTAAATCAAGGGTTTCAATATATGGATGACCCTAATTACCAAACTTAGACCCTACAACAACATTAGAGAAAGATGTGTGAAGAGGATGAGAAACTTTTAACCTATGTCAGTTAGATCTATAACCCTATCTAATGGAATCTAGGGACATACTAGATGGATGTTCAATAGTAGATCCTCTCTCCCATATCAATCAAACTACCCCTAAATACATCCTTATCGACAACTAGTAGTTCAAATTTATAATTACTAATATTTTTCACAATCGTTTTGGAAAACAATATTTTTATCCCCCCCAATCATTTTTACCTAATATACCCAATTAATAAGTATAAAATGAAAAAAATCAACAATATGATCAATTTGAATTGAAATATCAAAAATGAGTTCCTCATCAAACGAAAAAATAGTATTAACTAACAAATAACAGAGGTAAAATTCTATAAGAATTTTGGTTTAGTGAACATCTCTTGCAAGTTTTGTATCCAAATAAAATTTAATGAGAATACACATGGTAGAAGTAACATCCCATAGAATATGAGGTTTACAAAATAAACAATTTAAATGCCTAATATAACCCAAAAATTTTGAATTAAAACTATGGTCTTGTATTAGATCAAACCAGGGTTCCCATTCATATACCTTTAGGGTCCCTATTTTAAGATAAATAAATCCAAAACTAGAGGACCTAGATTTTCATTCTTTGGAGGGAAAAATTATATGAATTAATCCCATACAAATATATACAAATTTATAGCTATCAAATACATAAATTTGGTGATTTTAAATAATCAAATTCTCCAGCATCTAAGAATTACTCGTTTGAGATAACCACATGATGATTGAAAGATTACAATCTTCAATATGATCCTAGAAATATTAAGGGTTTGATTATAAGAACACCAAAGTCCCATTAGATGAAATATTATTTGTTGGGTGAGTACCACCATCTCAGGAGTCAAAAAGAGACATAAAACTAGAATATTTTCCTTCATCAAAAGTCAGATTATATCTTCAAGATGCTAGATTCTGGTTTAAATCTAGAGAAATATTTTTTGCAGATCTCTTATTTAACATGAGAAGACACCACTTGAGTTGAGAATTGATCCACTTATTCCTTCACAAACAAATACTTATTCTTCTTATTCAAAGGTAAGATGAAGGCATCATAAGGATCAAAAAATTAAATATTTTAGCCCATCGAGTTGATGAACAATACACAATGAGAGACAAGATCTTATGGTTCATGCATTACAACCCCTTTATCATTGTCTTGGCATATATTCCATGTGTTTCAAGTTTGAAGTTTGTTTGAAATTATATTCAAATAATGTATTGATTTATCTATGGAAGAGTATGTCGTTTATCAAATTCATCCCATTTAAAGATATTTCATCATAATTGATGAACACAGGTGACTGTTTCATGCATTATCAACATCATAAAAACTAACATAATAGAGAAAATAATAACTATCATTTTTGAGTAATAGGTTTTATTGAATCATCATGGATCCAAAAAAGAATATTCCTCTAGAAAAATAATATCTCATAGCCAATCTCCCAACGAATCATGCATGAATCCTAGGATGGAGATTCCACATGTTTTATAACATGATCTAATTGGTTACACCCTTGAGGGTGAGGATGTTTGAAGGTGCAACTAGGGGTTGTAAATCTATATAGTGGGGGGGTTTAAAATCTCAATAAATGTAATTATTAATTAAATGGGGTTTTTCTTTAAAAAATAGGAATCTAGGTAGGTGTATCATCAAATAATGTGACACTCATGAATGTTAATAGAGATGCACTACACCGAATAATCAAACAATGTCTATTCATTTGATGTTCTTTATTAAATGGATAAACATTGAGATTCTATTGAACCTAAACTTGGTGGGAGGATTCAAATGTAATATGGAATCCTCCACCACTTATTTTCTGTCAAACAGAGTCATCCCTTCTCTTCCCCTTTCTCAACAAGTCAAAAAAATGTTTCACACTCATTTTATGGTTTTGTTTTCCCAATCATCAAACTTTTTAGGTATATGTTTATTAGTTGTAATTTATTTTTTAGTATAAAATTTTATTTAGTGTAAGATAATTATTAATATAATATTTTACCTATAATGAATTTATATTAAAATATATAATTTAGGTTTTTATGCTTATTAAATTACATATCTAATATTAAATTAAGTGGGTAGTATATATTTTTTAATTATTAGATATATTTTCAAATCATTGGTTTACTATTAATTTAAAATAATAAATTGTGGTTATATTATATTAATTGTTATTATAATTTATTTTTAGGAATATTATTAAATTCCATGTTTATTAATATTTAGTAATATTAAATTAAAGTTTAAATAAAATTGGTTATTTAATTGTATGTATTATGTTATAATTTTTAGTTCAATATGTTAATCCATAAGAATATTTACCTGTAATCATTATAAAAATTAAATTTCATCTTTAATAAAGTTTCATGATTAATTATTAGTACAATGTTTTAAATATAATTATAATATTTTTATTACAATGTTCTAAATATGAGCAATGGATTTTTGATTTTTAATATTTTTCAAATAAAATTTTAACATTAGGATAATAAAACGCTACTTAAAAGCCCATGCATAATTATAAACATTGTAAAACATCCTAAAATTTTGTTAAAATAAAAAATGTGGGATATTATTGAAATGAAATAATTTTTAGTATAAACACAAGAGGATGAAGGCTTTAGGATAGATGTAAAAAAGAGTCCTTACCACAATTTTTGTGTATTAAATCAATTTTCACATGGTACTAACAATGGATCCTAATTGAACACCTTGTTTGACACTATAGAGATGTCAACATTGGACAATTTACATTATCTTTTCTTTAAAAAGATAACACTATGTATCATTATATACATATAGTTAAGAGTTATACAACTAAATGAAAATGTTATAATATTTTAAAATCTTATAAGGAATATTGCGAAATTTTATTTTTAAAATTATGACTAATAAATAGAAACTAAAACCATATAGATTAGTCTAATCATAAAAAAGTAACAAAATATTTTGGTAAAGTAAATATTGTGTGGTATCCAATAAATTACTTCCATTTTTAGATATAGACAGTTTTATGTAGGCTTTAGCAATATTCAACTAGATGTAATGAACATAAAAAGGTTATTTGGGTATTGAATTTACCTTCAAATAATGTATGAGAAAGGGGAATAAATTTCCACAAAGTTGGACACTATAACATCTTGACCCAGATCAGTCTGAAGAGTAACCAGACCAAATTCCATGTGACCACTGTGGTACCACCCTATATGCAAAAAGCTGCCAACTAGAAGTGGGGGTATAAGCTACTGTAATGGGGAGAATATAACCATATATCAGTGTTCACTATAATGATAAAATAATGTATAATCATACATATCAGAGTGTGTAGAAAAAATAAATAAAGTTTACATGCCATAATAAAATGAAAATAACTTTTAAAGGCATACATGATCAAATAACCACTAGGATAATCAAATATATATATATATATAAGAAATATAGATAAGGCCATACAACATAACCAAGACTCACCACATCCAAATGATCATAACACACATCTAATCTATACTAATATACATTTCTACTTCATTCCTCTTCTAAACATGCACTTACATCCTTGTGAGAGTTTGTACGTGTACCCAAGTGTAATAGTTGCCCAAGTCGGGTGTGAGAATAAAAAAAGTTGGGAACCACTACCCTAGTTCTATTAATTACATTAATTCAGTTATATATGAACGTGATATGATATGAATAAACAGAAACATCCAATAATTAATAATTTTCCACTATTGATCCGTAGTGCATTGACCCCGATGACCATTCCTACTTTGGCCAGTGTTGTAGGGTCTATGTGCAAATCGTGAGGACTATTCCAAAAAAAAAACTAATAGTTATTTCACACTGATATTTTGGAAATAACCCAGGGGATTCATCCATTATAGAGTAAAATAACTACTATAGGAATTATCCATCATAGGATAACAACCTTAGGAATGCTCCCTCGTTGTATGCAACATTCCCATATTTAAATCAATGTGGCCACCAAGATTAGTATCAAATAACTATCTATAAGTGTAGATTTAAAAATTATTACTAACCCTTTAATTACATTAGTTTCATATTACTCCCTATAAGTGGTGGTTTCCATACACACTCATAGGTTTTTTTTCATATCAATCAATATAAACACCACTATTAAGGTGTTTTCCATTTAAAACATAGAACCATCCCGAAGGAGTTTCCCATGCATAAAATATCAAAATATCTAGGATGGTGTAGGAAATAAAATATATATAATAAGTAGAATACAAGGATTGGTCACTCACAAATCATCCTCTAAAACTTTAGACTTCATGGATCACATTGAGACTCACGTTCTTTGGAGGCACTTGCATTCCTCATTAACTGTCCTGGGATATTCCCTATCTGGGTCTGTTAGTTATCAAGGAACCTACAATGGTCACCTAGTTCACATCTCAAATTAGACACTATACACAATTTCCTCAATCTCAATATAGTCTAATTGGACATCAAGGTCGAGCCAAACACACAACTTGTTCATTATACCCTCGCTCTAACTACATAGGAAAACACATATCATGGGAAGGGATCACTCACCCCATTTCCAAGCCCACTGATCCTAATGAATCTAATGTATCAAGAGAGTCATGTTGCATCCTATTAGGGAACATTGTTATCAACTTATCAATATCCTCTAAGAGAAGGTTCCATGAGACCTATAAGAATGTTCCTTATGTCTTGCTTTGGGCATATGTCTAAGATGAGAAACAACTCTATAATTAGGTGGAAAATAGTAGCTACACTTTTCCAATAAGTCAAAATTATTATAATAACATCCTTCAATAGTGATATAGATGCCTTTGGAAAAACTTTAGACCCTTAATATCCTATTTTAGGCTGAGGTGTTAATGAATGGATTAGCTATGTAGGCGCCTAGGTTCTATTTTTTTCTTTCATGATTCTAATTTATATAAAAATATTCACTTTAAATTAACTAGTAAATTTAATTAATAAAATGGTGAAAATCCCTCATAAGAGTGCCTATAAATTCCCATGAACATAAATGAACAACATAAATTTTATAGTGCATGTTCCGGAGAAACCTATATTTCACTAAAGGTATTTCCATTTAATTCCCCATTTTTAATTCTCTGATTGTTAGCTCTTCTTAGTCTCTATAAACCCATCCTAGAAATCCGTCTATCATCTATCTATGTGAGTCCCTAGTTGACACCAAGCATATCAACACAATAAATTATAATCAATTTATTTTTAGTTAAAAAAATTAAAATTTTATTTCCAATTAACACAATTATGAATCCTTTAATAAATACTAATCAATCGAATAATAATGCAATAAGTGAAAAAAATCACACATTTTTGACCTATGACAGAATCCCAGCCTAAACCTAGGAAAAATCCCCAATGACTAAAACAAAAAAAATTACACTTTAATTCACATGTTCGAAAAAATAATAAAAAATTCTATGAAATAACAGGCCTCCAAAAAATCACCATGAAATAATATATTTACATCATCCTAGGATGCCACTATTGCACGAAAAATGTTTGTTTTATCTCATTAGGAAAATTCCACCACGATCTAGTGCAATTGTTAATAATACCTAGCTTTGGAGCAACAAAAATAGAAACAAACGAAGTTAGATAACCATGGAGTACAACGATAGTGGAAAATTTATTTCAGAATCACTGAATCACTACAAAAAACAACCCTCAGTCAATCAAAAAGAGTAGGAGTGAGGAAGTTTCAGACAAAAATCTATATAAAAAAATTTTGGAAAAGATGAGGGTGTTACCTCTCTATTTGTTTGGGGGTAAAATATTCATTATAACTCTTTTAATCCCACTAGATATCTAGTATTAGACCTTTGATTTTTTTGTGGGAATCAATAGAATGAATACAGTTCTATATGGCCACTATCTTGGTAGTGGATACTATTTATTGTCACCAATATGTTAACAACCCCATTCACTCTCCAATACCCTCTAAAAACTTATCAACACCCAACATATGTCATTTTATGTCCAAAATCATGTATTTTGAAGTTACCACCTTCAGAATATCATTTTGATTTCCATTTCAAAAGTCAATCTCCCATCAGGCTGAAAATTCAAATTACTTCTAGAAGCATCACACCCATAGACATGGGATCTTACAACCCCAACCATAATACGTCTCATCTTATAGAAATATTGATGGTTATCCCAACATATCACCCAACATAGATCAGTTACTGAATTAAGGCCAAATTACCCCATTCTAGCCTTGAATTCCAAGACTGCCTTCATAGATCAACTCCCACATAAGGCATTAAACCATAAAAAATCATTTATTTCATGGTTTTTTTACAAAAATTGATACAAAACTCATGATAATAATCCATATCAAGAAACCCTTAGATTTTAAAATGATTTATTATTCAACTAATGGATCTTTTTAATGTATGTCGTTGCTCTTGAAAGCTAATTTCATACAATAGTTCTTCCCAATGATATAATTCCATATCTAAATTGCACTATTGCATTCCTAAATCATTCCCATAGTGATTTAAAAATAATATAATCTCATTAATCATGAAAACCCTATTTATAGGTCGATATCATTCTTGTTCACAGAATATTGAATGATCTGGATGAGTTATCACCGTCCATACCAATGATCTGATCTTGTTGGATTTTATAGAAAACCATAACCTATCTTGAGAAGGTACACAATATATCTAACTCTATTTACTCTATTTTATTAGATACCCACCACATATATTTATTCTTGAAAACACAATACAAACACCACCCTAAAAGATGTGCATCGAAATCACATAGATTCACGTCATTTAGAGTGGTGTTTGGGTTTTGTTTTCATGAATGACTTCATATGGTGGGTATATAAAAACATAGAGTAAATAGAGTTTGATATAATTATTCCCTTCTTAAGATTGGTTAAGTGTTTCTATAAAATCCAACAAGATCACATCTTTGGTATGAATGGTGATAACTCATCCAAATCATTAAATATTGTGTGAACATTGCTAGTATCAACATATGAATTGGGTTTTCATGATCAATGGGATTAAATGATTTTAAAATAACTATTGGAATGTTTTTATAATGAATGAGTGAACATTAGAAAGGGAATTATATCATTAGGAAGAACTATTGAATGAAATTAGCATTCAAGATCTATGGCATACATTAGGGGGATCTATTAGTTAAATGATCAATCAGATTAAAAAATTAAGGGTGTATTAATATGGATTAGTACTATGAGTTTTCTCTCATTGTTTGTATAATAAATTCATGAAATATATCATTTTATGTTGTTTTAATGCCTTATCTGGGAGCTGATCTATGAAGGAACTCTTGGAATTCAAGGATGGAATGCGGTCATTTGGCCTTAATTCAATAACTAATGTATGTTGGGTGATATAGTTGGATGGAAAAAAATATTTCACTAGGATGATTTTTATTATGGTGAGGGGTTGTAAGATAACATGACTATGGGTTTTATGTTTCTAGAGGTAATTTGAATTTCAACCTTTTGGGAGGTTGTATTTTGAATTGGAAATCAAAATGCGATTCTGATGGTGTTATCCTCTTAAATATATGATTTTGGACATTAAATGACATATTTTCGGTGTTGAGAAGGGTTTAGAGAGTATTGAAGAATGATTGGAGTTGTTGGAATATTGGTGGACAATAGATAGTATGCACAACCTAGCCAGTGGCCAGATAGAACTACATTCACTCTATATGTTCCCATAAACTAACCAATGGCCCAATACAAGCTATTTAGTGTGATTAAAAGTTTAATGATTAATATTTTACTCTATAAAAAATAGATGTAACTAGCTACTCTATTCCAAATTTTTATTATGTGGATTTTAGTCTAAAAATCCCTCACACATACACTTTTTGATTGATAGAGTGTTGTTTTGGAAAGTGATTCAATGATGCTAAAGGAATGTATCCACTATTGTTGGACTCCATGGTTCTCCTCCTCTAATCATTTATATTTTATTTGTCTCCCCAAGCATGGGATTATGAAATTATTGCACAATATCATGGTGGAATCATCCTACTGAGAAAAAACATAATTTATTTTGCAATGGTGGAATCCTAAGATGATGTAAATTTATCATTTATTGGTTATTTGTTGGAGGTATGTTATTTCACATAATTTATTAAGCTTTCTTCATACATGTGAATTAAATTTTAATTTTATTTCTTTTATACATTAGGGATTTTTCCAAGGTTAGGGCTGGGAGTCTGCAAAAAGTCTTCCATGTGTGGTTGGTTTCATTTCTAGCATGATGATAAGATTGATTAGTATTTAGTAAAGGATGCCTAATTGTGTTAATTTAGGATAAAATTTTAAATTTTTTAATTAATAATAATTTGATTATAATTAATTCTGTTTATATGATAGGTGTTAGTTAGGGCCTCACATGGATGGATGATAGATGGGTTTCTTGGATGGTCTTGGAGAGACTAGGTAGTTATACTGATCAATGGATTAAAAATGTGAAATTAAATGGAAATAGATTCGGTGAAATGTAGGTTTCTCTATAACATGCACTATAGAATATATGGTGTTCGCTTATGTTCATGGAAATTTTTAGGCACTCTAATGAGGGAGTTTCGCCATTTTATAAATTAAATGTACTAATTAAATTATATTAAAAAAAAATTAATGTAAATTATACTCATGAAATAAAAAACAAGAACCTAGGACTCTATATAGCTAATTCATTCGTTAACACCTCAGCCTACAATGGGAAATGATGGGTCTAAATAAGATTCCAAAGGCTTATAGATCACACTTGTGGTATGTGATAGGAATGAGTTTGACATATTGGACATAGGTAGGTACTATTGGCCCCCTTTTTATAGATGTGTGTCTCAACATAGATATATTCCAAAATACTAACTTAAGGAACATTCCTATAGGTTTCGTGGACCCCTCTCTTAGAGGAAGGTGATGAGTTGATATTAATATTCCCTAATGGGATGAATCATGACCCCTGTGATGCATTAGATCCATTAGGATTAGTGGTATTGGAAATGGGGTGATTTATCCCTTCCCATGATATGTGTTTTCCTATGTAGTTAGAGCGTGGCTATGATGAACATGTTTTGTTTGTGGATCAACCATCCAAATTTGAGCAGTTTCACAACCTATAATTACATATAAGAACATGTCTTCTCAAGTACCCAACTACAATGGAATCCCAAACATGATTTATTATAAACTCAACTTGGAATCACTAATGTTGTCTCATACATGTAGTAAATTTAGTGAAATTTTCATGTGTCATGATATAAAATGACAAATAACATCTAAAATAAATAAATAATAATTTTTGATCATCATTTCTATGACCCTGCTCGACCATACATAATTCATCTAGTGTCAAATTATCTCTATTCACATCCCTAGGACAGTTTCAACCATATAAAAAACCTCAGGATAATTCACCCAAGTATACCTGTAATGACGTGATGGTCTAATCCACCCTCGTTTGTAGTTCATGAATAAAGGGACAATACATCCAAAAATAAAAATCCAGTGAATGATTTTTCCTAGTATACAAGGTTCCTTGCTCAAAATCTTTGTAATCCCCACTAATATTATCATGGACCTCCATAATAGAGGAGTTTAGAGACATCCCCATAAGGTTTTTCCACAAAAAAAAATATAAACACTTCCCTAAGGGAATTTTTCGATCTAAACATAGAACAACCCACTAGGAGTTTCTTATTAATATCCTAACACCACTACTATGAGAAAATAATACATAGAACATATAAAACAACTAAAAATAATGTGTTGGTCACATGCTAACCTACCTCTCCCACTATAGCATCCATGGCTCACAAGAATACTCAGGTTCTATGGTGAAACCAACAAACATCTTTAACTATCACAATATGCACTCTATCTAGGTTGTCTAGTTATTGGGGAACCTACCATGGCCCCTTAATCCACTACCCAAATCAGGAACCCTACATGTTGTCCTTGATCTCATTTTGGTATTCTAGGTCATTATTGGTGGCCTACTAACTCAACCCATTCACCCGTCCCATAGTCTAATCATATAATCAAATAAATCTCAATAAAAAGGATTCCTCACCCCATAACCATTACCACCAAGACTATTATCTCTCGGTTATAATAGGTCTCATGTTAAGGCCCATTAGGGCTGACCAATATCAACTCATCATCTACCTTAATAGAAATATCCACCAGACCCATATGATGGTTCTTTATGGAATACATGGGTCATCCGTCTATGTCAAGACACAAATATAAACGGAGGTGGCCACAGATACCTACACTAGGGCCACTAAGTCATACTCAGTCTAGTCAATCCCTTGAGGGAGACCCAGGTTCATAGGGATGTATATTTACATCTAGCCTCATCCGTCGGTGGATAATATGTCAACAAATATAGTAGGTTTCTAGTGTCCTAGGTTCTTATTGTGAATTTTATAAAGATCAATTTTAATTTTACATTATAATTTAAATTAATAAAAAAGATAATTTCTAAAATTTGGATATTTCATTAATGAAGATACCAAACATTCCGAATTGTGTACATTAACTATTTATAAATAATATGGATGTTTTATGGGTTACCAACCATTTACCAATTATTCATAAATTTAATTACTCATTATAATTTAGCACATGGTATGTCCTCCGAGGATCTCCTAGCTTGTCCAAGCCATTCAACCATCACAAATCCATGTGGGTCCCAAAATCATAGAAAGAATAGACACACAATTAATTAAAATCAAATTATAATAAATATAAACTATTTACAATTTAATTTCCAATAAAAATAATTAGGCATGCTCAAAAAATTACTCTTGATGTCCCCTTTCCATGTCAGAACTATAACCAACCGAACCTTGGATAAATACCATAATAATTCACTATTTTTTAAAAACCATAATAATTTTTGAAACAAAATATTCCTCCAAAGAATCAAAGATTAAAAACATGCACATGTTGTTGCAAGACGTCCCATGTGTAAAAAATGTGGGACCCACATCACATTAGGATGAGTCAATGTAATAGTTTGTGAGACCAAACTTAAGTGAAATAAAAATTAGAAAGAAATAGTGAAGGAGATCCAACAGGGCTAGTGATGGGGGAATTTTACCTTAAATACTATTAATTCACCATCGAAAGCATCCCTTGGTCAAGGGAAAGTAGGAGGAGAAAGGGGGGTCTGTCCCATGGTATGTGAAAAAAACAGAGTGAAAGTATGAGGGGAAACCCCTTATTAAATTTCAACGGTAAAAAATTAATTCTCCTTATATTAGTTACACAGAATAGCCAGTAATGGTCTAGCAGTTATCCAGTTCCCACCTATAGAATAAAAGTGGTTATGTCAACCCAGTAGCAAGCTAGAGGTAGTAGACTATTGTCTACCTGAAGGATTTCTACACTAGGCCAGGTCCAACACTATTCTAATCCTTCCCAACATTGAAATGATGACATTTCATGTACAAAAGAATGTATTTAATAGTTTCCAACATTCTTAATCTCTTTTATAAGTGTAATTCAGAAATATACATACTAGTGATCTAAAAACTCAAATCCCCTCTGGATATCACACACCCATGGACACAAGATCTTACAACCTCCCATGTTTAATACTTGTAATCCTTGAGAAGTCTCGATGGTCATCCAACTATATCACCTAACCATCATTGGTAATAAACTGGAAATAAAATGACCATATTCTATCCTTTTAGTCGAAGAATTCTTTAATAAAACCACTCCCACATAAGGAACCAGAACAAAGAAACATGTTCCATTACTCAAAACTTTTACTGAAACACCATGGTGGTTCTCATGTTACCTATTCATCCAAATAAACCCTTGGATTATTCATCCAAATGATCATTAATATCATTATTCTTTCTAACATATATATTTTCTCTTAAAATCCTATTTTATTCCATAATGCCTCCCAATAATTGAATTTCTTATAGAAACACCACTCTCATGTTATGATTATACACTTATTGAAATTCCCAAATCACCAAATCGCATTAAGAATGAAAAAATATGTTAAAATATGGTACTATCCTTGTTTCCAAAATCCCAAATAATATGTGTGATTTATTACGGTCCATACCCAATCTCCGATCATGCTAATGTTTTTAATAAAAACCTTTAAAATCATAAGAGAACACCTATCAAATTGAACACAACACAATACATGTGGTTTTAAATAAAAAAATCATGTTACGTGGGAAAACAAAAGTTTTTCCCCTCCCCCTTTGGCTAAAGTGTGTAAATGGAATCCAGCTTCCACCACTGACACATGAAAAAAAACATGATTCTAGTTTCTTTACTCCCAAAGGAATCTTGAGATCATCATAATAGACCAACTGATGTTATAACCTAGTCTCTAATTTAATTAAACTGTTGATTGATAATTTAACCAAAATAAACTTCATGATCTCTCATGATGACCAATTCATCAAAAATATGAACTATTCTTGAATTACATCAATTTCAGTGATGATTATAAATCTAGTTCTCAGAACCCATATGTTTTCATATCAGAATATATACTCATAATTCACTTTGAAATACAGATAAATTTTGATCTATTTTCTCACAAGTTTTATAATTCTATAAATTCCGTCTAATGTTTGGTCTCACAAAATCATGACATAACCCACATGGGGTCATATCACCCATAACTGATAGGATACTCCCCACTGTAGTTATTTACTTATAATCACATCAATAGGTCAAAAACCCTTCACTCAAAACCCTATGTATGATCTGTTATTAAACAAAATAATCATAAATGGAGAAAATGGTTGAAACTTAAGTACCATTAATAAACATAATTTATAGCCCATTCATGACAAATAGAACATCACCCATGGAATCCAGTAAAACACAATTATTAATAAGGTCACTACCCTCAAATATCCATTAGTGCACTCTCCCCTATACAAATTTACATATACCACCACAAAATCGGATCCTCGTTAGGATCATCCACCATCAGAGATGTGTCACTCACCCTGATCCATTCTTAATAGGTTATATAGTTACTAAACCCAATAAATATTCAATAAAACCTCTCTACCCATGAAACAATATTTTTACTTAGTGATTATTTATTTTAAGAGTCGTTGCACTTAATGAGAACATGCTTCTTCAATCTCATCTAATTAGAATGGGTGTACATCCTTGTATTTTCCAATCACACAACCTGACCCATTATCCCACAAGTCACACATCATCAGAATAGGAAAAAACATTCTCCCACAGTATGTTTGTCTCATCAATATAGAAGCACCCTTGATGCTCATATTCAAAATCAAGTACATCGTTCCTTGGTCAATCACACAACTGCTCACTCAATGACATCTTTCCAAAATAACGAGATTATACCCATGTTATCACAATACCCTAGGGTCTCACACACTCATCTTAGTCATCACATTCCAACATCGCCATCAACTCATTTATTAGAAACCTCTCTCCGGGCATTGACACATCAAAATTCTTTGTAGATGATCCAGTCACATCCACATTCATGTACATATAAAAGAAACATTCCCCTAGGATGATCTATATCACAAAAATCATAGAGAAATAGTTTAGTTAAGTAAATTTTCATTCCAATCTAATAAACCTATTGAAGATTCACCACTATGGGTATATATCTAGGGAATCAAATTATTATGCTATACTACTATGTATAGCACTCCTTCTGTGAATATGGGACTACATTAAAACCATCCTACTTGTCAAGAAGTGAACCACTGTAGATCTACTTGACCTACCATTAAAAAAAGATATAGATATACGAAATTCATTACAGGTGTGTACAATTCCACAAGGAATGTAGATTTAAAAACGGTATATGATTTGTTGCTGACACTATAAATAGATGTAACTCTTTCTTCATTTACTAAAATTAGACATACAACCCTATATATGTATTTTGAGTCCTATGTACCTTATCATGATGCATGAGATGACTCATTCCACTTTTTATAAGATCTAAAATCTAACCCAAATCACAAGTTCACCGAACTTCCATGCGAATCAATCAAAGTGTAAAATATATAACTAAAATAGTTCAAACCATGAACATCAAACACAAGATCTTGGTAATATAGAATTATAATCATAGTAGGTGTTTATGATACACAATCATGATATCCATCATCAGTTATATCACATTCATATATTTCATTTCTAATAAATACAAAATAGTAAAAGAGAAGAAAAAAACATTGATATGAATTTGTATCACATGAACCTAGATACCATTTAATAGATATTTGACTGGAAAACAGATTAAATTATGAATGCCTCCCTATATTACAGAAGCTTCCAAATAAAATTGGGGGTCTTATGTAATTTCACAGGTAGGCTATACCCCCATATCATATTGTGAAATAATTTTAAAATAATTCAGATTCATACACATCATAGTATATATTAGTAATAAATAACTCAAAATTCTATAACAATATGGAAAGAAGCCATTCCTGCATACATTATTGAACACAAAATAGGTCGATCCAATATTTAAAACAAATAAAAAAAGAAATATAAACAAGTCCTTACTATATCATAAAGCCTCCCATTATCCCAAAATATAGTAAATGCATATGAGCTATCCTATACAACCATGTAAGTCAGGTCTAAAGTAAATGCATCTGAGTTATCCTATACAACCATGTAAGTCAGGTCCTCTACCCAATATGTAATTGAATCCATGTGATATTCTACCCAGGTACCCATGTAGATTGGTAGACCAAGAATAGTGTGATCAAAATAATCTATATAGAACCACCAATGATGTCTCAAACAAAATGAAAATGTTGTTATATGAGCACGTGAAATGCTCTAAATAAATAAATAAATTCTGAAAATATAAAAATGACCACTATCGATCCTCAAGTACATAGCCCTAATCGATATTACCTATTTCATCCAATGGCAGATTGTATCTAAGAACATCACAAGGATTTTTACAACGATAATAATGAACTAGGTGTCTTTCACTCAGATATATAGGTAATGAACTAGAGGCGTGATCCATCCTGGTATATATATAATGAAATAAAGAGTGATGTATCCCAAAATAACATCATCGGGTATGCCTTTTCCTATTATACATGGTCCTCCATACTAAATACATGGAATCCTCTCCATTATTATCACAGTACTACCTATAAGGAGGTTTTCTTTAGTATCATAGACTACATTTGTAACACCCAAGGATTTCATAGTGTGTTATTTCTTAAAAATAATTCAATAACTTGCACTACACGCAACACCGAGTTCAATCACACCATGACGTACAAAAAAAAGCCATTAAAAGAGGTCATGAATAGTATTAACAACATTTTGAACTTTATATAATCCTTATAATTTTAGAATCCCTATTATGAGTTTCTTAGTCATAATGCAAGAACAGATTCATTTTCAGTATTGCACTTTTATCAACTTTAATATTGAAACCTTTTTAAATAAAATATTTTAAACTATCTGAATAAATTGGGACATCAAAAAAAAAATTTAAATGAAACATCCCAAGCTTCCACGGTACGCTTTCCTTTGAATAAAATAGTAGCGTGTGTTGTACGCAACCTTGAGTTTTAACACACGCCACAACCAATCAAACTAGCCGTTATGAATAGTAATACCTAAATTTTGAAATTATATATATTTTATATTTTAAAATGGACTTCATTTTTGGATTCGTAAAATCGAATTTAGCCTAAGGTGAAATTTTGGTACTTTTCGGATAACTTTTATATTTTGATGAATAGTGAAAATTACTAAATTTTAATTAAAAACAACTTTTTTAATCAAAATAATTAGTAGTGATAAATTTTGAATTTGAGTGGTTTTAAAGTATATTTAGAATATATTTTTACCATTTAATATAATGTTGGTCATTGGACATAATTTTACAATTAAACCGAACATAAACAAGTGTCAATCTTTTGATAGTTATTACCTCTTAAAAACACGCTTTTTGTTTTGACAGCGGGAATTAATTTTAAATTAATTTCTGCCACTTCTGTGTTTTGAATTTAGAAAAATGGATTCCATATTTGGAATCATGATGTTCAAATTGTGTAAATAGGTAACTTTTATTTTTAGACATTTTGAATAATTACTGTGGTAAATATTTTATTTACCATGGTTAAGGGTAAATCCGGTAAATAAGGGTTAAAAAAATAATATTATAATAATACAAAATTACCCTAAAATGTGTCCTAACCTTATTGGTGGACACATACCCGACCATGAGCATCCTTGTGTCAATTTGGTGACCCCTTGGAGCCACTTGTATGTGGTAGGGACACTTTATATTAATAAAGTTAAAATAAAAATAAAAATGGCATAAGCTTACATCTTTTAGAAGAACAATTTTTACATAGGGTTATACATGTTATATTTTCGATTATAAATATTCATTAGAAATATAAAAAGATTTCCTATATAATGATATTTTATTTATAATTTTTAGACATCAAATAATTTAAATTATTAATGACACAATAATGATGCAATGTTTACCTCATTAATAAATCATTTAAATAAATAAGATTATAATGATTAAAATATTATCTAAAACCTGTCCAATTCTTATTGGTTGATGTTATTTAGAATATTAGTCATCTTATCTTCGACCTCAATGATTTTTGGACCATTATAAACCGAATATAATTATATTATAAAGTAATACTTTCACTCTTTCCTAAAGATCCCCTCTTCTCCCTTATAAAAGGAGACCACTTCTACTCATTCCTCACACCTCTCAAGCCACTTGGCTCGCCCAAACTCTGCCCAACTAAGCTCCCCACATCCCTCTCCTCCTCCTTGAAGCTTCCCCTTAGGCAGAAATCATTTCAAGAAGTCCTTTGGTTCCAACCAAAGTGAGTTACCTAAATTAAAGGTAACGATTTCTCTTAAATTATATTCCTTTATTTTGCTTCTCCAACCCCCAAACTCTTTTTATTTCCTTTCTTTTGTAACAACACCAGTATCCTCAATATACTAGGATGTTGTTATAAGAAGGATTCAAACTACACATACACACAACTCCATCTAATGGATGATGAACATAATGTTTCTGTGGATGGAAAACTAACGCCTCACGAAACGATGATTGTTCAAATACATCTTACCGCCTCTCATGGTGGCCATTGTGATGGCACTGTAATTAAATATGATATTAATGATATATATTTTATATATAAGCTTCTGTAATTCCATTTTATTTCATACCATTATTCGTTTCATGTTGTATATACATACGATAATTTCATTTGAGGAAGTGCGGACTACCGCCCCCTTAAAATGATATGACTCGTTCATACCACACATGGAACGTATAAAGGATGGTGTTAATGAACTTAAGTAACATATATAAAATATTATATTATACTGGAATAGTAATATACCTATGTATCATTTGGATTCAATTCTTTTAAAATAAAAATTAAATGGAAGTAGCATTCGTGCGTACGTACGGATTACCGTCTCCACGAACGCGGTGAGATCCATCCTCCATCGTATCCATTCAAGTCTTATTCTCATTTTAGGGTTAAAAATAATGTTAATATCATTCTGATTATGAATAAGATTTAATCTATCCATTACAAACATGTCTTACGTAACCAAACATTTAAGAAGAACGAATCGATTATCACCTGAAACGACGATAATACTAAGATATTATTAATAAAGCAATGTTAAAAGATCATATATGATATCATATTAATGTATATGATTCTTGTATAATTTAATTAAAATTATTTCACCATTATACAGGAGGTTAACCGACCCCAACAAAGGAAAAGTACAAGGTAAGGGGTTTTCATCTCACTCCTTATTTCCGTGAGATTCATGTCATATTGCCACCATCACCTTTTGCGTGGTATATGTACTACCCATAATTATATTCTTTGTGTAATACACTCTAATTTATTTGTATTTGCATATTCATTGTATGATACCTCTTTCATGGGTTGTATGTTTCATAAGTTACCAAACTGGTAAGGGTTATTTCACAATCTCTTCATTATCTGAGGTTGTTTATACATAATAATCTACTGGGATCTCGTTATCATCCACATCCATGTTTCTTTAAAATGTATTTCAAAACATTTTTAATATTTAAAAGAATATGGGTTAATGTCATTTATACCCTTGTTTTACTTTTTATAAGAGGTTTATAAGGGAATCTTTCCGTCGTTTTCCAAACAAGGTGCTTTTTAACCTTTTCGACAGAATTAAGATAAGAATGTTTTTTTAACTTATACGGCGGGTGTGGTTATTTTCCGCTGTTAGAAAATCGTCAAAGCTTCCCTTAAAAGCTTATAAGATTATTTTCAAAGAAAATGTTTGATTTTATATGGATCTTAAATGATTTCAAAATAAAAGGAGATATTTCTTTAAAAAGAATTTTGATTTCATCTATGTCAACATCCTTTGATGGGTTTTAAGATTATTTGAAGTTGATTTATTATGATACAAAACGTCTATATTGTTTTGAAGGTTTTGTGATATGTTTGACTGTGGATGTGCTATTTTTATACCATTCATAGTTTATGGTGAAAGTATTGACATTTCGTATGCTAGTTCCAATAAGAATGTTTATGTTATATTTCAATCTTTACTTCATATGAATGTGTTGGACAAGTATGTTCCAGGTTGGGGACTGGTTAAAGTAAGCCCTCCTGGTTGGGGACTGGTAAAAGTAAGCCCTCCAGGTTGGGGACTGGTAAATGTAAGCCCTCCAGGTTAGGGACTGGTAAAAGTAAGCCCTCCGGGTTGGTGTCCGGTTATTAGAGGCACTTCGGGTTGGTGTCCGGTTATTAGAGGCACTCCGGGTTGGTTTCCGGTTATTAGAGGCACTCCGGGTTGGGTTCCGGTTACAGTTAGCCCCAAGGTCTTGGGACGAGGCCTTGAAAAGTAATTAAAGTTTAACATTATGCATTCTAACATTATGAAAGTGGTTATTGATTTTTCATGTGATTATTCGATTAGTAGAATATCCATGTGAACAAGTAAATGGAATTATTTCATTTTACTTTTGCCATACTATGTTGAAGTTCAAGTTTAAAAGGCTTTTGTTTTAGTAATTCATTGCCTTAAATGTTTATACTTATTTTTGAATGTTCCGCTATATTGTTATCCTTACTGGTCATTTGAGCTCACCCCTTTTCTATGTTTTATTTTTCCCAGGATGTGAAGATGTAAGTTATGAATGACCTGTAGGGATATTATGAGGGGATTATAGTGTGGACTGTGGAAACATTATGTTGTTGTAGTAGTTTTTCATTTTATGATGTAATGTAAAACTTATGAATATATCTAGTGTTTCTAAGGCTACTAAACCAATCGGTCTTTCGAGATTTGATCTTTTTTGTGATCATGCCAATGTTATGTAATAATGCACCGAATCTGGGTAACTGGGGTCGGGGCGTTACAGTTGGTATCAGAGGAAGTTTAGTACAAACCTTGGAAACTAGATTTAGATAAACTCTGATTAGAGCACGTAGACCTAAGATGAACTTTCATGATTAGTATAGAAGAACTTCCTAGAATTTTGGTATCGTAGAGATTTTGTGAGTTTTCCGAGCAATACATCCCTGTCTGGATACGAGCAGGTAGAGGCGGCTCTGGCACAGATGTACCTAGGGGTAAAACCCGAAAACACCGCTTTGAGCTAGACTCGAACGGGAACTGGTGCACGACAACGGGCCTTGCTTCACTCTTGGTTACGACACTCCCGGGGGATATGCTTAGGATAACTCTCATTTTCTTACAAATCATTATGAAGGGTTTATGAGTATATACTTCCTCAAAGAAAACATTTTTATGATTATCGATTATATCCATAAATAGTTCAATTTATGTTAAGTGTTTTATAAGTATAGGATTATGTATTTTGATTCATAAACTGATCTAGTTTATGCCATTGTTTAGAAATGGCGCCCAGTAGAAGGAATGAGAACTCCAGAAATGCACATGATCCAAAGAGAAGGAAGGATCATATCTTTCATGGTCTTAAGCTAGAATTGATAAGAGAAATAGTCTCCCATTTATTATTATCATATGAAGAAATAATATCATGTGTTGATAAGATAAGTAAAGAGTTTACTGAGTCCTATGGCTTTGAAGGGAAGCAAGAGAAGAAAATGATGGAAGAGAGAAAAATGGATAAAGGGAAGAGGGAAAAGAAGAATTTTCCCATATGTGGTAACTGTGGGAAGAAACACCCTGGAACTTTCCTGAAAGGAATGGGAGTTTGTTATAAGTGTGGAGGAAAAGGGCACAAAGTACGTGACTGCAAGGGTGAGAAAATGGTTTCAAATGTACAATGCTTCATTTGCAAGGAGTTTGGACACTACGCGAACCTATGCCCCAGTCATCAGACTATGCAGCAAATGATTCTATTGGATAATAATCAAGTTATGATACTACCACAGATGAAGAGGAATGATTAGAGTTCTTATGTTGATTATGTCAATTGAGTGTTGTATCAACAATGTACTTGTTATAATAATTATGGAGTATATAAGGATTGTACTGCAGTACTATTTCATTAAGGACTTGAGATTGTGTGGAACAAAGAAAAGTGACTCAATAGCAGGATAAATTTTTGGAAAATATATGGTTGAGAGAAAGATAAACCATAATATGGTTCTGATACCGAGTTAGTGATTTTAGAATAATACATGATTGATTTGGATAAATTATGTTGGATATTCTTGACTACCTTGAAACTGATTAATGATTTGTATATTCCATCATTTTTTTGGGGTTTAAAACATTTTTGGATTGATGAAGTATATCCAGCATTCTATATGGAATAGGGGAGCATTAATGTAATCAATAAGGAATATGGTAATTCAAGATGTTTCAGTTTATTAAAAGAATACAAGATGAAGGTATTCATATGCTATTACGGGGTAAAAAGGATCTATATTATGTTTACCTTCCTTATAAATGTTGGACTGTGAGTTTGGACAGAAGTATTTTGGATAGTTCTAGTTTGGATTATTTTGGATTACTATAAAAGGACAACCCATAGGTCGGGCGGCAACCCGTCGCGTCCAGCAAGGCTGCGAGACTTGAACCCGCAACCGAAGGGCGATAAGGGTGTATCACCTACCACTGGCCCACGAGATGTCCTGGATTAAATAATGTTGTTTTTTTTAAAGATCTGGTAGATGAATTATAAATTCATTTATTTTGGAACCCTGTACGAATAGTATAAATAAAAAAATTACATTCTATTATCTTTTAGAGTGAAAGATGAGTTTGTGGTAGAAATTTATTAATGGATAAAACTCTAATTATAAAGTAAGTATATCTCCTTATGATCTTAGCCAATCTAATAAATATATTTCTCAACATTAATAAAAGGAACTTAGAACAAAAATGTTGTCCTAGATGGTACCTTAAATCATCACTAATTCATGGCTTTGGGATTGTTGTCCTTTTCATAGCCATGTTCTCTACCACTCTCCATCAAATAATTGATGGTTCGATTTCTCTTCCATATCCATATTTTCCTACATGGAACCCTAGTATGTGTTATTTTCGGTAATCTTCATACTTTCCACTCTTTATTTTAAATAGAGGCCTTGTTAATTCATTTTTCGATGTGGGATTTCAACTATGATATTTTGAAACGTCAAAAATGTGTTATCCTAATACCCTATGTTTTGTTGAACCGATGGTATTTCAAATCATCATAGATTGATGAATTTAAGGACCTCAATTATACACTTGTTTGTGATTGATGATCTCAATCACTACCTATAAATATTTACGTTTTTCCTCCAATTATATGTCTCTAATTGCCACCAATGTTCTCCTAATCGAGATCATAATTTGGTGGTGACTCTTTCATTTCTCTTTTCCTCATATTAAGACTAAATTTTAGTAACCTAATTTCCGATGTGGGTTTTCCCACAAAGATATTTTCTATTTTCAACCTTTTATTTTCGAAGAACAATTTCAAATTGCGAGGACGCAATTTATTGAAGGAGGGTAGAATGTAACACCCAAGGATTTCATAGTGTGTTATTTCTTAAAAATAATTCAATAACTTGCACTACACGCAACACCGAGTTCAATCACACCATGACGAACAAAAAAAAGCCATTAAAAGAGGTCATGAATAGTATTAACAACATTTTGAACTTTATATAATCCTTATAATTTTAGAATCCCTATTATGAGTTTCTTAGTCATAATGCAAGAACAGATTCATTTTCAGTATTGCACTTTTATCAACTTTAATAGTGAAACCTTTTTAAATAAAATATTTTAAACTATCTGAATAAATTGGGACATCAAAAAAAAAATTAAATGAAACATCCCAAGCTTCCACGGTACGCTTTCCTTTGAATAAAATAGTAGCGTGTGTTGTACGCAACCTTGAGTTTTAACACACGCCACAACCAATCAAACTAGCCGTTATGAATAGTAATACCTAAATTTTGAAATTATATATATTTTATATTTTAAAATGGACTTCATTTTTGGATTCGGAATATCGAATTTAGCCTAAGGTGAAATTTTGGTACTTTTCGGATAACTTTTATATTTTGATGAATAGTGAAAATTACTAAATTTTAATTAAAAACAACTTTTTTAATCAAAATAATTAATAGTGATAAATTGTGAATTTGAGTGGTTTTAAAGTATATTTAGAATATATTTTTACCTTTCAATATAATTTTGGTCATTGGACATAATTTTACAATTAAACCGAACATAAACAAGTGTCAATCTTTTGATAGTTATTACCTCTTAAAAACACGCTTTTTGTTTTGACAGCGGGAATTAATTTTAAATTAATTTCTGCCACTTCTGTGTTTTGAATTTAGAAAAATGGATTCCATATTTGGAATCAGGATGTTCAAATTGTGTAAATAGGTAACTTTTATTTTTAGACATTTTGAATAATTACTGTGGTAAATATTTTATTTACCATGGTTAAGGGTAAATCCGGTAAATAAGGGTTAAAAAAATAATATTATAATAATACAAAATTACCCTAAAACGTGTCCTAACCTTATTGGTGGACACATACCCGACCATGAGCATCCTTGTGTCAATTTGGGGACCCCTTGGAGCCACTTGTATGTGGTAGGGACACTTTATATTAATAAAGTTAAAATAAAAATAAAAATGGCATAAGCTTACATCTTTTAGAAGAACAATTTTTACATAGGGTTATACATGTTTTATTTTCGATTATAAATATTCATTAGAAAGATAAAAAGATTTCCTACATAATTATATTTTATTTATAATTTTTAGACATCAAATAATTTAAATTATTAATGACACAATAATGATGCAATGTTTACCTCATTAATAAATCATTTAAATAAATAAGCTTATAATGATTAAAATATTATCTAAAACCTGTCCAATTCTTATTGGTTGATGTTATTTAGAATATTAGTCATCTTATCTTCGACCTCAAAGATTTTTGGACCATTATAAACCGAATATAATTATATTATAAAGTAATACTTTCACTCTTTCCTAAAGAGACCCTCTTCTCCCTTATAAAATGAGACCACTTCTACTCATTCCTCACACCTCTCAAGCCACTTGGCTCGCCCAAACTCTGCCCAACTAAGCTCCCCACATCCCTCTCCTCCTTCTTGAAGCTTCCCCTTAGGCAGAAATCATTTCAAGAAGTCCTTTGGTTCCAACCAAAGTGAGTTACCTAAATTAAAGGTAATGATTTCTCTTAAATTATATTCCTTTATTTTGCTTCTCCAACCCCCAAAATCTTTTTATTTCCTTTCTTTTGTAACAACACCAGTATCCTCAATATACTAGGATGTTGTTATAAGAAGGATTCAAACTACACATACACACAACTCCATCTAATGGATGATGAACATAATGTTTCTGTGGATGGAAAACTAACGCCTCACGAAACGATGATTGTTCAAATACATCTTACCGCCTCTCATGGTGGCCATTATGATGGAACTTTAATTAAATATGATATTAATGATATATATTTTATATATAAGCTTCTGTAATTCCATTTTATTTCATACCATTATTCGTTTCATGTTGTATATACATACGATAATTTCATTTGAGGAAGTGCGGACTACCGCCCCCTTAAAATGATATGACTCGTTCATACCACACATGGAACGTATAAAGGATTGTGTTAATGAACTTAAGTAACATATATAAAATATTATATTATACTGGAATAGTAATATACCTATGTATCATTTGGATTCAATTCTTTTAAAATAAAAATTAAATGGAAGTAGCGTTCGTGCGTACGTACGGATTACCGTCTCCACGAACGCGGTGAGATCCATCCTCCATCGTATCCATTCAAGTCTTATTCTCATTTTAGGGTTAAAAATAATGTTAATATCATTATGATTATGAATAAGATTTAATCTATCCATTACAAACATGTCTTACGTAACCAAACATTTAAGAAGAACGAATCGATTATCACCTGAAACGACGAGAATACTAAGATATTATTAATAAAGCAATGTTAAAAGATCATATATGATATCATATTAATGTATATGATTCTTGTATAATTTAATAAAAATTATTTCACCATTATACAGGAGGTTAACCGACCCCAACAAAGGAAAAGTACAAGGTAAGGGGTTTTCATCTCACTCCTTATTTCCGTGAGATTCATGTCATATTGCCACCATCACCTTTTGCGTGGTATATGTACTACCCATAATTATATTCTTTGTGTAATACACTCTAATTTATTTGTATTTGCATATTCATTGTATGATACCTCTTTCATGGGTTGTATGATTCATAAGTTACCAAACTGGTAAGGGTTATTTCATAATCTCTTCATTATCTGAGGTTGTTTATACATAATAATCTACTGGGATCTCGTTATCATCCACATCCATGTTTCTTTAAAATGTATTTCAAAACATTTTTAATATTTAAAAGAATATGGGTTAAAGTCATTTATACCCTTGTTTGACTTTTTATAAGAGGTTTATAAGGGAATCTTTCCGTCGTTTTCCAAACAAGGTGCTTTTTAACCTTTTCGACAGAATTAAGATAAGAATGTTTTTTTAACTTATACGGCGGGTGCGGTTATTTTCCGCCGTTAGAAAATCGTCAAAGCTTCCCTTAAAAGCTTATAAGATTATTTTCAAAGAAAATGTTTGATTTTATATGGATCTTAAATGATTTCAAAATAAAAGGAGATATTTCTTTAAAAAGAATTTTGATTTCATCTATGTCAACATCCTTTGATGGGTTTTAAGATTATTTGAAGTTGATTTATTATGATACAAAACTTCTATATTGTTTTGAAGGTTTTGTGATATGTTTGACTGTGGATGTGCTATTTTTATACCATTCATAGTTTATGGTGAAAGTATTGACATTTCGTATGCTAGTTCCAATAAGAATGTTTATGTTATATTTCAATCTTTCCTTCATATGAATGTGTTGGACAAGTATGTTCCAGGTTGGGGACTGGTTAAAGTAAGCCCTCCAGGTTGGGGACTGGTAAAAGTAAGCCCTCCAGGTTTGGGACTGGTAAAAGTAAGCCCTCCAGGTTAGGGACTGGTAAAAGTAAGCCCTCCGGGTTGGTGTCCGGTTATTAGAGGCACTTCGGGTTGGTGTCCGGTTATTAGAGGCACTCCGGGTTGGTGTCCGGTTATTAGAGGCACTCCGGGTTGGGTTCCGGTTACAGTTAGCCCCATGGTCTTGGGACGAGGCCTTGAAAAGTAATTAAAGTTTAACATTATTCATTCTAACATTATGAAAGTGGTTATTGATTTTGCATGTGATTATTCGATTAGTAGAATATCCATGTGAACAAGTAAATGGAATTATTTCATTTTACTTTTGCCATACTATGTTGAAGTTCAAGTTTAAAAGGCTTTTGTTTTAGTAATTCATTGCCTTAAATGTTTATGCTTATTTTTGAATGTTCCTCTATATTGTTATCCTTACTGGGCATTTGAGCTCACCCCTTTTCTATGTTTTATTTTTCCCAGGATGTGAAGATGTATGTTATGAATGACCTGTAGGGATATTATGAGGGGATTATAGTGTGGACTGTGGAAACATTATGTTGTTGTAGTAGTTTTTCATTTTATGATGTAATGTAAAACTTATGAATATATCTAGTGTTTCCAAGGCTACTAAACCAATCGGTCTTTCGAGATTTGATCTTTCTTGTGATCATGCCAATGTTATGTAATAATGCACCGAATCTGGGTAACTGGGGTCGGGGCGTTACAGTTGGTATCAGAGGAAGTTTAGTACAAACCTTGGAAACTAGATTTAGATAAACTCTGATTAGAGCACGTAGACCTAAGATGAACTTTCATGATTAGTATAGAAGAACTTTCTAGAATTTTGGTATCGTAGAGATTTTGTGAGTTTTCCGAGCAATACATCCCTGTCTGGATACGAGCAGGTAGAGGCGGCTCTGGCACAGATGTACCTAGGGGTAAAACCCGAAAACACCGCTTTGGGCTAGACTCGAACGGGAACTAGTCCACGACAATGGGCCTTGCTGCACTCTTGGTTACGACACTCCCGGGGGATATGCTTAGGATAACTCTCATTTTCTTACAAATCATTATGAAGGGTTTATGAGTATATACTTCCTCAAAGAAAACATTTTTATGATTATGGATTATATCCATAAATAGTTCAATTTATGTTAAGTGTTTTATAAGTATGGGATTATGTATATTGATTCATAAACTAATCTAGTTTATGCCATTGTTTAGAAATAGCGCCCAGTAGAAGGAATGAGAACTCCAGAAATGCACATGATCCAAAGAGAAGGAAGGATCATATCTTTCATGGTCTTAAGCTAGAATTGATAAGAGAAATTGTCTCCCATGTATTATCATCATATGAAGAAATAATATCATGTGTTGATAAGATAAGTAAAGAGTTTACTGAGTCCTATGGCTTTGAAGGGAAGCAATATAAGAAAATGATGGAAGAGAGAAAAATGGATAAAGGGAAGAGGGAAAAGAAGAATTTTCCCATATGTGGTAACTGTGGGAAGAAACACCCTGGAACTTGCCTGAAAGGAATGGGAGTTTGTTATAAGTGTCGAGGAAAAGGGCACAAAGTACGTGACTGCAAGGGTGAGAAAATGGTTTCAAATGTACAATGCTTCATTTGCAAGGAGTTTGGACACTACACGAACCTATGCCCCAGTCATCAGACTATGCTGCAAATGATGCTATTGGATAATAATCAAGTTATGATACTACCACAGATGAAGAGGAATGATTAGAGTTCTTATGTTGATTATGTCAATTGAGTGTTGTATCAACAATGTACTTGTTATAATAATTATGGAGTATATAAGGATTGTACTGCAGTACTATTTCATTAAGGACTTGAGATTGTGTGGAACAAAGAAAAGTGACTCAATAGCAGGATAAATTTTTGGAAAATATATGGTTGAGAGAAAGATAAACCATAATATGGTTCTGATACCGAGTTAGTGATTTTAGAATAATACATGATTGATTTGGATAAATTATGTTGGATATTCTTGACTACCTTGAAACTGATTAATGATTTGTATATTCCATCATTTTTTTGGGGTTTAAAACATTTTTGGATTGATGAAGTATATCCAGCATTCTATATGGAATAGGGGAGAATGAATGTAATCAATAAGGAATATGGTAATTCAAGATGTTTCAGTTTATTAAAAGAATACAAGATGAAGGTATTCATATGCTATTATGGGGTAAAAAGGATCTATATTATGTTTACCTTCCTTATAAATGTTGGACTGTGAGTTTGGACAGAAGTATTTTGGATAGTTCTAGTTTGGATTATTTTGGATTACCATAAAAGGACAACCCAGAGGTCGGGCGGCAACCCGTCGCGTCCAGCAAGGCTGCGAGACTTGAACCCGCAACCGAAGGGAGATAAGGGTGTATCACCTACCACTGGCCCACGAGATGTCCTGGATTAAATAATGTTGTTTTTTTAAAGATCTGGTAGATGAATTATAAATTCATTTATTTTGGAACCCTGTACGAATAGTATAAATAAAAAAATTACATTCTATTATCTTTTAGAGTGAAAGATGAGTTTGTGGTAGAAATTTATTAATGGATAAAACTCTAATTATAAAGTAAGTATATCTCCTTATGATCTTAGCCAATCTAATAAATATATTCCTCAACATTAATAAAAGGAACTTAGAACAAAAATGTTGTCCTAGATGGTACCTTAAATCATCACTAATTCATGGCTTTGGGATTGTTGGCCTTTTCATAGCCATGTTCTCTACCACTCTCCATCAAATAATTGATGGTTCGATTTCTCTTCCATATCCATATTTTCCTACATGGAACCCTAGTATGTGTTATTTTCGGTAATCTTCATACATTCCACACTTTATTTTAAATAGAGGCCTCGTTAATTCATTTTTCGATGTGGGATTTCAACTATGATATTTTGAAACGTCAACAATGTGTTATCCTAATACCCTATGTTTTGTTGAACCGATGGTATTTCAAATCATCATAGATTGATGAATTTAAGGACCTCAATTATACACTTGTTTGTGATTGATGATCTCAATCACTACCTATAAATATTTACGTTTTTCCTCCAATTATATGTCTCTAATTTCCACCAATGTTCTCCTAATCGAGATCATAATTTGGTGGTGACTCTTTCATTTCTCTTTTCCTCATATTAAGACTAAATTTTAGTAACCTAATTTCTGATGTGGGTTTTCCCACAAATATATTTTCTATTTTCAACCTTTTATTTTCGAAGAACAATTTCAAATTGCGAGGACGCAATTTATTGAAGGAGGGTAGAATGTAACACCCAAGGATTTCATAGTGTGTTATTTCTTAAAAATAATTCAATAACTTGCACTACACGCAACACCGAGTTCAATCACACCATGACGTACAAAAAAAAGCCATTAAAAGAGGTCATGAATAGTATTAACAACATTTTGAACTTTATATAATCCTTATAATTTTAGAATCCCTATTATGAGTTTCTTAGTCATAATGCGAGAACAGATTCATTTTCAGTATTGCACTTTTATCAACTTTAATAGTGAAACCTTTTTAAATAAAATATTTTAAACTATCTGAATAAATTGGGACATCAAAAAAAAAATTTAAATGAAACATCCCAAGCTTCCACGGTACGCTTTCCTTTGAATAAAATAGTAGCGTGTGTTGTACGCAACCTTGAGTTTTAACACACGCCACAACCAATCAAACTAGCCGTTATGAATAGTAATACCTAAATTTTGAAATTATATATATTTTATATTTTAAAATGGACTTCATTTTTGGATTCGGAATATCGAATTTAGCCTAAGGTGAAATTTTGGTACTTTTCGGATAACTTTTATATTTTGATGAATAGTGAAAATTACTAAATTTTAATTAAAAACAACTTTTTTAATCAAAATAATTAATAGTGATAAATTGTGAATTTGAGTGGTTTTAAAGTATATTTAGAATATATTTTTACCATTTAATATAATTTTGGTCATTGGACATAATTTTACAATTAAACCGAACATAAACAAGTGTCAATCTTTTGATAGTTATTACCTCTTAAAAACACGCTTTTTGTTTTGACAGCGGGAATTAATTTTAAATTAATTTCTGCCACTTCTGTGTTTTGAATTTAGAAAAATGGATTCCATATTTGGAATCAGGATGTTCAAATTGTGTAAATAGGTAACTTTTATTTTTAGACATTTTGAATAATTACTGTGGTAAATATTTTATTTACCATGGTTAAGGGTAAATCCGGTAAATAAGGGTTAAAAAAATAATATTATAATAATACAAAATTACCCTAAAACGTGTCCTAACCTTATTGGTGGACACATACCCGACCATGAGCATCCTTGTGTCAATTTGGGGACCCCTTGGATCCACTTGTATGTGGTAGGGACACTTTATATTAATAAAGTTAAAATAAAAATAAAAATGGCATAAGCTTACATCTTTTAGAAGAACAATTTTTACATAGGGTTATACATGTTGTATTTTCGATTATAAATATTCATTAGAAAGATAAAAAGATTTCCTACATAATTATATTTTATTTGTAATTTTTAGACATCAAATAATTTAAATTATTAATGACACAATAATGATGCAATGTTTACCTCATTAATAAATCATTTAAATAAATATGATTATAATGATTAAAATATTATCTAAAACCTGTCCAATTCTTATTGGTTGATGTTATTTAGAATATTAGTCATCTTAGCTTTGACCTCAATGATTTTTGGACCATTATAAACGGAATATAATTATATTATAAAGTAATACTTTCACTCTTTCCTAAAGAGCCCCTCTTCTCCCTTATAAAAGGAGACCACTTCTACTCATTCCTCACACCTCTCAAGCCACTTGGCTCGCCCAAACTCTGCCCAACTAAGCTCCCCACATCCCTCTCCTCCTCCTTGAAGCTTCCCCTTAGGCAGAAATCATTTCAAGAAGTCCTTTGGTTCCAACCAAAGTGAGTTAGCTAAATTAAAGGTAACGATTTCTCTTAAATTATATTCCTTTATTTTGCTTCTCCAACCCCCAAACTCTTTTTATTTCCTTTCTTTTGTAACAACACCAGTATCCTCAATATAATAGGATGTTGTTATAAGAAGGATTCAAACTACACATACACACAACTCCATCTAATGGATGATGAACATAATGTTTCTCTGGATGGAAAACTAACGCCTCACGAAACGATGATTGTTCAAATACATCTTACCGCCTCTCATGGTGGCCATTATGATGGCACTGTAATTAAATATGATATTAATGATATATATTTTATATATAAGCTTCTGTAATTCCATTTTATTTCATACCATTATTCGTTTCATGTTGTATATACATACGATAATTTCATTTGAGGAAGTGCGGACTACCGCCCCCTTAAAATGATATGACTCGTTCATACCACACATGGAACGTATAAAGGATGGTGTTAATGAACTTAAGTAACATATATAAAATATTATATTATACTGGAATAGTAATATACCTATGTATCATTTGGATTCAATTCTTTTAAAATAAAAATTAAATGGAAGTAGCGTTCGTGCGTACGTACGGATTACCGTCTCCACGAACGCGGTGAGATCCATCCTCCATCGTATCCATTCAAGTCTTATTCTCATTTTAGGGTTAAAAATAATGTTAATATCATTCTGATTATGAATAAGATTTAATCTATCCATTACAAACATGTCTTACGTAACCAAACATTTAAGAAGAACGAATCGATTATCACCTGAAACGACGATAATACTAAGATATTATTAATAAAGCAATGTTAAAAGATCATATATGATATCATATTAATGTATATGATTCTTGTATAATTTAATAAAAATTATTTCACCATTATACAGGAGGTTAACCGAACCCAACAAAGGAAAAGTACAAGGTAAGGGGTTTTCATCTCACTCCTTATTTCCGTGAGATTCATGTCATATTGCCACCATCACCTTTTGCGTGGTATATGTACTACCCATATTTTTATTCTTTGTGTAATACACTCTAATTTATTTGTATTTGCATATTCATTGTATGATACCTCTTTCATGGGTTGTATGTTTCATAAGTTACCAAACTGGTAAGGGTTATTTCACAATCTCTTCATTATCTGAGGTTGTTTATACATAATAATCTACTGGGATCTCGTTATCATCCACATCCATGTTTCTTTAAAATGTATTTCAAAACATTTTTAATATTTAAAAGAATATGGGTTAAAGTCATTTATACCCTTGTTTGACTTTTTATAAGAGGTTTATAAGAGAATCTTTCCGTCGTTTTCCAAACAAGGTGCTTTTTAACCTTTTCGACAGAATTAAGATAAGAATGTTTTTTTAACTTATACGGCGGGTGCGGTTATTTTCCGCCGTTAGAAAATCGTCAAAGCTTCCCTTAAAAGCTTATAAGATTATTTTCAAAGAAAATGTTTGATTTTATATGGATCTTAAATGATTTCAAAATAAAAGGAGATATTTCTTTAAAAAGAATTTTGATTTCATCTATGTCAACATCCTTTGATGGGTTTTAAGATTATTTGAAGTTGATTTATTATGATACAAAACTTCTATATTGTTTTGAAGGTTTTGTGATATGTTTGACTGTGGATGTGCTATTTTTATACCATTCATAGTTTATGGTGAAAGTATTGACATTTCGTATGCTAGTTCCAATAAGAATGTTTATGTTATATTTCAATCTTTACTTCATATGAATGTGTTGGACAAGTATGTTCCAGGTTGGGGACTGGTTAAAGTAAGCCCTCCAGGTTGGGGACTGGTAAAAGTAAGCCCTCCAGGTTGGGGACTGGTAAAAGTAATCCCTCCAGGTTAGGGACTGGTAAAAGTAAGCCCTCCGGGTTGGTGTCCGGTTATTAGAGGCACTTCGGGTTGGTGTCCGGTTATTAGAGGCACTCCGGGTTGGTGTCTAGTTATTAGAGGCACTCCGGGTTGGGTTCCGGTTACAGTTAGCCCCAAGGTCTTGGGAAGAGGCCTTGAAAAGTAATTGAAGTTTAACATTATGCATTCTAACATTATGAAAGTGGTTATTGATTTTGCATGTGATTATTCGATTAGTAGAATATCCATGTGAACAAGTAAATGGAATTATTTCATTTTACTTTTTCCATACTATGTTGAAGTTCAAGTTTAAAAGGCTTTTGTTTTAGTAATTCATTTCCTTAAATGTTTATGCTTATTTTTGAATGTTCCGCTATATTGTTATCCTTACTGGGCATTTGAGCTCACCCCTTTTCTATGTTTTATTTTTCCCAGGATGTGAAGATGTAAGTTATGAATGACCTGCAGGGATATTATGAGGGGATTATAGTGTGGACTGTGGAAACATTATGTTGTTGTAGTAGTTTTTAATTTTATTATGTAATGTAAAACGTATGAATATATCTAGTGTTTCCAAAGCTACTAAACCAATCGGTCTTTCGAGATTTGATCTTTCTTGTGATCATGCCAATGTTATGTAATAATGCACCGAATCTGGGTAACTGGGGTCGGGGCGTTACAGTTGGTATTAGAGGAAGTTTAGTACAAACCATGGAAGCTAGATTTAGATAAACTCTGATTAGAGCACGTAGACCTAAGATGAACTTTCATGATTAGTATAGAAGAACTTCCTATAATTTTGGTATCGTAGAGATTTTGTGAGTTTTCCGAGCAATACATCCCTGTCTGGATACGAGCAGGTAGAGGCGGCTCTGGCACAGATGTACCTAGGGGTAAAACCCGAAAACACCGCTTTGAGCTAGACTCGAACGGGAACTAGTGCACGACAACGGGCCTTGCTGCACTCTTGGTTACGACACTCCCGGGGGATATGCTTAGGATAACTCTCATTTTCTTACAAATCATTATGAAGGGTTTATGAGTATATACTTCCTCAAAGAAAACATTTTTATGATTATGGATTATATCCATAAATAGTTCAATTTATGTTAAGTGTTTTATAAGTATGGGATTATGTATTTTGATTCATAAACTGATCTAGTTTATGCCATTGTTTAGAAATGGCGCCCAGTAGAAGGAATGAGAACTCCAGAAATTCACATGATCCAAAGAGAAGGAAGGATCATATCTTTCATGGTCTTAAGCTAGAATTGATAAGAGAAATAGTCTCCCATGTATTATCATCATATGAAGAAATAATATCATGTGTTGATAAGATAAGTAAAGAGTTTACTGAGTCCTATGGCTTTGAAGGGAAGCAAGAGAAGAAAATGATGGAAGAGAGAAAAATGGATAAAGGGAAGAGGGAAAAGAAGAATTTTCCCATATGTGGTAACTGTGGGAAGAAACACCCTGGAACTTGCCTGAAAGGAATGGGAGTTTGTTATAAGTGTGGAGGAAAAGGGCACAAAGTACGTGACTGCAAGGGTGAGAAAATGGTTTCAAATGTACAATGCTTCATTTTCAAGGAGTTTGGACACTACGCGAACCTATGCCCCAGTCATCAGACTATGCTGCAAATGATGCTATTGGATAATAATCAAGTTATGATACTACCACAGATGAAGAGGAATGATTAGAGTTCTTATGTTGATTATGTCAATTGAGTGTTGTATCAACAATGTACTTGTTATAATAATTATGGAGTATATAAGGATTGTACTGCAGTACTATTTCATTAAGGACTTGAGATTTTGTGGAACAAAGAAAAGTGACTCAATAGCAGGATAAATTTTTGGAAAATATATGGTTGAGAGAAAGATAAACCATAATATGGTTCTGATACCGAGTTAGTGATTTTAGAATAATACATGATTGATTTGGATAAATTATGTTGGATATTCTTGACTACCTTGAAACTGATTAATGATTTGTATATTCCATCATTTTTTGGGGTTTAAAACATTTTTGGATTGATGAAGTATATCCATCATTCTATATGGAATAGGGGAGCATGAATGTAATCAATAAGGAATATGGTAATTCAAGATGTTTCAGTTTATTAAAAGAATACAAGATGAAGGTATTCATATGCTATTACGGGGTAAAAAGGATCTATATTATGTTTACCTTCCTTATAAATGTTGGACTGTGAGTTTGGACAGAAGTATTTTGGATAGTTCTAGTTTGGATTATTTTGGTTTACCATAAAAGGACAACCCAGAGGTCGGGTGGCAACCCGTCGCGTCCAGCAAGGCTGCGAGACTTGAACCCGCAACCGAAGGGCGATAAGGGTGTATCACCTACCACTGGCCCACGAGATGTCCTGGATTAAATAATGTTGTTTTTTTTAAAGATCTGGTAGATGAATTATAAATTCATTTATTTTGGAACCCTGTACAAATAGTATAAATAAAAAAATTACATTCTATTATCTTTTAGAGTGAAAGATGAGTTTGTGGTAGAAATTTATTAATGGATAAAACTCTAATTATAAAGTAAGTATATCTCCTTATGATCTTATCCAATCTAATAAATATATTCCTCAACATTAATAAAAGGAACTTAGAACAAAAATGTTGTCCTAGATGGTACCTTAAATCATCACTAATTCATGGCTTTGGGATTGTTGGCCTTTTCATAGCCATGTTCTCTACCACTCTCCATCAAATAATTGATGGTTCGATTTCTCTTCCATATCCATATTTTCCTACATGGAACCCTAGTATGTGTTATTTTCGGTAATCTTCATACTTTCCACTCTTTATTTTAAATAGAGGCCTCGTTAATTCATTTTTCGATGTGGGATTTCAACTATGATATTTTGAAACGTCAAAAATGTGTTATCCTAATACCCTATGTTTTGTTGAACCGATGGTATTTCAAATCATCATAGATTGACGAATTTAAGGACCTCAATTATACACTTGTTTGTGATTGATGATCTCAATCACTACCTATAAATATTTACGTTTTTCCTCCAATTATATGTCTCTAATTGCCACCAATGTTCTCCTAATCGAGATCATAATTTAGTGGTGACTCTTTCATTTCTCTTTTCCTCATATTAAGACTAAATTTTAGTAACCTAATTTCCGATGTGGGTTTTACCACAAAGATATTTTCTATTTTCAACCTTTTATTTTCGAAGAACAATTTCAAATTGCGAGGGCGCAATTTATTGAAGGAGGGTAGAATGTAACACCCAAGGATTTCATAGTGTGTTATTTCTTAAAAATAATTCAATAACTTGCACTACACGCAACACCGAGTTCAATCACACCATGACGTACAAAAAAAATCCATTAAAAGAGGTCATGAATAGTATTAACAACATTTTGAACTTTATATAATCCTTATAATTTTAGAATCCCTATTATGAGTTTCTTAGTCATAATGCAAGAACAGATTCATTTTCAGTATTGCACTTTTATCAACTTTAATAGTGAAACCTTTTTAAATAAAATATTTTAAACTATCTGAATAAATTGGGACATCAAAAAAAAAAATTAAATGAAACATCCCAAGCTTCCACGGTACGCTTTCCTTTGAATAAAATAGTAGCGTGTGTTGTACGCAACCTTGGGTTTTAACACACGCCACAACCAATCAAACTAGCCGTTATGAATAGTAATACCTAAATTTTGAAATTATATATATTTTATATTTTAAAATGGACTTCATTTTTGGATTCGGAATATCGAATTTAGCCTAAGGTGAAATTTTGGTACTTTTCGGATAACTTTTATATTTTGATGAATAGTGAAAATTACTAAATTTTAATTAAAAACAACTTTTTTAATCAAAATAATTAATAGTGATAAATTGTGAATTTGAGTGGTTTTAAAGTATATTTAGAATATATTTTTACCATTTAATATAATGTTGGTCATTGGACATAATTTTACAATTAAACCGAACATAAACAAGTGTCAATCTTTTGATAGTTATTACCTCTTAAAAACACGCTTTTTGTTTTGACAGCGGGAATTAATTTTAAATTAATTTCTGCCACTTCTGTGTTTTGAATTTAGAAAAATGGATTCCATATTTGGAATCAGGATGTTCAAATTGTGTAAATAGGTAACTTTTATTTTTAGACATTTTGAATAATTACTTTGGTAAATATTTTATTTACGATGGTTAAGGGTAAATCCGGTAAATAAGGGTTAAAAAAATAATATTATAATAATACAAAATTACCCTAAAACGTGTCCTAACCTTATTGTTGGACACATACCCGACCATGAGCATCCTTGTGTCAATTTGGGGACCCCTTGGAGCCACTTGTATGTGGTAGGGACACTTTATATTAATAAAGTTAAAATAAAAATAAAAATGGCATAAGCTTACATCTTTTAGAAGAACAATTTTTACATAGGGTTATACATGTTGTATTTTCGATTATAAATATTCATTAGAAAGATAAAAAGATTTACTACATAATTATATTTTATTTAAAAATTTTAGACATCAAATAATTTAAATTATTAATGACACAATAATGATGCAATGTTTACCTCATTAATAAATCATTTAAATAAATAAGATTATAATGATTAAAATATTATCTAAAACCTGTCCAATTCTTATTGGTTGATGTTATTTAGAATATTAGTCATCTTATCTTCTACCTCAATGATTTTTGGACCATTATAAGCCGAATATAATTATATTATAAAGTAATACTTTCACTCTTTCCTAAAGAGCCCCTCTTCTCCCTTATAAAAGGAGACCACTTCTACTCATTCCTCACACCTCTCAAGCCACTTGGCTCGCCCAAACTCTGCCCAACTAAGCTCCCCACATCCCTCTCCTCCTCCTTGAAGCTTCCCCTTAGGCAGAAATCATTTCAAGAAGTCCTTTGGTTCCAACCAAAGTGAGTTACCTAAATTAAAGGTAACGATTTCTCTTAAATTATATTCCTTTATTTTGCTTCTCCAACCCCCAAACTCTTTTTATTTCCTTTCTTTTGTAACAACACCAGTATCCTCAATATACTAGGATGTTGTTATAAGAAGTATTCAAACTACACATACACACAACTCCATCTAATGGATGATGAACATAATGTTTCTGTGGATGGCAAACTAACGCCTCACGAAACGATGATTGTTCAAATACATCTTACCGCCTCTCATGGTGGCCATTATGATGGCACTATAATTAAATATGATATTAATGATATATATTTTATATATAAGCTTCTGTAATTCCATTTTATTTCATACCATTATTCGTTTCATGTTGTATATACATACGATAATTTCATTTGAGGAAGTGCGGACTACCGCCCCCTTAAAATGATATGACTCGTTCATACCACACATGGAACGTATAAAGGATGGTGTTAATGAACTTAAGTAACATATATAAAATATTATATTATACTGGAATATTAATATACTTATGTATCATTTGGATTCAATTCTTTTAAAATAAAAATTAAATGGAAGTAGCGTTCGTGCGTACGTACGGATTACCGTCTCCACGAACGCGGTGAGATCCATCCTCCATCGTATCCATTCAAGTCTTATTCTCATTTTAGGGTTAAAAATAATGTTAATATCATTCTGATTATGAATAAGATTTAATCTATCCATAACAAACATGTCTTACGTAACCAAACATTTAAGAAGAACGAATCGATTATCACCTGAAACGACGATAATACTAAGATATTATTAATAAAGCAATGTTAAAAGATCATATATGATATCATATTAATGTATATGATTCTTGTATAATTTAATAAAAATTATTTCACCATTATATAGGAGGTTAACCGACCCCAAAAAAGGAAAAGTACAAGGTAAGGGGTTTTCATCTCACTCCTTATTTCCGTGAGATTCATGTCATATTGCCACCATCACCTTTTGCGTGGTATATGTACTACCCATAATTATATTCTTTGTGTAATACACTCTAATTTATTTGTATTTGCATATTCATTGTATGATACCTCTTTCATGGGTTGTATGTTTCATAAGTTACCAAACTGATAAGGGTTATTTCACAATCTCTTCATTATCTGAGGTTGTTTATACATAATAATCTACTGGGATCTCGTTATCATCCACATCCATGTTTCTTTAAAATGTATTTCAAAACATTTTTAATATTTAAAATAATATGGGTTAAAGTCATTTATACCCTTGTTTGACTTTTTATAAGAGGTTTATAAGGGAATCTTTCCGTCGTTTTCCAAACAAGGTGCTTTTTAACCTTTTCGACAGAATTAAGATAAGAATGTTTTTTTAACTTATACGGCGGGTGCGGTTATTTTCCGCCGTTAGAAAATCGTCAAAGCTTCCCTTAAAAGCTTATAAGATTATTTTCAAAGAAAATGATTGATTTTATATGGATCTTAAATGATTTCAAAATAAAAGGAGATATTTCTTTAAAAAGAATTTTGATTTCATCTATGTCAACATCCTTTGATGGGTTTTAAGATTATTTGAAGTTGATTTATTATGATACAAAACTTCTATATTGTTTTGAAGGTTTTGTGATATGTTTGACTATGGATGTGCTATTTTTATACCATTCATAGTTTATGGTGAATGTATTGACATTTCGTATGCTAGTTCCAATAAGAATGTTTATGTTATATTTCAATCTTTACTTCATATGAATGTGTTGGACAAGTATGTTCCAGGTTGGGGACTGGTTAAAGTAAGCCCTCCAGGTTGGGGACTGGTAAAAGTAAGCCCTCCAGGTTGGGGACTGGTAAAAGTAATCCCTCCAGGTTAGGGACTGGTAAAAGTAAGCCCTCCGGGTTGGTGTCCGGTTATTAGAGGCACTTCGGGTTGGTGTCCGGTTATTAGAGGCACTCCGGGTTGGTGTCCGGTTATTAGAGGCACTCCGGGTTGGGTTCCAGTTACAGTTAGCCCCAAGGTCTTGGGACGAGGCCTTGAAAAGTAATTAAAGTTTAACATTATACATTCTAACATTATAAAAGTGGTTATTGATTTTGCATGTGATTATTCGATTAGTAGAATATCCATGTGAACAAGTAAATGGAATTATTTCATTTTACTTTTGCCATACTATGTTGAAGTTCAAGTTTAACAGGCTTTTGTTTTAGTAATTCATTGCCTTAAATGTTTATGCTTATTTTTGAATGTTCCGCTATATTTTTATCCTTACTGGGCATTTGAGCTCACCCCTTTTCTATGTTTTATTTTTCCCAGGATGTGAAGATGTAAGTTATGAATGACCTGCAGGGATATTATGAGGGGATTATAGTGTGGACTGTGGAAACATTATGTTGTTGTAGTAGTTTTTCATTTTATGATGTAATGTAAAACTTATGAATATATCTAGTGTTTCCAGGGCTACTAAACCAATCGGTCTTTCGAGATTTGATCTTTCTTGTGATCATGCCAATGTTATGTAATAATGCACCGAATCTGGGTAACTGGGGTCGGGGCGTTACAACATTAGGAGGGTATTTTTCTTTAGTTACACAGTCCTCCATACTAGGGTAGTTTTTAAAACCACCCCATAGTGGGTTTCCATATCGATCTATATAATCACAGATTTCCATTTCAAGTATAAGAAACCCTCTAGGATTTTCCTATTAATATCATAACACAACATCCATTAGGCCATAAGCCATAAAAATTATCGAAAACATTAAAAACAAGGGTTGAAAACATTAAAAACAAGGGTTGAAAACATTAAAAACTACCTCTACCACTATAACATCCATGGTTCACATCAATAATCATGTCAAAAAGTTACACACACAATTATATTTAATCATCATAGGATAGACCCTCATAGGGCAAGTCAATCATTGGGGAAACAAAAACTTTCTCCTAGGTTATTTCATAAAGTAATACCCCTACATGGGGTCCATGATCTCAATATGGTCTCATGAGTTATCTAGGTCAATCCACTCTCTCGACCCTTTCAACCTTTCTGTGGTCTAACTAATTAGGAAGGCACTTCTCAATGGAATAGTTCACAGGCCTCATAACTAAGACCACTATGGTTGATGTCTCTAAGGTCTCATAAGTGCCATGTTACAACTCATAAGGGATAAAGGATACCAACTCATCAAATATATCTAGGAGAATAGTCCGTGGGACCTATAAAAAGTTTCTTTAAAGATCACTTTGGATTTCCATCTAAATTGAGTGAAACCTCTATAAAGAAGAGTCCAAGTGTACCTAAAATAGAGAGAATAATTCCCACTCTATCTAACTGATCCCAAAAATTAGAATACAGAGTTCTAGGAAAACATATTCAGACACAACCACATTCTTCAATGATTTAGGTGTCAACCAATTGACTTTGCTTGTAGTGGCCTAGGCACTTGTTTTTTTATTTCAGGAGCTAAATTTAAATTAAAAATACTAATTGAAATTAAGTAGTAAATTTGATGAATGAAAAGGGGGATAAACTAAGTGGGGAGACTACACATTCCCAAGAATATAAATTAAGTGCATAAATTGCAAAGGGAATGTTCTAGGGAAACCTATCTTTTACTAAAGTCATTTTAATTTAATTCAACATATTAAATCACTACTAATTTTCATTGTCTAGGATCTCCCATCACATATATTCTATAAAACCATCACTCATCCAAGAGAGTTACTAACATACACCAATAATAGACAAATAATTAATTATAATTAATTTAACTCAATACAATTTAATTTATTATTTACTCCATTAGGTGTACATTACAAATTTTTCATTGGGTCCTATCACATTGAAGGAATTGAAAAAACCGTAACCTAAAAGATCCTTTACAATCTCCCAGATGATACATGATAAATGTAAATAACATGAAACATAAAAAAATCATTTTAATTCAAATTATTAAAATTACAATAACAAATTCAGTAACACAACATACCTACTGCATAACAGAAAGAAACAAAATCTAGAAATTGTAGAGAAGAATCCCATATATAAGAATCTTGGAAAAACCATCACAATGAGATGATTAAACCTTGATTTCATTGAGTTTTACATGAGTATTAATCTCAGTGAAATTAAAATTATAATAGAATAGTGGAGGAGATCCTTGGAGGGCACTCATAGAGGAATCATAATATAAACACCACTAAATCCTCATCCAGAACACCCCTTAGTCAAGGTAAAATAGGAGGAGGGATGAGGTTATTCCTCTATTCCATGATGGAAAGGGGGGAAAAGATGAGGGTGTCCCCCTCGTTAATTTTATGGGGAAAATATTCATTTATCCACCTTTTAAGCCCACTAGTTTTATGATACAAGGACATAAACTATCTGGTGAACACCATAAGAATACAATTGGTTCTATCTAGACACTACTGAATCCACCCCAGTATATATGTCACACTCTCTTGGGACATACCAATACCCAATAGATTTAATTTATTGTCTAAAATAATGTATTTAAGATGATCTAACCTTCATAATATCATTATGATGTCCAATTTAAAAATCAGCCTTCAAATGGGATGAAAATCCAAGTTCCTTCTTAAAAAATCACACCCATGGACATAGGATATTTAATACACTCTAGGGGGATCTTATTTGGATGATTCACTCACCCATACTCACACTATGTAATATATTTATATACCTCTTTTTATATGACACATATTGAAAAGAAAATGTTATAATATTTTAAAATCTTTTTATGAATATTATATAATATTATTTTTAAAATGTGGACAATAAAAATTAATGAAAACTATAAGGATAATTCTAAACATAATGAAAAAACCATGAATTTTGGTTATGTAAATGTAATTTTGCCTCTTATAATTGAATTACATGACTATATAGAAACAAGCCCATATAGACTCTTTCACAGATTCACCAAGGGAAAATAACCTTGAAACTATTGGTTGGTTATGAACCCACACTACAACTCATTAAAAAAAAGTGACCTAACTGAAAGCTTGATTTGAGACTCTTTTGGGATCTTATTTTTAGTATTCAATTTCTCATTACTCCAACAAATTAATAGAAAATAATATCTTTACATAGCTTTTGTTAGAATACCAATAGATAAAATAAAATTATAAAATATTTTTAAATCATATAATTTTATCAGATATAATCAATAAACAAGTCTTATTATAAATATAAGTATGGTTACATATCTATATAAAAATGGATAAATAATTTATACTTAATAAAGAATCATATACAGTAGAAAATTTTAAATATCAACAATGATCGGTGGTTGTGAAACTTTGGAAGAAATTCAGAGAAAAATAAATCAATATTTAAAATGAACAATTAAACAATTAATACTATATATCATATATATTCATATTCAATTTGAATGTAGGTTGCTTCATATATAAAATACAATTATGGATGATGAGGATGTGAAATATTTATTTTCATGGGTTAAGGACTAATCTGATGGTCAAATGATGGTGTTGAATATATTATTCTAATATGTTAAGGATGTAGTGGATGTGGGTCCATATCATCATCAGGATAAAAAATTATTCCCGTAGGTTTAAATAATTCATAGAATGTTTTAGGTTTCTTGGAATAGTCCATCACATGAAGTAGATCTAACAGTGGAAAATATTAAGAATGTTGAATATTTAGAATAGCTGGAAGATGTTAATGGTTTGGAATGAGAAAAAAATGTTGAAGAACATTATTAGTTGATCTATGTGGAATCACATATACCTTTGAATCATCAAACAATATTGGTATCGTGGTCTAAATTAGTTATATCATGGTTACAATTTTTTTTCGATCAATCATTAATCTCAACACAGAATTTCAAGAAATTATTAGTAGTGTGAATCGAGGGTCAGATAATGGTGTTTTATATAGTGAGAGATATTTTTATAGAAAGTAATATTTTAATATAGTCATTAAAATCATGAAAATGAGTGAAATTATATTTATTTCAGGAAGAATCAAAGGGATCATGTTTTATGATTATATGTGACCACTTAAATTCCAATTGTCAGGTGATACTTTACGTTATACTTCATAAGCATTCCAACTATTGGAAAATCTCTTTTTTACTCCCCATAAACGAGTGAACTCATCCATACCATAGTTTCATATATAATAGATGGAAAATACGTATAAAATATTATATTACAAATTATAATATCTTGTTCAGATGTTATGGTAGACCTAATGGTGGAGAAGATAAATCATCCCTATGGTTATGAACATTCTTACAAGAAGAAATGATATGTATGAAAAATGGACATAATGAATGTGTATAGAGATTTGTTTGAATCCAATATATTTTTACCATAGTATAAAGTGATTTAATTTCAAAATAATTAGGTTTTCTACTAGTTATACAAAATTGAATTTGTTAGACAACAGAACCTAGTTGATCCATTGAGGGAGGTGTTTGATAGATTGTTTTGGACATCCTTACATTGAGTGTATTATTTCAGAAATTCCATGTAACTTATATAGATTTATGTTACATTTCTATGTAAAATTTTATTAATTTCTTCAACAATGTTTTTAAATCATGCTACTATTCCATTGGCGTTTTCAATTTTTGAGAAGGGGACTTCCCATCCTAGAGTTAGTTTATAGGTTTCATTTGTGAATTTTTAATAGACATTAGGGGAATATGTCTAATTTGTAATCGTAATAAAGTGATAAATAAGTTTCATTGTTCTAGTATCTTTCATAGATACCGCCCTAATATTATCATTTATATTATATTAGACACATCACAAAAATCTTTTGGATAAAATTTAACGATGTGTCCATGATGAAATCAATTACAATGCTTGGAATGTATAATATTTTTATTTAGATAAACCTTCTTATAGAGAGTGGACATTTATATGTGTTACAAAATTCCCAAATTTTCCTTAGTATATAAACGAAAAAATAAAAGGATATGGGATGGTTTCAAACACATTAAAGTTCATGAAATATATGACTATATGATGTAATTTCTAAAGGATAAAAAGTCATTGGAATTTGATGGTGGATGGAGATATTGAAATATTATAAACATAATTGTGGAATGGATTAATAGAGTTTTAAAGGGATTTTAGAAGCTACATATGAATGGTAATTAGAAATATTAAATTATATGTGAATTGGAATTCAGAAATGTTATTTTAATAAATTGTTTCCTCATATATAATAATGTGTTTTAAAATCAATTTAAAAATATAGCAAATGAAAAATTCCATCACATAGTGATTCTTTTGTTGAAATAGTTAGATATTCCAAAGTGGGCCTAAATATAGGGATGTGATTTGGGAAATATTTTTATGATGAAATTAATAGGATTTTCCAGGAGGCTTCCATAATTTATGTTCATTTATTTCACCATGTTTGAAATATATTTGTTTTTAGTGAGAATTATTGTCATTTGACTAGTATGAGTTGTCATGTGATTGTGGTTTTACTTGAGAAACATTAATGTGATTGTGGTAGCTTCCAAGAACCATGGTATCCATTTACACAAGTGATCAAAACATGTTCTTACTTGTGATTAAATTTAGAGAAATTAGATGATACAGTATATAGAGTTAAAATTATTAGAAACCATTTTTGTTCTCTATGGGTTCTTATAAGTTAATATTAGGACCTCAACCTTCTTGTTGATTCCCTGATGCTTCTACTGAGAATTGATAGTTTTTGACCAAAAATAATATTGATGTTGATTCATACTCAGAATGAGATGGATTTTCCTAGTGAAGAGAAATCATCATAGAGGTTTGGTTTATATGTGTATTAAGGTCACACCAACACTTGTTTCGTTAGAAATATAAGAAAATTATTTAACAATAAACATGATTGATATAGTATTATATTGTTTAATTACACAGTATTTATAACCTACTATTTAATTGTTCTTTTTATATAAAAACATCATTTTATTTTATTATTATATCTCCATTTTGTATTCCCATGATCTTTTTCATTAACTCAACATGTATTCCAAGAATACCCTTAAATAATAAAAGTACAATAAATTCATCTTTTGGGTAAGGAAACTTATGAATCAATTTTACATGATGATATTGACACATACTCTAAACCTAACTAATATAAAATATAAATCAAACCGGGGGAACTTCATATATTAATAATATAATTTTTGAGTCACAACATAATATATTATTATAATTTAATGATTCCACCAACTATGTGTCTTAAAAATAAAAATGAAAACTGTTATATATTTTTATGGAGGATGTTCTCCTACATTAACATCATTCACATGTTCCTTGTGAGGTGCTTGTGGGATGAACTATTCAGTATCTTATGGTTTGAATATCTCATTTATTCTTCTATTAGAGACATCTAGTGCCATTTTTTCAATTTAATCAGTTTCAACTAATATATGGAGTCACCATGTATGACTTTATGATAACTTATCATCATTTGTTTGTAGTAATAGTTGAGAAAATGTGAAAAACATCACACACTTATCATCTTCATGTGTGAGAGATTATAATTACATTAGAGGATGTGCAGTACATGTTGGGTATATATATACTAGTGGAAGTCATTAAAAGTTTTATTATAGTATACTGGATTTTTTTTGTATATTGTTTACTATGTATCAACACCATCAGTTAACCAAAGATCTTCCAAAGTATCCAATTGCCCATGGGATGAAACGATGGGAATTTATGAATGATTCTAAATGATGTTAATAAGGAGACACTTATCTCACACTCACCAAAATATATTATGTTTTTGATTAGAGGAACATTGTTTTTTTATTTTTATACAATAGTACACATGATGTATTTATCATTACATGAGGATCTAGAAAGTATAGCTATATATTATTTTGGTTCAGCTATATATTAAAATCTGTATATGAAAACTACAATTATCATTTCAAATAATGTAGTGTCATGTCTCTTATAGATGTGGTAATTGAGGAGTTTTCTATGATTCATTCCTAGAGTTACTGCATCACATCCCCCTTAATTTTTATAGGAATTACCTTGGGGAAGCTCTAATTTTTTACATCATTAATTAAAAATTATTCAAAATTTTATTAACAATAATTTTTAAAACATACTTTATACTACTGTTTTATCGAGTGAAGTTTGGCTATGTGTTATTTACATACCCTAAGGCATAATGTGAATAGTTTATAGAAAATTTTCTAATTCCCTATGCCCAGATTATGTCATTTAAACATTAAAATTGTTAATAATTTATTGTGATATTATGATGATAACTTATTTTTATTATTTTATAAAATTATGAATACATATGAAGTTATCATTTCTGTAATCGTGGATAAATATACTATGCTTATCTTACCATCATTTACACTATATAGCACATCAAGGGATAGAAATCATGAAGCACTGGTGCTACTCATTCATTTCCACATCACTAAGTGATTCCAACACAACCATGTAATATGTTAGTTTGGGTGTATGCTACACATCCACAATGCACCATTCCAAATTTTTTAATTTCATAGTTTTATGCTCATATATAAGAAAGTAATTGATTGTTTATTCTACTATTCTTAGTATATTGACTATTCAGATATTCTGGGGCTATATAATATCTTTTATCATTAATATACCATGTATGACTCCATATATTTTATTAGGTGGGGTACATCAATTGACACTATCATTATAGAATCATGAACCATATGCTCCATGTGATACACCATTATCAGTTGCTATGTTTACTATATTTTTCATATATTTATATATCAAAATATGTATTTAATTAAATTATTTTTTTGTAGTCATATGGGTTAGATCAACATATTCATATGACTAATTCTATAGTGGATAATGTTTATGGTAAGTACATGGTTCATAAAGATCTAGATGTCAACATAAATCCTCTTAGTTCCTTATATGAGACTTCCTATGATGAGGATATGCTAGAATATCCAAATCTAAATTCTCCTTTAAAGGTATATTGGGATGCTAATGTGCCTGATGAGATCACTGGGGATGATTCAAAATGACTTCAACCAGTACCACTAATATACGGGCAAATACATGGTCAAATGTGGGCGCAAATATAAGGACAAGGATAACAACACCTAATAAAGGTTCTTGCACCATAGGTAGAAGATACTGCACAATATATGATTACTTTTTATTTTAATATAATCTCTTTATATTAGATATGTATTAAAAATAAAATATCTAAACTCCAGAGGGGTGGGACTTCACTACGATATCAATGTTTATGAATTCCTCGAGTGATGTAATATCTAACAGGGATACCTATGATCAATTCCCAATATCATTAGATTTAGGGGATTATACCATTATCTATACACCATGAGGTATAGATCCATATATGATTTTCAGAAGTCTTCTATGAAGTACATTAGAGATTAATCTAATCATTAGTATAAGGAGGCAAAAATAACAATGCTTATTGAGGTGCCAATAGAAATAACAGAGCATTCCACAGTGACTGTATATCCATAGATGTGTGTGAAGCATTGTGAGGTAAATTAGTAACATGAAGAGGAGTGTACTCCAATATATGTAACACCAGAGTGACTAATATGTATCAAACAGAGTTGAAAGGAGTTTTATAATCTGAATTGTGGTATCAAGAGTTGACAACATTGATTTTTCTCCATGGAAAAACAGTTTACATAAAAAAGTGATTAATTTATGAAGTCATTAGAAGTCATTTTAGATTCAAAATTTATATACCCCTTACTTCATATCGTACATCATTATCATAATATATATAATTAATCTTTTACCCATCATATATATTTCAAAAATTCTAATCCATTTATTTGGATGAAAACATATGTGTAAAATAACCTTTTAATAAAAGTAAGAGTGAAAAAATAGGCTTAAATATACTTATAAGAGGATGTTTATATACACAATCATTCAAATAATTCATTAATGTTAAATATTTTGATAATTTTGATCAATTAATATTGATTTGTAACATGTAATGAAAAAAACCAATAAAATAAATATGTTCATCCTATGGCATCATATACTACTCTTAGAGATGCCCATATATCACCAAAACATCACTCATAAATATATTCAGACACACACACACATATATTTATACAATATATATATATATATAATTATTATTTCAATGTAATTATTACATTGCTCCAAAAAAATTCTTTCAAATTAAGAAATAATTTTTCGATATTACTATATCTATATCCAAATTACCATCCACATTTATGTAAGAAATTTTCATAACAATGTTAGTATTCCATATTTTTTCCTACATAAATTTCCTTACATTTAAATTATCTAAACCCAATTATTCTCATTTATTAATATTCAATAATTTATATAGGAAAACTGCATTATTTTATTTTTGAATCTATGTATTATCATTAAATTAATGACACAAAACATATATTTAAATAAAATATAAAAAAATTATAAATTATCCTCAACTAAAATATATATATAAAATTTATAAAATATATCATTTAAAAACATTTAAAAAAACAAAAAACTAAACTAAAAATATTTATAACATTTTAATGTATAAATTTTAAAAACATAATTTTTCTACTATTATTTAGTGTCAATCCATTTAAAACATTACTACAATGAATATACTATAGTATATTTATAATGTTTAATAAATATAAATTTTTGAAGAAACATTTATAAAATAATCCTAAACCACAAAAAACTAATCTATAATATAACTGTAATAGTTTTTAAATATAACATTAAAAAACAATAACCCAAAAAATCAATTGGTGAGCATCAAATGAATTGTAGATTTTTCACTAGGTACCTAACACAAAATTAATTTGACACTTTATCATAACATATTCCATAATATTAAGAATCCTAACCCATTTAATTCATAAAAACGCAATGTATGTCATTTTTCTTATTGTGTGTCCACCATGGTATCTTTATACACCTAACATGAGAAGGTAATCCAACAAAAAGTTTCATAGGGGACATTAAATCTTTATGTGGGTGGAGGAGGCATAGGCCACCACCCAGGTATAGAAAAAATCCCTGGATGAGTGATCCCTAGTGTCTAATTTAGCATCAATTCGAAGCACATTGTATGAACTTGATGCACTTGTGAGTGGTCTTGAACAAATATGGTGAAACAATGTGGAGAGTATAAGGGGAATGAGAAGAGACAGAGTTAAAATTGTGGGGTGTCGCATTTGGGGTTCTCCATTGATGTATTGTGACAGTGATTTAGATATGGGAGGTGATGGATTTGGGGGAGGACATATTGTTTTTATAGGGTGTTTTTAAATGATTGACAACATAATGAATAAATAATCTGAGGTAGACTCTATATGGTTGTTTTGAAATGCTTACCTAATTATCAGAGACTGAGGAGTGAATGCAGGAAACACCCCTCAGAAATATATACACTTAGGAGGTTACCTGTATATTGAAGTAGGTTTCCTTAAGGAATGGTTGAATAGGCATGTGTGTGACAAATACCTAAATTATTCTGAACATAACCCCTGTTGCTACATGTTACTTTCCCCTACCTTATATGACATTTCATGCGAAGTAATTGTGACGAAACCAATGAAATTGTATTTAAATATCAATGAATAATTAAAAAAATTATTTAGCATAGAAAACCCATAAAAATGATTAAAAACCCTACGGAAAGTCAAATAATTATGCAATAAATCAAAGAGTACAAAATCCAAGTCAAATTCCAAACATGAATTACAATGATAGTATAGAAAATCTATATGAAAACCACACCCAGATGTGACTTCATAACCTATTGGAGAATCATATTGGGGGGGGGGGGGGAAAGACCAACCTATTATGACAAACACCACTTTTTCCAAGATCCTATATGAAAAAAATTCACCCCTATATGGAAAACAAGAATAACTCATAGACCCTCTATAAAACTACTTCACCCTTTGAAAATATTAATCTGAACACAAGTCACCATGTACATGAATTAAACATACATTTGGCTCACAAAAATGTTATATTTGACCCAATTACACATCTTTTTGGCTCACTAATTCTATTTGTAGACATGTCTCACATGGTACTACATATGTGACAAATACATTCCTCCTCTTTTTACTATATATTGATGAAATACTAATGTTATTTTCCAAACACATCTGCATACAATAAGTCACTGCCCAAGTATATTCACATCCCTATTTATATCCTAGACATTATTATGTTAAAATACAGATAATATTTATTATATTGAATATAAAACATTAAAAACCCATGTATCTTCTATGTGATGGGATAAAAAAACAATTATATTATTCAAATAGATATAAAATATCTATATCTCTTCAAAATCCATGAATATATCCAAGGAAAAAATTATCTAGATGTTTAAAAAAACTCCAAAAAAATAAAATGGGTTGAACCATATCAATAGGTTTAAATTGAATATGTGGATAAAATATTTTATCTTAGATGATTTGATATAATAAAATTCCGGAACCATAAAGAGGTCAGTGACAACAATGATGTGTCATGGCCAAGAGAAATTAAAATATTTTTGTATATAAAAATTATTCAACTGTATTATGTGTAATAAATACTTATATTTCATTCCACAAGGGGAAACACCTATGGTTCTTCTTTTATAGTGGTGTAGGATCACTCATTTTTCCATATCATATGTGTATTCATGGTTTTCTTACCTTGTACCTGAACATTTTTAATACATATATTTCTATGAAAAATATAATATGAGGTTCACCTCTTAACATTACTATCCAGTTATACATCTAATAGAGACTATGTTTTTATTATTAACTGTGGTAGTGTAATTAGAAGTAGGACTAGAAATTCAAATTGAGAAGCCATATTCCAATGAGATGAAAAAATAGCCCTTTGGTAAACCACCTCTGAAACCCTTTCGATGACAGATTCAGCAATTGAGTGAAAAATCCATTAGGCTTTAACATCCATATTATTAATTCGATAGATACTTGTGAAATGGAAGGACTAACTACTGTTGATAGTGATGCGGACTAGGTTTTTAACAGGATGTAATGGAATATAAGTGTGATGGGTGGTTTTTTTGATTTATTTTTATACATTTTCTTGTAAAATATGTGTGTTAATTAAGGAGATTGTATATTTCCCTATATGAATTATATTTTTTATATATTAAAATTGAAATTATTGGATTATTTATAACTTATTTTCTCAGAAATATAATATAATGGATGTAAGGAAAAAATATTTCTATTCCTGTATAGTTTTCAACTGATTCTTCAAATATAAATTTTTTTTTGGTTACAAGTGAATAATTTTATTTGGATTCAACTCATATTAGTAGAAATATCCCGAGTAAATTTCTAATAAAAATTGATAATGAAAAATTACATTGTGTGTTACAGCCGCCTAAGCGGGCAAGGCCTCAACTCCTTGACGTGCCACATGTACATCTCAAAAAAAATGCTCAGATAGGAGATGTAGAGGTATCCAAGATATCCTTGGTTTCCAGCAGAAGGAGTTACCAATATTGTATCTTGGTGTCCCAATTTCATGTGGCCGCATCAAGAAGCAACACTTCGATGGTATTTTGGAACGGCTGCTAGGAAGAGTCATCAGCAGGAAGAATAGGGTAATTTTGTTTGGAGGACAGGTCACATTGATCAATAGTGTCCTCACATCCATATCGATGCATATTTTCTCCATTGTTAATCCTCCAAAAACCATGGTAGAGAAAAGGGAAAAAATTATGAATGCATTCCTGTGGGATGCGACGGTGGTTGGGTGAAGCCACTGAACTTCTTGGCAGCGTTTAGAATAGTGAGTGAATGATGGGGGGTTGGACTTCAGGATATTAAGGAGACTATCACCGGAATGCAGGGTCAGCTGGCATGGGAGGTTATTACAAGGGAATCGTTGTGGGAAAGGTTTTTTAAGAAGCAGTACGACCTCCATTGGGGATAGGGTGAGCATCGCGGTATGTCTGTACTGGCGTGTTGCATGGAAGCGCACATCAAGGTGCATTAGGGACACACCCAGTGGGTCAATGGAAGGGGAGACATCAATTTCTGGGAAGCCAACTGGGCTTGGGATAAACAGGATTTCCCTGGATTCCCTTATCCAGATGCCTCTTTCAGAGAAGCAATGACACAGTATGACCTCATTCAGGCAACTCTCAACCCTCAAAAAAGGAACATCTTCAAAAAAAATTGTCATGAGTGACGAACCAGATATCTACCGCTTCACCAAATCAGGTATAGGCGGGTTTAACATAAGGGATTCTAGGGGAATTCTCCAGGATGAAGATACTTTGGCTGAGCAGACTCTTATAATTTGGTGTAAGGATATTCCAATGAAACTGAACTTCCATGTCTATAGGATCAGAAATAATTCCATTCCAATGGAAGATAACATTCAGAAGAAGGGAATATCCATGGCCTCCTGCTGCTATTACTATGTGAGACCAATAACGAAGTCGACGATGCATCTATTCTTCCAGGGTCATTGGGGTTTTTATTTGTGGTCCATGGTCAGTCCACATCTAGACATGGATCAAGAATAATTTTCCATGAAAATATTTCTCTGTGCATGGTTTCACGAGACTAAGACTAATACCTTGGAGCGCGCCACTCAAACGATTATCCTGGCGGCTATATGCTGGACCATTTGGGAAGCTCGTAATAGTGTGCGGTTGGGATCTAGTCAATCTCTTTTGTTCATGCATATGTCGCTAAAATCTCTCATCGACGTTCTGGAATCACTTGTGAAGGGAGGGAATTGTTCAGTGTCCATTCACAATATTACCAATCGGCCACACAATCTGAGGAGAGGGAGCGCCCATTGGACTCGATGGCAACCTCCTAGCCATGGGTTGAAAACTGAATGTGGACAGCTCCTTTATGGAATGGGCCATGAGAGGTGAGAGGGTGCTATGAGACTTATGAGGTTCGGTTCATATCGGTTGCCGTGCTTATTATGGTTTGGGAAACTCATTGGGAGCTAATGTTTTGGGTCCTTCTTTCCGGACATATGGTTTGTAGAAGAAGGAGTTTCCGGGTGGACGAGATCGAATCCGATTCAGATGTCCTTGTGAGGGCCCTACATGAATGTCATGTGGTCACTTGGGACTTGACATACCTCATTCGACGATGCCAAGGAGAGACCAAGTAGGGGCGTATTTTCCACCACTGTTAGAGGGAAACCAATTTTGCAGTAGACTCACTAGCCAGGCTAGGTAGAATAGAGGAGGAGCTTCTAATTTATGATAGTTTAGACTCTCTCTCCATTGATTGCAAAAGCATTTTCTAAGGGGATGCCTTGGGTCTTCATCACTTTCACCCTCTTTGAAGGGCTGTTGTGGTGTTCCTACTTGTATTTTCAATAAAAAAAAATAATTTTTAGTCAGTCAAAAAAACATAAGGAGGGTGGAAATGTATTTTACATGATATATATAACATAATGGTTTCTCTATAAAAAACATAGTGATTTTTAGTGTAAATTTCAATATTAATTTACAATATTAATTAATTAACAATCTAATGGAAATTATTAGTTCCACTATTACCCAGGTCAAATTCTAATTGAATTTATATTTTAATGTGACATATAAATTTTTACTTGATGTTCAAAAACATTGGTAGGGAACTTCATCTTTAAATATTTCTAGTATAAATGTTGAACTTATTTTGAAATTTAATATGGGAATTTTTTCTAAGAATTTCCCATGGTAATTATTAGTTTATCTTAAATTTTTTATCAAAATGAATAAATAGAATTTGAAAATGGAATGTAGTTCCCTTGTATGATCCATGATTTATAAAACCCTTCCTTAATGTGTTTCGTAAATATCAATTGTGTCAAGTGGGTTCCTGGATTCTTTTCCATTATTATTATTTTTTCATATGTACCATAATTTTTTATGTTAGGTCATCAAAATTATCAATATTGTTTTTCAAGTGGTCAGTCCATATTGTGCGGTTTATCTATGTGATCAGTCATTATTTTCATGATGTTAGTCCTTATAGTGGATTTCATGCTTCATACAGTCTAAATGTGTGGTGTTTTCTATCTATGTGGTCACTAATTATTATTCTTGTGGTTCATAATCATGGTAAATTATATAATTATTGTGGTTAATCCATGTGGTTTCTTCACATGGTCATTCCTCATGATCATTTATGTGGTTGGGCTACAAAATAATATGTTATTCGAAAGTGGATTAAAATTCATTTTTAATTAAAAAATGTGAAAAAAACATATATTGTGGGTTTAAAATATATAGATGTGACTAATATGGGTTATATATTTCAATTCCTTAATTATGAGTATTTTGAATGATCCATTGAATAAAAATTATATCTAAACTGAATTAATGAATGGTTAAATAGGAATGTTTGACTGAATAGTTTGAAATACCCAATTAAATCACATTTTTCATACTAAATTTGGTTTTTTTCCCCTATTTAATTTTTATTAATTTCTCTTGAGCCTATAAAATCCAACATTCACCCTTGTATTCTATAAATCCATCAGAAATCATTAGAGCATATTCCTATGAGCCTATATCTAGTGTGAAAACCCCATAACCTCTATTTTAGTGATGCGTGACTTGTAATTTATTCTAGGAAAAGGATTGGATACATATCTTTTTATTCTTGAAACGTGTTACTTAATATTGATTTAGTTTTTGTAGATGAATAGATGTAATTAACATTTAGAAATATAAAAATCTTTCAAACAACACAAAGTGTAATTTTTATGAATATTTAATATATAAAGGGGTATGATGTATAAATTCACATACTATATATAATATATCTACATTTGGAATAAATGAATGAAATACATTATTTTCAACAAGTTATAATATGGATTTTATTCCTATCATAATCTATTATTTTAACATGGAAATTAAGGTAGATAAAATCATATACTATATAAAAATAATATTATTTAATCATTGTGGAATTAAGAGGAGGAAAGAAGAAGGTGGTTTAAAATAATATTTAAATTATACTTAATATGAGTATGCATGTGAATAAAAATGTAAAGACAATAATATTATGTGAATAATGGGAGAAGCATGATAGTTAAAACCATTATTCATGAATCTGGTAAGACCTAGAAATAATGAATGTAACCTATATATTATTTACTAATTTTTTAGATATTATTTGTTGGTTTCATGATACTAAAAACCTACACATAATTAATCTTTTAAATAAAAACTTGAATTATAATGGTTGTGTAGTAAAGGATTATGTTTAGGGAAGAGGGAACCCATTCTTATTTGTGTCAGGTTTAATTTTACGGATTCAATATCCTTTGTTTCTAATTTTTGTAGGAGAATATAATTAATATGTATGATTTCTCTATAATAATTATATCATTGATGTGATTTTTTCTGACATAATATATTTGATATCATTTAATGTGAAATGGGATGGAGGCATGTGGATGTAGTGATGCTTGATGTTGGTGATAGAGGGATGGATTATAATATGAAGATTGTTTTGGTGATTACATAAGCATAGTAAGGATGAGTGGTGAGATCATTTTTCTATTTGATATATTAATTTATTAATTGTTTTAAATATCTGGTTGATATGATATCTTATGATAAGTTTATAACTACTCAATGTAGTTTGGAATTATGTATGATAGGTGAATTCTTGATGTGGTATTTTAAGATGAGTCCTAGAGTACCCAAAATTTATGAAATGATAAAATAATTAATGACTGAATGGATATTTTTATTGATTATTTTTAACAATGAATACATACACGAGAGTATAATAAAAAAATTATGGTTCCAATTGCAATTAGTTTTGAAGATTAACTTACTAATATTGAAAATGAATTCAATATCTTAACAATTAATGGTTTTTAACTAACAAGTCTTGATCTTTGATGTTTTTTTGAATGATTTCTATCTAGAACATTATGGTGGCAGTAAGGTGTCTTTTGTGATTATAACTTCATGTAGATCTATGTCTTGGTTGTTTCCCTTATTTTGGTTTTGTGTGATATATGTTTATATTTTCTAATTTTATACGTTTCAATAGATTTGTAGGTAGGGAAACCAACACCCAAATGATTTGGGGTGGTTTTACCCAATATACAATATTGAGAGACAATGGATGACTAAATTACCCCTTTCCCACAATCTAAATTTATATATATTTAAGATTGGGAATATTCTAGGAAATTTTGGCTTAAGGTATAGGGTGAGATCTTACCCAAAATTTGATAGCTCACTATTTTACTACAAATTATTTATTGGTTGTAACATCTTGTGGTTATGACACATACATATATCAGGTCATATTGGATTAAACTTCCTATAGTTGTGTATAAAAGGGTTTTAATGTATTTAGGTATAATGCATTTACATAGGATGTAGCAGCTTCTAGATATATACTTGGGTATAGATGAGATAATGCTGATGACGTGGCGGGTTATACTAGATGTGGAACAGTTGTGATATGATTGAATTTGATATAGGATTACTTATATAATAGATGATTATATGATTTATGCCATTTGGGTGTTATAGTGAAAATATATTGGGAAATTTAAAGTTATTTCCCTATATTTATATATATCATGTTGACACATAATGCTCTATTTAAATGTATTACTTGGTGAGGGTACTAAGGTGAAGACGAGAAAATATATTTACATATTTATTTTCTGATATGGTTTTATTTATCTATTCACTAGGATATAATATGATTCATAAAAAAATTTATTGGGAGGATTTAAGGATAATCCTACTATGTATACATTTTATGGTCATGATACAAATATATAATCTATTTTTTCAAATCTGAAAGAGAAACGTGATTATAGAGTTGGTTGTTATTAACTGAGGAGTTTTTCAAGAGCCGTTGGAGATTTGTGGTCACTTTAGAGCATTTAAGTTTATTAATTTTATTTATTTTATTTATATTAGTTTAATGAAATTGCATTATGGGTTGAAATTTATACTAATATATGAATCATAGTGGTTGATGGATTCTCACCTTATATCTTATTCTTTTAATTTTCCTTATGTATAATACCCCTAATTTTTGTGATTAATATACCCTTGTTTCTAGTCAAAAAATATAATCATATTAAAGGTACACAGAGATTGTAAGAGTCTCCCTTTATTCACAATCAGTATATAAGGGTTACCTTTATATTAGGGTCATGATAGAGTGGAATCAAAGCCGATGGTTGAAAATATGATAGTTTTTAGAGTCAGACCCCGATGTGAATTCAAGGGTTGGTAAGGAAATATTATCAACAGGTCTTAGTGTCATATATAAATAAATGAAACTAGTTAGTACATGATATTATTGTCCACCCAATAATATGATGCATAGACCTTCATGTTTACTGAACATTCAAAGTGAAGTGATGAATCTTGTGGGGTAGAGACTTGAGTATGGATAATGAATTATGATTTTCAATAAATGTGTTTAAATTGGGTACATAATTGGAAATATGGTTTAATGTAATGAAATAAATAACCCTAAAAGTTTATTTTATTCTGGGTATTTGATTCCCTGCTATTTTTCATAGTACTAAAATGTATCTAGGTTAATGACCCAATTAGGTTCTTACTATATATATTTAGTAGGATGTTCTAGTGTATTATTATAGAATATTGTTTGATTATTATGACACTTAAAATAGTAAATTTTAAGACTATCAACATCGGGTCCGGTAGAAGTATGAGGGATCCATTTAAGATTATGAGACTGAATATTGGTTAGAATAGGTAGATATATCCATCATTTCGATTCATTCTCAAAAAGAGCATTGGGATTCATTTGTTATAATGATGATACATAGGTTAGTTATAAATGTGGAGGTTTTTTCCATCAGGTATATTTATGAGAAGTTTTTTTTGTGGTTAATGTTATAAAATTATCTTGAGGAAAATTTCACTCTTTGAATAATATGGTGTCTTGTAGGTAGAAGAATCCCACCGTTTGTCATGGGAGTTTCTATTTGTGGTAGTTTTTTATTTTAGTAAAAGAACCTAATACATTTGAATTTATACCTTATTATAGATGATTAGAAAATGATGAAAAAAAATTCAGGGGTATTTTTATCTTGAAATCGAGTTCCAGGTCACCAAGTTAAAAAAATATATCTTGAGGTATTAACAAGTGAAGAGGACAATGATAGGATGTTAGATATGACTAGATTATCATGAAATTAGATTCTTCATTATTTCCTGTAGAGTATAAATGTTACCATTTTTTTCTGATTCTCTTAGTTATAAGAATAAGTTTAAACAAGAAAGGATCATATATACACCTTCTTCATGTCATTTAATTAGATCTAGAAATTCTCAAACCCATATCAGTGGGTCAATCAGGGTTTATTTGTGTTTAAGAATTCATTTTCATCAGATGCAAGATGGTCTAAAATTCATCAACTATAATTTTGTGGAAGGTTCCCATTCTAGGCCCCACCATTACCGTAGTATCAATCTTGTAAGGAATGACAACATAAAGATAATTTTTATGATCTTTAGATATGATATACTGTAGGAAGAGGAAATATCCATGTTTCCAGTCATTATCATGTATAGTACGGATAGTGTATACATGTATATCGTCTCTATTTGGGCCAGAGAGGCCACATAGTAGATTTTACTATGATGCATGGCTTAATGGTTCCAATGATAAGAAAGGCTGACATCATGTGAGGTACTATCTAAAAAGTTTCTACTTGGGGTTATACTATGTTTAATTCATGATCTATATAATCATTATTTACCCCACCCAAGTCCATTCCTTGGGTTTTTTGGTCGATATGTTTCTAGATCACTATGTGTTGACTATGCTGGATGGAGGTCAAAATGGGTTATATGATGTGTGTATACACATTAATTTGTTGAGGGGGAAATATTTCCCATGGGGATACATCATATTTCTATAGATACATTCATTTTTATATCATCCTCATAATGGATTTTTAGTATTCACTACAAACTATTTTTTATTCCTTCAGTTAGTGCATCATATATTATGATGTTTCTGGTGACTAGGATATGTTTTTTGGAGTCATAGACCCACAGATGGGTTGGATGGGTGTTGGGTCTCTATCTTCATTGGTGGTTGTGTTGATGCTGTCTTTTGTAGAGGATCATCCAGTGGTGTTTCCCATGGTGGCAGAATAGTACAATGATTTCCTCCCTGAAGAGTTTCTTACACTACCCCCTTGATGGGAAATAATGATTGAGATAGAGTTGTGAAAAAGTGTTTCATCTATATCGATGTCAATATTTCATATGATCCCATATTGTAAAGACCCGAATTTTCCATGTAATTTTTTTTAATTATGTGGAATTTTTACATGTCTATAAAAATTGATAGCATGTGATTCTATAGCATAGTGTTCCCAAAACTAATTTTTCAACATTTTTAGGTACTTTTAGTAAACATACGAGTGGGAAATCCTAACATTTGAACCAGTTCATGGAATTGAAATCTGAGGGCATCGTTGACCTCATAGTGTCAGAATTCACTTAATGGAGTCTTAACCTCGATGGTAGTGGGTTGAGAGAGGACATTGGTTTTTGCAGTTTTCGTGGATGACTAATAATATAAATCTAATTTTTTTTAAACACCCTCCACCTTTGTTTTAGGTTTTGGTGGCAGGGACCACAAGGGGTGGTCAGTCATTTAATGCAGGACATTAAATGCCCAGTTATAAAAAGATGTGTTACCATTCTACATGAAAATAATGAGGTTCATTTATTACACCAATTATTAAACCTCTCTTAATTATGTGTTGTGAATAAAACTCCCATACCCTCTATCTCTTTATAGTTTTTGGTTTTCATTGGAAAAGCGAAGGAGGATCTTAGAGGAGCCCCTTGCAGAATAACAAATACATCAAGCAAGAATCGAAGGACTTCATTTGAGCATCATAATTTGAGGCTTTCTTCGGGATCTACAAACACTGACCCACCTTCAAATGCAGGACTCTCTCCAACAACTCTTGAGGTAGGGTTTTTCCTCATTTAAATTTCAAGTGTTGTTGAATCTTTTATCTTCTCCATTGATTAAGATGATTACATGGAGGGCACAAGAAAAACAAACAAGGCCTGGTTCCTCTACCACTTATTTTATATTTGCATTCTATGGGGGAGAATATTTGGGATTTGATTGAATCCAAATATGAGGGACATGTAATGAAGGATATGACTCGGGAAGTACATAGGTGCGATTAGATAGAAAAAAAAACCACCAGAGCTCACCTGGTGGCCCATGTAAGACCGCCAGTGCGGTGCCGGCGCAGGGGAACCGGTGACCTGCACCGATAGGCGATGGTGGCGGTCGCCCGTGGTGGAGGCGGTGTTCTGAAGGGGAACGTTGTTACAGTAGGTCGCAACTATAAGTAGGGTGGCCGGTCGTGCATGATGTTCAGAGCACCGCAGGAGGAGGAGGTCACGACTTTTCAACCATGGTAGTCAAGTAGGGTGGCTGACACCGACTAGCCATGGAGGGGGAGTGTTGTGCCATCACTCACCGCTAGAGGTGGTCACAACATGAAGTCGCGGTGGTAGAAGGACCTGATCCCTGCGGTTCCTGCGGTGACCAGAGAGCGCCACGCGGTGCCGCCGCTCCAAATCCCGAACGGCTTAGAAATTTGGGAGAGATGGGAGAGAGTTACCCCCTGTTCCAGATAGGGAAAGACCCGCGTCCTCCAGCGGGTTGAGCTGAACCCCCATACAGATTGGGATGTTCCCTCTTGCGGGCTGGGTTGCGCTACCCAGCGGGTCGGGCCGCACCCTCTCTGTGGGATGGGATGCACCCCCCTTGTGGGTCCGGCTGCGCCCCCAGTGGGCTACACCGCACCCCCCTAGGGGCTGGGCCGTGCCGCCTTGTAGGCCAAGACGTACCTCCAGCAGGTCGGGCTGGACCGTGGCCCGACGGGCCGTCCTAGGCCGATTAGGGCCAGGTTGGATTGGACTGGACCTAGACCCATCTAGGCCCTATTTTTCCTAAAATTCCATAACATTAAATCCAAACATCCATTTGATGAACCGTCTAGGGCGTCAGGATACATAGAGAGAGATGGTCCTTTTTTTATACTCCACTAGAATTTGGAAAATTTTTGGAGTATGGCTAGGTTGGTTCGAACCCGAATCCAACCGAGCCCTCGGTACTAAAATGATTTTAACTCATAGACTGGACATCCGATTGATGCACTGTCTCTCACTTTGGAACCCTTATGACATTGAGGTCCTTTAGGTTACACATTTTTTGATCTTAGTGGTGGTCTATGTACAACTAACATCTAGAAAAGTAGATTCGACGGAACATGAGTTTACCAGGTGCGGGGAATCATATGGCATTCTATCTTTGATGTAGGGATCTTGTGCGGACCGACATCATAGAGACCCTGTGCGGATCTACATCATAGCTACTCGAGGAGGACTAGTTTTATAGAGGCCCATCGAGGATTAGAAATTAGCGACCCTATGTGGATTAACATCAAGAGACCCTTTGTGGATCAACATTCCAACAACCCTGTCTGGATCAACATTTCAGCGAATCTGTGTGGATCGTCATTCTAGTGAACCTGTGTGGATCAATAGTAGCGTGAACTGACAAATACCAGCCTTACAATGGCACATCATGGAACAGAATATTACGTCCAAGAGTGGACCGATAATAGAAAAACTTCTTTGGGGATCACTTGTAGAACTTCTAAATGGAATAAGATGATATAACTTCAAGAACATCATCTATATTCTTGACCATTGAGTTTTATACCTGGTGGGAGATGACTTCTGCATTGTTCCATATGTTAAAGGTACTTATTTGTGGTTATTCCATTGTGGAACTATGGGATACCTTTGGGGGTATCTGGGTCCCTACTGAGTATTGTTATACTCACCCCTGCATAGGCTTTGTTCACACATTGTTGTGTCTTTTGTATACGATAGAAAACTATGACCGAGGATTAAGAGTTGGGACTGGATGGTGCTCAATGGTGGACCTTTAGATATGATGTGCCATAGTGATGATCGACCGTGAGTTTCACCAACCCTTCAGATAGGAAACACGATAGATTATTCTGGGAGCTATATTTTCTATGGGTGTTTTATTTTTTAGTTGGGCTTGTATTCCAGCAACTTTACATTCATTACTCATCCTTTTAATTTTAGTACACATTATTTTACTACTGCAGTATTACTACATGATTTGTGTTTGTTGTATTATTGGAATGTGTGTTTACAGGTTTAAAGGAAACACCTACCTGTTTTTTAGTTATATTCCATTCAGTGCTAGTCTCCAACCCCTAGCATATGAAAGGCGGTCTTGTGGTAGTCACGACATGGGCCATGGGGGACGGGTCAGGACAATTTGGTATCGGAGTATTCAGTTCTACCGAAGAACTATGACTCTTCTCTTTTAATGGAGAAATATTGTTAAGTGTTTTGTGTGTGGTTTTCAGATTGGAGAGTCTAGTATTGGTGTGGCGGCCGACGTATCCGTACACCAGGACCCCGAATTCTGAATTCTAACTCAGTACATGAAAACCCTAATTTCATGTTTATTTGGAAATGATTTTACTTGATCCCTTTAGAGTCATCTCACCAGGTATAACTTAATGATTATGGATAAATTGTTTCTATATAGGATGCCCCCATGTAGATAGCAATCCTGGATTCCTAAGAGAGTACACGATGATGGCCCACTGAGTAAGGAGGATTCGACGTAGGGCCCTCTTACGACCATAGTACCATCTAGTGGTGTACTAGTAGCGCCTGTACCCATTGGGACATCGTTTCCACCATCACCACTAGTGGACAGTGAACGACTCCAGAGCATGTGGCACGAGTTCCGGACACAGAGGCCTTCGAGGTTTCGAGGTGAGAAAGATCTCCAGGAAGCTGAGGCCTATGACCACGGCGCTCCGGAGATGATTCGAGGGATGATATCTGTCTACTCCATGTTAGCTGAAATACTTATATACACTAGTGTGAGTCACTCCTTCATTTCCACAACTCTCATTCAGATCTTGGAGATTCTGGTGGAGCTGTTTTCTTGGTCCTTGTGATTGGAGACTGATATGGGAGAATATTTTATGATAAAAAAATGGTGATAGTAGTGTGAGCTTACTCTAGGAGGTGAGTTCTTCCGCTGGATTCTTCTAGTAGTGGTGATGAGGCCTTACAACGTCATCTAGGGTATGGGCTGGTTATCCACAGTACATGGTTAGATTGAATTTATTAGGCACAAAGTGTGGGGTGCCTGCAAGGACGAGATAAGGTTTTCCTTCACCGGAGAGAAGGGAACCTTTTTAGAATAGGATGGACTTGCCCGGAGGAGGGTATAGATGACCACACATCAATTGGATGGCCTTACACTCAGAACATTTGATGTTGATAGTCCGAGCTATCTTGTAGTGGTGGATCAGTATGCTGATGTATTCCCTGATGATGTTCTCAGACTACCTCCTCACAAACAGGTGGACTTCAACATTGACATGTACCTCAGGATGGAACCGATATATACACCAGCTTATCAGATAGCTCCCTCAAAGCTTCATGAGTTATGGGTACAACTGGATGAATTATAGAGAAATGGGTTCATAAGGCCGACTGTTTCTCCATTGGAAGCCTCGAATTTGTTTTCCAAGAAGTGAGATGGGATTATGAGGCTCTATGTGGTTTATCGCTCCCTGAACTGAGTGACCATGATAAACTTGTATCCACTTCTGAGTATAGATGATCCCTTCAATCCACTGAAGGTAGCTCATTGGTTTTCGAAGATAGACCTCAGATCAGACTATCATCAGCTTAGGGTACGAGATGTGGATGTGTAGAAGATGTAAATCCGATGTCGGTATGGAAACTATGAGTTCATGGTTATTCCATTCGGTATGACCAATGCTACTTCAGTTTTCATGGGACTCATGAAAATGATCATTCAACCATACCTCGATCACTTTGTGGCGTTCTTCATCAACGAAATCTTGATATACTCAGTAATGGAAGAGGAGTATGCCTATCATCTGCAGATAGTACTGGATATACTATGAGAGAAACAGCTTTATGGTAAGCTCTTGAAGTACCAGTTTAGGAAATGGTAGGTCCACATTATCGAACACGGTATCTCTGATGCTAGAGTAGTAGTGGATCTGGAGAAGATAGAGGTTGTTCTTTCATGGGAGCCACCCATGATTGTGACCAAGGTGGGGAGTTTCCTAGGATTGGTTGGGTACTATCATAGATTTTTACTTGGAATTTCCAAAGTTGTGACACCCTTGTCAGCATTGAAGAATAAGGGACAACCCTTCGTGTGTACAGAGAGATTCCAGAAGAGTTTTCCGGAGATGAGGTAGACATTAACGAGTGCCCCTATCTTATGGAAACTAGAATAGGGTGTTGGGTATGTAGTCTACTGCGATACCTCAGGGAATGAACATAGATCTGTCCTGATGTAGGATCGAGTAGTGATCGCTAATGGTTTATGACGTCTGAGACAACATGAGAAGACTATGCTACTTATGACCTAGAGTTTGCAGTAGTGGTCTTATCCTTGAAATTATGACAACACTATTAGAAAGGAAAAAATTTTATAGTCTAGCCATATCACAATAGTCTAAGGTATCCCTTCTCAGAGAAGGACCTGAACCCGAGACAACAAAAATGGCTATAGTTCCTCCAATATCATGACTTTGAGATAGTCTATACTCATAGGAAGGGGAACATGGTAGCATATTCACTTAGTAGGAGGTCTCGTCTACAGTTTTTGAGTGAGGCGATAGAGTTGCTAGGTACATTGCAGTTATCCTTTGTGGATAGAGATGGAGTATCTTACCTCTAGTCTATGATAGTCAATACCCCACTCCTTTAGTGAGTTAGTGAGGTGCATCTTGGGGACATTGACTGTGAGGCTTGATGTGGTCATATATCCTCAGGACAGGAACCTGATAGATTTTCTAAATATGGGGAGAACGTCCTCCTCTTCAAGGGATGCACTATGGTACCCGTGGGGATATGGGAGGAGGTGTTGAGAGGGTTCCATATGTCCCATATGGAGGTACATCTTGCAGTGGAGAATATGTCCACGACCTCCAGAATTAGAAATGGTTACCATGGATGAAGAAAGCACTGGCATAGTTTGTTTCACGATTCCTAACTTGTCAGCAAGTGAAGGTCGAGCATCTAGTTTCAGCTGGCATAGCGCTACCATTAGAGGCACCAGAGTGGTAGTGGGATGGTATGTACATGGACTTTGGGATAGGGCTTCCAGAGACAACCAGGGTACATGATTCCATCTGGGTGATCATAGACCGACTAACCAAGTCGGCCCACTTCTTACCCATATGAGAGTAGGGATTCGTAGAAGGCTTGGGACGCCTCTACGTACAGGAGATTGTGCAACTACACGGGGTTCCATCGATGATCTTCTAGGATCAGAACACATGATTTACATCCATCCTGTGGGAGGTATTACAAGTGGTGTTTGGGTTACTACTACATTTGAGCACTGCCTTTCATCCTCAGATGGATGGTCAGATGGAGTGGACCATTCAGACACTCAAGAACATGCTTCATGCTTGCATCCTAGATTTTGGCTGCAGTTGGGAGGATCACATGCCCTTGGAGGAGTTTTCATACAACAATAGCTACCACTCCACCAACGGTATGTCACCATTTGAGTCCATTTATGTTTGACCACGAAAATCATCTTTTTTCATTATAGACCTAGGGGAGTCAGCACTTATGGGTCCAGAGTAGGTATGAGATACAACAGAGAGGTGAAGATCATCCAGGAGTGGATGAAGACTGCCCAGAGCAGGCATAAGTCTTTTTCTGACAGGTGATGGAGAACTATGGAGTTAGAGGAGGGAGACCATGATTTCTTATGGGTCTCACCTTGATGAGGTTTATGAAGATTTGGCTAGGGAGGAAAGCTATCTCCACGGTTCTTCGAACCCTTTCAGGTTCTAAGCAGAGTTGAGTAGGTGGCTTATTGGTTAGCTCTTCCCCCATAGATGCATCAGGTGCATGATGTTTTTCATGTGTCGTAGCTGAGGAAGTACGTGCATGATCCATCACATGTTATAAACTAGGGTGAGATGGACATTGATGATGAGGTGAAATTTATAGAGGTTCTAGTGGAGATTGAGGATCAACATGAGCAGGTCCTTCATGTATGATCAATAAATCTGGTGCGAGTTCGCTGGCATCACATGGACCTCCAAGAGAGCACATGGGAGTGAGAAGCTCAAATTCATTCTCCGTACCCTCATTTGTTTACTTAGTCTATTTTGTACCTTTCGGGGACAAAAGAACCCTATGGTAGGTATAATGTAGATACCTAGATCTTCCATTGAATTTTTTTAATTAAATCGAATTATTATGAGTCTGTGAAAATTAACGGAACATGATTCCAAGGCTCGGTGTGCCTAGAATTAATTTATGACCATTTGTAACTACATTTAGAAGACGTGCGCATGGGAAATCCTAACATTTGAACTGGGTCCAGAATTGAAATCTAGGGGAACTGTTGAACTCAAAGCACTGTGAATCAATTAAGGGAGCCTTAACCTTAACCGTAGTGGGTTGAGAGAGGAAGTTGTTTTTTTGTTTTTGTGGAGGTCTAATAAAATTAATCATATTTATTTTAAACACCCTCCACCTTTATTTTAGGTTTTGGTGGTAGGGACCACAAGGGGTTGTCCGAAATTTAATGAAGGACATAAAATTCCCAGTTACTCAAATATATGTAATCATTCTACATGCAATTAAGGAGGTTCATTAATTCTCGAAATTAATGAACCTCTCTTAATTATGGTTTTTGAATAAAATTCCTCTCTCATATCTCTATTTTTAGTTTTTGGTTTACATTGGAAAAGGAGCGGAGGATCTTATAGGATCCCCTTGATTAACAATGGATCCACCAAGAAAGAACGTAAGGATGTCGTTTGAGAGGCATCGTTAAAGGCTTGCTTCGGGATCGACAAACACACAACCATCATCAAATGTGGGTCGCTCTCCAAAAAATCTCATGGTAGGGTTTTTCATCATTTAAATTTCATGATTGGTTGAATCTTTTATATTCTACCGTGATTAAGATGATAATGTAGAGGGCACAATCTAAATGAACAAGCCTTGGTACCTCTGCCACATGTTACATCATTTCATTCTATGTTGGAGAATTCTTGGGATTGGATGGAACCCAAATAAGAGGGTTAAGTAATGAATTAGATGACCGGGGAAGTCCGTAGGTGTTATCAGATGGGAAAACGGACCACTAGAGCTCACCCAGTGGCACACAGAAGATTGTCGATGCTACAGAACTGGCGAACCATGCTGGCTGGCGAGGGAGTTGGCCGGCACCAGTCGGCCGCGGTGGAGGTAGTGTGCCATCGCACATCACAGGGGAAGGATACAACATTAATCCACAATGGTCTGTAGGGTGGCCGACACCAGCCCCCCGCGGAGGCAGTGCGGCGTGCCACTGTGCACCATAGGAGGAGGATGCTGTAGCATTTCAGTCGTGCCTGTTGAACAGGGAGGCCAGCACCGGCCAGCTGTGGAGGCTAATGGGCGCGCCGCCGCATGCCACTGGAGGTGGCCATGACTGAAAGTGATAGAAATCGAAGGACCCACTCACTGTGGGTCCTAAAATGACCAGGTTTCTTCACGTGGTGCCGCCATTCTAGACCCCTAACCACTTAGTTGTTCGGTAGAAAGGGGAAGAGAATTACCCCATATGTTGGCTAGGGCGGGCCCTATGCCCTCTAGCGGACTGAGCCACACCCCCTACGGGCTAGGCTCAACCCTCTTGCGGGCAGGGTTTCACCTCCAAGCGGACTGGGCTGCGCCCCCTATGGGGAGGGTTGCACCCCCTTTTGGGTTGGGCTGAACCCCCTTTGTGGGCTGGGTGATGCCCCCTGCAGGCTGGGCCGCGACCCCTTTAGGGTGGGCCACCCCTCTTACGAGTCAGGCCAGACCGCAGTTTAGTGGGCCAAGCCCACTACTGCCCATACCATCCAGGCCGGGTCGGGTCATCCCGACGGGGTCAGACCATTCCCACACCCATGTAGGCCCATTTTTTCTTAAAATTCCATAACATGAAATCCAAATGTTTGTTTGACGATCCTCTAAGGCATCGGGATCCCTGGAGCGAGACGGTCTTTTTGGTATACTCTACTCGTATTTTAGAGAAATTTGGAGTATTGCAGGGTTGGATCAAACCCGAATCCAAGTAGGCCCTTAGTTCTAAAACACATATGACTCATAGATCAAGCATCTGATTGAAGCGATTTCTGTCGCGTTTGAACCCTTACTACATGGCGGTTTTTTGGGTTACTCCTTTGTAGAGCTTAGTGGTGGTCGAGGTACAACCTATTTCTCAAGGAATATATTCCACGGAACTCAAGTGCACCAAGTGTAGGGAATCATGTTGTTGGAGGTCATTGAAGTAGTGATCCTGTGTGGATCAGTATCAGAGAACCCCTGTGTGGATCAACATCATATCTACTCGACAAGGTACATTTTTAGAGTGGTCCATCGATGATCATCATCTAGAGACCCTGTGTTGATCGGAATCGAATGAACCTATCTGGATCATCATTCCAGAAACCCTCCGTGGTTCATCATTACAGTGGCACAGTGAGGATCAACATTCTAGCGACCTTATGTAGATCAGTAGTTGCATGACCTAACAAGGACCAACTTTACGGTGGCCCATTATAGAACAGTAACTTACGTCCAAGAGTGGACCGATAATAGAACAACTTCTTTGTGGATTAGTTATGGAACTTCTAAACGGAAAAAGATGATATATCTTAAAGCCAATCAACTAATTTCCTGATCTCTGTGTTTTATACCAGGTTTGAGATAAATATCGATTCGTTATTTATCTTCAAGTTCTTGCTTTGTGGTTTTTCCATTTTGGAACTCTGGGAGACCTTCGAGGGTATCGGGGTCCCTACTGAGTATTGTTATACTCACACATGAATGAGCTTCACCCGCACCTTTTTGTTTCTTATGAAGATGAAAGATAGCTATGACTGAGGTTTTGGGGCTGGGACTATACGGTGCTCGGAGGTTTACCATTAGACATGATATGACACAGTGATGACCGATCATGAGTTATACCTAGACTTTTTGTAGGCACCTTGGCAGATGATTCTAGGAGTTTTTTTTATTGTTGTTGAAATTTTTAGTTGGGTTTGTATTCCAGCCCTGTTACATACAGTACTCACCCATTTTTACTTTCAATACACATCTGTTTACTACAATATATTTACTACGTGAGTTTTGTTCATTGTATTTTTGGACAGTGTGTTTACAGGTTTAAAGGAAATGCCTTCTCGTATTTGAAGGACATGATTTTCAGTGCTAGTTGACAACCCCTGGCCTATAGAAGGTAGGCTTGGGGTAGTCACATAACAAGCCTCAGGGGAAAAGTTGTGACACTTATGGTTTGTGGGAGTTGTGTGTTTAGATTGATGATCTTACATAGATTGGATTTATTCATCCTAGTGTTTTAGCATGGTGAGTTATTATTCTTCTCAAGGAAGGTATACATAATTATATTATTATGTTTCAATTATTGAAATTTAAAGCATGTGATAGGAAAGAACTACTATCATAACATATATATTTAACAATTAATCAAATATTTCATTAGAGACAACTAGTTCTAAAAGATCAAATTACAGTTCTGAAACCATTAGATGTTAGTAAAGGATGTGGATATCTCAAAGATGTATTTCCAAAGTCATTATAAGAATTTCAAGTTTTTTTAGTTATTTCATATAGAGTTATGGATGATCCAATAGTGTTCGTGGGATTTATGAACATACTGTTCTATGATTTCTTAGACTGCTATGTGGTGTTCTTTATAAATATCATCCATATTTTCTTCTTGTCCAAGGAGGAGAATGCAGAGAACCTTCAAGCTATAATGTTAGGTCCTTGGTTATATTAGATATTATAGATTCAATCTAAGTCTAATTTCATAGTCCATGAGGTCTATTTCTTGGGGTAATGTTATATCTCATAGTGGAATAGTCATATATTCCTTGAATATTCAGGCATTGATTTATTGGGTAGCAATAAAAAATGCTAAATTGGTACATATTTTTCATAGTATCATCATCTATTAGAAGAGTCTTCTGTCCTATGTATCTTATACACACCAATGATTGTGTTTACCAAAAAGGATCAGGTACTTTTGTGTACAAACTAGTGTCAGGATGCTTTTGAGTATTTTAAAGAGAAGCCCATTGGTTACTTGATTCTCTTTCTACTAGAGGATAACATTATGTTTATGTTTTATATTTACATTTGGTGTCTTGGATTGGTTTGTGTATTGACGTATCAAAGGGTATTTATCTCTTATGGTTCTTGGTGGATACAACCTCTTGAATGTAATTATTCCACACAAATCTTGGGCATGTTGTGGTTTTGTTTTCCTTAATGTTATGGTCGAATTACAACATCAATGAGAGTTTTTTTGTCTTCGAAGATCATAATAGTTTTATGTATGTCTTCTTCTAGAAAGATTTTAATTTTAAATAATAATAATGGATATAGTTACTTCAAGATTATGAATTCAAGATTTCTTTTTTACCATGTAATGGGAATACTATATTAGATTCCTTTAGTGGTAATTCATATGGTGGTGTTGTGTATGTATTCCAAGAATCATGATATGTGATGGAAAAGTTAGGAGCATTAAAACTTGACATGGGGGCAGTTGATCATATGTGATGTATTTATCATAAGATAGTGGTTTCATATTTGGTTTAGTAGTTTATGGATTCCCTTCTCAGGAATATGAAGTAAGAGGTTTTCTATGATCAAATTGTCAATGGGGAGGCCTATGAGGGGAGGCTTGAGGTAGAAAATAATCATGTTTTGTTCATGGTATTTCTTTTTAATCCTTCACTGATACCAGTGGTGGTCCAATTTTAGTTCCATAATTATCCATTAGTGGATTAACTAATTCTGAAAAGTTGGTTCACACTCTATGGTACCGTTTTTTGGTCATATGGAATAAAGCTATTAGTCAATAAGTTTGTATCATGGTGCTTGGTTTGATAGAGGGTGAAATTTATGCCCCATGTTCTCATTGTTTTGAATTAGCTATTTAATGTTCCTTAGTGGATGTGGGAGACATCTCAATATATTTTTTTCAATAGTTTTCCTTCATCTTAGTGTGGTTATGATTCTATATGGGAAACCATAGACCTATTAAAAAATTCATCTAATGTCTTAGTGATTAAGGAGTAAACATTAGTAAAGGTTTTTTAAAGGTAGTATCTAGAGGTGGTGGTGAGCATTCATTGGGTTCTAAAAATGACCATTTCTATTTATGATTAAAATATTACCTTTACACTATAGAGATGTATCCAATATAATTTTGGATCTTAGTTATTCCTTAACACTAATTTTAATCCACAAATGTATAGTAAAAAATAAAAGACCATCAATACATTAGAAGAAATTTTTCTAGGATTAATTCTCAATTTTGGAGGATCATGGGAAACACCCCTACCCTTGGTGGAGTTTTCTTATAATAATATTTATGATTCATCCATTTTTTATGGAATTATTCAATTAATTTCATATAATAACATTATAATCTGTATTTCTATGGAATGAGGGTGGGGGTTATCTATTAATACACCAATACTGGTGTAGATAATTATATATATGATATAGGTGATCCATGATTGTATTGAGGCAAAACAATATCGTCACAATCATTGTATATTTACTAGTATGAGGCTTATATAGTTTGATTTCATTGATCATAGTCACTAGAAGGTATATACTTTCTAGGGAAAGTAAGGGTTTGGAAATAGAAGTATGATTTGTCCATAATGTGTGGGTCCTTTTGATGTGTTGGTTCATGTTGGAGACATGGTATATCATTTAAAATTACACCTGCAGATGAGACAAATTCCTAAATTTTTGTATATATCACAACTTTATGGATATATTCAACATAATTTCAATGTAATATATTTGTATGAGTTGGATATTACAGATGACATGGATTTTAATGAATGACCTATTTAGATTCATGACTTTCAGTATAAGGTGTAGTGTTGGCATGCAATTCCTTCAGTTCATGTCTCACATTAGTACGATGTCTTGGGGTAAAAACAAAGGATTGGGAGGTACATATACAAACTAAATATCCCACGTTTTTCAAGGGCTGATGATCCACTTTGAGGTATTGGTTTCTTTTTTGTATGTTGGGATAATGTGTTTTAGCTTATGTAATTTTTTAATATTGTTTCCCTTTCTCTATGTTATTTTAGTTTCTATTATTTACTTTTCATGAGAGGTGTCTCTTGTGTGAGTGTGTTTTGAGGATAGTAGTTGATGTTGTGTGGTTATTCACTTTTTTCTTGTAGATGAATGGTTGAGTTATTGATTATGTGAGATCTTTGAGAGATATCTCACAATGTAGTTTTTTTTGGAAACCCTTTCTTTGCATTTGTTTTTGTTTTATATTCCAAAGGATGAAATTTTTTTGATAGACATCTGATGCATCGTATTGAAATTATAAAACCCTTCCTTGATTTTTCCCTAAAACATCGAGGGATCGAGATGGTTATTAAAGACTTTTACCATATTAATTTATAAGTTGGTTCATGTGTTCATTCATTTTTTTGGTAAATTGATTGAAATATCCAATATGTTTTCGATATGGTTGATCCATGTGATGTGGTAAATCCATACAATTTATTGTTCTTTTCATGATATTTATTGTCATTTTTTATTTTATTCTTTTTTTTTATTTTATCCATGTGGTGTAGTTGATCCATTTATTTTCTTATTTTAAATCATTCAACCAATCCTCTCAATATATTATCCTCATTATATTGTTTATCCATGTGGTAAATTTATATTTCCAATCCAAATGGCCAATTTTCTACTTGTTCCAAGAAAATATTTTATTATTCAAAAATGATATAAAATTACTTTTAAATGAAAACTATGGAATCAAAATCTCAAATCATGTTTTTTAAATCAAGATACAATTAATTTAGATAAAATATTTTACTTCCTTACTATTTGGGGTTTTGAATGAGTTGATAATTGGAATTTAATCCAAATAGAATTAAATATGGATTAAATAGGAACATTTTATACTGATATTTGATATTTTTGAATGAATTATTTCCCCATTATAAAACTAGAGAACCTTCTATTTATTTTTTATTCATTCATTCTCTAAAGATTAGATAATCCAACCTACACTCTATGAGACTTTCCAACCCACTAAAATCATCTGATTCTATTCATATGAGTTCCCATAATTAGTCAAAACCCCCTTTCTTTGTCATTCTTGAAAAAGGTGTCATTAAATTCTTTTCTATTAGGTGATATAATTATTCTATTTTTGGGAAAGATTTACTTTAGTCATTATTTAGTTTCTCTAGATGAATATATTTGATTAACCTTAATAAAGATAATAATCTTGGAAATCACACCGTGAGTAATTATTATTGAATATATAAAACATAATGTGAGAATATACACTATATTATCATATCAGAGATAATAGCATTCATTTGTGATTGAATTCATACTATAGATTAAAATTTTCATGTATTAATATATAAATAACATTGAATTATTATATATTATTATATTATGGAAATCAAGGATCATAAAATCCTATGTTATACATGAATAATATTATTTCATTATTATGGAAATAAGACTATGAATAAGAAAAGAGAAAAAATACATAGTAAATAATTCATAATTTGACTATGCCTAAGAAAAATTTTATTAATTTTATTTTTTGATTTGGGAAATTAAATAAAGGTAATATTATCAAATGTGGTAAATAATTTATGGAATTATTAAAATAAAGAAATGGTAAGTAGTATTTGTATGTGTTTTTATGACATCTTAGTTTCACTCTTGATATTTACTAGATAATGTGAGATATTTTGGGTTGTGAGTGCTATTGATGTTATAATGGTTTAATTGTTTAAATTAGGTAAATAAGGAAAATCATATAATATTTAGATAGTAGAAGAAAAATCAGGATAATTAATTATTGTTATTCTAAAATATGATTGAAAATAGTAATAATGTTTAAATAATATTTATGTTTGATTCCTATCTTCTGTTAGTTATTTCCAATTGTTTTCTTGATACTAAAAACCTATGTATAATAAAAAATTTATTTTAATATGATAATTAAATATTTTATTAAAAATATACTTGTTTTAGGATGATTAATCCTATTAATTTTTTATATGGTGATTAACTATCAAGATGTCATGGTCTTACTTTCCTTTTATTTTGTGTGGACAAATAAATTTAACATATATTTATGATATTTGAAAATTAGATCCTTAATTTGATTTATGATAACATGATATGACTGGGAACATTTTATAATTAAAAAACTAGAGGCATGGATTGGGTGGATCGATGATGTCAATGATAGCAAGACATATTATACTATACAATATGGTCCCTAGAATTACAAAGTGGTAGTCAATATGAGTAAAGACACATGATTTCTCCTAAATATATTTCTTGCTTGATGACTTCAAATTTATGGTTATCCCAAAATCATATGAGTGGTACCCAACTCCTCGATGCAATTTGACACTACTCTTAAGAATGAAATTATTATTGTAGTATCTAGAATGAGTTATAGAGTTCCATGATATTATAATATAATAAATAAATTAACTATTGAATGGGGATGGATCTAAATGTTTTTAGATTATGATGTAATACTTGAAAATATAAGAAGGAAAAATTTTAGTCCTACCAACACTTTTTTAATATGATTAATATAATAATATCGTTAATTTATACATGTTGATATTAAATAATGTCTATTTATCATGTTATTTTGAAAATTTGGTCTTTTTACAAATTCATCAAATCATCGTATTTATAGAGGAAACTAGGTGTCTTTTATAATGATAGTTACATGTGATTTTAAGGCTAGGTAACTTATTTTTGTGTTGTTTTTCATGATAGATTTTTATATTTTCTAATTTCATATGCTTTATTACCCACATTGGTAGAAAAAATTACACCAAAATGTTTTTGGGGGGGTTTTGTCAAAACATCTAGGATGGAAAGAGAATAAATGACCAACCCTTTCCTATCACCAACTCTACCTTTAAAAGTAGTTATGAAATATCCTATTCATGGTTGTGATGGATTAATGTATATATTGATGTCCTATCTAGGATGTGTTAGCTCTTTATTTTAATATACATTTATGTGTAGGGAATTATGTATTGTGGTTATATAACATTCTTGTATCTTGTCATGGTTGATATGGGTTCCCAAAAAATTACATGATTTTATTGTGATGGATTGAGGTATTATACATTTTCAGGGGATTTGGGGGTTTCTATAAATATAATTTTTCATAATGAGATCAATATGATGAGGTGTTAGGCTGCCATAATTTATAATGGTTGTGATATGATTTCAAAATATGCAATATTAATTATGGAATGTATGCGCATAATTTGTGAGATATTGAGAAAGAATTAAAGATGTATAAGTAGGGTACCTTCATTGATATATATGATTCTAATATATAGTTTTTTACTTCTATGCATTACTTAGCATGTAACCTATTTTAGGGATGGAAAATAGATTTACAAATTTTGGTGATGCATTTTCATTTATTTATTCACTAGGATTTAGTATTATTATTTTATATTTTTAATGAGAGGTTTCAGGGAGGATCATATAAATTAAAATTTTTTGATCACCCTATGTATATATAAATAGTTGATTTTATTTTTTTATTTTTCAATTTTATTATTTATTTTTGTTGTACAACATCATATTTTATATTTTGATTACTTTTATGCATGTGTTTTTGTTTGTGTTTTCTTATCATATATCTTATTCTAGAAATATATTATGTGCATAATCCCAAAAATTTGTGTGGTAGATATAACTTTATTTCTAGTTTCCAACTCATGGTCTTTTATTGGTGGGATGTAGGGGTCATTATCTTAGTCTCTTAATTATCTTCCTAAGAGGGTATCCTTTAGATTCAATGGATATATGAAACCTCTGTAATAAAAATTATTTCAAACAATATAATATCAACACCACATATATATTTACATATCTAAAAGTTACATTCAGTATCATGCAAAAAATATGTTGTTAAAAATAGTACTTAATAACACACATACTATGGATGTTTTAATATTATTAATTACAGTATAACATAAAAAAACTAATAACTCATGTTTATGGTAAATAATATAATATATAGGCCGGTGTGGATAGGTGACTCTTTCTCACCCACTCCCCATAATTCATGTCTCTATCACATGATTTTTATCTCTTCCAAACATGGATATTTTAATTTATTCACGGTCTACTATTTCTTCCTTATAGAATTATTCTAAATATTCATTTAGTAAAAAATACATTCTATTTCTTGTAAAACCTTATTGGTTCCCTCTTCATTTTTTCTCTATATGTGACCTCTTTCACATTTCGTAAACACTATATTTCATTCCACACTGCTTTATGAATTTAAATTGTGTTGTTATGCATACAAGGAGTTTGAATAAAGAAAGGTTCTTTACAAATATTAATTACATGGGCTCAGATTTCCCTCACTCTCTATCTCTCTCTCTAAACCTCTATATGAATATATTTTGATTGTATTCACTCACCATCCGGGTAGTTGTCGGTTCTAAAAATATGAATATGTGTCTATAATATTCATGTTCAATGTTTTGGGGATTAATTCTTATGTCTTTAATTTCCCTCATTAAAATAATATTTAAACTATGGGCCCTATATTCTATGGTTTTAGGTGATTGGATAATGATGACATTGGTATTTTCCAATAATAGTGAATTTTGGTTATTATATGTGATGTGGTGTTTTCATCTTATTAAACGTAGAGAACATACCAATTAACAATTGAAAAGATTAATGAAATGTTGTATCTCAATATCAACAATAATAATTCCTTTTATAAATATATGTACTGGTTTTGGATTCACATCTCACCCACCATAATTGAATTTAATGGTTCTTAATAAGGATTTAGAGAAAAAGAGTATCTATTCAAGGGTTTTAATATGGAAACAAGAATCTTCCTTGTTCTTTTAATTATATTTCTAGTACCAATTGTATAGAATTACATGACTCATTCACATTTTCATGTTCTTATGGTGTAACATTCTTTAGATCATCTTGGGGACACTTAGAATTTTCACTCAATGAATTATTACCATTTTACCAATGAAGAATGAATAAAACACATTGGAAATTCAATCTCTTGATGGGTTAATAGGTTTCATCAAATATATTTATATAGATTTTATTATAGTGATTCACTATAAGTATAATTAAGTGAATAATAAGAATTTAATTTACATTGGTTAAATCACTGAATTTTTTTACGATGTTTTTAAAGGATAAATCATTGATTCATGAAAATATAGTTCTCTAGTAAATTATTTTTCCACATTAATACCTTATTTTGTTGAATTAGTCATCATACACAGAACAATCCTATAATATCTAGTACATATACAATATTAATTTATTTAAATCAATAATATGATGAAGTATTGATATATATTTCTTATTAAAAATGGAATTTTATAGAACTTGTGGGATTAATATTCATTATAGAATTTTTTTTTCATTTTATCTAGTTTTAGTTAAAATTTTAATCAAAATACATGATCCTAATAACTCCTTAATGCTTCCATCCATCTAGTTTTCATCACCCCCACCAAATATCATCTTATTTTCTCTATGTATAACATGTTCTCTGAGATTTGACTATCACCCTTGAAAATAAACTTTTACATTATGATTCACTATATATATTGATTGATGGAGGATTTTCTTGATAATATTTTTTAAATTAATGGATCACTGTTATCCTTAAGAAATATTTATTTTCTATTTATTATATTAATTTATTATTTTCATTTATTTTATCTTTATTCTCTATGAATACATTTTTAACTTTTTTATTTATTTTTCTATTATTATTATTATTTTCACAATAGAATCGATGAATTTGAGATCGTGATTTATGTTACATTTCCAAATTTATATATTTATTTTTACTATGATGATTGGTTGTATTGAGGATGGAATAATTAATCTTTGAATTCCCTATCTATATAATTTTTTAGTCTATAGAACTTTTACTATCTGGGGAATCACACTATGAAAAATACACTAATACAATATCCTTTTTCTTAAATATTTATGTTTATTCAATGAATATAGAAACCATTTTGAATATATTATTAATTATTTTTCACTATTAGCAAAAATTTCATTCATGTCGTGGGTTTTACATTGGTTAGTTAATAAGAAACATTAAAATGGTATTAAATTCATCCATTTGTATAACGAAAATTTAAACCCCTATCATAGTTTATTTTAACATTAGTTAATATAGTAACTAATACTAAAACCACCTTTTTAAATTGGTTAATACATAATTGATGTTAAGACTCACAATTATAAGGTTTTAGAGAGCAGTTATTTGAATAACTTATGAAAAACATTGTATTTTAATGTAAATTATTCATATTACTGACATTAAAACCCCTATTGTGGTGAGTTCAAATGTAATTTATTTGTTAACCGATGTTAAATGTAAAATTTTAGATCACGAATCATTAATATTTTAACATTTTTAGAATTCTCCCTTCCAATATTTTTACATCCCACCTAAAATTTCTTATGTCACCAAAAATCTATTTCATGTATCATCTGAACATTTTCATCCTCAGTCATTCAAAAATTTTGTTCTAATTTTCTTTGGACTCAATGAATTTGTATTTAACCACTTATTCATTAGATAATTTTCCAATGTATTGATAATTATCCAATAATTTTTTTATTTCTTTAGGATTTATTCATTTAATATTTGTTTTGAAGATTTGATTTTTTATGAGGATAACATCATTAAATTGAGAAAAAAGATATATACTCATCATGATAATGAGAAAAATAGTGTTTAAAATTTCATACCAATCATATTTTAGAATGTCTCATGAGTTATTTATTTAAAATAAAATAAATATCAATAAATGATATTTAGATTCATAGTACACCGCCAAAGTAAGGAGATGAAGAGTATTAAGTCTCTAATTGTTGTTTTCATTTGGATTATATAATTTTATAGTCCTTATATATTTTATTCTTTTTCTAAGGATGTTTTATGTATCGAAATGTTAAAACAATTATACAGATTCTAATTGGTTAACAAAATACCAACATTGATAGCTCCTATAGTTAATCATTTATCATCAAATATCAAAATAACTGACATCAAAATCATAATTTTCATGATAATAGTATTTGGTTATTTTGATAACCATCATTTAATGTCATATATAATGTTTGTAATAGTATTCAAAAATTATATAATTTAATTTATAAACGATTTAAGAAAATAATTGATTCCATTAGTTTAGAAATTATATTGAAATAAGGATATTTAAATTGGTTTATATATCTGATGTTAAAAAAATAATTACCACACCATATTGATTTATTTAGGATAAAAATGACAATAAAAATTAAAAAATAAAAAACATAAAATAATTTTACTACTTTTATTCTTGTAAACAAATAGTGTCTATTGGAATAAAAATAAGATATCATAAATGTATACAAATCTTCATACTAGAAAATTTTATGTATTTATCAAAATCAAGCCTCATTTCCAAATATATTATCTGAATTTACACATTTATTTTCATATGTTATCTTGGATCCTTTAATCCTACACATTAGAGTGATTTATTGAATGTTAAGATCAATTTATCCTTCCCTAATTTGTGACTTTAAATAATCAAAACATCAATATATCTATGGATTACTTTCATTAACATAAATCTTCCCTTTTAATAGAAAATTAAAAGTGTAAATAGTTTTTTTCTATCTTATAAATTTGGATTAATATCATAGAAGTCTTAGATATTATATTTAATTTATTTACTATAAATCTATTGGATCCATTTTATTTATAATAACATGATTTCAAATTCAAAAAAATACAAACATTCTGTAAATCTCTAAATTGAAATGTTTCAACCTATCTTTAGTAAAATCCACTTCCATATTTAGAAAATCATTTTGAAAATGGTTATAAATAAATAATTCCAATTATCATATTTGATGTATGTTAAACCAAATGATAGACTTAGAATAAATATGGTCTCTTAATGTATCCATTATATGTGGAATTTCATAGAAATATAAAATATATTTGTAATAATTAGAACTTGTTCCACGCACATTTCACTATCTAATGTTTCTGATAGATTACACAAATACATATTTATAGTTATATATAGTGGGAAATCTCAAATTATTTCAGTGAAACTTAGTTATATGAAATCTCATAACACTGTCCTTTTCTTCATTTCCTTAATTAAATCACATTAGAAAGAAATTTTATAATATTTATGTTGCTGGAGACATAGGTCCTACCATGTCCTTATAGAATACAAACATTACTCTACTCATAGTACAATAATTTTATTTCGTAATGACTCAGTATTAATGAAATATTACCACATTCATAGTTTCGAATGTTCTGTTAAAAATAAGGTGTAACGATGTTTATAAAAAAATTACATTGCTAAAAATAAAAATTCACAACCCACTTATTTCTCTCAATTTTTGATCTTCTGGTTGAGTTAGGGATATTACTTTGGATAATCTTCAGTGTGGATATAATGAGTTGGGGATGAGCATTGGGTTACAAGTATTATGTGGAGTTTGGGAAGGGCTGAACTCTTTTACAATGATCAGGAAGATAGGGTCATGTTGTATGGAATCTCTCTCTTGTTTGCAACCATGAGAACAAACTGAATGAAAATAGGGGGAAAGGAGAACACAAAATATTTATTTAGTTTAGTTGAGAAAACCTTTTTACATGGGGAATGAAATAATTCTTACGTATTATTATATGGGAATACATGTAGGTTATATATTTATCATAAGAAGAACCCATATTTATAGAACGTGGAGAGGAGGATAAATAAAAAAGGACCATTATAATTTTCCATTAGGTAGTCACCAACTTCTTCCAAAATTCCTCTATGCAGCACCAACCACCACTACAATATATCTTAGTAAAATCAAACCCTATATATATTCTTCAATTTTAGTTATTTTTTTAAAACATTCAATAATATATAACTTGATAAAAAAATAATTTATTTCTCAAAAATTTCTTTCAACTACCTTCCTGATGCCCATAGTCATCTCTGTGTTTGATAATTATTGATAAAGTCTAGACATTATTTTAATTGATCCACAATACTACATTTGTCAAAATATTTATTTTATTATCAGTTATCATGATCAATTTAAGTGAGAAACACCTTTCAGTCATTATCTCTCAGATGAAATAAAACTGAACATCAATATGTTTTTCTTTACATTGGTGTATCTAATTATTAAAGAAGAAATAAGTACTCCACCAACCAAAAAATTCATCTATGTTTTAACAAATAGTCTCTAAGACATTGAAATTTCCACAAAACCATATATATTCCATGAATGATTCTATCACTACTATGCACTCTATTTATATCATAGAGAAATCAACTATTTAATATAGAGTACATTTCTAACTCACTTGTTCTTCTTACATAAAGATTATATAATATTTTTTAGATAATCAATTTTCTATATCTCTTTTATAATTAAATAATCATATATTAAAATTAATATCCCAATATTTTTTCCCTTATTTTATTAAACCTGTTATCTATAGTACTTTGGATGTATTGTAGAATCCATCAAACTTTTTATAAATGACCTTTATGAGGGAAATTCATGCACCAACCTACAAAGATCATTATTTTTAAAATATATAGTCTCTTAAAAAACATTTAATACACAAAGGATCGTAACATACTTTCATATGGAACCAAATATATCTATTTCCCATCCTATTTTATCTTCAGAGGATGAGCAATATCCCATGTCTCATTATAATACAAAAAATTCATTTCTTCATCCTATGAAAAATTACATTAGTCAATTTTTTTTTCTATCTAAAAAAATCGATAAATATATAGAATATCATTAATTATGGAGAAAAAAACATACCATTATACAAATAAGTTATGAATATGGTTCATCATGATCGACCTATGGGGATACTCGCATGTTTCTTATTATCCTATAGTAATGGCACATATTCTTCAGTAAGGATATCAGTATGATTAATGCATTCTAAATCATGTAAATCTTGATCATTAGATAGAGGAAATTTATATAATTCAATTTTAACTCTATTAAAATCATCCATAAATTTTTTAATATCAATTTACTTTACTATTATATATTCAACTAATTTGATGTCATGATTCAGAATGATCTTCTTTACTTCTAGTACACATAGTCAAAAAGCATTCACCCCATCATTGAAGCCAATAAATATAATTTTTTTCTCTTTCATAAAGCATTAAGTATCTTATTAGAAAATATTTAGCACAACTAATGATATCTATTCTTCCAAAATAAATATCATTCTCACCAGAACAAACCTCTATTGGATCTTTACCACCAATCATGGAAGTAGGTAATCGGTTCCCAATGGGTAATATGCACTTAAATCCTTCTTCCAAAGATAATTTATTTTTCATAGAAAGGATAATATAAATTCGTCTTTTTTAATAATAATAAATTTCCATTGTTCTACTATACTGTTCCAAAGTTCGATTCTAGGTACTATAAAATGTCTCACAAAAATGTTTTCTTGAAAAACCATCATGAACTGTTCTGATGTGTATTTTACACCATTATATGATCTCAATATCTTTATTTTTATTACCTTATAATTCTCAACCATCTTCTTCCATTTCTATAATATATCTACCTATTAATCAATATACATCATATCATTAACCCAAACAAATCATGAGTACTCAATATAAAATGTTACAAAATAATGATTTCCACCATATAAAAAATTCATAGATGGTCCCCTTATATTGGTATATATAAAGTAATGCGGTCCCTTATACACAAGGTTATTGTTCTAAAATATACTCTAGTTTTCATACGAAAAACAAATTTCACATTGATGTTAATTTTTCCTATCTTTTCATCCATTAAAAGATATTTCTTGAATAATATCTTCAAAGGATTATCTCTAGATTAGTGAGACTAATATTACAAAATATATTAGAATCTAGACCACTATATTTATATATCACTACTCCCCATATAATTGTCTAAATATTTAAATAATATAAAACACCTCTATGAGTAGCATTCTTTGTATGGAATGCACCAGAAACTGTTCTCATGACTCTATCATCAATATTGATCCTATGATAAAGAATATACAAGAAACCTAATTAGACAATGTTCTCACCACTTCAATTACTTATCTCATATTTTTAAGGAATCAAATTTTACCATCAAGCATCCTTTACCAAACTATTCCAATACCTCTCACGTGGTTGGGATAATCATTTCCCTTAAGCACCACACATTCATTTGACTCATTGAGGCTTGAATACCAAAATATATTATTTAAAATATTTAATGAATAACATGAATCAATAATACAAACATACAAGTAGTTTTCCATTAATGAAATGAGGAACTTTGAATCCTCAACAAACTTGGTTTTATATAAAAAAAATCACTTTTTGTTTCCCATTATTAGGATAGTACTTCTTTCAGATCCCCTTTTGATGACAATAGGCACACTTATCTTCTTCCAATATCATTTTAGTGGACATAAAACATGATTTTGACCATGATTTCAATTTCCTATATACCGAAGACTCTTATTATATGATATCACAATGGGTTTTATCAATTCATCGGATGAAAAATCTGTATGGTCATGCTTGTCCTTTCACATTTAGTTATAATTAATCAATGAATTTTATATTTGAAAAAAATCATTTCACCAAACCTGATATTATTTTAGTGGTTATATGATCATAAATTATTTGATTAGAGTTCAGTAAAAAGAGGGATTTATCTTCATTTATTATTATAATATATAACCTTTAAAGTAATCCCGTATTTTATTAAAACATTATAGGTGCACAATCATGGGAATATCATTCATGTACTAAAAAATAAATAGTTTATTTTTAGGTATACATAATTTTACAAATTCTTTTATAATCATTTTGTCTAAAATATTTTAAAATCTCTTCATAATGATCACTTTCACCACTCTATATTTGCGTTCTTTATAAAAAATTGGATTATACTACAAGCATGGATGTCAAATCTCCTCCAATCACCATTAGAGATGTTAATGTAATTTTCCTCTAAAATGATGTCTAAATCTAGATGAGTTGACATAGAAATAACATTACATTTCCACATATTGATCTTATTTATCTTTCCATATTCCCCCACCTCAAATTTGGTTTTGGATACTAAATTTATTTGTCAATGAGTTCATTCCATCTTGTTCTGTCTTACCAAAATAGTCTCCTTCGATTGTATAGGTGGTACTATACTACTATTGGTAAAAAGACATATCCAAATAATTTTAATAGGAAAAAAACTCTTAAATAATCTATTTAACAATTCAATTTTATATAAAATAACTAGTAAAATAATTAAAACAATTTTACCCTCTCTAAAAATGATAATTTTTTTTTGAAAATATCACAATTTTTTAGCATTGGGCATGTGAACTTCACCCCTCTCAATTCCATAGTGGTCCATATTTAACAAAAACAAAAAAAACATATTTAATCCTTCGCATGCACATATATAAAAAATGAAGGCCTCCCCTTTTGTTTAATTTAATTTTATTATATTAAAAACATAGCAATTATTTATGGTTTAGGGAAAATTATTGAATTTTTTTCACTTGGGAATAGATAACATACCGTACTTCCCCTCACCATTTTTTCTCCAAAAAAATCCATGTGACCTAGTTTTCAAATGATGTAATATATTTTCAACCTAAAACTAGGGACTAAAGGAGTTGTGGAAATGGAATCAAATCATAGGGATAACTGGGGTTTCCTCCTTCAAGCTATTTTCTATTATGTAATAAAAAAAGAGGAATAAATAAAATTACATTCAATGAGTATTCACTATAATGCCTATGGGTTTGAAATAGATGGTTCATGGATACTAATGTTTATTAGCCTAAATAGTAGTGGGTTATAGAGATACTAATAGTAGAAGGTTCACATAGGAATAAAATATAGAGTTTTTGGGATTTCTTCCTTATATAAGTGACTATCTTTGATATTAGTATTTTTAGGATTCTTCCTCTCACTCTGAATCACACACACAGTTTGAATAAACATTGGGGGAAAACAAAAGCACGAAATATTTATGTGGTTCTATTGAGGAAACCTATATCCATCAGAAAACATCAATTCATTCTTATTATTAAATCGGAATAAATGTTGGTTAATGATTTATTTTAAGAATAACTCATATTTTTAACCTGGGATTAGGTGGAGATATAAATATGGAACAGTGTAAAATTTCATCGGACATTCACTAAAATATTCAAAAATTCTCCCAGGAGGAAGCAACCACGGTATTTATAACTTTTGGAGGCACCAACCCCTATAGAGAGTTTTAATTGGATGTGATTTTATTTCCCAAATTTTAATTGGACATACTTTTTCCTCAATTATTGGTGATTGAGGAGTGAATAATGGCGTTTCCCGACAATAATGAATGCACTTGGGATGTCCTATAGATTGGGAATCATGTTTTTAAAGAATGGTTAAATATTTTTGGGTATAATGGTTTCCTAAAAAGATATGTACATCAACCATTAGGGTATATTCCATAGAATTTACCTTTAACCAAACATCATATGAAACTTTCATATCTATCATGAATATATTTTTTATTATAAAATTTTATAAACAAGTTTATGTTCAATAGATTTGATAAACAAAAATTCATTAATACCTGAGTAGGATTAAACACATTATACATGTAATAAGGTTATTTTCCTATTGTTTTTCTAATTAATGTGTATTTTTTCACTAAAAAAATATAATCAAGGTTCACCTCTTTATGATTTTCTATTTGGCTATCATATATATTCAACCTATTTACTTTTAACTGTGGTTGTTCGATGTGATTTGGGGCCAAAAATTTAAATCATGCATATATATTCATATCCAATGAACGAATAATTTTGATACATAAATAAAAATTGAACCCCATTGATGTTGATGAAAAATATATATAGAGAACTCCTCTCAACTTCTGCATCCAAAACTGTGATTCAATAGGAACTCCTCTAAAGGATATACTAGGTTTTGTGGATAGTGGTGCATACTAGTTTTTCCATGGGAAGAGATAATTGATGGGAGCGACAGGTGTATTTTAGGATATTTTTTCAATTATTATTTATAAAATTTATGAGCTTATTTTTTACATTTTTTATCTTCTATATAAATCATATCTAGTTTTGTTGATTAATCCTAAAAATGTTATATTTTTATAAATAGTTTTTTACTAATATATTTTGGGTAAGATGATTGTTTGTTCACTTGATATTTAGGTTTTCATTGGTTCATAAAGTATAATGATTTTCTTGTTAAAAGTGAAACAACTATTTTTGGATTATACTAACATTATTAGAAATGTTGGTGGTTGAATTCACCTATAAATTGACAATGAAGATTTCAATTGTAAATGTTTTGTTCAAATTTCCACTGTAAATTTCTATGGGAAGTAATTAAACTACCATTTAAAATTTCTAAATTCTACTATTAAATAATTTAAATATCAATAATATTAATTTTGGAAATTTTAACTATGAAATTTCACCTGAGGTTCGGAAACACATAAATGGATTTACCTCCCTTGAAATATTTAGTGGGAATTTCAAATTTATTTTGAAATTTAATGTGGCTATTTATTTATAAATTCATTAACAGAATTCTTGGTTTATGTTCCAGGGAAATTTAAAATAAATTTTGATATTTTTAATTTTAATTTTAGTGGAATTACAATAAAAATGACTTTTGACAACATAATATAAAATACACACTTATACAAGTATTGTTAAAATATACCTTTAAAAAATGGAAAAAATATTCACGTTTTCAGAAATAATATTTCTAAAGAACATATTATCAATGTTATAATATAGTTTATATTATTATTACATTGAAAATTAACAATGTAATTTTTTGTGCACTACTATAGATCACAGTTTTAAAAGACAGTTTATTTTATCAATGATAAAAAATTAATAAAAAAATAGACCCTTTAAAAATATCCAATGTATCACTGATAAAGTGAATTCTTTTTTAGTGTGTATTGTTTCACTGTTAAAGGGGACCTTTAACAACTCTTTTTTAGCACTACTGAATGATGATTTTATCAGTTAAATTTCAATGATTGACAAATATCTATTTTTTCAATACAACAATTTTTTTTAATAAAAACATGTTATAATAATATTCTTGTACAATTTACAATGAAATTATCCAACAAATAAAAAATTTAATTTCTAATAAAACTTTATCCCTATTCAATAATAAACAATTTACAATGCTTAAAAATAATACAATTCAAACATTTGTACATATAGTTACATTAATACAAAAAACATCTTACAAACATTATTATAACAAATTTAAAAACATTTCATTCAATTTCCTTATGTCCACATTCAAAAATGGAATGATTATATGACTAGTTTCCAAAAAAACCACCTTATATAATGAAAAATAGTAGTGTACATGTATTAAAAAACAATGCGTCTCTTAATAATACCAAAAATAAATAAATTGAAAATAAATATGCTAAAATAATACATTATTACATATAAATGAATAAATAACACATGAATGATAAATGAAATGACATAAATAAATAGGATAACACAATACATAGATTAATCATATTATAATGTAATATCAAGAAAATATGGGTGTTCTATCTTATTATTTAGTGACTAATATGAATTTTGAAATAAAATGTCATTTTTTAAAATGAAAATATATAATTTAAGTCATATCATCAACACCATGTGTAAAATTGATGTTTCATTGATTATTACAAGTCTCAAATTAATTAAGGATCTTTTTATTTAAATACCAATAAAAACTAAGTATGTTTTCTTATTTTTTAGTATGTGATGTGTGTTTTTTATCTAAATTGAAATTATTTTTACGAAAAACAAATTTTCTTCCATATCGACAACATAGTATATCAAATTGAAATGGTGTTGATTCCTACACAACAAAAATGATTAATGGAGACTTCTTTTTAATTATTAATAAAGTTAGTGTGAATTTTATCAATTTTTAGTATGTGGAACTTCTGTTTAATTAATATATCAATTGTAATTAAAAAGATGGAATTTCAATCATATAAGGAACACCATGTTCTTTATGGGTTACTGGTGAATTTATACAAAAAAATGTATCAATTATATTCAAATTATGTTATTAATAAAATCTAAGTGCATTTTATAGGTTTTGAGTGAGTAAAACATGTTTTGAACAAAACTTTTACCTTTAAACTGAAAACATATAATTTCATTCATGTCAACCACACAGTGAATAATGATGATGTTTGGTTTATATCTTAAAATAAATATGAATTATAGATCATATTTTAAAATAACCAATACAATGGTAGTGTGTTTTTTTGGATTTGATAGAGGGACAAATGTTTTTACATAAAATTTGACTTTTAAATTGAAAACAATCTCTATCAGTAATACCAGTCACAGAGTTTATAAAATTGATGTGTATAATCATAAAACATGAAAAAATAAAATAAAGATCATTTTTCTAATGTATCAATGAAATATGAGGGTGTTTTCTTTGTTTTCATTAAGTGATGTATGTTATGAACTATAATGTCACTTTTAAGGTGAATACATTAACTTTGTGTCATAAATATACCAACATGTTTCAAATTTATTTTTGGATGATTCATACCTATAAAAAATTGGGTTTTATTATTTTCATTTATTATTTATTTAATAGATTTTTTTCAATATTTTTAGTAAGTGAAAGACATTTTGTACTAAAATGTATGTTTTAAATTGAAAGAACACACTTTACGTTATACCATGCACACCTAGTGTCAGCATGATGGGTGGTTGATTACTAAATATAAAATATAATTTATAGATAATTTTACACAAATCTAATGTTAATTTGGGGTTGTTTTATTATATTTTAGTGATTGCTGAACATTTTAAACGAGAATATCACTTTTAAATTGAAAAAAGACAGTTTGATCTAGACCAGACACACCATGTATCGGATCAACACATGGTTGATTCATACATATCAAAAATTATTTATATGATATTTTCCTAAAGTATTGAATAGATATGAGCATGTTTTCATGGGTTTCAGTGAGTGATGAATGTGTTGAACTAAAATTTTTATTTTAAATTGAAAACATTCAGTGTATTTTATGTTCGAATAAAATGTGTGAAATATTTATGTGAGTTTGATTTATATTAGACAAAAATGATTTAAGAATAGTTAATATAAATTATCTTGACAATCCTAGTGTGTTTCCTCGGTTTTGATTAGATTGTGTGTGTTTGGAAAAAATATGTCAATTTCAATTAAAAACATATACTTTTAGTAAAATATGGAATACTATGAGTCCAGTTGATGTGTGTTTGATTCTTATTAATCTAAAATGACTTACGGATAATTGTTATGAATTATAGATAAAATTATAGTGTGTATTAAAGGTTTTCAATGGGTGAATGACGTTTTGAAATAAAATGTCTCTTTAAATTGAAAACATGCAATTTCAGTAAAACCAGGAACATAGAATGTCAGATGGATATGACTTTGATTAAAAAAAGTGAGAAATTATTTATGGATGTCAGTTCTAAATTATAATGAAATTACTTGTTTGATTACTCAATCTTTAAGGGTTGAAATTGTTTTGAATTAAAATTCCACATTAAAATTTAAAAAATGTTCATTGAGTAATATCGATCACACCTTATTTTAGATTTACATGTACTTGATTCCAACATGTAAAAATTGAATTATGGATTATTTTCCTTATGTAACATGGAAATATTATTTCTTCCTCAGTTTTCAATATGTGGAATTTGTTTTTAATTAAAAAATCAATATTAGACAAAAATATATAGTTTTAATCATTTTGGGAACAACATGTGTAAGAATGTTGTGTGGTTAATTATTTCACATCAAAAATGAATTATAAACCACTTTTTTAAAGTACTAATACAATATATTATTGTTTTATTGATTCTTGTTATTATGTAAAATTTGAATTTGAATTTAAAATTTTCCCTTTCAATCACACCGGACATAACATGTGTCAAATTGATGTGGGGTTGATTTTGATAGGTCAAAAATGTTTTTTGGATCCATTTTATAATGTATTTAGAAAATTAAATATAGTTTTCTTAGAGACGAGTATATGATACTAATTTTGAAGTAAAAAATTGAATTTTAAATAAAAAAAAGTTACTTTTAGTCATATCGTGTATATGATGTGTTATATTGATGTGTGGTTGATTCCTATATGTCACAAATGATTTATGTATAACTTTAATAAAATGTCTAGATAATCATAGAACATTTTCAAGTATTTTACTATTCTAATCATGAAGGTAGTTTTCCTCAATGTATATAAGTACTGAGAAATAAGTGGCCAGCAATGTATAGAAAAACTACTTTTTATTCAGTCAGCAAAACCAGAAGTTTTTTAACCTCCATGTTATAAAATTTATTTGATCCAGAATGGAATTTATTTAGTCACTAATAAATATAAAAAGATAAAATAAAGATTCAATAGCTCAATAGAGACAATAGTATGTTGTACATTAGTGAATCAACCGTAATGAAGCCTTCATTGAGAATTGATATTTATTCAATAATATTTTGACAATAACGTCTAAAAAAGGCCTCCATATAATATTCAAGGTTCATCTAGATTATTGGTACCATTTCCCCTTTCAAAACCAAATTCTTTCCACCTAATCAACCCCTTTAAAATTTAGGTTTGTTCTCCATGAATTTTTTTTCCTTCATGATTGATATTGAACTATGTATAGAAGGGCCTATTATACTCTTCATAGGAAAAATAGAAAATTTAATCTTAAATCACCTCTTCAGGATCACCATAAAAAATAACTAAACAATGTGTAAATAAAAATTATAGGATAATTAACAAAAAAATATGTTGAAAAAATGCGGAAAAAATTATCTAAATACACAACAGATAAACCAACTCACCTTGATCTATGTTGAATAAGAAATATTAAATTGATTATAAATAAACTATTTATGATATTTTAAACAATTCTAACAAAATGTATTATGCTCACTCATTTGTAAAAAATTCTACTTCTTCTTTTAAATACGTACACTGATGAAAAAACTAATACTGTTGAGAAAATAAATAAATTATTATCAAATATTTAAATAAAAATTTAATTATAATTGGAAGTTACACTTTGGGTGTGTGAATTTTTTGATACAATATGATATCTTTTAAAAAATTTCAAATGTAATTACTGTAAGAATTATTGTTACATTATTTTGGACAACCGATAAATATTTCTTAAAATAAATAATTTTTTAATTAACATTTTGATAGTGAAATATTTTTATATATACCCTCACACTTTTCCATTTTTAGAATCCTAAGGTATATAGTTAACATCAGTTATCTTGATACCATGAATTTTATGGTATTTAAAACCACAATATCAAAAAAATATTCTAAAAAAAATTAATGTAAAATGAATAATGTGATGTTTATTTAAAAAAATTGGATGTAATTTATAAAAAATTAGGATAGGTTATCATGATTTATTGATTTATCAGTTATCCATGATTTGAATCCAAATTATTTTATCATTCAAGAATCCAAATTTATTGCAATGAGCATCCATTGATTTCTAAAAAATAATATAGAATTAGTAAATAATGAAATAAAAAATAATTTAACTGATTATATTGAAGATATTTCCACATACATTGTGGGTATTAAGAAGATACTATCATTTGTGAGTTATTTTACAAATTTTATAGCCATTTTCTCCACTGCTATTGTAATTTCACCTTTATCCAATGAATGATTAATTTTTTAAGTGATGTATGGAATAATTAATCAAAATAATTTTTAGGCTATTCCATTTACATATTACTGATATATACACATATAAAAAATAGAAATTAATTGAAATTAACCCATAATATAATCTACTTGAAAAATAGATTATAAAAATGTACTGCATGTATACATTCACAACTGAGGCGTATATACATTAATACTAAAGAATTTCATTTTCACTCACAAGGGTAATAATGTATGGAATAGACTATTCAAAATTTTATTTATTCAATTATATATATATATATATATATATCATATTTTTATATTCAATCATTTTGTGTACAAGAACATATAATTTTAGTAAATTTAAATGTTTAATTGGTGAGGTAAAAGTACTCTAGAAATTTCTTTTCCATTTATATTTAATCATTTTTAATAAAATTCCATGATTTAGACATATTTCATTAATTATTAATGTCTTTTCCAAAAACAATTAAAATAGAAAGGTCATAAATCATTATCAACATAAATTTTTAATTGATTAAAAGGATATCATATGAAGGTTCCAATAGCATTTTCGACTATGTGAACATAAAGATCATTAATTGTAATAAATAAATCTCTTCCCAAATCATGAGCTACCTAAATTCCAATAATCAAATTATATTTTTAAATTTTTTGTTGTATAAAATATATTCTCAGGTGTTTTAAATTATACCTAAAGTTACCCAAGATAAATATGTTATAAATAATAAATTTATCTCATGATTTCACTGTTCTTCTCTCAAAAAATTGCACAATCAACACACATAATGTTTATTGTCTTGGAGATTAGCTACATAAATGGATTATTTTACAACACATATAAAAATTTATACATAATCATTATACACTACCATTTTCTATAAATCTCACATGATATAATCATCTTCATAATAGGAGGAATGAAAAAAATAAGAAATAGGTGATTATACACACATTATAAGGGAGAAAATATCTTAATATTTCAGATCGTAAACATGAAGAAGAACTTGAGGATGACATAAATTTTATAATAAAATGTCAAAATTAAATATAAGATAATCAAAAAACTTGTTAGAGTAACATATGATCAAAACAATATCATTAAAAAATAATAAAATTTATGTTATAAATGAAAACACAACTCAATAATTATACAACATGTGACCATGATATGAAGGTGAATAATGAATTAGAAATAAAGAATAATCATGAAAATTAAATTTCCTAGAAATAAAATTCATCATGAATAATTGGAATAATATGATAAAAAAAAGTAAATATGTCACAACCATAGGTATAGGAAACCCTTTGAGACTAAACCCAATATTCCCACACATATGTGAATTATGTCATTTTTCCAACTACAGAAAATGAGAGAAAACCCATCATACTTATGAATTGGAAAAAAATTAATTATTTAGACTCCTAACTATCTCAATATATAAAAACATGAATCAATTCACTTTTGGGTGATATAGGACCCTGCCCATCAACTTCAATTTATATTTATTCCACTTAAAATCAATAATCTTTATATCTTAAAAAAACTAATGAAAAATAGTGGGTTTCATAAATATCTAAATGTACACAATTCAACAATCATAAATAACCCAAGGAAATAATATATGTTTCATATAAAATATAAATATAAATCCTTCCCTTTTCATAAATATGCATTGAGATAATATGGTTTTCATAAAATATCCAAATGGTATGAAATTACATCATGAATTAAATTGTTTGATACCAAAACATGATAAAAATAAATAATAACTTAATAAAATAAATATTAGGTTGAAACATGAAAAATAAATCCATTATATTTATATCTTTTAAATATATTGAAAACCAAACCACAAAAGGAGGTTTTTAAAAATATTTGGTATTGATCATTGTAAAAGTATTAGTTATTAGTCACGTTTAAAAAAGACTCCATTTTAAACAAGTGAAAATAAACCCATTCATTTATTGGGATAAAAAACTCTTTTCCCAAAAAATAAATACATAACATCATTAAAATTGGAAATTATTAGAAAAATAATTTTCAATACGAAATTTTATAACTCAATGAATAGTGTATGAAGTAGCAAGTCCCTTACCATAAACCGAAATTTTAGAAGAAGTGATTTAACCTTTATTATAAATATTAACATATCAATTTCCAATTTCAAAATATTATTCAAATAAATTTCCATTTATGGTTTTCATTAATGATAATTATCTTCATGTGTTATAGTGTCATGATCACATTTTAACATCAAGTGTTAAAAATCTGGAACGTTTTATACTGTATTTATTAAAGTGGGGTCAATATTGTTTTATCTCCCAAATATATATTTTTTAAAAAATAATTGTATTATAATTTATGTTTTATAAATAATTTTAATGATATAATTCTATTAAATTGATGTTTGATCATGTTTCATGAAGACGAAAATGGTAATAAACAATTTTTGGGTTATTTATTGATATTGATAGATTTAATTAGAACAAATGTTTCATTTTGTGTTATCCAAAAAAATTGTATTAATGATATATATTACATATATATATCATATAAACTAATAAAATATAATCTAAAACCATCCATGATGGATGTAGCGAAAAATTGAATACATTGGTCTATGGAGGTGGTAGTCTGCATGTATGCATGGGTGATGATTTCATTTTCACAGGACGTGAGAAAGAAGAAATATGGTTTATCATTTAAAAATATAAAATATTTTATTTACATAATAATTACATATTAAATTTCGCATTATGACTAGCCTTATATGGTGGTTAAAGAAAATAGAAAATGTGTTATTTTGGAGGTGGTATCTTGCATAATAGATGATTCACATTCTCATTCTTCTTAATGAAAAATGGGGGCATGGTTAATGTTTTCTAAATAATTATAATAAAATAATTGTATAAAATAAAAACTGAATTTTTCATTATATGATGGTGAAATTAGTTTTTAGTATTATGAAATGATCATAATGAAATAGAAAAGTTGGATGAGAGGCTATAAATCAATACCTCACTACCGAGATTATCTCATTTATTAAGGGGATTAAATATTTTATGGGAAGGTCTATTGAGATGAACAAAACCTCTTTTTCTTATTTGGATGTTCTGAGGACTTGGTTGATAGCGTTTTTTATGAACAGAATTGGTTTTTTTTGTGAGGAAAATTGATGAGAGGAGTTCCTCTATTATGTGTAAAAAGGGATGGAATTTTTCAAAATACATGAATCATTTTAATAAAGGAAGACACTCTTAAGGAAAGTGGATCCAAAATTTGAAAAAATAATACATCTAACATAGATATACAAGTATATAATACATATAACATAGATATTAAAATATATAATGCTTTATTTCTTACTCTAAATGAACCATTAAATGTACCATGACATCAAAAAAGAAAAGGGAGGAATGTAAATTTACTATTGATAAATTATTAATACTTAATCATTCTCCAAATTGTTCACTAAATCCTTATATATATATATATATTTCTTCATTTTGAAAGCCACTTTCCAGGGTCCAGTGTGAACCTAGACAGGGAATTGTATTCCTAAAAAATGATAAACACCATGTGACATAACCAAACCATCCAAAAATATTTTAAACCTGTAAGAATCATGGACCCTTTGAAATACCCATTCAATAGATAGAACAATATAAGGATCCACTTTTCTATGATCCTCAATGTAGTAAGTTATATTTTCCTAGGCCATGATGAAATCTTCATTTCTAATCTTACCAATATTAAACTCAAAAACTAAGGTGCGATGACCATTATTGATCTAAATAATTTCTCTCTAGTTGGAATAAAATTTAGAACTATTTCAAACATTTTAGAAGAATCATCCAGTGAAGAATTGATCTTCCATGTATCTAAAATTTATTCTTACATGGATTATGATAACTGACTCCAAATATAATTATAAGAAGTTTTATGGGACTCTCCTATAGTAGAAATAACAAAAAATTCCTTCTGTCATTTCCAATTTTGAGTTCATTGGAGAGGTTTTGTCTACTTTCTGAAACCTCATAAAACATATTGAAGTAAATTAATATCCAAGAAATATTCTCTAGATCTATCCTTAATGTATTAATTTCTAGTTGAAATAGAACATGGTATGGATGAATTGTTTCTTGAACACTCCTCATAAATTTCATCATTTTACCTATAGATGTTGTCTTCATGGCACTAGGTAAGAAAGAATAGTATTTACAAATTTTACTATTCCACTAGATATTTATCCTATTTTTTTCTCCCTAGATGTTTGAGTTCCTATCAAGATAACTCTTCTTCACAAGAATATAATTTCTTAGAGGAGTTACCATTAGTCATGTTAGCCTCAAGATGATATACACAAACCTCTTCCTGGATCCCCTGTTGATCATGCTCATACATTGAACATGCAGTGCCACTATAATTTTTATTTTTTATTTTTAACTTCTACCATCCTCCGTTATCATCCCCTAAACCACTCTAATCTAGTCAATTGAATTTATTATAATATTATGGTCTTGGATTACAAATCATCATTGAACATGTCCAGCCTTGCTGGGAAAGTTTCTCCAAATGAGGTCTGTGTTACTTTCCCTTCAACCCTTCCCCCACATTAAAACTATATGATACAACAAATATTGTAACCAAGACAGTCCTTGGAGAATTTTCAATAGTATCCAAAATGGATTTTGGCGAGGGATATGTATCTCCTATTGATTAATCCTTTACCATATTGGTCAGCAAGATAAGCTAGAAGGACTCCACTCTATCGATATTTAAATTCACACCACCATCTTCAATCACATTATACTGGATCCCAATATTTCCATAAATAATGTGTTCATTATTACAATTAGCTAACTAATCTATCCTCATTGTTTCTTGAGAAACTAGACTGACTATTTTAGGGGTACCTCAATGATATGAATGAGAAAATGGATATGTTTGGAGAAATTTGAACAAAAATCATGCTAAGATTCCAATTTTATACGTTGATGATATATCATATCACCCCAACTATGATCCATATATCTATTGGAGGATGTTTCAAGATAACTATATGGATCCTAAATAAGTCATCAATTTGGTTTTTTAGTGTGGTCGTATGATGATCTAAACAAATAAATCTACTAAGTGCATTACGAAGATGATGAAGATGGATCCAAACCTCTACATTATATGGATCATTATTGAGATTAAAATTAAAGAACTAATGCAGTAATTTAAAATTAAATGATCTTAAAAATCACCCTTTCTTGGACTAGGAAAGTGTAATATCATCTTAACTTTAAAATATCAGAAGGTTTTGAAAAGGACTGAGGAGCCCCCCCAAACACCCCATGATGAACACCCCTTTATTCATTGATGTGTTTGTCTAAAAATCATATTGAATAATTCCTATGACAGAAATATGAAACCAATGTCATGTATTATAGGAAATATAAATCTTAGAACGCTTTATGGGTTATTGATACAACCATCTAGTCATGAAACAAACTTGAGAACTTTAGGATGACATGAATACTTAAGAAATTGAGAATACAATCAAGCTGCATGAAGGGGATGAAGGTCAAATCTGCACCTACATCCGTGTAAATGATATTTGGGGAATAATAAGAGGAACAAAACTCTTGGATAATATATTATAATATGAATGTAGTTATTCTCATCTTTCACTAGAAGTGGGTTTTAAATCCTAACAAATTCCCATAGATAGAATGTCTAATATTGAATTCAACCAAGATTTAATATTTCCTTTAAAATCTAAATTTCTACAATAAAACTATTATAAATATTCTTCTCCACAAGAGTAAAATCAATTTTATGTTTTTCCTCATGATATATCCAATATGGAAGCTCAAAAACTGTTTAACTTTTCTTCAAAATATTTCTACTATTACCAAATTATTATGTCATTACAAATGAGACATCAATGTTTTTCGACCTATCAAAATAGCGATCAGTGGAAAATGTTTTTACAGAAATATCAAATTATTGTTAGTTATTGAATAAATTGTTTAATCATTGATAATATTGATCCATAGGTGAACCAAAGATGTCCCATGTGTACTATTTTCAATCCATGCTTCATTTGATAATGTATTATCCTATTCTTTATAAATTGGATAAGTGAGACACCCATGGCGCCACAAAATCATTTTAAACCCATTCATCGATCATTGGGTGGACTCCCCTAGTGTTCAATGTGTCATTTGAGGAGTTTTTGGAAATCATGTTGGTCACGGAATTTGAGAATGATTTTCCTAATCTTTACAACACTCACCTATAAATAAAAAATATATTTCTTGTATCAATCACATGATATGTTCAAATTTTACTAAACCACGTTGAAAAACAATGCATAAAAATAAAACTAAATAATTTTTTATTAGAAAAATTAATGGGATTCCACCACCAATTTTCCCCTATCATTTTGGTACTGACCCAAGGGATCCCCACTACATTCTCATTTATCTTGGGCCAATTTTCTGATGATTTCTCTATAAATATTACAGATTCTTAAGGAAGTAATAACCAAAATTTTCTATTTCCTTCTCTCATTTCATATCCTTCTAGGATTCATTATTTTTATTTCTTTTTACCCAACCCAAGATTCCATGTTGGATGAGTTTCATGTATAATTGTTTTAATTATTTATCTTATTTTCCAAAGGTTGTATATTTCTCTTAAAACAAATTCTAGAAATTTTCATCAAAGGCTACATGGTTATGCTGGTTTAGAAAGGTGTTTCCATTATGAATACTTTTAATATATAGTTAGTGATTTATTGATTTTTTTTAAAATTTTATTGGACTTAATTATTGGGTTTTATAAAACCTAGCCTTGTGTTATCAAATGATCACCATATTTTTTATGTTTTTATTTACAAAAATATCATTAAATTGTTTAGTTCAATAGAACTTTGGATTAAAATAGCATTTTATGAATTCAAGTATTCTGATGAAATATCATTAAAGGTTATATATAATAAAATTGATTGGTAATTGTTGTAGTAAACCAATATTATTTTAAAAAGTGATTTTTTATTTATTTAAGGATATGTTTACTAATTTTAAGATGTTACCATGTTTTAAAAAGAAAGATCCATGTTTATAATGGGTGATCATTCTCTTATGGAAATGGTTTCCCTTGATTTAAATAAGTTTTATTATTTAATGGAAGTGGTTAGTATTATAAAATCATTCAATGTTTTTAAAAGAGGTGTGCTTGTGTTTGTGTTATCTTATATTGTTTGTTTGGGATTAAAGGATTTATTTTTTTATAATTTTTTTTCATGAAATTGGTTATGTGTTTTCATGAAATTCTCTGGTTTTAATAGTGATTTTGAATTAATGTTTCCAAATTTCAATTATTTTTGTGTTAGGATATTACGATTTCTTTCCCTTAGGTTATATCTGTACTCAAAATTATTATAAAAAAGAAATTACCAAGTCATAGAGTTGTTATGCATAAATAAAATTCATGGATGGAACCATATGTGATTCTCTTTGCTCTGTTATTTGTTACACAGTAGTAGAACTTGTTATTAACCATTTTTTCTTCTTGTGAGAATGTGATTATGTTTATATGAATTACGAATCATGTTTCTTTGTTTGGGATAGGAACATTATTGAAGGGGGCTGTGTGATGGACGTGGTTTTATTATTTAATTATTATGTCATCATTTCATAGGGTGGTGTGGCTGACATATAATGGAATTAGACTGAACATAATAACCTCCTTTAGCCAAGACCTAAGGATCCCAAGAAACTAGTTAGTATATTTGGGACATTTTCATACTATTTTAGTATAATAACCTAGGGAGTTACCCCTAGTTGACTGTAACACCTGAGTTGGGGGTGTGTCATTGAAGAGGCTATTATGAAAGTGATTTCGGTGATGAGTTGTGTGGTCATCAACCCGTCATAAATTAGTAAAAAGTTTTCACTTTGAGAAACATACATCATTCATCCCTAGGGTGTTTTCTTGTGGGTATTAATTTATGTTATTCATATTAGTGGTTATTGGAAAATTATTTTCACTCTATTATTTTCATTTCTACTTCAATTGTTAGATAGAAAATGAGTGAAAATCATGGGAATGATTCCATTAATTTGTGATTACTATGTTTTTTTTATAAAACTCTATCGATTTTAATTGTATTATTTTTTAAATTAAATATTCTCATAATTAAAATAAGGCTTTCACCCAAACCATAAAAATAACCTGTACTAATATTAAAGGTGGTTTCATGTGTGAAGTGATATGAAAATGGAAATGGGGTGCTTATTTTAAATTCAAACATTGAAAAAAATCATTTGGAATCTTTTTTTAAGGCCATATTTGGGTTTTTTTTCAATTGAAAATTCATTACATTATCTAAATAGGGTTAAATTTTATCTCTATTTAATGAATGTTATTTTTCTTTGAAAAATTTATGTGGATGGTTTTATAAAAAATGGAATTTCATTTATTGTACCTCTTGGATTCATGTTTTAAAAATTTAATGTTTCATAAAATTGTATGAGATATGGTCTATTTATTTTCTATTTTTTATAATGGAAATAAAAAACTATTTATTAATGTTTATTTCCAAACTAGACATCTTGGTTTCATTATAAATGTTATGTAATGGACTCATTGTGGTGTCTTATTAACCATTAGATAAAAACCAACATACTCACATCAGTGGACATGTAATGTTCACATTTTATATAAGTTTATAGGTTATGAATTATATAATAGTTTCCAACCACTCTCTTTTGGGAAGAAAGTGTGTTATGGGTTATGGTGGTGACTTTAGAGTAACATGGAGATGTTTGGATTATTTATTGTTTGTATCATCTACTTTAAATCATGTGGTGTATTGTACTTTTAAGCCACATTCTTTTCATTAATAGTAGATTTATTTCATTTTTTTTAAATGTAAATGTTTAATGAAAAGGATTTAATTAATTGGAAAAAATGTTCTGTAAATGATTTTGGCTATTCTCTATTATTATGCCTTTTTATATGTTTTATCGTGGTTATAACATTTAATTTTGGGCATGGTCATCCATTGTAAGGTGACCTTATGTTACGTTCCTGAATGGAGTGGTTTTAATCTTATTTTAAATGAGGGTGAAATCCTAACCATGCATTATATTATGATACCATAGTTTTTATATCCTATCCATGTTTTCTTGGTACGTGCCTTAGGGATTCTGGTGGAAAGGTTTAGGAAATGTGTCAGGTCATATCAGGATGATTTTATAAAAAAATATATTAAATCCATCTAGTTATTTCTTTATTTATGGTAAATAGAATTTAGTACCATCAAATCATAGGTGGTGGGTCCAGTGAAGTCCTTGGTTATCACTGTCTTTTGTTGTATCTTGAGTTTCCATTAGAAACTAGAATATTTTTTGAGTTTTGTTTTTTATTTTATTTGAAATCCGAGACATTTTGTCATGATATTATTCTACTCAATGTTTTTATATGACACTAGGAGTCATCTTAGGATAATCCCCATTTCAAGGTGAAACTGTAGGAAGTTTAGGGGATCATCGTTAAGGTTCATTGTCTATTAATTCATGAACATCCCATTCATAACATTTTAAAAAAATTTAGTGACACTCACATTGTTGGATCATGGCCTGGAAACATTTTTTCAAAACTATGAATATTGGTGAAATATTGAAATTTTCATTATTTTCCCTTCGATGATTGTTTTATCCCCTCTTGTATTTGTTGGAAAATTTTTATGAATGTTTAATTAATGCTTTGGAAATTTTTATTGTGGTGTGATCATGTTTAGAAGAAATTCTTTATGCATTTACAATTAATATAGTTTAAAAAATATTATTTATGATTCATGGTTTTATTAGTTAAAATGTATTTGAACTCTATAAAATATGTTCCTTTGTTTTGATGTTTTTCAATGAAACAATCTTATGGGATATAAGGGGTGAAAGTATTAAAATATTGTGGTGTGTGTGGTTTAAAATGGAATTTTGTTTTGAATAAATAACTTACTTTTTTTGGATTTAACCACTTTTAGGTGTCTAAACCCTTTTGGTGTTTTTAAAGGGAACGAAGTTCATGTTAACCATTTTTGAAATGAGGTTTTAGAGGGTGTCTTTTAATCTTATTTTATTATTTATTGATTTGTGTACGCCGTATTGGGATATGTGGGTAGTTGATTTTTTTTCTTTTTTGATGTTAGAATGTGACCCCCAGAAAGGGTTCAACACGTCAGGAGTTGAATTTTTCAAACAATCATCCTAGTGATTTAGAAACAGTATTTTCCACCCTAAACATTTCCCTAAATCACAATGAAGCAGTAGATTATAGTTATATAAATCTTTTATATCCCATGAGGATGTATTTTAATAGATATCCTCTAGATATTAGTGGTGATTTGGTATACCATGAGAAAGAAGGGTGGATAACTATGATCGCAGTGATCTTTGAGTCTCTATGAACATGAAGGCCCTTAACAATGAGATGCATTACTCCTTTATTCAAAGGTTTGGGATAAAATTGGTGGAGGTTAACAATGTATTACCAACCATCTTAATATTTATCTTGGTAATGGTTCTAGGTTATAATTTTCTAGTAGTTTTATCCTATGGAAGTTAGAACATTGATGGTGATCATATTCTTGAGTGACCTCTAAGATAATCAGTCGGTATAAGCTTATGTGGAATGGTTCACTGGATAGGTTCTCTTTTCTCTTGATATGTTGTTGAGGATTTAAAGTAGTAATGTTTTTTCATCCATTTTTTCTTTTTATATATATCAATTCTATGGCGTTTCGGTTTAGATTGACTACCTTCATGGATGTGGGGTACAAGGTTGTCCATTTGAATGAATTTTCCATATTTCTTATTGATATAGCTTATTTGATGTCCCCATCTGGTGTCGATGAGTGATTTATAGGTAGAATGAAGAAGAATCTAGTTTTTTGATATCAATGAGGTAATTATATAAATGTTAGGCCTTCTTATCTGATGTATTTGATGACTTTTCATCGACGTGGATTACTTGGTCACCTTTAATGTTATTTTAATCCAATCAGATATTGAACAAGGATCATTTGAAAAATATTTCATCTGAATAGCGATCTATGGTTTCACATCCATATAGAGTGATAGAGTCTATTTTTTGGTTTTAAAACTTTTATACATTGTAAACCTGATTTTTAAACTATTTCCATTTTTATTTCTAAACCTATAATCATTGGTTTTAATAAATGATGGAGACTTTTTCTTATGTTTTAATCATTTACATGTTCAAGAATAATTTATTTTTCTGAAGTTACCATTCTTTATAGTGTTAACCATGAATTAATGGTTGTTAAAAAATAAAATGTGAATGCCTAGGGTGTTGTATAATATATAAGGGATAATATTCCATTTTATTGTAGAACATGAAATCCATCGGCATGAGTTTTTCTTCCAATGTTACAATAATTTGGAATTTCACATGTTTGGCACTTTTTTATCCTTCATGCAGTCACATGACTCTAGGTAAGAACCATTTATTCTTTAATTGAGATAAGTTACTATTTTTTTATTCCTCCAATTTTAGTAAGGTGTGTTGTTTCAATTATTTTACCTGAAAAATTTTTATAAGTTTACGAAGATGTACATTTTTTTGTTTTAAGCTAGTTCCTTTGGATTATTGATCCATGGTTTCTGGGAGATCATCATTATTTTGTAATTTTCCATTTATTTTTAATAATTATATATTGATTATAAATGGTGCGGATATCTTTTATCTTATCTATATGTGCTCTACTCATTCTTTAAACAGTTTCCCTACTTCAGGACATAGAAAATAACTTACATGTATTGTTATGTGTGTTTTGGGGATTACAAGAATTCAATGTTGACCATATGAATTTTTTCCACATTATTTAGTTTTTTGATCAATTTATTATTATGGTTCATTGAGCATTTATGGGTAGGTAATATTTGGTTTTGGGGATTTTCTTGGGAAGAATGATGTTCAGTTCATGTCTCTGTGGTTCCTATTCTAGAGTTAGCCTTTTGAATAGATCATTCATTTCACTGGGTTAGTTTTTATGCGTTCCTTCACCAATCGTGTTACCAGTTTCATGGGAGTGAAATTTATATAAGAATAAAGTGGAATGATGGGGAGAATTATGACACCCACAATGTCATTACAACATGTTTATCTCATTAATTTATCATTGTGTGGCCTCCCATGGAGTTCTGGATTCCATTTTTTGTTTTCTGTTTAATTTTTCAAGGCACAAGGTTTAATATTGGTTTACACAAACCATTAAACAATCACTTATATGAAAAAAAATATTTTTATAGTATCATTTCATAGTATTCATTGAATTCACTAAACTATGCATTATAACAACAAAATAAATTATAACCTAAATAAAATTTATTCTAAAAATCCTTTTCAAGTCACTCCTCCATCCATTTCTCCTCCTTATAGTTGGGTATCAACAATAGTGTATACTCCATTATTATTATTCATTGTAGGATACATTTGACAGATTAATCAAAAAATGTTAGTGATTATTCAGGATTTCTTCATCATAGATATCCCTTTCCTGCTATCATATATTCTCATAATAGGTTTCATTATATTCTTAACTTCACATCGCAACATGGTTTGCTGATTCTAATGTCTAGGGTTTTTTGGAGTCAAGAAACATGGTTTCTAAATGTTGTAAGCCGTAACATAAGGCCAATTATAGTGGAAGTAATTTAAGGACACATCATTTTGTAGATTTATGTAGGTTATTTTGTTAAGAAACATTCCATTAAAGAGTTCATGGATTTATTTATGTTTTATATGTATTTCGAAAAAAATTAAATATGTTTAAAAGACATTTTTAGTTTTTATCAAATGATCTCCATGTTTTGTTGGGGTTTCCATTATAATTTTTTTTATAATTTTAATTAAATGTATGTTATGTTTGAAAAGGTTTTTTATGCATCAATTATATTTGATAAAATGTCATTGAACTATTTATTTAATATAAGTGATTCTATCATAGTATTTTGAACCAATTTGGTTTTATATTATAATGTGTTCTATTCTTAAAAATGGGTTTCGTTATTTTATGAGGGTGAAATATTTTAAAAAGAAATATCATTTTTTATAAAGGGTGTCTTTTATATTATGGAAAGTGATTCCTTTTTTGAATCATTTTTAATAATTAATGAAAGTGGTGTAAATTTTAAAGGAATTAAATGTTTTGAAAATTAGTTTCATTTTCCTCATATATTTTTTGATTTTGGATCAAATCCATTAACTATTTTATTATATTGATGTTTTATATTGGTTATTCATTTTTAGTAATTAACCTTGTTTCAATGGATATTTTAAATTAATACTTCCAATGACATAATTTTTTTCTTTATTGTTTTGTGTGATTTACCTAGAATTACATGTGGATTCCAAATGGATTTGAGATAGTATTTCCAATCCATTGAGTTATGTATAAATAAAAGGCTTCATTATCACTTTATGTGATTCTATTTTTTTAGAATTTTTTTACACCATATTTGAGGACATTATCACTCATTTTTTATGATTGTAAAATTTTGATGATATTTATATGAATTGTGGATCATGTTTCTTGTTTGAAGTTGCGATCATTGTGGAGGGTGTTTGTAGTGAATGTGGGATTCCAAATTTATTATTATATCTTCATTCCAAAGTGATGTGTGTGTCACATGATGATGATGATAGCTTTATAATAATCACCACCTTTAGCCAATACCTAGGGATCCTAGGTTATTAAATCGGAATATTAGGGACTTATCCTTAGTAGTTGAGTGTGTCACCATGACTATTAACCCCTACTTTATTATAACACCCAGCGAGGGGATGTCTTTCAGATGAAGGTATTGAGAGATTTATTTAGGTGAAATGTTATGGTTCCATTAATGATACGATAGTTGGTTCCACATTTTCTTGTCATTAAACATCCTCATTAGTCCCTATAGTTTTTTCCAAATGGTTATTAATTTATGTTATTAATATTATCCATTATAGAATAATAGTATCCCAATTTTTTATTTGTTCCAACTTTGATGATTTGATTTTTTGTGAGTGATAATCATTTGAGTGAGGAATGCCTTGTGTGATTATTGTCATTATTTTGTGAATATTTTTGAGTTTTCATTATATTAAATTTTCCCACTATTATACTCATGATTAGAATTAATGTGTTCATGTTTGACATGTTATGAAAGAATAAAATATGTAATTATTTCAAATTAATTACTTAGAATAGATTTTCCTTTGAAAAAGTGTTTCAAAAACATGTTGGGTTTAGATTAAATAGAAAGTGATTTAATATAAACTAAAATGGTTAACATGATTCTATTTTAAATTCATGTTGTTTTAAATTGAAAAAATGTATGTTTTTGGTTTTAGAAAAATTTAAATTAGCTTGATAATCCATCATTGATCCATGTTTTACAAATTGAGTGTTTTAAAAAATAAGATAGGGTATATCCATTTTCCAATGTGTATAATGGATATATAAACCTATTTCGTTGTGTTTATTTTTTGAATAGATATCTTGGTTTCTTTATAAAAGTAATGTAATTGGTTTTGTCCTAGTAGCATATGGATTATAACCTATGTACTCACGTTTGTGGGTATGTAGTGTTCATTTTTTATATTTATTCCCATGTTATGGATTTAAGGATAGTTTTATACCACTATCCATCAGGCAGTTGGCATGGTATGGGTTTTTATGGGGACTTTTGAGTCACATGGATATGTTTCGGTTGTTTCCTATTTTTTGACTAGTTCGTTTCATGTGGAATATTGTCCTTTTTCCCTCCTTATTGTCTTTTAATATAGTTTTCTTCAACATTTAGAAACTTTATAAGTTTTATAAAAATGGGTTCATTTATGGGAAATAATATTTTATAAATTATTTTTGTCATTTTCATTTATTATTCAGTAATTATATTTTTATCTTGTTTCCACTATTCTATTTTTAACATGGTCATTCAATTTTTGGAAACCTTTTGATGAGTTTTCGAATGGTCTCATTTTAAACATAGTTTAAATGAGGGTTAAATAATTCCCATGGTTTGTATTATGATACCCAAGTTCTTTTCACTAGATAGAGATGATCCAGAACATGCCTCGAGCCTTATGAAGGAATAGTTTGTGTGATTTTTCAAGTTAGAAAAATCTTTTTCACTATAAAATGATTTATACCCACAAAAAATTAATCTAGATAAATATCCACAGTTTAAGAATTAATTTTTAGTGAAAATAATTATTTCATAAAGTTTGATATATCTTATTTTATAAATATCATACACTCTGATATCTTTTTCTTAAAAATGTTTAAAATAATTAACTATCAATGCTAACAAAAACATTAATACAACCTATAGGTTTTTTGGTCTTGAAATAATTAAACTCATTGTGATATGTTTATTTTTACTAAAAAATTCATAAGACAAGTTGTAAATTACCAATAAAGATGTCAATCCACTGCTTTTACTATGAAGGCTATGATATGGATTCATTCCATATGTTCAAATTCCAATTCTATGATTTCTATCTTTATTTATGAATATATGAAACTCTTGATAAATTTACATCCACTATACACAATCATATGGATGACATAATTAATCAGTATATATTTTATCATCTCTATTACTTATTACCCCTTCTCAACTTATTAATTATGAAATAAATTTTTTATTTGAGGAATAATAAGGAGATATCAATTTTCCATAGAAGGAGTATATCAAATTGTTATATTTTCCTCTAGTTGTTTAACATATATAATAATTTCACGTAATTTGGAAACATTGACAGACCTTTTAATTCCTTACTATATAAAACACAATCATTTGAGAAGGCATTTATCATATTGTACCCCATCACATTCAAGCATAATATTTTTTCACATTATAATGTGAATATGGAATATTTATGTCTTAAGAAGGTACACCTTTCAAAAGTAGTAGAAAATTAGTAAAACACTTCTCACCCCATCACTTTTTGGCCTTCAGGTTAATCAATGTTTACACCATTGATAAAAATGTAAGTTTTATACAATTTGGATATAATAGGTTTTTAGAATCACTATAATTATTATCAATTATCATTTCTCTATTAATTTCCATTACTTCAATATCTTTCATCATTTATTCATTTTTATCAAAAAAAATTATCATAAAGAACATCATCATTAATAGATCCCAAATTTTTCAATTTTTACCATGAAAAATACAAGGACAGTAATTGATATTAAATCTATAGAAATTAAATTATTTTTGACTCATCATTTCAACATTTTCATAGTTAAACATTTCTTGAATCGATAAAAAGAGGTCATTTTTAGAATATTTACTTTAGGAAATTAAATGAATGTATCTAAAACTTCATCAAATTAATCACATGTTCTTCATGCAATAATCCATTATTGAGTATTATTATATATATAAATATAATGAATTGAAAAAAAATGTAACGCCCCAACCCCAGTTACCCAGAGTCGGTGCATTATTACATAACATTGGCATGATCACAAGGAAGATCAAATCTCGAAAGACCGATTGGTTTAGTAGCCTTGGAAACAGTAGATATATTCATAAAGTTTTACATTACATCATAAAGTAAAAAACTACTATAACAACATAATGTCTCCATAGTCCACACTATTATACCCTCATAATATCCCTCCCGGTCATTCATAACTTACTTCTTCACATCCTAGGAAAAATAAAACATAGAAAAGGGGTGAGCTCAAATGCCCAGTAAGGATAAAAATATAGTGAAACTTTCCAAAATAAGTATAAACATTTAAGGCAATGTATAACTAAAAAAAGCCTTTTAAACTTGAACTTAAACATAGTTTGGAAAAAGTAAAATGAAATAATGCCATTTACTTATTCGCATGGATATTCTACTAATCTAATAATCACATGAAATATCAATAACCACTTTCATAATGATGGAATGCATAATGCCAGACTATCATAACCACATAGCCAAGGCCTCATTCCAAGACTACAAATAAGATTTTTCCAAGGCCTTGTGCCAAGACACTAGTTTGTCTCATGAGACCTACCGATGCATTAAGGAGCTATAGCGGGCTCCACCCATCACTTACTAAGTCCAATGTATTCCCATATGAAAAGGTTTAAACATAACATAAACATTTTTATTAAAACTAGCATATGAAATGTCAATACTTTCTCCATAAACCATGAATGGTATAAAAATAACACATCCACAGTCAAACATATCACAAAACCTTCAATACATTATGGAAGTTTTGTATCATAATAAATCAACTTCATATAATCATAAAATCCATCAAAATATGTTGACATAGATGAAATCAAAACTATTTGAGAGAAATATCTCCTTTTTTTGAAATCATTTAAAAGTCACACATTTATAAAGGAAGTAATTAAAAGAGATTTTTGAATCAAAGTGTCCCATACCACTTAGATACTTTTGAAAAGAAATATCATTTCATAAACATTCATGTCCACATAAATAAATCCTTAAAATCATTTTGAAAACATGGAAATTAATTAAAATATTTAGAAAGATAAATCTTTAAAACATTTAAAATTCTGATTTTGATAAAGAGTACGTTTCAAAAATTCCTAAAATATTCATTTTAAAATCATTTAAAATTCATATAATTATAAAATAAAACATTTAATTTGAAAATATCCTTATAATCTTGTAAGGGAAGCTTTGAAAATATTATAACGGTGGAAAATAGCTGCACCCGCCGTATAAGTTAAAAAACATTCTTACCTTAATTCGGTCAAAAAGGTTAAAAAGGACCTTGTTTGGAAAATGATAGAAAGATTCATTTATAAACATCTTATAAAAATTCAAAAAAGGTTATAAATGACTTTAACCCATATTCTGTAAAATAGTAATAATATTTTGAAATACACTTTCAAGAAACTTGGATGTGGATGATAAAGAGATCCCAGTAGATTATTACGTATAAACAACCTCAGATAATGAAGAGATTGAGAAATAAACCCTTACCTTGTATTTTTCCTTGGTTTGGGTAGGTTATCCTCCTGTATAATGGTGAAATAATTGTTATTAAATTATTCAATAATCATATATATTAATATGATATCATATATGATCTTTTAACATTGCTTTGTTAATAATATCTTAGAATTATCGTCGTTTCGGGTGTTAATTTACTCATTTTATTTTATATGTTTTGTTACGTAATCCATGTTTGTAATGGATAGGTTGTATATTATTCATATCCAGAAAGATTTCAAGTCCTTAAACATCATTTTTAAATCATCAAATGATAATTATACTTGAATGGATACGATGGGGAATGAATCTCATCGCGTTCGTGGAGACGATAGTCCGTACGTACGCACGAGTGACAATATCATTATTTTGATATTAAAATAATATATAAATGGATAGTATATCATATATATAGAATCATTAAAATTTTATATTTATTATTTACATGAGTTACACATCATTATTATACCCATCCAAATAATAATATATTGAATAACAATTACACCACGACGTGGAGACGGTAAGCCATACGTACGCACGTATGGTGACAGGTTATTCAAAGGTTGGATAGAATACTGAATATGGTTGTACCATATTTATAATAACATCACAGTATATATATGATACTAGATTTATTATTTTAGAATGGTAAAAGAAATGGAAGAAGAAGTGGAAGAAGAAAGGAACTTGGAAAAGGGTTGTGAAATCATTACCTCTTCTTCGGGTTCTTCCTTTTGATTTGATCAAAAGGGCTCTTTAGGTTGGCTTTATGATCAAAATAAGGCCTCTAGGTTGTAATGAGGGATGTTGTTAGAGTATTTGGGCAGTGTTTGGCCGATCAAAAATGCTTTGAAGGTGTGAAGAAATGAGAAGGAGGAGTGCCCTTTTATAAGAGGGGTGAGGGGCACATTTGGAAAAACTAGAAATATTAATTTATAATAAATTCATATTCGGTTTCTAATGGCTCCAAAGTTGATTATTCAAAGTTTAAAGTGGGTATAGGTCTAAAACCACTCAACCAATAGAATTTAGATAGGTTTGGGTACTTATATTAACCTTATCTTTAAGTATTAACTCTAAGTTAATTAGTTTCACTTTTACAAAGTCTCTTTGTATTTTTATATTATATGGTTAATAAACTTACTATATAAATCCAAGCGACCCCCAAGTGGTCCATTAATGATACAACTATCATGATATAAGTCTCTCGGCCGAACCTTAGATTTTTAGGAATTTAATATCAATTAATAATATAATATTTGTTTTAAAAACTCTTTTATGTCAATTTTGACACTATTCAATAGTTGATTTTTTTGAAACTCATAACAGAATGATTACTTCAAAAAAAGTTAATTAAATCAATACTAACATGTCATATTAACCTATAAAATTAGTGTAGTTCATAAAAAGTCTCAAATTATATTTATTTGGGTATTTATAATATCAATTATTCTAATTTTTCATTTAATTAGGTAATTACTGCATCATATTTGTGTCATATATAAATTAAATTATTTAATGTCTAAAAATTATAAATAAAATATAATTATGTAGTAAATCTTTTTATATTTCTAATTAATATTTATAGTCGAAAATCAAAAATATATAACCCTATATAAAAATTGTTTTTCTAAAAGATATATGCTTGTGTCATTTTTGTATTCATTTTAACTTAATTAAAATAAAGTGTCCCTATCACCTACAAGTGGCTCCATGGGGTCCCAAAATCGTCCCAAAGATGCCTATGGTCGATACTGTATCAACCAATAAGGTTAGGACACGTTTTAGGGTAATTTAGTATTATTATAATATTATTTTTTAACCCTTATTTACCATATTTACCCTTAACCATGGTAAATAAAATATTTACCGAAGTAATTATTCAAAATGTCTAAAAATAAAAGTTACCTATTTACACAATTTGAAAATCCTGATTCAAAATATGGAATCCATTTTTCCAAATTCAAAACACAGAAGTGGCAGAAATTAATTTAAAATCAATTCCCGTTGTTAAAACAAAAAAGCGTGTTTTTAAGAGATAATAACAATCAAAAGATTGACACTTGTTTATGTCCGGTTTAATTGTAAAATTATCTCCAATGACCATAATTGTATTAAATGGTAAAAATATATTTTAAATATACTTTAAAACCACTCAAATTCATTATGTATCACTTTTAATTATTTTGATTAAAAAAGTTGTTTTTAATTGAAATTTAGTAATTTTCACTATTTATCAAAATATTAAAGTTATCCAAAAAGTACCAAAATTTCACCTTAGGCTAAATTAGATTTTCCAAATCCAAAAATGAAGTCCATTTTGAGAGATAAAATTTCAAAAAGTAGGTATTACTATTCATAATGGCTAGTTTGATCGGTTGTGGTGTGTGTTAAAACTCGAAGTTGCGTACAACACACGCTACTGTATTATTCAAAGGAAAGCATACCGTGGAAGATTGGGATGTTTCATTTTAAATTTTTGATGTCCCTATTTAGTCAAAAAGTTTAAAATATTTTATTTAAAAAGGGTTCACTATTAAAATTTGATAAAAGTGCAATACTAAAAATGAATTTGTTCTTGCATTATGTCTAAGAAACTCATAAAATGGATTCTAAAATTATAAGGATATATTAGTTTAAAATTTAGTTAATACTATTAATAACCTCTTTTGAATGTCTTGTTTGGTAAGTCATGTTGCAATTGAACTCGTTGATGCGTGTAGTGCAAGTTATTGAATTATTTTGATGAAATGACACAGTATGAAATCTTGGGGTGTTACATTCTCCCCTCCTTCAATAAATTGCATCCTTGCAATTTAAAATTGTTTTTCGAAAATAAAAGGTTGAAAATAGAAAATATCATTGTGGGAAAACCCACATCTTAAATTAGGTTACTAAAATTTATTCTTAATATGAGGAAAAGATAAATGAAAGGGTCACCACCAAATTATGATCTCGATTAGGAGAACATTGGTGGCAATTAGAGATATATAATTTGAGGAAAAATATAAATATTTATAAGTAGTGATTGAGGTCATCAATCAAAAACAAGTGTATAATTGAGGTCCTTAAATTCATCAATCTATGATGATTTGAAATACCATCGGTTCAACAAAACATAGGGTATTAGGATAACACATTTTTGGTTTTAGGATTCCTTAAATAATGTATAAGAATTAATTTCTTCATAGAATAAGAGAAGAAGAAAAATATATTATTGACAAGTAGAGTTCCATACATTAACTAATTTATACCACAAACTCATCATCCACTCTAAAAGATAATAGAACGTAAAAAATATATTCTATTTATCCTATTTGTATAGGGTTTCAAAAAAAACGAATTTATAATTCATCTACAAGATCTTTTAAAAAAAACTACATTATTTAATCCCGGACATCACATGGGTCAGTGGTAGGTGATACATGTTGTATCCCCTCGGTTGTGGGTTCAAGTCTCACGGCCTTTCCGGACGTGACGGGTTGCCGCCCGACCCCCCGGGTTGTCCTTTTATGGAAATCCTAAATAATCCAAACTAGAACTATCCAAAATACTTCAGTCCAAAATTTATAAGGAAGGTAAACACAATGAAGATCCTTTTTTTTCTGTGTAATAACATGTGATCACCTTCATCATGTAATGTTTTAAAACACTGCAACATCCTGAATTATCATAAAACCTTATTGATTACATTCATGATCCTTTATTCCTTATAGAATAATAGATATACTCCTTCAATCCAAAAATGTTTTAAACCCAAACAATAATGGAATATACAAATCATTACTCAGTTTCAAGGTAGTCCAGAATATCCAATATTCTTTATCCAAAACAATCATGTATTATTCTAAAATCACTACCTCGGTATCAGAACCATATTATGGTTTATCATTCTCTCAACCATATATTTTCCAAAAATTTATCCTGTTATTGAGTCACTCTTCATTGTTCCACACAATCTCAAGTCCTTAATGAAATAGTACTGTAGTACAATCCTTATATACTACATAATTATTATAACAAGTACATTGTTGATACAACACTCAAATGACATAATCAACATAATAACTCTAATCATTCCTCTTCATCTATTGTAGTATCATAACTTGATTATTATCCAATAGCATCATTTGTGGCATAGTCTGATGACTGGGACATAGGTTCGCATAGTGTCCAAACTCCTTGAAAATGAAGCATTGTACATTTGAAACCATTTTCTTACCCTTTGAGTCACGTACTTTGTTCCCTTTTCCTCCACACTTATAAAAAACTCCCATTCCTTTCAGGCAAGTTCCATGGTGTTTCTTCCCACAGTTATCACATATTGTAAAATTCTTCTTTTCCCTCCTCCCTTTATCCATATTTCACTCTTCCATCCTTTTCTTCTCTTGCTTCCCTTCAAAGCCATAGGACTCAGTAAACTCTTTACTTATCTTATCAACACATGATATTATTTCTTCATATGATGATAATACATGCGAGACTATTTCTATTATAAATTCTGGCTTAAGACCATGAAATATATGATCCTTCTTTCTCTTTGTATCATGTGAATTGCTAGAGTTCTCATTCCTTCTAATGGGTGCCATTTATAAACAATGGCATACATTAGATTAGTTTATGAATAACAATAACTAATCCCAAACTTGTAAAACACATAACATAATTTAAATAGTTTATGGACATAATCCATAATCATAAAAATGTATCCTTTGAGGAAGTACATACTCATAAACCCTTAATAATGGTTTGTAAATAAAATTAGAATTATCCTAAGCATATCCTCCAGGAGTGTCGTAACCAAGAGTGCAGCAAGGCCCACTGTCATGCACCAGTTCCCGTTCGAGTCTAGCTCAAAGCGGTGTTTTCGGGTTTTACCCCTAAGTACATTTGTGCCAGAGCCGCCTCTACCTACTCGTATCCAGACATGGATGTATTGCTCGGAAAACACACAAAATTTATACAATACCAGAATTCTTGGAAGTTCTTCTATACTAATCCTCAAAGTCCATCTTAAATCTATGTACTCTAATCAGAGTTTATCTAAATCTAGCTTCCAAGGTATGTACTAAACTTCATCGGATACAAACTGTAACGCCTCGACCCGAGTTACCCAGATTCGGTGCATTATTACATAACATTGGCATGATCACAAGAAAGATCAAATCACGAAAGACCGATTGGTTTAGTAGCCTTGGAAACACTAGATATATTCATAAAGTTTTAAATTACATCATAAAGTGAAAAACTACTATAACAACATCATGTCTCCATAGTCCACACTATTATCCCCTCATAATATCCCTGCAGGTCATTCCTAACTTACTTCTTCACATCCTGGGAAAAATAAAATATAGAAAAGGGGTGAGCTCAAATGCCCAGTAAGGATAACAATATAGCAGAAACTTTCCAAAATAAGCATAAACATTTAAGGAAATGTATAACTAAAACAAAATCCTTTTAAACTTGAACTTAAACATAGTATGGAAAAAGTAAAATGAAATAATGCCATTTACTTATTCAAATGGATATTCTACTAATCGAATAATCACATGCAATATCAATAACCACTTTCATAATGATGGAATGCATAATGCCAGACTATCATAACCACATAACCAAGGCCTCGTGCCAAGACTACAAATAATATTTTGCCAAGGCCTTGTGCCAAGACAGTAGTTTGTCTCATGAGACCTACCGATGCATCGAGGAGTTATAGCGGGCTCCACCCATCACTTACTAAGTCCAATGCATTCCCATATGAAAAGGTTTAAACATAACATAAACATTCGTGTTAAAACTAGCAAACGAAATGTCAATACTTTCTCCAAAAACCATGAATGGTATAAAAATAACACATCCACAGCCAAACATATCACAAAACCTTCAATACATTATGGAAGTTTTGTATCATAATAAATCAACTTCATATAGTCATAAAATCCATCAAAGGATGTTGACATAGATGAAATCAAAACTATTTGAGAGAAATATCTCCTTTTTTTGAAATCATTTAAAAGACAGACATTTATATAGGAAGTAATTAAAAGAGATTTTTGAATCAAAGTGTCCCATACCACTTCGATACATTTGAAAAGAAATATCATTTCAAAAACATTCATGTACACATAAATAAATCATTAAAATCATTTTGAAAACATGGACATTAATTAAAAGATTTAGAAAGATAAATCATTAAAACATTTAAAATTCTGATTTTGATAAAGAGTACCTTTAAAAAATTCTTAAAATATTCATTTTGAAATCATTTAAAATTCAAATAATTATAAAATAAAACATTTAATTTGAATATATCCTTATAAGCTTGTAAGGAAAGCTTTGAAAATTTTATAATGTTGGAAAATAGCCGCACCCGCCTTATAAGTTAAAAAAAACATTCTTACCTTAATTCGGTCGAAAAGGTTAAAAAGGACCTTGTTTTGAAAATGACGGAAAGATTACTTTATAAACATCTTATAAAATGTCAAACAAGGTTATAAATGACTTTATCCCATATTCTGTAAAATTGTAAGAATATTTTGAAATACAGTTTCAAGAAACTTTGATGTGGATGATAAGGAGATCCCAGTAGATTATTACGTATAAACAACATCGAATAATGAAGAGATTGTGAAATAAACCCTTACCTTGTACTTTTTTTTGGTTGGGGGTAGGTTAACCTCCTATATAATGTTGAAATAATTTGTATTTAATTATTCAATTATCATATAAATTAATATTATATCATATATGATCTTTTAACATTGCTTTGTTAATAATATCTTAGAATTATCGTCGTTTCGGTTGTTAACTTACTCGTTTTCTTTTATATGTTTTGTTACGTAATCCATGTTTTTAATGGAAAGGTTTTATATTATTAATATCCATAATTATATCAATTCCTTAAACGTAATTTTTAAATCATCAAATGATAATTATACTTGAATGGATACGATGGAGAATGAATCTCATCGCGTTCGTGGAGACAATAGTCCGTACGTACGCACGAGTGATAATATCATTATTTTGATATAAAAATAATATATAAATGGATGGTATATCATATATACAGAATAATTAACATGTTATATTTATTATTTACATGAGTTACACATCATTATTATACCCATCCAAATAATAATATATTGAATAACAATTACACCACGACGTGGAGACGGTAAGCCGTACGTACGCACGTATGGTGACATATTATTCAAAGGGTGGATAGAATAATGAATATGGTTGTACCATATATATAATAACATCACAGTATATATATGATACTGGAGTTATTATTTTAGAATGGTATAAACAATGGAAGAAGAAGTGGAAGAAGAAAGGAACTTGGAAAAGGGTGGTGAAATCATTACCTCTTCTTCGGGTTCTTCATTTTTATTTGATCAAAAGGGCTCTTTAAGTTGCCATTATGATCAAATTAAGGCCTCTAGGTTGTAGTGAGGGAAGTTGGGAGAGTAGTTCGGCAGAGTTTGTCTGAACCAAAAGGCTTTGAAGGTGTGAAGAAATGAGAAGGAGGAGTGACCTTTTATAAGAGGGGTGAGGGGCACATTTGGAAAAGCTAGAAATATTAATTTATAATAAATTAATATTCGGTTTCTAATGTCTCTAAAGTTTATTATTCAAAGTTTAAGGTGTGGATAGGTCGAAAAACACTCATCCAATAGAATTTAGACAGGTTTGGGTACTTATATTAACCTTATCTTTAAGTATTAACTCTAAGTTAATTAGTTTCACTTTTACAATGTCTCTTTGTATTTTTATATTATATGGTTAATAAACATACTATATACATCCAAGAGACCCCCAAGTGGTCCATTAATTATACAAATATCATGATATAAGTCTCTTGGCCGAACCTTAGATTTTTAGGAATTTAATATCAATTAATAATATAATATTTGTTTTAAAAACTCTTTTATGTCAATTTTGACACTATTCAATAGTTGATTTTTGTGAAACTTATAACAGAATTATTACTTCAAAAAAAGTTAATTAAATCAATCCTAACATGTCATATTAACCTATAAAATTAGTTTAGTTCATAAAAAGTCTCAAATTATATTTATTTGGGTATTTATAATATCAATTATTCTAATTTTTCATTAATTTGGTAATTACTGCATCATCATTGTGTCATATATAAATTATCTTATTTAATGTCTAAAAATTATAAATAAACTATCATTATGTAGTAAATCCTTTTATATTTCTAATGAATATTTATAGTCTAAATTCCAACATATATAACCCTATGTAAAAATTGTTTTACTAAAAGATATATGCTTGTGTCATTTCTGTATTCATTTTAACTTAATTAAAATAAAGTGTCCCTATCATCTACAAGTGGCTCCATGGGGTCCCAAAATCGACGGAAAGATGCCTATGGTCGAATCTGTATCAACCAATAAGGTTAGGACACGTTTTAGGGTAATTTAGTATTATTATAATATTATTGTTTTAACCCTTATTCACCGGATTTACCCTTAACCATGGTAAATAAAATATTTACTGAAGTAATTATTCAAAATGTCTAAAACTAAAATTTACCTATTTACACAATTTGAAAATCCTGATTCCAAATATGGAATAAATTTTTCCAAATTCAAAACATAGAAGTGGCCGAAATTAATTTAAAATTAATTCCCGTTGTTAAAACAAAAAGCATGTTTTTAAGAGATAATAACTATCAAAAGATTGACACTTGTTTATGTCCAGTTTAATTGTAAAATTATCTCCAATGACCATCATTGTATTAAATGGTAAAAATATATTCTAAATACACTTTAAAAACACTCAACTTCATTATTTATCACTTTTAATTATTTTGATTAAAAAATTTGTTTTTAATTAAAATTTAGTAATTTTCACTATTCATCAAAATATTAAAGTTATCCAAAAAGTACAAAAATTTTACCTTAGGCTAAATTCGATATTCTGAATCCAAAAATGAAGTCCATTTTGAGAGATAAAATTTCAAAAAGTAGGTATTACTATTCATAACGGCTAGTTTGATCGGTTGTGGTGTGCGTTAAAACTCGAAGTTGTGTACAACACACGATACTGTATTATTAAAAGAAAAGCGTACCGTGGAAGCTTGAGATCATTCATTTTAAATTTTTGATTTCCCTATATAGTCAAAAAGTTTAAAATATTGTATTTAAAAATGTTTCACTATTAAAAGTTGATAAAAGTGCAATACTGAAAATGAATTTGTTCTTGCATTATGTCTAAGAAACTCATAATATGGATTCTAAAATTATAAGGATATATTAGTTTAAAATTTAGTTAATACTATTAATAACCTCTTTTGAATGGATTTTTTGGCAAGTCATGGTGCGATTGAACTCAGTGTTGTGTGTAGTGCAAGTTATTGAATTATTTTGAAGAAATAACACACTATGAAATCTTGGGGTGTTACAAAAAAAGTAATTATTTTTTTGAAATTTAATTTCAAATATATTTTTGTAAATAATTCTTAAAAAAGAAACATTGAATATTTTACAAATAAAAGAACGACAACATATTTGTTAAAAAATAATCACATTGAACTTATTTAATTATCATCCATTATGAAAAAAATTCAATAAAACGAATTATATAAAAACATTAACATTGATTTCAAAAAGTGATCAAAAATTAAATAAAAATAATACTTTTTTATTATGTAATATAATTATTATATATTTATTATTTTCAAAATAATAACAAAATATCATAATATAAAAGGACAAATAATAGGGAGTGATAAAAAATGATTAAAAGACATGATAATTAGTATAAAGATATTCTTACACTTATACCAAAACTGACATACAAGGGAGACTACAAAAACATATTCATTAGGTTCACTAAAAAAATTCCATTAAAATAAAATTTAAATGACATTATAATCAATATAATTTTTTATTATTATAATAATTTAAATATTTATCAATGTGTCATACAATATAATTTAAATTATAATTTAAATTATTCCATTTATAAAAAGGTATTCATGAAATTTTAAATAGATAAAAACAGCATACTAAATTGATAAAATGTTCAACTTGAGTTATGACATATTCATTTGGGGGTTTAATAAATAATGTTCCTAAAAAAGTTTCTCCCTATAAGTCATATGATCCTGAAATATATTTTTCATTAGTAATAAGATTATGTTGAAGTTATAATTTCTTTGATCAAAATATTATATAGAAATCAGTATGATCATCAAAATATATATTATCAATACTCCATTTTCGAACTCTATAATTCACTATACATTCAAAACACCCATTAAAAATCTATAAAAAATTACCTTACACGCTAATTAATAAGTAAATTAACATTATTTATAACACTAATTAAATAAATAATCATTTAATAAAAATGTAATTTCAGAAAATTAATTAACAAATATAAAATTAACTTTGATGGATGAATTAGGGGAACAAAAAATTAAAATCACAAAGGGAAGTCACATATACACATAGCCAGAGATCATTCGAGAAAATAATTAGGCCAAATTTTTTTTATCAAATTAAACTAACCATAGATTCATGGAAAATAGGAACAATAAATACAAATTGTAAATATATATTGGAGTAGAGGAAGGGGAGATAATCACTAGTCTTACACTGTTAAGGAATTACAATATTGATATTGACTAGGTTGAATTGGACACCTCCATGCTGGTTCGGTTAATTCATTGAAATAATAGATGGCAATGGGAATTGTGTTGTCTCATTAGAAAATGTAAGACATTCATTAAGTAGGTTTCTTTTTTTGTCCACACATGGAAGGAAGATTGTTTTATTATGGATGCATTGGCTAATATTGGAACTAAAGTGGTAGTATTTTTATTTTTACTGCTATGGAGTCCCAACCAAATGATTGTAAACCCATTGTAATGGGAGATACCATTGTTACCAATTATTTACATCCCTCGTGATAGTGGGTTCATTTTAATAATAAAAAAAATATAATTTTCACTCCAAAAAGATATTAGATAGAATTTAAAGAAGATGATGGTGATGAATAAGAAGTTGATAGTGACATGTATAGCAGTGACACAAATGTGGGTTGGGACAATGAGGAAGAATGAAATAATAGATCAGAACCTGAAGTTTGGTAGAATAAAATGAGGTTCTGAATATGTGTGATTTAAAAAGAGACATATAATTTTAAGGTTTTAAAAATGTTCTTTAAATTATGTTTTAAAAATATTTATTATAAGTATGTTTTTTGACATCGATCACTTTTTTAATCAATGTAAAAAATATGCCTTTAATTTTAGTTTTTTAATAAATTTTGTGAACGATAAATGATAATTATTTTTTATTTCAATTAAAAAATTACCAATGAAAGAAAAATATTATAAAACCAGTTTTTAAAAAAATTATTACAACACTATTTTAAAATATATATTTTTTACTGGTGTACATGATCCATAAACCACTGTGCTACCCTAGTCACTGGATATATTAAGTTCTTCACCATGTTTAGTCAAATATTTTTAACTTTGATCAATTCTAGAATTGTAAAAGTGTTCTTAAAACTCCCCTGGACTAATTCATCTTGAATAAGAATTATATAAACATGGAAATGGGATTTGGGAGGGTTATATGCAAGATATTTGGAAATCATGGTGAACTTTTTAACCTTATATTTATACATTCTAAATATGATTGTAATCCATCAATTTTTTTATTCTTATCCATCCTATTTTATTCAAAAATATTTAACAAAAATAAAAAAATGCTCATATGTTATAAAATTAGAAATAAGTGTTATTCTTGATACAAAAACAAACATATAGTCAACGTATTTAATATAAATATTCATTGCCTGAACAACTTGTTAGAACATATAAATATGTGTAATTTTATGAATATAATCCTATGTACAATAACACATATCTTTTTTATTACAATAAGTCACATATCATAAATAATACTATTTTTTAATGGATTCACCAAGGGAGATAGTTAACTAACATTTATTATAAATTTGAATAATAAACCTATGGATTTCATCAACTGGATAAGTATTTGGGTATATATAAAAATATTTCACTATCAAAACATATATATAACACAAATAACTTCTTTTTATCGATGTTTGTGAATTGATTGAAATAAAATAATCACATTGATTGTGGTCATTAGTTTAATAAATTTATGTATGATGTCATATTCAATCCAAAATCTAAAATCCCTAAAGATGTATTTCCTTAATTCATCTTTTTAAATAATCCTATAAATATTTAAACCATTATTTCACCAATATTTTTAATATTTTTTAATTATAAAATTGTCATATGAATAGAATTAGATATATTAATTTAACTATTTATCATTTAAAAAAATATTTTGAATGAAACATTTCATCTATTTCTTGTTTACATACATTTTTGTTTAGATGACATTATATAAATAACTATTTCTAGAAAACATAAAATATAAAATATCTTAGATGATCATACCACGAAACACATCATGGTGGCCCATAAAACTTTTTATTGTTTACAAATATTTAAATCTAAGAAAACATAGAATATCACTCTTTGGAGATTTATTACCACACTTTCTGTCTAAACACCATTAAAAAGACATTTCCCCTTTTTTCCATTTAAATTATTCAATTTAAACACAATTTATAGAAAATAATCACATAAGGAAACATTATTATATGATATTTTACCGCAATATATATAACTTTTCTTAATAATAAATGTAATTTCTTTCAGGCTCATATGCCTCTTTCCCATAATTTTTGATAAAAATATACCCCACATACATAATCGATTATTACACCTCTATTTGAATGTTTATCCATTTTAGACGGTATTTATCAATGAAATACACTATATTTAATATGTAAAATCCCTATATTAAAAACACATAATTTCATATTCCACACAAATAATACTTATTAAACCAATTATAATCACAACAAGAGATAAAGCCGCGAATCACCTAAAACACACCAAAATCAACTTAGAATCATCAATTTCAATACTATTTCTTAAAGATTAATACCACACATATTCTTTATAATGAATCAATAATTTATTTCACTTCAATCCTATTTACATTACTTATTCATTTAATAAATTATTCAAAATCAGAATTAAATCATCATAATTAAAGTTTCAACAATACATTGCAATTACTAAAAAATATCCTATAATATTTAAATTAATTCTCCCATACCAGTAAAAATTCCTAATTAATTAATCAAATTATATAACAAATAAATATATATAATAAAAATATGAGAACCATAAGAAGTAAAGAGTCAACCTTCCATATATTAGGCAAATAATCTTTACAAGAACAATAATTAATTGTTCAATAAAGGGGTCAAAAGTCTCACAGACAAGTATAATAATAAAAAATTGTGAAAAACACCTCATGATCTATGAAAAAGGGGTATCGAATAACATAAAATAGATTTTATGGTTATTCAATTAAAAAAATTAAAAGGAGGTGGCAAAAAACGTTGGCTTCGATGTGATCTTGAACGATATATTAAAGGGGAGATATCAGTTAGATTTCTTTCTAAGAGGGAGAGTTGTTTTATTAGTTCTTGTAAAAAAATTAATAAAATAGAAAAATATCATCACTAAAATTTGAAGCATGGATAAAGGTATGATATATATGTTCTATTTGAGCACCAAAAAACACATGTATTCATTAGTGCTAAAAAATTGGTGATATATCAAACCATTATTAGCATTAATTAACAAGTGTTAACCAAGAGAATTTTATGATTGCTTAATATAGTAATAATAAGTTCTCATGAAAAGTAAAATTATTAAATATAAATTTTAAAATGAAAACGAATTAGCAATTATATAAAGAGTATTAAAATTTAATTTATAATAAAAATGATTAAATTTATAAAAAAAATTAAAAGATATTAAAAATAAATAAATAAATATTATTTCTAATGAATATATTAATAAATATGACAATTTTATGATAATTTTATCATAAAAAAACAACTGAAATAATATAATAATAAATTTATAAATTTCATAATAATTGTCTTATGAGTAAATGAATTAATATTTTAATAAATATTTTCAATAAAATTATTAATATTGTAATAAATTAAAATTTAAAAAATTACATTATAATAATACTTGATAAATATTAAAAATGAATAAATATAAATTTTTATTTACTGTAATTGAAATATTTAATTATAGTTAAGAAAATTAATTCTATAATTGATTAAATATTTTTAGAAAAATATATCATTTATAAATGAATAAATAATTTTATTGGGTATGAATTATTTCCACAATATATAATTAGTTAATTAACTATTAAATTTTAAAAAATGATTTTGTTTTAAAATTTTGTTAGGTTAGAATTTTAAATATATATATATATATATATATAATTAAAAAATTGGTTATATAGTTATATTTATATACTAGATTGAATATATATAATGTATAATTAATTATTAACTATAGTTAAATAAATTTAATGATGATTAAAAATATTATTATTTAATTGAATGTATAGAAATAAGTTAATATGTTTGTGTTTGATCAATATTATAACCAACATATACGTGTGTGTATCCAATTTAATACACACATAAGCATACACATATAAACATACACATACACACATTAGGGCTAAAAGGGGGGTTTAAAGCTAGTTTTTTAGTTTTTAACAATGATTCTTTAGAGGCTTCATGGTAGGAAGTGTAATAAGTAACTTTTACATCGATTATAGTAACCCGATGTTGTGAAATACATGTAACATCTATGAGTTTAAAATTAACATATAAATTACCTTAACATCCTAAAATTTTGAAATATTTTCAATCCATTTATTTAATAACTAGTGTGAAAAAACTCTTCTAAAATTGTTTATTTTTAGTAACTGACATCAAAATAACCATTTATCATCGACTATTGAACAATCAGTATTACAATTTCATATTGGCATCAGATATTTCAAAAATAACATAATAACTAATTTTTTATAAAATTTTTCTAAAAAAATATACAGAACCAACATACATACAACAAATATATCATATCTAAACATTATAAATACTAATAAAAAACATCACCAATGTAAACATTTATTAAAAATGTTTACTTAATCATCTATTTCAAATTAAAAATAATTTATAATTGAATTTTAATCTTTAAAAATATATATAAACTAAAAGTGAATTAAAGATAAAAAATAATCTTCACATACTCCTCATTAATTATTCAAATTTTTGTTTGATAAGGGTGAGGATCATTAAAAAGATACAAATTATAAAACATAGTATTGAACATATACTTTTAATATAATTTTAGTATAAATAAAAGAAATTTTTATTAATAAAATATAACCTTGTGGTTCTTTTTTAATTCTTCCATTTGTTATTATTTTTTACAAAATTCCTAAAATATAATATCCATATATGATGACTACTTTTTGTTTATGATAATTGTATTTAAAAAGAAGTTATCAATTAAATTAATGATTATATTTTTAGTATTTTCAAAATAATAATACTTAATCACGAAGTCACAATTATTCACATATATTTAATCATTGTTTTTTCCTCTTTCATCATGTCTCATTATATTGATTCTTGTCCCTCTTTTAAAGTTATAAGTATAAAATAAAATATAATTTTATTATAATATATATGGATTAAAATAATAAAATTAACATCTCTAATAAATCTTTGATGTTTTCTCATATATCCCCATTTATGGAGCATAACCAGTTTTCTTCCCTTTAATATGGAAAAAATTAACCAACATGCAGTGGACACTTATATAGAAAAATATAATATGATTGGATATTTAGTAAAGAAAAATTAGATTTTATGACATATATATTTCATTCATATGGAATAAGGTAGAATATGAGACATTATTAAATCATTCTGAAATCATTGAGTTGTATAATTTATTATTTCATCATCATGAATTATACAATTTATAGAAGAAATAAAATTTGTGTCCATACATTTATGCACTAATGTTATTTCATAAAAATTAAAAAGAGCATAAACATTCCTAATGAAAAAACATAGATATGATGTTTTATAAAGTTGATATAATTAAAATAAATATTTTATTTAACTTTCATCTGAAATATATAAATCATTGGGAAACCCAACATATTTTGAGGTAAAAGAACTAGGATATATCTCTTATAAATTATCACTATAAATTCACTCCCACAAATGTTATCCATCATTTCAACTTCATAAGTATCCCTCAATAGAAATTCATATATTGATAATATTTAATATAATTACGAAATAGGTATAGAATCTAATAGGTTCATAACCTATTTTTTAATTCCACAAAAATGTATCTACCTTAATGTGTTCATAATATATATATACAGAACGGAATTGAATAAAAAATTATAATAATGGATATCATCTATGTATAACTTAGTTTTATGTTGTTGAACACATTGATATGTCAAACGTAAAAACAAATTATGGAACTATGTCCAAATATATAAATTCTTTTAATAAGTAATTGTAGACATTATAGTGCATCTACAATATCTTATTCTATTACTCAAATATGATCAATATCTATTTTATTATTATGTAAGATATCCACCATATAATATATGTTACCATATGTTTGGACCACACAAAGGTTAATAGACATTGGGAGGGGAATGTAATTTGGTGTGTAAAGTTATTTCAAGTCACATTACTATCATACATGTTTAGTACATTCCTCTCAAGATTCTCAATAGATCATAAATAATATAGAAACAAAAAGTTTATTAATAGGGTTATCCTCTTTTAATTACGACTACTTCCTAATTGTGTAATTTTTATTATCCTATAAAAAGAGTAAAATTATTTTAATTAAAAGGAACATGAGAAATGGTATAAACTTAAACTCATACAAATGCTGGAACAATGTAGTTATAGTCTTACAGTGATCAGAAAAATCAACCCCTCTAGCAGAATGATCAATGATAAGGGTATGAGCCACCACACAGATTTCATATACTCATCTTCTTTCTCTCTATTTTATTGTAATATCATATGCCTATTATTCTTATTTCATCATTTTATTTTATGTATTAGGGTATCGCCTCACTTTCTCTAAAGTTTTTCTCACTCTATTTCTTTAATTATTTTTATCTATATTCATTTGAAATTACTTGAATACTATTTTCATATTCAGTTATGGAAACCTCCCATGATTTTTAGTGGATCAATTCAACACAATAAACTCATCTAGAAAAACATTATAAAGTATCAAGTTGTTTCCATTATGTGATATTTTATTTATAGATATTTTCCCTTCGATAAAACCTCCTCCAAAATTTATATCATTCTATTAAATTAATACTCCCACATATATAGAATTATGTGGTATCTCATTATTCAACCTAGAACACCATAAACATTTGTTTATTATTAATCTATTTTATTGTATGAGATATTATATTTGATCATAATCATGAGATTGGTCATTATGTATTACCCATGATGCATATCAAACTTTCATCAACATAGCTAATTCTGTTTATATTTAATCAGAATATAAATTATAGAATTTTTAATTTTCACTATGATGAATAAAATAAAATTCACATAGTGTAAAATAATTATGATAATTGTTAAAGTAATTTAATGGAACTATATACTTATGATAAATCTTTATGAGGATCAAGAATTGAATTTTTGATGAATGACTTACATTCATCGAAAAATCACACTCTCGTGCATGTTTTAATTTATTTTATGACTTCAAAAGTCATATGATCACGTCAAAGCATTGTGATGAAGGTTTACATTTAGGAACTATTCCATTTTTCATCATTAGCTAAAAATAATGTGATAGATCAAATCCATATGATAAATATTTACATTCATGTTCCACATATTATTATATCATACATAATATCCAAAATTCATGTTTTTAAGAATAGAGCATCCACAATACATCTCAGAGACTTATAAAAACTAAAAAATCATCTAACAAATCATCTATTAACTATTTAGTATTAATTCATAATAGATTTATCATAATGCTCATGTAAATGGAATTATCATGCCTCATATAGCTTTATCACATGTTCTGAAGTGTAAATCTTCTAGAACCATGTGTTGAATGTAAATAAAACATCAACATTAAGAGGGTTTAATAAATTCCCTCTTTATAATTTCAATCAAAAACTAAAAGTTTTATCCGCCTTTTATAATAAAATATGAATAGATATGAAATTATTATGACCCAAAACTAGATCTTGAGATAAAATGATTCATCAATAAATCATAACTATGTATATGTGAGTTTTATATTTATAGAAAAAAAAGGGTGATTAAACCTATAACCAATGTTACCCTTAATATTAGTAATATCAACCCTATAAAAAACTCATGCATACACATAAATAGATATTAGTCAAATATTTCTCAAATACCATACTATATAGAAAAAATGACCATTAAAAGATTTAAAAACATGTAATGAACATTCACTACCTAAAAACATCACATCCTATATAATTTTTTCTGAAACAGATATAGAAAGAAACTTTAACAAAACAAAACTCAATTAGAGGGGGTGGGATTCTCTCCAATTTGTAGCCTTATCTTCTAAAACTATTATGTTCTGAGATATTTGGTTAAAATATTGAAAATATATTTTTCGATGGACTAACCATATCCTATGAATTCCTTCTATAACCATATCTTTCTAAAAATGGCACGTTCTACTGATTTTATTTGACCTGAAATGGTGTACTGAAATTTTTGATGGATTCATGTCACTATTACTATTTAATCCCATAATTGGTTGATAACATTCTTCAATATTAAATAAATTCAATTTTTTCTTAGTTTATATCATATGTTATATGACTTCTGTGGAAGCCCATATTCTGTTTAAAGATCCCAGGTAGAAAAGTAGAGCTAGTATATACTTTATTACATTAGTACAATCAATAAAGGATTTGATCATGAGGGGTTGATTAGTTTAATAATTTTGAAGAACCAATTACATACATAATTACCATATTATATTATAAACCTAAAATACATAGAATAAAGTAATTCTTTTTCATCCATGATATTATTCATAATATTCTTCTTCATCTCATTGGGAAAAGGTATAAAATAATAGTTGATCTTAGATGTTTAGTAAGAGGTGCGTATAGAATAATCTATCATGAATCATTAAAGAATAATCAACATAGCATGTTAAATAACATAAAATGTATGTAATTTAATCTATAACCTTATAATTAAATACAAACATAGATAATACAAATAAATTTTGCATCATGATTTTAGACATCATGCTATATATATAATCAAATCCTTCTTCCATGATAGTTTAATTGATGAGAAGGAATAAACATGAAACCCATTTAATGATAGATTACTAGTTTCTCTCATGAGTCCAATTAATGCATCAAAGGTATAATAATACCTGGGACCCACATATCATTTCTTGGCAAATTAGTTCCTTATATATTGAATTCTTAATTTAATACATATAAAATATTCATTATCAAAAAAATATTTGTATTGAGTAAAAATATAGATTTATCATATTTTCAATATCCAATCAAATAACCTATAGAGAAAACACAATATACATAAATGATATAAAGTTCAATAAATAAAAATATCCATGATAAATAATATGTATATTTAATAGAAATTTAATGTCCAGTGAACTCAATAATCTAAAAGTTTCAAGGAAAATCTAATGTTCAAGAATTATTCACGAAATGAGCGATGACCACTGGAAAATTATTTTTTGTAGGAAAATAAATTCTTTAAATGAAATGGAATGAAACATTTTAAAATGGTTTTGATAAATATTTTACATTAAAAAATAATTGAAATATTATATAAGAAGATAAAGGTCATAAAACATATATGATGGTGGGAATGTATGTTAATATTGTATATGTTAAAAAGAAAATATTCAATTTTCCTTTATTACAAAAAATGTTGAAAATGATCCTTTTAGGGATTTTTTTTGAAATATTCCTTCCAAACCATGTAAAAATTCATGGATAACATAAAATTTTCATAATAAATAATTTTACTAAAAAATTACCTTTATAAAATAATTTGAACAAATATGGACAAGGATGAAAAATATAATTGAATAATAAGTGAAATAAGATCATCTTTTATTTTAAACATTCCTCTTGTATAAGTAATATGAATTTATTAATTATTCATTATGAATAAATATATATGCATCTTAAGAACCTAAATGGTTATGTATATACTTCGTCTAAAAGTAAATATTTACATAATACCAAATATCTCTCAATGGAGTAGAAATCGAGACAAAATCACTTACATTAGTTTCAATATTGTACATATGTTTTTTATATTCCTAAATAATAAACATATATTGGTTATTTACTTGATTAATATCATTTTAAATTATTTATCTTACTTTCATTATATTTATTACCATTTTATATTTATCTACTTAATCTTTTAAGTCCACATCGAATGTTTATACGATATTGTATTCTTATGCCCAAAATGAAATTCGTATATTGACTTTGGTAATATTAAAAATTGATCAATATAAACATTAAAAATAATATTAAAATGATTATCATTTTTCAAATATATAATTGTTTATATAACATCAATGAAATATGGTTATAAAAATTGATCGACATTGAAATGGTCAAGACGGTAAGTCCTGCCTACGAATGAGTAACATTTCAATTTTGCAGTGATCACAAAGGAAAGAGGGTATGTAATATATTATATGTATATCATTATCATTATATCATAAATAACATATTATTTATTTAAATATACTTACATATATCATCCATGTGATGTGGTGATGGAAAAGTAATGACATCGCTTTGTGGAGGATGAGGTCAATAAATAAGTACAAATGACATAATCAATTTTTAATGGATGGAAAGGTAATAAAAAATAAGATATATTGATTTTCCAAAATGATAAATATTTCATGAATATAAATATATTCATTAAATCTATTATTATACCCAATCATTAGAGGTGGTTATGGGAAATGAAATACATTAGTTTGTGAGGTGGTAATCTTCCATACTCACAAATAATGGTATCATTTCCCATTTGAAGGAAGAGGATATAAATATAGCATATACTAATAAGATAAAACACATTATAATATGGAAGATATTTTGGATATTATTTTATCATCGTTGAAGATGACTTTAAGGAGGTGGAATAACAAATAAAATGAAAATTCATTATTAATATCTATACCTCCTCTTTAAAAAACATCTCTAGGTTTAGACCTAAATCCTTACTATGATGATTTTATCATCAAGAAAGGTAATATAAGACTTGGGTAGGGATTTTAAGAACATATTAATAAATATCATGGTTGATACAAAACTCTATTGAAATATAGATACAAGATGATAAGAGGTGTTTTTTGAAAGTGGTGGAGAGGAAATAATTGGAATTAAAAAATAATAATAAAATATGTTAACTTGTTACCCAATAAAATTGACTAAAAAAGAAAAAATTGTAACAATTGGATGATATAGAGTTGACATATGGTGATCCCATAAATATTATAAAAAACTTTTAGGCAAATTTAAACCTCATATCCTTTGTTTATTATCTATTAATCCATTTTTAACCAAAACCATGGTAACATATTTTTAGTTATTTTACTATTCATTATAACAAAAAATTAGGGTGAAATTATGAAAAATTTATAATTATTGTTATTACAAATATGGAATCCATTTTATAAAATTCAATTCATATAAGTGGTATAATTTAAATTAAAATTAAAACAAAAAATGCGGTGAAAACAAATTTTCATAATTTTTTTAAATATAAAAATGTTTTTAAAAAAAAATAAAGTTTAAAATAATAAAAAATATCATATTTTAATTTTGTATAATAAAATTGAACTAATTGTTAATTCAAACCATTTTATAAAAATATTCTACTTTGTATAGTCTTGAAACAAAAATACTATTTTCAATTAATGTAGTATTTTTTAGAAAAATTAAAAATATTCTCCTAAATGAAATTTTTCTATGATGACATGAAAATTATAGTTCTTTTTAAGAAAAAAAATTCTAAAATTGGTAAAAATAAACTAAACATGTTTTTATAGAAACCAATAAAAACATTTTTTACGAAAAATTATTTTTGAAGAAAAAAATAAATTTACTATAAATTGAGTGTTTATTTCCTAAGAATAAAAAATATATATTTTTATTGAGTATTGAATTCATATATGTTTCATGATCTGATTATTCCTATTCATACCTTCCAATTCAATGGCTAGGTTATTATTGTCTTATTTAAATGATAGTAATTTTTGGTTCTTTTAAGATTCATGTTTCTTGTTATATGAGCAATAAAACATAGTGTTATTCTAAAATATAAGGATATTACATTATTATATACTAAAAACATTTATCCCCAAAAATTTTCATGGGTATTAACACATATAAAAAGAGAGTGATTCTACTTCACGAAATCCTTAGTTTACCTTCATTGTGTCTTTATTTTATGATTACTTCAAATTACCTTTATCGATCGAGTCATCAAATACCAAAAACATTCTCTATAGTGTCAATAATATGTATAGGATCTTCCTGGTAAGATAGATCAGGTTTTATATCTATTTCATCAATGGTGATCACATAAATTGGTTCGAGTATATACTTCCTTAGCAAATAAAAATGGAACACATCATTCACTTTAGAGAGGTTTAGTGGAAATGAAAATTTATAATCTAAATATATATTTCATTCCATAATTATAAGAGTAATTATATACCTAGGTCTTAGTATTACATTCTTATGGAACCTTATAAAACCCTTCCTTAGAGATACATTCAACAACATTTTGTCTTCCACTTGAAATTCATATTATTTATTTTGGTTATCATAATAACTCTTTTTCAAGGATTTGAGATAAAGTAAAATATGTATGAATAATATATACCATTGTAATTTACTGATAAATAATTTCTTATCCTACAAGATTACTTTCACAATCACTATCCCAATAAGTTGGAGTGTGACATGTCTTGGTACATAATTCTTTATATGAGTCCATTTGAATACCTGAATGGATGTTATTATTTAAGATAATTCTACCAAAATTAAATAATGATGCAAAATACCAAGAATGTCATGTGAGAATGAACTCAACATGTCTTCCGAAGATTTATTAGTCCATTTATACTTCCCATAATATTGAGGATGATAGGTTGTGCTCAAATGAATATCAATATCAAGATCATTTTGAATAATTTTCTAGCATTTTGACATAAATTGTGGACCAAGATCAGGAAAAACTGAAATTGGTACACCATAAAGTCTTAAAAAATCATTAATATAGAACCATGTAAGGTTCTCAAGATGTAAATATTCACTTATAGTGAGATATTTTTTATATTTGGTAAAACGATCCACAATAGCCCATATTGTATCGTCATTTATGGAACTATAAGGTAATTCTGTGAGAAATTCCATAGTAGAGTCACACATTTTCCATATTAGAGAAGGTATTGGGTGTGTGAAACATCTAGGATTACATATATAAAATTCCACTGGTTGATGAAACAAACATCTGGAAACATATTTTTAAATTTCACACTATATATTTTACCATAAAGAGTTCCTTAAAATCCTTATACATCTTGATGCTACTGGGGTGTATAAAGAAATTAGGGTTCAAATAAAATCATTCTAGATTTTTGAACACCACATTCCTAAAAAATGTCCTCTATTTTCATATCATTCATGTAATTTTCTTATGAAAATTATCATCACCTGGATGAGAAATTTTTATCTTTTCTAATAAAGATGTTTTAGAAATAGTTTTAAAAGGGAGTGAGTTTACCCATAATTAATAATTCCCATATCTATGATTATTAAATCCATGAGCATATCATCCCTCTTAATGATAATTTTGGTCAATACTCTAGGATATTTCATGATCAATGGATATGCTACCTTCTTTTTCATCCCTAGCTAGTAGTGTAATATTTGAGTAGATAAAACGTTGTCTTTGCCTCATGTTGATCAGTTTCTATGACAAGAAGTATTTTAGACTCTTATTATCATTGTATACCAGACATACTATTTGATGTAGTTAATATCTCTATATCTTCAAAAAACATTACATCATACTACTCAAGATCTTCAGTTGGATGGTTTTTTTCTAGAGACTTTTACTACCTTGATGAATATACAATAAATTTATCATTCAATGTAAGGATACCAAAAAGTCTCTTCTCTAATGAATCTCTGTATATCACAAATCCATCACTTCTAAATGGTTGTGTAAAATTGGTATCATTTATTGATCTCATCTTTAATTCTTCAAAATATTTCTTGAATTCATTTATCCTGAGGAACATAACCCCTTTATACGTAATATTGGTTTACAGGTTAGCCAATCCATAATTGTTTTGAAGAAATCACAAATAGTAACCTGCAAAACCAATGAGACTATGTACATCAGTTATGTTCATTTATTTTGGAAATTATTTTAATACCTTTTTTGTTGGATAAACTGAGATTCTATTTATGGAGACAGTAAAGACATGAAAAAAAAATTTATAATCCATAAGTCACAATTGATCAATTTACAATATATAATTATTCTTTTAAGATTCTCAAGGATAATACAAAATTTATTCTCATGTTCCTCATAGATTTTATAATATAAAAAGATGTAATCGATAAACACCACAACAAAATTATAAATATATTCCTCAAGAACTATTTTTATTAGATCCAAAAAATAGAGGGTGGATTATCCACTTAAATTAAAGTACTAAAAACTCAAAATGTATTTACCTCATTTAAAATGTATTCTATAGAATATATTCCTTCATTAAAAATAATTAATGATACATATAGTTAAGCTCAATCATTAAAAAATATTGATATCCATAATGAATAATAAATAATTATACGCTATGAGGTAAAGGATATTAATTCTTCATCTTAATAGAATTTATTTCTCTATAATAAATTCAATGATTCAAAGATCCGTCATTCTGCTTAATGAAAAGAAAAGGGGCTCTATAAGGTGAAACATTAGGGAATATGAATCCGATAACAGTAAAATCATACAGGTGTTTCTTTAACTCCACTAATTCCAAAATGTAAATTTGATAAAAATTATCTGATATAGGTATTTGATTGAGGGGATAAATCAATGTAAAAATCAACTTTACACACTGGTGAATGTCTTGGTATGTCCTTATGAAATACATAAATGTATTCCTCTATAATATGTACATTATCAATTTGAAGATTAGATTTTCCATCCATTGATTGTGTCTTCTGTTCCTCTACAATAATCTTATCCATAAGATCTATTATTATTAGATCTATATAGGACTAAGTAGATGAAGTATATCCTATAATTATAAGGATTTCTACATCCTCATAAAAAATAATGATTTCATTCTGTTAAAAATAAATTCTTGTAATGAATTTTTAAATAAATATTAAAATTAATTATATTTATAATAATCAAGTATGATAATAGGAAATGTTTATGTTGCTTAATGGGAATTGAATGACATGTCCCTGTTATGAAGAGATCTCTACGATGACTTTTTATTAAAGAATACCTTCTTAATTTTTTAGGGAAATATATAATTTTATTTGAAAATAGTGTACGTATAAGATATTGTGAACAACTATAATCAAATAAATTATTAACTAAATTTGACGCTATAACTAATGTACCTAACACTACATATTTTTGAAATTCAACATCTTTGGAATAATAGGTTTCACCATTTGGGCATAGTTATTCATCATAACATGATTTAGCTTTTATAACATGGTAATGATATTCTCAGTTCCAATGATTGGGTCCAATTTATTATGTTGGTATTAGATAAAATGAATCTCAACTTGAATAACATGATATATACATGGTTGACAGGTTACATTGGAAATATAAAATACATAGAATACAAACATTTTGACATCCATAATATTATTCATAATATTCTTCTTCATATCCTGGGAAAAAACGTTGATCTCAGATACTCACTAAGAGTTATATATAATAGAATCTAACATGAATCAATAAGGAATAATCAATAAGCTAATTTAAATAACTAAAAACACATTTCATCAAATCAATTACATGAGTATGAAATAAATCAATAGATAATATCAATGAATTGATATCATGAAAAATAATAACTGAATTCCCTTTGAAGGAAATAAATATTATTTGACTTCATGATTGAATATAGTAAGATATTTACACTTTAAAAACCTTATGATAAGATAATTTAATATATGGGTAGGTATACACATGAAAACCATTTAAAGATAGCTTAATTATTTGAATAATGAGACCAATCAAGGAATAAAGGGGCTATAAATATTTAGGCCCAACCAATCACTATATATCCAATTCATTCCTCAAATATTTAATTATAATTTAAACTCATAAAAAAATAATTGTAAAAAATCTATATTGAGTAAAGAATATGGATTTATCCTATTTTTTAGTAAATTAATTAACCTTCATAATAAAAAACTATATATAAAAATTTTATACGGTTGAATAAATAAGAATATCCAGGATAATAACATGGATATTTAAGTTAAATTTATCATCTATTTATTATAAGAAAGTGAATGTCTTAAAAAAAGTTAATGATCAAAAATGAATTAGGAGAAAGGAGATGACCAAAAGAAAAGTATTTATTATTGTAAAATTAATTATTTTAAACAATATATACAAAACATTTAAAATAAATTTTCATAAATAAATTTATTTTAAATATAATTGAAATCATATTTAATAATATAAATGGTGTAAAATGGGTATGGTTTCAGGAAATTCCATTAACATCATATACCTTAAAAATAAAACATTCTATTTTGGCCTTTTTATAAAAAATGTTATAAATGGCCCTTTCAGAGAATTTTTTTGAAATAATACTTTAAAAACATTCATTAATTGAATTATAAAATTAAAATTTCTTAAAAAATTATTTGAGTTAAAAAGGAACATTCATCAAATATTTTTGAAAAATATAGGCATAGAAGAAAAACATACCCAATCAAAAAGAGATATATGATCAGATTTGTTTTTAAAAATTACTCTTGAATGAGTGACTAAAATTCAATCATTAGTTATAATTTTTAAATATTTATTCATGTTAAATACCTAAAAAGTTAATTATATACACTATAGAAATTTAAATAGGTTTGAAATACCAAATATGTCTCAATGGAGATGAAATTGATTCAAAATACATTACCTCAAGTTCGACTCATCACATACATTATTTACTATAACACCCCAAGGATTTTAAAATATATTGAAATTCATGAAATAATGAGTAACTAAATAGTTAATTGTTTTTTGGAGATATTTATAAATGATCCATTAAATATAATTTTTCTCTTCTATGAATTGAATTAAAAAAAACATACATCAACAGTTATGACCAGTAAGTTATTTGGAGCCTGATAGACCCAACTTGGTTTTTGGTGAAAGGTAACATAACCTTATTAATATTAATATGTATAGTAATACAAACAATATAAATAGTAAACCAAATTATTATTTTATTGTGTTATGGTGATAAGATAATGAGGTTTTGATTAATTTTTATTCAAGATATAAAAGGATAGATTGTTTTAAAATTGTCTTTTTTGAATAAATTATTATTTTAGTTAATAAATAAATCAATCATATTTATTAAATTATTTTCAAAAAATTTAGATCAATTTTTTATTCTACCCCTCGAAAAATGGATAGGGTAAATTTTTTTATTTTTTTAAAAATCCTTAAATCTTTATGAATAGTCAAATAGGGTAATCTTCCATATATATACACTATATGTTAAATACACTATTACTATCATTGTGGAATATGTAATAAAACTTGGTTAGAACTCACATTCAATATTTACTATTTTGGGTCACATTAATCAAGACTCTTCGTAGACCTGAGAAAAAAGTATTAAACCAATGACTAAAATAATGGAAAACCCCTCCTCTCCCCCACTATAAATACCACCCTTACTCCCTCTTCCTATCACACCTATAAATCATTGTTAATTGTATAAATTAAATAAGAACACCCTTCACAAGGATCTTCCCCATATCCTAGACCTATGGGTATCACAAAAAATCCAAAACCAATGGCATTAAGGATGATCTCATAGAGAAGAGATCAAGTGGTAAAAATCATCTTTCATTTTCCTGTATTTTCTTTTCAATTCAATTTATTTTCGTAAAATCTCATCCCCTCCCGTTATCCAAGTGGAATGAAATTTCCTGAATATTATTTATTATTTATTTTATAATGTTTATGAAACAAACATCATTATTATTTATCTCCTCTTCCTCTAATACTTAAAATAAAAACATTGTCCTTGATGTGTCGATTTACCGACCTCATAAATGACGTGTCTTAATTTTAACTTACATCAATAAAAACTGATTATAAAACCAGTTTAATGGTTGAAAAATATTATAATTTGTATTATATTAGCTATATTATTTTATGTAATTAACTTTTATGCATACTATTAATGGTGTATGATGAAAAAACTTCATGATTATTGAAGAACTTCCAAAATAATCTAAATGAATATCACTTATGATTTATCTAATTATTCATCTCTATATGATATAAAAGAATGATTTATGGAATAATTTAAAATTACAGAGTAATATTAATACCATTTCATTCCACTTTGGGATATTCACTTCAAATCGACAAGGAAATCCATTACGAACCGACTTTGGAAATCTTGTAAAGAACGCACCTGAATCAATGGATGGATAAAATATTATTAATTAATTGGATAAAGGATGTTATAAAATGATCAAATAAGGTGTTATAAAAATAAAATTACTCTTTACAATATTAATAACACTAATTTATTCATTATAAATGAGGATTAAACAAGTTTTATGTTTGAAAGACCCATGGTAAGGGAATTCTTAACCCAATTGCCATTCTTTGGGTTGACCTACTATTTCATTAATTATATGGTACTAAAAATATCAATGTACTAATTTATTTATATTATGTTTTATTATTTGTTTTTACAATTTTTACACATATTTAATTCATTCTATAAATTCCCACTTCAATTATATGATACTATCAAGGGACTTTCCTTCAAAAATCCTCTTTTAAAATTCTATTTTACAAAATTCAAAAGCAGTGTATTTTTTGAAATTATTAATGTTTTATGATTAAGTTATATTTATTTGGAATTTCTTATGATTAAGGGTAGGAATTACATCTCCCTCTATTTTATTGGTTATTTTTATATTGGAGATCAGCCGTATGGATACTCCAACTGTAACTGGGATGGTAACACCATAAGGTATCCATGAGGGTAACACTGTAAGGTAGTTGCGAAGGTTACAAATCACATGGTATCCATGAGGGTTACATTGGTAAATAAGTAAGTCCCCAATATACCTTCATTTTCTATTCATTATTTCTTTGTTTATGTAAAACTCATGTTTCAAAAAGTAAGTATATGATACATTATGGATGAGAATTATGTCTTTGTGAAAATAATTCAATATGTTTTTAAGTACTAATGGACTAATGGTTTCATTCATTCATTTTTTATGCCTAACTAATCTGTTTATACTAATACCATGTTTTTAAATATTTTCACCACTTATAAAGTTTTATGAGAGAATGAAATAAGTCAAGTTAAATGTTATAATGATTTTTCAAATAAAGCATGTTATTTTTTTGGGTTAAAAAAATTATGTTTTGGAAGAAATGGAAATTATTTTAATAGTACCCAATTTGTATTCTTATGGGTTAATATATATTAGATATTTCATAGCATTTTAAAACACTAAACTAAAATTATCCTTGGTACTGTAATGATATAAAATCTAGTTGAAACTGCTAGATTATGTAATGTTTATGTCATGGTCCTTATAGTTTGTATAAAATCATGGATTGGATAACATTAGGAGTTAGTCTAATGTTAACAGATTACAATAACTGATTTTTACCATATTTTTATGTTTAAATGGTATATAATTTAGATATTACCATGTTTAATAATCTAATATATTTTTTTTAGAATGGTTTTCCACAGAATAAACAAGGAAGCTGAAGTTGGATGGAACCGAGAGACAGATATCTTTCTGAATCTACAACTGTTAATCGTAGGGATTGGGATTGAACAATTTTTAACAGTAATGGTTCATCTAAAACATGAAATAAATGGAGGGAACATCCATTTATATGAATAACAATATCTATTATAAAATAATATCACAACGATGGAACATTTTATGGGGAAACATCGCCCTGCTTTTAGTGGATCTTCTGACCTAGTAGAAGTTGAAGGATGTATTAAAGCCCTTGAAAAGTTATTTGATGTTATGGGGTGTTCAAATAATCAAAGGTATATTATTTCCATTTTCTTTCTGAAGGTGATACTGATTATTGGTGGTTAGTAGTCATGAATATCAAGGATAGAGAAGAGATAGAAGCCTTTGATTGAAAAGAGTTTAAAAGTCTATTCCTGGAAAAATATTTTCCTAAGTTGTTTTGATTTAGGATGGAGAATTAATTCCTTGAATTGGGGAAAAAGGGAGGAAGATACAGTGGCTGTGTATGAAGAAAAAATCACCCAACTGGAAAGGAATTTTCCAAATCTTATTCGGGATATTGATAGAAAAATAAATCTATTTTAATCACGATTGAAGCCAACATATAGAATGGCATTAGACTCTTGATAATTTAATAGTAATGAGATACATGTACAATGTTCTTAGAGGGTAAAAATAAGGTTTTATGGTGATCACTTCAACATTGAAAACAAATTGAAGAAGAGGTCCAGATGCAAAATGATTGATAATAATCAATAAATGAAATTTTATGGTAAGAAAGTAAAATTTCCATTTTTTTGAAAAGTGTGGGATAAAGAACCATTGGGAATGTATTACAAAATTGGGGATGTCTTTTTGATTTTGTATGTTTGGAAATATGGCCAAATATTGTAATGTAAATGATCTTATAAACAATTCTGATAATAAAACTGTAATGTGTTTCAAATGTCCTGATATGGGTCAATATGTTAATTCCAGCCCACTGAAATATCCAAGTGATGGAATGTAGCTGGACAATATGTAGAAAGGTGTAGTGAGATTCTTCTCCACTATATCAGTAGATGTTAGGAAATCCAATGAAATGGTATGAGGTAATTTTTTTATTTACTCATATATTTCTAATTTCTAGTTTGATATGGGGTCTACACATTCCTCTTTTTATGACAAACTTTCTGTTAAACTCAAAATATCACTTCAAAAAATGACATAAGAACTTATTATTAAAACACTAGGGGGATATGATATATAAAAAATATATTTTAAGAATATTTTTATTGTTATATATGGAAAGAAATTACCATCAAACATTCTTCTTTTGACAATATTAGAGTTTGATGTCATTCTGGTATGGATTGGATTTCTGTTTTTCATACTAATATTGATTTCAAAGATAATGAAGTTGGTTTTTATAAATAATTTCATTTTTTATTCAAGAAAAACCAATAACATTGAAAATATATTAGGAAACTAAGAAACTATTGAATGATAGAAATGAAATTAATATTTCACATATTGTTGAAACAAGGTAACTATTCGGATTAATGATATGCCAGTGGTAAATGAATACCATGATGTTTTTTCTAATGATTTTCCTTATGTTATACCTGTCTGAGAAGTTCAATTCACAGTTGACATAGTTCTTTATGCTAAGCCAATTTCAAAATCCCCCTTATATAATTTCTCAAAAGGATCATATTGAATTGTAAAAAAATTGTAGGAGTTTCATTAAAAGGGATTTAGTCTTCTTATAACTTCACTATGGGGAGATCCTATTTTTTTCGTTAAAAAGAAAGATGGTTCCATGAGACATTACATTGATTATAGAGGCAAGAATAACATTGTTGTTAAGAAAAAGTATCCATTTCCTCACATAGATTAATTTTTTGATCAACTCTAGGGAGATCATTATTTTTCCAAGATTGACATGAGATCTGGTTACCCTCTACTAAAGGTGAAGGAGTATGACATTCCAAAAACAACTTTTCCAACTAGATATGGTTATTATGAATTTTATATGATGTTTTGGTAAACAAATTCATCTATTTTATTCATGTTTCTTATGAATATAATATTTCTTGAGTTCTCGGATAAGTTTTTGGTTGAATTTATTGATGACATTCTGGTATATTATAGAATTAAAGAGGATCATATAATACATTTTTGGGGTTTTTTAAAAACCATAAAAGAAAAGAAAATGTATAGAATATTCAAAATGTATGCATTTTGGTTGCAACAAATTTCTTTCCTTGGTCACATTATTTATAAGGATTCCATAACTATTGATCCTAATAAAATAAAAGTTGTTTATGAATGGCCAAGACCCAAACATGTAACTGAGATTCATAGTTTTAGTATATTGTCATGAAATTAAAAGAGGTTTGTTAAAAATATTGCATGATTATCTAGACCACTGACTAAGTTAACTCGAAAAGGAGTTAAAATTCATCTAGGGAAAATAATGTGATGATATTCTTCAGTAATTGAAAAGAATATTGGTTAATGCTCTTGTTCTGACCCAACTTTTAGAAATGGTGATTTTTTCATCTATAATGATATTTATTAAAGCTAAATGGTTGTGTTTGGATGCAGAATTATCAGGTAATTGATTACGATTCAAGAAGACAAAAACGTCATGAGTTAAATTATCAAACACATGATTTGGAATTATCAGTTGTGGGTTTCACTTTAAAAATTTAGAGAAATATTTTATACAGTTCCAAATGTGTAATATATTCTATCTGTAAAAGTTTGATGTATATATTCACTCATATAGAATATTACATGATACATAGAAGATGGATTTAGTTGATAAAATATTATGATTTCACAATCAATTACCATCTATGAAAAGAAAAAAAATGTGGTAGATGCCTTGAGTCAAAAACATCAAGCATCATTAACCATGATACGTTTAGAACATGAACCTTTGATTAATGATTTGATGAATTTTGTTTTGGAAGATATTGGTGCTGGAAATTCAGCTATTTTGTTTTAGGTTTTAGTGTAGTCATATTTGTTATAGAGAATTATGAATGCAGAGAAGGAAAACGATGAGTTACAGAAAAAGGAAGAATTTGTTAAAATGGGTAAGATTCCAATATTTAACATTCATAAACATTTTGTTATATGACTTGAAAATATATTATGTGTGCCTTTTGATTCACAACTAAATAAAAAAATCTATTTATGAATCTCATAGTTCTCCATTTTCTGTTCAACATTTCATCACTAATATGTATAGAAAACTTTAAGTGTATTACTGGTGGGATAGAAAGAAAAGAGATATTGTATATTTTACCATGAAATGTTTGACATGTCAACAAGTTAAAGTAAAATGGAAGTTACTGAAGTTGGTGCTGTAGAATATACCAGTACCAGCGTAGCAATGGATATATATATATATATGGATTTCATGGTGGGACTACCAAAGATTTATTAAGGTAACAATGATATTTTGGGTTTTTTGATCAATAGACTAAATCTGATCATTTTCTTCCTATTTGAGATACTATGTTTTTGGACTAGATTTCATGAATGTACCTTAAAATGATTGTCACATTACATAGATCTCTCCTTTCCGTTGTATCTGACTATGATCTCAAGATCACTTATAACTTTTGAAAAGTCCTTCAGAAGTTGTTGGGAACATAATTAAATTTCAGTACAGCTTTTCATCCTCAATCAGGTGGGTAGTTGGAACAGATGATTCAGACATCAGAGGATATTCATTGATCATGTTCAAAGGATTACCATGGAATTTGGGACCCACATATTTCTTTAGTGTAATTTTATTGTAATAATAGTTTTCAGTCTAGTATATATATGGTACATTTAGATGCAATATATGGGAATTGGTGTTAAACTCTTTATTTTTGGGATGATTTCTAGGAAAGGAAGTTGATGGGACAAAAATTAGTAGAGGAAGTGGGTGAGAAAGTGGATAAAATCTAGAAACATATAAGGATAGCTCATAGTATTCAAAAACAAATATGCAGATAATAGGAGGAAATTTTTTTATTTTGAGTTAGGTGATAATGTTTTTCTTAGAATCTCACCATAGAAAAGTGTTGTGCGTTTTGGTAAGAAAGGGAATTTGAGTCCAAAATTCATTGGACATTATGAAATCCTATCGAAATGTTTTACAATTTCTTACTGATTTGATTTAACTTTGACTTTATCTCAGGTACACACTGTTTTTTGTATCGATGTTGAGAAATTATGTGCTATATTCATCCCATATTTTGGTCCAAGAAGTAGTTCATCTTGAAGAGTACATTTATTATGAAGAGAAACTTGGTTAGATTCTCGATCGATGATATTTATATTAAGGAATAAGTTAATCCACCATGTGATGGTTTTGTGGAGAAACCACATGGTTGAAGAAGAAACATGAGAATTTGAAAATTCTATGAGGGAAAGTTCCCCTAACTTGATTAATAAGTAAATAAAATTGTGAGATCACAATTTCTAAAATGTGTGCAGAATGTAACACCCTATGTTTTAAAAATAAATTGAAATTCATGAAACATTGAGTCTCTATATAATAAATTTTTTTTGATGAGATAGTTATAAAATAGTTTTTAAACATAATTTTCCCGCTTCTATGATTTGAATTTTGAAAAAAAAACATCAATGGTTGCGATCAGTAAGATATTTGGTGTCTGATAGAACCAACATGATTTTTGGTAAATAGTAAGATTCTTTATAAATAGCAATTATAATAGTAATATGACCCTTATGAATAGTAAATCATATTATTATTTTACTTTCTTATGTATATATGTTAATTAGAACTTGATTAAATTTCAAAGTAATATAAAATTAGTTGTTGTTTTAAAATTGTTATTTTTTGAATAAATTTTGATTTTATTTAAAAATTAAATTAATCATATTTAGAATGTTATTTTCAAAAAATGGACTTCATTTTTGAATTCAACATGTTGAAAATGGTGAGTTTAAATTTTTGGGATTTTTTTGAATTTCTTGTATTTTGGATAAATAGTAAAATATGGTAATTTACCGTATATATACGTCATATGTTAAATAAAAAAAATTTAGAATCATGGATGATGTAATACCATTGGTTAGAAATCACATAATGTCTTTACTATTTTTGGGTCACATGAATTAAGAATATTCATATTCATGAGAAACAATATTAAACTAATGATTAAAATAATGGAAAACCCCTCCTCTCCTCCACTATAAATATCACCCTCACACCCACTTTCTCTAACACCTATTAAGATTTTTGAATTGCCTAAATTCTCCACAAAACCTTTTCCAAGTATCCTTCCCAAGTATATAACCTTATGGTCTCACTAAATGGCCAATACCAATGGCTTTATGGAGGACCCAAAGGAGAAGAGATCAAGAGGTAAAAATCCTCTGTCATTTTCTTATATTTTATTTTCAATTACTTTTATTTTATTGTAATCTATCCCCTAACATTTTAAAAGAGTAATTAAAGATCCCTAATATAATATATTCTGGATGTAATCATGTATATGGAAACATTCATTATCATTCTTAAAATTTTATTCCTCTAATTCTAAAAATAAAAAACATCGTCCGTGAAGTGTGGATTTACCAACATTGTGGATGATGAATCTCAAATTTACTTTACATCCATCACAGATAGTTGTAAATCCATTTGAATGGTTGAAACAGATTTCAATTTTTATTATATGACCTCTCTTATGTTCTAGAATTAACTGACATTCATAATAGTTAAGATATATGATTAAACAAGTTTGTGATTATCGAAGAACCACCAAAATGATCTAAATGAATACCACTAATGATTTATCTAATGATTCATCCCAATAAAATATTACCAAAATTATTTATGGAATAATTAAATATTATGGGAATATATTAATACCATTTCATTCCACTTTTGGAGATTCTCTTCGACAAGGAAATCCTTTACGAACCGACCTTGGAAATCATGTAAAGAACGTGCACGAAACAATGGAAGGAACAAAATATTATTAATTAATGGGTGAAATGATGTTATAAAATTATCATGTAAGGTGTTATAAATTTTAATATGTTTCTTTATAAAATTAATAACACTTTATTAATCGTTATACAGGAGGTTCAATCACGTTTTATGTTAGAAAAACTTGAGATAAAGGAATTGTTAACCCAATTTCCATTCCATGGGTTAACCTTCTACTTAATTAAATATATGATAATAATAATATTTATGTACTGAATGTTTTTTTAAATTATTTTTTATTATGTTTTTTTAAAGTGCATACTCATATTCCTTTTATTCTATAAATTCTCACTTTAATGATATGATATTTTTAAAGGGATTTCCTTCAAAAATCTACTTTTGAAATTATGTTTTACAAAATACAAAAGAAATGTTTTTATGAATTTATTCAAGTTTTATAAATATGTTATGGTTATTGGGAATTTTTAATTATGATTTTTAGGACCTATATCTCCCTCCATTTCCTTGGGTATGTTCATATAGGTGGTTGGTCGTATGGTTACTCCAAGTGTAACTACGTTGGTTACACCATAACATAGCCGTGATGGTTACATTGTATTGCAGCTTTTTCTATTACAAATAATATGGTAACCATGATGGTTATAATTGTAATTATTTAAAACCACACTATACCTTAATCTTCTACTTATGTTTTCTATGTTTATATAAATCTCATGTTTCACAAAGTATATGATACTTTATGGGTAATAATTATGTCTTTGTAAAAATTATTGAAAATGTTTATAAGTATTCAGGGAAAAATGGTTTCATTCCTTCTTTTTATATCTCTTAATGAGATTTTTATTATCATACCTAGTTTTTAAATTCTTTTCACAGGTTATAAAATTTTTTAAGAGAAAGAACGAAGTCAAGATAAATGTTAGAATTATTTTTCAAAGAAATTATGTTATTGTTTTGTGTAAAAAGAATTATGTTTTGAAAGACATGGATACTATTTTAATAGTACCCACTTTTAATGATTTTAGGATGATATATATGATTTATATCCTACCTTTATAAAAATTTACATTGAAAAGGGCTTTGGGAATGAAAAAAGTGAAATCTAGTTGAAATTACTAGATTATGTGTTGTTTATGGTTGGGTCCTTATATTTATCTTCCTGATTAACTAATTTAAGTTAATTATTTACATTCATAAAACCCATCTTAATATTTATTATTATATGTATTTAAATTATTAACATGATATATTTATTTATATAATCCAATAATTTCATGTTAGATGTTTTTACAATATTCCATTCATATGCCCAAAAAGGCTTTAGTAGGTTGACGATGTTAAAAGAGGACACAATTCCATCATATCTAGAATAAAGGTAATTATATAATGATTATTTTTATACAATAATTACACTTAAAAACCCAATCATGAAATATGGTTATGAAAAATGAACTGAGTTACTATCTTGGAGATGGTAAACCATAGGTACAGATGAGTAATGTTTCATTTTTTCAGGGATAATGATGAATTTATGGTAAGTATTATTTTATATTTTAAAAATTAGAATTATGTCATAGATAGAAAATTATTTCATAAAATAAACCTATATATTTCATCCCAGTGATGTGGTGATGGAAAGTTATTCACATTGCTTCATAGAGGTGGTAATCCGCATATACGCATGAACGATGCAATCATTTTCAAATGGATGGAAAGTTAAGAAAGTATATGATTTATTAATTTTAAATAATGATAAATATGGAATTAATATTATAAATATATATATTAAATATATCATCATAACAAGATGTGAGTGGTAGTGATTGGAAATTAATTACATCGATTCGTGAGGCAGTACTTCACCGCACAAACGAATGACAGTTCCATTTTACATTTGATGGAAGATGATATAGATATTTGTTAAGAAATTAACATAAAAAATATATATTTTTGAAATATATTTTCAGTATTGTTTTGATATGGTTTAATAAGTTTTTAAGGTGTTTTAAAAATAAATGAAATGAAAAATCATGGTTATGATCTATACATATTCTTCGGACGACCTATTTAGGTTTACACTTAAAGTATTTTAGGATGGTTTTATAATCGTACCAAGGACCCAAGGATTTGTGGATTGATGTATAAAATGGATTTTGGATCGTATTGGACAAATAAAAAGTCTATTAATGTGTGTATAGGGGAGGATAGAAGTTTCCTTTTATATGTGTTAGAAGAAGACATGCATAAGTTTCTTAAGAAGAATAAAATAAAAAAAATGTATTACCCAAGTCGAATATATCCAAAATTGTTCATTTATAAATATTATACAATATAGGTTTAATATATGGACATAAAACCCTTAGGATACCCATTTATCCCCTTAGATAGGTTACTCTATCCTTTATCCCCTTAGATAAAACCCTTAGGATACCCATTTTAACCTTAGTCATCGTAACAAATTTTTTCTTTTTTTACTATTACTTTTGAACAAAAAAATAAATAAAACATAATAAATAATATTAATTACGATTTTTTAAAAAATTTAATACATTGGAAAAAATTAAATTCATGGAATTGGAAAATTTAAATTTAAAATTAAACATGAAATCGTGGCGAGAAAACAATTTTTCATAATTTTTTTTATTAAGTATCCATATGTTTTGATAAAAAAATCAAGTAGGAAATTTATTAAAAAAACAATAATTAGATTATAAATAATATATTTTATATATATTTTAATTTAAATCATACTCAAAAAATAAAACTTTTTAAATTCTGGAATCAAAAATACAGTTTTCAATAATAAATATTATTTTTAACTATTCATTAAAAAATCTATATTTACAAAAACATCAAAAAAATAATAATAAGGTAAATTTCATATGATTATATAAAAATTGAATTTAATTTTATGAAATAAATTTTCTTAAATTGGAAAAAATTAGTTGAATTTTTTTATTATAAAAACAAATAAAACATATTTTTGATGAAATAATATTTTTGATGAATAAAATAACTTTCCAAATAAATGAGTATTTATTTCCAAAGTATTAACCAATAAATTATTCATTAGTGTAAACAACATATATATTTCATAATGCTTTTCTTCCTATTCATAATCATTTATTCAATGGTTTGGTTATAAGAGTCATATTTAAACAATAATATTTTATGGTTCATTTAAAATTAGTCTTATATGTTGTTTACACTATAAAAAATAGTTTTATTTTGAAATTTAGGGAAATTAAATTCAGAATATATATAAATTATATCCACTACATTATTCATCATTTAATTCTAAGAAACATATTTTCCTCTAAATAAAAATATTTCACTGAATGTGGCTTCCCAATCATAAACTTCATCTACCCAGTCAACATTAGTAAATGACATTAGCTTCAGTTCACCTATCAATTTATACATAATCCCACAATTGAGAATGTTTGAGATTTATCTCTATATACTTTTAGCTACAAAAATATGTGTTTCCATTAGCTTTAATTGACCATGGGAAGAAAATTGAAATAATAAATAATTACAGGTCTTAAAACCTTCAAGTACATAAGACCTCCAATAAAAATAATGAACTCCTTCCCATTATGAATTTCTCTTTATCATCCATGATCAAAATTATTCCCATGTTAATTAGTGTGGAATCTCCACTATCATTCAACATGTCAAAAATATTTAAGATCTCCTGTAGGTATTTTTATGTAATACAATAAGATATTCAATTATTAACACAATTTATAGTTCGAAGAAGAATCTCATATCTCCCATATTTGGAATATTTATCCATTATTTCATGTGTCAAGATAATTCATCACAAAATATTTATTCAATAACAAAAAAAATTCATCGGCATACACAATCAGAAAGATTTTTGTATTATTTGTTTTCTTCACATGCAAGTTAATGTGCACTTTTATTTTTCCTAACACCATGATCTTCATATATTCATAAGGATTGAAATACAAAGCTCTTGGATACTATTTTAATCTGTAACGATCCTTTTTCTAATTATACGAATTTCTATGATAATATTCAAGAATAAATCCCTCATGTAGTTCTATGTTTACATCCTCAACAATTTCACTATTTAGTTTTTTTTGACAAAATAACCATTTAATATATTTCAAATATTCTTTGAGATTCTATGGTAAAGAATATTATGATGGATTCAGTTATTACTACTAGTGAAAAGGTTTCATCAATGTCAACCCTTTAATTTTTGAGGTTACCTTCCATAAAAACGTAACTTTATTTCTTCCCACATCACCATTCTCATCAATTTTATTTCCAAATATACAATATTCTCCAATAATATTATTTCTAGTGGGTCTAGGAAAATGATCCAAAGTTTCACCCCTTTTGATCAATTAATGATCATTATTCATAACATGAACCCACCCCTTATATTAAAATGAGTCTTCATTTTTCAATGATTCAACTTTAGACTATAAATATGTATTATAGGTTTCCATATTATTATTTATTTTATATAAACCTTGATTCGGCTTCCCAATGAAATTCACAACATTAGTATGTGTTATCAATATCACACTTGTCTTTTTCATTTTCTCTTTTCCATATTCATCAGTAGAAAATGAAGAATCTAAATCTTCTATTTGAATATCTGTGTTTTCTATATTCTCATCTATAGGTCTTGAAATGAAAACGTCCCCATAAATATCAATTAATATAGTATGTCTGGTATATTTACTTTCAAAACTTGTGACTGCACCACTATCAATAAGTATTTTATAATACATTTTTAACACCTTCAAGAAATTAAATTTGATTTATATCCATGAAATATTCCATCTTTAGCCTTATCGTCAAAATTTCTACCACATCAATCCTTTTTATTGATATAGTAATGACTTTTAAGAAAAGTAAAATGATTATAATTTTATTTATTTTAAACCAAATCATATAAGGGTAATTTTGATTTTGGTATTAAGATACACCTACTCATAATTATTATAGTTATGGTGATTACCTGTAGGCAATAATACCTAAAGTTGTCACATTCTACCAACATAGTTTTATCTATGTCAATTAGACTTTTATTCTTCCTTATAGCCACTATATTTTGGTGATTAGTATATGGAGTTCTGTATTCATGTCAATTTTTACTTGGTCAAGATATTCATTGAACTATTTATTAGACTATTTAGTTCCATCATCTAACCTCAATCAATTCATGTATAAGATTTTTTTCTTTCATGAATGTTTTATGATTATTTATAATTCATACATGTCTTGTGATTTGGGGAAAATGAACATAACACATTTAATTCTTTTGAAATAATGTATCAATCTAATAAAAATAACTCTCTATGTTTTCTTAATTTTATTTTATAGGTTCATATATGTCATAGTGGATCAGTTCAACAAGATTTAAGGATTAGATTTTAACTCTATTTTGACCTTTTTCACCATGTATTCCAATTTATAGGACATTAAAATAAGAAATATGTATTCCATCAATAAAAAATAATTGCATACAACATCTTCTTCAATAAACATCACCATATTTTTTTGGAAATGGTGATTAAGACATCTATGACATAGATCATTTTCATTCTTTTTTACATAATTAGGAACTTAAATTATCTTCCCCAACATGGAACATGTTATATAGGGATTTTATTCCGATATAAATAACATCTAGTTATTTTATTATTTTGGTAGTGAAAGAATTTTTCTTAAATATTACATGTTACCCAGCATCATATATCTATAATAAACTCAACAGTTTTTTCTTTAGGATATCATAAAAAAATACACTATTTGGGATGTTTTTATTTTTACTAATGTCTATTTTTATAACCTCTTCCATATTTATTCGGTTTTAATTTATAAATTACATTGCTACTCTAAATTTTTCAATATTTTTAAGATTTGTTCCTATAAACCTTCACGAGGAATGAATAGCCACAATCCATTACACATGGATTATTTGATTTTTAGGATTTGAAAGAAACATGAAGCATATTTTTCTATTGATTGATATTATTTTTATGATGATCATCCCCAAACCTCTGATAGATACTCAATTGGGTTTGTATGAATACACCACACACATATGAGGTTTTTCATTCTTGAACATAACTTTCATAGGCTTCTCTTATACTTTTAAATCATTTTTAACTTTAAATTTCTTAAAATATTATTGGGTCCTTATTTGATTTCTCACCAACAATTTTTGTCTTTCCCTTGGTTCATGTTCTCTCATCATTAGAGTGAAATACATATAATTCAACTAGTTTTAATCATTATTAACAAATACTTCAAAAAAATAGAAGTATCCATAATCTATATATATTGATAAAAAATTATTTTTCAGAGAATATTTCTATCTAGATTGGGTTTGATTCAATTAATGTGAAAAAACCAATAAAAACTATTATGTAATTACATCGTCATAATATTATCACATTGAGAACGGATTTCCTAATTTTTTTTATGTGAGAATATTTGTAATTTTCTTCACATGAATTAAGAGTTTCAGACTGAAACATGTCATAGGATGCTTCAGTAAATTCGATCTTCTGTTGTAACAGTACTTCTATAGACATTCTTTTTTAGGACTTATTTCTTATTTATAAACTTTAATTATAGTATGTTACTTGGATAAATAAAATTTTTCATTAACAACTTTATTTTTATTAAAATTAGTTATCTATTCTAGATTCTAAAATTTATGAATATATTTTTTTAGTTTATCCACATACTTATCCCCAAGGATCATGGTAGAATTCATGTCTTCAATGATTTTTTATTTTTTAAAAATATTGAGCTTTATCATCTAAATTCCATTTATCATGATTTATATTTCTATTTATATTTCTATTTGTTTATATTTGTCTAATCTTCTTTTAATCCAAGAATTTTGTTCTCTCATATTTCTTATTTATTTAAAACACATTTTGATATCTATTGTAATAATACATTATTTACGAGTTTCCCTTTCTTCTCTAGAAAAATAATTGTTACCTTAACACTAATAAACTTATCATTTCACATCCTCATCATACTCTAATATAAACTCTCCATGAGAGATATCCATGGATGCATCCTCATCAATGCCACATTATTCCTTATTAGTCACACATTCTTCTTTTGAGAAAAAGATACTTTAGAGGTTACATGGTGACAATTGCTTCATTTCATTTGAATTTAATCTACAATAATTGTAAAGACCTGGAATTTCCTTGCAACTTTTTTAAAATATATGGGAATTTTATGAGTCTCATAAAATTGACAGCACATGATTTTGACCCCCGGTGTTCCCAGTATGACTTTCTTAACTTTTTTTCTGGTACGTTCAATATATGTGTGAGCAGGTTTTTGTAACTTTTAAACCATTTCTCAGAATTGAAATGTAAGGGAACCATTGATATTTAAGTGTCGGTATTCTATTAATGGGACCTTCACCTCAACTGTAGTGGGTTGAGTGTGAAATATAATATTTGGGTTTTTTGTGGAAATAAAAATAAAATGAAATAAACTTTTATTGTATTTTTATTTTTATTGAAACCTCCCATGTGGATGGTTTAAAGTTGGGGACCACCTGAACTAAAACCTCCCACTTGTGTGTTATAAAGGTAGGGACCAATGAACCTAAAACCCCTAATTTTAAATTAATATATGGGACTAGCCAAACCCTCTTAATGGTGGAGATAACACTCAATGCACCCTTAATTATCTTCCTCCACTATTTTGAGCCAATTTAATTGATACAATTAAATAGGACAACACCCCATTTAATTGTGAGAGCCAACCAATAATTAATGAAATGTGTTAGATTTTTTATTTGTGCCAACATTATTAATCTACAAAATTTAAATTAATATGTTGGATATTCCTCATTTTGATGGGATTGGGAGTGGTGAACCATTTGGAGGTTTATTCTCTCCAACGAAGAATGCATTCTCTAATGATGAATGTGCTCCCCAACGATGAGCACTCACACCAACGAGGAACGTCTTCAACAACAACGAATCTGATGATCGTGGAAATTCCAACATCACTGACATCCGTCTATCCCCAATGACTTTATCTCTTTCCTCACGACCTCCATCGACAAATCTTTGAGGTAGGGGTTTAGATGTGTATGATTATATATTCCCATGTTCTTCTCCTCTAAAATAATTAACCCGGATCATCTCTCTAACTAGTTGATACATGGATGTTTTCTTTTGCGGGTTCAAGAATAATCATTGCGGAAGGTTGTAGGGTTTGACATTCTTCATTCATGATTTTTTTGAGACTCTTTCTACCACTCTAACACGAAGGGTGAGGGCCAAAAAAACATGTCCCGACCCCTACACTGATCATCTTGAAAGTTGTGTTCTTCATGATGGAAGAAGGTAGATTTGTGCCACGGTGATGAATGAATGCGGTGGCCGACACACCACCGGCCATGATAAAGGTGACAGCCCCATGGATCCCTGCCACCCAATGGCCTCTACGACACACTGTGGACTCACTGCCAAGAGGCCCTCCATGCCACCCCATGACATTCGTCGTCCTGCGGCATCGCGGACCACACGGCCTTGCTTCCCCGTGACCTCACCGCCTCGCTGCCTCGCCGCCCTACGGCCTCACGCAGCTCATGGGCTCCACCGCCCCACGGCCACACACTATTCAGGGCCTATGCCTCCCTATGGTATCGCGCCACCCGCTACCTTCTCCACCCCGTCATATATGTTGCATCTGCTGCCCCACAGCCAACACTACCCCCACAACTCCTACGGCCTCTACGCCACCCAGCGTTGCCCAGGCTGGGCTGCCCTGTGCAGACCAGACCGCCTAGTGTGGGTTGGGCTACCCAGCGAGCCGGAACCAGTAGGTTGGGCCTGGTCGACCCAAACTGGGTCGGCCCATGTCGGGTCAGACCGTACCTAGACCCACTTCAACCCATTTAGGCTCTTTTGGCCATAACATTGGCACGAGACGTCTGGTTGAAAAACTGTCAATGACACTATAAACCATGGAGTGAGAACGTACCTTTGGTATACCCCCCATAATATTTGGATAAACATGGGATGCAGTCGGGTTGGATGAAGCATGAATCTAACCAGACCCTCAGGACTAAAAGCCTAATAACTTACAGACTGGGAATCTGATTGACGCACTGTCTATTGTGTTGAGACCAATATGACATGGCGGTCCTTTGGGATACTTCTTAGTGGTACTTTGTGAAAGTTGTATTATCGACCAGTGCTTAAGGAGAGGACCCTATCCAAGATGATAAAGCTTAATGCATGAACCTAGTAGCTAGATTTGACGTGAAGAATGAATAACGATCCTGTGTGGGTCAGCTCTGAGAGATCATGTGTGGTTCAACACCTACCGATCCTGTGTGGGTCATCACCGAGCGATCCTCTGTGGGTCAGCACTACGTGACCCTGTGTGGGTCAGCACCGAGTAATCCTGTGTGGGTCAGCACCTAGAGAACCTACGTTAGTCTGATGATGATTAGGGATTATTCGTGTGTCTTCCTCTTAATAGAGTATGATGATTTGGTAGTTATATCTAATAATCTATACTATTGTGAATACGAAATACCTGGTGTGAGCTGAGTCTGTACCATGTGGTACTTTCCTTCGTGGTAATACCTTGGTGGTATTCCTCTATGTGTCATACCTATGTGGTACTTACCTTCGGGGTATTTTTCCCTTTATGGAATAGTTGAGCTTTTGGATTTGAGTTGGACTCTTTGTTTTCGTCATGATTGAGATGGAAATACTTGATAACATAGTTATATGTATGGTAATATACCTAAATATGGTTGAAAGTTGATTTCATTCATTGTGGTTTATCCTTGGTGTATTTTGTGAGACTTTTAGGGTCTCGGGGTCCCTACTGAGTATCCTTATACTCACCACTGCACGGGCTATGCCCTCACCTTGTTGTGTTTGGTACAGATGACGGACAACGCTGATTGATGATGAGCGTACCAGGGAAAGACGGGGCCCATAGTTGGACCATACTGCGTGATGGTACACAGAAGAGATGGGCAGACGTGGAATGCGGAGGAGGCGATCTGTACCTACACTTCTAGTAGGAACCTCAGAGGACGACCCAATATCTTCCTTTATTTTATTTCAATTTTACTTGTACCATTACTATTGGAGTTGTATTCTGACCCCTTTTTACTTTCTGCACTCTTTTTTCTATACAGTTGACATGTGTTCGTATCTTTTTGTGTGCATGGTTGCATGTGTTTACCGGTTATAAAGGAAATGCCTTCCCGGATATAGGGAATATGCCTTTCAGCGCTAGTTGCCAGCCCCTGGCCTATGGATGGAGGGCTTGGGGTAGTCATGGCATGGGCCCTGGGGGACGGGTCATGACAATAATCTCCAAAATTTATGGACATCCTATTGGATTCATCATTTGTTGAAAATCCATTATTTTTTTGTAAATATGGAAGATAATGGGATAACCTTCTCATAATTAAAATATTTAAAATGAATTTTACCACTATACCTAACTATTTCATATCTATTTAAATTCCATTAAAATATAGTGGTATATTTAAAAAAATATTCTATGTTTTCTCCCTAATTCGAGAAAAAATTATTTCCTTCGATCATTCTTCAATTTGATAGATTTAAATGAAATTTGAATTTCCCAAAAAAAAATTATCCTAATATTATGTTTTCTTCTCATTTCATAATTATTTAGAGTGCTATGAATTTCATCAATATTAATGTAATTAATATCCATATCCTTGTGTGCTAATATATTATCCTCAAAATAATCTATCGCGATTATCGTAAACATTTTTACAACAATTGAGTCTTCAAAAGTTTCTTGGAATCCTATAATTTTCCTTACAATCATATTTATATATGTAAAGAGATAATTATCAACTTCATCATCCAATTTTGGAAATCATTAAACTTTTTTCAACTAATATATAAATTTTAATTTTTTCACACTTTTATTTTCATTATAAATGATATGAAACATTATACTAATTGAATTAGTAGTCCTAAAACCTATGAGTTTGTTCAACACATTTTCTAATAAAGTAGTCAATAAATCATTTCTGGTATTCCCATTACATTCAATATTTATAGTATCAGTAAAATACCACGAATTGTATTTATTTTATAATATAAATTCATATTGATCAAAATCAATGAAATAATTCCTTAGAGAAATAATGTAAGGTATCATTATCTATTTAAAATATTTAAGCCCTTTTCCATCAAAAAATGGGATGCCTTTAATGTTGAAATAATTATATTGACCCATATCATAAACATGGGGGGGAAACAGGTGGTATTTCACTGATACAAATTTTTGCACCACACAACAGGTGATATAAATTATGAGGGGGTGAATCAATGTATAATGTTATTTAAAATCCCTTCAGTCTCATATGTATTTAACACATTTCCCTCAATTTCATCACTTGATAATAAATAGGGTAGACATGGACATTTTGATAAATATGTTATCCACTTTTAAGGATGACTACATACACAATGTGTCATGTTTATTAAGACATACGCATACTCCCCTTATTATTATCAATGAGAACTTGAGAAAGGTTGTAAAATTGATCTCATGTAATTGTTCTAACAAACCAGCTACAATATTTCACCAATAAGATCAATCAAATCCTTTTAATGAATTATTTCTAGAGAGTGTATGAGGCACCACAAAAACTCAAGATGTGTTTTTTATTTCTATCCATGGAAAATAAATATCATATAGTTGTTCTTGAAAGTTATTCTTCTTCATCAATACAATAGAATATCAAATAAAATTATCTAAATTATCACTTGCACTCATTATTTATTCATGCCTTGTTTTTTATATTCACTATATATTACAGGAATCGGTTTCCAATATTCTATTATAGAAACCTGAATTTATTTTTAGTGGTCTAGATTAATTCATTAAACTCATCCAGGAAAAATGGATCAAGACTCATCTTGTTTCATCCATGGGATATTTGAATTAGCATGGATTTTACCATTATTAAAAACATCAATAAAATCCACAATATTCAAGTCCATTGATAATCTACATCGGCACAATGATGTGGAATCTGATTTTAGGTCATGAAACTCCATCATCATTAGATTCATCTCTATCCATTTTATCTTTATTGATCTTATCATGGATATGGATAATGAGTTTGATCATAATTTTTTTTGATTAAGAATATATCACTTTCATTATCTAAGTTAATTATAATTTTATTTCTTCATAATATTAATTTAGGAATTTCAAATTTTTACTGATGTGGATCCTAACAAATTCTATAAGTTTTAAAGACATAAGACCAGTATCACTGTCTTAAAATGGATCCTAGATACTTATGATAGAGCCTTAAAATGATGAATTTTTACATTCTAAATCAAAGACATACTTCCATAAAAAAGGGATACACTCGGGCTTTTTTCAATTTTCTAGCATACCTAAAAATTCTTGCAATAACATTTAATATTTATTTTGAAGCGTTAAATTTCGGTAATTTTTAATTTTTAAATATTAAACACATTGATATAAGATCCTTCAAAGACATATGATAAGGCTTTATATTAATGTTCAATGTCTTAAAATGTTGTCTAGAATATCCATACATTGTTTTTTTATAATTGAATCTTCTTGGATACATCTCAGAAAATTCACAACAAAAAAACACATTAACAAATAACATCCAAAAAATCATGACTCCCAATCCATAGAAGATTATACATGATGCTCATAAGGATAGAATTTCAATTACTTAACAAGATTCTTCACATACTAGGTAACATCCAAATTCATTAACTATATATTAAAAAACACTACAACATTGTTAAGAAGGTTCAATACATATGTTAGAAGATGATACTATGGATCCTCCATATATAACTCATATTAGATGAGATTTTTGCGGAGTAATTTGACCAAAAACATTATTATAGAAGACATTGATGTGTGGTACATACTTGTAGTGGTGGTGTGGTATGTGAAACCTGAAATAATCTAAACATTAAAAAAAACAATAAATTTACTAATGATTTAATTAATGACTCCATAATGTTTCACATATCCTTAACCATAGCTTTCAAAATTTTATATTTCCTCTTTATAAGTGTCATATCTAGAAGAAGGTTCAGAATAACTGAGCACTTTTTAAATTGATACACCCATTGTGTATCACCATATGTTACCTAAGTGTTCTTGATTCCCTAATGAATTAGTCAATATATCAATCCTAACAATGGGTATAAATGTAAAATGTGAGCAATTCTCCTCAAGGATGTCATGTATAGAATATTTGGAAAATTTAGTAGTTAATTAAAAAATATAAATAAATAAAAAATTGATTAAGTAATTTCATAAAATATTTTCATCCATATCCTTCACCTCATTTGTATGATATATTTTATTTTTCTACATCTAGAACTTTAAATTTTTTCATGTCCTTATGGGAGAAGCGGAGTAATCCTTATGGAGCTTGATGAATCAACTCTCAATTTTTCAAATTTATTGGTCATCATTTCTTCTTTAAACAATTTATACCTTTCACGATATAATGTATGAGGGTATATAACATTTTATTGGATATTCTAATGAGATATTCTCTATTCCAATTTATTAATTGAATAAATTATTAATATTATAATTTATTAGGATTAAATTGTTTATTTTTGAAAATTTAGATTTCACTTACTAAAAATACTCCCCTCTTTATCTCTATATATATATTCAATAATTGTTTTCCATTAATATTCATCTAGAATGTCATATATGTTATATATATTTTCATTTCTCCTTTCAAAAAAAATTAAATGTAAAGTCAACATTGGTTTAAAAATTCTTAACCTCTTAGAAAACGAAGACAAACATTTCCTCTGAACTGTGTTATTATAAGGTATATCATATTTAATTAAGTGAGATGGAAAAAAAATAAATAAATACATGTTATGATAAATAAAATAATAATAAATTATTTTAGAAAAATTATCTCCCATAATGGATATGGTTCCATCTTCTTGACACATTTCTAATTAAAAATGAAAATTTGGACTTTTTCATGAGAATGGAAATATAAAAATGTTATAAATTGTTTGGATTTTGGACTCTTAAGATCACCATTATCATCTAAATTTATTACTACCCTTTGGTCGAGGATATGAGAAATTGATAATTTATGTAAATGTGTGTGACCATGTTTAACTACCATATAATGATTCTCTTTTACTTTTGATGTAAAATGATACTATATGGATGAATGAGAAGACTCCCCAGCATAATTAAGACTAGGATCCTTCATAGATGGTCTTGGAGGCTTAGTTATTGTGCCTAAAAGTTTTCTAAAAATTAAATTAACAAAATATTATTAATATATTATACAATCAATCAATTATGTATAAAATTAAATAAAAATTGAAAAACTGATACAAACATAATAAAACTAAACAAAATTTTTTTTATTCATATTATTTGAAGAAATTAACTATATTAATAAATAAAAATTTATAGTATTTTTATAAAATGATATAATAAAGATGGAACAAAACAAAACATAACACAATATTAAACAACTCTAACTATTACTTATAATTTTGAATAGAAATTATAAAATGATATAAAAACATTATAGAAACTAGTCAAAATGTTTATCATATTTCAAATAGTATATCTAAAAATTTAAAAATTTGAATAATTATAAAATTAAACAATAAAAACTAAACAGAAAACTGATATACCTTATTTAAAAAAATATGTGACTTAAATAACGAACAAAACTACAAACGGTATATCAATAATTTCAAAAACAATTAACATTTAAAAAATTTATATGGTATCAATAGTAATAGGATAATTTTAAATGACTATTTTTCCATATTCAATATTCATGATAACTTTGTATGGAATAAACCATTTCTATAAAATTTTCATAATTCAATATGCTAATATTTCAATAAAAGTATATATTTTATTATTATAATAATTTTTATCACCAAAAAATTGATGTTTTCCTTGTAAAAAGATATAACAATTTACAGTGGATAGATCAAAAACATAAAATATTTGTTTTTTATGTATTCCATGGTAAAAGGGGTATATTTGAATTCATTAAAACAATTTTTTAGTGTTGTCTTACTAAACCCATACTAAAAATATTAAATTATTTCACAACGATTCTTTAAAAATTTCTTCTCAATATTGCATGTTTAATAAAAAAACCACCTCTCCCATGTGCCCCATCCTTATCCCCGGATTCCATTCTTCTTTCCCAAGATCCCCTACCATATAACCAAAATCCCTAACACCACCATATTTCCCCACTCATTGGTGGTTTGGTGTCTCCCAAGTTCTCTGAGCCCGAGACCCATGAGCCCTTATCGACACGATAATCACATCTTCACGACCCATTTCCCATACCCTTTCCCTCACCTGAGCCATTTCCCTCACATGATTCCTCTCCCTTACCCATGATATTTCCATTTCTCTAGATCATGTTGTAACTATTTACAGTCCATATCCCCCAGATCTATCTCCCCAGACTTCTCCCATGAACTATCTCAATAAACCCATCTTCTCCCCCTTATCCCTTGACTCCCCCAGTGGTATTCCCCTCTATTGGTATTTGTTCTACTCAAATTTTCCCTTTCCATCTATCTTAATTTATCTTAATCCTACCATCTCATGGGGAGCTTTAATGATGTGTATTTTCGAGGTTTAGATAATAGAGGTTGATTATTGTCTTGATTGTGTAGTCGTCAACTTGTATACATCACCTGGGTCTCAATGTATATGGTTAATATTCATTTATTTGATTCATATAATTATTAATGTGTATTAATTTTAATAAAAATATAATATAATGTGTTTTCTAGAATTAATTCATCAAATTTTTCTCTTTATAGTTTTTGTGGGCTATAAAAATAACTCTGAGTTTTATATATTGCATTTATTTTAATTTTAAACTGATATGGATGCTCTAATGCTTTTATGTTTTATAAATATCTCATATAGTGTTTTTTATAAAACTAATGGAGGTATTTTGAAATTATTAGAGGCATATATTTTGTTGATTTTTATAACAAGTTAGAAAATAAATATGTAATGTGTGTTCACTTAGATAGGTTCATATTTTATTTTATTGGAATACTTCACAATATATATTTTTAAAAATATATTTAATAATTTTTCTAATAATTATGATGTTATAAATTTAATACAACATGATTGATGTTTTCAATTTTTGACTTTCTTATTTACATTTATTTATTATAAGGGATTTCTTGGGTGTTCATAATTGGATTATATTAGGTAAACCATAGATTTATTCATTTAATCAAATTATTTCCTTGATTTTTTTCAAGAGACTACTAATTTGAGCCTTAAATTCATTATTTACTTTTTTCATATCATATACACTAATAATCTGAATAATTGTTTTGAGCTATTTTTTAATTGAGTAGTTTTTACCACATGTGTTTTGGTTTAAAGAAATTAGTTAATATAATTTATAGTCTCCATAAAAAATCTTAAGTTAGATTAACAACAATTAATTGAAAATCATTTTTTATAAGTTTTGGAAAGGATAATTAAATTTTTGTATAGAAGATAGTATTTAGAAATAATTTTTGTTTTTATTTGGATAATATTACATTGGAATGGAAAATTTTTAAAAATGTGTTTTTACCAAAATAAAAATTTTGGTTTCCTATTAATTCTTTAGAAATGTATATTTTTTTAAATTAGTAATGTGAAAATTGGATGAAATAGTATTCTGATAAAGGTATTCATCCTTATTTTGGTATAGTATAATCTTTTTATTATCCTATTTTGGTCTGATTCCAGATTACTTGGTTTTGAGTTCTTTTCTTATATAATGTTGTAACTCTAACACTTATCTTTCATGGTTAATTGAGTTACTATTCAATATATTTTAAAATATAATGAGAATTATATAAACATAATATAAAAGATATAATGTCTTTATAAAATTAATATAAAAAAGAAATAGTAAATATATCTCATCTATTTCATCATTCATCATTTCCACTCATGTAAAGTATTACCACCTAAAGGAATGATCATTATTCTTTAATTATCACATTCCAAGTGTTTGTCAAAATTCTTGATAGCCTTTATAATAGTGATTAAAAATTTATATGGGGTTTTTACCACATTTTTTTCATTAAAATTTGCTTATATTGTTTTATAGTCATGTTTTAGAAATGATGGTAATTGATTATTAATTTTTTTTAAATGGCTCTGAATCCATAAGTCTCATGGTGGATTGAAATGATTTAAAAAGGTTAAATAGTTTTCTTAAAAAATTGGTGCTTGAGAATTATTGACTTCCTCGAAAGAGGGTTCTCTTTCATTTAAAAGTGATTTAATGGAAAAAGTTATATTTATAAATTAGATTTCAATATACATATTGATAAATATTTTCAAATAACATTTGTATTTTTGTTTTCAAATGGTGTGATAAATTATTGGCATCTAAATATCTTTATGAAATACCAATGGACACATTAATAATTTTTTTTATAAATGTGTGATACCCAGTTCAGCCTCATGTGACTATAGTTATGACCATGGAGACTTGTGATCCCATGAGGGGATTATTTTTATTTATGCATATTTGGGGGTTTCATAATGATTGTATGATTTTTTTTCATGCTCATATTATACATAGTACTATCCTTGATTGATTTCCTTTTTAAGTTTTATTTTCTAGTACTTATATGACTATTCAAATAAATACACGGGTTTTGTTTCTTTCACTTCCTTTTATATCTTTTAATACATAGTAATTCGTTTGTGTTTCAATTTTTTTAATAATTTATAGGTACATTGTGGTATATGATGAAAAAAGACATATCACATTACCCAGGAGAACACCTCAGTAAGATAAGTATTCGTATTAGTTTTTAAATTTTTTTAATTCACAATCGATTTGTTGATGTGAGAATAATATGTTCATGTACCAAATTTAAATTTATAAGATAGTTGAAAAGAGATGAAGTTTATCAACACTTTATATTCATTAAATTCCCTACTCAATATTTGTGTTGAATTTAGCATGGAGAATCAAACATTATAGAATGTTTGGAAACTGATGTAAATCAATAAAATGAGCTCCCAAAATTATCTATAATAGAAAATTAAATTAAAAAAATTATAAACGATGCATTAATCATTTTAGGAAAACAACATCAATATGAAAACAAGTTAGAATAACTAGATATTGGTGCTACAAATAGTAACTTGACATGTGATATTGTTTTGACTATAAGACAACTATATCAAGATTGTAACATATAATTTGATCAACCTATATATTCTATAGAGACAAATTTAAGTTAAGACTTTACTTAGAATACAAATATGTTTAATGGTTTAGTTTATTATAGAAATCAATAGCTGTATTGTAGATGTTTGAAATATTCCAAACAATCATTATTTATAATGTTTTTCCATATCAAATTCCTATGTGGAATTTCAAATACGGAGATGACAATGATAATGAAATTATTGGATTATTAATTTCCTAATGCTAAGATCCATTGTCCTTTTTATGATATGGAAAACATTGTTAACAAGATTTGTATGAATTATACAAAAATAAATGCTTGTCTGAATGATTTTATGGTCTATTTGAGATAGGATTCAAGATTAAAAGATTAAAAAAAATCTTCATTGAGATATAAGTAAATTGGTTTTATTTGGAATTTGAAAAAACATAATTATATAAAGAATAAGAATAGAAACAAACCTATAATGGTTTTTCATTACATTATATTAAATCCTCAATTAAAAATACTATTCATTTCATTGAAAACTGCCATGATCATGAAGTGTAATTCTATATATAATAATAATGATGGGTTAATGAGACAAACAAGAGATTCACAATCATGTAATACATTTGATTCATTACATCTATATTTATCATCTATTCCTAGTAATGTGTGATTGAGACTAGTTTCTAATTGATTCAACCCATTTGGGACTTTGAGAACCAGTTATAGTATTTTTCTAATTGTTTTTTATACATTACAATATTAGTCAATGGATTTGTATGAAAAAAAGATATTTTATCATTTTGATGATTATTTATAGAGAATAATTCCTGAAAATACAATTTATCTATAATTGTTTCTTCTAATTGAATAATTTTTTGAGTTTTGGAGAAATAGTGTTAAGACATCTGATTTATCTTCAAGAATAGGGTTCAAAATGAAAGGTCCTTTAATGTGGAACCTTAGTGACTTCCCTGAACATGAGAGTTTATTTAGTTGGAATAAAGACATGGGTTTTGATTTTCCGATTATTAACTTTCATTTTGATCCTGAATGACTACCATATATTGAAAAATGGTTCCTCTTATGTCATCAAATATTTATTGATGTATCTCATTGATTATGGTTGAAACATTACAAATTTTATGGTTCTATTAATCATATAACACCTCTAAAGCTGTTGATAGGTTCTATAATATTATCACAACTTTGAAATGTTGAAATATAATTTGGTAAGGTACATAATTTAAATAATAGCGGGAAATGAGTTTGAAGTGCATCGTCAAGTGAAATAATATTTCACCGATAAAAGAGAAAAAAATACTCCTCAAACATCTGTATTGGGAATTTAAAAATTTTATAGAATAATCTTGATGTTATTCATGTTGATAAAAATGATTGGGATAAATTAATCTTCACATTGATTAATGAGATTTGAAAACCAAAGGACTACCCCAATTATCTGGAGGACATACAAAAAATGAACATAAATCATGAACTTCGGCTAGATGAGAATGGAAGGTATCCTCTAGATTCTTTTGCAATGAAAAATACGGATAAAGATATATTCATTTGATTTTTAAAACATGTGAAATTATATAATGGGTATTCATGTAAAATATAAAGTGTTTTTCTTTAAATATTTATAGGCTACATGGATTGAAAAGTCATGATTCACATATTTTGTTATAATAGTAACTAGCATTGGTATTGTGTACATTATTACCCAAAAAAATTAATGTTATTCTATTCTAATTTTTCACATTCATTAGTCAACTATGAGAGAAAACTCTAAAAAAATTTGAGCAATAAAACCTTCGGGATTAATTTTAATTGACACATTGGGTAATAGATATGATCAATCATCCATTGTTTTTTCTTCTCATGATTCATTTAACTATGCATTTGGTCGAGGAAACTTAATAAGGAGGACTCATACATTATTGATGGATGTATCAAATTGATGGGTACTTTATTTATATGTTTTTCATCATATGTAATAAATTGTTGTAACTTCATTAATTGTGAAATTATGTTTTATTTTTTTATTTCAAATATATCTTAGGAATTCAAATAAAATGTGAGAAATATAACTGCATATAAAGGTTTAATTTTTGAAGGATATTTGAAATTATAGTGTGTTACCTTTTTTTTAAATACTTGTCGGATATTGACACAAGATTAAATCATGTTGGATCTATTGATGACACATTGACTCAATCTCATAAAAATGGGAAATCAACAAAACATTGATACTATTGGCCAATCAGTTGGGGGAGATCAAATGCTAAAGTAACATAAATAAAATTATTACAAGAACATAGATATGTTCTTTTAAATAGTGAAATTTCATATCCATTTATTGAAGAGAACATGATAAAAAATGATGATAATGAGAATCCATACATGAAATGAGAAAAATATAACATAACCTATTAATAAAGAGAATGTAGAATTTGTTTCATGATGTGTATGTTCAAATATATTGTAATCCATATTGTTATTAGGCCGAATCATATATTTTTTAAATATGTTAATTTATATTCCTTTTGAATATCATGAATACTGATACCTGAACCGTTTTGTAAGAATATTTTAGGATTCTGGTTTGAGGTCCTATAAAATAGGCTAGAATGTTTGAAACTTACAATTTGAATGGATTTTAATTTAATATAATTGATCTGTAATAGGTTTTGAAAACCTAGAATATTGGTATATTTTGGATACTATCAAAATTTAAAAGATATTATTGAATCAAACTACTATGTGAATTTTTCAGTAATTTTATTCAAATTCAAGTGGGTAGATATTATCTGGGGTGTTATAAGATATTCCTTCATATTTAATTTCTAGAAATTCTCCCACTTGATGGATGTGGGTGGCCATGAATTACATGATCCATATATCATATATTCTAAAGAGAAAATAGGATATTATTTGGAGATATTGTAGATTAATGGTGTATTTTATTTTTTCATGTATTAAAAAGAGACATGCATGATATGGGTGATGAAGTGGAATATTTTTCCTATAACTTTGAATCACACAAACAGCAAGAATAAAAAATATTTTTCCATCATGATATTTACAATATGAGTCTTGGAACTGTGGATGAAGTATATGAAGTAATGATAGAGTATGAAAATTACTAGATTGAAGGATAAAATATTTTTTTGTGCAGTCATCCATGAATTTAGAAACCACTAATGTCATATGTGTAGTCATTCCTTATCATAGTTGTTCATATTTTGTTTGGTAGTACTTTGCATCTGTTATCATTTCTATTTTTTCCATGAAATTTTTCCCAAAAAAATATATTTGTACATTATGGTGTAATTGAATTTCATTATGTTATTAGATAATAATACATTAAAAATTAATCTATTTTTTCATATATATTTCAACTTTAACATTGTTTTTATTCTTTATTTCAAGTTGATTCAAGGAATAATGCATAATGTCAAGCTAAAAAAATCATCCCTCACATATCCTGGTCAAAGATGTTTTCTAGCAACCAATCGACTCTCGTACTATTTCCCTATGTTTAAATATTTTTAAGATAAATTTATCTTTTTTATTTTTTAAATTGTTTATTTTTATTCGTTTAAATTTATATATAAAACACTATTTAATTTTCAATATAATTTTTAAGCAGGTGCCGGTAGTAGGATATAGAGATGGAGATGAAGATGGTGTCATGAAAAGTTCATCAGGTAGTGATTATGGTTCACATTGGATTCAGAGATGATGTGAAACTAAACTTATGGATAACTAATACTAATTTTTTTATTCAAAAACTATGTCGTGGTTTCTGGTAGGGATATTTATATTACCCTTACATTTCATGAAAATCAAAATTCTTGGTTCTTTGGGAGTATTTTGTTAATGAATAACTATATTTTTATTGTTTCTATATTATATTTTGTGTTCATGGTAATATTACATTATTTTTAAATGTGTAAGAGGTTTTATAAGAATGTGTTAATAGAATCCATTCTAAGAAACACAAGGAATCACAACATATGTGCTTAGTTGGTTATTTATAGATATCGTTTCATTTCTCCTAATGTATTTTATTAGTAAATAATGCTATGATTATATAGGATATTTCATGATCAATTTGGTTATGATGTACTAACTCAAATGACTCTAGGTGGCAGGCTATTAAAATGAATGAACATTAATGATTCATGGATTAAATCACTTATATGATCTTGGGTCGTATTGTCTGAGATGATGTCATATTTTTATTTCATGTGGCCATTATTAAAAAATTGATTTTTCAGTGTAGTTTTACATGGTTAACACTAACGATGTGATAATTCTATGAAACCATGATGGATAACCTTGAGTTTCTAGAGTATGTTTTACTATTACTGCTTATTGTTTTAGCCATATAGGTGAATCATGAAACCTAATAGGGATGAGAGTTTCAGAAATTTCTATTTTCTTAATTTTAGGATACCTTCTATATATCCCCAAATTTGAATCATATATCTCACAAACACCTACCTGCTAATTCCATTCCACTTTTCTCTACAATTGGTGTCTCTAAATATGTCTATTTGGTGTTTATCATCAAGATCGTATGTTATTGGGTTCCATCTCACTATCCCTCCTCTTTCTCCAGGTTTTTCCATGTTATTTATTTCCACTCTAATCCCAGCCACCATGGTGGATAGGTATATTTTCTAAGGTTGTCTTAATTTTTTTTCATCATTTCCAAGGATATTAGAGTCCCTTTTATGAATTATTTATGTGGAATTAATTAAATTTGAAATGATTCCATTGAATAAGGTATGTGTCTTCATTTCATTACTTTTTTTAAGAGTTTCTTGTGTGTTAATACATTTAACTTTGTTTTATTATCTATGAAAATTTAATATAAGTTACTTAAGGATGTTTTATCAAGAATCCTCATTTTTTCCATTAATATACTTTTCTTATAAAGGGGGAGTCTTCTAATTTGAGTTTGTTTTGATTTTTTAAAGTTATGATATAATTTTATAAATTCTATAAATAATTTCATATGCACCCTCCACTCATTGGTTGGTTAATTAATGTTCTAGAGGATAATATAATTATTATCTCGCATGGTTACGACTAAATTCATTCTAATAGCATTGAATTTGATAGGCAGCCAAGAACATATTAAGAGATTATCAATACGAGCCCCATTTGGTACCCTAATTACTTTCCTTATTCCCAACTACATTTCAATGTTCATGAAGGTCGAGCTTCATTAGTACCAATCCACTTCTGTTACACAGCTAGAGAGTATTGGGCTTATTTGTTGGTCTATGATACACAGTACACCATTGATCCCCCCAAAAACCGCTGTCAACGGGTCTTTATAAATTTATTCCCTTTATGTGTTTGTTTATATGTCAAGGAGGGGTTTTATCAAATATAATTATTTATACATGATGTTTTGAAATAAAAATGTTTTATAGAGATGGTTGTTGCATTGTTTAACAAGATCCACATGTAATAAAGAGTGTTTTCAGTCTATGGGATGGTTTTAGGGAATTCATTACATTAATATGATTATGTTTCTATGTTAATTATATGTAATTTATATTTATACTTATTTTCAATTTGGTTTTAAAAAATAATTTTAAAGTATATGATTAGTACCATAAACCAAAGGCCAATTTGGAACTTTATGTATAATGATTGAAAAGTTTATGGTTACAACCTTAATAAACCCCTTGATTATATTTTGTTCTTGATCATATTTATTGTGATTTCATTTGATATTGGATTAGTTACTATATATATGAAATGGTATCTTTAATAATGGGTACTAAAGGTGGGATGCATTAGTTTTTTTATGAAATAATGGTTTCTATTTTTCATTGGCTGTTATGGTGCTAAAAATTTTTAAGATTCATTTTTTCTTCTAAAAGAGATATTTAGCATCGGTTTACCCTGCCAAAAATTTGTGATGATACAACAGTGGTTTAAACCGCCACTTTATCCTCAACATTTTTTGGTATGGGAAACCGTTGCTTAAACCAAAAAACAGCCACTCAAAAAATGTTATGCAATGGTTCCCAGAAATTACCACTAAATAGAAGGAATCAATGTGAGTTGGATGTCGATCAAAAATTAGTATTAGTTTTTTGAATCCATCTTAGAATACTTTGGAAATGGTTTAAACCACATAAAAATAAAAAAATACCACTAATATGTTGTTTTTTAGTGATTCCAATTTATTCATATTTACTTATTTCATACCAAATCCATCATGATTAAAAGTATATTTTCCAACCATCCCATTATAGTTTAATGTAATAACTCAAAAATTAATGTAATCAATCATCCATTTTCTTCAATAACTCCATAATATTCACTTGAAGAATATATTGTGTTATTTTCATTTTCACATAAAAATGCATTACTTCAATTCACACCAATACACTACGGTTATGAACATTAAATTTTTTCCTAGTCATTGGTATAAAATTTTTGTCCATGATTCAACACATGGAACATGTTAGTCTATTTAATCATGGGCCTCCGACTAACCAAATCAATGTTTATGATGCATCTAATTTTCTATTAAAATATCTTTAAAACATTGCAAAATATTTTTTCTTTTCCTAATCACTAGACATATATTTCATTATTTTAAGGATATTGATGTTCTAACGCCTTAATAGGTTATGTTTTATATGGTTTGGAATCATATATATTACAGAATAAGTATAAATGGAAATACTTTATTTTTGGTCCTATTAATGACTTTATTTCTAATAAAATATTCCCTTTTCCCCTAAAAGTGACTCTATCATGATGAGATGTTGGAAAACTAGCATCTTATACGAAAGACAACCATTTTTTATAAAACATGTCTACTTCCTCAAAAATATATCTATCATTAATGGAGGATTATAGTTTGTATAAAGTCATATAATATCCCTTCAATATATTCATATACCATTCAAAAGGATATATCCAACTTACATATACCAAAATAAAAAAATTTATTTTTCAACCAAATAAACCATTAAATATACCATGATATCAATAAAGATGGTGGAATGTAAAATTTCAGATAAAAATTTAAAAAAATAATCCATTCTCCAAATTGGTCCAAGAATTTAAATCCATTAATTTGGTACAAATAGAAATGAAAAAAATACACCATAATGATATTCAATCTATTATGGATGGATAGTATTCTATGTAATGTTGCTAGTATGATTTGTTACACTAAAAAATGATTGTCATGAGATTTTATGCCCATTAACCTAAAATATTTTAGTGAAACAAAATTTTGTAATTTTAAAGAATAGCCTTATAGAACATTAATGACATCAAGGCACTAGAAAAAACCAATTTCATCCTTCATGGATAATCTATGAAAATCTGGAGGTAGTTATTTTAATATTCATTATTCAGTGGGAGATAACTCCAAACATATTCTCATTGATAGTAAGTCAAATATTAAATTCAACCCATCCCTATTCTTTATTTTAATGTCCAAAAATTTTCAAATAAAACTATCAGATATATTTCTCTCAACAAGAATTCCATCAGTATTTTTTCTGAACTAACAATATATCTAATTTTGATGTCTAAAGAATATTGATCATTTCATCCAGATATTTCATTCACTACTTTATTAATGTGTCTATCTAAATGTCAAATTTATGTTTTTAGTCTCACATAATATTTATTGCTTGAAAAATTATTTTTAGAAATATAAAATTCATGTGATATATATAATTCTATTTTAATCATCAATAAGAGTGTTCCATAGAAAAAAACATATGATAACCCATGTACACTATTTTTGTCCCATGTTGTAGTTAATAATATGATGAACCTTCATCATAAATTAAATAATCCTTATACACATGATCATTTTTTCTAGATAATTTTACATATACTAAGAAGTAATTTACAGTATACATAATCATTGCATGCAATTTAAAATATTACATTATATAAAATAATACATTTTGATACTTTTATTTCATAAAATCTTTAAATAATAAATTATTGTTCATAACAAAATATCAATATTAATTCCATTTTTTTAGTCTAGAAAATATTTAAATAAACATGATATATTTCCTATGAAAAGAAAATTCAGGAGATAATTTTCAAATTACCAATAGAACATTTGATGAACTATGTTTACTACTAATCCTCTGATGTGGATTCACTGCATCTATGAACATTCTATGCTTGTGATTTAAATCTACGTATCCAATGTTTGAAAAATTTAGATTATTTTCATACACTATGGTTAATCATCTTGATGAAAAAAAATTCTGCCAGATATTCACTCATATAAATTCAAACGTAACCTTTTTATATCATTTCAACGTAAAAATAAAAATTTTAAAAGAAAAATTATCGGAAGATGCCAAAATTATTTTTGTAGGAGTCTTGCTAAATTTAAAATTAATATATGTTTCTTATATTAACTTTCAAGGTGATTTCATATATTTAGATAACTCAAATGGGCATTTCTATTCCATCAAAAATGTAAAATATTCATTCATTTTGACCTCGATAATGTTACATAACTATTCAATACGGGGTGAATTGCATGATCAAATGTTTATCCCCAATTAAAATCATCCTTGGAATTGTTATTTAATCCTTTAATATATTTTTAGAAATAATAAAATAAATAAGAAAAATATATGAAAATTTGAAACTTAGAGTGTTCTATGGAACAAAAATCCCATATTCCACTCCATTAATGCTCTCTCTTCACGCTTTGTGAATTTCACTATGCACACCATTTTTTGGGCACCGTGATAATTGGGTGCAGGAAAATAAAACATCTTGAAAATGTTTCAGAGAAATTTTTTAGGGATATTCCTTTTTAATATCTACCCCCAAACTTATCAAATTCATAATTATGAATTTTGACATTAAAAAATATAGTTATGTAATATACATTCATATTCAACTCACATTTTCAACAGACAAATTGGAAAAAAAATAAGTTGAACCTCTCAGAAACAAATTAATATTCAATTAAATACTTCGTAATATATATCAATGGAAGTTGATGTGTACTTTAAATTATACTAGAAGCAATTTTTTATTCTCCCTAGAAAATAATGAATACCAAATATTTATAGGAATCATATTAATGTATTTTCCATTATCAAATATTATATTCTAATTGAGTGATATTTCCTTCATTCACACACACAAATATATATATATATATATATATTATTTTGAATTCAAATTTCCATATATAATCAAAATATCAAGATTAAATAGAATAGTCCAAAAATTCAGGCCCTTTACCCTCATGTGATAGCCATTTCTGAAAATAGAAAAGGTAAATATTCTTGATAAATATAAAAATGGTATTCATTGGACCTACATGAATTATTGGAAATATAAGTATTATTTTATTTCACCGTTCCATATCCACCCACGTCAATTTTTAATTAAAATAAAAGTAGTAATGGACTTCACATGAATAACTTCAATATTAATAAATTCATCAAAAGAGAAAATAAATAATATTAAAAATATTTACATAGAATAACTATAAATTTAAAGGGAATTATCTTCCTCACAATTCATTTTTCCGTCAATACTTTATATCACATTAACTAAATACATAAGTTGTGATATCAAAGAATATTTTACCTTGAAATAAATCTTCAACTTCATGAGATATTATTCTACATATTATAATTCAACTTTTTGAAAGATAATGCTAGAAGAATAGGATTAATGAACCAAGAATGGTGTTCCATAAGATTATTTAAATCCTTATAAGTTGTTTTTGAACTTGGTATGATTATTTTTAACCTCATGCAATATTATCCATTATCGAATATCAGTACTTTTACTTTCTGAACTCATGAGAATATTTTCAAATTTTTATGATAATTTGATATATATATATATATATATATATAATTCATTACATTCCAAAAATTTGCAAAATGAATGATTTTAATATACGTTGTATGATATCTATCATATGTATGAATGTTGTAAGATAAATTACTTTATATAAAAATGGAAATCTAGTGCGAGATGTTTTTTTATTTTTAATATGGTTTCCTTTGATTGAAAACTGATTTCTTTGAAGCATATGATAGTTAAGAACTCATATAATAAATTATCATGTATTATAATAATTTATTATCTCATATAATATTTTTATTATAAAGATTATGAAAACATGAAAACCAAAAATTAAACGATAATACACAAAAATGAGATGTTACTCATAAATATTACTAATCAAAAAAAACATAAGATAGTTTTCTTAAAAAATGAATTGGGATTTTTTGAACATTGAAACATATGAAATATTGAGATATATTGGTAAAATATTATTATGTACACTAATCTCTTCTTTTTTTATGATCACAAAACCCATGATATTTTAATAATAAAAATTTATATATTTTATGATCCTAGAAAATATATAATTCTTTAATAATATATCTTATAGAATAATTTGTACAATGTGACTTTTTTTATTGATTATCTTCTCCCCCTTATTGATATAAAAAATGATAATGATGTAGTCATATTAAACACCCAATATAGCATAATGAATTATGAATTGAAGGAATATAACTAACTAAAATGAATAAAATTTCATATTTAATTAGAGAAATATATTATGAAATTATGTAATGTATAGATTAATTATTAAAATATATAATATAGGATGAATTTCATTAATTTAAATAATGTAATTAAATTATCACAATATAAGAGATCCAAAAATTTAAACCAAATAGAAAATATATCAGTCTTGATAATATTGTAGTGGTTTTGGAAAGGTAATTTTAGGATAAAAGTTACCAAGGATTGGGATAGAAAAGAAAACTGCACACTAATAAGAAACAAGCACAGTAAGATATATGGGTGTTTTCTTGAGAACAAACATAATAACACCATAAAACATATAAATATTGGATGAACAAATATATCTTCAATTGATAATGTAATTTTGAATATGGTAAAAAGAAACTATGGAGCAGAACAAATTGATTCCTCCTAAACTATTTTATCCACTAAAACATTGTCCATTGAAATTGATGGAGGAGGGGAAACATATTTTTATATTTTTCACTGATATCTGTAAACAATGAAGGATTGTCTCCCCAAGGACTTATTCATCTAAGATTTAAATGGAATGTGAAACACATTTATAACCCTTTCATAAAATAATATTATTAGAAATATATTTAGGAAAAGAAACTATTCTTAATTAGACCCTTAAAGTATTCTGTTGTATTTAAGAGATTATCCTTGGAGACTTTATAGATTTTACTCATGTTTTTTTCACATTTTAATTACTTTACAGGTGAATACCTCTATCATAATAAAATTATAAGGAACATTAATGGAACTGTATGAAATGGATAGTTGAATAAAATATTATTTCTTTTGGCAATAAATATCTTGACAATTGTTGACATGTAATATATATCATATGTTGAAACTACACTATCAAAATATATAGTCTCAAAATTAAATTAATAAAATTCATGAACATCCATTAAGATATGATGTTAATAGTCTCACATGGATGGTAGGTTGGGGTATAAAGAAGATTCCCATTGAGTAATTAAGATTAAAATATTCTCATTTAGATTATTTTTTTGACTAAAATATTCAATTGGAATGAAAAAAATATTCAACCAAACAAACGAATTCATTAATATAGTGTTATATGTATACTCTACATTCTAATTATTAGTTTTAAATGGTGATATGAATTTTTAGTTCTTAAATGATTTCCAAAAATACCATGTCACATATTTGTTCTTAAACTCCCCCATATAACATGAAAAAAATATAAGGGTAAAATCATTAGATGTTCAAAATAAGAACTTGATTCCTTTTCCACAAATAGTGAGGAATAAGCATCTGCCTGAAGGGAAACAGTACTTAGCTCACAAATTTCCATATACACAATCCTCATAAGACAATAAAAAAAGAATAATTTATATTGTGTCTTTATCATCTCATCTTCATCAATATAACTCTTGTTATAATTTTCATGAAGTTCAAAAACCTCAACAGTATGTTCTAAAAGCTCATCTTTAGAAAAAATGTCTCAAAATCATTTACAAACCAAATATTCATCAGATGAACTTACATTGGTTGAATTTTAATCCTCAATTATTACTCATCAAAAAATTTGAGAAGAAATATTTTTCATATAAAACTCATAATCTTGTTCTCATATCAAGAGGCACATTTTCCATTGAGTCCTCTATTTCATCTATAACAATTGAAATAGTAGCTACTAAATTGGATTATCCACCTTAATTTAAGTGGTTATTTTAGATATATATTCATACCCAATGGGTAGTAACTTCCTAAGAGAGTGGATCCAAAAGTATCCAATCATCTTAAGCAACCTAACTCTAATATTATTCTACTCATGGAACATAGTTTCCATAACACTACATAGCCCTATTTTATCCATTTTAAAAGGAAATTTTAGAATTATTCCTAAAGAACAAAATATTCAAGACTTATGGAATAAATGGTGCATAAATAAAAATATATACCACATTAGGTTGAACTCCATGACTTGATCCAATGGGGCCCACCTGGCTAGTGATTAATGAAGTGTGACTACCTCAAGCCTACCTCCAATAGGCCTGGTGCGGGAGACTAGCATTGAGTAGGCATATCACAAATGTGGGATGTTTTATCCTAAAGTACCCATACACACACACCCATCTCTGGGACCTATAATGATTATATTTGAAGAACAAATGATACCAAAAATTAATTCATAACATCTATATCCTACAATACAAATATGAAAATAAAGTTCTAAAATCCCTAATGTGTCCAAATACTAGACCAACCCCAAAATTCAAAAAGAGTCCAACCTTCTCAGATGGAGGGGACTACCATAAAATGAAACTCTAGTATAATACTCAGTATAACAAGAAAAAACTATGTTCCATTTTCTCCCATTAAACCGTAGGCTTTGTAAAAAAATTTGTAATTCTGCGACCCCAGTTACTGAGATTCGGTGCATTATTTTAATACATTGGCATGATTACAAGGAATCAAGTCTCAAACGATAGATCAGTTTAGCAGTCTTGGAAAATAGATCACATACATGAACTTTACATTACAAATTAGAAAATAATACATAACATAAATGACCCTTTGAGAAATACATCAATCCCCAAGCTTAACCCTTCTTATCAATCATAATACACTTCTTGGAATCCTGGTAAAATAAAACATAAGAAATGGGTGAGCTCAGATGCTCAGTAAGGGTAAATAATTTAGCAAAATCTATAAACTTTTAAGTCAAGATGTGTGATAAAAACAATATCCTATTTAAACATTAACATGAACATAATATGGAAAAAATAAATAAAACATTACCATATAAACATGCACATGGATATTCTACTAGTTGAATAATCACATGTAATAACTATTTTCAAAATGAGGGAATGCCTAACGCTGGACAAAATTACCACATAGTCAAGGCCTTGTGCCAAGACTAAAAATAAAATTTTTGTCAAGGCTTTATTCCAAGACACTATTTTGTCTCATGAGACCTACCAATGAATCTAGGATCAATAGAGGGCTCCACCCGTCACTTACTAAGTCCACTACATTCCTCTTATGAATAGTTGAAACATAACCTAAACATTCATATTAAAAAAAACATACGTAATGTCAATAAATTAACCATAAACCATGAATGGTATAAAAATAGAATATCCATAGACAAAAATATCATAACTCATTCAATACAATATGTAAGATTGTATTATAATAAATCAACCTCAATCAAATATAATATCTAGTAAAGGATGCTGGCATAGTTGAAAATTTTGAGTAAACCTTTTTGAGAGAAATATCATTTTTGTAAAATAATTTAAAAGTCACACATTTATAAAGGAACTAATTTAAAAGATATTTTTGAATAAAATTTTCAAATACAACTTTGAAACTTTTGGAAAGAATTATCATTTCAAAACCTTCATGTCCATATAAATAAATCCTTAAAATCATTTTGAAAACATGGACATTAATTAAAAATATTTAGAAAGATAAATCTTTAAAAAACTTAAAATTTTGATCTTGATAAGGAATACCTTTCATTAATCCTTAAAAATATTTATTTTGAAATCTTTTTTATGAAAACTAGAAATGGATGATAAAGATTTCCCAGTAGAAACTTACACGTAAACAATTTCGGATAATAATGAGATTGAGGAATTAATCCTTAACTTGAACATTTCTTTATTTAAGGGTACGTTTAACCTCTTGCATGAAGATAGTAGTAAGATATTAAATTATAACAGAACCATATTAATATTTATGATATCATACATGATTAATTTATGAGTTTATATTACCCATGTAATAATAATTTCAATGTTAAATTAACATTTCGGGTAATAATCGCCTTCTTTATCATACATGTTTTAACTTGTTACTCTTGATTGTATCACTAAGATCATGATTTAAATACGTAAAGAATATAAAACATTATTTACATATCATATATATATTTAGAAAGTAAATATATATAATAGATATATATATATATGAAATGAAAAACACTTTTTATAGAGATGGTAGTCCATACGTACGCATAAATGTTGTTTCCGTTTTCATATCATATTGAACGGAACAATGTGAATAAGATATATGTAAGTACATATATATATATATATATGTCTCCAGTAGCATTATTATGTCATATATTACATACTTATTACTAATAAATATTTTTATAATCGTCGATGAATGGTGAACGTGGAAATTAATCTCATTGTGTCGTGGAGACAGTAATCCGTATGTACGCATGAGCGACAATATCATTTCCTTAATGATATATAATTGGATGGTATATTAATTTTACAGAGACAATGAGATGTTATTTTTATTATTTATATAAATGTTACTCATCATTATATCCATCCAAATAACATAGTTTTGAATAACAAATTACACCACAGCGTGGAGACGGTAAGCCGTACGTACGCACACACGGTGACATTATCATTAATAAGATGGATAAAATAATGAATATAGTTGTTAAATATTTATAATAATAGCACAGAATATATATAAGATATTGTAGTTATTATTTTATAATGGAATAAACAAATAAAGAGTAAGTGTAAGAATAAAAGAACCTGAAAGAGGGTGGTGAAATCACTACCTCTTCTTCGGGTTATTCCTTTTTATTTGATCAAAGGTCTCCATAGGATGGCTTTGTGACCAAATAAGGGCCTCTAGGATAATTTCAGGATAGTTTAGAGGATATTTGGGTAGGTTTTGGCCGAGCCAAATGGCTTTGGAGGTGTGAATTTGAGAGGAGGGTAAGTTCCCTTTTATAAGAGGGGGGAGGGGCATCTTTGGAAAAACTTAAAATATTATTTTATAATAAATTAAAATTTGGTTTAAAATTGCTCAAAAGTGACTTATTTTGAGGATATAGTGGGGATGGGTCAAAATACTCTCAACCAATTGGTTTTAGGCAAGTTTAGGTTACCATTTTAACATTAACATTTATATTTAACTCTAAGATAAATAATTTAACTTTTACCATGTCTTCTTGTATTCTTACACTATATGGTTAATAAACTTACAATATACTATCAATCAAAGCCCAATTGGTCATTAATTACATATATATTATTATATAAGTATTTTTGATGAACCTTAGATTTTTAGAACCATTATATCAATTAATAATATAATATTTGTTTTAAAAAACAATTTTATGTCAATTTTTACACTATATGGTATTTGTTTTTTTTAAATAATAACAACATTATTACTTCCAAAAAATACATTGAATCAATAATAACATTTCATATTCACCTTGAAAATTCGTGTATGTCATAAAAGCTTTGAAATTATATTTATATTAATATTTATAATACCATTTATTAGATTTGTTCATTGATAAGTCAATTATTGCATCATCATTGTGTCATTAATCAATTTAATTATTTAATCTCTAAAAATTATAAACAAAATACAATTATGTATTAAATATTTTTGTCTTTATAATTAATATTTATAGTCTAATTTATCTTTTGTATAACCCTATATTAAAAATGGTTTAGTTATTAAACATTGATTTTAACTCTTTTAACTCTTCTATAAATAAAATAATAATAAATGTATGAAATCTAATCCATGTGGACCTAAAGGGTCATATTTTATTCCTAAAGTTGTTTTTTATCTAATTACACTTATCCAATAAAATTAGGACATGTTTTAGTGTAATAATAATATCATTTGAACCCTTAATTACCCTATTTAGTTTTAACTTTGGTTAATAAAAGTAAAAAGTAACTATTCACCAAAAAAAAATTTTTTATTTTATTTAACCAAATTTTACTTACTGATACCAAATATGTCTCTCAGATTTTTTAAATTCCACTAACATAAGTGGTAAAATTAATGTTTATGTTGATTTGTAAATTCTCCTAGGAGGTGGGTAAAAGACGGTGAAAAGTTCTATAAAACTTTTTATATATCTAAAATTATTATAAATTGACTCCAATGAATTACATTGAAAGAATATAGGTATTATGTATCTATTTTGACCTAAAATAAATTTAAATAAAATAAATAATTATTTAAATAAAAATTCTGTTTTAAACGATAACTAAGTGTTTTTTTACTATTCATAAAAAATTGAATGTTTTCAGAAAAATACAAAAAAAATCACTGTAGGCTAATTTCGATATTTTTAATCCAAAAATGAAGTCTATTTTACCAAATTCAAAACTTATAGGTTTCATTTATTAATTTAAAATTTATTATCGTTGTCAAAACAAATAGCGTGTTTTTAAGAAACAATAACTATCACAAGATTGACACTTGATTATGTATAATTTCAATGTGAAATTAATTACAATGACCAACATTGGATTAAAGGGTAAAAAAATAATATAATTATACTTTCAAAACAATAAAATTCATAATTCAACAAAATAAATTATTTTAAATAAAAAAGTTATTTTCAGTTAAAATATACTATATTTCACTATTCACTAAATATTAAAGTTATCATAAAAACATCAAAAATTTATTGAAACTAAATTATTATGTCCCGATTTTAATGAAAAAGTTTATTTTTTCAAATTGAATATATAAAAGTTTCAAATATTGGATTTAAAAAGGGTTCTCAATTAAAAGGCAGTAAAATTGAATTAAAAAATAATAATTCTTTTATCTGAAAAAAATGAATTTGTTCTTACATTATGTATAACTCATAATATGGATTCTAAAATTATAAATATTATATAATGTTAAAAATTCAGTTAATACTCTTCATAACTGCTTTTGAATGGCTAGTTTTGTAGAGACCCGAAGCCTGACGTACATGGACATTACATTACTTTTGCGGAATACTTATTACATAACAAAAATACACACACAAGGACCGTAATAGTTTAGTGTCTTTGGAAACTCGGAATATAATCTTCTAATCATGGTGAAAGATCTTCAAAATCTCCCATAAAGATCTTTCTTTTTTTACCTAAAACCTTTCTTTATATCCTGGGGAAAAGAAAACATAAAAGGGTGAGCTCAAATGCTCAGTAAGGGTAAAAAAAAGAAATATCAATCACATCATATACATAAGCACATAACATTTGGAAATATTAACCTGAAAAAGAGATCATAATTTCATAACATGGGGTAAATCATGGTAGTGAAATGTAATCACAATAATCATAACTTAAAACATGAAACTTTGTGGCATTCACACATAATCATAGAGAATCATTTCTTGTTAGTCAAGACTCATTGCCAAGACTATCTTAGTGGACAAAGTCCCTTTCTGAACCGAGTCACCCTCGTTTCAGTCCTGTTTCACTGAACCGGTATAACCTACCATTCCAGCCATGTCTATCTCATGAGATATAAAATCTTTACCCAATGCATTGGAGGGAGATATAGGTCCCACCCATCTCATAATGATACCATTCTTATGTGTGCCACAAAATCAGAAAACCATACATCATAGCATAACCCATGTAATAAAAATGGGAATCTTAATCATCGTGACATCATAATACAATTCATATAAGATAAAGTAATTCATAAAAATATAATTCCACAATAATAATAAAATCAATGTAATAATAGGGATAAAAACAGAACCCTTTATTATCTTATATGGAACATAATTTTGATAAAACACTTGAACTCCATTCTTGAGGAAAATATCCTTTCTTCTTCAAAAACATTTTTCCTTTCTTAACATGTCATACAACTTTAAACTAAAAGAATTTGATTAAAAATAAACTTGAAAACTTGTAAATGATGCTTCTTGGAAATAATGTTTTAAAAATCTATTCATGCCGTATAGTTAAAAGAAAACATTCTTCTCGTACTGTTGTCGAAAAAGTAAAAAAGTACCTCGTAACATAAACAAAAGAAAGATTCCTTACATACCATGTGGTAAAAGTGAAAATGGGTAAAAAAGACATTAAACATACATGAAAACACTTTTATAAAACATGGACATGGATGATAGAAATAACCCCAGTAAATACCAAAGTATAAACAATCTCGGATAAAAATGAGATTGTGATATTTCCCTTACCTTAGGTCCGATTTGCTTCGAAAGTATCCGAACCTCCTGTATAATGATTTAAATAATGTCATTGACATATTACATAATCATATTCATTGTTATTATATCATATATGGTTCACATATGACTTTATATTACCCGTTCTTTTGTAAATTCATGTTAAAGTAGCGTTTTGGGTAAAATCGTCTCATTTGTCATTCATGTTTTAACTTGTAATTATTCATATGATTACTTAGATCATTATTATTTAATTATAGAATATAAAAAATGATTTATATATAATATATATTCAGAATATACATATATATAATGGATCGATAAATGGAAAGAAATACACCGTTCATGGAGAGGGTAGGCCGTACGTACGCATGAACGTTGTTTTCGTTTCCTTATTGAATTGAGTGGAATTAAGTAAATGACATACATATATATACACATAAATCCAGTAGCTTTATAATGTCATATATTTCATTATTATTTCTTATATATACTTTATAATCATTCTTAAATGGTTAACTTGGAGAATGAATCTCATCACGTCGTAGAGACGGTAGTCCGTACGTACGCGCGAGCGATGATATCGTTCTCATGATCGTGAACTTATGTTGAAGTGTATGTATACTATTTCAGTATCAATATCACTTTATAATAATGATATATAGTTACTCATTACACCATTATACCCATCCAATTAAGGTGGTGGCGGAAAATAGATTACACCACGGCGTGGAGACGGTATTCCGTACGTACGCACGCGCGGTGATTTCCTTTTTTCCGTAGGATGGATAGAAGATTAATTAGAGTTGTTTCATATTTATAATAACATATCAGTATATAAGAAATACTGATGTTATTACTTTATCATGAAACAACTAAAGAAGAATAAGTTTAAGAAGAAAGAAGCTTGAAATAATCGGGAGAAGAAATTACCTCTTCTTCGATACGCCTCTTTGAAACCTTCTCTTAGGGCACTAAGATTGGTCTCTAAAGAAGAAAAGAACCTCTAAGATGTTTCTAGGGAAGTGGAAGAGATAATTTGGTAGGTTTTGGCCGATCTTGAAGGCTCAAATTGGTGTGAGGAGGAGAGGGAGGAGGTGCCCTTTTATAAGGGAGGAGAGGGGAACCTTTGGAATTCTTAAAAATATTAATTTATAATAAATATAACCCCACTTAAAAACCTCCAATTATTACTCATATTCAAATCTTAGATGAGATAGGGTTGTAATCGCATCAAAAAATCAAATTTAGACATGTTTGGATCTTATTTTAAACCTTATCATTTTGATTTATCCTTATTTAATCTATTTAAGTTTATTTGTGGTAATAAAATTCTAAATTTTAAATTAAAAAAAATAATTACTTATTTGTTGTGATCTTTCCATAATCGTTTACTTTATAACATTATAGACCACATAAATTTAAATTTATAATTTTTAAATATTTTTGTGATTTTTAAACAATTTTATAATATGTTATTTTTATAAAATAACAATAGTGTCAATTTTGACACTATTCATTTATTTGAATTTAAATAAAATATATACAGAAGATATGTTCAAACTAAAATCATTAAAATATTAATAAAATGTCATATGTATCTATAAAATTAGTGGATAACATTAAATAGTTCATATAATATTTATTTTATTATTCTTAAAACCATTTATTTGGTTTATCTCTTAATAAAATAATTACTACATCATTTTTGTATAATTATTTAATAAACTTATTTGTTGCATAAAAATTTAAAATAAAATCCTATGATGAAGATAAATATAGTAACTTTCATAATAATACTTTTAATAGAATTTATCATCTTAAAATCACAATATTTAAATTGTTATATTTATTAAATTATGAAGGTGACAACTTTGGCATCATTTAAAATAAAATAATATAAGTGTCATAATTGCTTGTATAAGACTCCAAATGGTCAAATATTCGACCATTGGATGATTATAGTTTCAATGTACATGACCAATAAGTTTTGGTCAGGGTTTTGTGCCTTTTATGGTCACTATTAGTTTAATAAAATCTATATTCTTGATTTTTCACTAGATAAATAATTTCTGCATCACTATTGTGTCACAATTAATGATAACTATTTAATCCCAAAAAATTATAAATAAATTCTCATGATGTAGATAATTTTGTTAGATTTCTGGATAATATTAATGTTCTAAGTTTTATTATGTTTATCACTAAGTTAAAATTATTATACTTATAAGATTTAAGAAAGTGACATGTTGTCACTTTCTTTGGTTTTAATAATAATTAAATTATTTTCATGGTCAAAAGTCCATAAAAAGAATCTAATCCTACCCTTAGTTGATATGGGTTTACTTTTAGCCATCAAATAGATTTTTTACATGTGTTAGGGTAATTTTATAATATTATATTTACCCTTAATTACCCGATTTACCTTTAACTATGGTAAATAAAATTTACCGTAGTTACTATTCATAATTCCCAAAAATAAAAAAGTAGCCTATTAACATAATTTGGACCCACTGATTCCAAATATGGAATCCATTTTTTAAAATTCAAAACAAAGAAGTTGCAGAAATTAAATTAAAATTAATCCCGTTGTCGAATAAAATCGGGTTTTTGTTTAAAACATTGCAAAAGATTGAATTGTTTTAACCTACGAATTCAAGGTAAAATCAATGCTAATGACATACATTATATTAAATGGTAAAAATATATTCTAATTATACTTTAAAACCACATAATATATTATGATGAAAAAAGTTGTTTATAATAAAAATATAGTGTGTTTTTACTATTCATTAAAATATGAAAGTTATCGGAAAAATATCAAAACTTTATCTAATGTAAATTTTTACATCCTGATTCAAAAGAAGAATTTTATTTTTTCAAATTTAACATATAAATATGTCAAAAACTAGATTTAATGTGGGTGCACCATCAAAAGGCGGCAAAACTTCATTTTTTTTAAAATACTTATTTTACACGAAAAATTTATTTTGTTCTTATACCATGTTCTAGAAAATGTGTAAGATGAATAATAATGTTATAAAATTCAAGATTTAGTTAATATTATTCATAATGGATATTTCATGACAATATTATAATAATATATCATTGTTTATTAAAACCCGGTATTGCGTACAACAAACGCTATCGAGGAAGGTCGCGATTGCGTGTAATGCAAGCCAAGTTAGGGTTGCGTGTTGTGAAAGAATCCTTCATTGTTTCATATAACATAATCCAACCACATTTCATTTATACATTTAATATATATATATATATACTCAATGTTGCGTAGAATAACTATTATCAAAATTGTGTGTAACACGGTCCAAGACTAGTGTTGCGTATACTGCAAGCTAATACGGTGTTGCGTATAGTGAAAGGTAATCTTGGTGTAGAATAAAACACAAGACATTAATGAAATTAAAATAATATTTTTCATAAAATCTCGGGGTGTTACATTCTACCCCCCCCCCCTTAAATTGAATTTCTCCCTCGAAATTCGTCGGGGTTATAAATGGTTTACTATTTAAAAGTTTCTTTGATAGAAACCCACATCGTAAAAAGGAATACCAAAACATATCTTTAAAAACTAAAGTATAAAACGTAGTGGTTACCCAAGTTAACTAATCACTGGGTATCCACCTAGGAGAACATAGGTGAAAATATGGATATGGAAGAAAAATCTAACCATCAAGTTCTGATGGAGAGTGGTAAAGAACATGGCTATGAAAAAGCCAACAATCACAAAGCTATTGATTTTTGATGATCTAGGGTACCATCCGATTCATCAGATATAAGATCACTAGGACAAGATTTTTGGTTTTCAATATCATTTCCCTAATGTTGAAAATTTTGAATTAGAAGAAATACTTACTTGATTTTGGTACAATCTCACTGTTGTTCGTGAATTGAACAATTTCCACTTCATCCCTTAAAGAAATGAAGTTGAATTTGTTATTCGTGATGTGTTAGCAGATCATGTGATAGAATGATGGGTCATTCCATCTCTTTCAAACAAAAGGTTAGCAAAAGTTATAAGTCCATCATATGGTTAGATTAATCGTAAATGGTTCCAAAAATGAACTTATACTTCATATATCATACCGCTTAATAAAATAAAACTAGTTTATACTAACCAGGGACTTCCTGTAGGCCAGTGGTAGGAGATAAAGGCCATTCGCACTTCGGTTGTGGGTTCGATTCCCACAGCTTTGTCTGACGTGATGGGTTGTCACCCGTCCTGCAGGTTTTCCTTTTTCTAAAACTATATTACTATAACATCCCATAAACAATACTAACTTATGTCCAACATAATCCATTCCAATCTTTAGGCTTATCTAAAATACTTCGGTCCACTCTCATATCATAGTGAAAACGATTACCAGAGATTTAATACCATCGTTGATCCCCATATATCGTAATACCACATTCCTATCTTGTTGGTCACATTCCAATCATTCGAAGGCCTTAATCATGTATTCCATTGAACCTTAGTGAAAACATGAATGCAGTTAAAAGTTAACAATTTACACAAACCAAAATCCTCAAAATTCTTTATAATCAAACCATGATATCACTTAGTCCTTATATCAATCATGAGCTCATGAATACTGTCAAACATTTCATTTTCTCTTTATCACTTTATTATGCGCATATCATCCACTTTCCAAAAAATATCTGAATAAACTTTCATTGTTACTAATACCATTCATCATAAACTTTCAAAACTTAATGAAAGATAACAGCGTAACAATCCTTAGATGTCTTTTTATTCTATAGTACAACATTACACTTGATAAACATGTAATCATTCCACTACCTTCTTAAACCATTGACCGAGCTTCAACAATTCATTCATCTCACATATCATTTGTAGTCCCTTCATCATCATCAACAAAAATACTACCCATACGACCATACCGATTCTCTTCATGAGACATTCCCTTTGGGCATTGGTTTGAATAATGCCCGTACATTCCACATTTAAAACATTTGACTATTGTTGATGTCGTAGTAATACCATTAACCTCATCCATGGTGTTAACTGAAACTTTTCCATTGCACTTACTGGATTTGGGTCCTTCTTTTCCACACCCAAAGCATCTTCTAGTTCCTTTGAAACATTCTCCTTGATGCCTCTTCCCACATGATTTACATAGGGGAAATTGAACTTTCTTTCCTCTATGATCATCATGAAACTCCATCTTTCTCTTATTAGCCGAGTCAGGAAACTTACCAAATTTTACTTTATTGATCATATTATGAGATTTCTGAATCGGCATAATAATGATGTTTGGACATCCAAATCCCATTTCATTTGATTGCTTATGAATAATATCATTCCATTTTCCATTATATCCTCCATTATCGTGAATCATCTTGTTTCCAGCCATTTTCTAAAACCAAAAAAGAATAGCGTGAGCTGAAAAAATCATAATAAAGGGGGAGTAACTTCAATATCTAACATCTTAGGTTAAATTCTAAGATCGTTACCATAGTTCTAGGACTATATCCTATATGTATACTTATCCTTAGGGACATACTAGACATACCTTAGAAATATCTCTAGGGATCTCACTAATGTTTTCGCGTCCTAGTTTCCAAAGGTTGACTAAACTTTTCCTCTGATACCAACTGTAGATACACGAAGCCTGACGTACATGGACATTACATTACTTTTGCGGAATACTTATTACATAACAAAAATACACACACAAGGACCGTAATAGTTTAGTGTCTTTGGAAACTCGGAATATAATCTTCTAATCGTGGTGAAAGATCTTCAAAATCTCCCATAAAGATCTTCCTTTTTTTACCTAAAACCTTTCTTTATATCCTGGGGAAAAGAAAACATAAAAGGGTGAGCTCAAATGCTCAGTAAGGGTAAAAAAAGAAATATCAATCACATCATATACATAAGCACATAACTTTTGGAAATCTTAATCTGCAAAAGAGATCATAATTTCATAACATGGGGTAAATCATGGCAGTGAAATGTAATCACAATAATCATAACTTAAAACATGAAACTTTGTGGCATTCACACATAATCATAGAGAATCATTTCTTGTTAGTCAAGACTCATTGCCAAGACTATCTTAGTGGACAAAGTCCCTTTCTGAACCGAGTCACCCTCGTTTCAGTCCTATTTCACTGAACCGGTATAACCTACCATTCCAGCCATGTCTATCTCATGAGATATAAAATCTTTACCCAATGCATTGGAGGGAGATATAGGTCCCACCCATCTCATAATGATACTATTCTTATGTGTGCCACAAAATCAGAAAACCATACATCATAGCATAACCCATGTAATAAAAATGGGAATCTTAAATATCGTGACATCATAATACAATTCATATAAGATAAAGGAATTCATAAAAATATAATTCCATAATAATAATAAAATCAATGTAATAATAGGGATAAAAACAGAACCCTTTATTATCTTAGATGGAAAATAATTTTGATAAAACACTTGAACTCCATTCTTGAAGAAAATATCCTTTCTTCTTCAAAAACATTTTTCCTTTCTTAACATGTCATACAACTTTAAACTAAAAGAATCTGATTAAAAATAAACTTGAAAACTTGTAAACGATGCTTCTTGGAAATAATGTTTTAAAAATCCATTCATGCTGTATAGTTAAAAGAAAACATTCTTCTCGTACTTTTGTCAGAAAAGTCAAAAAGTATCTCGTAACATAAACAAAAGAATGATTCCTTACATACCATGTGGTAAAATTCAAAATGTGTAAAATGGACTTTAAACATACATGAAAACACTTTTATAAAACATGGACATGGATGATAGAAATAACCACAGTAAATACCAAAGTATAAACAATCTTGGTTAAAAATGAGATTTTGATATTTCCCTTTACCTTAGGTCTGATTTGCTTCGTAAGTGTCCGAAGCTCCTGTATAATGATTTAAATAATGTCATTGACCTATTAAAGAATCATATTAATTGTTATTATATCATATATGGTTCACATATGACTTTATATTACCCGTTCTTTTGTAAATTCATGTTAAAGTAGCGTTTTGGGTAAAATCGTCTCATTTGTCATTCGTGTTTTAACTTGTAATTATTCATATGATTACATAGATCATTATTACTTAATTATAGAATATAAAACATGATTTATATATAATATATATTCAGAATATACATATATATAATGGATCGATAAATGGAAAGAAAAACACCGTTCATTGAGACGGTAGGCCGTACGTACGCATGAACACTGTTTTCATTTCGTTATTGAATTGAGTGGAATTAAGTAGATGACATACATATATATACACATAAATACAGTAGCTTTATAATGTCATATATTTCATTATTATTGCTTATAAATACTTTATAATCATTCTTAAATGGTTAAAATGGACAATGAATCTCATCGCGTCGTAGAGACGGTAGTCCGTACGTACGCATGAGCGATAATATCGTTCTCATGATCGTGAACTTCTGTTGAAGTGTATGTATACTATTTTAGTATCAATATCACTTTATAATAATAATATATAGTTACTCATTACACCATTATACCAATCCAATTAAGGTGGTGGTGGAAAATAGATTACACCACGGCGTGGAGACGGTATTCCGTACGTACGCACGCGCGGTGATTTCCTTTTTTCCGTAGGATGGATAGAAGGTTAATTAGAGTTTTTTCATATTTATAATAACATATCAGTATATAAGAAATACTGATGTTATTAATTTATCATGAAACAACTAAAGAAGAAGAAGTTGAAGAAGAAAGAAGCTTGAAATAATCGGGAGAAGAAATTACCTCTTCTTCGATACGCCTCTTTGAAACCTCCTCTTAGGGCACTAAGATTGGTCTTTAAAGAAGACCAGAACCTCTAGTATGTTTCTAGGGAAGTGGAGAAGGTAATTTGGTAGGGGTTGGCCGAGCATGAAGGCTCAAATTGGTGTGAGGAGGAGAGGGAGGAGGTGCCCTTTTATAAGGGAGGAGAGGGGCACCTTTGGAATTCTTAAAAATATTAATTTATAATAAATCTAGCCCCACTTAAAAACCTTCAAAAATGACTCATATTCAAATATTAGATGATATAGGGTTGTAATCGCATCAAAAGATCAAATTTAGAAATGTTTGGGGCTTATTTTAAACCTTATCATTTTTATTTATCCTTATTTAATCTATTTATGTTTATTTGTGGTAATAAAATTCTAAATTTTAAATTATAAAAAATAATTATTTATTTGTTGTGATTTTTCCATAATTGTTTACTTTATAACATTATAGACCATATAAATTTAAATTTATAATTTTTAAATATTTTTGTGATTTTTAAACAATTTTATAATATGTAATTTTTATAAAATAACAATAGTGTCAATTTTGAGACTATTCATTTATTTGAATTTAAATAAAATATATACAGAAGATATGTTCAAAATAAAATCTTTAATATATTAATAAAAGGTCATATGTATCTATAAAGTTAGTGTATCACATTAAATAGTTCATATAATATTTATTTTATTATTTTTAACAACATTTATTTGGTTTATCTCTTAATAAAATAATTACTACATCATTTTTGTATAATTATTTAATATATTTATTTGTTGCATAAAAATTTAAAATAAAATCCTATGATTAAGATAAATATATTACCTTTCACAATAATACTTTTACTCGAATTTATCATCTTAAAATCACAATATTTAAATTGTTATATTTATTAATTTATGAAGGTGACAACTTTGGCATCATTTAAAATAAAATAATATAAGTGTCATAATTGCTTGTATAAGACTCCAAATGGTCACATATTCTACCATTGGATTATTATAGTTTCAATTGACATGACCAATAAGTTTTGGTCAGGGTTTTGTGCCTTTAATGGTCACTATTAGTTTAATAAAAACTATATTCTTGATTTTTCACTAGATAAATAATTTCTGCATCACTATTGTGTCACAATTAATGATAAATATTTAATCCCAAAAAATTATAAATAAATTCTCATGATGTAGATAATTTTGTTTTCTTTCTGGATACTCTTATTTTTCGAAGTTTTATGATGTTTATCACTAAGTTAAAATTATTATACTTATAACATTTAAGAAAGTGACATGTTGTCACTTTCTTTGGTTTTAATAATAATTAAATTATTTTCACGGTCAAAAGTCCATAAAATGAATCTAATCCGACCCTTAGTTGATATGGGTTTACTTTTAGCCATCAAATAGAATTTTTACATGTGTTAGGGTAATTTTATAATATTATATTTACCCTTAATTACCCGATTTACCTTTAACTATGGTAAATAAAATTTACCGTAGTTACTATTTATAATTCCCAAAAATAAAAAGTATCCTATTAACATAATTTGGACCCATTGATTCCAAATATGGAATCAATTTTTTAAAATTCAATACCCAAAAGTTTCAGAAATTAAATTAAAATTAATCCCGTTGTCGAATAAAAACGGGTTTTTGTTTAAAATATTGCAAAAGATTGAATTGTTTTAACCTACGAATTCAAGGTAAATCAATGATAATGACATACATTATATTAAATGGTAAAAATATATTCTATTTATAATTTAAAACCACATAAGATATTATGATGAAAAAAGTTGTTTTTAATTAAAATATAGCGTGTTTTTACTATTCATTAAAATATGAAAGTTATCGGAAAAATATCAAAACATTATCTAATGTAAATTTTTACATCCTGATTCAAAAGAAGAATTTTATTTTGTCAAATTGAACATATAAATATGTAAAAAACTAGATTTGAAGTGGTTGCGCCATCAAAAGGCGGCAAAACTGCATTTTTTGAAAAATACTTATTTTACCCGAAAAATTTATTTTGTTCTTATACCATGTTCTAGAAAATGTGTAAGATGAATAATAATGTTATAAAATTCAAAATTTAGTTAATACTATTCATAACGGCTAGCTCATGACAATATTATAATAATATATCATTGTTTATTAAAACCCGGTATTGCGTACAACACACGCTATCGAGGAAGGTCGTGATTGCATGTAATGCAAGCCAAGTCAGGGTTGCGTGTTGTGAAAGAATCCTTCATTGTTTCGTATAACAGAATCCAACCACATTTCATTTATACATTTAATATATATATATATATATACTCAATGTTGCGTAGAATAACAATTATCAAAATTGTGTCTAACACGGTCCAAGACTAGTGTTGTGTATACTGCAAGCTAATACGGTGTTGCGTATAGCGCAAGGTAATCTTGGTGTAGAATACAACACAAGACATTAATGAAATTAAAATAATATTTTTCATAAAATCTTGGGGTGTAACAAGTTTGGTAAGTCATGATGCGCTTGAACATAGTGTTGCGTGTAGTGCAAGTTATTACATTACTTTGAAGAAATAACGTACTATGAAATCTTGGGGTGTTAAATTCTTCCCTCCTTCAATAAATTTAGACCTTGAAATTTGAAATTGTTCTTCCAAAATAAAAGGTTGAAAATAGAAAATACCTTTGTGGGGAAACCCACATCAGAAATTGGGTTAATAAAATTTAGTCTTAATAAGCTGAAAGGGGGAATGAAAAAGTCACCACCAAATTATGATCTCGATTAAGAGAACATTGGTGAGAATTTGAGACACATAATTAGAGAAAAAACATAAATATTTATAGGGAGTGATTTAGGTCATCAATCACAAAAAATTTAGAATTGTGGGCCTCAAAGCCACCAATCTATGATTATTTAAAATACATTCGGTTCAACAAAATGTATGGTATTAGGATAACTCATTTTTTGTTTTATGATCCCTTCCCTAAAGAATAATAATTAATTTATCCATAAAATAATAGGGAATATATATATGTCTGTTTGTGTGTGTGTGTGTATATATACTTGACAAGTATAGATTCATCTTTCAACTAATTCCTACCACAAACTAATCTTTCACTCTAAAAGATTTCAAAAATATATATATATTCTATTTATCTTAATCGTATAGGGTTCCAAAAATAATGAATTTATAATTCACATATTAGACCCTTTAAAAAACTACATTATTCAGTCCAGGACATCACGTGGGTCAGTGATAAGTGATACACCCTTGCGTCCCTTCAGTTACGGGTTCAAGTCTTGCCGTCTTGCCGGATGTGATAGGTTCTTGTACGACCTCTACGTTGCCCTTTTTATGGAAATCCAAAAATAACATTAACAATAGTATCCAATTTCAAACGTAATCCATTCCAACCATTATAATTATCCAAAATACTTATATCAAAACACTCAGTCCAAAGCTTATAAGGAAGTTAAACATAATGAGGATCCTTTTTCTAGGTAATTATATGTGAACGCCTTAATCGTGTTTTCTTTTACAACACCACATCATCCTGAAATAGCAAAATCAACCATCTCTTATTCCAAAATCACTACCGAAATATCAGGACCTTATTAAGGATTACCTTTCCTTAAACCATTTATTTTCCAAAAAGTGCAGCTTACTAATAAGTCACTTTTCATAGAACCATATAATCTCAAATCCCTAATAAAATAGTACTATTGTACAATCATTATTTATCTCCATAAATCTTGTAACCAGTATACTTTTGATACAATAGTCAAATGAAAAAAAAAATTATAATAACAATATAATAACACTAGTCATTATTTTTCATATGATGTAGTATCATAACTTTATTATTATCCAATAACATCATCTGCGGTATACTCTTATGAATGGGACATTGATTCGTGCAGTGTCTCAACCCCTTGCAGATGAATCATTTTACAATTTTAATATTTTTATTACCCTTGAAATCACGTACTTGGTGTCCTTTTTCTCCACACTTATAATAAACTCACATTCCCTTCATGAATTTAACAAGGTGATTCATTCCACATTTATCACATATTGGAAAATCCTTCGTTACCTTATTCCCTTTATCCATATTTCTTTCTACCATCCTTTTCTTCTCTGGCTTCCTTTCAAAGCCATAGGATTCAATGAATTCTTTGCTGATCTTATTAAAACATAATACTATGTATTCATATGATGATAATACATGGGAGATATTTCCTTTCTAAATGTTGTCTTAATACCATTATTTATATGTCCCTTCTTACTCTTTTGATCATACGTATTTTTGGATTTCTCATTCTATATACTGGGAACCATTTCTAAACAATGGCATACAGTAGGTCAGTATATGAATCACAATTCATAATTCCAAACACGTAAAATACCTAGCGTAAATTGAACAGTTTATGGATATAATCCATAATCACAAAAAAAATTCTTTGAGGATGGATATACACATAAAAGCTTCATAGTGGTTTGTAAATAAAATGAGAATCATCCTAAGCATATCCCTTGGGAGTGTTGTAACCAAGAGTGCAGCAAGGCCCATTGTAATGCACTAGTTCCCATTCGAGTTTGGTTCAAAGACGTGTTTTTGGGTTTTACCACTAGGTACATCTGTGCCAGAGCGGCCTCTACCTGCTCATATCCCGACAGGGATGTATTTTCTTGGAAAACTCTCAAAATCTCTACATTACCAAAATTCTAGAAAGTCCTTCTATACTAATCCTCAAAGTATATCTTAGGTATATGTTCCCTAATCAGAGTTTATCTAAATCTAGCTTCCAATGTTATTTCTAAACTTCCTCTGATACCAACTGTAACTCCCCAACCCCAGTTACCAAGATTCATTGTATTATTTTAATACATTGGCATGATTACAAGGAATCAAGTCCTGAAGGACCGATTAGTTTAGCAGTCTTGGAAAAAGATTACATACATGAACGTTACATTACACATTAAAAAAAACACAACAAAAATGATCCTTTGAGAACGCCATTAATCCCTCGTCATAATCCTGTTTATCTATCAAAATTCCCTTCTTGGAATCCTGCGAAAATAAAACATAAGAAAGGGGTGAGCTCAGATGCTCAGTAAGGGTAAATAGTATAGCAGAAGCTATAATCATTTAAGAAAAGATGTGTGATAAAAACAACAACCTTTTTAAATGTAAACATGAACATAATATGGAAAAATAAATCAAACATTACCATATAAACATGAACATAGATATTCTACTAGTAAAATAATCACATGTAATAACTTATTTTATAATGAGGAAATGACTAACGACGGATATCATTACCACATAGTCAAGGCCTCGTGCCAAGATTAAAAATAAATTTTTTTCAAGACCTTGTGCCAAGACACTAGTTTGTCTCATGAGACATACCTATACATTGAGAAGCTATAGCAGGCTCCACCCGTCACTAACTAAGTCCACTGCATTCCTCATATGAATAGTTGAAACATAAATAAACATTATTATTAAAACAAGAATACAAAATGTCAATATATTAACCATAAAACATGCATGGTATAAAAATAGAATATCCACAGTCAAACATATCATAACTAATTCAATACAATATAGATGATTTTATTATAATAAATCAACATCAATCAAAAATAATATCCAGTAAAGGATGCTGGAATAGTTGAATATGATGAGTAATACTTTTTGAGAGAAATATCCTTTTTTTAAATCATTTAAATTTAAAACATTTATAAAGGAAGTAATTTAAAATAGATTTTTAAATAAAAGTGTCCCCTAACACTTTGAATCTTATGAAAATAATTATCATTTCAAAACATTCATGTCCATATAAATAAATCCTTAAAACCATTTTGAAAACATGGACCATAATTAAATAGATTTAGAAAGATAAATCATTAAAACATTTAAAATTATGATCTTGATAAAGAGTACCTTTCAAAAATACATAAAATATTAATTTTGAAACCATTTTTATGAAAAATCTACATGGATGATAAAAAATTCCCAGTAAATAAATACACATAAACAATCATGGATAATAATGAGATTGAGGAATTAACCCTTACCTTGAACATTCCATTAATTGAGGGTATGTTTAACCTCATGTATGAAGATCGTAGTATGTTATTAAATTATACAAGAACCATATTAATATTTCTGATATCATACATGATTCATTTATGACTTTATACTACACATTTAATAATAATTTCCATGTTAAATTAACATTTCGGTTAATAATCCCATTCATTATCGTACGTGTTTTTACATGTTACTCTTGATTGTATCACTTAGATCAAGATTTAAATACATCCACAATATAAAACATGATTTATATATCATATATATTTAGAAAATAAATATGTATAATAGACATATATATATGAAATGAAAATTACCGTTTATGGAGACGGTAGTCTGTACTTACGCATAAATGCTGTTTCCGTTTTTATATCGTATGGAACAGAACTAAGTGAATAAGATATATGTCCGTATATATATATATATATATATATATATATATATATCTAGTAGCATTATTATGTCATATATTACATACTTATTAGTAATATATATTTTTACAATCATCGATTAATGGTGAACATGGAAATGAATCTCATCGCGTCGTGGAGACGGTAATCCGTACGTACGCACGAGTGACACTATCAATTCTTTAAAGGTGTGGAATTGGATAGTATATTAATTTTACAGAGACTTTAGCATGTTATTTTCATTATTTATATACATATTACTCATCATTATATCCATCTAATAACATAGTGTTGAATAAAAATTACACCATGACGTGGAGATGGTAAGCCGTACTTACGCATGCATGGTGACATTATCATTCATAAGATGGATAAAATAATGAATATAGTTGTTTCATATTTATAATAACATCACATCATATATAATATACTGGATTTATTATTTTATAATGGAAACAACAAAGAAATAGTAAGTGGTAGAATAAGAGAACTTGAAAGAGGGTGGTGAAATCATTACCTCTTATTCGGGTTCATCCTTTTGATTTGATCAAAAGGGCTCCTTAGGGTGGATTTCTGACCAAAGAAAAGGACTCTAGGATGAATTTAGGATTTTTGGGAGTATATTTGGGGAGGTTTTGGACGAGCCAAATGTCTTTGGAGGTGTGAATTTGAGATAAGTGGAAGTGCCCTTTTATAAGAGGGGAGAGGGGGAACTCTGGAAAAACTTAAAATATTATTTTAAAATAAATTTATATTCACTTTATAATGGATCCAAAGTGACTTATTTCTAGGATAGGGTGGGTATGGGTCGACAGCCTCTCAACCAATAGATTTTAGACAAGTTTAGGGTACCATTGAAACCTTATAATTTAGATTTAACTCTAAGTTAAATAATTTAACTTTTACCATGTCTTCTTGTACTCTTACACTATATGGTTAATAAACAAACAATATACTACCAATATAACCCCAATTGGTTCATTAATGTCATATATATAATTATATAAGTCTTTAGGCCGAAACATATATTTTTAGGACCAATATATCTGTTAATAATATAATATTTTTTATAAAAAAATATTTTCTATCAATTTTGACACTATTTGGTATTTGTTGTTTTTAAATAATAACAGCATGATTACTTCAAAAAAATACATTGAATCAATACTAACATGTCATATTCACCTTGTAAATACTAGGATGTTATAAAAACTTTGAAAATATATTTATTTTAATATTTGTAATTCCATTTATTAGATTTCTTCATTAATAAGGTAATTACTGCATCATCATTGTGTCATTAATAAATTTAAATATTTAATCTCTAAAAAATATAAATAAAAAACTATTATGAACGAAATCTTTTTAGTTTTCTAATAAATAATTATAGTGGAATTTATCTTATGTATAACCCTATATTAAAAATGGTTTAGTTATTAAACATTGATTTTATCTCTTTTAACTCTTCTTTAAATAAAATAATAATAAATGTCTTAATCTAATCCATGTGGACGTAAAGGATCATATGATTTTCCTAAGGTTTTTTTTGGTCTAATTACCCTTATCCAATAGAATTATGTCTTTTGTTAGGGTAATAATAATATCATTTTTACCCTTAATTACCGTATTTACTTTTAACCGTGCTAAATAAAAGAAAAAAGATACTATTCACCAAAAATTATTTTTTTCTTGTTGAAAAACATTTTACTTATTGATATCAACTGTGTCTCTCAGATATTTGAAATTCCACTCACAGAAGAGGAAAAATTATGTTTTATGAGAATTCAAAAATTCTCCTAGGAGGTGGGTAAAAGATGGTGAAAAGTTAATTAAAAAATTTTATATACCTAAAATTATTATAAATTGACTCCAGTGAATTAAATTGAACATATATAGGCATTATTTATATATTTTTACCTAATATAAATTTAAATAAAATAAATAATTATTTAAATAAAAAATCACTTTTAAACGAGAACTCAATGTTTTTCACTATTCCTCAAAATTTGAACGTTTTATGAAAAATACCAAATATTCACCCTAGCATAATTTCGATCTTTCTAATCCAAAAATTAAGTCTATTTTACCAAATTCAAAACATATAATTATCATTTATTAATTTAAAATTAATTCTCGATGTCAATACAAATAGTTGGTTTTTAATAAACAATAACTATCAAAAGATTGGGACTTGTTTATGTATAATTTAAATGTGAAATTAATTCCAATGACGTAAATTGGATTAAAGGGTGAAAATATAATCTAATTATACACCAAAAAATTAAAATGTATAATTCAACACTATAATGTATTTTGATTAAAAAGGTTGTTTTTAGTTAAAATACAGTATTTTTCACTATTCACCAAAATATGAAAGTTATCAGAAAAACACAAAAAAAATTATTAAAACTAAATTCTTATGTCCCGATTCTAAAGTAGAAGTTTATTTTGTCAAATGAATATATAAAAGTATCAAATATTTGATTTAAAAAGGGTTCTCCATTAAAAGGCTGTAAAATTGCATTTTTTTAAAAAGTATTCTTTTATCTGAACAAAATGAGTTTGTTCTTACATAATTTCTAAGAAACTCATAATAAGGATTCTTAAATTATAAGAATTATATAATGTTTAACATTCATTTAATACTATTCATAACCTTTTTTTAATGGCTAGTTTGGTAAGTCATTATGCGCTTGAACTCAGTGTTGCGTATATTGTAAATTATTGCATTACTTTGAAGAAATAACGTACTTTGAAATCTTGGGGTGTTACAAATTTAATCTGAATATGACACGACATGTGTGGTAAGAGACCATGAAGGGGGGATAATAACAATACCATGTTGGACACCACAAAATTACCAAACATAAATCATCAAGAATATTCAATTAATAAAACATAGGTATGTAAAAATTGATATGATACATAATTATAAACAAGGATAACCCATATATGATATTAGAATAAAAATGAGAAAAAAATGTCTCAACCACTAAAATCAATAGATACACTCTATGTTTCAAGGGTAACACTCATATTAGAGAATCCAATCCATGAGTTATAATTCCATTGATGGAACTCTACTAAGAGTTCATGCTCGATGGGCCTTAATCCATAGATGGAAATCATCTGACAGGTCAAGCTCATTGGGTTTATCCAAGGTGAATCTTGATGGAAACGTAATTTTGTTCATCCTAGATTCACACTCAATCAGATAAATACTTCATGTTAAGGATCATATATTGATACAAAAATACTGATAAATGCATATGGCTCACTAAGATGGACACTAGAGACAACTAGATTTGTCCTACTAGATAGGGGATAAATTCCCATGTAAATGTTGGTCCAAGAGATTCCATAGATCCTATCTTAGTAGTATGATGGAAATGAGGATCTGTCTAGGACAACTCATAGAAATACATGTTGTAATACACTATGGGGTCTGAAGTCTAATGTCAGGGATCAGATTCCATAATCAAACCTCCTGGAAGCAGACTAAGATCAAATCACTCTAGAATAATGGAACATTCACACACTGAATGGATATGAAGAATTTAATTAGGGGTCATAATCCTATGATGAAGATGTGATGTCACACCAAACCTTCATAGGAAAGGACCAACAGAACATAATTAACCAATAATCATTCATGAAATATCATAGAATCTCACATAAAATCTAAAATGAGGATAAATTGGACTTGAAAATGTCCTTGAAGAAGTATACAAGGTGTCACTAGGGGTACTCAATGTGTCTCACTAATCATTTCACTGTCCAGGTCTCATGCTCACATGATAGGTACTTTTCCGCAATACATGGTGTGTCTCTAAGGGTGAAAGAAGTCCATATGAGTTTTTTAAACTCATCATGATGCCTACCCATGCCTTTGTATTCTAACCAATGTCCATGTACATGTCATCACATGGAATGCATGGGTCTATTCTGAAAATTGGCATGTCATATCCCATTACTATGTACTTCTTACGTTCATGGAGTGTGGGGACACATGACCACCTACACATGTACTCCCAATACTGGTTGATTTAGTCAGATAAGGTTCACACAATGTGTGACACACATCACATGGAATGTGATAAATAGATCTACATATAATCCTTAATAATGCACATAGGGTACTACATATCCTGTGTTCATATGACTTAAAGACTTGTATTCATGAATTTCACAAAAATTCCAGACTGGTCCCATGCCATTTTCAAAGTCATCAAACCCTCTAAATCCACCAAAAATTATACCACAGACCATGGATCAAGGGTTTACTAAACCCTCTCATTGATAGTATCTGGATTCTATCCACATATATTACTGGGGAAATAAAGGACATCATACCTCACCATTTTCACACACCAAAACCACAAATATGAACCATCGATCAATGCAATGATCTATTGTCACCATCATAAAAATTAATTTTTTTCTTTAATAAAAAATCTAAACAGAAGTAAATTATCAATTACATAAAATATTGAAAGGGAAACAACCAATTAATGTGTATTCATCAATCCACAATACAAAAAAAATCTATCAGTGAACACACATAGAATAGGGGGAGGGGGGAAAACCAAGAAAACATAAGAATTGGGAATGAACCCCTTCTATATTAAGGTTTTATGTGATCCACATCCATAAGTAAAATGATAAAAAACTAATACAATAATAATTATCACACAAAACTTGAATAAATAGACCCATACCCACAATATGTTTGATTCAAGAATCAAACCATTAGTTGATTAATCCATTTTCACTATAGGACAATCAAATAGGGTTAATTACAAATAAATAAAATGACATACCATGATTTTTGACCAATCACTATTGAATAAAAGTGTTGTGTTTTTGTTTTTGGTGAGATCCTAGAACTCTGATGGCCTAACAATCATAAATCATGATCCGTCGTCATTTTCCATGAATTATCACCCCCAACACCCCTTTTATCTCTAAGGTTATAAAGATAGAACTGAGATAACATCATATCCATATATTAATAAGTGAAAATATGATGTTATGATAACACATGATATAATAAATGAATAAATAAATTTATTTATTATTTAATCCCATGAAACTTTTTAAAAAATAACTTACATCAACAGATATTATGTGACACCAAGGTTAAAACCTATGTTTCGAACTCAAGAGATAAAAATTGATTTCTGATATGAGACTCCATTTTGGAGTTATTTCAATATTCTAGAAAAACTATTCTTTCATTATTTTAATATTTTGAATATTTTGGTGAAATCATTTTTGGGCTCCCTAACCTTTTTATTCCCCCACCACCTCTATGATTTCCTCTATAAATATACCTTTAAATATTGCAATGTATTACCAAAAAAAAAGATATTAAATTATCCACACCATTATGCATTTTCATCCCAAAAATATAAAACATTCTCAAAAGAGAGGGCACTGGGCACATAGCTGGGTCTCTTAATCCCATAAGTACTCCAAATGGTTTCCCATTTTTTTTCAAAAAACATGCACCTAAAAAAACACTTTTCACACAAAGGTCATATCCTACGGGTTCTTAACGTCAACATATCCTTGAAAGGGTATCACTACTCTCAATTTCTAGCTCACTCAGGTTTATATTGTATAATGATTCATTTATATACCACATCAGCTACAAAAATTGGACAATACTAAGAAACCATAACTATTTTGGTAATGAGTTTTAGAGGAACACCAACTTGCTAACCCAACAAAGAAAAAAAACAATAAAGTTCCTAATGACCTTGGAGATATCATAACCACCTGGCTAAAACACCACTATTCACAAACATCACAGGCATTTATCTTTAGTTTGTAAAGGTCTCCAAGCATTTCATTGAAGTTCCCATCCATCCTAGGATGTACATCCCCTTTTTACAACCATCATTAGCACCCACACTAAGTCATATGAACTATTTCGCACTTTTTATGACTGGTACAGTTGTTTCCCATAATTTCCCCCACACATGGCCTAAAAAATGTGCTCTACCAATGGTGGGAGTGGTGATATGTATGGTACTAAAACTCCAAGAATAGTATATGTTACTCCAATCTATTGATTAGAACCAATAAGTGAAACATAAGTATGTTCACCATAACCTTAATGGTTCACTTAACATATACACATTACTTAGGTAAAGCATTATGCTCAACTAAAATCGGGTCCTCAAAGGGTTCATATATCCTCTTCCCAATTGTGTCATGATTAATACATAATAGTCTACAACAATATTAATGGGAATTCTATGAATCCTAACTACCTTATGTACACAAATTAATCTAAAAATATCAAAAAATATCTATATTTTATCACCCAAAATATAAGCATGACACCTATATTTTAACATGAAAACTAGTTGAAACTCCCATTGATAAAAAAACGAATTCCAAGAGATTCTTGTTCATCCTCACCTCCACCAGATGTACTGCTAAGGGAATATAATCTCCCCAGTACCTTCATTTATATCATGACTTGTGTCATAATCCATTATTGAAATCATATTTCATGCTCGGTGCCTTCATAAAATCTATACAAAAAATATCCAATGGGTATCTGGTCATTCTAATTCTTAGAATTGATACCCTTAGATATACCTTCCTAGATTGCTGATGAATTAGAAGGGTAACAACTATCGACTATTGGTAGAATGCACCATCCTCAGGTGCCTCCCATGATCCTCATCAAATTTGAGCACACATGGATTCCATCAAAGTTTAATACTATAAACTGATCTAAGAAGGGTAAAGTATATGATCTATAACTCTTCAAAATCTAATGGGGAATACAATCGGGTGAAGGATATCACTACGAACTCAAATCTACCATAGTTGGTTTGGGATGTCTTTTTATGGTATATGCCGGTCTGAAACCATTTATGGCGATAACATGTCTTCTGGTCAACTTTGAGAGCCACTTCTCTACTAACTGTTGTTCGAAGAAGCCAATACTTTTAGGGTAGGATACATCTCCAGAGAAGTCACCATGTTCTGGTGATGATAATACACACCTATCTTCACTCTCATCCACCACTTAGGAGAACAATAGTTAGCTATACTTGAAAAAAATAGGGACTTACAGAATCCCTTTTTCTTCAAAAGCCTAACATAACCTTTAGTCTATGTATCTCAACAAGATCCATTCGATATTCTATTGATAATATTAAGGAAATCTTTGGTGTCAGTCCATAAAAAATCATAAATCTCTATGAGAATATAAAACTAGAATATCCTTAGAAAATATTTCCTCATACTCCAATTCCACTAAAGGAAACAAAATCTCATAGAATCTATTACTTAAAAGGTATTTGTAGTCAAATAATTTGGATTCATACATAACCACTTGTACATAATCTCATCATACTATTTCTAGGATCACTCATTTTCAAAGGAATAAAACTCCATCCCATAAGTTGATTAATCTTCCACACCAACTGGTAGAATATATATAATAATGGATGGTATAAAACTAATCCATACTAAGGGTAACAAAATAGGGTCTCATCACCACAATATAAATATTTTAGACAAGGATCTCTCACTCCACCAAGAGTCAGGTGACACCATTAGTATAAGTGTGAGATCACTGATCCTCTCTGTAGGAGCCTAAAAAACAAGGGTCAGGCTAAAAGGATCAACCAGTATCTCTAAGAGTAAAATATGGTTATTCTCAGGAATAGGTGCCTCATGAATCTATGTGAAAACTATATCTAGGGTTGTGAAAACTAATGTCATACATCAAACTATTATAAAATCCTCTGTGAGATCAAACTTCATGAAAATTACCCTTTTTTATTCTCGGATATTAACCAAAACGATATATTTCTCTAAAACCATTGTATAACAACCTGCCCAGATCAAAAAAATACAAAGTAACTCATCCCACACACCTAGAAACATTCTTATTTGGGCACCAATGACTAGACCACATTGTTTCACATTGCGTCACATGAATACATCTTGGAGGGGGATCATACCTCTTTCTTGTAAGTCCAAATTTGTGTCAAATATTAAAAACCTAGGTACCTAATAAAGGAGCACGTCACCTTGAACAAACATTAAAAAGAGACAGAAATGACTGGTTTTCACCTGCGTTTAAGAGTACTACAACAAAAGTGTAAGGAACGTAGATCATACCTTGAAACACTCTCATAGATTCAGTGAAACAATCAGGTAGTTCCTGTAGATATCTAAGATTCTGAACACATGCTTCACAAGAATATTTTGATTCACCTAGGGGTGGTGGTGGTAGTAATAAACCAAAGTTTTAGTCACTTCATACTACTCCCCCAGCTCTTATGTCACGTCCACCAAACATTAAACATCCCTATTGTATCCAAGGCCTCTACCTAGGATGGTCATCAACCACCTCTGTATATATAGCATGACATGTAGTACATTATCGTATGACATGTCTTCTTCCATAAAAATCATAGCATCATATCATCCTTAGATAACTAATCAGTTCTTGAGGCCCCTTATACAACCTCCCATTTCATGAATTACATTGCATGCTTGTTGTTGGTAAGTCCTACTGACCATAAATCCAATGATATGAAATCATCAGAAGCTCATGATACATGATTGAACCATAAACATCATCATCCTGCATAAATAGAGACATAAATGCCTCATCATAACAAATTGAAACCATATTAACCCTTGGAGGAGGGTCCATGAATAAATCAATAAGAGAAAAAACCACATGATGACCATCCTGAAGATAGACTGCCTCATGACTGGACCCCTCAATGGAGTCCTCATCACTCATTAGTCCATACCCTCTAATATAATATAGAAACCCATTAGGATGTCATCATGAAAACATTCTCTAGTGAAACAAGATTTACCTTGGTTAATGAGTATATCTGGTCAGTCCACTGAATAATGACAGGGAAACCACAACCCATTATTATATGATGCAGGTACCAAATGTTTTCCATGAAAATAATGCCTACATGTACTAATTCAGTAACTAGGTTATGATAGTCATGGTTAATGGATATATTGGATGCTTCACCAACAATAGAGTCCCTAGAAATAAAGTCTAACCCAAAAAACACAACACTATTCCTATAAAACAAAAACCAATCCCACTGTTAGAAAAAACTCAAAACATGTATCCAATATTAGAACACTACCATTGAAACCCCTATGTCATGACCTGACCCAATGGCTCCCACCTAGTTATCATTGAGCTATGTGTGACTACCCCAATCCTACCTCTAATATTCATGGGGATGGTGACTATTTCCAGGTAGGAATATCATACAAAGGGTAGGTATTAGCCTAAAATACCTATACACATGCAAAACTCTCCATGCCTACATGATGATAAAATTTAACGAAAAAATAATACATAAAATTCACAAAAAACATCTATATCCCACAATCATAGTATTAAAAAAAGTATTGAAATTGATAAAGGGTCCAAATAAATGCTCATCCCCAAAACTAGAGAACAGTCTAACCTACTCAGTGTGAGGGGTCTTTTTTCAAATGAAAAACTAATATACTTCATAGTATTGCTTTTCAAAACTATGGTACATATACTCTTTCTCTTCCAAGAACTTCATAAAATGTTATGTAATATGTATAATACCAAAATGTGTGGGCATAACCCATGCAGGGATAGGTATAAAAATACACAGTAGAACTCCATGAAATAACCAAACATAATGAATCAATATTATTCATCTCATCAAACACTAGTATGAAAAACAGGATATGATACATAATTATGAATAAGGATAAACTGTATATATTAATAAAATAACTCTAATAAATAATGGTCTCATCCATTTCCATCCTTATCTATGTTCTATGTTTCAAGGGTAATGCTCATCAATGAGAATACATTATATGAGATACACTTCCACTAATAAAAATCTACTAAGAATTCATTCTCAACAAAACTCACTCCATAGATGGAACTCATCTATGAGGTCATTCTTTATCGGGTGCATGAAGAGGTAAGAAGTAAATTAAGAGGGATTATCCAAGATACGCACTTAATCAGACCAATAACATAATAGAAATATTATGTGTTGATACAATGATAAGGGTTAATTCTTAGGGATCACTAGGCGGATATTAGACACTAATTTATTTATCCTAAAAAATAGGGCATCTGAACCCTTATAAATGTTGGTCATACTCATTCCAATGACCCTATATAGGGAGAATGATGGAAATGAGGATCAGGCCCATCCTCTTAGAGTGATACATTCTCTAATATGTTGAGGTAGCTAAAGTCCAATGCTCAAGAGTAGATTCAATACTGAACCATCATGTAAGAGGATTGAGACTAACTCACCCCATGAAAGGGGAAATCATTCACACTGAACTGATTCTAGGATGATAAATACAGTAACAACCCGTTGATAAGGACATGATTTTTCACTAAACTCATATAGGAATATACAATTGGAACACACTCAACCAACAATGGTCTAAGAAAGATCACAAAATCTCACAACAAATCTGATCTATGGAGAAAGAGGACTCCAACTTGTCCTTAAAGGAGTACATGGTGTATCCTTAGGAGTACATTACATGTATCACTAATCCTAGCACTTCTCATTCCTCACACACATAATGAATGTACATTTTTTTAATTCAGGTCATGTCTCCAATGGTACACAACATATAGATGATGACTTGGAACTCAGTGTTATCCCTGTCTATGACTTTGTTTTTTGACCTGTGTCTCTGTACAAGTCATTAAATGGAATATAGGGGACTAGGTTGGCACTTGATATTTCATTTTCATAGGCTCATGTACTTCTTATGTACATAGCAAGTATTGACACATGGACACCTTGATTTGTACTCCTTATACATGATGAGATGGTCGGCTATGTTTCACATGTATTGTGGCATGAATCACAAGTCATGTGATACATATATCAATGTAGAAACCCTAGTGCTACACAATGCCTACTTCAAAATGTTTGTTCAAAATATTTCATTCCATGAATCATATAATTTCACAAAAGTTCTGAGTTGTTCATGAATTTTCATCTAATCCTATTTAGAATCTTAATCCTCTGAAAATCACATCACTTTTTGGGTATATGGGGTTCAATAACTCTTCTCACTATTGATAGCCATATTTTTTCAACATCTACTAGTCGAGAAACTCTCATCATTTTACCTCACTGCTTTTGCATGAATCAAATGAACGTGGACCCTCGATCCCTCAAATGACGCACTATCATCATCATACACCTCAATCTCATTGTTGATCGTGAATCAATACCAGTAATGTCCCCAACTGAGAATCGACTAACCTAGTGCTCCGATTCGGGTGGTTAAATGACCTTTAGCATGCCTCCCCATTTGCCCAAGGCTTCTTACTAGCAGCGGGGGTCCAAAAGATCAATTGGGGAAACTATAGTCCCTTTTTATCATAGTAATCCACAATAGATGATATCAAAATAGTGGAATGATAATAAGTAGTACATGAGAACACATAAATAAACATACCCTAGAATGGGGTACAACCATGTACAACAGTAAATATTCCTTGTCATGCTATAAGTGAAAAAGTGAACAAAACCCAAAATGAAGACAAACTAAAAAATCCCCAAAATGGTTCTAACACCAATGTCAGGTCCTCCACCACATACACCCATACCAACCCAACTGCCTAGAAAGGGACATTACCCTTCTTCTGGCCTGCAGCATGAAGTCCACTTGGGTACCGAACGGCGGCCTGAGTAGGGTGTGAGTATAACTCAGAAGGCCACCACTGACGGTGCCTACAAATTATCCTTTATAAACAATTGTGCATGAAAAAAGAAAATAATACTAAAAGACAACATATTATTATGTTCCCTTAGCCGGTTTAGTTCCATTACCAACAACTATTACCATTTTCATATCATACCATTTCAGCACATTCCCCATTACATACCATTTCCAACACATTTATCATGTGCTCATCAAACACGAAAAGTTACAGAGGCTTAAATTATACAATCATAAGCATGAGTAAAACACATTGTTATCCTATGTCACTAAGAATAACTTCCTCATGTCCACCATATTCTCACCATGAAGCCTCAGTCCATGTGGATGCAATTGTTAGGGGAATAGATCCTCAATCCATTTCCCAAATACAGGCATTAGGGGAGGATTTTAGAGCCTCATTCCAACTTGGCCCATGGGAATAAAACCTCATGTCAATACCCCACTCTACCAAGACATGTGCACATGCTATATAAATATGTATCTGTAACCATTCACACAACATCACAACCATTTCCAAAGGCAACATAAATCATAAAAATTACTTGAATGTTAATACCATGCCTTAACCCATTAACGAATTTACCACATTTCACTTCATTTATCCATTTAGCCTAATTCTATTTTATTACACTTATCTCACTAAACATTAATTCATTGTGACTATATCACTAGGCTTTGATCATTATGACTAACTCATTAGGCTTCATTACCAGGCTCATAATCCATTCCATTATGGCCTTCCATCATTCCCACATATTAATCCATTTATCAATTCATCATTCTCATGAGTCAACCCATATGGACCACTTCCAGGTTAACCCAATATCAATTAGGATATTATTATTATGTCGAGGTGCATCGCCTAGCTTGTACTCCAACACAATCCATCACATCACATGTTTATCAAAGGCTCTACATAAATACACAACGATCTCAATTATTCTTCACAAATACCTAGGTCTAGGAAACATGGAACACCCCATGGGTGGCCCTAGATTAGTCTCATCAACCTCGTCATGTCCCATGGGGAATTTGAGGTTTTCCATTTACCTTCTTAACAATAATTTAACCAAAACCTGCCAAGGGTTATCAAAACCTACAAAGAGACACCAAAGAACAAAACCAAACATAAAAAAATGATCAAATAAACCATGGGATATAACTTGTATACCACCTACCTCAATTCTGTGGATGAACACACTCTTAATTGAACCCTTATATTCTACTTCAACCAACCATTGAATCTTAAACCTAAATCTTTGTCAATGATTATGGTTTTAGATCTTTGGAAAGAGAGGAGACAAAGAGACAAACCCAAAACTCAAAAGAGATTTGAATATGGGATCAACCTTACCCAGATCATTGACCTACAACCAACAACACCAAAAAATCCTTAGCAATGATGGATATTGCTCTATTTTAGGCCTTGTGAGATTCGGTTCATTCCTAGGGTGATGAGGGGAGAATGGGTAAGAAATAACAAGTGGGTATTATAATCCTTGAGTGGAAACAATTATAATTTTTAAATGTTTCTAGGTTTTACAGTCTACTTAAACGGTTATTCGTACCATGCGCAAAATTTGGGGAGGAAACTATCCAAAACCCCACCTCCTGCATGGTTTTCTAGGATCTCCACACGGTTATCGCAAATCATGCACATTCCATTTGGATTACCAAGAAAACCAACATTTTTTCACCATTTTCGTGTCCCAAACCCTCGAAACACCCTTGAGCTCCTTAAGGACTTGGATAAGTACATAATTAACCAAAACATGGGGCTCAAAGAAAAACATAAATTAGAATATACCTCTTCATTATTTGAGATCTTAGAACCTCCCAACCTTATAATGGCTCTTCATTGAGCCGAGCTCCCAAGCTGCATCACTCTTCCATGGAAAATATATCAGAGCGATGAGCTCACATGTCTAATTCCCAATCCCAAGATCCTTCCTAAACATTTCCATGATGCCATTGTACTCACACTAGCGGAACAACCATTCCCAACAAGACATTCTCACTGTGATCCGCCCCACAAACTGGATGCTCCTCAAATGATGCCTCAACCTCAACCTCAACATCCTCAACGTCCACCATGGGAGTTGGGTCAGTGTGATATCACTGAAGCTGCGACACATGAAAGACATCATTCATCTAGCCATATTGCTGTGGAAGAGACAATCTGTATGCCACCGGCCAAATCCACTCCAAAATCTCAAACGACCTCACATAATTGGGCGCCAACTTTCCCTACTTTTGAATCCATCAGTGACCAAACCTTGGAGACACCCGAAGGAACACACTATCACACACCTAGAACTCAAGAGGTCTACACCTCCAATCCTCATACGACTTCTAACTACATTGATCTGTTTCCATCTGATTCTGAATCAACTCAACTTTCTTAGAAGGCTCATGCATGAGACTCAGTCCCAACAGCTCGGTTCCACCGACCTCCAACCATCGAAGCAGATATCTACACAGCCTCCCATAAAGATCCTTAGACAGTGCTAGTTGAACCATTGTGTGAAAACTATTATTGTATGAAAATTTAACAAGTGAAAGGTTCATCTCCCAGGAACAACCAAAATCAAACCCACAATCCCTCAACATGCCTTCCAACACTTGGATTGTACACTCTGACTGCCCGTCTGTCTGTGGGTGGAAAGTCGTACTCAAAATCACCTATGTACCAAGTACCTTATGAAACCCTTTCAATATGAATGATGTGAAACTATGATCATAATATGAAACTATAGTCTATGGTACACCATGAATCCATACTATTTTTTGAACAAACAACTCACCCAACTGGTCAACTGTGTATGTCTCCTAAATTAGTAAGAAATGAGCCACTTTTTTTAGCCGATTCATGAAAACCCATATTACATCATTATTCTAAGAAATCATAGGAAGAAACACCACAATATCCATCATCACTTTATCCCACATCCATTACATAATGGGAAATTGATGTAACAACCCACCAGGGCATTGATGCTCATCCTTCACCCACTGACAGGTAAGACACTGTTCCACAAATCCCGCAACATCATTTTTCATTCCCATACACCAAACATATCTACAGGTATAATGATACATATTGGTAAACTAGGATGCACATCCCATTTTGATGCATGTAACTCCTCCATCAACTCTTCATGAATGTATACCAGCACAACCACATGATCTTAAACTCAAAAAACCCCTTCTGTATCGATGGTCCAACCAGAAGGTAGATCCCCACAATTATGTATTTCCTTCATGGAAAAACATTACAGATCATCACGCTGACATTCCCTAACCTGACTCAAAATATTCTACTCAACCGCCACAGAAGCAAGAGTCACTTGACCATTTTCATCCAACACCTCCAGGTGAATCTCTGTGAACAAGGCCATCACCTTCCACTTGGTGCTAGATTCTTGAACCACCTGGTACTAAGCCTTCATTCTCATTGCATCAACAACATGATTCCCTAACCCCAGTGTATATACCATCTGAATTTTCAAATACTAGATATACTCAACCCACCTTTGATGTCGAAGATTAAAATCCCCCTATGAAAAGATATACTTTAGACTCTTGTGATCGGTAAACATCGTGAACTGTTCCCCCAAAAATTAATTCATCCATCACATTATGTCATACTCTACTGTAGCGACCTCAAGATCATTAGTTGGATAATTCCATTAATGGGGTCTCAATTACCATGACCCATAAACCATGAACCACTCATCTTGAATCAACATAGCTCCGACCCCGATACCAGATGGATTACAAAATATGACATACTTCATACCTGGATCGGGTAAGATCAAGATTTATGTTCTCGTCAATCGCATTTTCAACTCTTGAAAGGCATTCTCCCAAGCCTTAGAACAATCCAACTGGATCCCCTTATTGTTCAATCCCTATAGTGGTGTTTCGAAGGGATTGAAATCTCAGATCAACCTCCTTTAATACCCATCCAAACCTAGAAAACTCTGAATATCTGAAACACTCTTGGGTTTGTCCAACGACACAAAAGTGTGCACATTCTTCGGATCCACCGACACACCTGCATCAGAGATGATGTGACCCCAAACATGCACTTATCTAATCTAGAACTAACATTTTGATAACATATAATATATTTGATGCTCTGTAGGTGTACTAAAAAAGATTTTAATTTTTTTGGCATGATCGTCATGAGTTTTTTAGTACACCAAGATGTCGTCAACAAAGAAGAACAAAAACTGATCTATATAAGGATTAAATATTAAGGTTATAAAATCCATGAACACATTCAGTTCTTTGGTCAAGTTGAAAGTCATAACCAAAAACTCAAATAACTTATACCAACTCCTGAAAGCAATCAATGGTATGTCATAAGACCTCACCCTCAACTAGTGATAACCCGATCATAGATCAATTTTAGAAAACACTGATGCACCCCTCATCTAATCAAACAGGTCACCAATTCTAGGAAGAGGGTACCAATTTTTTCACTATCATCTAATTTAACATCCAATAATCAACACAAAGCCTTAAAGACCCATCAACATTCATTACCAAAGGAACTTGAGATCCCCAAGGAGACGTAATAAGATTTATGAACCCCTTATGATTCAACTCCTCAAGCTGAACCTTTAACTCTTTGAGTCCTTCCAGTTCCATTCGGTTTGGAGGAATAGAAACTGGATCGGCTCCAGGAAAAAACTCAATAATAAACTCAACATCCCTCTCATGTTGGGAACAGTGATAAATCCTTCGGAAACATATCCTAAAACTAATCCACTACTAGAGGAAAGACATAATGTTCCCGTCATTCATTATCAAGATCAAGACAAGCTATATGAACTGTGATCCTAGAAAACTATTGTCATAACAGTCTCGAACAACATACTCCAACATCCCTCTATACATGATGGACATAAAAATCAACCTCAAGTGACCTGAATGATTCCATGCAGTGGTAATAGTCTATATTCACTTGATATAACACCAACTATTCCATACCCAAGATTAGGTCATATCTTGACATCTCAAGAATGAACAAGTCCCACATGAAATGATACCCACTGACTTCTAGAGCACATCCCACACACTAACTTATATCTTTATTCTACACCGCCAAAGGTGTCTCAATGAAAATAACCCTACACACAAACTCCACAAGCAAACCCAACCCTACCTTAAGAAGAGCATCAATGAATAATTTTGTGTCACCAGTGTCAAAACAATGCACTAGAAAGCGTAGAATCTATAAGGATCGTACCTCAAATAGTCGATGGCCCGGTATCACCACCATCGTGTGTAGGCTAAACTGCCTGATCATGACCTTCCCCTATAACCTATGCTCTAACCTGTGTGCCTTGCACTACACTGTCCTACTAATGTGGGAGATCCTGCCCTAGAGTTCCACATCCACTTCCCCTACCAGTACAAACAATGGAGCTCCAACTTTCTGCCTCATATAGAGAAATTAATCACTTTATTTTACTTGGCATATTCGAATCTCCTAAATTCATTCTCACCTAGTATGGGTTCTTACAGAACCTATGCATGTGTACCAATATGCTTCATGACAAGCACTAAACTGGAGGTCGAGGACGAGGGGACAAACATGTGCCTCAGCCTGCCACACGGATAGCCTGACACCTAATCTCCACCTTGGGAGGTTAAACCTCTCTTCTGACAACATTTGACACTTTCACACTGCTAAAAACATCCAAAATGATGCTTCTGGACCGTAGAAACATCACCACATGTCTGCCCAACTGGCACAAATATCATACATCATGAAGCACCTTTCATGTTCCCTTATGAGATCAGTGCTTGATCTACTACCTCTGTACCCCTCATCAAGCGAATGATATTCACCTAATTCCTGATATCATGTCTCAACCCATCCTGGTAATTCCTTGTAACTGAAGCCCCATCCCGCGCCAATGCAAGAACAAAGCATCACAGGTCCATGTAGCGACCATCATACTTCATCACCGACATGGATCCTTAGGTTAGGCTCATGAACTCTGTAACCTACTCTTGCCTCAAAGGCTCTGGGTAAAAATGCTTCAGGAAAGTTTCCTATAAGTATTTCCCCAACATCACCTCAGCCTGCTCCATCTGAGACAGGATGGCCCACTAACTCTTCACCTAGCCCCATAATATAAAAAATGAAAACTTTACTCTCTTCACATCATGAGTATCCAGATGATCAAGTATCATTTAGACAGACTCTATCCAAAACTCTGCTTCCTCTAGCCCACCCTCTCCAGTAAATGTTAGAGGGTGTTGCATCTAAATCTCTCTAGTCATCTCAAACATACTCGATGAAATCTGTCCTGGGTCCTGATCCATCATCTGGATAAAACGAGCAATTTTCTCTCAAAACTGTACTTTTCTACTTTCCTGGATCATCACATTTTCTTTATCCTCTAATGGAAGAGTGTTCTCCGCAACATCCCATTGTTTCCCAACCGGCACTTGACGTCGTGGTGGAATTTCTCTACACTACCAAACATGAGGTTCAAAACACATAACATAAAACATTCCCAACTTCATAACAATAAGGCTCATCAATAGCCACAATAACCCACTATACTTTCACCATCCCCACAAACATTAACATTCAAAAAACATCACCACAAAAATCCCTACTACGAGTCGTGGTCCACAAGGGGTAAACAACTATACACCACCACAAGTCTCACACAACGTGTTACAAATGAAATTTTAAATTCATTAAAAACCCTTTTATTAAACATTTTTAATTGATTATTTCTTATCATTCATTTATCTTCACCTAGTTTAATTTTTTTATTACAGTGTTTTCCATTTTCAGTTTTCAAAATGCATGGTGCATTCTATCTTTCCAACCTCACACACCCAACATGTGTGTCCCTACAATGATAAATGTCACCTATATCTCTAGGTGCTTACAATGATTCATGAATGAACAACCTTGTGTCATTGAGTCCATGAGCCAAATATCATAAATCTATCACATCACAATACATGTGCATCACCCAACAATGAAATATAATCAAATGTAACATAGCATGATCAAGAACAACAATTCCTACCCTGGGTGACTTGGGTTTTCCCTCGTACATAGGTTTGATACTCACATGCTTGTCTAAATTACCAAATACCAAAACATACTAACTCCTATATGCCATCCCGAATAATAATATTCCAGGGAAGGAGAAGAAAGGCATCCTCTGATACCACTATATGACATCCTCAAACTATAATCCACTAAACAAGTGCTCGGAGGTAAGTGGTTATAGAGACTTAAGCGTGCCTCCCCGTATGCCAAAGGTTTCCAACTAGAAGCTGGGGTCCAAAAGATTAATTGGGGAGAATATACCCACTTTTATCAGAGTAGGACACAATAGAAGATTAAAAAATAGTGTAATGATAACTAGTAGTAAAAGAGCATGAATAAAAAAACATTTCCATGAATGGGATACAACCATGTCCAACATTTAATATGCAATGTCATGCTAGAGGTTGAAAAGTGAAAAAAACCCAAAATGAAGACAAACAAAAAAATACCCAAAATGTTCCTGATACCAAGTCTAGTTCCTACACCACATACACCCATGCTAACCCAACAACCTAGAAAGGGACCTTACCCTTCTCCTGACCTGTAACAAGATCTCTGCTTGGGAACCTAGCGGAGGCCCGAGCATGATGTGAGTATAACTCTGTAGGCCACCAACAATGCTGTCTACAAAATATCAGGTATAAACAATTGTGGATACCAAAGGGGAATGAATAATAATTGACAAGAAAAGATTTAGATCCCTTAGCCAGTTTTGGTCCATTACACAAATTAATTACGATTTCCATATCTTACCATTTCATCTCATTCCCCATTACATACCATTTCCAGCACATTTATCATGGGTTCATCAGACACAACATGTTACACAGGCTTAAAGTACACAATCACAAGCATGAGGAAAACAAATTGTTTCCTATATAACTAGGACTAAATTCTTTATGTCAACCATATCTTCACAACATAGCCTTAGTCTGATTGGATGCAACCATTATGGGATTGGAGACTCAGTCCCCTTCCCTAACCTATGCCTTATGGGTGGAGTTTATAGCCTTATTCCAACTCAACCAGAGGTCGTAGAACCTCAAGTCAATACCCCACTCTACCATGCCATGTAAAAATTCTATTTAACTATGTATATATCAACCATTCACACAACATCACAACCATTACCCAAGGAAACATAAATACAAACAATAAAATTAGTGTCAATACTATTCCTTAACCCATTAACATATTTACCACATTTCACATCATTTAGTCATTTTGACAAATTCTCTTTTATTATGCTTAATTCACTAGGCATTAAATAATTGTTCTTATCTTGCTATTCTTCATTCATTATTCCTAACTCACTCGAATTCATTAGCGTGCTTATAATCCATTCTATTATGGTCTTTAACCATTCCCACATATTAACTCATCTATCCATTAATCATTACCATGTGTAAACCTATATGAACCACTTCTATGATAACCCAATATACCTTTGGTTATTATTATTAAACCTAGTTGCATCACATAGCTTATACTCGAAAAATATCCACCACATCAACAAGTTTATCAAGGGATCTACATAAATACACAACAATCTCTCTTGTTCTTCAAAAATCCCTAGGTTCGGGGAAGTTTCACACACCCCATGGGTGGCCCCAAATTATTCTCAACCACCTCGATGCATTCCCTGGGGATTGTGAGGGTTTTAATTTACCTTATTAATAACAATTTTACCTAAAATGTAAAGGGAGATCAAAACACACCAAGTGACACCCACGAACAAAAATACAGATGCACAAATCCAGAAATAAAACATGGGATATAACCTATAGACCACCTACCTAAATTCCACAGGTGAACACACTCTATATTGAACCCTTAGATTCCTATTCAACCAACCCTTGATGCTTCAACATAGATCTCACCGAAAAGGTAGGATTTTAGAGCTTTCAAAGAGAGGAGAAGAAGATACAAACCCTAAACTCAAAAGATAAGTAAGGATGGGATTAGCCATACCCAGAGCTTTGATCTGTAACCAGCGACACAAAAAATTTCTTAGAAATGGGGGATATCGATCTCCTGGTGCCTTGGTGAGATCTGGTTCGTTCCTAGGGTAAATATTGGAGAATAGGGAGGATCTCTTGACTGGGCATTAAAATCCAAAAGTGGAAAAAATTGTAATTTTTGAAAAGTTTCTGGGCCACACGGTTTACCCGCACTATTTTCTAAACTGCACACAAACTGTGCAGAGGACACTGTACAAAAACCCACCTCCTACACGGTTTCCTGGCCTGTCAGCATGGCTAGCACTTATCATGAGCAGACGGTGAAGCCTACCCAAAACCCCCCTTTTCTCATTTTTGGTGTCTCGAACCCTCAGAACACCCCAAGCATCTTTAAGGACTTGGGTAAGCACATAATTAACCTAAACAAGGAGTTACAAACAATAAATAAATGATAACATACCTATCCATGATACATGATCTAACATGACATGTGGAAATGATATATTGTGTCAATGATCAAATGTGTAGTGGTTAGTTTCAGGGCATTCATCGAAACACAACCCAAAAAAATTGTTGATGATAAAAACGCATAGAAAGGGGGTTATGAAACAAAAAAACAATAATTTTTAATGAACCTAGGCCATGTTTGGGTTGGAAATGATATTCCTCCCATAGAGTGATGATAAAAAACAAATCAACACAATAATAATTACTCACCAAATCCCGGTTATACAAAACTATACACACAATATGTTCAATCTGGGAATCAATCGTTTAGTTAATTGATCCATGTTTTTCATAGGATAATAATATTGGGATAATTAAACATAAATAAAATTAACTACATTGAATTTTGATTGATAAGAAATGATGAATGGTCATGTGTTGTTGTTGTTGGTGAAATCCTAGAACTCTGATGGCACAATGTTCCTTGATGTCAATCTATTGTCATTCTCCAAGGATTATCTACTCCAATGGTCCTCTATGTCTTTAGGTTTATGCATCTAACCGAGAGATATCATAAAAAACATATATTTATTGAGGAAAATAATGAATTGTGCTAACAAATAATAAAATAAAAAATAAATTTTTTTATTTATTAGTTCCAATCAGGAAAATTGTTTCAAAAATGCCTGATGTCGATGCAGATTATGTCATTCCAAGAGTAAATCGTGCATTTTATACTCAATAGTGGTCTTATATTTCCAATTCAAGACTCAGTTTGGGAGTAATTTTATTATTTTAGAAAAAAAATCGTGTGCATGATATGAATATATTTAATATTTTTATAATATGAATTCCAGGCTCACAAGACCTCTGATTCTCACTTAGTCTCAGTGCGTGGCTTAGAAAATATTTTTTCAAACAATCTAAAATATTATATAATAAAATTAATACATTAAATTTACTTTATTTTCAACTACAAACATTTTAGATTGTATGAATATCAATATTAATCACGTTTTCAAATTCATTATTTCACTGATAAATCACAATTTGAAAAAAGATATATAACTAAAATAGTTTTTTCATCCACTAAATCCTTAACTGATTTTTTTCTACGATTGGATATGATAATTGAATTTTCATAATTTCAGTAGGTTTTACATCAATGATGCTAACCAAAGATGATTTAATTTTGAATATTCATTCATGTGGGAAATGTAGAACATTGTAAAACTAAATTTTTGATATTGAAAAGCTCAACCTAATGAATTTTTACTTGGAAAATTATTTAACATCAAGAAATATAAACATAGATTTCACATAATGTTATTTAACTTTATTCTTATTGAAGGAAAAAAATATTTTTTCATCAAATAACAACTACCATCCGACGAAGTTCAATACCTTTTTCAATAACATGCATCTTAGTAAATCTAGGATAAACCTATAGCTTTTCAACTCATAACATTTTGCAACACATTATACTTCTTCAAACATATAAAAATGCTCTATTTGACTATTTTTAATATTATCATTCTGAGCAATATTGAATAATCTTGAGGATCAAAAGGTTTTATCAGAGAAAGAAATGTTTGTGTATAAGAGAGAAGTAGTACTGAGGTTCACTCAATCTCATAGTTTTAGTGCCAAGAAAATGTATTTTTTATAGAATATGAAATGAATTTCTTACAAAGTGAAGCAATAAAACAAATAAATTGTATTTCAAAATAAGATAGATTCACCTGAAAATTTATTACATCACATAGTAACAAGAATTATTAAACATTAAATTTTCTATAAAAACAACTCATAAAATGTTTACAGATAAAAAAATAATTAATGGGAATTTGAAAGAAAAATAAAAATAACATAAAATAATTAAATAAAATAATAATACTAATTCATATTTAAAAAAATCAAACACATTAGTTGGTACTGGGTAGATAAATATGGTTTCTAATGTATTTAAGTACAAATAAATTTAAGAGAAATATAATCTATTTAGTATTATCTAATATTATAAGATATCATAAACATGTATTTTTCTTTTTCAAATGGTTTATCAAGTTTTTATAGATTTTTATAGCACTAGTGTTATCAAATTTTATTTGTAAATGACTAAAAATAAATCTAATGTTCATTAAGTTTTACTTCATCCAGAAAACATGAGCATAAAACTACCAAATATAATTTACTCAGCCTAAAAAGTAGATAATACAACAGATTTATTGACCAAGAAACTAAATATTTAAGTAAAAAGTGATAAGATAAAGAATAAAATTTTTAAATTATTCTAAAACTTCAAAAATAAACATCATAATATGATATTAAATCCAAAAACAATTTATGAAAAAATCAAATATAAAAAATTATTTCTTTTAAATACCTTAAAATTATTTTTACAACTATTAAATGATATTCCTTTGGAGTTTTTTAAAATCACACTCAAAAAAATAAAAACATAATATTTTGTCTATTTGATGTCAGATAAAGAAATATCATAATTTTTCTTCTATTCATCTTCTTTTCAAATGGTTTTCTAGCCTAATCTAAGTCATGCATAATATTATATCTCTAATGAGTTGAAAATTTACTACTAATATTGAGTCTAATGATTTTTAATAATTCATGAATGTATTTAAATTTCATTAAAACCTTCCCAAAATACTATCTATTAAATATTAAATAGAAGTAAAAAGTTCAACTCACCCGTCATGCCCATTTCAAATACCTTTTTATGAGTTATGAAAAATAATTAAACAATATTTTACTTATAGATCCAAATATAACATCATCCATATATATTTAATCATATAAAATATATTTTTATGAATTTTCATAAATAAATTAGGTTATAATTATGCCACTCAAAATCCATTAATGAAAATAAATAAACATAGTCTTTCATACCAAGCTCTAGGTGTTTGTTTTAGACTATACATGATTTGTTAATTTCAAAAAAACATAATTTAAAAATTGTGCATATTTAAAGTCAGGATAATTTTCAATGTAAACTATCTCCAATACAAATTAATTAATATTATTATATTTAACATCCTTCTAGTATAATTTAATGTTAATAAAATATACATATAATATCTGATATGTAATTTCAAATAGCCTTGAAACTAGGGAAAAGTTATCTTTATAATATATTCGTTATCCTTGACTATAACCTTAAGAAACTAACCGAGATATATTCATTGTGATAACACTATGATCATAATTTTTTATAAATACCCACTTATATCCAATAATATAATAAATATAGGTTCTATCAACTAATTCCCATAAAGTTTCATTTTAAACTTGTTTATCTTTTCATGAATGGTTATGAGCCTATTATCATCAATTAGGGATTCTTATATTGTTTCAGGTTATTGATGGATATGAAAGAAGCAAAATCATCACAGATTACAATTCTTATTCTTGATTAAACTCTTTCATTGTGGTTTATTATTTTAGTTTCCAGAGAATATATTTTAAGGGTCTTAGACTGTCATAGTAGCACAAAATCTGGCACATACATTTTATCCATTTTGGGATTATATTATTCATAATCACCTACCAATTACCCATTTCTTTTGTAAAATAGAGTTTTATATCTTGAGATATAAATTTAATTACTCAGTTCTTCAATTTTTTACTTGGTATCAATGGGTTCACTTTTATCAAAATTACCACGAGTAGATTCTTCTACTGTGCATGACTTTTTATTGATTTTTTTTGGATTAATAAGTAGTAAACTAAAATTGGTTGATTCCTTCATTAGAATTTTGCTTGACATTACCAATAACTTATTTGTTGTTCAAGATATACACTCTACATCCAAGAACATTAAATTATTTATCCATGTGTGTTCTATTATTCAATAGATCATAGGTTATTTATTTATTATAGGAATTATGAAAATTTTATGAATGAAATATAAAATTTTATTAATTGATTAAACCCAATAATTAGTGGGACATATATATTCACAGGATATAGTCCTAGAAATTTATTACAAGTTCAAAATTTTCCTTTTATTAAAAATATTCTATTTTGGATTTTTTGTGGGAAAAAGGTCGGTTCAATGTTGTATTTTCTGAAAAATTAATTGAATTCATGATTATAAATTATCATCTTGGATAATTTATCAATAACACATGTTTATTTGCATTTTCATTTTGAGAATTCCTATAAATAGTTTGAAAAAATATAAAAAGTTAAATTTTATGTTTCATGAAATACACCATAGTAAATATTGAAAAATAATCAACCAAAACATAAAAAAAATATTTTCTGCCATGAATGTCCAAACAAATATCAATGAATAAGTTCATGTTCTCTAGACAAGGAATATAATTTAATTATTTTAAAAAATGATTTATTTTATTTCCCATTTTACAAGCATCACATAATTTCATCCAATAAAATTAACGATTTTTTAAAATCCATAATTAAATTTTCTTTGGAAAATTAATTCAATGAATGAATATTATAATGTACAAGCCTCATATTATAAATTCATCATTAATTAACTTCACAATTTAGATAGTTTAAAATTTGTTTTCATAATGAACTAAGATATATGGGGGAGAATTCAGTTTTTAAACATTAAATTTAAGAAACTTATAATTAAAAACAAAATATAAATTATTATAAAAAAACAGAATATCAAAAATCTTGATGTTGAGAAATACTTATCATGTTATGAATTAATCCTTCAACGTTAATTATTTTTTGATGATTATTGAATGGGGATCTCCAAAAAATCTAATTCCAAAAAAATTTCTATTTGAATTATCACGAAACTTGACATATCCTTCCTTTATTTTAGATATTGAGTGAATGTAATAAATATAACCACTGATATATATATTGATTAACCACTTCCCTTAAACTATATTGAAGTTTTTGTGGATTACTCGATACAAATAATATTACGTAATAAGATGTTTTAGACCAAAAATTCTCTTAGGTCTAGCAGTGTTAGTTATAAAATATTTATGGTGCCAAATTTATTTACACTTTCTTGAATATCAATAATTTTATGAAATTATATTATATGAATTTATATAAATAGATTCCTCCTATATTCCATATATATAAAGATATAATATGAGACAATAATTTTCAAAATAACCATTTATTCCTCAATAGAAACAAGTGATACATTAAATATTTATCTTTTTAGAAGCAATCAGAAAATTGATTTTAAAAAAGGTAGGTTTATCTAAATTACATCATATTCCTTGTTTATCCTTATCAAATTGACTTTCCCAATAATTAGATTTTTTTAATTATGTCTCTTGGTAGAGACCCTAGATATATAATTTATATCTTTAACTTCATCCATTAATTATATCATTTTTCCTTAATGGACTACACAACTAAAAATGGGCTCATTTAGTTTAGATTTTAATTAAAAAATATATTTATTTAAAACTTTAAATAAATTAAAAAAAATATCATATGATCTCCTAACAGTCTTGTAATTTTTATTCAAGGACTTAAAGTGGTATTATATCATAGAATCATGATCATTTATATTTTAAAAAGTTTAATTTCAATATTCATATTTATAATTTGATAAATAATTACAAAAAGGTTTTACCTCATTAATTTTTATCATAAAGAACAAACATTAATTTTTATTTTATACATCAAATTTAGAGTAAAAAATGGAGTCATTAATGGGGTCGTATTATGCACTCCATGTTTCCTTCATTAATTTATTATCCTATTTAATTCTGATAATAACATGTACTTTTTTTCATATGTTTTCTTTTCATTAAATTGATGTTGATAAAGATTGATATTCTCAATATTTTTAAACTCATAGTACCTTTCTTCCTCAGTACTTATACTAATGTTTTTATAATTGATAAATGATTTATTGATTCCACTTTTATTATAATATAACTTCATAAACATCATGTATAACCGAGTAAGATCATCACATCAATATGGGTATCTTGATGTTTACCTATTATATGATCGTGAGGATGATGTCTCTTTACTTTTATTCTCCTATTTTGAAGTGTATGGTCATATGGATACATTCCAATTTTTAATTTTCTTATGTTCTCCTACCTTGACGCCCATCTCAACTTCATACATCATACATATTAAAATAATATAATTAATTTTAAAATATTCCTCAGAAGTAAACTTCATATTTATATTTTATATTCCACTCTATTTTTATGGTAGAACTCGGAGAACTTTGATTTCTTGAATGAATTTAGAAACAGGAGCACCTAAGGTAGTTAAATTTATAATATTTTCTATAATGCTTCCATTAATTTGAGTAATACTCCCACTAAAAACTATTTTAAATTTTTCAAACAATAATTTGATAATTTTGTATCATGTATTCATATCATTATTAGTACCTACATAAGAAATAAAGATAGTTGTCTATTTTTCATGTGTTGAAACATGCTCTAAAACTATATTAAACTCATCAAGACCTAATCTGCATATAGTTATATTAATATCCATGTATTTTATGCCATATTCATCTTCCAAAATAAGCTTAAATTTATCTGGTTCTCCTTAAATAATTTTTTGGTCATGAAAACAATCAAATAAACCATTAGATAGATATTTTTCCAAAAAAATAGTCATTTTAGCCTTCTTACACATAATGTTCCCTCCATTGAAATAATATTCCCTAGTAATGGACATTACCTATCTATTTTTTCCCATTTCGACCATTTGAAAATATCTTTATGAATTCTACCTTTAAATTTTGATAACCAAATATTATATTTCTTTTATAAAAATTTTTATCCCTAGGGAAGTTACATAATGACTCAATAAGGGACTGCGAATTTTGTTCTTCAAAATTTAACACTACATAAAACCAATATTTTAATTTTTTACACTTTTTTTAGAGTGTTAGTGAAAATAATACATATAAAAAATTATATAACATGAGAAAATAATAATTTTATAGGGAACAAAGATCCCCAACTACACTCCACCAACTCTCTCTCTCTTAAAGATTAGTGGATTTCACAATGTAGGTCATTTTTACCGGGCCCTAACCAGTTGTTTGAAACCACTCAAATCATGTTACTAAATGTTTTTAGATATTTTACAAGGATAAATATTTTTTAAAAAAAATATCCATGGTCTTTTCATAGTCAACACAAGAAGGGTTCACATTATAGAATATAAAAGTTATAGAAAAGAGATTTATATTTATTTCATTGCTTCAAGAGGAAACATGGGAAAATATTAGAGGTTATTCTAATAAATGAATATAGATTCAACAAGTTACCTTAGAGGATATCTCACCTATATTTTATGTGTTCATCAAAGAATAAAAAATATATATTTTTCTTCTCCATCAAAAATAATGAAAAGATTGTATTTAAAGGAAGGTAGATTGTATCGTTTTTATTCATTAAGAAGTACTCTATTTTTTTGTGTTATTTCATTCCATCCTATTTTTATTTGGTTGTAAATTCTAATTTCCATATACACTCTAATTATTTAGGTAAAATTGAATAATCAAATCCTCTCATGTGACAATTTATGATATAGAAAATTAAAAGATCATTGTTTACTTTAACAAAACCAATTTAAGAACTAAATGATTTTTTTAAATGGATATATTCGTTAATTCATATTTACTTATCAAAAGAATATAATTTATAATGAAAATAAAATTATTCATTTAATTTAGTTGAATTCTTAAAATGATAGTAAATTCATAAAAATAATAAATAAATTCTCTTAAAAATATTTAATTAGAATAACTAAATAATTAAAGGGAACTATCATCCTTAAATGTATCTTATATCATCAATATTTCATAAGTATTTAGAAAAATACTTGAATGTAACACCAAATAATATTTTACCTTGAAACAATTCTTCATCTTCATGAGATATTCTATAGAATATTATATTTTATCCTTTCATAATCTAATAATATCATTGTATGATAAAAAAAACTAGAAACACTATCCTATAAATTAATTTAATTCATTGTGTGATCTCTTATATCTATGTATTATTATTATAGACCTTGTTTGATATTTTCCTTTATCAAAATTTTTTACATTGACTTTTTGAATTCATGTGAAAAATTAATGTTTTATATGATAATTTTATTTTCATATGATAACTAAATATTCCAAAATTCATGGATTTTATGACTTTTTGATACCTCTTATGATAATATTCATACGTAAAACTTTCCTAGGAAAATTCACTCATACTGAATCTGAAATATATTAAGAAGATATCTATTTTTTAGTAGATTATTTCCTTTAATAGAAAACTTATTTTAGGAAGATTATTCTTATTAAAATCATGTATGATAAATAATCATATCATATGATAATTTATCATCTCATATTTAATTTTCCTTATAAAATTCATTCAAACATAAAAACAAAATATTATACCATAATACACTAAAATGATATATTATGTAGAAAAAGTATTACTGGCATGAAAGAAAAATAACATAAATTTATTTGAAATATAAGAAATATTGACATATGTTAGGAAACAATTAGAATTCCAAAACATTTGTGGAGGCATGAATATTATTTTTCTCCAAACCCACCAAGAAAAATATTTTCTTGAAATTATTATCTTAATCCATATAATTATTGCCTTCAAGGAGTGTGTCTTTTTGAATCTGTAGAAACTATGTAATTCTCTTTACATTCAATCCATTTATGGCATTATAATTAGTAAATCTTAAAAATTTTGATACTACTATAAATCTCATCCAACCTAAATACGATGGAATTTCAACATCACCATATAATTAATTTATCATCAATGCTTTTTTAATTTTATGTACTCTAATATCATTAATCATTTTTTAAATTTGATCATATATATTATCCTCAAAATCTTCAACATCAAAAGATATTTAATTCTTTTTAATCTTACCATGAAAAATTCAAAGACTCTAACTCAAATTAAAACTAAGAAACATAAAATAGGATTTGACCACAAAAGGTGGTCACTATTATTATTTTATTTAAAAAAGTAACATAGAACTAGAAAACTAAAAATCAACCAATATTCATAAATTCAATAAAGTAAACAATGATATATAAACATGAATGCTCATAAATAACCTTTTATAATAATCTTTTGTGCTTTATGCCCAAAATAAAAGATAATTGAATATTGAAAATCAAATAATATAGTAAAAAATCACAAAATTATAATAATTGAATCACAATATAATATTTCTATTAAAACATTGTACAACTATTAGATGCTATTTAATTTTGAATATATTAATAGTTTATAATCACTTTTTAAATTTAAAACCGATTATTCAATTTTTTCAGGCACAATATAAATCTGATTGATGTGTTTTCTACTCTTACACATAAAAAATAAATATAATAAATTTGAACTATGATTTGATCACATTATAAGGTTTTTTGTTATAGATTTAGTCGTTAAAAACTTGTTTTTGTGTTTTAAAATAATAAAAGTGTGTTTTAGATCATATTGGAAAAATGGTGACTGAAATTTAAATTTCCTTAGCTACACCATTTTATAATTAACTATCTGGTTTTATTTATACTATATTATATCATTCGAAGGTTATTTGATTAGATTTCACCGCCATGGTGCACATTTTTAAAGGACATAAAACCTTTAAAAAATATTTATTCATATCTTCTTGACACAACACACATATGATTAACATATCACCTATTAATACACATAAAAAATAAGTTAAAATATATATTTACATTAATATTCCATCATTTTGGGGTTTTTTCTCATTATTTCACCGTTAAAAACATTTTTATGTTTTTAAAAATAATAGAAGTGTATTTCCAATCAACCCGACCAAAAAAAATCTTAGACTGATGTTACAACAACTCCAAAATTTCATAATTTACTTTATTATTGATATCAACATATTTGATGGTATTATGAAGTCATTTGTTTGGATTTTATACCCTGACACGCATTTGTTAAGGACATCAAACCTTTAAAAATGATTATTTTGTCGTTCTGGGCACACCACATGTCCAATTGATCTATCATATTCTTATAAGAATAAAAAATAATAATTTATTTTTACTATAGAATAAACTGATTATGAGGTTATTTTATACAGATCTATTAATTAAACACAAGATTTAGGGTTTTAAAAAATAAAATGTAATTTCAAATTATCTGAGGAAAAAACTACTTAGTATTTCATCTCTATAATTTTAAAATTGAATGTATGACTGTTTTTTATATAACATTATTCACATATAGTTTATTTGTTTTGATTCCATAATGCATGTTTTTAAATGGCATAAATCCATTAAAAAATGTATATTAATATTTTATGGACACATCACACATCAAATTGATGTTTGTTCTTCCCATAAACCCTATAAAAAATATAAATATATATTTCCAATTATTTAAAATCATTATGAGGTAATTATCTATGGGTATGGATGTTAAATGTACATTATAGTGTTTTAAATGAATAATATTCCATTTCTAGTCTTCTCGGGAGAACAAGACTACATATTAATGTTCTATCAGCTTCATTATTTTATATTTCACTATGTGGTAGTTATCATCAAACTTAATAGAATTAAGAGGTCTTTTGGTTGGTTTTAAACCTCTAATGAATGCTTTTAAAGGATTTCAAACCATTAGAAACTAATTATTTAGTCATTCTAGGCACATCACACGTATGATTAACCTATCGTCTACTCATACACATCAATAAAATTAAAATGAAAGTTTTACTATGATTTCACCTCATTCCATGGTTTTTATATGGATTTTATAATTAAACACATGTATTAGTGTTTTCAAAAAATAGAGTGTGCCTTCAGTCATCCATATTAAATGGAACCTCAAACTAATATTTTTATTAGATCCCCATTTTACAAATCACTATATAGTTTTTTATTTCTAATTTCATAGAATTTTGAGGTTGTTTTGTTGGATTTTACCCGGTTCCATACAATTTTAATGAACATAAAATATTATAAAAATATTCAGTCATTTTGGGAACACCACATGTCTGATAAACATTTCCATGACTCGTACATGTCAAAAATAACACAGGGATAGTTGAACTATGATTTCACATCATTCATAGAACATTATTATGTATTTGACCTTTAAACGCATGTTTTAGAGTTTAAAACAATAAAAGTTCATTTCTAGTCATCTCTGGAAAATGAAACCTCATATTGATGTTCCTTTAGCTCCACCATTTTATAATTCACTGTATAATTCTTGTTATTGAATTTCATTCTATTTTATGGTAATTCGGTTGGATTAAACGCCTTAATATAAGTTTTTAAATATCTTCAAACCATTATAAGATTCTTATTCAAAGAATCTGGTCACACAATTTTTCCAATTAATGTGTATTCTACTTATAAATTTCATAAATAAAATATATATGGTTCTCTTATAATTCCATGTAATTATGTGGTAATTTTACATAGATCAGAATGTTCAATGCATATTTTGGTTTTTTAAAACAAAATATGTGTGTTTCTAGTTATATTGAGAAAACGAAATCTTATACTGATGGTCCTTCATCACCACCATTTCATAATTCACTATAATTTTATGGTAATTGGATTTCATGGAACTAGAAGGACTTTTGGTTTCTTTTAACCCTCTATCACATGTTTTTAAAGGACGAAAACCCTTTAAAAATAGTTATTTGTTTGTTTCGAGAACACAACCAGTTCGATTGATCTGGAGTCCACTCATACCCAAAAAAATAGAAAGATGGTCTTCCTAATAGTTCACATCATTTTGATGTTTTTTCTATAGATATAGCTGTTAAATGCACGTTTTTTTGTTTTCCAACAATAATTGTGTGTTTTCTATCATTGTAGAAAAAACACATCAAATTGAAATCACATCAAGTCCACCATTTCAAAAAACATTTTATGGTTAAATTATTCTTAATTGACGGTATTCCAAGGATGTTTAGTTGGTTTGAAACTCCAAATTAACATGTTTTAACGATGCTAAACATTTAAATATGGTTTATTCAATCGTTTTTAGCACATCACACATCTTATTAACATGTTGTACTCAAATAGACATCCAAATAACATAAAGTCAGATCTCATAAGAGTTTATTTCATTTTATTGTCATTTTTTATAGATTTAACAATTAAAAACATGTTTAGTGTTTTAAAATAATAAAATGATGTTTGTGGTCATCCGTGGAACACGTCACCTCATATTGATGTTATTTTGGATACAAAATTTCACAATTCAGTTAAATGTTTTTCATAATTTCATGACATTAAGAGGTCATTTGTTTTGTTTTTACCCCATATAATCAGTTTTTAAAGGACACAAATACTTTAAAACCCAATTATTCAATCCTTCTATGGACAACACACTTCCAATTGACAATTATGACACTCAGACACTTAATAAATAATACAAATAATTTTTATGTGATTTCAAATCATTCTAAGGATGTTTTATATGGATTTAACTGTTAAATGCACATTTTGGGTTTTCAAATAATCAAACTACATTTCAATTAATCTCGGGAAAATGACCCATTGGATGCAAATTCTTCTAGCTATAATATTTAAAAAATTAATTTATAGTTTTTTTTTCTAATTTAATTGTATTTGAATGTTTTTCAGTTGTCTTTGACACACAAACACAAATTTTTTAAGGACAACAAACCTTAAAAACTACTTATTTAGTCGTTCTAAAAGGACTACACATGTGACTAATGTTTCTTCTAAATATAGACATCAAAAATAATAAAAATATTGTTTTTATATGATTTCACATCATTACATGGACTTTTTATATTTATTTGACTGTTAAATTCACGTTTTATTTTTTTTAAACCATAATAGTTAATTTTTAGTCATCTCGGGTAAGTGGAACTTTGGATTGATGTTTGGTCAGCTCAACCTTTTCTGAAATAATTATTTAGTTTTCTATTTGACTATTAAATTCATGTTGTTTTTTGAAAACAACATAAATAAATTTTGATATGATTCCACATCATTCAAAGTTCATCTTCTATGGATTTCACCGTTACACATGACTTTTAGTTTCTAAAATAATAAATGTCTATTTTAGCCATCTGTGAAATGTGATACCTTATATTGGTGTTCCCCCTATGAATTTCCATGGGAAATAGTATCTTCTAATGTAAATAAAATTAATCTTTTATTATAAAACTATGTATACGATGTTTTCATAAAAATGAATTCTAGAATAATTTTGGTACTTCAATTAATTAAATGTGTTGCTAGTTAAATAGTGTAATTGAATTTCTTGATAAGATTATAATTAATGTGTTTCTTGTTTTTTAATTAATAGATCTATATAGATTGAGAATCTAGAAAAAGTTAATAAATTATAATTGTTAGTTAACATTAAATTAAATTAAAATAGATAAGAAATATTCCATGTATCAAATCATAGATAGAATATAGAAATTATAATATCCTATAATGGAAATAGAACATAAATATTTAATTTTTTACAATATAGAAAAATATGGAATCAATATTTTAAGGGGTTATAAGTGAAAATGATTTTATGGTAAAACTATGGATCCAATTTAATAATATAGGAAATGAAAAAGGATTACACATTCATTAAAGGGGAGATGTATATACAGTAATTAAAGTGGATAGTTACCTATAAGCTAAATTTGGAATATATATTTCATTTTTAAGTATATATGTTGGAAATTGTTTTAGGAAAACTAAAATTTCATCCAATTAAAATTGTTGTATAAACATATAGATGACCTATAGAAACTGGCAATAATTTGAAACTACAAACCCAATACCCATGTATGAAATGCATAAAGGTTGTGCACACTAACCGAAATTAAGTATGTTAGTATAAAATATACAAATAAAATAATTTATTATCTTTTGAAGTGAATTTTATTTTATAATAAATTCTTTCTAAATGCATAAAATGAGTATGATCGTGTAGATTTTTTATTTTGTATACAATATAGAAACTAAAATTGATTCTATAGAATGATCATTGTGTATACAGTATTATTTTTCAGAAAATATATAAAGATTATTCAAAATAAAAATAGGACAGTATGATCACTCTGTATTTAGTTTCATTATATAGTAAATTTATAAGGATTATGAGAAAATTAAAGCGGACAATTAATAGTAGGAGAAATTCACAAATGTCATTGTTCAATGGACTTGTTGAAAAAAGACATAGGAAAAAGTAAAATTTTATACACAATAAAAATGGTAAATTATCGTCACATTTTACTCAATTTCATTGTGTAAGAAATGTAAAAGGGTAAAACAAAATCAGAGAGAACAATAAGTAGTAGGGTAAATATATATTAAAATTTTATTTATAGAAGGACTTTTTAATAGTAAAATAAATATAAAATGAAAGTTTAAATGACATCAATTTTTAGATAATATGAAATTATATTAAACTAAAATTATAGTATATATTATTATACCAATGTGATATGGTTTATATAATAAAGAATACATTTAAATAATAAGTATGCCGCAAAGAGGGAATAAACCTGAATATAAAAAATGAAATTCTAGATATGGTAAATGCAATTATGTCTAAATGAAAAATATTGTATACAATATGAATCTGGATGAGGCATTGAGGGAAAGGGAAATTTTATATCGAATATTAATATGGAAGAGGAATTAGAGGCAATAGATATTCTATATGCCTACTCTATATAGATTCTTCTTTCATTCTATATAGAAAATAAAATTTATCTTAACAAAAAGTTAATTTAATTGAAAACCCTCCCAGAATATAAATACCCAAAAATAATATAGTATGTTCACACTAAATTACATTAATGTGATGGATACATACTTTTCATTAGCAAAATTTGATATTGTAATGAGTGAAAATTATTTTATGGGAAATACATAGTGAATATAGGAAATGAATATGATTTTGTATCACGATAACCATGTATTAAATATTAATGTACATAGAGGAAATTGATATTATATACAAAATAAATGGAACATTATAATCAGTCTATATATTATGTGATTTTATATAGAATTAATAAAAATTATACCCAAAATAAATTGAAAATGATATTCTATAACAAATAAAAAGGGACAACCATAGCGTATAAAAAATACTTGCATATTAGTATCATTTTTATTTATATAGAGACAATAGTTTCATTTCATTTATTTTTAAATTTGATATAATATCATACTAAACATAAATTTTAACTTATATTTGGTCATATTTTTTATTCAAGTCATGCAAATATTCCATTCTAACTAAAATTCAAAATACATTTTAAAAGTAAAAAGATTGGGAATCCCATCTACACCATCAGTGTGTCCTATATTATATAATTTTTCTCTACTATGATATATAAATTTACCTCTAAGGTGTTACTCGTTGTGGTAATTCTAGTATTTGATCAGAAATATTGATTTTTAGTGTTCATATTTTGATGACATAGATTATAGATGATAAATGTTGATAATCATCTACATAAAACATTCATAATTAGAAGAAAATTTATTATCCCATATAATATAATTGGAAAAATATTTTGATATATATATATATATATATCAGAAAATGATTTAAAAAATATCAAATATTTTCACGCATACCTCCTTAAATCCCAATGGTATTCTTTTTAATCAACTTCAGAATTACTGTACAATAACATTTTAAAATTTTTATATTTCAAATACCACAAACCATCCTTCATTTAAGATATTTATATTTATTTATTTACTTTTTCAAAAATTTATAATTCATTTATGTTCGATAAAAATATTTCTATTAATTTTTTATATTTTTACAAATAACATGTAAAGAACCAATTGAATTTTATAAATAAATTATTTTTAAAAAATAAAATAAAAAGTAATCTATTTTAACTCGTCCAAAAAAAATAAATTAAAATCTATAAACCAACATAGATATATATTTTGACATAATTTCAATTTTAAAAAACTCCAATATATTCATTCTACATCAAAGTGCAGCAACAATAATGAATTTTAATGCTTTAAAAATCCTAAATCTTAAATTATGCAATAACAGAATACTAATAAATTACACTATATGAATAAGAAATAAATAAGGGACTATGTATAAACATAAAATTAGTATACTACCATGAGAAAACGTGTTTGTTTAAAATAATTAACGACCTAGATAAGAATCACAGTGAAAGAGGAAAGTGGTGAGAACATATATAAGATCTTGTGATATTAAGCTCGTTGACTGTAGGATGGAAATGGATAATCTAAACTAAAGAGAAGGAGGGTGTAGGGAAGCTCACCAGAATGGGGGAGGGGGTTTGACCAAATAAGGGTTTAGGGGGGGATAATAGGGGGCTTGATAATGGGGGAGGAGGGATCAGTAGTGGCGATGGGGGTTGAGCGGGGTGGTGTGACATTGGTATGGGTCTCAATAAACGGTGGGATTGATAATGGTAGGGGGAAGACGATGTGAGGGGTAGCGGGGGGGGGGGGGAATGATAGAAAATTGGTGGTGGTAGGACTCGAAGGAAGGATGTGGTGATGGGATTGGGGGTGATTGGACATAGAAGGGGTGTGTGGTTGGCTTACATGGTAGGGTGGGATAGTGAATGGGTTTTTGATGGGAAGGAATCATATAATACGACCACTAAATTATGAGGGGGTGAATCTTCCTCCACAAAAAATCAAAAGTCTAATAGTTTCATTTATCGTTATTTAATCCTTGATTTTAGATATAATTACTAAAAATTATCTTGAAATTCATATCTTTGATACAAATCACCCATTTTCAAAAAATATATATCCATGTGATACATTTACTTGATGGTAAATAAGTGTTATTAATTAAAATACTTAAATAATATGTATTGGTATTTTATTAGAACTACAAATAGAAACTAGCAATTCGAAAAGATCAATATTGTTGTTAGAACATTTAAAATTCAATGTATTTTATCAGTTTTAAAAACATGTTGTTAAAGGGACCCTTTATTAGTGCAAAAAAAATAAATAATAAAGGGATCCTATAATCAATAAATATTTTATCACTCACAAACTATAACTTTATCATCATTTTTTAATACTCATGAAGGACACCTTTACCAATCTACTTCTAACCATGATAAAAGACTTATTGCAGCAATGTTCTTCTATAATTTATATCACACTACAGTAAAAAAAGTAAAATTTAATTTTATACAAATTTACATAGGTATAAAAAACATATTGTACAATTCATAAAAACATTAAAATTAAAAAAATGGTATCTATAATTACATTTTTTTTATACAATTCAATATAATGATTACTCACATAAATTTAGAAATTTTATCCCCCATTATCTTTGAGACACCCTTCCAAAAGAACCTAATCATGCTACCTGTTGTCGAATAAACCAACTCATCTAAAAAATTGTGTTCTAGTTTTAAGAAGAAATGATAATGTTAGTAACACTGTAAGGAAATAAATGAAATATAAATATGAAATAATAATGAATTGAAAAAAAATAATGAATAAAATGAATGGTAATGATAGAACATAAATAAAAAGGTTTAAAAAATACATTGAAAAATCCTATTAAAATTTAATATCAGGAAAATATGTGTGTGATTGCTTATTTTTTAGATAGAGAAATGTGTTTTGATGTCAAATGTCATTTTTAATTTGAAAACATGAAAAATCACTCATACTGACAACCCAATGTGTCATATTTATTTTCAATTCGTTCTTAAAGGTCATAAATGACTTCTGTATCATTTAAAAAAATATAGCTAACTATTATTATCATATCTAGATGTCATCTCATTTTTATGAATATTAATTTCATTACATAAATATATTCTTGAGGACCATAAAAATTTTGTGTCATTGTAAATATAGACACACAATCAACTGGTTCATAAGTAAACTACATAATCTCACACTATTATCTTGATAACTTGACCCTTCATAGAAATATCATACATAATACATTTCTTGTTAACATAGGGAATAAAAACATAAGAAAGGGTGATCTCAGATGCTCAGTATGGGTAAACAAGGTTGATATGTAAGTATAAAATGAACATAAGGGTATGAAAACATGGGAATAATTTTTGAATAACATGACCCACATATCAAAGATCATAATATTGAGTCATGGAATAAATATTGTATTTTCATAAGATATGAATCACAAGGTAATAAAATAACATGATCCATTAGAGTATAGCGTTTTCGTAATTCAAAGATTTGTTTCATATAATTAAGTATTGGAAATTATTTTCATATTAGTCGCTGATTATTTCAAAATCTAGCATAATGGTATGAGATCACTCCCCAAACCATCATTGTATTCAATCTTTACTTCAATAACCATCATAGAAGACATTTTCCCTTATTGAAATTGGTTCATATCTCATTCTAGTTTTATCTATCTCATGAGATATAAATATTTACCCGAGTCATTTTTGGGATATACTGGTCCCACTTGTCTCACAATGAAATAGATATTTATGTGTTCCACAATATCTTAAAAACTGAACATATCATGACCAATGAAGTGAAGTGGGTTTCATAAACATATCATCAAATCATAATCTATAGAAAATAGACAGGTTTTATAATCATTTCAATATTTATCATAACACAACCTATAAAAAATTAAGTGGGTTTCATAATAATTTAATCACTATATAACCCATGGAAAAGAAATGGGTTTCATAAACAATATGACATCATAAACTTAAGACATTCAAATAAATAATTAATAATTTAACCTTGGATCATATCCCAAGTAAGGAATAAGAATCATCAAATGATTCCATCTTAGATACTTAATGATTTTGATCAATCGTTTAAAACATTGCATGAGTAAAATATCCATTTCACTTGGAAAACCACATTTAAAAACATAAATATTTTTTAAAATATTTTTATTTTAAAATAAAATTTAAAAATATAAATTGATATTCAAATAAAATAATAGTCATGACAGCAAGAAGATTTTTTCATATACATGTTAAGAAAATATTAATTTAAAATATTTAGTAAAAGCCAAACATACATTTCATTTAAAACAATATCAAGATTCAATTTAAAAAATATAAAAAAATTAAAACATGGTTAATAATATCTTTAAGAAATATTATAATAATAATAAAACATTTTTGAAAATTTTATTATGAATCATGTTTTTTATAAGTAATGATATTTTCATCAAAAAAGATAAATAAAGTTAAATTTTTATAAAATTATTTTCTTAATTTTTCTAACTACCAATTAGTTGAAGAAATGGTACAATTACTTGAAAATATCATTAATAACAAGATGAGAAGAAAAATAAGGATTTTCTTGAGATAAGGATCATATGATAATATCATTGGAAACATAATCATAAACAATCCTAATTAATAATGAGATTGTAAAAAAACAATTAACACTTTGGTAACATTGAATCATAGGTAATATAAAGGAATTACATAAAATCAACATAAAATATCTTGAGGATAAATAAATTCTTAATATTTATTATCAAGGGGCTGTATATACACATCGTTAGTGAATATAGGTGGATAACATTAAATACCTCTCAAAGAAAGAATATTGAGTAAAAAATACCTTACCACATGGGTAACATTTGAACTATTAACCACATGAAAGAGATACCCAAAAATTTATATATAAATACACATAATATTAATTAGTGTATTTTTAAAATTCATTCATCAGTAATATATACACCATATTAAATATACATGTGGTTAATATTACATTTTCCTCATAGAAAGTAAAAGTGAGATGGAAATCTCTTACATTAAGTCCTGAATTACATTATAAATGTTAAAACCTCCTAGATAAAAAATATATGTTTCATATAAATATATTAAAGAAATATATATATATATATATATATAATATTATTCTCTTATGACCTTCTATTATATATTTATTAACAATTTTTTGATAATGTTATGTTTCGGGTTATTGTCAATTTTGTTAATGACCTTCTATTATATATTTATTAACAATTTTGTGTTAATGTTACGTTTCGGGTTATTGTCAATTTTGTTTATCGTATATGTTTTGATTTGTTATTTTTGGTCCCCATAAACTGATCATTATTTATTTATATACATAATTTTTTAAAAGATATCAAATAATATATATTTATTATATATTTATTTAGAATAATCATTATAATTTAGTGATAAAAAATAAAATACATCATTCATGTAGATTGTAGGTCATACATATGCATGAAAGTTTTTTATTTATTTTGAATTGAACGAAAGAAATTTAAATGACATATTATAATTCAATAATAATTTTTATTTAATATATATTACATATTTTCATTATAATCTTCCTTATTACCTTCCTTGTAAAGTGTCAATGAATCACATCGCTTCATGAGGTGGTAGTCCATCGTACACACGAGCGACGTTATCATTTTCCCAAAAATAGAAATAATGAAGGTATGTGTGATATAATAATTCTAAAATCCTAATAATATTATTATTATCATATTTAAAGAATAAATCAATTATTATTTTAAATATTCAAAGTGTTAATTTAAGAATGAGTGACACCAGTTCATGAGGTAGTTGTCCGTCGTACACACAAATGAAAATTTTGTAACACATTTATTGGAAGTGGAGATGGTTGATGATATTGAAATAAAGATTAAACTTTTTTATCCTATATAAGATATTTAGGTTATTATATCAGCATGTTATAATAATAATTTAATGGTTAGGTGGTAGAAATTAAATAAAAAATCTTATTCATGAATGTCACATTTTCATCAGGTATCCTCCTTAGGTTTGCACCAAAATACATAATTGGTTTTTTTATGTTGTAAATAAGGGTTATAGTATGATATGAGGTAATTTTGGAAGTTATAATATAATTCATTCACAAACAAAAGTGGTTTAAATTTGTGACGTATAAAGGTGTGGGGGTGTGTCACACCCTGACCCTGAATACTCCTTTATTTTATTATTTTCTTGGTATTGGATATTTCTCGGTGTGGTTTGGGTTGAAACACAGTCGAATTTTTTTAATTTTGTTTGTTTAGTTGGATTTTTTATCCTATGCTTGGGCACCACATGGTTAGTATAAGTAATTTGGTTCATCCTAGGTACCCATGCATTTGGTATGAGTTGTGTCTAAAAGATACCAATTTTTTTTCATGGTCTCAAAAACCATGTTGGTTGGTCGTTCGGTCAGTTCTTGCTAGGGAAGAGGCTACTTCATGGTTGGTGCATGGTTTGGTAAAACAACTGGTAATTCTAGGCCATTAAAAAATAAAAATAAACTTTCTCACTCTCTCTCCCTCCCTCCCTTTTATCCTAAATGCAACCCCATCCCCCCTTCTCGGTTTTGGTGTAGTAAGGTGTTCCGGGACCCCTTCTCCCATTCTATCCTCCCTATATGGTCTGATATCTAAGTTTCTGAGGTGAATTTTTAGGGTTGTAGGGATCTTTGTCTCCCCCTCTCCCTTATCTATTTTAGGGTTCCTTTTGTGGGGTTTTACGTTTTTTTTAACTATAATGGTTTTGGTTTGTATGTGGGTTGTGTTTATTTAAATTTCATGGTCTCAAGTTGGGCCGAGAGAATTTTTTCTTCCTACCATTGAATATTTGCCACATTCACACTCCACAAAGGTAGGTGAATCCATTTTTTTCCATTAAGAATCAATTTTTTATTGGTATATTTCTTTTAAATAATTTTTTAACATAATCTTTGTTCTTATGAGACCCTTTTCTATCTTATTATGACGTTTTAGAATTGGATGATTTTTAAAAAATAGGATTTCAAGTGATTCTTGAATTAGTCCTTAGGGAATGTTCCCTTTAAGTGATTCATAAAATTTCATGTATCCTTGTAAAATGTAATTGGGTGTTTTGAGAAGGATATTTCCTTATTTATGTTATAAGAGATTTGTTGGATTTTATAATGGTGATGTGTGCGTGAAATGGAAATTTCTTAAGGCTTTACCCCTATTTAAGGATTATTGTTTTGGTTGGAAAATATGTAGTGTGTCCCTAAAATTGGTTTTGGGAAATTTCATGGATCTTTTTTATCTTCCATTGGATGTAGAAACACCAATGTGTGCTCATGATGTATACATATACCGAACACAAATGAAAATTCATTGGATTAATTCTAAAAATATGATTTCACAAACTTTTCCCCATTATAAGCATGTTGTCTTTTATTAGAGGCATATTGGACTCAAGTGAATCTAAAGTGTTTTTAAATGTTAATCTTTATATCATGGCCCGTTTGGTACATCGGAAAGGGTTTTTGGTTTTAAAGTGAAGTGAAAGAACATTTTCCACCATTATACATCTTGTATGGTTTTAACTTAATTTTTGAAATGGAAGATGGAGTATATTTTGGTTATTGTTTGCATTAATGGGGTTTGTTTGGCATGCTTTATAACATTTTATATTTTCCCAATGTTTGGAATGGATTTTATGAAAAATTATTGGAACTTTAGAACATAAGGCCATGTTTGGAACTTAAAACATAAAATTTGTGTTGATATTATTTTCAAAAGAGTTTCCATAATGTTATTCGTAAATGAAATGGTGTATGCAAAGCTAATAGACTATTTGGACATTTTTCTTGTTTTCAAAGAAAGGGTTTAATTCTTATGTGATGTGGCAGCCCGGTTGGAAAATTAATGATTTGATACACACATAGATAGATATATGTGTGTGTGTGCATAGTGGGAACCTCTGTAGGAGGGATTTCCCTACATGGGTTATCATATAGTGGTGTCAATGTTTGTGGTAGGTGAGTGTGGTGGAGATAGGGAAGTTGAGTCGTGCATGTGAGGGTCTCCCACTTATATAGTGTACTATTACAATGGGTTCCTGGGTGTCTTTTGGAGGATTCAGAGATGGTTTTTTATCAACCGAGATTAGGTGGGTTCGTAGCCCAAGATTTGTTGTGTGGACAGGTTGTATATGCAACAAGATAGGATAATTGAGGGTTGTTAGTTCGATATAGACAATAGAGCTTCACCATATGCCTCTAGGTGGTTCTAAGCCAAGTATATACTAGGGTATCTATATGGATGTTTAGTATCACTCATGGTCACATTATACAATTTCTTGTTTTTATTTTTTTTCACATAGGTTTTAGTTCACACTGCTAATTTATTTTCATCATAGCCTTTTAACCCTTTGTTTGGGATTTGGTTTTAATGTTTTAAACTCATCTTTTGAAAATAGAAATGTAGCGTATGTATTGATATAAGAATGGAAGGAGGTGTTTTTTTTACCAAAATGAGAAAAAATATCTTATAAATTAATTTTAATCAATAGTTAGTGGAATATTTTTGGGAATGGAATTGCATGGATATTGTTGTGGTTTCCAACTAATCAATTTTATCTCACACCCTACATGTACCATTCGGTGATTGTAGAACCAAAATGTATTACAAGATCATCATCTTGTTCAGTATATATAGTGAACGATGTCTCTTAGATAAGTTCGTTCTTGTGGCTGATGGAGACATTGTGGTTACATGGAGATCATGTTGGTAGCAGTTTGGTTTCTACTGGTTTGAGTTTCATTTTAGTTTAGTTGCAATTTGTATATGTATCTGCTTATGAAGTTCTCTCTGATAAGTTGTTTGTTATCTGTGTGTTTAGTTACTTTTATTGATCTTGTTATTTTAGGCTAAATCATTCATGGGTGTATCATTTTTTTATTCTTAGCACTAGTTTCCAGCTTCTAGGGATTGGGAATATCCCTCAAGCACTGGCACATATTATGTCGGATGTCTGGTTGGATGACATCCTTGTCTTTTTTGTTACAATTGGTATCAGAGGAGGTCCTTTTTCATCGGGGTGTATGTTAGTTAGATATTTGTACTATCTAGACTAGGTAGGTTCATACTGGAAGGATGTCATGAACCCTTTCTTATACCGATCCTCGAGTTACTAGGGATAGTCCAGGAAAAGCGTCTTTTATATTTGTTTTGATTTGAGGGAGGACAATGGAGGTGACCATGTGTCATTTCATGATCTCACATAGAGTAGTGACCTATTTATAGTTTGAGTACATAGTTCAACCTCCACTTAGTTGTTCATTCTTACCTAGGTAATGGCCTAGTACCATTTCATTGGGCTACATATAACTACTAGTTCCTAATTTCGATAGTTTGGTGTATGTTAAACCTCATCTTGGTTTCAGTTGGTGTAAGTGTGACATTTAAACCAAAAGTTGTTTTGAAATGAAAATGGTTTCTATTAAATGGATATTGACATAGGAAATGATCTATTTAAAAAGGTTTTCTATTTAAAAATTGGTTCATCTTGGGTTTTGATGAGGAATGAAGGTGTGTGCCCCTCAATACTATTTATGGAAGGTCACATGTGTGTGGGTATGTGTTGGTCGTTCATGAGTCACATGTGGATGGAAATGGATGACACACATGTTACATTTAATATGATTCTATGGTTGAATTTTTGAAATTTAATGGTTTTAGAAATTGGTTTTTTAGGAGTGGGTTTTGTTTATGAAAAGTGGCACTTATGTTTGGAAAATAGCCTTGAAATAGGGTGGTTTTGAAAATTTAAAAGGAATTTTTATTTTTGAAAAGTGGTTATTTTTTTCAGAGTTGGTGTGTTTTAGGTATGTGGGACTATTTTTTTTCTCAAGGTGTTTCTTTAATATTTTTTTATGATTTTATATCAATTTTGGTTTTTTCTATTACATGTTGTTCCAAAAATTATACCCAGAAAGGTCCCTAACATTTCTACTATGTCATGCCCAGTTATTGATTCTCTCAAAGTGTTACCTATCCTTAGAGGTGATCATGATCTGTTAGAGGAATTTGAGTGGATTTAATAGGTTTATCATGTCATCAGGGTGTTGGGAACTCCCTAGGATGTTCATGTTCATGTTGTCCTTGGGATGTTTGAGGGTCCTACTTTGGGTGAATGGGAGTTATTTTCCCCTCCATCAAAGAAAATTGGGATGACTTGGGATGTTTTAAATCATTTTTTTCAAATGGTTCATACCTGATGAGATGAAGATGAATAAAAGGCAATATCTCATGAGTTTCTAACAGAGTTAGAAGACGATGAAGGCATATGTTGACCATTTCAGGGAAATTTTTTCCTTTTCCCTAGAGGTAGTGTCATAAGATCTGATGAGGTATTCTATTTTCCTCAGGGGTTCTTCATCTAGATAACAAGGAGTGGGTTCTCTCTTCTATGCACCATTGTTTGGAGAATCTGGGGAATGAATCGTTTCTAGATGAGATAGTTTTTGGAGTGAAGTCATTTATAAATCTAGTGTATCTGGTCGCTTTTAAAGGTTCCACATTTTTTCATGAAGTGCATTACTGAGGAAATTGATCTATGGAGACTTTTTCATTGGTTTTGGATTCTATTTCATCAAACCATTCACTTTTATACCACTAATATGGATGTTTCAGGCATTTGAAGATGTCTTGTCCCATCCCTTTAAAGGGGTGCCATCATTGCGACTATTTAGGTCATCGAGAGAGTTTTTGATGGAAGAATAATCTGAAGAAGTCAGTTTGATCATATAATTTCATTTCCTTATAGGGAGTCATAAGATACCAAAATCACTAGGGATCCAGCCACGGGCTTCATAGTGAAGCTCAGGTGTAGTCAGTATTTTCCAGGGGTTCTTGAAACCTTGACCATTGTTTTGTTACCTATATTTGGATGGAAATATTCAAAATTTCTTAGTTTTTTCCTTATATTTTATGTTCATATTCTATTATGGCAGTGTGATGAACTTTTTTGGTTGTAATGTAAGTGTTTGAGTTCATCAGTGTGTGGCTTTTATAATCTCACATTTTCTTAAATTGTGTTTATCCATTATGTGGCTCTGGTTTGCTTTTAGTGGTGTTATTTTGGAGATGTAAGTACTTGTGAGAATATGAGATCATGGCTTGATTCAGGGTTTGTTACTATTCTTTTCGTCAGATTTAATATTGTACTCGGGGTTTGATGGGTGTTGGGAAAGTCTCTAGTTAAGATGGTGTTATCGATGTCCCGTCAACAGAGGGTTGTTGGTTTTGTTTGGAGTTATCATGTCCCTAGTTCCCAGTTGTGTTAAGGGTGTTGTTTGGTTTCTATGGGAAGGTTGATTGTCTTTTTGGTCTTGGTTTTCTAGGTCACTCTGTAATGACGTTCTTGATTAAGTTTGGTGGTGTAAGAATTGTTTGAAAGAATCCATATTAGCTGATTAATTGTGGTGGAGAGACCCCCCCGTCATGGTCTCTCCTAATTCTCATGTTGTGGACTCCTTTTTATTGGTTGTGTGTGACTTTTTGAATGAGTAGTAACCTCAGGGTTCCTTGTTTCTCTTAGTTATGATCAGGTATGAACTCAAGTTTTAGATATCTTTTGACTTGGTGACATTATGGGGGAAGTAAGAGTGTTTGGTGGGAATAATTCTCACACCCCAACCCCATACACATCTTTTTTATTCTTTTCTTGGTCTTGGATTTTCACAATGAGGTTCGAATTGAGACTAAGTCAAAAAAATAAATTTTAATTGTTTTGGTGGGTTTTTCATCCTATGAACGATCACCACACGGTTAGTAGAAACCATGCAGTTCAGCCCAGGTAACCATGAGATAGGCTTGGGAGGTGTCCATAAGCTATTAAATAGTTTTTTCATGCTCAAACAAACTATGCAGGTTGGTCGGTTGGTCACTTCCTTCTTTGGAAGAGGCTATGACACTGTTGGTGCATGGTTTGGTAAAATGTGTGGTTGTCCAATTTTATTAAAAACATGAAACCCACTCTGTTACCTCTCTTCCTTTTAACCCAAAATTGAACCCCCTCCTCCCCACTTGTTTTTTTCATACCAAGGGATTCCAAAACCCATTCTCCCATGGCACTCATCCCTCTATGGTCCAATATCAAATCTTCCAAGGTATTATTTTAGGGGGGGTTTTTCTTCCACCTTTCCTACCCCATATTTCTTAATTTTTAGGGTTCCTCTTGTAGGGTTTTTGCTTTTGGATGAACCCTAATGTTTAGGGTTATCTTTTGGGTTGTGTTTCAATGTATTTTAGGTTGCAATATTGGTTCAATATGCTTTGTTCTTCCTCTATTTTATGATTTGTCGCATTCTCACACCACTGAGGTCGATAAATCATTGTTTTTACTTTATGATGAATTTCATTGGTGCTGAGTTCTTTTTAAGAATTTTTCAACATGATTTGTAGCTTATGAGGCCCTTTCCTAGATTATTATGATGTTTTGGAATTGAACTATTTTGTTGAAAGTAGGATTTCAGGTGATTCAGGAATGATGCCTTAGAGAATGTGCACATTAAGTGTTTGATAAAATTCCATGTATTCTTTACAAATGTAATTGGGTGTTTTGAGATGGACTTGGCCTTGTTTTGGTTATAAGATAATTATTAGAATTTAAGATGGTTTTATTCATGTAAAATAGTAATTTTTAAAGGCACGTAACTTATATAAGGATTATTTTTTTGATGGAAAATAAGTAGTGTTTCTCTAAAATTGGTCTTGGGAAACATCACGGATCTTTGTGATGTTCCATTGAATGAGGGCACACCCATGTGTTCATGGGATTCACACATTTATGGGCACACTAATAACAATGGCTTGGACTAATTTTAAAAACTATATTTCAAAACAGTTACCCCCTTTCTCCTCTTCTTCCCCTTTCAAACTCATGGAATTTTATTAAATTCCTCTTTGACTCAAGTGACTCTAAGCTTTTTTTAAATGTTAACCATGAGATCCTGGACGATGTGGTCCTTTGGAAATTATTTTTGGTTTTAAAGTGGAGTTAAATCCCATTTTTCAACTTTAGACATCTTGTATGGTTTTTTCACGGTTTTTGAAATGGCACTTGAAGTATATTTTGGGGAATATTGGGATTAAGGGGGTACATTTGGCAAGATTTATAATATTATATATTTTCCCATTGCATGGAATTTATTTTGGGAAATTTTTTTTTAAATTTTGAACATAAGGTTTCGTTTGGAACTTCAAACATAAAAGTGGTGTTGATGTTATTTTGTAAGGAGCATGCATATGTTTTTTTTTTGTAAATTCACATAGGTATGCAATTTTAAGGTCCCATTTTGAAATTTTCATGTTTTCAAAGAAAGGGTTGAATGCATAAGTTGTGTGGTGCCCTAGTTAGATTCTTAATTATTTGATATATATATATATATATATATATATAGTGGAAACAACTATAAGAGGGATTTCCCCTCATGGGTCATCATATAGTGGTGTATGTGATTGGGGTAGGAAAGTGTGGTGGTGGTTGGTAATATGAATCACGCATGTGAGGGCCTCCCGCATACATAGTATACTATTACCATGGGTTCCTAGGAATATTTTCAAGGATCGAGTGATAGTTTTTGATCAAAACTGTTTAGATAGGTTGGTACCCTTGGAATTGCTGAGAGGCTAGGATGGATGTGCCACTAGAATGATCAGTTTAAGGTGTCCAGTTGGTTATAGACTTTGGATGTTGACCATACGCCAGTAGGTGGTTCCGAACCGAGTATGTCTAGGGGAAGATCTTGGGATATTTAGGATCTCCCATTGTTACTTCTATAATTTATTTTTTTGTATTTTTCTACACATTATTTTCTATTCACATTGTAAATTTATTTTCAGAAAATCCCTTTAACACTTTGTTTGATATTTGGTTTTAAATCGGCAAACTCAGCTTTTCCAAATACAAATGTGGTGTGTTTGTTACATAAAAAATGAAAGGTGGTGTTGTTCACCAAAATGAGAGAACCCTACTTTATAAAAGTATTTCAAACTACTATTAGTGGAATTTTTTTAGGAAAGGAATTTCATGGATTCTACAGTGGTTTCCTACTTATCTATTTTAGCCCACACACTACTTATACCATTCTGTGTTGGTAGACCCAAACCATTTTTCAAGATCAACATCTTGTTCAGGTTTTCAAGTTTGGCCTGGATTATGGAGCTGTTCGGTCTTGTTGACGGTGGTGACACTGTTTTCAAATGGAGATCATGATTGTACGAGTTTGGTTTTGTCTTGTTTTAGTTTTAGTTTTGTTTAGTTTTACTTTGTATCTGGATCAGATTGTGCAATTATCTACGATCAGTTATTGGATATTTGTGTGTCTAATTTATTTTGTTGATTAGGGAATTTTGGGCTAATCATCCCCACTTGTATTATTTTTCTATGTCCAACACTAGTTTCCAGACAATGTGGATCAGGAAAACCCTTTGGGACTTTCTGCAAACCAGGTCAGATATTGGGTTAGATGGAATCTTGGGCCAGTTAGTGATAGGGTGGCCTATTATAAGTGAGTTGAGAAGTACACTTGTAATTTTTTTGAATGAAATAATATCGCACACATTTCTTTCACGAAACCAAGGTCCAATAATAGACTGTTCTGGAGACTAGAAGAGATATGATTGGAATATGTTTGTATAATGGATTTTTTGATAAGTTTGGGGTAGTTTTTAACCCTAATATCTTTAGTTTAAAAACTATTAAACACATTTTTTACCTTAATTGAACTAAATAACTTTTACTGTATTTACTATTAATTTGGGTCAAAAATTATGTTGAACTTATTAGATAATAGAAATAATGAATATTGAAAATGTGGAAACAATTTTTAAAAATTCAAAAAACAAAATTAGAAAATTATAATTTAAAAATAATACAAAAGACATGACCATAATGTGGGTTTTTAAAGAGAAAATGCTCAAAATGTTGAAAAGTTTTATTTTAAAATTCAATATAAAATTGACTCAAATGACCTTAATTGGTATAATGGATGTATAATTAAACTAAATTTATGTTAAAAAAATTAAAATATTAATTTTCTTTATAAATAAATTAAATTAAAATGTAGTTTTTAATTATAATTTAGTATTTTTCACAATTCATCAAAAAATGAAATTTTTCAAGAAAATCAAAAAAAATCATAAAAATATAATTTTTACAAGATAATTTAGAAAATGATTTCTGTTTTATAAAAATAATTTTCTAAAAACATGAGAAAATGTTTTTATTTCTGTTCAGAAAAAAAAATATAAATCATTTTGTCAGGAAAGTAGTATTTTCGAAACATATAATGACTTTACTGAAAATTAAGTACTTTATTATAAATTTATTTCATTTATATAAAAACATTATAATTAATATTTTAAAAGTAATTATGATTATTATTAATCTTTATAAGTATAATTACTAGGTTATAATAATCATGTTTGGATAATTATATTATTAGTATGTCCATTTTTTGTTAATACATAGGGTTGTGTGCAATACAGGGTAGCCTAATATTAAATGAAGCGAAAGATGAACATGGCGTTGTGTGTAATAGAAGAATTACTTGGTGATATATATAAAACAAAATATAGAATAAATTTAATTTATTAAAAATATATTTTTCTAAAACTCAACTTATTAAAAAAGAATATTAAGGAAAAGTAAGCATGTTTTCTTGGTTTTGAGAATGTGATGTATGTTTTGAACAAAGAAACAATTTAAATAAAAAAAATACACTTTTATTTATATTATAAACACCCTGATTTGTATTGGAATAGGGTTGATTCTAACACAACGTAGATGATTCGTAGATCAGCTTCATAATATATGAAGATAGTCTGATTATGTCTTTGTAGATTTCAGAATGTGGAATGCATTGTGAACAAAAATTTCAATTTTAAACAAAAATAAAAACTATATTTCATACTATTCACACCATTTTTCAGATTGGCATGTTTTTTATTACTATATATATAAATTGAAGCATGTTATGGACTAAAATGTCACTTTTAAATTAAAATCATGTGCATTCAGTCATACTAGCCACACCATATTTTAGACTGAAGTATATTTGATTCTAAAACATAAAAAAATAAATATTTTTCATTGTATTAATGTACCAGGAGAATCTAATTTCATTTTATTGGCTCTTAGATTTATTAAAATAAATGTAACTTTTAAATTTAAAACACGCACTTCCAGTCATCTCAATCACACTGTGTATCAGATTATTGTGTGGCAAATTACTACATGATAAAAATGAAATAATGATTATTTTTCAAAATTATACACATAAACAGATTATTTTTTATTTTTTTCTAGATAGTGATGGTTGTTTTGGACTAAAATATCACTTTTTAATTGAAAAAATACACTTCAGGTCAAACTAAGAACATTGTGTGTCAAATAAACATGCATTTGATTCATATAAGTCAAAATTGATTGATGGAATTTTTTTCAGATTTATCAAGAATATTTGTGTTCATTTAATTAGTTTTCAGTTTTTGGCATTTGTTTTGAACTAAAATTTCAATTTTTAATAAAATCAAGAATTTTTTACTGTATTGGGAAAACCATGTGTCGAATTTATGTTTAGTTGATTCCCACATGTCTAAAATGACATAAAGATATTTTTACTAAATTATTAAGAAAATTAAAGTATTTTGGATTGGTTTTCCTTGAGTGATGGATGTTTTTAACTACATTATCACTTTAAAATTGAAATAATGCATTTTGGGTCATACATGGAATATGTTGTTTCTGATTGAAATGTGATTCTTGATCAAATTTATCCAAGAGAAGAAGGTAAGATGATCCTTGTAGTTTAGCTTGGGTTGTCGAATCCTCAGAGACCTAAGAAGTAACCTATAGACACGTACATTCTATGGACTATTTTTGGCTAAGAAGTGGCCAACTTGGGTTGATTTTATATGGGTTTAAAGGAACTCTAAGAGACTTAAGTGAATTCAATTTAAAAGAATGAGTTGATCCTAGGTTATCGCTCAGGGTGGATTGGACGTATTCCCTTTTTAATGATTTCAATTTCTTATATTTGGGATGGGTTCATTTAAGCAGATAAAACAACATCATCACTTACTGGTTTAATGCATACACCCTTTAATACTAATCACCTATACACTTGAAGGATCAATGTTTTGAGCACTTCATGGTAAAGGTTTGAATTAGTACATGAAGTGTGTAGCCTTAAATTCAACAAGGACGATGGAGTTTAAAAATCATCAAATAAAAATCTCAATTAAAAAAGTGATTATACATTAATGAGGTGATAAATAACATCCAATCCATCCCCTTAATACTCCCTTGGATCAACCCATAAGTGGGTTTTCCCTCCATTGATCCCATGGTTTCAATGGAAGCGGAAAGTAGACTCATGAGGGAGGAAATGGGGAAGTAAAGAAAACAACCAAAATAAAATGATCACTCCACCATTGTGTGAATAATTTCACAAGGTTTGGTGTGAATAAATTTACTCCTTGATCCAACAGTATCAAATTGATATGAATAACAATAGAATAAGAGTATAAGAGGAACTTTTATTAAGAAACTAAAGTGAATTGAACAACTTACATGTGAAAGACAAATTTGAGACAACAAAATTGCAGCATAACATTACAATTAAACAAAGCATCTCGGATTCTTCAATCCTCCAACACTACTGCCAAAAATAGGCATTTTGGAGCCCTTGGGTCGAGCCTCCAACAGTCCAAGTCTCCTTAATTAATTGTGGTAGGCCATAGGTGGGTGGAAAGTAAGTGAGAGTTGATTTTTCCACCCTTGACCTGAGGTCGCAACCAGATTTTCTTCACCGAACAGACACGCTTGGAAGACCTTCTAGATGGCAGAATCAGAGTGGGACATAGAAGAAGAAAAATGGAGCTTCGGTTGAATTCTAGCCTCCTGTAAAATTTGTGCTTATTTGGAGTTTTGGATTCTGAGATATGATCATATTAGTGAGATATTAGTCTGGGCCGCAGAATCTGGGCCAGAATTTTATCGCTAACTTGGGCCGCCTAAATGGACACCATGAAGGCCGAATTAACATTGGATCCTAAAGAGTGATTTGTTCCTGTACATGGATTCTAGAATCCAACGAAATTTGGGATTAATAGGGCCTTTATGTTGGGACCCACAGTCTCATCAGTGGGCTGTTGTCTAATCTGCCATCTCCAGAATTGCTTCCTTTCATTGCCAAATATCTCCATCATCCTCCATGAATTCTCCACTGATTCCAGAATCAAACATTTTCATATTTATGTGTAGATCAATTTCCAAAAATATAAAATTAAAATATGTATAATTAGATTCCTTAAAATCAGATGAATCATTGGGTACTTTAAATGATGTCAAAAAATGTACCACATAATAGTGCATTTTAAGAAGGTATTACAATCATAATGTGAAATGATGTTCAAAGTGTAAAATACACTAAAATGGTGTTTAAGAATAATAAAGAACATGAATATTATATATATTAAAAATGAATATTTGCCTCATTTAGTGTCTAATCACAACCCCCAACTTGAGTTTTTCTAGTCCCGAGCAAAATATATCTCAACAATATGAAATTCGAATTCCCTTTTCCAAAAACATTTTAATACACAATGATCACCAGAAACCCTTATACCAAAAAATCATGAAACCCATCAAAATATTTTAATACAAGATAATTTCATAAGCATATCCCAATCTCAAGATCATTCCTTTGTTCAAATTAATTGCCATATTTTATCCAATATCAATTAAGTATGAGGATGTGTTGTGCATCACAATAGACATGGGGGTTCTTATTTATTCAAGGGGGAAATTACGGAAGTGCTAGGTGGAATCACATTTCAATATTAAGATGACTATTCATTTTTTTGTATAATGTTTTTTGTTTTTTATTTTTTTTTTGAAATTTTCCCATGGTAATTGAAGTTGCACTCAAAAGAGTCAACCCCTGTAGCGAGACTTTGCCGATGACTCCCAGGTTCAAAGAACATAGGGCACCAAGTGAATCCCAAATACGCGGTCATCATCTCGAGTTAACTTAGTCAAAAAAAATTCAAATTACCAAAAATAGAGATAAAATTACTAACTCTAGGCCAGAAAATTATGGAGTCATGATCCCCAAGTGCCGAAATCCACGCATTAGGTCATTTCATTGCTCTACGTGCAAAAAAAAATTAATTTTTTTTTGAATAATCATATTAAACTAAAATAATCTCCAAACCTATGCTATTTATTTAGGGGACCACATGAACTCAAACTAATACCCCACTATCCAAAAGAAGTGCATTGTGATCTTTTTTTTATTTGGATGAAAATATAAACGATGGAATATCACATTGGACAGCCACACTTTCCAAAATCAATGCTCATGAAATTATACAAGGATTGAAATCAGAATCAGGGTATGCTAAATTATTTGATATTCAGTTTAAAAGTTTGCAATGTGTATTACAATGTTTAAAGTTAAAGGAATTTTTCCTTCCATTTTCACAATTTTTTTTCAAATCATTTATCATTTTTTCGACACAAAAGCATTTTTTATTTTATCTCCCCCCCAACATAAAATAACATTGTCCACAGTGATTAATGAAAAGAAAATTTATAATGGGGTAGAGGTAGAGAATGAAAGATCAAAAAGGAAATTGAAAATGAGGATCATGGAATAAAGTCACCTGGTGGTTGAAGATTGATGTTCTTGCTGCTCCAATTTACTCCTTTGATATCCATGTCGCTTGCAGAGTTCCCTTAGTGGAAAAAGGAAAAAACAAAAAAATAGTATATATATATAATTACAATATAAGTATATATATATAATAAAATAAACTGATGATACATTGTCTTCCATTTAAATTTCTGCGTAAGGTATTACTCAAGGTTCACACCACGTGACACGGATGAATATGGTGCTCCTCTTTCATACCCGTCCATACTCATAATAGAAGAACAAGCCAAAAAATCTATTTTTTATTAAATATCAAAATTAATTAATCCTATTTCAAAAATAAAGATGATTCAAAAAAAGATTGCAAACATGAAAACCATGGGTTGCCTCCTGTACAACACTTTGTTTAATGTCGTTTTCCCGACATGGACCCCTAAAATTACCCAATACCAACTTTCAATATATTAAAGACCCCATATTTATCCACTTCTACTTTATTGATATTGATTATTTGTTTATAATTTGGGTCATGTAAAAACCAATGTTTTAAAATGAGCAGGTGAATCCAAGGAATATCAGAAATGGTGGATTCAATTTCATTTTTAGTCTTCACAAAGACATTAAGAATCATTACCTCTTTATTGGTTTCAAGATAAGAAATTTTGAAAATTGGATGTTTTTGGCTATCCCCAATGAATATAAACTTGAGGGTGGATGGAAAGTCCTTTCGTTCAAGTTCTGGTAGGCTAACACTTTCAGACCTAGGTTGGGAATTTGAATCAAACTCAATTTCATTTTCAAAATTGCTCAACAGAATTGGTTCCTTTTGAATAGAAGATTCGACCACCAAATTGGAAAGATCAGTTTCAAGAATGGGTATGGACTCAAAAGTTGAGATTTCTCTTAATGATTCAGTGATTTGTATTTTCGAAAAATCATCAATGGAGTTATATTCATGAGACTCAATCCATGATGTCAATTTCCCTCTTGTGAATACAAAAAATCATTTTCTTATTGATTTAAACACCCATAATAAATTCAATGATCCTCATCATCTTCCCCAAATCCAAAGGTTTTCTCATCAGTAAATTCATGAGAGGTTTGTGGGAAACTAGACAATTCACATAAGGTTATGGAAGGGACAGTTTGTGTAGGGATGGGTTCTTCACAATGTTTAATGCTTTGTAGTTCTAGCCTCATTGATGAATCCTCAAAATTAATTATCAGGATTTTTTGAAACAATTTTTCAAGTAATGGGTGTGAATTAGGATGGATAAGGGGTTGAGATAGATGGTCTATTCTAGGGGGATAATTATGTTGTGGGAATTCCATATGAGGACGTTCAAATTGGATTTGTGGGGATTGAAACTCGAAACTCATTATATATTGAGATGTTTTGTGGATAATAAGAGTAAAAACATTGTGGATCATTAGGTTGTTAATGATCCCAAAAGTAGAAACTAGGATGGTCATTGTACATATCACTTGCTGTGGAGTGATCAAAGTAAGAAGAGGTTCCCCATGTTTGGATTTGTTCAAAAGTGTTTTCTATAGGAATGAAATTGGGGATGAGATAAGAGATGTGGGATAAAAAAAGGATGATAATGTCTAAGATAACTTACTTAGGTCCCCGACAACGGCGCCATAATTTGATTCTCGCTCAAATTTACCCAAGAGAATAAGGTAAGGTGGTCCATGTAGTTTAGCTTGGGTTATCGAATCCTCAAAGACCTAACAAGTATCCTATAGACACGTACATTCTATGGACTGTTTTTGGCTATGAAGTGGCCAAATTGGGTTGATTTTATATGGGTTTAAAGTAACTCAAATATACTTAAGTGAATTCATTTTAAAAGAATGAGTTGATCCTAGGTTATCGCTCGGGGTAGATTGGACGTATTCCCTTTTTAATGATTTCAATTTCTTATATTTAAGGTGGGTTCATTTAAGGAGATAAAACAACATCATCACTTACTAGTTTAATGCCTAAACCATTTAATACTAATCACCTATACAATTGAAGGATCAAAGTTTTGAGCACTTCAAGGTAAAGGTTCGAATTAGCACTTGAAGTGTGTGGCCTTAAATTCAATAAGAACGATGTAGTTTAAAAATCGTCAAATAAAAATCTCAATTAAAGAAGTGATTATACATTAATGAGGTGATAAATAACATCAAATACAGCCTCTTTATACTCCCTTGGATCATCCCATAAGTGGGGTATCCCTCCATTGATCCCATGGTTTCAATGGAAGCGGAAAGTAGACTCATGAGGGAGGAAATGAAGAAGTAAAGAAAACAATAGAAATAAAATGATCACCCCACCGTTGTGTGAATAATTTCACAAGGTTTTGTGTGAATAAATTTACACCTTGATCCAATGGTATAAAAATGATATGAAGAACAACAGAATAATAGTGGAAGAAGAACATTTATTAAGAAATTAAAGTGAATTGAACAACTTACATGTGAAAGACAAATTTGAGACAACAAAATTGCAGCATAACATTACAATTGAACAAAGTTCCAAGATTCTTCTATCCACCAAAACTACTGCCTTAAATATGAATTTTTTAGCCCTTGGGACGAGCCTTAAATAGTGCAATTCTCCTCAATTAATTTTGGAAGGCCATTGGTGGGTGGAAAGTAAGGGAGAGTTGATTTTTCCACCCTTGACCAGTGGTGGCAGCCAGATTTCATTCACCAAACATAAGTGCTTGGAAGACCCTCTAGATGGCAAAATCAGAGTGGTAAATAGCAGAAGTAAATGTAGCTCCGGAGGTCTTCTAGCCTCCTGTAAAAGATGGGCGCATTTGGAGTTGTGTATTCCGAGATATGATCATATTAGTGGGATGTTTTTCTGGGCCGCGGAATCTGGCCCAGAATTTTATCTCTAACTTGGGCCGCCTAAATGGACACCATGGAGACCGAATTAGCATTGGATCCTACACAGTGATTTGTTCCTGTACATGTACTCTAGCATCCCACGACATTTTAGATTAATTGGGCCTTTATGTTGGGCCCTAGAGACTCATCAGTGGGCTGGTGTCCAATCTCGCTTCTCCAGAATTGCTTCCTTTCATTGCCAAATATCTCCACCATCCTCCATGAATTCTACACTGATCCCTGAATCAAACATGTTCATATTTAAGTGTAGATCAATTTCCAAAAATATCAAATTAAAATATTTATAATTAGATTCCTTGAAATTGGATTAATCATTGGGTACTTTAAATGATGTTCAAAAATGTACCACATAATAGTGCATTTTAAGAAGGTATTACAATCATAATGTGAAATGATGTTCAAAGTGTAAAATGCACTAAAATAGTGTTTCTGAATAATAAATAACATGAATATTATATATATTAACAATGAATATTACCCTCATTTAGTGTCTAATAAACATGTGATCAATTAATATTCATAAAAATGATTTATTTATAATTTTCTAATGTATCAATAAATTAAGTGTGTGTTTTATTAGTTTTTAGCGAGTGATAGACAATTTCAATGAAAATTCCAATTTAAATTTGAAAACAAGAATATTAAATTATACAATGCACATAATATGTTAGATTGATTTGTGGTTCATTCTTATATACCACAAATGATTTATGGATCATTTTTTTAATTAATCTGGAAAATATTATTTATTTATTAGGACCATGTATGTGGAATGTGTTTTGAATTAAAATATTAATGTTAAAAAATCACTCACATTCACTTTTACTGGGAACACCATGTGTCATATTAGATTAATTCAAATTAATTCACATTAAATAGGAATTATGGATGATTCCCCCAAATTATAACCAAAATACGAGGGCTCTTTATCAATTTCTAATGAGTGGCATATGTTTTGAACTAAAATGTGACTTTTAAATTGAAAACAAGTACATTGAATCATAGAGGGTCCACCGTGACTCAGATTAATATGATTTTAATTCTTAATGTCACAAATTTTACATGCATTGTTGTATTAAATTATCAAGACAATATGATTGTGTTTTATCATTTTTCAATGTGTAAATAATGATTTAAACTAAAAGGTCACTTTTAAATTTAAAATAAGAACTTGGAGTTATATTGGGCACACCATGTTGCATATTGACATTTAGTTTATTCCTACATGTCACAAAACATTTATGAATAATTATACTAATATATAAATACAATTTGAGTTTTTTTCATGGTTTTGGTTATATATCAAGTGTTTTGAATTAGCACATTGATTTTAAATAGATCTTGCTCTTTCAATCATACCATATTTCTAACCACATTTCCCATTTTTTTATTATGTGCCTAATCATAATTTATATGTAAACCAGAAAATACTGATGTGAATCCAGTTTTCTACCCATATAAAAATACACATATAAACATACACATACATATGTTTAAAAACACATAAACATTCATTCAAATACACATAAATATACATATAGATAAACATGAATTTACACACATAAACATGCACACACATGCATATATACACTAACAACATACACATAATTGTACTCAAACACATTCAGGCGAGTGCACACACACATGCACACAAACATGTATTAACCCCTCATCATTTAAATAGAGAAATTAATATAAATATATTAGTGTGTATAATGTATCAATATATATGTATATAAACACATGCATAAATAAAAATTTATATTTATATCTACATAAATTATATATTATATATTATGAATATAAGTTTTTAAATATATATATATATTTGTGTGTGCATTATAAAGTTATATAATTTAAATATAAATATATTATAGACTAACTATACAATATTTAAAATATATAAGAATTGTATTAACTTAAATATTTATATTTATTGTTAAATATACCATATTTAATTAATTCTATATAAATACGCATATATATAATATTATATCCTTTATCGATGCTAAAAAAATCATTGATAAATGGAATTATTCATCGGTGTTAAATTAAGAGAAACAAAAGTTTCCTTCCATTAGTGAATTTTTTATAGTAATAAATGTACCATTTATCAGTTATTTTAGATAAAACCAATAATAGTATATATTTATTTGTGCTAGTTTGGGGAACTAATAAAGGGTAGAGATAAATATTTCCAAAGTTGTAGTACTGTCTAGACTGACTATAAATCTATATATTAAGACATTTAAACCTTTCATTTGTAAACTCCCCATGTATCTTTAGATAAAATATGCGATGGAAATTTATGAAAAACATTCATTCCCATTATCATACTCAAACAATGTAAACCAAAACTATATAATTTATAAAAATGATAGGTACTTAATGTAAAAAAATTATATGAAATTCTATATAAATATAAAATGTATTAATAAAAATAACAACATATGACACTCACATTTCAGTATCAAAGGGTTAAACAAGCTTACATCACTATATCTATATGAATAAATACAATGGTTTAGCTCACTTGTAATGTATAAAACCCACACAAAATAAAGTACCATACACAACAAATTATTTATTTCTGATCATAAATGAAGTCACACTCAAATGTTATAGGCATTATATGTTACTAAAAACAATGGTCATACTAGACCCATATAAAATACCAATATTTTTGTTTTCAATGTAAAATAAATTTGACTTTAAACAACATAATACTTATAATGTATATTGTGTCACGATGAAATAATTAAAAACAAAAATTCACTTATTTCGTGTACTGGTATATTTTATAATTGAAAACAAAATTCACAAAATTCCCTAAAAACATCCTCTCCCAATACCCCCACTCCATAAAAATTCAATAACCTTTTGAACCCTACCTACCCATTCATGTTTGACTTATATTTTCATTAATGTACCCGATAGTATTTCGATAAAAATTTATCACGGTGTATTCTTCTCTTTGATATCTAGCATCTATTATCCATTTATGATATACATGCTTCCTCTGTGTTTCCTTGGTATTGTTTCCACTAGATGGGAATACATGCAGGGTTAAAACTATGATGAGGAAAATAGTTTTTTAATAGAGGTACATCGCAAGAGATGGTGGAATGTATTATTAGAATTCGTAAAATCTTATATATTTTTAAGGATATAAATATGCAAGATTTATAATAGATTAATGACCTAGGGAAGCTATAATTTTGTTTCCCAATTCGGGAAATCATGCTCTCAATATTCATGTATCCTATGGTTTTTATGATAAATTCAGGGAGTAATGATGGATTTAATTTTTTATATAGATTAATTAATGTTATAAATTGAATTATTTATCAATTATAATTTCATAATTTTTTATTTGGAGTAATTTGGAGTTCATTGTTACTAGTGACTCTATAGAAAACATGTTAATAAGAAGTGGACTAATGAAATTTGGAATGTCTAATTTTTCTTTAAATGTATTTTTGTCATTTCTAATTAGTTTTAAATTTATGATTGTTTATTAATAAAGAATATTGTGTGAATTATTACCCATATGTTATTAATTTCAATTATATGTAAAGGTATTAAGTTGATTAGATGTCAATGTGTTCGGTACAAACTCAAATCCAATATCAATTTATATATGTAATTTTTATTGATGTGGTTTATCTCATTTTTAGAGAGAAAAATTAGATTAATGGGGGTATTTTCTCAGTATTATTTGATAAATTTTATCAATATTAAAGCTGATATATTTTCTATATTAAGGGATATGATGGTTGACTATATTAATAGTGATATAGACCCCATCCCTTTATAAAAGGATGTGAATTGATAACATTGATATGGGGTTGATAGAGTTCCAAAATATGTATCCGACTGAGAGGGGGAGATCGGGAGATGCTTCATCATCTATAACATGTGAAAAGATTCCTCATGGATCCATGTTGTGCTTACAGTAACATGTGATATAGATAATCAAGGATCATTAGTGGGACAAATAGAAATAATGGTGAGATATTATCACATAAGGGTGATATTTGACAGGGATATGATTTTTAGGTAGAGATGGTGGATGCATATCGTGGTGTGGTTTTTAAAAAATTATTTACCTAATTTTAATATAATTAATGTATGTATATTTACTTTAATGACATACTATATGATTGTTAGTAAAATTTATGAGTCACTCTGTAGTTATTTAATCCTTTATATTAGATAATTTTTCTACATTTAAAAAATCTTCATCCAATTGTTTTTATTTTTTCATTAATTATTTCATCAAGTTTCTCATATTTATATTCAAATAAGTTTTTTACTCAGGACTGATATTTTTTTGCAACAATTTATAATAGAGCACCTAGTTTGGTGCATATGGGGGAGAAGTTTTTCAAGGACTCAATATAGTGTCACTCAATAGATAAAGGTGAGACCAGAGGTATTTCCCAGATATCAAAAGACCTCAATGATATTTTTTCCTTAGAAGTTTTTACCATTATTAAGTAATAATGAATAGATGAGGGTTCACTCTTGAAATTTTACATGGTAATTAAGAAATCATTTGACAGGATTGGCGGTGTATGTGTAAGGTCGAGTAAGGTTTTGATATGAAGCTGTTGCAACCCATATTTTATATGGGTATCCCAATAATTGTTTATAAATATTATTGTGACTATATTGGAGCATATAGATCCCTAGTGGTGAATTTTGTTGAATTTATTCATGATAAAAATGTCCAAAAGGCATGTCCCAAGGATTAAAAATAATGACAGTTCAAGATTTTTGGATCAAGTTGATTCTCAATTAAGGAAAGTCCCATATGTGTGTTTTCGAGTTTCAAGGGAGGATTTTTTTCAAACTAAAATCATTTATCAATTTCTATAATGAATTTTTATTGATGGGTTTTATCCCATTAACTAGAAAGAGAAAAACTAAAATTAACAAAAAGATTTTTTTCAATATAAAAAGAAAAATATTTCTTAACATTAATGAAGAGATTTCTTCTACCTTTATGGATAAATATTTCGACTAACATAATGGAGATATTGACCTCGTGTCTATATAAAATGATGTGGTGAAAAAATATTTGTAAAATGATAATGCAGTTCCTCAAGATGTGGTGCACTAATAGAAGATGAAAAGGGTTTTTATTCTAGTTTTAACAAGTTCATCTTGTCATGACAGAGGAATTTCATGTTTTTGGTAACATGTGTGACACATTTTCAGGATGCATTAGTGATCCAAATTGCTAGAATGATGACGTCTTGTCACATAAGGGTGGTGTTTTTAAATGGTATTATTTTTAGAGAGAGATGATGGAGATGTATCGCAATGTGGATTTCATATAGGTATTTCTATTCTATGAGTGTGATTCACACATCAGTATTTACACGAATTATGTAATATTTATTTATTAGTGGAATTTTGGATTTTCCCCTTGGTCTTTAATCATCCAGATTAGAGGGTTTCCATGTTCAAAAAATCCTCAACATATTCTTCAACATTTCACTTCCATTATTTCATTGGGATTCTCATAATTTCTTTAAAATCATTTTTTCTTCCTGTGACCTGGATTCCCCACCAATGGAAATGATTATTACCAAGTTATCCTACTATTCAGATTATGTTTTGATGTAAATTTTCTACTGATTATTTCTCTCACAATACTGAATGTAAAAATATGCTTTTAAATTAATTTTGTTGATTTATTTATTATATTGTGAAAATTTTGATATGAATCACATTAATTATAATGCACATTTTTTGTGTTTTTGTTTGAGTTTAGACCATCATTAAACAGGGGATACAACATTTTAATGAGCCTTCTCTAGAGATAAAAAGATATGATATGGTGTCTTCTTTCATTGATAACTTTCTCCAACATTTTTTAGTATTTTAAAATGTGTATTTATGAATTAAAAAATGCCTATATTGTTGTATTGAATTTTAAATAAGATGTTTTTTTTGTTATTATTGAAGAATTTTAAAATACTCATAATTTTTTTAAAATGAAAATGATGGTTTAGTATAAATATATTATTCAATCTTCTATTAATTTTTATTTAATTATTACATATGATAAAAATTTTGTTGGATTCACTCTTTCATTACACTTTGTTTGTTATTTTCTATTGTTTCAAACCGAGAGAAGTTTTCATTATTTGACCCCTTTATCTCCTATTTCAATTTATTTTTTCTTAATAAAGGTGTTTGACCCTAGAATGTTACCTTATAATTATATATATATATATATATGAAAATATTTATAAATCTATAAATATATAAATATTATTATTTGGGGTGGGGGTCGGGTGCCTACCCTCACATTTTGCTCTTATGTTTATTTACATGAAATCATTGGTGTGTATATAGATGGGTATGATCAGCCACTTATCTAGGAAGATCTTGGTGTTTCAATTTCATTGTTCATTGTAGGTATTTGGCTGTTTTTTGGACCGAGAAAAGATTTCTTTGACTAATCCATTCCCCTCATGATTTGCTTTTTTATTCCTAATGAAGGTGATGGATCCCAACATATTACTTTATAATTATAAATATAAATATATCTATAAAAAATTTCATAAATCTATTAATATAATATAAATATATCTATAAATATATAAATATTTATACTTATACATATAATTATAAAAAAAATTATATTTACATTTATTAATATATATTTTTAACTATCTATTTTTAATTTCATATGCAAAAAAATATTTATAATTTTTTAGTTGTAATTACATTTTTAAATATAATTTTGTAACAAAATATATATATTTACAAATATATATTTATAATTATATGTTTATTTAAATATATTTATATTTATAAATAACTTTTTAATAATTTATATTTATAATATATATATTTATATTAATATATTTATTTTTAATTGAATATTTATATTTATATATTTATTATTAATATATGTAATATAGTTATAAAATATAACACTTAAAAGAGAAAAAACAAAAAAAAATCAACATGCATGAAAATATTTTTTACATATTTGTTTAAATTATAAGTATTTTGAATACATTTATTTTGAACATACCTTGAAAATAAATTTATAAAATATATCATTTAAAAAACTAAAAATTAGAAAAATCATAGCATATGTCAAATGAATTGACACCCATACCCTTAGTAGTGGATTGTTTATTCATTACAAATATAGTTAACCCATTCCCAAAAAACAAACCAATTTAATTAAAAACCCCTTATATAAAATTTTGCCTATAGAAATCAGTTGAGAATCATAAAAAATGCAATCAGCCTACTCAATTGAACATGTCAGGTGAGGTATTTCAGGATGGTAATTCTCCTAGAGGTAGTTGGAGGACTCTTTGGTTCTAGTGGTAATTCTAACTATATATATGGAGGATAATTCCATAGAATGGTTGTCATAAGATAGTTTGATGTTAACCATCTGGTTATTGGAGAATGGATTATTGGGGTTGCAATTGAGCTTCACCCTCAACCATCATGAGTGATGTCCCATGTATTTCATCATACATCACACCACTAATCTTCACTTCAGGCACCTGGCTCAGGCAGTTGGTATCATCTGGGTAGTAGTAGTGTTTGTTGATTATGGTAATTTGAATTTTTTTTATCCTTACCTGTTGTAGGAGGATGAGCCTCGCAAGAAGTAGCTGAAATGAACACATATTTTTTCCACCCAAATTAATGTATAGGATTAAACAACCATATAAAACTGTGAAAAAATCCCTAAATTTAGATAGTAAAAAATTCTAGTAAATTCACTTTCAATAATTTCAAATACCAAATAATAGATCCATTTTGAAAAACTAACCCCTCATATGCCAATATCATCTCTATGATTGTCATATTAATGAAAATTTTAATTCTTTTTATAATAACATTCCACCCATATATGATGTAACATCCCTTCTCAAGAACATATATGAACATGTGTCATTATCGATGACACTTCAGTGGCGATTGGCTCATCGCAGCTCCTTGAAAATGTGAAACACAAGTTGTGTAAACACGATGGCTCGATTTATTTTTTTAATGGAACAAATCTTTATGAAAATCCTACATTACTTTTCCACAATATTCTTCTCCTTATATAAAATATGAATGTTACCAAGGTAATTGTTTTCACACAACAACGTCATCAACCAAAAAATTCCAAAATTTCTTTTTATGTATACACAAATTCAATATCTCTAATTCATGTAATGAATATTACTTTTTCAAAATATTAATGTTCAAAAAATATCTCCATTAATTTTATGAAATATTTCCCTATTTATATTAAGATAATATCTCCATTGATTAAAATTTTCTCTCTCAAATAAAATTTATTAAGCCAATGAATACCACTTGGGAAGGTTGATCTCCCATGCCCAGATCTTCTAGTCCCAATACATATGCCCTTCTTGGGTTACATCCTAAATCCAATCAAAGATAAGATTAGTGTCCCATCTATGAATATATGTCAACCACTATTTTGTGCAGGAATATATGTGGGATTTGGGTGTGTGTCATATAATCCTCCCATCAAAATAGATAACATAAAATTGTGTTTCCCCTTCAATGATAGTCCACTAAATTTAATCATCTTTCGCCGATATTATTTCCTATAACGAGACATATTTCCAGATCACTATTATTAGGAATAATATTGTGAAATAAAACTACCGTAGATCCACATTCTCCAATTTATCTAGTGTTATTATTGGAAAACCAGTTTGAGGAAACCCCCAATCACACATGGAATGCATCTTGGATTTGATTCCAATTTTCAAGGCCATTCCTCCCTAGCCCAAATCATCCTGATTAAAAATTAGTGTTTTATTAGTGGTGATTATTTTTAGTGCTTGCTAAATGTGTTGATAAATAGTATCTTTTAATAGCACTAATTAGAAGCATTGGTAAAGGATACATTTTATCAGCCCTAATAAAAGAACTGATAGAATAGTACTATCATTGGTGTTTTTTGGAACACTGATAAAAGAATGAGCTTTATCATTGCTTTCTGAGTGCTAATAAAGGATGAATTTATTACCACTAAAAAACTCTGGTAAAAAGAATTTTGAATAATTTTATTTACTTATATATCTTTATATATTTATAAATATCTTTTATATACCATTAAGATTATATTTGTATAATTACAATTCGTATATATATATATATATGTAATTATGTATAGTTATATGTACATTAATTATATACATAGTAACACGGTATAAACCATTAAAAAAATTAATTAAGAATAGATGTGTTTGACGTCATATATCTTAAATGGGCAAGGTAGGTCAATGAACTACATATAATCCCCCATGCCTTCCATGTGTCTATACATATAACTAAATATATATGAATATATATGTGTAATTGAAAAACACAACTTCACGTATTTGGATGAATTTTAATTATTATTAGAATTTTTGTAACTTTTCTAATTTGAAATTTATAATTAAAGTATTTTTTCCATTTATAAAAATATACATTTAATTAAATTATTGTTTTTTAAATTATAATTAAAAATTTTAAATGATAATAATTAATTATATTTTTTATATCCATTCAACAATATACAAAAAACAGTAATTTGTAATAAAAACATATATTTATATATAAATTTTGGATGTATTTAAATAAAATTTTTAAAATGATTATTTTTATTTTATTGATTAATTATAAATGGTATATCCTGAAAAACACTTATAAATAACATTGTTATATTTATAAATCTATATAAAGGAAATATTTATAATACATTCATTGGATGAGTCTCAAACCACTCTCACAAATTCATGGAGATCATGAGGTGATCTCGGCTTCAAAGCCTTTGATGAAATCACTTCATACTAATTCATATCTGGATGAATTGGTAAATGATGCTTCTTTAAATTTAGATTTGTTTTTGGATAAAACATCTCTCTAAAAATTCCACGATTCAAGTCATACAGATTCTTTTAGCACTAAAATATTGAATACTCTTCTATTAAAAGACACTGTTAATATTTATTGTATTTTTTGGATTCATATTCCAAAGGATTGTTCATCTTGAAAAAGATAGATTCTATAGATTTTTTTGACCCCATGATTCATTTTTTTCAATCAGTTAATATTATGATGAAGTCGTGATGCTTGTAGAATTTTTATGGATTCCTCAGATGAAATTGAATGTCATGCTTGGAAAATTCTCCATGTAAAAGACGGTGATTGTTCAAGATGATATTTAAATGTAAAAGGAATGTTCTAAGAAGATAAAATTTCATATAACAAGTTGAAGACAATGAAAATTATTCCTTTCATGAATTAAAAAAGAGGAACCAAGGTTTCATTTCAAAATCGAATTATATATTTTCTCGAGGAATGAAGAATTGAAGATGACCACATCGTTTTTAATAAATAATAAGATAATAATGTCATGAAAAAATACATTATATGTGCATGAAGGGTTTTATTTTTGGAATGATTTGGTGGAATATTTGGTCAACTCATTGAATGGGTCTTGTATTAAAAATATTTTTCCACCACACAAGCCACCAAGTCAATCCATAAACCACTCTTTGGGGACCCATGGTACTACCTTATGGGAGAGCCTCCCAATGGAATCATGCATAGAGGCAGTGGTGTCTGGGGGAAGGCCCGTGTATATGGCCCATAGAACGGATCACTAGTAGGAATGTTTTGGCAATGTATAGGCCTGGTAAAGATGGACCATGCCATAAGGGTAGAAGCATGGAAAGGAAGTGGCTAGGAGCAGGCCTTGTACTCACTTTTCTCGTCTGATGGGAATCAATTGAGTAAAAACAATGTCCATAACATATGGGGGATTTGATGTGGGAAATTAATTTTCTCAATAGTATTCCTCCTCCATTAAAATTAATGAAATAATTTGATCCACTTGATTGATATGATATTATAAATATATTTGTGAAAATCACATGTATTCTTCCTCCTGCTTTAGTAAGGTTCTCCTTTTATGTTTTGTTCACCATTTTTTAGGCCTCAAATTTCATATTGATGCAACGTACACGGTGGAGATGTCCATGATGATCTTTTGAGATCTAGGTATTTCTGAAGAATTATTTTGTAGTAATATTCCTAAACATAAATGAATTAAAACATTTAACCCTATATGGTGATGTCATGTGATGAAGAAGACATTTAAGGGGAATTAAATTCCATGTTACACTTGTAGGAATAAAATTAAGTATAAATTAATTGATATTATAGGATTATTATAAAATGAAAACACTATGTGTAGAAATGAGAAATCTCAAGAAATCATGTATTTTTTATCAGATGATGTATCTATATAAATTGTGAAGAAATTGAGAACCTAAAACTTTTAGGTGTTTAAATAAGTTGTGGTGACTTGTATACAGCATGAAGAATGGGAAATGATGTTTGATGTTTTTTAAGCTCCTTATAAATAGAGAATCATGTGACATCATACTTTTAAAAGAGTATCAAATGAAGTATTGAGATACTGTATTAAAGGGGTGTGTTTCATGCATACACAGAGAGTCAAATATGATCATTAACACATGTGAATAAAGGGAAAACTGAATCCCTCAGGTATTTATAATTGGCTAAATGTATATTGGATATACAAAAAATAATCAGGTATTTATGAACATATAAAATACCCACAGTTTATTAGGTATTCATATTCATTAAAATAATACCCATGGTCTTTAGGTAATTTAATGTGAGCATAAAATAAAATACCCATGTCATTTAGGTATTTATATTTCATGGAAAAATTAAATGTGTTATTCTTAAAACATTTAAATCCATATTTAAATAATGGAATTTAAATCGTGTAATTATTTAGATCCCATGGAAGTTATTGTTTATAATACGTGATGTAGGTGATGAAAAATAAACACATAATTAAAAGATCATTTTGAGATCCTAATAAATTATTTTATTGATTAAAGAAAATTTTGAATTTGGGTGCCTTTTAAGAATGAGAAACATGAGTTCTGGATCATTTATAGAATAAAGGTCACCCTGATTTCACCATATCTAGGAGTCTGGAGACCAAAATTTATAATATTTTGTGCGATGTACATGAGAAAGTTAGATCCTACAAGTTTGTGACATCATATAGTTTAAGAATCTTTAAAAATGTGATGTGTTATAGTTGATGTAAGGAGTAGTTGATGTATTTGGGTTTGATGCAAGAGATAAAAGAGTATGTCGGTTGGATCCACAGATAAAAGTATTTCGGTTGGATCCAAAAGAAAACGAAGTCTCGCAATTCATGCTAAAGAAGAATATTCTCATTTTAATCACGGATAATTTAATTCATTTATTTGATAGTGAATATTACATTTTTGTGGTGTCATACCAATATTCCATGAAATATGCCTTTTATTTCCAAACCTTATAAATTTTGTGTGACGCATGATATTATTTTACTATGGAACACGAGATGACATTGAGATATGATATTGAGTGGATTGAGACCCATATGAATTTTTAGATGTTTAATTTGAAATAAAAATAATTTTTAAAAGGAATCTAATGATTCACCCCTCCCATCATTGTGGTCAATCCATCCAGGGGATTAATAGATGTATTTGACGTCACCATGGGATGAAATGGTACTTTTAACAAGTCATGGTCGGGATATCTAACTCATAAACTCTGGTGATCTCAGAATCTTTTGAAAGTTCTGAGGATACAAGAATATTGGTGCCTAATATTTGAAGTACCTCATTTAATTTGGGTAATTCATTGATTCATATATCTTTTTGTGGATTCATGATGACATCAAATCGACATCCCAACAAATTATGAAGAAGTGGGACACAATCATTATTGATGTTAACCAAGTAAGTATTATAGAAAAGATTATGGAATGAATGCATTCTATAATTTCCAATTTATCATTTAATGTAGAAGAAATATTTTTAATCTATTTGAACATAGTAATTGACTACTTCTGAAATACCCAAGAATAAATTATAGTATGTGCTTATTTCTAGTGAAATAATATCCAGATGCACATAAATTTATTGAAGAATATGATTAAAACATAAATTTCATTATTAGAAATTTATTTATGGAAATGAGTATAATTTTCGAATTTATCATTACAATATTATTATAGAGTGATTGTTATTTATTTTTCTATAAAAAGTTATTATTTATTGTATAGAAAAAATACTGATTTAAGAGAATCACTTTTATGATGTTATAATAATATTATATTAATATAATATTAACATGAATGTTTAAGAATTTTTTATAAAAATGACATATATTTTTGATGTTTTATAATTAATATAAAATATTATTTGGAACTTATAAATATATGTTTAAATATTTGTAATTGTAAATAATATTTTTGTTCAAATAAAACCATCATTTTGGTTTTTTTCCATTAATCATGAATTTAAAAGGATATATTACTTTTTTGGTTGTTTTTAAGGAAAAATATGTCCCATTTTATTTAACATTTTTCCATTAATTCCATTTTGATCATAATTGTACTTTATTTTTATATAAAAATATTTTTTTCTTTAAACAAAATTTTTTTCTAAAAAAGGGTTTTATTACATTTTGAGAACTCATATTAAAAATTAATTTATCCCACTTCTAAGAGTTGAATAAAATGAAATTGATTCCATGTTTATTATCATAATACATTTTCATGAAAATAATTTTAAATATTTTTTAGAATGAAGTGTAATCATGGTAAATATTTATCACCTTGTGTATGGGTTAAATGAGTTTAAAGGGTTAAACATATTGGGGAAAGGATTCATGATAACATGAAAACCATATAAAAACTCATTGTTTGGTTTAATTTTTTACATTAACCTTATCAACTAAAAATCTATAAGAATTATGATACACTTTCAAAAAAACATTATATTATTTATTTTTTTATGTAATTCAAAGTATGTCATTCCCCCCACTAATAAAAGGAAACCACATATCCTTTCTTATTCTCAAATCCTGAGCAACTTATCTTAATGAATCCATACCCAAATCCATTATTAAATTTTCTCCCTATGACCTAGTGGCTCTAGTATCATCAAATGAAAAACCTGTAAGGATTATGAGGTAAGACAAGGTATTACTTTTAACTGAGTGTTTTCATTTTATTTCCTATTATACCTCCTTAAAATATTCAAAAACATTGTTCATATAATATCCTATATATCTTTAATATGATGAAATTTTATTATTATATTGAAATACTCCATTTAAATCTATTTTCTATCCTATGAAAAATGAAAACACCAGTCATCCATATGTACGACATGCCATCTTCAAATAACTATGTAAATTTTTTCACCACCACTTCAGATGGATGTTTAAATATATTTTTAAAAAATATTATTTATTATAATTATTAGGTAGTTATTAATATTTTTATATGATATTTCATTTACTTTCTTACCCTTCCAAACATTAAATAATGATAACATCACTTAGGAATACATGTGGATTACTAGCACCGGGAAAAAATAAGAATCATTTTTCACATCACCCTCTCAAGGATGATAATAAATATATATAGATATAGTGGATATATATTACATTTATATTATTATTTAAGATATTTATATTACAAAACCTGGAGAATTATGCAAGGACTGAAACTACCAAACGAAAACTTACATGAAAATCAAAATAGTTAACAATCTGAAATGATGATTTTAATAAATATTTATTAATAAAAAGGTGTTGAAATTTTATAATTTGATCTTATATTATATTATAAGTATGTATATAGTTATTTTTATATAATCATAGTAAATTTAAATTTTTTATTTCAGAGTGTAAAATCAAATAAACAGAAATTCTGACCTGAGTTAAGGGTTTATTTCACAATCTAATTATTAAATGAGATTGATTGTGTAAATATTTTGTCAGAAAATATCCTACATACCATAGTAACCTGATAACCAAGGTGTATCTAGCATAACTCAAAGTTCATTCATGATCCCCATGGGATGGTAACTACACCATGAAATCTTACAACATCAAGAGGTAAAGAATTTTATGTAAAACAATGAAATTTAAATGATACAATTCAGAATATTCAAAACTCCCAAAGTGAGACATTACGAAAATCAAATAGGAATAATAGTTCTCAATAGAGAGATAGACATCCCAAAGGAACATTATCCCAAGATGAAAACATCTGACTTGAAAAATGTTCTAAACTCTTCTGTTATAAGTAGACAAAAACTTCAATGGTCATCATTATCACTCCATGGTCAAAAGGATCCAGAAGTTCCACTATATCCTACTGATGGATTACCTTTCTTGGATAAGGTATAATAAAGCATTGAAACCCTTCAAGAAAATGGTGGGGTGTAATATATAAATCCCAATAGGGTTTCAAAAAGAATTCCATAATCAAAACCATAATAACTAATCATATATGTTATTTCTTTAAATAAAACAAGATATGGGATTAAATTTTCATATTTTCATCCAAAAAATTATTTTATGATATATGGATGGTTGAAATATAAAAATATCTTTTAGAAGATCATAAATGAACATTTTATATAAAACATTTTATATAAATTAGTTGGAATGAACAAAAAAATCAATGAATTGATGACATGTGCAATCAAATCTTGTAAAAATCAACATAAAAAAGATCACAATGGTAATTATTTTATTTGTAATAGGATCCTCACACGTATCATTTTCCAACATGCCTCTAACTATGTGTGAACACTCAAATCGTCTCTCCATTCGGGGAATCCACTATTGGAAATCAATCTACAACATTTAGGTGAGTCATTATAGGAAAACAAGATGATGTTGGTTTAGTAACTATTTTCATCATAAGTACATTGTTAGGGGATAAATATCCTTTTATGATTATCCCTATAAACTACTACCTATCTGTAATGTTTTGAACCTACTCACCCCTGAACTGGTGGATGGACCGGACGCCACATGACCTCAAGCATGTCTCCCAGTATGCTAGAGTTTGGTAACAAGCAGTGATGGTCTAAGAGTAGTCAGTGGGGAGACTATACCCTTTTATCAGAGTTGTACAATGGTTTATCAGAGTAAATAATGATCAATAATGGAAAAATTAATTCATAATTGAAAAAGAAATGGAAGAAAAATAGTACTCATTTTATAAAATTGACCAGCTCCAATTATACAGAAGATGCATGCATGACATGATAATGATATAAAAAAATGGAAAGCAGTGAACAAAACAACATGATATACATTCCAATACAGAAATAAATAAACAATTTCTCAAATCCCTTTTGGCGATCTCCATGATAATCCCGAGCTTCCGATCAGTCCTCAGCTCCTATCTCCAAAGTATATGCAAACAGCACAATCCTGCAAAAAAATGGAATCTATTCAGGTACCTAGTTCAATGGCAGCAAAAATATAGTTTGAGATATAAATCTCAGTAGTTTGGGACCACCGGTGTCTACCCCAAATCTATAAATTTAATAAATAATTTAATCCTTTTGAATGCATCCACTAATAAAGCATTACAATGTACCTATATATCCATGTACCAGCTTTATCCCTCAGTTGGTGTCTGAACCTGCTTTATACATTTTTCACGCATAGTCAAAATCATTACATATTAATTTTCATCTATCCAAATCTCATTAAATTATGAAAGTCTTGAGATTCGGCCTAAGCCTGACATCCCCTATATAATTCACTTAGCATAGATGCCTCTAATGACCATCTAAGTAATCAAAGAAAAGAACAAATCCAAGATTGTGCTTTGGCTTGGTTAACGTGTCATAAGATATTCTATTTTATCATTCATATTTAATTTCTGATCCCATCCACTAATATTGTGATTCGCTCCAAGGTTTTTCTACTAATAGTGATTCACCCAATTCATTAATAAGTCTAAACCGTTTCTCATATTCCATTCACAAAACATTATGTCATAATTGTTTTCATTTACCATTAATTCATTTCATTTACGGCCAATTGGACCCATAATCCAATGTCACTTAATGGGTGTATAACATAATGTATAGCACCCTCATGGGTATTTGGAGACTCAGTCCTTGTGTAACAACCCATGGCTATTTGGAGCATCAGTTCATGTCCCATAAAATAATATTTCCATGCAAGATGGGTGTAGAACGTCATGTCTAGAACCTCGTGAGTATTTGAACCATCAGTCCCTATCTCATAACCCATTTACTAGTCATGCATAAATATTTATCATTGGTGTAGAACGCCACGTCTAACACCTAAAAACTATCAATTAATTTATTCATAAATCAATTAATCCAATCTATTATTTAAATCAACCACTAATTAAGAACATAAATCAACATTCAAATAAGTCATCTATTAATTAACCATTCAACATATGAATAGTTTATAATTAATTAACAATTAATTATTATTAGGAAGACAACTAAAAAATTAACTCAAAAATTAATTATATCAACTCTGTAACAGCTATGAACCTATCCACTCAAGCGGTGATTCGTCCAGGACTTTAACAATTTACATGCACATCAGAAACATCTCAAGTCAAACATGTTGAAAAAAGAAAACATATTTAGCAACCCCCTCACATAGCATATCATATTTCTAAACAACTACATCCTAAAAAACTAAAGGCATGGAAAATAAACATGAATCCAAAGGTATTATTGGACAATAGTTATATCAATCAATCAATTCATAGTCTAAAATTATTGAATGAAATTTAATTAATTCCAAAATTAACTAATTAAATCATATCTCTTTTACCAGTTCATCAATTAATTAATCATTTAACATTTATCGTGTAATATTTAATACATCCATTAATTATTAACGATTTTCAATTTATAATCCAAACACATCAAAAAAATTACTATTATCAATATTCAATAAAATCCACATTCTTTCCAACTCATGACATGATAATTAATTTTTCAATTAATTGCCATATTACTCATCCTCCACCACTCCAAACATTTATCTATTTAATTATATAACTTTAACCAAATTAGAAATACATATTTAAAACCAACACATTATTCGGTCCCCATTTATATAACATGGGAGACATCATTTAAGGACATCAAACGTTTCATGCATCGACATATCATGTATTGACATCAGTTGGGTTACATAAAAATGTTCAACCATAAGTACACATGATATAACATTACTACCAACCAACAGTTTATATTTAATCATCATTTAAAGAAAATTTAGCAGTTCCAAAATCAAGGAAAATCATATTCTAAAATTATTTAAATATGGAAACAATTCTTAAATAAATTGATAGATATTTGGGACCCTATATTGGGGTGTCACCATTTTAATTCTACAACACTTTAATGTACTTGGAAGAAACTAGTCCACAACTGGTCCGTATTCATACACATGTAAACATATATATATATATATATATATGTTCACATCATCAACAATGATCCAAAAAAATCAATATGTTAAAATGGTATCTAGAATCAAAGTAGTAATGTTCAACAAACCTCTAACTTGATACTAGGAACTCATAAAAATTAATAGAACTTAATTTAAATAGTGTAAAATCATACAATGGGTTTAGAAGATTACCTGAACCATCAGTAGTGAAAGAATTTGAGATATCTACCTTGCCCATGGCAGAAGATGTCGGATTATGTAACAAAGGACCCCAACACACTGTTTTCCTAGCTCAGACAAGGAAAAACATCAAAACATGGTATATATGTTAAACCCTCAAATCGGCCGAACCATAACGGATTCCAAAAACACATCAATTCGCAAAATTGATGAAGAAAAACATTATAGAAGATGGAAACATGAATAATCGTACTAAACCAAAGGAGGAACCAGATGGAAAAAACCACAGATGGAGAAGGGGTCATGCCACGAGGGTCGCGCGCTGTTGTCAGGGGTCATCTGGGGTGGGTCGCACACTGCTAGGTCACGCAATGCTAGGTCACACCACTGGAGACACACGATGCTGCAAGTCGTGTCATAGAGAGAATGTGGTTAGGCCAAGGTAGATTCGGCCCTGGATGAGGAGTCGCATGGATGAGGATAAATCCTTGCAATTTGGGGAAGAAAAATTCAGGGGTTGCGCCCCCTGTAGCGCACCTATGCATGGGGGAAGGAGGAGAAATATCCTTCCTTTCATTTTACAATTTTAAAACCTAAAAATAAACCCATAAATTAACTTTAATAAATTGAAAGTAATTGTTCTAATAACAATACTCATTTTATTAATATTATTATACACATTTAACACTTATCAAATATGTTCAAAACTGCATATTTAATTAAAAATTCTTCTTCATTTATTATTATTTTAATAAACATTTCATCATAAATTATGAAACTCTATTTTAATCATTTAATTAATTTAATTTTAAATTTATTTAATTAAGTAAAAACTGTAATAAAAATAACATCATAATAATTATTATTATTCCAATTATCATTTATTTAAAACCCAAACCCCCAAAATATATTATTATTATTATTCATTATAAAGCAAACGTAAAAAGTAATTAATAATAATAAATATAACCATAATAATCTGGAAAATAATAATAATCATAAATCAATATTGTTATTTCCATAAACCTTCATTTATTAAGACCATAACTCCCAATTAACATTTTTTAAAGGAAAATATTTCTTGAAAATCTCAAAAGCCCCATTAAATTCATTCAATATTTATTAGATTAATTAAACACAATAATAATAATAATGACATCATCATTATTATTATTCCAAAATTAATTTAATTAACCCCCCCCCCCCCATTTATTACAATAGCATTAATATGATATTAATGATAGAAACTCCAACCCCTTAACCTCAATTTATTAACAAATGATCCTTTATTAATTATTAAACTCTTCATTTAGTTAAAACAATTCACAGATACACCCAAAATCCACATTAATTTCTTCAACTTCCATTTAATTAATTATTTATAATTCATTTAATTAATCATGATTAATAATAATAACATCATTATTATTATTATTATTAAAAAATTATTTTAATTAATCACAATCTCTTATATAATATTGTTTAATTAAATTTAATAATTTATTAAACAAGGTAAACTACACGGGTTGGAACGAAACTGTGTGCTACCAATAATGATCCATTAATGTGGACATTTCCAGATTAGGTGCTCCCAAGACTCATTGGGATTGCCTCTAAAATTATCGAGTAATTATGAAAGTCCAAAAATGACACCTTAAAAAGTTCCAACACTCGGAATAAAATTCCAGAGCATGGTTTAAAGACCGACATGTCGATAAACTGAAAATAAAAAAAACAAAAACCTTCGTAATTTACCCTCGTTCAAAAACACGGGACTTTACAATCTATCCACCATAAAAAATTCCCATCCACAAGAAGGTATCTAGAACCACTACTAAAAAACCGACCTACCAAGGTCATTTAATATTGTTAGAATTGACATGTTGCATTCCCACACACCTATGAAACCTTTGACCATTCACAATCCTAATGGAAAAACTTGAGCCGAAGCTCACTTTATAGCTTAAACATCAAAACAGATCTTATATTTGAGTCCATTATAGGGACCTTGTTAACAAAACTGGTTGAATCTCAAACAACCAATAGAACAGGTTGTGTATGCTTCCCTCGAATGATGTCACAGGCCCAAAACCCACATTCACTTTTTATCAGATTATGTGCCTTTAAAATTATTCCAAAACCAACCACATGTATAAAAAAGTCCTTACCTGACCTCTAGTGAAAATTCCAAGTCAAGCCTTCAGAAGGCTATTTTAAAAAAAATATTTGTGCCCCGACATGTCAAAAGGATTTTCCCAAAGAAACCACACCTCCCATGTACATCCCAGATGAAAACCTCTCATGAATCTCAACAACATTTAAAATTTATAATGGCGTAAGACCAAAACTATCTTAGTGTTTCCATGATGAGGTCAATATAGGGGACATTCTCTTTATATTAAGAAGAGCTCACTAAGAGAAAACCAATGTCATTAAGAAGACTTGTTGAACTACTACCAATGTACTTTGTTAAAAAAGTTTAGCGTCTCCTGCTGACACATTTACTGAAAAAAATGTGACATTTTCCACCTTATGATTTTCTGTGATGTCAAAATAAAAGATCAGCTCCTCACTGGCTCGCTATTTCATAACACTTAACGCAAGAATGTATTGTTCCTCGAAACCTTATCACCACGTCAAAATTGATAATAAAATCCATAGAATAAACCTATCGGCGTCCTATAACACTCGAGTACAAAGATATCCTCCTGAGCAATGGGAAAAACTTACTTTAATAGCCTAGAAAATTCCAAGGGTACTACATACCATGGGTTATCCCCTTACAAAAAAAATGTTGACCCTCTCTATTGGACACGCAAAACTGAAATCACAAGGTTGCAATCACCCTTTTTCTTTTTAGGAATTTTAATTAATTCATATAAACCTTTTAACATTTTAATGAATTTCAACAAACAAACAAGTACTTCTTCACAACAAGTAACTTGTTTTTCATAACAATTCCCTACAGAAAAATAGGCATGCTATCAGAAAAATCCTCTTTAATCATTTAACATTCAGTTTTGTTAAAATATAAGTATGAAATTTAACATCTATATTTGTTTTATCGAAAAGGAAACCTCCAAAGGACACATTTATTCAATATGGGTTCTTCAAGAAACAACCCAACAATATTTCATTACAATAAAAACTTAGCAGTTTTAAATTTATAACCCTTTTCAAACATACTATGGTTGTATAAGGTTCAAACACATCGGTGGCCATCTACCAATCGATAAGGATTACATACACCTTATTTTTATAATTTGGCTCCCATTTATCACAATCAATATTCATTTAACATTTTAACTTTAGCACCCATTTCACATATCCAAAACATCTCTAACATGTTAGCATAAGCACTAACACAAAAGCATGCTACAACACAGAAGCATGGCACAACAACAAAACATGCTAATAACTTAGGGAATATGGAATATAATAACTCAAGCATGTTAAATCTACCATCTAAACATGCTCTCTATAGAGGCATGGTAAAGTATATAAAAACATGGCATTTCACCCAAGGCACAAAATCCAAATTAATAGGCATCCTACTAATGGAACTACATGGCATGTTATATGCATGACATGTTAATCTCTTAGTGCATAAGAGGATGCATGTTTGAAAATTCCTTTCCATATCATGCCAAGGTAAATATTATGAAAATCTTTATAATAAATTAGCTGTGTAAAATACACCAGTCACTCAAGGTGAAGTCATATCAACAGTAACAATGAACATTGTGAATAAAAATCCAAACCCTGGCCACTTAGTCATTTCCCGTATGTAGGGTGATTAGTCCCAAGCACAGATATTAACCCAAGTGTCAACACATTCATATTATCCTATCTAGAAACCCCAAAATATTAAGACAAATGAAAAGAAACCCTCTGATACCACTATGTAACGTCCCAACCAGGCTCACCCCTAATTCGGTGGCCGCACCGGTCACCATGTGACCTCAAGAGTGTCTCCATGTACACCAGATTTTTCTGACTAGCAGTGATGGTCTAGGAATAGTAAGTGGGGAGACTATATCATCTTATTAGAGTTGCGCAGTGGTTTATCTGAGTAAATAATGATCAATAATGGAAGAATTAATACATAATTCAAAAAATAGAAGAAGAAAAATTTTATCCATTTTAAAATATTAGACAACACGAATTTTACAGAAGATAAATTCATGACAAGCTAATGATACAAAAAATGGAAATCAATGAAAAAACAACATGCTATACATTCCAATACATAAATAAAAAAACAATGACTCAATGTCTTGAGGGCGGTCTCCTCGAGCATCCTGAGTTTCTGCTCAGTCCTCTGCTCCTATTTCCCAAGTATATGAAAATTATACAATCCTGCAACAAAATAGAATCTACTTAGGTACCCAGTGAAATTGTGGCCCGAGTAGGGTGTGAGATATAAATCTCAATAGGTCAGGACCATCAGTATCTACCCCAAATCCAGAAATTTAATAAATAATTTATATTGTGTGAAGGCATGTATTGATAAAGTAATCAGTACAATGTAAGTATATATCCAAGTACTTGCTTCAGCCCTTAACTGGTGTCTGGACCTACATTATACATTTTTCATTCATACTCAATAATCAATACATAATCATTTACATTTATTCAATGCTCCATAAATTATTAAAGTCTTAACATTCGTCCCAAGTCCGACATCCCCTATATAATTCACTCAATATAGAAGCCTCTAATGACTATCTATGTAATGAAAGTAAAGAATGAATCTAAGTTTTTTCTTTGGCTTGGTCAATGCATCATTAGATATTCTATTTAATTTTTCATATACTATTTCTGAGCCCGTCCACTAAAATAGTGATTCGGTCCTACATATTTCCACTAATAGTGATTCTCCCAATTCATTAATATGTCTGAACCCTTTCTCATGTTCAATTCACAAATTATTATTTCACAACAGTTTTCATTTTTCATTAACTCCTTTCATGTACAAACAATAGGACCCACAGTACAATGTTAATTAATGGTTGTGGAACATTATTTCTAGCACCCTTGTGAGTATTTGGAGCATCATTCCTTGTCTCACAACCCTTGGGTATTGTGGGCATCAGTCTCTATCCAATAAAAGAATATTTTCATGAAAATGGGTGTAGAATAACATGACTAGAACCCCATAAGTATTTGAGGCATTACTCCCTATATCACAAACCATTTATCAATCATACATGTATATATTTATCATTGTTTTAGAACACCATGTCTAACACCCCAAAATTATCCATTAATAAATTCATAAATTAATTAATCCAATCTGTTAAATAATTCAACAACTAATTAACAAAATAAATCACGCTTCAAATAAGTCAACAATTAATTAACTATTAAACATCTCAATAGATAAAAATTAATTATTCTTAGCATGCCAATTAAATAATTAACTCAACATTTAATTATATCATTTCTTTAACAGGTCTGAACCCGTCCACTCATGCAGTGATTTTTCCTGGACAATAACAATTTACATGCATTTCATAAACATATCAAGTCAAACATGCTGAATAAGGCCCAGATATTTAACAACCATCTCATATAGCATATCATATTTCTAAAAATTCCATCTTGCATCCAAAAGAATTATTTTCCAATTGTCATAATAATCAATCAATTCACAATCTTAAATTAATGAATGCATATTAATTAATTGCACAATTAATTAATTTAATCACATCTCTTTAACTAGTTCATCAGTTAATTAATCATTTACAATTTATCATTAAATTATAAATACATCAATTAATTATTACTCATTTCCAATTTATAATCTGAACATTTCAAAATAATTAATATTCTCAATATTCAGTAAAATCCACATTCTTTCCAACTCAAGACTCGATAATTATTTCGTGAATTAATTACCCTATTACCTATCCTAACCCTTTCAAAACATTTTAATATTAAATCATATCACATTAACCAAATTAGCAATAAATGATTAAAACCAACACATGATTAGGTCCCCATTTATATCATATGGGTGGCGTCATTTAATAACCTCAAAAGTGGGGTGCCTCGACATATCATGTATCAGCATCAACAAGGTTACTTAAAAAATCCCATCTGTAAGAAAACATGATATGACATTACTATCGACCAACAGTTTTTATTTAATCATCATTTAAAGAAAATTTTGCAGTTCCAAAATCTAGGAAACTCATATTCTCAAATTATTTAACGAAGAAAATAATTCCTAAATAAGGTGATAGATATTTGTAACCCTACCTCGAGGTGACACCATTTTAGTTCCACAATACTTTAATGTACTTGGTGGAAACCCGTCCACAACTGGTCTGTAGTCGCACACACGCACACCCACACCCACACACACACAGATATATATATATATATATGATATTTTTCTACACTAATCAAAAAATTCAATATATTAAACCAGTATCCATAATAAAACTAGTAATGATCAACATAAATCTAACTTGTTACCCGGAAGTCATAAAAATTAACAGACCTTAACTTAAATGGTGAAAATAATACAGTGGGTTTAAAAGATTACCCGAACCATCGGCGGTGAAACAATTAAAGACCGTCCACCTCTCCCTTTGCGGCAGATGTCTGATTATAAAACAAAGGACCCCAAAACACCACTTGCACAGCTTAGGGAGGGAAGAACATGAAAACTGGGAATTTCAATTAATCCCATAAATCAGCCAAAACAAAACGGATACTAAAAACACAACAATTCACTAAAGTGATGAAGAATAACCTTATAGAAGATCCTACCATGAATAATCTGACAAAACCCATGGAGGATTCAAAATAAAAACATCACGGATGGAGAAGGGGTTGCGCCACGGGGGTCACACGCTACTACTAGGGGTAGTTCATGGTGGTTCGGGCACTGCTAGATCGCACCATGAGAGTCGCACTCTACTCTAGGTCACACAGTAGGAAGAAGGTGGTTCGACCGAAGCATATCCAGCCATGGAGGAGGAGCCGCATGGAGGAGGAGAGAGCCTTGCGATTTGGGGAAGAAAAATCACAGGGTCACACCCCCTGTAGCGCACCTATGTATGGGGGAAGGAGGATCAATATTCATCCTTTCGTTTTACCCTTTTAAAACCTAAAAATAGACCCCTAAATTAACATTAATTAATTTTACGTAATTATTATAATAATAATACTCATTTTATTATTATTATTAGAAAAATTTAACAATTATCTAATAACTATAAAATAACCTATTTAATTAAAAAAGCTTCTTCATCTATGATTATTTTAAAAAACTTTTCATAATAAATTATGAAACTTTTTATTAAGAATTTTATTAAATTATTTTAACATCAATTTAATTAAATAAAAACAATGATAATAATGACATTATTATTATTATTTTTATTCCAACTACCATTTATTTAAAACCCAATCCCCCAAAATATATTATTATTATTATTAGTTATACAACAACCATAAGAAGTTATCAATAATAATAAATATAACCATTATAATATTCAAAATAATACTAATCATCAAAAATAATTATTATTATTTAAAAAACTGTGTATTATTAAGAACATATTTCCCAATTACCATTTCTTATAGGAAAACGTTTCTTTGTAAATCTCAAAATCCTTATTATATAATTTTAAAATATATTTAATTAAATAAACACAATAATAATAAAAAAATATTATTATTATTATTATTATTCCAACATTCATTTTACTAAAACAAAAAACCCCCAATTTATTACAATATCATTAAAATATTATTAATGATTGAAACTCCAACACAGTAACCTTCATTAAATAATAAATTGTCCTTTATTAATTCAGAATATATTCATTTAATTAAAATGGTTCTTTGATAAACCAAAAAGGCAACATTAATTTCCTTAACCGTCATTTAATTAATTATTTATCATTCAATTAATTAAACAACCATAATAATAAAAATAATAATAACTTCATTATTATTATTATGAAAACATTATTTTAATTAATCGAGATCTCTGATATAATATTATTTAATTAATTTATACGATTTATTAAATAGGGTAAATTGCACTAGTTTGACTACAACCATTTGCTACCCATGCAGATCCATTAATTTGGACTTTTCCAAATCAAGCGCTCCCAATACTCATTGGGACACCCGCTAAAATTATAGAGTAATTATGAAAGTCCAAAAATTAAACCTTTTGGAGTTCCAACATTCAGAATAAAATTCCAGATCCCAGTTTAAAAACCATCCCATCGATAAAATGAAAAAAAATTGAAAACATTCGTAATTTAACCAGGACAAAAAAACACGGTACTTTACAATCTCACACCTTAAAAATTATCATTCCCAAGAATCCATCAGGAACAACTACTAAATCAACCAACCTACCAAGTTCATTTAATTTCATTAGAACGAAAGTGTTGCATTTATAATGCCAAATAAACCTTTAACCCTTCAAAATCCAAATGGCTAAGCCTTTAAAATTAGATCCCAAGATTGTTTTATAGCTTAAACGTCAAAATAGAGCTTATATATGAGGCCATTACAGGGACCTCGTCAATGAATATGGTTGAATCTCAAAAAACCTATAGAATAGGTTGTGCATGCTTTCCTCGAAAGATGTCGTGGACCCAAAACCCACATTCTTCTTTTATCTGATGATGTGCCTTTAAAATTATTCCAAAACCATCCGAATGTATAACGAAGTCCTTACCCAACCTCTGGTAAAAATTCCATGTCAAGACATAGAAAGGATATTTTTAAAGAAAACAATTGTTCCCCATCATAAAAAAAGGAGTAGCCCAATGAAACCATGCATCCCGCGTACAACCCAGATAACTACCTCTCTTTAAGCAAAAAAAATTAAACTATAGCATAGCGTAAGAACAATGCAATCTTAGTGTCTCAATGAAGAGGTCAAGATTGGGTACATGCTCATTTTATTCATAAGAGCACACTAAGAAAAAACCAATTTCATTAAGATAATCAGTTGAACTACTAACAGATGAAATTGTTCAAAAATCATGGCATCTCCTGCCGACAGATTTACCAAAATTGATGTGATACTACCCACCATAGGATTGTCCTTGACGTCGAAATAAAAGATCATCCGCTCACTGGTGGGCTATTTCAGAACATATAACACACGTGTGTGATGTTCCGTGAACCTCGATTACCACGTAAAATTTCCATTATAAAAGTAGTAGCATAAGCCAATCTGTGTTCCCTAACACTCGAGTACCAAGAAGACCTCCCGAGCAGTGGGAAAAACTTACATTAATATCCTAAAACATTCCAAGGGTACCAGCTACCAAGGTTAGCCACATACAAAACAAAAACGATGACCCTCTCTCTTTGTCACAAAAAACAGAAATCAAAATGTTCAAAACCCCCTTTTTCTTTTTAAGTATTTTAATTAATTAATTTCAACCATCTAACATTTGAAGGAATTTCAATAAACACACAAGTACTTAATCGTAATTATTCACATGGTTTTCAAAAGAACGCCCTATGAAAAAATAGGAAAGTTGTTACAAAAATCATCTTTAATCATTTAACATTAAGTGTTATTCAAATATGAACATGAAATTTAGCATATAAATTTTGTTCACCGAAAAGGAAATAACCAATGTTCTCATTTATTCAATCTGGTTTCTTCAAAAAAAAAAACCAAACAACAGTTCATTACAATCAAAACTTAAAAGATTTAAATTTATAACCATTTTCAAACATGTTATGGTTTTATAAGGTTTAATGACATGGGTGGCCATATTCAAATCGATAAGGTGGCCATAGACCTTATCGCGGGAATTTGTCTCCGAATTTTCATAATCAATAATCATTTAACATTTTATCTTTATCACCCCTTTCACATATCCAAAAAATCTCTAACATGTTATCGTGAGTAGTAACACAATGACATACTATGACACATAAACATGGAACAACAAAAAAACATGCTAATAAGTGAGACAGTATGGAATATAATCTCTAAATCATGTTAAATCTATCACTGAAACATGCTATCTATAGTGGAATGCTAAAGCATATCAAAACAGGGCATTACACCCAAGGCATAAAATCCAAATTTGCAGGCATCCTAATAATGCAACTACAAGGTGTGTTATATGTATGACATGTGAATCACTAAGTTCCTAAGTTGTTTCATGTATGAATCTTCTTTTCCATATCATGACATGGTAAATATTTTCAAAAATTTTATAATCAATTAGCTGTGGAAAATACACCACTCACTCAAGGTGAAATCATATCAATAGTAACAACAAACATCATGAACAACAATCCAAACCCTAGACACTTCATCATTTCCCGTACATGGGGTGATCATTCCCAAGCACACCAATTAACCCAAGCATTGAAACATTTCTAATATTCTGTCCACCAACCCCAAAGTATTAAGAAAAAGGAAAAGAAACCCTCTAATTCAAATTTGTAACGTCCTCACCCGGCTCACCCATGAACCGATGGCTAGACCGGTCACCACATGACCTCAAGCGCATCTCCCTGTATGTCGAGGTTGTCGACTAGTAGTGAGGGTCTAGGAATATTCATTGGGGAGACTATACACTCTTATCAGAGTTTCACAGTGGTTTATGAGAGTAAATAATGACAAATAATAGAAGAAGTAATACAGAATTGAAAAAACAAAGGAATAAAAATATTACTCATTTTATAAAATTAGTCAATGCCAATTACACAGAATATGTATGCAAGACATGGTAATGATACAAAAAAATTGAATGCAATGAACAAAACACTATTCTATACATTATAAAATAGAAATAAATAAATAGTGACCCTATTCCTGGAGGGAGGTCTCCTCGAGCATCATGAGCCTCTGTTCGGTCCTCTACTCCGATCTCCCAAGTATATCCAAACAACATATTCCTATAAACAAATATAATATACTCTGGTATGCAGTGCAATGGTAGCCTGAGTAGGATGTGAGATATAAATGTGAGTAAGCCAGCACCACCGGTTTCTACCCCAAATCCTTAAATTTAATAAATAATTTAAGCTCTGTGAAATCCTGCATAAATAAAGCAGTATGATGTACCTATATATCCATGTACCTTCTTCATCCCTCAGCTGGTGTCCAAACCTGCATTATTCATTTTTCATACATACTCAACAATCTTTACATATTAATTATCATTTATTAAAAGCTCCATCAATTATGAATGTCTCAGGATTCAGACTAAGCCCGACATCCCCCGTATAATTTACTCACTATAGATGTCTCTAAATACCATATAAGTAATCAATGTAAAGAATGAATCCAAGCTTGTGATTTGTCATGGTTTACACATCATAAGATATTCTATTTAATATTTCAAATACTATGTCTGATCCCATCCACTAAAATAGGGATTCTCTCCTAGGTTGTTCCACAAACAGTGATTCACCCAATTCATTAATAAGCATGAACCCTTTATCATATTAAATTCACAAATCATTATGTCACAACAGTTTTCATTTACCATGAACTCATTTCATGTTTAACCAATTAGACCCATAGTCGTATATCAATTAATGGGGGTAGAACATCATGTCTAGCACCCTCATGAGTATTTAGAGCAATAGTCATTATCTCACAACCCATGGGTATTTGGAGCATCAGTATCTATCCCATAAAATAATATTTACAAGCACGTTGGGTGTAGAACTCCATGCCTAAAAACCCATGAGTATTTGGAGAATCACTCCCAATCTCACAACCCATTTATCAATTATACATAAATATTTATCATTGGTGTAGAACTCCATGTCTAACACCCCAAAACTATCCATTAGTGAATTCATAAATTAATTAATTAATCCAATCTCTTAATTAATTCAACAACTAACTAACAATGTAAATAACTAGTCAAATAAGTTAACAATTAATTAACCAGTCAACATCTCAGTAGTTAATAATTATTTAAAAATTAATTATTCTTTGCAAGACAATTAAATAAATAAGTCAACATTTAATTATCTGAATTCTTTAATAGGTCTTAACTCATCCACTCAAGCAATGATTCATCCCGGACATTAAAAATTTACATGCACGTCACAAACATAGGGCATGTAAAACATAGTGCATACAAACATTAATTATTAGCAGTTATAACAACATAGTGTCTCATATTTCTAAACAAATCCATCATAAACAACAGAGGGCATGTAAAATAAACATGCATACAAAGGTATTATTGGCCAACAATTATAACAATCAATCAATTCACAATCTTAACTTAATGCATGAAAATTAATTTATTCAACAATTAATTAATTAATCCATATCTCTTGAACCAGTTCATCAATTAATTAATCATTTACCATTTATCTTGTAATAATTAATCTATCCATTAATTATTAGCAGTTTCCAATTTATAATCCAAACATTTTAAAATAATCAATATTCTTATTATTCATTAAAATCCACATTCATTCCAACTCATGACAAGATAATTAATTCTTCAATTAATTACCATATTACCCATCATTCCCCATTCAAAACATTTAACTATTTAATCATATCACTTTAACAAAATTAGGAATACATACTTAATACCAACACATGATTAGGTCCTTATTTATAAAATTTGGGCGGAATCATTTAATAACATTAAAAGTGACATGCATAATCTTTTCATGTATCGACATCAACAGGGTTACATACAAAATCACAACCTTAAGCAAACATGATATGACATTACTAGAAACTAAAAGATTATCATTAATAACAATTTAATGAAAAATTATCACTTACAAAATCAAGGAAACACATATTCTCAAATTATTTTAAGAAGAATATAATTCTTAAATAATGTGATAGAGATTTGGGACACTACCTTGGGGTGGCACCATTTTAATTCCACAAAACATTAATGTACATGGCAGCAACCAGTCCACATCTAGTCTACAGTCACACACATGCACACCTATATATATATACATATATATATATATATATATATATATATATATATTCATGTTGTCTGCACTAATCATCAAAATTATTTATATTTAACCGGTACCCAGAATCAAAGTAGTAATGATCAAAACACCTCTAACTTGATACGAAGAACTCGTAAAAATTAACATACCTTAGTTTAACCGGTGAAAACCCATACAGTAGGTTTAAGAGATTACCTAAACCATAGGTGATGATAAAATTCGAGACCATCCGCCTCTCCCATGGTGGAGGATGTCGAAATATGGAACAAAGGACCCCAAAAAACCATTTTCACAGCTTAGAGAAGGAAGAACATTAAAACATGGTATTTTTGTTAAACCCTTATATTAGCCAAACCGAAATGGATACTGAAAAAATAGAAATTCACTAAAACAGTGAATAAAAAACATATAGAATATCCTACCATGAATAATAGCACTAAACCCATAGTGGAATAAGAATAAAAAAACCACGGGCAGAGAAGGGGTTGCGCAACGGGGGTCGCACACTGCTTCTAGGGGTCGTCCAGGGTGGGTTTCATGCACCAAGGTTTCACAATGATAGTCATGCATTGTTGTAGGTCATGTCGTAGGGAGGATTTGGTTTGGATGAAGTAGATATAGCCATAGAGGAAGAGCCACATATAGGAGGATAAAGCATTGCAATTTGGGGAAGAAAAATCCAAGGGTTGCACACCCTGTAGCACACCTATACCTGGGAGGAGGAGAAATCCCTTTCCCTTCATTTTATCCTATTAAAAGCTAAAAATAAACCCCTAAATTAACATTTATTATTTGAATGTAATTATTATAATAATAATACACAGTTTATTATTATTATTATACACATTTTGAATTTATATAATAATTGAAAAACTCCCTATTTAATTAAAAATGATTCTTCATTTATTATTATTTTAATAAATATTTTATAATAAATTATGAAATCTTTATTGATAATTTAATTAAATTATTTTAAAATTTTTTAATTTAAATAAACACAATAATAAATATATCATCATTATTATTATTCCAATTGTCATTTCTTTAAAACTGAAACCCCCAAAATATATTATTATTTTTATTAATTATAAATCCACTGTAATATGTTAATAATAATAATAATAATATCCATAATAATATTCATAATAATAATAATAATAAATCATTATTATTATTTAATTCAAACTTCATTTATTAAGAACATAACTCCCAATTATCCTTTCTTAAAGGAAAACTTTTTTTTGAAAATCACAAAATCTATATTAAATTATTTTATCATTAATTTAATTAAATGAACATAATAATAATAATAATAACATCGTCATTATTATTATTCTAAATTTCATTTAATTAAAACCAAATCACCCACCCAATTTATTAAAATATCATTAATATGATATTAATGATAGAAACTGCAAACCATAACCTTCATTTATTAAAAAAAGGTCCTTTATTAATTCTGAAAATCTTCATTTAATTAAAACGGTTCTTTGATAAACCCAAAAACACAATAATTTCTTCAACTGACATTTAATTAATTATTAACAATTCATTTAATTAAACATGCATAATAATAATAATAACTACATTATTGTTATTATTAAAACATTCATTTAATTAATCACAATCATTCATATAATCTTATTTAATTAAATTAAATAATTTATTAAGTATGGTAAACTGCAAGGGTCGGACCGCAACCATGCACTTCCCATGTAGATCCATTAAAGTGTAATTTTCCAGATCTATTTCTCCTAAGACTCATAGGGACACCCACTAAAATTATCAGTTAATTAAGAAATTCCAAAAACGACAGCTTTAGGTCTTCCAACACTCGAAATTAATTTTCAGAGATCAGTTTTAAAATTGATCCATCAATAAACTAAAATAAAATTCAAAAACCATCATAACTTAACCTGGTTAAAAAACATGGGACTTTACACTACCAAAACATACATGTGCTTCAATCAATAAATCAATCAATCAAATCTACAATCAATCATTTCTTGTCAATTAAAGAATATAATTTTCCAGTTTTAGTTTTCACCATACCTCTCTCATTTCAAAACCAAATAATAGGTGTTCATCCACTCATTCTATTTCTAATCATATTTAAATTTTAGAAACTTTATAAAGATCAACATCAAACCATTTATTTAAAATAGTTTCCCAATCAATCCATCATTTCTCACAATTCCACCAAGAATTTCAATTCCCCTTAAATAGGGTTATTTTTTCAATTCCCATTCCTTATTCAATTCAAAGAACAAATAATCACAAGTACATGTTTTCAAATCATTAGAAACTCTATCCAAATCAATCACGAGAAATAGGGTTTTCATTAAATGGAAAATCCTTATGGAACTACCCACTATTAAATTGAGGAATCATAATGAAAAATAACTACAATAAGGAACACTAATAAAACATGATGGAACTAAATATCTAGGTACACAAACTATATTAAATATCCATTGAAAATTATTTTAGATACATAAATTCAATGATGATTTATTAAAATCTATTGTGAAATGAAAGAGAGACCATGATAAATTGCACTGTATGATATTTAATCACCCCTAGAAGATTGAATGAGATCAATGCTGGTGTGATCCACTAAGAAAAGGGTTTAAAGAAGTCAAAATATCTTCTTTAGAGATTCTATAACCAAGAAGTTTGTTTTAGGGTTTAATGATGTGTTTATGAATATTAAACAGTGGGATTAGTATTTTTAATTAAATGTTTTGTGCAATAAAATCCCACTCATATGGTTTTAAAAAGGGTTCTCATGGTTAAGAGTAAGTTTTTTCCCTAACTGTGTGCCTATACTAGCATGGTATACAGTTTCTCCTAGGATAGCACATCATTATTCAAATAATGAAGCAACTATGAAAATCAACACTGACTAAGGTTGTTCATTTTTTTAGGGGTTGGCCATATGGTTTGGAAAAATTAAGAGCCTCTTTTTAGTGGTTCAAATATGGTTTATTGTTTGATTGGACAAACCAAATGGTTTTACCTAATTAGGTTAAAACTATACACAACCCCTTGGGCATCTTAAAATTTCTAATATATCACAGAAGAGACCCAAAAAAAGTCCCAACTCAAAATAGATCGAAACAATGGTCAAGAAATAACATAAAGAATACCACAGGAAGTTGAAACATCACTACTATAAAAAACTCATGTCCCCCAGAATGTTACATTGAAAATAGGTGAGTGCATTTCTATCTCATAAATTCCTCATGATCCTAACTATCATTATAATTAGAACCTTGATTACATATAACATGGGAAAAATGTATCATCCTACCACAAAGTACCTATGTCTTAGAATAAAAAATCTGGATTGCATGCTCAGTCACCGACAAATCATTCTCAATATCAATATCCTCTCAGAACAATACATGATATGCATCTGAAATATGATTATGATGTTGTGAAACGTGAGAAACACTATTTATATAAATAAACTATGGTGCAAGTGATAAATGATAATCCACTTTCATAAACTACTCAACATCCTCAAAAGATCCCACAAATAGTGGTCTATGCTTTTACTCTATACAAATTCGTCGATGAACCAAATGAGGAGAGACACTTGAAAAACCCGGTCACCAACTAAAAAATGAATGTACATATATGAATGTATGTTTAAGATTCCTAATTGATCTATTCTATAAATATTATTTTCATAGTTAATCGAATCTTCTACATAATTTCTTGGACAAAAATCCTCCAAACTAAATAACATTCACCAATATTCAACCCACATAATTGATATTTATAAGAGAAACCATATAAGACCTCAAAAGGAGTTATCCAAAGTTCATACTTGTAATTGTTACTATAATAAAACACAAACAGTCCCCAATGGATATACCATGCTCCTCCAAAATAGAGTATACAATCATGAATCATGTCCTCAAAAAAAATTTAGATCCTTCTATATGGATAACCATTTACAGATGATATGTCATTATCAAATGAATATGAGATCCCAATTCCCCACAGGTAACTCTCTATAATCATGAAGTAAAATGGATATCCCGATATGAAACTATAGCAGAAATAACACCTTGATTTATCAAAATATCTTACACATAGAGATGTCCCATTTCTTAAACATTGGTTGTAACACGAATGGGTAAGAAATGAGCTGATATTGTTATGTTATTAATCACAACCCATGTCGTATTCTATTTTCGAGAGTTACATGGAAATTAATCAATTAATTCCATATAGATCTTATCTCTCTTCATAGTTATTACTGTACGATGATGATGTGATATCAAAGGTCTTGGGTGCTTATATTTGACATACTAACAGATATAGAAACATGAATCAAACTCAGAAATGTTTCATCTAATACCCATCCACTAAAATCATATCCATATATCATAAACCATATTATTGCTTTCAGGGTGCACTACCCACTATGAATTATGAAAATAACCTATTATAGACTTCTTATAGACAAATTCAAAACAACCTAATTTTAAAAAAATTGGATTCTCCGAGAAGGTAATGTCAACTCATCTTTGGTCTCCCCAATATAAAGAGAGTCCCTAATTCCATAAAATTCATCATCATGTTAATATTTTTGAAGAATCATCTCAATAAGAGTAGAGGTCAACTGAACACTTTTGAATATTACCTTGTCATATTCCTCCTATAATCATAAATGAAACTATGAAAAAAGAGTCATCAAGATCCAATCTTATGATGACTCATTCATTACATATGTCATAGTTTTCCTACTAAAAGAATAAGTAACAACATTTCACTTTCTATGGATGTAGGAAATGTAAAATTCAAAATACTATATGTACTCCACCCAAAACCTATAATAGAGGTTTAAATATTTTTGAGATATGATAAAACTCATTTTTTGTTGAATAAAAGGTTAACATTTCTCTGAAAATGTAATTACGCCAACTATTAAGATCTTATAGCACAATTATATGTTTTAGGTCATGTCTCGAATAATTCTTCTCATTTAGCCTAAACTATCTAATGACATATGCTACCACATGATCACCCTATATAAGAACACATCCCAAAACTGAACCTAATGCATTATAGAAGACCACATAGCCCTACCAATCCTTTGGAGGAGTCAACATTTCAATATAATTCAATGGAATTTTCAACTCAAAAAAATAATCCTGACATTTTTCATTGCACATTAATATAACTCACTTTTGAGTGATAGTAGACATTGGTGATTCCAATATCAAAAAATATTTAGGAAACCTGTGTAAATACCCACTAAGAACTAGAAGCTTCATATCTCAAAAACATTTCATGGTTCCCCTAATTTCATAATGGAATTCTTTTTCTCTGGATCAAATGAGATTTGATGTTTTGACACCATGTGTCCCATGAAATTCATTTCCAGTATCATGAAATTTCATTTTCAAAGCTTCATGTAATGTCTGTGATCACCTGAGTCTTCTGGAACTATTCATAGATGATGCACTTTAACCTACCTAGACATAGAGTAAACCAAAATGTCATCTACTAAAATTACTATAAAAATTTCTAGGTACTCATAGAAAATATTTTTACTCAAATCTATAAATATCGTAGGATAATTTTATAGACCAAATGGAAGGAAATGGTACTCAATGTGACCTTACCAGATTCTAAAGGCACCCTTTGGGATTTAAGAGTCCATTAATAACAATTTTTGATACCTAGATAGAATATCAATTTTCAATAAGCTCATTACCCATTTCAACTGATGAAATAGATCATCAATACAAGGTAACAAATATCATTTCTTTAAGATAAATCAATTTATTTTTGGTAATCAGTGAATAGGAGATCGTTTCCATCTGTTTTCTTCACAAATATAATAGGTTCCACTCATTGTAACACACCTGAGCATATGATTCATTTCTGTACTTGTTCCATCATAATCAAAACTCCCAAAGGGATATGATAACAAAATCAAATAGTTATAACATTACCCAATAGAAGTATTGACATCCCAAAGTAACATCATCCCATGATAACAACATCAAACCAGAAAAAATTCCAACACTCCTATGTAACAAGTGGAAAATAGTGCCACCATCACCATCATCAGTCCATGGTCTAAAGGATCAAGAAACTCCACAACCTACAAGTAGCGCTTTCTCTATTTTCAAACCTAATATAATAAATTCTAAAAACACCCAATGGAAAAGGTACAGAGTAAGATATAATGACTAGTACGGTACCTCTATGTGTTTCATAATAAAAACCATAAGAATTAAATATTTATTCTATTAGTTTAAATAAAAAGTGGAATGGAATTAAATTTTTATATTTTTAAAAAAATCATTCATAACCAAAGGATTAAGGATATATCAAAATATCTTTCAAATAAGATTAAATGAACATTTTATATAATAATGTTTATATAAATAAGTATTTATAGGTTAATTTTTTCAATGAATCATTGACATGTGTAATCAAATAATGTAAAGAAATAACTATGAAAAATATTGTTTTGTTATGTTAGTTTCATTGGTATAGTAACTTCAAAATTCTAATTTGTCGACAAGGCTCTAGATTTTTATTGACAATAAAATAATTACCCCAATCTAGGATCCACTACTAGAAATAAAACTACAACCCTTAAGGGATCCACTATGAGAAAACAAGATGTAATTGGGTCAGTTAGTGCTATTCTCACATATCAAAATCTAGGGGATAAATATCTTATAAATCTTCCCCCAGTTACCTTTTTGATACCCAGCATTACATGCCCTTCAATCAGAAAAATTAGACATAAATCTTCTCAAGTCAATCAAAAATATAATTACCAAATTTAAATTTTCAACATTTATTTCTTATTTCAAAACCAATCATAGGATTTCATTATTTCATGGATTTTCATATCACATTTCAATTTAAGAATATTTCCCAAGATAAATGTTAAATCATTTCTTTATTATGATTTCTAGATCGTGCCATCATTTTCCCTATTTCCCCCCAAAACACCCTTTCATTTAAATTTGGTGTTTTTCTCAATTCCAAAATCTTTTTAAAATAAAATATCAATTCATTTAAATCCATATTTTTAAAAAATTTAATAATATTTACAAAAAATTAAAACAAAATAGGGTTTCAATTTATTGGAAACACCTTATAGAACCAAAAGCCTTAAAATAAAGGTTTTACAGTGCACACCACCCACAATAGGGAACACCAATGAAGAATAAAGGCATTAAGATAATGTAATAGTACCTAAAAACAAGATAAATAAATATAGATTTTATCCATCAATTACATGAAAATCTATTAATCTCTAAGGAGGATAAAAAGTGATATTGAGAGAAACCAAATGATAGAAGATCCAATTTATAGGAGGAGATCAAATGATATACTCATCAATTTTACCCACCAAGAAAGGGTTTTGAAGGAGTCAAAATCACCACATGAGAGATTCCACTACCATGGAGTTTGTATTGGGGATAAATGGGTGGATTAGAAATATTAAATGGTGGGTCAGATATTTTTAGTTAAATATTCATGATATTAAAATCCCACTCATTTTATTTTCTAGAGGGGCCACATGGTTAAAAGTAATAGTGCTCCGTTTCTGGTAGGGTGCATAGTTTCTCCAAGGAGGGTGCATGGTTTTTAAAACAATGCAACAACTGTAAAAACCCTAACTGACTGAAGATTCAAATTTTGGATGGCGAACTGCATAGTTTAGATAAATTGTGTGTGTACATCTAGTGGATCATAAGAGGGATATTGATTTACTAAACCAAACCGCATGGTTTTCCCTAACTATGTTCCAATCATACAATTCCCCTTTGGCGTCAAACTTTTTCTAATTTCACCATGAATGACCGCAAAACAAGAATCAACTCAAAGGAGATCATAAAAAGGTTCATGGAATGCCTAAAAGTAGGTAATGAGGTGATAAAAACTTCTAATGGGGGAATTTTAAAATCATTCTATCTTAAAAACCATTGATTTTATTTTTCTCTTTTAATTTCTAGAAATTTAGTGTTTTACATTCATTTTCCTCACTCAACATAATCAAATTCCTGAAAGAATATTTTTTTTGTAAAAATTGGAATTATTATTCTTTTGGGACAGTAATATTTTTCTTTCATGTCTATTTTTTTAAAATGTTTTCAACCATATTTTTAATATTCTCTAATTAATTGTAAAATTATCTTTTTAACCATGTTTTAAATTCTATAAAATGATTAAAAGGACTCTCTTTGCCGTTTTCTGAATGAGTAAATTTTTACTGATGGTGGGAATAGAATTTTATTTTAACATACACCACAGAAAAAACTCTTTCTACTGTCATGAAAACTCATTTCATTGAAGATTAATTTACATATTTCTGTCATTATTTTTTATGAAACTATTTCCCTAATATTTTGGGAATTTTTAAATTTTAAATAAATAATATCAAAATGAAAATGGTATATTCTATGAAAAATTTTGCGGTGTTATTTAAAGATTATATTCATCTATATGAACATAATTTCATTAAAATATTTATTTTCTTGGGATATAAACTAATGATACCATCCCCATATTTCTCTAGCTGAATTATGATAATTTTTAAAGGAGAACGTATTGACATTATTTATATAATTTATCCATATAATGAATGAATTTGACTTATTATGATGTTATCAAGTCCCATAATTATATTACTCCTCAATTTACTTTTAGGTATCAATAGACTAAACAAGTTGAGTTTTTGTTCTAATCCTTACTCATTTATATAAGATTTCTTGGCACAAGGCCTCAAAATTATGTTTAATATGTCAGGTTTTATGCCTTCCAACATTATGAAATTAGTTATTGATGTACATGTGATTATCTAAGTGGTAATGTTATCCATGTTTAAGTTTCAAGATCATGTTATTATTTATATGGAACAATTATATCATCATTTATTCATACCATATTATAAATGGAAAATTTATTATATAATATATTCCTCTGAATGCATTCCTTTACAGAGAATCTGATCTCACAATTTATTTTGTTTTTTTCTGTAGGATTCCAAAATGTGAATTATGATAGATATTAAAAGAAAATTCTTTGGGGAATAATATTATTTTCAAATAATATATTTTGTTTTATTTTATGTTTTCAAATGTAATGTCTGATTCAATCATATGTTTTGCTCTCCAAGACTAATAAACTATTTTATCTCCTAATATTTGATATATTTTCTATTTTTTAATGTATTAAGGTAACCAATAACTCTTGGAAACTAGCATTTGGGTTATAGTTAGTATTAGAGAGTGATTTTATAATATACGAAAAGTAGATTTAAGAAAATATAGATTAGTGAACATAATCCAATGACATACTCCAAGGATAAGGCAATGTATAGTATAACATTATGTAGTTATGTTAAGGAAGAGAATGTGTGGTGTCTATGAAAATAAAATCCCATCTGGATAACAGAAAGTAGATTTGTCTATTCTCAAAATGAAACTATGGCTAACATCACTTAAATGAGAGAATTAGGTAATATCTTGATCAACACTAGTGCACCATGATTCTTCGTAAGTCTATAAAGATGGTAAGATAATCCTATTGAATATTCTTTCATTAATTTACACACTCTTTACAAACCATTTTGAATTTTTTAAATATTTTTTGATGATTTAAGATATTCTCAAATATATTATTTTTATGATTATATGATTAAAAATTCCAAAATGTTCAATTTAGTTTAGCATTTCACCAAATTTAAAATATATAATATTTTTTAAAATTCATACTGTTATAACATAAAGGACTATATTCCATTTTAAAGAAATGGTTTATAGTGTAACGAATAGAAACTGTGTCAATTAATGTAATATATATAGGGATTACCCTCTTATGCAAGATAATGAATTTGGAACTAGATATGAATATAGAGTTGGAGATGTATAAATAATAACTATATTTTGGAAGTTGACTCACGTCGTAACCAAAATATTTACTCTTATGGAGTATCCTACTTATTTACAACATGGTGTGACAATGTTATACCATTTAATGTAGCAATAACCTCTTTTATTCAATGGAATCACAAATACATTAGTAGATAAAGAATGGATAATTTTTCTCAAAAAGTTATTTCCTTCCATGGGATATAATGAAAGGGAGAAGGACATAGTGTACGTTTATCATCTCATGTGGTATGTGGCTTAATTTTGTTCATGGATTCAAAACATAGAGGATGTTTAGTAAATAACATTCATGGAGTGGAAGGATATTATGGAATTTTTCTTAGAGTAATATTTTTCATTGAAAAATATTTTCCTTGCTTGAAATGAGTGGATATAGAAAGAAAATTCACAATTCTAGGAAGAAAGGAAGTCTAAAATTTTTCTAAATATAAATTATACATTAAAAGTCTAGAAATTCATTCTATAGACTATGTATATAATCCAAAGTTTATGATTTACTATTTCATTGACTGGATAAATCTAATTCTTCAAAGGGCATTAGTATCAAAAATATTCTCAATATATTAAGGTATAATATCATGTTCTACTAAGATAGAGAAATAATTCTCCAATTATTATTACTTGAAAGGAATAATATAGAAGAAGAGGGTAATTGGGAACATCATGAAGAAAAATAAGGATAATAAGAATAAGAGGGGTAATTTTTAACATGTGATAATTACAGAAGGAAAGACCTTTTTATATTCCTGAAAGGTAATAATTTTTATTTCATGTGTGGTGAGAAGAGAAATTATGTTCTTGAATTTGAGGCTAATGTTTAAGCCATAAAATTTCAGTGATTAAATAGTAAGGCTTTGTGGAATGATGAAAACCAATTCCCCAAGAATCCAGGGAACTTACCCTAGAAGAGGTTAATGGTAGAAGTCCAATATGATGATTTTATTTTATGTTGAAGTTCCAAGCATTATGGTGGAAGGTAATTTTATCGTAACATCAATGTTATATAATTATTTATTCAACTCTAGATACTTTTACTCTATTGTATCTACTATGTTTTTAAAGAAAATAAAATATTTCATGGGCACACTAAGATGGGAGTTATTAATCAATAAACATGTATGAAATATTAATACATATACTATTTGTCACCCAATCCTTATTTAGTCATATGATCATACTCTATTTGAAACATTTTTTTTATATCGACGGTAATAATTAATATAATCCTTTGTAAGGATTTACAATCAATGGATAATGAAAAATATTATTAGCAATATAAGGGTATAAAAATTTGTGATGAATATATGGAATTAATTATTATTGAAATAAAGGGATCATAATCTGAATCATTCATGGATCCACCCCAATAGATCTCCATAATAAAATTCTTGTAGAACAAGATAAGACACAGCCTATGGATTTGAAAGGAAATCCTATGATAGAAGATGTTATTTTTGTTAATGAATATATTAATGGGTTTCATGAATAAATTCTAGGAAATACACATGTGTGTGTGCTAAAATATCAATTGAAATCATCTATGCCATGAACATTATATCAAATATTACCTATAGAATGGACACAATGGAGTTAGTTGGGTTATGGAAGAATAATTGTAGTTTTTTTATAAGGTATTCATAGTACCAAGTGTTTTTCCTTGGGGGATAATTTTTTTTTTAAAAAGCATAAGACTATAATGTTGTGCATTTCATATAGGGAAATAAATTCCATTACCATGCATAATAAGTATAATATACCATATAATGATCAATTGTTTAATCCCATTTAAGGTCACTGATATTTGTCAAATATTGATCTCCATTCAAGGTATCATCAATTATGATTAAGGTGGGATGATGTCACAAGGAAAACAATTCGTATAAGGTATGGAAAGTATGAATTCTTAGTAGTACCATTTTTACAAACTAATGCAACCTATTTTATTATGTTCCAGATGAATATAGTGTTCATGGTATATCTTGGTAATTTCATTATCATATTTATTGTTGATATCTTAGTATACTCAAAAAATGTTTGAAGAGAATAAGAGTAATTTTAAAATCCCTCTTTAGACTCTTAATGAAATAGAGTGATATTGGAAATTTATCTTGTGTGAATTATGTCTTTAGGACATTCCATTTATTCATCATATTGTCTCTAATGTTTAATATTAGTTAATCCTTCGAAGAAAAATTCTTTTTAAGGAATGTAATATATCGACCAATATAATTGATGTACGTATTTTCGATGGGCTGGCATTTTACTATTAGTGGTTTGTTATAAATTATGTATGATTAACAACCCTATTAACAAAAGGGGTTATTTTCTCTTTGATTGAGTAATTTAATGTATTTTTTGATGAAGTAAATATGATGTTGATCAATGAAATAGTGTTGACATTAAAAATTTTTGGGTATAAATTTGTGATATACAGTGATGCATAAAAGGAAGGACTTGTATGTGTTATTATTAATAATGATAATGTTTTTTCCTATACATAAAGGTAGTTAATGTTCCATGGGTAGAACTATCAAATATCATATCTTGATCTGTATTTTTTGAATTTTTCGTTAAAAATATCTAGGAATTATATCTAATGTGAAAATATGAGATATATAAAGTTCAAAATAGTTTAAAATAGAAAATTTCATTGAAAATGATCAAAATTATGAAAAGTATATAACTATAGCTACATGAGGATTATGATATGTTAGTACACTACCAATCTTGGAAGTGTAATAAGATAGGTAGTGAATTATGTAGGAAAGGTCATAGAACTTTTGAATAAGATGTGGATTGAAAGGAAATATCTATTCATGTATATAGTAAACTTAAATATGTGAACTATCAATGAAGGGGAATCATAACCTCATTTATAAATTATTTTCAAACAATACTTATCATAGAAGATTAAAGGTTTTCATCCTCATGATATGAGTTTAGAAAAGAAAATTAATGAATTTAATGAGGGAAAATTGGAATATTTATTATGAAGATGGTGTTATGAAATAAATAAAGAATTTATATTTAATATCGATACAAGAGATAAATAGTTAATTATTAGATGAACCCATAACCTGAATTTATGTATACACCATGGAATCACAAAATTGTATTATAATTTCATGTAAACCTTTTTCTAAGATAATTTGAAATTGGAAACTGTAAAATAAATATCAATATTCTTGGTTATCGATGAGGTAAATTTTGAGACATTACATCCCAAAGGATTCCTAAAACATCTAAATATTTGTGTGTGGGAATGGGATGATCTTAATAGATAAATTTTCACTTGATATACAATTATTTCAAAAATTAATAATTCCATATGGGTTATTGTTGACTTCCCTACGAAGTCCACACATATCCACAATATAATGGATTATCTAGCTCTTGGGAACCTTGAATGGATCTATATTAATGATTTTGTAATACTTCATGGTATACCTCTTTATATTTTATCTGATAATGATCCATGGTTTACATAAAAATATTGCAAGATTATTTAGAATGGTCTTTATAATGAGATACATTTTAGAAAGACCTATCATCCTAGAACTAATGGGACGTCAAAAAAGATTATTCAGATACTAGAATGTATGTTCATGTTATGATAGATTTACCTTCAAGGTATGTGGGATTAGTATTTATATTTGGTGGAATTTTCATATAAAAATAACTCTTATTCCAGAATTCAAATGGAAACCTATAATCCAATTCACAGAAATAGGTTTCATACTCCAACATGTTTGGGAGTGGTTGGTGAAAGGAATATTTTAGGATTGAATCTTATCAAGGAGATAATTGTTAAGGTAAAGGTTATTTAGAGTCATATTAAAGTATGTTAAAGTAGAAAAACAAGTTTAAAAAAAAGGATGGATCTATAATGTTAAGTGGGATATCATGTTTTATTTACTATGTCCCCATGGAAATGTGCTAAATGATTCATTATGGGAAAACAAGTCCTAGGTGAATCAGTGATTTTTATATTTTCTAAATAATGGGAGTTTAAGCTTACTATTTCAAACGATAATTATCATATCTAATGTTCACAATGGGTTCTATATTTATTTAATAAAGAAGTGAATTATAGGTCTAATCCATGTGATGCCTTCTGATAAGATATCGTTATAATAGGATTATATTAGTTTGAAGAGCCTATCTAGATTCTGGAAACTATAGAACATGTGTTGAGGAATCTGATAACTCAATAGGTAATAATACATTAGAGAAATAGTAAGATAGAAATGGAAATGGGGGAAAATGAGTAATTTATGATAATTAACATCCAAAATCCTTTAATGAGGATAAATTTTAGATATTTTGAGGATGAAATATTCTTTGGATGGATGAATGTAATAGTTATGCTTCAATTATAGTTACCACTTTTTCTAGATAATAAATAAAAAAATTCACATAGCATTATTAGATAATATGATTAAAAACTATAGTCTCAATTTTATAAATTTTATTTAATGAAATTAATTATTTTTTTTGTAATAATCATTTTAATATTTTCTTTCTGTAAAATTTTGGGATTTTTTTAAATACATGTACTTTTAAATTTAATGTGAAAATACAGATTTAAAAAACTTTCAATTTTATGGAATTATAATGATAGCAGAATAAACTAAAATTTTAGGGAACCTTTTTTCTTCAAAAAATATTTAGTAAATAAGTTTTATAATAGATATAAAATTATAATGTTAAACATAGAAATATGACTGTATTAATGTGGATATCTAAATAATTTTTTTCTTCAAAAAATTATTTATTTATTATATTTTAATTAATTATTTACATGGTTAATATTGATTTTTGTTTAAAATTAATGATAAATAATTATATATTTATTTAAAATAATATATTTAATTCCATTAAGAAAAATATTATACTTTATTTTGGGGTAAAATCATATTTATGCATAAAACAAACACTTCTCTAAAAAAGATTCTATTACATTTTGTAAAAACGTATTAATATTATTTCCTTTAAAATTTTAGAGTTTAATCATGTGAAATGGATTCCTTATTTGAAATAATTCTACTTAATTCTTGGTAAAAATTTCATATAAATTCATGGTCATCCTGAAAAGTAACCACGGTAAATATTTATCACCTCTATTATGGGTATAATTGCATAAAGGATTTAAAAATAAAATGATAAGGCTTCAAGATTATATTAAAGGATTTATTAAAAATAAATGTATAGTTCTATTTAACTATTATCCATATCAACTTAAATGATATGAAAATTTTGAGACACTTACTCATGAAAAAGAATTTTTATTTTTAAAATATTTATTTTTTCCAAGTGTTTTCTTTTTCCTAAATTATAAAACAACACCATGTATACTCTATTCTTCATAAAAATGAGGAACTTATCTTTTAAAATATCATCCAAAATCAATTCTCAAATGTTATACTAATTACCTAGAGTTTCTAGTCTCATCAAATGACTAACCTATAAGACTTAATGTCAAATCCAAGGTGGTTTTTCAAGAAAGATGTATAACTTTTAACTGAGTGTTTTCATATTATTAACTATTATACATCCTTAAAATATTATATAACTACATACATATAATAAAATATGTTTCTTAACTATACTAAAATGACATTATTCTTGGGGGGTAAACCTATAATCAACTATATATCATCCTATAGAAAATGAAAACATCACTTGTATGTACGTATGACCTACCATCTCCATGTAGATATGTATATCGTTTTTCATTAGCAAGTCACTTGTACGGTTAAAAATACTTAACTAATGAATATATATATATATAGTATTTCTGAGAAAATTTTTATATATGGGGCCTAGAATTATAGAGACTATAGTAGTAATGGTAGGTCTCATGAGAAAAAATAGGTTGGGTATTTGGCATAGGCCTACCCATTTATATAAGATATCTTGGTTTGAGGCCCCAAAATTATGTTTAATATGTCCAACATTATGAATTAAACTATTATGAAATTTGTAATTGACTCCCATTTTATATCTAAAAAAGTTAATTTTTCCTTGGTTAATTTTCAAGATTATGTGATTATATATATTGAGTTATTTGATCACCATTTATTCAAGCAGTATTATTCAGGATTTATTTATTTTATGATAGATAATAATGTAATCATTCCATTACTTAGCATCTAATCTAACCCTTTTTTTAATATCACCAGTATGATCGGATGTGTATTATGATTTATATATAATGATATGATATAGGGAATAATATTATTCCCAAAGAACAAATTATATAGTATTTAATTTTTTAAAATTTAATGTGAGATTCAATCATGTATCTAACTCTCCAAGACTATTAAAATAATTGATCCCCTTGGATGTTATCACTTTTATCTGGTGAAAATGTATTTATGTAACCACAAGATCTGGTCTATGTTGTTTAGGGATGTTACAACATGATATATTTGGATTTTATAGTTAGAATATTACATCATAGGGAGGGGTTTTATTCATATTGTCTTCCCAAATATGGAATTGAAATATATAGAATGGGGTTTTTCTTTAAAAACCTAAATCATAAATTCCCTAGGATTCAAGATTTTAATCCCACTTTTAATCCTTTGAATGAAAAAAACTCACTTTCCTAGTTTTGATGTCCAATTTGAGGACTAAATTGGTTTCTTTAATAAATGCATATATTATAAGATATTGCCTCTTCTAGTTGTGTTTTGGATTAATATGTATAGAGAATGAAAAATGGAATGATATTTCCACTTTACTGGATTATCGATGGATGTTAGCCTCACACCTTCATAGATCAATATAGTGGGGATATTAGTTGATTATTTTAGGTTAGATTTGATCATTGACTATGAAAAGATGCCAGATTTTTTAAATGGGATTCCACAACATTAGACATACCTTTGATATATGTAGAAGTATGAATTTTTAGATACAGTGGAATTAAAAGTCACATAGTTATAAATATGGTATAAATATGCTCAATTATTCCTTTCCAAATGAGTATTATTTGGGGAAGGAAACCAATGATAAAAAACAAAACAAATTAGAAATCAATGCTCAAGGTTTTGAGTTAGTGATCCATGTAGATGGTGGTAATTTGGAACATGATTTTCATTTATTAAAATAGTTACAAAATAAATAGTTTCATGAAAAAGGATGTAACGTCCCAGATCCAGGTGCCACTCAATGGGTTCCCCAAACCCAGTTGGTCACATGACCTCAAGCACATTTCCCCAAATGCTAGAGGCAGCCAACTAGCAACGAGGGTCTAGGTCTGATTGTGGGGAAACTATGCCCTAATTTTTCAATGTGTAGCACAACAGAAAAATATGAACATACAAAAAGTGGAAGCAGTAAACAATACAAATCTGAAAGGACAATGATACTAAAGCAACAGATAACCAACAGAAATATAAATATATTGATGCAATATGACCTATTTATAAGAAATCAGTAAAAACAGGATACATTACAATCAAATAAAATATAGTACAAAGTCCCAAGTACATCAAAGAAAACTAAAATAGTGCAACAGGAACTCAGCAGCATCACAAGCCTATGCTCGGTCCCATGCTCTCCTACTCCACTACAACACTCAAGTACATGTATAGGGACCCTTCCACTTATTAACACCTATAGAAATATAATCTAATTGGGCATAATACATAAACCAAACAGGGTGTGAGAAATAAATCCCAGTAGGAAACCACCTAAGGCACTTGCCCTACTAATAGTGAAAATGTGAAAAAGTAGTATGCAATAAAAAAATGTTGTAAGTTAGGAAGTACTCAAAAGCAGATACTCCTAAAAGTTCCATTTTCATTTAATTATTATATAGAAATTCAATATAATTGAATTAAAAGTTCATGAGACTCAACCTCAGCCGACAATCTTCTATACAGTTCCATATAATAAACACAAACATGCTATCTAACATGTAAAAGGTAATAACAACACCAATATTGTGCTTTAGATTGGCAGGTATCACATAAGAGATCGCCATAGTGAATATTCAAAGTAAACCTTGTCCTCAGACATGAAAATCCTTACCCTTAGGTAATTAGAATCGAAATCCATAGGTGATTGCCCTCAGGAATAATGAATATTTCCCTCAGAAATACGAGATGTCTCCCTCATTCATATAAGATACTGCCCACAGGAATAAGAAAAGATTCCCTTAGGCTTAACAAAACACTATGCTCATGCTAAGAAAAACACTAACCTCGGTCCATGAAAGCAACCGGGCCGAGACCAATACATAAGCAAGTAATAAATATGTTACCGCTGAAGAAAACTCAAAATATGTTATCATTACGGAAAACCCACGGGTTTCCTGGACTAACGTCTAAACAAGGTAAACGCACCCTCAGGGTGGCCATGGTTCAAGGAAACGATCCCAAACATCATTTTATATTCATCATTAGATTATCTATGCAATTATAGATATATAAACAGCTAAGGCCTCTGCCATGCGACACCCCAAACTTGGGCGCGTAGCACAAAGATACACAAAATTAACTCGACAGATGGAAATGAACACTCGACCACCTACCTCGATCTCCTCTAATAGATATACGTGGATGATGCCTCCTGAAACAAACAATAATGGCGTCGATCTGGGATTAACTTTCAACTGTTCAAACATAAATAACATACCCTTAAGAAAAAATGGGAAGGAAGCACTCGGGAAGAGAAAATAACTCACCCGTTTGGTTCAAACGAGATCCTCGGCGAAAGAATCGGAGTCCTAGTGTGCGGTCGGGAGCTCTTCCAAGATCAGGCACTCTCTCCTAGGACTCTTAGGCTTTCTAAGCTTCCTCTGCCGAAAGAGGTGGCTACATCCTATTTTAAGTGAAAAAATGTAACTAAACGGAATTTACTATCATGTACACGGTGTGTACTTTCCATTTTTTAACTGTTCCTATGGTAGCTACTTTCCACTGCCTCACTGTTCATCTATCGACTTGATTACACAAATTATACTAGTAAGTACACGGCTTATACTATTGTTATGCTGGTGGCTACTTCCACCACCTTACTATTCACATACTGACTGATGACATGGTGTGTATATACTAACTACACGTCTTGTAGTCGGTTCTTATACCCTTTATCACTGATAGTCCTACATGCCCTGTATACTCCTCCCACACAGCTAAAGTACACAACGTGTGGAAAAATACACAATGTGTACACCCAAATTTTTGGATTTTTCCCTATTTTCCTTATTTTCTCAAAAACACTTAAGGAAAATGGAAAAGAAGAAACTCATACCTCAAGAATAAGAACAGTTTTCTTAAAATGTTCCCTCCTTAAAACAATTCATCCATTAATTTACCTTCATAGGTTGGTGAAGATAAAGATGAGAACAACTCTAGCTACTGTCCACGTAGGTCAGTCTCCTACTCCTAGTTTTCTTCTGGTACTCGGCAATAGTTCTATAGCACCCGTACGAGAGGAACTGACCGGCCTCAGAGAACCGTCATTCCCCTATCAACAATATGAATCTGATTCTCCTCAACAGATGCATCTACCTAATTTTCAACCTCCTCAGGCTGAAAAATGTGAGACGAGTCTTAATGATAACGGCGCAATTGAGATACGTCGAAGACATCGTGCAAGACCCAATACCTCTATGGTAACTGCAAACAATAGGCAACTGAACCGACTCTCTCTAGAATTGAAAACCGCCCCAAATACCTCAGTGAAAGATTACATTGTCTTATGATCTTCCTGTGTCCCAACCATGGTGAAACACGCATGAAAACCTTATCCCTGACCATGAACTCCAATGGTCGTCTACGACGATTAGCATAAGATTTCTAACAAGACTGTGCAGTAGCCATCCGCTTCTAAATCAACTAAACCTGCTCTGAAGTCTCCTGTATAAGACGTGGTCCTAGTGAAGTTTCCTCACCTACCTGCAACCAATAATAGGGTGATCAACATGGCCTACTATATAATGCTTCGTAAGCTTCCATCTCAATAGTTTCCTGAAAACTATTGTTGTAGGAAAAACTAGACTAGCTGTAAGTGCTTCTCCCAAGAGCCCCCAAAGTCCAAGACACATGCACGCAGCATGTCTTCTAGAACCTATATCGTAGGCTTTGACTGGCCATCGGTCTGAGGGTGGTATGATGTGCTCAGAAGCACCTATGTAACAAGTTCCCTCTGAAAACTCTTCCAAAAATGAGATGTAAAATGGGTGTCCCTATCAGAAACAATAGAATGAAGGACCCCATGAATATGTACCACATCTCGGATATACAAATTATCAGGCTCATCAACACCGAAGGTCTCCTTGATCAGCAAAAATTGAGCTACATTTGTAAGTTGGTCCACAACAACCCACACAGAAACATTGTGTCGAGGTGATCTCGGCAATCCGATCACGAAGTCCATTGTGGAATCATCCCATTTCTACTCCGGAATGGGTAACTACAATAATATTCCAACTGGCCTCTGATGCTCCGCCTTCACCTACTGACCTGTGGAATATCTTGTAACAAAACCAGCTACCTCTCTCTTCATACTCGGCCACCAATACTGATGCCTCAAGTCACGGTAAATTTTTGTAACTCTGGGATGCATTGCCCAAGCCAAAGAATGAAATTACCACATTAACTCTTCACATATATCCCCTTGAACCCATAATATCCCATGGATATGTAGTACCTCATTAGGACTATCATCCAACCAGGAGAAGGGTCCTCACTTGCCACCGACTCCCATAGAACTAGGCCTTCTGAATCTGACAGTTGCCTCATCCTCACTCTATATAGGAGGGTATAAGCCACAAAAAAGGATGAAAGATAGGTTTTCCCCTAATTGTTGTGCACCAAAAAATGCATCTCAGAGAAAAAATCCACAAGCTACCAATCACCACTGGCCTCCTGCACTACCTGTATCTGAGTCCTCTTACTTAGTGCTTCATCCACTGCGTTACATTTACCAGGTGTATAGGCAAGCTCAAAGTCGAAGGCTTGAAGGTATTCAACCAACCTTCACTGTATCAAATTCATTTCATACTGGGTAAATATTTATTTAATAATTTTGTGGTTTTTAACCACCACAAAATGTTCTCCAAATAGATAATGTCTCCAATATCGTAACTCATGAACAACTGCAGCCAACTTGAGATCATGCATCGGGTAATTCCTCTCATGTGGCCTCAACTACCGAGACCTATATTCAACTAATTGATCACCCTGCATCATCACTACTCCCAGCCCAATACCTGATGCGTCACAATAAACTATATAGATCTTCCCTTGCTCTGGAAGTATCAGGTCTGGTGCTGATTTCAACCTTCCCTTCAGCTCTTGAAAAGATGTCTCTCAAGCTTCTAACCAAATGAACTTCACACCCTTCTTAGTAAAACTCGTCAATGGCACTGCTAAATGGGAGAAGTTTTGTATAAAGCATTTTTAGTAACCATAAATCCCCAAGAATCTTCGTATTTATTACATTTTCTTAGGCTACTCATAGGAAACTAATGCTCTCACTTTCCCGGGCTCTACTACACCTCCTTCCATTGAGATAATATGACCCTGGAAGTGAATCTGGTCCATCCAAAATTGGCACTTTGAGTGCTTAGCATATAATTGATTCTCTCTCATTGTACCCAGTACGATCTTAGGATGGGTGGCATGGTCATGTCGAGTGTGAGAGTACACCATGATATCATCCACAAAAACAATGACAAAAGAATACAAGAAAGGATGGAACACATGATTCATCAGATCCATGAAAACTGTTGGCGTGTTCGTGAGTCTGAATAGCATAACCATGTACTCGTATAGACCATATCTGCTCTAAAAAGCTATAAGAGGTATATCTAATGGTCTAATGCACAAATGATGATATCTAGATCTCAATTCAATCTTCGATAACACTTGTGATCCTAGAAGTTGATAAAAAAGATCATCAATCCTTGGAAAGGGATATCGATTCTTAACTGCCAGCTGGTTTAGCTTATGATAATCTATGTAGAGTCTGAGGGTACCATCCGACTTCTTCACAAACAAGACAGGCGAACCCCAAGGATAAGTACTGGGTTGGATGAAACCATTTTCTTGTAACTCCTCTAACTTCTACTTGAGCTCTTGTAATTATGGTGTGGCCATCCTATAAGGAGGAATGGACACCAGTTCCTCTCCTGGTACAAGATCATTAGAGAAATACACCTCTCCCTCAGGAGGTATACCTAAAATTTAATCCAGGAAGACATCCCAGAAACGATTAACCATCGGAGGGAAATCCTTCTGACAAGTTATTTGGTCATCCAGATATGAAATCACAATCTGGGATGTCACTCCACCTCGCCCACGATGCTTGGGTCCAACTCGGCTCACCTGGACATCCCATTCACCCTGGTATAGAAATACTCCACCCTCTAGTGAAGTGATACTCACCCTGCAAAGATAGCAATATAAAAAATCTCAAAAGGGTACCAACCAGTCCATCCCAAGAATTACATCATAGCTCCTCATCTCTAAGACATAGAGGTCCCATAGAAAGTGACACCCACCAACCATTATGGGGAACTCCTAGCACTGATTCACACCTCCGTTATAATCCCTAATGGAGTGTCTAGCATCATAATATCATAAGAAGAAGAAACAAAGAACCCAAGGCTCTCCACAATAGGCACAAATATAAAGCTATGTGTAGCACCAGTATCGAAAAGTACAGAAGACAAAACAGATGCAACTAGAATAGTACATCTGATAGTGGAAGGTCCGAGATCCTGCTCTTATTAGATCTATTGCACTACATATGTCTGCCAAGTGTTGTGACTCTGCAACATAGCCTAGCTACACTAAGCCAACCTGCCCTACTGCCTTTGAGATCCTAGTGTCTTTTTACCACGGCCATGACCACCACCTCTGGTTGAACTTCCCAATGTATTCTAGTTCCCTGACTGGTAAGAAGCCGTTGTCCCTGCACCTGCATATGGAGTGTGCAAAGAACCCCTCTAACTAGTCGCTGGTGTAAATATAAGGCCCCGACCTTCAACATTACTTAATATTGAATTAAATGAATATTTCACATTGAGGATCTTTTCAAGTTTAGAGTTTTAGAGAATTAGGACATTACTATTACATCTCAAAGATTACAAGGTAGACACATCTACTCAGTCTCCATGTTTTTCAAAAAATATAAACTCTTGAACAAAAGAGTCATGTCTAGTTCCATGTTTTAGACATCATGACATTTCCTTGATCCTATACATGACTGTATTCCACTTTAAGTCCTGTGGAGAAACATTTCAAAAACTTGTGATGAGCACAAAAAACTCAGTAAGGGATATAAAAATACGGGAAGGAAACATTAGTCTACATATAAATAAGAATTAATGAAAACACACTTTACTCATAAAACATAATCAATTTTATATACCTCATGAAATCATAAGATTTATGAATAACTCATATAAATAATAAGACATGAAGGTAACTTGAGGCATACATAACATACATACATTGTAGCTATCACAGCTACATAGGGAGTCACATCTGGAATACCCATCACTGTATATTCCCTAAATCTCTTAGGAGAAACATTAACATTTACCTCTGTCACGTTAACCAATGCATTGGAGAGCTATCTCGGGCTCACCCGCCATTTGTTTATCACAGAACCACCCAAATTCATAAAAAATTCCGAAGAACCATAACATAATCATATCACATAAAACATGTATAAAGTAAACATAACATTTCCACATTTCAATCACAAGATATCAATAAAACACATTGATATAATCCAAACATTATCAAAACAATTTTAAATACAAATATACATAAAAGAGTATATGTAATTTATTTTTTTTTCCTTTTTTAAAAACATTACTAATTGTTAAGGAATCCAAAGATTAAATAATACTCGAGGCGGAAAGGTTGTTGTCACCGCATACATAAAAAAAGAAACATAATTCATGTCATTTAGTAAAATGCTTCGTAGAGAAAAGATTCTCTTTGAATGAAATGAAAATTCAAAAGGGGTTTATACACCGTATTAAAGAGTGACGTGTATAAATCAAAGGAATCCTCAATAAAAAGATATTGAGATGAAGTCCCTTATAAAGATGGTATCCTTAGATTAAGGATATATCAATTACAAACTTATGTGTGAAAAATAAAGATACACACAATATAAGTGGATATATAGTGTAAAACAACCAGATTCATTCACACATATTCATAGAATGACATATTTAAGGAGTACTAGTTTAACCCAAAGAATTAAAATTGAGTTAATAAGTTCCCTTGCAAATAGTCGACGGCCTAACGACGTCACTTCAGAAAATGATTTGATGAGAGAGAAAATGGTATCTCATCACTTGGATAGAAAATTTACATCAATAAGGATATAGAAGAACATATCCCAACATAATAAGGTGTAAATTAAATGACATAACAAAAGAAGTATTTTTAAAAAGAGGAGGGTGAAAGGTTCCCTTACCGACTTGGGTAAAATTTGAAACGTACACCCCATGAAAGAAAAACTATAAAAAATTAATGTAAATACTCATAAATGAAATTATATTACACATAGAGTAGAATAATGGGATGTACATACACGACTCAATGTAAATAGTGTCAAATGTAGAATAAATATCACTAGAATAAAAGTTAGATGAATAATCCCTTACGAAAACTCGGCAGCCAAACGACGCCACATAAAACTTCCAAAAATTGATTGACGAGATAAAATATGGTATCTCATCATATTAACATAAAATGGACCGAAAGATGAATATAAAATAACAACCCCTAACATAATAAATAGGAGCTTAAATTAAGTTACATAAAAATGAGTACTAAAAAAGAAACAGAGAGGTAGGATCCATTACCTCGTGTCCGACTTGACTCGATCGTTGTTTAATCTCCTGAATAATAAACTTGAGTTAATTTATTCTTTCTTAAGAACCTTTTTCAAGTTCATTATTCCTATTATATCACTTATTACCTTGTTATGAACACTTAGTAATTATTTATGTTAATAATGGTCGTTTTGTCGATCATTGGTACTTGAGTCAAAAATAAAATCCTTATAATTACAATTTGTTCATGTGGTAAAATATCCATTATATCCCGAGTTATATTCATTATTTAGATAGCATATATATTATATATATCCAGTATATATATGAATTTATAATATTACATAACATTTAGACGTAATAAATGAAATGCACCATTCATGGTGTCGGTAAGTCGTACGTACGAATGAATGCTACTTTCATTTATATTTCATATTTAGTGGAATAAAATCATAATTATATAAAGGTATAATATAACTCCAGTATGATATCATATATAATATTATTAACTCCATCCTTTACAAGTCCCACATATGGCATTATCGAATCAAATCACTTTGAGGGGGCGGTAGTCCGCACTTCCTAAAATGAAGATATCGTGTTTACCCATAATGGAAACCATATAGGTATGCCATAAATGAAAAATAAAGAAGATTAATTAAAACATAAACATATAATATATCATATATAAATATAGTGACATATTAATTTCCACCAATGAAGGTGTTAAAAGAATATTGAACAATCATCGTTTCGTGAGACAGAAATTTACCATCCACAGAAACGGTGTGTTTTTTAACCATTAGACGTAGGTGTGTGTAAGTGTAGCTCGAATAATTCTTATAAAAACATCCTAGTATATTGAATATACTGGGGTTGTTACATATTAAAGTAATAAAAAGAGTTTAGGGGGTTTGAGAAGCAAAATAAAACAAAAGAACATAAGAGAGGACATTACCTTTAAATTGGATAACTCTTTTTGATTTGAGCCCAAAGGCTTCCTTGGAAAGGATTCTGCCCAAATTGAGACCTCTAGGATGAATAGAGGGATATTAGGAGCTTAATTGAGTAGTTTTTGGACGATACAAAGGGCTTGAAAAGTGTGAGAGATGGGTAGTAAGTGGGGTCTTTTTATAAGGGAGAGGATGGGCTCTTTTGGAAATCTTGAAATTATTATTTTATTATGAAATGAACTTCGGTTTCTAAAGCTCCAAAATTCATTAAAGTCGAAGATAAGGTTTTCCATGTTCTAAATAAAATCATCCAATAAGGATTGGACAAGTGTTGGATATTATTTTAAACATTATCTTCTTATTTATTTAAATCATTCATTAATGACGTAAACATTGCATCATCATTGTGTCATAAATAATTTTATTTTTTTGATGTCTAAAAAAATTTAAAAAAATTACCATATTGTAGGAAATATTTAAATCTTTCTAATTAGTATTAATAGTAAAAAATATAATATATATAACCCCATGTAAAAATTGTTTTAGTAAAACAATACATGTTTGTGATATTTTTATTTTTACTTTAAATAAAAGGTATTAATGTCATTATCACCCCAAGTGGCTCCATGGGGTCCCAATAATTGACCCATGGATTATATTAGTCGGCCATGACTCCTCAAATAAGGTTAGGACATGTGTCAAGATATTTTTATATTTTTATAATATCATTTTTATCTTAAATTACACTAATTACCTCTAATTGTGGTTAACAAAACCCAAAAGTTACTATTCACCAAAAAAAATATTTTAATCCCATTGAACCAAATTTGACATATTAATGACAACCATGTATGTTGGATTTTTGAAATTCAAATCACATAAGTGGTAAAGTTTCATTTAAATGAAAAATCTTTTTTTTAACTACCACTTAGTGGTTTCACTATTCATCAAAAATTGAAGTTTTTCAGAAAAATACCAAAAATTCACCCTAAGCTATATTTGATATTCTGAATTAAAAAATGATGTCTATTTTAAAAAATTAAAAACATAAATGTTGCATTAATTAATTTAATAATTAATTCCAACTGTCAAAACAAATAGCGTGTCTTTAAGAAACAATATCTATTAAAAGATTGACACTAGTTTAAGTCCAATTTCAAAGTGAAATTAATTCCAATGACCACCATTGGATTAAATGGTAAAAGTATATTCTAATTGAACTTTGAAACCAACTCAAAATATGATCTAATAATATAAATAAATTATATTAAAAAGTGGTTTGAATTAAAATACAACATTTTCACTAAAACGGATCGTTATAGGAAAAAATAACAAAAATTTACACAATGTAAATTTTGATGTCCATATTCTAAAGAAGGATTTTATTTTGTCAAATATAACATATAAAAACATCAAAAGTATATTTAAAAAGGGTTTTCCAAAAAAAAGCGGTTAATCGACCTTTTGAAAAATATTAGAAGATTTATGCTTAAAATTGGATTCATTCGCATTTTAAGCCTCTAACATTTATTGGAAAAAAGTAAAATATTTTACAAACATATATAATCATTATTTCGTTAGTTCTATTCATTCTCTCCATTACAACAGCAAGGCATTAACTACCATTTAAAATAATATTATTTTATTATTAGAGTGCAACGTAAGATTTCAGAGAAACTCATTGTTGCGTATTGGGTACGCCATCGAGCATAGTATTCCCTTTAAATTAAAACTAACATTTTATTCCCAAATATGGATAAATATGAAGAGGTAATATTCTTTATTTATCAGGGATGTTATAGTAAAAGCCCGACAAAACTCTACAGATAACCCATCTTGCTGCAAGCTCGGAACACCACTGGGTCACGTGGACAATGAGTTCTCTTGTGCCCCTTTTTACCACACTTGTAGCACATTATCTGGCCACCTGAAGAATTCTTCTGGCTAGTACTCCCACCATGAGAGAAATCCATCTGCCTCTTCGTCTTACTGGTAGAAATAGTACCAGAAACCGGTGCTGAAATGCCTGGGCCTGCACTACTAGCTTTCTACAGGTTCCACATAGTAATTAGTGCCTGGTTTACAATAGTGTGCACTGTAGTAAAACTGAAAACATTAACCATCACTCGAATGTCATATCGGAGACCATCCTCAAATCATCTATCCCTCAACGTCTCATCACCCACCAGAACTGGTGCAAAACGCTTTAGCTCGGTGAAGTTGGCAGAATAATCCATCACTGACATAACGCCATGCTGCAAATTCATGAACTCTCAAGCTCAATCTGCCCTTAGCATCAATGGAAAAAATTTCATAAAAGACTATATGAAAATCTTCCCACACCAGGTCTCGACGATGATAAGTCTGGGTTGTAATTTCACACCATCTCTAAGGAAGAATCAAGCAGCATATAAGTACCAAGATTGACCCTCCTCTCTAGAGGCGTCTCAAGATGTTTGAAGATAGTCTGCAATGAATCTAGCCATGACTCCGCAACCTTTGGTCCACCATCCCCTAAAAACGTAAGCGGATGTTTCTTTTGGAATATATATGTCAGCTCTTCCATATATGTGGAAGCCAACAGTGCTCCCTAAAATGTATTCATGAACCGTATGAAGCCTTCATGAAACTGTGAATCAGCGCATCTGTCTGATATAATGGCTGACACCGCATCTGGAACTAGTAGAGGATCCATCAGTAGCCTATGGCCTATCATCTCTAGAGTATAATCATTGTCACTCTCTTGGAGAACAACTCTTGTTCGTCTCGGTGGCATGACTCTACATGGTCAAACACATGCTTCAGATTATGATCACCGGGGTCTAAGAACTAGTAACATAAGAAGGGAACAAGGAAAATAAATCATTCATGTTATACAAACAAGACTACATGGCTTTTATAATAACTACACAGCGTGTTCCCATAAGTCGTTCACAAGGGCTTGTACTTATTCCAGAACTGGTCGTGTAACACCCCAACCACACGGAGTGTCTTCCACAAACACGGTGTGTACTTGAATTTTCTTCCCCTTCTCGAGTCCTTATACATGGCAAAACCACACGCATCTCTTTTGAACACTACAACACGGTGTCTATAAGGTCTACACGACGTGTAATATTAAGCCCTTACATGGTCGTTTTTTTTTTGGGCCTAGGCATGTCACACCCTAGGTACATGGTGTGTTACACCTGCACATGGCATGTACACCACTACGTTTCCCCAGCCACCTGAATTCCACACCATCTCGTATCGGTCCAGACTACACGGTGTTTCCCACCGGCACATAGTATATACTAGAAGAGCTTCGACGTCCAGTGTGGTTCGTGACACGGCTAGATACACATCTCACACTACACAGAAAATTCCATACGGACACGGCAGGTAGAAGAATAGGTAACACCAACCTGTTTTGTTAGTGACATGGACAAATCCCCAGATTTAACTACATGGCGTGTATAAGGTCTACACAGCTTTTTGAAGCAAATATTTCCCCATCTGTGTTGTTAGTTACACAGGGGACACAAGGTCAATACAACATGGTGTGTACAATCGATAAACAGTGTGTGCCCTCAAAATATTCCCAATACCGTGTTTCTCCCCACATGGAATATGAAACAGGTAGAAATGAAATGGTGTGTATATACGGTACACGAAGTGTACTTAAAAATTATTACTTTCTTCCTGAACAGAAGAGAACATGGTGTGTGCTCATAGAACCACACACCGTGTTGCCTGGGTTTCCAAAAAATAAACCTCCTAAACTACTCTGGAGCCCATTTTTCATTAATTTCAAGCATCGGTATGCCAAATTCGGATCCATGGGGGCCCATACTACCCGCGAACCAAAGTTTAGCACCTGACCTTTCACATTATAGTACAAAATTCAACAAAATTTTGGATCATGATCCACTAAAATCTGGTCCAAGAGAGTCCACACTTCTTAGGAACCGACTTTAAGCATCCATAAACCCAATCGTAACATGTACCAATACCCTATCAATAGTAGGCTTATCTATCAAAGTACCTATCACAATAGAATTCATTTTCTATCACAAAATCTATCACAACAACATGAAATTTCAAATGCAACTATATGGCATGGAAGCTATGTGTGGCATGTTATTCTAACATGTGCATAAATTATGCATGAGATGGCATAACCTCGTCTCATCGGGTTGAAACTAAATAGAACCCAGGTATAAAAATATAACTGCACACCACAAGTGCGTCACCCAATGTTTAAATCAAATCAACTGTAAAGTGAAAAATCAGTAATATTGCAACATGAGGTAAATTAGCTTTTCCATGAACACGGGTTATGTACTCATGGGTACAACATATTACCAAGTACCTATTATATTATATCATTGTCTATAGGCTCTAAATAGTAAGTCAAAGAAAATAAATTCTTCTGATACCACTTTGTAACGTCCTGAATCTGGGTGCCACTCAATGGGTTCCCCGAACCCGATTGGTCACATGTCCTCAAGCACATTTCCCCAAACTCCAGAGGCTGCCGAATAGCAGTGAGGGCCTAGGTCTGATAGTGGGGAAACTATTCCTCATTTTTCCAATGTGTAGCATAGTGGAAAAAATGAACATAGAAATAGCAGAATCCGTAAACAATAAAAAGGTGTAAGGACAATAGTACTAAAGCAAAAGATAACCAAAATTCATATATATATGATGATGTAATATGTCATATTTCTAATAAAGTACTCAAAATAGGATGCACTACAATCAAATACAATATAGTACAATGTACCAAGTACAATAAATCAAAAACAAAACAATGCAATACAAATGCAGTAGCATCACACGCCTAAGTTCAGTCCCATGAAACCAAGTACTCATCTGCAACAATCAAGTTCATGTATAGGGACCCTTTCCCTTATCAACACCTGAAACAATATAATCTCTTTGGGACCAATAGATGACCCAAATAGGTTATGAGAGATAAATCCCAGTAGGCAAGCACTAAAGGCCCATGCCCAACTAACAGTGAAAATGTGCAACAGTAGTATGCAATAAATAAATGAAGTAAGATAGGAAGTACTTAAAAGAAGATACTCATACCAATTCCATTTCAATTTAATTATTATTTAGAAATTCAATATAATTGAATTATATATTCCAGAGACTCAACCATAGCCAAAAATCTCATATACAGTGCGACAGTAGAAACCACAACAGACTATCTAATAAGTACAAGGTAATAACAATACCAAGCCTATGATTTAGCTTGGAAGGTATCACATAAGATATCACCAAAGTGAATATTCAAAGTTAACCTTGTCCTTAAACGTGAAAATACATACCTTCCAGTAATCATAATCCAAACCCTAAGGTGATTTCCCTCAGGAATAATGAATATTTCCCTCAGGAGTATGAGATGTCTCCCTCACGAATTTAAGTAACTTCCCACATGCATAAGAAAAGTTTCCCTCAGGATAAAGGAAAAACTTCCCTCAGGCTAAGTAAAACACTGACCTTAGGAAAAGTAAGTAACTGGGATGATCCTAATGACTAAGAAAGTAATAAATATGTTTCCTCTCTAGAAAACTCAAAACATGCTATCATTACGGCATACCCACATATATCTTGGACAAATGACTAAACAAGGGAAACGCACCCTCGAGGTGGCCCTGTATCAAGGCAATGATCCTAAGAAACATTTTATATTTATCATTATATTATATATGAAATTATTTATGTCTAAATAACTAAGGCCTCAGCCATACAACACCCCAACCATGGGTGTGTAGCAAAACGGTACTCAAAATTAACTCGACAGTTGGAAATGAACACCAGACCACCTACCTCGATCTCCTCTGATCGATATATGTGGATGAAGCCTCCCGAAAAAACTGATAACGAAGTAGATCTGGGATACATTTTCACCCATTAAAATGTAAATAACATCCCCTCGGAAAATAATTTGAAGGAACCTACTCATGAAGAGAGAAGAACTCACTCGAATGGTTCAAACCAGGTCGTTGTTGAAGGAATCGGAGTCCCGATGTGCGGTCGGGAGCTCTTCCAAGATCAGGCCTTCTCTCTTGTGGATCTCGGGCATTCTAAGATTCCTCTTCTGAAAAAGGAGTCTACTGCCAATTTTTAGAGAAAAAAAATAACTACACGGCTTATACTCTCAAGTACACAAGGTGTACTTTCCATTTTTTAACGGTTCCTCTGGCCGTTACTTTCCACTGCCTCACGGTTCATCTGCCAACTTGATTGCATGATGTGTACTACTAAGTACACAGCGTGTACTATTGTTTTGATGGAGGATACTCCCACCGCCTTACTATTCACCTGCCCACTGATTACATGACGTGTATATACTAAGTACACATCGTGTAGTCAGTTTTTACACCCTTCATCGCCAATAGGACTACACGCCCTGTATACTCCTCCCACACAGCCAAAGTATAGTGTGTGGAAAATTACATGACATGTACCCACAAATTTTGAGATTTTCCATATTTTCCATATTTTCTCAAAAGCAGTTATGGAAAAAGGAAAAGAAGAAACTCATACCTCAAGAATAAGAATTGTGTTCTTACAAAGGAGATCTAAAATTTTCTAGTACCAAAAAATAGCTATTTATTATAATTGTTATGAAAATTAATTGGGTGGTTTTTCAAATAGATGTCATTATGTGCTACAATGATAATTATAACATGTATTTATACATTGAAGGTGAATTTGATTTTCTTTGATGCTATAGATGACCAAAAAGAAAAGTATATTTATTTATATTATAGGAATGGCATGAGTCACTTGATATGAAACTTATCTCATCTTCTCTACTCAAGAATCATGATCTTAGAAATACTAAGGAGTGTATGAGGGACTTAATATCTTTTTAGACCATATTTATAAAATATGTTGATAGACACAATTATCATATTATCTCTTTTTCCTATAATAAATTTATGGTGAGGTTATAAGGTGGGATTAATGGTCAATAACCCAATCTATCTGATGCACTGGTCGGTGTTCCCAATGTTTTCACCTATTAGGAGCAAGAATATAATCTATATAAATCACTATATATTGTACCAACATTGGTCTTTAAGGTCGCTGAGAGAGATATATAAGGAAAACGTTAAATTATTTAATGATACAGTTACTATTGGGATTCCAATGGAAACTCTTTAGATATCCATGTTAGTGGATTTGGTGAATTCCATAATTTACTCCAAGGGAAAATAAGAATCTCATGTTGATATTATGAAGAAAGTTCAAAAGATTGATCCAAATGATTTTTCATTATAGATGTTGGAATTTTTTAGTAGTGTCAATAATCCTAAGGATTGTGATAAGGGGAAGATGAATTTATATCTAGATAGGCACTGATAAGAATATGTATTAAGCCTAATTCTGCTACTAGATATAAACTAATCCTTATTTTGATGATGAAAAATAATTTTTGAAATAGTAAAAACATTCCCCTTTAATAATTGAAGAAATTACCCAATATTATACAATATATGAATACAAGAAAACTATAATGATTGTTAATAATTTCATGAACCTAGATTCATCGGTATCTTGAAAGAGTGTTTCGGAGGATGCTCCACCTAAGTCTAAAATTCTTACAATGTCTAGCAAGTATAATTTAGGTGTATGATTCTGAAATGTTTTGATGGATGGGATACAGGTCAAAACATCACCCATGGAATCTTTATCAAATAATATTTATGGAAAGGTATACATTTAATAATATAAATCTATAAAATATACTATTGATATATGTTACATTTATAATTCATCTATACCAGGTAATGAAGAATTTGGCGTCTCTTCCTCTCTGAATCAGGCATCAAAAATTGGGGTTCAGTTGTGATTATTGAGGATTTCTATCATAGTCCATTGAGAAGACCAAACACACTAGACTGTGGATAGGGAATAATTTTCCATAAAGGATTCCACAACTACGTAGACTTTGGATTTTCTTTCATGGCCCTCTCAAAGTCCTTCTCCTTTAGAAAACGCATATATGTAATTAGAATGAGAAGCTTGGAAAGAACCCAAGATGTATGGGAGATTCGCACACCCATGAGGCATTGGTAACCACCATGGCTAGGTTGGAAGAATTTATAGATGTTTGTCTTGAGGTATTGATTTTCTCATATAGCGCTTGTTGTTGGTGTCACTAAAACTGTGTGACTGGTTTATTCTTGATGTGGGAAGGGTTTCTATGTATAAACCTTTCTTCTTATTTTCTACTATATTTTCATTTTTTAATAAATGGTTGCAGGCCTTTGGTATCATTTAAATATTATGATAAAATATTTATTCATTAATAAAATAATTATATATTTATTTATTACTAATACATTCACAAATAAATTTAATAATAAAAATTTTATAATATCACTACATTTATCATTATATAAATAAATTTTTTAATACATTTAATATAATTAATTATATTTATTCCATTTAAATTTTTCAATTTTATTAATTATTATTTATTTTTTATATAAAATATCATATATATGTTAATTGTATAAATAAATATATTAATATACTAAAATAAAATATATACATCCATATAATTAATTAGAAACTATAATATATCTATATATTAGAAACTAAAACACTATTTACATATACCTATATACCTATATTAAAACACATACTTTTCATTCTCAACTCTTAAAACTAATAATATATATTAAAGAACATTTAAAAAGAATAGTACTATTTATATAGATATATATTATATTTTTAATATTGTAATGTCCTTAGCCCTATAGAAACTAAAATTGGTACCCAAAGTCGGGTTTCCGCATGACCTCTGGTGGGTCTCCGTGTATGCTACAGGTTATCGACTAGTAGCACTAGTCTAAAAAACAATGGGGAGACTGCACCCTCTTATCAGAGAGAATCCAAAATTGAAATAATATCAACAAATATAATAACCAACATCAATAATAAATGGAGCACATATGGAGAGAATCGATAAGTAACCAAGTAGTAGATACTATAACAATATGATGAATACAAAAGATGTCATTAAGTGCTAAAAATACAACACCCAATACAAACACCATAAATGATATCGAACATAGAATAGAGTCCCAACTTAGTACATACATTCTATACTACATCCCATAAGCCCAAGAACAAACCCAACACCAATTCTCTATCATGAACCCATACTAGAAACAAATTTTTATATGCTTGGGTACCCAAGTGTAATGGTAGCCTGACTAGGATGTGGGTACTACCTAGTAGGGCACCACCAAGAATGCATAAATAGATAACCTATCCATTCAATAATGTATGCATATAATCAAGGCATAATTAATATATATGGTGTATAGGGAACATGATTTATAATTATTTAATTATTAATTTACCAATTTTTCCATAAATTTATACTACGAAATACAACCAACATAACCACTTCAGGCCATACCAGGAGCCAAATTCATTACATAAAGTGGTTTACATACATCTAGACAATAATGGATATTCACTATTCAAATACATTTAACTACATACCCCGGATATTTATTCTAAGTAACCAAAACATTACAATACCTTGGGAGCATAGGTCCTCAATCCATCATCTTAAGCCATTTCGTATTTGGGAGCATGAAGCCTTATTACAACATCCCAAACCATAAAAAACCTCATTAAGTAGTGCATCAGTCTAACCCGACCCAAAAAATAGGACCCCTAGTCCATTATTCTAGTCATACAGTACATTAGTGAGGCTTAGAGAATCCGTCTATCCTATCCTATGGGAATGGATTCTCATTCCAATACAGCAATCATCTTATTTTTTCATATATAAAATCCTCATTATCTATTTATCATATTTACCCACTTTATCATCTCATTTACCATTGTCCTATCAAACCAAAAAATAAACCATGGAATAAAACAAAAAAAATACTCATTTAAAATTCATCTAGATATAACCCTTTTAAAACATGGGTCATTATATTTCATAAAATAAAACATTTACCAATGATTTCATTAACATTTGAAAATGTAAAAATGGGAATTCATGTAATTTTCACAAAAAAGGGAAGCGCGTCCCCACTGCAAATTACCATTCAAAAGATATTGTGAAAATATATTTTTAAATAAATTTTAGCTCAATATATATTTTTTAAAAGTCACCACTTTCATAACATCATATTCAATCATTTAAAACTATAACTTCATCAAAATCCAATGCACATTATTGTAACATTTTTCAAAATCCTCCTAGGAAATCCCCAAATTCTATCATATGAACGTTTAAACCATCCCCAGAACAATAATATTTATCTATGTACGAACCCATAAGCATCAAAAATAATAATATTTGAATATTAACACTTAACAATACAAGTCACCACTTTCTTAGGTTCTATGTACACCATGGGTAGCCCTACGTTCAGTCTGACATCATTAATGAACATAATGAGGTCTGTGAACAGTCACACACTTCAATATATGGCGCAAATTACTTACCTTATTCATATGAATTAACACACAATTAGGAACTATGTTTTCACAACTAAATACACAAATTAAACATCTAGAATATAGGGAAAATATTTAAGAAGACATACTCCTACACATAGACAAATGCTCATCCAACCTCATCCCATAATCCTAACCTAATCAAAATTTTACATCCCAACATGGAATCTATTATAAAAATAGGTTTTTAGTGATTTGTAAGGAATGAAAATAACACACCAAGCCTTTACCAAAAATATAAGTAAACATATTCGAAGACATACCCAAAGATTTTATTCTCACTAAAAGAAATTCCAAAATCAAAAGAAACAAGGGATAATCACCCATGGAGGTAGAGGAGGCGACTTTTTCATCATCGTAGCTATAGGGGGTCGAATGGGGTGAAATAAATAAGGGAATATTTGTTTAACTCTGAGAGTGAAAATGGAAAAATATCTCATGTTTAATGAGGAACACGGTTTGGATACATGCTTAGCCAAATTGTGCGCCAATCATGCAACACCCTTTTTCCAAGATGGGTCATTAATTGCACAATTTCTATGGATCCTGAATGGTTGAAAAACCAAGTGGTGGTCTTTTGGAATCAATTATTTCATTCCTTAATGGTTTCAGGATCCCCCTTTATAGGGTTCCTCAACCATGGACCTACCCCCTCTAGGACATCATAGTTATGGCTCTTAGTTATTACTAACTATGTGTCAACCATGTAACATGAATTGTATGTCCCTTCACTCCCCCTTTAATTCCTTGAACACCTAGAAAAACCTTGAGACTCCTCATATAATCGATGACCATTTTATTAACCAAAAGAGGGGGTTTAACTTGAATAGAAACAACAACGTTCCCCACTATGTGTGTGGGAAATTATAACCTCCCCACCTTACAAATATCTTCCATGAGTTGTGTTCCCATGTATCACAAGGACTCTATGACAAAGGTTTTTCCAAATATCACAACGATCATCTTCCATTTACAATGTTACCTCACGATCATGTCCATTACATCATGACATTTGGACCAATGGAATGGTATTACCCAAAGAATATTCCTTTTATACTCCCCAACATGAACCCAATGACCCTCAAGGGATGCCTCAACCTCAACTCAACCTCATCAAGAACAATAATATAATGAAACATAGGCTACACTGCCTAATTGGAATATAGGTAAATTTCATACATAACATCAAACACTTGTGGAAGATCTAATAAGCACTCAACCAGACCAATCCTCCCCACAACTCCTAGTCCAAATCACTGGGTTCAAACTTTCCCTCTTCTAAAATTCCCAACAGTGAACTATGCTTTGAATCAAACAAGGAATACACGATTTTTCACCCACATTCCCTAACATACATTAGTCCATAAGATGAGTCCCAATTACCTCATTCCATATCCAGAAACCCATAACCCAATCCACACACAAACCTCATCTCAATCATATAACTGATCAAAACCCAATCCAACTCCTATTTCCAAAAGTAAACCCCATGTTGATTTTTTTACTTGATACCATCCAACCCGAAAAACTAGTCACATCATCAACATACTACTTATCCACTATGATTCTCCCTAATATATGTTTTAGCTCACCACCACCTTATTTTACTGTTTTGAACCTTTACCATAGAATATACCACTAGAACCAAAATTAATATTCCACAATATACTCAAATAATTTCCTAACTCGATGCAGAAAAACATCAACATGATCATCATTCATCATTCTTATTTATCCTTTCAATTGAAACCACTTGGAATGGGTGAACCTCTTCCATAAATGCATGAACCCAAGACAACATGGATCTTTTTCAGAACCCATTTCTACTACAAAATGAAATTTTCATTCCAACATTAACTAGTGGTGGATTATAATCCACCACATTAATTATTTATTCATAGATGAGTCATTCCATAGCCAGCTGACTCATCCCACGGATGCCCAAATTTCACTATTTGCGTATCACAACTTTCCTAGAAATGGAGCATTCTCACTAAAGGTATAATATCGTCATCTAATGAACCTAATAGTGAATATCCTTAAATTCCAATGAAACACCACCATTATGTAATCTAATGCATCCCAAACAATATTTGTGCTCTACATCTCCCACATTCACATCTTAAACACAAAACACCCAATATTTCTTATAGAACCAATCTAAGATTGAGCCATTTCTTGGTATGTTCAACCACCACATTTAAGCCCCACGATTCCTTTCGGAGGAAAACAAAAAATTACCTCCTAGGTTTCACATTGGCATCCCAATGCCTCCATGTCCAACCAATGGTCTACTTCGTAAATCTATATGCCTATAAAAATGAGGGTCACACTCACATGACTAACATGTAACTACCCACCATAGAAGTGTCATTGTGATCACTTTATATTAGAAATTATGACCACTTTGAAGTGGTCATGGACATATCTCTCTCAATTGAGAGAAAAAATGAAACATTACCCATTTCCTATTTTTGTCTTCTAGGAACAGCACCTTCAGAATTCCCAACACCCAACCACCTCATGAACCACACTCATGGATGGTCGGGGCTGCATCACCAACTACATGACTCCACTTTTAACTTTCACTAAGGGAACAAACATCAATAAATACATTTATCCCATGAGAGGAGAACTGAAAATAGATTGGTGTATAGAAAATTATTTGTTGGTGAACAGAATATGATATAAAGGCATGGGGAATGATCATCTCATGTTTTGAAGTACAACAAGATAACATCATTGAACACTACCAAAACTTATCCATCACCAATTTCACCCACCACTACAGGGATCAATTATCTGACTGAATTTATTTTTATTCCATTATTGCAATAATCCAATCAACACACTTGGGAAATATAACCCATGGGGGGTTTATTAACCGAAAACTCACCACAACTTCTTAAAAATCTACCAAGATGTTTTGAACCAACATTCCCTTTGGCTCTACCTCTACCACACCACTCAATACCTTCTAGCACGTTACTACCATCATAACCCCAAAAAACCCATCATTGCGTACTTTCATACAACCTTCTATAGATTTCGACTATATGTTACACAAGTCACACGTCTTCAGCTAAAATGCCCACTCACACAACATCCCATTCTCTTTGTCTTCCAACCTCATTAGACTCGAGGCACCCCCGACATTCCCATACAGCAAGTCGACTATCACACCAAAACAATTTAACACTTAAACAAATCATCCTTTTTTATGACATAATTAACCCACAAGCATCAATCCATGTTCTATCTATACTTGTATTATCCATATAGGGTCAAAATCTATCCCCACATTACACACCATAAAATTATAGGACCAGGCTCCCGAATGATCATTCTCTTTGAAACCAACCTACAAAATAACCATAAGAACTCAAGTGCATCCATTAGAACAAAAACAGGATGTGACCATACAATTTCACTAAAATTCAATATCACAAACCATGCATCCATTCCACCTCTAAATAATCCACTCACAACATTGTGCCTACCTCACTCACAATAACACTAGTTTGTTCAAGACACCATCAGAGGGCCACCACATGAGTCATTTTCCCTATGACCATTTTCTTTCCTATTTATCCCTCAAGGACAACCCACACTAGAGGGAACTCTCTTTACACTACTATTAGAGACCATGATTTCCACATATATCATACAAACCCAAAATCCCTAGGAACCCTGCTGACCCCTCTCACATATCCACCCATCAAGGCCAATAATGGTTACTCCATAAATAGGTGTCACATCCAAGAAAGGACATTGGATCTTCTTATATTCAATACAAATCAATCCTCAGTGACTTACTACTCATGGGTGGAAATCATGTCCCTGTTCCAAAACACACTACGTCTAACGCAGCATGCAACGATTTACTCTAGGTTCAACAACAAGGATACACACCAACTAACATCAAAACTATGATATAAACACCCACTAAAGGGCCAAAAACAACTTTAAAGTTTTCAACCCACAAGGTTCACCGCATTCATACAAAAAAAAATTCAAAACCACAAATTTACCTCAAAAATAAAGTCACAAAAATCAAAATTCCATTAACCGTACATTAAAATCCATCAAGTCTCATGAACCATAACCAAGGCCTCAAACTATGGCACTCTCATAGACAAAACCACCATAAAAATTTCAATATAACAACATATGAATATTAATTTCTCACATTTCAAGGTTCTATAATTACAAATTTCATCTTTTTAATTAAATATAAAATTTAAAAACTAAATAATTCAACTTTGAAAAAGTTAAATGAAATTTAAAACCCAAAGATTTTCACTTTCTAAAACCTTTTTATTTACCCAAATTTCCAAAATACATATATTTCTTCAAATTCAAATTACCAAACATATTCATTAACAAAAATTTCAAATAAAGATCATAGACATAAACCATAGAGAGAATGTTCAAAGCCAACATATGAATTCTAGGAAACAATTAGTCACCAGAATCAAGTGGATGACTTACCAATCCAATGTTACTACATTGATGTATGAACACAAACACAACATCTATTTCCATATTGGAACAAGAGATAAAACCTTATAAACAATTAACATCACATATAAGTGTTACACTCAAGTTGAAAGTAATAATCAACTTTAAATTTACAAAATAGAACATTAATACCCACCCCCTAGAAACATGTGTTTTCCATCATATGTAGGGTTGCATGAACCCATGAAGGAGATAATTTCCATGTAATAAAAAATAATATTTCCCTGTATAACATGAAAATATAGTTAGAGAAAATACACCATCTCAGATACCACACTGTAACATTCACTCCCTAGTATCCACTGAAACTGGTGCATGGATTCGGCACGCCACATGACCTCAAACACACATACCTATATTCCATAGGTTGTAGATTAGAAATGTGGTTATAAAGATAACCATGGCGATAATGTTCCCACTTATCATAGTGAATACACAATTCAAGTAATATCAACAAATGTAATAACCATCATAAATAATTAATGGATAATATGCTGCTAGAACCAACTATTTAACATGTAACCCATGTTATAATAATATTATGATTGTACTACATGTCAGAAAGTCATCCTAACAAAAATCCAAATAAAAGATCATAAAATATTTTGAACATGGTCCATATTCCATACCATATCCTAAAATTTCATTCTCTATCCCATCAGCACATGTAAAAAATCAAACACTAGGTCCCTATCTTGAACCAGTATGAGAAAACAAGTAGTATCTACTCAGGTACACAACTACAATGGATTCCCAATCAGGGTGTGAGTAAAAATCTATAGGCCACCACCAATGATTTATAAAGTAACACCCATTATATACAGCAGTGTATGCAGATAATCATGCTAAAATGAATAAAACTGGTGAAAAGGTAACATGTTTCACAATTAAAAAATTATAAATTTACAATTTTATCCTTAATGTTTTTTTATGTAGTGAAAATAACCAAACCTACCCTAGATAATCCATGATCAAAATCAATAGAATAATGGGTTTTACATAATTTTTATCATGAAGGAGATACACTATTCTAAACATTTTACCCATGTATCTTGGATAATCAGTCTATGTCCATACCTTAGGAGCATAGAGCCTTAGTCTATCATCACAAATAATTCCATATTTGGGAGAATGGACCCTCATTATGATGTAAAAAACATAGAAAACATATATAAGATATATATAATTAGTCTAAACAATCCCAAATAGAAGGAACCTATGTCTATTACTCTAGTAATATAATAAATCATTAGGTATTAGATCATAATTCTAGCCCGACCCATGAGAGTTTAACCTTATTCCAATACCCTACTCATCTCATTTATCCATTTACACATTCTTAATTAACCATTTATCCCATTTAACCACTTTTCCATTTCATTTACCAAGGTCCTAGAAGAGAATAAAACACCAAAACCAAATACTCATTTAAAAACCATCTTGGAGTCACCCTTTTAAATCATGTGCCTTCCTCTATGAAAAAATGAGACCTGCAATAATTTTTTAATTACCATTTCCAATTATAAAAGTAATATTCCTGGAATTTTCAAAAAAATAGGAACCACACCATCATTGAAATTTATCATTTGAAATATATTAGGAAAAATAATTTTGAAATCACATTCAGTTCAACACCTCCTTTTAAAACATCACCCACATTAATAACATCATATTCCATCATTTAAAACCATATCTGGATCATGATCCAACACACACTATTTAAACCATTTTCAAAAACCTCATAGGGAATCAACAAATTCTAGTATATAAAAATTTTCATCATGCCCTTAACTATGACCTTTATCAAAGTATCAATCCATGCCCATCCACTTTCATAATATTCCTATTTTGGAATTTATCAATTAATTTCACCATTATCAATGGTTCATCATACACCATGGGTAGCTCTAGGTTCAGTAACACATCAAAAAACCCAATAGTCTTCCTGAAGAGTCTCACACCTCAATCAAAGGCCAAATTACTTTCATTTTTAAAATATAATAATACTCAATAAGAAAGAAAGTTGGAGCAACTAGATAAACATATAAAACATCTAGACAATGTGTAAAATATTTAAGACCACATACCTATTTGTCGTATACAACCACTCATCCATCCATGCCTCTTGATCCTATCCAAATTTATATTAAGCATCCTAATTTTTAATCTACTAGAAAAATTGGGGTTTAGTACCTCAGAAGTAGATAAAAAAACACACAATGCATCTTTTCAAAAATGGGGGGTAATGGCATCGAAGACTTACAAGGAGATTCAATTCACACATAACGGAATAAAAAATTCCTAATAAATGAGGGAGAATCACCCATGGATGAAGAGGATATTTCTATTTCACCAACCCATATGTAAGGTGTTTAATGGGGGTGAGAAATTTTGTAATAAATGTTTAATCCCAAGATGATAAAATCGGAAATTATCCATTTTTCATGAGGTGCATAGTTTGGCCCTATAGTTTTCAAAACCATGTGCTACCCACTATCGCAGAGGAGGGTAGGTTTCTAGATTTCCTAAGATCCCACGCTGTTTTAAAAATCATGTGGTGGCCATGTGGAATGGCTCTGCATAATCATGCACTATTTCAGCCCCCCCCCCCCTCCATGGTTCTTCAACTATGTACTTGCCCCTCCAGGACCACACGGTTATGGAACACAGTTATTAATAGTCATGTTCCCGCCATGATACATTAAATGGATGACCTTTATTTCCCCCTTTCATGCACCAAACCGACAATAAATCGCCAAGACTCCTCGTATACTTAAGGTCCATTTCATTAACCAAAATAAAAGGGGTTTAATTAAAATTTAAACAAGAATGTAACTCATTGGGAGTCCATGAACTAATAATTATTTTTTAAAATTTATATGACTAATAATTATTAATTTTTAATACTATTAATATGTTTGAAATTTATATAATTATTTTTTTTGAATTCAGTTTTTATTATTTTTTTAAAATAAATAGTTAATATAACTTATTTTCAATATATTTTTTATATAATTAATTTTATTTATTTATTCTTATATATAAATTTTTTTATGATTATAATACATGTAATTAATTTAATTCGATAACTTTTTTAAAAAATAATTTTATTTTATTCAAGTCGATTTATTCACTTGTAATATAATTTTATTTAATAATATTTATTACTTTTTAATATTTTCAAATTTATATTATTTTTTGAATTTATTCAATTTTCAATATTTATTTATACATATTTATTTATTAATTTTTAATATTTGTAATTGATATGTAATTTATCATATTAATAATTATTTATTTTGTATTTATTTAAGTTTTAAGATTTTTAATATGTTTGAAATTTGTATAGTTTATTTAGTTAAGTTTATTTTTAATAATATTGTTGTTTAAATACTAAATATAATATTTTTTTAATGATTTATTTATTTATATAATTAATATTATATAATTATAATTTTTTACTAATTTTTATGTGTTTTTATTTTATTTATTTATTATTTTGTATTCACTTTTTTAAAATTTTATAACTTATTAAATTTAATTATTCAATTTAATTATTCATTCAGGTAATATTATTTATTTCATAGCATGTTTATTAATTTATAATGTTATTATAATTTAGTTATTTTTTAATAATTATTTAGAAATTTTATTAATTATGTTTTAATATAATCAATATGTTTTTAATTATATGAAAATATTTATTCACTTTTATTTATTAAATTTTAATATGTTTACAATATATATAATTATTTAATTTAAATTATTTTTTTAATATTTTTTTCTGAAATACAAAGTATAATTCATTCCCAAAAAAATTATTATTTATATAATTAATATTTTTTATTTATTCATTTTTATTCATTTTTTATTACCATTATAGTACTTTCAAATAAAATTATACATTATTAGTGCTAAAAATTAAGCACTCCTAAATACATCTTTTACAAGTTCTTTTTAGCTCCGATAATGGTATTATTTTATCAATGCCAAAAAACACTGAAAAAAGATTTATTTATTACCACTAACAAAATGGGATTTTATCTTCAAGTTAGCACTATTAAAACCCTTATCGCTCTTTTAAAGAGAACCCTATGAAATCACTACTCTTTGCACACCATTCACGATCTCCTAGAACCAAACCTCTACATCAATATTAGTCGACATAATTGGAAAAATCAAACCTCAAAAGTGATGGTAGGGTATTGTGAACTTGTTTTTAATGGTTTCCAGTCAATCTTTCATGTGCTATTCATGATTTTCTTTGAGATTATCATAATCTATGAATCTATAACAGTTCTTCTCATATGTATTCAATTGAAACTAATATTTTTCATTTTATGCTTCCCTTTTTTTGTTAAATTCACTCTTTCATGGTTCTTGGCATTTTTGTTCATTGATCATTCTTGATTTTCTCAATTTTTCAGTCATTATTCATGTTTTTATATATAAATATAGACTATAGATACGTATTTCCTACAAAATAATAAAAATAAATTTATTATATGTTATAAATTGAAAATTAAAATGGGGTCCACCGAAATGATAATTGATTTGATCGATTATGTTAAATTTGGTAACAACTGAATGAAGTATTAATTGGTAGATTTGGTGGTAAATCAATATATTGGGTAATTTTCAAAAAATAAATCAATGTGAGAAATTTTATAAATTAGTGTCTACTTTATAAATATTTATGGATTTAATATTATATTTTGGGTTATGGTTTGGGTCATCTTAGTAAATATTATTGGAATTGGGATGATCAAAAAGTATGATTAATGATTTTTTTAGTAACAAGACATGAGATATAATATTTTCTTATAAAGATATATATTTATATAAATATGTTATCCATGTTGTTTATATGTATAATTATATTTGTATATACGTTTTTGTTTATGTGTGTTTTAAATTTACTAAATGATGTTTGTATATGTATATATATAAATAAATTTAAAATTTATATATTAATATTAGTTTATATTATGTTTAAATCCTTAAATTTCCCTGAATGAAAAAATCACATTGTTCTTGAATTTATCTACTTTAAATTAGGAAAATAATTCACTCCATGATATGATACATAATTTTTTACAAAAGATAATCTTTATTATGTGTATATATTATTCACTGTATTATAAAACATTGGTTTTATATATACAATTTTATAGAATTTATATATTGTTTTATAATAAATTATTATTATAAATTTTAATTTTATTATTTATATAATTTATGGATATATAAAATGAAACATTAGATATATACCTTGGGTATATTTATTTATTTTATGTAAAAAATAAATATTTTAAAACCAAATATGAGGAATATGAGTTGAAAATAGATGGATGTTTATCAAATGAAAAAGGAGTATGGGGACGGGGTTAATGAGATCATCATGTTTGGAACACAGAATTCATCTAACCATTCTCAAATCATTTTTATGTTTGTACATTATTGTTATTTTAGAAACAATCTTCCAAATGAGTTGGAAGAATATTTGATATATCGTTGAATACATTGAAGTTATAAATTTCGGAGTAAATAAGGGGAATAAAAGATCATAGATACTAACTCATATGATAATATGATTTATGGATCATCTAATATAATTAATTTTTTTAATGATGATGGAAATCGATTTTGATGAAATGGAAATAGGTATTAAATATGGCCTTTGTGTTTTTCTAATGTTCTTTGATAGGTTAAAGAGATATTAAAATATATAATTGTATATCAATTGAGATAAATATATAACATTTTAAACTACACTAAATTTATATAATTCATTGGCCAGTAGATGAAAGAGTGATACTAGCCTCACCGAACTACTTGGTCACTATTATGATATGAAACTAGAATAAAATGATTTAATTTTTAAAAAATATATTGTTAAACATGTGTTATGGTTCATGGGAATGATCTTTGAATGAATACTGGTTTGTATATTGGATTTCATATTTTTTTTCAAGGATCATTAATCACATATAATTTCCCAATCTGTGGTGTGACTTGATATGTATTTTTAAATTTTTAAAGAAGGTACACACATTATTGTGTTGCAACATTCCATGAAGACTGTGCTTTAAGGACATCACAAAATTTTACATCAATTATAGATGTACACATATCCAAAATTTTCATTTTATGGGAATATAGGATAAGATATAACACCATATCTATTAATGGATAGATAATAGTTTTTCGAATATAAATGATATTTTCAATATTTTACATAATCCTTTTTCAGAAAAGCCTTATGAAAATGATTGATAATAGAAATTAATTTTTTAATTAACATTATGGAATTATTTACATGTCAAATAATTTCTTGATGTCATTCACTCGTAAGAAAATAGATGTGATAGTATTATTAGAATATTATTAAATTCTTTATAAAACAAAGGATGATCATAAATCTAGGCCGAAAATTATTATTTTTGGGATATTGGAAGAATTATCACGAGTAAAGTATGTATGTTGGACATTTATTTGTCTAGTGGATGATACTCTATCCATGAAAGAGGAATTTTATTTTTTTCAACATCTTCAATGTTGTAATGGTTTTAGAGTGGAGTTTATAAAATATTAATAACATATTTCCATGTAATATTTTGATATTAGAGGTTCTAAAATCACAATAAATACAGGTTTTTATGAAATATTTAACACATGTTGATTTACATTTAATTATACCTAAATATGATTGACAAAAATTTACCAAACATTATTTCTTTTTCTAAACCATATGAAGTAAATTTATAGAACCAACAATGTTTCCAACCATGAATAAGGAATATAAAGTCATATTATTTGAATTGGAAATTTAATTCAATCCATCATTAATTAATATAAAGGTCCACATAATTGTTCAATTGGCTAGATATATTCATCTATGTGGCCATATAAGTTACATATGAATGTGCCTCATTGAATGAAATGTGGAGAATTTGAAGGGGTAAGTTCATAATCAATGTTCATCAAAATGTTGTGTTTTATAGAGATATATTATTTAATAATTAGTTGAATTCTATACTGACTACCTATTAGATATTGATATAATTGGTCTCTAAAAATCACATCATAGTGGATGCCTTTGGGGTGAAGGGAAATTTGGAAAACATTTGTTACAATCACCATTATATATTAATAGAAATATAACCATTAAATTTTATATGACAATATGGAGGTTTATCCTTATATTTAAGCATGAAAATTAATTCTTAAACATTTTCATCCCTTAAGGGCTGAAATTTGAATATCATGTAGACATAATAAATATCTTGTAAGATGTTTTTGGGATTAAATGTTTTCAAGAGTTATCTGAAAATATGAATTTAATTTTCTAAAGAATTCACTGGTTAGCGAATGGACTTGTTTCAATGTATTATATATACATTCTTTTATAATTAATGGTTATACATTATATATAAAGGAAAATAATTAACACATTATGATAACAAATAGTGGAGTTACTCTTTTGAAAGAATAAATGCATATATGTGTTTACAAGTATATAAATCTAATGTATTTTAATAACTAATACTTTAGAATCATTGAAAAAATATAAAATCTTGATTATAAAAACATTAAGGTGTTGCTTCTCAATTGAAAATTGGTTGATAATAAAAATTTTGTAAATATTAATTAATTGGGAATTATGAAGATAAATTTCAATATATAAGAGAATAATTATTAACCATTCATAATGGAATCACATCTAGTGGAAGTAATTTTTATCTATGATATTGGAAAACAAATGGCCAATAGTTTTATAGGAGACTAAAACAACTATAGAGTTAGATGAAAACTCAATTGAGGATGTCCAATTTATTGGGACATCAAAATCTTTTCATTGTGGTCCCAATGTAGATAGTTCCTTCTATGTTATAAGGGAAAAATGATGGGTTTTGGATACTCAACAGAGGAGGCAAATCCCTTAAACCATTAAATGAAAAAGGGGGCTTAATGAGAAGGTTAATGTTTTTTAATGCACTATTATTTTCCTCAAAATATTTTTCATTCACTACCAAATTTACTTAACCTAAATTAAATGTTTAACTTATCATGTAGAATATTTATTTACCACACATTGATGCTACCATTAACAAGGAAAAAGACACAGTCAATGTTAAAATTGACAAATTATTAGGATGCAAGCAACATTTGAATGAAAAAACAAATTGTACCACCACTATGTTAATATATGTTATTAAGGTGAAACCCAAAGAGATAAAATTTAACATTAGTTGAAATAAATGTTTTCAATTTGTCGACCCCATTAATTTAATTTTCATAAGTCAAATTTGTATAAAACTTTAATTAATGTTCTGATTGCTAGAGATATCTGGAACAAAGATCTGTTTTCATTTAAGGAATTCATTTCATAATACATTGAGGTAATATTTTTATAAACATTTTACATTTTAATGAAACATCATATAATAAAAAATTAATTTACTTTTCATTGTCCTTGGAAAAGTACAATTATTTTAGAATAATTTCATAATAAATTAATATTAATGACTATTTGAAAGGATAAAATAGACATTCTGATACTTCTGAGAAAAAGGAATCTCAGGGATGCTGAAGGGAAAGTAAACCACCACCCACCAGCTATGCATAGACATTTGATAGTATAAGAAACTTAGAACTCATTTATTGGTCACTATGATATAGATTCATTGTTTTCATTGAAATTTCTATTATTTTACTAAAAATTATTTTTATCATTCACTGTTAATACGAATTGGAAATTTATGAAGCAATAAAGGAGTGATGATAATTAAAAACCTCCATCAAAACCAACAAACCCCTACTGTAACACAATGATGGGGAACACATCACTTAAAAAATGGTATGTATTGTAAATATATAATAAATGTTATACATGATATGAAAAAACAATGCAATTGTGTTTTTTTATTTATATGCATAGTGATGAATAAAAAATTAAAGACACTTCCATTTTACATCATTTGTTATGAAAGGAGATTCATGTAAATAAAAAAAGGAAAAATACTAGATGAAAACATCCAAAAAGTTTGAGAATCGGGTGTCAGTATGCCATAATTGTAATTTATCATTCATTATAACCTTATTACATAATAATACCAATATATATATATATATGAATGTTTGTTTTTATATGGTTTCGATAGAAGAATCATCAGTGGTTGTACTAGGAGAATGACTACATAAAATAGATTTGAAGTACCTAGAATAATATGGCCCTCTTAGAGGTTTAGGTTTGGGAGTGTCACCTCAATCATATTTTGAGAATGAATAGTCACTTGGGAATGAAACTAATAAATTTAAATATATATAAGAAAAAATAGATACTATAAAAAAAAATTTATATAGTCTAATTTAATGTAAAAATATATTCAAAGGGTTCAAAAATAACTAGAAATAGAACAAAAATCACTATATTAATTGCTAGACCCCACTATCCTTGATGATTTCTATTCCACTCTACTAACTTCCTTACCTAAGGTAATCGATTTAGTCTTAAATGTTTTTTGATAAATTTAAATCAAATAACTACTAATAAGCCTATTATTCAAAAATTCTATATGGTGAATTTGACTATGGTTTTTATATATCATCACCTACCCAATATGTTATTGTAAGGGGTTTATTATTCAATATCTATGGTGATATTCTAGAAAATAAACAAAACAATAAATATCTTGTGAGATTATTGATTCATGTAGCTCATGAGTCAAGAATCGAGATTATTATTCCCCATGATGATATGGGTGATTTTTTTTCAAACTCTCATAGAATTTATAATGATCGAAAACAGAATATTTTAATCTAATTATTAAATTAGAGTATATTTTAGTTATTATGATTTTTTTGAAGTTTGGAAGAATATTAGCTAAAATAATAGTTTAACAAGGTATTTGTAATAAATATCAAGGCCATCAATTGGTGGAACCATTATATATATTTTAATTTCCTAGATTTTATGGATAATGTTTTTAATTATATGGAATTATTTCTAGGTCGTGAAATATGACGGTGCATGATTCCGAGACCTGGAGTGTCCAGAATGATCTGTCAATGTTTTGTTAATCATTAAATAGCCTGCTTAATCAGTTTTCTCAGAAAAAGTGGAATAACTATTTAACGGTTGCCTAGATCAGAGATAAGAGGGCACCATTGCGTTCAGGATGGTGGGTTTAACCACAATAGTTCTGGAGAAAAAGTTAATTTTGTGATTATTTTAATAGAATAAATAAAATAACTCTATTAATTTATTTTTATTTTATTCCTCCAACAGACAAGCAGTACGGTGGGATCAGCGATGTTTAAAGCCAATAAATGGATTGACCCTCTAATCTAACTAACATAAATGTTAGGGGAAAATAGGAAGCTTCATAATTAATTATCTATCATTAAATTCCAATTTCGTAACTTAGCCTCCCCCTATCCTATATATATGGAACTTAGGGGTAGGTACCGACACAGCTTTGCCAAGAAATGACATGATGAAGGTGCGCCACAACGCCGGACCCTTAAAAGAAAGAGCTGGCCTAGAAGGAGGTGATGGGAACCACTGAACCATGAACCGAAGGATGACATGTGAGTTTCGTCATTGCAAACTAGTTGTGGGACTGAAGAACATGATCTGCCTTCATGCCGCAGATGCTCTCCAATGGGTTTTGAAGAAGGGGGTTATTTTTTGTTTGTGGATTTTTTTGATTCCTCTTCCCCATTCATGAAATTATATGAAGAATGTGGGTTAACCGACTAATGGGTTGACCCACGATTCATTCTTCTTTTGGGAGGTTATTTTATAGAGTCTGGTGGGGTCTAAATTCTTTTATAATTCAATTGATTATTAAACCACTTTTATGTTTATCTCCCTTGTTTAAGAGCTAACGCGGAGGGTGTGGGCCTAATGTACATGGTCTGAACCCTCGGCCACTTTGCTACTTCCTTTTCCTCCATGAAAGACCGACAACGCGACGAAACCGGCCAGCTACATGGTGGGTAGCGCATCGACGCATTCTGTAAGAGGAGGCCACGGCAGAAAGCTGCAGGGGTCGTTAGAATGGACAACACCCGCTAGCCGTGAAGGAGGTTTGGTGCGCCGTTGCACACTGTCGGTGCACAAAGAGGCCGCGGATCGTCAGCCGTAGCAGTCGGAGAAGGTGGCCGACTCATCGTCCGGCCGCAGAAGGGAATGGCGGTGTGCCGTCACGTGCCGCCGGATAGTAGGAGACTGTATCCAAAGTAGCTATGGGGAGGCAGAACCCACACCTCTGGAAAATTCTGAGGTGACTGGGTGAAATCCTCATGGTGTCGCCGCTTCAAAGACCGAATGACCTTTGACTGTTATGGATCTCGGGGAAGCAGCTCCCCCAAGCCACTTGGAGGAAGCACCACAGGCTGTGCCCTTCATGGCTGGACCGCCCTCTAGAGGGTCGCCTTCCCACTGGGCCACAACTCAGTGGGTCGAGCAATGCACCACCATGGGCTGGGCCACCTTCCCTATGGGCCACCACTAGCGGGCTGGGCCGCTTTCCCACTAGGTTGCCGCCCAGCGGGGCCGCACTCCATCGCAGGCTGAGCTGCCCCTTCACGGTCCCCACTCTATATGACCCCGAATGCCTTTACGAGCCACCCCTTTTTGCGAACCAGCCGGACCTTGACCCAGCGGGCCGAGTCCGCCATGGCCCATCCCAGACCGGGTCAGGCCGGGTCAGATCGGACCCAGGCCTAGAAACACTTAACATCCCTTATCTTGAGAACTGGATGCCCATTTGACGAACTATCTACAACATTTTGATCCTTTAAGTGAGATGGTCCATCTGACCTAATCCATGAGAGTTTTGGAGAAACTTGTCGTACGGTTGGGTTGGATCACATGTGAATCCAACCGGGCCCTCGGCACTAAATTACCAATAACACATAGACCAAGCATCTGATTGACATGTCGTCTATTGTGTTATAATCCTTATGACATGCCAGATCATTGGTTTACTTATTTGTGAGACTTATTTAAAAGTTATCATATGACTGATGGCCTGATTAGTGGTTCTCTCAAGCACACTACATCCAGAACCCTACAGCTAGCTAAGACCTGAAGACTGCTTGACGATGGCCAAGTTGGGATGCAGCTCTGTGTGACCTAATAGGCCCAAGGTGGGAAGTGGCTCTGTGTGACCCAGAATACACATGGTACCCATTAGGGATGAGTACCACAGAAGTTCAAGGTTAGTGGTAAGCGGCTCTGTGTGTCCTGGAAGGCCCACAATACTCGATAGAGGAAGAGTTCTTGAGTAGCTGAGGAGTTCGAAGTTTGTGACTGATGATGCTATGGTACTACCCAAGAATATACAGTGTGGTGACTACCAAGGATATCAAGATGCAGTGAGTGACTTGAGGAGTGGTTCCCCTAAGAAGTCTAACTATAGAACCACACAGTTGGCTGAGACCCGAAGACTGTTTGATGATTGTCTTAGTGGGAAACTGCTCTGTGTGACCCATCAGGCCCACGGTGGGGAGCAACGCTTTATTACTGGGAAAACCCACGATAATCGACAGGAGGAGTACCTTAGTTTGAAAAAGGTGGGAAGCGGCTCTGTGGGACCAAGAATTCCCATGGTACCCATCATGGATGGGTACCACAACAATTCATGGTTTGTGGGAAGTGGCTTTATGTGACCTAGCAGGCCCACTGTACTCGATAAAGGAGGTGTTCTCTAGTATCCTAGGATTTCGATGATGTGATAACCCTTATATAGCTTACCTAATGTAAAAACTGGTGTGAGATAACATGTGTTGTGTACTTTTGCTTCATGCTTTGTTGTTTTTCCTCAGTGGAACTCTATGACACCAATGGGGGTCTCAGGGTCCCTACTGAGAATCATTATACTAACCCCTGCATGAGGTTCTCCCACACCTTGTTGTGTCTAGTGTAGAAAACATACAACATTGATTGTGGTTGAGGGAGCTAGGATTGGACGGTGCTTGGAGATGGAACTTGTTGGCGTGACGTGACTCATGGACTTCAGATTGTGAGCTATACCTACCCTTCAGGTAGGATCCGTGGAGGATGTTCTGGAGCTTCCTTTCCCATTTAGCAATTATGAAATTTTTCAGTTATACTTGTAATTTTCCTATTGTTCTTGTATTTTGTCCCCCTTTACTTTCACCACTCATTACTACAATAGTTTACATCATAGTTTCTTTTTTCCATTCTAGTCTATGTGGTTTCCCCTTGTCTCATTCTACTCTGTGAGTTTGTATAGGTTTAAAGTCAATGTCTTCCCATTTTAAGGATATACCTTTTCGGTGCTAGTCATCAACGCCTGGCCTATGGAAGGCAGGCTTGGGATAGTCACAGCAGGAGCCCCTGGGGACGGGTCGTGACAAAGTGGTATCAGACGAGTTCAGTTCTACCAAAGAACTAGTGCTTTGTTCTTTTCTGTGTGGAAATAGTGTTATGTGTTATGAGTGTGGTTTTTAGTTTGGGGAGTCTAGTGTTTTTGCGGCGGATGAAGTATCCATACAGCAGGACCCTGAGTTCTGATTTCTGACTCAGCGCACGAAAACATTGATTGCATGTTTTTTTTAAAAAAATTTCTTTTTATTTCTTGGGAGTCTGCACACCAGGTATAACTTAATGACCATGGAACACTTGTTCCTTATTTGGATGTCGCTGCTAAGATAGCCTCCTAGGTTTCCTGAGAAATTACACGATGGCGGTCTATTGAGCAATGAGGCCTCGGTGCAGGTCCCCAATACGATATTGGCACCGTCTGGTGGTGTACCAGAAACACCACTTCCCATTAGTCATTTGTTTTTACATGTCCCACCAGCAGAGGGTTCACGCTGACTGATCGTGTGGCATGAGTTCTAGCAGCAGAGGCCTCTAAGGTTCCAAGGTGAGAAGGACCTGCAGTCAGCGGAGGACTGGCTGATGGATGTGGCCGGAGTTTTTTTCCTAGTTGAGACACTAGTAGAGAAGATGTTAATCTTAGATTCTAGTCTTTTCTAGTGAGTAATGATGATGATGGTATGCATGGTGATGAATATTCAGTGCGTGGACCGTTGCTCGAGATATTACCTTCGTGTAGTGTGTCATCTATATCATTATCTATTGGTCATCATTTATTACCGGTAGTATGGGTAGAGGATACGTATAGGCTTAGTTCATTGCACATGATTCAGCATCAGATACCGCTTAGGTTCCGAGGTGATCCCAACTCACAAGCTACTAAGGAATGGCTTGAGGAGGTGGATGAGAGATCCCTATAGATTCTATAGCTTCGGTAGGACGACATGTTGGTAGCTGAGTATTCATTGAGGTGTACCGACCATCCAAGTTTCTCAATGAATGCAGTACGATCAGTGCTTTAGGGATCAGATGTCAGATTGATGTGTGTTTAGGGACATCTAAGCCAGAAATACTCCTCTATGCCTTCCTACTTATGTTAGGGTGCTAATGAAAACCTTTGAGGTTGAATGTTTTTTGGCTGAGAGAATACATCCAGTGAATGTTTGCTGTATGAAAGTAGGGAAATGATTCCAGTCTCGAATAGTTGGGCATGTAAACTATTTCGGGATAAGGAAGTGATAGGGGTAGATTAATCTGTAGGGCAGAAGATGTGGAAGTGGAGCTAAGAGATAGCATGAGGTGGTATACTTTTCGAAAAGTTACAACCAGCACCTCAATGTTGTCCCCACCATGTTCCAGGAGCTGTGGGATAGGGGAAGGGAGTAGCTATATGCGATCAAGGAGTGTGACCCATGGACTCCAGGCATGATTATAGGTTCGAGATATTTCTATAAATAGTTTCCGTATAGACTAGGTATCCACAGTTCATACTCAGATTGACTATATTAGGCAAAAAGGATGTAGTTTATCTACAACGTGGGAATGGGGTTGTCATTGGTCGGTGAAAAAGGAATCCCAGGAAGTACATGATAAACTAATGCATAGGAGGGTGTGACCGATCACTCTTGAGTCATCCAGACTTACCCTCATGGAAGAAGGAGTTTTCAGTTTTTAGTTCCAAACAAAAGTGGCAGGGCATGGGTATATCTTTTCAAAATTTGTTTCCAGGATTACCACCCTAAAGGGAGAGGGACATCTGCTTTGGCTAGGTACTACCGGAGATTTTTACCCAAATTATCCAAGGTAGCAGCACCGTTGCCCACTTTGACAAAAAAAAGGGGGAGCCTTTCCTTCGGATAGAGAAGTGTCAATAGAGCATTCAGAAGCTGAGATAGAGACTCACAATTAAAACTATGCTACACATTCCTTGGAGTTAGAAGCAGTAGTCTTTGCGCAATAAATGTGGTGGAACTACTTGATGGGTGAACGGTTTATTTTTTACTATGATCACAGGAATCTCAGGTGTATCTTCTCACTAAAGGACCTGAACCCATGACATCGATAATGGATAGAGTTCCTCCAAGACTATGACATTGACATTTTCGATACTCTTGGGTAGGGGAACATGGTAGAAGACTCACTCAACAAGAGGTATGGTCTACAACTACTAAGTGAGGAGTCATAGCATCTAGTCTCACTACATATATCCTTCAAGGATAAAGATGGAGTAGATATATCCCTTCTATGACTATCCCTCCCCCAACTCATCAGCACATTCGGGGGGGAATAGCTTGATTCATTGACTGCAAGGCCCGACGTGCTCTATCCTATGGATGGTCTCCTGAATAATTTTCTGAAGGATGGGAGCATGTCATCATCTTTAGAGGACGCACAATGGTACTATTGAATCTTCAGATGGAAGTGTTGATGGAGATCCATACATCCTCTTTAAAGGTACATCCTAGAGTGGTGAAGAAGTATCAGGACATCCAGCGTCGGAATTGATGTTCTGGGATGAAGAAAGGAGTGACATAGTTTATATCATTATGCCTCACTTGTTAGAAAGTGAAAACTGATCAGAGCTGGCAGAAGTATTATTCCAATAGGGGGAGTGAGACCATGTCTTCCTACGGGTCTCGCCTCGATGTTGTTTGCAGAGATTTGGCTGAGGTGGAAAGTAATCTCTGAGGTTCATCAGACCTTTCTCGATTCTCAGTAGAGTGGGCGAGGTGGTGTACTGTCTATCTATTTCCCCACATATGCATTGGGGGCATAATGTTTACCATGTGTCGCACCTGAGGAGATGTGTGCATCATCCATCGCATGTTATCAACTAGGGAGAGTTTTTCTTTGAAGATGAGGTTACTTTTACGGGGTTCCCGGTGGAGTTTTAGGATCAATAGGATATGGTCCTTAATGGGTGGTTGACACCTCTGGTGAAAGTTTTATAGCATCATGTGAAACTCTAGGAGAGAACATGGGAGTGGGAGGCTCATATTCGAGCTCATTACCCCCATTTGTTTCCTTAGTCCATGTTTTTACTTTTGGGGACGTAACTCCCAGAGGTGGAGAGAATGTAATTTCCCGGATTTTTTGTAATTTTTTTTATTTATATAGAATTATTTCAAGACCGTGAAATCTGACGGCATGTGATTCTGAGGAACGGGGTGCCCAGAATGATCCATCAAAGTATTTCTAAACATTAAATAGCATGCATAATCAGTTTTCAATAAAAAGTAGAATAGGTCCAAAACAGTTTCCCAGATCAAAAATAGAAGGTCACCATTGCATTCAGGTTGGCGGGTTTACCCTAGGTGTGACTTAAGTTTAGTTGGTGCATGCCTCCTGTGAGAAAACCTGAAAATGGTATAACCCTAAATAAAATAATTAAATAAAGCTATTTTATTTTTCAAATGCTTATTACTCATGAATAGTATATCGTATTCAAAATCCATGAGCACCACTGAACATGTGAAGGTATTCTCTCTTTAGGATGATTCTAACATTGGTCAGTGCGGGCCACTAGTGAAAGCTATTTTTTGGCTGTAAATAAAATAATTGACAATTATTTTATTGTAAAATACATAACTTCTAAACAATAACTCAAATTGGAAATCTGAGAGTACCGTTGGGATTATTGGGCCGTGTTTCACTTAGGCAGAGGTCAAACAAGACTGGAGCAGGTCGAGGGTTACTATTAATAATTTACTGAATTTTTTTTGGGTATGTCCAGTAATCACGTGAGCAGAATTTTCTATCTTTTGAACCGTTGTTCAAATTAAAAATCTGAGGGAACCATAGAATCTGCAGTGCCCGGATTTACATAAGATATGTTTTACTTTGACCGTTGTAGGTTTGAAGAAAAAGAAAGTTTTTGGAACTATTTAATAGAATAAATAAAATATCATCCTTATTTTATTTTTATTCTATTACTCCAATGGAATAGTGGTAAGGTGGGACTGGAGATGTTTCAATATAAGAAATGGCTTGACCCTCCAATCTACCTAAGAGAAACATTGGGGGGAATTTGAAAGATTCCTAATTACTTAGCCACCATTAAATTCCAACGTCGTTACTTACCCTCCCACTCTCCTATATATTTGATGTTCGGGGGGAGGTACAAGCATAGTTTCCCCAAGCAAAGAAGTGATAAGGGAGAAAATGATGCATAACACTTAGAAGATGAAGCCAAACTAGCAGGAGGTGACAGGCGACACCAAACCATGAACCGAGGGACGACGTGTGAGTGTCGTCATTGGGAACAAGTTGCAAAAAAACGAAGAACACAATCTACCTTTAATCCACATATGCTCTCCAACGGGTTTCGATTTAGGGGTTTATTTTTCATTTGTGAATTTTTTTTGATTCCCTCTTCCCCATTCATTAAATTATATGAAGAACCCTTGTCAACCGACTAACGGGATGACCCATAATTCATTCATCTTTGTGGGAGGTTTTTGCGGGGGGTCTTGTGGGGTTTAACTTGTTTTTTAATGCAATTTCTTATTCAACCCCTTTTAAATTTATCCCCCATGTTTATTAGCTAACACGGAGGGCACGTGCCTAATTAATACAACCCAAACCCTCCACCACTTTTCTATATCCTTGTGCCTCCACGGAAGACCAACAACATGATGAAACTGACCAGCTACGTGGTGGGTAGCGCGTTGATGCATGGTTAAAGAGGAGGTCATGGCAGAAATCCATAACAGTCGTCAGAGCGGTCGGCACCGATAGGCCATGGAGGAGTTACGGTGCATCGTCGCACACCACCGGTGTGCAAACAAGTCGTTGATCGTCATCGTGGTAGTCGAAGAAGGCAACCAGCTCATCGGCCAGCCATAGAAGGGAAGGGTGGCACACTGTCTCATGCGGTCGGAGAACAGAAGACCACAACCAAAGCCACATCGAAGGAGGTGGAACACGTGCCTTCGGTGGGTTCCGTGGTGACCGAGCGTCTCCCACGTGTGGTCACCACTTCAATGACCGAACAAAAATTGGCCATTCAGGATCATGGGGGAGTGGATCCCCCTAGATGCATAGTGGAAGCACAGTGAGCCACACCCTTCGCGGCTAGAACCCCCTCCAATGGGCTGCCTGCCCGGTGGGACGCTGCCCGGTGGGCACCGCTCAGCGGGCCGGCCCATGCCCCACCGCGGGTTGGGCCTCCCCTTAGAAGGCACCGCCCTATACGACACAGGCCTCCCTTGACGGACGCCCCTTTTTTCTCACCACATCCACTGCGGCCCATCACAGACCAGGTCGGGCTGGGTTGGTCCAAACAGGTCAGACCAGACCTTTTCCCAAAAACACATAAAGGGACTTATCCTGAGAACCAGATGTCTGTTTGACAAACCATCTATAGCGTTGATATCCTTTGAGTGACATGGTCCTTTTGACATACACAATGAAAGTTTTGATAAAAATGGAGTACTGTTGGGTTGGATCGCACCTGAATTCAACTGGGCCCTTCGCACTAAAATTCCAATAACACACAGACCGAGCATCTGATTGATGAGCTCTCTCTTGCATTGGAATCCTTATGACATGGCAGATCATCAGTTTACTTCCTTGTGAGACTTTGTACCAACTTTAATATGACTGATGGCTTAAGGACCGTTTCTCCCAAGCATGCTATTTACAGAACCCTACGACTGGTTGAGACCTGAAGACTGCATAACGATGGCCAAGGTGGGAACCGGCTCTGTGTGACCCTACATGCTCATGGTGGGAAGAAGCCCAGTGTGACCCAGCATGCCCATGGTACCCATTATGGATAAGTACCACAACAGTTCAAGGTTAGTGGGAAGAAGCTCTGTGTGACCCGACATGCACTCTATACTCAATAAAGGAGGAGTTCTCCAACAGTTGAGGAGTTTGAGGTTTGTGACTAAAGATTATATGGTCACTAACTTACAATATACATTGTGGTGGCTTAAATGGATATAAAGATGTATTGAGTAGCATGAGCAGTAGTTTTCTCAAGAAGACTACATATGGAACCCTAAGGTTGGATGAGACATGAAGACTGCTTGATGATTGGCCCAGTGGGAAGTGGCTCTGTGTGACCTAGCAGGCCCATGGTTGGGAGCGTCTCTGTGTGACCCAGTTTACCCATGTTACTCGAAAGGTGGAGTACCTCAGTTCGGCCAAGGTGGGAAGTGGTACATTGTGACCCAGCATGCCCATGGTGGGAAGAGGCTCTATGTGACCCAGCATGCCCATGGTACCCCTCTGGGATGGGTACCACAACAGTTAAAGGTTAGTGGTAAGTTGCTCTATGTGACCTGGCAGGCCCACTGTACTCAATATAGGAGGAGTTATCCCACATCATATTAGCTCGATGATGTGATAACCCTACTACCATTGACCTAAAATGATACCTTATGGGAGCTGACTTGTGTTCTGTGCTTTTGCTTAATGCTTTGTGGTTTTTCCATTGTGGAACTCTTGGAGACCTACAAGGGTCTTGGGGTCCCTAATGTGTATTGTTATACTCACCCCTACATGGGATTAACCCAGACCTAGTTGTGTCTGGTACAGACGATGTACATCATTGATTGTGGCTGATGCTGATAGGACTGGGCGATGGTTGGAGCGAGACCTTGTTGGCGTGATGTGATGCAGGGACATCAGATCGTTAGTTGTACCTACCCTTCAGGCAGGATCCATGGTGAATGATCTTGAGTTGCCTTTCATTTTTCAGCTGTTTTGTAATTTTTTAGTTGTACTTGGAATTTTTCGATTGGGCTTGTATACCAGCCACCTTTACTTTCATTACTCATTACTACATTGTTTTACTTCAAAATTTCTTTTTTTTTTTGCGTTCTACTCTATGAGTTTGTATAGGTTTAAAGGAAATGCCTTACCGTTTTAGGGATACAACTTTTTAGTGCTAGTCTCCAGCCCCTGGTCTATGGAAGGTGGGATTGGGGTAGTCACAACATGATCCCCGGAGGATGGGTGGTGACATATATGTAACACCACTACCAGCTAACTAGAGAGACAAATAGAAGTAGTAGGCCCCTACTAGGCTGTCCAGATACCTGATGGATGACCACCATCCATCCTGTGAGGCTAAAATGGAAATTTGGCGCTACTAGAACCACCAGATAGCTAGTGGAAACTGGTTTTACTTGTTTATCTCTACGCATCACGCCTTATAGCTGATGGATCCATGGAAAAAACTATAATACTTTTCTATAATGAAAAGTAGCAATTTTAGGTAGTCCCCACCATCCTTTTTCCCTTCCAATAGATCAATTCGAACCTAAAACCCGGAATAATCACCAAATGACTATGGAAGTCTATAAATACTTCTCTAATAAGTCATTTACAATTATGATTTATATATTTATCATTCATGAGTTATTTTGAGCCGCTTTATTAGAATAATTTCCTTATATCACCTTTTATTACTTTTCTTATATTTTATTTTTTCAATTTTCTTATGAGATATTGAGGGTGGATTATAAAGGTTTTGGAAAAAGTAAAAACAATTTCCCCTTATTATTCTTAAGTGATAAAATACCCCCAAAGTGAGGCTGCATTGGGTTTCATTATCAAACACTAAAAAGATAGTGTTTAATTGGGTTTATTACATTCTCCATTAAAAAGAATAATAGTTTTTAAATTTATCAGGTATATTGGGTACCATTAAAGACAAAGGATTAAAATATACATCTAACTAATATTTATGAGAGGATATATAGACACTCATACTGTATATTTTACACACTCTATTATCATCTTTCTTTGTCTATTAGATATCTTCTCTATTTTTATACCAATATATTTTGAGAAGTGAATATTTGTTTATATTAATTTATATCATAACAAAATATTTATATCAAATTGTTTTATTTTTATTTATAAACTGTTATTCACCACTCAATACTTACTCATATGAACAATCGGTATTAGATCCATCCATGGTTTGAGAAAGGATCAATTACCAATAATACTCTCAGATTTGGATGATTGAGAGCATATGTATCTTTCAGAAATACCAAGCTCATTCATATGACTTTAGATTTATTATTAAGTATATTTATATGTTTTTTGATGTGTTTTAATTTTTACTAATAGCTAGGGTGGGGATTGTGGTTGGGCCTTTCATCCTTGGGCCTGAAATGGACATTTATTAAGGAACAGTGCCTCTGTGTCTATGAACAATATAATGGTTATGCCTCAACTTGTAAAAGTGGATTTCCAAAATGAATAAAAATAGATAAGCCTTATGATATTAAAACAGATATTATAACGTTTAAACTAGATGAAAAAGAAATGAATTCCATTAATTGGGGTCAATATGAAAATGAATATATTCATATTTCCACAAAGAAAATTATATATGATATTTTTAAACTTCATGAAGCCACATGAAAAGAACCTAATAATGTCAATGACACTAGGCATTACATGTATCATGAAGTATTTGAAATTTTTACCATACATACTAATGAATGAGTTGAAAAATGTTCACTCGCTTTAATGATATCATTGAATGTTAAAAATCTATTTGTGATGATCTTTATATAGAAACTCTTATAGAGAATATACTTTGGGCGATTCCATGTCATGGTCACTTAATTTTATTATAATTCAAGAGGTAAAGGATACCAAGAACATTTTTCTAGAAGAACTAATTGGTTTTATCATGACATATGAGTTTAAAATTAGGATATATATTAAAAAATAAGTAAATTAAGATATATAATAATAGGAAAATAAGACTATTTTTTTAATGATGTTGATGATAACTCTTCCATTAGTGACATTGGAATTTCTCTCTTATCCAAAAAGATAATAAAATCATCTAGAAGATGAAATATTTTCCTTGTTCCCTAAAAGGAGATTCAACATAAAGAATCATAGGTATCAGTATATGAATGAAGAAGAAGTGAAAAATCAAACTGGAGTACCCCACATTAAAAAATAAGGTGAAATAAAAAATAAAATCAAGAAAGACTTAAATGTTTTTACATGGAGTCATAGTGATAACTCTCTCTCTCTCTCTCTCTCTTAAATATAATTAAGTGATGATAGTTCCAAATTTCTCATGGAAAAAATTGAATTAGACATTGATTAAAAATTTAATAAGATAAAATCCCAAGGAGATACCTAGTATATGAATAGAGGATTCATAGGGAGTATGTTCATTCACTACTATGAGTTTAGCCATATTGAAATTCTTAATAGAGGCAATGTCACCATTAGTAAAACCTCCAGGAGTAAGGTCATCGAAATAAGTACCATTGAATTTTTTTAATTCTCTTAATACTAAATATATCGTATATTTTAAGGGTTTAGAATTTTTTTACTATTATAAAATCTTATGATGGTGGTTTTAATGTTATTTTTTGAAAATAATTCCTATAATTGTTTTGAAAGCAAAGGAAATATTTTATTTCCAGCCTCTCGATAGAAAAATATTTATGTTATTTATTTAAAATATACTTTAATCTAACACGTTAAGTGTCTGGTTTCACAAGATTTTGAGATAAGGATTTGGAATATATACATTTCTCATTTTTTAACACACAAACATATCAAACTCCATTAAAATAAAATAATTTTATATCTTCATAAATTTTAATTCAGAAATGACATTTGTCTGTGAGACATTAGAATTTATTAAGAAATAAAAAACATCATGTTAATCTAAATTTTTTTCCACCTCAATGGCCCTTAATCGTGTACATTTTTATCTATTTGGACTTACCAGAGTTTCGTGTGTAAGTGTTAAATCGCACACATTTGAAATTGTTGATGATTATATAATATATACTTATTTTAATTTCTCATCTCAAAAAAAAAGGCTTTTAGAGTCTTAGTTAAATATTCCATGAAGGTAGAAAATGAAACAAAATTTGAGATCATATCAATTCTGAGTGATCTGGGTGGATACTTTAAAAAAATTATTTTAATGAATAGTGTACTTCATAAAGTTTTAATAATTCTCTTTCTAATCATTAGAATCCCAAAAAATGGGATTATTAAAATACATAATTGAACTCTGAAATTGATAGTAATAACTATATTAAATGAACTTAAACTCCCTCAAAAAATTTGGGTTCAGTCAGTTAATACCAATTGTTATACCTTGAACCATTTTCTCATAAGACCCATCTATAAGTAGCTCCCTTATGAGATTTGGAAGGCCAAAAACATAAGATACGTATATTAAGGTTTTTGGGTGTATTTGATATATTATTTTCACTAGAGAAAATATAGGAAAATTTTACCCCAAATCTAATGAATGTAATTTTCATGGGTACTCTAACACAAGTAAAGAAAAAAAATCTATAAAAATGTACAAAGACCATAGAAGAATCAATTCACATCAAATTTGATGAGAATTTTCCTAAACCTTGTCCTGAAATTGATGATGTTGAGATAGACCTAGAATAGTATTCCTTCAATAATCCACCTACTTATAATAAAATAAATTATTAGAAATAACAACTATCTATCCAATTATCCCAGGCATGGGTAATGTCGAAAGAACATCCCATAAAAAATTATACGTGATTTTAAATATGGTAATTCTACTAGAATATTATTTTTAGGTTATTTTAAACATCATTATTTTTTTCATATATAGAACCTCCAAATTTAGATGATTCCATTAATTTTGAAATTTGGGGACCAGAAATGTAAGTTGATTTAAACCAATTAAGAATGATTTTTTTTTGGATATTGTATAAGAAAAACATGAAAATCGGATTATTGGTACCAAATAGATTTTAAGGAAAAAGTTAGATTAGAGATAAAGTATCACTCATAGAAATTCTTTACACATTGATAAATATTATAATAAAGAAGAAGGCATTGATTGCAGTGAGACCAATACATCCATCAATCAACTAAGATCCACTCAAATAATATAGGAAGTTGTCACCAACAAAAATTATAATATTTTTCAAATTGATGTTAAAAGTGTTTTATTGAATTTTTATATTACCAAAAATGATTTTGTGGAAAAAACTCATAGTTTTAATGATTAATAATTTTCAAATAATATTTTTTAAGTTAAGAAAGGATTTGTATGGTTTAAAATACACCACTCATACTTAGTAGTAGTAGTTTACTAAATACCTCTTAAAAATTATTTTAAAATTGGAAAAGTAAATTCATCATTATTTTTAAAACATACGTAAATTGATTTACTTCTTTTTAAAATATTAACATTTATGTTATTTTTGGTTATATAAAATAATCTCTATGCATTTAATTTTTATATTTAACGATATAATTATTTAAATGAGTTTAATGGTAGAATTAAATTATTCCCTTTGTTTTTCAAATTCACTAAATATGGATGGTATTTTTCTAATACAAGGAACATAAACTATTTAACCTTAATTTTCTTGCATGGATACATTAATGAAAATAAGTACACATATGAGTAATACTATTTTTCCAATGTCGGATGAAATCTATAGAATGGTTTATTAGAATATTTATATATGTATGATTGGGAGTATTATATACCATATCGAAACCCGGCCAAATATTAATTTTAATATGTGTTTTTGTTCTTGTTTTTAATAAAACCCTTTTAAATATCATGAAACATAACTTAATCATTTTTTAGATATTTTAATGGTTCTAAAAATATTTTCTTATTTTATCCAAAATATTTGTCATTTGAACTAACATATTTTCTAGTTGTACATTTTAGTAGATGTCAACATGATTGGAAAAGTACATGTAGGTATTGTCACCTAAATAGAAAATATTTCATTTCTTGAAGTAGAAAGAAGAAAATATATGCTTCGCTTTCTATGGTTGAAGCATAATATATAATTTTGAGGAGATGTTGCAGCCGTATTATTTAGAGGAAAAAATCATTATATTATAGGATCATATTCCACCACATTCCTCTATGTGTTGATAACACTAGATAAATTATTAGATCAAGGAATCCATTTCAACACCCAAGAATTAAGCACAATAACCTTAGGAATGACATCTTAAGAGTCCACATTCAAAAGGAAGATGTTTTTCAATGATTTATAAGTATAGACCTTAAAATAGGTGATGTATTCATAAAAACCCTTGTTATAGAACATTCTGATTTTCTTAGGTTGTAGTAATTAATGAAACTCTTGAGAATACTCCCATTTAACTACATCTAGCTTGAGGTCTTTTCATTTAGATTTTATTCTAATATATTTGAAATTCAACATTGAATAATTGAATGAGTTTTAATTTTTTATTCTTACTAATTCATACTCATTAAAATATTTTTTTTATCCTTACTTGTATTTTGGTCTTATTATGTTCATTATTTTTTATCTCTTATCACATCCTTGAAATAATTATCTATTTGAGAGGGAGATACCTACTTTATAAATACAATTTTTTATTGTGTGGATTTTTTATCGTAAGGTTTAAATCTCTATTATGTCTTATTATTTTCTCTTTTATATGGATGAATTGATTTATGAATTGATATTTTCATATCATTATTCTATTTAACAATATCTATGTATTTCTTCTTGATATTCATACAGTGTGATAATGATTTGGTTTCTCCAAAGGGGGAGAAGAGCTTAAAGGTTCAATTTTTTTATTTAAGTCTAATTAAGATTCTTTAAAAATGCCTTATTCATGATTATTGAAATATTTTATTTTTTTAAAATACTTTTAAAATATTTATTTAATTTTAAAATATCTATTTAAACATTTTGATCTTTCTCATTTAAAATCAATTATTTTAATATTCTTTTAAATTTTTACCATATGAATTCTTATTAAAATCATTTTTAATATTCTATTATGAAATATTGTATTTTTTTAGAAATTATATATTATATATTTATTTCAAATAAAAATTGTTATATGTTTTTATCTTTTTCTTAGTTACCCTTATCTTATTTCAACTGCATATGATAATAAAAAAGGGGAGATTGTTCTGTCGCAATCTATTAGTTGTTTAACTGATCATGAACACTACTTATTAATATAACTATTTAATTGGATTATATATATGTTATTATGTATACATGTGAATTTAGAAAGATGAATCGACAAAATAAGGTAGTCAAAGTCGATTCCCATGGACCTATCCTGGATGCATCACCAACTAGTCAGAGCCCTACCACCGGCTAGGTAGTGGACCAAATAGAAGAAGCATTCCCCTACGAGGACCACTGGCTAACCAGTGGAGGTCCACCGACCATTCAATGTGGTTAACAGTGGAACCGAGACACTTTTAGGACCATTATCCGGTTATTAGATTCCCACTCACTTGTTGATGAATCCTAGATAGTCCTGGTAATCTCCAAGAATCTAATTGGATATATAGAATCCCAAATTTGTCTTACCCAACCACCACATCATTTTTAATATAAAACATAATACTGATACAATATATGATGAAAAGGTTTAGTAAATTTGTAAAATGACATTGATAAATAACATGTATATAATAAAAATAAACATGATTTAAATCCTTATTTTTTATTCTCTTAAAATATATCATGTTCTCTTTAGTACATGAAATCACCAGAGGAAATAAATTAATGAAATGGGTGAGCCAAAATCCCAATAAGGGGAGGAATAAAGTACATGAATCAATAGTTCATGGGTGAGACTAATAAAATCTTAATAATAGGATTAACATCATATCATAATGAAAATAGTTGATAAATTCATGAAATGTTGAATATTCATAAATATAAAATATCAAAACATAGTGGTCGAAGACAACACATATTTTTTAATAAATCTAGCATCATTTACAAACATAAAATATGTGAATTAATGATAAAATAATAATTTTTAAAAAATTTAGCATCATGTTAACACATAATACACATAATATCAAAAAATATATGACATTACACAATACATTGTAGGGGTTTATAATTCCAAGTTCACTCAACACATCCTAAAATTATCATAATCATGCATTCCATATAGAACAAATAAAATCATAGTCGAGAAATAAACCCATGGATAAGAATGAGTTTAGTAAATGTTTCATAAATCATAAATTCATGAATAATATTTTAGGATCCCAAATGAATACATGAAATTATATTTTTTCATTAAAAAGAGTCTTTTTTTAGTGGACAAGAAAAAAAAATTGATGTCAATGAAATATTTTTGAAATTAAAGTCTTTTTAAAAAATATTTTTAAATAAATTAGAATATATTTTGAAAATTTGGAAACATTTTTATCCATAAATAGAAAATATAAAGCATAATGGAAATAAATTTTATGTACATTATAAGAACACCCGTATAGAAACAATTTGAAAGTGGAGATAACCCAAACGAAGGATTTTGGGTTCCAGAGTCCCATTAACATAATGTCATTTCATTTAATCAATTTCCCCTTCCTCTATGTTCAAATTTTTTTTATTAAAACTAATAAATATAATATTATTATGTTAAATTACGTAACAATTGATCTATTGTAATTATTTGATTCTATTTTATAATATTATTTTTAAAATGTATTATTTTAATATCATGCCTCCGTTAAATTACCCTGACTAGTTTTCATTTTTCTATTTTTTTAGAAAGTTATTTATAAATGATTAAAATTAATTATTGAAGATTATAATACTTGTAATTAATAATTTATATATTACATATAATTCCTTCCATTCATCTATTCAGGTGGTGGCACTTAGAGGCTGGTAATGTCTTTGTTGGTGTCTTACCTACTGTTAATAAGACATTATCAAAATAGATGATTGACATGTAAAAATGAAATAAATGTAGTAATTAAAATATTTTAAAATTTTTAAAATACTTTTAACATAATAATTAATCAATATTATAATATTTTGGTTTTAATTCAAAAGATAGAAAATCAAGATAAGACGAAAGTGTTAAGAGAAGTTGATGAAATCTTACTCTTTTCTCGGTGTTGTTTCTTTTCTACGACACATAACTTATTCAAATTATAGAGTTTCATTACTCAGGAATGTCCCTAAGAATTATAAATGTCTTGAGAGAGTGACTTTTGTAGTATTTTTTGTGATTCTAAGTAAGAAAAATATTTAATTTCCAAGGGGAGGGAAATGGGTTATTTATACTGAGGAGAGGGGCATTTTTATGAAAAAATATTGGATAAAATATAATATCTAAGGTAATACTCTCAATAGTATATTTTTTAAAATTATGAAACACATTTGAAAGAAATAAACTTATTTTCAAAAATTGAATCACTTTATAATTTTAATTTATTAGTTTTATCAAATGGAAATGATAGAAATGGGAAAAAAATTATCTAAAGTTACACTATAGACTTTAATGATTAGGAAATTACTTTTTATGTTTGGAAATTATGTTTATTATTTTAAAATGACCCATATATCATATTAATATTGCTTTGGATTGAAATATTTTTTTTATATTTATTGATTCATTATTTCTTCATCATTATGACGTAAAGCATGTGGTATTTCAAGAACAATATTTTTTCTATTTACCTAACAACTAAAGTATTTCATAAAATTGTCAAAAATAGGCCTTGGAAAATTGTGTTATGATAATTATAAAAATGAAATTATTTTTACCAAAATAATTTTCAATAATTATTTATTTATATTTTCAACATAAAAATTTTAATTTTTATGAAATAGATTAAAATACACTTTATTAAAAATCTTATAATTTTTTCCTTGAGTTTTTCGACTTGATAATTTTTTATGGATTTATAATTTTCGTATTATTATAAATAACTCATAATAATTGTCACTTATAATAAATTATTTTATATTTAGGTGAAATTACTATTACAATAGTTAGGTTTTTATCCCCAATTGTCAAGTTATTATTACTAATAGTCTAGTTACTATTCGAACAACCACATTAATATTCAAATAGTCACATTACCTCCTATAAATACCAATTCACTATTTCATTCAACATTCACTAAGATTCCTCACAAGCTATAATATATTTATTTTTTAAATATTTAAATTGGTTTACTAATATTACTCTCTCACTACAGGAAAATAGCCTTATACCCATGGTTTTGGGAAAAACTGTGGGTATAGTGGTACCCTATACTGACAGTTTTGGCAAACCATGGATATATGTATAGTGTGGGAACTTATACCCACAGTTTTGGAAACCTGTGGGTTTTGGTCACTTATACCCACGGTTTACCCCAAAACCGTAGGTATAGGTTTTATTATTCCCTATTCCCACGGTTTTCTAAAACTATGGGGAAAAAAGAATGTATACCGACGGTTTTGCTCAAAACCTTGGCTATAGGTGATTATTTCAAGGCCCATCCCCACTATTTTGGTAAAACCATGGGGATAATGTTTTTTTTGAAGTCCTATACCATAGTTTTTTAAAAACATGGGTACATAATTCCCATGTTATGGCGGAAAAAAAAATACACGGGAAACAAAAAAAATTAGGATGGAAAACCTATATCCACTTTTTTCCATCTTATACCCATGATTTGAATTAATATATTTAGGTTGATAGAAATACTTCATCATATTCATTCTATGGGTGGGTTGGTGAGGTGTTGCATGTTAGTTCCAGGGATTGAGGTATTGAATCTCACTGGTCTTTTTTTAATGCAGAGGCAAGGATAAATATATTATAACAAATGCAGATATATTTAAGTGTAATAGATTTAGCATGGTTGGTTAATTGTTGGAACTATAATGAGTTAGATGCATGCTAAAAACCTGCTATCTTTTTTTTAGAAATACGGTCAGAGATTAATATATATTGAAAATTTTAGATATATAATAATATTAATGGTGTAGCTAAAGTAGTGAGACACATTCACATAGAAGTGCAGGTCCCGGGACGTCGTGGTTTCAATACCTGCAAGCTCGGTTTTTGCACTATTTTGACCAACAGTTTTAAAACTATGGGTATAAGGCTTTGACAGTGTGGATTTGAGGCTTTGCGATGATGTCAAAAAAGGTGTACCCATGGTTTTTCAAACCGTTGGTAAAGGTTAGGGACATATCCCAATGCCTCGGGCACCCACAGTTCCCAAAACCGTGGGTATAGCCTATACCCTCGGTTTTGGGGGCTATACCCATGGTTTTGAAAAGGGGGTATATGTTATTTTTTATTAGTGTCATTTTCTATAGTATTTTTCATGAGGTTGATAATTTTTAATGATTAGAATAACCAATGTTTTCCCATTAGAATTTTTCTGCTTAATATCAACCCCCCCCCCCCCCAATTTTAATATTTGGAAATTTCTAGGGATTAGATTCTATATAATGTAACAATCTCCATTAATTAACTAAGGTATTTTTAGTTTCTCTATTTTTTGTGTATATATAACACTAGATAATATAATTCACATTTATTTAGGAAATATTTAACTAATAAGGTCTTGGTCGTTACGTTCTTCCCCCATCTAGAAATTTCATCCCTAAAATTTCAATTCATATTCTCACCTGAGAATGGATTAGGGCTAATATGTTTCATCATTTCCTCCCATTACGAAATCAACTCTTTTTATTTTTCTTCTTAAAAAACACTTTTATATGGTGAGTTATCTTATTGTGTACAACATTGTCTCTAAAGTCCAAGAACATTCGTTGATTACACTTATAAGAGTAGGAATTCTCCAATTATAACACTCATAGATTCATTATATATGAGTAATTTAGTATTTACTTCCTTAGGAGAGATATGTTGAACACATCATGAACATGAGCTATGATTGGTGGATGTGATAGCTAAGAGGACGCTAAAAATTTGCGACTGAGGATATCAATGGGGACTATGTACATAGCGATAATCATTTCATTGTTTCAAAAACACATGACTCTATTACATTATGAAATTTAATTTGAAAATATATATACACCCTCAAAATATATGTCCCTTTGATGGTTTTTAGCATAACACTTCTACCAATCTAATGAAGCAGTAACATGTTAGTGGATGTCTTGATCCTTTTTTATCATTTCTAGCATAGGATTAGGTCAATGTATCTTTCCTTCACCAATATCACCCTAATAAGTATGAGTTGTAAATCACTTCCCATATAGTGATTCATATGGAACCGTCTGAATACTCAAGTGGAAGTTGTTGTTTTATGAGAAATCTTCATGAGTAGTGAGTAATTGGGTAGTCCTGGTGAGTCAACCTACAATAACCCATATCACATTTTTTCCTTTGGATGTCTTTGCGAGTCCAATGACAAAATACATATTGATGTTCTCCCATAATAATGTGGGTATGGTTAATGGTTTCATAATCCCCTTGGAATTATATAATTCTTCCTTAAATAGATAACATACCAAGAACTTTGAGGTTTAATCAATGATATCATTCATTATTTTGTCGCACAAGAAGTGCTCTTGAATATCACAGTACATATTAGATCTTCTTGGATTAATGGATAAATATTAGATATGTGAATTATCCAATATATCATTTATTATCTTAGGTTTGTTAGGAAAAAATATACTTATTAACTGAATGAAACTATCTACATCTATGTGTAACTCATGAAGATTCCCCAATTTTACTATTTCCACCTTCTTTTGAAGCTACAGATCATCCCCTTGTACCTCCTTGATCATCTATTAGATATATGGTAGGGAAATAATTTGGTAAATATTGTATATAATACTTTACATTATAATTTCCATATCCATCTTTTTCATATCCATGAAGATAGGGTCTTTCTCACTCTACATCACAGATTGAGTAATACGTTCTTTTATCTTAAGATCATCAACTACCTTGTTCACTTTCTAGGATGGTAGTGAATAGATCAATAATAGTCTTTGATCATATATAAACATATTCATTGAATCATGTTATGATCATTATATGATAATATATAATTTTGACTCCATATATCTGTATATATGTCACACTTCTAACAATAGAGGTACAGTTGCTAAATTTTCAAGGTGTTGATCATAAATGAAAACTCCGGATCATGAGTTGGGTAGTTTTTCTCACGGATCCTCAACTGTTATGATGAATATGATATAACTTTATCATTATGAATGTTTGAAAAACCTAATACATTATTTTAAACGTCACTATATATCACAAACCCTTCTCCACATTATGATAGAGTGGCTACTGGTGCAATGATTATAATATTCTCAATCTCCTTAATTCATCCCTCATGTTTTTCTATCCAAATTTAATTTAACCCTTTATTTTTTATCTTAGTTTATAGTGACCCAGACATTTCATACATACACTACACATCTTAGTAGATGAATATTTATTACATAACATAACGATTCAATTCATAATTTTATTGAACTAGATCATTTTCAAACATATAAACACAAAAAACTAGTTCATAAAAGATATACATAACCTATTACTAATCTTTCCTTAACAAGTACCCATATTAGACATATCTTACATAGTTACATTCTTGATATACTTGAAAAAAAAACCATTGTAAGGGTGAGATAATATTCTTAGTAAGAGAAAAAAGGGAGATATCAATGATCACTTGATAATAACAAGAATGTCATGGAATGAGAATATGAGTATAACATTTGAAAAACATAACATACATATCATAAATCATAATCTTTATTCATGGAATAATGTTTTAAAATCTATAAGACAATAATCATAATGAAATCAATGAACATAAGACATGGGAGAATAAGATTTTTATAATACATGGAATTGTGGCTTAGATATAAGCATTAAAATCACTTCTTTAGTAGTCAAGGAACATTTTCCATACTACCATAGTGAAATGGATTCACTCCGCAAACCATCATAGTATACAAGGATCAATCCCAAAACTATTATAGTAGAAAATTTTGCTTATTGATATGGGTTCAATGTCCACTCAAGTCTTCTTTTTCTCATGTGATATCTATCTTTACCCAATTTATTTTAGGGAGATATAGGTCCCACATGTCATATAATGTAAATAAAAAAAAATTCAAGAGAAGTGATAAAAAAAATATCGTATTATAGACTATGGAATGAAATGTTTTACACAAACATTTCATCATAGAAACACCAAAGTAAAATAAATGAGTTTTATAAACATTCAAAAATTTCATCATAACATAACCAATTGAAAGGAAATAGAATTCATATATATCATTTAAATATAAACATAGATTATACATAGAATTATATGGATGGTATCCATGGATTATATCTATGATAAATATTAAGTGAAATCAATGGTTGATATTTGTCTTGAATAGAAATACCATTAAAACCCGTTAAATATTCTTTAAGAAAATATCCATTATATATTAAAATTTATTCTTTAAAATATAAAAATTTCAAAAATATTATATAAATATTTGTCCTTTAAAATAACCATGGAAATATGTAAAGTTTTCTTAAAATCATTGATCATTTATAATGGTAGTAAAATCCATTCATGTTGTATAAGATAAAAATCATTCCTTTTAAAAAATTTAAAAAAGTAAAAAAGTTCCTCTTTCAGAAAACAAAAGAAGATTCACTTTAAAAAAAATTATAAAAATTAAAACATAGGTAAAATATAGTTTAAAAAATATTATTATATTATTAAAGACACTATTTAAAACATTTTTATAAAACAAGGATATCGAAGAAAAAAAAAATCGACCAAAGGGGGATATATTTTCAATTTTTCTTAAAATATATTTTCATCTTATTGTGTACTTAAGGTGTGTAAAATAAATATTAAAAAATTTATTATTATATAATAACTATAGTATAATAAAATTCATGAGTTTATTAAGATATATATCAAAGTATTTCATCATATAAGACTTAATCATAAATAATTCCTATAAACAATGAGATTATAACATAAAACCCTTACCACTTTGGTAAATTTTGATCATAATTCACATGAAAAAATATATACTTATATGGATATGTATATCCCATAATTTTCAAACTAATAATCATAAAATAAATTCTTGTGAAGTATATTGACAACACAAAATAATCTTGTGTATTATGAGTTATGTGTCCAACAAAAATAAAATTGAGACATAAATCTATTTTCTTAGGTATGACTTCCATCATACGTACCGGAACATCATGTATAATTAATATTTTTTTATTATAAATATATTACCAACCAATAAACATATATATCATACCATATATGGTTTACTTATAACATTTTATCACCCATTTGTTAATGCATCATTATTATAATCAATGTTTCAGATGATATCTACTTCGTTTTCCTTGAATGTTTTTGTTTGGTTGTTAGGTCCTTTTAATTCTATCATGTTTCCGTCATAAAAATAATTCTTATAATTTTATATTTATAATATATATTTATTTTATACATTTTTAGTGTTACTCATGAAATATAGATATGGAAAAATAAATCACATTATTCTTAGAGATGGTTGGACATACATACCCATGAAAGTTGTTTCCATTTTTTGGATGGATGGAACGAATAATGGTACCAAATAAATACCCATCACAGAATAATAATTATATCTTATATATCATATATATTCATTAAATATATTTTATTACCATCCAAATAAAATAGAAATAAAAAATGAAATGCATTGCTTTATGGAGGCGGTAGTCCACACGTATGGATGATCGACATTATCATTTTCAAATTTTTTGGATGGTAAGAAGGTATTTATGATATTATCATTAAAGATGTATAATAATTTCATAATTATTATATATAAACAGTAAACCCATCATAATTCCTATACAAAAGGATGGAGTTGAGAAATGTATTGTATCACTATGCGAGACAGTAGGTCGTACGTACACACAAACGATGTTTTGATTTCCCATTTGATAGAAATATGGTAAATAAACGTGTTTTCATAATAATAATAATATTTAATTATATTTAGGATACTGAATTTATTATCTTATGAATAATATAATATATTTATAGGATATAGAAGAATAATTAAAAAGAAAGTGATTAATTAAGGAGATTGCCTCTTCGTTGAAATATATCATTTAGATATCCTCTCAAGGGCTCTATGGATAGAATTTTGGGAATAAAAATAGCTTTTTAATGTTTATAGGTTATTTTATAAGATATGTATAATTTTTTGGTCAATATATAAGTCTCAAAGTGGTGTGAATAAAATAAAGTATTGGTTCCCTTTTTTAATCAATGGGTGTGCTATATTCGGAATTTCATAAAAGATTGAAATATATTAAAGTTATTCTCACGAAAAATGGTTCAAAGTGAACTATATATTATAATGGAAAGATATTTTTGACCATATATAATCATAATTTGAATATTTTTATATTTTTATTATTTTTATGTAATGTAATAAAATATATTTTCCAATAAATATCGTTATATTCAATTTAGACACTATTTATGTAATTTGACTTAAAAGGCACAATGAAAAGATTTGAATTTGAATATAATTATTTATAATAGCACTAATATGTCATATTCATATTAAAAATTAGTTTTGTTTATTATCTCACACAAATTATATTACATTTAATATTTTTAAAATCCTTTATCAAATTATTTTATATATTGGAGAAATATTGCATTAGTGCTTGATAAGAATTCAAGGTCATTATATAATTGCTAGAAATTATAAATAAATTTATATCAAGAAAATTATTTCATTAAATTTGAAATGTAAACTTATATTTATTCATTAATTTATATTGTACTTATTTGAATACACAAGTGATATTTAAATATAAGTGTGTGACATTTTGTAACATTCTTTACTTTAAATATTATATAAGTAATTTCAATAAAACAATTTCTATTAAATAACTAAATATATAGACTATAGTGATAATTGTCGAACTAAATATATCTAAAATGAATTAAGATAAAAAATTATGTCTGTATCAATTAGTTTTAACCAAGATTATCTAGATTATACATTTATCAAGGTGATACATTTTTTCTTGATTACTATTCATATTAAACGAATATAAAATGGGATAATTTAAAAAATAAGAACTTATTGGTCAAAAATTTTGAATAAATTTTACTAAATTAAATTTATATAAGTGGAAGAAACTAATTTTAAAATAATCAAGAAACATGTGATGAAAACCACATTCTAGAAAAAAACAATTTAAGCATAAAACATGATTTATTATTTTCCCATAATAATAAAATTACTAAAAAATGATAATTTTTTTTGTTGAAATATAATATATGAATTTCATTAAAATAAGTAAATAATATAACTTAATTCAATTTATTAATATAAAAATTCATTGTTCAGATAAATTTTTTTCATAAAACATTTCCCTTTTAATTTGAAATAATTTTAATTTTTATTTCTAATTAATTGATAGACAAAAAAAATTAATTTATACATATGTAACAGTGAATTTTTTAGAATTTATTTATCCATATTCATTACATCCAATCTAATTTCAATGTAATAACTATAATTAAATATTATATCATGGTTACATTATAGACCTTTAGAAGAATTTCACTCCCCAAATTCATCACTCTGATACAAACAAATGATGATATATTTGTTTCAATACATCCTCAGGTTCCCATATTTCTTCTTCAAATTTGTGATTTCTCCATAGTACTTTTACTAGATGAGTAGCCTTATTACGTAGTACTTTATCTCTATGTTGAAATATTTATATCATTTGTTCCTCATAATAAGGATTATTCTATAGTGGAATGAACTCTAGGTTTAGTATGTCTTAAAAATTATAAATCTATTTATTTATGGGAGATACATGGAACACTTTGTGAACATGAGAGAGGATCAGCAGAAGCGCCAAGCGATAAGCTAAAATCCCTACCCGAACAATAATACTAAATGGGAAATTATTCATAATGATATAATTTCCTTTATTTTAAAATATAATAACATTTACATGGGGATTATTTCACTGAAAGACCTTAGCACCAACTTCAAATTATGGTTCATGATAAAGATTTTTAGTATAACTTTTCTATCAACTCTGAGTTTTCTTGATGTTTTAGAAAAATTGATGTGACTTTACATGTCATTTAATTTTCTAGAATATGTAGTAATAGAATTATTTCTACAATATTATCCTATAATAATTTGTCCTGAAACTGTTTCCATAGATTGCATTATATGGGCCCATTTTAATGCTTGAGTGAAGGAAAATTTTGTAAGAAAACTCAAATCGTAAAATGTATTGATCCCATCCTTATTTGAAATCCATAGAAAAATATATCAGAATAACCTCTAGGATTTGAATTGTTCTCTCATAAATAAAATATTTATGAGGATGATAAAATGTACTAAAACACAACTAAGTGTCTGAAACTATTAAAGACATCACTATAACATTGATGTAAAACTCATATCCTAATCAAATGTAATATAATGTGGTATTCCTTAAAACATTACCACTTCCTTAATATAAATTCTGAAAAGGTGATTCAGATTAAAATATTATATAATGGAAATGAAGTGCATTGAATTTTTAAGGCAATCAACTACAACCCATATAGCACTATATCTTGTTTTGGGGATTCCAATGACAAAATCCATTGTGATATTTTCCCATTTCCATTATTGTATGGGTAATGGTTATAAAAAAAAATTAAACTTTTTCCTCTCTTAATTAACTATATTAAATACCAAGAACCGATATATATACTCAACAATATCTCTCTCTCCATGTTTATCAGTATGTAATACTCTTTCATATCTCTATACATATTTTTACTTCTAGGATGAATAGAGAATGATGAACTATGAGATTAATCAATTATATACTTCTTCAAATTTAGTATGGTTGAAACACATCTAAGGTTTATTAAACTTATCATTCATTCATAATCATGTTTAAACTCATGAACATTTATCACATACTTTTACAGTTCCATATCATTTTTTTATTCCTCTATATTCTTCACATGGATAGATGGTTGAACACTCATTTGAGAAAGATAATATTTATCCCATTCTATCAAGATTCCAAGATCCATCCTTTTCAAATAAAAAATATTAGATCATTTGGGATCCTCATTATATATATGTTTCCATGACACTTTTGGCCGAGATAAAGTTCCACCATATTCACTTTCCTAAGGTGGTAATGTATTGAGAAGTCAAAATCTTCAATAATATCCAACCATATTCACTGAAATATATTAAACTCTTTCTCAGTGAAAATATACTTTTTACTTCTATGATCAGTAAATATATCACGCATTTCTATATAATGAAAACTATTCAATATATTTAATGAAAAAATACCATATAAAATACCAAATCATGAGTTGGATAATATTTTTCATGAAACATCAATTGGTATAATGCTTAAGATATCACTATATCATTTGTAATGAGAACACATTCTAATACCTTATTTGATGCATTACTAAAGATTAAAAACCATTATCTACTATAGGGTAAATAATGCAAAGGGTAACTGACTAGCCTTATCTATAGTTCATCGATATTTTCGTCACATTCATATTCCACAGTAACGTTTCTCCTATTCGAGTGAACTTCGTGAGGGGATTAGTGAGTCATGAAAAAATATCCAAAAATAATTGATAATATCTATCAAACCCATGAAAACTATTGATCATGTTCATAGTGATTGGTCTAGGATAGTGTTCAATAACATCTATCCCTAAAGTACATATTTTTATTCCCTTTCATGACATTATAAGACCCCTGAATGAAACTTTACTAAGCTAGAATTCAGATATGATAAATTTTCCATTAAATTTATCTTTCCTCGGGGTGTTTAGAAAAATTTAGATATGATCATCATGCTCTTACTTTCTCATTGAATATATAAAAATATCATATATAAATACTATCAAAAAATGATCAATGTTAATCTATATGTAATAAATTAATTAAATATAAGAATATTGAGGGTGAATAATTAAAACGAAATGAAATCACTACAAATTCACAGTGTCAATTCCTTTAAAAAAAGTTATATTGAGAATATCCTCCTTATTTACCCTTAATTAATGATATCTAGAATAACGGTCAATTGTATAAAAATGTTGACATCTATGTACATAATCAAACAATTCATCAATACAGGGTAGATGATACCTTTTATTGATATAGATTTTGTTATGTTCACAATAATCAAGGAAAAGTATCATTGAAAAGTTTTATTGATCTATCATTCAAATTAACAAAAGAAATGGGTGCGTCCCATTGTTATTCACATCGCTAATTTAATACCATATTAATATTTTCATGGAGTTTCTTATTCATTTATTCCAAATCAATCATGTCAATTCTATATGGAGTATTTTAAATGTCTGTAGAACCATGTTTGATTTCTAACAAGAATTAAAATTCATAGTTTTGTGTAAGGACAATAAATTCTTCGTGAATGACATCAACAAATAGATATAGAATGGGCATATATTTTATTTTTAGTTTCTACTCAACCATCTAAGATAAATAACCCATTTTAATAAGAATTGAGACCCACAAAATGGATGTTATTTCCAATGTAAATTCATATTTATCATTACATATATTCAAAATATTACATTGTTTTGAAATTTTAAACATGCAAAGTCCCAAATTTTATTATGAGTCCCAGTTCCTTTAAATTTATGTTAAAATTTTCATTTCTATCCATATGGAAGTAATTATGTGATAAAGGAAGATTTTGGGAGCCTCTAGAGATTGTTATAATCCTAAAGCTATGGGTTCTAGAGGAAATAGACTAAATTCATGGTTTGTGAAAACCATGTTCTTAAGGAAGCACTTTTTTTAAAACTATATGGGGTGATACAGTGATCTATAGATGGGTGCACATGTTGCATGTGGTTTTCCATAACAATGCACTATTCAAATATACTTAGTGCCACTTAGGCCATGGGTGTGTATGGTGAGCTCACAGTTTATGAAAATCATGATCCCTTTAAGACTTGATGAAATTATAGTTTCACCCTCATCTCCTATTAATGTTATAACCATATTTTTATTCCCCACATCATTCAGCACCGCCCTCGGCCAGATAGATCTATCATTTTCCTCTAATTTAAGCTTGGTAATAAGTTTTCTATTTGGCATAAATTTATTTCTCCATTTGTCACATTGGTTAGCCATAATTAATCTCTTTAGTATAATTATTTCATTTCTCTAGTTATCTCTCCATATGGAATTTTAAATCCATAAAATATAATATGCCAAATTTTAATTATATTAGTTTATTCATCTGATTTATTTTACTCTATATTGAAGATGGGGTTGATACTAGATGACGAGTCTTCTACGAATATTAGATTGGTTTTTTAGATCTCTTCCGCTAATGTTTGATTTTTTATATTATATGATGATGTGCATCACTTCATATCTTCCTTGATAACTCTATTAAATGAAAAAATAATTAAATTAAATGATATTTATTTTCATAGGGAAGTCCTAGAAAACTAAATTTTATCTTCAGAGGATATTTACATCAATATGATCCATCACTTAGGGGTGATGAACTTAAAAGCATATTAGAATTATTCTTTTATAGGAATCCAAATCACCAATTAAGGTGTGTTTAGTAGGACATTGTAAATGATGTTTACTTTTAATTAAACCATGTGAGAAGGGTAGTCCATGTACATTAGCACTTTTTTTCTTCTTTATAACTGGATATATTAATATGAAAATAAAATTTCTAATTGAAATAATTGTATTGTTTAATGGTATTGTTTAAACTCTAGCCATGACCATTCTACATGTCATTCCATGGGAGATACAAGTGATTTTATTCAAAACGCCTTGGATGGGATCATCGGGAATTATAAATATAAGGTTATAAATAATTAATAACATGTTAATATTGATAAAATTATTCTTACATGGAAAAACATGTATGCACTCACCAAGTGAGTTCCTTTATTTTATTCCATGAGAAATACTCTGTTACCTAAGTGGAATACCTAGGATGGGATGAGAGGGAAATTCCTATATGATATTCTAAAAGTGACACTTGGGTTCCCTAAATGGAATTACAATTATAGACTTAAATAAAAATTATATTATATTTATCCTCAGGTAATACCTATATTCCAATGAGTAATTCAATTCATGGTCTCTTATGGTGATCGTTTCATAGCATAGTTGGAGGAATACATAGGTTCATTTTTTATGGAATGCCTTTGATGGCCTCGATACACCAGTTAATTAAACCAATTCAAACATATTACAATTTAAATAACATACATGGATTCAATTTATTATTTACAAACATTATGTCCTAGTTATACTTCATTACTAAGAATGCATTCCATGAGAAATTAAGAAATCTCCTATAATTATACTTGGATGCCTTGCGCATACACCTTAGGTCTTGAATGGTAGTACGTATATATATATATGTACATATATGTTCATATTTATATGAGGTATATATATGCATACATATTTATATATATATAAATGTATGGTGACATCACTTTAATGATATTTATGCTTTGGTCGAATAATGTAATGCCGAATTTGTGTCCCACAAGGACCACACACCAAAATAATTTATTTTATTATTTTTTATACAATGATAACTTCATACACAATTTTAGTTTTATGTACCAAAAATTGATAGTTCTATATACTATTGGATTTTTTCTACTGAGTTTATCACACACCCTGTTTGGTTCGATGATTGGTACCCCAACAGACTTCATGGATGAAGGTAGGGACAAATGTAAGTGTCCAATGTTAGATTTGAGGTTTTTTGTATTAGGATGTTGTATGAGAGTAGATGACTAATCTTATGATATTTATGTTATTGGAGATATATTTTTGTATTTTTTTATTTTTTTATATCATGTTATATATTCCCACTACCCTACTTTCATGTATTCCCATTTTGTATAGCATACACACATGACATCATTTTGTGTATGATATTGGTTCTAATTTTTCTTGTTTGTTATATATGGATGAATTATTCTCTCGAAGTTCATTATTATAATATTTACACTAACTTATAGTATTTTATACCACTTTTAAACATTAGTATCATTATTGTATAGTCTCCCCACTGCACCATCCTAGAACATTGTTACCAATCAGTAACCTCTTGCATACATGGAGGCATGCTTGAGGCCTTGTGGTCAGCGAAATTCAGTTACATATGAGTAGACATGGTATGGTATGTTACAAGTGGAATTAAAGGTATTGTCACTTTTTCATGAAATTTGGGTTGGTTTAATGAAGTCTATGTATATTTCTAGATTTGGTAATGAGTTTGTTCCTAGGAGTAGCTAACTGACGTACATGGAAAAGCCAAATTACCTTGAAATGGAATTATTATTATTTTTTTGTTTTTTCATATTAAAGTTGTACTGATTTCACCATTGGGTGACACAAATGACTTCTGGTGTTATTAATGTTATTATTATTATATATTTACTCTTTCTTTTGTCTTAGTAAGGGAAAGGGGTATATATCATCCATCATAGTCAGGACATGATGATTCAATTTTCATGCATATTCCATGCCATATTTATATTACTCTATTCATTTCTTGTTGCATATTAATGGGGAATTTATTATTATATTGGGGACTTTTCTAAAATTTCACATGGGGATAGAATAAATTTATTAATAAAATCATCTATAATAATCTAAATGGTGATTTCCAATATATCTTGATAATATAACCTTAATTAACTAATTAGGAAATGTTTAATATCTGGACCATTGGTTACATGGGATGAAACATTAATTAATTTTTTTACAAGAATATAAATTTTAATTTATGAATCATGTACTTCTATAAATGAGGAATGGTAATTCATCTAATCAAAAAATATTATTTCACTTGTTGCATCCTGATACCAGATTTAAGGGTCAGTTCACTATCATATGATGCGCTAATTACAACTAATAATGCTTATGCCTTTGTAACATGGGAATGATGACTAATATAAATGTATCATGATGCGAATATTCATATAATTGTGTATGAATTTAAATAAATTTAAATTTATAAATAATTTTTTTTTCATTAAAAATTGATTCCAATTAAAATATAAAGGTTGTTTTACTCTATACTATAAAAATTGACACTCAATATACTAGGACATATACGATGTGATGTGGGTCATTGACCCATACATGACCATAATAGTGGATATTAGGGAGTGTCTTTTGTTATCCATATTATCTTTCATATCAATTATACATGTCCTTAGGAGTAGGAATATGGGTCAATTCTGTTATTGGAAGGGAATGTTCAAATCACTTTCATATATATTGAGATCTATTCTCTTATCAATTTCTATTCTGAGGAATGTGATTGGAATTTTATAAAAATAATAACATGATGGACTCAAGTCATACATCCAGAAGGTGGTGATGATCATTTTCTAGTGTTGGTGGTCCCTAAACCACCAGTATTACCTCTTGTAGTGCCTCATGTGGCACCTCCTACAATTCCAAATTTTGTAACTGATGATTAGTTGCAGGTCGGTTTCATTCAACTAGTTCAATATATATAGTTTTTACCATGAACCAGCCAAACTATAGAATAGATGACATGATAATTATAGTAGGATCACCCTCCTACCTTTTCTAAGGAAAGCAATCTTAAGGATATTGAGTCATCTTAGAGGCCATTTTATACATATTATAGTATTTAGACACACCTATAGATGGGATGGTCATTCTTTTTACTTATATGCTTCAAGATTCTACTATGAATTTTGGGGATTTGATTACCTAGGCAGATCGTCATCATGATTTGGAGGGACTTATGAATGACCTTGTATGATTAATGATTTCCAAAAAACACTGAGAGTAGACCTTTATAGGGTCATTATGAACATAAAATAGTGTGATATGTCTATGATGGAGTATTCAAATCAATTTACCATGCTTCAGTGCTTTACACTGATGATTTTAGGTGACGAGTTGACTATGGTGAGATGGTTTGAGGATGGGCTTGTATACTCTATATGAACATAGGTGAATTTATTTTTGTTTACCATTGTTTCTAATATAGTTAACCAAGACCTCATCACTGAATAAAACCAAAGGTAATTAGATAGTATGGGATAGGGTGTTTTAGCACTAAGAAAGGGAAGTGGTCCATAAAGTGGTAGGAAATGTCACATTAAGTATTCTGGGAGGGGAATTCATAGTCAAACAACATGTACAAATAGATATGCGGGGTTTAACTAGTGGGGTTGTTCATTCCATAAGAATTCATTGTTAAATGAATACCAAATTGAGTGATTCTTTTTTTGAAATATGTGTAACCTTAAATGTTTTTTAAAAATATTACCTATAGTTCTTATGGAAAAAGTATCTGTATCAACTCCACATTCTAGATGAGGATCAATGGCTCCAAGTCAGGTAGGAAGCTTGAATACCATCAACAGATCTGATCGAGGAGGTGGACATGGCCATGGAAGCTAGTCATATGAGATGTAATTATAGTATATCTAGAATTTTTAGTGTAGTGAGGTTCTTTCTTAGGGTCTTGTAAATGGAAAGCTTCATGTAGTTCAGCCTGTGTTAGAGAAGAAGAGTAATGGGCCTTCTATTGTTTGAGGTTCTATTCTAGTATCTTCTACTATAGTTTTTTTCTTATTTGACAATAACACTTCACATACTTTTATCTCTATAGTAATAATGAAATACCTAATCCTAGAGATAGAGTGTTTCTATATAATAATGCATCTTGAAAACACCATTAGAGATCTAATCCGAGAGTCTAAAACATTGTAAGGAATTAACCCTTGAGATTGGTGGTTATCGTTCTATATAGAACCTCTTTTTCCAAGAGATAATGAGTTTATACCTCATAAAATGGATGGAATGGTTAGTATATTATCATGCTCATGTTTATTACTATTTTAGGATGGTGTATTTCATATCACCTAAGGGTAGTACCAATATTCATAATGGTGACTGGGATATCCTGGAAGCTTGAATTCATTTGAAGCATCATGGGTTGGGTATAGTGACAATCGAAATTGATCGAATTTTTAGGTAAAATTATGAAATTCAATGTATATATTTACATACTATATTGGAACATTATAAGGATTTCCTCCCAAATGAATTTTCTGTACTACCTCCTATGAGTGAGTTGGAAGTCACTATTGATCTAATGTTAGGAGAAAAACCCATATACAATCATCCTTATAGGATGGATACTACATAGTTGCTGGAGATAAATTGTCATATAGAGGTTTTGGAATCCATGGGATATATATGACCTATTACTTCTCTATGCAGATTTCCCATGGTTTTGGACAAGAAGGTGGATGAAAACCTTAGTATTTTATTGGGTTACCACTAGTTGAATTATATTATAGTAAATAACTAGTATCCACTGCCATGTATAGATGACCTCATTGATTAGATCCATGGAGCTCGGGATACCTCAAAATTTTATTTGATTTTATGCTATAACCGGGTGCGTTCGAGACCATGATACATACCATGTAAATAATTCATTAACAGATATGTCTTTTATGAGTATTTGGTCATGTCATTCAATCTCATGAATGTACACATAGTATTTATGGTTCTAATAAATCATGGTTTTCACACAAATATGAATTCATTTATTGTAGCCTTCTAGGATGGAATCTTGTTGGATTCTATTACTCGATAAAACCATGCTGAATATCTTGATATTGTACTGAATACACTGAGAGTGAACCAGCTATATAAAAAACTCACAAGATTCCAGTTTTGGATTGATAAGTTTCACTTCATGGGTCACATCATTCTTGGGGGAAGGAGTATCTCTTTACCTATAGAAGGTGAGATCCATTGTCTCTTGGGATCGGCCCAAACAAATATCTGACATGTAGAGTTTCTTGGGGTTGTATAGTTAATAAATTCATTTTATTCAAGAATTATCACACCCATAATTTCCTCCTTTTGGATTCAATAAAATGTGTCTTATGTGTTTATGGTCTGAATCATAAGAAACAAACTTTCATGAGTTGCAAGTATGGTTGAATTCAGAACTAATATTGATTTGTGTCGAGATGGGTATGAGTAATATGGTTTATTATGATTCCTTAGACATTGACTTGGGATCCATTTTTATACTGGTATATCGAGTCATAGAATACAGGTCTTGATAGTTTTTCATTCATACAAATAATTACCCAACACATGATTTCAAGTTAAGGGTTATGAATCATGTCTTTCGGTTTTTGTAGAATTACTTGCATAGAGAGTGGTTTTTTGACTATAAAAACCGAAAAACATTAAATACTTCTTCAAATAGTGTGACATGAACTTTATTAAGAGAATTTGGATTGAATACCTATATTAATTTAACATAGAGAATTATTATACCCTTGGGATAGGAAATGTCATTTCGAATTCTTAAATCTAATAAATTCTAATAGAGGTAGTTTAGGAGTTGAATAGTGAGTGGTAGCTGATGTACCTCTTTTTTGAGAAGAACTTATAGGTTCAATAGAATCATTAGTAGTCTCTACTTACAGCTTTATAAGTGACCTCATCACATTGGAATTGAGTGAAGATGAGGAAGAATTATGATATTGAGGGATTTATCCTAAATGATATTATTTCAGGTGTGAAACCAATGCCAAGTTGGGTTGTTTATGAGGATGAGTACTTTCACATTCATGTAAAGATATTGGATCATACTTATGTATGGGAGGAGTTAATATGAGAGTCTTATGACTCTTATTGGGTAGTATATCCCAGTCTCACCAAGTTGTACCATGAATCATGCCACCTGTATTGGTGTCTTGGTATGAAAGGAGATATAGAAGGATTTGTTAATCAATGATCCACCTATCAAAAAATTATAGAAGAAATTTAGGGAACTACATGGATTTTACTACCATTTCCTATTCCTATGTGGAAATGGTATGACATCACTATTGATTATTTTACTATCATACAAAGGTCCCCTTGAGGAAGTGATGCAGTATGGGTAATCATTGATATGCTAATGAAGTTGAATCACTTTTACCAATAAAGTTGGATTTTTGGGTGGATGCGCCTGAAAGGATATATGTTCAAAATATTATATGCCTTCATGGAGTTCCATGAACTATCATATAAAAAAGATATGATTTATTCCCATTATAATTCTATTAGGGGTTGAAAAAGGATCTTTGTACATGGGTCTTTTTTTGAAAAACTCAACACCCACTAAATAACGGTTAGTCTGAGAGTACAATACAGGATTTGGGGGACAGGATTCGAGTAGGTGACCCTGATTTTATAAGATCATGGGTGAATAACAAAAAAATCTTAATTTTATTATAATAACACATTTTAGAAAATAATATAGATGATTCCATATAAATATCTATATGGTAGGTCATGTTTTTAACCCTTGTACTGGTTTGAGTTAAGAGATGAAATTCTACTTCAACCTCATATCGTTTAGGATACATCAAAGTATGTACAACATATCTTGAAATTTATGGATATAACTCTTTATCTGATTATTCATTTTGTCAATCATTATCAAAAACCTATTTATTTTGATGTTGGGGACTAGGTCTTCTGGTGTGCTTCAACTAGAATGGGGAATTGACGATTCATATGGAAAGGGAAGTTGAGACTTAGGTTCATTAGACCATTTCAGATCTTAGAGAGGGTTTTGATAGAGGCCTATAAAATAAAATTACATCATAGGTACTGAGATATGAATGACTTCTTCCATGCATCACAGATTCTCCAATACTATTCATACCCATATCATGTTTTTCATCCTACTGAGATCTATTTATAGGCTTATGATTCATTTAAGGAATACCCTAATTTTATTTTTGAACATAGCATTAAGGCTCTCTACGATTGGTCAATTCCTCCTATAAAGGTTCTATAGAAGCATGACCATGTACAAGATGAGACTTGGGAGTGAGTGGCCAACATACATGCTCAGAGGCCAGATATTTTCTCAAAAAGAGATTGACCACCCTTAGAAGGGAAACTCGGGAACAAGTTATATTATGGTGGATAGGTTGTAACACCTCATATTTTATTATGAGGTACATATCATTTGATTTTTTGTCTAATCCTGAATTTTATATCTATTATAATGTGATTCCTAAATTATGGGTGATATCAGGAGAATCTAGGGATTATTCAAAGCCCATAGATATGGGTTTTGGAGGAAATAGACCTGGTGCGTGGTTTAGCTAAACCATGAAAAAATGGTTTCATGATTTCTAATAAATGTGTTGGGGTATTGGAGTAAGATGAAAAGGGTGTAATTTTATATACATGGTTTCTCAAAACCAAGAACCTATCCAACACATTTAGTGTTACATAAGTTATCGGTGAACATGGATGGCACATGGTTTGGCCAAACCGTGCAGCTAAATTGTGCACCATTTAAAATTGGGTAAAATTATAATTAATATTTTAACCCTCTTTTTCATTATCCAAATATTTAATCACCTCTATTAGTAGATTGAATCTCTCCTTTTTCTCCAATATAGGCACTGAGCTACCTATTCTATTTTGATTCCACTTCATTCACCATTTTCATGTTTGTTAGCCACTGATATTCTCTTCAATAATATTGCTTCTTTTCTTCGTTTATCTCTGCATATGTAAGGATAAATTCATTAAAGATTTTATGACCTATTTTTAGGGTATTGTTATATTATTATAATTTATTTTGTTCTAGAAATAATTTGAAGCAAACACCAGATGGTGATTAATCTACCTGGTGAAGGTAGGTGGTATTGATCAGTTTTACTAATGTCTTGATGTTTATATTATGTGTCATTGTGCTGAATGATGGAACTTCCATGATATATTTTATAAATCTTAAATTAACTAAACAGGATGATATATCCTAAAATAGGGTAGTCCTATAAAACTAAATTATATCATTGGAGGTTTTTTACCTCCATGAGATCCAAACCATAGTGGTTCTAATTTTAATGTACTATAATCCTTATGCTTGATCATTAATTTGAACCACAACTTATGGTGTGTTGAGTCTGACTTTGTGAATGAATTTTAATTTTAATTGAACCATGGGATAAAGGTAGGGCACATACATAGGCCCTTGATTTCATTTCTTTTAGATTGAGTTATGATTATGAAATGAAATGGCCAAATTGACCTTTGTTAATTTTGTTATGGTAGGGGTTAAACATTGGCCATGAACATTCCATATGTCATGTCCAGGGAAGTAAAAGGGTTCAAATTTAGAATAAATTATAAAGGTTTGTTGATCATAATAATTAGTTGTTTATAATTGAATTATTATATGAAATGATTGATAAATTAGTTCTAACATTGAACACCTTGTATGGGCTAACAAAGAGAATTTGTTTAAATTATTCCATAAGTGATACTCAGTTCCCTAAGTGGAATACCTTAGACTGGAATAGAGGGAAGTTCCTTTATATTATTTCACGAGTAAAAAATATTTTCCATACATGTAATTCCAAGGATGGTCTTGGAGATAAATTACATTATACCATGCCTTGAATGATACCTAGTTTCCCATGAGGAATTACATATACAGGATCATAGAGAAATTGTTTTCGAGGAAACCTACAGAGATACAACGATTCCATTTTTATAGAACACCTTGGATGATAGAGGATAGAAATTAATTAAATCATTTGAAATGTATTCCATTAAAAAGAACATACTTGGATTTGGTCTACATTTTCATACTTTATAACCTAGTTATAAATCCTTTATAAGCATGTACATCATAATAAATTAAGGAACCTCATATGATTGTGCATGGATTCCTTGGTTATACAGATCAGGTCCTAGCTAGTATTTCCTATGTATAAATATATATATATAAACATATATATTCACACGGATATGGGATATATATACATATATACCAGTTTATATATATATCTCTCTATGTGTGTGTGGAGGATGAAATCTGTTTCGGGACATTTCATCTTAGGAAAAAGCATGCAGTATCGGTCGAGTATCCCATGAGGACCCTATACTAATGTGATTTATTTTATTTACTATTATAAATTTATTATTTCCTTCACACTATTAATTTTATATATAAATATTGGATAGTTTTCGACACTGTTGTTGATGTCCTACTGACTTTAGTTCATACCCTTTTTGGGCCGCTTGTTGGTATAGGAACAGACTTCAAATATTAGTGTAGGGATAAGGAAATGCTTCCATCATTGGATGCCTTATTTTTTGTACATTGATCGAGTACCAGAGAATAAGACTGAGATTATGATTATGATTCTATTTAAGATCTCTTTTTTCTATTTTTTTCTTTTGAATAGCATGTTTTATATGTCCCCTACTCTGCTTCCTTGTATTACCATATTTTATAGAATAAAAAATGATTACAATATATTTTTTATATTGATTATAATTCTATATATTTAATATATCAGGTTGAATTATGGTCCTATAGTTTATAATTATACATTTTATTCTATTTTATATTATTTTATATAACTATGAAACACTCTGATCCGGACGGTATAGACTCCCCACCATACAATCATTGACTAACACTACTAGTCAATTACCCCTTATATATGGGTAGCATGCTTGAGGTTATGTGGACAACTAGATTTGGTGATATATAAGTGAAATGATTCTACTATGATACAAAACATTAAATCTCTTCATCATTAACTGAAGAGAGAATTATGAAAATAAATTAATCCCATGCCTAGAATAACATTAAACTCAACCAAAACAATAATAAAAAAAATTTCATGAATCACATTCCCACAAACTTAAACCATTGAATAATCATAGGCTTGAAATATGTTCATCATACCATTAGGGTTTTTACTTCTCACTCAAAATATTATTCCTAAGGTGTTATAGGGATACCCTTATAAAATTCATTAGATATAAAAGAGTTAGAATATCCAAAATCAAATAAGGCATTAACAGTTTAAGAGTATATGGTAAGTATAAGTACAATTATTTCATTATTTTACCCCTCATAAAAACATCCATATCATGATATTTCACATTTTGTATAGTTTTATAAGGTTATTGAATTTGATCATCATCATTAACCTTCATATTTGGGAACTAGATGGAATAATTTTCATACTCCATACATTTAATTCCCTAGATTTTAGGTGGTGTACCCAGGGTACTTTCTCTCTATCCACATCATTAGCCAATTTCTTCCCATAAAACCTTTATTCATTTTCCCAATGATATTTCACTCCAATCTCGAAACATTTACTAGTTCCCTTAATAAAATTTTCTCCACCTATCCCACTATAATTTGAGCATAAATGAAATCTCGTCTTCTTATCTCCATGGGTTTTTGAATTTTCTTTGAAGTACATGTTTTTTATCTTATCAAAACCATGATATTGATGTGTAACACGAATCTACATCACCACCTTGATGAAACCCTGAATGAGTTTTTTATAGCCACTAAACTTTCTTATGGATAACACCCTTTGGAGAATTGGTTTTAACTCACTGAAGAATATGTTATCCATAATTTTAGTTTGGATGATAATACTAATATCATACCTCACTGGTCTATAAAAAAATTCCTAATAGGTAACAACATATTAATCACCATTATTTTGATGATCAAGGAATTCCTTCTCCATTTTCATGAAAAGAGTACGTGGAATGTACTAATAAAATATAATCCCTTCAACTCATCCCACTCAATCGAGTCAATTTTTCCTTATTTCCTTATGTTCTTGATAAGATTATACTATTAATCCCCTTATTATTCTAAATGATAATCAAATAAGAAAACTTTCACATGTTTTGAAAACAATATAATGGAAAGTATTATTTTATATAATTGATCCATTACTCAATAACTGGTGGATCAGAAGACCTGCTAAAAGAAGGTAAGTGATTCATCATGAATGACTCAAATAAAATGGTCCCTATATTGATAATTTGGAATCTCATCATGATTCAAATCTTAATAAAGATGTGTGATCCTAGAAAAAATATTTTTCATTCTAGATATTATAACATGTGGCTACTTATGAGGATAGTCATTTCATTGCATGTTGCATTCACCATTAACACTATTCCTTTGGGTTCCATCCATCTATGAAAAACCAAAAATCATAGTTTGAGAAATATTAATCATAGTGAAATAAATTATAATAATAATAAATCATTTATAGGATGTATATATCCTAAAACAATAATCTATGACACTTTAGGATTAACTTAGGCCATTCTGGACTATTTCCGAAACATTAGGTTGTTTTCCTGTACATAGACAAATCCCTAATGTTGTCATTAAAATTTTCTTGTCAAAGTTTCCATATTTTAAATAAAACATACTTTGATACCATGTATAGTGTCCCATTCTCTTCATACATATATATCACATCTTAAAAGATGAATATTCATTACACAACATGATGATCAATGGTATAATCCTACTAGTCTAATGCCTTTGGACACAGGTACCCAAAAAAAACAACTATTTCATGAAATACCTATATCTCCTCTGACTAATGCTTTCATAAAAATCACCCTCCTTTTACTTTTATTACTTAGTACCTTTCATGAATACTGGGGGAAATGAAATATAAGAAAGGGTGAGCTCAGATACTAAATAAGGGTAAACAAAACAGATATCAATGATCGATTAAGAGTAATATGTAAAAAAGGGTATGTAGAATGGGAATAACATTTCAAAACATGTATATCATAAATCATAGTATTGATTCATGGAATAAATCATTGCAGTTCATAAGATATGAATCATAAATCAATTAATGAATATATGCCTGGGAAGCATAATATTGTCATAAGACATGTAATTGTAGAATACATATAGGGATAGAAAATATTTTCAATAGTAGTCAAGGAATATTTATATCATTTTCCTAGTGAAATGGGTTCACCCATCAAGCAATCATAATAGGAATGTTTCAAACCCTAGACTGTCATAGTAGGAAATGTTCTGTATTGAACTGGGTTTACTCCCTATTTTAGTCCTACTTTTCATGAGATATCAATATTTAGACAATGTATTGGAGGGAGATATAGGTCCCACATATTATATAATGAAAATTATACGTATGTGTGAAAATAATAATAAAATAATCATCATATAAAACACATTAATATTAATGGGTTTCATAAGCATTTCATTATAGAATAACCCTTATAAAATAAATGGGTTTAAAAAAAATTCCATGGTTTTATAATAGTATAATGTTTGGAAAAGGAATGGATTTCATAAACATATTTTTTTCATAAATATAAAAAATATTGTGAAATAATATGGATGGTATCCTTGGATTATATCCCTAGTAATTCATACATCAATTCAAGTGTTGTTTTCTTGGATGAGTAGAAATACCATTAAAAATATAATCAAACATTATTATAGAAAATATCATCTCCATTTTGAAATATATTCTTTAAAAAATATTTTTTAAAATATTACTAAAAATTTTCTCTTCAAAAATGGCCATTGATACATATAAATTATTATTAAAATCATTTAGTGTTCATGTTGGTTGGAAATTTCGTACCCTTCATATAAGTTATCAAAAGATTCATTTTTTTCTTTTTAAAAAAATAAAACAAAATGACCTCGTTTGGAAAATGACAATAAGATACATTTTAAACTATTTTAAAAAGTAAAACATGGGTAAAAATGAATTTTAAAAAACCTTAGTGAATATTGAAAACATAATTTAAATAATATTTAGAAAACATGTTTATGGAATAAAATTATTTTCCCATCGAAGATAGAAATAATGTCCATTTTCCATAAAAAACGATATTTCTTTTTATTTTTAGTGATTAATGTGTGTAAAATGAAATTAAAACATTGAAAAATTAGAAATTATTATATTATATGAAAATTCATTAGTTTTTTGATATATATATCATAGGATTTCATCCTCTGTGGCTAAATCATAAACAATCCCAATAAACAATGATATTGTAATATAAAACCCTTTCCAATTTTATAACTTTTGAATTGTAACACACATGAAATAATGAACTTTATTCATAAATTTATATCCAATAATTTTCATTAGAAAAACCATAAAATAAATTCATCGGAATTATACACAACACATAAAATAAACTAGTGGTTTATATGGAATATGTTGCATAGAAATAAAAGTGTGATGAAATTCACTTACCTTAGTTCTGTCTTCCTTCAAACACATTGGATCCTCAAATATAATAAATATTGATTTGTTATACATATATAAAATATATATAAAAATATATATAATAAATTATATTATTTAATTTTTACCTTTTATCACCCATTTTTTAACTATTCTTTTTTTAAATTAACTATTATAGGTGATATCTACATCATTTTTTCATGTATGTTTTGGTTAATTAGTTTTTGTCCTTGTATTTTGGTCATGTTTACATCATTTAATAATGTTAATAGTTATATAAATACCATATATGTTCATTATATACATGATTATATTCATTTATAAAAGATACAGATAGAAAAATTAATTACACTATTCATGGAGATGGTAGATCGTACATACGCATGAATAAAACTTCCATTTTTCCAAATAATGGAGTCAAAGAAGGGTAAATAATAATTAAAATTCCCAAAATAGAAATTATATCAAATTTAATATATATATTCATTAAATTTTTCCTTATTACCATACAAATAAAATATAAAATTAAATGAATCACATCACTTCCTGGATGTGGTAGTCCACGCGTACGAATGATCAATTTTATCATTTTCCAACGGTTTGGATGTTAAAAAAGTACATATAATATTATAATTACAGAATTATAATTATGTAATAAGTATTATATATTAAAATTAAACCCTTATTAATACCCATCCAATAATAATTGTGTTTATACTAGAATTGTATGGCTATGTGGACATAGTAAGCCGCTTGTATGCACGAGCGATATTTTAAATTCCCATCTGATGGAAATGGGTTGAATAAATGTTGTTTAATAAAAATAATTATATTTTAGTATATTTATAATATTGAATATATTATTTTTTGATGAATATAATATATTTATAGGAGGTAAAATAATAACTAAAAGGAAAGTCCCTGATTAATGCAATTACTTTTTCTTTGAAATAAATATTTTAGATATCCTTTCAAGGGATCTAGGGTCTATCTTTTGGGAAGTAAAATAGCTATAAAATGTGAATATGAGAGTGTGTAATATAATTTATATGATTTTTCTTATTTATAACTCAAAAAGTGGTGTGATTATGATGACGTATGTGTCTCCTTTTATAATTTATGGGAGGGTCTCCCTTAGAATATCATAAATGATTAATATATATTAAAGTTATTATCAAGGAAAATGGTTCCAAATGTCCTCTAAATTGGAAAGGAATGAAAATTTTTACCAAATATTATTCTCCTTATCTACTTTTAATATTTTTGTTATTTATATTTTATTTAATAAATATTATTTTCCTAAAATATCATTTTTCCATTTTAGAAACTATTCATTTGATTTGACATAAGATACATAAGGAAAATTTTGGAGTTCAAATATATTTATTTAAAATAACACTAATATTTAATATTAATCAAAAATTAATTTTCCACAACATAAATCACTCGAATTATATTAATTTTAACATATTTAAAATTATTTTTATATTTTTTATAAATTGAATAAACCCTACATCAGTGATTCATATGAATTTAAGGTCATTATATAATCACTAAAAATTAGAAATAAATTTATATCAAGAAAATAATTTATTTTTTATAAATATTTACTCATAGTTTCAATCATAAATTTCTTTTTTCTATATGTGAACACAAATAGGATATTTAAAACTAAGATAGGTATATTGTTTATCTTTATTTTCATTAAATTTTTTATTTAGATTTTTCATAGAAAAGTGTCCATTAAACAACTCAATTTAGAAACTAGGGTAATTGTTGTTTAATTAAATTAAACCAATTGTAATTATTATGATAAAATATGGCCTTATCTCTTTTTTTTTACCCTAGATAAACTTGTTTTACCCTTTACTGAGGTGATAATTTCTAGCATAGTAAATATACATATTGAAAAATATTAAAGGGGATATATTTAAAAAAATGTAACACTATGAAAAAAAATATACAGTCCATTTCATCAAATTGGATTTATATAATATAAATGAATGAAGTTTATATTACACATGAAATAGGTGATGAACACCACTTCTAAGAAAAAACAATTTATGCATAAAACCTGTTTTATTATTATCCCATGCCTAAAAAAATATAAAATGAATGTTAAGAAATTTTATTTACTATATAATATACTAATTTCATTAAAATTAGTCAAAAAAGTTATTACTTTAATTTATTAAGATAAAAATACATTTTTTCCATAAAATTAGTTTTTCAAAAAAAACATATTATAATTTCAATTTTTTTATTTTTATATATAATTAATTGATTAACAAATAATTAATTTTTAAATATGTAACCATAAATTATTCATAATTTTTTATGAACATCTATATCCACCAATCTAATGTTAAAGTTACAACTATAATTTAATCATATATCATGGTTTTCTTAAAATGAGTGTTGTGTATAATATAAGCTACCAATGAAATTAAATTTATTTGAAAAATATATTTCATAAAATATCATGGTGTTACATAGTAATAGGGTTATAAAATAGTGTGATATTTTTCAAAAAATATAATTATGACCTTTCTCAACCATGAAAACTATATATTTCAGTGACATATGAGGGTTTGAGTCATTACTCAATAGCATTTTCCTTTAATGAGTTCACAAAATTATGTTTGTTAGAACCATGTGCCCCATGATTGTGAATTTTTCACCAAAAAGTCAGATTTTTTTAAATTAGCATTCATTTTCTCTATTCATAATGACCCCAAAAAATCCTTATATTTTCTTTGTGTTACTCCTTTTCCTCAAATTAAAAAATAATATCATCAATAATGACTACCACAAATTTTTCAAGGAAGTCTCAAAAGACACATTTCATCAAATCTGTAAAAGTTGTAAGGGAATTAGTAAGTATAAATGGAATCACTATGAACTCAATGTGTCCATATCTCATATAGAAATCTATCTTGTGATTATCCTACTTATTTACTTTTAAAGGATGATATCCATAATGACGATCCACCTATGATAAGTACTGATCTCTTCAAAGTTGATCAAACGGGTTATCAATCCTTAGAATAGTATACTTGTTATTTATAGTGATTACATAAGCTCTCTTTAATGGATACACAAGCATATTGATCTATAATGTTTCATGATAAAGAGCATCAGGACACCCCAAGGTGATGCACTAGGGAATATAAACCCTTTTTCCAATTTCTCTTGAAGCTGCATCTTTAACTCATCTAGTTTAATTTGGACCGTCATATAAGGTAATTTGGAGATTATAGGGTCACTAGGTATATGTTATGTTGTGAAAACTATCTCATTAACCAAGGAAATCCTGAGTATGTAATAACGTGGTCCACTGGGGCTCTCCTGGATGGTAAAAGGCTTAGTCATCACCACTCCAATCCCAAATCCAACATTCTAGGGTTTAGTGACTAGTTCCAAGAAAGAATAATGTAAGTGGGTTTCCTTTTTTAATGTATCTATACACACACACCGAATCATATCGATGTAATAGTGGATATTAATATTATGAAATGAATGAAACATCTATAGTAAAACAATGCATGTAATATCCTCTAGGGTTATACAACAATGTTCGTCAGTATAAACCAAAATAAATGGGAAAAACACCCAACCGAAAATCATGTCCCAACATGAAAATTAATTCAATAATTAAATATAAGAGAGAGAGATCAGATCGTGATATCCCATCTAAAACATTGTATAAAGACTATAAATTAAATTATCCCTAAGCTTCAATAAAATCACCACTGATTAATCAATTATTTTTATAATAAATGACTTGTGGGGGGAAATCCAATGAATCAGTAACTATATACATACCCAGTAGGATGATTTGAATACCAAAAACACAGAAATAGAATGAAATAATGATTAAAAATTAATCCAAATGAAGGTATATCAATTAGAGAATAATAAAACTTCCACAAAACCATAATATTCTCACCAAGAAACCCAAACAAAGCGATATAGGGGATCCCCATCTCCATAGACCAGTTAAAAATTATAAGAATTCCCATAGCTATAAATATCAATCTTTGATGCCTAGCATCACTTAAAACTACATAAATAACCATGTGGATGATCCCTCATCTCAGGACTATGATCACAGGCATCAAATGCTATTGTAACCATACTATAATAAATAACCATTCTATAATTTTTGTGGAGGGTCCCACTCTCTGGATCTATGATCCAATGTTGTAGGAGCCACAACTATCATTGAGGACCTGCATGCTGATAGAGCTTGAAGATAGGGGAGTATCACATTGTAGATAAAGGATCCTCTCCTAGGGTATGGGGAAATGATCTCTATCTATATATAGAGTATACAACACCCACTCCTTGGTGCATTGGGGGAGTGCCAACCCTAGAATCACTCAAATGATCTTGTCCTGATCATTTTAAATGCCTAGAATTTCCTAATGAATTTTCAGGCTTTAAGGACTCACATCATATCTTGGATGCCACAATGAAGGTTATCCATGTTCTACATGGAACAATACTCAGTATAGGCTACTCTCGGGTTAAAATATGAGTCCCTAATAATGAGATATTATAGGTTGAAGTTAATGGGGGTAATATATGGTGTGTATGGGGGTCTACATGGTGTGTGGCCACACCCCACAAATTTTATGTGTTCTCTAATCGACGTGGTTGGGGAATAATTTTCATAATAAATAGTGTGTATCGGGGTTACATAGCTTATCTTAGCCACATGAGGCCTTCCCATACTCTTCCAACGATGCTCATGTACATCAGATTATGCTTGTGTACAATGTCATTTGTGGTTTTCTTGGACATTTCACATAGTGTTTTTTGTGCCACACATGATGTTTAAGGGATGTTCCAACATTTGGCATTATCCTCGCACCCTATCCTTTGCAGTCTCCAATGTATACAGAATGTTTCCACCATAGATAGTGTTTTAGGCCACATGGTTTCCTAGGTGTTTACTATCTATACATGTTGACCCATCCACCATGGTTTTCATGACACGTGACTTTGAACACATAGTGTGTAACACCACATGGATTATAGGCATGTAATCCCTATACTTAACAATCTGGATGACTAACTGGTACATGGCCTGTATACCATCCATAAGACATGTTATACTTATTTCCAGATGAATACCCTATCCAACAATATAAATGGAATACACATTATGTGTTCCTAAACTACATGTCATGTAGATTTAATTTATCAAAAAATATATGAACATTGCACATTTTATAATAGCACCACCCTCACCACCACTATTTTCATCGCATATCATACTATGTGTCCTAGATCTAGGGTCGTCCATAGGTGATCTATTATAGATGTCCTGATTCTAGACACCTGAACATCAGACGGATCCTTCCCATCACTGTTGAAGTCCTCTTGTGGCTACTCTAGATCCCAAATCCATAGATTCCACACCCATAACCCATAACCTATCTAGATAAATTTTAAAATCCCCATTCCGATTATTATTTGAAAATCCAACATGAATTCAGTGGTTTTATAATGCTCAAACCATCCCTGGAAAGGTCAAACCATAATCCCATTGGTCAGTAATAATGGACTGGGAAAAAGCACATAAGCAGTGTTAATACTTTTTTCCAATAATTATTGGCCAAAGATCAAATAATCAGGGTATCTATAACATCTTGGATCTAGGTGCCACCCAATTTTCCACAATCCATTTTTTTAGAGGAACTCAAGTTCATGTCCCCAAATGACATAGATTGTCAAAGAGAAGTGAGGTCGAAGGAATGATAACAGGGGATATTATTTCCTCATGGACAAATTATACATAGTTGAAAAACAAATAGTAAACATTAGCGGAAGCAATAATACCATACAATAGAAGAAAATAGTTGAATACTAGTAGTAATAAAACCACTAGAGCATATATATATATATATATAAATTATGCATGGAATATGTATCTAAGAAAACACCCAAACAAGTAACAATGCTGGAATGAAATACATAAACCAATGTAAAAAAACAAGAAAAGTCCCACAACATCGCAAAACACAGCTTGGTCTCATGCTCTCCAACTCTAACAGAAATCATTTACCTGATAAATAAGGTTTCATTCCCTTATCTATACCAGCAAACATATAATTTGATTGGGTCAAAAACATGACCAAAATAGAGTGTGAGATGAATCCTCATAGGCAACCACAAAAATATCTTTTCCTAAATATTAGTTAATATATATATATAGTAGGTAAAATGCAGAAATGATGAAATAAACTGTGAAGTAATCAAAAGTAAACAATCCTACTATTTTCAATTACATCATTTATATTTATTATTCATCCTTTAAATCATGAAATATCAAAATCTAGCGTATGCTCTATATCCCCTGGGTAATAGTGGAAAAACAGATGTCTCAGAGGACCATCTAAACAATCAAGTAAGGCTAAGTCCAAGCCTATGATTTGTCTTGACAGATTCATAATAATCCTTTAATCATTCATAAACAAATCCTCTGGGAAAGATCTCCGGGACAATACCCATTTGGTTTAACATTTCACAAATTCATTAAATAACGACCCTCTGGGAAATCTCTCATCGTTAACCCCTTTACTCCGACCTAGTACTAATAATTTTCAGACGACCACATGGGAATCTCTCATGTTCAATACCCCTATCAACATGGAATCAATAAATTATAAATTTCCTCCTATGTAGCTCTCATGGAAAAACCCCCTAGGTTAACATATCATCAATAAATTATAAATGATTGACTATATAGATTTCACAGTCAATCCCCCTAGGTCAATATATAGTAAATTAATTGTGAATGACATCCTAGGTATCTTTCATGGTCAATACCCCTAGTTTAACATCTACATTAAGGCTCTCATGGTCCTGTGTAAATAATATGGAAACCCCTACAATTTTCTTGGCACAAGGATCTCATGGTCGATTGGAAAAATAATGCACATACCATATCAAGGTATTTCATGTAATCTATAACTAATACATGGATAACATTCACAATGCATATCATAGGCATTTCACATAAATAAGAAAAATTCATCCTAATCAATTCATTTCATGGAAAACAGGGTAAAACTCAAAGGAAACCTAGACTAAATGGCCATAAACTATCAATTATGGGAAACACTCACATGTGATGTCCCATAAAAAGGTATTTAACCTTACACATATTCCACTACCCTTTATCAATCAACAAAAACCTAATAGGTAATTAAAAGGGTTTAATTTAAAAACACACAATACCCCAAATGTGGGTATATGACCCCTTTAGCATATATAATCCTAAGAAGAAAAAAATTCCCAAACCACCCATATATATATTGAACAATCGATATACATGAGCGTCGGCTCTTAAATCGTTCTAGATCGGCATAGATCTACAAAAAGGTGAATAACCCCAACCTTCAATAACTCCCAAAAAAGGATTAATCAGGAACAAAGGCTCTAGGTTTTTTGAGAACTCACTAGTGAGATTCCAATGCACCTAACAGTGTCTCAATCGGAGCTCTGACGGATAATATGGAGGGTTTAGAAGCTTTCTAGTCATTCCGTCTCTCTCATGTATAAACCACAGGGAGAAGAACATGTTTACAGACATAAGACGCAACCCCACTCTAATATATAAAATAAAAAATAAAATTACATGTAATTTTCATTAAACCTACATGTTGTGTAGTAGCCTTAGCTAGCCCCCTACATAAGCGATCTCCCAACTCATCACATGACCATCTACTCAGTCGTTACATGGCCAATATTCAGCTATATGCGGCAACTAAGTACATGGTGTGTACAAGGATGTAAATGTCTTGTTCTAAAGAAACCTTTTTTCTTCCATTTTCCTCAAACTACCAAAAATTAAGATCCTTACATGAAATGAAGATCCTAGTTCTTAAAAACATCCCCCCTTAAAGCAATTTGTCCCCAAATTTCCCTTCCATGGGTGGTGAAGAAGAATATGCGAACACCTCCGGCCACTGTGATCATACATCAGTTTCCCACTCCCAAGGCACATCCTATACCCATCCATGTTACCACAGCATATGTACTAAGGAACCAAACGGCCATGGAAAACCTTCATTCTATGATCCACAATCTGAATAGGGTGGTCCTAGAAGGATGTATCCACTTTCAACTCAACCTCCTCAGGTTGAAAAACATGAGATAGGTCTGAAAATTAATTCCATAGCTGAGAAAAATGAAATACATTGTGCATATCCTGGTACATCTGTGGTAACTACAACTGATAAAAAACCAGCCCGACTCTCTCCAAAACTTAAACAGTTTGATGTATCTTTGTGAAAGCTTAAATTGTCTCATAATCCTCCTGTATCCCAAACATGGTGTAACAAGTAGGAAAACCTAATCTCCGAACTCAAAATCCAGAGGTTATCTCCATCAATCTGCATAATATTTCGGGTGAGATTATGTAGCAGCCATCATTTTCAGAATTAACTCCACCTGCTCAGTGGTCACTTTGACAAGACGAGGTCCTATCATAGCAACCTCTCCTACCTCTAGCCAACATATGGGTGATTGGAATGACCTACCGTATAAAGACTCATAAGGCTCCATTTTATTCCTTACCTAAAAACTGTTATTCTAGGAAAACTCCACCAGGGGTATGTGTCTCTCCCAAGAGCCCCTAAAATCCAAGATGCATTCTTAGAGCATATCCTCCAAAAACTGAATCGTATGCTCAGATATTCCATCTATTTGGGGATGGTAAGATATACATAGAACTACCTATGTACTCCAATCCCTCAGTAGTCCCTTTCAGACATGAGAAGTAAAAGGAGCATCCCTGTCTTAAATGGTAGTGTGTGGAATCCCTTGAAAATATACAATCACTTGGATGTAAAAATTTCCTAGATCATCAACACTAATGGTTTCCTTGATCGGTAGTAAATTTTAAACCATCATGAGTCTATCAAAAACATCCTAACTAGAATGATTTTCTATAGGTGACCTTGGTAAACCCATTACCAAATCCATCGCGACATCATTCCACATCTACTCTGAAATGGGTAACTGGTGTAATTGCCCTATTGGTAACTGATTCTCTGTATTCACCTACTAACAAGTGGAACATCTCATAAAAAACTAGGTACATCTCGCTTCATGCTTGGCCACCAATACTAATGATATAGATCTTGATACATCGTGGTGACCTCAGGATGAACATCCCATACTGAGGAATGAAAATATCCCAATACCTCCTCAATTATGTCTACAGACACCCATACATTCCCATGAAAACTAAAAACCTCATCCTCACCTAAAGTACACCCAGAACTAGGGTCATATCCTGACACACACTCTCGTAGGACTATTACTTCAAAATTTGATAGCATCCTCATTTTCACCCAATCTAGTAGAGTAGAGGTAACAACTATAAAATAAAGAAATGTTTACCCCTGTCTATCATGCACCATAAATGGCATCTCAGATAATAGATCCATAAGTCACCTCTTACTGATGTCCTCCTAAACTACCTATATCTGAGTCCTCCTTCTTAGTGCCTCACCCATTGCATTGCCTTTCCTCATCATATAGGCAAGCTCAAAGTCAAAAGAATGAATGCACTCAACCCACCTTCACTATCTCAAATTCAGATCTCATTGAATTAAGATATAATTGAACCTTTTTTTGTTTGTGTATACCAAAAAATACTCTCCAAATGGTAATATCTCCAAGAGAAAAAAACATGCACAACTATAGCTAACTCGAGATAATTTGTCAGGTAATTCCTATCATGTAGAATCAATTGCTGAGACCCGTATGAAATGACTTCTTCCCTCGACATAAGCACTTATCCTAGCCTGATAACTAATGTGTCATAATAAATTTTGTAACTATTTCTGGGCTTCAGAAAAATCAGTATCGGTGAAGAAGTTAATGTCCCTTTCATCTCTTGAAAGGCGGAATCGTAGGAATCATTCCACATATACTTTCCACCATTCTTAGTCAGGCCTATAAGTGGCACTTCTAATAATGAAAATACCTGAATAAAGTGAAGGTAGTAACAAGACATCCCCAAAAAACTTCATACCTCAAAAATGTTCTTCGGATTATCTTAGGAAACTAATGCTCTCACCTTATCTATGTCTACTTATACTCATATATCAAAGATAACATGACCCATAAAATTAATATGGTCCATCCACAATATAAACCATGAGATCTTACCATATAATTGATGCTCTCTCTATATACTCAATACAATATCTAGATGGATGACATGGTAGTGTTGAGTGTATGAGTACACCATGATATCATTGAAGAAGAATACCGCAAAAAATCTAAATATGGAACACTCAGTTAATCAGTGCCACGAAAACTACTGGAATTCTCGTGAGACCAGACAACATAACAAAATAATCTTATAGACCATACATATTCCAAAAGTCTATAAGAGGTGAATCTGATGGTCTAATGCTCAATTGATGATAACCAGATCTAAATTCAATATTTCAGAACACATGATCTCCTCAAAGATGAGAAAAGTGATCATAAATCTATGGTAAGGGATATCAGTTCATGACCATTAAATGTTTCATCATCTGATAATACAAACATATCCTAAGGTTATTGTCTTCCTTCTTAACAAAAGGACTGGTGAACCCCAAGGAGAAGTACTGATTCTGATTAAACCATTCACCCAAAACTCCACTAACTACTCCTTGATCTCTTGTAACTCTAGTGTAGCCATCCAATATGAAGGAATGTACACCGGTTCTACTCCAAGAACAAGATCCATATATAAATCCACCTCTCCCTCCAGTGTCAACCATAAAAAGTCATCTGGAAAGACATATCTGAAATGATCCACCACTAGAGGAAAGTCCATCTGTTTAGTCCCCCGGTCATCTAGATATAAACTAGAAATATGTGCTATAATTCCTTCCAAACCATGATTCTCGGGTCCATCTTTTCTCACCTGGACATCTCATTCTCCCTTGTGTAGAGAAGACCCACCATCTAGTGACGTGAAACTCACCCTATAAAGATATTAATCAATAAATGCCTAAAAGGAGACCAATCAGTCCATCCTAAGAATGAAATTGATACCTATTATATCTAAGACTTAGAGGCTACATAATAAATGATACCTACCATCTTCAAGAGGAAACTCCTTTCACTAATGTATACTAGCCATCATAATCCCCAATAGAGTATCTAGTATCATAACATCATCAGAAGTAAATATTCACTTCCCAAGGATCATCACAATGAAAATAGACATAAAACTATGGGAAGAACCTATATAAAAAAGATATGAAGATAAAACTGATGAAACTATATTTGTACCTCTAACCGTAGAGGCTCTCGGATACTTCATATGAGGGGTCCCCTCCATCACAAACGTTTGACCTATACTGTGACCCTACGACCCTACCTAGATACACTGAGCTGATCTACCCTGTTTTCACTAAAAACGTATCTACTGGATACCTCATCCATGACCAACTCCTCGACCTAAATGGCTGGATGAAATCTAGTTCCCTGACTGATGAGAAACTAGTAGTCATGCTCATAAACATGGAGTCATAATTGTTCCCTTCCCACTCACTACAGGTGAGAACATCATGTAAAAACTATAAATATGACACATCTTGCCGCAATATTGGCACTCATCTGGGTCTCTCTGGCACTGAGGTCTCATGTTACCACTCTTCTCGCACTGGTATAACCTTACCTTGCTACCTAAAGATACATCCCAGCTACTAGAAGAACCACTACGTGTAAGCTCTCTATGTTGCATCCTGCTATCGGTCGAAAGAGTATTAGCCCTGAATGTTGAACCACTCTAGCTCAGACCTCCTTACTCCCTCATATTTTACTTGGTAATCATTTCTTGATTTACTATAGTAGCCTTCGAAGTCAACCTGGAAAAATTCACCTACGATCGGATGTCTTACCTAAGACCATCATTAAACTGCATATCCTGTGATAACTTGTCAACCCCCAAAACAGTTGTGAAGTACTGAAGCTTCGTAAACAGAGAAACATAATCCACACCCAAAGAGAACCTTGTTCCAAATGCATGAACTCTTGGGATTGGTCAGCCCTAAAAGTATCATGGTATAAGTAATCGTATATGGTCCTCTGAAACTTTTCCCAGACCATATCCTTCAGACTTCCCGCATGTGAGACAACATCCAACCATCTCTTGGAAGAATCATGTAGCTTGTAAGTAATGAGATTCACCCTCATCTCTAGAGGAATCTCTAGATGCTCGAAGATAGAAATCAGGGACTCCAACTATGACTCTATAGCCTGTGGTCCTCCATCCCCTGAAAAAAAAAATTGGGTGGATACTTCTGCTCGAACACCCACATCAACACTGCCATAGTCTGGGCAGGATGTAGTGCTCCCTAAAAAGTCAACATCATCTTAATGAATCCTTCACAGAACAGTGTATCTGCAGGTTTATCCCGTATTAAATCTAGTTCCAAGACGGGCAAGATATGATGCTCTTTTTTTATTCCCTAATCTTCCATTTCTAGTGTCTGATCACCCCCTATACTTTTCATACAACCAGAGGACGTCTTGGTGGTGTGACTATACAAGATCAAGTGCGCACCGTAGTTCAGCATTAATGAATATTGAAACTCAGGAGTACAAGATTGGAATAGGTGAATAAAATCATTCATGTTTTAAAAAAAATATGGTTACACGACATATAGAAACACTACATGGAGTGTTCCCTTAAGTTTTAACAAGGGTTTGTACCTTTGTCAACCGAGTCATGTAACACCCCATACACACAGAATGTTCCACATGACACACAACATGTACTTGGATATTCCCTCTTTCCCAAGTACTTCTTCATGTCTAGGACTACACAGTTCTGCTGGTGTAACACTACATGGAGTGAACACTCTAGACACGACATGAACAACCAAAGTTCCATCCACCCATATTATTATTCACACGACTGAATACATGGTTGACTATAGCACAAAATGTACATCCAATACACAGTGTGTTCTACCAAGAGTTTACCAACATCATGTCTTTCCTCACATATTCAGTCGCACGATCAACCACTTCAGGGATTTTACATACACTAATGCGTGTGTACTTGAGAAAAGTCAATTCTTCTAGAATAGAAGATTGCATGGACTATGTTTATAACATCACACGCCATGTTTTTTGAGTTTTGAAGACAGTACTCCTCTAAAACATCACTGGAACACCCAAAACCATAAAATTTGGTCAAGTCAAGCCATGTTTCGATCCATGAGAGACCATAAACCCCACACGTCAATGTTTTGAATCCTTATTCATATCATATTAACAGAATTCAAAACATGATCCACCCAATTCCTATCAAAAAGGGACTATAACAAATCAGGGGCCAAAGCTTGGCATCCATCTAAATGATTCTTTCCATATACCAATACCCTATCTAAATAGAAGGTATTTTTTCATGACAACTATAAAAATAGAAGGCATATCTAGCAAAATATCTATCACAACAACATGAAATCAGTAATGCACCCTAAATGGCATGACAAGAATGCATGACGTGTGATCTCTAGAAAGTGCATATATGATGCATGAGATTCCATACCCTCATATCATCAGTTTTCAACAAAAATATAACCATAATGATATCAATAATAATAGAAAAAAACAATTTAATTACCCAATAGTGAAATCAAATCAACTGTAAGAATTTCCAAAACCAGAAAAAAAATGCAATATTTGAGGTAATTGGGTTTTTCTCTATACACGGGGTAGCTACTCTTGAGAACAACATATTACCAACTACTGATTACTTCTTATCCCAGTTTATTGGACCCAAATACTAAGGCAATGAAGAAAGGAAAATCTTTTGATACCACTCTCAAACATCCTAGATCCGGGTGCCACCCAAATGTGCCCCAAACTCAGTTGGTCACATGAGCTCAAGCACATTTTCCCAAATACCATAGGATTCTGACTAGCAGCAAGGGCCAAGGTTTGATAGTGGGGAAACTATTCCTTCATTGGTAGAGTATACATAGCGAAAAAAACAAACAGTAAATAGTAGTTGGAGAAGTAATACCATACAATAAAAGCTAACAGTGGAAGACAGATAGAAATAAAACAAGTGAAGCATGTATATATATATACATATATATGATTCAAGGAATATATATCTAAGAAAAAATCCAAACAATTCACAATGCTAAAATGAAATACAAAAACCAATGTAAAAAAGAACAAGTAAGCTCTAGTAACATCGCAAGCCTCTGCTTGGTCTCATGCTCTCCAACTCAAACAACAATCATGTACATGATGAAGAAGGGTGCTTATCCTTATCTATACCTGCAACCATACAATCTTATTGGGTCCAAAACAAGACCCAAACAGGGTTTTAGATGAATCCCAATATCCAAACACCAAAAGATATGAGCCAAACTATCAGTGAATATATATATATAAGGTAAAATGAATAAATAAAGCATTCAACTATGAAGTAATCAAAAGTAAACAATCCTACAATTTTAAATTAAATTATTTACATTTATTATTCATCATTTAAATTAGGAAATATCAGGATCTAGCATAAGCAATATATCCCCCTAGGTAATAGTGAAAAAATAAAGGTCTCATAAGACCATATAAAAAATAAAGTAAGACCCCCTCCAAGATTGTGATTTGGCTTGGAAGACTCGTCATAATCATTCAAAAATTCATAAACAATCCTCTGGGAATGTTGTCAAGGTCAATAACCCTATGGTTTAACATAGCACAAATTCATTAAATAATGACTCTCTGAGAAAACTCACACAGTCTAACGCCTTTGGTCCAAAATAGCAATAATCATTTACAAACGACCACATGGGTAGCTCTAATAGTCAATACCCCCTGGTAAACATGGCATCAATAAATTACAAACAACCTCTTGGGTAGCTCTCATAGTCAATACCCCTGGTTCAACATAGCATCAATAAATTATAAAAAAACCCCTGGGTAGCTCTCATGGCCAGTACAATTAGGTCAACATAGCATGAGGCAATTGTGCATGACCTCCTGGGTTGCTCCCACGGTCAATACCCCTAGGTCAACATCTACACTGAGTCTATCATGGTCCTGTGTAAATAATATGGAAACCCCCACATTTTTCCTAGTCTAAGGCTCTCTTGGTCCATTGGAAAAATTAAATGCATACAATATCAAATAATCTCATCTAATCTATAACTAATACATGGCTAACATTCACAATAAATATCATAGGCATTTCAGATAAATAATCAAACTCTATCCTAATCAATTCAAGGCACGAAAAACAAGGTACACCTCATAGGAAACTTAGACCAAAGGGCCATAAATAGTCAATCAAGGTAAATACACCCACGGAGTGTCCCATAAATAAGGTATTTTAGCTTATTCATATGCTACTACCATTTATCAATCAACCAGACAAAAATAGGAAATAAACTTTGTTTAATTTCAAAGCACAGAATACCACAATTGTGGGTATACAACACCTTTAGCATATACTATCCAAAGAGGAAAAAATAAAGGTAAAAACCACCTACATTGGTATCCTATGATTGATATACTTGAACGTTGGCTCTTGAATTGGCCTAGATTAACGTAGATCTACAAAAAGGTCAAAAACACCAAACATTGAATAACTAACAAGGGGGGATAAATCAGGATGAAATGTGTAACACCCCAAATTTTTTAAAAATAAATATGGAATTCATCAAACATTTAGTCCCTACAAAACATCACTTTGTTATAACCTAGATAGTAAAAATAATTCTTTCCACCTATGTGCCTTGAAATTAAAAACAAACTGACATATAAAGTTGTGTTCAGTATGATATTTAGAGTCTAATAAGACAAACATAATTTTTGGTGAATAATAGCATACCCTTAGGAATAGTAATATTAATATTAATATAAAACATATAATTAGTAACTTGTAATATTATCTGATTTTCTTAAGGTAGTAATATAATGGGGTCTTGAATAATTTTTCAATGTGATATAAAATGAATTACTATTTTAAAATTAATATTTTTTGAATAAATTATGATTTTTTTTAAAAATATATTAATAATATATGGAAATTTATTTTCAAAAAATGGTGTTCATTTTTGAATTCTATGCATTGAAAAATGGTATGGGTGAGTTTTTGGTTTTTTTTAATACATGAATTTTTATGAATAGTAAAGTACGATAATTTACGATAAATAATAAATACATGATATGTTGAGTCATAGGTGATGTTAGTCTGGTGTAAGGCCACTTGGTTCAAACTCAAATTCACATATTACTATTCTTGGTCAGAAGAATCAATACAATCTGTTTTATTTGGAAAAATAATGAAATAATGATTAAGATATTCAAAAATTACTCTCATCCACTATTACAACCCCCCATCACTCTCTATTCTCTTCACACCTCTAAGCCTTGAATCTCCTAAAAGTTCTACCAAAATACCCTTCCATAGTCACTCCCCATGTCCATGAGATCTTGGTCATTCTAAAAGACCAAAACCCCTTCTCGTAAAGAGATTCTCAAGGAGGTGGATTCAAGAGGTAAATTCACATTTTATTTCTTTCATTTTCATTTCAAGCTCCTTTCAATAGTCATCCTCTCTTAACATCCTTTGTCCAAATGACCATGGTAACTCCAGTATAATCTACATATTTTAATTATATCATATTAATGGAATAACGATCATCAATATCCTTACTCTCTCTCTTTTATTTTATAAATGATATCATCATTTGTGAGATGCCAATTTAAAACCATTGTGGACAACAACATCTCGTTCATCAATTTCTCCTTCATTACTAGACATGAAACTATTTTAACGGTTTAAATAGACTATAATATAAGTATTATAACCTATTTAATATTCATTGACTATTATATGTACATAATATTAAATCATATGACTAAACTAGTTCCTAGTAATCAAAATACCACAAAAATAATCAAAGTGATTGTCATTAATATTTCATCTAATGATTCATCCTCGTGTCATGTAAAAAAATGATTTAAATGGAAATTTACACCTAGTTATGTCCATAAATAATATTTAAATAAAATTATTGAAATTTATTTCCATTCCACATGAACTCCAATACATAAAAACTAGTGAACCGATCAGTAAAATCAAGAAAACGAACACTCTGAAATGACATAATTAAATATAATAACTTATCAATAAGGAAATAAATTAAATAAAAATGTAAAATAAACTAATTTAATTTATAATATTTTCTTAATTATTTTATTAATTAGTCTAATTTCATATTCCCGGGCCATAAGTTCAAGAGAAGAACATTCAGACTTAAAGTAAGTATTTTTCTACCCGAACCACCATTTTTATTCTGGTTACTTTTATTATCTACTTACCTCAATTAAATTATTATTAATTCATATTTACTCCTCATAATATTTGTGAGAATGGTCTATATATGTATCCCAACCTGAATCATACCTTCATTTATGATTATTTATATGTTTTTTAAAGGATCTTTTAAAAATTATTCCCGAAATACAATCTCCTTCCAAAGCAATTTCCTGAATTCTTACCTATTATCAAGGGCACTCTATATTCTATTTTAAGAAACCAATATTTTTTAAAAACATTAATGTTATAATGAATAAAATATATTATTTCACTTCTGGTTTTAGACAATGTTTTTTCCAAAATAACTCTTATTTTTTAAGTAAAATATTATTTATCTCAAGAAATACTCAATGATTTTATAAGTGTATTTTAATTTATTTCAAGAATCTTATTGATTATTTTATCTAGATGGGAACGATATTTTATAATATCATATAGAATATATTTTTTTAATGGTTTATTATTAGTTTTTCTATGGATGTGTTTTCTTGAAACCATTTACCATATTACTCAGAATGGTCAGTGTTTACGTTTAATGATTTGGGGAAAGTAAGTTACATTTTATATGTTTGTTCTAGTATGAATGTATATGTTGTTTAGGTTTATCCCCACTCATATGAAGAACGAATTATATTTATTATTTAATTTTTGGTTACCTCTATAGAACCTCAATTAATATGAAGTTCTCATGATAAAGATAGATATGGACTTAGTTGAGGCCTTTCCCAATTTTAGATATCGTTTTGGCTGAGACCTTAATCATTTTTAGACGTCTTAGTCAAGGCCTCAAAAAATACGTTTTAGAATGTTTCGAATATGAAATTTCCCTCATTATGAATCTAGTAATAGAAATTTCATGTGGTTATTCTAATAGTACAATACCCCTGATTATGTTTTATTATGTCATTATTTACTCAACTCATATTCCTACCAAAATGTGATCGTGTTTATAATTTGTAAAGGTGTGTGTTTTAAATTATTCCCCATGCCTAATGTTAATATATATGTTATCTTCCAATATATTTATTGCTCTTACTAAGCATTTTATATCACCCCTTTCTTATGTTTTATCTCTTAGGACATGAAGAAGATTATTACGAATGAGCTGGAAGGATAAAATTGAATTTGTGGATGTTTTAAATAAGACTTATATGTTGTTTTACCATTTCCAGCTGTAATGATGAACTTATGTATGTATCTTTCTTTAAATGATACTAAAATACTTGGTCCTTTAGGATTTATATTCCTTGTTTATAATCCAATGTAATAAAATAAGGCACCTACTTGGGGAAACTGGGGTTGGGTCCTTACAATTGGTATTAGAGGAAGTCTAATATAAAACAAGGAAACTTGATTTAGAAAATAGAGATTAGGGAGAAAACCCTAAGATAATATTTGAGGATAAATATACAAGAACATCTTGGTATTTTTATAAGGATTATATTATGTATATCTTTCCATAAAATACATCCCCGTCTAGATACTACAAGTGGATATAGTTCTGGAACAGATGTACTTAGGAGTGAAAATGCCAACAAGGAGTTTCGGGATTCACCCGAGGTATCCTAGTACATGAAAACATGCCTTATTACACCCCTGGTTTGACACTCATGGGGGATATGCTTAGGATAATTAATATTTTCTTTACAATAGATTTGAAATAATTAAATATAAATTTTTCCTCAAAGAAACCATGTTTTTGAGTATAGGATTAGGCAAGCATAGGATTTCAATTTATGCTACGTATTTTGCTAAGTTAAGATTATATGTTATGATTCATAACGTAATATAGGGTATTCCATTATCTTGAATGGGTTCCTAGTGGAATAAATGGAAACTTCATGAACACATAAATCCTTTCTAGTGATTTTCCTATGGTTCAAGACAATGATGGTGGATCTGGAGCTAAAAATGGTGCGTAGAAACATATAACTATACTCAGACAACTTAATCAGGTTGTGAACACTATCCTTACCCGTATAGAGCATCCAGATCCACCATGTGGAGGAGCTATGTTATATTTTTTTATGAGACAACAACCTCTATAATAAAATGGTACTACAAAACCATTTATAGATGAGTAGTGGATAAGTTCCCTAGAGATGATATTTCTCTCTTTGGGAATTAATGAAAGAGAGAAGGTTGTCCTGATAGTTTATCATCTATCAATATATATTGATTAGTGTTGTTCATTAATTAAAAATAAAAAGGAAGCAGAAGATATATAAGAGATGGAATAGAGGGACTTTAAGGAATGCTTCCTAGAGAAATACTTTCCTCATGAACTACAGATGGATATGGAAAGGCAATTTTAGAACATTAGGCAAAAGGAAGATGATAATGTTTCAAATTATAATCATCACTTCACAAAGGTATCATGAAATGATATGGACTACATACAAAATCCAAAGATAAAGATTGATTGATTTTTGATGGCCTAAAGATATTCCACCAAATGACACTAGTCTCCCAATGTTTATAACCATTTGACGATATAGTTTCATCTGATATCAAGACAGAAAAGGAATTCTCAATGTCATATTACTTTAAAGGGAATAATGAGTAGAAGAAGGTTTCTAATAACATTGGAAAATGAAATAAGGAAATGGAGAAGAAATAAAGAGTTCAATTTCCACGTTGTGATAATTGTGGAAGGAAACACACTAGTTGCTTTTTAATTTGAAAAAAAAAGTATTCTACAAATATATATAAAAATGTCATATTTATAGTGATTCAAGGGGTAGAAATAGCTATTAATGTTCAATGCTATAATTTTATGGATATGGAACAGTATTCTTGTGACAACCAGGTCCCTGTGACAGCACAGACACCCCGCATTAACATGGTCGTCGGGTCCTGGCCCACCAGGTACCACCAGTTGCCCCCACAAACACATGGGGCCCACCCGAGGGTCCACCCACATGCCTGAACGGGTCATATGACTAATGATAGTCCCCACAGTCCACACTTGTCCTTTCCAGTGTGCTTTTTCCTCACTCACACACACACACTGGGAAACATCCTAGAAGGTCACCCATCCTAATCACTACTCCAGGCCAAGCACGCTTAACTGTGGAGTTCTAATCAGACAGGCTCTCAAAAAGAAAGGTTCACCTTGTTGACATGAGTCATATCATTTAGTCATTTAACCCTTTATCATTTGGGGGTGTTACAATCACCCCCATTTAGAGCACAACATCCTCATTGTGGGCCCTACATCTCAACCCAGGCAGTGCACCGCACTTAAGGATGGGCACCACCTCTGATACCAAATTTGACAACTAGGTCCCTGTGACAGCACAGACACCCTGCCTTAACATGGTCATAAGGTCCTGTCCCACCAGGTACAACCAGTTGCCCCCACAAACACATGGGGGCCATCCTAGGGTCCACCCATATTCCTGAACAGGTCATCTGACTAATTATAGTCCTCATAGGCCAACACTTGTCCTTTCTAGTGTGCTTTGTCCTCACTCACACACACCATGGGAAACCTCACAGAAGGTCACCCATCCTGATCAATACTCCAGGATAAGCATGCTTAACTGTTGAGTTCTAATCATCTAGGCTCCCAAAAAAGAGGTGCACCTTGTTGACATGAGTCATATCATTTAGTCATTTAACCCTTTATCATTTGGGGTGTTACAATTCTAATAATATTCCAAAACATCAAACAAAAATGCCACATAAGAGTCCAAGGGAGCAAGGACAAGCTTATTCGATTACAACAGCTGATACTGAAGTTCATAATGATATGGTGGCATTTTATTTATTCATTTCCTCAAATGTTGCCAATGATTTATTATATTTTGGATCATCACATTCTTTTATATGTTTCCAGTTTTCTATGAAAATTAGATATTTACAATTTTATTTAATATGGGAGTTTTCAGTCAAAACACCTAAGGGAAGTATCATTGAAACAATGTTGTTTCAGGAAGTCCCCAATTATAACATATAAACGTGCTTTATCTGCTGATTTTATTTTCATACCCATGATTTACATTGATATAATCCCCATTATGGATTGGATTTTGAACCATGATGTGAAAATTTATTGCAAGAGGAAGGTGGTTACAATTTTTGAGGAGGATGTAGAATCAATTATCATTAGTGTACAAACCTCACCCTCTGATTCTCATATAGATCCACCCCCAGTAGCACTGTTGAATTCAATTATTGGAGATGAAGGGAATAGAATAACTATGAGTGAGGAAGCGAATAATCAAATAGAGAATATACCTATCAATCATGAATATATTGATGTGTTTTTAGAGAATTTACTTGGATTTCCTCTAGTGAGAGAAATTTAGTTTTCCATTGACTTAAATCCTGGTTCAAGTCCCGTATCAAAGTCCCCCTATAGAATGGCCAATGTGGTGTTAGTGGAATTGAAGAAATAACCAGAGGAATAGAGTTATAAAGGATTTATTCACCCTAGTGTTTCTCTATGGGGATCCCCTGTTCTTTTTGTTAAGAAGAATGATGTATATATAAGGTTTTTCATTGACTATAGGGATATCAATGCGATAAAAATTAAGAATAAGTATCCCCTACCTCACATTGATGATTTATTTGATCAACTTAATGGAGCCCAATATTGTTCAAAGAGTGACCTTTGATATGAATATCATCAGTTTCATGTGAGGAAGGAAGATATTCCAAAGACAACATTTTGAACAAGTTATGGCCATTACAAGTTTACAGTAATGCATTCTAGACTAATTAATGCACCATGTGTTTTCATGTATTTAATGAATAGTGTTTTAAATGAATATCTTTATGACTTTGTGTTGGTATTTATTGATGATAACTTGATATACTCCAAAAACTATGATGATCGTGAAAATCACTTGCGTGTTATTTTGAAGATTATTAGAAGAAATGAATTAAATGGTAAATTTAGCAAGTGTGAATTTTTTCTTTAATCATTTTCCTTTCTTGGACACATTATCTCTATGAATGGAATATCTATTGATCCTCTAAAGATAAAGGCTGGGAAATAATGACCTACTCTAAAGAACATAACAGAGGTATGTAGTTTTATTTGTTTAGCAGGTTATTATTGGAATTTCATTCAAATATTCTCCCATTTATCCAAATGAATGACCACGATTACACATAAAGGGGTTAAGATTCTATGGACAAAAGAATATGTGGACTATTTCAAATAAATGAAGAAGCTATTAGTGAATTCTCTGATCCTAACCACTGCATCGAGAAATGATGGGTTTGTGATCTATAGAGATGTATCAAGGAAAGGACTTGGTTGTGTCCTTATAAATAATGATAGAGTTATTTCCTATGAATCTACTTAGTTAAAAATTCATGAATAAAACTATCCTAAAAATGATCTTGAGTTAGCTACTCAGATATTTGCTCTAAAAATATGGAAACACTATCCTTATTTTGAAAGATGTGAGATATATATGGATAAAAAGATTATTAAATATATCTTCTCAAAGAAATATTTCAACATGATGAAAAAGAGATGGCTCAAGCTACTCAAGGATTATGATTTTACTATAAACATCCACCTAGGAAAGGAAAATAAGGTAGTTGATGCTTTGAGCAGAAAGGATCATAGAGTTCTCAACCAAATGTGGATTGATAAGGATCCATTGAACATGAATATAGTAAGGATATATATGGGAATTATCAGGGAAGGAGAAACATCACAAATTTTTTTGATGGATTCCCAAATATGTTTATTATAAATGATTAAGATATCTGATCCTCATGGTGAGAACCTACAAAAGAAAATTAATGCTTTGAAAGAGGGAAAGTTGGCTGACTTCGTTTGTGAAGATGGAATTCTAAAATATTAGAACATGATTTGGGTTCCATATATACCCAAGAAAAAAGGGAGTTATTAGATGATTCCCATCTTTAGAATTTCTCTATACATCCTGGTAGCACTAATATGTATAGAGATGTCAAGGAACACTTCTAGTACTATAACATACATAGGGAAATTAAGGATTATGTATCAAGATGTTTAGTCTATCAAAAAGTGAAGGCCAAACAAAAACATCCTAGAGGATTCATGAAACCTCTCCATATTCATACATGGAAATGGGACGACATCACTACGGATTTTATCAATATATTACCAAAAAATCCAACAAAGAATAATGTAATATGTGTAATTGTGGATTGACTTATGAATCAGCATATTTCCTCGCTATAAGGGAGGATTTTCCACTGGATCGCCAAGAAATACTCTATATCAATGAAGTTGTGAGACTTCATGGAGAACCTCTCTCAACTATGTCTGATCGTGACCCATAATTTACATCAAAATTTTAGAAAAGTATTCAGAATGCTTTGGATAACTAACTTTGATTGAGTCCATCTTAGCACCCTCTAGCTTTCGAGAAAATAGAGAGTAAGATCAAAACCTTATGGGACTTGTCTAGATCATGTTCACATGACATTCGAGGTATGTGGGATCAATATTTACCATTAGTGGAGTTTTCCTACAATAATAGTTTCCATTCAAGTATTATAATGGCACAATATGAAGAATTGTACGGAAAGAGATTTTAGATACCAACTTGTTGGGATGAAGATGGAGAAAGGAATCTTGTGGGGCCAGAGCTTGTGGAAGAAAAAAAAGTGAAGGTAAAGACTCTTCAAGGCCTTATGAAAGCATCTCAAAGTAGAACAAAACTAGACTGATAATCAAAGGAAGGATTTGGAGTTTCAAGTGGGATATCATGTTTTATTTAAAGTATCTCCATGGAAGAGAGTGATAAGATTTGGGAAGAAAGGGAGACTAAGCCCTAGGAACATAGGACCTTTTGAAATTATGTAGAGAATTTGAGTTGTTGCATCTCATTTGGATATGCGACATAGCCAGTCTAAAGTACATAATGTGTTCCATGTCTCACTGTAGAGAAAGTACATGCCAGACCCAACACATGTCCTCACTCTATAAGGTATAGAATTCGGACCTAACATATCATACTATGAAGAGCTTATCCAGACTTTGGAAACTTAAAAAAAAGTGTTGAAGAATTAGATGACTCAACTAGTAAAGATACTTTGGAGAAATCATAAAAATATAAGAGGCAACATGGTAGCCTGAGGAGCTTATGATGAAGACCTAGCCAAATATTTTTGTGAGGTAACGTTCTGTGAATTTTAAGGACAAAATTTTTGTAAGGAGAGGAGAATGTAACTTTATAATTTTTTTAAAATAAATATTGAATGCATGAAACACTAAGTTTCTAAAAAATACCACTTTGTTATAACCTATCTAGAAAACATAATTCTTTCCACCTCTATGATTAGAAAATCAAAAAACTAACATATATAGTTGCATTTAGTAAGATATTTAGAGTCGGAAAATAAAATCTTAATTTTTGTTGAATATTAATAGACCATTATGATTAGTAATATTAATTGTAATATTACCCATATGAATAGTAAATAATTATTTTATTTTATTTTCTTAGGGTAATAAGATAATGAGATCTTCATTAATTTTTCAATTTGATATAAAATTAATTATAGTTTTTAAATTATTATTTTTCGAATAAATTATCATTTTATTTAAAAAATAAAATAATAATATTTAGAGAATTATTTTAAAAAAATAGAGTTCATTTTTTTATTCTACATGTTATAAAATGGTTAGGGCGAATATTTGGGATTTTTCTGAAATACGTGAATTTTTATGAATTGTAACATACTATAATTTATGATAAATACTTAATACAAGATTTATTGTGTCATAGGTGATGTAAGGCTAATGTAAGGCCCCATGGTTTGGACTCAAATGAACAAATTACTATTATTGGTCACAATAATCAATATTATTTGTTTTCTTTGAAAAAATAATAAAATAATGATTAAGATATTCAACAATTACTCCTCTCTTCCACTATCAAACCCATCATCACTCCCTCTTCTCTTCCCTCCTCTGAGACTTGAATATCCTCAATTTTCTTCCCAACTACCCTTTCCTAGACACTCCCCAAATCCAATACCACTACAAAAAAAGTGACTTATACCAATAGAAATTTTGTGTCAGATAATATATCTATTGGTAAAAATGATCAATTAAAATAGATATACTATTATGTTGTTATTTTTTATAAGTACCAACAACTCATTTTACCAGCATATACATTTGTTACTATTAACTGTCTTATACAAAAATATCATTTATTATCAATTAAAATTGTCTCTATATCTTATAAATACCAAATATAATCTTACAAACAAATGAATACATTTTAATTATTTATAATTAATGAAAAATATTTTCTTATTAAACAAACACTTTACAAGAAATTATTCAACATCAATAAATATATTACCAATAATATATTTTATAAATTTTTTATTTTTTTATTACAACCAAGTCATTTTTCAATAAAAATATGCACATATATATTGAATTAAAATATTGATAATTTAATATTGTTTCCGGAAATTAATATATATATATATAATTTAAATTTACCAATGAATGATTCAAACTTATATTGATTCTAACCAAATAAATAATAATCTTACAAAGTTAATAACATAGAATTAGATGTATTGAAAAGAAGTAATTTATTTTAGAAATATATAATTTTTATAATAATAATCATTCTTTATATTTATTAATATCATCTCATGAATAGATGTGTGCCTCCCAACTGCAAGAAGTTCATTCACAAATCCCATCCCCTGATAACCCTAAAAATACTATGGAACATATTTTTTTCTTCACCATAACGTTCATCCCACTCTATCTCATTTCCACAGGGTTCAAAATTTCGGTTCGTCAACATATGGTTCATCGTTTGCGTTATTTACTATAGGGTTCATCCTTTCGATTCGTCGCCACAACTTTCATCCCCATTTGGCTTACCCCAAGTCTGGAAATAATTCAAACTCCCCAAGTAGTTGTTAACATTTCACCCCTTTCAGATAATTGCCACACCATTCCTCACAAGCTTCATTCCTTTCATTCATCGCCCCTTGGTTCATTGATTTTTCTCCCCCTTGAAGAAGTTATTGGAAGTAAGAAAATCTGAAAATTCTAATACAATTTTTTTATTTTGGGCTACAAATGTTTAGTGGATGATAACAGACACATAGTTTGAAGACTGAACAAACTCTTTTTTACATCTCATTATATGTCCAGATATAATTTTAATTGAACAAACATTTTCATTTTATGAATCATAGTAAAGCATACAATTCACATAGAAATTTTACATATGAAATTATTGTAGATTGAATGTTTTACATTTGAATGTACTCACAATCATCTTATTAGGATATTCATTCTAAATGCTATGAATAATGGTTGTTTATTTAGTATAAGGTTAAAATTATTTTTTTTATTTGGTCTATGAAATACCTAAATGATGATCCTTTCCATGATTAATGTATGATTACCTTTCCTTGGGATGTGTAAATGCATTATATTCATTTTATTATATCAATTGTTTAATAGGATATTTTATTTAATATCATGTTTCCATAATATTATAAGTGTTTTCAATACATTCCTTATAGATTTATTTTGTTGAATACGCATAATAGTTGATTATGAATATTGTATTGAATTTATAATTGGAACATCACAATGATATGTTCACATGATTATAAATGTTTTTGAATCATAGTATGTCATGATAGTGGAATCATATTTTTGTGTTGTTCTCTGGTTCTTGTATATTTAATGGAAAGTTGGGGTTCCATCATTTTACTAGAGGTCAATTATTGGAATATGGTCTTCAAGATTGGTGGGATTTTTTTGTGATTTATGTTGATTGAGTTTATTATAGTACATTCATGTACATTTTCAAGTGTTCATGTTTTGAATAATTGAAATGGAAATATTGAGAATAAAAATTGGTGGTGATCGGAGTGAGTGAAGTGTTCCAAGTGTCGAGATTCTTTACCCTCAACAATATGGTTTTATTATTCATTTTTTCTCTTTTTTATCAAATTCAGCAGCTTATAGACAATATTAAGGCAGATGTTGTCAAGTTAAATATGTCATAATATAGAGGATTAATTATTATTTTCTATTAAACTACTTTTATAGTGTTATCAAATAGAGCATAAATGTGATGATCATATCATGGTAGAAGCCTCATATTTTTGGGTTGTGCTCTAGTTCATGTTGATGTAATGAACATGTTGGGGTTCAATATATTAACTAGAGGTTGATCCTTGGAGTTTGTTCGGGATGTTTGGTGTGATTTTTTTGTGATTCATGTTAATTGAGTTTCCTATTGGTCGTGCATGGGCTTTTATAGGTTATTAAATTAACGTTTTTATATACTATTGAATTTGATATTTAGAGTCTATAATATTATATTTTTTGAAATTCACTCCTTATAGATATAATTAGTTTAAATACGCGTAGTAGTTGATGTTTATATGGAATTGAATTTATATTTGGAACATAAAATTTATATATTCATGTGATTAAAAACCAGTGTTTCATGTAATCGAATCATAGTTTATTTTAGTATTCAAAATTAGTATTTTTATATTTCATTTACTTATTGGATTTTTTTCATTGATGATGGAATAAATATAGAAATTCTACAAAGGGTTAAGGCTCTTTTTACATATAAATTTCAAAAGAAATAAACATAAATAAGATACATTATGGAGAAGTACATGATATTTGTTATAAAAAATTATTTTAATGTGTCTTGTTTGAGCACTGTGATGGTCATGGTGGTGATTTCTAGAGTTATGTTGTAATTATGATGCCATGTATATTTGTAGTAAATTATTGATGGGAATATCATGTCATAAAGAGGATTCTATAGTGGAGTTTTTATATTTAAAGGAGTTTGTAAGTATAGAGTCACTCCTGGTTTCTGTTGTCGTTGGTTCTAACCACGGGGTCATTATTGGATCTATTCCTTGGTGTTAAATTTTGTGGCTCCCATTTGAATTTGGTATACTATTTCTATGAATTGAGGTTTTTAAGGGTCATTTGCGGTTTGAGAAAATAGAATTGGATCCACTACATTCAATTCTCAGTTGTTTGAGTCTAGATAAAGGTCATAGAGTCAAGGGACACAGCTGTATTTGTCTATAGGTTGAATCATTGCATATCCATTTTTAGTGTTTTACACATATTTTTTTTGGATGAAATACTACTATATATTTTAATCAAATAGAGAACAACAATGGTGGTTGTTTCATGTTCTGATTTCTATTCAGTCAGAATGTAGATGACCTCGATTTGAGATGCTAATGACTAAAGTTTAAAATGAGTTCTTTGTTGCTGCTTTAATGAGGAAGATATTTTCGAGATATATTTCTAGTATGAGTGTGTGGTTTTACGTTGGATATGTTTGTTTTCTATTTGTACAATTCACAGAATTTATAGATCTGAGCTACTTTAGAGTTATTATTGGAATTTGATAACTCTCTATTTGTGATTCCTTGTAAATGATCGATTTAATGTATGTGATAGAGTTAGTGTAGTGGAGACTGATGTGAGGTTCAATGCATGGAAAGATGGAGTCTGTGTATTGGTGCCTAAAATAGATTTTCCATGCATATGGTAGTTAGCATGACATGCTACATACACGGTGTATAGAGGGAGTCCTCACTCCAGGATGTTTACAACCAGTCTATTCCTAATGTAGTTGAGCTGAAGCAAGATGTTATAGGGGAATTATATCTATAATTTGATGACATGAAAAGTCTTCAGAGTTATTGAGATGTTTTTGAAAAAAATTAGTTGAGTGGTTGAAATCTAGGAGTGTGAACATGGATAGATATTTAGGGAGTGCTTTAGCAAAATTAAGAGATGAGTCATTCAAGACCACACCATATAGGGAGGCTGACACCCTTAGAGGAGCTCTAAAACTATCTTTTAGAGGCTGTTAAATCTGAACAAATAAATTCAATCTTTACCGTGGGGAATTCATGACATCATCCTGGAAGGTTGGAAATAGTTAAAAGATAAGAGTTCTCACATATTCAATCCACCTAGAACACCATCACTTAATCTCGATTTAGATCTCTTTAAACTCTAATGCAGTAATTAATAATTTCTATTATCTATTATGAATAGGTATTTTGAAGCTAGAAACTTGTATTTATTTTTTATATGAAAGAGGATTATTTTTTTGAGTCGATAATTAGAATAACAACTGTCATCAAGGGAGATTACTTCTCTCCTATTAGTTTTTATGTTCTTTTAATATGAACTAATTTGTGTATTTTGTTAAAAATCATTTTTAACCTAAAAATATGTAATTAAAAATGTGTTTAATACTTGTTGACACATCATATGTCATGTAACAAGAATTATTTTTACCAAAATTCTTTTGATAAGTAGATTTATTTTTATTATTTTTCGATTATACTTGTATCCATATAGATGATTATAGGATATGCATGACATTTTTCAGGTGTTCATGTTGTGAAGAGATTAAATTTCTAGATTGAGAAAAACATTTGAAGGATATTTAGGTGAGTGAAGGTTTCGTGTTTACCTTTAACTATAAGGCTTTTTATTCTTTCTTTTCTATCTTATTTTTATTTTTTCAATTTTTATTTGTGTATATAGAATTTTATTATCATTTATAACAACCATTTGGGAAAAAAATTAATTACTGACTATTATTTCTTTTTTTCATTTCGTTATATGTTTTTCTAATTTTTCATAATGAGATGCTTGTAGAAACTATTAATGATTGCGTTGCCTTATGATTATTGTTAAAATTATTTTAAAAAATATGTGGGTGGAATATTGGTTTGTTATTTTATTGGTAAGAATATATGATGAATAACTCATCTTTTCATCTTCATCCTTGGTTAACACATACACCCATTCCTTAGTTACAAAGAGTTCTATTCTCATATTGAATTTATCAGGGTTTTTCATGGTAGTGACACTGACATCATGTTAAAATGATAGATTCTGGTGATTTTTGAAAGAATATTCATTCAAATTTGACCAGGGGGTATTATCCCCTATTTCATTGAGTTAATGATGGATGGCATATTTTTCTTATTTCATGAGTTTTCATTTTGAAAAACATTACAACAGTCACTCATCGTACACTTTGAACTAGCCAAACTCAATAGAGGCCCCATCCAGAATCTTCCCAACCATTCAATAAAAAAATAAATTCTACAACAAGGAATTTTTTTTATATCTAACTTTAATTATACGATTTTTATTCTTCATTATTTTCTTGTTTTTCTCGTTTCAATTAGTATTTTTGTCACTTACATATTTATAATTTCATTTCTTACAACCATTGGGAAAAATAACATAAATAACATAGGTTTATTTCTTGTTTTTATTTTGTTATATGTTTTTTTCTTATTTTTCACTTTGAGATGTTTGTAGAAATGTGGAATCATATATGATGATATAGTCTTGTATGTGAATGAAGCATATGGTGTGGAAAATGTTATGTTGCAGATTTAGTTTTTCTACTACATGAGAAACACTTGTAGTAAGGATTTGTCATCAAATAAGTGAGTAGCCCTTGAAATATGGATTGAAATTATTCAATTTTTTAAATTCTTGTTTATTGAAAGTACTAAAATTAATCATCATTTTGGAGGTATGCCATAAATTTTTTTATCAGTTGAATCCTTTATTCCCAGGAAGGTTCCAAAAAATACTATACTATCAAACCAAAAATCCTTTGACTGTGGTTTGATAGTAAAGTATTTTTGGGACTATTGGGCTCTAAGATTTCTATTTCTTATTGATTCTGCTGGCTGACAGGATAAAAAATAATTTGATATCTTTCTCTACTTGGGACTGTTGAGACATGAAGTCCCCAGATCACAAGCTTTCAAGATATTATAGACAGACGTTTTGAAATTGCATCACATTTTTGCTGACCTTTAGATTTTGGATCTCTAAATGCAGTAGGATTATTTCATTGAGGATGAACTGATTCATTTCTCATTTTCTATTTTGTGTATGATTATTCCTTCATCAACATTTTATGTGTCTAAGACTCCACTATATACGTTTCTTTTGATCTTTAAGGTCTTATAAGGATGAAATCATACAAGATTTATTTATTAGGGTATTTAAGTCCATTGGGTCAAAGTAAGCAACCAGTTCTAAAATGGAATTTCAATATTTCATGGATAGCTGCATAATCAAGAATGAAAGAGGGAAATCCCATTAAATTATACACTTTTATGGGATAGAAACATCTGATCTGAGCAGTCTTTTGATATGTGGATCTTTTTTTACAGTGATATGTTGAAGTATGTGTGGACAATCAAACCATGGATCCGTATATAATGTAGGATTTTTTTCATTGGAGATTATTTGATCTATTTTCCTTCGCCACTTTGTGTCTTTTTGTAACCATTTTCAATTTCATGACGGTGTTAGATTGTTACACCTTGTGTATTCAAGCAACATTTTTTAATTTAATAAAGATTTAGAGGTATGATTTGGGTGACTAAATCATGTCTCTTTTCTCTAAAAAAGGTTTCAATTTATTCAGATATTTTTTACTGATGAGTGGGTATGTTTTTTGATTTCTTGTGTTGCAGATATTGGAGCTGAAGGGTGTGACATAGTAGCAACTTGAGGTTTCTCACTGGTATTGTAGGTGACTTGATTTGTTTCATACATGTGTTGGAGATGGCTTATTGGTTCTAGGGCATGGATGGGTCACTAGTGCTAGTCCGTTGAAGGTTGTGGTATAGTTGGAGCTGATTGGGGGGTGATGGATTCTACTGGGGGTGTGGGGCTGTGATGGATCATGTTGTGAGTAGGGGGTGCTCGGGAGATCATGTGTATTTGAATTGAAATATTGTATTAAATTTCATTATTAATATAATTACTGTTTTCTAATTTTCAAAATTTGTGTCGATCTTATTCTGTATAATAATTAAAACAAATGAATTATATTTGATAAATTAATAAATATAAAAATTAATAAATTTTATTCAAATTTAATTTACAAATAGATGTTATATATTCATATAATTGTTAACAGTAAAACAATTTGACATAATATTATGTTGATAACCTTTTTAACTGACATATATATTATCTGTTTCTATTATAATAATTGTAACATAACTATTTTATCATTCGCAGAAACATTTAGCGACAGTGTTTTTACCGATAGTTTTTTGAAAGGGATATAAGTTTTGGTAAAATGTTTTACCAAAAGAAATTGTACTTTTAACAACATATATGTCCCTGTTGGAAAACGTTAAATTGTTTTGTATTGTATCTCTTTGTCTTTCCAAAATACCAAAACCCGTTCCCTTAAATATATTCTCAAGGAGGTGGATTAAAGAGGTAAAATCACATTTTATTTCCTTCATTTTCATTTTGAGTTCTTTCTATTGTTATCATCTCTTCACCTATATTATCCAAATGACCATGATAACATTAGTATCATATATATACTTTAGTTATATCATGTTAATCAAAGAACCATAATCAATATCCTTACTCTCTCTCTTTTATTTTATAAATGAAATCATCGTCCGTGAGGTGCCAATTTAAAACCATCATGGACGATGATGTTTCATTCTTAAATTTCTCCTTCATTACTGATAATTAAACCATTTATATGGTTGAACCAAACTATAATATATTTATTATGACCTATTTAATATACCATAACTATTATATGTACATAATATTAAATCATATGACCAAACTAGTTCCTAATAATCAAAATACTGCTAAAATAATATAAGTGATTGTCATCAATATTTCATCTCATGATTCATCCTCATTCCATGTAACCAAATGATGTAAATGTACATTATCACCTCTGGATGATAAAATAATAATATTTAAATTCAATTATATTGATTTACATCGATTCCACAAGAACTCTATCACATAAAAATAAGTGAATCGATTATAAAAATCATGAAAACGAACACTGTGGAATAACAGAATTCAATATTATAACTTATCAATAAGGACATAAATAAACAAAATAATTATGATAAAAAAACTCATTTAAAAAATTGTTTTAATTATTTTATTAATGAGTCTAATTTCATATTCCAGGACCATACGGTGAGGAATAGAACATTCGGACTTAAGGTAAGGGGTTTTCTCCCTGAGCCTCCATTTTCATTCAGGTGAATTTTATTATTTACTTACCTCAATTAAATTATTATTCATTAATATGTACCCCTAATAATTTCTATTTCAATGTAATTTATATGTTTCCCAACCAAAATCTTAACTTCATTTATGGGGAGTTATATTTTTTTTAAAGGATCTTTAAAAAATTCATCCCCAAATACATGTTCGTTTCAATGGAATTTCATGAATTCTTTCCAATTTTCAAGGGGACTCTATGTTTTTAGAAACAACTATTTTCTAAAAATAATCATCTTATTATGAAAAAATTATATAATTTTACTTTTTTGTTTTAGGAAAATATTTCTCCAAAAGAACTCTTCTTTTCAAAGGAAAAGGTTTTTTTCTCAAGAAATACTCAATGATTTTATAAAAGTATTTTCATTTGTTTCAAGACACTTACTAATTATTATGTATAAATGGGAAAAATAATTTATGATATCATGTAATATATTTATTATAATTTTTTATGATTAGTTTCACTGTGGATGTGCTTACTTGAAACCATTCACCATATTACTCCGAATGGTTAGTGTTTATGTTTAATTATTTTGGGAAAGTTAGTTACATTTCATATGTTAGTTACAATATGAATGTATATGTTTTTATATGTTTATCACAAATCATATGAGGAATGAATTGGACATATTATTTGATGGGTGGGGCCTGCTATATCCCATCAATTCATCAGTATGTCTCATGAGACAAATAAATATGGACATGGTTGAGGAATTTCCCATTTTAAGATACGGTTTTGGTCAAGGCATTAATCATTTTTAGACGTCTTGGTCGAGGCCTTGATGGTATGTTTCAGAATGTCTGGCATATGAACTTACCTTTTTATGATGTTATTAATTGAAATTTCATGTGGTTAGTCAACTAGTAGAATACCCATGATTATGCTTTATTATGGCCTTATTTACTCAACTCATATTCCTGACATATTGTGTTAAAGATTATTATTTGTAAAAGAATGTGTTTCTAATTATTTACCATTCCTATTGATTATGTTTATGGTGTCTTTCACTATATTTCTTACTCTTATTGAGCATTTGAGATCACCCATTTCTTATGTTTTATATTTTTTGGACATGAAGAATTTTATTATGAATGACATGTATGGATAAATTTATAGTTGTGGATGTTTCCAATAAAACATATATCTTATTTATCGATTTCATGTTGTAATATAGAACTTATTTATATATCTTGCTTCAAATTCCACTTAACTACTTGATCCTTCGGGATGAATATTCCTTGATTATAATCCAATGTAATAAAATAAGGCACCAGCACCGTGAAACGGGGTCGGGTCCTTACAATTTGTATCAGAGTAAGTTTAGTAGAAAACATGGAAACTAGATTTGGAAAACATAGATTTGGGAACAACACCCTATGATAGTCATTAAAGATAAACATACAAGAACATCATGGTATATCGATAAGTAATATATTATGTGGATGTTTCTAGAAAATACATCCATGTCTGAATACTATATGTGGAAGTGGTTCTGGCACATATGTACCTCGGTGAGAAAACTTCGACACAAATTTTCGGCCATGACCTGAGGTATCCTAGTACAACCAAATGGGCCTTACTATGCACCTATTTTGAAATTCTAGTGGGACATGATTATGATAATTCACATTTTCATTACAAGACATTATAAAGTATTTAAATATAAATTTTTCCTCAAGGAAACCATGTTTACAATAATGGGATTATCCGTGCATATGATTTCAATTTATGTTAAGTATTTTCCTAAACTAAGATTATACTTTATGATTCATAACCTAATCTGGTGTATTCCATTATCTAGAAATAAAGACTAGTGGATGAAATGGAAACCAGATTAATACGTTTATCCCATGTAGGGATTTCCCTCTGATGCAAGATAATGATGTTGCCTCTGTAGCTGAAACTGGTTTAGAGAAACATATAACTATACTAGTAAAACATACTCAGGTTATGAAAAATAACCTTACCCGTATGGAGCATCTGCCTCCACCATGTGGTGGAGGTATGTATGATTTATTTATCCAACAACATCCTTAACAATTCAATGGATGAAAACCAAATTATAGCTGAGTAGTGTACAAGTTCCCTAGAGAATATATTTTGGTATTTGAAATGTAATGAAAGAGAGAATGTCGTCATGGAAGTTTATTATATATCATAATATGCGAATCAGTGGTGTTCATTAATCCAAAACACAAAGCATGAGGGAGATATATAAGAGATGGAATTGGGGGACTTTAAGTAAATCTTCCCAGAGAAATACTTTCCTCATGAACAACATGATGAAATGAAAAGGTGGGTTTTAAATTTGAGGCAAAAGGAATCTAAGAATATTAAAAAGTATGATTCTAACTTCACAAGGTTATCATTGAATGTTGTGGACTACATACAAATTCTGTGGAGAAAGATTTATTTATTATTTAATGGCCTAAATTTTTTCCTCTGACGGGAATGGGTCTCCCAAAGTATATCATCCTATGAAGATATAGTATAATTTGCTATTAAGACAAAAAAAGAATTATCTATGTCTTATGAATTTAAAGAAAATAAATAGAAGTATAGGGTTTCTAAAAACACTGGAAATGGATATAAGGAAATGGGTAAGGGAAGTGTTGAAATTCCACCCTATGATAATTGTGGAAGGAAAAAACATGGTGCATTCATAAAAGGAAAAGGAGTGTGCTACAAATTTAGAAATAAAGGCAATATTGATAGTGATTTATAGGGGAAAAAATAAAATATTAAATTTTAATGCTATAATTGTAGGGAGATTGGACATTATGCTAATGATTTTCCAAATCAACAAGGTAACATGAAAATGAAAAGGCCAAGGGAGAAGGGATATGATTATTCTATCACAATTTCCTATATTGAAGTTCTTAATGATGTGGTGGAAGGTAGTTTAAATGTTTCCTCAAACATAGAAGATTCATTATTTGATTCTAGATCATCTTATTCTTTCACATCTTCCCATTTTTTCAAGAAAATTAGATATTTCTAGTTTGATTTAATAAGGGAGTTGTAAGTGAAAAATCCTAATGGAAGTATCATTGAAACAAATTTGTGTCAGGAAGTACCCATTATATCATATAAATGTTCTTTATATGATGATTTAATTGCAATACCCATGATTGACTTTGATGTAATCCTTAGTATGGATTGGATATTGAACCATGATTAAAATTTTATTGTAAGAGGAAGGAGGTTATACTTTTTGACGATGGTGTAGAATCCCTTATCATTAGGGAAGAAACATCACCCTCTAATTCTCATCTATATCCACGCCCGATATCTCTACTAAATTCCATTATTGGGGAGGAAAGGAATTCAATGAATATGTATTATGTAGGGAGTGTTCAGATATAGTACATACTTATTGTTCAAGAATATATTGATGTGTTTCTAGAGGTTTTACCTAGACATCCTCTAGAGTGGGAAATTGAGATTTCCATTGTCTTAATTTCTGATTAAAGGCCCATAACAAAGACCCCTAATAGAATTTCCACAGTGGAGTTAGTGTAACTGAAGAAACAAATATAGGAATTGAGTGAAAAAGGATTTATTCTCCCTAGGGTTTCTCCATGGGGAGCCCATATTTTTTTGTTAAGAAGAAAGATGGATCTATGAGGTTGTGCATAGATTATAGGGAGATCAGTACTATTACAATAAAGAAAAAGTATCCCTGACCTCACATTGAATATTTATTTGATCAAATTTATAGATCCAAATATTTTTCACAGATTGACCTTTGATCTACATATCATCAATTTTGTGTGCGGAAAAAAGATATTCCAAATTAATCATTTCAAACCAAGTATGGGCACTACAAGTTTACAATAATGCCTTTTGGGCTAACCAATGCACCCTATATTTTCAGAGATTTAATGAATACAATTTTCTAAGAATATCTTGATGAATTTTTGGTGTTATTTATTGATGATATCTTGGAATACTCAAAAATCTAACGGGATCATGAAAATCACTTGCATGATATTTTGAATAATCTTAGAAGAAATGAATTATATGGGAAATTTAGAAAATATAAATTTTGGATTTAATCAATTTCCTTTACTAACCACATTTTCTCTAAGGATGGAATACCTATTGATCTTGTAAAGACAAATGTTATGCAAGAATGGCCTACTTTAACAAACATAACTTAGGTACATAGTTTTATTGTTTTAGCAAGTAATTAATGGGATTCCATTAAGAAATTATCTCAATTTTTTCAAACCAATGACGAAGATTACACATAAAGAGGATAAGTTCATATGGTCTAAAGAATGTGTATAATATTTCAAATAATTGAAGAGGAGATTAGTGAATTCTCTGATCCTAATCCTACCATCAGGGAATGATGGGATTGTGATTTATAGTGATGCATAAAATAACATAATTGGTTGTGTATTTATGTATAATGATAAAGTTATTGCATATGCATCAAGGTAGTTAAAAATTCATGAACAAAAGTAGCACACTCATGATCTTGAGTTAGCTGATGTAATATTTTCTCTAAAAATATGGAGACACTCTCTATATGGTGAAATATGTGAGATATATATGGATTAAAAGAGATTGAAATTTATCTTCTCATGGAAAGAACTCAAAATGATGAAAATGAGATATATCTAACTACTCAAGGATTACGATTGTAACATACACTACCACCCAAGAAAGTCAAATAAGGTAGTTGATGCATTGATTTGGAAGGATCATAGAGTTCTTAACAAAATAGGGATTGAAAATGATCCTTTGTACATATATCTATTGAGGATTGATATGGGAATTATCAAAGAAGAAGAAAAATTACTACTTTTTCATTTGGTTTCACAACCATCTTTATTAGAAAGGGTTAATGTCTCTCAGCCTCATGATGAGAACTTCCAAAAGAAAATTAATTCTATGAAAGAGGTGGTGTTGGATGAATTCGTATGTCAATATGGAAATCTGAAATTTGGGAAGAGGATTTGTGTTCTAGAAATACTTGATCTAAAAAGGGAGTTATTGGATGATGCCCATAGTTCAAATTTCTATATGCATCTTGGTAGAACTAAGATTTATAGTGATTTTAAAGAACATTTCTAGTGGGATAAAATGAAGAAGGAAATTGCGGATTATATGTCAAGATTTTTAGTCTATCAACAAGTGAAGGCCGAACAACAACATCCCATAGGATTCATGAAACATCTACCTATTCCTACATGGAAATGGGATGAAAACACTGTGTATTTTATCCCTGGATTACCAAAAACTCAAAGAACAAATTATGTAATATGGGAAATATGGTTAATTGTGGATAGAATTACAAAATCTACAATTTCCTCACTATAAGGGTGGATTATCCACTGGAACACCTAGAGAGACTCTATATCAATGATTTTGTGAGACTTCAAGGAGCACCTCTCTCAATAGTCTCTGATCTTGAACAACAATTTACATTAAAATTCTAGAAAATTATTCTAAAATATTTGGATACAGAACTTCAGTTGAGTACTGCTTATCACCCTGAAACAGATAGTCAATCAGAGAGGACGATCCAAAATATATAGGACATGTTTACATCATGATCACATGACTTTGAAGTTATGTGGGATCCATATTTTTATTTAGTGGATTTTTCCTACCAAAATAATTTTTATATAAGTAATGAAATGGCACTACATGAAGTATTTTACATAAATAGATGTCCTACACCAACTTTTTGAGATGAAGTTAGAGAATTGATGCTTGTCGGACCAAAGAATGTGGAGAAAAAAACTGCGAAGGTAAATACTATTCAATTCCATATCAAAGTAGTTCAAATCAGACAAAAGATCAATACCTATAATTGAAGGAAGGAATTGGAGTTTCAAGTGGGAGATCATGTTTTCTTAAATGTTTCTCCATGGAAGGAAGTTATAATATTTGGGAAGAAAGGGAAAATGAGCCCTGGGTACATAAGCCATTTTGAATTAAGGGAGATAATTGGAGCGGTTTCATATAGTTTCGATATTCCACCTAGCCTATCTAATGTACCCAATGTGTTCCATGAATCACTTTTGAGAAAGAACATGCTAGGACCAACACATGTCCTCGCATCTGAAGGTATAGAATTCACACCTGACTTGTCGTACTATGAAGATCCTATCTAAATTCCTGACCAAGAATTAGATGAATTTATTGGTAAAGATACTTTGGAGAAATCATAAAATTGAAGAGGCAACATGGGAGCCTACGGAGCTTATGACGAAGACCGTCCCAAATCCGTTGTGAGGTAATGTTCTGTGAATTTTGAGGATGATATTTTTTTAAGGAGGGGAGAATGTAACATCCCAAGGTTTTGAAAATAAATACTGAATGCATGAAACGCTAAGTCCCTACATAACAACACTTTGTTATAACCTAGCTAGTAAACATAATTCTTTCCACCTCTATGATTTTAAATCTGAAATACAAACATACATAGACGCGTTTAGTAAGATATTTAGAGTCTGATAAGACAAACTGAATTTTGGGTGAATAGTAACATGCCCTTATGAATAGAAATATGAACATTATTATGACTCTTATGAATAGAAAATAATATTATTATTTAATTTTATTAAGTTAATAACATAATTATATATTGAATAATTTTTCAATGTGATATAAAATGAATTATATTTTTAAAATTGATGTTTTTAAAATAAATTATGATGTTATTTAAAACATTATTTAGTAAAATTTAGAAAATTATTTTCAAGAAGTGGAGTTCATTTTTTAAATATATATTTTAAAAAAATTAGGGAGATTTTTTGGGATTTTTATGAAATACTTGAATTTTTTATGAATAAAAAATACTATAATTTACGATAAATACATAATACCAGATATATTTAGTCAAAGATGATGTAAGTCGGATGTAAGGTCACTTTTTTCAAACACACATGCACATATTACACTTATTGTTCACAATAATCAGTATTATTGGTTGTCTTGGGAAAAATAATAAAATAATGATAAAGATATTCCAAAATTACTCCTCTACTAAACTATAACCCCCCCCCCCATCACTCCCTCTTCTTTTCACTCCTCTAAGCCTTTAAGCTGCTAAAACTTATGCCAAAATACCCTTACCTAGTCACTCCACACGTACAAGACCTCTTGGTCATTCCAAAATACCAAAAACCTTTCCCTAAAAGAGATTCTCAAGGAGGTGGATTCAAGAAGTAAATTAACATTTTATTTCGTTCATTTTCATTTCAAGTACCTTTCAATTGTTATCCTATCCTCAACCCTCTATCATAATGAACATGATATATCCATTATCATATATATTCTAGAATTATATCATGAGAGTGGAATAACAATCATCAATATCCTTACTCTCTCTTTTATTTTATAAATGAACTCATCCTCTCTAAGGTGCCAATTTACAACTTTCATGGATGATGATGTTTTGTTCTTCAATTTCTCCTTTATTACTAGTAATAAAACCATTTTTATGGTTGAAAAACAATATAATATATTTATTATAACCTATTTAATATTTAGAAACCATTATATGTGCAAAATATTAAATCATATGACCAAACTAGTTCCTAATAATCAAAATACCTCTAAAATAATCTATGTGATTGTCATTAATATTTCATCTCATGATTCATCCTCATGCAATGTAAAAAATGATTAAAATTGAAATTAAAAAATATTTATTTGCATGAATAATTTTTGAATTAAATTCTGTTGATTTAAATCCACTCCACATGAAGACCATTACATAATAACAAGCGAACTGATTATGAAAATCAAGAAAACGAACACTCTTAAATAATAGAATTCAATATTATAACTTTTCAATAAAGACATAAATGAACAAAAATAGTTGATTATAAAATAAATTCAAGTATAATAGGTTCTTAATTGAGTTATTAATCATTCTAATTTCATATTCTAGGATCATAAGGTCAAGAGTAGAATATTCAGACATAAGGTAAGGGTTTTTCTACCTGAACCTCCATTTTCATTTGGGTTACTTTTATTATCTACTTAACTCAATTAAATTATTATTAATTAATATTTACTTCTCATAATTTCTATTTTACTGTTAGATATATTGTTTCCAACCATAATAATACCTCCAATTATGGGGAGTTATATGTTTTTTAAAGGATCTTTCAAAAAGACTTCCTGAAATACCAACATGTTTCAAAGGAATTTCCGGAATTCATTCCAATTTTCAAGGGACCTCAATAATATATTTTAAGAAATAACTATGTTATAAAAAACTCATTTTATTATGAAAATATATATTTTTTCACTTCTGGTTTTAGATAATATTCTTTTCCAAAATAAATCTTCTTTTCAATGTAAAAGAGTATTTATCTAACGAAATAATCGATGATTTTATAGGAGGGTTTTCATTTTCTTCAAAACACTTATTGATTATTATGTATAAATAAAATAAAATTTTATGATATAATCTAACATATTGTTTTGAATTATTTATTATTAGTTTGATTATGGAAGTGTTTTCTTGAAACCATTCACCATATTACTTCGAATGGTTAGTGTTTCTATTTAACGATTTGGGGAAAGTTAGTTACATTTCATTTTTTAGTACTAATATGAATTTATATGTTGTTTATGTTTATCCCAGATCATATGAGGAATTAATAGTACTTATAATGTGATGGGTTGGGTCCACTATAGCCCTTTTATGCATCGGTAGGTCTCATGAGACAAATAGATATTGACCTGGATGAGGCCTTTCCCATTTTGAGATATGGTTTTGGATGAGGCCTTAATGATTTTTAGAAGTCTTGGTCGAGTTCTTGATGGAATGTTTCAAAATGTATGGCATTTACACTTACCTCATTGTGAATCCAGTAATTGAAATTTCATGTGGTTATTTGACTAGTATAATACCCATGATTATGTTTTATTATGTAATTATTTACTCATCTCATATTCCATCCATAATGTGTTCAAGTTTATTATTTGTAATGGAATGTGTTTTCAATTATTCACCATGCCTACTTTTTATGTTTTTGTTATATTCATCTATATTTATTACTCTTACTGATCATTTGAGCTCACCCATTTATTATGTTTTATCTTCTCATGACATCAAAAAGTTTATTATGAATGACCTATATGGATAAACATATAGTTTTAGATGTTCACAATAAAACATATATGTTGTTTTTCCATTTCTAGTTGTAATGTCTAACTTATGTATGTATCTTGTTTATAATGCTGCTAAACTAATTGGTCCTTCAGGATTCATATTCCTTGTTTATAAGACAATGTAAAAAAAATAAGTCACTGACTCTAGGAAACTATGGTAGTGTCCTTACAAATGGCTCTAGGGGTTTTGATAACTCCCTGGTGGGATTCCCACACACTTAATAGTGTCTCAATCGAAGCACAGACGAAGAATTGGTAGGGGTTCGAAGTTCATTGGTCATTATGTCACTCTCATGTACGAACCATAGGGAGAAGAAGATGTTTACAAACATAAGACGTGAACCCTCTATGATATATCAAATAAAAATAAACGTACATAGTGTGTTAATTAATACTACACACTATGTAGAAGCCTCATCCAACTCTAGAAATAAGCAGTCCTCCAGGTCATCACACAGCAATTTACTCGACCATTACATAGCTAGTATGTAGTTTTATGTGGAAACTGGTTACATGTCATGTAAATTGAAGTAAATGGAATGTACTCATAATAACCACTTTTCTTCTTTTTTCCTTAAAACAAATTGAAATCTAGATCCATAAATTAAATGAATATTCAGGTTCTTCAAATATCTATGGTTATAACAGGTGAAATAGAATAATTATATTGGATAAATATAACTAAAAAATCATGGGACTCATACAAAGATCAAATATCACATATCAAAATTAAAAAATATAATAATCCATGATAAATATTTTAATTAAATGACTAGAAAAGAAATAATGAGCTATAAATTGACATGGAAATATCTTTGGTGAAGAACACAGTCTCTGGAAATGTAGAAGACATTTTGTGTTCGCTGCCTCTTACCCCACCTCAATCTTAACACATGTCATCCTCCAATCCACTCCTCCAATGAATAACACAAAATACTTATCTCCAAATCCTCTTAGGATTATCCAGATAACCTTGAAAACAAATCATAACACATATTTACAAAAGAAATTAGGTTGTGTCATTTAAAAATAAATAATTAAATTTAAATATTCATTTAAATTAAATGTAGCTCCAATGACTATCTCAACTGGATGTATGGGTAAAACTAACCTTATTTTAACCTAGGGTATAACCCATATTTTACAATCAACTTTGGAATCATATTTTGGATCTAAGACCCTATTTGTGGGTTATTTAACTATTTAAAGAAAACTACATGCACGTGATATTAATATATTAAATATTTTTATAATATTAATACTATACTTAGTGGGCCTCAGAATATCAGTATATCCTAACACATAGACATAAAAATATACCTATAAATATTCCAAAGTATTGCTAAATAATAACTGTGTAATTACACTCTCCCCACCTTCATGGTTTTTTATCTTGAAAAGAAAAAACCTACTCTCAAGTGGGGATGCTAAACCCTCAACTGTGATTCTTATTCTAGTGATCTCTAAAGAGGTCTCATGTGATATCAACAAACCCACAACCTAGTTAACCAATTTAACATGAATTATATTCTATAAAAAGTTATATATATTCACCAGGAACCTCAAAAAGGAATATCCACTCTCAACTTCCATCACATCTTGGTCAATATCATGTAATGAGTTGTTCACATTTAACCTCAGTTGCAACTTGTGTAAACCAATGAGAACATAGTCTAAATATAGTCTTCGGGACAAGCAGTACATACCTCAATAATCTAAGGTAGTACCTAGAAATGTTCCTATGATCCATAGTGATAGCCTTTCATCCTAGATAAATCCCAGTGATCCTCAATGAGGTGAGATCACTCAGAACCCGAGATCTCCTCATCAAACTACCAAGGAAAAAACTGTTGGTCCTCAATGGAATCCTGATATTTATGAGTAGTACTAATCTAACCCTAGATGAACTTCACCACTAAATACCATTTATAGCACAAAATTTAGTCCCCCAACTATTTTCTCCCACTAACTCTAACCAGCATAGCTGTGACCCACATGGTCTCCCATATATGTCCTTAAAAGTTGTTACACCAAAGGTGGAGTGAAAACTATTATGATATAAAAAATCCATTGATTGAGGATATCCTCATAGCTCTATCCTAGAACAAATATGGAAATCCAAAAAAAATTAACCAAATCACAAATAGTTATCATATCATGGCCATCTTTCTGGGGTAAAAAACTATACTTTAGGATAATCGAGTCCCAAAGATTCCTTATTCCTCAATATAATCATGATGTGAATAGAGTATAATTTTTTAAAATGTCCTTATAATGAATTAGATGAATCCAAACAACCTCATGTAGGGATAGTCATCCCATCTATCTATTATTCTCTTCTATCAGATGGTTTAGAAGTGGGTTGACCGAGAAATCCATTCCATTATAACTCAGACATCATTATTCCCTCTCTTCTGTTGTGGAAGCCCCCATAATGAAATACAAAAATATACAATCCCATATCCACTTATATATGGGAATAATAGACTCCACATATATACATGTTAAACCATAACAGAAATACTCAACAATAATAAAAAATATCCTTGGCCACCTTCCTAGTGTGGAAGGATCTTGGAACAACCACACCTTTTTAAGTGTACTACTATGAGAAATCATCCTTCTAAACATATCCTCTCAGAGCATTATTGGTGTCATCGAATTTCCTCATGAAAAGATATTATTCTCCCAAACTTCAACGAAATCTTGTCAGGATCAGGATCAATATATATTTAGTCATGCAATATCTCATAATTGGTATCTCCACATTGAGTTTCCCTAACAAGATGTAAAGTTTATATGGTAAAAATCATTGACTAGAGGTATGTTTCACCATCCTTGTCCTCTTGGGTGAAATTATAAGAGGTGAAATAATCTATTACATTTCTCAATAACAACAGTTGAAAAAAAACTGATGTGAGAATTTTCTACCATGTTCATGCCCTTGGGTGGATCGCAACCTATCACTACCTCAACCTTAGATGGGTCCACTCTCACTACCATGTCTATAAACAAATATCACAAGTATAGGGACTCCAGAATCTAAAACTGTATCCATTTTAGATCCCCATTAAGATGGTACTCTTGGATCATATACTAAAATATTCTCAATTGTATCATGCGCTCCACCTAAAATGTTGTGTACACAAGGGTATCATCATAGAGGACTTCCAAGAAATGAGCCAAGAAGGGTTAATGATTCGGTTCACAAGTCTCAAAAAATATTATAGAGTATTCATCATGTAAAAGGGTATAAAATGAACTATAAATATACAATAGTGTCTCTAAGAATCTATGCTCAGTGTTTCCTTCCCTCAAACATCATGATAGTGATAGCCAATCTTCAGGTCAAACTCTAAGAAAATTTTTTCTATAAACCACTGGTTAAGGAATTAATTGATTCATAAAGATAGCTACTCATCCTTGACATTCACCTAGATCAGGTGATGTCAACCCTAAATTAACCACAATCATGCCACCGACTCTTAGGAAAGAAACAACAGGATGACCATGTGAACATAGTAGGTTTTCAAAATTCCTACCTTTGTAGATCCTTCAAATACAGATCAAGCACTCCCATAAAAATGAGTTTTTCCGATATTTTATCATCGATATTTGTTAATAACTATTGATAGTATTTGTAGGAAAAAAACATTCAATGTGGTAGTAAGGATAAAACATTCATAGGGAAGGGATCCATGTACTCCTCCAACATCACATATAAATTGAATATTATATCATGTACAATGTCGAGGGTTAGACTAACTGATAGGAAATTTATTGTATCCTCTTGAACAGATGCTCAACCTACCCTCACTAAGATTACTTATCACTTAAGAAGGAATATCCCATACCACCACCTTGGGTAAACTCTTACCCTCACTTGTGATAGTCATATTATCATGAGAAATACACAAATTGTCTACATTGTGAAAAACTTCCTATAGCCTCACTTCCACTTATAAATACACTTTATAAAAGACCTTATTTTCTAGATTTATTTCACACAACTGATAGGATTACATGGCCAATGATCCTCTATGTTATAGACTTATATAATAGTGGTTGAGAAAAGGATTAACTTGTACATAGGCTTTTCTCATGGAAATATGGACCACGAATCTATTCTAAATCTATAGATGGAGATGTGAAGACATGTGGTGTGCCTTAAACCATACTTGAGAAACCTTGCCATAAGCCTATTTTGTATAACTCATATCCTTTTCCTTTCTTGCATGTTCAACATAAACTAGACCTTATTCTATTAATTAGCATAAAAAATGATATAAAATACATAGGTTGAATAAACTCATAACCCACACCTCAACGCTATCCTCTTAGTGCAGCACTGATGCACCCACACAGTTTGGGATCGCATTACAAGAACTAGTGTTGATGGGGGAATTTTTTTCTTCCTTTCATGATTTAATTCAAATCTAAAATAATCATCATAGGGACCTACCAATGACCCGATTCACCCTAGATAAGTGTCTCTATGAGGAGTGAAATCGAGATGGATCTTATCCTAGTGGGACTCTCACACCATAGGCTCATTTCTGTCCTATACCACCAAAATGGGGGGTCTGGATAACCCTGAAACCAAGGAATTATCAATCTCTAGAATCCAAAATAAACAAGTTAAATAGGTGTTTCATCTACCAATACCACTTTAATCAACAACTACTTCATAAAAAGAGATTGGTTTTTATCTAACTATGCGATATGTCAATGTCTAAATGCTAGAAAACCAAAACCACTATCTCAGGGGTTGTCTTACCATGAATCCCCAACAATATCTATTTTTAGAAATCATGTATCATGTTAAGCATGTCTAGGAAATTATCTTGTGTTAATAGATCAATTAAATGCCCAATATTTAGATGATAATCAACCTATACAAATGGATATGTGACCATGTTCTACTGAATATGTGGTATCACTACTCAACGCCTTTATAGAGGTAACACCATATGAAAGGGTCCCTAAACTAAGGCCTCATCACTTAACTGGTAATTTTCACAAAAATTTCTTGAAATCCTGGATCATTTTCATCATTGAATCATCTTAAAATTTATCAATATATATAAAGTTTAAAGTGTATATCTATAGATATTATTCCCTAATTACATTCAATTGGCTCAATCCACTATGATGGAAGTACCATTTATTCCCTATAATTGATGTCTCGATATGTCCATTTAACATTAATGTATTATGAGTCCTATTGTATGGCTACATTTTAAATCACCAAAACCCTAGGTTTCCTATGATAAAATCCACACTTAAGACAGCCTCACACCATTTCCCTAAGTTCCCAACCAATCCCTACCATGGTTACAACTCCAACTGCAACCCAAGGATGAACCATCTTTGATACCACTCTATAATGACCAAAACCATTGAGGCCCACATGACCAATGGATGGTCCATCCCTCATGACCCCAAGCCTACTACCAATAGGCTAGGGGCTGTCGACTAGCATCAAGAATGAAAACTGTAAATATAATCCATATGCCTAATGTACCTATATGCATGAACCGAACCACATCCCTATAATAATGTAGAGTAATATAATGAAAATACTGTAACATCTAGGGCACAACCAAGCATGCAATAAAATCAAGGGATATGAAATAATGTGACATAGTATAAACAAAAATATAAGGGTAAAATAAAAACCCAATCAAAAATTTTGTCACAACCTAATGAAAACTAGAATAAATAAAGTTGATATATTTTCCAAATCTGGATCTCCAAGACCATCTACTCTACACGGCCTATACACCTATGTATCCCTAATATCCACTAACGTCACCACTGGTTGATACTTACCTTGTATAAGACACGAAATGTTAGAGAAAATCCCATGTAGGGGTGAGTATATAAATACCCAATAGGATTCCTTAAAAACCAAAAATGGTATAATAGAATGATAAAAAGATAGATATCTCATCCCAATAATTTTATGTCAATTAGAAACTGAGAAAACAACCATAAACACCAAGATCTTTTCTACCAGAATCCAAAATAAAGAGAGAAACGAGATCTCCATCTCCATATCCTAGCTATGAATGATGAGGATTCCTATAGCTCCAAGTTCCATCTCTTATACCCAAAATCATTCACACCTGCATAAGGAACATTGTGTGGGAGAACTAACACAACTAATATGCTCTAAATCAAAGATATCCACGTCTCTAAACAATGCATCCAACATAAACTCCCCAAAATATGTGTGTAGGTGTCAACTCCACACTACTCTACACCATTATTGAGGGATTTACAACTCCAGAGGGGGTCCTATACATCGGTGAAGCTGGAAGGATGGGGGTAGAAATTTGTAGATATAGGAACCATTCCCAGTGTAGGGTAGTTTCATTTCTATATGTATAAACAGTTTTGGGGACCTATGACTAGGTGTGATAGGGGAGTTCCAACCCAAGAATCACACTAATGATCTGAACTTGATAATTTCAATCAGTAAATTTTTCCTAATGATGCTTCATTCATGAAAGACCACATATCATATCTCAATTTCCACAATGAAGGAAATTATCATGTTCTATATGGAATAAATCCCATGATATTCTACTCACGAACCCATATTTGTGTCTTGATGATGGAGATATGATTGGTAGAAGTTACATGAGGGAATAAATAAACTGTATGGGGTCAAAATGATTTGTGAACCCACATCACTTCCTATAAATGTTATTATATATACTTGTATTGGGAGTCAATGTTGTAATATAAGATGTGTACATGTGGTACATGGTGTGTCTCATCTACCTAGGTTCATCTCTTGGTCTTCTGGTCATGACTATGCACATTGGCTTATGAATGTGTACCAATTCGTGTATGGGTATCCTAGCTATTTTATAGAGCATTGTCTATGCCACACATAACATGTAAGGTTTGTTCTGACACTTTGAAAATTTGACTTTCCCATGCTCATGTACCCTCCCAAGTTGATGACATGCTCTCACCATACACAGAATGTGGGGCCACATGGGCTCTTGGGTGTGTACTCCCTTTACAAGCATGGCCATCAGTGTGAAACACCACAAGGCTTCCTAGGTGTGAACTCTTTATACACACCGAGCTTTCTATCTTTGGGGTACCTAGTGTGTCCACCATTCACATGGTGTGTGATAATTATCTTCCCATGAAAAATATTTCCATTGTTCTAAATGAACTACATAGTGTGTGTTCTAAAATTACTTGTTATGTGGTTAAAATTTCTCTAGAATTCCATGAAATTCATGACCCATATATTTGTACTAGAGTCTCCATCATTTCTTCTACTTATCATCCTGAGTGTCCCTGATATAGGGTAGTTCATTCCTGATCCATCACTGATGGAAATTTTATGGCTACCCAAACCCCACATGGATCATTTCCATCAACACCACAATCCTCCTATTGACACTCTAATTCTTGGATCCATGGAGGTCTCACCCATATCCCAAAACTCATCATGATCCATCCTAAAATTTTAACCCAATAATTGTTCCTATAGACACCATGAATTTGATGGTTTGATCGTGATCAAACCCTCCCCAATAATGTTTAATCGCAACCCCATGGGCTAGTGATGTATAATGGGAAAAGAGAATGGATAAAATCACATTAGAATGGTTATCCATTTATTTTTCAAGATTTATTGGTCAATGATCATATAAAAAGGGTATCTGTGGTGATATTAGGTAAAATTAATGAATTAAATCAAATAAATATAACCATGAAATCATGGGGCTCGTGAAAATAATAAATATCATATAATGAATGTAAAGATGACAAGAATCCAAGATAAATATTTTAATAAAAAATTGTATAAACTAAAAATGATGATCCATGTCTTTATTTGAATCGATCTTTTGTGAATAACACATTCACCGGATTTGTAGTGGACCTTCTATGTAAGTTTCCTCTCAATCATCACTGATCTGGTCGACTGTTATACTTTGATCTATTATTCTAATGAAGACCACCAAATCATCTTCTAAAAATCAACCCCATGATATATAGCTAATCTTAGAGAATATATTTATAGAGGGGATTAGGTTAAATTATTTATAATAAAATAATTAAATTTATTTATTTATTTTAATTAAGCATACCCCCAATAGCTTCCTCTAACAGACATCCCATGTCGACCTTCCTTAAGTTGAGCCTTTGATAAAACCTACATTCTATAATCAATTGTGGTATTAGATTTATGATCATAGTATTTTTTCAGGATTTATTTAGCTATTTCATGGAGACTATGCATGTGAGATATTAATATATATTAAATTTTAATAGTATCAACACCAGACTCATCAGGCCTTGGAATCTCACTATGTCTCACAGCCTGGGTCAAACAATATTCCTAGAAATATTTCAAAGTAATACATAAAAAAACTAATTCATTATAGGGTAACTATTTTGGAAATACATCTGTATATTCTCTCACAAGGGTCATTTCCTATAGGTTGATACTTTCCTTAAACTATTTGGGAATCATATTCTTATTCAACGGGTTTCAACACCCACATTATTGAGTGGTTTTCTGAATAAGATTAACGATCTTACTTACATTTATATAGGAGAATAGAATTATTCCAAATATAGAAAGAGATTTACTTTTCCCAAAATCTAATGTTCGAACTATATAAAATGTGCCGATCCATGGCTGGTATAGCATAAAATTCCACCAAGGGGAGTATTAAAATATTTTACATAATAATCAACCCATAGTTACAAACAGGATAAGAGTCCAACACTATGGTTTCATTGATCACGACACTAGATTTTTTTTTACAGATATATCTATTTTATGGTATAAGGGTTTTGATTCAGTAGTTCTAGAAAACATATACGATATAAATAATACTTTATAACTAAAATTAAATAAAACGTTTTCCATTCTTGAGAGAGTAAGAAGTGTACCGTGTAGAAATTAATTTTTTTTGTTCCGCCATTGTGTTTTTGATTCTATAAGATTTACTTTTCAACATCATCATTATTGGTTTTATAAGTGCATTAAATTTAAACAAATGTGGTTTGGTGAACTCAGTTTTATAGTACCCTTTCTCCCTAATATTGTAGCATTAAACCATGGGTGGCTCCTTCCATTCCACCATAATGTTGTCCATATTTTCATGTATGATCAATATTTATGAGATTTGTGGACTTCATTCACACACATTAAATATTTCTTTGTCCCTTGGAGGCAATTCACATTATACTTATTCCCACATTTTTACCATGTGTGTGGTTGGATCTTCTTCCCTCCTTTTTCATTTTATCACCCTGAATTGAACCACTATCATTCATTTCATATCTCCATAACTATAGGGAAATTCAAAAAACTCCATCTCTACATTGAGATAACTACAAACTACTTCTTCATAACTCTAAAATTCAAATATATCAATAGCCTTTTAATGGTGTTGTTTTAAACCACTAAAGATTATATCTATTTTTCAATTATTGTCTATAAAAATATTGCAAGATGTATCTTGTTGGAATTTAATGTTTTCCACATAAGTCATAATAGATTCACATTCCCTTTTATTAAGCTACAATATTTCTCTCTCCATATTTTTATGAAGTGTTTTTGGGAAATAATTATCAATAAATAACTTCATATAGTGTTCCCACTATATTTATTCTATTTCATCCTTTATATTGGTATTATTTATCAATGACCACAATTAATAAGAATCTACATCCAAATGATATAATCATAGTAACATTCTCTTTATTTAAAATGTAGAACCCCAAAAATATACTCTATTTTGATATTACCCACCATACAATGATAGGTGAATAAAAAAACCCACTAAATGTAAGTGTTTTTTGCTGTATAAAGGACTAAATTGATATATTATCCTTATTATGTTAAGGTATATGATACACATTATTCAAGATAGGGTTGATATAATAAGAAAGGTGGGTAATAATCACCACGAAGTCATTAAATTTACATCCCATGGAATTCGGTATGTCATTCAGACATTAGTTGCATTGTCTCTCTTATGGTTCGTTGGTAAGGTTTCTCCTGTTTCTGACCATATTCTAGAATATAAATGTTAAGAAATTTAATAATTAATCAAATCATGAATAAATAATTTACTCATAATTGAAAATTAATTTTAGAGGAATGATTTATGGGATTCCTATTATTAGTATCTTTATTAAATGACACTTCTAGTATCATGTACTTCAATCTTTATCTATCTTTATAAGAAATAATTTCTTTAGTTATTTGTACTTAATAATGGTTTCTATAATGTTTTTTACTTACTAATGATAATACCTTAGGAGTGTCAAACCATGCGTGAAGTAATTCTTTCTTTTAATGCACTAACTGATGATAAAGTCAATTCCCAATCCCCCATTTTAGGGTTATTACCCCTTGGTAAAAATGTGTTAGAGCCACATCAACTTGTTGTATCAAAAAAGGAATTTCATTACATATAAACCATGCAGTCTTATAATTTACCAACACATAGGCAGTTTACCAATTGTTAAACATATCCTTTTGGTTTTCACTATCTTTTTCTAATACTAATCCTGAAATTAAATAAACCATGCTCTGATACTAACTATAATGACATAATATTTTCTTACATGACTATTACATCATTTTTAAGATAATAAACATAATAGTGCTACAATCGAGGATCCAATGGATTATATCTTCATAAAAAATAGACTAGAAATCACTTGTACATAATAAAATAATAAATCTATTTAAATAATTCTTCCTTATTCTCCTAAAATCTCTCACATTATCCTTATAAAATTTAATCACTAAAGGATATACATCAATGAAATGGGTGAGCTAAAAGCATAGTAAGTGGTGGACAAAGGGACATGAATCAATAGTACATGGGTGAGAATAATAATATCATAATCATAATATCAAAATGATAATAATGAGGGAAATATTTGAAAATGTCATGGAATTTGGTATATCCATAATAACGAAACCTCAAAACATAGTGATCAAATACGACACATATTTTTTAATAATTTCAGAATCATGTTCACACATGACATAAGGTCATTAATTATAAAATCATAGTGTTCAACAAAGATAAAATCATGTTTAATAATAAAACCAATAATATAAGGAGATATATCATATTAAAAATTAAATCAGAGGGTAATATATTTCTAGTACCACCATCCACATCATAAAAATCTCATAATCAATCATGCCACATAGGATTTAAAATCATCATTTTAATGAAATAATACCATGAAAAGGAATGGATTTCATAAAATTTTCATAAATATTACATTCATGAATATCATTTTTGTTTTAAAATGGATAATATATATCATATTTTTTCATGAAACATAACAATTATTGAGGGGAAAGAAAATAACTCATGTGGAGTCAATGTGATGTCCTAAAAATTAAAGTCTTTTTGAAAATGATTTGTAAATGGCTTATAAAAATTTATGAAAATTTTTAAAAATTTATATCCCTGAAAATAAAAGTTAAAGTATAGTCGAAGGAATTTTTTTTGACATTATAATTACATCTATATAGAAAAAACATGAAAGATGTGATAAACCATAAAAGAATTTTCGATTTCAGAATCCTTTTTCCTTAAACCCCGCTTTATTTCATCAATTTTATACATCCTATATAATAAAATTAGGTTTATTAAAACATGTAACCATAAGTGGTTTATATTCATTTTTTATAATTTTACAATTATAATTATTATATTATATTTTATAATATTCTTGGTAAAAACTAAATTTTTTTCATCTCATTTTTTAATTAAATCATCTCATCTTATTTAAATTTCCATATTTTTTAAAGGATACTTATACATTTATAATATTAATTATAGAATATTATAGTTACACTAATTATATATTATATATTATATATAATTCATTCCATCTATTCATTAAGGTTGTGGTGGTTAGAAAGTTGGAAATTCCTTTGTAGGTAGTTAACTGATCGTTGATGAGACATTATCAAAAGAGAATCTTGATATAAAAATATGTCATAAAAATAATCATTAATATATTTTAAATTGTTAATATGGTGATATAATACTAATCAATTCATATTATAATATTGGGTTAGAATTTAATATTGAAAAAAAATGAATATAACTCGAAAATGTGAAGAGATGTTGATGAAATCTTACTCTTTTATTAGGGTTGCTTCTTCTTTTACAACACTTAACATCCTGAAGATTTGGATTTTTTCTACTGCTAAACATCCCAAAGGATTAAAAGGTTCTTTATAGAGGGTATTTTTTAATATACTTGGACTTTATAAGTTAGGTCAGAGTGGTTATCCTTGTCGAAGGAGAGGGGTTACTTGTACATGAGGAGTGCAGTACTTCTAGGAAAAAATATTTAATATAACATAATATCCAAGGTGAACCTTTCAATATGAACATTTTTGACATTATGAAATTTATTTGAATAAAATAAAGTTATTTGCAGAAATATAATCACTTTATAATTCAAATTTATTAGATTAATCAAAAGTAATGTAGAATAATGAAAAAATGTTTATTAAAGAGACACTTTAGACTCTTAGGATTTGGAAATTTAATTTTAGGTTTCGAAATTTAGGTTATTATTTAAATATGACCTATATAACATATCAATTTTATTTTCTACTAAAACAATCATTTTAAAATTTATTAATTCATTATTTCATCATAGTTATTAGCTAAAAAATGCTATATTTGAAAAAAAAAATGTGTTTTTACTATTTGCATATAAACTGAAGTGTTACAAAAAATTAAAAACAAATCACTGTTAGGAACTTTTTTCATTATTATTATAAAAGTAATATTCATTAATAAAAAATAATTTTATAAAATAGGTAGTTTTAATTTTTAATAAAAAAATATGATTTTTATGAAATAAATTAAAATACAGTTTATTAAAAACTACATATATTTTATTTGTGAATTCAATCTTGATATTAATATTTTGGAATTATAATATTTTTATTTTTTAAATTATTAATGATAACTATTAATTACAATAAATTTTTTTTAGTTGAAATTACTCTTCCAATCGTTAGTTAATATTCCAAACTTTTAGGTTACTATTCTGAATTTTCATGTCACTATTCCCAAAATAAAATTACTTTTAAAAAAATCTCATTACCTTCTATAAACGCCTATTCAATATTTATTAAACATTCACTACAATTCCTCCCATCATTAAATATTTTTATTTTTTAATATATTGATTGGTTTATTAATATTCTCATTCTCTCTTATAGTATTGTTAATGGGGGAAATAATTCTAGTATATGGAATGATCCATGTTTTCATATTATAATATTTTTTATAAAATATTTCTCCTCTATTATAATATTCATTATTTTCATAGTCTTAGTTGTTGAATAATATAATAATCTTTATTAATGATATATTTATGTTTAGTTTCTCTTTACGTTGAATGTGTTTAATACTATATAATATAACACACATTTGTTTAGGAAAAAAATGTTACCAATAATGTCTGGTTTATGAAAGGCTGGTTCATGGACCCTAGAGACTATCAAGTGGACTCGTTCTAAAAAGAAAAAAAATAGTCATTATGAGTGGTCCCCGACAGCATATATTTTCATTTAAATTATATATTTGACTCCCAAGGCCTCAAGACTCATTATGTGACCTCCATAGGCTTTAAATACTCCCACAAGAAGTCTTTGGCAACAACAATTACTATATTGATCATTATTGTGCAATTTTAATCCAATTTGTTAAAATTATTTCCCTCTCTCACCTCTATCTCTCTTTTTCTGGATTTTATTTTTACATTTCATTATGAGTTATTAATAGTGAATTTTAAAGGGTTTGGGTGATGAAATCAATCATCTTCTTCATCTTCATGGGTGCTTACTGCCACAAAAGTGATATTTCTTTTAGATTCCTTCTTAACCACTACAATGAAAATGTTTTATTGGGATTCTTACTTTCCCCAATGAAAATATAGTGTATTAATATTCATCAAGTATCTTGGATCCATTAAAACCTGGTGATAAATATAACCATATCATAATTCTAGAGGGTAGGATACAGGAGAAATAAAATTGAGTAATGGATAAACTCCATTATCATCTATCCTTATCATTATAATTTTTTATGCATTTTTCATTCAATCTCATTTGAAATTCACTTAATTATTTAATTTTAATTTTTTAATTAATTAATTAATTATAACCCATTATTTAGTTTCAATTGTTTTAAACGAGATTCACCCACACCCTTTCCATATTTACCCAAACCAACCATGAAAACACTATCAAACATGTTACTTGAACTTTCATAGCACGGTCATCAAATCACATAATGTTAAAAAAATGTGGTATATCCATTATATTTTTTTAAATCAAAACAACATTAAAAATTATTAAAAAATGGATAAATTGATGTATGAAAATATAGAAAAAGAATGGTAAACTAATAATATAATCCAATCAATATAGTCGATCAACCGATAAATCAAAAGTATTAGTTAATATTAGATTTATGTAAATACCTAGAAATTCCATATATTTTTTTGAAAATTATTTTGGATTACTATGAGTCTGTGAAAATTTACGACATGTGATTTTGAGGCCCGGTGTGACCATAACAGAATTTTGAAATTTTTTAAGGTTTGTTCAGTAAACACATAGGCAGCATTTTCTATCTCTTGAACCAGTGTTCGGATTAGAAATCCTAGGGCACTGTTGAATCCACAGTGCCAGGATTATTTTAAGGGAGTCTTTAAATTGACCACCGTAGGTTAGATGAAAAAGTTAGTTTTGCATATTTTAAAAGAATAATAAAATAAAATAAAATTGTTATTGTATTTTCTACCAGCGGTTGAGTAGCAGTGCTTTGACTACTGAGTTTTCAAGCCATTTAATGGATTGAATCATTTTTTTGTAATCACATCATTGATAGATTAAGAGTTTAAATCATTAAATGAACCTCATTAATCTCTCATTTCATTAATCACCTCTCCCCTAGGCTTAGGCTTGGGTTATTGACATTGAAGTGAGGATCCTCTGACGAAGTGTCATGGTTTCTTCCAGTAATGTAGGATAGAACATGGATATAAATGATTTGGGATTCACGAAGGCCATTGGAATTATAAATTGTGGTTTCTTATTCCACAAACCATGACATCTCATCCATTTCCAATATTGGGGTTCTTTATATTTAAATTCCATAGAATTTTTTTATTCATGTCCTTGATGCATAAAAAATCACGGATGTGATGAATGGGATTTATCATTTTTTTACGTGATGAAATAATTAGTTTCACTTTTTATAATGATAACTTGGATGGAATGGGGCATAAAAACAAGGATTGGACCCTCAACCTCTTCGGTTTTGTCAGATTCTTCTTGGGTGACGTTTGAATTTGATGGAAACTTAAAACATAGAGCCACAAAGTGACAGAATCACCTAAGGTGGCCAGTAGGCATGTTAGTAAGGGAAACTGGACAACTAGAGCTCACCTGGTGGCCTGAGAAAGATTCGTTGGCACGAAACTAGTGAGGAGGGCGACTGCAGTGACCCGCATTGTCCATTCGATGTGTCAGTGGGCGGTCCGCCATTGCATGCCATGGTTGCAGCATGGCGGCCGACTCTCGGTCGATCGCATAGGAGGAAAGCGGCGTGCCAAAGCGCATCGTAGGGAGTTGGTCATGGCTTTGAAACCATGATAGAAATAGAAAGGGACCCATTCCCCATGGTTCCTTCTGATAGGGAGGCGCCACCATGTGGCTCCACTGTTACAGAAATCCGAACGGATTTTCAGCCGTTTCGGAAGGGGGAGTGACCCCCTCCGAATGGGTGGCCCGGCTATCAGACTATGCTCGCCATCGGGTCGGTCTTCCGCCCAGCCCACTCGGGCATGCCTAGCTAGTTCGGGCGGGGTTAGGTCGGGTCGGACTAGGACTGGGCGACTCAGACAGGATCGATACCCTTTTCATCCAACATATGCTTAAAAGGTCGTATCCCACAAATCAAACGTCTGTTTGACAAACCTTCTACGGAACTAGAACCCTTGGGCGTAGATGGTCCTTTTGAGATACTCCAAATGAGTTTTGGATAATGTTGGATTATGTCTAGGTTGGATTGAACTCGAATCTAATGGGGCCCTCAGCACAAAAATGCCTATAACTCAAAGACCGTGCATCCGATTGGCGCTTCATCTGTCGCATTGGGACCCTTAAGACATGGCGGCCCTTTTTGTTACTCTTTTATGTAATCTCATGATAGTTGAGGCATGAAAATTATCTTTAGGAGCAGATAATAAGGAACGGAAGCGCACCAAGTGCGGTGAATCCTATGGATAGCTTTCATTTGAAGAGAGACCTTGTGCGCATCAGCATTATAGAGACCCTATGTGGATCATCATTATAGATACCATATTTGTATAAGTATTATAGAGACCATATGTTTATCTACATTATAGATACCCTGTGTAGATCATCATTCAAGTGACCCTGTGTGGATAAGAATTATAGCGACAATGTGGGGATCATAATTCTAGCGACCATGTGTAGATCCACATTCTAGAGAACCTGTTTGAATCAGTAATGCACGAACCACCAAGGATCTGCCATAGAGAATCCCTTTGTGGATTAGAGTCATACGATCCATTTTTGTCAGCATCATATCCTCTCAACATAATAAGGTGATCTAGCCTTAAGACTAATCATCTGTTTTTCTGTACATTATTTAAATACCTAGTTTGAGTTCAGTCCTTTTCATTGTGCTTTGTGATTGAGATAATGCCTTTTGGTTTTACATTGTGGTATTCTGAGAGACATTTAGTGGTCTCTGTGTCTTTACTGGGTATTTTTATACTCACCCCTGCACGGCCTTTTCCCGCACATTATTGTGTCTGGTGCAAACGACGAGTACCTTGGCTGAGACAGTAGGGAGCCAAGACCAGGCGGTATACGGAGGTGACTAGTTGACATGGACAACTATGGATATGATCTATACCTACCCATCAGGTAGGATCCTTGGTGTAAAATCTGAGAAGTTGTTTACTATTTTCATTTATATTGTATCTATCAGTTGGGCTTGTATTCTGACCCCTTTACTTTCAGTACACACTATTACTACTGCAGTTTTACTACATGGTTTGTATCTTGGCGTGTTCTTGGTCTGTGTGGTTTTAGGTTCAAAGTAAATGCCTTCCCATTTTAGGGATACACTTTTCTAGTTCTAGATGCCAACCCTTGGCCTATTTAAGGTGGGCTTGAGGTAGTCTTGGTATGGACCCTAAGAGATGGGTCATGACAAAGTGGTATCAGAGGAGTTGGTTCTACCTAAGAACTAGGACATTGTTCTTTCCAATGGAGTAGTAGTTTTTAGTGTTTTTAGTGTGGTTATCAGTTTGGGGAGTCCATTGTTGGTGTAGAGGCGGACTTATCAATACACTAGGACCCTGAATTCGGATTTCAGACTTGGTTCACAAAAACACTGATTATTTGTGTTTTGAAAATATTTTACTTTTTTCTCTTTTGAGTCAGCTCACCAGGTATAAATTATTGATTGTGGTACACCTGTTTCTTTTCAGGATTCCTTCACATAGATAGCTAGTTGAAATTCCAGAGATAGTTTATGATGACGGCCTATTGAGCGATAAGGCTTCGGTGCATGGCCCTCTTATAGAGATAGCACCGTCGGGTGGTGCACCAGTAATACCACCACCTGTTGGGAAGTAGTTTCCACCAGCCTAACTAGTGGATGATGCACAATGACTGAGTGTGTTTCATGAGTTCCAGTGGTAGATGCCTTTGAGGATTCAAGGTAAGACAGATCCACAGGTAGCCGAGGACTAGATGGAGGTTGTGGAATGTGTTTTCTACCTAGTTGGGACATGAGTAGGGAAGATGGTGATCCTAGTTGATAGCCTCTTCCAAGTCATAGAAGGGAGATGGTGGAGCCTGACGCTCTTGTTACACAATGAGGCGATCTGACCTTGACACACTTCCAGATCCTCTTCAGGGAGGATTTTGTTCCACTGACTCTATGCTCTGTGCATATTCAGTAACTCATACACTTACAGTAGGGCAGCCTGACAATAGCCCAGTACACGTCGATATTCACTGACCTCTCACGCTACTCTACCGACATGATATGAGATCCTTTATTTAGGGCCCGGACCATTGAGAAGGGTCTCTGGTGGGAGATCAGAGCATCAATGATATCATTTAATATCCCGATGCAGGTTGTAGTGCTTGAGTGAGAATTATTGGTGGAGAGCTTCTTAGCTGAGCAGGCACCATTGGTGAGAGCCACCATCAGACGACAGGTAGCCAAGTAATTTTCATCAAGCAATAGGAAGATGACTCAGAAGTTAAAGTAGTCTAGACCATCAGGAGGACGACTTTATTATATAGGGCTGAATGTGTGGAGCTCACGAGGGATATTAGGAAATCATAAGAGTCAAAAGTGCTTCACATGCGGTGGGAAGTGGCACATGGCTTGCAACTGCCCGACCCATCATACTGAGGATCAGAAGATGGTCAAGGGACCTCTGAGGTAGAGTCAGAGATTTAATCAAGGAGGTCTATAGGGTAGCATACATGGTATATGATCAAGTCGTGCTGCCTGTAGTGGGCGGTGATTTGAGGTTCTATGTCCACAACCTCTAGGTGGTCCACACCGACCTCAGGAAAAAGGCAGATAGGGATGAGCACAGCTTTAGGCAACTAGGGCCTATGACCACAGTTTTCCATATATGATTTGAGGTACAATATGTCTCTACACCACCAAAGATGTAGTACTTATAGACACAGGTGTTAGTCACTCTTTCATTGCTGCAACTCACTTTCATAGCTTGAAAATTCAGGTAGAGCCATTGGCTCGATCCTTAAATTTAGAGACTTTTACAAGAGAGGATTAAATGATTACACACTTTTTCCAACATTGTGAGCTTACTCTAGGAGGTGATAGCTTTGGCTGGGATCTCCTAGTAGTAGTGTCCAGGCCTTACGATGTCATCTTGGGTATGGACTAGTTATCTATAGTCCATTCTCAGATTGACTGTTTTAGGTCCAAAGTGCAGTGTGTCTGGGATGATGCGATTAGGTTTTCCTTCACTGGTGATAAAGGAAACATTATATCACGGGATGGAATTTCTCGGAGGAGCGTGCAACCAATCACTCATCCGTTGGCTAGACTTACCCTCAGAGAAGTTGACTTGAGGAGTCCTAGTTATCCTGTAGTGTGGACCAGTATAAGGATTTCTTTCCGGATGATTTTCCGAAACATTCTTCTTTTAGAGAGGTGGACATCTATATAAACATGTTCCCTGGGATGACACTGATATCTAAACCAGCATATCGGATGTCTCCCACAGAGATTTTGTATTTGTAGGTAGAGTTTGAGGAATGTAGAGGAAAGGGTTCATATGGCCTAGTGTTTCTCTTTGGGAATCCCAGATTTTGTTCGCCAATAAAGAATATGGGAGTTTTAGGCTTAGTGAGATGAATCGGTGACTGAATCAGGTGACTATGAAGAGAAATTATCCACTCCTAAGGATTGATGATCTCTTTAACTAGCTGAAGGGAGTATGATGATTTTCAAAGATAGACCTCGGATCAGGCTATCATCAGCTTAGTGTACGTGAAGAGGACATATATAAGACAGCCTTCAGATGTCGGTATTGACATTATTAATTCTTGGTAATGCCATTAGTCATGAACAATACCTCGGAAATGTTCATGGGGATCCTAAATAAGATCTTTCGGCCTTACCTTGATCTCTTTGTGGTAGTTTTCATTGATGACATCTTGGTATACTCGGCATCAGAGGAGGAGCAAACCACGCACCTAAAAATAGTTCTAGATACACTCTGAGAGAACCAACTTTATGGTATTCTCTAGAAGTATCAATTTTTTATACAACAATTTCACTTCATGGTGCACGTTATATCGGAGACTGAAGTTACAGTTTATCCGATGAAGATAGAGGCAATGCTTGCTTTGGAGTCACCTAGGAGTGTGACCGAAGTGCGGAGTTTCCTGTGATTGGCTGGGTACTACTTTAGATTCGTACCTAACTTTTCTAGAGTTCCAACACCCTTGATAGCTTTGTAAAATAAGGGTTAGACCATTTTGTTGATGGATAAATGCCTGTAGATTTTTAAGGAACTGAAGCAGAGAATGAAGAGTACCCCCATCTTGAAGCATGCAGAAGAGAAAGTTTGGTATGTAGTTTATTACGATGCACCAGGGACCATATTGGGTTGTGTATTAATGTAGGAACGAGAAGTGATGGCCTACAGCTCATAGCAGTGGAGGTAGCACGAGCAGAACTATGCTACCCATGACCTGGAGTTTGCAATTGTGGTCTTTGCACTAAAGGTGTGTGACACTACATGATGGGCGAACGTTTTACAGTCTAATCTGATCACAAGATTCTTAGGTATATCTTCTCACAAAAGGACCTGAACTTGAGACAGAAGCGATGCCTAGAGTTCCTCCAGGACAATGACTTTGAGATATTCTACACACCTCGGAAAGGGAATGTAGTAGCAAATGCACTCAACTGGAGGTCTGGTCTATATTTACTAAGTGAGGTGACAGAGCTGCTAGTCGCATTGTAGATATCCTTCATGTATAGAGATCGAGCAACTTGTCTTCATTCTATAATAGTTACACACCCACTCCTTTAGCGAGTTCGGGAGGCACAACTTGAGGATGTAGACTGTGAGGCCCGATGTACTCAAATATCCTCAGGACAGGCTGTTGGTGGGTTTTCAGAATTTGGGAATCACTTCATCCCCTTTAGAGGATAGTCTATGGTACAAGTTACTCTTCGGGAAGAGGTGTTGAGAGAGTTCCTTACATCCCCTTTTGCAGTACATCCTAGAGTGGTGAAGATGTAACAGGACCTCTAGCGTCAGTACTGGTGGCCATGGATGAATAAAATAATAGAGGAGTTCTTATAATGATGCCTCACTTTCTAAGAAGTGAAGTCCAAGCATCAAGTACTAACAGGATTAGCTCATCCACTTAAGGTAAAGGAGTGGAAGTGGTATGGTATATCCAAGGACTTCGTGAAGGGGATACCACTTACGTCTCAAGGACATGATTCCATTTGGGTGATCGTTGACCAACTCACCAAGTCGTCCCACTTCTTACCCATCTAAGAGCATAGATCAATAGAGATCTTGGGAATTCTCTACGTACATGAGATTGTAAGACTTCATAGGGTTCTGATGATGATCATCTCAGATTACAACACTCATATTAAATCCAGCTTATAGAAGGGATTACAGGAGGTGTTCGGGACTTAGGTACGTTTGAGCACCACCTTCCATCCTCATACAGATGGTCAGACGGAGCGGACCATATAGACACTCGAGGACATTCTTTATGCCTATGTTCTTGATTTTGCCTGTAGTTGGGAGGACCACCTACCACTAGTGGAGTTCTCTTAAAACAATAGTTATCACTCCACCAGCGACATGGCACCATTGGAGACCATGTACGGGAGACCTTGAAGATCACCATTATGTTGGAAAGACCTAGGGGAGTCAGTGCTTATGAGACCAAATATGGTATAGGCTACCATGGAGAACGTGTAGATCATTTATGAGGGGATGAAGACTGTACAGAGCTGGTATAAGTCTTATACTGATAGGATATGGAGACCTTTGGATTTTGATGAGGGAGGCAATGTATTCATATGGGTATCATCCCAACAAGGATTATAGAGGTTTGGTCAGGGCGGAAAGCTATCTCTAAGGCTCATCGGACATTTCCAGATCCTCAGTAGAGTAGTTGAGGTGGCGTACCATCTTTCACATCCCCCACAGATGCACCGGGGGCATAATTATTCCATGTGTCGTAGCCGAGGAGTTATGTTCACGATACATCGCACATTCTCGGCTGGGGTGAGCTAGAAATTGATGATGGGGTGAAATTTGTGGGGTTCCTTGGCATGACAGAGGATATACAGGAGTTGTTCCTTCATGGGAGGTCGATTCCACTGGTGCGAGTTTGTTGATAGCACAAGAATCTCTAAGAGAGCACATGAGAGTGGAGGCTAAAATACATGATCAACACTTCAATTTGTCCCCTAGTTTTGTTGTAGCTTTCGGGGATGAAAATCCCTAAGGTGGGGAAAATGTAAAGACCCGAATATTCCATATTTTTTTTAAATTATTTGGGATTATTACGAATCTGTGAAAATCGACGACGCGTGATTCTGAGGCCTGGTGTTCCAGAACTGAATTTTGAACATTTATTTAAGGTATGTTCATTAAATGCATGGGAATAATTTTCTATCTTTTGAACCAGTGCTTAGATTAAAAATATGAGGGCACCGTTGAATCCCCAGCGCTGGGATTCGCTTCAGGGAGTCTTAACTTTGACCGCAGTAAGTTGGGTGAAAAAGTTAGTTTTATAGATTTTAAAATAATAATAAAATAACATTAAATTGTTATTTTATTTTCTACCAATGGTTGAGCAGTTGTGGTGGGACCGTTGGGTTGTCAATCCGTTTAAGGGATTGACTCTTCGGGTTTTAACAACACCATTGATAGATTAAGAGGTTCAATCATGAAAAGAACCTCATCAATCTCTCATTACATTAATCACTTTTCCCCCACTATTTAATTGAGGCTCAGGCTTGTGTTATTGACACAATAGTGAGGAACCTATGAAAACGTATCGTGGTGTATTCCACCAATGGAGGATGGAAGCTTGGATGCAGCGATCTGGGATCGATGAACGCCGATGGCATCCTCAACTGTGGTTTCTTCTTCCACAAACTACAATGTCTCCTCCATATCCAAGGTAGGTGTTATTTATATTTAAATTCATGAGAATTATTTATTTTCCACATTATTGAAACATGAAAAATCAAAAAAGTATTAAATGGGGTTTAAAATTATATTTACGGGATGTAATAATGACGTCTGCTTGTTATAATGCTAAAACAGAGGACGCAGACCAAACGTAAAAGGCACGGACCCACCACCACTTTGGTTTTGTCACGTTCTTGTTGGGAGAATTTTTTTTCAATAGAAATGTAAAACTGGGAGCCACGTAGTGACGGTATAACCCTAGGAGGCCCGTAGGCGCATTCGAAGGGAAAAAAGACCAACAAAGCATACCTGATGAACTATAGAAGATTCGCAAGTGTGGAAACGGCACGGCGGCGCCAGCGACCGACACTAGAAAGTGGCTATGGGGGCTAGTATCGGCCATCCGTGGTTACAGTGGGCCATGCATCATCACGCACCACAGAGGCAGCCGGGCGTCCGGCTCTCGGTCGGCTGCGTTGGCAGAAGGCGGCGCGCCGACACGTGCCACATGGAGGTTGTGGCGTCTTTGAAGCAGTGGCGAAAGGTGAAGGGGACCAGCTCCCCATGGGTTCTGCTGATAGGGAGGCGGTACCACATCTATCCATCATTGAAGAAAGATTAATGGCTTTTTACCCATTTAGAAAGGGGGAGAGACCCCCTTCATGCGGGTCGCCCGGTTGATGGACCGCGCCAGCCTTCTGGTCGAACCACTCGGTGGGTTGCGCCCAGTAGAGCTGGGCTGGGCCTGTGGTCCAACCCACTTAGGTAGGGCTGGGTTAGAGTCGTGTCATACCCAAACCGATTCAGGTCGGGTCGGTCAAACCGGGTCCAACTGGACCCGAACCCTTTTCATCACAGATAGGTTAAAAGGATGTATCTCACAAACCAGACATATGTTTGACAAAACTTCTACAGTGCTTGAATCATTGGTATGAGATAGTCCTATTGAGATAATCCATCTGGGTTTTGGAAATGTTTTAGTATGGCTGGGTTGGATCCAACCCAAATCCAACCGGGCCCTCGGCACTAAAATGCCTATAACTCGCAGACCAGGTGTCCGATTGACGCATTTTCTATCGCGTTGGGACCCTTACGACATGTCAGTCATTTGGGTTAATCCTAGGTGGAACATCATGGAAATAGAGGTATGACTGATATTTTGAAGATTAGATGCTAAGGAACTCAAGAGAACTGGTTCTGATGAATCCTGTGGCTGGTTGTCAATTGAAGAGTGACTGTATGTGGATACGCATTATAGCGACCATGTGTGGATATGAATTCTAGAGACCCTGTGTGGATCAGTATTCTTCAGACCCTGTGTGGATCAAAAATATAGTGACCCTTTGTGGATCTGCATTATAGTGAATCTATGTGGATCGGCATTCTAGTGACCCTGTGTGGATCAGCATTACAGCGACCCTATGTGGATCTGCATTCTAGCGATCATGTGTTGATCCCCATTCTAGCAGCCTAGTGTGGATAAGAATTTTAGTAACCCTGTGTCTATCAGCATTCTAGAAAACCTGCATGGATCAGTATTCTAGTAACCCTATGAGGATTAGTAGAGCATGACCCGATGAGGATCAGCCTTAGTGCGGCTCATCGTGGATCAACAACATACGATACTATGTTGGTTAGCAGCAGAGACTCTCGGTAGAATAAGATGATCTTTCCTTATGGCCAATCATCTATTTTATATACTTAATTTTAAATACCTGGTTTGAGCTGTGACTTTTTCTTTGGGCTTTGTGACTGATATCATGCTTTGTGGTCTTCATTATTGGAATCCTGAGAGACCTTCAGTGGTTTCAGTGTTCTTAATGGGTAATATTATACTCACCCCTACACAGGCTTCGACCATACCATTTTGTGTCTTGTGTAGACAATGAATAGCTTGGATGAGACTTTAGTGATCTAGGACATGGTGGTACATGAAGGTGACTGGTTGACATGGAGAGTTGTCGAGAGGAGATATACCTACCCTTCAAGTGGGATCCTTGGTGGGCGATCTCAGGAGATGTTTTTTATTTTCGGTTATATTTTATATTTCAGTAGGGATTATATTCTAGACCCTTTACTTTCAGTACACACTTTTACTACTACAGTTTTACTACATGGTTTGTATCTTGTCATGTTCTTGGTCTGTGTGTTTTCCAGTTCAATAGCAATCCCTTCCCATTTTAGGGATATGCCTTTTCAGTTCTAGTCGCCATCCCCTAGCCTATAGAAGGAGGGATTGGGGTAGTCATGGAAAGGGCCCCGAGGGATGGTTCGTGACACATTACCCCACCAATTTCACTTTAATATTTTTTTACATCTCATGTTCAAGTGGATAAAACATTATAAGACAAAAAATTATGAATTATTTTGATTTGAAGAAAAAATTTATAGATATGTCTTTATAGATATGACCAGCATTGATAGTATAAATGAAATTATCAAGCATGAAGGTTGTGTATATAAATTTTTAAAATATACTTGAGGTATAATTTAATAATAAAATATATAATTATTTATTTATTATGGTAATTATAGTTTATATCTATTAATAATTATTAATTTTTTAAAAATCAGAACTATTAAATGGTAAAACCCTATGAATAAATTTTTGGACTCTTTAATCCTATTATCATTTCTTTTGAAAAAATATTATTTGGATAGAAACGAAATTGAAAATATAAATGAAGTAACAATAATGTTCGAACAAAAAATAACAGATAAGATGCACTTAATGGTGCCAAAAATACAGGGTTAAGACTCGACAATCTATTTATAAAAAATATATTTATATTTTTTTCATTACTTATTCCTTTATAGGTGTAACAAATGATAACTATAGTCAATGTAGATGCTCCAAAAGTTTATTTTTTTTATTTAAATCATGGAAATCCAAAAAAATCAAACAAAAATGATTAACATTATCAATTTTTAGTGCCCTATAGTGGAAATTTTATATATTCATATCATATTATACACTTTTTATTATTTTTAATGGGAATTTTTTTATGATATGGTGATATTTTAATGTTGAAAATATCTTGTTATGAGGATGGTGACTAAGACTATGAGTTCTATCAATTTATAAAATGAGATAAAAATTATGATATATATAATAATATTTAACTATAAAAAAAATATCATAACAAATATTTTTTCGTTCTTAACTTTTCTATAGTGTATGAAAATTAATACTGACAACAATTGTGGATATTAAATTTGTAAATTTATGTTGGATATCATATTCCATCAGTAATATATGTTCCCCAAAGATGTATTTTGGAAGGTAATTACACATTCAATTAAAATATTTATAAATAATTTGTATGTGTACATGTTTCAAAAAGAAGTAAGATTGTTTATAGTTTATCTAATCAAATAAAGAATATTTTTTTTGAAATTATTGGTAAGAGTGCATGATATCATATTATATGAAAAAAATCATAAATATGTGATTTTTTTTGTAAATATTTTTTTTAATTTTTAGGGGTCATGATGTGTTTATTGACATGATTAAAAGTGATCATCACCTCTACATTTATATTAATGTAAAAATGTGATTATTTGGAATCAAACACACAAAAATATTAATTTTATATTGCTCAATATGATTGAAAATATGATTGTTTTTATTTTACAACTTATTAATAAATGAAGTATAATAATTTTAGGGGTAAAAACGAAACTAATGTGTTAAATTTTACACCAAGAATTAGGAAAATGAACATAAAGACATTTTGGATCATTGGAATTCAATTCATATCAATCCTATATATGAATAAGTATGTATGATAAAAAACTATTGTTTTATATTCATGTTGTTATTAAAGTGACTCTTCACCTAAAACTGGCCAAACCAGGAAAAAGATTATGGATTTATATTAAACCATAGTAATATGATCCTCAAATCATTTTTTATCTTTAATAATTAATTGTTCTTACATCTGAATCCTTGATTGATCGATGTGATCCAAATTAACATTTTATATTTTTTTATATTAAATGAAATACCACCCATTACAGTGTAAAACCCAAGAATACATGTTTAAATTGATGTTTGAAAAAAAACATCATTGGTCTACCTAACTAGTTACCTGACCCACACTTTCATATGTCCTGAGGTACATTGTTGATCTCCACAGGCTGGAAAAATGCACCATGAATATCCAACTACCAAATTGGATTTCTTTCTCCACTATTAAATCGACATGAAACTTCCCTAAAATTGGATGGCCACACCAATAATCAAATTCAACAATCGAAAGACAATAAAATACCAAAAACAAAATAATTTACCATAATAAAAACATGCCACAATAGGATATAAATATATACAAAGTATACGAAAATATTCAACCCAAACTTAAGAGAAAGGGTTCAATGCCAAAAAAGGACCAAGTATGACACAATGGGACCAAAATAAAAAAACAAATCTATAATATCAAATACATTTGAGGCCATGTATCCTTAAAAATAAACACCTAACACTGGTAATCAAGAGGACCCACCCTAGAAAATGGTACCCTTGCCATCACCAGTGTCCTAAAAATATGTAAATTCACAAAGGGGCCCATATAATATGCAAGGAACGATTCCTAGTATCATACCAACATGATTCTATTTAATTATTTTAACCATAAAATCAAAAAAAAAAGGATGTCTTAAAATATTCTCAAAACCAATACACTTTTAAAACATACCATTTTCAAATAAACAATTGAAATCTCTTTGGTTTTCCATTTCAAAACTATTCATGTTTTCCCAAAACAATTTCAAAACATGGATAAAACAAATGAAAAAGTAAACAAGGAACAATATTCTCAACATAACCAAAAAGGGAAAATAAGGGTGAGAAAAAAAATCAACATTATATAACAAAATATACAAAAAATAAACAATTTGAATAATACATCTTGTCATATCAAATTGGAACTATAAAAATTCATAAATTATCTAAATCATTTTGAAATTAATAATGTTCAACTATGGTTCTAACCATCAGGCCTAACATGGGTGAGTAAAGAAATATGATATCTAGATAAGTAATAGAATCTCCCCCTATCTCCCCTAGGCCTAACATGGAATCTCTCACGATATCCCTACCCAAAGGCTCTCACGATCCCTTGGAAAGTAGATTGGTGGCTCACATAATATTCCCTCTTATGGAACACATGATCAATAATACAAAATAATATGAATTCTCACATGGTGTTCCCCTTAAAGGTTCACATCGTTCCTAAAAAAACCCCTCACTCACATCCTCGTTAACCCAATTGTTACTCCATACTAGCACATCTACAAAAAAATTTCATGTACCAATCAGGCCTTAAAATAAGCGAATTCATAAACGAACATGCACAATTTTATCAAGAAATCTTTTACAAGGTAATACCAACTCTATAAGCACTTTATAAATCCAATTAGAATAACAGAAAACCACTTTGAGCCATTTTATCAATACATGGTGGGAACACAAGCCACACCCATTTGGAAACCCCCTTTAAATACAAAAATTTAAAAACAAATCCATGAAACACATCAATCATAGAATTCACACAAATATACATCATTTAAATCAAAATATAACAAAAAATATAAGATAATTATAAAATTAATAGTAGTCCATATTAAATTCCATTAGATATCGACACAAACCTTATATTTGGCCCAAATATTTTCACCCTTGATGAAGACCATATAAAATAGGTATAACCAATCCTCACAAAACTAATTCAAAATTAATCAACCCAAAACCCCCATTAAATATGCTACATTCCTAAAACACCCCCAATAGGGTTCCACATATCCATAAAAATAGATGAACACAGATTCATGAGAGGAAAATAGGAATAAATCATGAAGAAATCGATTAGCTTCAAGATAAGACACCAAGATCTCAAATAGATATCCACACCAAAAGATAGGGATAAGCTCCAATCCATAAGAAATGGTTTCACATTATGAAGAAGGAAAAATGAGGGCTAAAATCCAAAAACTTGATATGGGAATTTTTTGTAATTTTACAATTTTTAATGTTCTTGATAGAGTCGCACGGTTTGGCGACATGGTTAAGAAAACTAAATGCCAATCGTGTGGGTTCCACATTCCAAGAAAATACACCAAATTGTTTCCCCTAGAGAGTCATATGGTTTTATAGACCATGTTCAAATAATTTGAAAACACACTATTAAATATGGTATCCCCATTTTGTAACATCCTAGGTATTTGTAGTAGGTCAAAAACCTCCACTGTTTTGAATTTTTTAATTGGTGGGTATGCCAAATTTTTTTGAGCATTAGACCTAAAATTTGAGAGTTTCCTGAGTCTATTATTCTTGTTTTTATGGTTTTATAGGTTAATCCAATGACTCAGGTGCTCAGATGGGTTTCAGGTGTGTTGAAGGCCGAAAATATAAGTTTCATAGTTGCAAGTCAAGGATCATGGTTTGGGGAAAAATTTATGGCCTCTTCCACCTAATCATGTATCCCATTATTGTAGTGATCACAATTATGGGAAAACTATGTGTTTGTGGGAGAACATTCATACATCCATGTATGTAGTTTTTAAAAAGGTATTATTCATGGTATTAATATGGTTAGAGAAAACCGTGCGGTAAGCCATACGAGTTGAGCCTCTTAGGCAGTACCCATCCACTATAGCACAAACATTTTCCACATGGTTTGGAAAATTGTGCATGAAAGCTGGGAATCCTATTGAAGGTGAAAAATTATGGTTTCCCATCCATTTATTTTCCATTTTCTCTTTCTTTTCCCTCTTCTTCTCTCGTGGGTTGGGCATAGTATGAGGGTTTCCTCCATTTTCCTTCCCCCTTGAATTTGATCCAACTCCTTCATCTGTGCACCATTTTTAGATATGTAGATCTCTTCTCCTTTTCTCTCAACACAAAGAGCACTAAATCCATTTGATATGTTTTACCTATATTTAGGGTGTTCAACAGAGTCTTCAATTTCATCCAAACTACATAATTTTAGAGTATAATACCACATGTTCCTTTTTATACGATTCCAAGTTAGATAGTGCATATATATTTTTGATTTTGGTAGACTTTTGTGGGGTGTGGATTTTATCGTGTAATTGGGTATTTTATAGATCCAATATTAAATTGATTTCATGGTGTTAAATTGATCATATGAACTTATGGGATACTTTTGGGAATTCCAGTTCCAAATTTATGCATGTGAGGTTGTGTTAGAGGTCATCGACCACCTTGGGTAGTTAGGTTTGGGTGTGTTCTTGGTTTAATTTGAAATTTTTCTTAAATTTGGTTTCTTTATTTTAATATGAGATATTCAATAATATTATATTGAATTGAATATCTGAAATTGAGTTAGTCAATTTAATTAAATTTAATTATGATTTTTATTTAAATTTCCCTATTAAATCATATTAAATTGAATTTTAATTAATGATAAATAATTAATTTTATATAAAGTGTTTATAATGTAATACATTGGATCATGATGGGATCAACTTGAGGAATTGGGATGGAAATAACATCATGATTAAGGAAAGGTGGTTGTCTAGTGGGTCTTGGTCTATATTACTTGGGTGATGTGATCACCAGTTGGGCATCATGGACATCAGTTATAGGTGGAATGGCTATCATGTAAGGGAATAGCACATGACATGGATGGAAAGACAAACTAATTTGAGTGACATGGTCACAAGAGGGAATGAAGTGATGGTTGAATGTGACCTAGGTATATTTTGATGATTTCCACTCACTCGTGACGGATAGAGCACTGATTGGAGTCATGTTCACATAGTAGGACTCAGTGATGAGGTGGATTTGACAAATCGTGTGGGTAGAGGACCCATGTAGGGAAGCTTAGTTAAATTTGTTTGGGGTACTTGTTGTATAAATACTTGGGGAATTTGAGGATACTTTATATAGAATCATTGAGTGTATCATTTGGTAGATCAGGATCACCGTATTGATGACGTTGGGTATGGATTGTTTTGTGTGGACAAAGATCACGATTACTCAGGACATCATCCTATGAGTTGGGGAAAATTTTATTTTTGTATATATATCCTTGATCCTCCATACATTATCCTTTGAGCCATATGGTTCTTTGAAGAACGGGTTTGAGTGACTGGTTACTTTTTTTGGGGTGTTTCTTTGAGATGTTGGTGATTTTTTGTGGCACGAGGTATCAAGCGCATGTGGTGTCAAGTTACATTATTTTTAGCAGAACATAAGGGTTCCCAAGGGATATTATACATCATGGGACGCCTTGGTCCTTGTGATAAGGGTCCACTACCCTTTAGTGATTCAGGTGTTGGTCATGGAAAGTGATGTCTTCCTGGTGGCTGTTGAGCACCATGGAAGTCCATGTTTATTTAATGATGTGTGGTTTTATTTACTATAGGTTACACCTACTTAAACACCTATGTTGGAAATACACACTTGGGTGGTATTCCCCTATGAAACATTCTCACACCCTACATGGGCCCTTCAAAAATAATATAGACTTTATTATTTTACACTCATGTAATGGTTCAGGCTCTAGAGCATGAACTTAGTTTAATTTGACGTGGAAGGATGGTCGGGGACCTTGATGTTACTACATTAGTTGGAGATTCCATTTTTATTTTTCCTTTACTATTTAAACATTATTATATTTATGTATCTATTTTGTTCAGCCATTGGTTACCCATTGTGGGTATTGAGTTGTATGAATCATTTTTTATGCGTGTTTTCTTTTAATATTTATAAGTGGTATGTTTAGTAATTTTTTTATTTTATCTACATTGAATATTACTTTTTCAGTTATTGCTTGATATTGATTATATTCTTCTTTTGATGGTTGTAGTTTGAGTCTGCTAATTCTTATTTTCTAATTCATGTTATCTATATATACTCATCCCATTATTATATCATTCCTTGATTTTATATCCTTCCCACTTTTCCCTCGTTACACCCTTTCTAATTTTCAGAAGCCTTTGGCATTTGGGATGGAGAGCCTAAGGGTATTTGCAGGTGGCCTAAAAGTACTATCTGGGCGGCTAATCTAGTTAGTCATGCTAAAAATTTTATAAAATAAGTTCTTGACTATGATTTAGTAGCAGTGTTCCATATGTTACTAATTAGATTGAAATTTCCACTTTTTTCTGCTAGACATACTCTTTTGGTTATGGAATATTGGAGATTAGGTGTTGTCAGGAACTGGGATAATAACTCGTGATTAGGTGTCTAATTTTCCATGTATGAGGGATTGAGAAAGTATCCATGGGTGGTAACATCTATTTCATTTTTATCATTTCATTTTTTTTATTTCTACCATATGTTGTATTCTTTGATGTAAAATGTTAAAAATTGTGACTTGTGAACCTTGGCCTAGTATGACATGGAATGATATTTCAGCCCATGTCCTGGTCATGCATGTTTTATTTTTATATTCTTGGTTATTATTTTGTTAGGAACATTATAGGATGTTTAGTAAATAAATTCATGAGTTAATGTGATATAGTTTGTATGTGAAATGTGATGTGCCTGAAACATGAATTTTTTGAGTTGTGATATATATAAAATTTATTATGCCATGTGATATGGTCATGTATTTTATAGAATCAAGAAGGTATTATTAAACAGAAAAATATTGATCACCAAGCTAGGCGACATTGTCATCGGATAGAGGAAACATTGGTTGTTAGGATAAGAATTGGCCAAGGTATAATTGATACTTGTCTTTATTGAGGGAGTTTAAGGAGGACATGAAGTCAGAATTCCATGTGGAATGGTTGTTATAGGAAAGTGTAAGGGTAGTGAGGGCGTGATTCTTGTTACTGATTTCCCTATCTATGATATTTATATATATGTTGTTTGGGCTGCTTGACTATGTTGATGGTATTTAGCAGTTTTCCACATTGATGGGTCGGATAGAGCATCAGGCAAGTGAGGATAGGGTGATTCTAGTGCATGAGCAGGCTGAGACTCTTATGGGTCATGTAGATCATGATAAATATGATCATCCATATATATAGACTCAAGAACATGTTCTAGTGTAGGTAGGGTATCCTCCAAAGTTGGAAGTATTTCGGCAGCGCCTTGAAGATTAGCTCAGAGCGATCTAGGTATGTGTCATCCAAGGGATTGATAGGGGTGCTTGGGGGGAATAGCCTTCAATGGCATACATTATGTGGGAGTTTTAGTCACATCACCTTCCACTTTTTCAAGGTGTGTGTGGTCTATAGGAGGATGTGCACTGGATCAAGTCTATGTAAATGATCATGCATAAGTCAGAGATGACTCTATGGAGGAGGGTGAAATTTGAAAATAATATGCTGAGAGGACTGACTAAGAATAGGTGGTATCTGTAGGTGCATGCAGGAATACATGAGGCGTTGTCCTGGAATAATTTAGAGGCCAGGTTTGTTAAGCATTTCTTCATGGAGACACTGAGGGAAGAGAGATATCAGGAGTTTTTGAGCCTTCACCAGGGTGACATGTCTATTATATACTATTTAGTGATGTTCACCAAATTTTCTCAGTTTTCACCCAACAAGGTGAATGATGACACATTGAGAGTGAGGTTCTTTGAGGATGGTTTACTGAACTCCATTTGGGTGGGGGTAAAGATCTTTAAGTTTGACTTATTTCTCATAGGTAGTGAACCAGGAACTCGTAGTTGAGGTAAACCTAATTCATATTTCATACTCGAGTAGGATGGTGGATTCAGTTGATTTTAGTGGATATACTTCAATGGTGGAAAGAATTATTTGGATGTGTTCCATCGGGGTAGTTAGGATAAGGACTCAAGCGGTCCACCTCAAAGTATATTTCAGATGGTTTGAATTAAGTGTTGGATGCTAGTACATGTCTGGACTAATTGTGAAAATCATCCAAATGAGTGTTGTCCACGTGATTAGGTCATACATCTAGAGCGGTTCTGCATGAAGCCTTCTCAAAAAACTGGTATTTAGGGAATGAGGTAGACTCAGGGTTCTTATGTTAATTTTGGAGTGGTACTAAGTGAGGGTAGCTGACTTTTAACTGCCAGAAGAGGTTATAGAAGAGATATTGGGACCCAATATTGGGGTAAGTGACTTATGTATATTGAAGCACCACATGGAGGCTGGGCTTCAGGAAGCCGATCTTCAATCCAGGTTCAGGCCATGGTGATTCCTTGTGCTAAACAAGCTAGTGATCTGACGACAATCAGAGGTATGCCACGAGATAGTTGTACTTTGGTTATTCTTTTTCATGGAATGTCGAGCCATGTCTATTTTGAGTGCCTGAGGTACATAAGTTAAATGTATGGATTGAGAAAATGTTTTTTAGTAGGTTGTAATGATATCAGGTTCATGATATATATATATATATATATATATATATATATAAAGTGTGTGGAACTAGGTTTTACATTTGAGAATCCTTGGATGTGTGTTTATTGAGATGTGTTTGCATCAGGGAATCGAGGAGAAGTGGTTACATGAGGTGTGAGACATCTAGGAACTGTTTTGGTGTGGTACATGTTGAGCTATAATAAATCGAAGTTTCATTGACAATCTGATAAGATGAAATACCTTGTTTGTTCCTTGTGTTACATGGGCATGAGGGTTGCACCAATGCAGTGTGGAATTATAATTTGTATTAATATGAAATGGTAGAACATAATGTGGTGTAGGAGAGATGATTCATTATGAGAGGATATGTGATTTTTTAAATGGTTGATCGACCACTTGTTTGATTTGATTTTTGGTTGGGATGGACTAGGATAAGTCACTCCTAAGTTGGGTAGCCCATTGACTTATTGACCTATGCCCTTGAGACCGAGTTGGTTAGGGTTAGTTTTTGATAGGATGTGTACATTCAGTACCATCTCTCGGGTTTTTATAGATCATGGATGAGCTATGTAATGGTGGATAGAATGTAACATCCCGAGTATTTGATGTGGGTCAAAAAACTATCCTTCTTTGAATTTTTGAAATTGTGGGTATGGTAAATTTTTTTTGAGCATTAGAACACATTTATGAGTGTTTCCTCAATACAATATCCTTATTTTGGATGGGTTTAGTGGTTTATCCAAATATTTGTTTGTTTGAATGTGTTTTGGGTGTGTCAAAGGTAGTAAAGACATGTTCTGCAGGTGCAGGCCAAGATGCACGGTTTGGGAAAAACCGTTCAGGCTCTTCCAACTAATAGTGTGGCCTCTTTTTCACTAAAAATGGTTTAGGGAAAACATTGAATGTGGGTTTCATGGATGTGTGACCATGTCTGTAGTTTTTTGATGAGGTCTTCTTCACAGTTTTCACATGGATAGAGGAAGTCGTTTAGTATGCCTCGTGGTTAGTACCACTTAGACAATATCACTTTAGTGTAGCTCGTATGGTTTCCACATGGTTTGGAAAACCATGAGAACTAATCCTACGAAAAATTAAAGAGGTGAAATTATAGTTTTCCCTCTCTATATTTTTCTTTTCCCCTTATTTTTCATTCTTCTTTTCCCTTGGGTCAAGCACAAGAGGAGGGTTTCATCCATTTTTCTTCCTCCCTTGGATTAGAACCAACACCTTCATTAGTGCTACATTTTAAGATCAGTTGGGTTCATTTTCACCATACCGGTAAGGCTCTCCTTACCCATGACTATCTTCAACTTTTCTCTCACATCACAGAGCACATAATCTATTTTTTCCACTTACCCCTATTTTCAGGGCATTCGAAAAAAATTGTTGATTTCTTCCAAACTAGGTCAAGTTATAAACTAATTCAAGATGTACCTATTTCCCTAAGTCCAGGGTAGTTGGTAAAAAATAATTATTTTTGTTTTCACATACTTTTGGGTGGAAATATTTTTAAAATACTATTTTTTATTTGAGAATTCCATATTATATTGGATGTTTGATGTAAAATTTTTCATATGATCTTATAGGATTCCTTTGGGTATTCCCTTTACAAATTTATGCAAGTGAATCCTGGTTAGAGTCCATCAAACACCTTAAGTAGTTAGTCTAGGGTGTGTTCTGGGTTTAATTTTATTTATATATTTTAATTGGTATGTTTATTTTACTAAGAGATATTAAATTCTATTATATTGAATTTATTATTTGAAATTTTGTTAGTCAATTCAATAAAATTTAATTTTCATGTTTATTTAAAATGGTCAATTCAATAATTATAAATTGAATTGTTATAAAATTTAAATGATTAATATTTATATAAATTTTATATGATTTGAACTATTAGATCATGAAAGGCGCAGTCTGAGGAATTGGGTTGGCATGACCATCAGGATGGAGATGATGTGGTCATCTAGTTGGGCTTAACCTGGATAACTTGTTTGATGTGATCATCAATTGGGCATCTAGGATATCGGTTTGATGTGGCATGGTCGTCGAGTGATGGCATGGACCGTGACATGGATTAAAGGCCATATAATTTTTATGACATGCTTGTAGGGGTTATGAGGTGCCATTTGGATATGTATTGGGTTCATTTTGGTGATTTTCTTTCACCCATGGTGGCCAAAGTTTCGATTGGAGTTGTGTGCACATATGAGGACTCAATGATGAGGTTTTTTTGAAAACTCACATGGGTAGAAGACCCTAGTAGTGAATATTAGGTAAATTGGATTTAGGTTTCTTATGATAGAAATCCATAGGGAAGGTGATGATCCTTTAAATGATATCATTGAGGCTATGAGTTGGTAGTAGAAGCTCACCGTATTGAGGACATTAGGTCTATACAGTTTTGGAAGGACGGAGATCACCATTCATTGGGACGTCGTGATATGAGATGACAATGATATTTATTTTAGGAAAGATATCAATGTGCATTTGTAGATCAGTCTATGAGCTAATGAGTTTATTTGAGTAAGGGTCTGGGGGACTAGTAAATTTTCTTATGGGCATTCCTTTGATACATTGAAAATTTTTTGAGAAACAAGGTGTCAGGATGCACATGGTTCCATGATTCGTTATTTGAGGTGGAACCTAAGGGTTCACCAAGGGTATTATACTTCAAGGGATACCTTTTTCCATCGTCTAAGGTCCTCTTTAATTTAGTGATTTCTCCATTTCTTGATGTAGTTGATGGCTTCTTGGTGGTTGTTGAGCACTAAGGAAGTCAATGTTAATTTTACGCATGTGCCATTTTATTTACTATATTATAGAATTGCATAAACAAATATTTTGTGTATTCAAACTGGGGTTGTATACTACTATGACATGTTATCACACCCTACATGGTCCCATTGATATGCATGTATACTTTATGCTTTTATATTCAGGTAAGGGTTTGGGAATTGGAGCATGATCATATTTTGACTTGGCATGGATGGATGAAAGCAGACCCATCAGCTAAAGATTCCAGTTTTTTTACCTTTTCCTAATTCAACATTCTTATATATATGCAGCTCTTTTCATTATCCATTGGTGACTCATTTTGGGTACTGTAATATATGACTCATTTTTTATGCTTTTTTTAAAATGTTTAAGTGGTATGTTTGGATTTTTATTTATTTCTTCTTATTTTTTTTATAATTTCTTCAATTATTTATTGATATTGGTTTTTCATCCACCATTGGCGGGTTTGGTTTGGGCGTGCTAAGTCTTAGTTTCCATCTCATGAAATCTATATACACTCGGATCATTATTATATCAATCCTTGAGGGAATAACCTTCTCACTCTTCAATATTATAACCTTCAATTCTATTTAGTAGCATTTTTAATTTGGGAATGTGTGCCTAAGGCCAATGGCACCCATATCAAAATCACTATTCTGGTGGAAATCAGGTTGGGGAAGCAGCACCTTTCATTGTTATCCATACAGTAAGAAAACCCACTCAATTACTGTGTCTATGCTTTGACACCTGAAAAAAATCAGGTTTTGAACCCCAACACCTATGAACTAAAATTACATGCTTAATGATAAGTAAAAATTAAAATCATATGTATCAATTAAATCAGAGGGTTTCACACTCTCCAGAACATCCCACATTAATCCCCAAGAAACTCATCATTTTTCACGAGATGAAAATATGTGATTCCACTAATTCATCACTCTACTATACTTATCTGATATCACATGGTTATTTCAAACATACATCCATAGAACACTGACCAGTGAGATTGGGTTTTCATAGATCACATTTTTCTTATCATTCAGGATTTGTATAGGATACTCAAACATGGTGACATCAGGATCTATCTCCAAAACATCCCACTCCAACACATGATATTGGTCTGGATGGTCTCTCTTCATCAGGAAAATGTGGAAGATGTCATGAATTGTGGCTAGTTATGGTGGCAGCACTAACCGGTGGGAAACCATCCCAAGATACTCCACAACACGAAATTTCCAGACATAACATGGCATAAACTTCTCCTGATTTCTCAAGTGAAGGTGACCTAATGGATCTCATACCCAAAGAAAAACCTGATCACCAACCAAAAACTCTAACAGATAATGATGACATTCAACATATGAATGTAGTAAAACTCAACTACCACTATAAATTTCCTAATCATCAGAATTATCTTCATCATCTATTGGATGATGTTAGGACCAACTGAGGGATTATCACGTACCTCAGTTGGACAAAATAGGTTTTAGCATAAAAACTCATATAATTCCTTAAATGATGCCATCCCGATTGAGGCATGATAAATATTGTAATAATAAGACTTGTCTAATGGAAGGTTTATAACCCAAAAATAACTAAACTCAATCACACATTCTCACAACATTTCCTTGAGAGTATAGCTGGTCCTCTTAGACAATCCATCTTTCTAGGTGTAGTATGTAGGGTTTAACCTCAACTGGGTTCCCAAAGCCTTCTGAAGTCCCTCCCCAAATGAGATGTAAAATATACATCCCAATTTAACACTATCACCAATAACACCCCATGATGGAAAATCACATCTCAAATATATAGTCTTTTTAGGTCATCTACCTTCATCGACTCCATAATGGGTTGAAAATGGGATGATTTCACCATACGATCAAAAATCACCCATATGGAATCTATCCCACTCAAAAAATGATGTAGCCGGATCACGAAATCTATAGAGATCTCACCCCACTTCCTCAATGGCATGGGAAGTTGTTATAACTACTTGGATGATATCTGATACTAAATATTGATCCCCTAAAAGATTAAGCATATAGAAAAAAATCCCACCACATCACATCTTGTCCTAGGATACCAATATAAAAATCTCATGTTTTAAAACATATTGGTCACCCTAGGGTAAATGAACCAACTATAATGATGTGCCTCCAATATCACCCCTTATTTTGGCTCAAAGTAAAAACTAAGGACATTTGGAAAAAAAGAAAACCACTAAGATACTAAGACCAATAAGTAGAGGTCTCCCCACCATTTATAAAACATCTAATCTATTGGCACTCAGGGTCAAATAATTTTTCAATCCTCACCAAATCGATGAGAGATAGTGTAATATTCACACTAATAAAGAATAATTTCCCTATATCCTATAATACATCCAGTCTCATATCAGTAGGAAAACACATCAAACCAAACTCATCAATAGATTCTGAAACTGTCTTCACTAGATGATTCCTTCTCAATTTGTTGATGACTATGTTTCCCTCCCTTAGAATATATGCAATGTTAAAGTAAATAATATATAATTTATTCCACCATGCATCTTTGTTTCAGGTTTGGGCCCCTTTAGGTAAAAATGTACTTTAGTTTCTTATGATCTGAATACAACATATATCAATACCTGAAGAGTTAATGTCATATCATCTTTTGTGCTTGCATAATATCCACCAATTGTAGGTAATGGTGGGAAAACTCCACTCATGGGAGAATAGATGTTGTAATCAATAGGCCACCAAATGGGTTTCATTCAACAATACGCATCCCAAACCTATGCTAGAAAAATCACAATACACTAAATATGATCTACCTAGATCAGGAAGAATCATAACAGATCTGGATATCAAATGGGCCTACAACTTATAAAAAGCACTCTGAAAGTTCTTATCCCATGAAAATGTGACCCATTTACTTGTCAATTCAATCATAGTAGAAGCTATCCTAGGGATGTCTTGAAAAGAATTATATAATAACTAGATAATATGAGAATATTATGGATCTAAAACATGTTCTTGGGATGATCCCAATACACAATTTCTCGAGCCTTCTCTAGATCCACGGAAACTACTGACTATGAAACCACATGAACAAAAATTTCACTTCCTGAATCCAAAATTGGAACTCAGGAAACATGTAATATAGTAAATTCTCAAAAAAAGAAAAAAATAACTCAATATGGGAAACATGATCCAATTCAATATTTTAATACACCAAGATTCCATCTACAAAGATGACCACTAATGAGTCCAAAATGAAATGAAGGATCTATTTCATTCGAAACATTAAAATAGTGAGAGAATTGGTATTACAAAATGACATAACTATGTACACAAAAGTTTCATACAGTCATTCATTTTTTTCTAAATTCTTCCTCCGAAACCCTTAAATGGTTGAACCCCAATCTCATGATGATCTTTAAAAAGAAATTATTCCCATTGATATAGTAAAATATATCACTAATTTTGGGAAATATTTAATTATTATTTACTTTCACATGGTTAAAATTAATTTAGTTTATGTAATTTCATAGGATAATACTTTCACTGTTTTCCAATGGAACTAGCGAAGCCCGCAATGACATGCCAGGAAAGGTAAAACCCATATCCTCTAGATCCTATAGATATAATTTTAACTCATTCAAATTAGTTGAATCCATTTGATAATATGGAATGGAAATCAGGTTCCTCGGAGGGTGTCGGGTTGATGGTAAACTCAATATCTCAGTGGGGAAGTGGTTCTGATAATTCATCTAGAAACATATCATTATTATTCCCTTCGAAAACTGTATGATATCCCCCAAAACTATGCTCAACGAATATAAGTAATAACCTAGAAAACTAGCATGATATTGACCCAAAATCTGAAGGAACTAGCTCTTCCCTTCTTGATCACGGATCCCACACACCCTAAAAAAGGTGGGTGCTCTCATCAAGATTAAGGATCAAGCATATTTCATGCTAAAAGTCATACAAGACATTAAATTTGATCATCTAATATATTCCAATAATAAGGTAAAACACATCTGGGCCTAAATTAAGGTTGTCCCAAACCACCTCCATGCCTGCTACCACTACAAAACACTCAGTCACTTGAAACATTACTCCATATTCAAATCCAAAGGGGTTAGAAAACTCATAAAATATAGTATCAAATAATATCTCATAAACCAAGAAATAAATTAGCATATGTTAACTAAAGTAATGGGATTCAACAGTGCTAAAAAAATTGATTCCATAGAATAGTAAATAAAAAAACATACCTCTTACAATGTGTGGACTAAAATATGAGTCTTATGGAATAAAATATGATGCATTGAGTCACCCTATCTTAGACCCACACTCAGAATACTTCTACTTTTCATAATCCCCCTTTCTAGGAGTATGAAATCCTCCACTGATAGAATCCTCATATTGTACCTATGATCCCTTCAAAAATTGAATCCTACACCACTCACACTAGAAGCCAACTGACTTAATCCCCAAATATGAACTGAATTCCCGTAATGGTTGCATTTCCTCATAGTATCTTTTTAGTTCATCCACGTGATTTTTTCATTACCATACTGATATTAGAAATTGGTTCTATTCCCTATAAGATCCACAAATGCTGATCCTAATAACTGTTGGACACTCTTGCAACTGTCTCTTTCAGACTCATTTAGCTTCCTCTTCTTTCCTGAATAAGAACTCCATATACATATCATAGGAGGAAAACCAATGAAAATTATCTTTCTAGTTAAATATTCCTCTTATATTTATGTATTGTTAGCCACCATAGAATAGGTCTGTAGTCAAAGAATAATGATCACAGATCTGATCTCTAGGCTCCAGAACATATCAAAATTTCATGTGTAGATACAATAATTCACAAGGAGATATAGACATAAATGGAACAACATGGTTAATATGGAATCCTACTCCATCACCAAATTATCACGATACTCAAGCTTTATAAACTCACATGCCTTCTCCACTCGTCAGGTATCTTCATAGAATTCTAAATTTAATTCCACTTTGATAGTGGTCCATGTGAGATCCACATGATTCCTCAAAAGTACTATCTACTCTCACCACTTCCTACCTGATCCTTATAACAAATATCAAGAAAATACAAAATTGATGTTTTATGAAACTTCAAGAACTCCAAAAATATCTGAATACCATCCAACCACTCCTTAAGATCATTGGGTTCATTATTTTCATGGAACACTAGGGGATTATACCTCAAAAAAAAATTTTATGGACCATGGTCTATTTATGATCATCACTACCCACTAGACCCAATTTTTTGATTGTATGAAACAATTACATCCCCAAAATCATAACAATGTGAGGGTTTTCCTATGGGGTAATTTCCACTTTACCTACCCTATGCATGGATGAGTTCGTTCTTAGAATAATTTTCTATAAAACGCAAAGAATAAGCTTAGTCAAAAACAATTCAATCTTAAACAATAGTAATGATCTAAAATAAACCCCCATGATGGGTATCAAAAAGAATCACTAACATCATAAGAAAACCAAAAAGGGAATGAAGACAAAATTTCTAAAATTTATATCATTTCCCATGCTTAATGGTCTTGCCACACTGTTAGGAAAACAATGCAGCAATCGTGATTTTTTCAATAGAGATAGAGGAAAGGACACATGGTCTAAATATGGTAACTACTAACTGTGTGCAATAAATGTGTGCCTTATCCAAACCTCCCTATCTCACACCAATACTCAAAATGGACCTTCTTATTACCCTAGGATTTTCTATTGATTAGGAAATACCTCGAAACATCAAAAAACCCACACATGGCCTAGCTCAAAACATAACCATAATCACATACCACCCATTGAAACTCATGATTTGACATGAGGACAATCTATCAAGCTAGTCCCCCATTCCTACCTCTCATGTATTGATATCCATAGCTCTAAAATACCACTAAATCTTAAATAACATTGGCCCATGATTCTATTTTGTAAAGAACCAACCCATGTTGACCAAGCCTGTCACCTAATCCTATACTCCACATATACTGACGCACATTCCAGATCACTATGGGCTAGTGAAAAGCACATGGAATAAACAAAAACCACTTTTTAAAAGTTTATAAATAGGTAAAATGACATGGACCATCCATAAAACTAGATTGTTATACCTATAATTATTTTTAAATTTATAAGATAAAAAGACACCATAAACAAAAGTGTACATCCCATAAAAACATGATATAAATGGACATGTACAAATATATGTTATATGAAAATTAGCTGACCAGACTCAAAAGAAATGTAAAAATGGTAAAATATTCCTATGTATAACCCAGCAGGTACAAAATACCCAAAGAAACTCCCCGTGATCGAATCCTTGTGAGGCCATATCCCATCCACAATACACCGAACGTATATAATCAAGAGGATCCTCCTTGTAACATGGTTCCCCTACATTTACCTATATCCTGCAAAATGAAATCTTCAAATACCAAAAAGGGGCCAAGTAGGGTGTGAGTCATGAGGCCCAATTGTATACCACCATGAATATATTTAAATATTTGATCCATGAAAACCCATAGACTTGTTTACAGTTAATTTCAAAACTAAACCACCTTAATAAATGCATTTTCATATAAAACATTGAAATAACTTTGGTTTTTCATTTAAAAAGGTATGGTTTTCGAAAAAACTTTCCAAACCTGGATCAAATATATAAATAAGTCCAAAAGGAAAAAAATGCAAAAAATAACCAAAAATTCATAACAAGGGAAAGTAAAAGCATCAACATCATATATACAAATTAATGGAGAATGAACCATGGACATAATACATCTCATAATTTCAAAATGGAACTAAAAATGTAAAATAATATAAACCAGACTACAAAAGTAATGTTCCCCAAGGGCTCAAGCCATAAATCCTAACATAAGTGAGGAAACAATTTTTCTAGCCAAATAACAAATATAATATTTCTCGATCTTACCTGGAACCAACATGGGAGTTGTCATGTATTCATACCTGAAGGCTCTCATATTCCCTTGGAAACAAAATTGGAGGCTCACAGGGTCTTCCCTTTGAAATAAAACATGACCACTCATAAGAAACACTATAAATGATTCCATGGTCTTTATTCTAAAGGCTCGCATGTTCAATTTAACAAACCCCTTTCTCACACTGTGGTTAAACCTATGTTCTACTCTATTCCAACACATCCACAGAAAAGTGTACATATAATTCAAGTTATAACCTAATCTATTTCATAAACTAACATGACCAATTTTATCAAAAACAAATCAACGTAAGATCATTTATAAAAACATTTTATAAATCCATTTGGAATAAAAAACAACTTTGATCCATTTTATCAATATCTTGGTGGTAATAAAGGCCTCATCTATTTGGAAACCCCCCTTTATACACCAAAATTACCTAAAAAAATATGATATGCATCAAACATGTAATTTTTAATAATAATAAACCATTTAAATGATAGTTTAAATGAAAAAACCAAATGAAATTAAAAATTTAATTGTATTCCACTGAAATATATCTTAAATAGAGACACTTGCCTTGGATCTGGTTTAAATCTTATCAACTGTGATGAAGACCCCCTGGAAGAGGTAGAACCAAGTCCCCCAAACCTAATCCAAATGAAATAATACCAAAATCCCATAAAATACCATAGATTTAATCAACACCACTCCTAGGGTTTTACACATTCACAAAAATAGTAGAATTTGAATAGATATGGAGAAAAAAGAGAAGAAATTTTTAAGAAATTGAATTCATCATGGTAAGACACCAATATCTTCTAGATATAACCAAAAAAGGAAAGGGAGGAATCTCTAAGACAAGGGTAAAGGATATGCATGGTTGAGGGGGATAAATGCATGACAAAAGCTAAAATCCTAAAAAATGGCATTTTGATAATTTTACAATTTTAATGAGTAGGATTATATCGCACGGTTTGGCAATGAAATTAGGAAAATGACGAACCAACCATGAATATTACACTATCCACACAAAAAAGGATACTGACTTTCCCTAGAGGTGTACCACAATTTGATAAATCATGCTACAATTGGGTGAAAATGAATTGTTAAAAACTGTTGACCCCTCACCTAACTAGCTGCACGGTTAAAAAAACTATATCCTAATCTTGAACCCTGGTCTACACTGCCAAAAATACCTATTTAGACCCCCAAAAACTATGAAATAAAAAAAACACTTAAACAGAAATAAAACTCCAAATAAGATGTATTAATGACCTAGTGGGTGTCACAATGTGAATCCTTTGGAAAATGATCCTTAAATCATTTTTCATTTATAACAGTCAAATATGTATTGATATAACGCACATATTTCCTAGTATTATTAAATGTTTTATTTTATGTTGTTAACACTAAAATCATCCTTGTAGGGGTTACAACCAATCAAACAAACACATATTTCCCAAAAATTCTAGAAAATAGACCTTGAGTCATTTATGATATGTTTGAAACAACTGCACATAAATTTGATACCAAAATTGATCAGCATGATCAAATGTGTTGCTTCAACTATGTATTTTTATGAAGGTAAAAATCACATAAAAGTGCTAAAAACTAAGTAAATTCATTATTATTACTATAGAAACGTAGGATAATGTTTATTGGGAAATGTTTTGTGTTTAGGAATTGACTGCACAATAATCATATGCTCATATTTCTTGGTATAATCTAAAGTAATACTTTACCTTTGTATTTTTATAAAAATTAAATATCATCCATAAAAAAGTCAAAATTAGAAAACCGAAATAAGATTGACATAAAAAAGGAAAATCATCCTCTGGTCATTTTTAATCTATAAGAATCAATCGAGCATCAATCTAATGATTATATTTCTCGGTATAATCTGAAGTCACATTTTACCATTTTATTTTTATGAAAATAACATATCACCTACTAAGGGGTCAAACCCAAGATGGAATATTTATTTTATTTTTTAAACTTATAAAAAAATCCTTGAATTGATTATTATTTTTATTAATCAACTGTTAATAATTATGAATCATAGATTCATTATTATAATGTGATATAAAATTTTATTTTTTACACATATTATAAATGAAATACCACTAGTTTAGGGGTCAAAACTAAGTAAATGATTTCAAAATAGTTCATAAAATTTGGAAAATGATCCCAAAGTTGTTTCAGATATGTAGGATTTAAAATCACAACATTTAAAAAACTTGATTACTTAGTATTATTGGAATGGGTTTTTAAATTTATAATTTTATTAATGTGTCATGTCACTTAAAAGGGGTTATAACTGATTAAATGAGTTCAATAAAACCTAAAAAATAATAGTAAAAGCCTCATTTCATTTTTGGTGTGTAATAATTAACTAAGAATCAATCTAATTACTAAATTAATCAATATGATTGAAATTACCATTTCACCATTTTATTTTTATTAAAATTACATAACAACCATCAAGGGGTCAAAACTATGCCAATAATCCCAAATTAATGTGAATCCTTAGAAAAAATATCCAATTTTTTTTTTGATATATAGAAATCAACCATGTGACAATATGATTCCCAAATTTCCCAATATGATGGAATTTATGATTTCATATTATTAACACATATTAATATTTTGAAAATAAACTATGTGGAATTTATAACCAAGAAAGAAACATATATTAGTGTAAAAAAGGATAATTATCATTTTATCATTATTGAACAATATTAATCAACTACACATCAATCTAATTTGAAAAAAACATAGCATGATAAAATGTACTGCATCACCTTCACATTGTTATTAAAGTAAAAAAATCACCTAAAAGTGGTAAAAACCATGAAAATGAGTTCTCTTTTTTTGAAACATAATCCAATGATCATTATAATAGTTTTTATTATTTTTAATCAATTATGTGGTAATTAATGCTCACATTTCTCAATGTGAGCTAAATTACCATTTCAATTTTTCAACTTTTCTAAAATGAAATATCACCCATTAGGGGGTAATAATAAAAAACAACCTCTTCTTAACATGAATTATTAGTATAATTATCCTCGTATAATTTTTGATCTATAAAAATCAATCACCCACTAATCTGATTCTCGGATCAATTGTTATGATCTAAAGTACCATTTAAACCTTTTATTTTAATTAAAATGAGATTTCACCCATCAAAGTGTCAAAAAATGAGAAAAAAACATGGAATTGGAAAGAAAATTTGGAAAATTAACTCTGGACGTTTTTTAACTATAATAGTCAATCAAGAATCGATTTAAATATTTGATTTCTCAGCATAACCAAAGTACAGTTCCACCATTATATTTCTGTTAAAATAACATATAAACCATTAAGGTGTGAAAACTGTGAAGTTGAGTTAAAATTGGTATACTTTTTCAAAATTATCCTAAAATCATTTAAGATATATAGGAATAATTCAAGCATGGATATTATTCATGGATTTATTTGTATAAAGAAAAATATGGCTTCTAATTTTTAACACTTGTTGAAAAATGATTAATCCATTTTTTAGGTTTCAAAATTGAGTAAACATGTTTAGTTTGACGAAAAAAAGGAAATCAATCTAAAATTCATTTTACATCTGTTTTAATTAAATTAAAATCAATCTAATACCCTAGTTTCTTGGTATGATCAAAATTTTCTATCAGTCTTCATATTGCTATTAAAGATTCAAGTCACCCAAAAGGGTTCAAAAATGGGAAAATGAGTTCATGTTACCATAAACACAAAAATTATGGTCCTCAAATCATTTATGATCTATTATAATTAACCACATATCAATCCAGTACCTGGATTTCTTGATATGATCCAAAGTACCATTTTAACATAAAATTTTTAATAAAATGGAACCCAACAATAAAGGGGAGAAGCTGAGAAGTTCCCAGCTGTACTAGTATGATGGATATTTAATTTCATACTGTTAACACTTATTTAAAAATGAAAATTAACCTATGTAGAGGTCATATATGAGGAATATCTCATAGATTATAATGAAATTGATGACAATGATCTTCGAGTGAATTTTTATCTCTATAAATCAGGCACACATTAATTTGATATCCAACTTTCTCAGTAAGATCAAAAAAAATTGATCAAAACTGTTTTTGTAAATTTAGTACAGATTATATAACATGAAAGTTAATTTTTTTTTCTATATGCATTTACAAAAAATGATTTTATTAATATAGTCAAATTATTTTATATGATGTTTGTTTAACATTTGATAAGGCTTATTATTAGAGTTTAGTTTTTTTATTAGTTCTAATTATTTTCAAATGTAAATAAATTTTACATTAATGTTATTATGTGGTAATGAAATTTTTAATGTAATGATTTCATTTAAATGATGGTCGGATTTAAATTTGATGATGGTGAAATGTAAATTTTTTATGAATTTATTTTTTTGATTTTAATATATGGTGAAATGTAATATGTAAACTGCATTAACATTTTATTAATATTATAATTATGTTATTAATATTTACGATGTAAAACTTTTTTGATTAAATCCTTTTACTAAAATATTTTTCTATAATATTTTATTATTTAAAATATTTTCTTTTTAGGGATGTTGTAGAGCTGTTGTATGTAACATAGTTGTTCAATTGTAGCTATTTTAGTTTTATCTAATTTAGTTTTAACCCTGATAAAATCCATCTGTTTTGATTCTAAAAAAAATTAAAAAAATGTTACAGTTTATCAAAAAAATTATCAGTGAAATGTAGGGCTACAATTTTTACTTTTTTGTACTAATATAAGAGTATTTTGTAAAAAAATAGCCCATATAAATTTTAGTCACTTTTTGAGAACTTAGAACATCAATACTTTATTGTATTGATAATTACTATTTTGGGTGAAAATATAGAGAATTTATATAGTATTGATTACAGGCCCAAAACATATTCCCTTTTGTGTTCTATCCTAAATACAACTGATGATAGGAGGAATGGACCATCTAATATTATATGTTAGTCAGCATTCTATATTGAAACTAATGTGGGATCTAGATTGTCACACAATAAGGATGCCTCTGTGATTTGACCCTCACCCTATTCTACATCCCAGTGAGTGTTTCTCATTTTACTGTCATTTAACTGCTATTAGTTCCTTCACATCATTCCATATGATTTTGATAATGCAACCAAATTCACTGCTCCATATTAATTTCCCCATTCGTTGACCATGAATTGTTCGGTGTATATGCATGAATAAGGCTTGGGTTACCACATCTTGTATCTTAGTTACTAGAAGACTTTATTTACATATAGCTTGGTGTGTTGGGGAGGAAAAAGTGACAAGTTTCAAGATAAATTTCTTGACTTTTTTGTAATATCGGTGTTTATTAGAAGGATGTGTTTTAGAGAGATGTAGTGAAGCGCTATTAGGGTGTTAATTTCATATAAGAGACTATTATTACATTATAATGATAATTATATAGTGCTGAAATTATCAAGGTAGTTCATTGATATGTTTCCCACCAAGAGGAGGAAGGGTGTTGTCATGTATATGATAGAATTTGGGAACCATTGTTTGTGGAAAGTGAAGCATTGATTGCAGATCTTTGAGGTTATGGGTTACCATTTCTTTAGTAGCATGAGAGGAACATATATAAGGAGAAGTAATAAGTCAAATGGTTATTGAATTGTTTTTCATGTATCTAAAGTATTCTCTATGGGGAAATAATGTGGTGCATTCATGTTATGAGGGTCAGTGGTGCATATGATGACATTGAAAAAGGATATTAATGATAATTTTTGTTCAGATGGAATAAAATTCTAATTTTTTTCATATATGGAACTCTGATTGTAATGTTTTTCAAGAAAATTATTTCGTTTTTCATGATGAATATTTTTTAGAGAGAACTTGGAGTCAAATCGATATGTGATTTTCATATAGATTGTGTTGGGTTTCTCACAAATATTTCTAAAGAATCTTTTCTTATCTATGATCATTATTCTCCCTAGAATAGTTATTCATGGGCTGATGGACACAAAATTCTCAACATTCATGATACTAGACCCAAGGATGGTCACATATTCCAATATTTATATGTTAATCCTATCAATTCATAGGCTATTTTTGAGTTGTTGCAACCTTCACATGTTATAGCTTCATATTCTGAAACCCATCAATTAGAATATGGAATAGTTATCTATACACCATCTCTTTTATAATGGTGTTGTTAGATTTAATGAACAGAAATGACAATATAACCCATTATCTATATCCTAAACACCAGAATAAGAGTAAATCTAATAACTATAATTATTCAATTTTAGATTTTATGGACTAGTGGTCTTTCCAAATAGAAAACTACCTTTGGAACCCATATAGTCCAACACCCCATCTCCCTTACCATTAAGCATGCTACCTATTATGGAAACTCCCAAAATTTTCAAGAATATAATCTATTAGGCCACACCTCGGATAGAGTGGTAATCTAAAGGCGTAGACAGGGGCTCGTTAATGAAGACTAGCAGCTTGGGTTTAAATCCTCCCAGAGAAAAGTTTGTTAGGGGTTGGTTCTTCTCGGAGAAAACTTTTCAACTACAATTTCGTTTTTTCCTCTACTCCAGCTCTATAAATTTGGGTTAAGGTCATGGTAAAATGGATTAATTTTTTTCCCTCAATTTATTGAAATATTTATCTACCATCACCATGTAGGATAATAAACTAGTACTTATTTGGATGATTATAACCTTCTATTGGTGGAATGGAGTTCTAGAGACTCCAATCTAGGCTGCTTGATGTTTATTGATTTGGAAGCTTGTACTGAATCTACTATACTAAATGATGGGAATATTTTCTATATGTTTTTTCCTTTTATTATGTGTTCATTAATCATATAATTATTTGTACAAAGTTTGGGTTGTAAGAAAAAATTGAAGGGAATAAATAAACCTGGTTTTCTTTTGAAATTTTTTTATTCTACAATCACCTACAGTGATATACATCTGCTTCTGCTATTTTTATTTCCACCACTAAATCCACCATTTTTTGTGTGTACACATTTGAAGGTGAGCTGTGTTAAGAGAAGATCATGTGATATCTGCTTCTGATCTTTCTGTAAAATCCAAGGAAGAATATGATGAAAAATTAATCCATTCATTTCCATCATTTTTATTTTCTCTCTTTTCTTTTTCTTTACCATTTTCCAACAAAGGAGGGATCAAATTTTCTAATGTTTATCCCCTTTATTATAAGAATCCTTTATTCGATAGTTAAAAAAAATATCTCATTTATTTGTTATCCGCTATGCTTCCCTTATTCCATTTTCACAAACTAAAAAATCACTTTATCCATTTCTTAGACTCCCTCAACCCTCTTGTGATGCCCCTATTATCTGTGGATGCACACATAAAAATTGATTCATTCAATTTTTTTGTGAGATAATGAAAAATAAATCTTATTTAATTATGAAAAAACCTAGTATTCAATTTTTTTAAAAAATATGTTTTCTATTCAGAAAACATAATTGTAATATTCAATATCTAAATAAATTGATTACATGGAGATTGAATTATGTTTCTTTTATGATATCTTTGACTTATCTTTGGATATCGAATATGATGAAGGAAAACTGCCACCTTTATCTTTCTCCTACCAATCTCATCTCATAAGGATAAATCAATCATCTCCACCTATTTCCTCCAAAGAACTAGAGTGTTTATCCAGCACAGATGCCTTTCTGAAAGATGTGACCTTTGTTATCATTCAATATGGCATAACATATTCTAGTTCTGGATTTATAAATCATCATAGCCTAATTTCAGTTCTCCTTAGAAGGAACAATGGTGCCTCCTACGGATACACTAGTGTCTAAGTCCAAGAGAATTCAAAGAACAATGGGGGACACTTAAAAGAGGTCAAGGAATAGAAATCTATGGATACAAATTTTATCCAAGAATATGAGTATATAGTAAAAGAATCTCAAATCGAGGATGTTTGGGATATCAAAACTATACTCCATGAGAATGAGGATGAGCAAGAATAAGATGATTCAACATTCACCAAATAGAAAAAAAGAAACACTTGATGCTATAATTTCTAAAAATTTGGATATTATAGAAATGAATTTTTTATCAAGAAAATCATGGAGAATGATACTAAAAGGTAAAAATCATTGAATAAGTACATACTTGTAGAGAGTCCCATGAGTTTATGGTATAAACATTAACACAAAGTCAATGTATGTAGTATCATGACTCTGGGTCAAAAATGACATGATAGGGAATAAAAACATGTTTACCATCCAAGATCAAAGGGTTCAAGGAGATACTTCATTAGATGATCACTCAATAATATTTTTTCTTTTGAGTAAGAGATATTTTGTTCAAGAAAAAAAGGAAAAAATAATGCTTTCATATTTTATGTATATAATGCACCTGACATAAAAATCAAAATATCGAGTGTTGAATAGATTGTAGAAAATGATTTCACATAAGCATAAAAAATAATGAAATTGTAATTATTGTTGACATGTGAAGGATGATCACAAAAGTACTAATGTCAAAGAACTGCATGTTTATATTTATGATCCAGCTCGACATACCATGATCCTTGATGATGGAATATGATGAAAATGACTAGATATAGAATATTAGGTTTGGGAAATTAAATTATTAAAGTATAATATTATTAAGAATAAATAAGACATTGAATGGTATTCCTATTATTAGACACCAAAATCTAATATGTGAAAGATGTGATCTAAGAAAACAATATAGAAACAACATTGAAATTAAGGAAAAATGGAGAGCTGTTGTGCCACCCAAGTTTGTCCACATTGATATGTTTGGTCTATTGAATCAAAAATAAAATTAAAAAAGGTGGAACTTTTTGACATTTTTTAGTGATTATAGCAAGAAAAAATTGATACATTTCTTCCAAAAAAAGTCATAAATGATTGAAGTGTTTAAACAATTCAAGGAGATTGTGGAAAATAAAATAATTCATATCATAAAAACATTACTATCAGATCAAGGTGGGGAATACACATTTTAGGTTTTTCATGAGTACCTCAAGAAGTAAGGAATTCATCAATAGATGATGTTGGCTACAGACCTCAACTAAATGGAGTAGTTGAAAGGAAAAATCACACCACTGTCAACATGGAAAGAATCTTGTTGAAGAAAAAAGGTATAAGGCCCCAGCCTTAAACATTACTTAATCTTGAGTTATTACAAGATTACACATTAAGGATCTTTTTAGGTTTAGAGTTTTAGAGAATTAGATCATGAAACTTGCATTACATTCCACATTTTAACAAAGTGGTTACATAAAAGACAGTATTCATTCTTCCCATCAAGGGAAACATATTTAAAATAAAACATGGATTCTTTCTTGACACATACTTGATACTATCATCACATCATGTACCTTTACCTTGACCTATGAAAAACATTTCAAAAACATGGGATGAGCATAAAAGGCCTTGTAAGGGTTATAAAAATATGGAAAGGAAACATGAGTTCATATATACATAATAATGAAATCATACTTTACCCATAAAATATAGGCACTTTAACATACCTCATCAAATCATGAATAAATCATAGAAATCATAAGACATAAAAGGTAACTTGAGGCATTCATAACATTCTTACGTAGGGAGTAACCCTCTTGGTTACGTTTGGAATACCCACCACAGTATATTCCCTAAATCTCTTCGGAGAAACCTTAACGTTTCACTCCTTCGCGTTACCCAATGCATTGGAGAGCTATATCGGGCTCACCTGCCCTTAGTTTATCACGAAACCACCAATCTTCATAATAATGCCCAAGAACCATAACATAATCGTATCACATAAAACATGCATAAAGGAAACATAAAATTTCCACATTTCAATCACAAGATATCAATACAACACATTGATATAATAAAAAAATTATGAAAACCATTTTCAATACCAAAATAAAAGAAAAGTAAAACATGGTATTTATTTTTCTTTTAAAAAGAAGGTATGGGTTGTAGAGGAAGCCAAAACTCAAATAATGGTCACGATGGCGGAGAAGTCATTGTCGCCGCATACGTACGACAAAAACATTCCCTTTTTTCGTTTAATAAAAACATCGTATAAAAAAGATTCTTTTTGAATAAACGTAAAAGTCAAAGGGGTTTATACACCGTATAAAATAAGGTTGTGTATAAAATAGAATATGCCTCAATGAAAGAAGATTCAGACGTAGTCCCTTACAAAGACGGTATCCTTGGTTTAAGGATAAATCAATTACATAATTATGTGTGACAAACGAATACACCAAATATAAGTGGATATTAAGTGTGAAATAATCAAAGTTCATTAACACATATTCAAAGGATGACATATTCAATAACGACATGTTGAACCCAAAGAAATCTAAATTGGGTTAAGAAGTTCCCTTGACAGGCTAACAGCGTCACATCAAAATGAGTTGATGAGAGATAAAAAAAGGGTATCTCATCACTTGGACATAAAATTTACATCAATAAGGATATATGAGAACATATCCCAACTTATCAATATTTAAATTAAAAGACCCAACAAAAGAAGTCTTTTAAAAAGAGGAGGGTGAAAGGTTCCCTTACCGACATGGGTATCTTTCGAAACATACACCTCGTGAAAGAAGGACAATAAAACATTGATTTAAATACTCAGAAAAGAAAGTATATTACACAATGAGTAAAATAATGGGAAGTACATAGACCACTCAAAGGAAATTATGGCAAATGTAGCATAAATCTCACGGGAATAAAAGTGAGATGAAAAATCCCTTACGAAAACTCGGCAGCCTAACGACGCCACAAAAAACTTACAAAAATGGATTGATGAGATAAAATAGGGTCTCTCATCATATTAACATAATGTTTATAGAAAGAGGAATATAAAATAACTTACCCCAACATAACAAAGAGGATCTTAAAAGAAGTGACATAAAGGAGAGTACTTGAAAAGAAAGAGAGAGGTTAGATCACTTACGAAAATTCGGCAGCATAACGGCACCACTCAAAAATTCCAAAATGGATTGATGAGAGAGAATAGGGCCTCTAATCATACGAACATAAAAATTACAGTAAGATCAATATAAAATAACATCCCTAATAACAAGAAATATGATCCTTAAAAGGAATGACATAAAAGAGCGTACTCAAAAAGAAAGAGAGGAGTAGGATCCCTTACCTCAAGTCCAACTTGTCTTGTTCGTTTCATTATATTCCTGAATAATAAACTTTGGTCAATTAATAATTTCCTAACTAAATCTTTCAGATATTATCATTCAGTTCATATCACATATTATAATTTTATAATAATTGTTTAATAATGTTAGTTCATATCAGACGTTTTTGCCGATGTTTGGTACATGGGTCAAAAATGAACTTGTTTGAAAAAAGATTGCCCATGTAGTTATATGTAAATAATTTCTAGAATAGTATTAATGATCCAAATATCATATATATCCAGTAAATATTAATTTTATACTATTCCATATCATTTGGAGATAAAAACAAAAAGCATCGTTCATGGAGACGGTAGGCCATACGTACGCATGAACGCTACCTACATTTTTTGTCATATTAATGGAATTAAAACAAAATGAGAGAGATATATATATGTGTTATAATTCCAGAATGATATCCATAATTTAGATTTAATACATTACATATATATCCATTATATATATGTACTTATAATATTACATAACATTTTGAGATAAGAAATGAAATGTACCGTTCATGGAGACGGTAAGCCGTACTTACGCATGAATGCTACTTCCATTTCTATTTCATATTTAATGGAATTAAAACATAATGATACATAATAGTACTTTAATTCCAGTATGGAATCATATATAATATCATTAAATATATCCTTTATACGTACCACATATGGTATTAACGAATCAAATCACTTTGAGGGGGCGGTAGTCCGCACTTCCTTAGATGAAGATATCGCGTTTACCCATAATGGAAACCATAAAGGTACACCATAAATGAAAAATACAAAAGCTTAAGTAAAACATAAACATATTATATATCATATATAAATATAGTTTCATCTTAATGGCCACCTTTGAAGGTGTTAAAAGAATGTTGAACAATCATCGTTTCGGGAGGCAGAAATTCTCCATCCACGGAAACCGAATGTTCTTTAACCATTATCTGTAGGTGTGTGTAAGTGTAGCTCTAATACTTCTTATAAAAAAATCCTAGTATATTGTAGATACTGTATTTGTTACAAAATAAATCAATAAAAAGAGTTTAGGGGGTTGGAGAAGCAAAATAAAACAAAAGGACACAAGTGAAGACATTACCTTAAAATCGGGTAACTCCCTTTGGTTTGAGCTCAAAGGCTTCCTTGGGAAGACTTCTGCCAAAAGTGAGTCTTCAAGGAGTAAGAGAGGTAAGTGGAGAGACAAAATGGGCAGGGTTTGGCCGAGCCAAAGGCTTTGGGAGTGTGGGTAAGGAGGTAGAGGTGGGGGCCTTTTATAAGAGGAGAGGAGGGGCACTCTTGTAAATTTACAAAATGTTACTTTATTTTCAAAAGAGTTTCGGATTTTAAAGGTCCCACATTAATTTATTTCGAGGATAAGGTGATAAGGGTTATAAATACACTCATCTAATAGGTTTTTTACATGTGTGGGTCTTAGATATTACATTATCTTTCCATTTTATTTAAATCACTAAATAATGATGTCATCGCTACATCATCATGATGCCATAAATAATTTAATTTATTTAACTTTTAAAAATTATAAAAAAAATACTATGATGTAGGAAATATTTTTAGATTTCCAATGACTATTTAGAGTCGAAAATATGACTTGTATAACCCCATGTAAAAAGTGTTTTATTAAAACATTTCATGTTTGTGTCATTTTTACTTTAACATTAAATAAAAAGATATTTATGTAATTTTCCAACCAAAGTGGCTCCATGGGGTCCCCAAGTTGACCCATGGATTTTCTTGGTCGTCCATGACACATAAAATGAGGGTAGGACATGTTTCTAGGTCATTTCATTTTATTAAAACATTATTCTTACCATAAACTACACTAATTACCTCTAATCGCGATTAAAGACTTAATAAGTTACTATTCACCAAATAATTATTTTTATCCCATTGAACCACATTTTACTTCTTAATGACAACCATGTATGTTGTATTTTTAAAATTCAAAACACAAAGATTGCAAAATTTCATTTAAATGGAAAAATCAGTTTTTATAAGTACCACTTAGTGGTTTCACTATTCATCAAAAATTGAAGTTTTTCAGAAAAATCCCAAAAATTCACCCTAAGCTAGATTTGATATTCCGAATTCAAAAATGAAGTCTATTTTACAAAATTCAAAACATATAAGTCACGTTAATTAATTTAATAATCAATTCCCTCTGTCAGAGAAAATAGCGTGTTTTTATGAAACAATAAGTATCAAAAGATTGACACTAGTTTAAGTCTGATTTCAAAGTGAAATGAATTCCAATGACCACTATTGGATTTAATGGTAAAAATATATTCTAATTTCACTTTAAAACCGATTAAAAAGATAATATAATAATATAAATAAATTAGATTAAAAATAGGTTTTGAATTAAAATACAACATTTTACACTATTCATTTAAAAAATGAACTTTATCGGAAAGATACCAAAAATTTACACAAAGTAAATTTTGATGTCCCTATTCTTAAGAAGAGTTTTATTTGGTCTAATAGAATGTATACGAGTGAAAAAAACTATATTTAATGACAATTCGCTATCAAAAGGCGATAAGTGAACCTTTAGTGAAAACTAGGGCATATACGCCTAAAATTGAATTCTTTCTGTATTTTAAGATTTTATCTTTTATTGGATAAATGTGAAAACATTTAAAAACATATATAATAATATTTTAGTTATTTATATCCATTCCCGCCAATACAATGGCTACATGTTAACTACCATTTAAAATAATATTATTTTATTATTAGAGTGCAACGTAAGATTCCCAAGAAACTCGTTGTTGTGTGTTGGGTACACCATCGAGCATCGCGTCCCCTTTAAATTCATATTAATATTTTATTAAAAAATATGGATAAATATAAAAATGTCATATTCTTTATTTACCTGGGGTGTTACATCCTTCCCCCCTTTTGGGAATTGCGTCCTCGCAATTTTTAAAATTGAGCTTGGAAACATCCTTGAAAGTCCCACATCAGAACAAGAGTCGGTAAAACAATCACTTTAAAATAAAGGAAGATAAGTATAGAGGTCACCCGAGTTAACCCATACTAGGATTCCATGTAGAAAAACATGGACATGAAAGAAAAAGGAAAGGGTCATGTTCTTGAGGGAGAGTGATAGTAAACTTGTCTAGGAGAAAGTTAACCATAAGAAAATCACAAACTTCTGATGGGTTAAACGGTATTTGATTCCCCAGTAGGAAAAGTTAATAGAAAACATTTTTTTAAGTTACTTTTTATTGATAAATTTATTCATAAGGAAACATAATCACTTATCATGTTGACTTTCAACTTTTACTAGATTCCTTAATCAAACTCATATTTGTTTCCCAAAGACGAGTATTTTGGGAGACTTGTTCGCATTAAGAGTACTATAATCAACTTCTAGATAATCACCTAATCCATGAAAGAGAACTATATACTTCCTATATCTTTAGACCTTAACCAAAACCAAAACCAAAAAGGTTAGTACAAGGTCAGATAATCTAGAAAAGGATAACCCATTAAAAAGAAAATATATGCTTAATCTCCAAAATTTGTCCAACAAAACCCAAAGTTCAACGAGGACCATCCGATAAACAATTTTTCCATAAAATTATTCAAAGTAAACCAATCTAATATTGAAACCCAAATATTTAAAGGATTTAGTCACATAGTCTTCCAAGATAAATCGTAAAATTTATCTCCAAACAAAATCAGTTGCTCCTAAAGTCTCCTATTGAAAAGTAATTAACCTAATCACATATCCCCCATGATAGGTTAATTATTTTCATAAATAACCCAAAATCAACTTACTGTTAATTCATAAAATCATATAACTAAAAAGAATCATTCAAACTAATCAGGGACTTCACGTAGTCCAGTGGTTGGTGATAAATACCAGTCGCACTTTGGTTATGGGTTCGATTCCCGCATCTTTGTCCGACGCGACGGGTAGTCACACGGTCTGATTGTTGTCCTTTTTCCAAAAATATATAATTCTCAAATAATTCCCCAAAAATAGATAAAATCATCAAAAATAACCATAACATAATTTAACCTCAATTTTATCTCATGCCTTTCACTTACATCATAACATATAGTAACCCATAATTACCTCAAAAGTAAGGATCATATAAACTCTAATGGTTACCTTTATAATTATTACCTAAACTTCCACATCGATTGGTCATCTGGTACATGATGCATTAAATATCATACCAAGGTTCAAGTGGTTGATCAAGACTCCTTGAAAGTTGGTTTAGAACAACCACGAGTTTCCTCATTGAATCCCCCATTTTATCTAGTATCTTAATCATAGAACCACCACAGTTTCCTTCAAACCTGTTGTCTCTTTGGTGGCTGCTAGATCCATCCATTCACTAAAAACAGAAATGTCAGTGTGAGTATATCAACAAAACCATCATGTACTAATGAGGAAGGTAAACACTAAGATACACTTACTCATTCACTTTATCTAAAACAAGGTCTCTTTCTGAAATCCTAACCATTATGGTAATGTCACTTACGCTTAAAGAATACCCTAACCTCTAATGTTATCTAAACCGACCTTTGATACCAACTATAAGGCCCCAGCCTTAAACATTACTTAATCTTGAGTTATTACAAAATTACACATTGAGGATCTTTTCAGGTTTAGAGTTTCAGAGAATTAGATCATGAAACTTGCATTACATTCCATATTTAAACAAAGTGGTTACATAAAAGAAAATATTCATTATTCCCATCAACGGAGACATATTTAAAATAAAACATGGATTCTTTCTTGACACATCCTTTATACTATCATCACATCATGTACCTTTCCCTTAACCTGTGAAAAACATTTCAAAAACATGGGATGAGCATAAAAAGGTCAGTAAGGGTTATAAAAATATGGAAAGGAAACATGAGTTCATATATACATAAGAATGAAATCATACATTACCCATAAAACATAGGAACTTTAACATACCTCATCAAATCATGAATAAATCATAGAAATCATAAGACATAAAAGGTAACTTGAGGCATTCATAACATTCTTACAAAGGCAGTAACCCTCTTGGTTACGTTTGGAATACCCACCATAGTATATTCCCTAAATCTCTTCGGAGAAACCTTAACGTTTCACTCCTTCGCGTTACCCAATGCATTAGAGAGCTATATCGGGATCACATGCCCTTAGTTTATCACGGAACCACCCATCTTCATAATAATTCCCAAGAACCATAACATAATCGTATAACATAAAACATGCATAAAGGAAACATAACATTTTCACATTTCAATCACAAGATATCAATACAACACATTGATATAATAAAAACATAATGAAAACCATTTTCAATACCAAAATAAAAGAAAAGTAAAATATGGTATTTATTTTTCTTTTAAAAAGAAGGTATGGCTTGTAGAGGAAGCTGAAACTCAAATAATGGTCACGAAGGCGGAGAAGTCATTGTCGCCGCATACATACGACAAAAACATTCCCTTTTGTAGTTTAATAAACACTTCGTATAAAAAATATTCCTTTTGAATAAACATAAAATTCAAAGGGGTTTATACACCGTATAAAAGAAGGTTGTGTATAAAATAGAATATGCCTCAATGAAAGGAGATTGAGACGTAGTCCCTTACAAAGACGGTATCCTTGGATTAAGGATAAATCAATTACATAATTATGTGTGATAGACGAATACACCAAATATAAGTGGATATTAAGTGTGAAATAATCAAATTTTATTCACACATATTCAAAGGATGACATATTCAATAACTACATGTTGAACCCAAAGAAATCTAAATTGGGTTAAGAAGTTCCCTTGACAGCCTAACAGCGTCACATCAAAATGAGTTGATGAGAGATAAAAAAAGGGTATCTCATCACTTGGACATAAAATTTACATCAATAAGGATATATGAGAACATATCCCAATATAACAATATGTAAATTAAAAGACCCAACAAAAGAAGTCTTTTGAAAACAGGAGGGTGAAAGGTTCCCTTACCGACATGGGTATCTTTCGAAACATACACCTCGTGAAAGAAGGACAATACATCATTGATGTAAATATTCATAAAAGAAAGTATATTACACAATGAGTAAAATAATGGGCAGTACATACACCACTCAAAGGAAATTATGGAAAATGTAGCATAAATCTCACGGGAATAAAAGTGAGATGAAAAATCCCTTACGAAAACTCGGCAGCCTAACAGCGCCACATAAAACATACAAAAATGGATTGATGAGATCAAATAGGGTCTCTCATCATATTAACATAAAGTTTACAGAAAGTGTAATATAAAAGAACATCCCCCAACATAACAAATAGGAGCTTAAAAGAAGTGACATAAAGAAGAGTACTTGAAAAGAAAGAGAGAGGTTAGATCTCTTACGAAAATTCGGCAGCTTAACGGCACCACTCAAAACTTCCAAAATGGATTGATGAGAGAGAATAGAATCTCTAATCATATGAACATAAAAATTAATGTAAGAGAAATATAAAATTACATCCCTAATAACAATAAAGATGATCTTTAAAATGAATTACATAATAGAGCGTACTCAAAAAGAAAGAGAGGAGTATGATCCCTTACCTCAAGTCCAACTTGTCTTGTTCGTTTCTTTATATTCCTGAATAATAAACTTTGGTCAATTAATAATTTCCTATCTACCTCATTTAGAGATTATTATTCAGTTAATATCACATATTATACTGTTATAATAATTGTTTAATAATCTTAGTTCATATCAGACGTTTTTGCCGATGTTGGGTACATGAGTCAAAAATGAACTTGTTTGAAAAACGATTGCCCATTAAGTTATATGTAAATAATTTCTAGAATAGTATTAATGATTAAAATATCATATATATCCAGTAAATATTCATTTTATACTATTCCATATCATTTGGAGATAAAAAACAAAAAGCATCGTTCATGGAGACGGTAGGTCGTACGTACGCATGAACGCTACTTTCATTTCTTATCATTTTATTGGAATTAAAACAAAATGAGAGAGATATATATATGTTATAATTCCAGAATGATATCCATAATTTATATGTAATATATTACATATATATCCATTATATATATATGTACTTATAATATTACATAACATTTTGAGATAAGAAATGAAATGTACCGTTCATGGAGACGGTAAGCTGTACGTACGCATGAACGCTACTTCCATTTATATTTCATATTTAATGGAATTAAAACATAATGATACATAATAGTATTTTAATTCCAGTATGTTATCATATATAATATCATTAAATATACCTTTTATACATACCACATACGGTATTAACGAATCAAATCACTTTGAGGGGGCGGTAGTCCGCACTTCCTTAAATGAAGATATCGCGTTTACCCATAATGGAAACCATAAAGGTACGCCATAAATGAAAAATAAAGAAGCCTAAGTAAACCATAAACATATTATATATCATATATAAATATATTTTCAGCTTAATGGCCACCTTTGAAGGTGTTAGAAGAATTTTGAACAATCATCGTTTTGGGAAGCAGAAATTCGCCATCCACGGAAACAGTATGTTCTTTAACCATTAGATGTAGGTGTTTGTAAGTGTAGCTCGAATACTTATTATAACAACATCCTAGTATATTGAATATACTGGATTTGTCACAAAATAAATGAATAAAAAGAGTTTAGGGGGTTGTAGAAGCAAAATAAAACAAAAGGACACAAGTGAAGACATTACCTTAAAATCGGGTAACTCCCTCTGGTTTGAGCTCAAAGGCTTCCTTGGGAAGACTTCTGCCCAAAGTGAGGTTTCAAAGAGTAAGATAGAAAAGTGTAGAGACAAAATGGGTAGGGTTTGGCCGAGCCAAAGGCTTTGGGAGTGTGGGTAAGGAGGTAGAGGTGGGGGCCTTTTATAAGAGGAGAGGAGGGGCACTCTTGTAAAGTTACAAAATGTTACTTTATTTTCAAAAGAGTTTCGGATTTTAAAGCTCCCACATTGATGTATTTAGAGGATAAGGTGATAAGGGTTCGAAATCCACTCATACAATAGGTTTTTGGACATGTTTGGGTCTTAGATATTACATTATCTTTCCATTTTATTTAAATCGTTAAATAATGAGGTCATTGATGCATCATCATGATGTCATAAATAATTTAATTTATTTAATGTCTAAAAATTATAAAAAAATACTATGATGTAGGAAATCTTTTTATATTTTCAATTACTATTTATAGTCAAAAATATTACTTGTATAACCCCAAGTAAAAAAGTTTTTTAGTAAAACATCTCATGTTTGTGTCATTTTTACTTTAACATTAAATAAAGAGATATTTATGTCATTTTCCAACCAAAGTGGCTCCATGGGGTCCCCAAGTTGACCCATGGATTTTCTTGGTCGGCCATGACCCATCCAATGAGGGTAGGACATGTGTATAGGTCATTTCATTTTATTTAAACATTATTCTTACCATAAACTACACTAATTACCTCTAATCGCGATTAAAAACATAATAAGTTACTATTCCCCAAAAAATTATTTTTATCCCATTGAACCACATTTTACTTCTTAATTACAACCATGTATGTTGTATTTTTTAAATTCAAAACACAAATATGGAAAAATTTCATTTAAATGGAAAAATCAGTTTTTATAAGTACCACTTAGTGGTTTCACTATTCATCAAAAATTGAAGTTTTTCAGAAAAATCCCAAAAATTCACCCTAAGCTATATTTAATATTCCGAATTCAAAAATAAAGTCTATTTTACAAAATTCAAATCATATAAGTCACATTAATTAATTTAATAATTAATTCCCCCTGTCAGAGCAAATAGCGTGTTTTTATGAAACAATAAGTATCAAAAGATTGACACTAGTTTAAGTCTGATTTCAAAGTGAAATTAATTCCAACGACCACTATTGAATTTAATTGTAAAAATATATTCTAATTTCACTTTAAAACCAATTAAAAAGATAATCTAATCATATAAATAAATTAGATTAAAAAGAGGTTTTGAATTAAAATACAACATTTTACACTATTCATTAAAAAAAGTAACTTTATCGGAAAGATACCAAAAATTTACACAAAGTAAATTTTGATGTACCGATTCTTAAGAAGAGTTTTATTTGGTCCAATAGAATGTATACTAGTGAAAAAAACTATATTTATTGATGGTTCGCCATCAAAAGGCGATAAGTGAACCTTTAGTGAAAACTAGGGCATATACGCCTAAAATTGAATTCTTTCCGTATTTTAAGGCTTTATATTTTCTTGGATAAATTTAAAAACATTTAAAAACATATATAATAATATTTTAGTTATATCTATCCATTCCCACCAATACAATGGCTACATGTTAACTACCATTTAAAATAATATTATTTTATTATTAGAGTGCAACGTAAGATTCCCAAGAAACTCGTTGTTGCGTGTTGGGTACGCCATCGAGCATAGCGTCCCTTTTAAAGTCATATTAATATTTTATTCACAAATATGGATAAATATGAAAATGTCATATTCTTTATTTACCTGGGGTGTTACAAAAGGAGTCCTCATGACTTTATGGGATGAAGCAGCCTTATGCATATGGTATCAACTCAATATATTCCCAAATAAATGTATTGAAGAAAATACATCTCATGAAGCATTTATTTATTAAAATTCAAATGTAATCTATCTTATATGTTTTGGTTCCACTGCCTCTATAAGGATCCCAGAGGAAAATGAACAAAGATCAGGGAAAAAGAAATGATGTGTGTCCTTGTGGGATTAAATGATAAAGTAATGGAATATCACTTATAAAATACCATCAACAAGAAGGTTATATTTATAAGATATGTTATCTATGATGAAAAGATAACTTGTAAATGGAATCAAGATGATGATTCAAGAGAGGTAAGACACACTCTAGAATACGAATAAATTCTTAGCGAAGTACCATTAAAATAATGAGGAATTGAAAACCCCCTCACACTTTCGCCACATACTCCTAAATATAAAGAAATTGGTTGAGAAAATTCTCATATACATCCCCAAAAAATTCATATCCTTTTGGACATTTATGATAAAATAGAAACAATGGATAAGTATGTAAATTTTTATTATCTGTCTGTTACTTTCAATACAGTGACCATTGAGGAAACTAAAAATAATGAAATGTTGAAGAAATTTATAGATAAGTAAATACATTACTTTAATTCCACCAAAGGGTACAATAAAAATAAATTTATTACCTATGGTTAAGTCATATCACCCATTGTTCAGCCACCTAGATATAATGCTACTTCATAGATCCGAAGAAATTGAATTATTAGGGATGATGTTGGATAATAAACACGTAATTTTTTGGATGGCTCCAAAGTTCTACTACCTAAATTGATACCTAGAGAATTCAAAATTTTCTTCTTGACATTTAATTATTTATAGTCTAGGGTGGTACCTACTACACAAAATCTAAGGGATTTTTTCTCTATTTTTCTTCATTTGATTTAGTGTGTGATTATATTTATATAAATAGATGTGTGGTGTGTGATCTGTCATAAAAATCCAAGAGTAGAAACAAACCTAGTTACATGATGCTATTATTTTTATTCATCAATCACATCCAAGGTTCTATGAATACTTATGTTTTTGTACTAGCCGCTTCTAAATCCACCTTCACCCCATAGATGTAGGTCTTCTAAATGAAACATGTAAATTATTTTAGATATATTCATTTATACTTCCATACATGTGTGAATGAGTTTATCAATATTCAAATATATGCATAGAAATCCAATATCCAAACCAATATATTAACTGGAGTATGTAATGAAGCATCCCCTTACAATTCCGACTGAACTCGTCTCCCTTTTTGAATATACTATTGTCCAAAAACTAGGCCCTAAAATATCCCTACTGTATGTTCCGCTTAATGAAATCATTAACACCCATTTAAAATGTTCTTAATACATCAATAAACCCTTAAGAATAAATTTTAATATTCATCCACTGCTTATGCCCCATAAAAAATTGTTATGATTTCATGAGGTCACCTCTATTTTTTTCTAGTTTGAGAGCTCTCCCCCCTATCCATTTTTATGTTTTAGTAATTGGTGGATAAATAGTGAATCAAAAAAGTAGAAGTAGAGGGGTAAAGTGGTGTTCATAAAGTAATACAAATGGAAAAATTTAAATGGTGATGAAACCATTTATTATTATCTCTCAACCCATATTAATGTAATCAAATTTAAAAATGGGATACTTATTTTTTTATATTGGCAATGAGAGGAAGGAAAAAATGGATAAATACTCTTTTAAATAGAATTGGAGTGGAAAAAAGTGGATGGGAATATTTGTATTTTGAAAATTTATTGAATTATTTTATTAAAAATATTATTTACGAAATAGATCAAAACTCCTTTTTGGTATGATGGAAATGAAAAAATAGATTTTTTTGGATTTTTTTTACTATTCAAAATTATTTGGTGCTATATACTTTTTGGAAATTGTAAATTTTTATAATTTATAGGAGAAATCGCAAAATAAAATAATTATGGTATCACCTATGACACCTTATTGGAAAATTATGGAAGGAAATTCCATGATTATAAGTACTTATAGAAAAATACTATGGTGGAAATCACCAAATTTGATGTGGGAAAACATAACGGGATGTAAAATTTCAATAAGTTAAAATGTGAGGTTCCTAATTTGATAACTCGGTAGAAGTAAAATATTACTTAGTAGAATGCCTACACACATCTATTATTTTCATTAAAGGAGACTCAAACATTAATGATGTGAAACAATTTGACTCAATTTTGTACAAAGATATGAAATAATCTATGATAAGAGATAACACAATAAAATATTTATGAATTATTTTGGAGAAAAATACATGTCTAAAAGAATCAAAATTTATATTTAAATGAAAAATAACCATTTTTGATTTTACTGTAATAAATGTTTTAATAATATTGATCACCTTGAATGTTTTTATAAGAACATATCAGATATGAAAATTTTATAGCTAATGATCATTAATGAAGATAAGTCCCTCTTATTATTGAACTCTTTACTATCCGGTTATGTTTTATAAGAACTGCATTATTTTATGGTATGGTTGAAGTAAATTTTTTGATGTATCATGTTCCTTGAATAACAATGATTATAGGTGAAAAGACACATATTACCACAAATATTCAGCATCTATAGAATTGATAGAAACTAGAGGAATAACATCTTGTATGAATCCTAAAAGATTAAAAAGAGGGAAATCATAATAAAAATCAAGTGTTGATTCAACCTACATGTGATAACAAAAACTTGAGTTGTCCTATTTTCATTAAAAAAAAGGAAATATAAGAAGAATTTTTCTAATATATGGAAAGAAAATGATAATATAGTTTTGAAAATTAATGATGTAGAATGTTTGGTATTCCTTTCTCCCTAAATGGTTAACAACTTGTATAAATTGATTCAAAATTCCAGTAGATCATTCCACATGTTTTGGAATAAATATTGTGTTATATGCCTAAATAAATTTTATGGAGGTGTTGTACAAATGAGAAATAATCATCCCTAACATATGAGACCTATTAGAATAACATGGTCGAGGGTTCATGCTGGTACAAATCAATTCCTTAAATAAGAAAAATTTATACCATGAATGGAGAATATTATTAAATATTTAGGAGACTAGGAAAATATTGGATATAGTACAACCATTGAAGACGAAGTCATGAAAATTATCCATGATGTATTCCTTACAATTTATAGTTATAGTATAGGTTTTTGTTATTATTTAAAAGATGATACTCTTACAAGTGGGGAAGTGTAACCAAAGGGGAATGATCTAGAAACTTCCTGATTGTGTAATATGATTCTCAAATATACTAGAGAAATGGATTTGTAGATATTGGCAAAAAATGTGTTTTGAAGGGTTTCATGTTTGGGAAACACCACTTTTGTTTAGAATCATGTGATGGGTAAAAATACTAGAGTAATTTTTAACACTACAACCCATCACTTTAAGGGGAAAATTGATTACATCCATATTATTGTCTTGGTACCATCCAAGAATACTTTATTTTAAGGTAATCATTATTTTTTCAAATTTATTGATGATTATATAATAGGTGGTTGGGTGTGTGGGATTAAGTTTATGGATAAAGTATTAGTTGTCTTCTTTAAATAAAATAAGATGATTGAAAATTATATGGGAATAAGAGTTAAGATAAAAAATTAGATAATAATGTAGGGCACAAGTAATGCCCCAACCCCAATTACCCTGAGTCGGTTCATTATTAAATAACATTGACATGATCACATGGAGTCATATCACAAAAGACCGATCAGTTTAGTAGCCTTGGAAGTACTAGATACATTTATATGTTTTACATTATAACATAAAATGAAAAAAAACAATATTTTCTCTATTAACCACATTCATATCCCTTATACTATCCCTATAGGTTAGTCATAATATACCTATTCACATCATGGAAAAAATAAACATAGAAAGGGCTTAGCTTAGATGCTCAGTAAAGATAAAAATATAGTAGAAACATTCATAAATAAGCAAAAACATTTAAGGCAATGTATAGGACTAAAAAAATTCCTTTTAAATATAAACTTATACATAATATGGCCAATATAAGTCAATTACTTCCATTTACTTATTCTCATGGATATTATACTAGTCGAATAATCACTTGAAATATCAATACCCAATTTCATAATGATGGAATTCATAATGCAATAATTTATAATGACATAATCAAGGACTTCTTCCAAGATTACAAATAAGATTTTTTCAAGGCCTTGTTCCACGACATGAGTTTGTCTCATGAGACCTACCAATGCATTAAGGATCTATAGTGGGATCCAACCTTCACTTACTAAGTCCAATGCATTCCTCATATGAAATGGTTTAAGCATAACATAAACATTCATATTAAATCTATAATACGAAATGTCAATACTTTATCCATAAACTATGAATGGTATAAAAATAACAATCCACAGTCAAATATATCTCAAAACCTTCAATACAACATGTGATATTTTTATCATAATAAATCAACTTCAAAAAAGTTTAAAAACCATCAAATGATGTTGACATAGATGAAATCAAAACATTTTTAGAGAAATAAATATTTCTATTTTAAAATCATTTAGAATTAATTTAATTATAAAAGAAAAAAAATTAATTTTAAAATATTTTTATAATCTTTTAAGATAATATTTGATGGTTTTAAAATGGTGAAAATAGCCACACCCACCGCATAAGATAAAAAACCATTATTTCCTTAATTTTGTTGAAAAGGTGGAAAAGGACCTTATTTAGAAAATGACGGAAAGATTCCTTTATAAAAATTTTATAAAAAGTAAAACAAGGATATAAATGACTTTAACCCATAGTCTAGGAAATATTAAAAAAAATTGAAATATAATATTAGGAAAGACAAATGTGGATGATAAATAGGCCCCACTAGATACTCACATATAAACAAGCTCAAATAAGGAAGGGATTGTGGAATTAACCCTTACCCAATACTTTTCCTTAGTCGATGGTATGTTAACCTCTTGTATAATAGTTAAAACATTTTTATTAAATTATACAAGAACTATATACATAAATATGATATCATATATGATCCTATTATATTGCTTTGTCTATAATATTTCAGTAGTATCATAGTTTTGGGTGTTAACTGATCTGTTTTCCTTTATATGATTTGTTATGTAAGCCATATTTGTTGTGGATATAATGTATTTGATTCATATGAATAATGATATTATTTTCGTAAAAATTATTTTTAATCATAAAATGAAAATTATTCTAGAATGATTGTAATGGGGAATGAATCTCATCACATTCGTGGAGATGGTAATTCGTACATACGCACGAGCGACAATATCATTATATTAATGGTGAAATAGTATGTAATTGGATGTTATATCATATATACAGAATCACTAACATGTAATATTTATTATCTACATCAGTTATACTTATTATTATACCCATCCAAATAATGAAGTGCTTGAATAACAAACTACACCACGATGTGGAGATGGTAAGCCATACGTTTGAACGTATAGTGACTTTATAATTTATAGGATGGATAGACTAAATAATATGGTTGTACCATAATTATAATAATATCACAGTATATAGAAGGTAATGGAGTTATTATTTTCGTATGGAAACAATAAAGAAATGGAAAGTGGAAGAAAAAAAGAACTTGAAAGAGGGTGGTGAAATTATTACCTCTTCTTCAGGTGTTTCCTTTTGAGTTGGTCAAAAGGGCTCCATAGGTTGGATCTATAATAAAATTAAGTACACTATGTTGATTTGAGTGAACTTTTGAGGATATTTGGGAAGGTTTTGGCCAAAAAAATGGCTTAGGAGGTGTGAAATTAAGAGAAGGGGAAGTACCATTTTATAAGAGAGGGGAGGCTCACTTTAGGAAAATCTTGAAATATAATTTAATAATAAAATAATTTTCGGTTTATAATGTCTCAAAAATGATTTATTTCTAGGATAAGGTTAGGATAGGTCAAAAACCTCTAAAAATAGGTTTTAGACAGGTTTAGGTCACCATATTAACCTTATCATTTAGATTTAACTCTTAGTTAAATAGTTTGACATTTACCATGTCTCTTTGTATTTTTATATTATATGGTTAATAAACATTCTATGAATAGATAATAGAACCCCAAGTGGTTAATTATTAATATATATAACCTTAACTAAGTACTTTGTCATAACCATAGATTTTTAGGAATATTTTATCAATTGATAGTATAGTATTTGTTTTAAAATCTCAATTATGTCAATTTTAACACTATTTAGTATTTGATTTTTTTGAAATCCATTAAAACATTATATATTTGAATAAAATTTATACAGTTAGCCATAAAATTTAATATTAACCTATAAAATTAGTTTAATTCATCAAAATCTCAATTTTATTTATTTTGATATTTATACTATCAATTATTTTAATATTTCATTAATAATGTAATTACTGCATCATCATGGTTTCATAAATAAATTAAATTATTTAATGTATAAATATTATAAATAAACTACCATTATGTAGGAAATATTCTTATATTTCTAATGAACATTTATAGTCTAATTTATATTGTGGGTAACTTAATATTAAAAATTATTTAGTTATTAATCATTGAATTTAACACTTTTAACTCTTCTTCAAATAAAATAATAATAAATGTTCTAATATAATAAAAGTTGGACAAAAATACCATAATGTATTACTAAGGTTTTTTTTTGTTTAAATACACTTATCCAATTGAATTATGACATTTTTTACGGTAATTATATTATCATTTTTACCTTTAATTACCCTATTTACTTTCAACAATGGTAACTAAAAGTCAAAATTTTGTATTCACAAAAAAAATTATTTTCATCTTATTGAACCACATTTTACTTACTGATATTTACCATGTCTCTCAGATTTTTGAAATTCAACTCACAGAAGTGGTAAAACTAAATTTTATTCAAATTTTCAAATGCTTCTAGAAGGTGGGTAAAAGACGGTAAAAAGTTCAATAAAAATTTATATATATAAACTTATTATAAAATGACTACAATGAGTTAAATTGAACATATATATGTATTATATATCTATTTCAACCTAAAATAAAATAAAATAAAATAACGAATTATTTAAATAAAATTCACTTTTATATAATAACGTAGTGTTTTTTACTATTCATCAAAATATGATTGTTTTCAGAAAAATACCAAAAATTTACCTTAAGCTAATTTTGATATTCCAAATCCAAAAATGAAGTCAATTTTGAAAAATAAAATTTCTAAATTTTCAAAGAAAAAATAATACTATTCATAATGGCTAGTTTGATTGGTCTTGGTGTGTTAAAAATCAAAGTATCATGCAACGCAAGCTACTGCATTATTCAAAGGAATCATACCATGGAAGCTTGGGGTGTTACATTCTCCCATCCTTAAAATAATTTCATCATCGAAATTTCTAGAATATTACTGCATACAATGAATCGGGTGGTTCTTAATCATAAGTTCCTCAAGTTCCCATGTTGCATATTTCATCTTATGGTTTCTCCATTGAACTTTTACCAGACGAGTCGTCCAGTTTCTCAGCACTTGTTCTATGGTATCATGAATTTTGATAGGCTATTCACAATAAGACAGACCAGGTTCTAGTTCAATTTCCTCATAGGTTAGTACATGCGTTGGGTCAGGCCTGTATTTTCAAAATAATGATACTTGAAACACATCATGATCTTTGGTGATACATGGAGTCATTTACAAACGATAATCTACAACCCCAATTCGTTCTAGAATTTTGAAATGTTCGACGTACCTAGGACTCAATTTTCCCTTCTTACCAAAATGTATAACACCCTTCCATAGAGATACCTTCACAAAAACATGGTCTCCTACATGAAATTCTAAATCCTTCCTTTGGTTATCAGCATAGATCTTTTGCCTACTTTGGGCTGCTTTGATGTGGGTTTGGATAATCTTCTCTATTTCCATTGTTTCCAGAACAAGTTTTGGGCCTATGATTTTTCTTTCACCAAAATCATTCCAATAAATTGGTGTGGGACATCTCTTTCCATATGATGCTTCATAGGGCGCCATCTAAATACTGGAATGGAAGATATTATTATAGTAAAATTCTACCAGAGGTAAATATTGTTACCATATACCTTAAAAGTCAAGTGAGCAAGATCTCCACATGTCTTATATGGTTTAAAAAGACTGTTCTGATTGTCCATCAGTTTGAGGGTGGTAAGCAGTGCTCACACTATGTTCAATATCTTGGGCCTTCAAAAGACATTTCAAGAGTCATGATATACAAAGAGGATCACGATCAGAAACAATCGATTGGGGTACATCATAGAGTCTTACAACTTAATTAATATATAGTCTTGCTAGACTTATAAGTGGTAAATCTTCTTATATAGAATGAAAATATGATGACTTGATAAGAAGATCAACAATTACCCATATTTCATCATTCCTTCTAGGATTCCTTTGTATCTCTATAACAAAGTCCCTCATAATATTATCCCATTTCCACTCAGGTGTGGGAAGAGGTTGCATGACTCCTCCAATATATTTCCTTCTAGCTTTAACTTATTGAAAAACCATACATCTTGACAAAAAATCAGGAATATCCCTCTTCATGTTGTCCCAAAAAAACGTTTCTTCAAAAATATATATATATATATATATATATATATATATATATTGGTTCTCCCAATGTGTATAGAAAATTTGGAGCTATGAGCACCATCCAACAATTACCTTTTTAGATCAGGTATGTTAGGAACTCAAAGTCTCTTCTAAAATTTCGAAATTCTATCTTCATATATGAAGTAACTCAATCTCCCATCATTCACAATTTTATTCTTCTTTTGAAACTCCTCATCATAAGTCTAAGAACTCTTTATCTTTTCTAGTAAATATGGTTTGGCAGCCATTTGGAAAAGTATTGTTGTTTCACATTCCATGGTTATTCCCATATCTATCTTTACTGGATCCATGAAAATAGGATCCCTTCCAACTGTCATCTTGTTCAAAACTCCATGATCCTTTCTTCTGAAATAATCTTCCACCTTATTTTCCTTCCTCGGGTGGTAGTGTATAGTGAAATCATAATTTTTGAGTAGTTCAAGCCATCTTCTTTGCCTCAGGTTGAGTTCATTCTATGAGAAAATATACTTCAAACTCTTGTGATCGGTATAAATCTCACATTTTTCACCATAGAGACAGAGTATCTATATTTTCCAAATAAATATTATAGATGCTAACTCTAGATCATGAGTAGGATAGTATGGGTCATGAATTTTTAGCTTTCGTGATGCATAGGTGATAACTCTATCATTCTGCATAATGACACAACCAATTGTTTTCTTTGAAAAATTATTATATATAACAAACCCATCATTACTTGATGGTAGAGTCAATATAGAATCATTGAATAATATTCTCTTTAGTTCTTCAAAACATTATTCACATTCTTTTGTCAAAAAAAATTTAACCCCTTTACATGTGAGATTGGTTAATGGGTTAGCCAGCCAGGCAAAATTCTGGAGGAAACGTCGATAATAACCTGATAAACCAAAAAAATTGTGTAACTTAGTTATACTCATCGATGCTGACCATTCAGGGATTTCCTTGGTATTTGAAGGATAAATAGTGATTCTATCCTTAGAGATAATATGTCCAAGAAAAGAGATCTCATTAAGCCATAATTCACATTTGATAAACATCCAATATAATTCATTTCTTCTGAGAGTTTTCAAAATAGTGCTCCAGTTATTTTCGTGATCTTCATAGTTTTTTTGAGTATACCAAGATATCATCAATAAATACCACTATAAATTCATCAAGATATTAATTTACAACTCTATTAATTAGATCCATGAAGAAAGAGGGTGCATTAGTCAATCCAAAAGTCATTACTGTAAAATCATAATTCCCATTCCTTGTTCAAAATGTTGCTTTCAGAATGACTTCCTTCTTCAAACACAACTGATGATATCTACATCGAAGGTCATTCTTTGAAAAATATTGAGCTCTATGAAGTTGTTTGAATAAATCATCAATTCGAGGTAGGGGATACTTGTTATTTATTGCTATAGCTTTGATCTCTCTGTAGTCAATGCACAACCTCATAAATTCATCCTTATTCATAACAAAAAGGATAGGGGCTCCCCATGGAGAAACACTAGGGAGAATAAATCTCTGATTACTCTATTACTCAATTTGTTTTTTAGTTCCACTAATTACACAGTGGCCATTCTATAATGGGTCCTCGATATGGGCCTTGAACCAAAAATTAAATCAATGGAAAACTCAATAATCTTGTTCTGGAGGATGTCTATTTAAATCCTCTAGAAACACTTCAACATATTCTTGCACAATAGGTACGTCCTCTATTCGAACATTCATTTCCTCACCCATATTTATTTCATTCTCTTCTTTCCCAATAATTAAATTTAGTAGAGCTACTGAGGTTGGATATAGATAAGAATTAGGTGGTGACGTTTCATCTCTAAAGATAAAGTACTCCTTATCATCATAAAAAATTGTAACCTCCTTTTTCTTATAATAAATTTTTGAATCATGGTCTGAAAGTCAATCCATTCCAAGGATTATATCAAATTTAATCATGGGTATGACAATAATATCAGTAGATAAAGACATTTATATTACCTAATTGAAACTGATTTACTAAACTTTATTGCGATGATACTTCCCTTAGGTGTTTTGACTGACAACTCCCTTGTTAAGTCAAATTGAAAATATGTAATTTTCTTAGAAAATTGGGAAGATATGAAACAATGTGATTATCCAGAATCAAATAAAGCATAGGATAAACTTGAGTAAACCATTAAATTACAAACCACCATGTCTTTTGGATCTTCAACCTCAGTATTAGTGATCACATTAGCTTGGCCTTTCCCCCTTGGATTTTTCTGAGTTAAGTTCCTTTGGTTCTTAGGACATTCATTTTAATAATTCCCCTTTTCTCTAAAATTTTAGCATTCAACATTGATAGCCTCTTTCTTCCCCTTTAAATCACGAGCTTGGTGGATTTTTTCACCAAACCTGTAACAGACTACCATTGCCTTCAGGAATGTACTAGGGTTTTTCTTTCCACATTTACCATATTATTTATTTTAATCTATTTCCTTCTTCCCCTTATTTCCATTTCTATAGTGTTCAACAGATCTCTTTTCCCTTTCTTTGCATTAAATTCATAAGACAGAGAGAATTCCTTTTCTGTATTGATAGCACATGAGACAATATCTTTGTACGATGAGAAGGATTATGAGACTAATTCTCAAAGGAGAAATGGTTTTAACCCATCAAATAATCAATCAATCTTACTCTATGGGTTATGTATATAATCTGTGGCATGACTTTCTAACCTTGTAAAGTTATCCTCATTCTTTGCGAAATTCTCATCCTCCTTTTACTTCCAACTCAAAAATTGTGTTTCCATATCTCCTTGATGGTCACGAGGAGATTATTTTTCTATGAAAACATCATTAAACTCCCTCCATTCTATGTTCGATACTTCTTCATCTTCCTTTGTGTTTTGGATTAATGACCACCATTGATATGCATCTCTTCTGAGACGAAAAACTACCATGAAATTGCTTCCCTTTTTTCTACTCCCCAAAGCATGAAATATTTTCAATAAGGAATTTATCCATTTCTCAGCTACTAATGGATTTGTACTCCCATTGAATTTTGGTGGTTGTTTCCTCATGAAGCATTCTAACATTGATCTTCTGTATTGTGGATTAGGGTGCTCTATACGGGAAAGGTTATTATTCATAACCTGAGTGAGTTATCCCAGTATGGTGATAAGCAGATCAGCACTAGTTGCATCACTTTCTCCAATATAATTATGTTGAGTAGGAGGGAAATACCTAAATGGATTACATGAATTGATACAGTTTCCATTCCTTCCACTAGGTTCCATTTCTAGACAATGGCATACAATAGATTACTTTATGAATCGTAATACGTAATTCCAAACTTGTAAAAATCATAACATAAATTGAACAGTTTATGGATATAATTCATAATCATAAAAATGTTTTCTTTAAGGAGGTATATACTCATAAATGATTCATAATGGTATGTAAATAAATTATGAATTATCTTAAGAATATCCCCCTGGATTGTAGTAACCAAGAGTGTAGCAAGGCTCGTTGTCGTGCACCAGTTCTCATTCGAGTCTAGCTCAAAGTGATGTTTTTAGGTTTAACCCCTAGGTATATCTATGCCAGAGCTTCCTCTACCTACTTGTATCTATACTAGGATGTATTTCTTAGAAAAATAAAAAAATCTATACATTATGAAAATTCTAGGAAGTTATTCTATATAAATCTTCAGAGTCTATGTTAGGGTAATGTTCAAAATTCAGAGTTTTTCTAAATCCTACATCCAATGTTTGTACTAAACTTTTTCTGATACCAACTGTAACACACAAACCCTAGTTAACCAGAGTTGGTGCATTATTTCATAACATTGGCATGATCACAAGAGATCATATCCTGAAAGACCAGTCAGTTTAGTATCCTTGGAAGTACTAGATACATTCATAAATTTTACATTACATTATAAAATGAAAAAAAACAACAAAATTTTCTCTATTTACAACATTCATACCCCTTAGACTATCCCTGTAGGTCCATCATAATATACTTATCCGCATCCTAGGAAATATAAAACATATAAAGGGGTGAGCTTAGATGCTCAGTAAGGATAACAACATAGTGGAAACTGTCATAAATAAGAATAAACATTTAAGTTAATGTATAAGACTAAAACATAAAACTTTTTAAACATAATATTCTGTATAATATGGAAAATATAAATCAAATAATTCTATTTACTTATTCACATAGATATTCTACTAGTCAAATAATCACTTGCAATATCAATATCAAATTTCCTAATGATGGAATTCATAATGCTAGACTTTATAACCACATAGTCAAGGCCTTATGCCCAGACTACAAATAAGATTTTTCAATACCATATTCCAAGACACTATTTTTTCTCATGAGACCTACTGATGCATCGAGGGGCTATAGAGGGCTCCACTCGTCAGTTACTAAGTACAATGCATTCCTCATATAAAATGGATTAAACATAACATAAACATTCGTATTAAAACTAGCTTACGAAATGTCAATAATTTATCCATAAACCATGAATGGTATAAAAATAACACATCCATAGTCAAATATATCTCAAATCATTCAATAAAACATGGATGATTTATATCACAATAAATCAACTTCAAACAAGTTTAAAATCTATCAAAGATGATTTCATATATGAAATAAAAAAATATTGAGAGAAATAACTCTTTCTATTTTGAACTCATTTGGAAGTCATGTAATTATAAAAGAAAAAATTTATTTTGAAAATATTCTTATATTATTTTAAGGAATGTTTCGAAAGTGTTATAATGGTGAAAAATAGTTGTACCTATCGTATAAGTTCAAAAAAAATTCTTTCCTTAATTTTTTCGAAATGGTCGTAAATGACCATGATTGGAAAACGATGGAAAGATTATTTTATAAAAAACATTTAAAAATCAAAAAAGGGTATAAATGAATTTAAAACATAGTCTAGGAAATATTAAAAATGATTTCTAATATATATTTTAGAAACACAGATGTTGATGATAAAGAGGTCCCGGTAGATACTCACATATAAACAACCTCGGATAATGAAGAGATTGTGGAATTAACCCTTACCTTGTACTTTTCCTTAGTAGATGGTATTTTAACCTCATTAATAACAGTTAAAACATTTTTATTAAATTATACAAGAACTATATAAATAAATATTATATCATATATGATCCTCTAATATTGCTTTGTTAAAAATATTTCAGTAGTATCATCGTTTCGGGTGTTAACTGATTTTTTTTCCATTATAATCTTGGTTACGTTAGCCATTTTTATGGATAGGATGTATTTGATTAATATAAATATTTATATTATGTTCAAAAACATTATTTTTAATCATAAAATGAAAATTATTTTTTAATGATTATGATGGGGAATGAATCTTATCGTGTTCGTGGAGACGATAATCCGTACGTACACACAAGCGACAATATAATTATATTGATGGTGAAATAGTATGTAATTGGATGTTATATCATATATAAAGAATCATTAACATGTTATATTAAGTATTTACCTCAGTTATACTCATTATTATACACATCCAAGTAATGAAGAGTTTGAATAACAAACTACACCATGACGTGGAGATGGTAAGCCATACGTACACACGTATGATGACTTTGTCATTTATAGGATGTATAGAATAAATAATATGGTTGTACCATATTTATAATAACATAACAGTATTTATAAGGTACTAGAGTAATTATTTTGGCATATAAAAAACAAATAAAGAGGAAGTGGAAAAAGAAAATAACTGGATAGTGGGTGGTGAAATTATTACCTCTTCTTCAGGTGTTTCTATTTCAGTTGATCAAAAGGGATCCTTAAGTTGTCTTTATGATAAAATTAAGGACTCTAGGTTTATTTCAGTGATGTTGTGAGTATATTTGGTCAGTGGTTGACTTATTCATATTGCATTGGAGGCATGAAATTAAGAGAAGGGGAAGTACCCTTTTATAAGAGAGGTGAGGGTCACTTTAGGAAAGGCTTTAAATATTATTTTATAATAAAATCATTTTCGGTTTCTAATGGATCCAAAATGATTTACTATGAGGATAAGGTGAGGATAGGTATATAACATCTCAAAAAATTGCTATTATATAGTTTTAGGTCACCATATTAACCTTATATATTAGATTTAACTATTAGTTAAATAGTTGGATATTTACCATGTCTCTTTGTATTTTTATATTATATGGTTAATAAACATACTATAAACTTCCAAGAGATCCCCAAGTGGTTAATTATTAAGATATATATATTTATCTATGTCCTTTGGCAGAACCTTAAATTTTTTCAAATATTATATCGATTCATAATATAGTATTTGTTTTAAAAAATCAATTATGTCAATTTTGACACTATTTAGAATTTTTTTCAAAGCCATAAAAACTTTATCAATTTGAATAAAATTTATTTACTAAACCATAAAATGTCATATTAACATTGAAAATTAGTGGAACTCATTATATTTCTCAATTTACATTTATTTTGATATTTAAAATATCAATTATTTTAATATTTCATTAATAAGGTAATTACTGCATCATCATTGTGTCATACATAAATTAAATTATTTAATGTCTAAAAATTATAAATAAAATAAAATTATTTAGGAAATATTTTTCTCTTTATAATGAATATTTATAGTCGAATTTATATTATGTGTAACTTTATATTAAAAATGGTTTACTTATTAAACTTTGCATGAAACACTTTTAACTCTTCTTTAAATAAAATATTAATAAATGTACTAATCTAATGCAAGTGAACAAAAAGGAACATATTATATTCCTAATATTGTTTTTTGTGGAATTAAACTTATCCAATAGAATTAGTACATGTGTTAAGCTAATTATAGTATCATTCTTACCATTAATTACCCTATTTACTTTAAACCTTGTTAAAGAAAAGTCAAAATTTTCTATTCACCAGAAATTATTTTCATCTTGTTGAACATAATTTTACTTAATTATATTAACTATGTCTCTTAGATTTTTTAAATTCAACTCATAGAAATGGTAAAATTATGTTTTAGGCAAATTTTAAAATTATTCTAGAAGGTGGGTAAAAGTCGGTAAAAAGTTCAATAAAATTTTATATATCTAAACTTGTTATAAAATTACTCAAATGAATTTCATTGAACATATATAGGTATTATGTACCTACTTTGACCTAAAATAAATTAAAATAAAACAACTACTTATTTAAATAAAAGTCGGTTTTAATCAATAACGCAGTGTTTTTCACTATTCATCAAAAAGTGAATGTTTTCAGAAAAATACAAAACAATCACCCTAAGATAATTTTTATATTACAAATCCAAAAATTAAGTCCATTTTGAAAAATAATATTATGAAAATTTCAAAAATTGGGTATTAATATTCATAACGGCTTGTTTGATTGGTCGTGGTGTGTTAAAACTCCAAGTTACATACAACTGAAGTTATTGCATTATTCAAATGGAAACGTACCATGGAACCTTTGGGTGTTATAATTCACATTTTATTCATTCTATAAGGTTTTTTAGATGATGGTTTGATAGGACACTTTGAGGTTCCTAGTACAATAATTAGAATGAAATGGTAAGATGAATGAAGTGTTCACTTGTCCAAAATGCATGGTTTATGTTATCACAATTTGTTTTAGATAAACCCATTATAGTAGTACGATATATTTATATATCACACATTGGGAGTTTATTAGATAATTTTGTGATTGGTGGTAAAATTATGATAGAGGGTTATTCTGGTGAAAAATATTTTTATTATAATAGACCACATATCGTTGGTTGTGTTACTTATTTTCATGTCATAGGCTCAAAGTTGTATCCTACATGGAATAAATTTATTTTATCTGGATTTAGTGATGATGTTAAGGTCTTCCAAATATGTGGTCCAAAAGAAAGGGAGAACATTAAATTTTTAGATTTCACATGTAATGAATATGTAATTGAAATATATGATACTTATGTAACATATATACATGGCTCTAGTAATATTGTGTCTAAAGTTCTAGAAAATTTAACCACTGGGTGATTATGATACATAGATGACACAGTGTAGATATCACACCAATATCCCAACTAAAGTATATATTTTATTACAAAAGGATAATCCACATAATGATATTATCACCTCTGGTAGATCTCAAATAATCGTATGAAGACATTCTAGGTATGATGAAACTGTTTTTATGCACATTTAGTAATAAAATATGACATTTTAGATAGATATAAATATTTTTTGGATGACAAATATATGGTTAAGTGGAAGTCGTTCGAGTAAGACAAAAGGAATTCACTGCATCAAAATAATACAAGGGATCTTATTCTACATCTAAATAAAACACACTCTAGGTGGAAATGGGTGTTTTCAAAAAAGAAAGATAACACTATAATGAATTTTATCATGTTAAAGGATAGAATTTATTTCAAAATTATTTATATAGAAATTAGTGGTATAATAAAACAAGTTATTTTTACTTTTTGTCAAGTATGAATCCATCCTAATTTTATTAGAATTTTTTACATAGTTTGATCTAATATTATCTAAACATGAAATCAATAAAGTATTTCTTCTGAGATAATTATAGGATGATATAATAATTAAATAAACTAATTAGTTTCATATACTAGGACTTGTGAATTGTTTATCCGGATTGAAAAATTATTTTTATGGACTAAATTGGGTATTGAGATATTGGTAAAAAAGGTTTTACAAATTTATGTTGAATAAACAATATGCCTTTAGTCTCTTTTACCATTTTTTACATCATAAAACATTTATATAGAAAATTTATATACAAATTTGTATACCTTTATGATTTGTTTATTGCATATAAAGTTGAGTTGGATATTGATAATTCTCATCTAAACTCATAATTTGAGATAAATGATCTTAGAGTGTCCAATAGGGCTCTTAGGATTGGGATCAGATAAGAAAAATATACGAGTTTTGGAACCCTCATCCAGGAAGATTATTTAATGAAATTTATCTAAAAATATGACATTGATCATGGATCCATAAGAATAAACTAACCATTAACACCTCATTTTAAACATAACATGTTATTATCTCCAAATATAGATGAATTTATGAAAGAGATGAATCATATTTCACATGAAATCCTAATAGGATTCTTTTTATATTTTATTGTGTGTAAGAGACACGATACTTCACATATAGTGACCATGGTATGTTATTATAATCATAACCTAGGAGAAGATAATTGGTTGGAATTCATAAGGATTATACTATATATCAAAAATACTATAGATGTTGGGATGAGGTTTAAGGTAGATTCCAATTTCATGAGATTTTGTGTCATTAATATTGATTCTAATTACCTGGGAGAATTCTACAATTGAAGGTCCACTACTGGCTATGTTTATACTATTGGAGGAAGACCATTGAGATGAAGATTTACAATATTATTAAATATATGTTTTCAACTATAGATAAGAATTCTATTATAGTTACATAAGATTTCAAGAAAGTATTTTAGTCATATAGACTGATTAGAGACTTAAGGATCAACCATGATAACATTTATGTTTTTATGATAGCTAGTGTGTTATTATCCTTTCAATGAATTAGGTTATTCACTTTCAAATTTTGTACAATTAAGTTTAATTACATTTCATATCAGATATTTATTGTGTGAGGAGTATATCATCTCAAAATAATATGAATAAAGATAACCTAATTTTTTTTTGGTAAAAGTGGTTATAGAGAACATGTACTATAGCATCCTGCGTTTTTATCACATAAACTTTCATTACATTTTACAAAACTGAGGATTTTTAATGTTTAGTGTCTTGGAAACAAGTAACTTATTACATTAAAAAACATTCTTCTTAAACACTTGAAAGGATTCTTCATTTTTTCATCGTATGTTCATTATGGAATCTCATAACTTGATAGCATACATCAAAGGAAAGGGTGAGAAAAAGGCCCAGTAATGGGAACAAGGGAAACATTTTACATGAGAACTTGAGATACATCAATAAAATCATGAAAACAACTTTAAGGCATGAGAATGAAATAATGAGACATATCATAATAAAAATAACGTATTTCATAACTTGAAGATGTGGCTACAATATTTAACAAAGACAATCATTTCCGTTTCACCACGGTCCATCCCTAAGGTGTTATTAAAAATTACCAAGGTTATTCACTAAGGTATCAGTCAAAAATGGTCATCTCTAGAGATAAAGTCTTTACCCAATGCATTAGAGCACTATCAGGGCGCACCCTTAAATTTTCCTTTATTATCATGTGAGCCACATATATTATCATAAAAAATTTCATAAACAACACATATATCATAAAATAAATGGGTTTCATTTCATAGTCATCACATTTTAAAAACTTCTTTAAAGACGTGATCTTTATGTCACTTTAAACCCACAAAAAAGGAAAGCAGGTTTCATATATATAAATCCCAGAATTTAAAATAGAACATTTTGTTATATATGTGAATAGACCTTTATAATAAATAGTATTGAGTATTCACTTAATAAAATAAAATAATTTGAGAAAAAAGAGAGAGACATTTTGAGATGGAAATTCGGCAGCATAACGACTATGTCGTAGGGTTTTAGAAAACATTGAAAAGAGAGGGGACATGGGTCACCCACTCAGAAATGATCCATAAAATAGTAGGGTGAATGAATATAAAGGATTTAAGAACATGGTAATGAAATTTGAAAGATATACCATATGAAATGAAGAACATGAAAGGAAGACAAAAATAAGATTTCTCTTATGAAAATTCGGCAGCCTAACGGTGTCACTTAAAATAAAAAAAAATGAATTGACGAGATAAAATAGGGTCTCTCATAATATGATCATAAAAATTCAGTATGATAGATATAGAGATCATACCCCAACATAACAAAAAGGAACTTGAATGATTTGACAAGAAAATAGAACTTGGAAATGAGAAGGGTGAAAGAATCCCTTAAAAATTTGGCAGCCTAACGGCGCCACTTAAACTTCAACAAAAAAGAATTGACGAGATCAAATATAGTATCTCATATTATGATCATAAAATATCAGTATGATAGATATAGATATCATACCCCAACATAATAAAAAGGAACTTCAAAGATTTGATAAGAAAATAGAACTTGAAAATGAGAAGGGTGAAAGAATCCCTTAAAAATTCGGCAGCCTAACGACGCCATTTAAACATCAACAAAAAAGAATTGATGAGATCAAATACGGTCTCTCAAAATATGAACATAAAAGATCAGTATGATATATATATATATATATCATACCCCAACATATTATGAAGGAACTTGAATGACTTGACAAGAAAATAGAACTTGAATATGAGAAGGGTGAAAGAATCCCTTAAAAAATTCGGTAGCCTAACGGCGCCACTTAAACATCATAAAATGAAATGATGAGAGAAATAGGAGGTATATAATCATATGAAAATGAAAATTACAGTAGTATGAATGAAAAAGAACATCCCCAAAATAAGAACATGGATAATAAAAGAAATGACATAAAAGAGAGTACTTGGAAGGAAAGAGAGAGGTAGGATCCCTTACCTTAAAACGTAACTCTTATAACTCCAAGGTTGGGAACTTGAGGACGTGGGGTCACCTTGGGAGGACTTCATGGGAGGTAATGAGACCAGATATTTTTTGGGGGAGAGTTGGGAGTTAAAACCAAAGGAGTAAAGGGTGGGTATTTATAGAGAAAGTGAGGGGACAAGGCATTAATGACCAAGGGACACCTCATTGGTGGTATTGGCAAAACCATGGGCTTACCCAAGGTATTTCCCCATGGTACTGGCCAATAGGGACACCACATACCTTATCTTACTATTCATAGGTCGACCATATTTATTACATACTTAATAGAACATTTAATGATGTCATTAAACACCTGTAACTTAAAAACTGTATTTTCACTATTCATCAAAAATTCAACTTTCTCAGAAAAATCCCAAAATTTCACCATAACCAAATATCAATGCTCTGATTTCAAAAATGAACTCCATTTTATAAAAATATTTTTCTAAATATTTTTAATTTAATTTTTAAATAAATACACTATTCACCGAAAATTCATTTTTTTCAGAAAAATCCCCAAAAATTACCTTAACATAATATCAATGCTCTGAGTTCAAAAATAAAATCCATTTTATAAAAATAATTTTCTAATTATTTTTAATTTAATTTTTAATTTAAAAACACTATTCACCTGAAAAAACTAATACTTGGCTAATAATTTTTGAAACAGTTATTTACCTATTTTATTGAATCACGTTACTTAATCAAGGTGCCTAGATTATATTAATAATTTATTTAAGTGAGATTACTAATCAATTTGGTCACATTACTAATCCTAAGCATAAAATCACTATTCATAATTAACTATTCATCAAAAATTAAGTTGATCTTATTAGACTCTAAATTTCATTCTGAACATAATTGTAGAAGATAATTTTTTGAAAATCATTACACATCATTAATTATTTAAGGTTTACATAAATATTTTAAAATATCCTTTATTGAAAATTCATCAAAAATATGCATATTATATTTATCCGGACATTTGAAAATTCACAAAAATCGTCATAAGAAGAAATCCCAATTTTTATTTAAACCAAAGGATCACACAATGTAGCTATGGTCTCCTTATATATCCCCTTATAACCCCAGCATAGGACCTAAGTGTAAGTTGTGCTAAGGTGAGAGAATCTAAGGGCGGCTCGGCCAACATCGCATGAGAAGTAATTTCTATCAGTTTGAACATCTCATGAAGGTGATTTCGTTTTAGCTTCACACGATGAAGTTCGGCTTGGGTTTGGTCCAGAGCAAAGCCAAGTGGTGCTACCTCCTTCCCAATTTCCATTAGATGGGATTCGATTGGCCCGAGACTACTGGATGAGGTCATCGAATCTTATTTCTATATTAATTAACCAAGATCACTTGTATTTAGAGGCAAAAATCGAAACGTTTAGTTTTTAGCGGTCATATTGACCAACAGTCATATAATAGTCAAAACCGAACAGTCTCATTTTAATTATACTCATGTTATTAGATGAAACAGTTTTGTTGAGTATAAAATAAAATAACACAAAAAATTGGGAAACAAATTTCTTCAAAATTTCGGGTCGTTACAATCTTCCACCCTTAAGAAATTACATCCTTGAAATTTTTAACATTAGGTTTGGAAATTTCATTGAAAGTCCCACATCAGAAAAAGAGTCAGTAACACTATTACTTTAAAATAAAGAATAGGAAGTACAAAGGTCACCCGAGTTAACCCATACTAGGATTCGATGTAGGATAACATGGACATGGAGGAGAAAACAAAGGGTCACTTTCTGAGGGAGAGTGATAGAAAACATGATTAGGAGAAAGTTAACATGAATAAAATCAAAAAATTATGATGGGTTAAACAGTTCTTGATTTCCCGGTTGGAAATGTTAACAAACAACATTTTTGTTTTATGTTCCTTTTCATAGTTTTGATGAATTCATTTACTACATAGAATAAAACACAAGGAAATATACCTAACTTCAAGTAGAGTTTCATCCTTTAATAAGTTTCTACCAAAACTAATCTTTTCTCCAAACGATGAGCATTCAAAACTACTTGGTCTCATCAAATCACAATAATCATATTCTAGAGAATCACATAATCCACCAAAGATTAACTATCTATTTCTTTTATCTTTAAACATTATCCCAAAAACAGAAAGGGTAAGACAAAACAACTCTTCCAAAAGAAAGAACCCCAGAGGAAGGGAAACTACTTTAAATCTTCAAAGTTCCACGGTACTACCCATTTTTCATCATAGAACATTCCATAAATAACTGTCCTTAAAATTCCTCAAAATAAACCAAACTAAGATTGAAACCCAAATACAAGAATGATTTGATAACATAGTCTTCCAAAATAAACTTCATCATTCATCTCCAAACAACATCAACCACTCCTAACATCTTATAACAAAATTGGCTAACCTAAACATATTTTCCCCAAGATAGCTTAATCATTTTTATAAGTAACCTAAATTTCAATAAGTCCACCTTAAATTCATCAATTCTGCAGAATATATGTCAACCTTTACTCCTCAAATAAAATACCGTATTAATATATTTACCTCGATCATATAGGGTCCCCAAAATAGTGAACGTCTTCCAAAATAATAATCATCTTTTAATCCCCTAGTCATCTCTGTCATATTAATACGACAATCGTCACATTTCCTATCACATTGGTTTTTGGGACAACTTCTTCCATTTCCCGCCATTAACTAAGAAAATAAAGTACAATTAGGGGCTTAAATACTTAGCCAATAATCATGAAAAGGAACATAAAGCATAGAAGGATAACTTGTAGAATAAATGTATACCCTAACGTTTGGTCCCCTAGGTTCCAAACTAGGTTGTCCATGATCATATATTCTTATGTGAATTTTATTTTATTTTATCATTGATCCTTTAATAATGGTTAATACTAAGCTTATGAATTTACCAAAGCATATCCCCCTGGAGTGTCGTAACCAAAAGTGCAGCAAGGATCGTTGTCGTGTACCAGTTCCTGTTCAAGTCTAGCTCAAAACGGTGTTTTTTGGTTTTACCCCTATGTACATTTGTGCCAGAGCCACCTCTACCTACTCATATCCAGACAGGGATGTATTTTCTTGGAAACCCCTTACTCAATACTCACCAAAATAAAAGGAAGATTTCCTGTATTTAATCTTTTATATAGGCTTCTTCCTAATGTTTTCATATCCTGATTTCACAAATAACTAAACCATCCTTTGATACCAACTATATCATCCCACCTTCTTATCACATAATCTTTCAATATATTTTACAAAATTGAGGATCTTTAAGGTTTAGTGTCTTGGAAACCAGGAACTGATTATATATAAAAACATTCTACTAAAACACTTGAAAGGCTTCTTCATTTGTTCATCCTAAGTTCATTATGGCATCTCATAACCTGAGAGCATACATCAAAGGAAAGGGTGAGAAAAAGTCCCAGTAAGGGAAACAAGGGAAACATTTTACATTAGAACTTGAGATACATCAATAAAGTCATGAAAACAACTTTAAGGCATGAGAATGAAATCATGAGGCATATCATAATAAAAATAACGTATTTCATAACATGAATATGTGTCTAAAATATTTAACAAATAAAATCATTTCCGTTTCACCAAGGTCCATCCCCACGGTGTCATTAAAAATTACCAAGGTTATTCACCAATGTATCAGTAAAAAATGGTCATCTCTAGAGATTAAGTATTTACCCAATGCATTTGAGCGCTATCAGGCAGCACCCTTAAATTTTCCTTTATAATAATTTGAGACACATATATCATCATCAATAATTTCATAAACAACACATATAGCATAAAATAAATGGGTTTCATTTCATAGTCACCACATTTTAAAACTATTTTAAAGACGTGGTCTTTATGTCACTTTAAACCCATGAAAATGGAAAGATGAATTTTTTAATGTAAATCCCAGAATTTAAAATAGAAATTTTTTGTATATATGTGAATAACCCTTTAGAAGAAAGAGCTTTGAGAATTCACTTAATAAAATAAAATAATTTGAGAAAAAGAGACAGACATTTTGAGAAGGAAATTCGGCAGCATAATGGCTATGTCGTAGGGTTTAGAAAACATTGAAAAGAGAGGGGACATGGGTCACCCACTCATAAATGATCCATAAAATAGTAGGGGAATAGAATATAAAGTAATTAGGAACATGGTAATGAAATTTTAAAGATATACTATATGTAATGAAGAACATGAATGGAAGACAAAAATAAGATTTCTCTTATGAAAATTCGGAAGCCTAATGGTGTCATTTAAACATAAAAAAATGAATTGATGAGATAAAATAGGGGCTCTCATCATATAATCAATAAATATCAGTATGATAGATATATATATCATACCTCAACATAATAAAAAAGAACATGAAAGATCTGAAAACAAAATAGAACTTGAAAATGAGACGGGTGAAAGAATCCCTTAAAAATTCGGCAGCCTAACGGCGCCACTTAAACATAAAAAAAAGAATTGATGAGATCAAATAGGGTCTCTCATAATATGATCATAAAATATCCATATGATAGATATATAGATCATACCACCGCATAATAAAAAGGAACATCAATGATTTTACAAGAAAATAGAACTTCAAAATGAGATGGGTGAATGAATCCTTTAAAAATTCAGCAGCCTAACGGCGCCGTTTAAGATTCAACAGAAAAGAATTGAAGAGAAAAAATAGGGTCTCTCATCATATAAACATAAAATATTATTTTGATATATATATAGATCATACCCCAACATAATAAAAAGGAACTTGAAATACTTGACAAGAAAATAGAACTTGAAAATGAGAAGGGTGAAAGAATCCCTTAAAAAATTTGGCAGCCGAACGACGCCACTTAAACTTCATAAAATGAAATGATGAGAGAAATAGGGGGTATCTCATCATATGAACATGAAAATGACAGTAGTATGAATATAAAAGAATATCCCAAACATAATAACATGGATCATAAAAGAAATGACAAAAAAGAGAATAATTGGAATGAAATAGAGAGGTAGGATCCCTTACCTTAAAACGTAACTCTTAAAACTCAATGTTTGGGACCTTGAGGGATTGGGGGCACCATGGGAGGACATTATAGGAGGTAATGAGACCAGATCATAATTGGGGGAGAGTTGGGAGTGAAAACTAATGGAGGAAAGGGTGGGTATTTATTGGGAAAGTGAGGGGACAAGGCATTAATGGCCAAGGGACACCGCATTGGTGGTATCGGAAAAACCACGGGCTTTCCCAAGGTATTTTCCCATGGTATTGTCCACTTGTGACACCTCATACCTTATCATAATATTCATAAGTCTACCTGATTGATTACATACATAATACATCATTTAATGATGTCATTAAACACCCGTAACTTAAAATTTGTATTTTCACTATTCATCGAAAATTCAACTTTCTCAGAAAAATCCCAAAAATTCACCTTAACAAAATATCAGTGCTCTGATTTCAAAAATTAACTCCATTTTATAAAAATAATTTTCTAAATTTTTTTAATTTAATTTTAAAATAAATACACTATTCACCGAAAATTCATTTTTTTCAGAAAAATCCCCAAAAGTTACCTTAAAATAATATTGATGCTCTGAGTTCAAAAATGAAATCCATTTTATTAAAATAATTTTCTAAATATTTTTCATTTAATTTTAAATTAAAAAACACTATTCACCCGAAAAAACTAATACATGACTAATAATTTCTGAAACAGTTATTTACCTATTTATTGAATCACATTACTTAATCAAGGTGCCTAATTATATTAATACTTTCTTTAAGTGATATTACTAATCCATTTGGTCACATTACTAATCGTAAGAATAAAATCACTATTCACAATTTACTATTCATCAACAATTAAGTTAATCTTATTAGACTCTAAATTTCATACTATACATAATTGTAGAAGAACATTTTTTTGAAAATCATTACACATAATTTATTATTTAAGGTTTGCATAAATATTTTAAAATATCCTTTTTTCAAAATTCATCAAAAATATGCATACTATATTTATACAGACATATGAAAATTCACAAACTTCATCATAAGAAGAAATCACAATTTTTATTTAAAACAAAGGATTACACAACGTAGCTATGGTTTCCTTGCATAACCCCTTATAACCCCAGCATAGGACCCAAGGGTAAGGTGTGCTAAGGTGAGAGAATATGAGGGCGGCTCAGCCAACATCGCATGAGTAGTAATTTCTATCAGTTTGAACTTCTTGCGAAGGCGATTCTGTTCTAAATTCACATGATGATGTTTGTCTTGGGATTGGTCCAAAAAAATCTCAGTGGTGCTACCTCATTTTCAAGTTCCATTAGATGGGCTTAGATTGGCCCAAGACTACTGGATGAGGCCATCAAATCTTCTTTCTATATTAATTAACCAAAATCACTTGTATTTAGAGATAAAAATCGAAATGTTTAGTTTCCAGCGGTTATATTGACCAGTGGTCATATAACAGTCGAAACCTAACAGTCTCATTTTAATTATAATCATGTTATCAGATGAAACAGTTTTGTTGAGTATAAAATAAAATAACCCACAAAATTAGGAAACAAGATTTTTTCAAAATTTCTGGTCATTACATGTACCAACAATGATTAGACATGATCAATATATATTGAACATGAGATGCCTCTCAGGATTGAGAAGGCGGTAGAAATAAAAATTTGAGAAGCAACTTGGTGATCATTTTCATCAAGGTGTAAATTTTTGTACATTGCTGAAAATTAAACTCCTTAGGTGGGTGATCAACAAATAATAATTATAAAGTGGTATTAGTTGCACCAAAAGGAAACTTTGGTTGGGTTTGGTGTTTCATAGTAAATAATATGAAACTTTCATTTCATTTTTGAATCTAACCTCACCATTAAATTTCTTAATGATCATAGAAAAAAAGATTAGTTGGATGTATCCTCATTTGAATAAGAAGATTTTTTTATTTCCCCATGAGAGTATGTTTCTTTAATGAACAACATACATTTCTTCACGTCTTTTCCCTTTTCCTTCATTGAATGTGTGCGTGAGTTTCATCTAAAGTGTAATCTATGAATGATAGTTGGTCCACCCCGGTAGCTTCCTCCACCTAACATGATTAGAGAGACAATAAGGAATAATCACGGGAATATTTAAATCTAGGAAAGTTAGGAGGATGCGTATGCCACTTTCCATGAGGCACAGAAGTCCCAAATAAGTTGTACCTTCCATCCAGCCAATCACCCAAGGAAACCACATTTTAAGTGGTCACAACAACCTTTTTTAGGCCAAAACTGATAAAATAAAGGAAATGAGTAGAGGTAGAGAATAAAATTTCAGGTGTTTCATATTGGATAACTATTTGATCTATTATGACATACATGTATAGGTGGGATATGATGGAAGGGGGGATGGATTACAAAGTATTAGTATAGATTTGGGTGGTAGTTGATAACATGAGGAATAAGGGATATGTTGAAGGATATATTAGGAAGGGATAATATTTTTAATTGGTGATCAGTGATTTAGCAGTGAATATAGGACCCACCTCAAATGAATGTATACACAATGTAGGGCCCATAGATTATGAAACAAGTTGTTTTTAAGGAATATTTGAATTGTTTTGGGTATAATAGTTTCCTAAATTATTCTAAACTACACCCCTTATGGTTGGTTCCACAACATTCCCATTTCCACCAATTTAAGATGATTTTTATTTTTTGTTTATCAGTAATATATGTTCAAATTGGATGTGAAGATAACATGTTCATGGTAAAATTATTTTATGTAAAGAAACTCATTAACCCTTGATAAATCGGTGACATGATGGGTATGAAGTGGCTTGAACAGATTTGTAACTCTGCACATGTAACAATGATTATTGTATATTCTATATAATCAATATATATATTTCAATGTATAGTATTATCGAGGATCATCTATTAACATGAATATCTTGTAGGTCATCGAATAGAGTGAACATGTCATGTTTTAACTATGGCGGTCTTGTATTGCATGGTGCCAGAAATTCAAATCGATAAATCCTAATCAAATAGGATGAAATAAAAATTTTAATGCTCCAAAAAACCCATATTAAACCCCTTTTACAATGGCATTGATGACCCATTGATAAAACTTCTGGACATTGGCTTCAAAATCAGTTATTAGATAGAGTATCATGTTTAGTAAAAACTAGGATTTATTTAAGGAATCTTGGGAAATGTTTTCCATAGCAGGAGAATGTAGATGGGAGTGAAAGTTAGTTTTTGTGATTTATTTTCCAGTGTTTTCTTGTAAAATTCATGAGATTATTTTCGACACACACTATTTTGAAATTTAGAGAATATGATACTACCTTTTATCAATGCTATGAAATGATGGAAAAAAGAAATATTTTTTCATATCAAACTAAATGGGAAAACATATGTGACATTTATCCATACTAAAAATAGAGTTGATAAAAAATAACCTCTATTAGTACTTACAGTAATAAAGGCCACCCATTATTGGTGATTTCTTTCCTTGATAAAAGATGTCCATTATCAACAGTTTTTTGTGATTATGGTGGGAGACATGAATAATTTAATTTATATAATTGTTTTCAAAAATATTATTTTTATAAAAAATAAGGTCATTTAATTATATAACAACTATATATATATAATTTGTTTCTAATTAATAATTATATGCATAATTATAATTACACACACATATTAAGAAATATAATAATATGAACTATATAAATAAATATAAAAATACATAAAATATAGTTCCTATTTAAATTTATACATTTATTTTCTTATTAAATAACATATAATATAAATATTTATAAATATATATGTGTTTTTATAATATACATTCATATTAATAATTATATATATTTATACATACACATTTCTCATCAATTATATGATAAAATATTTATAAACTTATATATAAATTTTACCTCGCATATATATTATAAATATATATTTTTATAAAATCTAAAATTTGATTTTTATAACAATAAATTTATATAAATAACTATATTAATACAATTTAAATATATGTAATGATTCATCTCTACATTTATATTATCTTTTATAATTTTTTATAATTAAATATAAAATCATAATTACACACACATACATATACATATACATATATATATCTTCTAAAATATAATTATATGAAATATGTAAATACATTAAATATAGTTCATATATAAATTTATAAATTTATATTCATATCATATAATTTATAATATGAATATATATATTTACACTAGACATCTATATTTATATTTATAAGTGTATGTGGTTATATATGTTTATATATGTAATTATATATTATAAATCATATAAAATTAAACATAAATATAATAATATATTTTGGCATTTATAATATATATTTAAAAATATTATTCATATTGAAATATTTATTTAAAATCAAGTATATTTTAATAATTTAAATAACAAAAAATAATGATATCAATTAATAAAAAGATTTTTTTATTTAATTAAATACATTAAAAATGTATATGTAAATATAATATATTAAAATTTAAATAAATAATTATATAAATATATAAGTGAATATATATAATTATTTAGATATATTCAAATTAATATATGTAAATAAATTTAAATATATATTATCATTATATTTGGTATTGTGATGTGAGTTTGATATAGCCTAAAAATTGTAAAATGCAATAAAAAAACAAATACTGATGAAATGGGGGGTCAGTATAAATATGTATATAAAATAAGTAAGTATGTAAGTATGCATGTCTTTATATACGTATATGGGTTTGTAGCTGTATGTTTTTATGTATGCATGTTTGTATGTATATGTATATATAAAAACACATATATGTATTTATGTGTGTTGGCGCTCCTTTTTAGGCAATGGATGGAAACCTTGATATAATTATGGAAATAGTTCTTGGAAGAGTGTTATCACTTCACATAGATTTCAACTATTAAACCAAGCTCACATGTTCAAGTCCCCATCCTACTAGCCATTGGCGCATCCATGTCACGTGCTTAAACCAAATCCCCAAACTACATTCCATTCCCAAACATAGCGTTCCATGTTCCTCTAATTTTCTTATAAATATACCCAATGGGTCCACAAATAGAAATCAGATACACACGGTTGATGATGAAGGGATTCCCCAAGATAAGGGCCAATTCTTCCCTAGTTCATTAAAAAATGGATGAATCACCCTATAATATACACTAAGGAACCACATGCCTAAGTCATACATGGATGCCATTGTAGTAGGGTGAGCCCTTTCCCTAGCCTCCTCATTTGGGTAACCACATCACCCTACCCCAGGTTATTGTGAATACTTCTCCCTACCCTATACTATAGTGATCCATCTCCCCACTCCACCTTCATTGATGACCTTCATCCCTCCCTAAAATAGGGTTAATTGTTTCTCAGGCCTCCTGAATAGGTTGATTCTTCACTTGGGCTTCCTTATTAGGGTGAATTATTAGACTTAACACATATTAGAGAGACCAATTATCCCTATCCTATATTAGGTATCCAAAATCACGATACCCTATAATCTGGGTGACACTTTACTCAAACCTTATTACATTTGTAAAACCTCACCCTAATATTTTTCTAGGGATATATTTATGTGGATAGTATACCCCATCAATATGATATCCTCATAGAAATCTCATCTACTGAAGTATCTTCAATAATCAAACATAATTTCAAAAAACCCATATTGAAACTCATTAACTATGGGGAACTCACTTTTAATTGGAATTCATCCAGTTCACCTTTATTACATCATAAGATATATTACCAAGCAATGAAAACCAACATAAACCCCTTTTATCATGTATTCCTTTTAAAAATGGATTCTCTTGGGTTCTCTTCCTATACCAATATAACCCACTAAGTAATTATGCTCATTTATTCCCTTGATAATTAGGGACCCTATCATGAAGGTACCAATGAAATATTTCTTCACTCAAGATTCCCATTGGATGTCCGGTATCATGAATCCAACTATCTTGGGTACATAGTGGAACCATTTTTTAAACTCAATGAGATATAGAGAGGGAATGTTACTTGTACTATGTGTAATCCCCAAAAACCGACCATCACTAAAATCACTTACTACTACTAGAATCCTTGGGAACCATACATCCAAGCCCAAAATATAACATTGATGTTTCTAAAATAGAAAATGGGATTCAAATAATTTTTAAGCTCTAATATATACTCATTGGAAAACATTCCCCATTAGATCACTAATCCATCCTTTTATAGTTACCAACAATGAAAAATTTGACATATATGTACCATTATACATAACTCCACCCCCCCATTATCCTTTAATATTTCCCATTTCATGACACAAACATCCTTACCCAAGGATGAAAACCTGCATGGAAAAAAAATTACCGCATGACATTAAACTGTATGGTATAGTCTCATAACATGAATTTAAAATTCAATACCTGATGTATGTTGGAATTTATTAATGTTATACAAGTTACATAGGGAAACTATTTGAGGTTCAATCCCAAACATCCCAACCCATATATTCATTGAGGCATATTCACTATGATACATATCTTCTTCAGGCCTTATTCCCTAAAACACTTTATCCTCACTAGGCCATATTCTTGGTAAACCTCATCCTAACTGGGACATATTTCTTTTGCGGCTTGAAACCAAATCCCCATTTGGCCACATATCATATGATCCACATAACTCATCTTCATCAAGTTTTATTCCCCATGATCTTTATTACCCAACATCAAGGGGCCATATTTACTGCGGTTCATTTTACATTACCAAGACAAATCCACTTTGACCAAAACCATATATTCTCTTATTTCGTTACCAAAACATAGGATGAAATGGAAATGTTCAATATTGTATAAGTCTCATACCAACCATCATTATGCCCCTTTTCCTATTTTTCCATTCCACATGACTCTAATAAATCATAATAGGTTATGGTTCTATGAAATTAAAATTAACCACCATGGTACTTATCATATGACCTTAAATGGTATAACATTTCACATCAAACTAAACAAAACTATACGAGTTCTATTTCCATTAATATGGATAAAAAAGAATTCCCTCTAATGGGTTTGACCCCAAATCCATTATACCTATTACCACCTCAGATGGTGATAAATTCAAGAGCACATGCCTATTTGGATTTCATCAATAACATCACTATACAAGAGGATGATGATGGATAAAATTTAAAATTTAAATATGTTCACATAAACTAATGATTTGGATTAGTAACTAGTATGGAAGAACCCAGTCACACACTATGATTAGAAAAGTATTTACTAATATGCCTTAAATAATTAATAAGGTCAGGTAGTAGGAAATAATTCCCCCATAAAGGGTGATATGGTACTAAAATCCCATCTTCTCAACCAATGCATACCCAAAGTTTCACTGGTAAAGCCCTTGTGACCACCTTCCTTTGGAAATAAAGTCTATGAAAGCATCAAAATTCTTTTGTAGATCACACGAATTTGAAGTAAATTATAACCAGGACATGAATCCTTTACAAATGAAAGATATTGATTGATCTTAATTTTCTTATGATGCATCATTAATGTGTTTATTAATTGTTTTTTATCCTTTTAGGATCTTAAGGCATTTCTGATATCCAAATAGATCCCACTTCAATTTAAATGGAATCATCTTGTTGTGTATTGTCTCATGTAATCTTTTAGGTACAAACGAGTAATCATCATGAAGCTACTCATTCCATTGCTTTTATCCTTTCGAAATACCTATTATACACCTCAATTATGACAATAGATATGACCCTTCCACCTATCAAGCCATTTTTTCCAATGCATGAACTCCAATAACACCTAAAGAACATGCTAATCTTGTAATATCATCTCAAAAAATATATCCCCACGTTATTGGGAAATGATGAGATCCTATATGAGATAAATCCATGTATATTTTCTTATCAGTGACTTTTAATTGAGAAGCTTGTGTCCTTTATTTCAAGGTTTAATCACATTTGGTGCCTTTCCTTGAATCATGATAATTCTCACCATAATTATGTTATGGAGTCAGACGAGGATTTCATCAATGTCCATACGTCTCCCCATTACCCCCATAGACGGATCCAATATTCCATTACTATCATTAATTCTATATGATTCTAGATCCTTAGGAACATACTGAGGGGGGCATCTTGGGGAAATTGTCCAAGACACCTAGAAAACGGAACCTTGGTGAATATCTCACTCGTAGAAGTAGACTAATGAAGGAAGGGAACAAGGACATATTACTGTTACTACTAAATAATTTTCTCATCGTATCTTGATGATAACTAAAGGAATACATATATTCATATTCACACTCAACATGTCTACCAGTATATCCTAGTAACATCAAAATGAACATGTCGATTCATTTCGATAGATAAAAGGGATAAATCCCATACCATTTCTCCTACAAATAATGTTCGTCAGAATGTCCTAATTGAAAATGAATAGAAAGATCATATATCACCTCACCCCCAAGACCATCCAACAGATCCTAGTAGCAACCGGTTGGCATATTATAGTATCCACTACTGTAAAAATTGATATGTATGTTCCAAACTACATAAAGGGATCTCATTTACTTATCTAGGAAGATATTCAAGAGTGATCCTACATTTCTCATCCCACTTTATAGGATATTCATCATTTCCTAACATTTGATGAATATAAGGGTTGGTCTTATATCCTCCCTTATACTAGTGTTTGTTGACCAATCTTGGTAGTCACATTTGGGTAGAAAGATATTCCTTCCACTACCACACGAGGTTACTAGTTTATTTTAAATATCTATTTTTTTCCAGTTCATATCCCTTTAGATGATAGTGGAGTTTGACAACTTGTTCTGAAATAAACATAAGGTCAGAGTTATATCAGCACCCATGTGTGTAAATCCCATCATCAAATCCATGTGGTTCCCATTTATAAATGGGAACATACTATTATCCTCGCTCAAAAATCCTATTAGTATATTTTAATAGTGACTAAAGAATAAAAGTGGATCTATATCCCAACTATTACTAGTCCTACTGAGGCTATCCATCATATTATAGTGCCAGTCTAAGGAATCCACCTACATATTTCAAAAATGCATAGGATGTTACCTATGAAGGTTCTTTCAAATTAAGGTTATTTTCTATACATTTTTAATTCAATATTGATCAGGTTTCTAACCTAGGTCTCCTAGCCATGAAGGTCATAGATATATCTTCAAACATTTAATTTAGTCCAATAGTATGCTTATATTTCTTCCCCAATCAATGTTGAAATTATTTAGCCCATTTAGAAATTTTTTTGTAGTCCAGTAATCCTATAACCCCTCAAAAAAGGGGAAATTAGTGATGTTCAAGGAGTTTCTCTCTATGGTTTATATTTCTGCTACACTGGAGGTCCTCTACAATGTATTGTGTAAGTAGTTCCTCCCCATGGTAACATGGAGATCAATTATAGAGGTCCTCTATATATTTGAAATTAAAAAGTAAATCCTCATATATCGTTGAATAATTTCCACCCCATGGAAACCCATTAATATCTGGTTACCTCGGAGGTATTTTATGTGGAATCTAAGAAAGCATTCATGGTTTCCCTCTACATGGATCTCATTATAGAGCCCCTTATTGAAATTATATCTCTTCCCTACATGAAGTTCCTCACTAGGTTGAAACCACTTTGAGGATTAACTCCAATCAATAGGCACTCAAAAATTTTATGATGACTATACCAAGTGCCTCATCACTGAATAGTGACACCTCATCCCATATAAAGTACAACAGAGGGTGAAATTTTTATATTCACATCCATACTCTGATATAATTAAATAGGATATAAATTAAACTTATTATTTTGATAATGAATTAAGTAAATAAACACTATATTCAATGAAATATGATAGATCCCTCATTGAAGATGAAGTAGAAGTCATTTTTATATAAGAATTTTTTGAGATAATGATTATTGGTTATGTGTAGTCCCATATCCACTAACCAATATGACATTCTAGAGACTATGATAGAGAAGTTCATACCTTATTTCCATCATAATTCAGGGGATACTCTTTGAGGCAAAAAGGGTATAAATTTTTTTATGTGGTAATACATCAACCACCTTGAGATTCTAAATGAATAGTATCTGTGGGTTAATATGGCTACTTTATCAGTTGTCCAAAACCCCAAGGAATCTAATAAACATTATTTTATCCAATAGAATTATCTTAACATCATGAATATGCTCTAATAGACAATCGTCGATGCCTTGATGGATGTGTGTATCATAGGTTAGGGTAATATGGAGCATTATAATTTACCCCAGTCACTGGAAAATAGGGTCTATTGAGGATGAAAACATTTAATATTATCACCCTAGGAAAAGTATTAACCCATGACTCTGTATATATTAGATAATTTATTGAGTGATACTTTTTTATTATCACATCCATGAAAATGAAGGATTGATGTTAGTCTGCCATCAAAATACTTCAACATAATTATCCTAAGAGGTTCAAATAAGAATTTAATTTGAGATAAGAAATCCCATGACCAAATAAAATCATTTGATGGTAAGTAGATCCCACTCGACAGAGGGGATTCATCTATCTTGTTCTTGTATAAAGGCTAAAAAAATAATTACGTGGTAGCCACTGGTTCTGCTACATTATAGAAAAAATACTAGCATATTGGGATGAGGGAAAAATTACAACCACCACCCCTTGGATCATCAATATCATAGTAGATCATGTCATGATAGTGGGAGAACAAATTCACCCCTGGGCTATAATGGTTGATGAATATTTCCCTAGGCAACTGGAAAATAAATAATAAAAAACTCATAATTCCTCCCCATCCACGTTCCATTCTCCTCATTAAGATAATTTCTAGTGCAATCTGCTGGAGAATATTTCCGGATTGCCATCTAAAAAATTCTTCTTAAAGAGAAGTTTATGATAAGGTGAAATAATGAAAAGGCTATAAATCTAATGTGACCCACCAATAAAGTTGATATCAAGTAGGAGTATAATTTTTTTCTCATGGAATATTCTAAATATGAATAATATCATTTAGACTATAATGTAAACATAATCTCTATTATACATTATGCATAGGTGAATGAAATTGGTTTCCACCACATAGATAACCCAGATCATGATACTAACACTGAATAACTTGATGAGGAGAAATTTGTTTTAAATTATGCCTTCAAATAAATACTTGAAGAATGTATGCACACTCAACATCAAAGGTAAACTCAAAATTTAGGACTTCCTATGAGTGCTTATCTACTTCTTTCCCATATAATTTATATTAATGATAAATGTAAAGAAGTTTAAATATAACATAGAAAATTGACTAAAGTTGAATCCCTATCTACTAAGGATGATCTATATCATTATAAAATTGAGATGGAATGGTTGTGGTAACTCAACACTTAATTACTTATTGAATATATTCATAGAGAGTATAATTATGTTATAGAGACCAATGTTTCACCACCATTGCATATCCAGAAATATAAAACTACTCATCCCATAAGAGTAAATTCTCTTCACATATCCTAGTTGAGGAAAAACTAGTTTATTTAGTTTCAGTCAATGAATTATATATGGACTTTCATCCACTACGGAAACATCCACAACCATTTCATGTGATTTACACAAATTTTGTTGAAATTGGATATTAGCAGTAGACTCCCACTATTATAACTCAAGATTTTTCCCAACCTATGGTTACACCAATTCACCTTGACTTTATCAAGTCTCTATACTCTCAAATAGAATCCATGTAAGTGGGATTTAATCTTGTACAACTAAGGAAAAATTTAAATCTCATGTGAGTGGATGAGACCAATACTCCACCCATATTTTTGAAATCCTAACATCATGATATTTAATCACAGCAAAGGACCAAATAATATCATTTCATACTTCATATCTTGATGTGTACCCATGATGGAAACACTCAAATAATAGGAGTTGACAAAACATAGGTGGTTTCTATATACCATATAAGGACTGGTGATTTTCTAGAAGAGTAAAATATTGGATGGGTTCATTTCCCACTAGGAAGACCATCATTAGGATTTCCTCTACCAAATCAGAACCATGTTGAGAAAGGTGATGATCCTTAATCTCTTGAATAGAGAGAAATATAAAATTGATAGGTTCTTAGATTTCATCACCAAAAGAAGGGTCCCAAATTATTCTCTAAATATGAGACTACCACAGGATTAGCTACTTTTGATATGTATAGGAATAATATTTGATGATTCCTGGACACTATAATACCTTTGATTTATATAGGTGGTTATTGGGATTTCATAGTAGACACCAAATGCCTGGAAGAAACCAGAATATAGTCCAAGGAAAATTTTTAGCTGATAGCATTAGCCTATAAAAAAATAGTAAATAATTGACTATAATGCTGATGCTCAACCTTGGACTGATTATAGCTCCAATACATAATCTTATACAATATAACAAGGTATCACCCCTTAAATGATGATAGTTGTAATAGTTTCCTTCTCAAAAGGGAATAAATTTGAAGATTCATCCAAATTTACAGGAAAATCAGAATAAAAATACCTAATTCCATAGAGAAATAGTTGAAATATACATCATTATTGACTTAGAAAATAACCTCCTCAATCTAAAAGAAGCTCAAAAACCCAATTAAGTAAGTCTAAATGACTACCATGACTATTTACCTAACATATTTTTATATATGGTAGACTATTGAAAAGATAAATTGGGTAATCCCCCTACATATGTAACTTATTTCCCTTCCATCCCATCAGAAGAGATAGAATAATGGTAGGATGTTCCAAGAATTGGTAAACCAATGTTTGATGACTGGATGAATAGGAAATTAGTTATTTACTTTAATTCTACCCCAAGGGAACAACTGAACTGGAATGCTTCATCCTCATCTCTCCCTAAATTATTTGAGATGGACCTTCAAAATAACAATCAACCAAAAGCTAATAAAATCAATGTCGGTATATGAATCAATAAGAGGAAGAGATATTTATTGTAAAAAAATTATTTGGAATGTCTTAAACCTTCTAGCCCCATCATTAGTAGGATGGGAATTGTTCCAATAAATGAGACAATGGGAACTGGCCTATCAAATATGATTCCTATTAGATGAAGGATCACAATATGCTTATATTAACATTTTACTCTTTATGGACCATTATTTGTTAAATAACAAACATATAAACCATATATCCTAATAAATAATATAGGATAAGGTTATATACATTGAGTAGGTGGAGTATAATGAGGTTGAAATAGACCATGACACTTCAGTTCCATTTTAACCTAAGGGTATATATTCCACTGAAACATAAAGGTAGACACATCTATGAGATCAATGTGGTAATAGATCAAACACTAAAACTTTTTTCCTCATTTAGACCTAATAAAATTGGGGGACTGACAGAAGGATATGTTTTTAGGTTAATATTGGGGAATGATATGAAAAATTAAACCTGACCTACAAATAATGAGAATTACCCAAATTCCTTTTCAAGGAATGGATCTACCAGTATATTCATCATTGGTCCAAGGACTTGAGGCCAAAGTGAAATTTCAATGATAGGAAATGTATGACCCTAGTTAAAAAGTATAACATTTTTAAACAACATAATATTTTATTAGGAAATCTCAGAATTATATTTCCACATCAAATCTTAATGACTCTCATGTATGAACTCATTGAGGCACTCTTAGTTCCTTTGCATTTTGATGTTAACGTCACTAAATTCAAGTCATATTACATGGAAACATGTTCTATAATGTGTCACACAGTCATATCCTTTAAATAACGAGATAATGGATTTACCATACAAGGAATCATTTGACCCCTGTATATATAGAGTATGTTAGGTGATGTTGAAATCCATTTAGATTTAATTGATAATGGATCCAAAATCAATCTCATTAAAATCTGGACCCTATGACACATATGACATAATTAAGTTTACTTGTCCCCATCTATCAAGATAATCCTTGGGTATGAAAACAGTGACTGAAAACCACTCATCAGAGTTAAATTTAGATACTACATTATATAACACATCTATAAAATCATGTTTATTTTGTTCACCATGACATGAACTTAAATTCCATACATGGTAGGCCCTATATCCATATTCCTTCAACTATTCCCTCATCATAAAATTAGTTCCTAAATTATGTTTTTAATTGATAAATTTGGGTTATTTGTGGGGATAATTTACCATTTCAATCAAGTTAATATAAATATATAGATTAATATTTTTATAAATGGGTGTGGAAGAAGCCATTGATAAATAATTGCATCGAGAATACTAATTCTAATTGGTGAGATATTGATCCTATCAATCCATAGTGTGAACTTGTTGATGATTATATTATTGTCGGGAAACAAAATATGAAAATAAATCCCAATATTAGTATTCATTAGTTCATGATTGTCTATTTTGTTAGTTAGTGGAATTTGATCATATTCTTATCATATAATGATCATGCATGCGGCCTCACTAGGTAGTCATCACTAATAGAGGAAAATATCACTGCACTATCCATACAGATCAATCCTACCCTTGGGTTCCTCTATTAAAAGGAAGGTTTGAAAAATATCGAGACCACATGGTTGAGGTTAATTGATTAGATGATCCTCATCCCTTAGTAAATAATGTGAGAATGGATCTACGTCCCATTTTTTCCAATACTAATTATATTAGTTGTGTCAGTTGATCATAGACACAAGTAAAATGGGTTTTATCATGTTAAATATAATAATACATTTGATGAAAATATCCCCACATCATTTTCTAAGTCTCAAGATATCACCACATTTTTTACCCTTGATGATAGTGAAGATGAATGAGAAATTATCAATAGTAACCTAGATAATAATGCCCATGTATCACCAAATCTAGGGTTCAATGTGTCCTCTATATAATAATATAGACCCCAAAATTTATATCGAACTTCTAATACAAACTATAATAAGGTAAAAAGAAAAGGAAGCGTAAGATAACAAATATTCCCCTCTTGTATTCTACAGATTCATATCAACCATTATTGATAAACTCAATCAAATATTTCTAGGTATAAAGAATGATTTCTAGACTTTTTTGATTAGTTCCACCATAACTATGAAGTAATAGTAAAACATCATCTTCTTAAAGAAAAAACTCAGCACGTATTCACTTAGAACCACATAGAAAATATAAAACATAATTTCAATGTGTCAATCCATCATTTGGGTCTACAAGAGTATCATTATGGTTATAAATTTCTGTCCATAAGAATGAATACAACCTATAATTCCAAAGTATAATCAAAATTTGAGGACATAGTAAAAGATAACTTTATTCAAGAAGTCTAATACCATAAATATCTTGTCAATATTTTCCCTGTTAATAAAAATAATGGTATGATGAGTATTTTCAATGAGTTTATGGATATGCACTAGAAATTACAAAATGATGATTTCATAGTCCTTATCATATGGATATTAGTCAATTAAATGAATTTAATTTAATCCATCCCCATAACATATGTATATTATGGATAAAACTATATATTAATGACCCTAAAATTGAGGACAATTCTTTTTAGGGAACCTCTATAGGTTTATTTTCATTAAGTGATGCCCTTTGGATTGTAGAAAGTTAAAACCACATGTCGACATTTCATATATCTTATAACTAAAACCCTTATAATAATGAATGTGGTGTGTTATTTTTGTCACATTATAGTCAAGTATCAACAACATTTTGATCATCTTATAGGCCATGAAATATTATTGATAAACTGTAATAATAATATATGATAATAAACCCCCTAAAATGTACTTTTGGGGTCACATTTGGAAAGTTTCTTAGAATCATTATATACCACCATATTATGAAGTAATCCATATAAATACTATAGAGATACTTGATATTAAACTTCCTCAAAACAATAAATAGTTCAGAGTAATCATTGGATAAATTACTAACATTAGGAATTTCATAACCACCCTCTATTTCAATACTTTCCCCTTACAAAGTTGATGAAGAAAGGGGTTAGCAATTATTGTTACAAGAATATCCAATTATATTTCAATAAGAACAAGAAATACCTTCAACACCTACCTATTATAATGTTTCTAATTGATGGTAAATCACTTATATTATAATTGGATGCCTTACAATAACTGTTAGGCACCCTCATCGCATATAATAATGATTCACATTAATAGAATATATAATAATATAATTTTATAAATTTTTTATTTAAGAGGATTGATACACATATATAAAGATAAATTTCCTTGCATTTTTCTTCATTATAAAAAGTTTAAGACATTATCTACATAACCAAGTTGTTTACATGTTCCTCGGTTTTAGATGCACAAGTATACCCTCAGTCTTTCAAGGGTAACAAGACATATATTGTGGTGGGTAGTTATCTTGAAAAATTTTGATATTTTGTTTATCTCTCAGAAATTGATAAAATTAGAAGAACTATAAAATTTTCATATAGAACACCTAATCCCAAAATAGTCTCTTTGGATCAATGAACTCCATGATGATGAAGTTTTCTCTATCGATGACACTCTCTAAATGTGGGATATGTAATTTGAGAGTTCTTTTAGGAACTATAATGAAAATAAATTTTAAAATCCAAGGCTCAATATGGTTGTATTGGGATTTTACTCATTTTCCTAATTAAATTAGTAATCTCATATTTATTATTTTCAATTGGATTCACCCATAATAAATAATAATATCAATCCCTTATAACATTCTAGGAATTGTTTCTATGAATACCGATAGACCGATTGATCAAAAAAAAGGTAACATAGTGAAAGTTATTAAGTAGATCAATTGTGAACGATCCATTAAGAAGAAAGAATTAATACCATTACCCCATACATATAGTATAATATAATGCATTATATTACATGGTAGAAATGGAAATAGATCATATCACACCTTCCAGCAATGCAAGATACCTCAATAAGTACTTACATAAATTCAACCTGGGTTCACACATCCATGCAACATGATATTTAACTGCGTGGAATATAGTCTGACTTGTATGGACATAAACTACATATAACATAGGTAATTTTTTCATGACCTTAATATTAAAAACATTTGAGTCCTTGTAACGTGAAATTAAACTAAACAACATGTGGCCTACAATTCTTGGAATCCGAAATTGTCTAGGATAGTCTGTTAGTGAGCCCGTTTTTTCATTACACAACATGTATAACTATATAAAAATTATTGTTAAAACATTTCTTGATTAATATACCTTCAGAAATATTACATAATTAATATTAATATAATAACATCAAGATATGTGATACTTATCATTTCAGGTTATGTAGTAAAGTTAATACAATCTGTTTTAGACCCCAACCAAAATTTTCACTCCATAAAGTGCCATTTCTTATTAGTGATTGAGATTTCACTAAATCAAAGTTAATATTAAGCCACTTATTTTTTTTATGATCCATGACAATGTAAAGATCCTCAATATCAATCATCCTTTCATTTTAGAGGATGATATTTCACGAACTCATTGCTAATATGAAGCCACTTTATTTTTTAGCATGACCCAAATCTATTCAAAGGCCCTCTATATCAATATTCTTATTGTTTGATGATAAACTAAACAATGTATTGTACTCCCATATTAATTTTAATAATTTGGATTATCTAAAAATACCTTAAACTTATTAGAGAGGTTCATCCCATGGGACATATCTTCCTTACATATAATGAAGATTTACATAATAATCCCCAACTCATAGTTCTTTAACTAAGTGAATATATTGAGAACCCCCCCCCCATGTAAGACAGTTATATATATATGAGTTTATATTTATTATGAAATTAAATTATTATGGAAATATCAATCACATTATATTTCATGGTTTATCTAACCCAAGAATAAAATGTCTCCAATAAGAACTGTATGTGGGTAGATTACCATGTCTTGGGATATGTAGTGACGCCAAGACCACTAATCCTAGGCTCATTTGTAACACCTAGTATTCATTTGTATTTATTGAAAATTTTATTAATAGAAAATAGATTAAAATAAATATTATAATATTTATTGGCACAAAAAATCTAATTTGGTAGGATGAATATCGTTTTTGAGAATACTATGTCCAAATGAGCCTAGAATTGTTTTTTGATATTTTCCCTTAGAAATAAACTTTTTTGAATAATTGAAAATTCTGTATTTAAATAATATTCCTTTTATTAACGATAATGATTTATAATATGTATAGTTATGTTATTATTGATTATTAATTTTATTAAAACAAGTAAAAGGTCATTTGAAATGCAAAAAATGTTTTCCTGGAAACTATTTTAGAGTGCATATTGGATTCACATATTAAACAATTAAAATAGTCTCTAATAGTGAATAATTTAATTGAAATTTTTATATGTCATATCTAAATATATGAATTTAATTTTTTGTAATGATTATTAAAAATAATAGAGTTAATGCAGAATCATCATATTCTTGCAAACTTAATTTTCATGGAAATAGTTTTTCATCATTTTTTTACGATTTATTTTAAAATTATGAAATTTATAGGAAATTAATATGATAAAATTATTTCAATATTATTAATCAGAGTATAATAAATTAATGTGGTCTACTGAATTTTCTAATATGAATAGAAGGAATGGTCAAAAAATGTTGCAACAGTTCTTGTTAAAACGGGTTTGCCGGGGGTCAAACTTAAGTGATAATGGGTCAAATATACTTAAAACGTTTCTAAATAATATTTTAGAAATATTTTTAGTCAATATGTTATCTATCCTTCTAAATAAACTCAATTTAAAGCCACTTTTCATAGAAAATTTAATTAATAATTGTTTAAAACATGGAAAAATTACAGGAATGCCATCCACCTCCCTTATAAAAGGGAACCTTATACCCTCAAATATTCACACCTATTAAGACATTTATCTTAGAAAAAACATACCAAAATATCTTTATAAATCTTTATCCATGTTCTATAGGTGTTGGTAATCCTAAAATACCAACCTTAGTGTCCTTAAGAAAAGAACTAGAAGATCTCTTTCAAAGAATATGAAATCATCTTAACAAGCCACTTTAATTTTTCTTATTAATTTAAAAATTAAATTACGTACTAACTATTAAAATATAATAAAAAATATCCCTCATTTAATAATATTTCATTTTATTTATGTCGTAATATTTTTCATATCCTTCTCCATCAAATGGAAGAAAAAACCATAACTTGTGTCTACGGAGGACTAATACCTCGTGAATCGATGTACTTTTTCATCCATCACCACCTCACATGGATGGTTTATATATATTAATTTAAATAATTAAAATTATATTAATGAAATAATTTTAATTAATAAATTATAAAATAATACTTACCCTTTCTATATTTATCTTTTGAAAAATGATAATGCCACTTTTGTATATGTGTGTACTACCACCTCCATGAAGTGATGTGATTAATTTTTAATTACCAACTTACATGGATAATTATAAAAATACATATGATGAATAAATATGATATGTTTTACATTAAATTTATTATCTTGATTATGAAATTATAGCATATGCACTAGACCCACTGAATATATGAGACAATAAATGTATGAGGTAGCTAAATAGTTAATGTCCCAAAAGATAATAATAATAATGAAATATTATTAATGAACAAGTGATAAGATGTTATAAGTGGATCCTATAAGAAATTATAAATATGAATGTGGATCTATTAAAAATAAATAAAATATTTTAAACCATTATACATAATGTTAATGAATTTTTAACTATGTTGAAATATGAAGTAGGATATTTCATCTCAATTCCTACTCTATTGAAATATATTTGATATTATGCACTTATTTTGTTTTATGTGGTGTATATACTGTCCATTTAATTTAAATATCATGAATAAATATATATTCATTGTAATTAAAGTTTCAATTCTATTTCACTCCCTGAGGGGGTAAAAATTCAAAAGTTATCAAAGAGGTAAGAATTTACTTTATAATCTCAATTTTTGGGCATTTCATATATTTTCATTGAAGTAATATAATAATATATCCTTTTTAAAAACCATATATTTTATTACCTTTTAGATATATAATGATTTATATGTTTTATTACAACATTTTACCTCTTTTAATTTTAATCCAACAATGAAATATTTATAATAAAATATGATATTATTTCTCTTTTGGAAGAAGAATATTTTTATTCCATGCACATATTATTCAAATTTGATTTAAAACATTCATTTTTTTTTACTAAAACTCTTTATCAATAAAAAATTACATCAATTTATTTCTATAATGTTTGAAAATAATATTTTTTTCTAGAAGGGTCATTTTTAACTTTTGGAACAAAAAGTCAAAAGGAATGCCTCTTTTTAAAATATATTGTTCTATAAAATTTTCTTACCACCATAATTATTTTATTCTATTTATATTATTAAAAAAATTTGAAATGGTTTTATGTAACATCTCGATATTGTAATAACCTTTTTCAAATGCAATTTAATTCTTTGATATCTTGTGTTACACGCAACACCAAGTTTAAACGAACCACATGATGCTATTAAAATATTATAATGTGATTATTATAGACTTGGCATTCGATTTATAGTATAAATTAGGATAAATAATTATGAAAAATATATGGTTATATATGTATCAATTAATTCATTTGGTATTAATTACTTATAGTTTAAAAATTAATTCCTTTTTAAGTATAATATACATATCTTGGAAATATTATTTTTATTTAGACACTTAATTATATATTAGTAAGTTAAATTATTCTGAATTGGTGAATTATTTGAATAAATTATATTTATTATATGGTTAATTAATAATTTTACAACTCATTTAACATTTTTCTAGGAATATGATAAGAATGAACCAAGTTTTATGGAAATAAAAGTATTTTTTCTAAAATGTGGTTTTCATCACGTGTTGTGTGATTATTTTAAAATTAATTTATGAAAATTTATGAAATTTAATTTTCTAAACTAGATTCCATATTTTTAATTGGGATGTCCAAATTTTTTAAATAAGAATTTTTTTTTGCAAAATATGAATAGCAGCCGTGGTAAAATTTATCACCTTGATAAAGGGGAAATCAGGTTAATAATAGTTAAAAATAACTGATAAGGTCATAGTTTTATACCATAATTATTATTAGATGAATAAAATTAAAACCTTATAAACTTAAGAATGAAACAGTGTTATCTAATGGACATATTTCCTTGAAAATGACCTATAAAATATTTATTTAAAATAAAGTTACAAAGTATCACTCTCTTAGTTTTAAATATTTCTTATATGCCCACATAGAGAAAAAATGAAGTAAAGAATGGATATAAATTTATATATTTAGTATAATGGAATTATTTCCATAATGAAGATTTATTTATAATTTTTAGTTGTTATAAAATTGCCTAAAATTGTTTTGCAACCCTAATGCATTATTTCTTGAATTAATAAAAAAATATAATAAATGATTTTTAAAATATTAAAAGTAATATAATTTGGACTATTTATAGTGTGAAAATAATTTTATTTATTATTATTGCATATTATTGATGTGTTAAAATATTATATTCAAATAAAAACTTTTTTATTGTTTATTATAACTTAAATTAATTGAATAGTTTCAAAATAGAAATTAATGACACTTTATCAAAATAATAAATTATTAAATTATCTAAAAATCGTTAAAATATTTTAATAATACAAAGAGGATAATATAAGTTTTAAAATTACATCTCTTTTCTATTTATAGTCTTATTTTAACCTTATATGTAAAATTATAACCCTTTAATAGCGAAAAAGATGTTATAGTAATTAATGTTTAAGTGGGTTAACTGAGGGGGTAAATCAAATGATATGTTCAAAAGAAAAATGTAAACCTATCAATATTTTTTTGGTTTATATGATTTAAAACCTATACTAACTTATCATTTAATCACTATACTTTTTTAGTCATTTGTGATAGATAATGACTTTATTATATATGCATTTTTTAAGAAATTCCAATGGTTCGCCTTCACCTAAATTATAAAATGGAACCTCCACCCCTCACTTATGGACGCATTTTTATCCTTATATCTCTTCCAAGACCTATTAATATTATTTATAAATTTCCATAGAAATGTTATAAAGGTTATGGTATTCTAAAAATACCAACCCCAGGAACCTTAATAAGAGATCTAAAGGGGTTATTTCATAGAAGAGGTAATCACCTTAACCGATCAGGTTCGTTTTAATAATTCTTTTAAATAATATAAATATGTTGTCTTAGTCATAAATAATAAATATAATATAATAAATATAATAAATTATTATTATGAACATCAAAACATCTTTATTAACCCTCATTTCATTAAATGTGAAGTGAAATTATCACTTGTGAGTACGTTCAACTTATTGTCTACATATAGGGATAGAATTTATTTCGCATACCCATCATTCATGGATCTGTATTTTTATGGGTTAAATGTTTTTATATTTAATAATTATTACATAATTATTAATCTATAATTATAATTGCATATCTACCTTTTTTACCTTCCGAACAATTGGAAAATGATAATGTCGCTTGTCTATATTTGTAGACTACCTCCTCTACGAAGCGATATGATTATTTTTTCATTTATATTTCAATTGGATGGTAATAGAGATATATTTAATGAATACATACTAAAATTATACATGAGAGTGGAAAATTTTCTCCTATGAAACTATATTAAAAACATAAAGTTCCAAATGATGAATTACAAGGATGATTCAAAAAGGTGAGGATGCCAATCACCATAGGAATCAGCCTCAACTACATTAGAATTGAACTCTGGTAAAATAAAGAACCAAGATGAACTAACCTCCATGGTGGCCATCTTCGAGAGAGCATCAATAACCCAATTCACCTCCTTGTAAAAATGTTTAGCATCAATAGATAAGGAATTAATAAGACAAAGGAAATCAATTCAGGTCAACAACATTCTCCATGGGTCATTTTTGAGTGAAATTTGAAAATATGTACAGATACAGTTGATTTTGATTCAAACCATATCATATTCAAATTTAAGTGGGAGACATAGAGGATTACCTTGATCATTTCCCACTAATATGCATCAATTTCAATTCCATTCCCAATAAAATGAAAGATTACTCCTTTAACAAGACCCCAATGGGTGACAAAGATAGTGCCACAACCCTAGCGTCTTGGTGCATCTAAAACCACAACCTCATCATTAACTTTTAGAAACCCTGAGATAAGGGGTAACCTGTGAATATATTTCAAAACAAGTGGATTCCTCTACATTCCACTAAAACCATGGGAGGTCAGAATCACCAAATCAATTAATTTATTATTCATTTCTCTAGTTTGAATTTTGGAAGCAAGAAAAAATCCATTGTGAATAGAGGAGAAACCATCATAGAATGAGGGGACATGGTTATTGAATAACAAGTCATTCTGAGCCTTCCAAATGAAAGAAACAAATGTGGAAATAGTAGCTAAGAGAGGTGAATTAAGATTCTCACTACACTACATGTAATATATAGAGGAAAATAAGGAATCCAAATTCTTTAAAATTAAAGAGAATTGAAAGACATATTGAAAATACCTCCAATGATTTTGAGTTAAATAGTAGTTCCCAAATATATGATAAATGAACTCCTCAACATGTAAACACAACAGGTAGGTGAAGTCTATTTGAATTTCCTTGATCTATAGAAAATTTTGAGTGGGAAGCCTATTTTATCATATTTTCTAGATAAGAAATAAATCTTCTATGAAGATAAAGGGTTTACTAAAACCAGAGTGCCATGAAGGTAATGTAGTAGAGCCCCCACACTGATATCTAAAACATGACTCAGTGTTAACATGTCCATAAAAGTTAGGAAACCATAGTAATGTATCATAATCAGCATACACATACCTAGAGAAATCAACAACATACTGTGTATGTAGTAGATCACGCAAGCCAATATTAGCCTGTAACTCAAAAATCATTGCATTATTTTGGGAGACAGGTCTAAGAGCCTACACAATGATAGGGTTTGAAATCCATGGTGTTAACCAAAAAATCAACTATGACTACTTACATGCCATCTATTTCGAAAAAAGCCTTATATAATAATAGATTTTTCTAAGAGCTGACCAAACATTTGAATAAACATACATGATATTCCCATTGAGAATCTTATTAAAACATATTATTATGAAATTCCAGGGATTATTTACTGATGGAAATAAGTCTCCATGTGAAATCTTTCAGCTAGGTATCATTGAAATTCCTTAGGTATTTATCTCCCAGACCCCCATGTTAATATCCTTCACACACTCTTTTCAAGAAACAATAACCAATGAACCGAACAAGTCCATATAAAATTGTAAACCATACTTTTTAGTTCCTTGATAAGGTCTTTAGGCCATCTATAAACTGAGAAATCATATAAAAACATTTAATAATAAAAACATTAACCAATAAATTTCTACATACTTGAGACATAGTTTTTCCCTTCTAGGTTTCCAACAAATTAACAATTTTTTAGGAGATATTTTCCCAATCACATCATTTCTCTTTTCCCTATAAAAGTTGAATACCAATGTAAATGAAAAGAAAATACCCTCTCGTAACACTAAGATGTCAATCCAATCTATTATTCTTAGAATTCATCACCCCTTATCCAAAGATTACATATGACATTCTCCAGCTAAATAACCTACCCAAAATCCTCCTCAAAATGCCCAAAAATGCTTTTGAATTGAGAAATGGTGACCCTGTTTTCCTTCCCAAATAGAAAAATATAATCTTCAAAAATAAAATGTGAGGGAGAAGTGAAATCCCTCCTAACACACATTTTATGAAATAGATCAACATTGAAAAGATTAGTAATATAACCACTCAGATATATTTTAGCAATGGCAGAGAGAAGCCATGATAGAGGATACCCCTCCCTAATCCCTCCAGAACACTAAAAGAAACCCCTAGGAGACCCATTGACAAGAATAGAGGGACTAGTTTGCTTAAGATTTGAGAAGATAATATTAATAAATCTCTAAGAAAAACCATGCATTTTCAAAAGAGAAAAGATAAAATCCAATTTTATTGTGTTGATGCCTTTGGAAATTTTGATCTTCAGATTAATATTTGAATCACTCACCTTTTTCTTCATAATACTAACACATTATGAAGTTTTGTAGATACATTTTATTATATTAATCACAGGAACCAACCCAACATAATTTGATGAAATAATTCCTTGGGAAATCTAACCCAACATGTGAGTCAAGATTTCACTAACAATATTTTGGATAGTGTCCCCATTGAAAACATGCATGAATTCTTTAATATCCAGATAATGTTAGTTTTTGGAAATCAAAGAAATAAAATTTTAGTTCATACCATATTTTATATAAACATGATTAATATATTACTTAACTATATTAACAACCTCAAGATGAATAATTTCCCAATAAAACATAAAAAATTGGTTGGAAAAGTTACCAGTACTAGTATTGCTATAAATATTTAAAGAGAAGAGTGCAGCAAGTATTTCAAAAAAATTAAGTACCCAAACCATCCTCTTATTTTTCATGTCATCAGTAGAAGGATAAATGAAATTGTTTATCCTTTTAGTTTTTCTCTCCCCATTATCAAAATAAATCCTTTAAAAATAACATTTCACTCTATTTGAAATATCATTTTTTTATTTATAAAAAATACTATGAATTTATAGATAATTGATATTTCACATTTCCTTTTTCCCCTATGAATAGAAGGAAATAGTCTCAAGTTTTTATCCCCCATCATGATTCATCTCATGTTAAATTTGTTACAATAAAGACTAACCTTGAGGGTTAGAAGACCATAAAAATCAGAGAGGTCATTAATCTCATCATGAGAGGAAAAATCCTGACCATCACTATATTTCTAGAAATAGACCATGTGGGATTCAACTACATTGATATTAAGGTCATTCTAAGAAAAATAATCTTTACTCCAACCCCTACGTCGTGATTTGAAAATATTTAACTTTCTGGAAAGGATTTGCATCAGGCTGCCCATAAAAGCAACCTTCTAATAATCCAGAATAATCTACATGAAGCCATGCACAATAATCCAAGAATTATAGAAATTGAAAGATAAAGTTACTAACCTTGTATCATTAACACATAGATAAATCACCAAAGTATTATGACATAATACAATTTTGGATGTATAATACCATAAATGTCAACAACAGAATTCCTTTCATCAACCTGTACAAGTCACCTGACCAAATTACTAGTCTACCTTCCATTAATATTATATATAATCCTTGTAAAATCATTTACAATCATGATTTAATGAATATATATGATATATATTATATAATAATTATTTTGGAAATATGATTTATTATTTACCTTTATTTCATTCCATACATTAAAAAATAAAAATAGTATTCATGCGTACATTTGACCCACCATCTCCATGAATAGTGTAATTCATTTTCTATCTATAATTTTACAGAAGACTCTAAAAATGTATATAATGATTATATATTATATATGTATCATGATTACTATTATGGATATTGTTTAACCATGATCAAATTATAAGAACCAAAACTATTGAAACAAAACATACCTGAAGAATGACGAAGATATCACCGAGAACAATGATATTAATAGAGAATTGTTAATAAACATGTGAGAAATGGTTAAAAATAAATCATATACTGTATGATATAAATTACATTAGTTATGGAATATATTTATAATAACTTTTAAATTCATAAAAATGAAGTCATAACCCGGTGGATTTTTGTCCCACCTTTATTTCTACGAGACACGTTCTATATTCAACACTTGTTTATTTTATGTTGTGTATATACTGAACATGAATTTATTTTATGATTATTATTATGTATGTAATTAATATTTTCAAATATATTTATGGTTATTTCTTTCATGGGGATTATGATTCATATTTTACCAAATCGGTATAGGGCTTTATGATATAATCTCATTATTTATCAGTATTGTTTATGATTACATTTCTAATATTTAATTATTATAATATACCTCTAAATAAGACCAATAATTTTCTTCTCTTATTTTTATTTCATTAAAATTCATGTTTTCCTTCCTTTTATTCACCTTTATTTGTAAATAGATAGAAAATATTGTTTTACAAAAAATTGACTTTATCTCTCAATTTGTTTGAAAAACATATTTCTTCTATATCCATGTTTCATAAAAATGTATTAAAAAAGGGTATTATTATTTTATTAGGATTTTTTAAATAAATTTTAAACATTCTTTAAGTTTTCATTATTTGTTCAAAGGAATCTTGTTTTCTTTTTCTAAACGTGGTAATTTTTGACTTTCTATAAAAATGTGTCACGAATGTTTTATTTTAACTTATACAGTATGAATAAAGTTTCTACTAATCAGGGAAACTTAATAATATAATTATTTATATAACATTTTAAAATTATACATTCAATGAAAATGTTTTTTTTAATATTTTCTGACTTTTTAGTTTTGGAAATTTTATTTGCAAAGTGGAAATTTTATTTTCCTCAATAATGTTTTAATGATATTTTAATGGTATTTTTACTCCTAAAAGACAAAAACCCTTGATTTTACTTTATATTTACAAGGGATATGATCCAAAGACACATATTTTCTCATTATCTAGATGTTATATGTTTATTATAATAATATTTTTATGAAAAACATTTCTTTTCCATAGGAGAAGCTATAATGAAATGGTGAAATATTTTTAAAATCGTTCATTTTCCATGGGTTATGCTATAATAAAAAGATGAAATTATTAATAGACCTATCTCCTTATCAAAATTTATGATATCATAAGAATAATAAAATATATATGAAAAGAATTATTTTTCATTGGGTTATGTTATGATTAAAAGAATAAATATTTATGAAACCTATTTATTTTCTATGGGTTATGATATGATGAAATGTTTATGAACCACATTACTTTTCATGGATTTTGATATGATGAATATTTCATGACCCTATGGCACACATATTTATTTTTTTTGTTATGTGACAGGTAGGTCCTATATCTACCTTAAATTCATTTATTAATGAATGATATCTCATGGTACAGACAAGACATGAATGGGGAGTTAAACGCGTTTTGTAGGGAAATCATTCAACAATGATAGTCGTATGAGTGTTCCTTGAATAATATTATGGTTTGAGAGTAAACCCTATATAAAATGATTGTATAGTGAGTGAACCTTGATTAATATAATGGTTTTGGGATTGAACTGAATCCACTATGATAGTATTGGGAATGAACCTTGACTACTATGATGGTTTGGGGAGTGAACCTAATACACTATGATAGTATTAGTAGTGAACCTTGACTATTGATGTAGTTTAGGGAGAAAAAACAATACACCATGATAGTCTTGGAAGTGATCCTTGACAACTATGTAAATGGTTTTCAATAATTTTTTGTATACAATAATTCCATGTCTTTATGATTCATGTCTTATAAACTTCCAAGATTTATGCCATGAATATTGATTTTGATCTATGATATGAAGTTTGTGGATTTCAAATATTATGCTCAGGTTTCATTCCATTATGCTAATGTTATAAACATTTGATCATTGGTATCTACCATTTTTACCCTTAATTGAAATCTAAGCTTAGCCTTTCATTTGATTCATTTCCCTAGGTTATGGAAAAATGTTTTAGGAATGATATATCTAAGATGGGTAGAAGTTATAAGGAACTTAATGGGAGACTCTTATGAACCAGCTATTTATGTGTAACTTTCTTAAAATAAATTGGACCCATGTGATTATATCATGGATAGTTAATATATTTATTGAATATTGATCTAATAATATGTAATATCTATGTATTAAATGCACTAGTCTCTATAGTCGATATCACAAAAAGGTTTAGTTAATCATTGGAAAGTAGGATGAGAAACATTTAGTGAGAACCATGGGGCTATGTATAAGTATAGGATAGTATCCTAATGTTTTAGTGATGACCATGAATGAATTAGTTGAAACTTAAGGATTCATAGAATGAAAAGAACGTGTCATAATTTAGACATCCTATAAATAAATAATTATGATTGAACACCCTAATAAAATAATCCTAATAGTAATAATAACCAATTTTGTTTTAGTATGGGTTTGAATATAGAATTATATATTTAAGGTGGTAATAAGTAATCTTAAATATTGAAGTTCCCTATTTGAATTTAGTTATAAGAATTAAAATAAATCAAGAAAAGTCTCAGGGAATGTTAATATATATATATATATATTTATTAGATTTTGAATTAGTATTGAAAACCCCTAATGGTATAATGAATTCATCTCAAGTCATCAATTCCTCTCTATTTTATGTTTATAAAAATGTGCTTCCTGAAAATTATTTTATTCTCCCTATGGTTGAATTTTCTATTATTTTACGCATGAATTGTATTATTTTCATAAATCCCATATTAAATTTCTAGGAATGTATGTCACATTTGATATTACAACCCATACTATGATTGTATATCGATGTTATGATAAATATAAACTTTTGATGGTAAATACATCTATTATATGGGTCTTGATTCTTATTAAAAAGTTTTTTTATCTAAAATGGATGGGGAGAAACTAAGAATCTATGATATTACCATTTTATGGGAGTTTGTTGATGTCTTTCAAGAATAATTGCATGGTATTACACCAAATATTTATGTCTAGTTCTCAATAGAACCCATACCTGGTTCTACACCAATTTCAAATAATTCAAATATAGTGCCCTGATTGAGTTATAGGAATTGAAAAAGAAATTATACTAGAATATTTGGAAAGGATTCATTTTTCCAAGTGCCATACTTTGGGGTGAAATAGTTTTTTGTTAAGAATGAGGATGGATCAATGCATCTATACATTGATTATCGAGATCACTATCTTGAAAAGGTGTCATATACCCCATATAGTTGACTTGTTTGATTAACTGTGTGGAGATTAGTAAATGTTCATGATTTATCTTCATTTTGGATATCATAAATTGAGGATCAATAAAGAAGATATACCCAAAAAATTCCATTCAAGGTATAAAAAATATAAATTTATACTAATATTATTTTTTCTTATTAATTATCCTACTATCTTCATGGATTTAAGGAATAGAGTCTTTAGATCTGGACTTGATCGGTTTATGTTATTCTCTACAGACATTTTTCTTTTATATTCATTAAGTAATGAATATAATGAGGATCATTTGGGGATTGTTATGAAGACCCCGAATAAGGAGAATATTTTTTAAAAATTTACCGAGTATGAATATTTGATTTAAATTGATTCATTATTGGGTCATATAATCTCAAGTGAGTGTATATTAGAAGTTCATTAGAAGAGATATGTTATTGAACATTGGCCTAGACCAACCACAATGAATAAGATCAATAAATTTCCATGTATGGTTTGATATTATTAGTGTATTATAGAGAATTTATAATGAATTTATATTCCACTCAGAAAGATAATTTGTAAGGGATCTATGTTCTTTTTGGGGAAGATAAATGTGTAGATAATTCTAAGGAACCAAATAGAAGGTTAGTTAGTACACATGTTCTTATCATACCCTAGAGTAGATATGGGATTGTAATCTATACTGATTTTTCAAAAATGGATTTGAATTTTTTCTCATGTAGAATGATATGGTCATAGCTTATGTATCACTCCAATTGTAGGATCATGAGAAAAATTACCCAAATCATGGTTTATGATTTTCAATAGTAAAATTTTCATTAAATATATGGAGGAATTATCTTCATAGAGAAATTTCCTATATATATATATATATATTAAAATGTTTTAATGTATATCTTCATATATAAATAGTTGAATATGTGCTAGAGAAGTTGGTTTGAGATGATTAAATTTTATGATCACTCAATACATTAACAGCCTGGTCAATTGAATAAGGTGGTGAATACTCTGAGTTGAAAGTATCATGGTTTCTTATATATGATAAGGATAAACAATAGATCAAATATTTCTAAATTTCTAAATAATGGATATTGAAATATTGATTAAAGGGGAGAAATATTTTCTTTCTCAAATGATTTTCCAACCATATATACATGACAATATTAAAGTGGTGTGAAAGAAAGATATAAAGTTATAAAAGAATGCAAGAAATGTTCTTGAATTTAACATTGGTTTTGATTTAATTATATGGTTTAGGAACCATAAATAAGATCCATCGGTACCAGATTTTACGATAGATCAATTTTATGAGGCTTATAGTTCATTATTATTTATTTTTCATGGATGTAAAAATATTTATAGAGATGTGAAAAAATGTTTTTGTGGGAAAAATGAAGAGAGATATTGCTGAGTATTTATCTATGGGATTAGAATATTTGTATGTTAAGGATAAGAGACAAAATTGTAAGGGGGTGTTATAAAAACTACTCATTCCATAATATAAATGGGAAAACATCATAGTATATCTTTTCAACGAACTCCACAAAAACATCTAAAGAGAATAATACTATATGTGTTTTAGATGATCGATTTAAAATTTTAGTACACTTCATTTCCATTAAGGAATATTTATATCTAAAAATATTTCTATATTTTATGTTATAAAAGTGGTATGGTTGTTTGTATTACCACATTCTATTATATCTAATCATGATTTGATGTATACCTAAATGTTCTTTATAATTCTTAAGTAGGCTACGGATATAGAGTTGAGCTTTGGTACTTCTTATCCTCCTAAAAATGACCGGTGGTTTGATAGATCAATTAAAACACTAGAGGATATGTTGATATCATGTTTTATGGATTTTAATAGTGGTTGGGATCAACAACCTCCTCAAATTTATTTTTTTATAAAATAATATAATTCACTCGAGCACTTAGATAGATCCTTATGAATCCCTATATAGAAAGAGGTGTTGAACAAAAAATTGACTAGATGGTATTGAAGAAAGAAAGCTATTGTGACCTAAGCTAACTAAGGAAATGATAGATAAATTCAAAAGCATTTAGTATCATATCGTGGAACCTCAATGTCGATTGAAATGTCTTGATGGAAATCCTCAGTATGACCTAGCACTTGAAGATGGTGAGATGGTTTTCCTATGAATATTTACATAGAAGAATGTTATGATATTTGGAAGGTGGGGAATTTTTATCCCTTGTTATATTTTCCCTTTCATGATCCATGATCGAGTAGGGATAGTATCCTATTGCTTAGTGATTTCACCAAACCTCTCTTTAATTCATGACATGTTTCATGTATCTATCCCGGTGAAGAAAATACATGATTTATCACATGTCCAAAACTTAAAGGATGTGACAATGCATCATGTTATCTCTTATGATGAAAAATGAATTGAAATATTTGATTGTGGAGATAAATTGTTACAGATCAAGACTACTCTCATGATGAATGTTCTATGGATAAATCGCAAATTCAACGAAGATAATGGGAACTGAAGTATGTAATGAAACAAATATACCCTTATTTTATTAATAGAGTGATTAATTTTTAGGGATTAATTCATTTTTAGAAGGATATAAAGTAACATCCTGAGATTTTATGAATATTTTTCAGATGAATTTAATTTCTTTTATAGAATCTGTAACATTCAACACTGATTTTATATGAAACTCGAGATACTATTAAAATATTATTAAATGATATTTATTCCAAAACCATTGGATTGTATAATATGACAAGGAATAAACAAATTATGAACAAATAATGGTTACATATGTAGAAATAGATTCTTTTTGTATCAATATAATATAAATTAAAAAAGAAAAATAAATTTATAGTAAAAGATATATTTCTGGAAAAAAAAATTTTATGTGCACAATTAATTTTTATATTAATAAATTAAATTTTTCACTATTGTTGAATAATATTAATTAAATATATATAATATATTTAATCAAATGTTTTAACATTCATTTAATATTTTATATTTATGATTTAAGAATATTTATATTTTATACTAAAAAATGTATTTGTTCTAAAAATATGTTTTCATCAAGAGTTGCATGCTAAAATATTGAATTATTTTTTTCAACTTCTAGAAATTGAATTCATTAAAATGGTTTCCGTATTTAAAATCAGGATGTTCAAATTTGGTAAATATGTCCCTTTTATTTCTCGTCAATATGAGTAGTAACTGAGGTAAAATTTATCACTTTAGTAGATGGTAAATCAGGTTAATCTAGGTTTAAAATAAGCTATAAGGTCGTAATCATACTTCTTAATTATTTTTGTGAGAATTTATTTCCACCCTTGTCTGAATAGGCTTTAAATTAAATTATTTAAGGGACACTTTCCCATAAATATGACTTATAAAATATTTAATGTAAATAATGTTTTAAAGTGTCACTCTTATTTTTAAGTATTTCTTATGAGTCCATATAGATACAAAATAAAGTTATGAATGAGTATAAATTTCTAATTTCAATAAAATGTATTTATTTTCATGACGAAAATTTATTAGTAATTTTATGAAATTATATAATTACCATAAATTATTATTCAATTCTAAAAAAATTATTACGTTAATTAATAAAAATTATAATAAATGATATTTAGAAATATTAAATGTAATGTAATTTTAATTAGTTATAGTGTTCTATGAATTTCATAGATGAGTATGAAATATTAGTGATATATCTCTTTGGTGCATATATATTGATGAATTTTTATATGAGAATTCATTGAATATTAATTTATTGAATATAATACCCCTGCCTAATATTAATGTTTTGGTTATTCTTATATCATACCATCATTTCAAGAAATACTAAAACAAATTGTGTAAATTGAGGAATATAAAGGTTCTTTGTGCCGAGTTATAATGTGGTGAGGGATTAAAATGAAGGGATGATGACACGAGGATTGAATATTAAAGCCTAATATACTATAACATCTATTGATTGAAGGTTTCTCATAATTTTAGATGATCACAGGAGGTTCTTGTTGTTCAAATAGGAAGAACTACAGAAAAATATAGCTTTCGAAGCTAGAAACAGACTTTACATATCATGTACTCATTACACTATGTGAAATTGTACAAGTCATAACACAATTAATGATTAACTATATAATATTTAGAGAGGTGTAAAATTCCATTAATGTTACAGGCATGTATGTTACAGATCGGGTCAATGTTACACTACATGAAAATGTTGTAAATAGAAATAAAAATACTAATTTTTAGCATATCATCTGATGGAAAATTATAATTGATCACTTAAATATCCATTAAAACATATCTTTGACCCATAGAAGATAGAAAATTATATTTGATTTTATAAATAATAAGGGTTTTATTCTAGGTGTAGAGAGGCTCGATTGTTGGGAGTTTGCTGCAGGCTTCCTATTCAAAGTTCTTCATAGATAAGCTTATTTTTTTCATTTATTTTTTTTCTAACTTTGATGTAATATTGGTTTTATCATTATTCTAATTCTAGTTTCATTTATTTTAATAATTTATCATTTATTCTCTTCTGATCTCTCTATTGTGGGTTATTTTTTATTCATCACTGGCGATTACCTAATGATGACCAGTTAAATATATGTGGGTCAAGAGTAGGGGTTTCAAAATTAATTAATATATAAAATTGAACTGGGTAACCATATGGATAGTAACATGGTTTAAAACAATTTTTAGTCTCATTCCATTGAACCTATCCTCACCATCAGAGGTGTAATAAAAAATACATGACCAAGTTGGAGTGGATCAGGCTAGAATCCACAGCCTATGATTATTTCTTCCTATAATCCAAGATTCATGTAATTAGGTATTCAATTACTCTAGACATAGGATTATTTTCAAGATTATGTTGATCCAATTGGTTTGAAAAAGATCAATTGGTGACGTTTCACCACCTTTCATCCTATGTTAAAGGTCTATCCTAAGTTAGATTTAGGATTACCTTATGCATATACCCTAAAATTGGCACTTTTTCATTTTTTTTAATATAAATTAAAACATAAGATATTTTGTCTAAATGAAATAAAATATAAAATAGAATGTGCTAATGTTTAGTCAAAAGTTTCTATCACTTCATTCCCCACTCTCTATGGGAGAAACTTTGTTCTTCCGATATATTATTCCTTTGTAGTTAGTGAGGTTTGGGTTTCATATAAATTTCAAATTTTATTCTGGGGGAGGACATAATGATTTATTTTAGAGGAAAAATGTTTTGAAACTATGGATTGGGAGTGGCAGATTGTTGTTGATGATTCGACAACAATTTCTTTAGTCGAATACATTTATTATCCAATTTATATTCACTGATATTAGAGTATGTATTTTTTATTCAATTATTTATTTTTATTATTATTATTCAATGTTATGATTTTTGTAGTTATATTATTGTGATGGATGGATTATTTGAAAAATCAATGTCATGCTGCCCCACCACCATAGTACATTGAATATCAATGAGCATCTACCACGTGGGTAGTACAAAATTTTCTTGGGTGGTCACCGTGGAGTGAAATCTATTACAATGCCTATAAAAGATCTCTTGAATGTTAATGAAACCATGGAAAATATTGGGATATGAAATATATTCAAGAAAACCCTTACATTTTAAAACCTCGGGAGAATATCTCAGATGATAAACTGATTGGGATGCTGAAAAACTACATTGAATTTTTAGGCCACAGAATAGATTAAAGTGAGACTGTGCTTAGTGAAAATGGAGAATTGAAAAAATCAGATATCCAATAATATTTCAAATTTAAATTCTCTTATTATTATTCAACCAAAAATTCATAATGTAGATACATTTTTTTGAAGATGAATAATGTCATGTGGTAGAGGAAGTCCAAGCTTTTGATAAAAACATCAAGAGAAGTACATTCAAGAAGGCCATTCCTTTTTACAATCACAAGATCATAATTCATATGATAGACGAGCCACATTTCTCACAAAGGAAATTTTATTATTGGATAAGAGGATGGAAGAAAACGATTCACAACTCAATGAATAAAGAGAATTTACTAATCATTTTGATCAAGTTATTTCAAATTTAAATAAACTTTTAAATAATAAACCTTTAATTTATAATTTATATATATAATTGTTTGAAGATGAAGAAGATCAATAAGTTATTAAGGAATTTTAAGCCATTAAAGAAAAAATGGGAAAAAATTAAGAGGTGAATATCATCGAATATTTCTTGGGATATTTTGATATCTTGTATTATAAAGAACCACTTTCTTAGGTAAAAAAAGAATTATAACCTGAGGTCATGGAGAAATTAGATCATAAGGTACATAAGGATCAAGCCATAGAATAAAACAAATAGGGAATAGAAAAATATGGTGATAATGATAAGGAATACATCAACCTCACACGAATTCTAGAGACTAAAGAAGTATAAGACTCTCTCCTACAATTTTTTGAAGAAGAAGACAAAATAGAGGCTCCAAATCAAGAATTAATTCTTGAAGGTGAACCTAATAATGAAAAGGAATAATTTGTGTGGAAAAAGGAGAACTTAAAACACTATTTACATTTTTTTTCCTGTTATTTCCATTACTTCTATCCTCAAATTGTATCCCACCACCAGTATATAAAATCAATTGTAGATGAAGAGAATGTCTAACACAGATGTACAAAAAAAGTTAGATGTGGGTAAATCTAAGATGGTTATACCTATATGATGTTCAAATTAGATAAAAAGGTAAACTTCAAGCTTAAGGATCATAAAAACGACCATATTACATGAGGAAAATTGGATATAAAATTTTCATTTAGGATGTAGATTTATTCTTGTTATATTAGTTTAATAACTCCCCATGTGTTCAATCACATTATATGTTTGAGCCTGATATTTTAAATTATAAAAGGTCAAATTATTTCCTATTTAATTTTATCTTTTAAGCCCATTTATTTAAGAAGAATAATGAAAATGATGTGATTCAGAATGGACCAATTCATATTTATGATCTATGTTTACATAATGAAATTGCGTTAAACATATCTAGATAATAGCATTCAAATGGCCTTAATGGAAGGGGGGTTATTTTTACTTATTAATATTTTTTCAGTCCTATTTTTGGCATTATATTATTTTTTAAAAATATAGAAACAAAAAAATGAATTGAATTTTTTCATTAACTAAATTGAATTAGATTCACCCACAAAACTGATTGAATTTTTTCCCTTGTACTCACTAATATTTGAGAAACTATCTGTTATAAATAGTATGTGGAAATGCTAGAAAATTTGAAATATGATGATAATAAATGCACAAGATATAAATGGACATTTTAAAAGTAACTATTTGACATCAATAATGAGTTTATTGAAAATGATTAGATATATGATTACTTTTCATGATATTGATTTCCCAAAGAATGCATTGATTAAACTATTAGTTAATTTTCATTCCATAACTTGATTGTCTCATATTGTACTTCCATTATTGATATTATTCTAGAATAAATGTTTTCTAATATTTTTTGAGCATATTTCTTGAGTGAAACTTGGGTCATGTAAACATACTAGAACATTAATTGATATCTTGTCAAATCTGGGACTGATCAAATTCAATTTTAATTGGATTGAAGAATTATATTGATTATCCTTTTAATCTAGAGGCCCATGTATAAATTTATTCTACTTTATCTTGAATAATTCATGGATGAACATATAAGGACATATACATATAACAAACAATTATTTCCTTTACATCCTAGATCAATGTATTTTTCATGATATTCAATTAAAATAGTGTGGTTACGGGTTTTTCATGGTTTATATTTGATATTTTTCTTGAGAGGAGAATGTTTGGTTTTTTTATATTTTTTGTGTAATGTTCATGATTTTATTCATTACATTGCATTATTTATCTAACTGATTTCAAGAAAAAATATAAATAAAAATTAATGAAAATGGTTGATTCTTAGGTATGTTAAAAATCACTATTGTCAACCCAATGATTCCACAATAATATTTGGTTAAGTGGTGGATGTGAAACTTATCCTATATACATATTCCAAAAAAAGATATAAAAAATGGGTTGTGAATTGGGAGCATAAAAAATCACTGTTATAGAACCTATGAACATCATAATATTTGATTATGTGGTGGATTTGATGTTTATTACAAATCATGTAATTCGAAAAAATGAAAAAAAACATGTAAGAAAAAAAATAAGAACAAAAATTGAGGGTTGATTTTTGTTATGAATACATTGTATATAAGCCATTACTTTGTACTTTGGGGGTGTTTGAGGTGACATTATGTCAGAGAGGAGAATTTCAATGAGCTTAGATTTTGAATATAATGTACTATACATTATATTTAGTCCTCCTACCTGATCCTTTCTGGTAATTAAAATTATTTTCCACCAAACAGTATCCACTAAAACATTTGAACCTAATTAAAAACCCCATATGATTAATTGATATTTTTGTAACATGTTTGAGAAATAAAATTCATTTCAAGCCTATGTTTAGTATCATGTACTGATGGTATGGTCCTAAATCTAGTATAATTATTACCTCAACTGATGAGAGGAAAAAACTGGTGTGTAAAATCATAAATGGAATTGGTGTTGATAAGAAGTTGAAATATATGATTGAAAAGGGGATAATGTCAAGAATTTAGTTTTATAAATGAACCATGATTTTTTGATTAGTTATTCGGTATGTGTTGTGATTTTAAAAAATTCATTTATAACTTATGTTTATGATAATCATAATTTGAAAATTCCCTTGTTGATGTATGTATCTATGGTGTTTCAAAGACTAGGTTTCCCTCGAGGATGAGCAATGTTTTGACTGTGGGGGTATTTAAAATATCAACTTTATATCAATATATTGATGGGTTTTTTATTAGAATTCATTAAATATTAATTGATTGAATTTGATATCTGGGATATATATTAATGTTTTTTGTCTTCATATGCGTGACTGACATTTTGATAAATACCAAGGAAGATATTGCGATTTAGGAATATAAAGGCACCTCGTGACTTGCCACGTCATGGTTTTGTGAAACAATGAAAGAATGATGAACCTAATATTGAATATTAAACAAAAGAGAGAAATATATCAATTGAATGATGGTTTTCAATTATATTGGTTGATCAAGGGAGGTTTCAAATTTTAGAAACTAAAAGTGCTGGAGATAAAGAGAGATTCTAGAGTTAGAAATACACTTTACATGTTGTGTACTCATTAAAAAATGTGAAATTATAAAATCTAGGACACTTGTAATAATGGGAAAGAGAATATTTCAAGATGTGTAGCATGTCATGAATGTTTTATGAAATCATATTATTAGTCGTGTAGATATTTCATGATGTGAATATGTTAGGGATAGAACAAAACCATGATTTTCAGTGAATTTTTCGACTGAAAGTTATCCTTGACTTCTCAGAAAACCCTCAAAACATATATTTAACACTTGAAAGATATAAAATCATATCTTATCTTATAAATAAGGGTTACATCTAGAGAAAATTGGTATTATATTCCATTTTTGGAGATAATTGACTGTCATGATGATACCGTAGGGTTCCAACCAGGAGTTCTACCAAGATAGGTTTTTATTTTCATATATGTTATTTTTTCAGTTTTTTTTTATTGTTGGTTTTCTCATTATTTTAATTATATTTTCTTTTCTTTTCATTATTTCTCATTATTTCTCATATTATATCTCTACTAAGTCTTATTTTTTATTCATCCTTCATGATCAATAAATAATGGTCAGTTAAATCTTTAGTGGTTGGTAGTAGGGGTGGATTAAACCTAATGAATATCTATAATAGCATATGGAAATCGAGTGGCTAGTAAAAATGATTAAAATAATTATTAAAATCATTTAATTTCACCTACCCTAAGAAAAATATGTGTAAACCAATGGCCATGACATAGTTGGAGTTGATCATGTTTGCACCAATAGCATATGATTCATTCCGCCTTGAATCCATGATTCGTATTCTTAGGTTGTCAATTACTCTTTACTGGGGATTATTTAACATCTTATTTTTATCCAATCGGTTACACCAAGATCAATTGGATTCTTCTCCACTACTTTGTATCCTACTCAATAGGTCTGTCCCATGAGCGATTTAGGATTATCCTTCATCCAGACCATGAAATTCACCTCTTTTCATTTTTGTTAATTTTAATTACAACCTATGATAAAGGATTAAATAAAATGAAATAAAAATTAGAATGACCCAACCATTGATCAATATTTACCATCACTATATTCCCCACTCTATGTGGGATCGACCCTATGAATTTACTATATTATACATTTATAGTTAGTGTGGCTTGGGTTTCATATAAATAACTAATTTAATCTAACAGTGGATTTATTTAAATATTTTGAATACATCAATTGATTTTTTTTAATATATTATTTTTAAATTCTATCTTTTTATTTATGTTTTATAAATAAAATTAACATAATATTATCAAAATCGGTGGTTAACAAAGCCCAAATGCCTTTTTGGTTTTTTATTATTTTAGATAATTCCCTATTTTATATTGCGTGAGGGGGAACACAATCATGTCCCCTAGACCTAAATTCACATGGATAGTACATGAACTGGAATATTTAATACTGGACTACTCTATAACATTCACTCCCTCACATTGTCTTCATTGATAGTTCCTAGATCCCCACCTATAATAGATGATTGGATTGAATTTCCCCGTACAGAGTTGTATGGTTCCTAGTAAGATGGCAGTTTCAATACCCACTCTTCATTCCCAGTCTTGTTATATCTGCTTTATTTCATGCTACATTCTCTACTTCCTCCACCACGGCCTTATCCTGTGTAGTCTTACTTGACTGCATCATGGCCTGAAGACCCTATGGCTCGAAATCCCATATCCTGAAGGCCCTATGGATTGATTTCCATTGGAGGGATAAAGGTCCAAATCGAGTGAATTGTTCCTCTACTATAGTGAATACTATAGTACTACTACATTAACTCATAAATGTCCCTCATTCCATAATTTGGTAATGGATCATTGGCAGTATTATTAATATTGAATTTAATGATTTTATCAAAAATGATTTTATTAAATTATATTTAAATCCTAAATTTATTATAATAGTAAAAGCAGGATAATATATTGTGAAAAAATAATCCTTTCGCCATTTATGAGAAAATTTTCACTTTATATCTAATATTATAACCCTTTAAGAGTTAAAATGATATCACCACAGTTAATGTTTAAATTGGTTATCTAAGTGGGTAAAACAAAAAATAATTATTAAAACACCACATAAAACTATATATATTTTTATTGGATTTAAACCTCATATTACTTATACATTAATACCTATCCTTTTGGAGGCATTTTTTCAAGATAATGAAATTATTATATTTTAATTTGCTAGGGAATTCCATCATGCCCCTCACAAGAATAATAAAAGAAAAACTCCTCCCATTACATCATCATGATTTCTGAGCCCTATATCTCGATAATGTCATTCCCAAATCCATTATCAAATTCTTTATACATATTTATAGTGGTTATGGTCATCCAAAAAGGACAAATCTATGACCTTTAATAGGATATATAAAGGAGTTCCTTGAAATGAGAGGTAATCACCTTAAATGATCACATTATTTTTAATTCTTATCTAACCTTTTATAAATATATTATATTCTTTATAAAATAATAAATTTTTTATCATATATAAGTATAAATGAAATTATGATTATTAATCCACCTTTATTATCCCTTTTTTCATCAAATGATATGTGAAAGAATCGCTTTTATGTATGCATAGCTTACCATCTCCACATAGTGATACAATTCATTTATCATCACCAAATTTTATTGATCTTTATTTTTATGGTTTTAAACATTATATATATAATAATTATCAAATAATTATAGATATATAATTATAATATCCTATCTACCTTCTTACCTTCCAAACTGTTGGAAAATAATAACGTCTCTTGTGTGTACGTGTGGACTACCACCTCCCTGAAGTGATGTTTTCATTTTTCATTTTATTTTTAGATGGATGGTGTAGTTAATGTAAATATATGTTATTTATGATATAAAAGTTACTATTAAAATGTGATATATTATTTGACTTTCTTAATTTCCATCCTTCTAAAAAGTAAAACATTGTTCATGTATACGTACAGCCTACCATCTCCGTGAACAGTGTAATTCATTTTCCTATCTCAACATTTATGGATGAATAAAAATATATATAATGAATATATAAGATATTTATATCATGATTAAAATTATGAATATTATTTAACCATGAGAAAAATATAAGTACCAAAACTACTGAACCCAAACATACATGAAAAACAAAGTATATATCTCCCAAAACATTGATTTTAATAAATAATTGTTAACAAACAGGTTTCAAAAGGTTCTAAGTAAATAAATCATGGCATGACAGATATTAGTATGGTTATGGAATATATATACATATATAATTTTTATTTAATATATTAGGGTTTTCAATGTATGAAAATGAATTCGGAACTCAGGTAATGGATTTTCATCTTGTTTTTATTTTTTTGAGAAATATGCCATATTCAGTAATTGTTTCTTTCTTGTTATGTATATACTATCCATTAATGAATATTATGATTATTATATGAAATTTTTTGGTCATTCACATATCCATAATTTTTTATTTCTTTCATGAGTCTTATGATTCAAATTTTATCAAAACTGTAAAGGGTTTTATGTTATAATGTCATTATTTCACAGGATTGTTTATAATTAAGTTTATAATGATAAATTATTTGGATATACCCATAAATAAAATCATTAATTTTATTATAATATGGTTATTTATTGAAAAAACTCGTTTCAGATTCATTTTACTCACTTTATGTTGTCAAGATAATAAAAATATATTTTTAATAAAAATTCACTTTGTTTCTCTCTTCGGTTAAAAAAACTTTTTCTTACATATACATGATTTCTAAAATGGTTTTAAATATATATTTAACTATTCCCATTAGATTTTTTAAATTCATTTTAATTATTTTTTACATTTATAAAAAATTAAAATCAATCTTATTTTCATTTTCTAAATGGTGTACTTTATTTACTTCTTAAACATATTTGAAAGAAATTCCTTCTTTTATCTCATACAGCAAGAAACAATTTCCACTATTATGACTACTGAATACTATAAATACATCATTATATGATTCCAGTGAAATTTTAAATGAAAAATATTTTCATATTATTATGTAAATTTTTATTTTTTGAAAATTTATTTTCAAAGTGGAAAGGGTGTTTTTATCCAAAATGTTTTAATGATATTATAATGATTTTTCTATTCATACAATACAATAACCCTTGATTTCAATTATGATTTTATAGGGATATTATCCAATTATATGATCCTTACTCTTTTTATGGGTGGTTTATGTTTATGATAAAAATATTTTTATGAAACCCTTTCCTTTCCCATAGGTTATGCAATGATGAAAAGATGAAATGTTTATGAAACACATTATTATTCCATGGGTTATGATATGATAAAAAATGAAATGTAAATAAAACATGTTCCTTTTCCATGGGTTTTTCTCTGAGAAAATGAAATAATTATGAAACCTATTCCATTTACATGGGTTATTAATGGATGAAAATTTTAAAATATTATGAAACATTTTTCTTTTACATAAGTTATTCTATAATTAAATGCTTTTGAAACCCATTTCTTTTCATGTGTTATGATATAATGAATAACGAACGATCATATGGACCTCATTGGTATGATTTTTATCATTTGATGGTTTGGGTATATATCTCCCTACAATGAATTGGGTAAAGATATATATCTTATGAGATAAATGGTATAGTAATGGGGTGTGAAACTAGTTTTGTAATGGATGATGTCTACAATGATAGTATTAGGAGTGAACCAAGACTACTACATTATCTTTGGGAGTAAACTAAATACATAATTATTCCCTTGGGAGTGAAACGTGACTATTATGAGGGTTTGGGTAGTGAACCCAATCCATTATAATAGTATTGGGTTTAATGCTTGAAATCTATGATGGTTTGGGGAGTAAACCCAATACAATATGTTATTATTTAGAGTTAACCTTGACTACTATGATGTTATGGGGAGTGAACCCAGTCCACTATGATAGTATTGGGAGTGAACCTTAAATACTATTATAATATCGAGAGTGAAACCAATCCCATATGATAGACTTGGTAGTGAGACTTGAATATTAAGGAAATTATTTTCAATTCATATGTTCATGGAACAATTCCATGTATAACCCTAATGTTGTGCTCTCAAGTGAGATGCATGGTTTTAATTAAAGTTTTCATGATAATTTCTTAAGGGATGATCTCTTTGAGGTAGGTTCATTTCAAAAAGGGGGGGAATATGGGAGTTCAAAAATATATATTCTTCATTATTATGGTAGACAATCTATCCCCACATCCCTGTTCTTTAGTGGCATGCATAATGGATCATCGGTATGTGAGACATATCCTTTGGCCATCATAACTCTGTCAAATCCAATCTAATATTTCTAGGTATCCCAGTAATGGAAATGATTTTTAGGCCAGAAATAATGTACCCAGGTTTCATTCACACCATCCTAGGTGGGAATTAGTGAGTGTTCTTTGATATCTTTGAGCTATCCAGTAACCCTGGTAAAATCATTTTTACAGGATCATCATGTGGAAGAATTTCTAAGAATTATTTTTTTAGGTTGTCAACAAGTCATATCGGGCTTAATAGCTAGGGTGATTTTATCTTAGGTAAGAAAATCCCTACAAAACATAAATTCATTATTTGGAACACATGAAACAATGCTTTATCCACTACTGATCATGTAATGTTTTAAGGTATCAAAATCATGTCTAGGTGAATATATTGGTTCATTCCTTTGTAATAATCAACTACCCATTAGGTCTTCAAAGTAAACTATGAGTGTTTGGTGGGTAACACATTCGGTGAGATCACTAATCAATACACTTAGGTTCCATTGGCATATGTTTCACCAATATCTAGTTTCAGGGTATGGATAACCACATCCGTTATAATAAGGTCCAAGTTTTAATTATAAAAGGGTAATTTTGGTGTATTTGGAAGTCAAGGAACAAATCTTGGCATGATGGGGTAATTTGATCAATGTTGTCCCTTGTCTTCAGAATAAGGGTGTTGTTGATTCACCTTTATAAGATTATCAAAAACTAGGAAAAATATCCCACCATAAAATCGTTCATGGAAACCATAAAATCCCTCCCAATCTTTTATAATGTCTCTAGGGCTGGACTATTTTCTATCATTCTCACAGTTTTGGACTAAAACTCAATAATTTTAACACCTCAAGTTTTTATGAATTATTCTTTGAATAAATTAAAATTCGTTCATGGCCTTCATTTATACTACACTATGTAATTCTTGATTAATATGAAACAAAAAAGCTAATATTAAACAAAAAAACATATATCAATGAATTAATTACACACAACATTAGGTTAGTCTTTTGTGACATGCAACACCAAGTTCCTTCGACAACAAGTATTACAAGCAAGACTAAGTTCTACCAAAGTACAGTATACTATTAAAATTATTATAAAAATACTATTATAGTTATCACCTAGACATTGGAATAGAAGTTACAAATGATTCAAACTAAAATTTGAAATTATTGATCACAAGGGTATATAAAATTAATCCTTTGTATTCCAATTAACAACAAATTGGAGTAAGAACAATTTGAAAATAATGAAATTTATTTTTAGAAATACCTTTTATCTATGTACTAACACATTTTATCTCATTAAATTAAATAAACTAATTTTGATGAATTATTTTAATGTAAATAGTATATTATATATTCATTAAACTATTTAACATGCATATTATATATCTTCTAGACAATGGATAAGAACAAATCCAATTTTTGGAATGAAAAGATGTATATTTCTAAAAGGTTATTTTATCTCCTTTGAATTTCACACTTATTTTATAACTAAATTTTTCCCATTTTATAAATTTTATTTGAAAAAATATTATTCATTTCTGAAATATGGATATCAAACTTATCTTAGGGTGAATTGTTTTTTAATTTTCTAAGAACATGCATATTTTTATAAATAGTGAAAAAACTAAATTTTAACTGAAAACAAACTTTTCATCTATTTTATTTATATTAATAAATTACATTATTATTTAGTTATAAATACTATTTATATAAATTATAAATACATTAATTAAATTTATGAAATTTTAAACAATTTCAGTTTTAAATTGGATATAAAAACATGTCAAACTTTTAAGCATTTTCACTTTAAAAACTTGTGGTTTTGTCCCGTCTCTGGAATTAATTTTAAATTTATATATGCCCCTTCTATTATTTTAAAATGGAAAAACTCATTCCATATTTTTAATAATAATAATTTATAAATTATAATTTGGTCAGATTAAATTTTTACCAAAATTATTATAGAAAATAGTTAAAATTAATTATAGTGATTAAGATAAAAACTAGTTACCATGAGACTAAACATTAACTAAATGCGCAAAATTACATAAAACCTTTTCAAAACACATTATATTGAAATATTTAGACCACATACTATATTTAATCTAATATTTTAATTATTTTAGGTACATTATTTATGGGATACCTCTCAATAGTGTTTACCTTTAGGTATTTATCGGAATGCCACTCCTCCTCCACTTTAAAAGGGCACTGACCACCCTCACTTATTCAAACATATCAATACCTTTTCCTCATAAAAAACCCATCCCTGATTATCTCTAATATCTCCTAATATCAAACTATAATACAAAATTTTGTTAGAGATCCAACCAAGGAATTCGTTTTTTGCAAACCAAAAGGAGTTACCCAATGAATAGGTATTGTTCATCTATGTGTATTTTTGTTTTGTTTCAATATCCACCCCTAAAATTATTCTTATATAAAAATTATATAATAATGTAATTGTATTTAATATACTTATATTTTTTTATTTTTAGGGTATGACCTACCCCCTCACACACTTCCATACAGTGGGATACACAATCATCGTTTGTGTGTTTTATAGACTACCACCCCGTGAACTGATGTCCTTCATTCTTCCATTACCACATATTATGATTATAAATGATGATGGAATTAATATTTTTATATTTTATATATTATATTTATGAATTATTTATTCTTATTTAATTATTATATACCACATACCTTCATTATTTTCATTCTTTGGGAATACGCTAACATCGTTTGTGGACGTGTAGACTACCACCTATTCAAAGCGATGTGATTCATTCGCTCTTTACAAGGAATGTATTAAGGGTGGGTTTAATAAAATAATGTGATATATATTAAATAATAATACTAATAGAATTATAATATAAATATATACATATATATTTCATTTACATTGTTTTTTTTTCAATATGACAAGAAAAGGGAAACATGGTTCATGCGTGCGTACGACCAACCATCTCAATAAACGGTGTATCTCCTTTCCTATCACTAGATTTTACGGGTTAATATAAATTAATATATAATTAGTATACATAATAGTTCTATCATGGTTTACGTTCTATAAATTATGAAATCATGATCAAATTAAGCCGAACATAAATAAAAAATCAAAACATATAATAAAAAAAGCGGTTATGACTTGAAATGTAACTTTATCATGGGATTGTAAAAAAAAGGTAATATAATGTTACAAAAAATAATATATTGGGGTATATATATGAATATGGTTCTATTATATAATAATAATAAACATAAATTTATTATAATTTGGCTTCAATATGTATGAAGGAAGTCAAGTCTTAATTTAAGGAAATTTCTTGTCTCACTTTTATTTATACAAGACATGTGTCATATTCACCACTCATTTATTTTTTTGGTGTATATAATTACCATTAATGTACAATGTAATTGTTATCCTTAGATTTATGGTTATTTACATATCCATTTAATTTATTTTCTTTCATGGGGTTAACATCTCAGAAGTTACTAAATTGGTATAGTAATTTTCAACTCAATTTTCTTTCTTTGAGACATATGTTAAGTTATACAACTATATTATTTTACAAGTTTTATATAATTCCAATATGAAATTTAATATCATGAATATAATACATTAAATTATATTTTATGATTAATTTAATTTTATTATTTTATGGGGATTTTGAAACAATGTTACTAATGTAGTAAGAGTTTATTGCTACAATCACATCGTTTATCAAGATTATTTATGATTATGCGTCCATTGATGAAATATTATGATAAATATCTCAAGATATCTCATGAATATTCTTATACTATGGTTATTCCTGATATCTTCTAGTGATTTTACAATTCTATCATTCTTTGGTGCTTAATATAATTTGAAAATATTTTTTTTATTAAAATCTGACATTATTTCTCTCTTTAGACAGAAATATTTTTTCATTCAAAACTATATTTTATAAAAATGTATTAAAAATTTTTATAATATTTTCCTATGATATTTAAATAAAATTTTTGCCATTTATTTTCATTTTTATCAAAATATTTTTAAAAAATGAATCTTCTTCTTTTTTTTCTAATTGAGAAACCTTTCTAAACTTTTTATGGCACAAAAGGAGTGTTAGACATATATGAATTTATCTATAATCATTGACATATTTTCATTGAATATTCTTTAAAAGTTTACAATATTATATTTTTTATAAAATTAATTATGAATATTCTAGAAATTAATTTTTTAAATTGGTTTCCAAACAAAAAATTTGTTTGAAATTATTTATTATTAAAAAGCATTTTAAATGATTATCTAAGTTTCCTTTATATGTTTTAAAAGGTTATATTCAAATAAAATTATTTCAAATATTCTGAAAATTTCTTTAATTATTATTCAATTATATTTAAAAAAATGATTTCTAAATGACTTATGTTTTATAATGTGTTTTTCAAAGAGGAAATGATATTTTCATTAAAAAATGTATTAAGCCTCATTCATATTTTTTCGAAGTGGTTTTCAAATAAAATAATTTAGAAAAAAAATTATATCTTAAAATGATTTTTTATTAAAGGTTATTTTCTATAAGAATTTATACAAGGGATCTAACAAATTCTTTCTCTATCTAAGATGAAATCCTTTGATATTGATTATGATTTATTGGTGATATAATCCAATGAAAACATTCTTATTCTTTATTTGAGTGGATTATGTTTAATTAGACATGTTTTTTATGGAACGCATTTCTATTCCATAGGTTGTACCCCTATAAAACTATTTTTAAAGCTTCTTCCTTCCATGGGGGTTTCTATAGTGAAATTATTTTGAAACGTGTCTCTTTTCCAAAGGTTATGAAATGACAAAATGATTATGATACCCAATTCATTTCATAGGTTATGATTTTATTTTTATGAAACACATCTCTTTTTATGAGTCATGATATGATGAATGTTTTATTTTCTTGTGGAAACATATGTATGATTTCATTATATGATCGGTGGGACATATATCTCCCTCTAATGAATTGGGAGAATAATTATATCTCATGATATGGGCATGACTGGAATAAGGAGTGAACTCAGTTCCGTAATACAGGGCTAGAAAGTAGAGTAAACATGGTTAAGTAATACAAGCCTAGAATTTGAATTGATCTTAGTTTAGTAATATTTTGATGGAATGGAAAGTGAAAATAGTTTGATAATATATGCATGAAACAGGGAGTAAACCCGGTTCAGTAAAAAACAATGTTTATTATGATGGTCTTAAAAATTATCTTTTACTAATGTGGAAATAATTTTTCTAGGTTTATGTGTATGTCATAAATTTTATGTCTTATTCCTATGTCATTCCCTCGTTTATCATAATCATGATTCTCTTATGATTCATGTATTATGTTATTTTAATAATTATTTCATGAATCATTTGTATGATCTTTGATATGAAGGATATCATTGTCAATTGTTATGATCACGTTCTCATAGCCTTATGTTCATGTTATACTTACATATCTCATTTAATTTCACTTTCTAAGCATCTAACCTCACATATTATTATGTCTATTATCCCAATTTTTTTAAAAAATAATTAGGAGTACAAAAGGGGAATATATTTTTGGGAAACATTGATGATCTTTAACTAGGTTAAAAGATTATGTTCCTTATTTCCAAAGGAACTAAATTATTACAGTCCTAGAGGATTTATTTGTGGAATTTAATGGATTTTCATATAAAAATATGTAATATCCATGTGTTTTAATCCTAGGTTTAGTTAGTTGGTGTCAAGTGAAATTTTTGTCATCCTTTGGAAACTATGATTAGAAAACACTATTGAGATCCCTATGGATATTTCTAAGGATATGTCTAAGGATGTCACTAAGGATATGTCTAAGGATGAGTAAAAGAGTAGGAAAATACCCCTTTATTTTACTAAAGGATAGAGAAAATGGTTTCCTAGAAATACATACCAGTTTGGATACTACAACTGAATGTGTCTATGATATAGATGTATCTAAGGGTAACAATAATGAAAATACCATATTGGGATAGAATTGATTGGGAACTGGTGCACAACAACATGACCCCCTACACACCTAGTTTCACACTCATAGGGGATATTCTTTGTAAATTCATAGAATCTTTATGAACCATACTTAAAGAGTTAAACTGAATAAAACCATGAATGACCTAAGATAAACCTAGGGTGTTGTATTTTTAAAATAAGGTTTCTTGATTTAGACATATGGTAGGACATTTTTTCATGATTATGAGGTTTTACACTATGATAAGTGTTTCATATGCTTTGATTTCTGGTTTTAGTTAATGGTGGGAACTAGAAGCAACAAGGTTGAAATTTAATATGACAAGAAATTTCAAAATTATAAATCCAAAGGAATTATGGCAATAGTGATGGATGTTTTGATTATTAAAAATTAATTTTCATGGAACATGATTAACAATGTGTACTATAAACAACTCTCAGAATTAAAAAAGATAAGAGGGAATGAGTAAACTGAGAATTCGAGTAATGGAGACCATAGGAGAAAGAAGATTTAGTTTCTTTTATGTCGAAAATGTGGGAAGAAACACCCTAGGGGTGTATTAGAGGGATAATAAGATGTTTTAAATATGGAAATAAGGTCAAAAAAAGTAAATGTAAATGTAAAATAAAAAGTTCAATTAACACAGTTGATGAAAACAATGGCCACTCTTAGATATCATTGACTGTTGAATTATTTGAATGTGGAAATTATGAGAATTATTCAAATAAATTTCATAGGGGTAAATATCATAATGGAAATAAGAAAGGTTTTATGAGTAATATTCTTTCTAATGATGACAATGATACCTTGGTAAATATATGAAAATTATGTTCTGTTCTAATATTATTGTTTATAATTATGATTAAATTGAGTCTGATAAATGGATACACATTGTTCATTTTTTATATTATAGGAAATGGGTAGTAAGTAAGTAGATGATGACTCCTAGTTAATATTCTGATAATTAAGTGGGATTATTCAAGTTTATATGTATTTGAATTCATGAATTAAGTTATATGAATCATGATGTATATTATTTTCATTAATAATTTTTAAAAATATATTGAATGGATCTAATGACATTGGAAACTGATTTAATGGAAAGTTGATATTTTGATCATGTAAATGTATCCCTTAATGTGTTCCTAATGTTTATGAAATTGTGTCTATCTTGGATAAAGAGATTATTGATACTGATAATATTAATTATATAGTATTTATGTCATTTTAAATATTATGGTATTTATTGAAAAATGGTTTTATGCTACCATTAATGAAGTTTTCAACATTTTTTGGATTTAAGGAATATATAAAATAATCATTTAAATATAAAATCATGCAGACCATTAATAATTATTTAAGTTAAATTTTGTTATTAACATATATCAAGGGTACACATGATAAAGGTATTCATAAGGTTGGTATGTGATAAACAAGAACTGCTTTAAGTTATATGTGGGAGAAATATTAATATGTTTTTTTAGATACTTAGGGACCTTTTTTATAATTTTTTATATTTTTCATATTTTTAAAAGGGTTTCAAGGTTAACCATTTATGGAATGTTTTAAGTTAAAATTTAGATGTGGTGTTAGAAATTAAATTATTTTCTCAATATATGAGGATTTATGCATATTGGATTACCTCTGATAGCCATTTTTCTATGATGTTAACTAAATATATATGGAATGTCTTATCATTCTATTTATGGATCATAAGATAATTTAGTGCTTTAGAGTTAATTAATTCACCTTCATTTCGTAGAGTAAGAGATGAATTAGAAATTGATCAAGGTATAACCAAAGGGAAATACTGATAAAAACAAATGGAATGAAATCATGTAAGTAAATATACATGTGAAAATTCTTGAACTTTTTGAAATATATGTTTAAATATAATTTTATCTTGTTATCATACTTTTTAAGATATCGATGACCTTTTCATGCATATTTAGTTTATAGTTTTGTGGATGTTAAATTTCTCTAGATCACCCACTTTATCTTGATTAGTGATCTTTTTCAATCTCTATGGTTATTTATGTTTTTTCTTTCATATCCAAATCTTTACATCCTACATATTTTCTCCTATATGGAAACCTAGTTTTTTGTTACCTTGGGAAACTGTTATGTTTCCAACATTTTTCAAGTGAGGATTTACTATTCACTTTTTCGATGTGGGATTATATGAGAGGAACTTCTGGGTAATAAACCTTTAATGACCTAGATGAATTTTTATGGGGAGATTTATTTTAAAGGGGGTATATTGTAACACCCTTAGATTTTATAAATTATTATTTTTGAATAAATTAAAATTCTTTGATGGATTTGATTACACACTGCTCAAAGTAATTCTTTCTTCATACACATCACCAATTTAAACATTCACTATACAAAACATAGATCTTATATTTCATTACATGAAACATTAATATTTAATTCTATTATATAAAACACCAATTTATTTTGGCAACATTCATTACATGGAATAATGAGTTTTACCAAACTAAAATACTACGAATATTATTATTAATATATTATTATAGTTTCAACCTAGCCATCAGAATAGAATTTTTAGAAAATATTAACACAATTTTAAAAATATGGTTTAAATTTTTTTTTAAATAAATAATTTGTTTATAAATTATTTATAAATTAGAGTAAGAACTATTTCGAAAAAAAGAAATTCATTTTCTGAAAAAAATATTTTTCTTCGCACAATCATTTTTTATCAAAATAAATTAAAAAAACTTTTGATGAATGATTTTAATTAAAATTATATATTATATATTCAATAAACTATTTAACATTCTTCTTATGTGTTTACAATAAAATAGATAATAATAATTTTATTTTTGGGCATAAATAATATGTATTTTTCTAAATGGTAGTTTTATAACCTTTTGATGCCACACTTGTTTTAAAACTAAACTATGAAACTTTAATAAATTTTATTTGAAAAAATAAACATCAATTTTGAAATATTAAAGATAAAATTAGATTACGGTTAATATTTTGTATTTTTATGGGATGTTTTGTTTTTTGATGAATAGTGAAAAATATTGAATTTTAATTCAAGAATGACTTTTCATATAATTTATTTATATAGATAAAATTTATTTTTATTTATTTTAAACTATATTTTGATAAATTATACATATATTCATCAAATTTGGTTATTTTAAAAAATTTCACATTGGCGTTTTATATAAAAACAATTGAATCTTTTGAAAAATTTAACTTTAAAAACTCATTTTTTTCTTCCCATTTATGGGATTAATTTTAAATTAATTTCTTTCACTTTTTAATTTGAATTTGAAGAAATGGATTCTATATTCTTAGTCAAAATAATTTATAATTTATAATAACTTTAACTTAATTTTTTACCAATATGATTAGTGAAAATAGTTAAAATTAATTACAACGATTAAGAGAAAAATGAGTTACGAGGGGACAAAATTTAAACATAAGGGGAGAAATTACATTGAATAATGTAAAAAAACATTTTATATAAATTTTTGACCATATGAAATATTTTATTGATTTTTGTTTCATTTTTTTAGTCACATGATGTATATGATACCACCCAATAGTGTTTACCTTTTCTTATTTACCAGAATGTCACTCCTCCTTCGCTATAAATGGGAACTCACCCCCTCACTTATTCACACATCTCAAGCCATTTGTCTCATAAAAACTATTCAAAAATAGTCTCCCAAATTTCTTCCACTCAACCTATAATTTTCAATATTGTTATAAATCCAATCAAGGAAGTCTATTTGTGGAAACTAAAAGGAGTTACCCAAAGAATAAGTAGCATTAAAAAATGTGATTTTTTTTTATTCTCTTCTCTACCCCCATAAAATAATTATTATATAAATTTTATATAATAAATTATTTACCCTAACTATACTTATATATTTTATGTTATGTTTATAACTGACACCTCCATATATTTCCATTAATAGGGATGCAAAATCACCATTCATTTGTATTGTGGACTATCGCCTCGTGAACCAATGTCGTTCATTCATCATTTTCCACCTACCAAGGTTGGTAATAGTGTTTTGATTACTATTTTAATATTATATTTTTTATATTTATGATTCCTTTTTTTATTTGGGAACTAATATATAACACATCCCTTCATTTATTTCTTTTTTTTGTGAGTACAATAACATTGTTTTTTGACGTGTGGACTGTCGTGACATCAGATCGATGTGATTATTTCACACATTACATGAAAATAATTAAGGATGGTTTTAATAAAAACATGTGATATATATATCATGATAATGATAATTTAATGATAATATATACATATCATTTAATTTTTTTCATTCAATATGACAAAAAAATAGAAACATTGTTCATGTGTATGTAAGGCCTACCATCACTGTGAACGGTGTATTCTATTTATAATAAATAAATTTTATGGGTCACAATAAATACCAATTTAATGAATATATATGATATTTTTATCATTTTGTACATTTTATAAGTCATTAAATCAAGGTCAATGTAAGTATAATAGAAATAACATGTCAAAACTTATATGAAAAACAATGTGGTTATCACCAGGAATGCAACATAAACATAGAATTACTAATAAACAGGTAATATAATGTCATAAGAAAATATTATATGTTAGGAAATATATGGATAATTTTATCATATAGATTTATAATAAAAAAAAATTTATTATACATGAGGTTTGAATTTCTATTAAGGATGTTGAGACTTAAGGTAAGGTGATTTCTTGTCTCACTTTTATTTCATTAAGAATTGTACCATATTCGAAACTTATTCTTTTCTATGGTGTAAATACTGCACATAAATTTATTTTATTATTATTATCCTTATAATTATTTTAATTTAAATATTTTTTTCATGATCACTCTTTTATGGGGTTCATGCTAAAAAAGTTATCAAATCAGTAAAGTAATTTTGTCTCATTTTTATCATTTTCAGACACATGTTTTATTATGCATATATATTCATTAAAGAGTTGAATATAATGACCCATTGAAAGGTTATATAATTAATCTTGTTATTTTCATGATATGTTATGCCTCATGTAATATTATTCCTTTATAGGTATTTTGACTCAATGTTACCAAAGAGGTAAGAGTTTATTGCTACAATCTCATCATTTATTAGGATTATTTATTTTTAGATTTCCATTGATGAAATATAATGATTCATATCTAAATAAATATAATTAATTTTATTCTCCACCATTTATTCAATATATATATATATATATATAATGGTATCATTTTTTATCTCTATTTTACTTAATATAATAAATAATGTGTTTTTGTGAAAATATGGATTTATTTCCCCCTTCAGTCAAAAATCTATTTTCATTAAAAACCATGTTTTAAAAAAATTGTCTTAAAAAATATTATAATATTGTTCGATGATTATTTTCAAAAAATTTACACAAGAATTTCCTTTTATATAAATGGGTTGTAAAAAGGAATCTTTTTTTTCATCTTCTGATCGAGGAATGTTTCTGAACTTTTTAAGGTGAAAAATGAATGTTTGGTATGTATGGAATTATACAACATCATGATCATCGTTTATTTGAATGCTTCATTAAAATTTTACAAAATTTTTTATTTTCAGAATTATTTTTTTCTTAATTTTCTAGAATGTCCTTTTTTTAATGTGGTTTTCAGAGAAAACATTTTTCAAAAATATTTTATATTTAAAAATTATTTTAAATTATTTTCAAATCATCGTTAATATTTTTTCAATGTTTATTTTAAAAGAAAAGGATTTCAATGATTTAAAATCTGACTTTATATGTTTTAAAACCTATTTTTAAATATAATTGTTTTATAAAAAAATTCTGATTTAAAAAAAAAAAATCAAAGTGAAATGTATATTTCCACAAGAAATGTTTTAAATTATTTTAAAAAAACTTTTTTATTTTTAAAAGTTGTTTTAAAATAAAATAATTTTGAAAATTTTTTATATCTTAAGAAATGATTCTTTTAAAAAGGATATTTTCCATAATAAATGATCTGAGTTATCATTCAAAATAATTCTCTTTCTAAAATGAAATTATTTGATATAGTTTGTTATTTATAGGGGATATAATCCAAGGACAAGATTCTTATTATTTCTTTGAGTGGTTTATGTTTAAGATGAAAATATTATTATAAGACCCAATTCTCTTCTATGGGTTATATCATGATAAAAACTTATGAAACTTTCTTTCATTCATGGGTTAATCTATGACGAAAGGATTATGAAACTTTTCTATTTTCCTATGTTATAATGAAATATTATATATACCCATTTCATTTCATGGGTTATGATATGATTTTTAGGAAAACCGTCTCATTTTATGGGTCATGATATGATAAATATTTTATTATCTTGTGGAACACATATGTATGATTTAATTATATGATGTGTGTGACCTATAACTCCCTCCAAAGAATTGGGAAAATATTTTTATCTCATCACATATACATGGTTGGAATGGGGAGTAAAATTGGTTTAACAATAAAGAGCTAGAACTAGGAATAAACTTGATTCAGTAATACAAGGTTGGAATAGGAAGTGAACCTAGATCTATAAAATTGGGTTGGAATGGGAGGAGAACCAGATTCAGTAATATAGGACTAGAATAGAGAGTAAACCTAGTTTAGTAAAATAATATTTCATTTAATATGGTCTTCATAGTGATCCTTGAATAATATGGAAATAATTTTTATATTCTTAGGTATATTCCCCAAATTATGTGTCTTATTCATATTTGATTCTATCATTTCTCATGTTATTGATTCCTTTATGATTTATGTCTTATGTGCTGCCAATAATTATTCCATGACTAATGAGTATGATCTTTGATATGTTGGGTACGATCTTCAGATTTTATGACCATGTTATCATACACTTATGTTCATGTTTGGCTTATGTGTCTCCTTTATTTACACCTAGTAGACATTATATCTCATTATTTCTTATGTTTCCTTTCCCAATTTATGAAGAAAGTTTTAACTAGGATTACTAAATGGGATGTTCTTTGTGGGAAACATTAAATATCTTGTGTTCTCAGTTTTTAAAGGCACTAAAATATTATTGTCCGAATGCATATATTTGGGTGATGTAATGAATATTCATCTTAAAATATGTAATATCAATATATGTTAATCCTTGATCAAAATAATAATTATAGATCACATAACATGGGTATAATTTGAGGTGGTGACATAGTTTGTGATACTATGGGGTCTGTTATTATAGCTATTAGTGCTTTCTCTGGGAATGATAATATCACAAGCTTTAAGTAAGGCTGATTCTTAAATATCTTTATCATTTTATGTTAAATAACATTGACATTGTTATGGTCAAAACAGACTCAAAAATAATCCATAACTCCTTGGTTGGCCTGAGTCCCATCATGTGGTATGTCTCCAATAATATTTATAATTATAGGATCCTCATTAATAATTTAATGGTATTGATTCATACATAGTCATAGAGTAACCAAATATTTTTATAACATAGAAGGACGCTCAAGGTGTGTTGGTTACATTATTTTTCACTTTTGGTTTTTCCCCAAGTAAGTGTGGACCTAGTTCAAGGGGATTCCCTTGGGCTTCACTATTTCATAGCACCGTGATATATATATCTTCCTTTGTATCCTAGAAACAACCCTCATTGTTAATTAAATAATATAAATATTAGAGTATAACAAGGGGATTACATATATAGAACATAATGGGGGACTCTTATGAACCAATTTTTTTATGTCCAAGCTTCCAAAGATACTAGAAAAATACAATTCTAGTGTGGATCATTATGATATAAAATGAATATTAATCTAATAAGATGTAATATCTACTAATAGAAAAGTATTTTTCACTATAGTTTTATTATATAAAGGCTTAGTGAACATTTGGAAACTAAAATGAGAAACCATTAGAGAGAAACCAAGGTAAAATTATAAGTATCAAATAACATCCTAAAGTTTTGGTGATGACCATGAATGAATTAGGTTAAAACCAAGGTTTCATATATTTAAAAGAAGCTATCATGATTTAGATATCCTAAAATGATTTATTATGATTTATCAATCTGATAAAAGATTCATAATGGTCATTCTAACCATTTTGGTTTTATTATGGTATTTAAGATAGAATGATAAAGTTGATGTGGTAATTGGTAAGCTCGGATAATGATGTTCCCTATTTTTATTTAGTTATATGTATTCCTATATATTAGGAAAATTATTAGGGAATATAATTCATATCATTTATTATTAGATGTTTAATTTTTAGTGTAAACCCCTAATGATGTGATTGTTCCATATCAAGTCTGTGATTCTTCCCCAGTTCAAGTTTGTGGGAATGTTCTTCTTGAAAATATTTTTATTCTCTCTATGGTGTAATTTTATGTTAACTTGGGAATGGATTGGATTATTTATATAAATTCCATGTCAATTACTGAGGAAGGGAAGTTATGTATGATATTAAAAAATAACATATCATTGTCTATCAGTGTGAAGATAAATTTGAACTTACTATGGAAATGGCATCCATTGTATGGGTCTAGATTCTTATTCAAAAGGGGTTATTATCACAAATGGTTGGGGAGAAACACAACATATAATACATTAGTATTATACAATAGTTTATTGATGTCTTCCAATATTAATTGTCTGGTCTTCCATCAAATCATAATTTTGAGTTCTCAATAGAACTCCTGCCTATTTCTATACCTATTTCAAATAATCCAAATAGAATAGCTCTGATTGAGTTGTAAGAATTGAAAAAGAAACACCAATGGAATATTGACATGGGATACATTCATCCAATTATGTCACCATGGGGGCACTTATTCTTTTGTTTTTAAGAATAAATATGTATCAATTTCTCCAAACATTGATTATTGAGATGACTACCAAGAATAAGTATCCTCTACCCCATATTTAAGACTTTATTGATAAACTAAATGATTCTATATAATTTTCTAAGACTGGTCATCATTATGGATATCGTTAATTGAGTATCCATAAGGAGGATATACCCAAGATAAAATTCCATAGAATAAATGGATGCTATTAATTTATAGTGATTCCATTTGTTCTTACTAATTCCCTTGTTATCATCATGGATTTAAAGAAAGGTGTTTTTTTTATTTCACTGATCAATTTTTGTGGTCTTTATAATTGAAATTATTATACATTAAATGATAAAGGAATACCATGAAGATCATTACATTATTTTTATAAATACCCTAAGGAAGGACAATCGTTATGAAAAATTTCACAAGTGTCATTTATAACTTCAAATATTTTCATTCTTGGGTCATATAATCTGAAGTGAGGGTATATCAATAGATCCTGCAAAGAAAAAAGTTATTGATTATTGGCCTTGACCAACCAATGTTATTGAGATTCATCATCTTCTTGGTTTGAATGTATTCTATTAGTGTTTTTAGAGTATTTCTCATAACATTCTAATCCACCCACTTCCAAAGGGAGACAGGTCTCTTTAGATAGATTAACGTAAAGAAAATATTAGGGAACTCAGGTAGAAGTTAGGTTGTTCACCTGTACTTAAATTACCCTATAGTAGTCAAGGGTTTTAAAACTATAGTGATTCATCAAATAATTTATTAGGATTAATTATTATGTAAAATGATATGATGATAGATTATGAATCACTCTGATTTAAGGATAAGAGATATTACCCAACTCAAGATTTGAATTTTTCTAGGGTAATTTTTGCATCGAATAAATAGAGGAATTATATTTAAGGGGAAAGGTGTGATATATATATATACATATATACATATATATATATATATATCTCATAAAAGGATATAGTATATTTTCACATATAAATATTTGAATATGAACTAGGTAATATGGTTATATCTTATTATAGATTACGACCACTCAATATATTACCACCCTAGGAATGAGAATAAGGTGGAAGATGCTCTAAGTTCAAAAATCATGTTATCTTATATATGATAAGGATTATAAAATTTACAATATTTCTAGATTTGAAAAGGGTTGATTTTTAAATCCAAAATGATGGGGAGAAATATTATCTGTCTGAAAGGATTCTTCAACCATTTATCCAAGTGATGATTAAAGAGTCCCCAAAAGAAGATATAAATCTATATACACTAATGAACAAATTCGTAGTGGCAGTTTATTTGTACTAGTTTTAATAACCTCTTCTAAATAAATCGAATTTGAAAATTTTATAATATTTTGGAATTTATAGTGAACTGCTTCTCTATTTCTTTTATTTTAACATTTAGCGGTGGTTTTATTAAAACATCAACTTAATGTTTTCAAAAAACCTAATTTGACCCCACCCCCTCCCCATTATCCTAGATACACCTCCTCCCAACACCCCACACCCTCCACGATCCCTCATTAAGGATGCACCTCCATTGTCCTCCTTTCTTCTTTCCGCCCGACGCCACCACCACTCCCCCCTTCTCCCTTGAGCCCTCACCGGCCACCTCCCCCTCACTACGTACCTTCTACTAAGACCTCAATTCCCCCTCACTGTTGGCTGCTCCCCCCTCTTAGACCACTCCCCCATCTCCACCAAGTACCCCTCTCCCTCGACCGCTCACCACTCCCCCATAACCACTGGTTTCTCCCCCCTTCTCCCCCAAACAACCCCCTCTCCCTCAAGCCCTCACTACCACACCCCTTTCCCCCTCACCATAGTTCCTAAATCCCTACCCCAAACTCTCTCTTTCCACCTTACAGTTCTTTCCACCACTGATTTTCCCCCTTAATGACACTCCCTACCAAGACCTAATGACTGCAACCAAATCCATCTTCATACTTTCTAAATCGTTCATTATGGTAAATTTTCCATATTTTCGATATTTTGGTTCCTAGAGGGGTTTGAGTTTATTTTTTATTTATGTTGCATGTTTAATTAGTAGAAATATCAATAAATTCTATGTTTAATTATTTTTAATTTTAATAAATTACATGGTTAATGTTATTTATGACTATTTAATTGTATTTATTATAAAATTTAATGTATAATAAGTAGAATAATGTTTTATAGTTAAGAATTTAATTAAATTTAAAGTTTATTATTATGAAAATTCATACAATGTTATAATTATTATGAATATCAATAAGTTTCATATTTAATTTATAATTAAATATTTTATTTTAAAACTACTAATTATGGATTAAAATATTTTATAATAATACATTAATACTATAATTTTTTTTAATTAATAGTTTCATTAGTATTATTTTTTATGTGATGAATCCAAAATGAAACATAGTTTTCAGAAAAACATGTGATGTGAATCATATCATTTTAAAACATTTTTTTATGTAATTTAAAAAATTTTGAAACAAATTTGGGACTTTTTATATTGAATTTTGTTTTATTTCTTTGACTTATTTTAAAACATTAATGGTTTTAAAGATGGTTTTTTAAGTATCAATGATGGTTTCTTCATGGGTTGTAATAAGTATTTCAAAGAGGGTTTTTAGGTGAATGATTTTTGTAAATATTTTTAAATAACCATTGATGATTTAATAATGAAATTATTGTTGTAATTTAAAGAGGACTTGGACTTTTAGAAATGTATTTTTTTGGTCTTCAAAATTAGACAAAAAACTTTTGTGTTCAAAAAGGGGAAAATATTTTTATTATATATTTACATTAATAAAATATGTTTTGAGCACTTTATTTAAAATAATTATTTTAATGGTAAATAGAAAAAAAAATTAATCCTATTTTAAATGTGGTGGTTATATTTTTAGGCATGTTTATTTTTTTAATTTAGATTCATTTGATTTGAGTCATGAAGTATTTCATCTATGAGACTATGTTTCATGTTGTTTTTATTTTTCTCCGTAAAAGTTATTGTGGAAAAGAATAAAATTAATTTCTTTTGTGATAATCTATATTATTATTCTTTTATCCATATAAGTATAGTTCAATTTTAAAATAGTGATGTTTATATAATTTGGTACAAATTATTCCCAATCCAAGAGTATATGACATTTATTTGGTGGTTCTTTATTTGTGAGATGTTTCGGTTTTTATCCTTGATTTTTTATATCAATAGAATATTGATTATCTGTGTTATGATATGGGTCTTATCCTAAATTTTTTAATCCATTTCCCGCTACCATGAATATATTTTATATTTTTTTAAGGAAGGAATTTTAAATCATGAATAAAAGAGAATATGTCTCAATATAGCACATTGTCAAGTTCTTGTTTTGAGATACAACAAATATTGATTTTCATAATTATAAAAGGAAGATCTAGATATAGAAAAATCATGTTTCAATAATGTAAAACAATAATTAATAATTTGAAATGTAGAGAAGTTGGAGATCAATTTTTTAATTGAATCATTTTCATGTTGAATTTGTAACATGTTGAATCAAGACCCTACCATGGTCAATGACGAATTTGGGTGATATTTACATTTTATTAAACATGTTTGATTAACAATTTTTGTCTTACATCTAATATGTATATAGAGAAAAGTGATAGTGCAATACCTATGGATAAAAGATAAGTTAATTTACCTCAAAACACACCTCTGTATGAGAAGGGTTTAGAAGAATTATTAGATTAAGAAATTGAAAACTGGTCAATCGATGCATGAATAGAATGTATGTGTCCTGATTATAAATACAAGTGATGGTTTAATAGAAATGAATTATATGAGAATTTTATATTGAAATAGTTTCTTTCTCGATATGTACATTTAATTTGGCATGGTGAATCAAATGTTATGTAAAGTAAAAAAACAATGACAATACTATTAATGAAACACAAAGTGACCCGGCAGAGGAGAATTTGATCGAAATTTTTTAAACGATGCATTTGGTTTTTTTAAAAACAATTTCCAAGATTTTAATAGATCATCATAGCCTTTAGTTTATATTGAGATATTTAATCTTTCTCAAAATATTATTTACCAAGAAATAAGTTTTATCAATTAGTTGAAGATAGACAATTGGAACTGTATGAAGGGTGTACCAAGTATTCAATGTTATATTTTCTGTATAAGTTTTATCATATCAAGTGTCACTGTGGAATTTCTAAAAAATAAATTTCCATTATTTTGGATTTTATTAATGATGCATTTGGTGAAGGTAGTATCTCTCTTTAATTATATGAGGTGAACAAATTCATCAACAAATATAGAATTATTTATACAAAGATAGATTCATTCCCAAATGATTACACACAATAATGGGTAGAAGATTCTTATAAAGAATACTTCATAATATATCATACAATAATATGGATATAAATAAAAAAATGAGACTATAAATCAATTAAACCCTAGGAGGAAATAGAAGAATAAAACTACTACAAATATATTGTCTTACCTTCCTCTAAAACCATACTTTTAATGATTATTCATGTCATATAAGATTTCATACAATGTGAAGTGGCATGCTCATAATTGCAATGATGGATTGATGAGACATCCAAATGATTCAACATCATGGAACCACTTGGATTCTCTATATATATATTTTTCTTTAAATCCTAGGAATATATGTTTGGGATTGGATTATTGTGGTTTTGAACCTTTTGGTACTTTAATTTTTAATTATATCATTTTTTCAATTTTATTAATACCCTATAATATTCATCCATGGTTTTGTATAAAGATTAATTCTCTCATTATTTCGATTATTATTTCTAAAAATAAAATTCATGTAAATGACATTGATGTATACCTTTAACATCTAATCAAATAATTGAAATAGTTTTTGGATGATGGCATGGAAACATATTATTATCCTATGAGACAACTATTCAAAATGCCTGATTATTTAGTTTGGACAGTTAGTGGATTTTATGGACTTGTAAATTTATCTAGTTGGAACACTCATACTGGTTTTTCATGTCTAGTTTTTAATTTTGATTTTGAACCCCAACAATTACCTTGTAGTATAAAATATTTTTTTATGTTCCATCATTGATTGTATGATGATTCTCATAATTTCCAATTTAACAAGACATAATCCAATTGAGATATGCAAATTAGGAATCACCAAATGTGTTTTCTAGTTCAAAAATATTTGGAAAACTAATTCATTCAACTGTTTATATGGTTAAAGAGTCTAAACTTGGTTGGCTGATAAAATATCGATGGATGTATCCAATTGAGAGGTACCTTGATATTATTTTTGTTTTCCTTAGTGAATATAGTTTTATAAAATCATTGAGTAATTTCTTTTATATGTTTCTTATTTTTCTCCATTAGGTACTTACGTAATTTGAAATCATATATGGGGAATAAAGCTCAACTAGAAGGATTTATTACAAAAGGTTGTATAGACAAACAGTCTTTGAACTTCTATTCTAGGTATTTGGATGGGATTGAGACTATATTGAATCATGTTGGATGTACTTAAGACATCTCCACTAATTCTCTTTCATACAATCATTCATCAGTATTTCCAACTATTGGACAAACAATTAGAAATAGTTCAAATTTTACACTGTCTGAATTGGAGTTTCTATAAGTAAATTAATATACACTACTAAATAGTGTTATTGAGGATCTATTTATTGAATAATTGTGACTACAAAAAAATAGGCGACTAAGGGGTCGAGCTTGAAATGATTTAGAATTAACAAAAACTATTAGTAAGTATATTATCCAATGCTTTTCCCATTGTGTAAGTATATAATCATATTCATATTATTGATGTGTAGTTCTTTATTCTACCATAAAAGTAACACATTATATCCTTTTTTAAAGAAAATTAATGTTTATAATCAAGCTAAAATATAAAAATATTTGATGTTTTTAGCTCAAGGTCCCCTAAGGCAGGATATGAGATTCAATTCCTAAAATATTCATGTACTTAGATTTCTTATAATTTATTGTAAAGAATTCATGAAAACTCATAAATTTGGAGTATTTACAATTTCAGATATGAGATACTATGGGAAGATGAATGACATAATTGAATTAAACTATCATGACTCATTTTCAGTTTTCTTATTGAGATGCAAGTGGTTCAACATTGATATAGGTGTATAGTGAAAGATTCATTACATTTTACATCTTCCAACTTATCTCAGTTGATGGATGCCAGTGAGTGTGCAGAGCATGATTCATTTATCTTTTCATCACAAGAATAAATGGTTTATTATGTGGATGGTGAAATACATGAAGGGTGGAGTGTTGTTGTACACATAATTAAAGATACTTATAGCGAACATTATCAACCACAAAACATTGAAAACATTTTTCCTAACAATATTGAAATAGTAAAACGTGTTGGAGAGGGTGAAAATGAATGACTGATCAGAATGGACGTTGATAACAATGAAGATAATGAAGATCAAGATAACTAAATGTATTAAATGGTAATCAAAATATATTACAATTTGAAATAGATAATTGTTTCATACATATATAGATTGTTTTAGTTTGTTGTAAAAATATTTTAGTTTTTCATTTTTTATACAATTAATTTACCTTACGAATTTTAAATGATGGAATGTAAAAATAATTATGATCCTATTAGATCAACGTTTTGAATAATTCCACCACTATCATCATATTATATGGATCCTAATGATTCTATTATACCAAATACTACAAGTATGCTAGTTGTTTCCCCATAACTCGGTGGTAGCCCATAACCTGATTCACCTCTAGTGATGGTGTATTTGGGCACCCTCTATCAAGTGGATATTGGAGAGTTACTATTACTGGTATACATATCATTTTTAAAAAAAGTTATTTTATTAATTATTTAATGAATTTCTCAAACATATAATGACAACCATTAGAAAACACAGGATCAGTGGCGGTTGCAAATGGAAAATTATCTAGTTTATTTATTTTAGTTAATGACCTGGATTGTCCCAAAGAAAAATTATAGCCATATAGCTCATCCCACAGACATAAATTCTAAATTCCATAGATCATGAAAACATTTTCAAAGAAAAAATATGGAATCCTTAAATTAAACTAAAATGGTACATTTATATAGAAAACATGGATTTGGGTTCTTACTGACCACATATTGTACTGAATTGATGTTTGGTTGATTTCCACATGTCCAAAATTAATTATAGATCATTATACATAAGTTTGAAAACAATATGACATTGTTTACTCAGTTTTTACTTGGTAAACACTTCTTAATGGTACAAAAGCCATTGAAAGCATGTGTTAGGGGGGCAAAACTAAGAAAAATATTTTGGATTTCCCTAAAACAATGGTACAATGACTTTATATTGAACTGTGAAATTTTAGTTGTGATAGAATTTCATTTAGATTTACAGTTTTCACAGGATAAATGTAAATATATTTTTTTTGTTTTTAAACACTAAAACATTCATGGAATGGTCAAACCATTGAAAACTACCTCATATTGACATGGAATCATGGAGAAACTGCTATTGAGTTATTTTTGAAATGTATGCTCAGAAAAAACATCAATCTGACATGCAGTGTGGTCATAATTCCACGGTAAACACTTTTTAAAGGTAAAAAAGCCTTTAAGAACAATTTTTAGGGTGTCAAAACTATGAAAATGATGTCATATTTCCTCAGAATCATGTAACAATTATCATATATTTAATTTTGAATCCTAGGAACTGACAGAATGTCAATTTGAATTATGATTTTCTCAGGATGGTTATAAACATGTTTTTAGTTTTTTTAAACACTAAATCAAGATTGGGACAGTAAAATAATATAAAAAAATCTTATATTGATGTTAAATCATGGTAAAAACCACTGATAAGTTGTTTTTTGTGAATGCATTGAAAACATGTCAATCTGACATGCAGTGCAGTTGGAATGACGCAGTAAACAATTCCTAAAGATATAAAAGTATTTAAAAACAAGTATTAGTGGTAAAAACTAGGAAAAAATGTCATAATACTCTAAACTAGTGGTACAATTACCATATATTGAATAGTGAAATGGAGGAACTAAAGGTACATCATTCTAATTACAGTTCTATCGGGATGTCTGTAAATGAATTTTTAGTGTTTTAAATTACTAAAACATGCATGGAATGGTAAAAATGATAAAAGAACAACCTAATATTGATTTGAAATCATTGGAAAACTACATTTGAGTTATTGTTTATGTGTATTCATATACAACATGTCAATACGACATGTGGTGTGGATGTAATGGATTGTTAAACACATCTAAAAGGTTCAATTGCCTTTAAAAAGATGTTTCGTGGGTTAAAATTAGGCCAAAAATGTGGAATTTCCCAAAAAAATGTGGGAAAGGATTATAGATTGAATTTTAAAATACAAAAACTAACGACACATAATTCTGAATTATAGTTTCCAATGATGGATTTAAACGGGGTTTTGGTGTTTTAAAACACAAAAACGTTCATAGAATAGTAAAAACGGTAGAAAATTACCACATATTGATTTTAAATCATGAGAAACCTAGAAATGAGTTATTTTTAATGTTTAAATGCAGAGAACATGTTAATATGACATGTGGTGTGGTCATAAGGACTTAATAAACACTTCTTAAAGGTATAAAACCCTTTAAAAACATTTATTAAAACTTGGGAAATGACATCGTATTTTATTTAAATCAGATGAAAAGAGATGTAAATTGAATAGAGAAATATGAGAACTGATGATAAATAATTCTAAATTATGGATTTCTTGGGATTTCCATAAACATTTTATTTTGTGTTTTAAAAGTCTAAATCATGCATGGAATGGTCAAAACCCTATAAAATGACCTCCGATGGATGAGAAATCATGGGAAACCTAAGAATGATTTATTTTTTACATGTACACAAGGAAAACATGTCAACATAACTGGTGTTTTGACATGAATTAATCAGTAAACACTTCTTAAAAGAAAAAAAATCCATTAAAAACAAGTGATAAGGGGTAAAAACATGGAAAACGAGATTATATTGCCCTAAAATTAGAGAAAAAAGACCATAGATTTAATTGAAAAATATAGAAACAGAAAACGCATAATTCCAAATTAAAGTTTTCTTATGAGGGTTTTATACATGTTTTTAGTGTTTTGAACCACTAAAATATGTGTATAATGGTAAAAATGATTGAAAATGACCTCAAATTGATTTGAAATCATGAAAAAATCACATATGAGTTGTTTTTAACATATACGTGTAGAAAAAGGTTTATTCCAATCTGTAGTGTGGTCAGAATGACTTGGTATACACTTATTAAACAAATAACAGCCACTAAAAACATGTGTTGTTTGTCAAAATGAGGAAAACAATGTCGGATTCCGATGAAATTGGAGTAAAATGATTGCTGATTGAATTTTAAAATTTTGTAACTGAAAACAAATCATTCCAAATTATACTTTTCTCTCGATGACTGTAAGTTTGTTATTAGTGTTTTAAAACACTAAAACATGCCTGGAATGGTCCAAACCATAGAAAAAGTCCTCAAATCAGTGTGGAAACATGGGGAAAACACTTATGTTTTATATTTGACATGTACATGTAGACAAAACATCAATATGACATGTAGTGTGGTTGGAATTACTTATTAAACATATCTTAAAGGTAAAAAAGACTTTAAAAAAGTTTTGAGGTGTCAAAACAAGGAAAAAAACATTAGATTACACTAAAATTATGGGAAATAACTATATATTGAATTGTGAAATTTAGGAAATGATAGCACATCATTCTGAATTATGGTTTTCCCAAGATGTTTATAAAGGTGTTTTTAGTTTTTTAAAACCCCTAAGACATGAATAAAAAATTCCAAACCACTAAAAAGAACTCAGATTGACAAGGAATAATTGGAAAAACACTTCTATGTTTTTTTTTTGAAATATAGGACTTTTTGGGATATCAATGTATTGAAAATTATTTTATTAGGTAAATTTCAAGAACATCACATGCCTATTTAAAAATTAATTAGAATATATACTTATCTCTTTTTAGTTTTAAGTGTAGAATAATATCTTAAATAGTTAAGTTTATATTTTCATAGTATTTTCGTTATATTCTATATGTTTTATGTTAAAATTTATTCTATTTGATTAAAAGATAATTTTTATGTACATCATTCATAATATATTCTGATTCATTTATCCTATACATATATTTTCTAAATTACTCATCTTTCCATTGTAGGTTGAAGATGCCAAAATTATGAAGTAGTTTGTCCATTATAATCCATGACATTATTCAGAAGGAAGTCATGATGGTTCTTAGTATCTATGGTATGTTAAAATTTTATCAATTATTCTACTCTAATTCAAATTTATTATATTTAGTATTAATTTTATTTTATTTGTTTATGAGAGGGCATGGTTGGATTCATTTGATGAGATGATGTGGAGGCAGAAAGATGTTGTGGAGATCATGATGTAAATTTATATTAGGAATATGTGGTTGATAAAGATATTTTATATGTTTATATTGATGATTAAGGTATTGGTTGACAGATATATGGGTTGACTAAAACATGGGTTATGATGACTATGGATATTTTTATATATGATAGTTGATGTATAAAATATGAATGATGTGATTATCATATATTCATGTTTTAGTTTATTGCATGTTAGTTTTTTATATTTACAATTTTTATATATATTATTTTAAAGAAAAATATTATTTAGTAGAACTTTTTAGTAACTATCACTAAGTACATTAATGAAAATAAGTTTATTTACATTTATGTTTAACTGCAGCTAAAATAAACCACCATAAATATGTTCAATGGTGTTTAGTTTCATTTTATTTATATTACCCTGGGTCTTTTTTTACAAGAATATCACTACTAAATAAATAAGAAACTACATCTAAATTCTCCAAAAATGAAACATAACGAAACCATTGAAAAAATAAATAAACCACCGATAAATGGCTGGTGACCATGAAATACGTGACTATTTTAATAACTACCACTATATTATTAGGGGTGGTTCAATCCAACTCCAGTCCATGGAAACCCTACCTTTAATTATTTGTTTGTAGTGAGAATAAATAAATAGATGTTCCAAAATTTAACCATGATTTGTGTGGAATGATTAGGTTCAATAATGGTGTATGTGGTCCATAAATACTAGATTTTGAAAAAGAGTCATTGAATGGGGATCACAGTTCGTCATTATCTATGCATCCTAAAAGTACAAATATGTATTGAGATATGAAAGAGTATTTTTGGTTGGATAAAATGATGTGATATATTTCAAAGTATGTATCTCAATGATTACAATATCAGTATGTTAAGGATTAGAGATATATGTATAATTTTTCGTTATTGCCTCTACCAATACGATAATGATGACGAGAAAACATCACCATGGATTTTTTTTAATTGGACTCCCCAGAACATTTAAAGGTAAAAATGATATATGGGTCATATTCAATCATTATATGAAGTCAGTACACTTCAATTACATTAGTGAATATTTTTCTCAAGATAATCTTTCCAAAATATATATTAAGGAGGTGGTATGGTTTTAGAGAGTACCATATTCTATTATATATGATCTGAATATCTGGTTTACCTCTAAGTGCTTATGATGTCTTCAGTAGTAACTGGATATAGAGATATGTTTTTCATCTTCTTATCATCCTCAGAAATATATTAAATCTAACAGAATAATTAAAACCCTAGAGTATATATTGATATATTGTTCTATGTAATTCAATGGTGCTTGGGAATAATATATTCTTCTATTTGAGTTTTTATACGATAATATATTTCATGTGAGAAATCTGAATGATATGAATTAAGATCTATATAGAAATAAGTGTAAAACTTCAACATGTTGGGAATAATTTAGATAAAGAAAAGCTATTGGGACATGATATTTCTTATTAAATGACAGAGTATATGAATTTCTTTCAGTAATTTATCAGGGTAGATTAGAAGTGATAGAAATTTCAAGATGAAAATCAATGAAGTGACTTAGAATGTAATATTAGTTATATGGTTATTTTGTGAATTTATCCATAGAATAAGTTTATGAGATTTTTAAATAATGGAATGTTGATCCACAGGTATATTTTCCCTTATGGAATCCTTGATTGAGTTAGTATGTCATCTTATCACTTGGCGCTTCCACCGAACCTCTCTAAAGTTTATGATGTGTTCCATATATCTCTCATTAGAGAGTACATTCTTGATCAATAACATATACCTAAATTATTAGTCATAAAAATAACACCTGATCTTTCTTACGATTAAAAAATGGTACAAGCCCTGGATCATACAGTTAAAGTGTTACAAAACAAGACTACTCTCCTTGTAAAACTTCCCTAAATAAACCAAAAATTCAAAGAAGCTATATAAGAACCTAAGAATGTAATGAAACAAATATATCCTCATTTATTTATATCATAGAAATTAATTTCAAGGTTAAAATTAATTTTAAAGGCATTGGAATGTAACACCCTAATATTTTATGATTTTTCCCAATAAATTTGATTTTATTAATATCTTGTGTTTCATGCAATAGTGAATTTAAACAAACGATGACATATTATTGAAATATTATATCTGAGAGTTATCACCTAGTCATTGGATTGCATGGTTTAAATATGGCTAACTAAATTATGAAAATTTATGGTTACATACATATAAATTAATTATTTGGGTATCAATTAATTAGAAAAAAGAAACTAAAAAATATTAGTATATAAAAGAGATAATTTTCTAAAAAAAATTTCTATGAAAACAAAATATTTTTATATTAAAAAATTAAAATATTCACTATTTGAGAATGAAATTAATTATATATATATGAATATATTATTATTAATAAAATCATGTAAAATTCATTCAATACTTTTCTGGCAATAAAATAAGGATAAACAAAGTTTTATGCTTAAAAGTATTTTTCCTAAACAGAAGTTATCATTGTGAGTTATGTGCTTATATTAAAATTAATTTATTATAAGTTTATAAAATTAATTTGATAAAAATATATTCTATATTTGGAGTTAGGATGTTCGCATTTGGTAAACAAGACCCTTTCATTTTTTGTCAATATGAATAGTAATTTTGGTAAACAATATCACCTCAATAAGGGTAAATCAAGTCAATATAATTCAAAATTAAATGATAAATCCATAATTTTACATCATAATTCAAATTTGATGATGTGAATTCCACCATTATCACCTTAATCTTTAAATTTAAATCTATAATGGACACTTTTGAATGAAATCAACCTATATAATATTTAAAGAAAAGAAAGTCTCAAAGTGTCACACTCTTTGTTTTATATATTTTATATGTGTCCACATGGAGACCAAATCATGTTATTAATGATTATAAATTTTTGTTGTGAGTATAATGAATATATATGCATGATGAAAATCTGTTTCTAATTCAAATTAATTATATAATTACTTTAAATTATTATGCAACACTAACGTAAAATTTCTTCAATTAACAAGAAATATAATAAATGACTATTATAAATATAAAAAGTAATGTAATTTGAATTATTTATAGTGATAAAATTATTTTTTTATGAATATTAAATATTATTGTTTTTTTAATTTTTTTATTTTGATTCTATCCTTTTCAATATTTTTTCTAAGTCAAATCAACTAAGGGATGTCCAAATTAATATTAAATATTTTTATCCAAAAAATATTTTTTTATAATTACTTAGAAATATTAAAAATCAATTAAGAGGACGAGAAGGATAATATATGGTAAAACATTTCATCCCTTCATCATTTATTATCCAATTTTCACCTTATATGTAACATTATATCCTTTTAAGAATGAAAATTTTGTTTCTATAGTAAATGTTAAAATGGGTTAACTAAGGGGTTAAATCAAAATATATGGTTTAAAACACCACTAAAACCAATAAAAATTTTATTGGATGATGAGATTTCAAACAAATCATTTCTTATCATTGAATCCCTATCCTTTGGGAGGGATTTGGTCTGTATAAATAATTTATTACATTTTAATCATTTAAGAATTTCCAATGGTCCCCCTCTATATAATTATAAAATGGAACCTCCTCCCCTGAATTATTCACACCATTTGAGCATTATAGATCAACAATGCCATGAAAAAATTCCTTATTAACATCATTTTACACATTTTATAGGTGATGGTATTCTAAAAATATCATCTCTATGACACTTAAGGGGATCTCTACTGTATATCCTTCAATGGAAAGGTAATCACTATAACAGATCACTTTCATTTTAATTCTTCTGTTAACTCATATAAATATTTTTTATTCTTATAAAAATAATAAATATACCAAATTATTAATATGATTATTAAACTAAATTTATTAATCCTCTTTCAATCAAATGGTAAATTAAAACATCACTTGTTCATACATACGACTTAACGCCTCCATATAACGATACAATAAATTTCTCATCACTATCCTAAATGGATGGGTATTTTGATGGGAATAATTTTTATATATATAATAAATATTAATTAATTGTACCTCAATAATTTTAATATCATATATACCTTCTTACCTTCCAAACCTTTGGAAAATGATAATGCCACTCATGCGTACGTGCGGACTACCACTTCCACAAAGAGTTGTTTTTCGTTTTTTATTTTTGTTATATGAATATATTAATAAAGGTAGATTTAATTAATATATATGAAATATATGATAAAATAATTATTCATTAAATCAAATTTATTATGTTTATTTGTTTCATTATTTCCATCAAAAAATGAAAACATCGTTCATGAATTCGTTTGGCCTACCATCTCCCTGAATCATGTAATTCATTTTTTTATCAATATATTTATGGATGACTCTGAACAAATGTATAAGGAATATATATGATATTTATATTATTATTAACATTATATATATTTTTGAACAATGATAAATGTAAAATATCTAAAATTAAAAAACCAAAACAAACTGGAAAATCAAAGTAGATATCACCCCGAACCGTGATTTTAATTCAAAATTGTTAATAAACAAGTGATAAAAGGCTAAAGTAAATAATATATATTATGATATATTTTTGAAAAGTTTAGTAATATATATTTGAATAAGGGTTTTACTATTATTATATTATTTTTGAATTAATTTTTAACCATGATTTGATTTTCAAAAAATTGTTTAAATGAAATCTACTTGTCATTTTTAGAACGAGGTACTTTTTTGACATTTTACAAAAATGTGAAAGGAATTTTTTCTATTATTGTATACAGAATGAATTAAATTTACTAATATCATTATTTCTCAATATTTTAAATTTCAATTTATTATTTTATAATGCTATTTTAAAATAATTTCTCATTAACTATAATGTGTGGGTTTATAAATTTGAAATGTTATTTTCAAAGTGTAAAGGGTATTTTCCTCAAAAATGTTTTCATGATATTTTAATGGAATTTCTACTCATAAAAGAAAATAACCCATGATTTCACTTATAATTTAAATTTTATATTACCCAAGGAAACCATCCTTACTCTTTCTCAAAATTTTATATCTTTATGGTTACAAAATATTTAAGAAACCCATTACTTTTCCACGAGTTATGATATTATGAAATGAAGAAATGTTAATGGAAGTTGTTCCTTTTCCATGGGTTATGTTATGATAAAAAATATGAAATTTTTACGAAACATGATCATTTTCCACTAATAATTTTATGATGAAATGATAAAATGATTATGAAACTCATCCATCTTCCACGTGTAATGATATGATACAAATATGAAATGTTTAAGAAATGTATTTCATTTCCATAGGTTATTCTGTGATGAAATGTTTTCGAAACCCATTTCATTTCATGGGGTTTGATAAGATGAATGTTTTATAATCTTGTAGCACACATATAAAAAAAATTCTTTATATTAAGGGTGGTACAAATATATCCCTCCAATACATTGGGTATTGATAGTTATCTCGTAAGATAAATAGGAATAAATGGGGAGTGAACATGGTTTAGTGAGGGTATTTGTCCACTATGATAGTCTTGGGAGCGAACCATCACTACTATGATGGTTTGAGGAGTAAACTCAGTCTACTATTATAGTCTTAAGAGAGAACTTGAACTACATTGATGGTATGTAGAGTTAACAAAATCCACTATGATAGTATTAGTAGTGAACCTTTACTACTACAATGGTTTAGGGAGTAAACCTAAACACCATGATGGTATAAGGAGAAAACCTTGACCACTATGATGGTTTGGGAAGTAAATCAAATACACTATGACAGTTATGGCTGTGAGAATTTCCTACTAAGGAAATTATATTATATGATTCTATGTATTCCAAAATTCCATGTCTTACACTATTTTCATGCTCTCATGGATAATATTATTTGATACCTTTTTTATTCATGCCTTATAAACTACCAATATTTGTTGCATGAATCAATATTTTTATCTATGATATATAGGTTGTGGATTTTAAATGTTAAGATCATGTTCTTGAACCCTTATTATCAAGTTATGCTTATGCGATCATTTGTATCTCCCTATGTTACTCTTAATGATCATCTGAGCACATCATTTATTATGTTTTCATTATTTAGATTATGAAGAAAATACTTTCAAATTAAATGTCTAATATGGGTGATAGTTATGAAGAACATAATGGGAGACTCTTATAAACTAGTTTTTTATGTGTCTATGTTTCCAAATTTACTAAAACTATAAGATTTTGGTGTGGATAAGTATAATAAGTAATTAATATTCATCTAATAAGATGTGATATTTATTTATGAAAAGTGTAGGTTTCTATATTTTACAAATAAAATTATTTAATGAAAATTTATTTTAAATATTTCCCATCTATTTTCTTCTATTCTCTGAAAGAAATTATTTTACTACAAAATATAATTTTATGAGGAATTTATGGTCATATCTCATCTCTTGATTAATATTTTTTCATCAACATTATATAAAAACATTCACTTTCTTAATATCAACTTCCATTGGAAATTAAATTTCTTCTATATGTCCATATTATTTGTAACATTGGTATATATGTTTATTAAACCCTATACTGTTTCTACATATAATGCATTATTATGAATATTATTTGATTTACTGGGAAATATTAATATTATGTATTATTTACTCAAATGGTATTTTTTATAAGGAATATTATTTATAAATTCAATTTATCATTAAATATATGAATAATTCATTGGACATTTAGTTATAGGTGGGCCCTAGTTATAGATAGCCCTTCAATGAATCGATGGGTCTAATGAGACAACCCAATTTTCAAGTATTATTAAATTAGTCCTTGGTGTATACTTACACATATTTGATAATATCATCAAATAAGGACATGACCATGACATCCAGAATTATGCATCTCCTTCATTGAGAATTAAATTATCATTGTCCATGATATTATTAAATTTATATTATCCATGGATTCATTTCATTCTCAAGTTATCAATTAAGTGGATTTGTTTTTAGTTGTTTAACTTTCCATATTGATTACCCCTTATTAAATAATTATTGATTTTTATGTAAACAACCCTTATAGAGCATTTTAGATCTCCCTTTTTTAATTATTATTTCCCTAGGATATGAATAATAAATCATTGGATGAGTTTCAAGGATGTAGAACATTTGATTTTTTTTATGTTGTATTTGTTTATTTTAAATATAAATTGTGAATCATGTATATATCTGGTTCATCAAGATTACTAAGATGGTTGACCATTCATGATGTGATCATATGTATCATATTATAATGTAATAAATAGACACCAACTTATGGTTAATAGATTTGTAAAGTTATAGTTTTAATTAGGGGATGTTTACAATAATCCTTTGGAATTAGATTCAGCAGATCAGAGATTATGGAACATAAACCTATAACTAAATTGAAGGATAATTAAAATTATAGTATATAAAAGTAAATTCCTTTATAAGGTAGAGATTATGTGATTTTCCTTGTAATACATCCCTTTATGGATACAAAAAGTTGACATGGTTTCTTCATAGATTAATTTATGAATAACAACCCTAAAAATAGTTTATAAAATATATCTCGGCCATAAATGTTGTGTATAGTCAATGGGACCATATCACACACCTGGTTTTACAATATTGTGGGAAATAATTTTGTTAATTCACATTGTATTTATGAACCATGATGAGTGTTTGAAAATGTTTTTATGTTAAAAAAACCATGTTTTTTATTATGAGATTAGATAGGAATAAATTTTCAATTTATGTTATGTTTTACTCCAGATTTATATTTATATACTATGAGATAAAATTTTCGTTTTTACGATCTAATTTAGTATATTCTATTATTTAGAAATGGTTCTTAGAAGAAATAATGACATCCTTATAGATAGTCAATGTAGTGATTTCTCGACTGAGAAGTCAAATAATTCAGGTGTTGGAGTTGAGTAGATCATGTAAATATTAGAAAAGTAATCCCATGTCATGAAAAATTACCTCTCACATATATAGAATCATGGTATTCCATGGAATGATACACCTGTATTGGATAATTTCCTGTGATATAAATCTTGTTCTTTTACTATAACTACGAATACAGTGGTATATAAAAAATAAAAGGGAGAAGGTTATATTGGTTGTGTTTTATCTTAAAGGTGATTCAAATAAATGGTGGAAATTAATCCACAATACTATAGAGGAATAAATAATAGAACATATATTATGGATATATTTAAAATTATTATTCCTTATTTATTATTTCCCTTTGTATAAATGAATTCAAATGAATAAAAAATTCCTCACGTTAATAAAAACAAAAGTGGTAAGTGTCTTAGAGTATGTGGTAACCTTTACAATACCATCCATCTATTTAATAAATTATATATGTAATCTATAAATAAAAATTGATCACTTCAGTTAAAGAATAAAGATAATCCTTTAAAGGAAATTGGTTTCTAAATATTTTTCTTCATATGATGAAATAGTATAATGTGTCATCAAAATAGTGAAGGAATTTTCTAGATACTATTTAATTAAGGGAAATCATGAGTATAAGGGTTTTATAATAACCTATAAAAAGGAAATAATTCGACGAATAATAAGTGAATGAAGTAATTTCCATCATGTGAAAATTGTTGGAAGAATCGTCTTAGAAAATGCTTGAAGGAAATGTGAGTCTATTCCAATTGTAGATATAAGGGTCATCTAGATAATGAAATGCACAGAAAAACGAAACTAAAACTATCTTGGGCTTCAACTTTAGAAAAATAGTGCATTATTCAAATCAATTTCCATTGTGTCAATGGAACCTATTATAGAAGAGGCTGAGGGGAGAAGGCCAATCATAAACGATTACTATAGTTAAGTTTGAAGTTAATAAATATGTGTTGGATAGTACATAAATCATAACCTAAAATTTAGATAAATATTTATTTTATTTTATATCCTTACTCCCTTTTATATGTCATATGTTTTCTAAAAAAGTTATATATTTCTCTAGCACCTAATGAAGGGTGTTTTAAGTCAAGATTCATAGTGTAAATATCACTACATCAAGGATGTTTCAATCATTTCCCATTATGACACATAAATGTACAATATTTTTAGAATTGATTATTATTTATATGGGAACATTTCATATAATAATTGGTATGGGATTTATTTCAAAATAAAATTTATGATTTTATTTACAAGAGAAGGAAATTCTGATTCATGATGAATATGTAAAATTCCTTCTGATTATAGGGGATTATTCATCTTTTTCATTAAGTCTATATCAACCTCTAGAATATATTATAAATTATATTTTTAGGGAATAAGGGAAGAAATAATATATGGATGAAAAGGTAATATTCATATTGAAAATCTACCTATTGTATAGGAATACATTTACGTATTTCCATCGGAATTACTTATACATATACCAAAGTGTGGAGTTTATTTTTCCACTAATTTAATACATGATGAAAGGAATATATCAAAAAACCTTTACAGAATTGATATTATAGATTTATTGGAGTATAAGAAAAAAATACATGAATTTTGGGAAAAGGTATTTATACTCTCTAGTGTTTCACCTTAGGGAGACACTAATCATTTCATTAATAAGAAATATGAGTCTATGAGGATATTCATTTATGATATGGAAAATAATTATATTATTATAAAAAACATATATCATCATCCCTCTATAGTTAACTTGTTCGATCAGCTTCATGGAGCTCCATATTCTTCGAAGATTGATGTTCTTTCTAGGTATAACGACCAATACATTACATACCTTTATATTACATCAAATTTGAATAATATTCCTTACAAAATATAAAAAATCTATGAAAGGAAAATATAATTATAATGACTTTATATATTGGGAAATATAAAAACCGGTTCTGAAGACATCGTCATTGTCTCCCACTTATTTAATCATAACTAGAATCATTTTTAACATATCTTAATTAATTACCTTCTTCATGACCTAGGGAAAAGAAACATAAGAAAGGGTCAGCTAAAATGCTTAGTAAGGGTAAAAAAGGGAGATATAAATCATATTATAATTGTAAGAAATAAGAACAAAACATTTTAAAATCTTATCTTGTATATGAAATATCGTTATATCATGGAATATGATAAATCATGAAAGTTCATTAAAATAAATGAACATAATCCCAAAATTCATAACATAATACATGATGTTTTTTGGAATAAACATAAACAAAGAAATTTATTTCAGATTAGTCAAGGCTCATTTCTAATACCAGCAAATTGGAAAAATTTTATTATTGAACTTAGTTCACTTCTCATTCTAGTCATGTATTACTGAACTGAGATATTTTCCAATTCCTGCCAAGTTTATCTCAATAGATATAAATATTTACCTAATTTAATAGAGGGAGATATGTGTCCCAACAATATCATAATGAAATAATTCTTATGTGTGCCCCGATAACATAAATCATTCATCATAACCCAAGGAATAAAATGTGTTTCTTTAAACATCATTCCATCATAACATAATCCATGTAAAAAAATTGATTTCATAAATATAATTCCATAACAAACACACACAAAAATCATAGTAATTATAAGTAAATTATACATGAAACATTACATTATTAAATAATTCCATATTAGATGGAAAATAATTTTTATATAACAATTGAAATTTATTTTTGAGGACAATATCCTTTCTTCTTCATGAATGTTATATTTTCTCAAAATATAATGAAATATTAATAAAAAAGAATTTATTTTAAAATAAATATAACATTTTTTAGAGTAATATTCATATAAATTAGGCGTTATGGAAATGTAAAGAACTATTCATTTTGTATAAGTTAAAAAAAAAATTTCCTCATAATTTTTCTAAAAAACTCAAAATGTACCTCGTATCAAATAACAATAAAAGATTATTTTCACACCATTTAATAAAACAACACCAATGGATAAATTTTAATTTACAAAATATTATAATAATATAAATAATAATAAACATTTTTGAATCATGGATTTTTATGATAAATATAACCTAGTAAATACTTACATATAAACAATCTAGGATAATAATGAGATTACAAAATTATCTATTACCATAGGTATGATGTCCTTTGCTTATATCTCAAACTTCTATATAATAATTTCAATAATATTATTGACTTGTTATATAATCATAGTCATTTTTATGATATCCTATATATTATTATTATCATCTTTTTGTTAATAACATTTCATTATTACGCTTTATTCTGGTATGAACAGATTCATTAGCTTATGCATGTTTTGTAGAATAAGTTTTGGTTACCCTTAATACTTAATATTTATATAATTAAAATATTATATATATCATATATATATATATCATATTTATTCATTATATACATTTACATAATCTTTCTTTAATGAAGGTCAATTATAATTAATCACATCGCATCATGGAGATGGTAGGTTGTACGTACGCAAAAATGACAATATCATTCCAATAATTGTTGAGTGGTATTGAAGTGAATGGTGTATAATATTTCAGAATCAATATAATGTTATAATATTAATAAATAGTTATTATTTTCATCATTATACTCATCCATGTAAGGTGGTGGTGAAAAACAGATTACACCATGATCTGGAGACTCTAAGTCATGCATACACATGCATGGTGATTTTGTTTTCTTATGATGGATAGAAAGTGGAATAATATTGTTCCATAATCATTATAAAATTTCAGTATATTTGTGATGCTAGGGTTATTACTTTATAATGAAATAAATTTTTAAGAATAAATATAATACGATTTTTTTTTTTTGAAATATTTGGTAGGAGAGATTACCTCTTATTTGATGTGCTTCCTCTAAATCTGCTCTTAGAGCACTAGAGTTGGCCATTGAAGAAGAAAAGAACCTCTATAATGCAACTAGGTAACTTGATAAGGGAACATTTCATGGGATGTCCGATCATGATGGCTCAAAATTTGGAGAATATGTGAGGGAGGATGTTCCCATTTACAATTGAAGCGAGGTTCAATTTTTGAAACTCCATAAATAATAACATATAATAAAATAAAATCCAAAAAAACTCCAAAATGTCCCAATTTAAAAGGTGAGATGAGATAAGGTTTTAATATCCTCAAAAAATAAATTTTAGACAAGTTTTCAATCAAATTTAAACCTTAATATTTTAAATAATAGTTATTTATTCTATTTAATTTTTAAGTTTGGTAACAAATATTTAAATATTAAAAGGGTAATATATTTATATATTTGATTTATCATAGACCTTAAATACATAAATTAGAACATTTTAGAACATGTAATAATTATTCTATATTTTTTAGAATGTTTAATGTTTTTTAAATAATTTAATGATAAAATATTTTGTTAAACCAACAATAGTGTCACTTTTGACACAATTAAATTCATTGATTTTTAAAAATATTAATATTACAATTTAACATAAAAAATAATATTTTATTATATTTATAATAGGTCAAGGTAATATATAAAATTCATTTAACATATTAATTATCCATAATTTTATTTATTTTAATATTTTTAATAACATTTATTTCTTATCTAATTTAAAAAAAATAACGACTTCATCAATTTTGTATAATTATTTAATATACATATTTTTTAAAAAAAATTAAAAATAAAACACAATGATGAATATATCTCTATGAGATTTAATAATACAACTTGTAGGTGCATTTATCTTCTATAAAATCCAACATTTAAAATGTTATACTTATTAAATTATGTATGTGAAAACTTTAACATCACTTTAAATAAAATAATATAAGTGTCGCAATCTCTTCTATAAGAAAAAAAATGGTCCCTAACTAGACCCTTGGATGGTTATGGTTGATATATACTTAGAAAATAGGATTGTTTTCAACAGTTGGGGTCTTTTCATGTTTATTAGCATTTTCATAAAAATCAATTTATTTATTTATCATAAATTAATTAATTTTTGCATCATCGAAGTATAAGTCTTTAAGGTAATTATTTATTTCCTAAAAATTAAAAATAATCACACGATAAATATAAATAGTTTATATTTCAAATGAGTTTTTTTAATTGGATTTTTCTTCAGTATATATTTTTATATAAAATTATTTACTTAATAAAACTTGAGTGATGTGTATTTAATTTTTCTTTAAACAAAATAAATTAAATGTCCCAATCTCAAACAAGTGGTTTACAAATTACACCATTTCTACACAAGGATGATTTAGGTCTAAAAACACTCATCCAATGGTTTTAAAATATTTTTAGGGTAATTTTGTAACAGTATTATTACCCTTAATTACCTGATTTACCCCTCAACCGTATTCATAAAAAATACAGAGGTTACTACCTATAATGACAAAAAATAAAATAAAACAATTTAAATAATTTGAACATAATAATGTAAAATAAAGAATCCTTTTTTCAAAATTAAAAACATGGATGTTTTATTAATTAATTTCAAAATATCCCCATTTTTAGAAAGAGAGAACGGGTTTTAAAAGTAAAAACATTGTAGAATATTGAGTTGTTTTGACATCTAAATTCAATGTAAAATAAATGGTAATAGCATGAATTATATTTAATGATAAAAATATATTCTATTTATACTTTAAAACCATTCAATATTATAATTTAACCATATAAATTATTTTGATGCAAAAAGTTTTGTTCAATTAAAATTTATTAAATTTTAACTATTCATCCAAATTTGAAAGTTATTTGAAAAATATTAAAAATTCATCAAAATTAAATTATTATATCACAATACCAAATAGAATGTTTATTTTTTCATATAAAATTTATTAATTTGTCAGAATCATAATTTAAAAGGGGTTCACCTTTAATTGGTAGAAAATTACCCTTTTAGAAAAAAAATTATTGGTTTTTATACATCAAATAGTGTTCATTCATACCCTTAGTCAAAAATATCTATTGGAGGAATATAAAAAATATTTTATTTATTATATAACATATATATTTAATTAATTTAATTTACTAATATTAATTACCTATATTTATTAAAAAAAACTATATATATAATTGATTTATATTTTTTATAAATAATTTTTAGCGAAAGACATCACTATAAATTTTCATCAGTTTATTATATTTATTCCTGCTAACCTGACATCTTGGTTAAAATTTTCATTTTATACTAAGATAGTATCATAGTTTTCTTAAACTCCTGATTGGGTGTAATGAAAGCTATAGAATAATTAAAATCATTTAAAGAAAATATTTTATAAAAACATTTGGGTGTTACATTCTACCACCCTTAAACTAAAATTTTCCCTAGAAATTCATCACTTGGATAAAAACAAATGAGGATATCCCTCCCTCAAAATATCATCATGTTTCCGCGTAGCTTCCTCAAATTGGTGGTTCCTCTAAAAAAAATTAACCAATTGACTGTTTTTGTTTCTAGAACTTTTTCATTTTGATCTAGAATCTCTATCAGTTGTTCTTCATAAGAAAGATCTATCTCTAGTGGTATGAATTCTGAGTTTAGAACATGTGAAGGATTAATTAAGTACTTTATATAGGGAGATACATGGAACACATCATGAACATTAGATAGATTCTACGAAAGCACCAATCGGTAATCTACCTTTCCAATATGATCCATAATTTCAAAAGGACTGATATACCTAGGTCTCACCTTTCCCTTCTTTCCATATATCATTACTCTATTTCATGGAGATATTAGTAGAAACACATTGTTACACACTTCAAAATCTTGGTATTTTCTTCAGCAGTCACCATAACTCTTTTGTTGAATTTGAGATTCTCTTATGTGTTGTTTAATATATCTAGCCTTTTCTTTCATTTCATCGACAAGGTCAAGTCCTAGTGGGTTTCTTTCCCCAACTTCATCCTGGAAAGTTGGATTTATGCACTTCTTTCTGTAGATGGATTCATATGGATTCATCTGAATACTGGATTGAAAGATATTGTTGTAAGAAAATTCTATTAAAGGTAGGTATATCTCCAAAAAAACATTTTAAATTCAAAGAAAAAGATCTCACCATGTCTTATGGAGTTTGAATTGTCCTCTCAAACTGACCATATATCATAGGATGATAAGTAGTGTTGAAACATAACTCTGTGTACAAATCCTGTTGAAGACTTTTCTAGAACTTTTGGGTAAATTTATAACCTAATCAGATATAATGGAAAGTGGTACTCCATGAAATATTTCCACTTAGTTTACATATATCTTGGAAGGCTTATCAAGTGGTAAATCCTATCTAATATAATTAAAGTGTACTGACATCATACGGTGATCAGATATAACCCATATAGCATTATTACCTTTAGATGTTTTTAAAGGTCCAACAAGAAAGTCCATAGTGGTGTTTTCCCATTTCAATTATGGAATAATTAATGGTTGTAACATTCCATTAGACTTTAGTCTCTCAGCATTACCTTTCTGACAAAAAAACACCAAGATACATATTCACTAACATCTCTTCTCTTTCCATCCCACCAAAAATACACTTTCAAGTCCCCGTACATCTTTGTGCATCTAGGATGAATAGATGATGAAGAACTTTAAGCCTTGTCCAATATAACCTTCTTTAATTATAGTATGATAGGAATAAAAAATCAGTTCCTAAACCTTGTTATTCCATCAAAATCAAGGTTGAATTCAGGAACATTTATCACCATCTTCTGTATCCCTATATCATCCTTCTACGACTCCTTAATCTTCACTTGTATAGATGATTGAACACTCAATTGAAAAAGATAATTATTCCCCATTCCTTTAAAATTTTAAGATACATCCTTTGAAAATCAATAAATATTAAATCCTTTGTGATCTTCATCATGGTTATAATAGCATGGTCCTTTTGACTCAAATCATATTCCACCTTGTTCTCTTTCCTAGAGTGGTAATGTATTGAGGAGTCGTAATATTTCATCAAATCTAGCCTTCTTCTTTAACACATATTCATATCCTTTTCTGTGAAAATATACTTTAATGTTTTATGATCAGTATAAATATCACACCTTTCACCACAAAGATAGTGCTTCCATGTCTATAGTGAAAATATTCCTACAACTAACTCCAAATCATGACTTGTTAATTTTTATCATGGATTTTCAATTATTGTGTGGCCTAAGCTATCACCATATAATTTTTCATGATAAAAAAACCAATCCTTTCTTAGATTAATCACTATAGATCACAAACCTTTCTCCACTATAAGGCAGTGTGAGCACAGGTGCTGTAACACCCCGAGATTTTATGAAAAATATTCTTTTTAATTTCATTAATGTCTTATGTTATACGCTACACCAAAAGGAGCTTTCACAACACACATCTCTGACCTGGCTTGAATTACACGCAATCGCGACCTTCCACGATAGTGTGTGTTGTACGCAACACCAAGTTTCGCTAAACAACGATATGCTATTAAGATATTATTAAAACTAGCCTTTATGAATAGTAATAACCACTTTTTGAACTTTTGTAATTTTATTTTTCAAAATGGACTTCATTTATGGATTCAGAGTATCGAATTTAGCCTAAGGTGAAATTTTGGTACTTTTCGGATAACTTTCATATTCTGATGAATAGTGAAAATTACTAAATTATAATTAAAAACAACTTTTTTAATCGAAATAATTAATAGTGATAAATCATTAATTTGAGTGGTTTTAAAGTATATTTAGAATATATTTTTACAATTTAATACAATGTTGGTCATTGGATGTAATTTCACATTTAAACCAGACATAATCAAGTGTCAATCTTTTGATAGATATTGTTTCTTAAAAACACGCTATTTGTTTTAACAGCGGGATTTAATTATAAAATTAATTAATGCAATTTCTATGTTATTAATTTGGTAAAATAGACTTCATTTTAGAATTCGGAATATGAAATATAGCTTAGGATGAAATTTTGGCATTGTTCTGAAAAACATTAATTTTTGATGAATAGTGAAACTACTAAGTGGTAGTTAAAAAACTGAATTTTTCATAAAACTTAATTTTACCGCTTCTGTGAATGGAATTTCAAAAATCCGAGAGACACGGTTGATTTCAGTAAGTAAAATGTGGTTCAATGAGATGAAAATAATTTTTGGTGAATAGTAACTTTTTACTTTTATTTACCACGGTTAAAAGTAAATAGGGTAATTAAGGGTAAGAATGGTATTAATATTACCCTAACACATGTCCTAATTCTATTGGACAAGAGTATCTCGACCAAAAACAACCTTAAGTGTAAAATATTATCATTTAGGCCCTCTTGGATTAGATTAGGACATTTATTATTATTTAATTCAAAGAATAGTTAAAAGAGTTAAAATCAAAGGTTATTTACTAAAGCATTTTTAATATGGGGTTGTACATAAGATAAATTTTATTGTAAATATTCATTAGAAATCTAACAAGATTTCCTACATAATGGTAGTTTATTTATACTTTTTAGACATTAAATAATTTAATTTATTTATGACACAATGATGATGCAGTAATTATCTTATTTATGAAATATTGACATAATTGATGTTATAAACACCAAAATAAATGTAATTTGAGACTTTTTATGAATTACACTAATTTTATAGGTTACTATGATATATTAGTGTTTATTTAATAAACTTGGTTAGAACATATAATTCTTTTATGACTTTCACAAAAATCATATATCAAATAGTGTCAAAATTGACACAAAATAGTTTTTAAATAAAATATTATATTATTAATTGTTATTTTATTCCTAAAAATATATGGTTCGGCCAAATTACATAGATAAGGATATATATATTAATAATAAACAATTTTGGGTTTGTTTGGCATGTTATAGTAAGTGTATTAACCATATAGCGAAAGAAAACAAAAAGACACGGTAAAAGTTATATTACTTAACTTAGAGTTAAATCTAATTGATAAGGTTAAAATAATACCCTAAACTTGTCTAAATCCTATTGGTTGATAGGATTTCGACCCATCCCCACTTTATCTTCGAAATAAGACCCTTTGGAACCATTATAAACCGATTTTGACTTTAATATAAAATAATAGTTTGAGATATTCCTAAGGTGCCCCTCTCCTCCCTTATAAAAGGACACCTCCTCCCCCTCCTCCTCACACCAATTTGAGCACTCAAGCTCGGCCAACCCCTGATATTTTCTCTTCTCCACTTCCCTAGTATCATCATAGAGTTCCTGGTCTTCTTCAAAGACCAATCTTAGTTCCCTAAGTGGAGGATTCAAAGAGGCGTTTCAAAGAAGAGGTAATATCCATTACCGATCTTTTCAATTTCTTTCTTCTTCAACTTATTCTTATTTAGTTGTTTCATGATAAAGTAATAACATCAGTATTTCTTATATACTGATATTTTATTATAAATACGAAACAACTCTAATTTACCTTCTATCCATCCTATGGAAAATGAAATCACCGCGCGTGCGTACGTACGGAATACCGTCTCCACGCCGTGGCGTAATATATTTTCCGTCACCACCTTAATTGGATTGGTATAATGGTGTAATGAGTAACTATATATGATTATTATAAAGTGATATTGATACTTAAGTAGTATACATACACTTCAACACAATTCCATGACCATGGGAACGATATCATCGCTCGTGCGTACGTACGGACTACCGTCTCCACGACGCGATGAGATTCATTCTCCATGTTAACTATTTAAGAATGATTATAAAGTATATATAAGAAATAATAATGAAATATATGAAATTATAAATCTACTGGATTTATGTATATATATATATATGTATGTCATCTACTTACTTCCATTCAAGACAATAAGGAAAGGAAAACAGCGTTCATGCGTACGTACGGACTACCGTCTCCATGAACGGTGTTTTTCATTTCATTTATCTATCTGTTATATATATATATACTGAATATATATGATATATAAATCATATTTTATATTCTGGAAGTAAGTAAATCATGATATAAGTAATAATAATTTCAAGAACAACAAGTCAAAACACCTACGATAAATGAAACGATTTTACCCAAAACGCTTCTTTAACATGGAATTTACAAACGAACGGGTAATATAATGTCATAATTGAACCATATATGATATCATAACAATGAATATGATTCTGGAATAAGTCAATAACATTATTTAAATCATTATACAGGAGGTTCAGACACTTACGAAGCAAATCGGACCTAAGGTAGGGGAAATATCACAATGTCATTTTTATCCGAGATTGTTTATTCGTAAGTATTTACTGGGGGTATTTTATCATCCACATCCATGTTTCATCAATATGTAATATTATTTCCATCCACCTACAATTTTTTAAATCCATTTTTACCCTTCGGTGAGTTTTTAGTAATATGTATGAAAGGAATCTTTTGTCGTTTTTCGTACGAGGTACTTTTTGACTTTTCCGACAAAAGTACGAAGAATGTTTTTTTTAACTTATACGGCATGAATGGATTTCTAAAAAATTATTTCCAAGAAGCTTCCTTTACAAGTATTCAAGTTTATTTTTAATCAACTTCTTTTATTTTAAAATTGTATGACATGTTAGGAAAGGAAAAGTGTTTTTGAAGTAGAAAGGATATTTTCCTCAAGAATGAAGTTCAAGTATTTTATCAAAATTATTTTCCATCTAAGATAATAAAAGGGTTCTGTTTTTATCCCAATTATTACATGGATTTGATTATGTTATGAATTCCTTTATCTTATATGAATTGTTTTATGATGTCATGTTGTTTAAGAATCCCATATTTATTACATGGGTTATGCGATGATGTATGATTTATGATTATGTGGCACACATAAGAAAGGATTCATTATAAGATGGGTGGGACCTATATCTCCCTCCAATGCATTGGGTAAAGATTTTATATCTCATGAGATAGACATGGCTGGAATGGTAGGTTATACCGGTTCAGTGAAACAGGACTGAAACGAGGGTGACTCGATTCAGAAAGGGACTTTCTCCACTAAGATAGTCTTGGCAATGAGTCTTGACTAACAAGAAATGATTCTCTATGATTATGTGTGTATGACACAAAGTTTGATGTTTTATGTTATGATTATTGGGATTACATTTCACTTCTATGATTTATCCCATGTTATGATATTATGAGCTCACTTTTTTGCAGGTTAAGAATTCTAAAAGCTATGTTCTTATGTATATGATGTGATTGATATTTCTTTTGTTTACCCTTACTGAGAATTTGAGCTCACCATTTTATGTTTTCTTTTCCCCAGGATATAAAGAAAGGTTTTAGGTATAAAAAAAAGAAGATCTTTATGGGAGATGATGAAGATCTTTCACCACGATTAGAAGATTATATTCCGAGTTTCCAAAGACACTAAACTATTACGGTCCTTGTGCGTGTGTTTTTGTTAGGTACTAAGTATTCCGCAAAAGTAATGTAATTTCCATGTAAGTCAAGCTTCGGGTCTCTACAGTTGGTATCAGAGGAAAGGTTTAGTCAACCTTTGGAAACTAGGATGCGTAAGCGTTAGTGAGATCCCTAGAGATATTTCTAAGGTATGTCTAGGGATGTCCCTAAGGATAAGTATATGTATAGGATACAGTCCTAGAACTACGGTAACGATCATAGAATTTAACATAAGATGTTAGATATTGAGGGTACTCCCCCTTTATAATGTTGTTTTCCCTAGCATGATTTTTGCCTCTCACACTATTCTTTTTTGGGTTTTAGAAAATGGCTGGAAACAAGATGATTCACGATAATGGAGGATATGATGGACAATGGAATGATATTCTTCATAATGAAATGGGATTTGGAAGTCCAAACATCATTATTATGCCGAATCAGCAATCTCATAATATGATCAATAAAGTAAAATTTGGTAAGTTTCCTGACTCAGCTAATAAGAGAAAGATGGAGTTTCATGATGATCATAGAGGAAAGAAAGTTCAATTTCCCCTATGTAAATCATGTGGGAAGAGGCATCAAGGAGAATGTTTCAAAGGAACTGGAAGATGCGTTGGGTGTGGAAAAGAAGGACACAAAGCAAGTAAATGCAAAGGAAAAGGTTCAGTTAACAACATGGATGAGGATAATGGCATTGCTACGACATTAACAATGGTTAAATTTTTTAAATGTGGAATGTACGGGCATTATGCAAACCAATGCCCTAAGGGAAAGTCTCATGAAGATAATCAGTATGGTCGTATGGGAAGTATTTATGTGGATGATGATGAAGAGACTACAAATGATATGTGAGATGAAAGAATTGTTTAAGCTCGGTCAATGGTTTAAGAATGTAGTGGAATGATTACATGTTTATCATGTATAATGTTGTATAAGAAATCTCATGGTACTATGGAATAAAGAGACATATAAGGATTGTTACACTATTGTCTTTCTTTGAGTTATGAAACTGTATGATTAATGGTACCACTATCCATGAAAGGTTATTCAGATATTTTTGGAATTTAGATGATATGCGCATAATGAAGGAATAATAAGATAATGAGGTGTTTGATTGTATTCATGAGCTCATGACTGATATAAGGAGAAGGTTATATCATGGTTTGAGTATATAGAATTTTTGGATTTTGGTATGCGGAAAGAGTTAACTTTTAACTGCATTCATGTTTTCACTAAGGTTCAATGGGTATTCAAGAAAATACATGATTAAGGCCTTTGAATGTTTGGAATGTGACCAACAAGACATATCTTATGATATATGGGGATTAACGACAGTATTAAATCTCTAGTAATCGTTTTCACTATATTATGAGAGTGGACTGTAGTATTATGGATAAGCCTAAAGATTAGAATGGATTATGTTGGACATAAGTTATTATTGTTTAAGGATAGAAGATTTTCTATGTTATTGATGGGATGTTATAGTATTATAGTTTTAGAAAAAGGACAACCTGCAGAACGGGCGACAGCCCATCGCGTCGGACAAGGCTGTGGGAATCGAACCCACAACCGAAGTGCGACTGGCCTTTATCGCCTACCACTGGCCTACAGGAAGTCCCTATTTAGTAGAAACTAGTTTTATTATATTAAGCAGTATGATATATGAAGTATAAAGTCCATTTTCGGAACCATATATGATCAATCTCACTATATAATGACTTATGTATATTTAATAACTTTTGATAACCTTTTGTTTGAGACAGATGGAATGACTCGTCATTCTATCACATGATCTGCTAACACTTCACGAATGGCAAATTCAACTTCATTTATTTAAGAGATGAAGTGGAAATTGTCCAAGGCACGAACAACAGTGAGATTGTACCAAAATAAGGTAAGTATTTCTTCTAATTCCAATTTCATCAACTTTAGGGAAATGATCTTGAAAACCAAAAATGTTTTCCTAGTGCTCTTATGTCTGATTAATCAGATGGTACCTTAGATCGTCACAAATTTATGGATTTGTGATTGCTAGCTTTTCCATAGCCATGTTCTCTACCACTCTCCATCAGAACATGATGGTTAGATTTCTCTTCCATATCCATATTTTCACCTATGTGGAAACCCAGTGATTAGTTTATTTGGGTAACCGTTACGTTTCATACATTTTTTTTAAAGATTGGTTTTGGTATTCCTTTTTACAATGTGGGTTTCGATTAAAGAAACATTTTAATAGTAAACCATTTATAACCCCGATGAATTTCGAGGGCGAAATTCATTTTAAGGGGGGTAGAATGTAACACCCCGAGATTTTATGAAAAGTATTCTTTCTAATTTCATTAATGTCTTGTGTTATACGCTACACCAAAAGGAGCTTTCACAACACACATCTCTGACCTGACTTGAATTACACGCAATCGCGACCTTCCACGATAGCGTGTGTTGTACGCAACACCAAGTTTCGCTAAACAACGATATGCTATTAAGATATTATTAAAACTAGCCGTTATGAATAGTAATAACCACTTTTTGAAATTTTGTAATTTTATTTTTCAAAATGGACTTCATTTATGGATTCTGAGTATCGAATTTAGCCTAAGGTGAAATTTTGTTAGTTTTCGGATAACTTTCATATTCTGATGAATAGTGAAATTACTAAATTATAATTAAAAACAACTTTTTTAATCGAAATAACTAATAGTGATAAATCATTAATTTGAGTGGTTTTAAAGTATATTTAGAATATATTTTTACAATTTAATACAATTTTGGTCATTGGATGTAATTTCACATTTAAACCAGACATAAACAAGTGTCAATCTTTTGATAGATATTGTTTCTTAAAAACACGCTATTTGTTTTAACAGCGGGATTTAATTATAAAATTAATTAATGAAACTTCTATGTTATGAATTTGGTAAAATAGACTTCATTTTTGAATTCGGAATATGAAATATAGCTTAGGATGAAATTTTGGCATTGTTCTGAAAAACATTAATTTTTGATGAATAGTGAAACTACTAAGTGGTAGTTAAAAAACTGAATTTTTCATAAAACTTAATTTTACCGCTTCTGTGAATGGAATTTCAAAAATCCGAGAGACACGGTTGATTTCAGTAAGTAAAATGTGATTCAATGAGATGAAAATAATTTTTTGGTGAATAGTAACTTTTTACTTTTATTTACCACGGTTAAAAGTAAATAGAGTAATTAAGGGTAAGAATGGTATTAATATTACCCTAACACATGTCCTAATTCTATTGGACAAGTGTATCTCGACCAAAAACAACCTTAAGTGTAAAATATTATCATTTAGGCCCTCTTGGATTAGATTAGGACATTTATTGTTATTTAATTCAAAGAAGAGTTAAAAGAGTTAAAATCAAAGTTTATTTACTAAAAAATTTTAATATAGGGTTGTACATAAGATAAATTTTATTGTAAATATTAATTAGAAATCTAACAATATTTACTACATAATGGTATTTTATTTGTACTTTTTAGACATTAAATAATTTAATTTATTTATGACACAATGATGATGTAGTAATTATCTTATTTATGAAATATTGACATAATTGATGTTATAAACACAAAAATAAATGTAATTTGAGACTTTTTATGAATTACACTAATTTTCTAGGTTACTATGATATATTAGTGTTGATTTAATCAACTTGGTTCGAACATATAATTCTGTTATGACTTTCACAAAAATCATATATCAAATAGTGTCAAAATTGACACAAAATAGTTTTTAAATCAAATATTATATTATTAATTGTTCTTTTATTCCTAAAAATCAAAGGTTCAGACAAATTACTTAGATAAGGATATATATATTAATAATAAACAATTTGGGGTTCGTTTGGCATGTTATAGTAAGTGTATTAACCATATAGTGAAAGAAAACAAAAAGACACGGTAAAAGTTAAATTACTTAACTTAGAGTTAAATCTAATTGATAAGGTTCAAATAATACCCTAAACTTGTCTAAATCCTATTGGTTGATAGGATTTCGACCCATACCCACTTTAGCTTCGAAATAATACCCTTGGGAACCATTATAAACCGATTTTGACTTTAATATAAAATAATATTTTGAGATATTCCTAAGGTGCCCCTCTCCTCCCTTATAAAAGGAAACCTCCTCCCCCTCCTCCTCACACCAATTTGATCACTCAATCTCGGCCAAACCCTGCCATTTTCTCTTCTCCACTTCCCTAGTATCATCATAGAGGTCCTGGTATTCTTCAAAGACCAATCTTAGTTCCCTAAGTGGAGGATTCAAAGAGGCGTTTCAAAGAAGAGGTAATATCCATTACCGATCTTTTCAATTTCTTTCTTCTTCAACTTCTTCTTCTTTAGTTGTTTCATGATAAAGTAATAACATCAGTATTTATTATATACTGATATGTTATTATAAATATGAAACAACTCTAATTCACCTTCTATCCATCCTACGGAAAAATGAAATCACCGCGCGTGCGTACGTACGGAATACCGTCTCCACGCCGTGGCATAATATATTTTCTGTCACCACCTTAATTGGATTGGTATAATGGTGTAATGAGTAACTATATATGATTATTATAAAGAGATATTGATACTGAAATAGTATACATACACTTCAACACAATTCCACGACCATGGGAACGATATCATCGCTCGTGCGTACGTACGGACTACCGTCTCCACGACGCGATGAGATTCATTCTCCATGTTAACCATTTAAGAATGATTATAAAGTATATATAAGAAATAATAATGAAATATATTAAATTATAAAGCTACTGGATTTATTTATATATATATATATATATGTATGTCATCTACTTACTTCCATTCAAGACAATAAGGAAGGGAAAACAGCGTTCATGCGTACGTACGGACTACCGTCTCCATGAACGGTGTTTTTCATTTCATTTATCTATCTATTATATATATATACTGAATATATATGATATATAAATCATATTTTATATTCTGGAAGTAAGTAAATCATGATATAAGTAATAATAATGTCAAGAACAACAAGTCAAAGCACCTACGATAAATGAAACGATTTTACCCAAAACGCTTCTTTAACATGGAATTTACAAAAGAACGGGTAATATAATGTCATAAGTGAACCATATATGATATAATAACAATGAATATGATTCTGGAATAAGTCAATAACATTATTTGAATCTTTATACAGGAGGTTCAGACACTTACGAAGCAAATCGGACCTAAGTTAAGGGAAATATCACAATCTCATTTTTATCCGAGATTATTTATTCGTAAGTATTTACTGGGGGTATTTTATCATCCACATCCATGTTTCATCAATATGTAATATTATTTCCATCCACCTAAAATTGTTTAAATCCATTTTTACCCTTCGGTGAGTTTTTATTAATATGTATGAAAGGAATCTTTTGTCGTTTTTCGTACGAGGTACTTTTTGACTTTTCCGACAAAAGTACGAAGAATGTTTTTTTAACTTATACGGCATGAATGGATTTCTAAAAAATTATTTCCAAGAAGCTTCCTTTACAAGTATTCATGTTTATTTTTAATCAACTTCTTTTATTTTAAAATTGTATGACATGTTAAGAAAGGAAAAGTGTTTTTGAAGTAGAAAGGATATTTTCCTCAAGAATGAAGTTCAAGTATTTTATCAAAATTATTTTCCATCTAAGATAATAAAAGGGTTTTGTTTTTATCCCTATTATTACATGGATTTGATTATGTTATGAATTCCTTTATCTTATATTAATTGTTTTATGATGTCATGTTGTTTAAGAATCCCATATTTATTACATGGGTTATGCGATGATGTATGATTTATGATTATGTGGCACACATAAGAAAGGATTCATTATAAGATGGGTGGGACCTATATCTCCCTCCAATGCATTGGGGAAAGATTTTATATCTCATGAGATAGACATGGCTGGAATGGTAGGTTATACCGGTTCAGTGAAACAGGACTGAAACGAGGGTGACTCGATTCAGAAAGGGACTTTGTCCACTAAGATAGTCTTGGCAATGAGTGTTGACTAACAAGAAATGATTCTCTATGATTATGTGTGTATGCCACAAATTTTGATGTTTTATGTTATGATTATTGGGATTACATTTCACTTCTATGATTTATCCCATGTTATGATATTATGAGCTCTCTTTTTTGCAGGTTAAGAATTCTAAAATCTATGTTCTTATGTATATGATGTGATTGCTATTTCTTTTGTTTACCCTTACTGAGCATTTGAGCTCACCCTTTTATGTTTTATTTTCCCCAGGATATAAAGAAAGGTTTTAGGTATAAAAAAAAGAATATCTTTATGGGAGATGTTTAAGATCTTTCACCACGATTAGAAAATTATATTCCGAGTTTCCAAAGACACTAAACTATTACGGTCCTTGTGTGTGTGTTTTTGTTAGGTACTAAGTATTCCGCAAAAGTAATGTAATGTCCATGTAAGTCAAGCTTTGGGTCTCTACAGGTGCACTGGCTAACCTTCCTTTTAACTCTTTGAAATTCTATTCTGTTCTTTTGTCCACATGAACGTAACTCCTTTCCAGGTCAACTTGCTGAGTTGATTAGATAATTTCCAAAAACCTTCACAAAACATCAACAATATATAGCTAGACCAATAAAACATCAGATCTCAGTTAATTTTGTTTGTATCGACCAAGTTTTGATAACTTTTATTTTAACTGGATCCATATATTTCCCCTCTCATGAAATTATGTGACCAAGAAATGAAACTTTCTGAATCCAAAATTCCCAGACGGTAAATTTTTCATAAAGATTCTCCTTTCTTGGGGTCTTCAGTAAAATTCTCAAGTGATCTTCCTGATCATCATTTCTTTTCAAATAGAATTGAATATTATCTATAATGACTACCACAAAATGATCAAGAGATCCCATAAATACACTTTTCATTAGAACCATGAAGATACTAGGGGCATTATTTAGAGAAAAAGGAATCATTATAAATTCATAGTTTCCATACCTTATACAGAATGCCATATTTGGTATATCCTCTTTATTAACCCTTCATTGAAGATATCCTGAATGAAGATCAATCATTGATAAGTAACTATCTTTGAATATTTGGTTGAATAATTCATCAATTTTGGGAAAAGAATATTTGTTTCTGATAGGGATTCTGTTAAGTTCTCGATAATCAGTACAGAGTCTCATTGATCTATCTTTCCTCTTAACAAATAGAACAGGATCTCCCCATGGTGACACACTATGGAGTATAAATCCCTTTTCAATATTCACTTGGATATTCTTATTTAATTCCTCCAACTCAATTAGGGATATTTTATATGGTTTCTATGAATTAGGAATAACACCCGGTATGAGTGATATTGAAAAATCAACTTCACTATTTTGTGGATGACCTGAAAATTCTTCCTAAAATACATCATCAAAATCTCGTACAATAGGTGTTTTCTTAATTGTGAGTTCCTCTACATCCATTTGAGATAAATAACATTAATTTATATGAATCAAGACCCATAATATTAAATAAATTCTTACTAGAAGGTAATACTCATCCTTGCATCGATAGATGATAATAGTTTGATCAGGAATATGAAATGTGACTTCCTTTCCAGGGAAATTGATATGTTCTCAACATAGAAATATCCAGTCCATTCCAATAGTCACATCAAATTCCACTATCGGAAGGATCACAAGATTTTCAGGACGTACATTCCCTCAAACTTCAACTAGAGAATAATTATAAACTTTTGATGTGACCATTGTGCCATTAAAGAGTTGTCATAACTTACCAAACATCTAATTTTTGAGGTAATATAGTTGTACCCTTATAAAATTCTACAAAAATAAAAGATTTGATTGATCAAGAGTCAAATAAAACATTTTCTACTTTAGAGTGGATGGAATGTGTACCTTTCACCACTTCCTTATCATACTCCACATCACTGATAGTGATCGCATGTGAATTGCCTTTGTCTTTGGTCTTAAGAGTTTGCTAAAGTCGATCATCATCAATAACCACTTGATTAAGTCATTTATTGGAATAATTAAATAATTATTTGAACTTTTAACATTCAAGTGTAAGATGTGCATTCAATGTAGCCTTTTACTTATTCACATCATTAGACTTATTTTTTCGATCACATCAAAATTCACATGCCCGATGACCTTATTTTCTACACCTATAACATTTACTAGTCCCTTTAAGATAATTTCCTCGATGTTTCGTTTCAATCTTTGAGCATAAGGGAAAACTCATCTTCTTTTCCGTGTGGCCTTTTGATTTTCCTGTGAATTCCATTTTTATATTCTTATCAAACCCATTGGACTGATTGGTTAATCTAATCTCTATATCAACCATGAGAGAACATTGAATGATTTCTTTATATCTATTGATTTCTCTTATGTATGATGTCCTTAGGAGGATTGGTTTTACTCCACTAAAGATTGATCAATTTTACACTCTAGTTGGATAATAATTCTAGAAGTGCACCTTGAAAGCCTTGTAAAATTTTCTTCGTAGGTACCAGTAGATTTATCATCCTTTTTCTTTAGATCAAGTAAATACTTATCATATTTGTATCAAGAATACGAGGAAATTATTTTTTTGAAAAATAATTTCTTTGACTCACCCCATTAAATGGATTAAATTTCTTCTCTTTTCTTCATATTCTTAATGAGGTTCCACCACTGATTCAAATTCACATTCCAAATGATAAACTTATAAGATGACTTTATCAAGTTATGAACATTAGAGTACTTCAAAATTTCTTTTCATTAATATTTATCCATTATTCATCCACTAATGGATCAGAAGACATGCTGAAATAAGGTGTATTCTACCACATGAAGTACTCAACAAAATTATGTTCCCTCCTTTTCTCTTTTGGATGTTATGCATGATTCATAGCTTGAGTGATTTTTGTGAGCATAGCTACAAGATTTTTCATTCCATCTCCCATAATATATGATTTCTCAAGATAGAAATATTTTCATTTCTCTTCGTATTCATCATTAATGTGATTCTTTTGGGTTGTAGCCATTGACTAAAACCAAGAAGCATAGTGTGAGAAACACTAATCATAACAGGAACACCACATAATCCAGAATAAAATTTCAATATAGGACACATTAGGTTTTATCATAGGTTATTCATGATTATTTCTAAAACACTATGATTGTAGCTGATACTTCGAAATACCCTTTGGGTTCTTAATAAGGTTTTTTATACTAGATTCCTAAGGATAACAATACCTTTCCTCTGAAACCAACTATAATGAACCATACATTACATACATTGATATTACTTAAAAGTTGAAGAATATTCATTAAAAAATATAAAAAATCAATGATAGGACTATGCAGGTATAGTTTCTTTAGAAACTACGAAACATAAACAATTGGTTCATAAGACATCTACATTATATCCCACTTATTTCATCATAACTATAATCTATTTTGACATATCTTAATTAAGAACCTTCTTCATGACTTGGGAAAATCAAACATATGAAAAGGTGATATTAGATTCTTAGTAAGGGTAAAAAATGGAGATATAAATCATATCATAATCACAAAATATAATAATAAAACATTTAAAAATATTTTCCTACATATGAAAGATTGTGATATCAATCCATGTGATAAATCATGAATGTTCATAAGAAATATTTAATATAATCCCAAAAGTCATAATATAAGAAATTAATTTTTGTGGCATACACATAAGAATAGAAAATCATTTCATATTAGTCAAGGCTCATTTCCAATACCATCATAGTGGAAAACGTCCATTATTGAAATGAGTTCACTTCTCATTCTAGTCCTATATTATTGAACCGCGATCATTTTCCATTACATCCATGTATATATCATGAGATATAAATATTTCATTGAGTCATTGGAGGGATAAATAAGTCCTAACCATATCAAAATGAAATCATTCTTACGTGTTCTAAAATAACATAAATCATTCATTATATCCTAAGGAATAAAATGGGTTTCTTTCAACATTATTCGACCATAACATAATCCATGTAAAAGAATTATATTTCATAAATATTATTACATTATAAACACAAAAAATATATATAACCAATAAGGATATTATTCTTGAAATATATCCCTATTAAATAATTCCATCTTATATGGAAAATAATTTTGATATAACACTTGAAATTAATTCTTGAGGTAAATATCCTTTATTTGTCTAAAACATTTTCTTTTCTCAAAATGTAATGAAATTTTAAAAGAAAAGAATTTAATTGAAAATAAACTTAAAATATTATAGATTAAAATACCTGGAAATAAATAATTAAGAAATCATAAAAAAAAATTCCATGCTGTATAAGTTAAAAAACATTCACCTCATAATTTTGTTGGAAAAGTGAAAAAGTACCTCGTATCGAATAACGACAAGAGATTCCTTTGATTCTATTTAATAAAAATTAACCAATGGGTAAAATTGACTTTAAATTTTATTTTAATAATATAAATAATATTAAATATTTATGTAACATTTACGTGAATGACAAATATACCCCAATAAATACTTACATATAAACAATCTCGTATAATAATGAGATTGTGAAATTATCCCATACCTAAGGTTCAATATTCTTTATATGTATCTGAAACTACTGTATAATAATTTCAATAATTTTATTGAATTATTATATAATACTAGTATTTTTATTACATCATATATGATCATTTTATCATCTGTTTATTAATAACATTTCATTATTACTTGTTATTGGGGTATTAACTGCCTCATTTTCTAACACATTTTTTGTCGAAAACGTTCTGGTTCTCCTTCGTAGTTCACATTTATATCAATTAAAAATTATATTAACATTATATATATCATATTTATTCATTTAATACATTTAAATAATCATACTTTCATGAACATCACGTAGAAATAATCGCATCGCATCGTGTAGATAGTAGGTCGTACGTACGCACGTGTGATGATATCATTCCCATAATTATTGAATGGTATTGAATTAAATGTTTTATAATATCTAAGAGTAAAACACATGTTATAATAATAATATATAGTTATTATTTCCATTATTACACTCATCAAATTAATGTGGTGGTGAAAATTAGATTCCACCACTACGTGGAGATTGTAAGTTGTACATACGCACGCGTAGTGTTTTCATTTTTTGTAGGATGGATAAGAAGTTGAATATTGTTGTTCCATAACCACAATAAAATATCAGTATATATTTAATATTGTATTTATTACTTTATAGTGAATTAACTCATGAATAATTTGTATAAGAATAATGATGTTTGAAAGAATTAACAGAGGAGATTACCTCTTCTTTGACGTGTTTCCTCTAAATATCCTCTTAGAGCACCAGAGTTGGTGTTTCAAGAATACCAAAACCCATATAATGTAAATAGAGAAGTTTATAAGGTAAAATTTATGGGTATGGATGATATTTAAGTATCAATGTGATGTTAAGAGGTGAGGGAGGAGGTGACCTTTTATTATTGAGGTGAGAGGCACTTTTGGACACTCCATAAATAATAATTTATAATAAAATAAAACTCAACAAAATAACCTAAAAAATGTCCCAATTTTAAATATTATATGTTATAGGGTTGTAATACCATAAAAAATAAATTTTATACATGTTTTATATCAATTTAAACCTCAATATTCTAATTAACATTTAGTTATTCTATTTAATTTTTATCTCGTGTGACAAATATTGAAATATTAAAAGGGTAAAATATTTACTTATTTGATATAAATTATACCATAAATCCATATATTAGAACATTTTAAACCATATAATAATTATTCTATACTTTTGAAAATGATTTTTGATTTTTAAGTAATTTAATGAAACATTATTTTGTTAAACAAAAATAGTGTCAATTTTGACACTATTAAATTCATTGATTTTTTAAAAATAATACAATATTTTAACTAAGAAAAAACAATATCATTATATTCATAATATTTCAAGGTCAACTAGAAAAATCATTCTACATATTAATTATAAAAATTATATTAATTTTAATGTTGTTAATAACATTTATTTGTTATCTCTATTAATAAATTAATTACATCATTAATTTTGTGTAATTATTTAATAAACAAATTTGTTCAATTAAATTTAAAAATAAAATACGATGATAGAAATAAATCTACAATATTTCTTAATAATATGTATAGTAAAAATTTTCTTTTGTAAAATCAAACATTTAAAATGTTATGCATATTAAGTTATGAATGTGACAACTTTAACATCACATTAAATAAAATAATATAAGTGTCATAATCTATTATATAAGGCTCAAAATGCTTACTAAATTGACAATTGGATAGTTATGGTGGATATATACTTATCCAATGATATTTGGTCTAGTTTTTAACTATTTTTATGTTTATTATCATTTTAATAATTATATTTTTATTGATTTATCATCAATTAATTAATTTTTACGTCATCAAAGTATAAGACTCTATAGTATTTATTTATTTCCCAAAAATTACAAATAAATTACCATGATAAAAAATATATTTAGAATGAGTATTTATAATCAAATTTATCTTCAATATAGATTTATATAAAAAACCGATTTAATTATTAAAATATGAGTGAGACATGTTTAATTTTTTTTAAATAAAATTAATTAAATGTCTTAATCTCTTACAAGTGGCTTCCAAAGGACACCATTTAGACCCAAGGGAGATTTAGGTAAAAAAACTCATCCAATTATATTAATACAAGTGTTTGGGTAATTTCATAATAGTATTCTCACCTTTAATTACATGATTAACCCTTTTACTGTATTAATAAAAATTACCAAAGTTACTATTTATAATGCCCAAAAATAAAATATAGCTATTCAAATAATTTTAACCCACTTATTCCAAATATGGAATAAATTTTTCAAAATTTAAAACATATAATTTTTACTAATAATTTAAAATTATTCCCATTTTTGAAAGAGAGAACAAGTTTTAAAAGTTAAAACATCGCAAAATATTTATATGTTTTTATGTCTAAATTCAATGTAAAATTAATGATAATTACATAAATTTTATTTAATGATAAAATTATATTATATTTATAATTTAAAAAAAATTAATATTATTATTTAACCATATAAATTATTTCAATGAAAATGTTTTTTTGAATTAAAATTTATTGTATTTTTACTATTCATCAAAAATTTGAATGTAATAGGAAAAATATTGAAAACTCATCCAAAATAAATTTTTATATCCCACATCAAAAGAGAATTTTTATATTTCTAAATAAAAAGTATTAATGTTTCAAAATATTAATTTAAAAGGGTTTGGCCATTAATTGGTGGAAAATTACCCTTTAAAAAAGTTATTTTTATACATCAAATAGCGTTTAATCACACCCTTTGAAAACATATATATTTGATGAATATAAAATATATTTTATTATGTATATAAGATATATATTTTTTATTTCATTTAGTAATAGTAATTCACTCAATTTATTAATACAAAAATACAAATATATACTTAATTTATATTTTTCAAACATAATTGTTAGTGAAAGACATCACTATATATTTTCAAAAGTTAGTTATATTTATTCATGCTAATAAAATGGCATGGTTAAAATGGTCATTCTATACTAAGGGTGTATCGTGGTTTTATTAATCTCATGATCGTGTGAAATGCAATCTATTGAAGAATTAAAATTATTTAAAGAAAATATTTCATAAAAATATTTAGGTGTTACACTAGGTGTCATAAACTATGAGTAAATATGGAAGATGTTCTAAATACAACACTTTTTATGAGTTATAGACCTTATATGTTTATAGTTATTCCATTTTGGTTAACTAATACACCCTATATTTTGATGGATCTGATAAATATAGAATTAAAGGAATATCATGATAATTTCTTTGTGTTTTTTCTTAATGATATCATGGAAACTCTAAAAGATATGAGGACCATGATAATAACATGTGGACCATTCATAAGAATATTATAGGAAAATATTTAAATAGGAACCATTTAATTTTTTAAATATAGTATCAAAAAGTTTCTTTTTTGTCTATATTGTCTCCATGGAAGTAATCTTAGTTGATCCCATGAAGACTAAGGAAATCAATGAATAGACTACATCAATGAATATAATTGAGGTACACTTTTTCTTTAGCTTGGTAGGTTATTATCCTTATTTTTTTCAAAAAATTACCTAATGTATAACCTATCAATCAAGCGTAATGCAAAAGGGTTATGTTCATATTGGAAAATAATTGTTGAGAATGTTCTTATGAATTGAATTTTAAACTGATCAATGCTTTAATAATGACTCTACTAATGGGAAAGGACGAGTTTGTGATATATATTTATGTATTTAATAATGGACCTAGTTTTTTCCATATTCAAAATTATAAAGTGATTTCCTTTTAATCAAGGAAGATAAAAAATCATCAATAGAACTAACAAACCCATGATATTGAGGTAGAAATTGTAATAATCTCATTGAATATGGGGATACATTAAATATATGGAAAATATATATGATATGAAAATATAATAATATCATGAAATACTACCCTTCATAGAAATATATCATCATGAGGATAAGGTGACGGTTTTAACCACTGAAGGGTTATTATTTCTCAATACAATGCCTTCTAAGGATGGAAAATATTGTAGAAGATGCATTTAGTATGAAAGATCATGGATACCAGACCAAAATGAGGATTTAAATGGATCCTATGTTCATTGATTTTGTGAATATGACTATGGGAATTATTAAGGAAGGGTAAATCACTCCTTTTCAAAATTATTTCAAAATCATCATTATAGGGAAAAAAACATTCTCATCCTGGTGATGAGAATATTAAATTTAAAATTAAATCCATGAATGATAGGAAATTGGTTGTCTTCATTTATGAATATACTATTATAAAAATTACAAAGATGATATGTGATCCATCTATACCTAAGATTAAAATGGAATTATTATATGATTTCCAACGATTTAATTTCTATACTCACCCTGGTAGAACCAATATGTAAAGTAATTTGAAGAAATATATTTTGGTGGGTTAATACAGAGGCTGAAAGACTATATCCTAGAGGATTCCTGAAACCCTTTCATATTACTGTGCATAAATGGGATTAAATTTCTATATATGTTTTACTAGATTACAAAATTATCCTAGAGTAAATGATGCCTTATTGGTTATTGTTGACCACCTTACCAAATCCGCACATTTCCTCACTATAAGAGAATATTTTCCGCCTCAGTGCCCAATATGGATCAATATTAATAAATTTTTTAGACTACATGGTGTCCCTATTTTAATTTTCTATGATCATGACCCATTATTTATAATAAAATTATACAAAATTATTCATAAGTATATTTATACTAAGCTTCATTTGAGCACCATTATCATCCTCAAAATAAGGAAAATCCCAAAAGGAATATTCACAAATTATAGAACATTTTGTGGTCATGATCAATTGACTTATAGGGTTTTGGGATCCATATTTACCTTTGGTTGAATTTTTCTATAATAATAGCTTCCATTCAAGTACTCAAATAGCATAGTGTGAAGCAATATATGGAAAGAGAGGTTTTCCTATAAATTTTTGGGATGATTTTGATGAAAGGAATTTTATAGGCTTAGAAAATATTAAGGAGAAAATGATGAGCATAACAACTATTCAAACCCGTATTACAGTAGTTCAATGTAAATAAAATATCTATATATCTAAATGATAGATAGATTTGGATTTTCAACTGCGATATAATGTTTTCATGAAAGAATCTTCATGAAAGGGTGTTATAATGTTTGTTAAGAGAGGTAAACTAAGGCCAAGGTATGTCATACCTTTCAAAAATATAGAATGAATTGGAGTTATGGATTACCATTTTGTAATAATACCAATACCATCTAAATTATATGATGTCTTCCATATCTAATTATTAAGAAAGTATAATCTAGGCCCAACTCATGTTCTGACCTCTGATGAAATAGAATTGGAACATAATCTATCTTATTGTAAATAGACTGTCTGAATTTTTGACAATAGAGAACAATGATTAATGAATAATATGTCTAATTTGGTAAAGGGACTTTCGTGAAATCATAAAACATTGTGGGAACCTGAGGATGTTTTGAATAATAACCACCCTCATTTGATAAAAATATAATTTTAATGAAAATTTCTTGGATAATGTTTCTGAAAGAATAAATAATGTAACACAAAAGCACCAATGTTATTTAGTGAACATTTTATATTCATCAAACTAAATTACAACTCGCATTTTAATATTTCATGGCATAAAAAATCTAATTTTATATGATTAATGTCAATTTTGAACTTACAATTTCAAAAAAAAAGTCTATATTGAAATTTTCAATTTTCCCTTTGAAAAAAGAATTTATGAATAATTGAAAATTTTGTATTTAACTAATAATTCCTTTATTTATAACAATATATTATAATATGTATAATTATACATGTATTTATTATCAAACAAATATAAGTAAAGATAATATTGTTTTAAGGTATAAATAGATATTCTAAATAAAACTATTTTTGAGGGCATATTGTTTCTTCATTTTGATTAATTAAAAAAATCTCTAATAATGAATGATTTAAATGTTATTTATAGATTGTGTATGTACCTATATGAAATTAAATTCATTTAATGGGTACTAGTAGAAATATATTTAATGTAATATCATCAAATGCTTGAAAAAATAAATTTTTATGAAAAATAAAAATTAATAATGATTTCAAGTTAATTTTTATATTAATTTATACCACTTATATGAATGAAATTTAATAAAATGGTTTCTGTATTTTTAATCAGCATGTTTAAATGTGGTGATGATTTAAATTTCATTTTTCATTATGAATAGTAAAAATGGTAAAAATATTATATCCTCTATTAAAGTTAAAAATAGTTTACCATGGGTTAAACTACAGTGATAAGGGTTAAAGTGGACAAATTTTTTTATAAATCCCATTATAGAGATATATTTATACCCTATATTAACTCACCATTAAAATAGACTCAATTTGGATCCACTTTTCATGAAAGTGACTTGAAAATATTTTAAAACATTGAAATATTACAAGTGTTCCACACACCTCACTTATAAAATGGAACACCCCCCCCCCACACACACACACACACAAACTTAATTAAACCTCTTGAGTCATTTATCTTAACCATACCCTAAAAAAAACACTACCTAATATTCTTTATACACATTCTCTATGTTTTGTTCTTCCCAAAATATCAATCCTGGGGTCCTTAAGAGGATTTGTAACATCCCGTTACCTTGGTTGGGTAAGTTTACTTTTTTCTAAGATCCCTCCTAGTTTTCAAAATCCTTTTATGTGATTTTTCAGGGTTTACTGTAGCCTGATTAGAAAGTACATGCTATATACCTGAAGTACATGATGTGTACTTGGTGCAGGTTGCATGTTGAGGACTAGGAGAACACGTGATTGGGGGGATCATGTCGTGATCTGGTAAAAATCGTTTACCTGAGGTACATGTCATGTATAAGATAAATATTGGGTTTTCAACCCAAGGAAATGGTATTTTTGGCATAACATATCTAGCGATGCATACAAGTCGTGGCCAAGGGGTACACATCATGACCCAACCTGCACCCAAGTTTAAGTCATGTATTGTTTATATTCTCTAGGCCTTTTTCTCTAAAAACTCTTGGCTCTTGAACCTAAACTTATACGAGGAAAGTTTAATAGGCATCTCACCTTCCGAATCAACTTGATCAACTCCATTTAATCTTTGCTTCTATAGTGTGTCTCTTCAAATCCGTTGTGAGATCTCATTCAAGACACCTTTCCCCTTTATTAGTTTTGGTGCGGTGGGCATTCCTCTTTGAGGTATGTGGGTTTACCATCTTCTGCTGACCATTTTTGTTTTTATTTTAATCAATATCATCATGGATTGGATACTAAGGTCTCCATTGGTGCTTTTGGGTTTTGTTCTTGGTTCTGGATATCGTTCTGGTCATCTAAGTCATGAACTTTTGAGGTAGGTGCTTATGTCTCTAAGATTATGATAATGAGACTAATTTCTATTCTTTACAAATTGATTTAAAAAATTGGAATGGTTGTTTGTGTGTGTTGAAAAAGAATTTTTGAAATAAAAATGGTTTTTTCTGGATTTTGAAATGGATTGTGAAATGGTTTTTGAATGGTTTCAAAGGCACTGAAATTGGTTTGTCAAAAACATCACATGGGTTACCATGGGTACTTAGTTTGAAGGTCATCTTGAGGTCATCGTACATTTCTTTGTGATTATCAAGGAGGTTTGTCTTGGGGATTTCTTATATTTCCTAGGAGCATTGTTCTGGGGTACTGATAGTGACTTTTTTGTGGTTTAATCATGGTTTATTCCTTTTCATCCTAGGCCCTTTGTTCTAGGATTAGTTTTTGTGCACATGATTATTTTGGTATGAGTGGTCTGCTTCCTAGACCTATAGTATTCCACGGTGTTGTGATACTTGTGCTTATGTTTTATACTGCTCCGCTTTCTGAGTTAGGCTTGATATTCATGTTCATTCTTGTGAAAGATTATATGGAAACATTTCTTGAAACTGGTACCCATGATTTTTTTAGAACTATGTTAAAAGTAAAATTTACCATGTTTTCTATAATTCTTCTTTACTTCTTATCATGTCATGTTTTATTTTAAAATGAGAATAAATTATTTTTTATACAGAGACTTGTTATAGAACACCTGGGTGGGATCCTACTATTACTTTTAGCTCACACCATGCGCACTGCTATGGTGGTGCATAGACCATTGTTTGTCTTCTAGTGCAAGGAAAGGCAAGGCACCAGAGTGAGGTGGTGAGGTTCATGTTAGCTGGATGGGTAGCTAGTGGTGAGATGGTTAAAGTTCATCCATGCCATCATTAGAGTAGCTATTTGTTTTTGAGTCATTTGCACACAAACTTATCCTTTGGGTTTTAGATACTATTACAATTGTTTTGTTTTAGATGTTTTCTGTATATTTTTTGCATATATATTTGTTTTTATTCTGTTGTTCCTTCTTTATCTATATATATATGTTGTGCGGCCATTTAGGTTTGGTGAAATCATTCCCTCCGCTTTTTTGTTCGATGCCCAGGAGATTGTCGCCAGCCCGTGGGGATCGAGAATGCACTTCGTGTATATGGCGGATTGGGTCAGTTGTCGGGTTTTAGGGTAGCCCCAGTCAGTTCATTACATTTTGGTATCATAGGGAGGTTTTTCCTCAAGAATATTTTTCTTGGGACTTTTGTTAGATTGGAGATAGGATTTTAGGACATGGGAGGTTTGTCGCGATAACTTCACGGCCAACTCTTATTGTATGGATACTCAAGTTTCATTTGGATGTCAGGATATGTGTCTCCATTGTTGGTTTTTTTCTTTTAAAATATCAGTTTCTACTTATGGGTTTCTAGTTAAAATTGAGATTTGGTCTTTGTCTAATCATTCTTATTTTTCGGTGTGCATTAGTTTGCCTCTAAGACGTCTTCGATAGGTTCCTCAGAAGGGTGTAGATAATGATCCTCAAGGAAATCAACTTATGGACCAGAATTTTATCGACACTATTGTACGATCTATCCGTGATGTTTATCATGATGTTCCATCAGTTTATAATGTATTGGTTGAGGTATATCTAGGAGCTGGAGGAGAAAGAGATCGATCATGGGAGTTCTTACATGAGAAGTAACTGTCCTTTAAAGGGACAATGGAACCTCAAAAGGCATATGATTAGCTGGATAGAATCAATAAAATCTTTAACATCCTAGATACACCTGATAATATCAAGTTAAAGTGTAAAAAATTCAGACTCTAGGGTTCCGACAAGCATTGGTGGGACTCTATAGTCCAAGAAGACAGACACGTGGGCTTGGATTGGAAAGGTTTCAAGACCCTATTCTACCAAAAGTTTTGTTCAGAGTCTCTAATGTTGTAAAAATATCTACATATTCTATCATTTCAGTAGAGAGAGTTTTCAGTGTCATCACACACCAATAGTTTTATTGAGATTTTCGGTTTTTCTCCAGACGTGGTAAAGAATGATTAGATGAAGGTGAAAAAGTTCCTACAGGGTTCGTGACCGAATATTCTATCATTGGTGTTCATGTTGAAGGTTTATACGTATGAAAAGATGGAAGATAGATAAATGACATAAGATATGAACATGGCAGGAAAAGTCAGCACTACCGCCTCTTCTTTTCCAACAGGTGATAGCTTTAGTGGCATGCGTGGGAAGAAGAGAAAGTGGCAGGACCATTGTAGAGGTGGTGAAGGAGGGTCTCAGCAGTGAGTCTCCTCTACACCGTCTGTTTCAGCTAGTAGTGTGACTCTAACTTACTGTTAGTGTGGCAAGGGATGGAACACTAGAATTTCTTGTCCTATACATGCAAATACGTGCAATAGTTGTAGACTTGTTGGTCATCTGCAGCATTTCTATCAGGCGATGAATACGCCTCGTTATTGTCCGGTTCATCGGATCCAAAGGCTAATGTAGTGCAGTTAGAAGCTTCAATGAATACAGGGCTCTATCCATAGGCCTCAATGTTGAAACATATACATACATTAGATGTGTTTCCAATGGAAGTTGATGTAGGTCCACCAACTGTGAGAGGTATGTTCTTTATTTCATCTTCAGTTGCAATTTTTTTGTTTGATACTATTGTATCCCACTCATTTATATCTTCACATTTTTTTGGTATTATTAAATGTCCAACAGAACTTATACCATTTTCAAGATAATTAGATACACCTCTTGGAAAGAGGAAAGAGAAGGGTTTTCGACCTCCTACTTGTTCGATGACGATAGTTGATACGGATTTGGTCTTGGATTTTCTCATTACTGATCTAGATCTATTAGATGTCCTCATCGGTATGGATTGTCTTGTGGCTCATTGAGCTGAGCTAGATTGTTATCATCAGCGTGTTTCTTTTCTAACTACTGATGGGAGCTCTCGTGTGTTTCATGGAGAGTGGGACCCATGGTCAGGTCATGCAGGACCTTCCCACCCCGCACTAAAGAGTTTTTTGGTTGTTGTTCCATTTGAGCCTGATAACATTTTTCTGTTTGGGATCAACCTATTGTCATTTGTTTTTTTTCGGACGTTTCCCCAGACAATTTCTCTGGTCTTCCTCCAAAGAGAGAGTTAGAGTTTGTGATTGACCTGGTTCCAGGTACGCAACTAATATCGATGTCTTCTTATTATATGGAACCATCAGAGTTGAATGAGATCAATATTTAGTTGGTCAACCTGTTAGAGAAAGGTTTCATTCTCCCTAGTGCTTCTCCATTAGCATCCCTTTTGCCCTTTTCTAAGAAAGTGGATGGTTCACTTTAGTTGTGTGTGTACAATCAGATGTTAAACCGGGTAATGGTTAAGAACAAATACCCTTTTCCTCTTGTGGATGATTTGTTTGATCAGTTAAATGGGGAAAAGTGGTTCTCAATGATTGATCTATGGTCGGGGTATCATCAACTCAGAGTCCAAGAGTCTAATATACCAAATACATTCTTCAATATCAGGTATAGCCATTATTAATACCTTGTGATGCCTTTTTTTTACTAACTCTCCTTCAGTTCTTATAGATTTTATGAATCAGATATTCCATCAGTATAAAACACATTTTTTGTAGTGTTTGTGGATTATATTCTGGTTTATTCAAAATTTTATCATGAGCAAGAGCACCGTCTGAGTTTGGTTCTGGATGTGCTGAGAAATCACTGTTTGTATGGAATGATTTTGAAGTGCAGTTTTTGGATTTGAGAAGTGAAATTATTGGGGCACAAAATTTTATATGATGGTTTTCATGTTGATCCAGAGATGGTAAAAGTTTTTTTTCATGGAAGGAACCATGAATGTCTTTTTGATATAAAGATTCCTTGGCCTTATTGGATACTACCGAAGGTTTGTCTAGGATTACTCTTGATTGGCGTCACCTTTGACTACTCTTACCAAGAAGGAAATGAGATTTTTGTGGGATGAAAAGTCTTAGTCTTATTGAAATGAACTGAAACGACTGCTAACATCAGCACCGATTCTAATCTTACCTATGCCTGGTAAGGGGTACGTGGGGTTTTGTGATTAATTTGGTGCTATTTTGGGATGTTTATTGATGTAGGATGACCATGAAGTAGATTATGGCTCTCGTCAACTCTGGACTCCTAAGAAGAACTACCACACTCATGAGTTAGAACTTGTTGCAATGATGCATGCACTTGATTTTTGGTGGCACAATCTCTTTGGAGAGATGTTCACAGTGTTCTATGATCATAAGAGCTTGAGCTATATATTTTCTATGAAATAATTGAATCTCAGGTATATATAATGGACGGAATACATCCAGAAATTTGATATCAACATTTCCTACACCCCAGGAAAAGGTAATGTTGTTGCAGATACTCTAAGAGGGAAGGTATCGTCGTAGGCTGTTCTAGAGTTGAAGGAGGAGATAAATCTTATAGGAATTTCACTCAATTTCACTTGGATGATTAGGAGGATGCTACAGGTATGGTTTTTACTAGTGTTCAGTTATCATCATCTCTCCTGATGTATTCATTGAAAATTCAGAATAAAGATGATGAGTTTCAGAAGACTCGAGAAAGCCTTTATGTTGGGGATACCAATCCTAGTTGGTCTCTTTCCTCAAATGGAATACTTCACTTCGGAAAGCGATTTTTTTGTCCCTGCATATTTGAGGAGTTTAGTCTTGTTTGATTTTAATAACTCTTTGTGGATCTTTTATCTAGTCTCTATGATGATTTATTATGACATGAGAAGGCAGTTCTGGTGTCCATTCATGAACCATGACATTACAGATTATATGTCTCACTGTTACACCTACCAATAAGTAAAGTCAGAGCCCTTAAAACCCTCTAGTTTTCTTCTACCTCTTCTGATTCCAGTTTAGAAATGGGAAAAGTTGTCTATGGATTTTTTTTGTTGGTTTTCCATGGACTCCCCATGGGAAAACTTCTATCTAGGTGGTTGTTTATCAGTTGTTGAAGTTTGCGCATTTCGTTCTGATTAAAGACACCACTAAAGTTAATGATTTGGTTAAGCAGTATGTGATGGAGATTGTGAGGTTTCTTGGGAGTCCTTCTTCTATTGTTTTAGATATGGATCCTTGGTTTACCTCAAGGATCTATAGGAGTCCTCAATAGTCAATGGGGACTCATGTCATGTTGAGCACAACTTACCATCCACGGACAGACGGTCAGACAGAGCGTGTAATTTAAATACAAGAGGATATGCTTCGTGTTTGTGTCTTGTATTTTGGTGGATCGTTTGATAGGAATTTGGTACTAGTTGAATTTTTTTTTTAAATAGTTATCAACCATCGAACAAATTGTATCCATTCCAAGGGTTGTATGGTCGCCCAAACAGATTTCCTCTTTGTTGGGCGGAGGTGGGAGAAGTATCTTTGGATGGACCATGTCTGGTTTAGGAGACATTGGAAAAGATTTAGGAGGTGGGAAAACATATAGTTATAGCCTATAGATGGCAAAATATTTATGCAGATTGGCGGCGTAGTCCTTTTGAGTTTTCCATTAGTGACTAGTTTTCTTGAAACTTTCTACTCAGTTGGGTCACTATCGACTTGGAAAGTAGGGAATGTTGACTCGAAGATATGTTGGACTAGTTGAGATAACTAAACGTCTTAGACAGGTTTCTTATTGGTTATAATTTATGATTTAGATGATGGGAATTCATGATGTTTCCATATATCTAAATTCAAGAAATATCACCTTGATCCCGCTCATGTTTTGAGTTGGGAAAAATTGATTTAGTGCTTGATGCTTCTATTCTGGAGAAACCAGTTGATATAGTTGACACTTAAGAGAAATTATTGAATGGGAAGTTGATTCTTTTGGGCACAGTTCTATGGAAACAAGGATTTCATTCTCATGAGTGTTTGGAACATGAGTCGTTGACGATGGAGTAGTGGACTCATCTTTTTCTAGGGACTAAATCTTCCACATGACTTCCCAAGGATGGAAATTTTTTCTTGTGGAGAGTTTGTAACATCCAATTACCTTGGTCAGGTAAGTTTCATTTTTCTAAGTTCCCTCCTTGTTTTAATAATCCTTTTATGTTATTTTTCTGGGTTTACCATACACTGCTGAGCAGGTACACGTCGTGTACCTAAAGTACATGATGTGTACTTGGTGTTGGTTGCTTGTCGAGGACTGGGAGATCACATGATGAACTTGGGGATCATGTTGTGAGCTGGTACATGTCGTGTACCTAAGGTACATGCTCTGTAGGGGATAAATATCATTTTTTCAACCCGAGGAGATGGGTTTTTTTGTGTAACTAATCTAGTGAGGAAAAAAGTCGTGACCAAGGGGTACACGCCCTGACCTAGCCCGCACCCAAGTTTATGTCACGCATTTTTTATTTTTACTCGGACTTTTTCTCTAAAACCTCTTAGATCTCGACCCTAAGCTTATCCTAGGAAATTTATAGAGGCATCTCACCTTCTATATAGATTCGATCATCTCTATTTAATCATTTCTTATATGGTGCATCTCTCTAGATCCGTTGTGAGATCTCATTCTGAAGGCATTTCCCCTTTGTTGGTTGTGGTGCGACGGGCATTCTTCTTCGAGGTATGTTATTTTCCCCTCTCCCTCTGACATTTTGTGTTTATATTTGAATCAATCTTATCATATATTTGATTATAGGGTCTCATTTTGTGATTTTGGGTTTCATTCTTGATTTTGGATCCCATTGTGGGTGTGTGCGACCTAGACTTTGAGGTTGGTGGTTCCTTCTCTAAGCATATGATAATGATCCTAATTGATATTTCTTTAAATATTGATTTAAAAAAATTTCGTGGTTGTTTGTGTGTGCTTAAAAAGGGGGTTTTAAATAAAACTTTTTTATGGATTTTGAAATGGATTCTGAAATGGTTTTGAATGGTTTTCACATGCACTGAAATTGGTTTGTGAAAAAGAGAACATGGGTTACATTGGGTACTTAGGTGGAAGGTTAGCTTGGGAACATGGTCCATTACATTGTGATTATCAAGGAGGTTTTTCTTGGTGATTTTCTCTATTTCCTAGGCCCATTGTTCTAGGGGACCGATAGTGACTTTTGTGTGGTTTACTCATGGTACATTCCTCTGCTTCCTAGGCCCTTTGTTCTAGTATCAGTTTTTGTGCACTTGATTATTTTGGTATGAGTAGTCTGATACCTAGATCTATAGTATTACATGGTGTTGTGATAATTATTCTTCTATTTTATATGGATTGGATTTCGGAGTTAGGATTGATATGCATATTGATTCATGTGAAAGATCATATGGAAACATTCAATGAAACTGTTATACATTCTTTTGTTTGGAACTGTGGAAAAAAGGAAATTTACCAAGTTTTATATAAAACTGCTATACCTTTCATCATGCCATGTTTTATTTTAAAATGAGCATTCATGATTTTTAATAATGAGGCCTTTTATGGAACACATGGGTGGGATCCTACTGAGATTGTTAGATCACTCCCTGCACAATTCTACGATGGTGCGTACACCTTTTTTTCATTCTAGTACAGGGAAAGTCAATCCAAAAAAGTGATGTGGTGAGGTTCATGTCAGATGGGATGGGTATATGGGAATGATATGGATGGAGTTAATCCATGTAATCATCGGAGTAGCTATTTGGTTTTGTGTCCTTTGCAGTCAGATTTGTCCATTGGGTTTTAGCTATTGTTATAGTTGTTCTGTTTCCACTATTTTACTTACAATTTTGGCATATATATTTTTTAGTCTTATGTTGTTCCTTCTTTCTATATATATATGTGTGTGTGTGTGTGTGTGTTTTTTTTTTCGTGGTCATTCAGTTTGGGTGAAATCATTCCCTTAGTTTTGTTGTTTGATGCCCGAGTATTTGTCACCAGCCTATGGGGGTCAAAAACGCCCTTCAGGTATGTGGAGGATCAGGTTGAGTGTCGGGTTTTAAGGAAACCCTAGTCAGTTCATTACTAGATATCTAAATGATCTCTTTCAAATAAGTTATAATCTTACTAACCTAACACTTTCATTTTATCCGTTTTTTACCCCCATAAATTATATACTATCCATTTCCATTAATAATTCATGTATCCACCATTTACTAAGATTTTATTATGTTAATGGAATAATATTTATCTATCTTCTTCTCTATCAAATGGAAAACAAAACCATCACTCATGTGTACAGCAGACTACCACCACATGAAAGAATGTATGTTTTTCCATCACTGCCTAACATGGATAGTTTATATGTAACACCCCAGGTAAATAAAGAATATAACATTTTCATATTTATCCATATTTGTGAATAAAATATTAATATGACTTTAAACGGGACTCTATGCTCGATGGCGTACCCAACACGCAATAATGAGTTTCTTGGGAATCTTACGTTGCACTCTGATAATAAAATAATATTATTTTAAATGGTAGTTAACATGTAGCCGTTGTATTGGCGGGAATGGATAGAAATAACTAAAATATGATTATATATGTTTTAAAATGTTTTTACATTTATCCAATAAAAAATAAAGGCTTAAAATACGAAAAGAATTCAATTTTAGGCGTATATGCCCTGGTTTTCATTAAAGGGTCACTTATCGCCTTTTGATGGAGAACCGTCATTAAATATAGTTTTTTCACTCTTATAAATTCAATTGGACCAAATAAAACTCTTCTTAAGAATTGGGACATCAAAATTTACTTTGTGTAAATTTTTGGTATCTTTCTGATAAAGTTCATTTTTTAATAAATAGTGTAAAATGTTGTATTTTAATTCAAAACCTATTTTTAATCTAATTAATTTATATGATTAGATTATCTTTTTAATTGGTTTTAAAGTGAAATTATAATATATTTTTACCATTTAATCCAATAGTGGTCGTTGGAATTAATTTCACTTTGAAATCAGACTTAAACTGGTGTCAATCTTTTGATACATATTATTCCATAAAAACACGCTATTTGCTCTGACAGTGGGAATTTATTATTAAATTAATTAATGTGACTTATATGTTTTGAATTTTGTAAAATAGACTTCATTTTTGAAATCGTAATATCAAATATATCTTAGGGTGAATTTTTTGGATTTTTTTGAAAAACTTCAATTTTTGATGAATAGTGAAACCACTAAGTGGTACTTATAAAAACTGATTTTTCCATTTAAATGAAATTTTTCCATATTTGTGTTTTGAATTTCAAAATTCCGACATACATGGTTGTAATTAAGAAGTAAAATGTGGTTCAATGGGATAAAAATAATTTTTTGGTGAATAGTAACTTATTAAGTTTTTAATCGTGATTAGAGGTAATTAGTGTAGTTTAAGGTAAAAATAATGTTTTAATAATATGAAATGAACTTGACACATGTCCTAACCTCATTGGATGTGTAATGGACGACCAATAAAATCCATGGGTCAGCTTGGGGACCCCATGGAGCCACTTTGGTTGGGAAATGACATAAATAACTTTTTATTTAATGTAAAAGTAAAAATGACACAAACATGATATGTTTTACTAAACCAATTTTCAAGTGGGGTTATACAAGTAAGATTTTTTATTATAAATAGTCATTGTAAAGTTAAAAATATTTCCTACATCATAGTAATTTTGTTATAATTTTTAGACATTAAATAAATTAAATTATTTATGACATCATAATGATGCAGCGATGATATCATTATCTGACGATTTAAATAAAATGAGAAGATAATGTAAACTCTATGACCAACACATGTCCAAAAATTATTGGATGGGTGGATTTAAAACCCTTATCACCTTATCAACTAATTATATCAATGTGGGACCTTTTAAAACCGAAACACATTTTCAAATAAAGTAATATTTCTTACTTTCCAAAAGTGCCCCTCCTCTCCTCTTATAAAAGGCCCCCAACTCTACCTCATTTCACACACTCATCAAGCCTTTGGATCGGCCAACCCCTTTCCATTTACTCTCTCCACATCCCTCTCCTCATCCTAGAGGATTCCCTTTGGGCATAATCCTTTCAAAGGAATCCTTTAGGCTCAAATCAAAAGGAGTTACACTTTTAAAGGTAATTCATTCTCTAATGTTCATTTGTTTTATTTTGCTTCTCCAACCCCCTAAACTCTTTTTATTTACTTATTTTGTAACAAAACCAGTATCTCCAATATACTAGGATGTTTTTATAAGATTTATTCGAGCTACACTCTCACACAACTACATAAAATGGTTAAAGAACATACGGTTTCCGTGGATGGCGAAATTCTGCCTCCCGAAATGATGATTGTTCAATACTCATTTAACACCTTCAAAGGTGGCCATTATGATTTCAATATTTTTATATATGATATATAATATGTTTATTTTTTCCTTAAGCTTCTGTTTTTTTTCATTTTGGGCATACCTTTATGGTTTCCATTATGGGTAAATGCGATATCTTCATTTAAGGAAGTGCGGACTACCGCCCCCTCAAAGTGATTTGATTCGTTAAATACCATATGTGGGACGTATAAAGGATGGAACTATGATATTATATATGATATTATACTGTAATTATAATATATCTTTATATCATTATGATTCAATTCTATAAAATACGAAATAGAAATGAAAGTAGCGTTCATCCGTACGTACGGCTTACCGTCTCCATGAACGGTGCATTTCATTTCTTACCTCTAAATGATTATGTAATGTTATAAATGCATGCATGTACTGTATATATATGACATATATGATATCTACATCATTAATACAATTCTGTATATAATAAACATTTGGCCACACGAACAACATGTAATTGTAAGAAGTCCACTTTCGACTTAAGAACCAAATATCGGCAAAACAAATATTATTGACATAAATGATTACATAATGTTTATGACATGGTAATAAGTGATATAAAAGGAATAATTAACTTGAAAAAGGTTCTTAAGGAAGTAGAAATTAACTCAAGTTTATTATTCAGCAGATTAAAGAACGATCGAGTCAAGTCGGACCTGAGGTAAGGGATCCTACTCCTCTCTTTCTTTTTAAGTACACTCTTTTATGTCATTACTTCTAAGCTCATCTTTCTTGTTATTGGGATGTTCTTCTATATAACTATTACTTTAATTTTTATTTTCATATGATGAGAGATCCTATTCTCTCTCATCAATCCATTTTGGAAGTTTTGAGTGGCGCCGTTAGGCTGCTGAATTTTCGTAAGAGATCTAACCTCTCTCTTTCTCTTTAAGTACTCCCATTTATGTCACTTCTTTTAAGCTCTTATTTGTTATGATGGGGGATGTTCTTTCATATTCCACTTTCTGTACATTTTGTTGTAATGTGATGAGATACCCTATTTGATCTCATCAATCCATTTTTGGAAGTTTTATGTGGTGTTGTTAGGCTGCTGAGTTTTCGTAAGGGATTTTTCATCTCACATTTATTCCCGTGAGATTTATGCTGCATTTGCCACAATTTCATTTGAGTGGTTTATGTACTACCATTATTATACTCTTTGTGTAATATACTTTCCTTTATGAGTATTTACATCAATTATTTATTGTCTTTCTTTCATGGGGTGTATGTTTTGAAGGATACCCAAGTCGGTAAGGGAACCTTTCACCCTCCTCTTTTTTAAAAGACTTCTTTTGTTGGGTATTTTAAATTACATATTGTTATGTTGGGATATGTTCTCATATATCCTTATTGATGTAAATTTTATTTCCAAGTGATGAGATAAAATTTTTTATCTCTCATCAACTCATTTTGATGTGATGTCGTTAGGCTGTCAAGGGAACTTTTTAACCCAATTTCGATTTCTTTGGGTTCAACATGTAGTCATTGAATATGTCATCCATTGAATATGTGTGAATGACCTTTTATTTTTTTACACTTAATATCCACTTATATTGGGTGTATTTATATTTTTCACACATATTTTTGAGATTTATTTGTCCTTAATTTAAGGATACCTTCTTTATAAGGGATTTCATCACATTTGACATTTCTATTGAGAGTTCATTGTTGTTATACACCAATTCACTCTTATATGGTGTATATACTGTCCTTTGGAGTATTATATCATGAATCCATTTATTCTCATGATATTATAATGTTATGACTAAATGTTATTCCTCAATTATTGTATTCAAGTGTCTCTATTTTTGGTAAAACCTCTTTAACCAAAATATCTCTTTAAATGTTTTAATTATTTGTTCTTATTAATATCCATGTTTTCAAAATGGTTTTAAGGATTTATTTATATGTATATTAATGGTTTAAAATTTTAAGCTTCAAGGTGGTATGGGACACTTTGATTCAAAAATATCTTTATAAAATGTTTTAAATGGTTTTGGAAATGGTTTCTTTTTGAATGGATTCATTATTTCAATATACTAAAATGTTATATTGTGATTGAAATGTGGAAATGTTATGTTTCCGTTATGCATGTTTTATGTGATACATTTATGTTATGGTTCTTGGGCATTGTTGTGAAAACGGGTGGTTCCGTGATAAACTAATGGCGGGTGAGCCCGATATAGCTCTCCAATGCATTGGGTAACACGAAGGAGTGAAACATTAAGGTTTCTCCGAAGAGATTTAGGGAATATACTGTGATGGGTATTCCAAACGTAACCAAAAGGGTTAATCCCTACGTAAGAATGTTATGAATGCCTCAAGTTACCTTTATGTCTTATGAATTCTATGATTTATTCATGATTTGATGAGGTATTTTGAAGTGCCTATGTTTTATGGGTAAAGTATGATTTCATTCTTATGTATATATGAACTCATGTTTCCTTTCCATATTTTTATAACCCTTATTGAGCTTTTTATGCTCATACCATGTTTTTGAAATGTTTTTCACAGCTCAATAGAAAGGTACATGATGTGATGATAGTTTCAAGGATGTGTCAAGAAGGAATCCATGTTTTATTTTAAATATGTTTCCGTTGATGGGAAGAATGAATACTGTCTTTTATGTAACCACTTTGTTTAAATGTGGAATGTAATGCAAGTTTCATGATCTAATTCTCTAAAACTCTAAACCTGAAAAGATCCTCAACGTGTAATCTTTTAATAACTCAAGATTAAGTAAGGTTTAAGGCTGGGGCCTTATAGTTGGTATCAAAGGTCGGTTTAGATAACTTTAGAGGTTAGGGTATTCTTTAAGCATAAGTGACAATACCATAATGGTTAGGATTTCAGAAAGAGTCCTAGTTTTAGATAAAGTGAATGTGTAAGTATATCTTAGTGTTTATCTTACTCATTAGTACATGATGGTTTTGTTGATATACTCACACTGACCTTTTTGGTTTTAGTAAATGGCTGGATCTAGCAGGCACCAAAGTAACAGTGGATGTGAAGGAAACTGTGACAGTTTTTTGAGCAAGCAACTGAATGATATGAGAGCTGCAATGAGAACTCTTGGGATTATCCTCAACCAATTATCTGGAGTCATTATTGACCACCTAAACCTTTAAGATTTCTCTAAGTAATCATATATGCAAGAAACAAATCCCTACGGAAGTACAGGTAATAATCATAAAGGTAAGTGTGTTCAAAAACCTATGTGTCAAAGATGTGGAAAGAAACACCTAGGAAAATGTTTCAAAGGGACAGAAATATTCTATAGATGTGGAAATGAAGGTCATAAAGCAAGAACCTGCCATGGAAAAAGGAAGCATCCAGTTGACTCGAGGAAAGGGAAAAAAGTTCTTTCTGAGGGATCAATTGAATGTTTTAAATGTGGTGTGCATGGTCATTATACAAACACATGTCCTATGAAGAAGTTTCGTGAATGGGGTCTCCAAGAGCGTACCAATATTTGTTTACCAATACCTAATGCCATTCCGATTGAGGATGAAGAAACTGACAATGACCAATCAAAGGTATGTACTATTTCATGACTATTGTTTTCCTATTTTGGAATCTTAGGATATGATTCATGATTTTGTATGTAGGAAAGAGGTATTTCGGAATAAGTTTGAAAGGAATGGATAATGGATCATGAAGAATGTTGAATGAGTAAGATGTCAACATATAAGGGCTTCAAGAGTTATGGTGAAATTCTTAAGAGTATTAAGTCTCTTTTGATGATGGGGTTACATTGGAAGACTTTTTATATTATGTGTAACCCTGATGTTTAATATCGGAAAATTTTATTCAAGTAATAGTTATCTTTTCTTTTGTGGACATAGTTATAAAGAACCATTTGGGTTTATATGATCCTTACTTTTGAGGTAATTATGGGTTACTATATGTTATGATTGAAGTGAAAGGCATGAAAAAAAATTGAGGTTAAATTATGTTATGGTTATTTTTGATGATTTTATCCCTTTTTGGGGAATGATTTGAGAATTATATAGTTTTGGAAAAAGGACAACATGTAGACCGTGTGACTACCCGTCGCGTCGGACAAAGCTGTGGGAATCGAACCCACAATCAAAGTGCAACTGGTATTTATCACCTACCACTGAACTACGTGAAGTCCCTGGTTAGTTTGACTGATTCTTTTTAGTTATATGATTTTATGAATTAATAGTAAGTTGATTTTGGGTTATTTATGAAAATGATTAACCTATCATAGAGGATATGTGATTAGGTTAATTACTTTTCAATACGATACTTTAGGAGCAACTGATGTTGTTTGGAGATAAATGTTACGATTTAACTTGGAAGACTATGTGACTAAATCCTTCAAATATTTGGTTTTCAATATTATATTGGTTTACTTTGAATAATTTTATGGACAAATTTTTTATCAGATGGTCCTCGTTGAACTTTGGGTTTTGTTGGACAAATTTTGGAGATTAAGCATGGATTTTCTTTTTAATGGGTTATCCTTTTCTGGATTATCTGACCTTGTACTAACCTTTTTGGTTTTGGTTTTGGTTAAAGCCTAAAGACATGGGATGTATATAGTTATCTTTTTTGGATTAGGTGATTCTCTAGAAGTTGATTATAGTACTCTTAATGCGAACAAGTCTCCCTAAATATTCGTCTTTTAGAAATAATATGAGTTTGATTAAGGAATCTAGTAAAAGTTGAAAGTCAACATGATAAGTGATTATGTTTCCTTATGAATAAATTCCTCAATAAAAATTAACTTAAAACAAAAATGTTGTCTATTAAATTTTCCTACTAGGGAACCCAACACCGTTTAACCCATCACAAGTTTGTGTTTTTCTTGTGGTTAACTTTCTCCTAAACATGTTTTCTATCACTCTCCATCAGAACATGACCCTATGTTTTCTCCTCCATGTCCATGTTTTCGTACTTGGAATCCTAGTATGGGTTAACTCGGGTGACCTTTGTACTTATCTTTATTTATTTTAAAGTGATTGTTTTACCGACTCTTGTTCCGATGTGGGACTTTCAAGGATGTTTCCAAGCGCAATTTTAAAATTGTGAGGACGCAATTCCCAAAATGGGGGAAGGATGTAACACCCCAGGAAAATTAATAATATGAAATTTTCATATTTATCCATATTTGTGAATAAAATATCAATATGACTTTAAAGGGGACGCTATGCTCAATGGCTTACCCAACACGCAACAACGAGTTTCTTGGACATCTTACGTTGCACTCTAATAATAAAATAATATTATTTTAAATGGTAGTAAACATGTAGCCGTTGTATTGGAGGGAATGGATAGAAATAACTAAAATATGATTATATATGTTTTTAAATGTTTTTATATTTATCCAATAAAAAATAAAGGCTTAAAATACGTAAAGAATTCGATTTTAGGCGTATATGCCCTGATTTTCACTAAAGGGTCACTTATGGCCTTTTGATGGAGAACCGTCATTAAATATAGTTTTTTTCACTCTTATAAATTCAATTGGACCAAATAAAACTCTTCTTAAGAATTGGGACATCAAAATTTACTTTGTGTAAATTTTTGGTATCTTTATGATAAAGATCATTTTTTAATGAATAGTGTAAAATGTTGTATTTTAATTCAAAACCACTTTTTAATCTAATTCATTTATATGATTAGATTATCTTTTGAATTGGTTTTAAAGTGAAATTAGAATATATTTTTACCATTTAATCCAATAGTGGTCGTTGGAATTAATTTCACTTTGAAATCAGACTTAAACTTGTGTCAATCTTTTGATACATATTGTTTCATAAAAACACGCTATTTGCTCTGACAGTGGGAATTAATTTTTAAATTAATTAATGTGAATTTAATGTTTTGAATTTTGTAAAATAGACTTCATTTTTGAAATCAGAATATCAAATATATCTTAGGGTGAATTTTTGGGATTTCTCTGAAAAACATCAATTTTTGATGAATAGTGAAACCACTAAGTGGTACTTATAAAAACTGATTTTTCCGTTTAAATGAAATTTTTCCATCTTTGTGTTTTGAATTTCAAAAATCCGACATACATGGTTGTCATTAAGAAGTAAAATTTGGTTCAATGGGATAAAAATAATTTTTTGGTGAATAGTAACTTATTAAGTTTTTCATCGCGATTAGAGGTAATTAGTGTAGTTTAAGGTAAAAATAATGTTTTAATAATATGAAATGAACTTGAAACATGTCGTAACCTCATTGGATGTGTAATGGCCGACCAAGACAAGCCATGGGTCAACTTGGGGACCCCATGGAGCCACTTTGGTTGGGAAATGACATAAATAACTTTTTATTTAATGTAAAAGTAAAAATGACACAAACATGATATGTTTTACTAAAACAATTTTTACGTGGGGTTATACAAGTCAGATGTTTTATTATAAATAGTCATTGGAAATATAAAAAGATTTACTACATCATTTTATTTTATTTTATATTTTTTAGACATTAAATAAATTAAATTATTTATGACATCATAATGATGCAGCGATGACATCATTATCTGACGATTTAAATAAAATGAGAAGATAATGTAAACTCTATGACCTACACATGACCAAAACTTATTGGATGGGTGGATTTAGAACCCTTATCACCTTATCCACGAATTATATCAATGTGGGACCTTTTAAAACCGAAACACATTTTCAAATAAAGTAATATTTCTTACTTTCCAAAAGTGCCCCTCCTCTCCTCTTATAAAAGGCCCCCACCTCTACCTCATTTAACACACTCCTCAAGCCTTTGTCTCGCCCAAACCCTTCCCATTTACTCTCTCCACATCCCTCTCCTCATCCTAGAGGATTCCCTTTGGGTAGAATCCTTTCAAAGGAAGCCTTTAGGCTCAAATCAAAAGGAGTTACACTTTTAAAGGTAATTCATTCTCTCATGTTCATTTGTTTTATTTTGCTTCTCCAACCCCCTAAACTCTTTTTATTTACTTCTTTTGTAACAACACCATTATATTCAATATACTAGGATGTTTTTATAATATTTATTCGAGATACACTCTCAGACAACTACATCAAATGGTTAAAGAACATACGGTTTCCGTGGATGGCAAAATTCTGCCTCCCGAAACGATGATTGTTCAATACTCATTTAACACCTTCAAAGGTGTCCATTATGATGTCACTATTTTTATATATGATATATAATATGTTTATTGTTTCCTTAAGCTTCTGTTGTTTTTCATTTTGGGCATACCTTTATGGTTTCCATTATGGGTAAACGCGATATCTTCATTTAAGGAAGAGCGGACTACCGCCCCCTCAAAGTGATTTGATTCGTTAAATACCATATGTGGGATGTATAAAGGATGGATATATGATATTATATATGATATTATACTGGAATTATAATATACCTTTATATAATTATGATTCCATTCTATAAAATACGAAATAGAAATGAATGTAGCGTTCATGCGTACGTACGGCTTACCGTCTCCATGAACGGTGCATTTAATTTCTTACCTCTAAATGATTATGTAATGTTATAAATGCATGAATGTACTGGATATATATTAAATATGTGATATCTACATCATGAATAAAATTATGTATATAAAAAACATTTGTCCACACGAACAACATGTAATTGTAAGAAGTCCACTTTCGACTTAAGAACCAGATATCGGCAAAACAAATATTATTAACTTAAATGATTACATAATGTTTATGACATGGTAATAAGAGATATAAAAGGAATAATGAACTTGAAAAAGGTTCTTAAGGAAGTATAAATTAACTCATGTTTATTATTCAGGAGATTAAAGAACGATCGAGTCAAGTCGGACCCGATGTAAGGGATCCTACTCCTCTCTTTCTTTTTAAGTACACTGTTTTATGTCATTCCTTCTATGCTCAACTTTCTTGTTATTGGGATGTTATTTTATATAACTCTTACTGTAATTTTTATTTTCATATTATGAGAGACCCTATTCTCTCTCATCAATCCATTTTGGAAGTTTCGAGTGGCGCTGTTGGGCTGCTGAATTTTCGTAAGAGATCTAACCTCTCTCTTTCTCTTTAAGTACTCCCTTTTATGTCACTTCTTTTAAGCTCCTATTTGTAATGATGGGGGATGTTCTTTAATATTAATCTTTCTGTACATTTTGTTGTAATGTGATGAGATAACCTATTTTATCTCATCAATCCATTTTTGGAAGTTTTATGTGGCGTCGCTAGGCTGCCGAGTTTTCGTAAGGGATTTTTCATCTCACATTTATTCCCGTGAGATTTATGCTACATTTTCCACAATTTCCTTTGAGTGGTGTATATACTTCCATTATTCTAATCTTTTTGTAATATACTTTCCTTTATGAGTATTTACATCAATGATTTATCTTCCTTCTTTCATGGGGTGTATGTTTTGAAGGATACCCAAGTCGGTAAGGGAACCTTTCACCCTCCTCTTTTTTAAAAGACTTCTTTTGTTGGGTCTTTTAATTTACATATTGTTATGTTGGGATATGTTCTCATATATCCTTATTGATGTAAATTTTATGTCCAAGTGATGAGATACACTTTTTTATCACTCATCAACTCATTTTGATGTGATGTTGTTAGGCTGTCAAGGGAACTTTTTAACCCAATTTCTATTTATTTGGGTTCAACATGTAGTAATTGAATATGTCATCCATTGAATATGTGTGAATGACCATTTATTGTTTTACACATAATATCCACTTATATTGGGTGTATTTATATTTTTCACACATATTTTTGAGATTTATTTGTCCTTAATTTAAGGATACCTTCTTTATAAGGGATTTTATCACATTTGACATTTCTATTGAGAGTTCATTGTTCTTATGCACCAATTCACTCTTATATGTTGTATATACTGTCCTTTGGAGTATTATATCATGAATCCATTTATTCTCATGATATTATAAAGTTCTGACTAAATTTTATTCTTCAATTATTGTATTCAAGTGTCTCTAATTTTGGTAAAACCCCTTCAACCAAAATATCACTTTAAATGTTTTAATTATTTGTTCTTATTAATATCCATGTTTTCAAAATGGTTTTAAGGATTTATTTATATGGATATTAATGGATTAAAATTTTAAGCTTCAAGGTGTTATGGGACACTTTGATTCAAAAATCTCTTTATTAAATGTTTTAAATGGTTTTGGAAATGGTTTCTTTTTGAATGGATTCATTATTTCAATATACTAAAATGTTATATTGTGATTGAAATGTGGAAATGTTATGTTTCCGTTATGCATGTTTTATGTGATACATTTATGTTATGGTTCTTGGGAATTGTTGTGAAAACGTGTGGTTCCGTGATAAACTAAGGGCGGGTGAGCCCGATATAGCTCTCTAATGCATTGGGTAACACGAAGGAGTGAAACGTTAAGGTTTCTCCGAAGAGATTTTGGGAATATACTGTGATGGGTATTCCAAACGTAACCAAGAGGGTTACTCCCTACCTAAGAATGTTATGAATTCCTCAAGTTACCTTTATGTCTTATGACTTCTATGATTTATTCATGATTTGATGAGGTATTTTAAAGTGCCTATGTTTTATGGGTAAAGTATGATTTCATTCTTATGTATATATGAACTCATGTTTCCTTTCCATATTTTTATAACCCTTACTGAGCTTTTTATGCTCATCCCAAGTTTTTGAAATGTTTTTCACAGGTCAAGGGAAAGGTACATGATGTGATGATAGTTTCAATGATGTGTCAAGAAAGAATCCATGTTTTATTTTAAATATGATTCCGTTGATGGGAAGAATGAATACTGTCTATTATGTAACCACTTTGTTTAAATGTGGAATGTAATGCAAGTTTCATGATCTAATTCTCTAAAACTCTAAACCTAAAAAGATCCTCAATGTGTAATCTTCTAATTACTCAAGATTAAGTAAGGTTTAAGGCTGGGGCCTTATAGTTGGTATCAAAGGTCGGTTTAGATAACTTTAGAGGTTAGGGTATTCTTTAAGCATAAGTGACATTACCATAATGGTTAGGATTTCAGAAAGAGTCCTAGTTTTAGATAAAGTGAATGAGTAAGTATATCTTAGTGTTTATCTTACTCATTAGTACATGATGGTTTTGTTTATATACTCACACTGGCCTTTTTGGTTTTAGTAAATGGTTGGATCTAGCAGGCACCAATGTAACAGTGGATGTGAAGGAAACTGTGAAAGTTTTTTGAGAAAGCAACTGAATGATATGGGAGCTGCAATGAGAACTCTTGGAATTATCTTCAACCAACTATATGGAGTCATTATTGACCACCTAAACCTTAGATATTTCTCTAAGGAATCATATATGCAAGAAACAAATCCCTACGGAAGTACAGGTAATAATCATAAAGGTAAGTGTGTTCAAAAACCTATGTGTCAAAGATGTGGAAAGAAACACCTAGGAAAATGATTCAAATGGATAGAAATATTCTATAGATGTGGAAATAAAAGTCATAAAGCAAGAACCTGCCATGGAAAAATGAAGCATCCAGTTGACTCGAGGAAAGGGAAAGAAGTTCTTTCTGAGGGATCAATTGAATGTTTTAAATGTGGTGTGGATGGTCATTAGGCAAACACATGTCCTATGAAGAAGTTTCGTGAATGGGGTCACCAAGAGCGTACCAATATTCGTTTACCAATACCTAATGCCATTCCGATTGAGGATGAAGAAACTGACAATGACCAATAAAAGGTATGTACTATTTCATGACTATTGTTTTCCTATTTTGGAATCTTAGGATATGATTCATGATTTTGTTTGTAGGAAAGAGGTATTTCGGAATAAGTTGGAAAGGAATTGATAATGGATCATGAATAATGTTGAATGAGTAAGATGTCAACATACAAGGGCTTCAAGAGTTATGGTGAAATTCTTAAGAGTATTAAGTCTCTTTTGATGATGGGGTTACATTAGAAGACATTTTATATTATGTGTAACCCTGATGTTTAATATAGGCAAATTTTATTCAAGTAATAGTAATCTTTTCTTTTGTGGATATAGTTATAAAGAACCATTTGGGTTTATATGATCCTTACTTTTGAGGTAATTATGGGTTACTATATGTTATGATTGAAGTGAAAGGCATGAAATAAAATTGAGGTTAAATTATGTTATGGTTATTTTTGATGATTTTATCCCTTTTTGGGGAATGATTTGGGAATTATATTGTTTTGGAAAAAGGACAACACGTAGACCGTGTGACTACCCTTCGCGTCGGACAAAGCTGCGGGAATCGAACCCATAATCAAAGTGCAACTGGTATTTATCGCCTACCACTGAACTACGTGAAGTCCCTGGTTAGTTTGACTGATTCTTTTTAGTTATATGATTTTATGAATTAAGAGTAAGTTGATTTTGGGTTATTTATAAAAATGATTAACCTATCATAGAAGATATGTGATTAGGTTAATTACTTTTCAATACGAGACTTTAGGAGCAACTGATGTTGTTTGGAGATAAATGTTACGATTTAACATGGAAGACTATGTGACTAAATCCTTAAAATATTTGGGTTTCAATCTTATATTGGTTTACTTTGAATAATTTAATGTACAAATTGTTTATCGGATGGTCCTCGTTGAACTTTGGGTTTTGTTGGACAAATTTTGGAGATTAAGCATGGATTTTCTTTTTAATGGGTTATCCTTTTCTAGATTATCTGACCTTGTACTAACCTTTTTGGTTTTGATTTGGTTAAATCCTAAATACATGGGATGTATATAGTTATCTTTTGTGGATTAGGTGATTCTCTAGAAGTTTATTATAGTACTCTTAATGCGAACAAGTCTCCCTAAATACTCGTCTTTTAGAAATAATATGAGTTTGATTAAGGAATCTAGTAAAAGTTGAAAGTCAACATGATAAGTGATTATGTTTCCTTATGAATAAATTCCTCAATAAAAAGTAACTTAAAACAAAAATGTTTTCTATTAACTTTTCCTACTAGGGAACCCAACACCGTTTAACCCATCACAAGTTTGTGTTTTTCTTGTGGTTAACTTTCTCCTAAACATGTTTTCTATCACTCTCCATCAGAACATGACCCTATGTTTTCTCCTCCATGTCCATGTTTTCGTACTTGGAATCCTAGTATGGGTTAACTCGGGTGACCTTTGTACTTATCTTTATTTATTTTAAAGTGATTGTTTTACCGACTCTTGTTCCGATGTGGGACTTTCAAGGATGTTTCCAAGCGCAATTTTAAAATTGTGAGGACGCAATTCCCAAAAGGGGGGAAGGATGTAACACCCCAGGTAAATAAAGAATATGACATTTTCATATTTATCCATATTTGTGAATAAAATATCAATATGACTTTAAAGGGGATGCTATGCTCAATGGCGTACCCAACACGCAACAACGAGTTTCTTGGGAATCTTACGTTGCACTCTAATAATAAAATAATATTATTTTAAATGGTAGTTAACATGTAGCCGTTGTATTGGAGGGAATGGATATAAATAACTAAAATATGATTATATATGTTTTTAAATGTTTTTACATTTATCCAATAAAAAATAAAGGCTTAAAATACGTAAAGAATTCGATTTTAGGCGTATATGCCCTGATTTTCACTAAAGGGTCACTTATGGCCTTTTGATGGTGAACCGTCATTAAATATAGTTTTTTTCACTCTTATAAATTCAATTGGACCAAATAAAACTCTTCTTAAGAATTGGGACATCAAAATTTACTTTGTGTAAATTTTTGGTATCTTTATGATGAAGATCATTTTTTAATGAATAGTGTAAAATGTTGTATTTTAATTCAAAACCTCTTTTTAATCTAATTCATTTATATGATTATATTATCTTTTGAATTGGTTTTAAAGTGAAATTAGAATATATTTTTACCATTTAATCCAATAGTGGTCGTTGGAATTAATTTCACTTTGAAATCAGACTTAAACTTGTGTCAATCTTTTGATTCATATTGTTTCATAAAAACACGCTATTTGCTCTGACAGTGGGATTTAATTATTAAATTAATTAATGTGACTTTTATGTTTTTAATTTTGTAAAATAGACTTAATTTTTGAAATCGGAATATCAAATATATCTTAGGGTGAATTTTTGGTATTTCTCTGAAAAACTTCAATTTTTGATGAATAGTGAAACCACTAAGTGGTACTTATAAAAACTGATTTTTCCGTTTAAATGAAAATTTTCCATCTTTGTGTTTTGAATTTCAAAAATCCGACATACATGGTTGTCATTAAGAAGTAAAATTTGGTTCAATGGGATAAAAATATTTTTTTGGTGAATAGTAACTTATTAAGTTTTTAATCGCGGTTAGAGTTAATTAGTGTAGTTTAAGGTAAAAATAATGTTTTAATAATATGAAATGAACTTGAAACATGTCCTAACCTCATTGGATGTGTAATGTACGACCAAGAAAAGCCATGGGTCAACTTGGGGACCCCATGGAGCCACTTTGGTTGGGAAATGACATAAATAACTTTTTATTTAATGTAAAAGTAAAAATGACACAAACATGATATGTTTTACTAAAACAATTTTTACGTGGGGTTATACAAGTCAGATGTTTTATTATAAATAGTCATTGGAAAGATAAAAAGATTTACTACATCATTGTAATTTTTGTTATAATTTTTAGAAATTAAATAAATTAAATTATTTATGACATCATAATGATGCAGCGATGACATCATTATCTGATGATTTAAATAAAATGAGAAGATAATGTAAACTCTATGACCTACACATGACCAAAACTTATTGGATGGGTGGATTTCGAACCCTTATCACATTATCCACGAATTATATCAATGTGGGACCTTTAAAACCGAAACACATTTTCAAATAAAGTAATATTTCTTACTTTCTAAAAGTGCCCCTCCTCTCCTCTTATAAATGGCCCCCACCTCTACCTCATTTAACACACTCCTCAAGCCTTTTTCTCGGAAAAACCCTGCCCATTTACTCTCTCCACATACCTCTACTCATCCTAGAGGATTCCCTTTGGGAATAATCCTTTCAAAGGAAGCCTTTAGGCTCAAATCAAAAGGAGTTACACTTTTAAAGGTAATTCATTCTCTAATGTTCATTTGTTTTATTTTGCTTCTCCAACCCCCTAAACTCTTTTTATTTACTTCTTTTGTAACAACACCAGTATCTGCAATATACTAGGATGTTTTTATAAGATTTATTCGAGCAACACTCTCACACAACTACATCAAATGGTTAAAGAACATATGGTTTCCGTGGATGGCGAAATTCTGCCTCTCGAAACGATGATTGTTCAATACTCATTTAACACCTTCAAAGGTGGCCATTATGATATCACTATTTTTATATATGGTATATAATATGTTTATTGTTTCCTTACGATTCTGTTTTTTTTCATTTTGGGCATACCTTTATGGTTTCCATTATGGGTAAACGCGATATCTTCATTTAAGGAATAGCGGACTACCTCCCCCTCAAAGTGATTTGATTCGTTAAATACCATATGTGGGACGTATAAAGGATGTATCTATGATATTATATATGATATTATACTGGAATTATAATATACCTTTATATCATTATGATTCCATTCTATAAAATATGAAATAGAAATGAAAGTAGCGTTCATGTGTACGTACGGCTTACCGTCTCCATGAACGGTGCATTTCATTTCTTACCACTAAATGATTATGTAATGTTATAAATGCATGAATGTACTGGATATATATGACATATATGATATCTACATCATGAATAAAATTCTGGATATAAAAAACATTTGGCCACACGAACAACATGTAATTGTAAGAAGTCCACTTTCGACTTAAGAACTAGATATCGGCAAAACAAATATTATTAACTTCAGTGATTAAATAATGTTTATGACATGATAATAAGTGATATAAAATGAATAATGAACTTTAAAAAGGTTCTTAAGGAAGTATAAATTAACTAAAGTTTATTATTCAGGAGATTAAAGAATGATCGAGTCAAGTCTGACCCGAGGTAAGGGATCCTACTCCTCTCTTTCTTTTTTAAGTACACTCTTTTATATCATTCCTTCTAAGCTCATCTTTCTTGTTATTGGGATGTTCTTTTATATAACTCTAACTGTAATTTTTATGTTCATATGATGAGAGACCCTATTCTCTCTCATCAATCCATTTTGGATGTTTTGAGTGGCGCCATTAGGCTGCTGAATTTTCGTAAGAGATCTAACCTCTCTCTTTCTCTTTAAGTACTCCCCTTTATGTCACTTCTTTTAAGCTCCTATTTGTTATTATGGGGGATGTTCATTCATATTCCTATTGCTGTACATTTTGTTGTAATGTGATGAGATACCCTATTTTATCTCATCAATCCATTTTTGAAGTTTTATGTGGCACCGTTAGGCTGTCGAGTTTTCGTAAGGGATTTTTCATCTCACATTTATTCCCGTGAGATTTATGCTACATTTGCCACAATTTCCTTTGAGTGGTGTATGTACTTAAATTATTCTAATATTTGTGTAATATAATTTCTTTATGAGTATTTACATCAATGATTTATTTTCCTTCTTTCATGGGGTGTATGTTTTGAAGGATACCCAATTCGGTAAGGGAACCTTTCACCCTCCTCTTTTTTTAAATACTTCTTTTGTTGGGTCTTTTAATTTACATATTGTTATGTTGGGATATGTTCTCATATATCCTTATTGATGTAAATTTTATGTCCAAGTGATGAGATACACTTTTTTATCACTCATCAACTCATTTTGATGTGATGTCGTTAGGCTGTCAAGGGAACTTTTTAACCCAATTTCGATTTCTTTGGGTTCAACATGTAGTCATTGAATATGTCATCCATTGAATATGTGTGAATGACCTTTTATTGTTTTACACTTAATATCAACTTATATTGGGTGTATTTATATTTTTCACACATATTTTTGAGATTTATTTGTCCTTAATTTAAGGTTACCTTCTTTATAAGGGATTTCATCACATTTGACATTTCTATTGAGAGTTCATTGTTGTTATGCACCAATTCACTCTTATATGGTGTATATACTGTCCTTTGGAGTATTATATCATGAATCCACTTATTCTCATGATATTATAAAGTTCTGACTAAATTTTATTCCTCAATTATTGTATTCAAGTGTCTCTAATTTTGGTAAAAACCCTTTAACCAAAATATCACTTTAAATGTTTTAATTATTTGTTCTTATTAGTATCCATGTTTTCAAAATGGTTTTAAGGATTTATTTATATGGATATTAATGGTTTAAAATTTTAATCTTCAAGGTGGTATGGGACACTTTGATTCAAAAATCTCTTTATTAAATGTTTTAAATGGTTTTGGAAATGGTTTCTTTTTGAATGGATTCATTATTTCAATATACTAAAATGTTATATTGTGATTGAAACGTGGAAATGTTATGTTTTCGTTATGCATGTTTTATGTGATACATTTATGTTATGGTTCTTGGGCATTGTTATGAAAACGGGTGGTTCCGTGATAAACTAAGGGTGGGTGAGCCCGATATAGATCTCCAGTACATTGGGTAACGCGAAGGAGTGAAATGTTAAGGTTTCTCCAAAGAGATTTAGGGAATATACTGTGATGGGTATTCCAAACGTAACCAACAGGGTTACTCCCTACGTAAGAATGTTATGAATGCCTCAAGTTACCTTTATGTCTTATGACTTCTATGATTTATTCATGATTTGATGAGGTATGTTAAAGTGACTATGTTTTATGGGTAAAGTATGATTTCATTCTTATGTATATATGAACTCATGTTTCCTTTCCATATTTTTATAACCCTTACTGAGCTTTTTATGCTCATCCCAAGTTTTTGAAATGTTTTTCATAGGTCAAAAGAAAGGTACATGATGTGATGATAGTTTCAAGGATGTGTCAAGAAAGAATCCATGTTTTATTTTAAATATGTTTCCGTTGATGGGAAGAATGAATACAGTCTTTTATGTAACCACTTTGTTTAAATGTGGAATGTAATGCAAGTTTCATGATCTAATTCTCTAAAACTCTAAACCTGAAAAGATCCTCAACGTGTAATCTTTTAATAACTCAAGATTAAGTAAGGTTTAAGGATGGGGCCTTATAGTATATAGGTGGATTTAAATAAATAAAATTATTTTTATGATATAATTTTTATTCTTAAATGATAAAATAAAACTTACCACTTTTCCCACATTTCTGTTGGAAAATGATAGTCACTCATGTAAATGTTGGGATCACCACCTCTACAAAGAGATGTGATTTGTTTTTCATTACTACCTTATATAGATGATTTAAAAATGAGTCTAATGAATAAATATGTTATTTATATACTTAATATAATTATAAATATGATTAACCTATAAGCAATTCAAAGTAACTGAAAAATCTATGATGATACATGCATGAAAAAACTAAACATTTAACACCTAAAATGAAGAAAATAATGAATGATCATTAATGAATAGGTGACAAGATGTTATAATTGGACCATATATGATATTAAAAATATGAATATAGTATTATTTTGAATTACTAACAAGTTTAAAAAATTATACAGGAGGTTAAATCACATTCAACTAAGTGGAAGCATGTGGTATGATATTTTGTCTCAATTTCTACTAAATTGACACATATTTGATATTATGAACCTATTTTATTTCATGTGTTGTATATATTGACCCATTTGTGTATATAAAATGAATATATATTTATTTATGGTAATTAAAGTTTCAATTTAATATTACTCTTTCATAGTGTTCTAGTTTATATGTCACTAAATATAAAAGAATTTATTTTAAAACTCAATTTTTTAGGATTATATATATTTACATTGAAGGAATATTATCATCCATACTTAATAAACAATATATATATATCAATAATCTATATATTTAAGGATTTTCAATATTTTCTTCCAATTTTTAATCTCTTTGGAACTTTAATCATGCAAATAAGTGTTTGAAATAAAAGTTTATCTTATTTCTCTTTTTGATCGAGAATATTTTTCTTATTTGGTTATATTATTAAAATTTGTTTTAAAATTTTTATTTTTATTTAAACTAATTATTTATTATGTAAATTTAATATATCTTTTAATTTTTACATGATTTGAAATGAATCTTTATATTGTTTTCTAAAAGTTTCATTTTTTGTATTTCATTATAAAAAAACAAAAGGAATGTTTCTTTTTAATGTATATGGTTTAAAATGGTTTTCCCACTACCATAATCATTTTTTTCTATTTAGATTCATCAATAATTTATAAATGGTTTTATGGAAAAAAATATTTAATGACAATTTCTTTTAAATTATTCTCTTCCATTTTCCTTTTTCCTCTAAAGGGCATGATTTTATTATAAAAACTACATTTCTATGTAATTATTGATCATCTGTCATCTATTTATTAATTATATAGTCATCAACTTTCTTTTGAATTTGTTACATTCGTGTGATCATATTTTATAGAAAAATACATTTCTATTAAATATCTATATTCATTCTACCATGGGTTTTTTTATTTCCTAAACTTTATACCATTTATACATATGCTTTTTTACTATAAAATTCGTTTAATTGACCAAGGAAAAATGATATTCCATATTCCCATCTCAATAAGGATATTAAATGATAAATAATATTCATTGTGAATTAAATTTATCATTCAAAAAATGTGGAATTCATTGGACCTTACGTTACAGGTGAGGCCCAGTCATTGATTTCCCCTCAATAAATAAACATGTATCATGAGACAAACCAATTTTTAAAATTATTAAATGGGTTTCTGGTGTATATCTACCAATATTTGGAAAAATATTGGTGAAATTACTTGATCATGAGGTCATTAATTATGAATTACCTTCATTGATAATTTATTTATCATAATGTGTAGTATTATTACACTTATATTATCTATAGATGCATTCTGGGATCAAGTTATTGATTTAATGACATTTTTTAACATATCAACCTTTCCCTGTCAATTAAGAATTATTTACTAATGATACATTCTGTTCTAAAATAACATAAATGAGCATTTGAGAACACAATAATTTTTTTCCATCACCCAACATATGAAGAAACAATATTTAAATGAGATTCAATAATGATTTTGTTTATTTATTTATGTTTTATATTTTATTTCCAATGTAAATTGGAATCATGTATGTTTTGTATTATTACAAAATACTAAACTAATTGATCCTCAGAAATTTTATATCTTGTATCTTATTCCAATGTTATATATTATACACATGCTCCCAATAATTGGAGTTTGGGTTGTTAAACATACTCCAAAATCCATCAATTTCTACCCTGGTTTATCCTAGTGTTCATGACATTCCATTTATGTATGGTTTTCTCACTGGACTTTCATCTGGATAATGATATTTTCATATCTCAGCATCACATGAGTTATATGTGAATAAATTTTTTCTATATAATGACTAAATATGTCATGATTCATGTCCTTACAAGATCTATTGTGATGCCCAGATCATTAATCTTAGTCCTCGTTAGAAAATCTCAGAAATGCAACCATGTCAGACTGTATAGTATCCTCATTCTTGTCGGGTCTTCCTATACCAAACTCTAAAATGGTATAACATAAAATTTTTATATAAGAACTTTATGTCTCCATTTTATCATGATTTAGTTAATTTATAGATGTCTAAATCTCCTATCATGGTCATAATAAAAAATTCTAATCAAGCCTCACCTTATCTAAGTGTCAAATCCTTTAATATTTCATACATGGATCTCTTAGCTTACTTAGTACTAAGACAAAATTTTCTAATTTTTTCACATAATAAAAATATATTAAATCCAATATATATAGGTTCTTATCCCAATACCATAAACATTGGACCATTTGGGTCTTCATCACATGATGATAAACTACATGACATATGGTCTGCCCTGTATGACCCTAAATGAATTATAATAGTATATTCGATCATATCAATATTTATTATGTATGAGATATAACAAGAAATTACCAATAAAATATTTTTATTTATACATAATCCAACAATAATATAAATTTTCCTCAAATTTGAAGAGTTTCATTTTAATATTTTGACCTTGAATTTCTTTCGGTTCTTCCCTTGTGGGTTCAGCACTGAAATGAATCCATTTTGTTATTCACACAATAATGATCTAGGAAAATACCATGTGCAGAGATCCTCATCATACAACCTTAATATTTGGAACATATCATTAACTTTTTCCTGACATTAATATATGTTCAATTCTTTATAACCATAAACTTCTTAGAGTGGTCCATCATATATGACTCAACTTCCCTACATGACATCCAAATCAATGTAAGGGTTCATAACGTATGATTTCTATCTACAACCCTAAATTACGATAAAGGTAACCATTTTTCATAGATATGGGTCATTTATTTTTTTCCTCCTCATATTTATATCATTTTCTCTACACCGACTATACAGCAGGATACTTCATTAGTTACAATCCAAAAAAAATCTTCTAGTTACAGTTTCTTTCTTCGTTAAAAATATACCTCACATATATATGAGCTAAATATATTAAGATATTTTATTTTATAAGAAATATTACTATCTATATGATTATTATTTCTTGATACATAGTGATTCTATAAATTTATATTCTAGGACTAACCATAAATCCTACTAGCTTCTCCCTTGGTGATTTGGTGCTCACTCATTCACATGGGATTTCTTGTTCTCCTATCTCTGAAGTTAAACCACCAATTACTTCCCATAAACATGGGATATATCAAATTTAATGCCTCATAACAATTATTTGTCTCTTTATTCTCATTACTTGTGATATGTAGTGATAAAAAAATCACTTATCTCATGTCCAACTACAAATTCAGACGACATCTTACCCCTATAAGGAAATGCTTCATTATTCTCTAGATAAACCACCCACATGCCTCTTGTTTTTTTTCTAATTATCATATAATTTCTCCCTCCCCTTTTAGCTCATCGGCTCCTCTGCTACCCATTGAGCTTGATTGCGGCTCTTTTCCATCTCTTCCCTCAGCCCCACCTTCATCCTCTCCCCCAATGATCTGCTCTGACCCCCCTCTGACACCCCCAGGCTCCTGCCCAACGCAAATCGCAACAGGTGGACCCATCTCCCAAGGTTACCCTTAGTTCCTTCCTGCATATTAATCCTTCACAAATCCTAGGAACGGTTATTTAAAAGAAACTCTATGTGGTTTTTGAGGGGATTCTGTGGTGTCATGTTCCCCAGATGTTGTCTTGTCATCCTCGTAGCCTTCGAAAGAAGGTTCATTCATTTCCCTTGCCTTATCAGCATCATCCTTATCGGAGTAGGAAAAGTGTCTCATGTGAACTCTTGTAGAACAATTTGGGTCAGAAAAACCCCCTCTCATCACCTTTCAGTGCTTGGCCACCACATGGGACCTTCGCCTTTCAGTTAGGATCTGACTGGTCCACAAGAAATCTTACTGAATTTTCCTCACCTTGGAGGAGTATTTTTTTCTTCAAATTGTGCAATCTCCTGCTGTGGAGAATCCAATAGTAAATAGACTAGTTGAGGCTCTTACTGGACCTGACCCTATAGGCTTCGATCTATCCTTTGTCTCCTCATATTTTAGGGTGACGCATCCAATTTTGTAATTTCTCCCTTTTCCCCCATGTTTCTTTCCATTATTCCAAGGTAGCTTCTCCATACCTCCCACTGCTCTCTATGATATTTATGGGTCCTCTTCTAGGGGTTCAACTACCATGCAGTGTGGCCAACCTCTCTAGTTCTCTAGAATTACCTTACCCCTCTTCTACTATGGATGTATGTTCCTAAGAGGCTCTTGTTTCAATGGATGAGGCCTCCCCTGCTATCGGGCAGATCAATGTTCCTACACAAGACTCCTCATTGCTTCTAATATAAGGATCTTCATACCAAAACCATGGGGGTCAAGGCTAGGATATATACTCTCCCCCAGTACTCGGATCCAAACCTTTGCTCGTACTTGGGGTACCCCCCCCCCATGCACTTTATTATCATCCAAGGGTTTAAGAGTGTTTATGTGATACTATTAAAAGATAATAAAGGAGTTTTCTCCCTCCCACATTAGAAATGCCATGAATTATAGGGCCAATTCTAGAATCTTGTTTGATAAATGAATTTCATAATCCTCTCGAATTCCCATGGTATCACTGCCCATGATAAGGCAGACTTCCTCACCAATGAAATCAGGAAACACAAGGCCTCCATTATTGACATCCTTGAACATAAGAAGAACCTTCCAAAATCAATGTATTCTCTAGTAAAATCAACCTACATGGATTCATGCATGATGACCTGAACAACAGGCATATTTTTATCCTTTAGAATAGAAACCTCTGTTGATTTGGTCCTGGACGGTGATTAGTTCATCACTAAAAAGTGACTCTTGGCGATGTTTCTTACTTTGTATTTCATTTTATGATAGATGTGACTCTTGGTGAAGGGAGTTAATATGGAAAGAACTTAACACCTTTGACCCTATTAATATTCCGTGGGTTTTCAGAGGGACATCAACATGGTTGTTGACCTGAAGAAGATGAAATTTTGTGGTCCTTTCCAGAGGAAAGTGGGCATGGATTTCTTCTAGTTCATGTCTGGGAAAGGGCTGTCTGATCATAGCTTCTCAAGTGATTGCATCATGTGGTGAAACAGCCAAAAAGGGACTCACCATTAGTGGAGCCTCTTGGACCTCTTCTTATCCAACATGCACACCATTTCTAGGTTCTCTAACAGCAAGGTAAGTCATCTGGTTTAGGGTCTGTCTGATCAATATCCTATACTTGTTTCCCTATCTTCAGGGCAATTCCACAATGAAATATTTTGGTATCTTCAACAATGTGATTGACTTATAGGGTTCCATAACCTAATTAGTGATTAATGGAGTGATCCAATTTATGGGAATTTATGGGTATTCATCCACAACAAGATGATACATCTCAAGGGGAAACTTTAGTTGTGGGTGAAGGATCTTTTTCCCACTTAAAATGACATTGAAACTACTATAAATGAAATTGAACACCTCAATAACAGCCCTTGAAAATTCCTAGAATGACCAAACATTTAAGGAGTTTTCCATAAGGAATTATGAGTTTACAGACATGATTCTCAGGAAAGAATGTCTAGCGATAGAGAAGTTGAGGTTTAACTGGCTCAAAGAGGGAGACTAGAAGACTTCCTTATTCCATGTTTGTATCATAGAGATAAAAGGGATGGTGAAACCCATAATTTTTTAGAATTATGGTAAATATACATATGATAGAGATAATGTGGGATGTTTGGATCTGTCCATATTCAAATACCTTCTTGCTGGTCCCAAATCACGATTTCCCAATAGGTATTTGGGGGAGGACAGAGGGTTCTATGAGGTGATTCCCAACTAGATTTCAGTCCAGGACAACAAGGACCTGGGATCTATTGCATATGACAAAGATATTTAGGTCGTATTGATGAGTCTCAACCAAAAAAAGTTACCCAGGACCGGATGGCTTCTCTAGATCATTCTATTAAACCTCATGGGATGTAGTTAAAATATATCAAATCTTTTATGTCCAATATTTCTTCATAGGTGGACCCTTACCTAAGTTCACTTGTTCCATGACTACAGTGCATATTCATAAGACTAAGAATCTATCCTCCGTCATGAATTCTAGTTTGGTGGGTTTGTGCAACATCCCATAAAATATTCTTCCCAGCATTATCAATGTTAGGATGTCTCTTCACATTCAATGGTGAATATCCATGGAGAAGCATGGGTTTGTTAAGGGGAGATCACTCCAATGTGCCATCACATTGTCACATAAGATGATAAATAATTTAAACGTCAACACTCATGGGTCCAATATAGCCATTTAGTTTTACATGAATATGTATTATTACCATGTCGAGTGTGGCTATATCATTAAGGTGCTGGGTAGTAGGGGTTATCCTCCTGGAACATAGATCTCGCCTTTAGATGCTTCAGTTCTTTAACACAAGAAGTTACATTCATGAGGAAATTTTTGTGTTATTCAAGGAAACTTGGGGTTTGAGGCAAGGTGGTCCCATATCCCCTAGTATCTTCATCCTAGCTCAATATTTCCTCAGCCTTCTTCTTCAAAGGAGCATCAGTAATGATGAATTTATGTCTTATCGAAGAATAATGTGTGCCTCAACCATTTCCCACCTAATTTTCACCGATGACATGTTTATTTTCATGAATGATAACATGAGATCTATCAGAGGCATAGACAATATTATGGAGGATTACTGTCATTAGAGAATGCAGGTTATTAATAATTCCAAAAGTAGTTTCTTCATTTCCAATAGATGGACTCCCAACTGGACAGTTGTGGTCTATCAGGGCCTTTTCATGTGAAGAGTTTACTTACATATGGAGTACCTAGGTTCCCTCATATTCTCCGTCAGGCATTTCATTTGCGAATTCGACCCTCTTATCAGCAGGATTATGGATCAGGTCCTAAACTGGAAGAATAGACATCTTTTGTTTGGGTGTCTGATAACTCTAATTAATAGATTCCTTATCGGTACCCCTATCCATGCACTCTCGTCTATTAATTTTTCAAGAAGTATCATTAACAAAATTGAAAAGATCCTTTTAGGATTTATATGGGATCCTATATTCAAAGTGAAACACCACTGGCCCTCCTCTCGTAGGGTGGAAAGGCCTGCTAGGGAGGGTGGAATAAATGTTATTTGCCTAGATTATACCCTCCTTTTCATGAATTCAAAGATTGCATGGAAGTTCCAAAAGAAACATATAATATGGAGGGCCACCATGCACAAATCTCACCATGGGAATGAGAAGTTTGTTGTGGGTCATGCTTCCCCGCTCTAGTCTGTGATCTCCCCCCTCATTTATGATCTCCAACCCCTTGTGAGATGGATTTTCAAGAAGAGAGACATATACTTTTGTCATCATAACTAGGCATGTCACTCACTCAGTTTCCCTGGATGTCCTACCATGTCTATATTCTTAAGAGAGGCCAACTCACACTTGATCCTTATCGAAGCAGTTATAAACAATGACCAAAAGTATACCATCAACCACATTGATCTCAGCTCTTATACAAATATATTCATCTTCTCCCTCTATTTCTAAAGGTCCATATACTCTAAAAATTTCTAGATCATTATGGTTACCTAAGACCTAGGTAACCCTTGGAATAATATTGTAACGACCCAACGATTAATTAATGGAAAATCCCTCTTGATCCAGTTAAATGGATCTTTATGAAAATGTTTTTATAAGATGTCAACTTATTTGGTTTTATGTTAAGAATTTGTGACCGTTACTTTTTTAGTCTTTGAATATTGATCACATGATTAGTATAAATATACGACTTTAACAAATCCAATTTACTCAGACAAAGGAAGCGATGGCCTCATCCAGTAGAATTGCCCCATATGAAGCCCATTTTTCGGAGCTCGTAAATGATTTTGCGTCTTTGGGATTCTCCCATGACCAATACCAAGCTAAGCTTCATCATGTCAAGCTCGAACGTGACCATCTACGGGAAAAGTGTAAGTTGATTGAAATTACCACTCGAGCAATGTTATCTGAACCACACCAAGAGCCTGTCACCATCGCACACCATACCCTTAAGCCTTATGTGACTGTGTTAAGGGGTTATGTAACAAATAAGTAGTACTATGTTCATATACATTATTTTTGTATATAATAATGAATATAACTTCTAGTCATTTTTGATACATTGTAAATAGTTTTTAAAGTACAAATGGTGTTTTTAGTTATTATTTAATTAAGAAATCTATTTTATTAAATTAAGATATTTTTGAATTAAATAATATTTTAATATAATAATAATATTATTATTAAATTAATTTTTAATAAATATAAATTATATTTTAATTTTATGAATGCAGTTATAATTTTTATTAAGGTTTGAAAGCCATTTCTGTCAAAACTTGTGGATTTTTGATAAATGTCAGTTTTTATTTTAAAAGTGAAATTTAACATATTTAGAAAATTATTTAGATAAAATAAATGTTATTTCTGGAATGAGTAAGTCGAAATTATCCAACGGTGAATTTTTCATAATTTTTTGAGACCGACAAATTTTTGGGTAAAAATTAAATACCGTTTAAATATATAATGTGTTTTATGACATCATAATAACCCAATAGTGATGTAATAAAATATTATAATCTTTATGTTCGACCAATATATGTTTTAACATTAAAATAATGTGAATTTGGGTTTGTATGACTTACTTTTCAAAGCATTAATGGACCCCTCAAGACTTATTCAATACCTTGCCTATTTAAATTAATTTCCATGGGAGTGTGACTCACCTCCACATAAGCAACCCTAATATTTTAATAATTTAGGACTTTTTCCTTATAAAATATTTTTTTCCTCTTCCCTTTTCAAAAAAACATCGGCAAAAACCCTGGGATGGTTTGTGGTTTGGATTAATTTAATGTAAGGGGACCCAAACCTAAATAATAAAGAATTCCTTCACCTTTCCTATATAAACCCACCCAAGCTCCCACTTCCTCCTCACTCAAAGCCTTTTTAGTTCGTCCAACCTCTGCACAACTCTCTCTATAATCCTCCCAAGGTTCCCTGAGCTCCCAAGAAGCCTCTCACAAGCCTCTCTCTAGCCTTTGGAAGCACACTTCCAAGTAAGGGTTTTATCTTCCTTTCTCATTTTTGTCCAGTTTTCTTTAAGTTGTTTTTCCCTTTTAATTTCAATTATTAATGTTGGGGTATGGTTTCTAACCTCCCTCATACTTCCCTCTTTATGTTTGAATGATGGGATACCCCTTTCTCTCTCATTAAATTTCTCCCATGTACACCCGTTACTATGCCGAAATTCTGAAAAGAACTTCTCTCTCCTCTTTTACATTCAAGCAATATTTTTGTATCATGAATCTAATTTCCATTACAATTGTTGGGAAATGTATCTATGTGACCTCCTTACTGTCCATTACATATAAATATGTTGACGAACCCCTTTCTCTCTCATCAACCATTTTTATGAATTCTTATGCCACGCTGTTACGCTGCCGAAATCGCACCGATTTTCTAAGACAATGCCATTGTGTAGTGGATACCATGCCCATTTCTCCATAAAGGGTATCCACCTTTATGCACCTTTAATTATTGATTAAAAAGTTTCATTTATGAATTCCACATTCTTTTATCGTGTAATAAATGATTATGTTTTATGAATCCTTGTTTTATGATACATGTGGCACACTTATGCATGAAATGAAATATTTAAGAAGGGTGCGCCCTTATAGCACTCCAATGCATTGGGTAAAGTATAGTATCATGATACATCATGTGCAATGAGTGTTGACTCATGAAAATTCAAGTTCAATGAGGGTTTACTCGTGCTTCATGTGCAATGAGGGTTTACTCGTACTTTATGTGCAATGAGCCATAGATCATGCTAACTCCAGGTTAAGTGTTGTTGCCACATTTCCATGTTATGATTATCATGCTTTATCATGCCTTTATGTTCAGGTTTCTTTTATGCTCTATTGATATTCCTATTGTCTAACATGTATTGTACTCCTCATGTTATTCCATGTTTACTCCCTTTCTGGGATTTATAGCTGACCTTTTTCTTATGCATGTCCTCAGGATATCCCATGCAATGCTAAGTACGAGGGAATGTAGTGGTCATGTAAAGGAAGTTTTCAATAAAGATGTTGTATTTCATGTTTTAAGTTTTTATGTAATGATCCTAAGCCCCAAAGACCCTAAAACTCTCAATATTCTTTGTTGTATCAAGTGAAGTTTTATGTAATGAATCATGTTTAATTTGTAATAAAAAGCAGGGTTGTCATAGTTGGTATCAGAGGACAGGTTTAGTTATTTTTGTGATTAGTAAACCCTAGTAATGCCTTAGATACAAGACTAGGTATAATAAAAACATCCCTAATTTTAGGTAAGTACTAATTAAGTGGTTTATCAAACAAATACATCCCTTTCTGGATACGAGCAGGTAGAGAAGGCTCTGGCACAGATGTATCCTAGGGGTAAAACCCGAAAACACCGCTTTGAGCTAGACTCGAACGGGAACTGGTGCATGAAAACGGGCCTTGCTGCACTCTTGATTACCACACTCCCGGGGGATATGTTTTGATAAATTCACAATCTTAGTATGAACCGTTATTAAGGGAAAAATGCCCCTAAGAATATATGTTACAACGTTGATCATGAAAATCCTATATTGAAGCCTATAGACTCATGAGTTAAGGAAGTGAAAGTTTATTTATAAGTCATCAACTTTTGTCTTTGGATTACTCTTTATGTGTTACCCCTAAAATATTTTTATTCCATCCAATGGCTGGTAATAGGAGGACTCAGGCTAACAATCGATTTGAAGATCAGTGTGATGACTGTACTAATGAGATGCCCAATCCAATGAGAGCAGGATTCACGAACTTTTTCACACTTCTCTCTCAGCTAACTCAAGCATTGAATAGAAACACGGGTCAAGAGGAATGTTCAACCCCCCCTAAGAAAGATCAAGTCTCTATCGAGAGCTTCATTAGACAAAGGCCTCCTACTTTTAGTGGATCATCTGATCCCATGATCGCTGAACAATGGATCAACTCCATTGAAAATATATTCTCCATCCTTCAATGTTATGAACAAGAAAAGGTTCTCCTGGATGCCTATCGTATGGAGGGTGAATCTGATCAATGGTGGACGTTGATCAAAAATACGAAGCCTGAGGAGGAGATCGAGGCTTTGGAATGGAAGGAATTCCGGAAGATGTTTTTCGATAAATATTTTCCGCACACCCTCCGGCTTAAGATGGAAAGGGACTTCCCTTCCCTCAAGAAAAAAGATGAAGAATATATTGGAGAGTACGAGGAAAACTTCACAAGGCTTGCATGATACGCTTCCGGCTTTGTCGTTACCCCCGAATGCAAGGTTGAACGCTTATTTGGTGGGCTAAAGCCTAGTTTGCGGAAAGCATTAGCGATCTGTGACTTCGACATCTATGAGGAAATTGTCCGATGTGCCCTCAAGGTTGAAATGGAGATCGAGGAATCACAGGGGTATCATGGGGACAAGAAGTGTAAGGTGGACTTCAATGCTGGTGATCTGATGGATAAATCCAACGGTGCTAAGAAGATCTAGCACCACACTTGCCAAAAGTACAGAATGAAGCACCCTAGAAATTGCCTTAAGGGTACGAGAAAATGCTTCAGGTGTGGAAGAGAATGGAACCTAGCTATTAACTGTCGGCAAAAAAGACCCACGGTTGCGACATAGGATCGGAATTCTCAATTCGAACCTCAACGCGTTGTTCAATGATACAAATGCAAAGAACCGGGTCATTTTTCAAATCAGTGCCTTAATCAAAGGGTTTTCGGAGGCAACCAACAACCTCCAAGACAGAAAGGAAGATATTTTTCCATTACTTCTACCGAAGTGAACCCCGACAACGAAGTGGTGACATGTACGCTAGTTATTCATTCACGAATAGTGAACATACTTTTTGATTCAGGTTCTATGCATTCTTTTATATCTCAAAAGGTTAGTAGAACAATCCCAGCACCACCACAAATCATGGAAGTAAAGATGTCAGTGAGTACGGAAAATGGGGAAATCATTACATCCCATGAATATAAGTCCTCCCCTGTTATTATCTGTGGATTGAATTTCCCGGCGAACCTCGTCATACTCCCTCTGGTGGAATTTGATGCAATTATTGGCATGGATTGGCTTTCCTTATATAGAGCCAACATAAATTGTCGGGAGAGGGAAATCACACTCCATATGGAGAATCGACCCCCGATTCTTTACAAGTGTGATGAGGAAGATGAATCTCCTTTAGATCCATCATCTCAAGCATGTATATTACTACTTTATGAGAATTCATATCTGGCTCAGATGATTAAGTCCAAGGAAGAAACCATCCTTGAAGAAATGCTTATTGTGAAGGAATTCGCTGAAGTGTTTCCCGAGGAATTGTCTGGTCTTCCTCCTAGAAGAGATGTTGAGTTCTCAATTGAACTTATACCTGGGGCACTAACAATATCCAAGACTCCATATAGAATGGTTGTTGTTGATCTTAAAGAGCTGAAGAAAAAACTATAGGAGAATCTGGATAGAGGGTTTATACGCCCAAGTGCTTCACCATGGGGTGCACTAGTCCTCTTTGTCAAGATGAAGGATGGGTCAATGCAGCTCTGAATAGATTATCGTGAACTTAACAAAATCACGATAAAGAACAAGTATCCTCTCCCAAGAATCGATGACTTGTTTGATCAGCTATGTGGAGCACAATACTTCTCCAAGGTGGATTTGCGGTCGGGATATTATCAAGTAAGGGTGAAGAAGGAAGATGTCCCCAAGACTACTTTTCGTACAAGGTACGGGCACTATGAATTCATATTAATGCCTTTCGAACTCACCAATACTCCAGCAATATTCATGGACTTGATGAATAGAGTATTTATAGATTACCTTGACAAATTTGTGGTAGTCTTTATAGATGATATTCTAATATACTCTAAAACCAAGGAGGATCATGAGGAGTATTTAAAAACTGTACTAGATACTTTGTGCAAGGAGAAGCTCTATGAAAAGTACAGCAAGTGTGAGTTCTGGTTGAAGGAGGTTTCATTATTGGAAAATATCCTCACAAGCAATGGGATATCTGTGGACCCCTCCAAAACATATGCAATTGAGGGATGGTCGAGTCCAACATCGGTAACGGATATTCGTAGATTCTTGGGGTTAGCTGGATATTATCGACAATTTGTGAGAAATTTCTCATGATTGTCCAATCCTCTTACCAAGCTAACTCGAAAGGGAGTAAAGTTTTCTTGGAGTGATGAATGTGAAGAAAGATTCAAGGAGTTGAAAAGGAGGATTATCACTGCTCCCATGCTCACTTTACCGACAAGTGGGGAGCTTTTTGTGGTATTCAGTGATGCTTCGAAGAAGGGATTAGGATGTGTGCTGATACAGAATGATAAAGTTATATCCTATGCCTCAAGGCAGTTGAAAATCCTTGAGTGAAACTATCCAACGCATGATCTGGAGTTGGAGGCTATGATCTTTGCCTTTAAAATCTAGCGGCATTATCTCTATGGAGACAAATGTGAGATATATATTGACCAAAAGAGTCTTAAATATATATTCACACAAAAAGAACTTAATATGCGCCAGAGAAGATGGATAGAGATCATCAAGGATTATGACTGTTCAATACATTACCACCCTGGGAAAGCGAACAGGGTGGAAGATGCCCTAAGTAGAAAGAACCCAGCAATTCTATCAGTGATGAAAATTGAGAAGGATCCAATATTCTTAGAATTGATGAAGATGGACGTGGGAATCATAAAGAATGGAACATCATCAATCCTTTCACAAATGATTGTTCAACCATATTTTTTGGAAAGGTTAAAGGATGCTCAAAAGGATGATGTGAGAATTTAGGAAAAAGTGGAAGCTATCAAAAAAGGGAAATCCTCAGAGTTTAATGTTAATGAAGAAGGAATTGTGCGGTTTGGGAAAAGACTATGTGTTCCATCAATTCTAGAGCTGAAGAAGGAACTTTTGGATGATGCACATAGTTCAAATTTCTCTATTCACCCAGGGAGCACCAAGATGTTTCGAGATCTTTGAGAAAACTTTTGATGGGATAATATGAAGAAGGAGATCGCTGAATATATATCAAAGTGCCTGGTGTGTCAGCAAGTAAAGGTAGAGAGGCAGAAGTCTAAGGGGATGATACAACCATTGCCCATACCAGAATGGAAATAGGAAAACATCACCATGGACTTTGTCACCAGAATTCCGAGGACATCCAAAGGCAACAATGCAATATGGGTTGTTGTGGATCGTCTTAAAAAGACTGCACACATCATTGCTATTCGGGAGGATTTATCTTTGTATCAACTGGCATGGATATATATATCAGGGAAGTGGTAAGGATTCATGGAGTACCACTATCTATTGTGTCTGACCGAGATCCAAGATTCACCTCTAAGTTTTGGAAGAGTCTTAAACATGCTCTGAATACTGAACTAAACTTCAGTTTGGTCTATTATCCTCAAACTGATGGCCAATTTGAGCGGACTATCCAAACACTTGAGGATATGTTGAGAGCGTTCTCAATGGTCTTTAAAGGAGGATGGGATCAACATCTTCCTCTTGTTGAGTTCTCTTATAATAATAGTTTCCACTCAAGCATCCAAATGGCACCATATGAAGCCCTGTATGGGAAAAGGTACAGAACACCGGTATGTTGGGATGAGGTCGGTGAACGTAAGCTTCTTGGACCAGAAATGGTCGAAGAAATGGTGGAGAAGGTGAAAACCATTCTGCAGCATATCAAGGCAGCCCAGAGTCGACATAAGAGTTATGCATATAATCGTCGACAAGACCTTGAATTTAAAGTTGGAGACATGGTGTTTCTATGCATATCTCCATGGAAAAGGGTCAAGAGGTTTGTAAAGAAAGGGAAGTCATGTCCAAGGTACATCGACCCCTTCGAGGTTCTTGATCGTGTTGGGGCTGTGGCCTATCGACTAGCACTTCCACCTACTATGGCCAAAGTACATGATGTCTTTCATGTATCCCTCTTAAGGAAGTACATACCAGACCCTTCACATGTACTCTCTTCTAAGGTGGTACAATTGGAAGACAATCTATCTTATGAGGAGCAACCAGTGAAGATCTTAGATCGTAGAGAAAAAGTTCTATGAAATAATTCAACGCCCCTCGTTAAGGTATTGTGGAGAAACCACAAGTTTGAAGAAGCGACATAGGAATTGGAGGATATGATGAAGCTGAGTTACCCATATATGTTTTAGTGTGGGAAAAGGAAAATTTCAATGGTGAAATTTCTTAAGGGGGGAATATTGTAACGACTCAAAGTTTCATTAATGGAAAATACCTCTTGATCCAGTTAAATGTCTCTTTATGAAAAATGTTTTTATAAGATGTCAAATTATTTGGTTTTATTTTAATAATTTGTGACTATTACTTTTTTAGTCATTGAACAGTGATCACATGATTAGTATAAGTATAGGACTTTAACAAATCCAATTTACTCAGACAAAGGAAGTGATGGCCTCATCTAGTAGAATTTCCCCATACAAAGCCCATTTGTCAGAGCTAGGAAAATAGTTGGCATCTTTGGGCTTCACCCATGACCAAGCCCAAGCTGAGCTTCATCATGTCAACCTCGAACGTGACCGTCTACGGGAAAATTGGAAGTTGATTTAAATTACCACTCGAGCGATGTTATCCGAGCCACCCCAAGAGTCTGTCACCATCGCACACCTTACCCTTAGGTCTTATGCGGATTTTTTAATGGGTTATGTAACAAATAAGTAGTGCTATGTTCATGTACATTATTTTTGTATATAATAATGAATATAACTTCTAGTCATTTTTTATACATTCTAAATAGTTTTTAAAGTACAAATGGTGTTTTTAGTTATTATTTAATTAAGAAATATATTTTATTAAATTAAGGAATTTTTGAACTAAATAATATTTTAATAAAATAATATTATTATTATTTAATTAATTTTTATTAATATAAATGATCTTATAATTTTATGAATGTAGTTATAATTTTTATTAAGGTTTGAAAGCCATTTCTGTCAAAACCTATGAATCTTCGATAAATGTCAGTTTTTATTTTAAAAGTGAAAATTAACATATTTAGGAAATTATTTAGATAAAATAAATGTTATTTCTAGAATCAGGACGTCGAAATTATCCAACAGTGAATTTTTCATAATTTTCTGAGATAGTCAAATTTTTGGGTAAAAATTAAATACCGTTTAAATATATAATGTGTTTTATGACATCATAATGACCCAATAGTGATGTAATAAAACACTATAATCTTTATTTTAGACCAATATTTGTTTTAACATTAAAATAATTTAAATTTGGGTTTGTTTTGCATACTTTTCAAAGCATGAATGGACCCCTCAAGACTTATTCAACACCTTGCCTTTTTAAATTAATTTCCATGGGAGTGTGACTCACCTCCACATAAGCAACCCTAATATTTTAAGATGTTCGGACTTTGGCCTTATAAAATATTGTTTTCCACTTCACGTTTCCAAAAAACATGGGCAAAAACCATGGGATGGTTTGTGGTTTGGATTAATTTAATGTAAAGGGGCCCAAACATAAATAATAAAGAATTCCCTCACCTTTTCTATATAAACCCACCCAAGCTCCAACTTCCTCCTCAATCAAAGCCTTTGCAGTTCATACAAACTCTTCCCAACTCTCTCTATAATCCTCCCAAGGTTCCCCAAGCTCCCAAGAAGCCTCTCACAAGCCTCTCTCTAGCATTTGGAAGCACACTTCCAAGTAAGGGATTTTTCTTCCTTTCTTATTTTTGTCCAATTTTCTTTAAGTTGTTTTTTCCCATTTAATTTCAATTATGAATGTTTGGATATGGTTTAACACCTCCCTCATACTTCCCTATTTTGTTTGAATTATGGGAGACCCCTTTCTCTCTCATTAAATGCCTCCCATGTACACCCGTTACTCTGCTGAAATTCCGAAAGGAACTTCTCTCTCCTCTTTTACATTCAAGCAATATTTTTGTATCATGAATCTAATTTCCATTACAATTGTTGGTACATGTATCTATATGACCTCTTTACTGTCCATTAAATTTAAATATGATGAGGAACCCGTTTATCTCTCATCAACCATTTTTATGAATTCTTATGTCACGCCGTTACATAGCCGAAATCGCACCGATTTTCTAAGCCAATGCCATTGTGTAGTGGATACCATGCCCATTTATCCATCAAGGGTATACACCTTTATGCACCTTTACTTATTGATTACAAAGTTTCATTTATGAATTCCACATTCCTTTATCATGTAATAAATTATTATGTTTTATGAATCCATGTTTTATGATCCATGTGGCACACTTATGCATGAAATGAAATGTTTAAGAAAGGTGCACCCTAATAGCGCTCCAATGCATTGGGTAAAGTATAGTATCATGATACGTCATGTGAAATGAGTGTTGACTCATGCTAATTCAAGTGCAATGAGGTTTTACTCATGCTTCATGTGCAATGAGGTTTTACTCATGCTTTATGTGCAATGAGCCTTGGCTCATGCTAAATCCATGTTAAGTGTTGTTCCCACATTTCCATGTTATGATTATCATGATTTATCAGGACTTTATGTTCATGTTTATTTTATTCTCTATTGATATGTCTATTGTCTAACATGTATTTTACTCCTCATGTTATTCCATGTGTACTCCCTTACTGGGCTTTATAGCTCACCCTTTTCTTATGCATGTCCTCAGGTTATCCCATACAATGCTAAGTACGAGGGAATGTAGTGGTCATGTAAAGAAAGTTTTCAATAAAGATGATGTATTTCATGTTTTAAGTTTTTGTGTAATGATCCAAAGCCCTAAAGACACTAAAACAATCGATCTTCTTTGTTGTATCAAGTGAAGTTTTATGTAATGAATCATGTTTAAGTTGTAATAAAAAGTAGGGTTGTCATAAATATCCTATGGAAAAATGCATCCTCCTTAAGAACAACTTTATCAATTGGCATCCTGATGGATTCAAGGCGGCCATGCTTTCCAAATCATGGGGAGGAGAGTGTGGAGAATTTTTTTTCTTTATGTGTGATTGGTTGAGGGTGGCTAAGAATAATTTTTATGAGTTCATGGGCATCTATAAAAATATCCTAGAAGAAAATGTTGTTTCTTGAGCACTGGTTTCTTGGTGTGTGGAGAGATTGGATCAAAGAGGATGGCTTGCGCCATGGTACTTCCTGTAGGATAATGGTCAATATTGAAGGTGAAAAACAAGTAATGTCATGAAGGTGTTCAATCTTCTGGAATATATATAATCGTTAGATCCAAAAAAACGTATCCTAGATATTGTCTGACTCTCCAACAACTTGTGAGAGGCTTCTAATCTACTACATCTCTGAACTAGTTCCATGGACGTCCCTCATGACAGTGGCAGTATGGGCCATCGGGTTTGCTGGTCCCTGCCTATTATGGGTCTGAAACTCAATATTTATGGTTCATGCAATCAGTGGGTCCTTTGTGGAGGAGGGGTGGTTTGTGACTTCACAGGGTCGGTCTTTATGGTGTTTTCTGCTCACCTGTGCCATGGATCATCCCTTCATGAAGAGGCTTAGGTGATTCTTTATGGTCTAACATTATGTTTCCAAGAGGGGATACTTTTATCGGAAGCTGAAACTAATTCCAATGTTCTTTAAAATACCCTTCATGGCATTGGCCCCATCCCTTTGTTGATCAACTATATCATCAAGAGGTGTAGGGGAATGGTCAACAGAAATACCTGAGTGATTTACACATGGCATGAGGGGAATTGAGATGTGGACCACATTGCCTCTATTGATGTCTAGAGTCTAGCTTCCATCTACTTTCATAGTTCTGTCACTATAAAACCAGAGGCGTTCAACTTGGTTAGAGGGGATTCCCTCAGCTTAAACTACTTTAGGCCTCCTTAGGTCCTCATGTCTTGTTTATATGGGTGGTCTCACCATTTCAGTATTTCTATTCATTTTCAAAATAAAAAATTACATGATGATGAATATATTACTCCTTTAAGCGAATGGTATCCTATTACACATTGGGTATTTTTCAAAAAATGTCACACTAAGAAAATAAATCCTTTTTATAAAATTAATGTATATTATTCCTACGTTTTTATGATACATATTCATTTCTAAACAAAATATTTTAGACACGTACACAAATCATTATATAATACCACACCTTTATAAAGGAACATTATAGCCTATCCAAGGTGAGTTTGGTAAAGGGATATCCGAAACACTTTTTCAGTAACCATTTGTTGAAAACCATGATTAATACCTTGATTTTTTCAAATCATTAAAAATATTCCATAGCTACATGTAACAACTTAATTTATATCTAAGGGGAACTTATATTTGGTAACGCTTTTGGTGCTTCTATATTTATCCCCACCAATCTAGATGCATGTTTTCCTCTTATGGATAAGGTCCTCTAATATCCACACATCCCAAAAATATTACATTAGAACTAATCATTCGGATATGGTCACTGGTAGTCCTCAACATACGTATCTCATATCATAACATTTTGATTTAAATGCCTCATATCATGATTTTAATCATCATCATCATTAACTATTAAATATTTTTTTCTTCCCTTATCCCTACATCCCCATTTGGATTTTAATATCACATCCTGACCATCGGTCCAATTTGTATGGACTTAAAATATAGAAACCAATTGTCCAATTAATAATACCTTAAACTATATGAAAAAACTCATGAGATGGTTTATACATTCATTTTAATATTAAATCACATTGGTCTAACTTTTCCATAGCTTGATTGGCCATCTTGTAATTTGGTCAGAGCTATGTGACCATAAAACCTTGAAACCAATGGTCGGAGCACTGTGAACTTAAAATAAATACACCCACCCATTATATTGTATATATTTTCATTCATACCTTCCTTAATTTCAATTTTAGTTCACCCTATCTAGAAATACCATCTCACCCAATGGTCAAAAATGTATAACCCTAATCTTCAGCGAAATTTGGTCCAAGTTATATGACCTTAAACTCTAGAAGATTATGTTCCAAGCCCCATAAACATTAAATATTCACACCTTAATTTGGAATATATATAATAGTACTAATTTCCATATTCGTTTCTATTTTATATCACCCTTATTACAATACAGACCACCACATCATTAGGTGAAAACTATCTGACCATAAAATAAAAACCTTCATGTTCAAATTGTAATAACTTTTTAACTGAAAGGTAAAAGAAATATCAAGCATGTTAGGTCTATAACCTTTTAAATAAATCCATATAAAAAAGGTAATCCTTTTCTTTCCATTTAATCCATTTTTATAAAATAGGAAAAAATTTGAGTAAAATATATAGAAAATTCATAAATCTTGTGGGTGGCCTCATATGGCCTGATAAAAAAAAGTCAGACTATATTCTATGGATCAACTGGTTTAAGAAATAGATAGAGCGGTCATTTTATCTTTTATATCACATTAATGTTCGATTTATTCCATTTTATATATCCTAATAAAAAATGTTCCCTATAAAGGTGTAATAACCTTTTGGGTTTTTGTACCCTTCTTGTGTGTCCTTCCCTCCATTAACATACTTCTTTCTTCAACTATCTTAATCTTTACAAAACCATACTAGTAATCAGTAATGAACACATTTGGACCAATGGGACACTAATATTTGGTAATGATTTTGTTACAATGATATTCATCCCAACGAATCATGACACATATTTTATCCTAAGGATAAGGTCCTCTAGTAAAATTATGATCTGACAACAATGCAGTGGAATCTTTCATTCAAATATGTTTACTATCCTTCCTTACTATACTTATTTATTAGTGTAATTTCCTAATTAAAATATCATGAGTTGTGATTTACATATTCTATAAACCATATATTGAAAATGGATTTAAATACCCTATAATATACATATTTGTGCATTATCCCAATTTTTTAATCTATAATATCTCATCATATTTTTTATCATTTTAATGGTCCTCATTTACTAACCCTAAACAACATGACATGATAATTATAGTACTATGACTTTAAACTATGTTCCCCACAAACTAGGATAGTCTATATTAGTATTTTTCTCTCATTTAAATAGGTATATCACCATTTTATTTCTTTGTAGAAAATGTACCTTTTTTATGAAAAATGTCCAACCTTAAACATCAACTCTATTGGTCCACACATCAAAACCTTAAACTACATGAACATATCCAAAAGGTTCTCTATGTCTATGGAATTATTCACACATTTATTTTTGGTTAATAATTCCCTTAATTCTAGGTATATCATATCACCTTTGGTTCAATGTTTTATGGCCTTAACTTTTATCCCACCATGGTCCAACACACAGGACATTATATCTAAAAAATGAAAGATACAGGAGACTCATAGGGTCAAATACTAGAAAAAAATAGGTAAATTTTTTTGACAATTTTATTGGTCATGAACCTCTCATAAATTTGGAAAAATCAATAATTTATGAATTAGGAAATGTACACAACATGTTTGGTAAAATCCATAAATTTTAATCAAATAAAAATCCATGTTTATACCCTCAATTCCCTCCATCATATGTTTAGGAAAACTTAGTCTAAAAAATTAAAAAAAAAATTGGTTCTATCATATTAACTTGTAAAACATCATTTCATGCTCTGTAGAACCACCAAACAAGGAAAAAATAAGTGCTCCCCTTTGTTCTCCAGACATTTGTTCATATTGTTCATGTTAAATTCGTGAAGGTGTACTTTTCATGGTATAGGATACCTTTTTAACATTGGAATATGTATTCAAAAAAACATCATGATTTTTATCATTATATTTCCTCCCTATCACATATCTTAATTGAAAAACACTAGTTTATACTAATAGTAAAAGTGATTCTATGTTTTTTCATTCCAATACCAATCCATGAGTATTGGTCTTAGAGGAGATAATATCTTATATTATAGTGAGATAACCTTAACTTATGTGATAGAACATATGGAACTATATCTAGACCATCTATATCCATTTCAGTGCACATAATAAGGAGGATACTAAGTCTATATATCCTTTATCTAATATGACTCACCTAAGTGTACAGTGATAGTTCATATGCTTTTATATCTGACCTACAAATACCATTCAAATGTAATTTGTCTATGAGATGAATGATTTCTCCATATTAAATACATTTCCTCATGAAGTTAAAATTCTTATTTACTTGATGAATCCTAAAATAATTTTCAAGGGGATTCATCTATCAATGTATTAATCTTTCTATGTTTCATAAATTATAATGGATTTTGGATCAGAGAAATATTGATGATTGAAAATAGTTCAAAGGTTGAAGAATTTTAATACTTTATTAATAAAAATAAAGATGAGAATCATAATTCTCGAATCACTTTTAATAATGATGTTATATGATACATTAAATAGTTCCATCAATATAATCTTGGAGTTAAAAATTTTATTTTGGGGGATTCTTCAAAGCCACATTAAATATCGACTGTCCCCATTTCATTGGATTCCTCTATAAGGGAGGACTATCATCCATGATAGTTGATTCCATTTATCTATCCATGGAATCCTGAAAAATATTTTATTATTATTCAAGTGTTTCTCTAATGGTTTCTATCTCCAGCTATGGTAAACTTTCTCGAATAGCTTCTTTATCAGCTACATGTTGTTTTTCTGATTCCACCTCTATATAAAGGAATATTTATAGAAATGATACATCTCAAAGGTCTGTAAAGTGTGCCACTGGTTTATTCATGGATAGGATTAGTTTTTATACCTACTCAGGTTATACATGTGAAAGGATCTTATAATGACCCATATATTTCATACATAAATATCACATCATTTTAGATGAATATTTAATACATAACATTCAGATCGATTCCAGATTCCTAAATGTTTAACGACTTTAGGGACTAGATACACAATATTCTTATTTCTTGAATGATCATAAATGTATCCTAAAAATATCTTCCCATTTAGTACTCATCTTGGATATACCCCACTTAAATCATTTCTCCATAACTAGAAGGAAGGGAATATATGAAAGGTGGGTTTTGAGGCTCGATAAGGGTAAAAATTAGGTATGACTGATCACTTAAATATAACATGATAATTAGGGTTTTAGAGCATGAGATTAACCTTTTATAATCCATACCAAACATATCATATATCATAATCTTAAGTCCTAGAATAAATCTTGGATGTTCATAATACATGAATCATAATGAAATCAATGAACATTCTCCATGTGAGAATAATATTGAAATAAGGAATATGTTTGTGGAATAAATATAAACATAGAAAATAATTTACTTTTTCAAGGTTCGCTACCAAGACTATAATAGTGCATTGGGTCCACCCATCATTCAATTTTATCCTTATTCAAGTTTCACTCACAAGAATATCGTAGTTTATCGAACCCCTTACTGAAATGGGGTCACTCCCCATTCCAGTCCCAATTATTTCATGAGATATCCATATTTACCCAATGTATTAGATGGATATATAATTGTGGTACCACATCCCACATAATCCTAATCCATTTATATGTGTGTGATAATACCATAAAACATTGATCATATATAATAAACTTTTTAAAAGAAATGGTTTTTAAAAATATTTCAATATTTACTTATATCCTAACCCATGGAAAATAATTGGGTTTCATAAACTTCACATAATCATAATCATAAAACCTATATATAAAGAATAAGGTTATAATATATGGATCCTATACCTATAAAATCATAAAAAAATATCAAAGAAACTTATCACTAAAAAATCCTTTAAAAGGTCACATGGAGTGTATATTGAGAAAAATACCCTTTTCATTTTTGAATCGCTTCTTTAAAATATAAAATTTTCCAAATTCTTATGGGAAATATTTTTCTGAAAAATAATAATTGGAACATGTTAATGAATCTTAAAATAATTGTGCAATAATGATAATGTGAAATTTAATTAATTTCATATATTTTAAAACAAATATTCCTTTCACATTTTTTTATAAAAACTCAGATGTAACTCATTCAAAAAAAGATAATATTATTCATTAAAAAAAACTAAAAATGATTAAAGGTTAAATTAAAATATTATTTTAGATTATTTAAAACATTTTAATGAAAATATGGACATTTAAGAACAAAATTCCAAACCAAATAAGAAATAAAGTATGTTATTATTGAAAATATTTTGTCAAAAATTTTAAGTTAAAAAGAGAGTAAAATGGTAATTTTACATGAAAATTTTATGAATAACTAGAGGATAACAAAATTAATGAGAATATTGAGAGTTTTACCATGAAATTTCATCATCGTAAACTTAATCATAAAAAATATCCATATATAATGACATTGTGACATAAAATCCTTACCTCATATTTCATTGAAAGCACTGAAACAACATATATAATAAATTTTATACGATGTTAATTCCATAAATAATCAGTTATCTATTTATAATATCATATATTATCCACATATAACATTTTAATACCCATTCATAAATAATTATTTATTAAAATCATCGTTTCCATATAATAGCTGTTTTGTTTTTCATGGAGGTATCAATTTTGTAGTTTTGGTCCTTATACATTAAACATTGTTCCATCATCTATAGTATTTTAAACATAGAATAAATATAATATATATTGACTATATATATATTTATTTATTTATTTATATTTAACAAAAAATTTAGTGATGGAAATACCAATTACACCATTTATGGAGATGATAGGCGGTACGTACGCAAGAATGATTTTTCCATTTTCAATGGATAGAATATATGAAAATAAAATTGAAAATAAAATTTATAGAATAATAATAAGAACATCCTTAATAACATATATATTTATTAAATCCATCATTATAACCATCAAATAAATTAGGTACTGGAAAACAAATTACACCACTACATGGAGTCGGTAAGTCTTACGTACTCATGAGCAATTTTTTCACTTTCTATATGATGGATAGAAGGTGGATAACAGTTTTCACATCTTCAAAATAAAAATAAATATATTTATGACAATTAATTGTGTTATAAATTATACCATGTATTTATATGAGTTGGAATAAGAAATAAAATTTAAAGAACTCAGTTAAGAGTTATACCTCATCATTGAGAAACATCTTTTGTCTGACACCAAAATCCTTGAAAGGATTGTATTTTTGAATGTATAAAAAATATAGTATCATTATAAGGAATATATTATAATTTAAGGGAAATTATTGGATGATATATAACACAGTGATTATAAAATAGATGAGTTAACCCTTTACAAGTGAGGGGAGACACACTCTAGGAATTACTTAAGGTATTGAATTAATTTAAATTAATTTTCATGGAAAAACTCATTCATGTAGATATAATTATAATATAATATAACTTGAAGTGTAAATAATCTCATAAAATAAAATTTGTACATGTTTTAGTCCTTTTGTCACATGTATCTCTTAGTTTTAACCCCCTCCCCCCTTAACCATCTAGATAATTACAATGATATTAATGATCTTTAATCTTTAGTGGTCAAGAATGTTTATATTAATGGAAAAGTTACAGTAAATGTAAAATATTTGAATCTTCCATCCATATATAATTAAAATTTTACAATAAACTATTTTTATGAATTTTAAAATTATTTTATAAAATATTCATTATTATAAAAAAATTAATTCCATTTTTGGAAACATGTGTAATATTATAATATTATATGATTCTTACTCATGTAAAATGGTTCCAAATTGAAATTTATTTGAATATAAGGAATATATGGTATTAATAAAATTATAAAATAAAATATTTATAGGTTTAAATATCATTTTAAACCTTACAATTTGGTTTAACCCGTTGGTTAAATAATTTTATCATTAACCATGGTGATGACTTTTTATATTAAACGGTTAAATTTTAACTCATAAGGTGAAAATTTATTCGTAAATGTAAAAGGGATGAAATATTTGACCACTCACCATCCTAAGTTCCCTATTTTAGGATTTTTAGGATTTTTAAAAAAATCATCAATATTTTATGTATAATAAAATATAATTAATTTTTTTAAACAATTAATTTAATTTGACTTTAAAGCTATCAATATATTAATTTAATTAGAATATAAACATTTTAAACATACATATTATGTTATATTTATCAATAAAATCCATGGTACCTTATAAATCACCAAAAAATATTACTGTTAGTGTTTTTAAAATGATTCACTTCATTTTTTTATAGCTTGAACAAGAAATGATTTGATGTTGTATAAGCACATAAGGTAATTATTTCATCATTAAGAATTAAAAATAAATTATCTTGATACAATATTTATTTAAAATATAAATCTAAATCCAAATATAATTTTTTTATCCATGTCAGAAAATATTATTTATTTTAAGGGAAAGAAAGTTATATTTTTGACTTTATCATTTATTAAAGTATTATAAAGATTGAAGTATAACATAAATGAAAAAAGGTAATATTTTTAAATTATTCATAGTTATGGAAAAAAATACCCATCCAATGAAATAAAGAAATTTTTAATAACTTTTAAGACATAGCACATTTTTCTAACACTAATTTTTCCATTTTACCTTTACTTTGGTATTAAAAATTTATTATCGTTTCTATTATTCATGACTAAAAATTAAAGTAAAATATTTAAAAAAATTGGACCTCATGATTCCAAATAAGGAATTAATTTTTTATGATTCCAATTATATAAGTGGTAAAAATAAATTTAATAAAAAAACTAAAAATTCAATGAAAACAGTGTTTCCAAGAAATGCATTTTTGTTTATAAAAATATTTTCCTACAAAATTCAAATATAAAATTGATTCCAATTATATTAATTAGATTAATAATAATACAAAATAACTAATGTTACTTTGAGACCATTTTAAAAAAACCATTCCTTTTAAAATTCATGAAATAAGAATATTGTTTTGTGTAAAAAACTATATTTTTCAATATTCAATTGAAATGAATATTTCCAAAAAATATCTACAAAATTCACCCAATTATAATTACGATATAATTATTTCAAAAATGATATTTTTTAATCAAAAAAAATATTAATATTTTTATAAAATAATTATATTATTCGCTCATAATAATTAGTAAAACTCATTTTTAAAGAAAATGTATTTTAAAGAATAGAAGGATTATGCTAAAAAATGAGTACTTATTTCCTAGGAATTTATCAATTCATTGTTATTGATTAATATGTATATATATCATAATTTTTTTAATTGTATTCATACGTACTAATTGGACAACAATGTTACAACGGTCATAAATTAAATATATTTCATGTTTTTTTATCTAGGTGTTTCATATTATATTCATTATCAAAAATATAATCATTTTAAAATATCAGGGTTTTACATTCCACCAGTAATAAATTTTATCCTCAAATTTTTTAATTGTTTTTCAATAATAAATGGTTTGATATTTAAAAATTCATTTTTTAAAAATATATATCCTAAAAAGGGTTAATAAACCTTCTTCTTAAATAGAGGGAAACATAAATATGAATGTCATCTTGGATGTAAAATAACTAGTTTATAAAATAGGACTAAATTAGTGTGAGGTAAAAATGTACATATTGAGGAAAACATTAATGTCCAAATAATTATTAAGAGTAACAAATAACCTTTATAATAATAAATTTAGTGATTATGAGAAGATTAATGATAAAAAAACAACAAATCAATGAGGTGTGAAAAACTTCCATCGATTCATCAGAAAATAACGTGAAATGATAACATTTTTTTATTTCCTTTTCCAATATTTGGGGAATTAAGTTTACCATTTAGACTAATAAAATAAGGAAATTTAGATAGATGACATGTATAATTTAATCCATTAATCAATTTCCACCATAATATCATCTTTTTCTCCAAACAATGATTATTAATGATGAATTTTGGTTCATACCTAAGGCACTAAAATTAAATTATAATGGATTAAATCACCCCTAAAAGGATAAAAAAACTATTCCCCCTATATTTTAACATTAAAAACCCAAAAAAGGGATATAAAAAAGTATATTAACATCCAAAATTTATAAACATTCATGTGAGGAAATAATATATTTGACTCCCAAATTTCCACAATAACTCAAAAGTTTCAACATAGATCATTCCATAAATAATTGACCTTATACCCCAAATTACCTCAATAACATCATTGTTAAAGAATGTTTTAACCTCAAATGTGATCTCAATCCATTTATCTTAAATCCCAAAAAAATATCATTGTACTCTTGCTAAATAATATTTCAAATTAATTAACATGTTAAACCTAAAACTTACACATACCTCAACCCATTTAAAAATATCCCAAAATATTATTAATCACCATGGTATATCACTATATAATTTTATAATGAATTGAACCTCACTAATGTATCAGGAATCAAATTTAAATACTAACTTGAATGGTAATCCTTAGCTTGATCAAACATATCTCAAAAAATGTCCCCTGTTCAATGAATCACTTTTCAAACATCATGATTATCTATATCACATTATCTAATTCACCATAATTAACATATCATCAAATAAAATATTAACCCAAAGGGTTATTTAAACCTCAATAGAGTATTCTTACTAAAACACTATAAAAGTTTCAGGTTACCTCAATATCCCATAAAATGAACCCTCAATGAAACCATATATTCTTATAAACATTCCAATATACTCCATTAATCCAAATGTGTTATAAACGTGGCCAAATTTCACATAAATCACTTTATCATCAAATAACCAATGAATTCCGAGGTCATAAATACTATCCAACCATATCTTTACCCCAAATAAACATTATTATCTCAACATAAAGTAGGAATTAAGGATTATATGTCCCTCAATAACGTGTCACCCAAAAAAATACCTTATTAGTAAATAGGTTTTCAAATCCTTAATGAAAAACTATTGTGTATGAATCCTTATATGTTTCATCTCCCTTATAACCAAAATATCATTAACATAATACTCCTACAAAATAATTTTCAAATTTTAATACATAAACTCTTCAATCATTTCACATAAATTATAGGCATAGCATAGGTCATTCCCTAGTCTATGAGTATAACCTTGGATTTTGGATGTGGCTTGGATAATTCCCATATTATTCACATATAAGGCATTTAACTATAAATGGGTATATATGATTCATATCCCTCCATTAAAATATTTCCCCCCTTGATAATTACTTACTATATACCATTCTTTTCCATATATTATAAATTTTAACATTTATATGAGACATTTCCCTGAGTGAATATTACCAAATAAATTATATGTAAGAAGCTGAATCTTCTTCAATCAATGTTCATCCTAAAAATCAATTTTTATCTTATTATGTGTTTTATGAATTATGACTAAGTTGATATTAATAATCATATAATGAGATATATGATTATACATAATCACATGGTTTCACCTTCCTATTCCCATTTCAGTTGGTTTCTTATGATGACAATCCTTCCATTTTCCATCACATTTAGCATTAATATGAATCCTATTGTTTCCATATGTTGAATAAAACAAAAAAGTAGAATATGAGAAACAATCTTTATAGTGAGAAATAATATAATCATGAAAAATTATTCATAGAATTTGTAAATCACAACACATTTTTTCAATCTAGGACACCTTAGGTATAACTTAGGCCATCCATGGTTATCATCTATTCAAATATTTCATAATACTTCATAAGGAAAATGTGAGTTAACCAAATGATATACCTAGTTAGTGACAAAAGAGGAGTGAAACAAGATATCATTCACTATACACCAAAATTATTTCCAATATATACTCTACCAAGTCTGTTTAGGTTTATTTCCCCTAGATACATTTGTTCCAAGACCATTTACACTTTTTGTTTTCAAATATTGTTATATTTATAGAAAAACCACATAATCACTATCCTAACATAACTTTAGGATGTTATCATATACATGATATTATCTTAAGGGTTTTCACTAATGTTCTAAAATATTAATCTCCAAATATTGACTAAAACCAACTTTGATACAAACTATAGTGACCCATACTTTTCTTATATAAATACCACATCATTTTAAATAAATATTCAATACATGACATTATAAACCATGATAAAACCATAAAGGTTTAGTTTAATTGGAGAGTATATTCAAAATATTATTATTTCATGGAAGATATTAAGCATCACCTATAATGATCTTCCTATAAATTACTCTTCTTAGACATACCCTAATTAAATTCTGTCTTCATAACCTGCAGAAAGGAAACATAATAAAGTATGAGCTCAAATTATCAATAAAGGTAAATAGGGGAGGTATCAATAATCACTTAAACATAACATTATCATAAGGTTGTGATAATATGATCATAACATATGGAAATAGTTTCCCAATATATCATAGACAATAATCATAAATCATGGAATAAGTCTTGGTAATTCATAAGAAATGAGTCATAATGAAATCAAAGAACATGATCCATGAGTACATAACATTGTTATAAGACATATGTCTTCATAATACACATAAAAATGGACTATAATTTCTTTTTATAAGGAAAACTACCAATAATTTCATAGTTTATTGAGTTCACTCCACATTCTATTGTATACATAGTCAAGGTTGACTCTTGAGACTATCATAGTTGACTGACTCCCTTAATATAGTAGGTTCACTCCCCAGTCTAGTCATTATAATCTCATGAGATATCCATATTTACCCAATTAATTATAGATATATATAATTTCAGGCCCACCGATTACATAATAATAATCCATTCGTATATGTTTCATGATATCATAAAACATTAACTCATGGAAAAGAAACATGGTTTATAAACATTTCAACAATTCATTATATTGTAACAATTTGAAAATATATGGGTTTTATAAAAATATAATAATCCAAATTATAAAACCTCTAGGTAAATAATATGTATTGTATCCTTGGATAATATCCCCAGTAAATCACAAGTAACATCAAAGGAAGTTATCATAAATGAAATTCATTTAAAATATCACTTCGAATATTTCTTGAGGAAAACACCATTTTCATTTTGGAATCACATCATTAAAATATAAAAAATTCCAAAATATTATTTGAAAATTTTTCTTTCAAAAGAACCATCATGAATTTTAATGTAGGATCATTGTCATGGTAAATTCCATTCATGTTGTTCTTGTTAAAACAATGATTCCTTTAATATTTTCAGCAAAAATTCAAAATTATGTGATTTATTTAATGATGAAAATATTCATTTTAAAATATTTTAAAAAAAATAAAACATGGCTAAAAATGTATCTAAAAAATCATTTGATAATATTAAAAATATTCTTCAAAACATTTTAATGAAAACATGGGCATGGGAGAACAATATTCCTGACCAAATAGAAAATAAAGACACTTTTTTTAATACATATTTAATATAATTTTAATTTCAAGAGAGAGAAAAATTATATTATTAAGTGAAAATTTCAAGAAGATCTAGTGGAAAAGAATATTTACATTCTTGTGAGGTATATTTTAAAATTTTCTCATTGGGAACATAAGGATAAAAAACTCGGTAAACAATTTCATTATAATATAATACTTTAACCTAGAGTTGAACTTGAATCAAAATTTATCTACCCTACTATATAAAAAATTTAATTTTACTATAATTATATTTAAAAAAAATTTCACATAATAATTTCTTATATGAACCTTCTCCTCCAAAAACATTTTTTTTATTTTTAAATAAAACCACTTTGAGGTTAAGTGGGAACCACTTACAAGAAGACTGAAATAGGGATCACATACCAATAAAAACCCACAAACTGTCCAAAAGAAACAAAAATCTATACTGAAAACAAAATGGAATTCAAAATTCAAACATGCAATATTAAACTACCACTACACCATGAGAAACAAAAACATCATATCCAAATTCAAAAAAAACAAAGAATAATGACATGTTGAACCTCATGTCACTCCTTGAGCCATGAGATCCTAGATACACTAAGAAACCAAACCCTCCATCATGGTCATCATCACTTGTAATGCTGGAAAGCACAACCCACTAGGACACTAGTTCACGGACAACAAACTACCATCTAGAATTCATCATTTTCATCGAAACAATATCATGACAGAACACGAAGACAACCAACAACTCGAACAACTCTAAAAAACCACAAAGATCAATTCCATTAAGGACCCAAATTCATATATGAAACCATCTAAAACACCAAAACCTATGACATCACCAATCATTCGAAATGATCATCCTAAAACACCATGAACACTATCTCTCATGTTCGAATAGGAGAAGAGTGTTGGGATCCTAGTGTGAGAGTAGAGTAAAAGTGTCGAAAGTGAGCCATAACCATCCTTGTGATCATAAAAAACACAATTAAGAAATGAAATATGGGAAACCATTATCATATTTATGAAGAATCACTGATTAATGAAATACAAATAGATAACATAGAAAATTGGTAACCCCATAATGGAATTGAAAGAAAAAAATGCACCAAAGGGAACCACACCAAGAGGGAACACCTAAATATCTACCACCAACATCATCCCAAACAGACTTAAACACATTCATGCATGACCAAATATGGGGTCTATAATGATTTCTACGACTGTAAGGTTACAGGATGAGGTATAATGAGAAAAGGAAAGGGTAAATGGATAAGCCTTCCGAATACCACCACCAATCCCAAATCGCTGAAGTTCCATCGAGTTCAACCATGTGGGGTTTGTTCATGATGCTTCCTGCAATGATAGTAGTATCTACAGTGGATGAAGTCGAAGAAGCATAATCATACCCCAGCATCCTAAGATTAAAAAAAGAAGCTGAGGAAGGAAATGAAAATGCACCAGGAGGAAGACATGTAGAAGGAAGATAGAGAAGAAGATGTGTGGTAGAGAAAACTACTCCCTATGAGGGGGGAGTGGCAGAACTATGAAAAAAACCCTAGAATGAGATGAATTGAAAGACCCAGATAGTGAGGGGTGATAATCACCCATATTGGGGGGTTTTGACCCTATTTTAACATTTTAACATGCATTTATAAAAAATTCATTATTATAATTATTGTTCCTAAGGGTTAACTATTTCATTTTTCATGAAAGATTCAATTATGTAGTTCCAGCCCTTATAATTTAATCATGTTCCATTATCTGAATAATTTTAAATATTATATAAATATAATATTTATGTTATTATATATATATATATATATCTCTATTTATCCATAAAATGTCGATATATAAAAACAAATTACACCATTCATGGAGATGGTTGGTTATATGTACACATGAACATGGTTTCCATTTTTTGAAGGATAGAATGAAGGAAAGGTAAAAAATAATTCACCTTCCTAGAATCAAAATAATATCATAAATAACATATTTATTTATTAAATGGTTTATTATATGATGTTTTTGGGTGCAGCGGAAGCACCATATGGGGTATGCATAACTCTTATTTTTGACATATTCGATGATAAACATTATGACCAATAGAATTGAATCTAAGATTAATCGATAAGGGAACAAAAAAACATAACCGAGGATTGTCACATAATTATTTTTAATTAATTTAATCAATTAATGAATTACCTTAAGATGAATTATTTTTTCATTGATGAAATTGACCATGTCTCTATTACATGTCATCATTCATTATAGGAATCAACTGTAAATACCCACCATTAGTGATATACACATGATTTATGAACCTAAACACATTACCTTTTGAATCTATAGGTTTTAGCATATTAGATCCTAATATTTACATCATTATCTTTGATCTCTCCTAGAATTACTATAAGAAGGATTCTCTTTGATCTATCTAGAATCAAGTGTGGTGGTAGAGTAGGAACACTCACCGTTATTAATAGTGTTATTGGGGATGAGATCTCTTTAGGTACTTGAGATAACTATCTTAACATTTTTTCAAAACCAAAACAAATAGAAACCAAACTATTATAAATATTATAATTAGGTTTAAATACTACCAGGTTTAGAAAATAATAATTTTGAATTCAACCTAATTATTTTTTTTATCCCTAGGGAACCCTGCACCTATAATTATAATATTATTATTATTACTTATTAATATGGACAAAAAATATAATTGATTAAATATTATTTCCTCAAATAATATTTATTATATATTATTTCTCAATAGACAACAAAATGTGTCTCTCTATTCCTCCCCAATATTTATTAGGTTTTTAATAATGAAAGATTATTTAATTAATAAATATCAATTCATTATTCTCTAATAAATAAATAAATATTATATTCACTAAATAGTAAATAAATATTTATTTCTTATTCTTCTCACCAGAAATTATCTTTAATTGCCAATAAAGAAATCCATGAGATCAATACATCCTGAATAATTATTAAACAACCTGTTAGAAATATATTTACTCAACATGTTAAATAGTAAATAATATTTTTATTTAACTAAGGCTCTGGATATAATTATTGTTTGGACCTCTAATCCTTTTTCTTTGTGGAATGTGGTTAATCATCCCAAATTCCAATTCTAGTATCTAGAAACATGCTATGGTTCCCATAAATAAAGAACTAATGTCAAAATGAAATTAAACCACATATGGATACTTACTATATAATATTATCTCTTTATCCCAATATCTATAAACAATAAGCTTTCATGCTAGTTCCATTAAAATATATTCCTAATGTCTCTTTCTTTGAATGTTTGGGAATTGAAATTTCCTATAGAACACCATGGATATAGAATTACATAGGCTATATCATTTCCATAAAAGGGTTTGATAAATATTCTTTTGATAAAAACATAAGGGAATGATCTTTCCTCATATTATTCATTATTGAAGTACTACTACTGATGCACCCAATGTATCATACTTCACTGTGAACATATTTTATCATGGGTCTCCTCAATACATAAAATAACATTACTCATTATATCCATTAATATTAATCATAAAGTTTATGAATCAATACACACATCCACATATAGGAACATTTAATGACACATAGAAATGTGTATGTCTGAATGGAAGGTTTCATTCTCATAATCTCTTGCAATTAAAATTACCAACGGTGTACAGCATGAGAAGGTGCCTCGAATTCCCATGAGTATCCACCCCTTATATAATGTATCATTTATGTCCCCCTCATGATTTCATCTAGTTATAGAGAACATTTTTAGGAATAATATCATTTGACTTTTTGGTTATTTTCAAAGCGGGGAATTTATATGACCTTTTAGTGTGATATCTACTCTTAGGACATTATAACACACTATGTCACATATAAGAACAATCATGACATGATACATAGTTTATAAATATTAAAAAATATGAATATAGGTAATCATGAAGTACATAGATGTTATTTCTAAGTAACTAACTCTAACAGAATCCTACTTTCACTATATCCAAACACTAACAACCCTTATTCAGATAGCTCTCACATAAAACACATGAATTTTATGAGATAATTCCTTAGTCAATGGATACAAAATTTTATCTTCTATAGAAACTCTGATTACTAAAATATCACCCCTCTAGGAAAAATACCACAATATGCGATACTTCAGAAGTATGTGCTTTGTCTGTTTACATGACCTTGGGTCGTTTGTAAGAGCCACCACTATAGTATTTTCATAATATAATGTGATAGGTTCTATATTGGTATACACTAAATAAATCTCATGGAAAAATGTTTATATCTAAATGACTTCTTTGGCTATATCATAAACCTAAATATTCTCATAATCCACTATATAATAAGTGACAACTAGTTTCTTTGAACAATTCCAGCTCATAGATTCTTTGTTGAGAAAGAATATATATCCTGACTTTAACTTAATATCATTATAATCTATTTGAAGACTAGAATCATTATAACCCTTAATGACTAGCTCCCCATATCATCCATACAGCAGCATCAAATCCTTAGTTATTATCAGCTACTTAAGGTTAAACATAATATTAGAAAAATATTGTTCACCAAGACCAACTTGATATCTACCTACCACAATAAATTTATAGGAAACATCATGGATAGTACATAGCATGGTGTACATGATTTATCATATCACCAAACCTTGTGAGATGTTTCTCTTTATTTATTTCTCCTCTTGTGTATGAGGATACATTTTATTGTAAATATGTATACCATGTGTCACAAGAACCAATCCCCTCTTGGATTGTTCCATACTAAATCTCTTTAGTCTCTGGAAAATGTATGTACCTTGAATTATTCCATGCTATATCTTCGATTTATCATATATTATCTAAATCCCAATAAAATAGCCTAATTCACCTAATTCCTTCATTGAGAATAATTTTTTTAACCATACCTTATAGAATTGTAATAATGGTATGTCGTTTGCAATAAATAATATGTATTTAACATTTTATATTAGGATAATGACCACATTACCACTGAAACACTTTTATATACACCATACACATCCATTTTTAATGAAACAAAATTATTTGATAGCTTTATTAAACCAATTATTCCATGAATATAATTCGTTCTTCAATCTATAAATATATATCTATAAATTTCATATCTTCTTATTGTCACCTGGAGTCACAAATAATTTTGTTTGTATCATATATATCTCTTTTTAAAGGATCCCATTAAAGAAATCTATATTTTATATCCATATTCCATATTTCATAGTCATGGTAATTTATTATTTAATGTATAATTTTAATGGATTTAAAAATGAAAACTATTTAAAATTATTTCTCTTAGTCAATGCATTGATGTTGTTTAAACCCGTTATCCTCTATATTTTCTTTAATAGTATATAGTTTTCCATTCATTTATAGTTCCCTTTTAATTAAAAATTCATACCCAATAGGATTTACACTGACTGGAAGATCAACCAGATTCCAAACATTGTTTGAATTCATGTAATCCATTTCAGAATCCATGGCTTTTTCATATTATAGCTTCTAAGATCTCCACTACCACTCTATATCAGAGAGTTCCATTATTATCAAACAAAAATTATGAACTATCTTTGGTGACTGATAAACCATGTTTTTTATGTTCTCTTACCTCTATAGTTATCCTATTTAGTACTTATATTTTAATAATAACTTCTTCCATGGGGACTTGTGGACTCTATTCTGTTACCAACTCTTGTTTATCTTTATTATCAACTTCATAAAAGTCAATCTTTCTCCCATTATCCTTCTTGAGAGTGTAATACCTTTCGAGAATGATTTATTTTCTAGAAAAGATCACTTTCTTGGGTGATGGTTTGTAATGGTAGTATCCACTTTTTTCATGAGATTCCCAATAAAGATACACTTTGTGACCAGGGGTGCTAGTTTGTCCCCTAATATGATCTTAGGAAACACCTCTTAACCCTATACATGTGTATGTGAAACAAACAGTTTCCTTAGGCTCCATAACCCGAAAAGAATTATATTTTCCTTTTTATTTGGTACTCATTTTTCTATGTATACCACATTTTATGATGCATATACCTAAAAGGATATTATAAGATCTGTATGATTCATCGTTGATGTTACCATGTCTATCAAGAAAAAATTACACTATTAACTAATGCCATTCCATGATGTTGTTTAAGGTGGACTGAGTTGAGAAATAATCCCAAATTCAAGTTGAAATTCAATAAATTCGTAGTTAAGATATTTACCACCTTTTTTAGATCAAAGATTCTTTTTTTCTTTCCAAGTTGATTATCTAGTTCATTATTTATTCCTTTGAATTTCTTAAGGGAATAACACTTATACTTCTTCAAGTAGACATATACATATCTAATCAAGTTGGCAGTAAATGTTATGAAATAATAATACCCACCATCAGCTTCTACTGGAAATGGTCAACACACACCAAGGTATACTAATCCTAATATATTTACATCCATTTTATTGTATCCACTAAATGGATGTTTCTTAATTTTCTCTTACAAATATAAATGGCATATTTTATGGGGTTTTACCTCAATATAGTATATATAACCATTATAAAGGATCTTTTTTAATCAATTCTCATTTACATGAAAAAGATGGTGATTCCACAACTCGGTGTTATATAATTCATTAAAACATTATTCATTATCAATTTCTAATAATTTTTTCTTAATTTTAAATAAAGGGCCATTATTTAAATGCTACATACCTTAAAATATGTTTTTATTATAAAAGAGACATCTTTTATTTCTAAATATGAAAACAAAACCATCTATATCTAGGAAAGAAATAGAAATTTTGTTTTTGGTAGAATTTGGTACATAGTAACAATATATTAAAAAAATATCATTCATACTTTCAATGTAAGGTGGTAGTCGCAAATGTATATAGTATCCCACCTCATTCCATTAGTAGCCAGAAAATACACCTCTCCGTAAGATATATTTTGAAAACTACTTCTTTAAAAATTTTGAATAGATATAAGTACCAAAATCTATATCTAATACCAAATTTTTAGATATTGTAATATTAAAAATCGATAATGAATACACATTAAACATTCCGTTCATTTTTGGTTAATTTCTCCTTTTAGTGGCACTACTTTTTACATGATAAACAAACTTATTCATTTTCCTTTTCATACCTTTGGTTCTTCTTATTCTTGGAAAGATAGTGTTTGGGAGTTTTATACATGTTATGATTCTTGGTCCCCATTACCTCACTCTTTCTTTTATTATTCTTTATAAAGAACATAGGTTTTTCATTCCCCATGTCCTTGTCAACTTGGTGAATGACATTAAGAATATATGATATAATCTTCTAAATATTTCTCATGTTATAATAAATAATAAAACTAGAGAAGGAAATTGGTAGTGAGTAAAGAATGAGATATGTGTGCAACTCATCAAGGAATTTAATTCCCAAAATTTATAAGCATTCAATATAAACAATAATATTGACAACATGAATCATAGATGATTTATACTCTCTAATATTTCATGTAAAAAACTTATTAATTATATCATATCTCACTTGTATTTCCTTCCCTTGATAGAGATCCTGAATGTAAGATATCATGATATGTGCATCCATGTCCTCATATTGCTTTTGAATCTCATTTTTTATGGAAGATATAGTGAAACATTGAACATATATGGTATCATTAAAATTTTTATCATATAGGGGAGGCACTTACTCACTGTCCTCTTTTTTGGGAACTTCATTAATCTAGTTTTCTTGCACATATAATTTTATTTTCATGGTGTAGGATAATGCATAAGATCCATTTCCAGTCATGGAAATTAGTGCCTGTGAGAATGTTATCCTTATCGATTGTGGATCAGATTGATTTGTTTAAAGTTAGATTTATTTTAATTTACATAAATAAGAATATAAGTATTTTAGTACTTTATTTGATAAAAATTTATAATAAATATTATATTTATTTACCAAACTCCCACTATTTTATCAAAACCCAATATCCCTCACTATTGGATTTAATACATTCCATTTCATTGAAATTATTGTGAAAATGACTCCTATTACTTTTCTCGTAACATAGACATGGTAATAATAATATATTTTAAGGTTTTTAGTTAGGAATAAAAAATCCAAAACCATTGACCCATGCTTCCATGATATGTTTATTGGACTCCCCAATCCAAAAATCCTTAAATTGGATTTCCTTAACCTATGGCTCTTAGTGACACTAAGGCATTATTGGGTATTCAACCCTTGATGTGAACTAAGTTATGTCATTTGAAATCATTTAGTTCAAATTCCCCAATAATAGAATTCACCCCAACATGGGTTGGTCAAGCATATTTAACTATGGTTCGATTTTAACTTATTAAGTTTTAGGTTTTACTATCTTAATATATATAATTGATGGATATTTATCTTTATATAAAAATTTATCATTTTTCTCCATTAAAATATTATTAATTTTAATTGGATTTAAATAATTGATTAACCATGTATTAGATAAAGTTTACGCATAATACAATTTATTTTAGTTCCATATTTCATGATTGTTAATTCATTAATGCATGTGATTAGGATTTCCAATCCATACTAAAATTAACCATAAAACATGGAATGAAAAAAATAATAAAGTATTATTATTATGATATTTTACTAATAATCATTTAATCTAGTGGATGATATGCTAACCTTCTATCTAGGGGGAAACACCTTGAAGCATGGCTTGGTTCATGTTACAACATCCCACCTATCTACAATTGTACGTCTTAGATTTGTTCACCTCAGTACCAAACTTGGACTACCTCCACTAGCATGGTAGCTCCATCTATTACAAAATATTTTACTCACATGAAATTTATTTCTAATAAAGGATTAGTTATGGGTTTTACATAAAGAAACCACGGTCTCATAGGCCCTTACATAATGATATGAGAGATGATGGGAATTACATCAATTTAATTTAATAATAAATTAAATGGAAATTAATCGCAGACAATTTTTGGGTATATTATCAGCCTCATCCACATAATTACAATATATTAATCATTTTATAAAAATATAATTTCATTCTAATAATTCATGTTTATGATAAATCATTAATGAATTAATTAATTTACTTCTTTATATAATAAATTATTTTATCTTAATTCTTATAAAAAAAATTGATATTCTCATCCATAATAATTTTATGCAAATAAAAAATTAAAAATTACATTATGTAATACATGAACCATGGATGAAATATGGTTAGTATGAATCCAAAATTTCATGTGTGTATTTTACTCATATATTTTTTACTCATGTGTCATATTCCATACATGACATATCATGTAATTTAATGGAATGTATACAGTCTAATAAATGACACATGGAACAATTGTTATTTACAAAGTGATATTTTTCAATGCACATATATTAATGACTATATTATGAATTATACATGACATGTACTTCTAAATATTACATAGAAATTAATTATAAATTTAATATATATAAAACAAATCACAATGAATGTACATATTTCAATAAATGACACGTGGAACACATTTTGAAAAGTTGTAAGTGGTATAATATACTAAACTTTTAATTCAGTGTAATTTGTTAATTTATGGGGTGTGTACAATCCATTTACATGTCATATATTATTATCATCATCAATTCATGGCATAGACCTAAGGACTCCACATGTAATAGTTATAAAAAATAATAGTGTACGAATTGTGTACATGGGCTACACTTCAGATGGTATTCGAGTAACATAGTCACTATTTATGTAGGCCATGTCATAAAATACATGGATCATATTTGACAAATGGACTTCATGTTTTTCATGAATGATACATGATGTGTAGTTCATCTAATAGTGCATCTATCTATCCTGTTCAACACACAATTTATTTAAATACACATAATGTGTAATGAATTCACTCATATTTAATTAATTTTAAATTTATTTGGTGTATTAAACATGGGTGCATGATGTGTACCAATGAGCTACATTGTGCATACCTCTCTGATATCCGATTAGAATCCTCAGTAGCTTTTGATGAGTTATTTTAATGTATTCATTCAAAAATTTAATCAATTTCAATTATATTTTATAGAAAAAAGAGGAAAAATATACGACCTCAATGTTCCTAATAAATAATTATTAAACTGAAATTGAAAACTATTGATAACTACAAAAAATAATTAACTAACTTTAAATAATTATAAATAATTATATTCCCACTCTAATACCACTTCAAGGTTTTGAGCCCAGTGAACGCACCGGATGGGGTATTCCAAACTCAATTTTTTTGTAATCAATGATTAATCTGATTTGTATATCGATGACAAACTCCATGGCCAATGTAAGTGAACCAAATATTAATTAACGAAAAAATTCAATAACCAAACATATAATCATCACATTATGATTTATAATTAATTTCATCAATTAAATATTTACCTTAAGATGGATTATTTCTTCATGAATGATACTAACAACATATATACATAGTATCACCATTGAATTGTATGAATCTAGTGTATATTCCCTCATGTGGTGATCCAAAAGTGGTCTATGAACCTTCAAACATCACCATAGGAATATCTATGTTTTAGCAGAGTATATCATAAGTCTTGTATTGTCCATCTTTGATCACCCCAATAATTTATAAAATATAGATGATATTGGATATCTCTAGAATAGAGACTCGTGGTGGAGGAGGATCATTATCTGTTCTTGAGAGATTTCATGGATAAGGGATATCTCTAGGGCCTTGAGAGAATTTCATGAATGTTATTGTACATAACCAAAAAAAATGAAAACACACTTTTAAAAATAATATAATTGTGTTTAAATACTACTTGGGTTATAAAGAAATAATTTCACATGTTTCTTTATTATTTCCTTCAAACCTATGGAACCCCTTGTCTATAATAATAATAAAATTATTATTATTTCTTGACTTGCATAAAAATTAGTGAATTGATTAAACATTATTTCTTCAAATAATATTAAATATATATTATTTCCCATCAGACTATAAAACCCAACCCATCATTCAATAAATATATTTATTAGTACCTGAATATTGAATAATTATTCAATAAATAAATATTTATGCATTATTAACTAATAAATAAATAAATGATATATTCTCTAAATAATAAATAAATAATTATTAAATATTCTTCTCACAAAATATTCACTTGAATAATAAATGATGAAATATATGTGATCAAGAAAACAAAAATAATTATTAAAAAACATGAGAGAATAATACTTACACAACATGTTAAATAATATATAATATTATTATTTTACTGAGGTTAAAAATATACAAAGTGTGTGGCACTATATTCCTCTTTCTTGTTGGCATTAGCCAAAGTAGCCCAAAGTCCGAGGATATCATATAACAACACGCTAGGGAACCCTTAGAGAAAGAATAAATTGTCATAATGACATAAAACATTATATTAATTCTTTTATTTTACTATAATAAAATTGTTGTGATTTCTCTAATTAATCATGTTGCATGCTCGTTCCATCAACCTTTGTGCTCAATGTCTATTTTTTTAACATTATAAAAATTGAACTTTCCTAAAAAACACTATAGCAAATGATTTATTTAGGCTATATAATTTTTAATAAATTTTTATGCTATATAAGGATTTGTTAAATAAAAAAAATGCTAAATCCTTTATCAAATTATTCGTTAATGAAATATTACTTGTGAGGCACCTGACATACCCAATTTTACCACAAATATATGTCATCATGGTTTTCATCAATACTTCAAAGTACATAGTACATAATTTCCATTAATAATTTCTTAAATTATAAGAATAGATATAGATTCTTATAGATAGGAAAATCTAGTAACATATATAAAAGTTTATTTCCAATAGGGGTCTCGTTCTCATAATCTCCTACACTTGAAGTTACCAAGGGTAAACACATTGAGAATGTTACTCAAAGTTCTATGAATCTCCACCCCTAATATATTGTATCATTGGTGTCCCATAATGATTTTATATTACTATAGAACATATATATATAATAATAATTTCATGTATTTTGTGTTCTCATCATATCAGGAAACTATTATTAACAATTAGTGTGAAAACTACTCTTAATACATTATCAGAAAATATGTCACCCAAAAGAACAATCGTGATGAGATAAGTAGTTTTTTAATGTTATAAACTAGGAATACAGGTAATAATAATGTACATATATGTTGGTAATAGGGAACCAAATCAGACATTTTAACCATCCAAGTAAACTGGTTATGAAAAAAAAATTCACTGCTACATGAAAATGGTAAGATGTACACAAACATGGGAGATATTTTCTCTCTACATATAATGGAAATAAGGTGGATAATTTTTATTTCATCATAATAATAACAAATAAGAATATTGAATATAATAAATTCATTATTTTAGAATAGATAACATGGATTTATAGTAATTATATGATGAAATAAAATTAAAAATGCTCGATTAATAGTTATACCTCTTTGTTAGAAACCAATTTTGGATTACAACATAAGTATTTAAAGGATGGTATTTTAGATGATAAAAATGCTAACAAGTGGTGAATGAAGTTTGGATGTCAATAGTAAAATTCTTGGCTAATATAGAAGGATAAAACACTATCTATAATGAAGGATATGAGGTTCACTTTTATAAGTGAGGGGAGGGTCACTCTTTGAATTTTTTAAAGTATTAAAATAATCTAAATTAATTTTCATGGTAAATGGATCAAAGTTGATGTAAATAAATGATAATATGATTGTGATTCTATATTCTCTCATCCTCTAAAATTTGGACAGTTTTGTTTTTTTTCACACTTATCTTGTATTTTTAACCCCTATCAACTATTTTGACAATTACCATGATATTATGTTTTTTACTCTTTAAGGGTTAAGAAATTTTTGATAAAAGGAATAGTGACCCATAAATTAATCATGTTTTATATTTTCCACCTTATTCCATTAAATATTCCTAATATAGAATTTTATAAATTTCAAATAATTTAATTAAATAATATTTATTATAAAATAACATAAATATCATTTTTTGAAGTATATGAAATATAATACTATAATATCGGTCTAAATCATTTAAAACGGATCCAAAATGGCATGTATTATAATATAATGAAGATATCATATTAATATAATTATAAAATAAATTTTTTATAGTTTTAAATATCATTTTAATCATTACCATTTGGTTTGACACCTTAGTTATCAAATTTAATCTTTAGTTGTGTTAATGACTTTTTCATTATTAAATGGTGATAATTTTACATATAAGATGATAATTGGATAATATGTGGAAAATTTTTAATTTTTTAGACCCTTTCTTATCCTAATTTTTACCTTGTAAATATTTCTGTGTTTTTTAAATAATTTAATTAAATATTATTTAACATAAAATATGATTAAATTCATTTTTGACACTATTCAATTAATTTGACATTAAATTCATAATGATAGTAAATTAACTCAAATATAAAACTTTTAAACATATAGAATATGTTATATTTATCTATAAAATTCATGGGGTATTATAAATTGATAAAATATTATTACTTTTATAATTTTTTACATCATTTTCGTGAATGTTTTACTACTTCCACAAGCACTGAGTCAGCTTTACATAAGAATTTATGGTCATTCTGTCATCACTAAATTTTAAAAATAAATACCATTATTAAAAAATGCATAAATATTACAACAAAAATTTTAAGAAAGGGGTGTTTTCTCTGTTATAAAAATTATTATATATTTAATGTAAGAAACTAACATTTTTAACACTTTCTTTTACATAAATATTATAAATGTAAAAATCAATGTTAAATGGAAACAAAAGACATATTTTGAAATTTTTGAGGCATATGAATGACATTGAATAATCTCATTAAATAAAATATATTTATGAATAAATTTTAGCAATTATCACATTAGTTTAAATCTGAATTAACTCACTTTATCATTTTTGTGGTAATAAAAATTTATTATGTTTACTATTCATAATGAACAAAAATAAAAGGTTTTTTTACCAAATTTGATCCTCTTGATTCAAAATAATGAATCAATTTTTGAAGATTAAATTTCTATAAGAGTCGTAAATAATTTTTATATAAAAACAAAAAATTCAATGAAAAAAAGTTTTTAAATAAAATTATTTTTATGTATAAAAATATTTTTATACCAAATTGAACCATAACACTGATTTAAATTAACATAATTAGATTATAAAAATTATAATATAACTAATTTAACTTTTAAACCAATTAAAAATTTACCTTTTAAAATACTTGCAAGAAAAATACAGTTTTCAATAAAAATCAATATTTTTCACTATTCACTCGAATATCAATCTTTTTAAAAACAAATATCAACAATGAATCTAATTATAATTTTGATTTTATGATTTCTAAAATTATTATTTTTATCATATAATTATATTCAATATTCAATAACTTAATTGTAATATTCACTCATAAAATACAATAAAAACCATTTTTTTAAGAAAATGTATTTTGAAGAACGAAATGACATTATTAAAATTGAGTTCTTATTTCCTAATTATTTGTCAATAAATATTTATTTTTTATAACCATTATATGTGTGTGTGTGTGCATATTTCATAATTATTTTATTTATATTAATACCCCTTATTTCAATGTCTATATTATAATTTCCATAAATTAATAATTTTTCATGGTTTATTTAAGATTAGTGTTGTGTGTTGTATATGATATCAAACATTGTGTTCTTTTAAAATCTAAAGGTGATATAGATATCCATCATAATACTATGAATATATTAGTAATAAAACCCATAATATCTTAACTATATGAACATTTGATAATTCTTGTGTAGCTTTTCTAAAAGATCCTCTAAGGGAGTTATAGAAATCAGCCTCCATATGTCTTTCCATAAGTATTTTGAGAAGGAACATAGGATATTAAGGGCCTCTTGGTCTGGCTCAAAGTCTGTCCCAAAATTTGAAATATATTTAAGGGCCAGTATAGTTCTAGGGGTCACTCATCAATCACAATTTGACTTTATGGATCTTATAATAATTTTAGTATCCATATATTAAATCTATTGGAATGTGGGGATGATAACATCCTTTATTAGAACCTCCATTACTGGTAGCACTAATATGAGAGATCAAATAAATACATATGTGAGATAATGAATTCAAAGTGTTAAATTATAGTCCTTATAAGGTACTCACCCACTCTTGGAATAGTATAAATCTTTATTACTACAACTTATTCAAGTGGTTAAGCCTAGTTATCTTCTCTAGGGAATGATTCATTTTACACCAAGGCTAAGACTTCACTCATTATCATTATTCTATCATCCAACACTATAGGATCATCACTGCCTCATATCATTCTCCGATTGAGTGGTAGATCTCAACTCCCTCCCACAGAAATATCGTTTTCATTTTTAAAAGACAGAAAATCATGGATTTGGGTCGGAGATAGGTAAAATCGAAAATGGGATGTTGAATTTCCTTTTAAAAAACTAATTTAAAACAATAAAATTTTTGAAAACATATTTTAAAAATATTACCAAAATTAAAACATTTAAAATAATAAAATTATAAAATTATGTAATATGAAATGATATAATAATATATTATAATAAAAAAAATAAAAATAAAAACAAAGGGTGATTAAATAATAAATTCATTAAGCGATATTATGGGTTAAACAAAATATGAAATAAATAATTGGAATGGATAAATAATTGAAAAATTAGAAAGTAAATTATACCAAATATTTGGTAAGGAAGTTTAGAAATATTACACAAGGCATATCTATTTATCCAACCTCAATCACTTTAGTATTTAATGAATTAGTCCTTTTTCTTTCATGGTAGTCATGATACCAAAAATGTTTTTTTATTTTTAATTTATAGAAAGAAATTAAATATAATATAAACTGGATCTTTAAAAGTGATGCTGGAAACCTCAAAGAAAGTAATCCAATTAATTTATAAAAGAAAAGTAATGAAACCCATGGTCCCTTAATTAAATGGTTGTCAGAACCAAAAATTAAAGAAATAGAAGGAAGAATGTATTTACAATGTAGTCTCTAATATCAAAAATAATAAAGATAAACACTATGAATGATTGAGAAAATAATGAGAGTGAGAAATATATAAAATTTTTAACACACTCTTTTACAAAATGAAAGAATATTTAGAAATAGATATCTTTGGTAGCATTAAAATCATTTCATATCATAGAGAAATTGAATAAATTTTTTTTTTTGCTATGTTGATTTAAAAGGCCCACAAAGGAATCAATTTATAGGATCTAAATCCCTTGGTAATGTTTTCAAATCTATCCAATGTTTCAAAGTTAAATACATAAAAGACCAATAAATCTTGACCATGATAAATGTAGTGCTTCAACAGGATACTTGTAGCGTGCTATAGAATCCAACACCATAGAGGAGGTCTTTGTGGTGTGAGGATTAATACTATGGTGTAACATCAGGAGGATAATTTTTTTATTTCATCTAATATTTAGGTAGCTATGGAGTATCCTCTTAGTTACAGAGTGGGAAATTCTATAATGAAAATAAAATGATGTTTGACTAACCTTGAGGTATGGAGATGACCAAGTTAGTCAAATTTGAGATTTTGACTATGGAATGAATATAGGAATTAGTTTCATAAAACTCACAAAGGGATTCAACCATGCTAGGATTTAGGTTTATACTAAGGGTTGTATTGTAATCCTTGTTGTGTGGCTTGGTTCTAATATTTTCACCATATATTTTCTTCAAGAAGCCTGATATGAATTTAACAAGGACTCCTTAAACAATTTTATTACAATTTTATCAAGCTAGTTTTACATCACTTTATAGAAAATATTGCACACATTAAGAGTGTTTTATGATTAAAATAAAAATACAATGATAATAAAAACATTAAACCCCATTTTATGGTATGAAACAATTCAATAATAATTAAATTAAACATGTTTATAAAAATAAACCTATCCTATAATCATAACTTCAAGTACATAATAATTTTCAAAACACTTATCCTCAGACAATAAACTTCCCCTTTGAGATAAATTATATAAATTATCTACCATTCAGATGGAGTAGGAATTGAAATAACCTCTTCCTTTGGTATTATCAAAAAATAGTAAAAAATATAGTTACATAACAAATATATAAAACATTGATCTACATTTTTCATTATATGTATTCCTTCAAGAGATACAAAAATAGATATTTGGAAAAATAAAATTTGAAGACATTAAAATATTTTAAAATATATATATTCAATAAATCCCAAGATAGTATAAAATAAAAAAAATTAATAAAATATTCATAAATTCTAAAACATTGAAAATTATTTTTTTTGAAAAATATAATAAAATTTTAAAAACAATACAAACTTTTAGTTTTGAATTTAATTTTGAAAAATAATATATCTCTACATAGATAATTTCAGTCTGAATAAGATTATCTCCCCATTAATTAATGCATCAAGATATTTTAAAGGGGTCATAGATAATAAACAATACTGTAGTAATAAAATAATTAAAAAATAATTATTTTTAAAAAATATTTCATCATTAATGGTTCAGTAAAGGTTTTATTAATAAACAATATAATGTTCCACATGATTTTTAAACCAGTTGTGGAGAAGTACCAATCATCATTCCATAGATGGACAAAGGAATAAAAATAAAAAACTCTATTTTTAGGATAAATCCCTAAGAACTACTACACCAGAATCACATCCACTTGTTTTTATCCACATTGGAATGTTTTTATTTGATTATTATACTCACATAACCTTTTCAAAATTATATAAAGTTTTTAAAAAAATTATATGAATTTTAAATCCATTTTAAAAAATATTTCTGAAAATTATTTAATGCATTTTAAGTGATTAAGATAAAATAATAACAAACTCATTGTTTATAGATTCATAGTAATTAAGAGGAAGGGTTTTAGTGAATATATTATCAAGTTGATGGTTTATGAAAGAAAATTTCAATAACTATATCACCTCATTGAAATTGATCTCAAATAAAATTGTGTCTCAATCAATGTTCTTAGTGCAATAGTGTTGGATATGGTTTTTAGAAATTTTTATCTCAAAAGTTTTTTTATGCATGATAGAGATGAAATAATGTGTTATAACAAAGTCCAAGAGAGTATTTTCATCCATATAACATTGAAAAAACTCTTAGTGGATACGTATAATTCTTCATCTATAGAAAGAGAACTAATTTTTCTCTTCTTACTACTCCATGAGATGAGGTATTTTCCATGTTGATGATAAGTTCTACTATAACATTTATTATATATTTGGTATCCTCCAAAATCATCATCATAAAAATAAGAAGGATCAAAAAATATTTCCTTAGGATAAAATAATCCAAGGTTTTTTATTTCCATTAATATAATAGAAAATTCTATTATAGCATATAATATGTAATTAATGTTATTTTATTAAAATTGATAACAAATTAATGCATAAAACATGATTTCTAGATGGTTTATAGTGAATTAAAGTAGACTTCCAATCAATATTAGATAAAGATTATTATCAACTGATTAGTCGGCCTTATCTGTAACACCCCGCCCCCTCTAGACCGGATATAGTGCATTAATTTTTATATTGTCAAGGTTAGAAGGAATTAAAATCCCAAAGGAATGATCAGTTTAGTAGTCCTGAAGAAACTAGATTTATAGATGTAACTCAAAAATTACATTGTAAAAGGTTACAAAATACAATACATAACAAAAACTAAAAACTGCATCCACAAGAACTCAATAAATGATCTCATCTTCACCACCTATTGAAACTAAACAATGAAAGGGGTGAGATAAAATTCTTAGTAAGGGATTAAAATGGTGGAATCATGAATCAATAATAACTAAATTGTAAACAATTTGATATAATTAGTACAACATGGTGCAAAAATGAAAAACTCATGCCATTAATAAACTAAGAATGAAACTGCAACCATAGATTTCATCATAGTGTAAACCTCATGGATAGTAATAACTAATAATGAATAAATTGAATGATTATTAATTTTACTTCATGTATTTGGCACATGATACCATAATACAGTAAAAACGGTTTAGTGCTATAGGTAGAAACTCGTCTGATTTTTGGAAACAAACTCAAAGGGTTTGTCGCCAAACTGATTGTCTCATGAGACCTACCAATGAATTGTGGGGCTATAGAGGGACCCACCCACCTCTAAATCCAATTAATTATTTAAACATAGATTCAACACAAGAGAAATGTGACTTTACATTATTCGTATAGAATAGAGGATACGAATTCATCAGAATTCCCACAGTCAAAACAACATTAAAAATAAATATCGTAAGTAAAATGGTATACACCTTAGACAATAATCATATCCATGATATGAGAATATGGATATTTAAATGGAATATAATTTCAACTGAAAAGTGATATGAAATGGTAAATTGGTAAAAAAACATAAGAAATAGAAGGTGCACAATACTAAGAATGTCACAATGGAGTGAAAATTGAGACAAAGCTCATTACCATGTTGGAATCAATTGAGCCATCTAACAAAAAGTTAATATCCATAAAATGAATAAAATAATACCATTAATATAAATATAATCATGATAATATATATAAAATGTATGTAAAACTATACCACATATAATAAATAAGAGGCAATCAATGGAAATCTTACAGAATTGAAAGTGAAATGTGTAAACCCCTTACAAACATTTCATCATGGTAACGAGTGTTCTTATGAGGGATTAATGAGAGGTAAAGGGGTATCCCATTGTATATATGTCATAATGTAAGTATGGGTGAGGTGTGAAAACATCCCTTGTCATTAGAAATTAAAAATAATAGAGCACAACATAGGGGAGATTCTTGAACAAAAGTGATAGAGAGAATCCCTTACCTTATGCATGAAGGTGTTCTTGATCATTCTTAACGACCATAATAATCAAATTTAGATTCATTAATTAATAATTACATAGCCTCATCAACTTTGAATTGATATTTTATGACCTTATAATGTTCATTAATGTCCTTTTTGATGGATTAAGAGATTCAATTTTATTGTTTTGGTAGCATTTTCTTGTTTGGTTTTCATGATCCATTTACTTGTTTTCATGAATGGATGTTATTTTGAAATATGGATAAACATCCAGAATTTTTAATAATAATTATTAGTGAAATTAAGGAGATATAAATTATCTTATAATGATTCTGGTTATATACCATGAGGATGAATCATTATATGAGTAAAAAAATATTGGATTTGGCTTGGCTATTTTGTGCACAATAAACTTGTTTTGTATTATTATTACATATTATGAATGTGTATGGATTAAAGAACATTAATCAAGATAAAATAGATATATTATGACCTGGTTAAATAATTAAAAAAATTTATTACTAGTATTAAAGATAGTAATGCAAATTGAAAAGCAGTCTTCCTTGAGTGTGATAAATTAACACATCTCGAATGATGTTTGCATTTATTGTATAAAAGGACGGGAAAAGAGAGATTATGATGAAATATTACATTTCCACAATGAAAATCCATTACATGTAAGGTATAGGAATTATCATAGAATTGGGATGAGGGGAGGTGAGAATGAACAACAAAATAATGGATCTTTGCAAAAGAAATTGAAAAAAATAGAAGAAAGGTTCACCTCTTGAGTACTCCTCCTTGAGAATCTCTTTAAGGCCTTTGTTTTTGACCTTTTTCTAAGACTATAAGGTCTTTTACGTGGGGATAGGTCTTGGTAAGAATATTTGGAAGAATTTAGGAAAGTATTGAAGCTTGTCTGGTGTGGGAGGAAGAGTGGGCGAGGGGTGGTTTATATAGTAGTGGGGAGAGGAGTTTTCTTAATATTATAATCATTAATTTTTTATTTCCTCTCCTAAAAACAAATAATGAGTATTCCATGACCAATAATAGTAATATATTCATGTGATTTTGGGATTTTGGTGATTAAATCACTCATGATTCTAGGAATATTTAATTTAAATTTTAATGTATTTATACTGTAAATTAATGTATTTTATTATTCACTAAAAATTAAGTTATTTTAGAAAAATCCCAAAAATTTACCCTAACCATTTATCGACATGTAGAATTTATAAATGAATTCCATTTTTTAAAAATAATTTTCTAAATATTATTATTTAAGTATTTAATTAAATCATTAAATAATAGAAATATATAAACATTTAAAATATTCATCATTTTTTTAAAGATGCATAAATTTATTTATACATTCATGGGTATGGATACCATTCATAAGAGTCATATGACTATTCATAAGGGTAAGTTACTATATATAAGGGTAGGTTACTATTCATAAGGGTAGCTAACTATTCATGGAAAATTAAGTTAATTCTATCAAACTCTAAATATCATCCTGAACACAATTGTGCATGTCATATTTTTAAAATTCGAATCACAGAGCTGGAAAATTTAAGTTTAATGGCTAGGTTTTGGATATCTTCTATAAGTAACCACTTTTTGTTCTATAGAGGCTCAGTGATTTATGAAATATAAGATGTCTAATGAATATAGTGTTTTTAATAGAAACATACCATAAAATGTTTGGGGTGCTACATTATTCTATCCTTTAGAAATTTTGTCCTCAAAATTTTATGTGTAAAGTCTACCAAAAAGATGTGGGTGGTTCTTCTTTATAACTTCCTCAGGTTCACATATTTTTTCTTCTATATTCTGGTTCCTCCAAATAACCTTTTCTAGACGAGTTTTCAGATTTCTAAATACCTTCTCCCTTGTGTCAGGAATCCTGGTAAGTTTTTCACTGTTTGATAAATTAGGTTCCAGTTTTATTTCTTCATAGGTGAGTACATGTGTTGGGTCTAGCATGTATTTCTTCAAAAATGACACATGGAACACATCATGAACATTGGAGAGACTTTGAGGCATTGCTAAATGGTAATCTAAATCTATGATTATTTCCCAAATTTCATATGGTCTGATGTACCTAGGGCTTAATTTCCCATTCTTACTGAACCTTAAGACACCCTTCCATAGAGATAATTTCAGAATGACATGATCTCCCTCTTTTAATTCCAAATCCTTTCTCTGGTTGTCAATATAACTCTTCTTCCTACTTTGGCATACTTTAATATGGTCTTGGATTATCTTCACCTTTGATGTGGTCTCTTTAATAAGATTTGGGCCTATAAGTTTCCTCTCACAAACTTCATCCCAAGAAGTTGGAGTTCGACATCTCTTTCCATATAACGCTTCATATGGAGCCATTTGAATAATATAATGAAAACTATTGTTGTATAAAAATTCACCCAAAGGAAATTATTGATCCCACATACCTTGGAAGTCAATATAGAATGATCTCAACATGTCTTAAAGAGTTTCAATAGTCCTTTCAGACTGTCTGTCAGTTTGGGGGTGATAAGAAATACTCATACAAAGCTCGGTATTCAAAGCCTTCTAGAGATGTTTCTAAACAATTTATGTAAACTAGGGATCTCAATTAGACACAATCGATAGAGGTGAACCATGAAGTCTTACAACTTCATTAATATAAAGCCTTTCTAGGCACTCAATTGTTAAATCCTCTCTTGTTAGAAAGAAATGTGCTGATTTTGTGAGACGATCAATAATTACCCATATTACATCATCCCTTCTAGGTGTACTCAGTTGTCAAGTGAAAAAATCCATCATAATGTTATCCCACTTCCACATAGGAATAGGTTTAGGTTACATCACTCCTTTGGAACATTGTCTCTATGACTTCACTTGTTGATAAACTAGACAACTTGACACGTATTCAGAAATTTCCCACCGCATATTATCCCACCAAAAATATTCTTTCAGATCTCAATACATCATGGTTCTACTCAGGTGCATAGAGAAATTTGAGTAATGAGCATCACTTAATAGTTACCTTTTTAGCTCAGGTATTGATGGAGTGAATACCATCTTTCCATATTTCAGAACTCCTTCCTCAAGCATGAAGACTTCCAATCTCCCGTCCTTGATAGCATTAATTTTCTTATGTAGATTCTCATCATCAGATTGAGATCTTTTTATCTTCTCCAATAAAGACGGTTTAGAAATCATTTTAAAGAGAAAAGATGTATCCCATTCCTTAACAATTCCCATATCCATCTTTACTAGATCCAAAAATATAGAATCACTCTCAGCCCTCATTTGAGTCAGATGTCCATGATATTTCATGCTTAATGCATATGACACCTTATTCATCATTCCTGGGTGGTAGTGTATTAAACAATCATAATATTTGATTAAATCAATAAACCACTTTTGCCTCATGTTGAGTTTTTTTTTGTGTGAAAATGTATTTCAAACTCTTTTGGTCCTTATAAATCTCACATCTTTCTCCATAGAGATAGTTCCTCCATATTTTCAGATCAAAGATTACGGCTGCTAACTCGAGATCATGAGATGGATAATTTTTCTCATGAGTCTTCATCTGTCTTAATTCATAATAAATAACATTATCATTTTTCATAAGGATGCAACCTAGTCCATCCTTTGATGAATTGCAGTATATTAAAAATCCATCACTTCTAGATGGAAGAGTCAAAATTAGAGCATTGACCAATCTTCTTTTCAATTCCTCGAAGCATTTTGTATATTCATTTTTTCACACAAACTTTACCCCTTTACGTGTGATATTGGTTAGCAGGTTAGCCAGTCATGAAAAATTCATAAATAAACACTGATAGTAACCTAATAAGCCAATAAAACGGCGTACCTCAGTTATGTTTGTTAGCGTGCGCCATTGTTGGATTTCCATTCTCTTTGTAAAGTCAACTAGGATTATATCCGTAGAGACTATATAACCTAGAAAAGAAACTTATTGAAGCCAGAATTTGAACTTGATAAACTTCCCATATAATTCATTTTTTCTAAGATATTTTTGAATACTCCGCAAGTGATTCTCATGGTCTTCATATCTTTTTGAGTATACCATGATATCAATGATGAATACCACACAAAAAAATCAAGATATTCCTTGAAAACTCTATTCATTAAATCCATGAAAAAAGGCTGAATTAGTCAATCAAAAAGGAATCACAGTAAACTCATAACGTGTATACCTTGTTCAAAATGATGTCTTTGGAATATCTTCCTTCCTCACACACAGCTGATGATATTCGGATTTGAGGTCAATCTTCAAAAAATATTGATCTCCATGAAGTTTATAAAATAAATCACCTATCCGAGGTAGAGGATACTTATTCATTATTGTAATATCATTGATTTCCATATAATAAATGCATAGCTTCAAGGATCTATCTTTCTTCTTGACAAAGAGGATAGATCCTCCCTATGGAGAAACAATTGGTTGAATAAATACATTTTCACTCAATTCCACTAGTTGTTTCTTTAGCTCCACTAATTCCATGGTGGCCATTATATAGGGAGTCTTTGATGTAGGTCTTGCGCCAAGAATTAAATCGATAGAGAACTCAACATCCCACTTGGGAGGATGTCCAGGTAAATCCTCGGGAAATACATCAATGTATTCTTTCACTATGTGTACATCTTCAATTTAATGATTTATTTCCCCACTCATAGATATTGGGTTCTCTTCCTCTCCAAGAATTACATTTAATATAGCCACTGGGGGTGGGTCTAGATAAGATTCAGATAGCGAGGTCTCTGCTCTAAAGATAAGAGTTTCTACACCATTTTCAAAAAACAAATTCTTCATTTTTCTTGAAATAAATCATCACATCATAGTTTGACATTCAATTCATACCGAGAATTATGTCAAATTCAGTCATTGGTATGACGATAAGATTAGAAATTAAATCTAATTTATGTGTCACGAGGGGGACTAGTTGACATGACTTTGTTGTAATGATGCATCCACTAATATTTTTGATTGATAACTCCTTTATTAAATCTAATTGGACATGTATAATTTTCTTGGAAAACTGGGAAGATATAAATGAATTCGATGATCCAGAATCAAGTAAAGTGTTGGATAATTTTGAGGAGGCAATTAAAGTACCTTCCACCACATCATTTGGAACTTCAACTTCCATGGTTGTAATTTCATAAGCTCTCCCTTGATCTCTTAGATTTTTTGAGGCATGTTTCCTCGGATTGTAGGGCACTCATTTGTATAGTGTCCCCTCTCAATAAAATTGTATCATTGAACATCATCAAATTGTTTCTTCCACTTGAATTCATGAGATAGATGTCCTTTTTCTTTACAATTATAGTAGACTCCCATGCCTTTCAAGAATTTATCGAGATGATTCTTTCCACATTTCTCTCATAATGGAAATTTATTTGTTCCCTTATTCTTCTTGGTTCATCACCTTTCCCTTGGTTATCAGAGTACTTCTTTTTATCTTGGTTTCCCTTTAACAAATTTGATCTATAAAATTCCTTCTCTATTTTTATGACACATGATACAATTTCGTCATATGATGAAATTTTTTGAGAAGTCAGTTCTAATCAAATACTTTCCTTAAGACCTTCAATGAAATGATCAATATTTCTTACTGAGTCACATATATAATCTACGACATACATATCTAGCCTTGTGAAGGTATCCTCAGACTCTACAACATTTTCTTCTAGTATTTTCTTTATGTTAAGGAATTTCCTCTTCATTTCGGTTTGTTGTTAAGAGGGAAATATTTTTTGAAGAATATTTCCTTAAAAGTCCTCCATTTCAAATCTTCTATTTTTTCTTCCTCCATGGTATTCTGAATCAAGGACCACATTGATCAGTGTCACCCTTGAGAAAATATACTGCAAGTACTACCTTTTCATTTTCATTACATCTTAATGCCATGAATATCATTTCAAGTGACTTGATCCACTTCTTATCAACCACTAGTTTAGTAGTACTGCTGAAATATGGGGGATGTTTGCTGCATGAAATGATCCAACACAAGTGTGTAATGGTTATTCGTTAAAACCTATGTAAGTTGTCCCAATATGGTCTGGATCTGATCTTCTATAACATTGACTATGTTGACTTTCTCAGTGGGGAGATCCCTACATTTCAAATGAGTATTGATTCCCCTTCTTCCATTAGACGCCATTTATAAATAATGAAACACATTAGATTAGGGTATGAATAATAATGTATAATTTTAATTTAACAAAATACTTATCATAAATTGAGATCCTACGCATGGCTAATCCCATAATCATAATAATGGTTTCATTGAGGAATAATTTACATTTAAATCCTTCATAATGGATTCTAAAGAAAATATGAATTATCCTAAGCATGTCCCCTGGGATTATTGTAACCGAGAGTGCAGCAAGGCATGTTGTCATATACTAGGATACCACGGGTCAAGCCCGAAACTCCTTGTTCAAGCTTTCACTCCTAGGTAAATTTGTGCCACAGCCACCTCTACCTGATCGTATCCAAATGGGGATGTATTTTCTAGAAATATTCACATAATCTATTACTTACCAAAATACTATGATTTTCTTGTATGTTCATCCTCAAATACTACCTTAGGGATTTGTTCCCTAATCTATGTTTCTAATTTATTTTCCAAGTTTGCTACTAAACTTCCTCTGATACCAACTGTAACACCCCAACCCCTCTAGACTGGAGCTGGTGCATTACTTGTTATATTGGAAAGGTTATAAGTAATGAAAATTCCGAAGGAACTATCATTTTAGTAGTTTTGAAGAAACTATATACATATATGTAACTCAAAAATTACATTTTAAAAGGATACAAAATACGATACATAATAAAAACTAAAGACCGCATCCACAAGAACTCAATAAATGATATCTTATCCATCACCTGTTGAAGTTCACAATGAAAGGGGTGACCTCAAAAACTCAATAAGGGTTACAAATGGTGGATTCCTGAATCAATAATTAATAAATTTTATACAATTTGACATAATCAATATGGCATGGGGAATAAATGAAAAACTCACACCATAAATAAACTGAGAATAAAACTACATCCATAGATTTTGTCATAGTTAAAAACTCATTGATAATAATAACTGATAATGAATAAATAGAATTATTATTAATTTTATGTCATGTATCTGGAAAATGATACCATAATACCTTAAAATCAGTTTAGTTCTATGGATAGAAACTCGTTTGATTTTTGGAAAAAACTCGAAGGGTTTGTCGCCAAACTGATTGTCTCATGAGACCTACCGATGCATCAAGGGGATGTAGTAGGACCCAACCACATCTACATCCAAAGATATCTTTATACATAGATTCAACACAAGAACAACATGAATTTACATTATCTGTATAGAATAGAGGATATAGATTCATCAATATTTTCACAGTCAAAACAACATTCAAAATAAATACCGTATGTAAAATGGTATACGGATTAGACAACAATCATACCCATGATATGAGAATATGGATATTTAAATTGAATATAATTTCAATTGAAAAGTGATATCAAATGGGCATTAGGTACACCACATAAGAAATAGAAGGTTCACATACTAAGCAAGTCACAATGAAGTGATAATTGAGACAAAGCTCGTTACCATGTTGTAATCAATTGAGTCATAAGACCAAAAGTTAACAAACACCAATTGAATCACAGAATACCATGAATATAAAGAGAATCATGATAATATATATCAAATGTCAGTAAAACTATACCATATATAATAAATAAGAGGCAAACAATAGAAATCCCACTGAATTGAATGTGAGATGAGAAAACCCCTTACAAACATTTCGGCATGGTAACGAGTGTTCTTGCAAGGGATTAATGAGAGGTAAAGGGGTAACCCATTATCTATATGTCACAAGGGCAGTATGGGGGAGTTGAAAAAACATACCCCATCATTAGGCATTAAAAATAATAGAGCACAACATAGGGGAGATTCTTGAACAAAAGTGAGAGAGAGGATCCCTTACCTTATGCTTGATGGTGTTCTTGATTGTTCTTAAAAACCTAAATAATCAAATTTATCTTCATTAGTTATTAATTCCATAACCTCATCAACATTTAATTAATATATTATAATTTTATTTGGCTAATTAATGTCCTTTTTTACAGTTTATGAGATCCAATTTTATTGTTTTGGTTGCATTTTATTTGATTCATTATTTGTTTGAAATATTGTTAAACATGCAGAATTTTTAATATAAATTATTAGTGAAATTATGGTGATATAAATGATCTTATAATAATTATGGTTATATACCATGAGGATGACCAATTCTATGAGTTAAAAATAAACGCTTGGATTTGGCTTGGCGGTTCTGTGCACAATAAACTTGTTTTGTATTATTATTACATTTTATGAATGTGTAAGGATTATAGAACATTAATCAAGATAAAATACATATATTATTACCTATTTCAACCATTGATAATTGAGAACAAAATAATGTAACTTTGTTAAAGAATTTTAAATAAATGAGATGAAAGGTTCACCTCTTGAGTACTCCTCCTTGAGAATCTCCTTAATGACTTTGTTTTTGGCCTTTCGGTGAGACCAGTATGTTTTGGACGTGAGAAGAGTGCTTGGAAATATTATTTCGTAGAATTTAGGCAAGTCTTGAAACTTGAGTGGTGCGATAGGAAAAGAGGGTGAGGGGTGGTTTATATTGGGGTGGGGAGAGGAGTTTTCTTAATATTATAATCATTAATTTATTATTTCTTCTGAAGACAATAAATAGTGTGTATTACTTGACTAATAATAGTAATATGTGAATGTGAGTTCATTATTTGGGTTCTTACATCACTCATTATTCTAGGAATAGTTAATTTAGATTGTAATGTATTTATACATTAAATTAATGTATTTTACTATTCACCAAAAATTCAAGTTTTTCAGAAAAATCCCAAAAAATTACTCTAACCATTTTTTAACATGTAGAATACAAATAGAAGTCCATTTTTCAATAATGATTTTCTATATATGATTAATTAAATATTTAATTAAATCGTTATTTAATAGAAATATATAAACACTTAAAATATTCATCTTTTTTTAAAGGTGCCTAAATTTATTTATACATTCGTGGGTATGGATACCATTCATAAGAGTCATAATACTATTCATAAGGGTATGTTACTATTCATAAGGGTTGGTTACTATTCATAAGGGTAGGTTACTATTCCCCAAAAATTAAATTAATTCTATCAAACTCTAAATATCATCCTGAACACAACTGTGTATGTTAGATTTTTAAAAGTCAAATCATAGAGCTGAAATTTTTAAGTTTAATGACTATGTTTTGGATATCTCCTATAAGAAACCATGTTTTGTTCCATAGATGCCAGTGATTCATGAAATATAATTTATCTAATGAATATGATGTTTTTAAGAGAAACATTCCATAAAATGTTTGGGGTGCTACATTATCCTATATAATCTTACATGTTTTACTCATGGGGTTTATAATTTTCTTGTCATGATCCATTCCAAATTTCATTAAAATTTCATTAGTTCATTTACACTAGTTAAAAATGGTTCCATCAAGAATTTTGGGAAATTTGAAAACCAAAGAAGAATTTATGATCTCCCATAAAACCCATTTCAAAATCATTTTCTTTTAAATCAAAAAATTAATTGTAATGAGTTTCTTTAGTTGATTTGAAAATAACATCATGAACATAAATTTCAACAACAAATAACTCATTTTAAAATGTTTTAAGAAAAAGAGTAGAATTGAATTTTCCAATTTTGTAATTATTTTATAAAAGAAATTTATCTAAAATTTCATATCAAGACTAAGGGTTTTAGTTTAAACTATATAGAGCTTTGGTTAACCTCAAAATAGAACTTGAAGAATCAATATTTTCCAAACCGGTTGTTCGGTCAACAAAATTATTTTCAAAAATAAAACCATTTACAAAATTCATTTGATATCCATTAGAGAAAAATTAAATTAAAATGAGTTTAGAATGATCATAATTTTATAATGGATTCATGTGGAGAAACATGCGAAAATGTTTCACTATAATCAATATATTCTTCTTGATTATATAATTTAACAGTATCCTCAATCTTATTGCAGATAGCAGTTCATTTTTCATTAGTTTTGTTCTTAAAAACCTAGTTGGTGACAATAATAATATTATTATCATGATGTTACAGAAGATTCTACAAAATTTTCCTTTTAAAGTGGTTTAGATACATATTTTTTTTTTGAAATAATACAATTATAATAAATAATATATTCATTAAGGGGGTTATGTTTAAGATGAGAGGGGTAATCTTGATGTTAAACCTCATATAATATAAACCTTTTTATATGAGTTCCAAATTTTAATTCATTGATAACTATCCCAATAGGATATCCTTTGGATTGATACTATAACTTGGGTAATGTAGAGGATGGTTATTATGAAGAATCATCAATTACTTCAAAAAATTGAGGTTTAGTAAAGGCCAAACTAGGTTGATCAACAAGATCCTCACTTTTATGTTTTGATGTAGTAATAATATCATCAAATTTGATGTGAACAAACTATTATAGGTTCTTGGTCATCTTATTGAAAACTTAGGAGGATTTAATTTGTTACAGTACTCAAGGAGTATTCCTTCATTTAATTTAGGGTCAAGATTTTCTATATTATCCATGGTATTTGATTCCAAAAAAATATTACTTGTTTCCCAAATGGTTGATTTGATGGGGTTGAGTTTTCTGAAATCACTGACATTTGGTACAACATCATTGAATGGTCTCTAATAATTTTTGTTTTTTGAGTCTAAAATTCCTAAAATCTCTTATATCTATGATAACACATGGACCTACTTTCCAGAGGTATGCGTTTATCAGGTAGCTTGTCCAATGACACTTAATAACTCACATTAGTTGAGTGGATGGGAAGTCGGGATCATCACACCCTTTTGGGGAACAATTTCTTTATCTGGGGCTTTCTTGTATATTTAAGATATGTTCACAAATCATTTATTCAATACCAAGTATTCATATGCATATTACCACTAGGAAATTATCAACCACGAACATGCATGGGTTTTAAATCATATGTATATATATGAGGTTCTCTATTAATTGGGATATTTATATGTATCTGATGTTCTCCATAAATGGTACCCTTTATGGATTTATTAGAGATTATTTGGTCATTTATTAGGAAGACACTAGTTTTATACCATGTGTTTAGGCACCTTGTAGTTTACTGTCATCTAGGGAGAGGGAATTTTTTTTGATTTTGGGATCGAACCCATAGGATGGGATTCCTGTATATCCTCATGAGAGGAATCATAACCCTCGTATTTTGGTGAGTTTGGTTATTACAACTTATAATAGGCCCATAGAGATAGGTCTTGGGGATTATGTCTATAGATAAGTCCCATTTGAGTGTACATTATTTCTATCTATACTGTATAAGAGGCCCGTATGGATTTAGGATCTCGTGGATTTCAGGATCTCTTCTCATCTCCAAACCCACATGAGTTATGATCAGTGTGAGAAATAACAGTGAGTATTTGATCTATAGATCTCAGGATCCACTCTACCTATTGATGGATGGGATGCTGAATCCCAAATGGGGAGAGATAGGGGTATTTGAGTGTTCATTTCAAATAATTTATTTTTGTAACTAGGATAGTCACATATGGTGAACTTTCCATCTATGGCCCAGGATAGGGAGAAGAGGAGAAAACATGTCACCTCCCACAAAAAATTCAAGGTAATTAGTCCCTGAGGGGTTACCTAAAATTTATTCTATGGGGTGATCTTATTCCTTATCAAAGGGAATGGAAATAATGATCCTTACCCTTCCAAACCAGAATAGGGAGGTTCATGTGATCACCCCCAAGGTTGGAACCCTCATTACCATTGGAATGTAGACCATAAAATATTTTTAGGGTCATTCTTGTTGCAAGTGGTACACTTGTGAATCCACTTACCAATGGTGTGTTGTCCCAGGAGGACACACTGACGCGACTGATGATCTGAACATACATGTCAGGAGGCTTCAGAATTGGCCTTGTCCTGGTGACATTAGAATGGTTTAAAGAGGGGGAAATTTGGGGCCCTGATGATATCATGGAAGGTAGTGATTGGTTGTGAAGAGTAGAATTACCAGGGATTCCCCATCCCATGTAGAAGGTTCTTAGGAATGATTAGGATCCCTCTACATAGAATGTTGCTATGTGGGTAAAGGAAGCATCCTTGTAGTGTTGTGTTATCTATACCAGGGTTATACCTACGTAGCATGTTGCTACACGGGGCCAAGTTCCTCCCATATAGTGTGTTTATTTGTAGGGAAAATTTCCTCACATGTATCACTTTTCTACATGGGATATGTTTCTTCTTGCATATCATTTTTCTATGTGGGTTTCTTTTACTCAAATGGGTGGAAATAAATGTCCAACCCTGAAAATGATTGAGTTTTTTCCCGGGCACTGATAGTCCATCTGGTCTTAGGAACTATTTCATTCCTAGGGATGGTTATTCGTGGGGATGGTCATTAGCGGGGGTAGAAATAAACACATAACCCCACAAAAAACGTCATTTATTCTGAAATCGTCAATCATACCATCTCATTCCATGAACTATTTCATTCATGGGTGGATTGTGAAGCGGTGGAACACCATGCAGAGTGGTAGTCCACAAAGTGATTAGTACTTATCTGGATTAATACATATTTCATGGTCTCATCCATATTTAACCTTTTTTCATTAATCTTCTTCTTTAGATATTTATACTCCTTTGTCAAATTAATTGAATTTTCTTCTTCTTATGTGCATAATTTTCAATACCCTATAAATTCCCCCCATTTGGAGTGGATTCTGATCTGGACGATGAGGAGGATATTTAAATATAAAAAGTGTTCTGGTTTTTAATTGTTTCGTGGTACACAAGTGAACCCACAAGAAGAGACCATGCCTATAAATAGGGGGCCCAACTCATTTTTTATACCAATTCTCTCAACAAACCTATCACTCTACAGAATCTCAATATCCTACTACTTCTATGTAGTACTTATCCTTTGTGAACCCCATTACCATATACTGAACATCTAAACCATGAATAGTGATTTTTACTTCCTTATTGGGATTATTTGATTGTCTAGTGGATTTACCACCTCATAGGATAAACTCCTTTCTATATAACACTTAGTAGGTCGGTATCTCATGTGAGGGTGCTCCGTGGGCTAGTGCTCTATTGGATAATGGTTTTTGGTCCTATGCTAGGCATGTGACACACAATTGTTCATGTTTTTTGTGCATTATTTTTTACCATTATCAAATTAATATCACATATTTTTTATGATCCATTTTTGGAAAAAAAAAATCTCTAGTTTCTACCCTGATGATGTGACAATGTGAAAAACTTTCATGGATAATAATATTGAAGATAAATTTTAAAATCAATCATCCTTCGAGAGGGTGTTCTGAAGTATCTTCTTTCACCAAAAATTATAACCCATTCATTGTAAAATTTACCACCACTTTATAATTTTTTACTTTAAAATGATGCTCCCCTTCATCCAGTTTATCATAATATCCCCACTTATTTGTCTAATATGTCTCAAGAGTGTGCCCAGGTGAATATATTTTCAATAGGGAAATTCATTTCTAGTTTAGTTCAAGAGGATATCTTTCTTCTGAATGGTTATTTTTGGAAAGAAACTGACTCAGTTGTGATATGTCCTTGCAATCAACCATTCAATATTATTTTCCCATTTTCAACCTCTCGTGATGAAATCCTTAATGGGGGAGGAGCTCCAAGTGAGATTTTCAACCAGGAGGGACTTTCTCAAATGAATGGGCTTGGGAATTCTGGGTGCATGAGAATTGCATGGAATTCCCTGAATAGTTGGATGTCATCAGCTTATACCAACCATTATGGGTCTCTAAATTTTCATTTTAATCACCGACCAAGTTGTTTTCCGAATTAAATATATTTTTGTTTTTGAGACCCAATGCATTCCATTCATAACAGAGTGAAGTATGGATCAGCTTAGGAGATGTCTATCAACTATGGGGAATCCTCATTCTTAGTAACTTGTATTATTAATTCCATCATATAGCTAATACCTGGGAAAACACTGAGAAAGTATCTCCACTGGAAAGGGACCTGTTGACCGCAGTAGAGGAATTTCTTGGTCATCCCCTCCATGCCTTCTCACTCACTCCATTTAATGATTAGATAATGTTGTTTTTGGAAGATAGTTTTTTAGTTTTAAAGTTTATCATAGCAGGTTTCATACAACTCTATAGTCATTAGGCATTTGGGGTTCATACTAGTCTTCTATCTAAGTAGGCCAATATACAACACAGGGCCAAGAAATCTATCTAGACAAAACTCTAGACTTTAGGATGGTGGTTTTCTTCACCATGTTCTTGAGTGGATGGATCTTCCCATCCCATTATGCCTACATCGATGTTAGGGTCTTCACCCTGATAAAGGTGGCCGAACTAGCATAGGGACACCCCGTCAACCCAGTTGTACCCACCCTTTTTTTATCTACATGTTAGTGGTTCATATGAAATAAGGTTGGTGTTAACATCATATTTGTGAGGCGCTACAATTATTTTACAGTTGGGTGGTGGAACCCTATCGATGCTATGAATATCATTATACCGTGATAATACCAAATTTCAGATTTCACCCAAAATTGTCTAATATTGTCACCATTCACCCAACATACATGGGAATTTATAGCATCGCCAAAATTTTGATGAAATTTTCTGCCTTTTCAATCATCATATACCATGAACCTTTGGGAATGGTGGTTGATAATGGTGAAGGGACCTTAGTGGAGCGCTCTTACATCATCTCTCAAAATGATGTAATTCTAGATGCATGGGTTGATGTGGTACTCATCCTATGAATTATATACTCCTTATATATTTTCATAATACTTTAGATGTATGAAATGGGGTTCCACTTTTACCCTACCCAGGATTAAAGAGTTTCGCCCTGTTATTCTTCTCCACTTGTGGTAGAAGATTATGCGTGAATATTTTGGAATGAACATATCGTTTACTTGTGTGAAAGCTCCCACTAATCTAATAAGTGATTATTCAAAATTGTGGATGGAATGTTATCCTAATGGGATATTTGGGAAGTTAATCTGAATGGTTCATAAATCACCGGCCTTTCCCAACTCAATTCCTAACACACCTTTCTCATAGGTTTCATGGGTAGAACAAGTTGTGTCCAGATGCTCTAAGAGTATTAGGGGAGAATCACCCTCTAACTCCAGCTTACCAAAGGCATTGTAGGTCTAATTTTTTCAATTAGAACTAAAGACAGCCCCATTGATGCTGGTCCTAGTGGAACAACATCAAGAACCTCACCAATTGATGTTGAGCCCATCTGCCTAATTCTCGAAGCTGGGCAGAAGGTGTAGATGGAAGATTTCCCCACTTTTGAGTCATTTTTTAATATAAACCTCTCTATTGTGGTTATAGTTCCGAATTACCTATAAGAAGTAGGAAGTGATCTGGAATAATATCTAATTTTCACAATTGAATACCAATCTATGTGAAGATGGGCCTGGAAGTAGATTTTTACTATCCTCATAGTGACCCCCAGGAAGAAATGGATGACAAGGTAGACATCCTTTTCCAACATTTCCTTAGAATGGGATTAGGTGTGATTGATTACTAGAACCAACATATCCTTATCTACCCGATCATCATTTCTTGATAATACCTAGAATCTTTCAGATGAGACCTTACTTAGTTTAATTCTTCCCATCATCAATTTGAATCCTTGCAGGATATTACTACTGACATACACCACTTTGTTACTGAAGAATAAAGATATTTTCATCATGTAGTTACAAGAACCATAGATTTATAGGAATTCGAGGCTCTTGTATAAAGGCTAAAAGAGTAGCATAATAATGGTTTCAGACATGAATGATATATTTCTATTGACCATGGTTTTGTAACTTTTATATCTAAGTGATGATATGGGGAAAGTATGTGGGGAGTTAACATAAGAATGGTTTCCAACACGATGTTGTTGGGGAATAAAAAGGTAGTAAAATCATCTCTTGGGGTTGATTTTTCCTTTGATTGATAGGCCCTATTGGTGGGTGACTTATTTAGAGAAAACATGGGTATATTATGCATAGTCAAACAAGGGTCTCCCCATGAAACTAGCCCTCCATTTCTGATGTCCATGTAATTTTATGAAAATATTGGATTTATCAAGACCAATAAGTGTGTCATGTTAATGGAATGATGTTTGAAAATTATAAGGTCATGTTTATTGACACTTTCCATGAATGAGAAACCACTCATCCATGATTTTGGCTTCTATAAAGGAGGACTAGAGCGTAGTTCCCTTTAACAGCATGAAAATAGGAAATGGAATGTGAAGTTTAACATAATAGGGAAAGGATGTTTGAGGAATAAGATTTATGTTCACATAGATTTGATTGAGGGATAAATGATTCACTATTTTCATGGTAATCTATTTAATAATGTTATATCAACTTTAGGCATGAAAGGAAAATGTTTTAAGCTATAATATGTGGTTTTTGAATCAGAGGTGTGATGTGTGTCGTGAATTTCATAGGGTAATATAAAGATAAATAAAATCCTCTCATGTGGGATAATTTTCCTTTGGTTTATAGGCCTATTTTTTGGAAAACATAAGGAGATCCAACTGGATATTATTATGAATATTCAAACAAAGGTGTCCTCTAGAAACTGGCCCTCCATTTCTGATTGTTGGGGAGGTTTTTAAGGATTCAATCCTTTGTGATCACATAGTTTTGTTTGTGAAAGTAGATCTCCTGAACTTGAAAGGGGCATACCATATCAAAATTTCATGGATTAGGAAGAAACATTTTCAACACTTAGGTCAAACACACACATAGAAAGGAATTTTTTCATAATGGTTGGGACTGAGATATAAGGTTTGTGTGTCACTACATGTCTCATCGAAATGAAAATCAAGCCATACATATTTATTATTCCTGAAACATTCTCTATAGGGATGAACCATACATACTAATAATGGGAAACATTTTTATGTCATTGCAGGAACCAACTTTGATGATATGGTTGTTACTACGTAACCTATGATTACAGAAATCAGGCCAGATGTGGTTCTTGAAAGGTTCCCCACATGCATCAGCCAAAATCTTGTGTAGGGAAAGGAAAATTATCTTTTGAATATGAGATCAATAATGTGGTGAGGCATATACTGGACCCCCACCCCCCCCCCCATTTACAGATTTATCTCATGCATATAAGAGTGAGGGAATTTTCACGGTGTGTCCATAATGGGATATAAAATCCGGGTGTCTCTATGTATCTCATCAAAGATATAATCAGGTCTTCTTTAGTTCTTAAAGGGTTCCTCATGTCGGTCTGACCCATGAACATTGAAATGGAATATGTAAATTTTTATTTTTGGCTACACCCAATATTGAACATTGGGGTATCACTACATATCTTGTGATCGCATGAATCAAGCCACACATAGTTATTAATATCATGTTGTTTAGTTTCATGTGACTAGAACACTGGTTGTGTAGTTTAACGTCATGCTTTGAGGATGGAATGGGATCCTCCAGTTTAAGGTCATGCGACCAGAACCATTTTTCATAGAAATTATTATTATCATGCAGCTAATTTTGCTGAAAGTTTTTTACATGCCCCGAACGTGATGGGGAAGAAGGTGTAAGTTATGATTAATTGGATTATCAAATAATGAGAAATATTATGTGGGAAATTATCTTTGGGTCATAAAAGATTGAAGAGGTCTCTCCTGAGGATGAATTTACCTTTGGTTAACATGTGTTTTTTGTGGGAAACTTGTGATGGGGAAACTACAGCATATTGTGCATAGTCAAAAAAAATGTCCTTAGGAAACTAACCCCCCCCCCAACTCCAATAGACTGAGGAAGATTGAGATGATCTAAAAATTCACAAGGTACAGATTATGATGAATGGAAGGAATGTGTCCTGACACGTAAGAAACATTTAAACTGTGATTGGAAATAGAGTGTGGAATTCCCTATATAGATCTGACTCATATGTATGGGGATATTTTACTTCGTATAGGTTTGACCCATGAATAGTGAAAGGGAATATGTAATTTTTCTATAAATACACCCAAGATTGAATATTCAGGCATCACTACTTATCCTAAGATGGTAGGAATCAAACAACATATAGTTCTTGATAGAAAGTTCCCGGAGTAGGTCTGTCCCATATAAATGGAGAATAATTATTTAGTTTTTCTTTGGGGTGGCCGGACTAGGATATAAAATCTAGGTGTCGCAACATAACATGTGTGAAATGGAATCAAGACATATTTTTTTCTTGAAAATGGATCCTTATTCATATCTGAATCCTACATAAGAAGGAGGAAATTTTTATACATTTTTTGTAGCTTGACCCAGTAATGGAGATATGGGCGTTACAACATATATTGTGTGAGAAAGAATCAATCCACGCAAAGTTATCAAATTCTATGTACTTTAACATAATGGGGTGAGGATGGAGGTGACCTAACAAGAAAGAGGTTTCATTTTCTGGATGGTTCTAAGAATGTAAATTGTTGCATCACTAAAAATCCTTCATGGCTATGAATCAATCCACATGTAGTTCTTAATAGGATCTCTCTACACATGTTTGATTTTTATATACAGATAATTTTTCACATATTGCAATGATAGGACCACGAAATAAGGATATCCATCACTTTATATCCTATATAATTAGAATCAAACCTTATGTAGTTTTTTATTTTCTTCCCTATATAGATCAACCTCATGTACATGAATATAGAATTTTGCAATAAATGGTTCTATAAATAAGACCTTCATTGCAATCCCCTTCATTGATTTATTATGTATTAATGGGGGTGTATTTCTTATATTTCATGGTTAGGACCAATAAATAAGTTCAATTTCCCACAAAGTATCCTATAGAATTATAATAAAGACACATGTAGTTCTTGATACAAATATCTCTATGTAGGTCTAGGCTATACTAAGAGGGGAGTCATTTTTCCCATTTTTTCATGGAAGGAACTAGAAGTAGTGGTATGGGTGTCACTATGTATCCTGTAACTATAATAATAAAGCCATACATAGTTCTTATTAAATTTATTCTTGATGTTTATCAGACTCTAACACTGAGATATGGCTATTTTATCTTTCTTCCACACATAACTAACTCATGCATAGAAAATCATCAAATGAAATGATGATTAACATGTAGTTTAAGGTCATGTGTAGAGGACGTTGATGTCTTGTATTTTATGGTCATGTGAAATGGGAAAATGTGTTGTGATTTTTTAGGTTCTTGTGACAAAGTATAATTATTCCATTTAGCATCATGTAGCCAGGACAATTTACATTATAGTTTAATATCATGTGATAATGAAATTAACTAGTAGTTTAATCTCATAATGTTTGGAAAAATGGGTGGTCACATCATAAGGGGTTTTTAAAATGTTGTTTAGTAAAAAATATGATGTGAATAAGGACCGATAAGGCCCATGCAACACATATAAATTCATGAGGAGGCTTGTATACAATTTTAAATTGTAATGCTTAAACTTGGGTTTCCGGTTTAAGGCCATTTGATTCAGACTAAGTGCATAGTTTAATGACATATCCTCAAGATGTGGAAATGAAATTCTTCTACATGTGGCTTAGATGTTCATATTTTCCTTTTAAGTTCAAGAAAAAATGATCACCGATGATATATAGTTTAACATCATGTATCTAAAACGAATTACCCTGTAGTTTAACGACATACAATTAGGGAAAGGGGAACTATGATTACACTAAATACTTCTACAAGAACCTTTCATTGGTGGGAGTCTTGGTGAGATATATGTCCATTGAGATCAAATAATTGGCTCCATCAGAGTATAAATTATGTATAGAATAGGTTCTCTCCCATTTTGGATCCATTATTGGATTATTCATTCTGAGTATCACCAAAGTCCAGAGGACTAGAACCACCTCTCCCGTGTGAAAAGACCATAGGTTAACTTTTTTGTTAAAGGCTCATGGGATATTGTTTTTTGGGCATTTGAATGGTCAAAGGTATGAAATATATTCTCATATAATCACTCAAATTCATCCAGTTTTTTCTTTTATTTCTCATCTATGGATAGTTGATCATATATGGGAAAATGTTGTGAGGGAAATTGAACTTCGATGGGAAGGACTACTTTTGTCCCATGTACTAAGGAGTATGGGTTCATCCTTGTGGTAGTGCGGTTTGTCGTTTGATAATCCAACAAGGAATGTTGGATCTTGTCTGGAAAACTATTTTTGTTCTTATCCTCCATCTTCTAGAGTATATTGGATAGGGTCTTGTTGATAGATTCTATCTATCTGTTATCCATTGCATAGTAGTGGGATGAACGATTAGAGTTGATGTCATACTCCTAATATAGTCATTCCAATTAAATATAATCGAGATTGGTTCCATTTTCCACTGGTATTTTATGAGGGCTAAAAAATCATGTGATGATGTTGGCCCTCACAAAGCTGACAATGTTCCTTAACCTAAAATTTTCGAGGGGTATGGCTTCGGGCCACATGGAGAAGAATTAAGTTTCTATGAGAATGTAATTGAACTACGTGGTCATAGTGAAATGATATATTCCCATGATTTTCATTCCCCAGATAGAAAATCTAAGATTATTTGAGTCTTTGAATCAAATATAGGGGTTAGGTAATGAATTTGGAATGAACTTGGCATGAATGGAACTTTTTGGTGAATTTAGTGCAATGTTATGTTGTAGTGGGCATGTAGTACCCATTCATTTAGATTTGATAAGAAAGCTTGGATACTGATTTTTGTGCACCACAGGCTCTAAAGTGGACTTCCTTCATGAAACTGGAAGTATCTTCTTCATCAATGCACCTGAAAAATACCCCATGAATTCTATACTAATAGAGTACCTTTTGATGAATTGTGTCATCATAGAGTACAAAGTAAATTTTACAACTTCACATTTTTTATATCATGACTCTATTCAATGGGATATATCTCTTTTCAAGGTAGTCTGCAATGGGTGTCATCCAACCAAAGGTAGGACTGTATGGTTCATGGATGGGGATAATCTCATCAATATTTTCTATGTTTTTTTAACAAACGTTGAGGTCATCTGATGGTGAGCAATGTTAAAGACTATTTCATCCTGGTCTAGATCAGCCTTAGTTATGGTTGTATTCTCTTGGGCATCATCTTTGGAATTTTCAGATCATGGGACATGATTCAATGTTAGCTCAAGAATATAATTCCTCTATTAGTCATCATACATAGTTTATAAGGGGATTTATCTCTCCCTTTTTGATGGAATAATCATTGTTGATCTTCTTGATGACCAGTTCCAAATCATCTTTTATCTTTGGGTGATTGACATACATCTGAAGTAAAATCTCTATCCCTACAATGGGATCCTCATATTCTACTTCACTATCCATGTATCCCTCTGATATTAGGAATGATTAAGGTAGGACCACCTTTACATGGGATATGATTATGACTCCCAATCCAACATTGTCAATTTTTAGATCTTCTATCCTCTTTCCTGTCAGGATTTTTTGATGCACCATCCAAAATACATTTACCATGACTAGGGTCCCTCTTGAACATGGAAAACCTATTCATCAAGTATTTCAAGAACAAATGAAGTCATTTCATCCAAGGAGTGTTCGGACAAGAAATATAGCAATTTCTGGCCATGGACTGCATTTAGATGCATGAATTGAATATCAAACTACAACAGAATGAAAACCCACTATGACAGAAATCTAGTCAACATCATATTCTGGAGCATTTATATGAGTGGGTTTCTATAACATACTAAATGGACCTCATGATGTTGAAGGTAGTTACTTTGCTTCTATACTATAAATATTAGTTAAAAACATCTCTTCTTGATATCTAAATAATGATCCTCAACATCGTTCATGGTTCGACTGAGATAGTAAATGATTTTTTTGATGTTGGTCTCATTATTTTTCATGATGAAGGTACTCAATGATTTCTCCAAGGTTGTAACATATTGTTAGGTCCACTAGGTAAAATACCCTAAGGGTGGTGAATCGAGGTATAAAATATTAAAACTCCTTCACCTTCAGATCTTGTTTTTCCATTAAACAAAACACACTTATCTCTTTCTTTGTTAGTAATATATGAAAAAAAGTGAAATCTTTCATAGGACATCACGATTTTACTTAGTTCAACCTCACTGGACTACGTCTAAGGAGGATATAACGGTGATGTGATAATGTACCAAATCCACTAAAGCACACTTCCAATTACAATGTTCAAGCAAGATCTTCTATTCCTAGTATCACTACCTTTACAAGATTTAGGGTCTTCTCACTACATTCCTAAGGGTCACTCCCTATGTCTCTTCCTCGGGATCACTACCAGTGGGAAAGATCATCATCTTCCTCTTCCTTTTGTCACTTCTCTTGGAAGGGATCCACACATAGTTTATGGACTTGTAATTACATTAATGTTCATGAATACATGCATCCTCAACTATAGTTAGATGCTCTGCTGAAGTTTCTTTTTCACTCATAGATCAATTCAACTTTTCAGTGTATAGTTAGTTTATTGGAAATTGATTTCACGAACTATTTTAGTGCTTTTGAAATATTCCTTAAGGTATCCACCAACCACATAGATTCCCCCCATGTATTCCCCTTCTTCATCCATGTACTATATAGTAGGTATGCTATGCATATTCCCCATCCGACATACTACCTCTATTTAGTGAACTGACCTCCTTTTTAGACCACTTATCCTCTAATTTTGTATACTTCCTTTAATTAATAGGCTATATCCACTTCCATGAACTATCTATGGTATGCATACCAGGTCTTCCACATCCACATATCATGTTTTTTTTCAGGCTATAGTTCCCCACAAAAACCTTTGGCCAAATTTCTTCTGTGTGAACCACTTCACACTTTGTGGAATCCTTCTCCCTGAACCACCTTCAAACTTAGCTGAATTCCAAGATAAAACATGCTTTATTAAGAAAATATCTCTTTTTTAATTATGGGATTTGTTCCCCTTATATAGAAAATAGATCCCAAAAATCTGCTAATCTAAGATTTAAAAAATCTTTAATGTGGTACTACCTTCACCGCATATCGCTTCACTCGTGATCCATTCTACACTACGTGGTCCATGTACAGATGTTCCACCTTCACAACGGCCCAAATTACCATCACATTTTTGGGAATGACACCCTTTACAGTTTATCAAATCACCTCCTTGTTTCCATGAATGAAAAGTTGTCCAACATAATGCAATCCTTCCATGTATCACATTCCTTCCACATATCGCATGTCTTCACCATGAACTGCAGTCTTTCACTTTGAACCATTTTCATTCCACGTGAATCATTCACATACACAATTTTCATATCACATTTCACAATTCCCTTACATTTCCAATTTCCTTAGGTGCTTTGCATACCACTTTTTAATTCACAAACCTGGATTTATGGTCTACATACTATGTTCCCCTATACATAAATCTTCCTTTTCCAAAAACCAAACTCCTAATTTTGAGGCCCAAAAATTTGGCAAACACTGGGAAATTGTGCCAAATTAAGAACTTTCTTTGTAAAATAAAATTCATGATCATCTATAGTCATCTATCTTTGTCAAAAAACACAAACACACCCAAGATATACTTAGATGAAACTATGAGGGATTTTTACACAACATATACAAAATTAGAGGCATTATTTCGATAAACAACATCAGCACTGGTGGGATCAAAAGATATTTATTGATATTGTATAATAATTCCTAAAAATCATTATTCAACTAATATTTAACCACCATTTTCATCAACCAAGTATAGAGTAGAAATTTTCATGTATGTTTCACTATGAATCATCTAATATATTCCTAGTGTCCTTGAAGTCCTCTCAACTCTATGATGTTTCGAGGAGGTGATATGACAAGGATATCCTTTGTCTTCTCCGGGTCGACTTTGATGCCAGGATGAAAAATGATGAAGATGATAAATTTCTACAAGGTAACACTAAAATCACATTTCAAGGGGTTCATTTTCAGGTTGTGTTGTCACAATTTCTTAAATATGGTTCCAATATCATCTAGTTGGTTATAGTGTTTTCAAGATTTAACCACCATGTAATAAACATATCATTCTATGAACTTTATCAGGAAGGGTTTGAAGATGTAATGTATGAACCAATGGTATATAACACTAGAATTCATCATGAAAAATGGAATTATCTGATAGAAAAATACTCTCTGGGGGTCCTAAAGGTAGTGGATTCTTTATCTTATTATTCTATTCATATTTGATTGTATCCTAGATATCCAACCATGAAGGATAGATCATAATATCTAGTTGCTTCATCAATAATTAGATTTTTTATTGGGACTAGGAAGTAATCCTCTGGAAAATATCCATTGGGATCTATAAAATCAATGTAGACTCTGATTGTTATGTTATTTTCTTTATCAGGGATGTTATGGTCAATTCATTTGGGATATTGGACTTCCTGAATGAAATTGTATCTAATGATCTTTTCAACTTCAGCCTCAATTTTGGAAGCATGTGTCGGTTGCGTCTTTGTGGATGCTTGTTTATAGACTTGGCCATTCTATGGAAGGCCTCGATGGTGAGTTGACACCTTGGGATAGAGGCCTAGAATTCCTTTTTAGTTCTATGAAAAAATCATTATGTTGATTTAGGAAGGAGTTGTATACCAATTTTTTCAGAAGACATGGCCATAGTGATCAGTGTGGGTCATGGATCTTCTTTTATACCAATATTTATTTCTATGAGTTCATAAATGCTAGTAGAGACACCCTATTGAAATTCTATAGGAACATCCCTAAGGTCCTCCTATTCTTCTTATTCCTCCTCTTCATCTTCTTCCTCTTGTTCCATATGGGGAGAAAATAATTGGATAAAATTTCCAAAGTCATGGGAGGGGTCAATATCTTGATATTTGATAGATGAAATGACTTCCTCTGACCTAGCTAACAATGTGTAATTTCTATGAAAATATGGAGAGGATTGAGTGATGGATGGAGGATGAGTGTCTTCATCCTCTTTGGGAGATGATACAATCTATTCTTCCTCAGTTGGTGATGCTATAAATTTCTAGAGATCTGGGAATGGATTGAGAAATTTTCATATGATATTTCACCATTTTCTTGGGAGTCAAAAAAACTTTTCAACACTATTAGACTTAGTGGTCATGACTGAAATCATGAGGACCATTGAATATTCATATGAATCAGGAATTGTATACCTGAACTAATTCATTGGTACCAAATATTCCTCACCAAGTGGTTTAAATTGGTTGTTCGGGATCATTTCCAGACCATTCGGGGCAGTGACCCAAGCAACATCATCAACCAGATGTTTTTTCCCTTTCCCATGATATAATGCTACATCAATATAATGAAACACGTATGATTCAAACAAGGTATTATCAGTTTGATACATCATTATTTATCCATTAATATATTTTTTATACATTAATGGTATGATAAGGGGATTCTCGCTTGTTGATGCAACCAAGGGATTCTTTGAAGGTTGTTGAAGTCTGTGTTCTGCCGAACTTCTTGGTATTCTAAGCCAGCCATGAGGTATCAAAATTGATACTTGGGATTGATTTGGGACAATGGATTCTACTTAGTTTTTTCATATCCATGTAGTATTATGAAGTAAGTTTCTAGGTTATCATCACTCTAACTCAGTTGGCAAAGTCTTCATGCTTGAATGAGGTAACTCCAGAGCAATATTTAATAAAAACAATTCGTATATTGACACCATTTATCCTCCTTGACATGTACAAGAGTCCTATGTGTCCCAATATAATGAAATATTCATATTGATCTTGGAATGAGACAATCGCATAACATTCCAATGGATCAATATATGTCTGATAAACTTCAGCAATAGCCACATCAGCTTTAAAATCTTGGGTCTTAGCCAAGCCACTATCAATGCTTCCATGAGATCCTTTGGAATGATCAGAGAATTTGGGATCAATATATTAGATGGTAAAATATCTAGATATAGTGACCCTATCTTTACAAACATTTACATTACATATATTTTGAGGAATACTTAAACATTATACATATAGACACCCCAAGACTGTAGTTGGTATAGTTCCTTTGGAAACATGGAAATAAAAACAATGGTACATATATGAGCTACATCGTTTCCCCATAGTTTCTTCTTAACTAGAACCCTTCTTAATAATATTAAAAATAGTAAATATTATCATGACCTAGAGAAAGGAAACATAAAAGGGGTGAGTTCAAATTCTCATTAAGGTTAAACAAGGGAGACAAGTAAGAATGAACATGATCAAAAGGGCATGATTATGTGATCATTTAAAAATAAGATCATACCCTGTATATCAAAGATCATAATATAGATTATGGAATTAATTTTGGTAGTTCATAAGACATGAATCATAATGAAATAGATATCATAAGCCAAGAAATCATAACATAGGAATAAAACATGGAATTGTGGAAAACCCATAAGCATATTATATTATTTACATAGTAGCCGAGGTATAAATTCCAAGACCATATTAGTAGAAAAAGCCTTTTACTGAACCAACTAACCCCTATTCCAGCCCTGTATTACGGAACCGGGTGACCCTCATTTGATACCAATATTATTGAACTAAGTAACCCTAATTTCAACCTTGTATTACTAAACTGAGTGACCCTCATTCCAGGATAGTATTACTGAACTGAGTAACCCTCATTCCTGCCCTATATTACTAAACTGGGTAACCCTCATTCTAGCCATGTATTACTGAACTGAGTAACTGTCACTCTATCCATGTATTACTGAATCAATTCACCCTCGTTCCAGTCCTGTTTTATCTCATGAGATATAAATCATTTCCCAATGCATTATAGGGAGATATATGTCCCAACCATCTCATAATAAAATCATAAATACATGTTCCACAAAACATATCGTAACCCATGAAATGAAGTGGGTATCATAAAAATGTAAACATATTATAATCTGTGTAAAGAGTTATAGTTTTCATAATCATTTCATCAATATCATAACCCATAAAAGAGAAAATTATTTCACATACATATAACCCATGATGGAGAAATTGGTTTCATAAAGACCATGAAATTAATCATAACTCATTCATACAAAGGATATGATTTGAACCTTTAGATCATTTTCTATAATGTAAGAGTAACATCAATAGATTTCATCTTAGATGGAAAATAATTTTGAAATATCCATTAAAAAAGTTTCTTCAGAAAAATATCCTTTCTTTTCTGAAAAAATGGTTTTTACTACATAAAACCATTTGAAAATAATTCTCTTAGAAAATACATTGAAAACTTATAAAGAAGACATGAAATAATTTTGAAAAACCTTTTCTATGAAAACCTTTAAAATAAGCTTAAAAATATTTAAAAACATTTTTCCTTGAAAACACTTGAAAATTTTTAAATAAAGATTGAAATTGTTTTGAAAACTATTTCTTTGAAATCACTTTTAAAACTTGTAAATAATGCTTGAAACATTTTAATATAGTTTTCCATTAAAACCTATAAAATAAGTTTAAAACCATTTTGAAAACAATTTTCCATGAAAATTTATTTTAAAAATATTTTCTTAAATATTGACCTTTTTAACAATGGAAATGGAGGATCAAAGAAATAACGACAGGTAAATTTGTACATATCGTACTAGGTCAAAAGAACATTCCTTCTGCAAGGTAAAAAGGATAGAAAAGTTCTTTGTTTGGAAAGAGACAAGAGGATTAACTTGAAGATATTGGTAAAATATAAAAATAATAAAAAATTATTTATATATTATATTGTAATCGTGTAATATTCTTGGATAATATTTTTAGAAAACATATATTCCTGATCGAAGAGAGGGTACAGTCGGGCTTTCCTAAAAACAATTTCTTAACAATCTTATGTTCCAAAGAGTAAAGAATGATACCAATACATGTGTATATAATGAAATAATAGAGGATAACTAAAATTAATAATACTATTGAGTGATTGATCATAATATTTCATGAAAGGATGCATAAACAAAAACATTCTTGAAAAGAAATGATATTTTCTCCATAAACTCTTATAACTTGGTATCTTGGGATCATGATCTCCATATAAGGAAAGAAATTTACATGAAGCATATATTATCATTAAACCACATAAAATAAGGACATAAATTGGGAATGTGAATACCCATAAATTTAGGTACAAGATATATAGAATAAAATTGCATTCATTACATACACCACATAAAAGAAAAAAGTGGCGAACATAGCTTGTATCTCGTAGAAATTAAAAGTGAGAAGAAATACATGTATCTTGTGTCTTGACTCTCTTTGTACTCGTACAAGATTCATATATAATAAATATTAGTTTATTATAAATATTATATAGAAGAATATTATAATACATAATACCATATATGGTTTTATTATGACTTTATATTACCATATTTTTAACAATCCTATGTTGAAGTCTCACTTCAGGTAAAATTCACTTTATTCTTCACATGTGTCTTAATTTGTTACATCTTTGGTCCTTGTACATATATCATGATTAAAGAATTTAAAATATGATATAAATATAATTTATATATAGTATATGTGTTTTATAATAATATATATAATATAGGATTACAAAATGGAATATATCATTCATGAAAACGGTAAGCCGTACGTACGCATCAATATTGTTTCCATTTTTATTTTTTTATTGAAGGAAAGTATGTAAATGACATATGTCTGTATATATATGTATATTTATATATATAATTATTTAATTATCATAAATATATCATATATATCATATAATTTTACTAAACTCATCCTTAATACATTCCATGTGGTGTGTGAATGAATCACATCGCATTGAGGGGGTGGTAGTCCACACTTCCTCATACAAGATTATCATATTAACACAAAAATTAAAAGAAAAGAGATGTGTGTTTTAAAATGAATAAAGAAGAGTAAATAAATATAAAATATAATATATAACATATATAAAAATATTTTACATCATAATGGCCACCATGATTGGTGGTAAATGGAAAATGAACAATCATCATTTCATGAGGTAGTAGTTTGACGAACACAGAAATCGTATGTTCAACATCCATTGGATGGAGGCTTGTGTAAGTGCAGGTCATAACATTTGAATAAAAACATAATAATATATATAGGATAATGTTTTTTTCATAAAATAAGGGAATATAGATAGTGGAGGGGTGGAGAAAGAAAATAAATGGAAGGAGTTTGAGAGAAGACGTTACCTCTAAATCGGGTAACTCCTTTTGGTTTTTGGAAAAAGGCTTCCTTAAAAATCATTTTTCCAAACGGGAAGAATCAAGGTAAAATGGAGGATTTCTTTAGGATAACTTCTAATATATTAGAAAAAATTAAAAGGTTTTGTAGGTGTGGGGAATGGGTATAGGTGGTGGATTTTTATAGGGAAGGAAAAGGACTCACCTGAAATTTTTAGAAAACAATTAAGTGTTCACATGTTCTTACCTAAAAGAGTAATAAGAAACAACCCAACTCCATAATGTAAGGTTTATGGCCTAAATATGGACATAAAATGGGTTTTGGACTAGTATCTAGTTCATTTGGGCTCTTAATTTTAAGGTTTAATCCCTAATTAAGCTTAATTTGTCCTTAACTACTGTAATAAAATTTAATCACTTTTACTAAAATATTTTTTCAAAAATTAGCATGGTATTATTAAACTCAAAATATTAGACCAAATACAATGGTGTATGTTAGATTTTAAAAATTTAAATCAAAGATGCAGAGAAATTAAATTTGGGTTAATCTCATAGAACGGGTGAAATAACAGTGTTTTAAAGTAAGAAAAAGATCAAAAGTTTATTAAGATCTTATATTTTGTTTCAAAGTGAAATTTAGTATAATTAATTACATTTTATTCATATATGAAATTACATATAATTTTACCTTAAAAAATAATTATAATATAATTTAAAATTAAAAATTAATTATAAAAAATGTTAATTTTAACAAAAAACGGCATTTTTCGCTATTCCTCAAAAAATGAAGTTTCTTATAAAAATCCCAAAAATTCACCCTAGGATAATTTCTACATTATGAATTCAAAAATGATTTTTATTTTATCCAATTGAATATCTAAATTTTTATAAATTACATTTATTATTAAAATATATTTATTTAATAAATCAATATTTTTAACCCAAAAGAACTTTACAAAAAAATATTATATTTCAATATAAATATGTTTTATTTATATAAAAATCTATAAAAAAAATATTTGATAAGTATTTATTACTTTTAATATTACTATTTCTAATGAATGGGTTATAATTATCTTATTTTAATAATTAAAATAATCAAAATAGATGTTTCATAGAAACTTAGTGTTGTGTGCATCGTACGCCAAGTAAGTGTTGCTTATAGTGAAAGCCATGTTAGTATTATGTGTGAATGGAAAGTTTGACTTAGTGTTTAAATATATATATATATATATATATTAATAAAGAAACTATTTCTAGTGTCATGTGAAATAAAAAATATTGAAAAGATAAATTAATTTTGAAAAAAATAATTCTCAAAATATCAGGGTGTTACATTCTACCCCCATTAAAATGAATTCCACGTTTGAAATTCATATTAGTTATCAATGGTTTAATACTTGAAAGTTTAATTCATAGAAACACACATCGTAAATATGAATACTGAAAATTCCTTTAAAAAGGGAAATTTCTAACCATAATAGTTACTCAAAGTAACATATAACTGGGTTTCCACGTAGGAGAACATAGGTTGGTAGAGAAAATTGGATAGAGAGGAAAAGCGTAAATATATATAGGGAGTGATTGAGGTCATTAATAACAAACAAGTGAATGATCAAAGGAAATTTGAGGGCCTAAAATTCAAAATATATGATGATTTAAAAGGCCATCATCACAACAAAAATTAAGGTATTAGGACAACAATTTTTTTATCCCTTTTAGAATGTCGATAATTCTTGATAAATTTATATGGAAAAAAAATTAATTCTTTTTTTGTTATTTGAAATATTTATAATACATCCATTACCTCAAATAATGAATGTCTAGAAATTAAATTTCTTGAATAGAGAACTAAAATATGCTTTTAACTAATCTTAAGTCTCGTAAAATAATAAAAAGTATAACTATTTATCTCTTAAAAACAACATGAATTAAACTATAAAACTAAAAAGTAACACTAACAGTCCATCATAAATAATTATTTATTAAAAAAAAATTAACCAGTAAATCATATAGGTCAGTGGTAGGCATGAAACCCTTATCTTCCTTCGATCATGGGTTCAATACCCATGACCTTGTCAGACATGATTAGTTTTCATCTGACATACATGATGTCATTTTTTAAAACCACACTAATATAATATATAATATAGATATCCTTGAAATAAGTTTAATCACTGATTATCCTTCTATCCTAGGTTTTCAACACAAACTCAGTGTAAAAATACTTCCTCCAAAGTTTAAAATAAACTTTTCATGAATCGATAACCTTATAACCCTTTAGAATGATAAAAATACAAAACCATAAAAAGAGATTCATGAAATCATATTAACATTGATTCCCCTTTATCACAAAGTATATCTTGGTTGTAACATTCGAAACAGGTGAATACCCATATTGTATATTCCCTTGAAACAAGGTAATGACCTGAATTACCATAAATCCTTTTGGAAATCATGCATCCTCCCTCATTCCAAAGTGTACTGGATCTATTCCATAAATCCAAAAATATTGTATGCTTCATCAATGATAGAATAAAACACACTTTAACAAGTCCTTACTTAGTTACAAGGTAATCAGTACTATATAATTTACTTATTCATATCCCAAGTATATTTATTCATACAACATTATCTTAACATAAAGAACATGTTAAGGGTTAACTTCCCTTAGTCAAAATGATAACATTCATGAGATAACCTTTCTAGTACATCATTATCGTTAAACATATTCTTTTAAATACTTAGCAAAAACATTAACTGAACAATCCATACATAATTCACAATTCATAATTCTAGAATCCAGAAACATAAAGACATTGATTACTTCATCCTTAATCCATTTATAATAATACCTCTTTCCTTTCATATTCCATCTATAGTCTCGTCATCATCCACAATATAACCATTACTCACACCACCTTATTTATTCTCTTTAGGAACATTCCTCTAGGGACATTGGGTTCCATAATGACCATTTTCTTCACACATAAAACACTTAGCCTTTGATGATGAGTTTGGGAGGTGAAAATTCCCATCCATTTCATTAACTGAACTCTATATTTTTCCTTCAAGTCACTTTCATTGTGTCATTTTCCACAGTAAAAACACCTTCTTGTTCCTATTATAAATCCACTTAGGTGATTCCTTCCATATTCTTGATGCAAAGGAAACTGAATATTCTTTCCTCTACAGTCTCTGTTACCTGAACTCTTAATGAAATAATTACTTATCTTCCTTAGTGATTCTGAGAGTTGGTTAAGGTACACATTGTTAATTATGTTGTGTGAAAACTACTTAGGCATGATCATTACGTCTTTCACTCCAGTGATCATCCCGCTTGAAATCCAATCAAAAAATCTTCCATCACATTCAACATTAATCCAATAGATTCTGGTTACCACTATTGATTATAACAAGAAGTATAGTGTGATAATTATGTTTTATAGTATAAAACCATATATCCATGAAAATAATTACATATAGAATACCTAAATCATTCCACCTTCTTTAATCTATGTTCCCCTAGGTTAATCCAAGGTTAGTCATAGACAACATATATTTAAATCATTCATAATGGTTTGTGAGGAGTTTGTGAATTCACAAAGAATATCCCTCAGGAGTGTCAAATGAGGTGTGCATCAAGTCCCATTTCATATACCATATTACCTTGAGTCAAGCCCAGAACATCTGGTTGGAGTTGTTATACCTAGGTACATTTGTCCCAGATCCACATCCAATTTTAGTATCCTGACATGGATTTATTTCATAGAAACCACTCACTCTATCCTTTAAAAAAAGTCCATGTCATTTCAATGAACATTGACTCATCATTATACTTATCCTTAGGGACATCTCTAGAAAAATCCTTAGAAATATACATAGGTATCTCACTAAAGTTTTCTCAACCTAGTTTAAAAAGGATAACTATACCTTTGCTCTGATACCAACTGTAGAGACCCTCATTTTACAAACATTTACATTACATAGATTTTTCATAATAATTTATCATTGTACAAATAAATACCTGAATACCATAGTTGGTATAGTGCCTTTGGAAGCATGTAAACATAAACCCTGGTACATATGTGAGCTATATTATCTCTTGCTAGTTTCTTCTTGTATTGAACCATTTTTATATATATCAAAAATAGTATATATCATTATGACATGGTGGAAAGTAAACATAAAATGGGTGAGCTCAAATGGTTAGTAAGGCTAAATATGAGAGACATGTATGAAAAAACATGATCATAAGGTTATGAGTATCTGATCATGAAAATAGAATATCATACCCTGCATATCAGAGATCATAACAGATATCATGGAATAAATATTGGTAGTTCATAAGACATGAATCATAATGAAATAGAGAGAATAAGACATGAAATCATAATGTGGGAATAAAACATGGAATTGTGGAAAACACATAATCATATAATATGATTTCCATAGTAGTCAAGGCATCACTTCCAAGACCATCTTAGTAGAAAAAGTGTTTTACTAAACTAGGTAACCCCCATTCCATCCCTATATTACTAAACTGAGTGACCCTTATTCTAGCCATGTATTACTAAACTGAGTAACCCTCATTCTATCCATGTATTATTGAACTGAGTAACCCTCATTCTATCCCTGTATTACTAAACTAAGTAACCCTCATTCTAGCCCTATATAACTGAACTAAGGAACCCTTATTCTAGCCATGTATTTCTAAACTGATTAACCCTCATTATATCCCTATATTAACAATCCTATTAACCCTCATTCCATCCTTATTTTATCTCATGACATATAATGCTTTACCCAATGCATTGGAGGGGGATATAGGTCTCACCCGTCTCATAATAAAATCATATACATGTTCCATAAAACATATCGTAACACATGAAATGAAGTGGGTATCATAAACATGTAAACATATCATAACTAATTGAAACAGTTATAGGTTTCATAATAATTTCATCAAAATCATAACATGTAAAAGAGAAATTAATTTCATATACATTTAACCCATTAAGGATAAATAGGTTTCCTAATGACCATGACATAAGCATAACTCATTCATATTCAAGATATGAATGGAACCATTAGATAATTTCCCAAAAGGTATGATTAAAATCAATATATGTCATCTTATATGGAAAATAATTTTATATTATCCTCTAAAAATGTTTCTTTAGGTAAATATCCTTTCTTGTTTGAAAAAAGGATTTTTAATACATAAAACCATTTGAAATTCATTTTCATAGAAAAATTCATAAATCTTATAAAGAATAAAGTAAATAATTCTAAAAACCTTTTACTTTGAAAACATTTAAAATAATCTTCAAAACATTTTTAAAACCTTTTTCTTTGAAAACTTTTTAAAACTTTTAAATAAATATTGAAAATGTTTTGAAAACTATTTCTTTGCAATCACTTTGAAAACTTGTAAATAATAATAGAAGACGATTTGAAAATACTTTTCCATAAAAACATATAAAAGAAGTTTAAAACCATTTTGAAAATAATTTTCCTTGAAAATTTATTTTAAAAACATTTTCTTAAAGATATACCTTTTTAACAATGTAAAGGAATCTTCAATGAAATGATATCGGTTAAATCCGTACAGGTCGTACGACATCAAAAGAACATTCCTTTTACACAGTAAAATGGATAGAAAATAGGCATGTTTGGAAAGATACGATAATATTCCCTTAAAGATATTGGGGAAATAAACAAAGGTTAAAATTTTCATTTATATATTATATTTAAATGGTATAATATTCTTGGAAACTCGTTTTAGAAAACATAGATTTCTGACCGAAGAGAGGGTAAAGTTGGTCTTTCCTAAAAACAATTTCTTAACTATATTATGTACCAAATAGTAGAAAATGGTACCAATACAAGATTATATAATAAATTATATATTATAAGGAAACTCATGAAAATTATTGAGAGAAGGATCATAATATTTCATCAAAGGAAGCATAAACATAAACAATCCAAAAAAGTAATGAGATTGTCTCAATAAACCCTTATAACTTGGTATATTGGGATCATGCTCTCAATGTGAGGAAAAAAAATTACATGAATAATATAATATAATTAAAATATTTATATTCATGATATTTCATGTAAAATTGAATTATATTCACCCTAAAAATAGTTTAGGTGCATAAGAAAACATTAGTCTCAAAGAAGGCCAATTGAGACAAAACATTTTTACCGATTTGGTAACTTTTAAAACTTAAACCCCATGAAAGAAGGATCATAAAATGGGAATTTTAATACCCATAAATTTAAGAAAAATATACATAGAATGTAATCATAGGCATTAAATACATGACACAAAATTAATGAGTCGTGAACATAGCTTGAATCTCACAGAAATTAAAAGTGAGATGAAATCCCCTAACCGTGTGTCTTGAATCTCTCCATAATCATAAAATATTCAGGTATAATAAACATACGTTTATTATAAATATTTTAAAGAAGTTTATTATTGTACATAATACTCTATATGGTTTTATTGTGACCTTATATTACCAGTTTGTTAACGATCCTATGATAAAGTTTCACTTCGGGTAAAATTCACTTTGTTCTTTACATTTGTCTTAATTTGTTACATCTTTGGTCCTTATACATAAATCATGATTCCAGAATGTAAAAAATGATATAAATATCAGCTATATACATTATATTTGTATTATAATAATCTAGATAATATAAAAGTATGAAATAAAATACATTGTTCATGGAGACAGTAAGTCGTACATACGCATGAACGTTGTTTCTGTTTTTATTGTCACATTGAAAGTAATTATTTAAATGATATATATATATATATGTATATATATATAATTATAATAGATGAATTACTATATCATGTATATCATATATGTTAATTAAACCCATCCTTAATACATTCCATGTGGTGTTTGAACGAATCATATCGCTTTGAGGGGGAGGTAGTCCACACTTCCTCAAACAAGATTATCGTATTAACACCATAATGAAAAGTCAAGATACGTGTGTAGTAAAAGAAATTCAGATTATTATATAGATATTAAATATGATATATGACATATAAGAATATATTTTTTTCATAACTTCTACCATTATTGGTTTTAAAGGAAAAAATCAACAATCAACTTTTTGTGAGGCAGTAGTTCGCCATACACAGAAATAGTGTGTTCAACATCCATTATTTTGAGGTGTGTGTAATTTTAGGTCATAGAATTTGAATAAAAACATACTAGTATATGTAATATGATTTTTTAGTCACACAAGAAGGTAATAAATATAGTGTAGCGTTGAATAAGGGAAATAAATAGAAGGAGCTTGAGAGAAGATGTTACCTCTAAATTGGGTAACTCCTTTTCGTTTGTGCCAAAAGGATTCCTTGAGAATATTTGTTCCCAAACATAAGATTAGATTTCAAAGAGATGAGTTTTTGGAGGATAATTTTTCTGATCTTGGATTAACTTAAAAGGTTTGAGAGGATTGAATAATGTGTACAGGTGGTGGCCTTTATAGGGAAGGAAAATGACTCACATGTAATTTTTAAATAAAAATAATGTGTGCACATGTTCTTACCTAAAAAAGTCATAAAAACAAAAAAACACTCAATAATATAAGTTTTATGGAAGAAATATAGACTTTAAGTGGGTTTTTTACAAATTTATAGTTCATTTGGGCCCCTAATTTTAAGTTTTAGTTCCTAATTATGCTTAATTTGGCCATAACTGATGTGATTATTTTTAATCACTTTTAGTAATGATTTTGTTCAAAAATTAACATTCAATTATTAAAATATAAATATTATACTGGATAAAATTATTTATGTTATATTTCTTAAATTTATATCATATAAGAGGAAGAATTAAGATTAGTGTTAATCCCAAAGATGGAACGAAATAAGAGGGTTTGAAAGTAAGAAAAAGATCAAAAGATTGTTAAGATTTTATATTCAATTTCACAATAAAATTGATTATAATGAATTAAATTGTACTAATATATGTAATATTAACCTAATTTTACCTTAAAAATATTTAAAATTTCATTTATAATTAATAATTTTTTAGACAAAAGGCAGTTTTTAATTATAAAGCAGTATTTTTCACTATTCACTAAAAATGATGTTTCTCAGAAAAATCACAAAAATTCACCATAGTCTAATTTCAACATTATGAATTCAAAAATGAAATTTATTTTATCCAATTAAATATATAAATGTTTTTAAAATACCTTTTATTATTAAACGTGATTCATTCAAGAAAATAATATTTTTAACAAAAAAGGACTTTACCAAAAATATTATCTTTCATTTTCAATATGTTTGATTTATATAAAAATATTATATAAAATATTCTAAAAGTTATTATTTCTATTCATATAACTTAATTTAATTTCTAGGTTATAAATATATTATTTAATTAATTAAAACAATAAAAATAGATGTTTCGTAGAAACTCGTTGTTGTGTGCATCGTACGCCAAGTCGGTGTTGCTTGTAGTAAAATCCATGTTTTTATTTAATGTGAAAGGAATGTTTTACTTAGTGTTTTAATATATATATATATATATATATATATAACTATTTCCAGTTCCATGTGAAATGAAAAACATCAAAAATATAAATTAATTTGAAAAAAATAATTCTCAACATCTCGGGGTGTTACACTAACTATTTTAGGATGTTATACTTATACTCAAATGGATTAAAGGCCTTATTTATATTTTTATTATGGATAATACCCCTTTTATGGGTTGGATGGGAACCCATAAATGACCCGTAGGCCCAAGGAACAAGGACCTATTGAACCGCAATACATGACCTAAAGGCCGAGAGGCATACCGTGCCCATTACATGACTCGTAGGCCCAACCCACTAGAACTAACCCTCCCAAACTTCTTCATCATTGATCAACTAGCTCCACACCTTGAATTTATGATCATCTAGAATTTCCCCAAACAAAGCTGCATGGTGCCTGGTCCCGATAGCGGTCGCCATACCCTCTCATTCTTCCAATCCTGTTAGCTCTATTTCTGGTGGATGCTACTATTGTTTCTTTGATCCTCTTCTAGGTTCTGTCCTGTGTGAACTGGGAAAATCCATGGTCTATGTGGCCAAGTACCTATGGCCTGAAGTCCTTTGATGACTCAAAGTCCCTTAAGACCTGTAGGAAAAAACCGATAGCCCAAAGGCCCAAATCGGGTGAATAGTTCTGGCCTCTACAGTAACTGCTACAATAACTACTACAATACTACTACATTACCCATAAAATCTCCTCCACATGGTTTTGAAACCAGGTCTCTAGGATACCATGTAGGATCCCTTACCACTCAGGTACGGGATCATTGGAAGATGTTATACTTTTAGTCTAGAGTTTGGATCTTCCCAGAATGGGGATTCTCTTTTTCATGATCTTTAGGGGCTTTATTATTGGATATATATGGATTTCCCAATGATACATGAGATGGATGAACTCCTTTTCTTGGTGTTTTGGGATGGGTAGGTCTGTATTCACATCGAGGGAGATTATACACATGTTCTACCTCTAATTGATATTCTAGAGTAATTACATTAGAGTGGATTATAGCCAGTAAAGGGTTATTTTCCTATTTTTATTGGATCCACTGAAGGGATCTTATGTAATTTTCTACAAAAATGATAGCCTAGGTAGGGATGGGGTTAGAATTTTGGTTTCTTCTGTGGTTTTACATCCCCCAGTATACTTGGCTCTTACAACCTATTCCTATGGTTCCCAAACTAGATGAATGAAAAATGGGTTTATTTAAAAACTCATAGTCATATAGGGGATCCATTAAATGAATAAAATTAATGGAACTGAAGATCAACTCCTCTTCTGATGAGGACTTTTCCTGACATGCCATTTTTTGGTGGTTCCATTTGGTGAGAGGGTTCCCATGCATTCATATATGAGGGAATAAAATATGAGAGGGTCATTAATAACTCTTTCCTTGACATAGGTTCATATTTCTTCAATTTCTCCCTACCTTTTTTTTCAAAACTCTTTTTAGAAGTTTGGATTTTATAGGTTGGAGGGGACAATGATGTTCGCTACCTTGAAACAGTAAATATTGTGGGAATATTTTGTGGTTTCAACTATTCTTGGTGAACACCATGAGTTCGATTGATTGTATTTCAAATCATCCAACAATGATACTTTTTTCCATCATTCTTATAACTTATTTGCACTCACCTCTCATCTTGGGGATAGTGGCGGAAACATACACAACTTACATTGGTGGCCTTCCCAACATTACTTTCTCATATTCTACATTTTTCTATAGGGTGCCTTTGAAGATGAAGCATTCTTGAATGGTGTGTCCCAGTATCTAGTTAAACTTTTAATAAAATGGATGATAGTACAGAAATATAGGGTTATCCCTTTTAATCTCTAGTAATAAGAGTGAATTATTTTCTATAGAGGCAATAAATTATCCATGAAAATTATCATCTTGGAAAGAATAAATTTATTCGTTTACTACTCAAATTATTATTTCCTAGGTCCCCTCCACTCATCCTATCAAGGGGGGTTAAATTTTAATCCCATGGGTGGTATACAATATGATTTAGGTTTCATAGCTAGAGAATTTTGGGAGTCTGCATTATGTGTGATGGATGTCACCTCCATATTTCCTACTCTTTTCCTTGGGACAGGTGGAGTTATTCAGGACATCAACATCGATTGATGTATAGATTATTCCATTATTTGGGTGATGGAAGAGAAATCATGAAACCCATTTATATACATCACTAGGATGAGTGTAATTCATATCTAGTTGGGAAGGTTATCAGTATATAGAGAATGAATATCCCCCAGGGGAGTGGTCGGTTCAGGGAACAGGTCAACCCTTTCTATCTGAAAATGAAATTTGAGACACACTTTCTCTTTCAGTTTTGAATTTGAGAGGCCACTGATTTTCATATCTTGAATCATTGCTTTGAAATAAAAGAGTAATTTTTTATATAGATATTTCCATCATGTGATCGACTAAGCAGGAAAACTAGTGCAGCAATTGAAGGTTATCCCTTTCATGGTTCGTACAAAGAATATGAGTTTCACTACTTCTTTTTTCTTGGGAGTTCTCATCAGGGGATCAAAATGGGACACATAGTGGTTCAAAAGTTTTTATGGGTCACCTAATCCATTGAATATCATAAATATAGGAATCCTGAAGTTTAGAGGAGGTAGGGTGTCACTCACCCAGTCCGGGTATGTTTTCTTTTCTAGATGCACTAGTGCACGCCACTCCTCCACATCTTCCAACAATGTTTTCAATGGATTAATGGTGTTGATAAGCCCTTGATGAGTGTTTTTTTGTGCATGTTTCAGGAAATATGTGACAATGGGAAGGATCTGATGTTCTATTTCTACCCCTATTTAAGATGGATATCTATTCGGGGATATCTTTTGAGGATCTTCCTGAACCTGCTTGAGATGTATCCTTAATGGAGGTAAATCTTGATTTTCATCCATGATTAGGTCTAGGTAACATGAAGGACTAGGTGCCAATTTGGGTGGGTGTCCTAGCCCTACTACAATTACTAGGATGAACATTTGTGTAGGTACAACTGTTTTAAGTGTACAATGATTCTCCACTCGTGGATCATATTTAGTATGATGGATACCTCATAACAGCTCTGTAGCAACCCATAGTCGAATTTTTGGGTAAAATTTAAGTACTCTTTAAATAAATAATGTATTTTATGAAATCATAATAACCCAATATTGATGTAATAAATTAATATTAAAATAATTTTCATCCAATATATGTTTTACCTTTAAAATAATGTGATTTTAGGTTAGTTTTATTTATTTTACACAGCCTTAGTGGACCCTCCAAGACTTATAAAACATTTTAACATTGTAAAATGATTTCCTTGAGAGTTTGACTCACCTCCACATAATAAAGCCTAATATTTTAATATGTTTTGACATTGACCATATAAAATAATGTTTTTCACTCCAATTTGGAATAAACCATGGGAAAAACCATATAATGGTTTGTGGTTTTGATTAGTTTAATGTGTGGTGTCCAAAACCTAAATAATAAAGAATTACCTCTCTTATCCAATATAACCCCCACTCAATATCTCATTCCTCTTCATTCAAACTAGTTTTAGATATACAAAACCCTACCCTCCTATCTCTAGAATCCTAAATAGGCACCCCAAGCTCCCAATAATCCTCTCTCAAGCCTCTCCTAATCCTTTGGGATCACATTTCCACGGGATTTCTTCCTCTCTCATTTTTGTACAAGTTTCTTTATATTGCTATACCCTTGTATTTTAAATTAAAAATATTTGGGTATGATTTAGAACCTCCCCTACACTTTCCTAGTTATTTTTGAATGATTAGATACCTCTTTATCTCTTGTTAATTCCTCCCATGTACACCTATTACCATGCTGAAATTCCGTAAGGAATTTCTATCTTCTCATTTACATTCAACAAATTCTTTTATATTATGCATCTAAATTCCATTACATATGTTGGGAAATGTATCTATATTACTCCCATTACTTTCCATTTTATGTACATATGATTAGATACCCTTTTCTCTCTCATCAGTCATTTTTATGAATTATTATATCACGCCATTATACTACCGAAATCACACCATGATTTTACAAGACAAAGTCATTGTGTAGTGAATACCTTGCTCATTTCTCTATCAATGGTATTCACTATTATAAACATTTACTTATTGATTATAGAGTTTCATGTATTTATTCTACATTCTTTTATTGTGTAATAAATGATGGTGTTGAATGATTCCACGTTGTATGATCCATGTGGCACACTTATGTATGAAATGAAATGATTAAAAGGGTGCCCCCTGATAGTGCTCCAATGCATTAGGTAAAGACTAGTATCATGATATTTCATGTGAAATGAGGGTTTAATTATTATAATTCATGTTAAATAAGGTTTTACTCATGATCCAAGTGAAATGAGCCTTGGCTCATTCTAATATTATGTGAAATGTTACTTCCACATTTCCATGTTATGATAATCATGATATATCATGACTTTCTGTTCATGTTTCTCTTATGCTCCATTGATATTCATATTTCCCAAACATGTAATATATTCTTCATGTTATTCATTTTTTACTCCCTTATTGGGATTTATAGCTCACATTTTTCACATGTATGTCCTTAGGTTATCACATTCAATTCTAGGTATGAGAGAATGTTGTGGTCATGTGAAGGAAGTTTTCAATAAAGATGTTGTATTTTTATGTATTAGTTTGTCATTTAATGTCCATAATTTCCTAATACACTATACCTCTCAATCTTTAGAGTTTTCTTAAGTTCATGTTTTTGTAATAAATCATGTTTAATTGTATAATAAATAGTAGAGTTGTTATAATTGGTATCAGAGGATATGTTTTGTTATGTTTTGGGATGAGGATTAGAAAATCCTGGTAAAAGAATTGGGGATAAGACCATGTATAATAAAAATATCCCTTAATTTTTTTGAGTATTATGTAAGTGGTTTATCAAGGAAATACATCCCTATCTTAATACGATCAAGTAGAGGTGGCTTTGTCACAGATGTATCTAGGGGTAAAACACGAAATCACCACTTTGAGCTAGACTTGAATGCGAATGGGTGCACGATTATGGGACTTGATTACCTCTTGGATACAAAACTACCATGGTATATTCTTTAGTAAATTCATAATCTTATTATGAGCCATTATTAAAAGTAATTAAAAAAATTACCCTTATAATATATATTGGGAAGTAGATCATGGATAACATAGATTGAAGCCTATAAATTCATAAGTTAAGGAAATAAAAGTAATTTAAAATTCATTAATTTTTTTCATTGGATTACCCTTTATGTGTTACCCCTAACATTCATATTATTCTAGGCAATGGCCGGTAATATGAGGAATTGGGCTAATAACTGATGCAAGATCAATGTGAGGACTATTCTACTGAGATGCTCAATCTGATGGGAATGGGAATCTCAAACTTTGTCATGACACTCTCTCAGTTAACTCATGTTCGGAATAGAAACATGGTTCAATAAGAACATTAAACAACCCCCCCCCCCCACCCAAGAAATAGAAAGTCACAATCGAGTGCTTCATGAGACAAAGTAATCCTACTTTTAATGGATCATTTGATCCCTCAATCGTAGAACAATGGATCAATTCCATTGAGAATATCTTCTCCATCCTTTAATGTTCTAAAAAAGATAAGGTACTTCTGGCTTCTTATCATTTAGATGTTGAAGATTATCAATGGTAGACATTGATCAAAAATAAGAGTCCTTTGGAGGATATTGAGGGGTTGTAATGGTTGTATTTAAAGAAAAAAATAGATAAATATTTTCATCGCACCCTCTGACTTAAGATGGAATGGGACTTCCATGCCCTTAAGAAGAAAGACAACGAATTCATCTGAGTGCATGAGGAAATCTTCAAAAGTCTTACATGATATGCCTCTGAATTTGCCGTTACACCCAAATACAAGTTTGACCACTTCTTTGGTGGGATAAAACCTAGCCTACGGAAATCCCTAGTGATTTGTGACTTCGAGAGATATGAGAAAATTTTTTGATGTGCCCTCAAAGTCTAAATGGAGATCAAAGAATCTCAGGGGTGTGATGTGGATAAGAAGCGTAAGGTGAACTTTAATTCTGGAATTCTGATGGATAAATCCAATAGTGCTAAGAAAATCCAGCACCCCACATTCCAAATTTGAGGAAAGAAGAACACTAGAATTTGCCTAAAGGTGATAAGGAAATGCTTTTGGTTTTGAAGATAAGGGCATCTGGGAATTAACTGTTGACAAGAAAAACTCACAGCTGTGATAGAGGATAGAAACACTCTGTTTGACCCTCAATGCATTGTTCATTCCTTCAACTGCAAATAATTGAGGCACTTTGCAAACCAGTGCCCAAAGACAAGGGTTTTCAGATGCAACCAACAACCTCCAAGGTAGAAAGGGTGATCTTTTTCTATCACTACCATCGAAGTTAACCCCGACAATGAAGTTTTGATAGGTATACTAGTTATTCATTCAAGAATAGAGAACGTACATTTTGATTCTGCTTCTTTGAATTCTTTTATATCCCGAAATTATAGTAGAATAATCACCACAAATCATGGATGTAAAGATGTCGGTGACAATGATAAATGGAGAAATCATTGCATCCCATGAATATAACTCATCTCCTATCATAATTTGTGGATTTAACTTCCCAACAACCCTCTCCATACTCACTCTGGTGGAATTTTAGGAAATTATTCGTATAGATTGTATTTCCTTATATAAATCCAACGTAAATTTCCATGAGAGGGAAATCACTCTCCATATGAAGAATCGAACCACGATTCTATACAAGTCCAAGGAGGAGGATAATATTATATATCACCATCATCTCAAGCATGGATATTACTGCCTGATGAGCATTCATATCTTTCTTAGATGATTGAGTCTGAGGAAGAAACCATCCTTGAAGACATGGATGTTGTGAGGGAATTCGCTGAAGTGTTTCCCAAGGAATTTTCTGGTCTTCCTCCTAGAAGAGATGTTAAATTCTCAATTGATCTTATACCTCGGGCATTTCCAAAATCCAAGACTCCTTATAAAATATTTTTTGTGGAGCTTTAGGAGCTGAAGAAACAATTACAAGAGAATCTAGATAAAGGTTTTATATGCCCATGTACTTCACCATGGGGTGAACCAGTCCTCTTCATCAAGAAGAAGGGTGAGTCAATGTGCCTTTACATTGATTATCGTGATCTAAAAAATCATGATAAAGAAAAAGTATATTATTCCATAAATTTATGACATGTTTGATCAACTATGTGGATCACAATACTTCTACAAGGTGGATATATGGTCTAGATATTACCAAGTAATGTAGAAAAATGAAGATATAACCAATACTGCTTTTTGTATAAGATATGGGCACTATGAATTTATAGTAATGCCTTTAGGACTCACTAATGCTCTAGAAATCTTCAGAGACTTAATGAATAGTGACTTCAGATATTACCTCAACAAATTTATGGAATTATTTTTTGATGATATTATAATATGCTCTAAAACCAAGTATGAGCATAAGGAGTATCTAATAACTATACTACAAACCTCGTGAAAGGATAAGATCTATGAAAAGTACAGCAACTGTGAGTTTTGGTTGAAGGAGGTCTCATTCTTGGGTCATATCATCACAATCAATGAGATATCTATTAATACCTCCAAGATAGCTACAATTGAGTGATGGATGAGGCAAAAATTGTTAATGGATATTCGTAGCTTCCTGGGGTTAACAGGATTTTATCACTGATTTTTGAGATATTTTTCATGATTGTCCAACCCTCTTACCAAGATAACTCGGAAGGGAGTAAAGTTTTCTTAGAGTGATGAATACAAAGAGAGCTTCAAGGATTTGAATCGGGGGCTTATCATTGTGACAGTGCTCACACTAATCACAAGTGTAGAACTTTTTGTGGTATTTAGTGATGCTTTGAAGAAGGGCCTTGGTTGTGTATTGATGCAAAATGAAAAATTCATTACCTATGCTTCAAAGAAATTGAAAGTTCATAAGAAAAACTTTTCAACAATGATCTTCAGTTGGATGAAGTAATCTTTGCTTTGAAATTTGGTGATATTACCTTTTTGAGTAAAAGTATGAAATATATATATCACAAAAGACTCAAGTATATATTCACACAGAAAGAGTTGAATATACACCAACGAAGATGGTTAGATCTGATCAAAGACTATGACTACTCAATTCACTACCATATGGGGAAAGTGAATAAGGTGTTGGATGCTCTAAGTATAAAGGACCAAGAGATTATATCATTGATGAGAATTGAAAAGGATCAAATCTTCATAGATTTAATGTAGGTGGAAAAGGTAATCATAAATAAGGTAACATCATCAATCCTTTCACAAATGATTGCTCAACCATATCTCTTGAAAATTTTAAAGAATGATGTGGGAATTTAGAAGAAAGTAGAAACTATCAGAAAATGGAAATCCTCAGAGGTCAATGTTAAATATGAAGGAATTTTGACATTTGGGAAAAGACTATGCATTAAATCAAGTCCATAGTTGAAGGGAAAACATTTGGATGATGCACATAGTTTAAATGTTTCCATTCACCCAAGAAACAAAAAGATGTAATGAGATCTCTGAGGGCATTATTGGTGGGATAACATGAATAAGGAGATCGCTAAGTATACATCAAAGTGCTTGGTATGTCAGCAAGTAAAGGCTAAGAGGATAAATTATAAGGGGTTGTTGCAACCATTACCCATACCAATGTGTAAATGGGAGAACATCACCATGGATTTTGTCATTAGACTTTTAAAGACATCCAAAGGAAACAATTCTATCTGAGCTATTGTGGCTCCTCTTACAAAGACTGCACGCTTCATTTCTATTTGAGAGGATTTCTCATTTGATCAACTGTCATGGATATATATCAGAGAAGTGGTAAGGATGTATTGAGAACCACTAACTATTGTATTCGATCGAGATCTAAGATTCGCCTATATGTTCTAGAAGAGTCTTCAACATGATCTGAATACTGAGTTGAACTTCTATACGTCTTATCATCCTCAAACTAAGGGAAAATCTGGGCAAACTATCCAAACACTTAAGGACATGTTGATATCATGCTCAATGGACTTCAAAGGACGATGGGATAAACATCTTCTTCAAGTTGAGTTATCTTACAAAAATAGTTTCCACTCCAGCATCCAAATGGATCTATTTGAATCTCTTTATGGGAATAGGTGAAGAACTCCGGCATGTTGGGATGAAGTTGGGGATCAAAAACTCCTAGGTCCAGAAATGGTCGAAGAAATTGTGGAGAAGGTTAAGACCATCTAACAACACATTAAAGCTGCTCAGAGTTGAAAAAAGATCTATACTAATTATCATCAATGATACCTAGTGTTTAAAGTTTTAGAGATGGTATTTCTCTACATATCACCTTGGAAGAGAGTTATGAGATTTTGGAAGGGAAAGCTTATTCCAAGGTACATCGGCCCTTTTGAGATCCTTGATAACATTGGAGTTGTGGCATATCAACTAGAACTCCCATTGAACCTATCTCAACTATATGATGTATTCCATTTTTCACTATTGAAGAAGTACATAACTAACCCATCACATGTACACAATCCAAAGGGGGTACCATTGGAGAATGAACACTCCTATGAATAGAAGTCAGTGATGATCTTAGATCATAGGGAAAAAGTTCTATAAAATAACACAATTCCCCACATCAAGGTGTTGTGGAAAACCCGAAAGTTTAAAGAAGAAATGTGGGAATTGTAGGAAGTGATGAAGAAGAGTTACCATCATCTATTTTAGTTTGGGAAAAATAAATTTTGAGGGATGAATTTATTAAGGGGGAATATTGTAACGACCAAAACTTTTATTAATGTAAATTCCTCTTGATCTAATTATATGTGTTATTATGTAAAATGGTTCTGTAAAACATATGAAATTCCTTAGTTTTATGTTTCTGGATTTCAAAATACCATTAATAATTGTTAAGGTTTCTATTATAGTCTTTGAACAGTGATCACTTGATTAGTATAAATATAGGGATTTAACAAATCCAATTTACTCAGACAAAGGAAGTGATGGCCTCATCTAGTAGAATTGCTTCGTACAAAGCCCATTTTTCAGAGCCTAGAAATGAGGTGGCATCACTAGTATTTTCTCTTGAACAAGCCCAAGTTTAGATTCAACACTTTAATCTTGAATGAAACCACCTACGGGAGAAGTGGATGTCAATAGTGATTACCACCCGAGCGATGTAATTCGAGCCACCCTAAGAGTCTGTCACCATCTCACACCTTACCATTATGTCTTATGTTGGTGTTATAAGGAGTTATGTAACAAGACCCTAGAAATATAATTATGTTCATTATTTTTTTATAGAATAAATAATATACATTAATTTTATTGTTGTTACTTTGTAAATTATTTCTAAAGAACAAATAGTATTTTTAGTTAATATTCAATTTAGAAATATATTTTTATGAATTAATTGATTTTTGAATTAAATAATATTTTAATAAAATATTATTACTAAATTAATTTTTATTAAATATAAATAATCATATAATTTTTATGAATACAATTGTAATTTTTATTAAGGTTTGAAATCTGTTTTTGTCAAAACCCGTGAATTTTTTATAAATGTTAGTTTTTATTTTAAAATAAAAAATTAAAATATTTTGAAAATTATTTAGATAAAATTAATATTTTTTTTTAAATCATGACATTGAAATTATCCAATGGTGAATTTTTCATAATTTTTCGAGACAGTCAAATTTTTTGGTAAAAATTAAATACCATTTAAATATATAATGTGATTTTTTCCAACATAATGACCCAATAGTGATGTAATAAAATACTATAAAAGGAAATTTATTTCAATATATGTTTTAATTTTAAAATAATGTGATTTTAGGTTAGTTTTATTTATTTTACAAAGCCTTAGTGGACCCTCCATGACTAATAAAACATTTTAACATTTTAAAATGATTTCCTTGAGAGTGTGTCTCACCTCCACTTAATCAAGCCTAATATTTTAATAAGTTAGGCCATTGGAATTATAAAATAATTTTTTCCACTACATGTAGGAAAAAACCATGGGCAAAAACTATGGGATGGTATGTGGTTTTGATTAGCTTAATATGTGGTGTCCAAAACCTAAGTAATAAAGAATTCGATATCATTTCCTATATAAACTCACTCAATATCGCATTATTATTCACTCAAACCATTTTTATCTATAACAACCCATTTCCTCCCCTCTATATAATCCTCCCATGTTTTCCCAAGCTCCAAATAATACTCTCTAAATCCTCTCTCAATCCATTGGGAACACACTTCTAAGTAAAATATTTCTTCCTCTCTCATTTTTGTCCAAGTTACTTTATGTTTATATACCCTTGTATTTTCAAATAAAAATGTTTGGGTATGATTTATCACTTCCCAAATAATTCCATCCTTATGTTTTAATTATGATATACCTTCATCTCTCTCATTAATTCCTCCCATATACACTCGTTACCATGTCGAAATTCTGTAAGGAATTTCTCTCTTCTCATTTACATTTAAGAAATTATTTTATATTATGCATCTAAATTCCATTACATATGTTGGTACATGTATATATATGATCCCACCATACTTTCCATTTCATTTAAATATTATTAGATACTTCTTTATCTATCATCAACCATTTTTCATAATTATTATGTCACGTTGTTATGCTGCTAAAATTGCACCGTGATTTTCCAAGCCAAAGTCATTGTGTAGTGAATACCATGCCCATTTCTATATCAAGGGAATTTACCTTTACACACATTTAATTGTTTATTACATAGTTTCATGTATTTATTTCAGATTCCTTTATCATTTAACAAATTATTTTTTTGAATTATTCCATATTTTATGATCCATGTGGCACACTTATGCATGAAATTAAATGATTAAGAAGGGTGTTCCCTAATAGCACTCCAATGCATTGGGTAGGGACAAGTATCATGATACGTCTAGTGAAATGAGGGTTTAATCATGATAATTCAAGTTCAATTAGGTTTTACTCATGATCCATGAGAAATTATCCTTTTCTCATGCTAATATCATGTTAAATGTTGTTGCCACATTTCCATGTTCTGATAATCATGCTATATCATGTCTTTATGTTCATGTTTCTCTTATCCTCCTTTGATATTCCTATTTCCTAACATGTATTGTATTCTTCATTTTATTCATTGTATACTCCCTTAATAGGCTTTATATCTAACCTTTTTCACATTCATTTCCTCATGTTATCTCATGAAATGTTAGGTACGAGGGAATGTTGTGGTCATGTAAAGGAAGTTTTCAATAAAGATGTTGTATTTTTATGTATTAAGTTGTCCTGTAATGTCCCTAATTTTCCAAGACACTAGACCTATCAATCCTAAGAGTTTTATTAAGTTAATTTTATGTAATAAATCATGTTTAAGTGTGTAATAAATATCTGGGTTGTTATAAGATCAACATTGAGTCAACTCAACCCTTTCATTTTTTCCTCCTTCTAATAGACTCTTTCATTGATCATAAGGATATCAGCATCATCAAAAGGAGGAGGTGGATCATATATGACCTTAATTTTATTCTTCTCTCTACTAGATATTTACTAAGGAGTTAGTGTGAGATTGATCAACAGAGCACCCAAATGTAGGGTGATTGTTTGGTTTTGGGTAGTCACATAATCATTCTCACTATGGATCGCATTCCAGGTGGATCCATACTCTCCTTTCTCTTCTACATTTTCATTATTTTCTATTTCATCTGAAATATTAACATCCATGATGTTTACCGATACATAACACATCATGAGAATCATACAGGCTACTAAATGGTAGGAGAGAATTTTGCATCCAATGTGGGATCACACTCTTCCTTTATAGGATCCTATTCGAGCTTCTTGGTGAAGAGTGACTTAGAGGGTACCTCAATATAGCCTGTTCGTATTCCTCCCTTCTAGGGGAAGTGGATTGTGAGATGGGGCGAGCTGGGAGACCATACTTCTTATTGTACTACATAGATCGTAAAATATTGATTTCCTTTGAGGGGTGGTTGAGGTAAAAATTTCCCCAACCCTTCAAGATAGGTTTGATCCTATTCTCTTATTGTTTTTCCTCATGAAAAGTTAATCAACTATGGGGGGGAATTTTGTGTCAAAAATTCCCCCATCCCTATATGATGGGACTAAATCCATACTATGGTGGATTCTACTACTATTTTCTATTTCTTTATCTCATGTATCCATATTTGAGCATTATTCATATAAAATTACGAGTCTACAGGTGAACTATTTTTTTCCAAGAATATTAGTAGTGATATGTGATTATCTTCCCTTATGTGAGAGTCCTATATAATGTTCTTGGTTACCAAGTTCAAGAGTTTTTTTATGGATTTCCCTCATCAAGATAGACACTTTTGAGACTTATTTAAGGTTGATTCCTATTGAGTGTGTCATATTTACTAAGAAATGATTTTTCATAATAGCCTCCCTAGAGTAATGACATTACAGAATTTCATTTCTAGTGGGTTCTACGGAATAGTTTGGGTTCTGAAATTAAAATCTCTATGTTACCCCCCATCACTGGATATGAATGAAAGGTGGGATGTCGACAATTAGATGACGCAATTCATGAAACACTTTTAGATGTGCTAGTTGAATATCTTTTCATTATTTCTCTAATAACGGTCTTTATGCAGACATAAAGGCTTCTAATATGATTTTACAATGATACAATTACAATATTTTCTTATGGTTTTCATGCCCATCATAATGAAATAATTTCTCTTTCATGTGGAAGATATTTTTCAAGATATTGATATTGATTTTTTGTATGAATCCTTCTGAAAATGCCTTTGGAATATTGAACTAAGAAATGGATGAGGGAAAAATTGATGGTTATGTCATTCCTAGTCTATTTTATTCTCACAATAAAAATATCCTTTTGTTCTTATATAAGATACTAATCTACTTTATCTGCCAAACATGGGTGCTTCTTGACTATTTTCTCACAAGTAGTGGGACTAGTAGGGGTCTCGTTGGTATGTGGATGGTTTAGGGGTGGATCAAAGGATGAAAAATGTCTCAGGTTATCGTCTATTTAAGAAAGGATGTATATTGTTATTGATAAGGTATCTAACATGTCTAGCCCTATCTTTCCAAGAACCTTCAAGTATGATGGATTTCTTATATTTGGTTGGGAAAAGGTAGGTCCTTCTTTTCGGCCTAATATGTTACTTTGGAGAGGACCTTCGTAGAGAATTTCATCATGGAGATAAAATACCTCACAAATATATTTCTAACTCTTGGGATAATTTATGAAACATATACCATGGGGAGGACATTCATATTATACGAAAGTAAGGGGAGGACCTTCTTATAGAAATAAGATGTATGTGGTGAGGACCATCTTAGTGAGTTCCATAATGGTGAGGATTAGCAACACAACTCAATTTATTTATGTGGGGAGAATTTCTCTAGATTATACCCTTTAGAAAAACTTTAGGGTTGAAAACAACAAGGGGAATATCTTCTTTTTGAAATAAGATGTCATTGTGGGGAGGAACTTCACAACGAGTTCCATCATCATGAGGACTGTCGTCATAGATCGATGTCCAACCCCATAGAGAATTTTTGTATTTTATAACCTGGAAAATACCTTTAAGGTGGATGACAGGAAGGAAATGAAATTGTTTTTGTTTTATCTTCTGGCTCTAAGGAGGGTTACTGTGATGCTCATCAGAAAATAAACTCTCATGATTGATCATTTTCTGGCCATGAAGGAAGCATTCTTGGTCAATGATCTAAGGAAGGACTCTAGTTCTTATTGTGAAAATTTTGGGGGGGCACTTTAGTAACTACTAATACCACTTTAGTAATTTGTTAATGGATCACCAGGATCTTGATCCACTAGTGATAGATGTTTGATGGCCTCAAGAACTCTAGTTTCAAATAGAGTAGATTTGTTACTCTTCTCTTTATTTTCTAGTTTCCTTTGGCATAATTTCTTTTTAGGAACTCTCTTACAATGCACTAGGTAATCTTGGGGTAAGTTAAAACCTTTATATACTGGTTCATGTTCATGTGTCTCTCATGGTGCTTTCGAGATATTCTGGTAAGATTATGGAATCTGGACAAGGATGTATTCCTTCCCTATATGTGTCAATGAAATGGAATGGTGTCCCCTAGTTGGAATGGGTATTTTTCTTCAATATTGTTTTCCATTTATCATGTAATATTTTCATCGACCCTTCTGGACATGATCATAAATTCTTGTTTACTCTTGAGTGACCACCCCATTTTGTAAATGGGTCACCCCAAATGAGGAGGTGGGGTTGTGTGAATAACTCATTATTATCTTCATAGATGTGATTACATCTTGTAACGTCTATAGGATGTGGTAAGGGATTGATTTCTAACCCTCCATAATTGTTAATATGTGTTAAGAAATGTCCTTGGTAGGAACCAAAATATATTCCCATTCTGGTGTTAGGCCTGGAATATGTACCATCTATGGTTCTCCATTCCTTTCGGTAATTACTAATAGTTCTCCTATGTGGGGAACAGGTAAGAGTCTAAATCATACATAAAACTTGGATAATCTAACTACATTCTCCAATTTCCACTATATTTGATTGGAAGGCATAATATGCATCCAAAAAAATTTGGATCTTCTCATAGTTTTTCATCGTATTTGATTGAATTTCTTTATATGACTTAGTATTAATTTTCATATGTTCATTGTTTATCATCATATTTGACTGGAATTCTTCATATTTATGATATAGGATTTGAAACATCTAAATTTATTTTGTATCTTTATATTGGAGTTCATATTTGTGAGTTGGGATTTTTAGTTTCTTGTCTTCCATAGTATTTGACTAATGGGATTCATTTAAATTCATATAGATTTCCATCAACCTATAACTTTACACCCTATTTTCATGATGGGCTTGATGTGATCTTACTAGAATTTTCATCTGGTCATAGTTCACCATCATAATTGAATGATGAGATTAATATTTGTGAGTAGGAACATATGTCTTCCCATGTAGAGTCACTATATTTGCATGGGCTTCTTTAGCCAGAATGATAATGATGACCTATTCTTGATTGTCTAATCTTCACCCTTTTCAAGATTTATTAGGGACCTGTGTAACATCCTTGACCCGGAATCCACTAAACTGATGCTCTGAGCTGGGTGTGGTTACATTATCTTAAGTGCGAATCCCCATACACCAAAGGTTGTCGACAAGCAGCGGGGGTCCAAAAGGTAAATTGAGGAGACCATACCCCTTTTTATCAGAGTAAACCACAATAGAAGATAAAAAAATAGAGGAATAATAACCAATAAAACAAGATCATGCATAAACCACTATTCCCCAAAATGAGTACAACTATGTCCAATAGTGATTATTCCATGTCATTCTACAAGTGCAAAAATGAACAAAAACCCCAAAATGAAGAAAAATTGAAAAATTCCCAAAATGGTCCAGACACTAAGTCCAGGACCTCCTCCACGTACACCCATGCCAACCCAACTCCCTAGTAAGAGACTTTACTGTTACCCTAACATACAAACATGAAGTCTGTTTTGGTACCCAATGGCGGCCCAAGAAGGGTGTGAGTACAACACAGTAGGCCACCACCAATGGTATCTTCAAAATATCTGGTATAAATAATTGTGCCTGAAAAATGTAAAAGAATAATAAATGACCAAGAAAAGATTAATTTCCCTTAACCTATTTAGATCCATTACCAACATTTATTACCATTTCCTTATCTTACCATTTCATCTCATTTTCCATTTCATACCATTTCCAACGCATTTATCATGGGTTCATCAAACACAATAAGTTACATGGGTGTAAAGTACACAATCACATGCATGAGTAAAAACACAATGTTTTCCTATCTCACTAGGACTAACTACCTCATGTCAACCATATCCTCACCTCGAAGCCTCAGTCTGGGTGGATGAAACCATTGGGGGAATAGAGCCTCAATCCTCTTCCCTAACCAATGCATTAGGGGTGGATTTTAGAGCCTCAGTCTAACTCGACCTGTGGGCATAGAACCTCAAGTCAATACCCCACTCTACCAATCCATGTGCACATGAAATATATATATATATATATATATATATATATATATATATTCATCAACCATTCACACAAAATCCCAACCATTTCCCAAGGCAATCATAATCCTAACAATAACATGAGAGTTAATACCATGACTTATCCCATTAACACAATTACCACATTTCACATCATTTATCCATTTAGCCAAATTCTCTTTTATTAAACTTATCTCACTAAGAATTAATTCATTATGCCTATATCACTAGGCTTCGTTCATTATTCCTAAATCATTAGGATTAATTAACAGGTTCATAATCCATCCCATTATGGTATTTAATCATTTCTACATATTAACCCATTTAGTCATTCGTCATTCTCATGTGTCAATCCATTTTCACATCCCAACACCATTAAAAATTCATCTCTCATAACTGTGTTCAACCCATATAAACCACTTCTGTGTTAACCCAATATATTTTGGTTATTATTAATCCTAGGTGAATCACCTAGCTTTTAACCAACATAATAAATCATGTAAACATGTTTATCAAGGTCTCTAAATAAATACACAACAATCTCACTTTTGCTTCACAAATCCCTAGGTCTGGGTAAGTCAGCACACCCCATGGTGGCCCTAGATTAGAATCATCACCCTCGATGAATCCCATGGGGATCATGAGGGTTTCCATTTACCTTTTTAATAAACATTTTACCAAAACATTTTAGGGTGATCAAAACATACCAAGAGACAGCCAAGAACAAAACCACACATGCACAAATCCACAAATAAACCATGGTATATAACTTTTAGACCGACTACATTGATTTTTTAGTGAACTCACTCTTAATCAAGGCTTTATATTCCACTTCACCCAACCCTTTAAGCTTCATCCTTGATATCACCCAAGGAGTAGGGTTTTAGAGCTTCGTAAAGAGTTAAGAAGAAGATAAAAAACCCTAAACTCAAAAGAGAAGTAAGGATGGGATTAGCCATAACATGAGCTTTGATCTGCAACCAATGAAACTAAAAATGCCTTATAAATGAAGTAGATTGTTATATTGGAGCTATTGGGAGATTTGGTTAGTTACTAATGTAAATAGGGTTGAATGGGGAGGAAATCCCCAGTTGGGAATTTAAATCTCGAAGGGGAAATTTTGTAATTTTACTAAAAGTTTCTAGGCCACACTGTTTACCTACACGGTTTAGAAAACTGTGCAGATGCCACTATCGAAATTCCCACTTCTTTCATGGTTTCCCTAGTCAGTCTGCATGGTTATCACTAACCATTCATAGACCATGAAACCTACCTAAAAAACACCTTTTTTCTCTTTTTTCGTGTTCCGAACCCTCGAAACACCCCTGAGCCTCCACAAGTACTTGGGTAAGAACTTGAATAAACAAAATAAAGGGCTTATATTGAAATGTAAGTATAACATAACTTGTGGAGAAATATAATATCTTACAACCATCCCACCTTATAACAACTCATCCTAGAGTTGAGCTCCCAAGATTCATTGCACTTATAAGGAAAAGTGATTGGGCCACTGATCCTGCAAATCTGATTCATGCTCCCATGTTTCTTCTTGAACATTCCCATGCTGCCATATTACTCACACTAATGGAACAAACTTTCCCTAGAATACTTTCTCACTACGGTCTAGTACACAAATTGGATGCTTCTCAAAGGATGCATCAGCCTCAAGCTCAACATTCACAACATCAACCACGTGAGTTGGATCAAGGTGGTACCGCCAAAGATATGAAACATGAAAAACATCATGCATCCTTCTATACTGTTTTAGAAGATCCAATAAATTTTCCACAGGCCCAATCCTCCCCATAATCTCAAATGGCCACACATACTTGGGCACCAACTTTCCCTACATCCAAATCCATCAGTGACCCAACCTTGGCGACACTCGAAGGAACACACTATCACCCACCTCGAACTCTAGAGGTTTATGCCTCTGATCTGCATACGAATTCTTCCAACTCTAAGTAGTTTCCATATATTTCTAAATAAAATCAAATTTCCCTGAAGTCTCTTGTATGATACTCATCCCCAACAACTCATATTCACCGGCCCCCAACCAACACAGTAGAGATCTTCACTGACTCCCATAAAGAACCTCAAATGGTTCCATCTAAACCGTAGCTTGAAAACTATTTTTATAGAAAAATTAAACAAGCGATAGGTGCTTCTCCCAAGAGCCACCAAATTTCAAGACAAAATCCCTCAAAATTTCTTCCAATAGTTGTATTGTACGCTCTGACTAATCGTCCATTTGTGGGTGGAAATCCGTACTCAAAAGAACATGTGTACCAAGCACCTTATGCAACCCTTTCCAGAAGTGCGATGTGAAATTTGGATCATGATCCAAAACTGTAGTTCGTATTTCACTATGTCACCCTACTATTTTCCAAACATACAACTCACCCAATTGATCAACTATGTATGTCTCCTGAATCGTTAATAAATTATCCACTTTCCTTAGCCAATCCACAACTACCCAAATTGAATCATTCTTCTGTGGTGTCCTCAGAAGTCCCACCACAAAATACACCATCCCACTTCCATTCTGGAATGGGCAATGGATGTAATAAACCACATAGGCATTGAGGCTCAGCCTTCTTCTGTTGACAGGTAAGGCACTATTCCAGAAAGCCTGCAACTTCCTTTTTCATTCCCGGTCAGAAAAAATTCCTACAGAGATCATGATACATCTTGGTCAAACTAGGATGAACTTCCCATTTTGATGCATGGAACTCATGCATCAACTCGTCTTGAATTCATACCGTCACAACCACACAACCATGAACACAAACAACCCTTTCCACACCGACGAACCAACTAGAAGGTGGCTTCCAACCTTTATGTCTTTCGTTCATGGCCAAACATTCAGGATCTTCGAGATGAATTTCTCTAAATCAACTCAAATGTGTCAACTCAACCACCACAAATGCGAGATTCCCTTGACCATTTTCATCTCATACTTCCGGGTGCATCTCTGTGAACAAATCCATCACCTTCCACTTGGTGATGGAGACCTAAAACACCTAGTTTTGAGCCTTCCTTATCAAAGCATATGCGACACTATTCCTTTTCCCTGATGAATATACCATCACAAAGTCAAAAGACTATAGATACTCAACCCATATTTGCTTCTGAAGAATCAAATCTTGCTGCAAAAAGATATACATTAGTCTCATGTGATCGATATATAGCGTGAACCATTCCCCCAACAAGTAGTGCCTCCAACACATTAAGGAATACACTAGTGCACCCAACTCAAGACCATGAGTGAGATAATTCCATTCATGGGGTCTCAATTACCTCGAACCATAATCCACAACCCACTCATCTTTCTTTAACACAGCCCCAAGCCTGGTACCAGATGCATCACAAAATTGGACATACTTCCTACCTGGCTCAGGTAAGATCAAGATCGGTGTGGTCATCAATCATTTTTTCAACTATTGAAAGGAATTCTCACAAGACTTAGACCACTCAAACCTAATTACATTCTTGTTCAAGCCTAAAAGTGGTGCTACCAAGAGATATAAATCCTATATGAACATCTGGTAATCCCTAGCCAAACCCAGAAAACTCCAAAAATCTGAAACACTCTTAGGCCGCTCCCAAGACACGACAGTCTACACTTTCTCTAGATCCACTGACAAAAATTTCCCAATGATTATGTGACCCAAAAAATGCACTTCTCCGATCCATAACTGACACTTTGATAGCTTGGCGTATAGCCGATGCTCTCTTAGTGTACTCAGAATGATGTGAAGATGTTGGGCATGATGGTCATGAGTTTTCGAGTATACCACGATGTCATCAACTAAGAAAACCACAAATTGATCAAGATAAGGATGAAAGATTTGATTACTCAATGCTATGAACATCGTAGGTGCATTGGTCAAGCCAAAAGGCATCACCACAAACTCAAACAACTCATACCAACTCTTAAAATTTGTTTTTGGTATGTCAGAAGGCCTTACCCTCAATTGGTGACAACCCGGACTCAGATCAATCTTAGAAAACACTGATTCAACCCTCATTTGGTCAATCAAGTCATGAATTCTAGGAAGATGGTACTAATTTTTCATCGTCATCTGATTTAACTTCTAATAATCAACACACATCCTTAATGACTTTTCATTCTTCTTTGCCAAAAGAACAGGTGATCCCCAAGGAGACATTCTAGGACGTATGAACCCCTTACGCTCCAACTACAAATGTTGAACCCTTAACTCTTGGAATTATTCTGGTGCCATTCGATATGGAGGAATAGAAATTGGCTCTACTCCTGGCATCAACTCAATCGTGAACCCAACATCGCTCTCGGGTGGCAACCCCATGAAATCATCAAGAAACACATCCTGAAACAGATCCACTAATGGAGGTAAGAAATATTGGTCCCCTCTTTCATTATCAAGCACAATACAATCTACTTGAGTCATGAGCCTACCCAACTACCAATCAAATGGTCTCGCATGACCTTCTAGAACAACCTTCTCCCCACGATAGACATATGCATCACCCTCAAGTGACTTGAATGATATCCTATGATGGTAACAGTCTATGTGTTCCCAATACAACACCAACCAGTACATACCCTAGATCAAGTCAAATCTGGATATCTTGAGAACAAAAAAGTCCCACAAGAAACAATACCCACCAACATCTAGAGCACATACCTTACATTTCCAGATATCTTCATTTTTCACCCCCAATGGAGTGTCAGTCGACATAACCCCACACACACTCTATGAAGGAAAACAAAATGCTAGCACATGTTGGGCACAAACAAAAGGGTGTGTGGAACCAGTGCCAAACAATGCACTAGCAAACATAGAAGTAACAAGGATCATACCTCGAACAGTCAATGGCCCAGCCACACCATCACCGAGTGCAGACTGAACTACATGAAGTTGACCTACCCGTCTACCATGGGCTCCAACCTATGTGACTTGCACTACACTACCTTGCTGACGTGGGTGATCCTACCCCAGAGTTCCATGCCCACTACCACTGCTAGTTTGACAAGTGGAGCTCCAACTGCCTAACTAATATAGAGTAAATGATACCTTTCCTCCACTTGGAATCTACTTGTCACCAACATTCATGCTCACCTAATGAGGGTTCCTATAGAACCTATTCACATGTCCCAATCTTCCACTCTATTGGCACTCAACTAGAGGTCAAAGACACTGGCCATGTGTGTGCCCCAGCCTTCCGTACTGATAGTAGAACACAAGATCACCACCCTGAGAGGTTGTCCCTCTCTTTTGACCACCTTTCACACTTCCACTCTACTAAAAACTTCCAAAGTGATTATTTCGTCCCTCAGAAGATGAACCACTTGTCTTCCTAGCTGGAATGACAAGACCACCACCCGAAGCTCCCTGAAGGTTCCCTTCTGAGATTAGCGCTTGATCCACCACCTCTGTAAACCTCTCCAAGAGAAAGATATTCACCAGAGACCTGATCTTGTGTCTCATCCCATCCTAGAAATGCCTCTTAACTACTGTCTCATCCCCAGCCAATGTTGGAACAATGCATCGTAGGTTAGTGAAGAAGCCAGCATAATCAATCACAAACATCAGTCCCTGAGTCGGGCTCATGAACTCTACAACCCACTCTTGCCTCAATGTCTCTAGGTAAAAGTGCTCTAGAAACTTTTCCTAGAAATATTTCCACAACATCCCCTCATCCTGTTCAGTCTGATCCAGGTTGTCCCACCATCACTTTTCCTGGCCCCACAACATATATGATGCCATCATGACTCACTTCTCATCACGAGTCTCCAGATGATCAAGTATTATCTAGAAAAACTCTATCTATAACTCTACTACCTCTGTCCCACCCTCTTAGGTAAAGCTCGGACGGTGCTGCAGCTGAAACTCTATAGTCATCTTGAATATACATGGTGCAAACTTCCCTAAATCCCAGTCCATTATACGCATAAAACGATCCATGTTCTCTTAGAACTGATCTTATTTAATTTCCTGGACCACTGCATTATCTTGTTTTTCTACTGGAGGATCTTTCTAAGAAACATCCTCTTTTTTTCCAACCGGCTCCTGACGTCATGGACGAATTTCTATACATAACCCAACATGAGGTTTAGAACACATAACATAAAACTCTCACAACTTCATAATGAGAAATAACTTCACCAGCCTCAATGACCCTCCATATATGACCCATCCCAAAAAACCATAACATTCTGAAAACATAACCCCAACTATCCCTATCACTTTCCATAGTCTGTAAGGGGTAAACAACCATACAGCACCACAAGTCTTAAACAACTTGTTAAAAAAACATTATTCAATTCATTATAGACCATTGATTACACATACCTAATTAATCATCACTTATCATTCTCTTATCATCACCCCCTTGAATTGTTTTGTTTATGATATTTTACCTTTTCAATTACCAAGATGCAAGGTGCATTCTATCTTTCATGCCACACACACCCAACCCATGTGTACCTACCATGATTCATGTCACCTGTCTCTCTAGGTTCCTAAAATGATTCATGAATGCACAAAGTTGTGCCATAGAGGCCATGAGCCAAATATCATAAAACCATCACATCACACAAAATGTGCATCACCTAATGGTGAAATACCATCAACTGTAACATCTCAAAATCAAGAACAGCAATTTTCCACCCTGTGTGACTTGGGTTTTCCCTTGTACATGGGTTATCTAATCCCAAGTACAAGCTCATTACCAAGGCATGACACATCCTAACTCTTGTCTACCATCCCAAAAAACAAGATTCCAGAGAAGGAGAAGAAAAACCTCCTATGATACCACTTTGTAACATCCTCAACCTGGAATCCACTATACTGATGCTCTAAGATGGGTGGTTACATTACCTTAAGCATGCCTCCCCATATTCCAAAGGTTTTTGATTAGTAGAAGGGGTCCAAAAGGTCAATTGTGGAGACTATACCTCGCTTTTATCAGAGTAAGCCACAACAGAAGACAAAAAAATAGCAGAATAGTAACCAACAATAAAAGAGAATGAATAAACCACCATTTCTCAAAATGGGTACAACCATGTCCAACATTGAGTATTATATGTCATGATATAAGCTCAAAAGTGAACAAAAACCCCAAAATTAAGACAAAATGAAAAATCCCCAAAATGGTCCTCACACTAAGTCTGGGACCTCTTCCACTTACACCCATGCCAACCCAACTCCCTAACAAGAGCCTTTTCCATTCCCCTGACCTATAAACATGAATTCTACTCTGTTACCCAATGGCAGCCCAAGTAGGGTTTGATTACAGATTAGAAGGCCACCGCCAATGGTGTCTACAAAATATCTGGTATAAATAATTTTTCATGCAAAATGGAAATGAATTATAAATGACAAAGAAAATATTATGTTCCCTTAACCAGTTTAGATCTATTACCAAAATTTATTACCATTTCCTTATCCTACCTTTTCATCCCATTTCCCATTACTTACCATTTCCAATTCATTTATCATGGGTTCATCAAAAACAAAAAGTTACACGGGCTTAAAGTACACAACCACATGCATGAGGGAAAACACCATATTATCCTATCTCAATAGGACTAACTTCCTCATGTCAAATATATCCTGACCTCTAAACCTCAATTCGAGTGGATGCAACCATTAGGGGAATATAGTCTCAATCCTCTTCCCTAACCTATGCATTAGGGGTGGAGTTTAGATCCTCAGTCTAACTCAACCCATGGGCATAGAACCTCAAGTCAATAGCCCACTCTACCAAGCCATGTGAACATTCTATACATATATATATATGTATTCATCAACCATTCACACAACATCATAACCATTTCCTAAGGAAAACATAATTATAACAATAACATGAGAGTAAATACCATGCCTTAACCCATTAACACAATTACCACATTTCACATCATTTATCCATTTATCCCAATTCCCTTTTATTGTGCTTATCTCATTAAGAATTCATTCATTTTGAATATCTCACTAGGCTTTATTCATTATGAAAAACTCACTAGGATTCATTATTAGGCTCATAATCCATCCCATTATGGTATTTAATTATTTCTAAATATTAACCCATTTATTCATTCATCATTCTCATGTGTCAATACATTTTTACATTCAAACACCATTCTCAATTCATCTCACATACCCATGATCAACCCATATAAACCACTTCCATGTTAACCCATATCCCTTAGGTTATTATTAGGCCTCGGTGAATCACCTAGCTTTTACCCAACACAATAAATCACATCAACATGTTTATCAATGGCTTTACATAAATACACAACAATCTCACTTGTTCTTCACAAATCCAGAGGTCCAGGTAAGTCGGTGCACCCCTTGGGTGGCCCTAGATTAGCCTCATCACCCTCGATGCATCCCATTGGGATCGTGAGGGATTCCATTTACCTTATTAAAAACCATTTTACATAAACATTCTAGAGTGATAAAAACATACTAAGAGGCACCCAAGAACCAAACCACACTTTCCCAAATCCATAAATAAACCATGGGATATAACTTGTAGACCACCTACCGCAATCCCATGGTGAAATCACTCTTAATTGTGCCCTTAGATTCTTCTTCAACAAATCCTTGAAGCTTCAACCTAGATATCACCCAAGGAGTATGGTTTTAGAGCTTTATAAAGAGAGGAGAAGAAGATAAAAACCCTAAACTCAAAAGAGAATCAAGGATAGGATTTTCCATACCCGGAGCTTTGATCTGTAACCAACAGCACCAAAAACACCTTAAAATGATGGATATTGATCTGTTGGAGATCTTAATATATTTGGTTCATTCCTAGTGTGAAGACAGGTGAATGTGGAGTAAATATTGAGTTGGGTATTAAAATCATGGAGGGGCAATTTTTTAATTTAATTAAAAAGTTTCTGTGCCATACAGTTTACCCGCATAGTTTTCCAAACCATGCACAAACTGTGCAGATGCCAGTCTACAAAATCCCACCTCCTGCATAGTTTCCATGGGCTATCCACACAGTTAGCACTAATCGTGAGCGGACTGTGTGGCCTACCCATAAAACCCCCTTTTCTTATTTTTCGTGTCTCGAACCCTCGAAACACCCACAATACTCCACAAGGACATGGGTAAGAACTTGATTAACCAAAAAAAGATTAGACTAAAACGTAAGTAGAACAAACCTTATGAAGAAATTCGGGATCTTACAGCCCAGGTCTGCATTGTTTAGGAAGGGTCCCATGAGGAAATATCCTCTTCATAGAGAGGAGGCTAGGCCATATGGAATTGATGATGATGATTTCTGGTGGGGGTTCTTGGGTGAGACCCCTTTTCACTGGGATGAAGTTGTTGGTGACAAATTTATCAGCCTCCCTAAGGTAAGGGAGGAACTCATTATCACATTCTTGGGATAGGCTCCCAAAATGGTTTGAGGTGGCTATTAGGGTTATCTAGATCATGGTCACTGACCATCCCTAGGCAGACATTGGGTCGGGCTTCATAGACTAGAGGGAATTTCGAGCTACCTTTATCATTGTGAGAGTACCATTCAAGTGTTACTCGTATACCAATGCATTTGGAACCCGATGTTGAATACCATGGGTGAGAAATGGAATCCTCTATTTGGTCAAGGACCCAACCTATTAAGTGGATGATTCATGTGTTTTTGAGAATAGATGAGATTTCATTGGATTGAAGAGAGTTCTGTTAAAGAGTTCATACAATATATGTAAAAAAGAATAAAAACTCATCCAAGTATCATCACATGACCAAATGCATAATTGATAATTACATTTGTCCCTCTTTAATTTTAGAAGTATAAGGGTCCTGATGAAGGGTAACACCGCCACCTTCATTAATGATTCATGTTGGTTCACCATTTTGTTGTCGATTAAAGATAGATTGTGGACCAAATGATTTATTTCAGGGATTTTAGTTGTGTGCCATCACTAACATCGAGTACAAAATCTCCAAATAGTCTCCAAAATTATTTTTTTGTGGAGCCGGAAATTCCCAACAACTTTAATATTTGTGATGACTCATGGACCTACTTTCCAAAGGTAGGTGTTCACTAGGTAACTTGTCCAATGAAACTTCAAAACTCACATTGTTTGAGTTTATAGGAATTCGGTCTCATCACAACCTTTTAGGGTAACTATTGACTATTTTAGGACTCTATTCATGATTTGAGATATGTTTGTGAATCCTTTGTTCATTCCCATGTATGCATACACATATTCCAACTAGGTGAAAATCAATCATGAACATACATGGGTTCAGAATCATATGTACTTATTTGAGGTTATCCATTGATAGGATATTTGTATGTATCCACAGTTCTCCATCAATGGTTCCCTTTTATGGATGGATTATAGATTATTTGGTCGTTTATTAGGATGATAATAGTTTTAAGACACATAGTGAGGCACTCTGGATTTTTCTATAATCCAAGGATATGGAGGTTATATTGATGTCAGAATCAAACTCATAGAATGGGATTACTATTTATATTCATGATAGGATTAGAACCCATGTAGTTTGGTGAGATAGGGGAATACACCTTATAAGATTCACATATAGATAGGGGATGGGACTTAAATATATAGATAAGGTACATTTTAGTGGATATTATTGGAGATTATACCATATAGAAGGTCCATATGGATTTAATAATACATGGATGTCATGATCGTTTGTCACCTCTAATCCCACATGAGTAATTCTCAGTGTGAGAAATAAGAGGAAGTAGTGGATCTGAATATCGCATGATCCACTCTATCCACTGATAGATGAGAAGATGAAGCCTAAAGAAAGAGATTGAGAGATAGGGATTTGATTTTTCTCATATAATCTTCTATTTCTGTAATCCTGATAGTCACATATGGTAAACTATCCAGCTACCACCCAAGTTGCGGTGAAGAGGAGAAACTATGAACCCTCCCACAAGAACTAGGGGGTTACTCCCTGAGGGATGACCTCAAATATTTTTCCATGGGTGGATATCATTCCCTATCAAAGTTAAAGGAAAGCATGATCATTACCCTTCCTTCTTGGAATGGGGAGGCTCACATAAGTTGTCCCTGGTCAAAAACTTCATTACCATGGGAATTTAGACCTAACAACATTATGAGGGTATAACTTATTGAGGAGGATACGCATGTTACTCTACTTAACATGGGTTTCTAGACCCTATAGGACATTCTAGTGTTCCAGAAAATCTGATCAGAGGTGTCTTAAGGCTTTGAAAGAGGCCTTGTCTGGGTGCTATGGGACTGGTTTGCAGTGTGGAGAATTTTTTCCATGATGATATAACAGAAGAGATTAATAGGTGGTGGATATTAGAACACCCCAGGAGGACCCATCCTTTGTAGAAGGTTCTTAGGTGGTATGGGGTTTCCTTCTAAAATAATATTTTTATTCAAGTGAGGGTACCATCTACATAGTGTTGTGTTATGGAGAACTGGGTTCTTCCTATGTATCATGTTACTATGTGGGGCCAAATTTTGTCTATGGATTATTTTGTTATGCGGGACTAAGTTCCTCCTGAGTATCACTTTTCAACACCAGGTAGGGTTTCACATATATAGTGTTTTACTGTGTGGGGTTCTTATATGAAAAGGGCATATCTATTTATCACCCGTGGAATGGTGTCCCCAAAGGGGTTTTGAATTCACGGATGGCATGTTGATTTATTTTTTCCTCCTTGCTGTTATATGGTGGATTTTTACCTACTAGGAATCAATGGATTGCTCTCAATTCATATTATAGAATTTACATTTTTGAATATCCACATCGTTAATCTTCTTCATATATCTTAGGTTATTTTTCAATCCCCATATAGATCTTTTTATATAAGAGCAGGGAGACTAGATAGAAACATGTTTGATTATCCGTGGTGGGTCATAAGTATTCCTTTGCAGGTGCTCAGGGAGGATGCCATGGCCCATGAATGACTTTGTCTTTAGAGAAAATTAATTCATGGGGGTATAAATCAGTATCTATATGCCAAAATTACGTTGTTTTAATTTTTTGGAACCAATAGACCATCTCATCCCATGAACTATTTCATTTGTGGGGATGGTCATTCATGGGGATTGTAATTCGTGGGGATGGTCGATTGCGGGGGAATAAATTAGTGCCTTGCCCCTTAAATGACTTAATTTTATTTTACGGAACAGGAGGTATCATCCCATTATAAAAACTATTTCATTCTTGGGTGCTTCCCAAAGTGGTGGAACACCATGCCAAGGGGCAGTCCATGAAATGATTTTTAATTCGTTGGATCAATGTTTCTTTCATGATTTTATCCCCTTTGACCTTTTTCTTCAATCTTCTTCTTCATATTGTTTCTACTAATTTTCTAAATTAAGGTAATTTTCTTCTTATTGTGTGTTTAATTTTGTTGACTCTCCTTTTCTTTAGAGATTCTAATGAATGAAAAAGGGGAATACCTTAGCACAAAGAGATTCATCCTTTGAAGAAACATCAAAAATTTACAAAGGCATGAACAAGGATCTGTTTAAGCATGGTTCGCGCAAGTTCCAAGCTGGTCACGCAAGTATACTTTCATGCCACTTATTGGTCATGTAGGTGACTTGTGTGCCCTACCTTATTTTTTCCCAAGGTATTCAATGGATTATAAATACCCCTTATGGGTCCCCCATTTCGGGGATGAAAAATTCCAAAATTTAGATTTAATCTCTCAGTGCCCTAGTCTTTTCTTGAAGTCTTCTGATCACCTCTAAGGTAATTTTTTACCTAGAATGAAAGATATAAAGAGGGGGAAAGGCCTTAGTGTTGGAATTCATCAACACTTACACACCTAAAGGTACAACCCTTAAGGGAAATGGCCACACTTGTGCGCTGACTTATCCCTTCAACAGAACTTACATGCCACCCTTTTGGAAGACTTTAGGGATAATACTAAGGGATTGAGCCAAGTCTCACCCATGTATTACCCTAGTGGTTAATTGTCTCCCAAGTATACCCATGTCATGCAAGTATACTTTCACGACTAGGACTTGCGTGCCCAAACAAGACTTGTGCGCCTGCCTCTTTTTGGGTGCCCCTCCTATCTATTATACTCTTTCCTTCAAATCCACCTCTACTCTTCAAGATTTATCCTTAAAAACCTTCTTCAAAGACACTTTTTTATTGGTTATTTTGTTGGATTCCTTATCTGAAAGGAATTTTGTGGATCATCTCTCAAAACCTAGTTATTTACATATCACTATATCACTACGGTTAGAGGTTCCCTTCATCCAACCTCATCCCTTAAGATGACAGAATCTCTAATCTGGGCATCCTCCTTAGGAGTAAGCCCCAAGTTAAGAATCTAAATCTCTTTAAAGCACAACTACCTTTGTGGACCCTATTAATGGGCATCCTCCTTAGGAGTAAGCTCCAATTTCTCTAATCTAGGCATCCTCCTTAGGAGTAAGCCCCAATCATAATTTATCTTAACTTGGACCTCATTTTCTAGAGTAATCCCCAAATCACAAGTCCCCTAACCTGGGACTCCTTCTCAGGAGTAAGCCCCAATCATAATTCCCTAACTTGAGCCTCCTTTTCAGGAGTAATCCCCAGTTCTCAAATTCTATAACCTGGGCCTCCTTTTCAGGAGTAAGCCCCAATAATAATTCCTCTTAACATGGGTCTCCTTCTTTGGAGTAAGCCATAGTTCTCAAGTCCCTTTAACCTGGGCCTCCTACTCAAGAATAATCCCCAGTCATAATTTCTCTTAACCAGTCTTAGTTTTTTTTAACTTGAAAATCCTTCTTAGTAATAAAACCCAATAATAAGTCCCCTCTAATTTGGGAATCCTTCTCAGGGTTAAGTCCTAATTTAAGTAACCAAATCTTTATAAATCACATATACCTTAATGGACCATGTTCTCAGACTTCTCCCATGAAGTAAGTCTTGATATTCATCTATATGGGCAGTCATACATACGTAAGCCCCACATCATTTCCTGTGACTACATCTTCCGTGGAACAAATCATTAGTTTTAATGATACCTCTTGTTTCTCAAACCGAGCATGACTCACGTGAGCTTAGATTTTAAAAGTAACCATGACACATCTCTTTGGTCTGTTAATCATATGTAATCCCCGCAATTCTTAACCTAACTACATGGACTTTGATCTCTACCTTAAAAGTAGAGTACGTAGGAATCCAGTCTAAGGTTCAAGCCTATCATCCATTAATTCTCATCTGTCCCATATGACGTTAAACTATATATTAATTCCCAAACTATGTGGGTTCTGATTCCTTTTTTAAACAAGGATACGTAGGTAGCCCATCTGTGGATACGATCCCAATTCTAAAATAATCCATTTCATTCTGAATGAAAATAAACTTCAAGTGCCTCACTGAGTGGCTTTAAAACCAGTATGGTCTTCGTAATGACCAAGATATTTCTATATAATGTGTTGAAGGATACCATTTTCTAATAATATCTAATAAATATGGTTGATTCTCTATCGATGAAGAACCTCAAATACATATAAAAGATTCTCTAAATCTCATAGATATCAATCATTGATTTTCAGATCTAAAGGAAGACTCATTTTCATTCTTGGTAAATTAATATGGATTCACGAACATTACATAAATCTATAAAGAGAGTCCCGTATTAGACAATAATTCCCCCAAAAAGTTCTGATGAGTCTGACCTCCCATCCTATTGACCAATGTAAATTCCTAAGCCTCATCGGTCCACAACTAATGAGAACCTACCTTTAAAAAGTAGGTCCAAATGGATATAGAATCATTGCATGTTTTCGGTTCTACGAATATACCCGTTAGAAACCGATTGGAATGTTTGAACCTTAAACCAACAAGGTCATCCCCATTTCCAGAAGAAACAAAAAATGGTGAACCCGACGTGAATCCTTAACCAAGTAAAAATGATGTTTTACTTATTTTTCAGGACCCTATTTAACTTAATGTGAGGTCAAACAAAGAAATAAATAACATATGTGCTCATCCAAAAGATTTAGTGGCCGAAATTATCCTGATTATGTCTGTTATATCAAACAGGCACTCGTTTCCAAGATCGCTTTGCGTTACAGATTTGGCTTCTCTAAAGTTTACACCTATGAATGCATCTGCTTCTACTCCTACTGTATCCTTTTCCACTCTGAGGAAGACATCACCTACTCAATGTTTTCAACACTGTTTCTCAAATGCACTGGTTAAGGAATATCGTCGACATGGTACTATTCTGACTCTGGAGGCTTCTTGACAAGCCCTCTAAGTCAATAATTCACCCTGGTTGTTCGGACAACGACTACCAGGGATCAATAAACAGGTGGTGCCAACCACCGTCTCCAACTATTTCGAGTCGTTATCCCTGGAATGCAATCACTAGTCTCTCCCATATTATGAGGAGGTAAATGAGAAGGTCTTTCAAGGCCTTAATTCAAGGAGACGAGAGTCCTTCCTGAGGGCTCCCATCAAAAATCCCTGCCAGACTTTTCCGGCAGTGCGCCGTCAATATAATAAGGGTATCGCCTTTAGGGGTTTGGCTCAGGTTCCTCAGGCCCGAACATGCAAGATGAACCTCCAAAGGTGAAATCTGGTCAACAGGGAGCAGGTTCTTATTTCTGCCCCCTCTAGAGAAGTCCATCAAGCCAACTTGATGGAAAATAACAAGAAAGCATATACACCCATCCGTCCTGATGTTACTGCCCAGCAGACTCGTATGGCAGTAACACGCAAATCACACTAGGTAATTATGAAGGAGTATTATAGGTAGGCATATACACCTATTTATATCTCATCAACCAGTCAGCAGGCTCTTCTGATTTCACCCAAAGAATCTCACCAATCTAATATGGTGGCAACTGATAAGCAGGGACATACACCTATTTACAATCAACAATTCTGTCAGCAGTCTCGTCTGCCAGTACTGAAAGAAATTCGTCAACCATACTTTGTGAAGGATACACAGCAGGCACATACACCTACCAATGTTAATCAATCCTTCTAATAGTCCCGTTTGGTAGCACTCAGAGAAGTCTGTCAGAAAGCTCCGATGAAAAATTTGGAGGAGACTCAACTCTCTTCCCCCACACATGAGTACTGTCAGAATTAACTGACAGGAAAAGGAGGACATGAGCATGAATAAACACCTACCCCAAGCACAGAATGGACGTATATTCCCATTCTGGCAGCTGAATTCACCAAGCACATTTTGATGATGGTGATAGAGCAAAAGCAAATCCCTGCTAATATTCTAGATGCCTGTCAGAATATTATAACAGCTTCAGAATCATCACAGGGAAAGAAATGAAAATATATCCCTTCCAATGGAGTGAAAAATCAACATATCACTCCATAAAAGACATATACCTCTGTTCCAGTCCAAGAGATTTGGGGGGAATACTCCCCCAAGTCATGTGTACAATCAAGTCAGGCACATACACCTGATTTGAATGGAGATAATCAGCCTAACCTGACTATTTCTCCTAATCAGGCACATAAACCTATCCATAATAACCACTTTCATCAACAAGTGGTTCCCAAAGTGAGTAAGAAGGCGTCTAATAAAAAGACTCATTCAGCACAGTCAAGAAATCAAGAGCCAATCTGTAATAAGGCCTTGCTCGATGTTGGAGTTCTTGAATCCCTTAGATAATTATCTATTGGAACTCAAGATTATACTCTCTCATTTCCCAATAATGGGAACATTAATTCTGAAGGTCTGCATCAGACACTTTCTCATGAAGGCTTGCTTCATGATAGTTCAGTCGATCTCAAAGTATCATCTTCAGATGAGAGTCACGATAACCCTCTGCATGGCCAGAAGATCAAGGAGCAAAATGTTTCATCTTTTGTTGTAACCCACCATGGTGGTACTCCCCATGATGATGAATTTAGCTACAAAAGTCCTCTCTATATTAGTAATTCACATTTCTTTTAAAATTCTTCAAAGGACAATACAGTAATCAGAAATCCCTCTTATCTTGAGGCACTTGAAAATGTTAATCTAGTCATGTCTGATGCTTTACCACTAGCAGGAGAAATACTTTCTCAATCAGAAGATAGCCTGGGGTGTAGGTCATTCTCCGAACCACCCCTGGGTCATTCATCTTCTAGTTTGATAGATGAATTCTCTACCAATCCTGCTGAATCTGATAAAGCAACAAGGAAGCGCCAACTCTGGTCTAATCAAGTAGAAGAATCTTCATCGAATGATAAAGAGGAAATGTTGAATATAAGGAAACAACGGACGAAAGGTGAAGTACCAGTCATATTTTGGCCTTTGGCTGACTCTTAGTATGACATTCCAAAAATGTTGACGGAAGACTGTCTTCACGATATTAGTCTCAACAAGAGGAAAACTCTTTGTAAATTGAAAAATAAAATATTATCTTATGGTGAATATGAAAATCATGTCAAGATAATAGAAGGGTTACAAAGCCAAAATGATTTGGATTCTCTCTCAGTTTCTCAATATCCGAAGGCTGAAAAGTAGCAGAGATCCCTTCAGCGTTCATGCCTTGTCACACTAAAAAGATTGCGCCAATTAATTTCCAATGCCCTATATATTATTCATATCAGGGGATGGGGTGTTATTGGAGAACTGAATTTCAATGTACTCTCCAGTCAACAAAGCCCACCAAAGGTGGTCTCATGTAATGTTATTTCCCATAATTGGCCACATCTAGATGATTTTATGCATAATCAAAAGCTTGCTCTAGAACAGGCCTCAAATAGTTCTTCTCAAAGTCTGGTACAGAGAGATAAAGTTGCCGAATTACTATTGCATTAGGAAAATGAGAATATCGAACAAGCTTCTCGTTTAGAGAGTACACATCATCAAGTGACAGAAGTGTTAGAAATCATCCAACGGTCTTTTGATCCAGGTGAGTCGAGTGGATGTAGGTTGATGTATCCAACCAATTTCCGGACTAAAGTCTGCAAGATCAAGAGAGATTTTATGAAATTCTCAGATGTACCAGCTCAAGAACCACCCCATCTTACCAAACTGAGGACCCTTTTAGCCCAACTCTTGGAATCAACAAATAAGATTCGAGGAGTTGAGCAAGAACCACAGAAAAAGCCCCAGTCCACCGAACTGGGGAATTTTTCAAATCCTCAATCCCTTCCTCAGTGGAAGTCAGTCTTCTCTCAGTTATAGAACAAGACACAAAAGGAACATAGAGCCAAATTATCAAGATATTTCTTCCAAATTAGAGTTCATCAAGAAGTTCTTGAGGGATCAACTCAACAGAAGGCAGTGTCTCATCAGGGACATGGAAGAAGACGGTATTGTGGAAATGCTGATAGAAGGGATACAATGTGTTATGCATCAATTAATGTCATCAATGCTATTGTTTCTGATCCTCCAGAACATGAGGCTCACCCAGAGGGATCATATGAGGAAGTTCCTCTTCAAGTGGTTGTGCACCCAAAGTCAAATAAAGAAGGTGTGTGTACAAAAAATCAAAGGCTTACCCAGAATCTAGGTATTCCTTCAAGTAACCAACTTCCCCCTCTCCGAAAGGCGTCCAACAAGGGGAAAAGAAAAAAATTCAAGTTACATTCCACTCTTCCTCTGGATAATTCCAATCACTCTCACTAGAGAAAAGGTTCGCACAATAAGAGGAAGAAATGAAGGAATTAAGAAGGTTGAATGAAAACTATTTCAAGATAGTCTTCCTCCTAAGTGTGCTAGAGTCAGTTAGTCAAGGGAATTTGTTATAGCTACTGATATGGATCAAGAATATCCTCCTTTACCAGTACACCCTCACTGGTCTAATCTTATGGGTCATGAGAAACAACAATTGGTGGTGCTACCATCAGTTGAAGTACCAGCCACCACACCTGTCCAAGCTCCAGTTGTTACACCTACTCAGGTCCATGCTTAGCCAAATTTTTCTCAAAAGTTATTAACTACCACTGAGTGAATAACAGCTTGGTTGGAATCTATGGAGGGAAAGTGTGCACAAATTCAACCAGAAAAGTGAGCTTACCCTGAATGGGTTGATGCAATTCCTCCCCCATCAAATTTTACAAGTACCACATTCCCAATCTTGAATGGTTTGGGAGACCCAGAGCAACAATTAACACATTTTGTATCTCATTGTAATCCTATGATGGGAACTCCTCAGAAACAAGAAGTAGTTAAGATCAAGTGTTTTTTACATTCATTACAAGGTCCTGCTTTTTTCTGGTATACAAGCTTGCAATCCCGATCAATTACTGGGTGGGAGGATCTCTGTCAATGATTCCTTCTTCAATTCATCTCAACTTTGCCAAAGACAACAATTTTTTATCTTAGAAATTGTAAGAAAAGGAAGAATGGAAGATTTTCATATTTCATTTCTCACTGGAAGGGATTTAAAATTTCCTAAGATTAGCACTCCCCCAAGAATAATTGTTGTCAATCTGTGTGGAAAATTGGTATGATGAGTTATGCACACCGTTGATCCCTGTGAAATATACAGGAGGGTTTTGAGACCTTACTTTGATCACTCAGCGGATCGAAGACTCTCTTACAAACACTAAGGATAAAACTCGTGTAATTCCATTATCTACATGAAGGAGAATGGGTAAAGAAGAGACTGATAAATTTACGCTTAAACAAGCACATGTACCTACTTCTACTTCAAAAGCTTCATCTTATCAAAGGGATCCACCTCCTGAGCATCAACAATAGAGGCTGTTTCGTCAAGATGATCAAAGAGATCAAAGACGGAAACAATTTGAGGAGTTAAAGATAAAATTTTATTCTTTATAAAATAAAAAGTTCATGGTTACTTCCTTTCACCTATAGAAAGTAATTTGGTTTAGTTTGCAATGCCTAAATGGACGAACAAAGAAAGAGATAAATACCTTCCCAACTATTTCCCATTTCATCAGATGTCGGGGCATCCCATTCAGCAGTGTTTTGTCTTCAAAGACATCCTACAAAATATGGTGGACTCGGCACTGGTAAAACTGAAGGGTTCTTCAGTCCAGGTAGCATGTGTTACTACTACAGATCCAGAGGAAGAAGGGGAGTGGCAAGAAGTCAAAAGAAAAAATGTGAGGAAATATGATGATTATATGGTCAGAAAAACAATCAACCGAACTCATGTCATTTTTTGAACACAATTGAAGAAACCAATTGTGTCTTCTGTTATGAATTCCATAGAAAAACCCTCTTTATCAGAGGGAAAATCCTCAAAGAAGCTGCATAATTCAAATAAAGAAGTGCAGTCAGATGAAGATGAGCTCGTGTCAAAGCCCAAGTTGTCTTTGACTCTGGAATATTTTATGCCATATCCCTCAAAAGCACAGGAACCTTCCCCACCAAAAGGCATAGCCAAAATTGGATAATAAGGTAAATTATTAATCAGATGAATATTTGATCTTTGGTTCTATTAACATGATTCACTTAACAGATCCTTATGCCAGTCACAGTTTCGATCTTAATGAGCCTAAGTTCCTTGTATCAAACTGAGGAATTAGAGGGAGTTCCATAGGTCTAGGATACATAGGAAGATGTGGATATCCCAAAAACCACTATTCCAATTCTACTCCTTCTAGAAATATGTATGCAGTAGAAACTCGTGGTAGAGACCTTCAGAAGGCTCAATAAGAACAAGACGGTTCTTCGATGCATGGCAGATTCAGTCCTGGTACAATTATTTTGGAGGATCAATTGGAGGTTACACCTTCTTCCTCTTAGAAAGTAAATAAACCTAGTTGGTCTTATCTTCCAAATCCAGGAGTATTTCCAACTTCTACCCTAATACAAGAAGCATCTACTTCCAAATCATCAACTTCTAAGGTACCTACAAAACCACATGTTTCTATTGGGAAACGCATACCTTTGGATCAAAAATATTATGTATTGAAACATTTGTCCCATGTACTAGACATGTTATCAATTATGGATGCCTTGAATCTATCAAAGGATCTTCTAGAGGCACTCATTGAGGCTTTATCAAGTCCTCAGGAATTCAAAACTGAAATTGATGTAGCTGAAGTCTACCATGTAGAGAATGATCTTGCAGAATTACATGCAGTGATATATTTTATAGATGAAGATGAATATGATGTTTTTCATGGACATATTATACCTTTGTATTTATCTGGAAAGGTCAATGATGTAGACATCCGAAGATATTTCATTGATAATGGTTGAGGAGTCAACCTCATCCCCATTTGTACAATTCGTCAATTGGGCCTTACCGAATCTGATTTATCTCCTTCTACATTGATTTTGCAAGGATATGATAAAAATGAATAAGAACCTCTGGGCGAGATTACACTCAGAACTCAGTTTGGGGATCTTATATCCAATTCAGATTTTAGGGTTGTTCATCATGACACATCCTTCAATATTTTGCTTGGAAGACCTTGGCTACATAAACATGCGGTTATCCCTTCATCATATCATCAATGTCTCAAATATTTTTTCAATGGTCAAATTGGTACATTATATGGTGATAAGGCCCCATTCAAAACATGTGAATCTCAATAAATTAAGGCGGAATTCTATCACATGGAGGGAAAGGAGAAATCCACAACAAGGGAGGTTACCAAAGTTAATGCTCCATATGGTTTGGAAAAGATTCTAGTAAACCCATTCATACATGTGAGTATAGATCACGTGTTTCCTATCATTCAAATTGACAGGATAGACCCAAATCCAAATACTTTTATAGAAACTTCCATAATGTCCATTATGGAAACCAAGCCAGACAACATGGGAGAAATTAGTGATTCACCAAGTAATGATGAAAGCTAAAATGGAGATGTCTTCATTTCATCTGCTGAAATCCGGCAACTCTATACTTCTCCAACTAGGCCAGAATAAGTTACAGCAATGTCAGAGGTGAAGGATTATGTCAATTCTCAATCCATAATCTCCTCTTTATAACCCAAATAAGACCCTTCATCGTCAATAGGGTCAAAAATGGAAGCTTCTTCCTCAAGATGTTCAAATTTTAACATCACTCCTAATCATGGAAATTCTGCATCATCATTTACTATGCAAGTAGAAATAGAAGAGATAACACATATTGAAGAAGAAGGGGAAGACCCCAGGGATGCTCCTCCAACATTTGAAGAGGGTATCTCTAGCACTGTTGATGAACTTAGAAAAAATAAATCTGGGTACAAAAGAAGATCCACACTCCACTTTAATTAGTGTGACCATGACTCTTGAAGAGCAAGAAATGTATATTTCATTTTTAAAGAAAAATTGAGTATATTTTCTTGAAATTATACAGAAATTATAGGGCTTGATCTTGATGTTGCTACTCATCGTTTGGGTTTTCTATAAGAACATCGAGTATTCAAGCAAGCCGCAAGAAGAACACACCCAACTTATGTTTCCAAAATTAAAGCTAAAGAGGATAAGATTATCAAATCTAACTTCTTCAGAGAAGTTCAATATTCCAAATGGTTGGCTAATATTGTCCTTGTGAAAAAGAATAATGAAAAAATTAGTGTTTTCATTGATTTCAGAGATCTCAATCAGCATTGTCCTAAGGATGGTTTTCCAATTCCTATCACATAACTCTTAATTGATGCAACAGCTGGCTATGAAGCACTTTTCTTCATGGATGGATATTATGGGTATAATCAAATCTGAATGGCTCTAGAAGATGAAGAATATTCAGCTTTCAAATCCCCTCAGGGTGTTTTTTACTATCGGGTAATGCTCTTTGGCCTGAAGAATGCAGGCACAACATATCATCATGCCATGCACTATATATTCAAACCCTTTTTAAGGAAATTTATTCAATGTTATGTGGAAGATTTTGTGGTTAAATCCAAACAACATTCTAATCACTTGGATGATTTTGAAGTCATATTCCACAAACTTCGACAACACAACTTGAAGATGAACCCCATGAAATGTTCTTTTGGCGTAACCTCAAGAAAATTTCTCGGCTTTGTTGTACGCCATCGTGGTATTGGAGTCGATCCTGAGAAGACAAAATCATTCCTTGGTATGTCACCTCCTTGAAATTTGAAATAATTGAGAGGAATTCAAGGAAACTTGGCCTATATTAAGTGTTTCATTGCCAATCTAGAAGGAATAAGTTTACCCTTCACCAAATTGATGAAGAAGATAGTCACTTTCCATTGGACTGAAGAATGTCAGAACGAATTCAATATTCTCAAAAAATATCTCTTGAGTCTACCAGTATTAATTCCACCTGTTGAAGGAAGACCACCTATTCTTTATGTGATAGCTTTAGAGCAATCATTGGGTGCCATCCTTGATCAGAAGAATGATTCTAGGAATGAAAACAGCCTTTACTATCTTAGTCGAACTATGCTTGAAGTAGAAACCCTATATTCAAGTATTGAAAAATGCTACCAATCTTTAGTCTTTGTAGTTCAAAAGTTGAGACACTTCTTGCAACATCATTAGGTCCATTTGGTATCTCGCAATAACCCGCTAAAATTCATATTTAGCCATCCAATGCTTATAGGACATCTGGAAAGGTGGGAAGTTATTTTTCAGCAATTTGATATCCAGTATGTGTCTCGAAAGGCAATAAAGGGACAATATATGTCTGATTTCATTGTTGAACATCTTTCAGTAGAAGATACATCTTTAGATATTGAACTTCCCGATGAGTAAGACTTTTCTATTCAAGATAATCTTCAAACATGGGAAATGTACTTTGATGGTGCTTCCATAAGTCCAACAGGGAAGAAAATGGAAGATCCAAAATTCAAAAAAAATTGGTTAGGAATTGTGCTCATTTCTCTAGAAAAGGTAGTGCAACCCTATTCCTTCTTATTGTGGGAAGGAGGTACAAATAATGAAGCAGAATACCAAGATCTCATCACAGGATTGGAGTTGGCACTTCAGGCACAAGTGAATCACTTAAAGATGAAAGGTGATTCAGACCTAGTAATCAAACAATTTAATGGGGATTATGCCATCAGAAAAGAATATTTAATCCCTTTGTATGATTATGTTAGAAAGTTAATGGTGGAATTTACTTCTGAACCGACATTTTCTTATGTCTCGCGATCACAAAAGGCTGAACCTGGTCTATTGGCTAATATAGCCACAGCTCTGGAAAATCCAAATCAGGACGAGACAAGAATCAGTATTGCCCACCATCATATAGTTTCACCTTATTTTCAAATCAGAACAGAGGAAATCAATGAAATTAGTCCCATTCCTGAATCATATGGTCATAATACAGGATGGATGAAACCCATCAGGGAATACCTTCAAAATGGAACACTTCCACCTGATAGAGCTGGGAAAGAACAAATCCAGTGATGTGTGGTCAATTTTATACTTCATGATGGCCCAGATCACCTAGAAAAGATTCTCTACAAAAGAGGTTTTGATGGAATTCTCTTCAGATGTATTGATGGTGAAGAGACAATGGTTGTCATGAAAGAAGTTCATGTAGGAGTCTGTAGTGCCCACCAGTCTAGACATAGACTATCTGATCAAATCCGAAGGCTTGGATACTTTTGGCCTTCCATGATACAAGATTATGCTGATTTCACGAAGAAGTGTCATTCTTGACAACTACATGCCAACTTCATACATCAACCCCCAGAGTTGTTTCATACAAATAAATACTCATGGCCATTTTCCACATGGGGAATGGATGAAGTGGGACCTTACCCTTCAGCTACATCCAAGCAGTTTAAGTATATTCTTATTTCTACTGACTTCTTTTCCAAATGGGCGGAGGCAATACCTCTCAAAGATGTTAGTTCTAAAATCATTACCAGATTTAGTGTCCCTCATTCCATATTGAAGGACAATGGCACCAACTTCTATTCATCCGAGGTAAGGAGGTTGTATCAAGAATACAACATCAAATCCAACCATTCATATAAGTATCATACAGTGGCCAATGGAAAAATAGAAGCCTTCAACAAGACTCTTCCAAACATACTGCAAAATGTGGTGGATAAAGATAAGAAGTCATGGCCTGATAAACTTTTTCTTGCTTTATGGGCTTATCAGACCACCACCCACACTGCAACGCGGTCAACTCCATATTCATTGATGTATGGAAAAGAAGCAGTATTTCCCATTGAGGATCAATTACCCTCTCTTAGAGTTTCCATTTGCGATCAGTCATCTACAGATGAACAATCTCAAAATCGATTGGATGAATTGGAACGATTAGATGAAAAAAGACTGTGCACCCTGCACCACATGGAAGTCTATCAGAATTTAATAGCATGAGGTTTCAACAAAAAAGTTCATCTTCATTCTTTCATTCAGGGAGAATTGGTATTGGTTCTCAGAACTCCAATGATACCAGGAAGGAAACCACCCAAGCTTGAACCAAAGTTGGAAGGACCTTACTCAATACATAAGGTCTACTCAAATGGAGATTATTATTTAATCTCAATGGATGGAGAACTCATCATGACTCCAACCAATGCCAGATTTCTGAAGAAGTATTTTGTGTAACACAAATACCCTTACATCCAGCAAGATGTTAAACTGCATAACCGATATCCTAGCTACATGATGCTAAACTGTGCAGCACTTGTCCAACATGACGTTAAACTGTGATGTCCTAGCTGCATTATGCTAAACTGTACAACACTCATTTGTCCAACATGATTTTAAACTGTATTTTCCCTCTTATGTCCACCAATACATTAAACTACATAACCGAAGTCCTAGATGCATGATGCTAAACTGTGCATCACTTGTACAACATAACATTAAACCATGATGTCCTAGCTACATGACGCTAAACTGTACAACACTCATTCATCCAACATGACATTAAACTTTATTTTCCCTGTTACGTCTAGAAAGATGTTAAACTTCATAACTGATGTCCTAGCTACATGATACTAAACTGTGCAGCACTCGTCCAACATGACATTAAAATGTGATGTCGTAGACACATGACGCTAAACTGTATAGCACTCATTCATCCAACATGACGTTAAACTGTATTGTCCCTCTTATGTCCAGCAATATGTTAAACTTCATAACCGACATCCTAGCTATAAGACACTAAACTGTGCAGCACTCGTCCAACTTGACGTTAAACTGTGATGTCCTAGCTACATTACGCTAAACTGTAAATCACTCATTCTTCCAACATGATGTTAAATTGTATTGTCCCTCTTACGTACAGCAAGACGTTAAACTTCATAACTGATGTCCTAGCTACATGATGCTAAATTGTGCAGCACTCATCCAACATGACGTTAAATTGTGATGTCCTAGCTACATGATGCTAAACTGTACAACACTCATTCATCTAACATGACGTTAAACTATATTGTCCCTCTTACGTCTAGAAAGACGTTAAACTGCATAACCATCGTCCTAGCTATAAGACGTTAAATTGTGCACCTCTTCATCCCACATGACATTAAAAGGTGAAAAAATACCTAAATTTTCCAACATGACATTAAACTGTTTCCACATTGTCCTCACTGCAAGACATTAAACTATATAGCCTTATGTCCTAGCTACATGAAGCTAAACTGTATAGCACTCGTCCTTGCTATATGACGTTAAACTATACAACCCCTCTTTTGTCCTTACTGCATGACATTAAACTTCATAGTCCCCTCTTTGTCCAACATGATGTTAATTTGTGCATTGTTAAGGTTGTTGCTACCTCTTGTTTCTCACACCGAGTATGACTCATGTGATATTAGAGTAAAATTCAACCATAACACCCTCTCTGGGCCGCTAACCATGTGTAAGTCCCAATAACATTTTTTTTAGGTCGTTGTCCTCAAAAACAACTTGATCACCAATTCATTCTTTAATCAAACTATGTGGACTTTGATCCTTGCCTTCTAGGATGGGTACATAGGCAACCTCCAGAGGTTAAAGCCGAAAACCAATCTCTTTACATTGGTTCACCTCCATCTCATACGATGTTGATTCATGAAGCCACCCTAGAACCAATTTTTTTACATTGGTTCACCATCATCCTTGCTATATGACATTAAGTTATTCTCACTTTTTGTCCTGTATGACAATAAACTACAACATTCTTTGACACCCTCACCTGAGAGGGAATACTTATTTACATTGATCTCCAATCATGTTATATTCCAAAGAATACGTGCATACATGGCAATTCCTGAACTTTAAATATTGGGTCGAACCATCATTGCACTAAAGTCTCCTTTCACCCTTCACTTATACGAACCAAATCTGTACAGAGGGTATTTCCAGAACTATGTGTGGCTTGATTCCAATCCTTATGGGATACGTAGGAACGTTAGATCATCCCTCTAATCTAGCCCCAAGTCTTTGGGCCTAATCCCAAATTCCACTTTCATTCCCTTAGCTAAAAATTCCCCTTGTGAAAACATGAATGTGGTATGAAAAACCTGGTCTTGATTCACATCGGGTTTATAAAACACACACAGTGTATTCCTTATTATGGTCTGAGCTCTATGAAACTAAACTAAGATCTCATACACTCTCGTCCCTCATGATGTTAAACTATATTTCAAGAACTACGTATAGATTGATTCCCATCCTAATGGGATACGTAGTGAAGTCCAACACCTTAATCCAGGACCCAGTCATAACATGATTATGGATAGCATTGGTCTATGTATCTCCTTCATACATTAGAAAATACTCATATTCATGTGTCATACTCCTAACCTTAAATACTTCCAGATCTCCATAACCCTTTTCTTGACTCCTGGTCACAAAATGTCTAATACCCTAGAGTTATTTTTCTTGACTATGCAGCACGTTCCCTTAGGCCGCCTTACATAAGTAGTCCACATAATGGACATGTCAGCCAAAAGATGCTATTATTTGACTATGCAGCCAATTCCCTTAAGCGGCCCTGCATAATTCAACCCCCTAACGGGTTTTTCAAATAGTGGTAACTTCATTATTGAGAGGAAAACCTCTTTTGTCCTTATTTTTTTTAACAACAATATGTAGGGATCCGCAAAAATATCCATCCTCAGCATATTTGTCCCATACTCTTTTTCATGATCTAAAAATATTCAAGTCTATGGTTTATATTTCCCTTCCCTGTGTTTGGGTCAAACCTTCATAGGAGTGACATTCATCCAATTATTTGATAATATTGATTGGAAATATCCTCTCCATATTCAAGTACCACTCTCCATACAGCAGAATTTGTGCTTCGGAAAATTTGAATCTCCATAAACATTCATTGGCCTTTTAGAATAGAAAAGTAAAATTTCTGAGTGTTATTTTGCCTGACTATGCAGCATGTTCCATTAGGCAGCCTTGCATAAGTAGTATATATAACAGACATGTCAACCAAAAGATGCTATTATTTGACTATGCAGCCAATTCCCTTAAGTGGCCCTACATAATTCAACCCCCTAACGGGTTTGTTAAATAGTGGTAACTTCATTCTTGGGAAATAATTCTTTTAATACCTACTAGCAATTTTTCATATCATTCCTTAGATTAAAAATTTCTTAAGTTATAGTTTACATGTTTTCCTCTATACTTAAATGTGGTAATATGTTTTTAGATAAATTATCAAGGAATTGAGTAAAATTTAATTCATTCAGTCAAAGCTATTCCGACCTTAAACAATATCCTTTTTATGTCTGACATGTATGAATTTAAACTGCCCACAAAAGTCAATGGAACTCTGAATAAAAGTCAAGTCCTAGCTTACTAAACATACATTTTGTATGATTTAGGTAATCTTGAGAAATAAAAAGATTCAATTTTTGTAGGTTTATTTTTATAATCCTAGCAAAAATCAAACTGTACTTACTAGGCCCATTGGCCTAAGTAAATTTTTTTTAAACAGTTTGCAAAAGAATGCAGAAACAAATGATTGAAGATGAAAGTGTCCTTCATTTATACACAAGAGTTAGAAGGATTCCCATAGATTGGAGTCTCTTATCATTTTCAGGAATTACAAGAGGATTTCAACATAACTCTTCATTTGATTTATGGCATCCCGAACCTCATCAGCAGCCACCTTGAGTTCATTAATTCAAATGAAGATAATAAGAGATATAGTTATACCAACTCTTCTTGGAACAATTGTAAAAGAATGTTCTTGAGTGCGGTTTGAAAAAATTTTCTGTTGATCAAATAGTGACTCTGTTTCTGTCCAAGAGACTTGGAAGATGGATACATGGATTTGAGAATGGAGCATTGGAAGTAAAGAAACATTTGGAGAGAGTACTCTTTTTAGATATTGTATCTAATGTCATGATAGTCTTATCTCCATCAACTGGCAGCAAAAAACATATCAGCCCATGGTTTTTCATTTTCATATCTGCAAGGAAATGGCATGGAGGAAAAATTTGAAAGTTCACTCCATTGTTGCTGCTCTTAATGCACTGCATAACCGAAATAGAAGAGTAGTAGTGCGTCTGCATCTCGGGCATATAATTCTTTGCATCTGGAACATTAAATCCTTGTAGATGACCATGCCCATACAGAGGCAAGTAGATGCTCTGTGGAAAATTAAGATGATACTTCTTCATGTAATTGGTAAAATATGGGAGAGTTATGTCGTAGATATTGTAATAATCATGGCCAACGATGCTCATCATGTCATCAATTCACTTGCTAGCTATCTCATTAGTCGTTCCAATTCTTCTGGGATCCATTAAATCTACACAAAGGTTGAATAATTAACTCTTAAGTAAATTAATGTTTCATAAAATTTGTGAAGAAAAGTGAAAAAATTGCTAAGGCATTAAGGCGCGCAAGTCCTATGTTTGCGCACAAGTTAGGTTGTCTCGCGCAAGTTTGGGCGCACAGGTATCACCGTGCAAGTCAAACTACCTTTGCAGAAGTGTGACATGAACAGAAGCAATGAAACGTGGAAAATCAAGACACTTGCATGACGAGAGACACTTGTGTGATGAGAGCGAAGTTCTTTGAGACCTGGTTGCTTTGCACAAGAATGGCAACATATTTATAAGCAAGGTCACACCCCTGTGCACTGAAGCCTACGTGACGCCACCTGCGCGCCCAAAATTTCCTTGATTTTCTCCTTTTTTCCCTCAAATTCAAATCCTCCTTCCTTTCGGATCCAACTCTAAGGGGGAACTTTTGTTGACGCTCCTTTTTTTCACAGAGTCTAATGACTGAAAAGGGGGAATACCTTAGCACAAAGAGATTCATCCATTGAAGAAACACTAAAAATTGACAAAGGCATGGACAAGGATCTATTTAAGCATGGGTCACACAAGTTCCAAGATGGTCGCACAAGTATACTTTCATGCCACATATTGGTCTCATAGGTGACTTGCGTTCCCTACGTTATTTTCTTCCAAGGTCTTCAATAGCCTATAAATACCCCTTGTTGGCCCCCCATTTCGGGGATGAAAAATTCCAAAAGTCATATTTAAGCTCTCGGCACCCGAGTCTTTGCTTGAAGTCTTCCAATCACTTCTAATATAATTTCCTAATTATAATGGAAGATCTAAAGAGGTGAAACAAGGCCTAAGTGTTGGAATTCATCAACACTTGCACGCCTAAAGGTCCAACCCTTAAGGGAAATGGCCACACTTGTGATCCGACTTATCCCTTCAACAGAACTTGCGAGCCACCCTTTTGGAAGCCTTTAGGGATAATTCTAAGGGCTTGAGCCAAGTCTCACACAAGTATTACCCTAGTGGTAAACTATATCCCATGTATACCCATGTCACGCAAGTATACTTGCGTGACTAGGACTTGCACGCCCAAACAAGACTTGTGTGCCTGCCTCTTTTTGGGTGCCCCTTCTGTCTATTCAGCTCTTTTCTTCAAATTCACCTCTCCTCTTCAAGATTTAGCTTTCAAAACCCACTTCAAATCCACTTTTGGCATGATTCCTCTGTTGGATTCCTTATCTGAAAGGAATTTTGTGTAACATCTCTCAAAACCTAGTGATTTACATATCTTTATATCACTACGGTTAGTGGTTCCCTTCATCCAACCACATCTCTTAAGATGAGAGAATCTCTAATCTGGGTATCCTCCATAGTATTAAGCCCCAAGTTAAGAATCTAAATCTTCTTAAAGAAAAACCACCTTTATGGACCATGTTAATGGGCATCCTTCTTAGGTGTAATCCCTATGTCCCCTAATCTGGGAATCCTCCTTAGGAGTAAGCCCCAATCATAATTCCTCTTAACCTGGGCCTCCTTTTCAAGAGTATTCCCTAGATCACAAGTCCCCTGACCTGGGCCTCCTTCGTAGAAGTAAGTCCCAATCAAAATTCCCTAACTTGGGCCTCCTTTTCAAGAGTAATCCCCAGTTCTCAAATTCCCTAACCTAGGCCTCCTTTTCAGGATTAATCCCCAGTCATAATTCCCGTTAACCTAGGTCTCCTCCTTAAGAGTAAGCCCATGTTCTCAAGTCCCTTTAACCTAGGCCTCCTTCTCCGGAATAAGCCCCATTCATAATTTCTCTTAACCAGACTTAATTTCTTTTGATTTGGACTTCCTTCTCATGAATAAAACCCAATCATAAGTCCCCTCTAATTTGGGCATCCTTCCCAGGATTAAGTCCTAAGTTAAGTATCCAAATATTCATAAAGCACATATACCTTTATGGACCTTGTTCCCAGACTTCTCCCATGAAGTATGTCCCGATCTTCATCTATGTGGTCAGTCATACGTATGTAATCCCCACATAATTTCCTATGACTACATCTTTCGTGGAACAAATCATTAGGTTTACTGATACCACTTGTTTTTCACACTGATCATGACTCACATGATCTTAGAGTGTAAAAGTAACCATGACACATATCTTTGGTCCGTTAATCATACATAAGCCCCACAATTCTTAACTGAACTACGTGGACTTTTATCTCTACCTTAAAAGTAGAGTACATAGAAAGCCTTTCTAAGGTTCAATCCTATCATCCATTAATTCTCATCTGTCCCATATGATGTTAAACTATATCTTAATTTCTGAAATATGTGGGTTCTGATTCCTTTTCTAAACAAGGATACATAGGTAGCCCATCTGTGGGTATGATCCCAATTCTAAAATAATCCATGTCCTTCTGAATGACAATAAACTTCAAGTGCCTCTCTGAGTGGCTTTAAAACTAGTATGGTCATCACAATGACCAAGATATTTCTATATAATGTGTTGAAGAATACCATTGACTAAGAATCTCTAATAAATATGGATTATTCTCTATCAATTAAGAACCTCAAATACATATTAAAGATTCTCTAAATCTCATACATATCAATAATTGATTGTCATATCTAAAGGAAGACTCATTTTCATGCTTGGTAAATTAATAAGGATTCATGAACATTACTTAAATCTATAAATAGAGTCCCAGGGTAGATAATAATTCCCCCCAAAAAGGTGTGATGAGTTCAACCTCCCATCCTCTCGACCAATGCAAATTCTTAAGCCTCATCGGTCCACAACTAATGACCACATACGTTTGGGAAGTAGGCTCAAATGAATATAGAATCATTGGATGTTTCCAGCTCTATGAATATACCCATTAGAAACTCATTAGAATGTTTGAAAATTAAACAAACAAGGCCATCATCATTTCCAGAGGAAAAAAATTTAAAATACCCAAATGTATTGAGGATAAATCATTTACAATTGAATACTTTAAGGATGATAAATTTTTAAAAAATATCAGTTCTAAGGTTCATAAGGTATATTTTTAAAATTGACCTTATAATAACATGGTTAAGGGTGAAGAATTCATTATTGACCAACTCATCCAAAAATAATTTAGAGACATAAAACTCATTAAGGAGAGTTCTAGGCATTTCATGCAGGGACCTATTTTTTCTTTTGAAAATCCCATTTTTGTGTGTTCTAGGATAGGAAAAGTGTGGTGATAACATGGAGAAGTACCAAACACATCAAATCCATTGATATAAAATTTTCCACCTTAGTCACTTATAAGGGAAAATATTTTGTACCATTTTTCATTACTTACATTCAACGGAAATTTGATAAATACATTACAAGATTAATTCTTATAATCTAATAATGAAACCCATGTAAATCTATTAAATTCATCAATAATTGAAAAGGGGTAATTTTAACCTCTAAAACTAGAAATACGAGTCGGTTTAAAAAAATAATGGTGGACTATTTCTTGGTATTTAGAAGTGGAAAAATATTTTTTAGCTTTAAAGGATGAATTTTATATATTTCAATGATGTAAAGGTTCAAAACCTAAGTTTTCTTTAAAAGAAAACTTTAATAATTCTCATACAAGTTTTTTATGGTTGAGTTTGACAAGAAAATGAATATTGTAATAATATATGAACCCATTCCAAATCCAAGAATCATTTTATTTTTCACTTAATCCCTTACTGTATTAATATGATTTAGATTTTTAATAAATAATATAATTTTTTTAAAAGATGAGGTAGTAAATAAAGTTATTCCATTAGAAACTAAAAACTTAAGAAACAAATTTTTAAAGTAATTTTAAATCCTCTATAATATAATTAACTAATAATTTGTAAATTATACTTCAAGCCTTTAACAGAAAAATATATAATTAAATTAGAGTTGGAGAAACCAATTGTTCCTATACTAGTAATTATTCATATTAAATCATCTCTAAAAGTGACAAGTCCTCCATCAAATTTTTCAAGATTATTTAATTTGGAAGGATCACAACACATATTCCTTGAGAACCCCCTATCTATATACCAATTAGATCATCTTTTTTTCATATTTTCTATAAAATATTAATATATTATATCTTGTGTTACCCATATATTGGATCCAATTAATTTATATGATAATTATTTTGGAATGAAAAAATTCTTGAAACATATTTTTCACTTTAAATATGAGAATAAAGATGAATTATTTTATGTATACCAAATCTATAATATTTAAAAATTAATTCATAAACATGATAAAAAAATTTATTACCATAATTATGAAATTAATTTTTTTTAAATGTCCTTTTAAAAATTCTTCATTTTAGAATGATTTGGAAAACTATATTATTTTGAAAAACCAAAATCATAGTTATATTTAATAGGTTTTTGGGAACCCAAAATAATATTTAAATTTTATTCACATTTGGTAAAAATAAAAAGATTATTTTTAAGATATTTAATTTGAAATTAAGAATTTTCAATATTTTGTTGATCCTTTAATTTTAAAATAAAATAATCTTTTTCTTTTAAAGGATTATCCTTCTCAGAAACAACATGGTTTTGTTTCTTTTTAAGATATTTTAATTTTGAATAAAGATCACAAAATCCATTTTGAAGTTTGTTTTTAGTATTATGAATATATTACTAAGTTAAATAATAGGTAGCAGAAGTAGGAGAGTAAGAATATGAATGAGAGGGAGAAAGAGAAATTTTATAACTAACCTTAATTAAATCCTCAACAGGTGTCATGAAACACTCGGTACTTTCATTCCTGGATTCCTTTATTGAAATTGGGTCCTCATGACTGATCCTTGTTAATACCATTAATGATTTGTGACCTTGCTTCTTGTATTTTTATTTTTTTTCTTATTTAGGGGAAATATGGTTTAATGTGGACCTTATTTTTACTAATCAAATAATTTACCCCAAATTCTTGTTATCTATTTTTGAGGTTTTGAGTGGATCTCTTATTTTTATTGTACTTGTCCATAATATTATTAATGTTATGGTGTTGTAGTCACTCCAAGATGATCCATTATTTTTTACACGAATGAAAAGTTTATTTTAGTTTCCTTGACCTCCTTAGCATCCTTTTCATCTTGTCTCTTGATGGTTATCTCAACTGTAATGAGATAACCTATGAGTTCCGCAAACAATATATTTTGGACATCTTTAGATACTTGGATGGAAATAAATTCCAGGTCCAAACTTCATGGTAAAACCCAATTCATTTTCTTGAAAAAAGCTTTGTATAAAGATATTTACCAAGAGATTTTCCTCCATTACAAATATTAGTGAATCTAGTAAACATATTAGTGATATATTCATTAGATTTCATAAGGAAACTCTCAAAATGTTTCTTATACATTTCCAGCCTCATTTTGTGAATTTTATTTGTTACTTCATGTGTAACTTCTAGTAATTTATAGATTTCATGTGTCATATTACATGAATAAACTCTATTAAACTCATTAATATATAAACTGAAATTTAATGAATTCATTTTTTTACCATGAAGTTAAAAACTAAAAATATCATTAGGTTTCCATTTTTCATCATTTTTAGTTGAATAAGAATATCAATGCATAATAATTCTATAAATAGGATATCCAAAATATCTAATAAATGTATACATTCTATATTTCTAAAAAAAATATAATTAGAACCATCAAGAAGCATAGCACAACCCAATGGTTTTTCTTTTGGGACCACCATGGGTGTTTAAAAAACCATTTAATAAAGGAATTTATTTTTGAAAAATTAGTTAAATATTTTCTAAATAAATATATTGAAATAATTTGAAGTCAAAATAATTAAAAAAAATCAAAACTCTCACCAATACCAAATGTGGAAGGAGATAAGTAAAACGTTAGGAGGTAGAGAGTTCCCCTTTAAAAAAAATAAAGGAAAAAAATCCAATTTTAAAAAAAAATTAAAATATTAAAGGAATTAAAAACTATTGAATAATATAATAGAATCAAATTATTAAAATTGAAATTATATAATAATATATAATTATAAAAATTGAATCATAAAAAATGGGTGATTCAAGAATAAATAGATTAAGCATGTTTGATGGATTAAAAATAATTAAATGAATGAAAAAAGTGATAAGTAATTAAAAAATTAAAAAGTAAACAAGGAAATATATTTGGTAAGTAAGTTTAATAATAGTACCTGAAGGTAAACCATGTCATCCACCTCAATTTCATAAGTATTTAATGAATTAGTCCCTTGGTTTAAATAGTAGAAAAGATACCAAAACTATCCCATTATTTATATGTTATAGTAAGAAAAAAGATATAACAGACACTATCTATTTAATGATTAATTTATAAACCTCAAAAGAGGTAGTCCCTTTCCTTTTTAAAATAAATGGAAAGAAAGCCATGATCCCCTATATTAATGGTAGTCACAACAAAAATTTGAAGAAGGATGAGAAATAGGGGTTTTTTATATTCATCACTAATCTACAAATAAATATAAAGAAACACTATAAGATATTGAGAAAGTAATGAGAGTGATAAGGATATAAAACTTGGAACACACTCTTTGAAGTAAGTAAATAATATTTAGGAAGAGAGGGATTTGAGATCTTGAAAATCTTATGAGATCATAGTGTAATTGAGAGTGTTGCTTTAATTATGTTGTGTAAATTTCAAATTCCCCTGAAGGTATCTATTTTTAGGATCAAAATCCTTTATTAATGTAATAGAATATTTTAGGGGTTTTAATGTTGATAAAATCACATTTCAATGAATCTTGACCAAAATAAATGTAGGACATGGAATCTATAATTGTAGCACGGTCTTGCACCTAATCTATAGAGGATGACTTTGTAGTGTGAGCATAAACACTATGGAGTAACATTTGGATGAGAATTTTTTTGGTTATATCAATTTTGATGTAGTTGCGATATAGACTCATGTCATGGAAAACTCCGTAAATTAAAAGCCTACGACATAGGGATTACCTTACAGTATGGAGCTAACCGGTTTACTTGAATTTATGATTTTGACTACATAATGAATGCTAGAATTTGAACCATAAATCTTGAAGTGGTATATGAATAGTATAGATGTATAATTTCCTATAGGGTTTCATTATAATCCTTTTTTTTTCAGTGTGGTTCTAAGAGATATTCCATAATTCTTTCTCCAGAATCCTAATATGAATTTATGATAGAATATTTAAAGAGTTCTATCATGATGACATCAAGATAGTTATACATCAATTCATAAAAATATTACACACTTTAAGTGTTTTTTATCACTAAAATCAAATACTAGTGAGAATCATGACACTAGATAGGTGAACCTTGAGGGATCCATTAGTGGCCCACATTAGGCAGGCCAAGCGGTTCCATCCCTATCAACTCTTGTGCTATTAAAACCTCCAACTAAAGAGGTGATATGGATCTAGCCTTTGAATATATTATTAATATGGGTATGTTTCCTATAAATAATGATATATGATCTTGGTTTTCAGGTTAACATTTTGATTCAGGGAAATAGTTGAACAAGTGTAATAAATGTTGAATTATTCCCATCTATCCCCTTTTAGAAATCCCTAAATTCACCCAAGGAGGCATGGATGTCTATTTACTATAGAATACCATCCATAATTTGTGTGGATTATAAAATTATTTTTATCACTATCATGAAATAAAAATGTTATCATTGTAATGTGAAATGAAACCATTACACTTATAATTTTATTTTCAATCCCTCCACTTGTGGAGGCAGTCGAAACAGCTAATGTAGACACTCCTTCTACTACTGATGTTACTCCTTCTACAGTAGGGAATACTGGTGTATCCTTATATATTTTTTCTAATTTATTATTTCCAAATTATAGGGTTATATTTCATATAAGACCGATTATATAGTCCAAATGAACATAATATTATCATCAATATCATGAAGCAAGGGTGAATTTGATGATATCCCTCTATCCCTAATAAAAATATGCTTTTTCAAAAACTCATTTTTCTGCTAGTGTTAGATCATTTATGGATTGGTATCTATCCTTACTCTCAAGGTAGAAGGACTAAAAGTAGGGAAGAGGTAATTTAGATAAATCCCTTCCACCTCTCACATTTCCCTTTGACTAGGAATCATCTCCTCTTCCTATAGTGTCAATAAACTTGTGGCACATATCAGAGTACAACCCATGACATATTGAGTGGAATCCATAGATATATTTTCCACCCATGTTCAATTGTGAAAAACGGTGGTCCCCAATAACATATAGGAACAACTAAATCATATAATCAATCTAAAAAATTGGTATAAATAGTTTGAATCACTTATTACAATAAAATGGAAGGATTAGGTTAAGGAGAGAACAACTATAATCACAACAATATAAAGATAGAAATAAAAATAACATAATATAACCCTGTGATATTACATGATTTGGGTCAGTGTCATCCTATTTTCAAGGAAATAAAACCACCCATGATTGTTTTTTATTACTAAGGAATAAGAGATACAGACTCAAAATAAAAATTTAAACAAAGAAACTATCTAAGGAGTATAACCTTTTTTAACTAGTTGGTGGTGGTGAAACCCTCAATATATATTCAACACCATCCACTCCTAGATAGACTCGTGAACACATCCCAGAGGGATACAGTTCCAATCATGATAGAAATAATAAATAGATTATAGATCCTAGAATCATAAATAAAAACATGGTTATAATGAATAGAAGTTAGGATCTAAAATACCTTCTAGTGTGTAGTCATCCTAAACCCAAGGTTAAATCATTTTCCACCAAATATTGACTATAACTGTACTCTGGTTATAAGAAGTGCCCCAAACAACACATAGGTGAGTGTGGATGGCTAGAAACACATGTTTACCTCTTCTTCTCTGAGAATATATCTATATATAAAAGAAATCTCTCCCTAATATATCTCAATATTAAAACCCAAAAGAAATATGAAACCCCCAAAAAGAGAAATGATTTGATTGTCTCGAATAATAGTGAAGATGTAAATAAAGGTGTACTAGGATATTTTCAAGAATCATGGTCAGAATTGTGGGTTGAATGTTTTTTGGACAACCATGATAGCACAAGTAGTTAACCTAATATAAGTAATCCTATTTGGTGTGGGCAAGGGGACGTGTAACATTAGTGAAAAGCAAGAAACTTAGATCTAGTCCAAGGAAAACAAACACTAAAAAGTGTGGTTACAACCTTTCAATAATACATGATCAACGGCCCAGATACAAGTGTGATACACTATAAAAAAAGCATATATACATGAGACAAAATAGTCACCACATGAATAGATTCTAGGAACATATATACCAATGTAGCCCATATAATAAAATAGTATAAACTCAATAATGGTCCAACTAAAATGAATTAAAATTGAAAATTTTATATGGAGCATAAAAACAAAAAAAATCCACCCTACAATTAAATGAATTTGACCATGGTGTTATTGAAACCCAACTTATATAATTGGGACCATGTTCATCAATTTATGATAATGTATAAACTTAGACAATGGTATGAACTTAGTCAAAATATCGGCCAGATTTCCCCCTTGGTTATCTTATTGACACTCACTATCCCAGATTCTCTAATATCCCTAAAAATGAATTCTAATGTAAATGTTCATTGATCTAACATGGAATTCATAGTTCATAGATAGGTTTAATGCATATTAGATTTCATAGTGAAATACTATTCTATCATAAGATAATGAAAACTGAGAAATCAAACCTTTTGACTATATAACATCTTTAATGGATTATTTCAAGGCTATATACTCTGCCTCAGTGGTGGAAATGGAAACAACTGATTTCATGTTGCACTTCCAAGAGTTTGGTCCTACAAAATCAAGGAATACAAACCCAGTGATTAATTTTTGAGTGTTAATATATTCATCATAATCCAAATCAACAATGCCAAAAATTTCATCAATAAAAATACAATTTAATCCATATTGAATGCACAATTTATAATACATTGAGAAATAACTAAGGATACACTTGAAAGAATAACATTGAGGCTTATCAGGTTTCCTTATAAACCTGCTCAAAGTATATAAAACAAATGCTATATCTAGTCTATATAAGACCATAACATATATAATATTTCATGCCACATTAGTATATGGAAACGTATTCATGAAGGTATCCTCATCATCATTTTTGTAAGATTGTTCCAAATAAAATTTCAAATTTTGTGTTAAAATAATTTTCAACGATTTAATTTTTTCAAAGGTATATCTTTTTAATACCTCCAAAACATAGGAAAACTATGAGAAGTGCAAGGTTAGGGACTTCGTATATCTAATCATTTATACCCAAGATCTAACTTGAATGTCCTATGTATTTCATTTCAAAGACGTAGTTGAATTGGATATTGAAATAATTTATAATACTAATATTTTTATAGATTAAGAGCATGTCATTAAAATAAAATAAAAGGTAAACATATTCATATTTAACATATTTAATGTATACACATGAATCATACTTACTTATGAAAAAATTATTTGAAATAATAAAATACCCAAACCTTTTATATTATTGAGTAGAAAATTGTTTAATCCCATATAAATATTTGTTATGGAGGGAAATTTGATTGGGTTTGAACATATTTTAAAATCATTCAAGAGGATTTATATAAATTGTTTGAATAAGGGTTACAGGGAAAGAAATTATTTTTTACATCCAATTGTTCAATAAGAAAATCAAACATGGAAATAAAAGCAAGGAGAATCCTTATAGATGGATGTTTATCAACTAGAGAGAATATATCACTATAATCAATACCTTCACATTAAAGAAACCCATTAGAAACCATTCAGTATTTAAACATGATTTTAGTCTCTTAAACACTATTATCCTTATTTGAATATATCCACTTAGAACCTATAGCCTTTTGGTTATTATGTTTGGATAAAATAACCCATGTGTTACTTTTATAGAGGGAATTCTTCTATTATTTCATATAACCTAAACAATTAATAGATTATTCATAGTTAAAATATTTCTTATAAGATTGATTTTGTTCATTAAATAAATCTTAAGAAACATTAAAAGCATATGTGAAAATATCAGCATAATTGAAAAGGGATAGAGGCCTAATAACTCTTGTCTCTCAATCTCAGGTGAGTTGATAATCTATAAGAATATCTCTCTCTTATAATTTAGGTTCAGAATATAAATTAGAAACAAATTCACCTTGATTGTGAGTAATAGAAGGGGCATAATCAATCCCAAATTGGGACTGGCCTTTATATTCCAAATAATTTACAACACCTATAGGTATAGGAGCTCTTGAGGACTCTCCATCCTTATCTGAAGACTCTACAAATTATATTACTTCATCATTCAAGATTCCAGACTCATAAAACACTACATCTTGGATAACTATACACTTTTGATAACTAATTTTATCTATCCATAGATTATTCCCATTATCACCCTTTGGATAACCCATGAATAAACACTTCAAATCCCTAGGAGAAATCTTATTTGTTTTTATAAGAGCATAATATTTGGATCCAGGCACCCTAAGATGTGAAAAACTCAGGGTTGAACCTATTTGAGCTATTATAGAGTTTTAAAGTAATTAGAAAAAATGGGAATCCATTAATCAATAAAACTGCTGTAGAGATAGCCTCGACCCAAATGTACTGGGGGAGTTTTGAGTGGGGAAGCATGCACCTAACCCTTTATAGTACAACCCTATTCACTCTTTATGATAATCCATTCTAATTTTGTGTTTCCAAAATATTTTTGTATCTTATAACTCCTAAAAATTTATATAATTATATAAATTCAATGGATAGATACTCCAAACAATTATTAGTTCTTAAGGCTCTGAGTTTCTCACCAGATTCACTTTCTACCCTATCATTACTTTTTCTAAAAGTATAAAAGGTATTAGAATTATGTTTGAGTTTATAAATGTATACTTTCCAAGAGTATTCATCGATAAAGGATATGAATTGAAAACCTCAACCATGGGATTTGACCCTAGAAAGACCCCAAATATCAAAGTGGACACACTCAAGGGTTTCTATAGCCTTATACATTGACCTACTAAAACTGACTCTTCTAGATTTTCAATATGCACAATATTCACATAAAGGTTGATTTCATGGATTTAAACTAGTAAAAATCCCATGTTTTTTATGTTTTTCAAGACCTTTGGAACTAATGTTTCCTAACGTTCTAGGCCAAAATCTAGTTATATCTAATTATCATTCACAAGAGGCATTCAACTAACATCTATAAACATTACTACCTAATACATAGAGACAATTACAAAGGTTTACCTTCATGAAAGTGGGGGATCCTCAAAAATAATAATAATCCCATAGCCTAACTTGAATGTATATCTATACTAATCAAGAACTCTAAGGGAAATGAGGTTTCTATTAAGTTCAAGTACCCACTTAACCTATTCAAGAGTTTTAATAGACCTATAATGAAGTTCTAATGAATCCATGCCTATTACCATAATATGAAATCTCCTATATTCCCTTGAAATACCTCTCTAGATTCAATTTCCCTTAACTCTGTGAAGTACTCCCTCCTAAGACACAAGTGTAATGAAATAACATAATTACTCTAATCCTGGATTTAAATATTTTCTTCATGGATAAACCTCTTTCCTTCCTCCTACACCTAGACTCACTTCCACCCCTAATGTTCAAACATTCATTCTTAGCTTAAATGCAAACCTTCCTTTGAAGGTCATTGGAGAGTAAATAATATTTGACTTCATTAAGAATAATTATTTCTTTTCCATGCATCAAAGTATATTTAATAGAATTAAAGGTATCATCTAATTATGTTAATAGTATTTTGTCTTGAACTTCATCATGTAATTTAATGTCTATGTTGTCTATAACTAACAAGATATAATTAAATTAATTAATGTGTAACCTAAATGTATTTCTAAGATGCATTTTTAATGTATATAATATCATTTTTTGTTATCTACCAACAAGATACTTTTTCATATAAATAGATTCAATTTTTAACCATATACCAACAGAAGATGACTTATATGAAACCTCTATAATAAAATTATATCCTAAATATAAAATCATTAAACTGTGGGCTTACCTAAACTCCTATTAGGGAATTCCTACATAGATGATAGTAGTCTGTCCATTCAGGGAAATGGTGGTCACATTATTTTCAGGGTCATCAACGGTGTCAATTAATTCTTTATGATCTAGAAGAATATCTATTTTAATATTCCATAGGTTAAAATAATTTTTGGAATCAAATTTTTTAAAATAAAACTTTATATATCACATTATCTATGTTTTAGTCGTATATGATACCAATTTTAGGGGTAAACAGTTATCCCCAAGAATATCCAAGATCCACAGACTCATATAGTCATGTTACAAATTTGTTATAAATAGTTTGATAATTTATTATAAGAAAATGAAATTATTTTATTAATAATCAAGGTGATTTAATGACAATAACAAAAATAAATAACTAAAAGAACAATAGAGAACACCATGATAAAACATTAGTGGGATTAGTGTGATCCTAAAGGAATGATGAGGACACCGCCTAATAAAGTTGTTTTATTACTAAAAAAACAAAAAAGAGATAAAATTTTAAAATGAAAATAAGACAACCAAATAAAATATCTGAGTAGGTCGGCTTTATTGGACTTGGTGGAGGTGGTAAAACAAGTCACGAAGAGTCAACACAATAAACTCTTGGAAAAAATCATGCACAAACCCAAGAAAGATACAATTAAGATCAAGGTAGAAAATATAAATATCTTAAAAATCCAAGAATCATAAACCAAAACCAGGTTATGATTAATGGAATTCAAGATCTAAAACCCCTTCTTCTATGTAGTCCTCTAAAACTAAAGGTCGAGTAATTTTCCACCGAATGTCCACAAGAAAGGTACTCTAGTTATAATAAGTGGCACAAAAAAGATAGGGGAGAATATGGAAAGCTAGAAAACCCATGTTTCCCTCATCTTCTCTGAGATCCTCTTTGGGTAGAAAGGAAAGCTCTCTCTAGGAGATATCAAGATAAAAATCCAGATGAAGACTATAGGCCACAAAAACCAAAATGATTTGATTGTCTCAAATAATATAACAAGAAAGAAATAATGGATTGTCAGTACATAATCTTGTGAAACTATCAAAATCATGGGATGAAAGGTGTGTGGATGGTAAGGATGGAACAGGATATTCACCTAATGGATGGAAGAAATTCCTATGTGGAAAGTGGTAGCATACCATTGGCATAAAGGAAGCAACCCATATCTTGGATAAGGAAAACAAACATAACCAAGAGATACAAAAATAGTTGGATAATCCACCCTCAATAGTCTAAATATAATAGTACTACATAGTAATGAAATCATGTATATAAGATAAAATATAAGTTCCATGTTAATAGTGTCCATGTTAATAGTGTCCATGTAAATATAAACCAAATTTTCCCATATGATCAAATGGTAAAAACCAATAATGGTCCAACTAAAATGAATTAAAATGAAACCTTTTATAAAAATCAGAAAGGAATCATATTCTCTATAAAGGTTAAAATATAGGTTTTTATTATTGGTTCAAAGGTTAAATGAATTTTTTATGAAGAGTATTATTAACTTATATCTTTGATGTTGATAAATTTGGCATGTTAATCATCAAAAAACCTATTGATGCTCCCTTAGTAGTACCCCAGTTTTCCATAAATCACACCCCCTTTATGATATATAACCCATCATAAATTTTAAATACTATCACCTCCAACATTTTAGTTCATTTTCCTTCCTAATAAAAGTTATTTTCGAGGTTAATTTCATGAGGTAGATTTATGTTTCCAAGATGAGGGAGATGGGAACTCCCTTGATGGGTAGTCCATAAGCTTAAAAATCATATATCTAAAGGGATTTTTTCATAGGAGTGAATGGTCTCTATAAATATATAGTATGATGAGACATTATATAATCCTCATTTGAGTCATTAAAATGTCTTTTAATCTTACAATTTTAGTAATTTCCTTGGCCTCCCATCCTTAGCTAGAGTCTCACATCATTATCAGCAGTTAGACCATATTGACCCAAATTATGGATGCTTGGTATACAAAACATGTTGTTATGTAGAAGAATGTAGTTGAGTAAAATTTAATTATTCATTCACCTTGTCTACCACATGTTTCTTATGGGGTTCCTTATCACCTATTTCCCTCTATCAGAGACCAAATAAGTAGTGATACATAGAATTTTACGAAGAAACATTCTCTAATGGTATTAATACATCTAAGAATATGTCTATCTTGTTATTAAATTTAAAAATAAAGTAGATGTATTCATATTGATCATGACATCTTATATTTATTTATATATCATTAACCAAAGTTTTCACACCAACATGTGGAATTTTTCCTTCCACTTATCTACTAATTCTTCAACCATTTTTCATTGATCGCATAAAAATTGAGGTGTGAATTGATAAATTCCATAGGTATTATAGATGGTTTACCATTACACCTCATAAAAATAGATATAATCCAACACAATAATATTGGTGAATGGATGGTGTCATTAGTGGTGGGCATCAATAGGTGGTGGTAGTGGTGACCTCTGGTGGCAATAGATGGCACAGTTAATCTAGTACTTGTGGATGGAGTCATTAGATGTAGGTTTTCTGGGGATATTAGAGAACATTATTTTGATTTTGGTTGGTGGGGGTGATCTATCAAATGACATCGTAAGGTGAAGGAATTAGGCATGGGGATGATGATTCATGGGGTGACATAGGTAATGGAACGTGCAGAGAGGCATTCAACACATGCTATAGGATCCTTTATGTTAAGGCCTACATGAAATGTATCTTGAGACTATTCTCTTGGGAATTCATATCCATTTAATGGGATCCCTCTATTGAGACAAAAAAAGATAGGTTTTTCTGGTTGGTAATAAAATAATATCGTCTTCCCTCCTAACTATTGAAAAAATTAGAAAACAATATAGGATAATAAGGAAAAATAATGAAATTTGGATGAGACACAAAGATAATAGGGAGAATATTTGATAAAGTGTAAAATATTTCTTAGGTACCTTCTGTTAACCATATTTTCTCAAGTCCTCTTGTTCAAACTCTTTACACAATTGCATTCCTAGAGGTGAATGTAATTCACTTAGAAAGAATGTGCTTAACATGTTGCATTGATGACAATGAGATTAAGATAGCTATGTACTTTCCTTAGCTACAATGAATTACTTGGGTGAGAAGAGAGTGTTAAGATATAGGTTTCACCTAATTCAGAATAGTGTACGAATCAAAAATTTTTCTTGACTATTTATAAGGGAGGTCATATCAAAATCCTTGGTCTAAGTTCCCACATCCCATGCCCACATCTCGATGTCCAAATCCCACTCTTAGGTATATATGGTAATGGAATGATAGCCTCCTCAACCTAAGAATAGAAGACCTATTTCAATGAAATGTTCATTCCGGTGATACATCTACCATATAATATAATTTCTCACATGTATATTGAATAAATTTTTTGGGGGGAGCATTAATTGGGGCTTATTTTTTATAAAATATGAAAACTTCTATATAGTGGGGTAAAATAATCATGGAATAGATCTTTCACATTTCATGGGTCCTAAATTGTGTTCCCTTCTCATGTACACAACTCCCCTTCTTAGAAAAAATTAGTGTACCTGTGTTATATACCAAGACCACATGTGCGAACTACCTTCCATGCCAAACCTTCATGTTCCCTACACTACATATATTCCTAATAATTTACCCAAGGGCTTACCATTTTCACATGTGTAATACATAAAGGAAGATGAGGTGATTCCCCATGAGAGGGAACCTTCACACTCCAAATTATCCAAATCCCATTTAGGGAGATTATTTAAGAAAAAAATATAAATAAGTGAAAATTGATCTAAATTTCATTACATTAGGGATTAACATATTAAAACAATAACAGGAGGACACTTCATCCCCAGATCTCTAAGATTGTGATGAAGGATTATTTACCAGTAGATACACTTGGGAGTCACAGTCCCATGAAACACCCAGTAGCCTCTATACTAGAGAGAGGCCTCTTCTAGGCCTCCTCATTTGGGAAACTACATCCCCTTACCCCAGGTTACAGTTACCACTTTTCCCTAACTTATAAAATGGAGGAATCTCTACATACACATCCCCTTGGGTAAAACTTCACCATTCCTAATATTTAGATCATGTTTTGACCCAACCTCCATACTAGGGTGTTCCCTTGTTAAGGTATCCTCCTCAGGGTAACCAATTCACCCTAACTAATTATTAGGGTGACCACATTAACCAACCCTATATTAGGGTTCCATATTCACCCCACCTAGTGACTTGGGTAACTCCTCACCTATAACTTCTTACCCGGGTGACACATCACCTTAATACCCTACTAGGAAACTATTTTCATCATTTTATATATTATACCAATATTATATCCTCTCATTCCCCTCATCCACTCAGGTATCATAAAATGGATAATTTAGTGGTATAAAAGACCTTATAGACACTCATTGGATCATGTAAACTCACTTTCTCTTGAGATAAATGATAAGACAATATACATCAGTGTAAACCCCTTATATCATATATTTCACTGATAAAATTCATGTTTTATGTTCTACTCGTAGAATGATAGGACCCTTAGGTTAATTAATATCATGTAATCCCCTGATAATGAGGGTCCACGTCTTAAGGATACTGGTTAAAATTATCCTAATAGAGGATTCCCATCTTGGTCAGTCCGTATCCAATATCTTACCAACCTAGGTTCCAATTGGATACCTTTTTCCTACTCTTTGACCTAGGGAGAGAGAAAAGGACTCTTAATAGGTGTAAGACCTCAAATCCATCCATCACCTAAATTGATAACCATGTTATGCATATCAGGGTAGTATATTCACAATCCCCTTAAATATCCTTCATATTACATAGGTAATAAATGGTACACTGATCAATTTAATCCCAATATTATACTCATCTTTCCATATTCCCCAAGTGACCACCTATACTTAATCATTTCATTTCCAACTCATATAAAGTGGACATATATGGGTTACTTATTAATAAACCGCAATTAATCCCCTATTTCCACCCCTTTAATTACACAAACATCCTTATCACATGTTGTAAAATTTCATTAAAACATCCTTACCAAAAGACATTAAGATTCTTAGTATGATCCTATCACACAACCTCAAATTACACCACTCATACTATATTGTATTTAATTCCTAAAAACCATAATATATGGTATTCCTCAGTGTGGTTCAAAACCTATATCCCAAACCATATCTCTATTGGGCAATATTCCCTTTGTGAAATAACTTTTTTGGGTCATATTCCTTGAAAAAAAATATCCTTATTGGAATATATTCCTTTTCAATGACATCCCCATGGGGAAAAATAATTTTTCATCCAGGATACCATATTCTCATTTGAACATATACCATGTGAAACATATATCTCCTCCTTACTAGGATATATTCTCCATGATCTATATAACCCAACCTCAAGGTTCCATGTTACCTAAAAGTAATTTTACCTACCTAAGAAATATACTCTTTGAACCAAACCATTATCTCTCCAATTTAGTATAAATAGAAAATATGAAAATGAAAGGGTTGCTAAATTTTTAGTCCCACACTAACCATAGGTAGCCCTTTTCACCTAGTAGTTCATTCCACGTGAATTTAAACTACTCAGAATTATCCATCATTGAATGAACATAAAAATCACCATTATGGTTCTTCTCAAATGACCTTAAAAGTTATAAATTGTCCCAGCAAGTTGAATCGATCTATGTAAATTTTGATTCCCTTCATAAGGATATTTATGAAGTCACTCTCATGGTCTTAATCCAAACTCCATCATGCTTACCACATCCCTAGATAGAAATAAATTAAATATAACTCGGCTATATGGCCTTAAACCATAGTATAACCATCTAATAATAGGAGGATGAATAACCTTTTATATAAATAGATTTTCCTATCGGTTAAAAATTTTAAACAATGTATTCCATAAATTTAACTAGTCCTACACTTTTATTTTAGAAGGATTCATGAATATGTCATAAATTTATAAGGGATTCTCCTAGTAGGAAGTAATACCCATTGAAGGGTTTGATGAGATTAATCTTCCAACCTATCAACCAATGTATACCTGAATCATCTCTTATAATGCCACAAAGACCACCAACCTTCAGAATGAAGGTATGTGTAAGCTCAAAAAACCTTCTTATGGGTCACTTATGAGCCAGAAGAAAGTTGTATATGTATTTAATTGTATAATTGTGAATGTTTTTTATGTATCTACATATATATGTATTCATGTACCTATATACATATGTACATGTGTATGTGTATGTACTTATGTTCATGTGTATGTATTTATTTATTTTTATGTGTATTTGTATGTGTATATGTGTGTATGTATGTATATATGTGTATGTGTCTGTATATTTGTGCATGTAAGTGAATATATTTTCATGTAAGTGTGTAACACCCCGAGATTTTATGAAAAATATTTTTTTTAATTTCATTAATGTCTTGTGTTATACGCTACACCAAAATGAGCTTTCACAACACACATCTCTGAACTGGCTTGAATTACACGCAATCGCGACCTTCCACAATAGCGTGTGTTGTACGCAACACCAAGTTTCGCTAAACAACGATATGCTATTAAGATATTATTAAAACTTGCCGTTATGAATAGTAATAACCACTTTTTGAAATTTTGTAATTTTATTTTTCAAAATGGACTTCATTTATGGATTCGGAGTATCGAATTTAGCCTAAGGTGAAATTTTGGTACTTTTCGGATAACTTTCATATTCTGATGAATAGTGAAAATTACTAAATTATAATTAAAAACAACTTTTTTAATCGAAATAATTAACAGTGATAAATCATTAATTTGAGTGGTTTTAAAGTATATTTAGAATATATTTTTACAATTTAATACAATGTTGGACATTGGATGTAATTTCACATTTAAACCAGACATAAACAAGTGTCAATCTTTTGATAGATATTGTTTCTTAAAAACACGCTATTTGTTTTAACAGCGGGATTTAATTAGAAAATTAATTAATGCAACTTCTATGTTATGAATTTGGTAAAATAGACTTCATTTTTGAATTCGGAATATGAAATATGGCTAAGGATGAAATTTAGGCATTGTTCTGAAAAACATTAATTTTTGATGAATAGTGAAACTACTAAGTGGTAGTTAAAAAACTGAATTTTTCATAAAACTTAATTTTAACCCTTCTGTGAATGGAATTTCAAAAATCCGAGAGACACGGTTGATGTCAGTAAGTAAAATGTGGTTCAATGAGATGAAAATAATTTTTGGTGAATAGTAACTTTTTACTTTTATTTACCACGGTTAAAAGTAAATAGGGTAATTAAGGGTAAGAATGGTATTAATATTACCCTAACACATGTCCTAATTCTATTGTACAAGTGTATCTCGACTAAAAACAGCCTTAAGTGTAAAATATTATCATTTAGGCCCTCTTGGATTAGATTAGGACATTTATTATTATTTAATTCAAAGAAGAGTTAAAAGAGTTAAAATCAAAGTTTATTTACTAAAACATTTTTAATATAGGGTTGTACATAAGATAAATTTTATTGTAAATATTCATTAGAAAGATAACAAGATTTCATAAATAATGGTATTTTATTTATACTTTTTAGACATTAAATAATTTAATTTATTTATGACACAATGATGATGCAGTAATTATCTTATTTATGAAATATTGACATAACTGATGTTATAAACACCAAAATAAATGTAATTTGAGACTTTTTATGAATTAAACTAATTTTCTAGGTTACTATGATATATTATTGTTGATTTAATCAACTTGGTTCGAACATATAATTCGGTTATGACTTTCACAAAAATCATATATCAAATAGTGTCAAAATTGACACAAAATAGTTTTTAAATCAAATATTATATTATTAATTGTTATTTTATTCCTGAAAACATAAGGTTCGGCCAAATTACTTATATAAAGATATATATATTAATAATAAACAATTTGGGGTTCTTTTGGCATGTTATAGTAAGTGTATTAACCATATAGTGAAAGAAAACAAAAAGACACGGTAAAAGTTAAATTACTTAACTTAGAGTTAAATCTAATTGATAAGGTTAAAATAATACCCTAAACTTCTCTAAATCCTATTGGTTGATAGTATTGCGACCCATACCCACTTTAGCTTCGAAATAAGACCCTTTGGAACCATTATAAACCGATTTTGACTTTAATATAAAATAATATTTTGAGATATTCCTAAGGTGCCCCTCTCCTCCCTTATAAAAGGACACCTCATCCCCCTCCTCCTCACACCAATTTGAGCACTCAAGCTCGGCCCACCCCTGCCATTTTCTCCTCTCCACTTCCCTAGAATAATCCTAGAGGTCCTGGTCTTCTTCAAAGACCAATCTTAGTTCCCTAAGTGGAGGATTCAAAGAGGCGTTCCAAATAAGAGGTAATATCCATTACCGATCTTTTCAATTTCTTTCTTCTTCAACTTCTTCTTCTTTAGTTGTTTCATGATAAAGTAATAACATCAGTATTAATTACATACTGATATGTTATTATAAATATGAAACAACCCTAATTCACCTTCTATCCATCCTACGGAAAAATGAAATCACCGCGCGTGCGTACGTACGAAATACCGTCTCCACGTCGTGGTGTAATCTATTTTCCACCACCAAATTAATAGGATGGGTATAATGGTGTAATGAGTAACTCTATATGATTATTATAAAGTGATATTGATACTGAAATAGTCTACATACACTTCAACACAATTCCACGACCATGGGAACGATATCATCGCTCGTGCGTACGTACGGACTACCGTCTCCACGACGCGATGAGATTCATTCTCAATGATTAACCATTCAAGAATGATTATAAAGTATATATAATAAGTACTAATGAAATATATGACATAATAATGATACTTGATTTATTTAAATTTATATGTATGTCATCTACTTAATTCCATTCACTTCAATAAGGAAACGAAAATAGCGTTCATGCGTACGTACGGACTACCGTCTCCATGAACGGTGTATTTCATTCCATTTATTGATATTATATATATATATATATATTCTGAATATATATTATATATAAATCATGTTTTAAATTCTGGATATAAGTAATCATGATCCAAGTAATCATATTAATAATTACAAGTTAAAAACACGAACGACAAATGAGACGATTTTACCCAAAACGCTACTTTAACATGAATTTACAAAAGAACGGGTAATATAAAGTCATAAGTAGACCATATATGATATAATAACAATGAATATGATTCTGGAATAAGTCAATAACATTATTTAAATCATTATACAAGAGGTTCAGACACTTACGAAGCAAATCGGACCTAAGGTAAGGGAAATATCACAATCTCATTTTTATCCGAGATTGTTTGTACTTTGATATTTAATGGGGTGTATTTTATCATCCACATCCATGTTTCCACAATATGTAATATTATTTCCATCCACCTACAATTGTTTAAATCCAATTTTACCCTTCGGTGAGTTTTTAGTAAAAGGTATGAAAGGAATCTTTTGTCGTTTTTCGTACGAGGTACTTTTTGACATTTCTGACAAAAGTAAAAAGAATGTTTTTTTAACATATACGGCATGAATGGATTTCTAAAACATTATTTCCAAGAAGCTTCCTTTACAAGTATTCAAGTTTATTTTTAATCAACTTCTTTTAGTTTAAAATTGTATGACATGTTAAGAAATGAAAAGTGTTTTTGAAGTAGAAAGGATATTTTCCTCAAGAATAGAGTTCAAGTATTTTATCAAAATTATTTTCCATCTAAGATAATAAAAGGGTTCTGTTTTTATCCCTATTATTACATGGATTTGATTATGTTGTGATGGAAATATTTTTATGAATTCCTTTATCTTATATGAATTGTTTTATGATGTCATGTTGTTTAAGAATCCCATTTTTATTATGTGGGTTACGCTATGATGTATGGTTTATGATTATGTGGCACACATAAGAAAAGATTAATTATAAGATGGGTGGGACCTATATCTCCCTCCAATGCATTGGGTAAAGATTTTATATCTCATGAGATAGACAGGGCTGGAACGGTAGGTTATACCGGTTCAGTGAAACAGGACTGAAACGAGGGTGACTCGATTCAGAAAGGGACTTTGTCCACTAAGATAGTCTTGGAAATGAGTCATGACTAACAAGAAATGATTCTCTATGATTTTGTGTGTATGCCACAAAGTTTCATGTTTTAAGTTATGATTATTGTGATTACATTTCACTGCCATGATTTATCCCATGTTATGAAATTATGATCTCTTTTGCAGGTTAAGATTTCCAAAAGTTATGTGCTTGTGTATACGATGAGATTTATATTTCTTTTGTTTACCCTTACTGATCATTTGAGCTCACCCTTTTATGTTTTCTTTTCCCCAGGATATAAAGAAAGGTTTTAGGTAAAAAAAAAGGGAAGATCTTTATGAGAGATATTGGAGATCTTTAACCACGATTAGAAGATTACGTTCCGAGTTTCCAAAGACACTAAACTATTACGATCCTTGTGTGTGTATTTTTTTTGTTATGTACTAAGTATTCCGCAAAAGTAATGTACTGTTCATGTACGTTAAGCTTAGGGTCTCTACAGTTGGTATCAGAGGAAAGGTTTAGTCAACCTTTGGAAACTATGATGCGAGAACTTTAGTGAGATCCCTAGAGATATTTCTAAGGTATGTCTAGGGATGTCCCTAAGGTTAAGTATACGTATAGGTTATAGTACTAGAATTATGCTAACGATCATAGAATTAAACCTAAGATGTTAGATATTGAAGGTACTCCCCCTTTATTATGTTGTTTTCCCTAGCATGATTTTTTGCCTCTCACACTATTCTTTTTGGGTTTTAGAAAATGGCTGGAAAGAAGATGATTCACGATAATGGAGAATATGATGGACAATGGAATGATATTCTTCATAATGAAATGGGATTTGGAAGTCCAAACATCATTATTATGCCAAATCAGCAATCTCATAATATGATCAATAAAGTAAAATATGGTAAGTTTCCTGACTCGGCTAATAAGAGAAAGATGGAGTTTCATGATGATCATAGATGAATGAAAGTTCAATTTCCCCTATGTAAATCATGTGGGAAGAGGCATCAAGGAGAATGTTTCAAAGGAACTGGAAGATGCTTTGGGTTTGGAAAAGAAGGACACAAAGCAAGTAAGTGCAAAGGAAAAGGTTCAGTTAACACCATGGATGAGGATAATGGTATTACTACGACATCAACAATGGTTAAATGTTTTAAATCTGGAATGTACGGGCATTATGCAAACCAATTCTCTAAGGGAAAGTCTCATGAAGAGAATCAGTATGGTCGTATGGGAAGTATTTATGTTGATGATGATGAAGAGACTACAAATGATATGTGAAATGAAAGAATTGTTGAAGCCCGGTCAATGGTTTAAGAATGTAGTGGAATGATTACATGTTTATCATGTGTAATGTTGTATAAGAAATCTCATGGTACTATGGAATAAAGAGACATCTAAGGATTGTTACACTATTGTCTTTCCTAAGTTTTTAAAGTGTATGATTAATGGTACTAGTAACCATGAAATGTTATTCAGATATTTTCTGGAAAGTAGATGATATGCACATAATGAAGGAATAATAAGATAATGAGGTATTTTATTGTATTCATGATCTCATGACTGATATAAAGAGAAGGTTATATCATGGTTTCAGTATATAGAATTTTTGGATTTTGGTATGTGGAAAGAGTTAACTTTTAACCGCATTCATGTTTTCACTAATGTTCAATGGGTATTCAAGAGAATACGTGATTAAGGACTTTTAATGTTTGTAATGTGACCAACAAAACATATCTTATGATATATGGGGATTGACGATGGTGTTAAATCTCTGGTAATCGTTTTCACTATGTTATGAGTGTGGACTGCAGTATTATGGATAAGCCTAAAGATTGGAATGGATTATGTTAGAAATAAGTTAGTATTGTTTAAGGATAGAAGTTTTGTGATATTATTGATGAGATGTTATAGTAATATAGTTTTAGAAAAAGGACAACCTACAGGACGGGCGACAGCCCATCGCGTCAGACAAGGCTGTGGGAATCGAACCCACAACCGAAGTGCGACTGGCCTTTATTGCCTACCACTGGACTACAGGAAGTCCCTGTTTAGTAGAAACTAGTTTTATTATATTAAGAAGTATGATATATGAAGTATAAGTTCATTTTAGGAACCATATATCATTAATCTCACTATAGATGGACTTATGTATTTTTTTTTTTGATAAATTTTCTAACCTTTTGAGACAGATGGAATGACCCATCATTCTATCACATGATCTGCTAACACATCACGAATGACAAATTCAACATCATTTCTTTATGATATGAAGTAGAAATTGTCCAAAGAACGACAAACAGTGAGACTATACCAAAATCACGAAAGTATTTCTTCTAATTCCAATTTCATCAACTTTAGGGAAATGATCTTGAAAACCAAAAATGTTGTCCTAGTTCTCTTATATCTGATTAATCATATGGTACCTTAGATCGTCACAAATTTATGGATTTGTGATTGCTAGCTTTTCCATAGCCATGTTCTTTACCACTCTCCATCAGAACATGATGGTTAGATTTCTCTTCCATATCCATATTTTCACCTATGTGGAAACCCAGTGATTAGTTTATTTGGGTAACCGTTACGTTTCATACATTTGTTTTTAAAGATTGGTTTTGGTATTCCTTTTTACGATGTGGGTTTCGATTAAAGAAACATTTGAATAGTAAACCATTTATAACCCCGATGAATTTCGAGGGCGAAATTCATTTTAAGGGGGTAGAATGTAACACCCTGAGATTTTATGAAAAATATTCTTTTTAATTTCATTAATGTCTTGTGTTATACGCTATACCAAAAGGAGCTTTCACAACACACATCTCTGACCTGGCTTGAATTACACGCAATCGCGACCTTCCACGATAGCGTGTGTTGTACGCAACACCAAGTTTCGCTAAACAACGATATGCTATTAAGATATTATTAAAACTAGCCGTTATGAATAGTAATAACCAATTTTTGAAATTTTGTAATTTTATTTTTCAAAATGGACTTCATTTATGGATTCAGAGTATCGAATTTAGCCTAAGGTGAAATTTTGTTACTTTTCGGATAACTTTCATATTCTGATGAATAGTGAAAATTACTAAATTATAATTAAAAACAAATTTTTTAATCGAAATAATTAATAGTGATAAATCATTAATTTTAGTGGTTTTAAATTATATTAAAATATATTTTTACAATTTAATACAATGTTGGTCATTGGATGTAATTTCACATTTAAACCAGACATAAACAAGTGTCAATATTTTGATAGATATTCTTTCTTAAAAACACGCTATTTGTTTTAACAGTGGGATTTAATTATAAAATTAATTAATACAACTTCTATGTTATGAATTTGGTAAAATAGACTTCATTTTTGAATTCGGAATATGAAATATAGCTTAGGATGAAATTTTGGCATTGTTCTGAAAAACATTAATTTTTGATGAATAGTGAAACTACTAAGTGGTAGTTAAAAAACTGAATTTTTCATAAAACTTAATTTTACCGCTTCTGTGAATGGAATTTCAAAAATCCGAGAGACACGGTTGATGTCAGTAAGTAAAATGTGGTTCAATGAGATGAAAATAATTTTTGGTGAATAATAACTTTTTACTTTTATTTACCACGGTTAAAAGTAAATAGGGTAATTAAGGGTAAGAATGGTATTAATATTACCCCAACACATGTCCTAATTCTATTGGACAAGTTTATCTCGACCAAAAACAACCTTAAGTGTAAAATATTATCATTTAGGCCCTCTTGGATTAGATTAGGACATTTATTATTATTTAATTCAAAGAAGAATTAAAAGAGTTAAAATCAAATTTTATTTACTAAAACATTTTTAATATAGGGTTGTACATAAGATAAATTTTATTGTAAATATTCATTATAAATATAACAGGATTTCCTACATAATGGTATTTTATTTATACTTTTTAGACATTAAATAATTTAATTTATTTATGACACAATGATGATGCAGTAATTATCTTATTTATGAAATATTGACATAACTGATGTTATAAACACCAAAATAAATGTAATTTGAGACTTTTTATGAATTAAACTAATTTTATAGGTCACTATGATATATTAGTGTTTATTTAATCAACTTTTTTCGAACATATAATTCTGTTATGACTTTCACAAAAATCATATATCAAATAGTGTCAAAATTGACACAAAATAGTTTTTAAATCAAATATTATATTATTAATTGTTATTTTATTCCTAAAAATCTAAGGTTCGGCAAAATTACTTAGATAAGGATATATATATTAATAATAAACAATTTGGGGTTCGTTTGGCATGTTATAGTAAGTGTATTAACCATATAGTGAAAGAAAACAAAAAGACACGGTAAAAGTTAAATTACTTAACTTAGAGTTAAATCTAATTGATAAGGTTAAAATAATACCCTAAACTTGTCTAAATCCTATTGGTTGATAGGATTTTGACCCATCCCCACTTTAGCTTCGAAATAAGACCCTTTGGAACCATTATAAACCGATTTTGACTTTAATATAAAATAATATTTTGAGATATTCCTAAGGTGCCCCTCTCCTCCCTTATAAAAGGACCCCTCCTCCCCCTCCTCCTCACACAAATTTGAGCACTCAAGCTCGGCCAACCCCTACCATTTTCTCCTCTCCAATTCCCTAGAATAATCCTAGAGGTCCTGGTCTTCTTCAAAGACCAATATTAGTTCCCTAAGTGGAGGATTCAAAGAGGCGTTCCAAATAAGAGGTAATATCCATTACCGATCTTTTCAATTTCTTTCTTCTTCAACTTCTTCTTCTTTAGTTGTTTCATGATAAATTAATAACATCAGTATTAATTACATACTTATATGTTATTATAAATATGAAACAACCCTAATTCACCTTCTATCCATCCTACGGAAAAATGAAATCACCGCGCGTGCGTACGTACGGAATACCGTCTCCACGTCGTGGTGTAATCTATTTTCCACCACCAACTTAATAGGATGGGTATAATGGTGTAATGAGTAACTATATATGATTATTATAAAGTGATATTGATACTGAAATAGTCTACATACACTTCAACACAATTCCACGACCATGGGAACGATATCATCGCTCGTGCGTACGTACGGACTACCGTCTCCACGACGCGATGAGATTCATTCTGAATGATTAACCATTCAAGAATGATTATAAAGTATATATAATAAGTACTAATGAAATATATGACATAATAATGATACTTGATTTATTTAAATTTATATATATGTCATCTACTTAATTCCATTCACTTCAATAAGGAAACAAAAACAGCGTTCATGCGTACGTACGGACTACCGTCTCCATGAACGGTGTATTTCATTCCATTTATCGATATATTATATATATATATATATATATATATTCTGAATATATATTATATATAAATCATGTTTTACATTATGGATATAAGTAATCATGATCCAAGTAATCATATTAATAATTACAAGTTAAAAACACGAACGACAAATGAGACGATTTTACCCAAAACGCTACTTTAACATGAATTTACAAAAGAACGGGTAATATAAAGTCATAAGTCGACCATATATGATATAATAACAATGAATATGATTCTTGAATAAGTCAATAACATTATTTAAATCATTATACAGGAGTTTCAGACACTTACGAAGAAAATCGGACCTAAGGTAAGGGAAATATCACAATCTCATTTTTATCTGAGATTGTTTGTACTTTGGTATTTAATGGGGTGTATTTTATCATCCACATCCATGTTTCCACAATATGTAATATTATTTCCATCCACCTACAATTTTTTAAATCCAATTTTACCCTTCGGTGAGTTTTTAGTAAAAGATATGAAAGGAATCTTTTGTCGTTTTTCGTACGAGGTACTTTTTGACTTTTCTGACAAAAGTACGAAGAATGTTTTTTTTAACTTATACGGCATGAATGGATTTCTAAAACATTATTTCCAAGAAGCTTCCTTTACAAGTATTCATGTTTATTTTTAATCAACTTCTTTTAGTTTAAAATTGTATTACATGTTAAGAAAGGAAAAGTGTTTTTGAAGTAGAAAGGATATTTTCCTCAAGAATAGAGTTCAAGTATTTTATCAAAATTATTTTCCATCTAAGATAATAAAAGGGTTCTGTTTTTATCCCTATTATTACATGTATTTGATTATGTTGTGATGGAAATATTTTTATGAATTCCTTCATCTTATATGAATTGTTTTATGATGTCATGTTGTTTAAGAATCCCATTTTTATTACGTGGGTTACGCTATGATGTATGGTTTATGATTATGTGGAACACATAAGAAAGGATTCATTATAAGATGGGTGGGACCTATATCTCCCTCAAATGCATTGGGTAAAGATTTTATATCTCATGAGATAGACATGGCTGGAACGGTAGGTTATACCGGTTCAGTGAAACAGGACTGAAACGAGGGTGACTCGATTCAGAAAGGGACTTTGTCCACTAAGATAGTCTTGGCAATGAGTCATGAATAACAAGAAATGATTCTCTATCATTATGTGTGTATGCCACAAAGTTTCATGTTTTAAGTTATGATTATTGTGATTACATTCCACTGCCATGATTTATCCCATGTTATGAAATTATGATCTCTTTTGCAGGTTAAGATTTCCAAAAGTTATGTGCTTGTGTATACGATGAGATTTATATTTCTTTTGTTTACCCTTACTGAGCATTTGAGCTCACCCTTTTATGTTTTCTTTTCCCCAGGATATAAAGAAAGGTTTTAGGTAAAAAAAGGGAAGATCATTATGGGAGATATTGGAGATCTTTCACCACGATTAGAAGATTACGTTCCGAGTTTCCAAAGACACTAAACTATTACGATCCTTGTGTGTGTATTTTTTTTGTTATGTACTAAGTATTCCGCAAAAGTAATGTAATGTTCATGTACGTTAAGCTTAGGGTCTCTACAGTTGTTATCAGAGGAAAGGTTTAGTCAACCTTTGGAAATTAGGATGCGAGAACTTTAGTGAGATCCCTAGAGATATTTCTAAGGTATATCTAGGGATGTACCTAAGGTTAAGTATACGTATAGGTTATAGTACTATAATTATGCTAACGATCATAGAATTAAACCTAAGATGTTAGATATTGAAGGTACTCCCCCTTTATTATGTTGTTTTCCCTAGCATGATTTTTGCCTCTCACACTATTCTTTTTGGGTTTTAGAAAATGGCTGGAAAGAAGATGATTCACGATAATGGAGAATATGATGGACAATGGAATGATATTCTTCATAATGAAATGGGATTTGGAAGTCCAAAAATCATTATTATGCCAAATCAGCAATCTCATAATATGATCAATAAAGTAAAATATGGTAAGTTTCCTGACTCGGCTAATAAGAGAAAGATGGAGTTTCATGATGATCATAGAGGAAAGAAAGTTCAATTTCCCCTATGTAAATCATGTGGGAAGAGGCATCAAGGAGAATGTTTCAAAGGAACTGGAAGATGCTTTGGGTGTGGAAAAGAAGGACACAAAGCAAGTAAGTGCAAAGGAAAAGGTTCAGTTATTACCATGGATGAGGATAATGGTATTGCTACGACATCAACAATGGTTAAATGTTTTAAATTTGGAATGTACGGGCATTATGCAAACCAATGCCCTAAGGGAAAGTCTCATGAAGAGAATCAGTATGGTCGTATGGGAAGTATTTATGTTGATGATGATGAAGAGACTACAAATGATATGTGAAATGAAAAAATTGTTGAAGCCCGGTCAATGGTTTAAGAATGTAGTGGAATGATTACATGTTTATCATGTGTAATGTTGTATAAGAAATCTCATGGTACTATGGAATAAAGAGACATCTAAGGATTGTTACACTATTGTCTTTCCTAAGTTTTTAAAGTGTATGATTAATGGTACTAGTAACCATGAAATGTTATTCAGATATTTTTTGGAAAGTAGATGATATGCACATAATGAAGGAATAATAAGATAATGAGGTATTTGATTGTATTCATGAGCTCATGACTGATATAAGGAGAAGGTTATATCATGGTTTGAGTATATAGAATTTTTGGATTTTGGTATGTGGAAAGAGTTAACTTTTAACTGCATTCATGTTTTCACTAAGGTTCAATGGATATTCAATAGAATACGTGATTAAGGACTTTGAATGTTTGGAATGTGACCAACAAAACATATCTTATGATATATGGGGATCGACGATGGTGTTAAATCTCTGGTAATCGTTTTCACTATGTTATGAGAGTGGACTGCAGTATTATGGATAAGCCTAAAGATTGGAATGGATTATGTTAGACATAAGTTATTATTGTTTAAGGATAGAAGTTTTGTGATATTATTGATGAGATGTTATAGTAATATAGTTTTAGAAAAAGGACAACCTACAGGACGGGCGACAGCCCATCGTGTCGGACAAGGCTGTGGGAATCGAACCCACAACTGAAGTGCGACTGGCCTTTATTACCTACCAATGGACTACAGGAAGTCCCTGTTTAGTAGAAACTAGTTTTATTATATTAAGAAGTATGATATATGAAGTATAAGTTCATTTTAGGAACCATATATCATTAATCTCACTATAGATGGACTTATGTATTTTTTTTTTGATAACTTTTCTAACCTTTTGAGACAGATGGAATGACCCATCATTCTATCACATGATCTGCTAACACATCACGAATGACAAATTCAACTTCATTTCTTTAAGAGATGAAGTAGAAATTGTCCAAAGAACGACAAACAGTGAGACTATACCAAAATCACGAAAGTATTTCTTCTAATTCCAATTTCATCAACTTTAGGGAAATGATCTTGAAAACCAAAAATGTTGTCCTAGTGCTTTTATATCTGATTAATCAGATGGTACCTTAGATCGTCACAAATTTAAGGATTTGTGATTGCTAGCTTTTCCATAGCCATGTTCTCTACCACTCTCCATCAGAACATGATGGTTAGATTTCTCTTCTATATCCATATTTTCACCTATGTGGAAACCCAGTGATTAGTTTATTTGGGTAACCGTTACGTTTCATACATTTTTTTTAAAGATTGGTTTTGGTATTCCTTTTTACGATGTGGGTTTCTATTAAAGAAACATTTGAATAGTAAACCATTTATAACCCCGATGAATTTCGAGGGCGAAATTCATTTTAAGGGGGGTAGAATGTAACACCCCGAGATTTTATGAAAAATATTCTTTTTAATTTCATTAATGTCTTGTGTTATACGCTACACCAAAAGGAGCTTTCACAACACACATCTCTGACCTGGCTTGAATTACACGCAATCGCGACCTTCCACGATAGCGTGTGTTGTACGCAACACCAAGTTTCGCTAAACAACGATATGCTATTAAGATATTATTAAAACTAGCCATTATGAATAGTAATAACCACTTTTTGAAATTTTGTAATTTTATTTTTCAAAATGGACTTCATTTATGGATTCGGAGTATCGAATTTAGCCTAAGGTGAAATTTTGTTACTTTTCGGATAACTTTCATATTCTGATGAATAGTGAAAATTACTAAATTATAATTAAAAACAAATTTTTTAATCGAAATAATTAATACTGATAAATCATTAATTTGAGTGGTTTTAAAGTATATTTAGAATATATTTTTACAATTTAATACAATTTTGGTCATTGGATGTAATTTCACATTTAAACCAGACATAAACAAGTGTCAATCTTTTGATAGATATTGTTTCTTAAAAACACGCTATTTGTTTTAACAGCGGGATTTAATTATAAAATAAATTAATGCAACTTCTATGTTATGAATTTGGTAAAATAGACTTCATTTTTGAATTCGGAATATGAAATATAGCTTAGGATGAAATTTTGGCATTGTTCTGAAAAACATTAATTTTTGATGAATAGTGAAACTACTAAGTGGTAGTTAAAAAACTGAATTTTTCATAAAACTTAATTTTACCGCTTCTGTGAATGGAATTTCAAAAATCCGAGAGACACGGTTGATGTCAGTAAGTAAAATGTGGTTCAATGAGATGAAAATAATTTTTTGGTGAATAGTAACTTTTTACTTTTATTTACCACGGTTAAAAGTAAATAGGGTAATTAAGGGTAAGAATGGTATTAATATTACCCTAACACATGTCCTAATTCTATTGTACAAGTGTATCTCAACCAAAAACAACCTTAAGTGTAAAATATTATCATTTAGGCCCTCTTGGATTAGATTAGGACATTTATTATTATTTAATTCAAAGAAGAGTTAAAAGAGTTAAAATCAAAGTTTATTTACTAAAACATTTTTAATATAGGGTTGTACATAAGATAAATTTTATTGTAAATATTCATTAGAAAGCTAACAAGATTTCCTACATAATGGTATTTTATTTATACTTTTTCGACATTAAATAATTTAATTTATTTATGACACAATGATGATGCAGTAATTATCTTATTTATGAAATATTGACATAATTGATGTTATAGACACCAAAATAAATTTAATTTGAGACTTTTTATGAATTAAACTAATTTTCTAGGTTAATATGATATATTAGTGTTGATTTAATCAACTTGGTTTGAACATATAATTCTGTTATGACTTTCACAAAAATCATATATCAAATAGTGTCAAAATTGACACAAAATAGTTTTTAAATCAAATATTATATTATTAATTGTTATTTTATTCCTAAAAATATAAGGTTCGGACAAATTACTTAGATAAGGATATATATATTAATAATAAACAATTTGGGCTTCTTTTGGCATGTTATAGTAAGTGTATTGACCATATAGTGAAAGAAAACAAAAAGACACGGTAAAAGTTAAATTACTTAACTTAGAGTTAAATCTAATTGATAAGGTTAAAATAATACCCTAAACTTGTCTAAATCCTATTGGTTGATAGTATTTCGACCCATACCCACTTTATCTTCGAAATAAGACCCTTTGGAACCATTATAAACCTATTTTGACTTTAATATAAAATAATATTTTGAGATATTCCTAAGGTGCCCCTCTCCTCCCTTATAAAAGGACACCTCCTCCCCCTCCTCCTCACACCAATTTGAGCACTCAAGCTCGGCCAACCCCTGCCATTTTCTCCTCTACACTTACCTAGAATAATCCTAGAGGACCTGGTCTTCTTCAAAGACCAATCTTAGTTCCCTAAGTGGAGGATTCAAAGAGGCGTTCCAAAGAAGAGGTAATATCCATTACCGATATTTTCAATTTCTTTCTTCTTCAACTTCTTCTTCTTTAGTTGTTTCATGATAAAGTAATAACATCAGTATTAATTACATACTGATATGTTATTATAAATATGAAACAACCCTAATTCACCTTCTACCCATCCTACGGAAAAATGAAATCACCGCGCGTGCGTACGTACGGAATACCGTCTCCACGTCGTGGTGTAATCTATTTTCCACCACCAACTTAATAGGATGGGTATAATGGTGTAATGAGTAACTATATATGATTATTATAAAGTGATATTGATACTGAAATAGTCTACATACACTTCAACACAATTCCACGACCATGGGAACGATATCATCGCTCGTGCATACGTACGGACTACCGTCTCCATGACGCGATGAGATTCATTCTCAATGATTAACCATTCAAGAATGATTATAAAGTATATATAATAAGTACTAATGAAATATATGACATAAAAATGATACTTGATTTATTTAAATTTATATGTATGTCATCTACTTAATTCCATTCACTTCAATAAGGAAACGAAAACAGCGTTCATGCGTACGTACGGACTACCGTCTCCATGAACGGTGTATTTCATTCCATTTATCGATATATTATATATATATATATATATTCTGAATATATATTATATATAAATCATGTTTTACATTCTGGATATAAGTAATCATGATCCAAGTAATCATATTAATAATTACAAGTTAAAAACACGAACGACAAATGAGACGATTTTACCCAAAACGCTACTTTAACATGAATTTACAAAAGAACGGGTAATATAAAGTCATAAGTCGACCATATATGATATAATAACAATGAATATGATTCTGGAATAAGTCAATAACATTATTTAAATCATTATACAGGAGGTTCAGACACTTACGAAGCAAATCGGACATAAGGTAAGGGAAATATCACAATTTCATTTTTATCCGAGATTGTTTGTACTTTGGTATTTACCGGGGTGTATTTTATCATCCACATCCATGTTTCCACAATATTTAATATTATTTCCATCCACCTACAATTTTTTAAATCCAATTTTACCCTTCGGTGAGTTTTTAGTAAAAGATATGAAAGGAATCTTTTGTCGTTTTTCGTACGAGGTACTTTTTGACTTTTCTGACAAAAGTACGAAGAATGTTTTTTTTAACTTATACGGCATGAATGGATTTATAAAACATTATTTCCAAGAAGCTTCCTTTACAAGTATTCAAGTTTATTTTTAATCAACTTCTTTTAGTTTAAAATTGTATGACATGTTAAGAAAGGAAAAGTGTTTTTGAAGTAGAAAGGATATTTTCCTCAAGAATAGAGTTCAAGTATTTTATCAAAATTATTTTCCATCTAAGATAATAAAAGGGTTCTGTTTTTATCACTATTATTATATGGATTTGATTATGTTGTGATGGAAATATTTTTATGAATTCCTTTATCTTATATGAATTGTTTTATGATGTCATGTTGTTTAAGAATCCCATTTTTATTACGTGGGTTACGCTATGATGTATGGTTTATGATTATGTGGCACACATAAGAAAGGATTCATTAGAAGATGGGTGGGACCTATATCTCCCTCCAATGCATTGGGTAAAAATTTGATATCTCATGAGATAGACAGGGCTGGAACGGTAGGTTATACCGGTTCAGTGAAACAGCACTGAAACGAGGGTGACTCGATTCAGAAAGGGACTTTGTCCACTAAGATAGTCTTGGCAATGAGTCATGACTAACAAGAAATGATTCTCTATGATTATGTGTGTATGCCACAAAGTTTCATGTTTTAAGTTATGATTATTGTGATTAAATTTCACTGCCATGATTTATCCCATGTTATGAAATTATGATCTCTTTTGCAGGTTAAGATTTCCAAAAGTTATGTGCTTGTGTATACGATGAGATTTATATTTCTTTTGTTTACCCTTACTGAGCATTTGAGATCACCCTTTTATGTTTTCTTTTCCCCAGGATATAAAGAAAGGTTTTAGGTAAAAAAAGGGAAGATCTTTATGGGAGATATTGGAGATCTTTCACCACGATTAGAAGATTACGTTCCGAGTTTCCAAAGACACTAAACTATTACGATCCTTGTGTGTGAATTTTTTTTGTTATGTACTAAGTATTCCGCAAAAGTAATGTAATGTTCATGTACGTTAAGCTTAGGGTCTCTACAAAGTGTATGTGTATGAATGTGTATGTATGTAATTTTATTTATATTATTGTGTATGTCTATGAATCTTGTGTATGTACATGAATCTTGTTGATAATGATAAATTATAAGGAATAGATATAAAATGTTAATGAAATGCCTTATAGGATAATATAGGTTATTTAAAAACAAAGGTAAAATAATAGTGACTCTATGTATTAAGAATGTTACAGCAAAAAAGAGTCAACACAAAAAAAATAAGGCTCACTGGGTGCTAAAATAATAGATAAAATTTTTTCTATCCTAGTTGTAATTCTCCAAGAAGATCGAGTAAGAGGAAAATTTTTAAAGTGATCTACTTTCTAAAGTGGAAAATCTTGTTCTTACTAAGATGAATTCTAATGGAGAAAAATCCATGTTTTCCAAAGATACACATATTTCAAAAATCAAGGGTGAAGTAGGCATTGTTGGTTCTCAAAATTTTATAGCTTCAATGAAAGGAATATTTGTGTTATGATCCAAGTCTCATCCCTTCTACTCTCATTAAAGAGTTAACATATAATCACCTAATTCGAATCTATTTCTATTTATTCTAACTTATACTAGGTATTAGAGGTGATAATCTAAAAAGGATAACTGAATATATGTTGTGATACTTATATATTGAAAATATTTATTCATCATGGAATATATTAATTTATATTGTATTTATTCTTACCAAACATTACTAAAACACTTCATTATCTATTATTATTCATCAGTTATGATAACTTCTTAGAGAATGGATTAAAGAAAACAATCCATAATAAACATTATTAAAGGGAACCCCATGAGGGAATCTATAAAAAAGGTTAATCTTCTAGATATTTATTTTTTTTTATATGTGAATATATAATTTTGGATTGAATTAAATATAATATGATATTGAGGTTCGATGATCACATTTACCAAACTATTTTTTCTGTGATTAATAAAATAATTAAGGGGGTAACTATTCAATAAAAGATGTTTGAATGTAGGAAACATTCATGAACTTGAATTTTTTTGATATATTTTTTAAATATGAGTGAAATTTCATAAAGTCACATGAAAATATTTTTACACAACCCTTAAGAAATAAATTCTCATTTTGAATCACATTTTTGAGTATATATGTACAGATATATTATCCTAATTGATCACTCTGGTTTTCGTCACCATCTTATCCCATGTATACTTCAAGTTTATTAATTGATGGAATGTTGTTAATAATAAATTTGTTCCATGGTTCTCTCATTTGAAATTGACTAATTCTCAAATTAAGGGGGATAACAATAAAAGGAGGAGAAAAGTTAAAGGAAGGTGATTTTTCAAATCAATGAAGTTGAAGAGTTAGATATAGTACTACCTTGAATGATTGCCTTTTTATTTATTGAATATATGGTGGAGAGGAACACTTCATGGATAAAATATAAACAATGTTAGAATCATTTTTTAAAATAAATTAATGGTATTTATAATAAATCCAAAGGGGGTATTAAAGATCCCAAGTATTATGTTAGTTGTATTTGATGTCAATTATCAAGCTAATATGTCTTGGTGTATTAAGTGGTGAGAAACGTTCCTAATGAATTTGAGTGAGAATTTTATATTTAATTTAATTTTAAAAAACTATCATATATTGTAAAATGAGTTATATAGAGTTTCCTCTTGGTTATAATCCCTTAATAATGATGATTTATGAGTTTCTATTCGTGTAAATCAAGTAAATGTATGGATTATAAGTTGATAGTATTGTATAAAATAGTTTAAAGAAGCATCGGGATATATTGACTATTGTATAACTTATGAGCTTATAATTAAAATTAATAAAATGATTTCCATAGTATAGAGAAACAACCCAAGGATTTATTAAGAATTATGGGTGTTTTCTTTGGTGTTTAATAACTCTTGGAATAAGGTTTAGTGAAGTTGATGTGTATATGGAATTTTAAAGGTAGTAAGATTTATTGTGATACTATAAATTTCATAATTTCATTCTATAAGTCTTTTTAAATCATATGAAACTAACATTGACATTTTATAATATTTTTAGAGTTATGTGAATAATCATTTAGATGAGTTGGAGTAGTTCTGACTTGATTTATAAGACTTTTGTAGTTTTTTAAGGTAAGGTGAAATTTTGGATAAGTTTGGAATAATACATAATATGTCACAGTGTGCTCGAAACTGGAAATTTTTAAAAGTTAGTGAATACATAATATGTTTCCATGAAATATAATATTTATGTATATCTTAAAGATTAGAAATTAAAAGGGGAAGTGATATGTATGATGTTTTTTTGGTATTCCTGATGTTGATCTGATATGGAGATAATAATTTTGAAAAGTCAAGGAATATATTTGATTAGATAGTGTGTTGAGGTGAAATTTTCATAAATTCATTCCATGAGTAAGATATAAATAATGCGTATAATGTTTTTACAAGGAATATATCATAATTTTCTTTGACTCAAAATTGAAAATTAGTTAATTGTATCATCTTATGTTGTTTACATAAGATATTTCAAGTATTTCCTAAAATGTTTATTATTTTGTAAGATACATGCAATTTTATAATCCTCTAGTGTCCGAGCCTAAAATATTTACTAAAAACAATATATTATAAAAATTAAATAAGATATATGGTTTTCATATGATACATGGATGTTTTTTAGAAATATGAGTTTTCATAAGATATTTCTAGTAGTTCATAATATAATGGTTTTATTTAATAAGATACTAGAATTCCCATAATATGAATAGGATTTCAAAAGATATATAGACAAATGTGTAAGTTACTTTCACTTCATTTGATGTTTTGTCCCATGCATATGATATTTGAATTTTGTAATATATTTTGGTTTCATCATAAGGTGTTTGAGATCACGTAATAATTTTTCATAAGTTAATTTTTTTATGATATATGGATATTATAATATACATTACATTATAAAATTATGAGTTTTCTAGAGGGGGGGAATATCTAATAAATTCTAAAATAAATTTTCTAATGAATAAATAAAAACTATTCATAGGGGAATAGATATTCATTGATTGAAACATTAAAATTAATTATGATTCAAGATGAATGATTGAGAGTATGATTCATAGAATACAAATAATTATATCAAAGGGGGAATAATTTCTATGAATTTAAATAAACATGAAATTAATCAATTCTATAATAAATCATTATGTAAAAAAAATTATAATACTTGAACTATTATAAATAGATTTAAATATAAAAAATGGGTTTTTGAATCATAATAATTGAGAATATCAAGGAAGTGAAGTCCATAGATAATAAAAATTAAATATGGATCTTATACTAAAAATTAGAGAGTGTCTCACCATAATAAGATGATCAACGAAGAAACACAAGTTGTGGTTGTATGAATTTCATACATATATAGAGACTAATTAATTTGTATATATTTATAGAAAATTTTATCCTATAAGTGGAATTAAATAGAATATTTTTTCGATTGATATAAAATTAGAATGGTAAGAGAAAACGGTTTTCTTTTAAAATTATTAGAGATGAGTGGTTAAGGAAAAAAAATAATCTTCAGGATTGTGGGAACATGCCCATGTGAAGGCACTAAGAAAAATAAATAGAGAATGTGGTGTTAAGAGTGATAAAGATTATGTGATTCATTTTATTATTATTTTTATATAAATTAAAGAAAAATGAAGAGTTGATTATTTCAAAAAACCATTTAATGTGTAAAAACAATGAAGAATAAAGAGTAATTTTACTTCTCGTAAAAAGAGAAAACATCTATGAGAGAAGAGAATAGGTCCCAATACTTATCTAAAGAAGAAAAACATTATGGGTATTTTTGAGCAAGAAGAATATTATATGATTCTATTTATCCATTCCATTCAGTAATTTCCATGGGGGTATTACTTTTTTGGTACCCCTAGTTGGTACCAACTTGCTACCTAAGGGAACATCTATAAGCTTTATTACCACCAATCATTGACACTGTTTATATAATAAACATAGGAATTCAAAGACATTTCCTAGTTGGGGAATGTGTGGAGTGATTTGGGCTTGGTTATGACTCTCACTGGGAGTTGAGAATTACCCTTCACACATTACCATTGACCTTATATCTGAGTAGTACATACTCCATGGAATCCAAAATACACGAGTTCAACACTGAGCTAGGAGGTATTTCTATGTTATTTTAATCATTATTATGGTAGTTATAGTAGCAGTCACAATATCAGTGGAACTATTCACCCAAATTTGGCCTATATTCAACATATTTTCAACTTTGGGTCGCAAGGCCTTTAGGACGCTAAATTCCTTTCATCCACAGGTCCTCTGAGCCCCCACGTGGAGGTATTAGAATTTAAAACTATATTTGTGTTATTGTTATATTTTATTTAATTTACACATTTAAAAATGATACGTTATATGCATAATTATTATGTATTTATTTAAAAAATATTATGATTTCTTAATAAAATAGGATAAATATGAATCAAAAAGTGATGGTGTTCAATCATTTAATAATGTAATATAAGGATGGGGTTAAAGAGTTCATCATGTTTTAAATATATCATTAAAATGATCCTTCCCATATCATTTTTCTAAGTTTATTTTTAATATTAGAATGCCAGAAGAATTTATCAAGTGGATTTAGAATAAAAATGATCTATCACTAAATATATTGATGTTATAAATTTTAGACTAAACATAGTGAAGAAACAAAATGATTCTATTGACTTGGATAACACTATGATCTATGTATTTTATAATATAAATACAACTATAAATGATGATGGAGATTATATTGAGTAAATTGAAATCGAATTTGAATACAAACTTATTGGTTCTATAAATATATTTGAGATGTTAATGGTATATTCAAAGGTGTCATTGCATGATGGTTGAACTAAATATACAACATTTTTAGTCATATAAAACCTATATAATTTGAATTTTGGAAATGGATAGAGTGACAATAGATTAAAATAATTACTTATTCTATTGAATGATATGTTACATGAAAATAATGATCATCCATGTCAAATATAAAATGTTAAAGGAATAATATATTCAATGGTTATAATATCTAAAAGAATAAATTTTTATCCAAATTATTGTATATTTTTCACAAGGATTATGAATGACTTAATGAATTCCCTATTTGTGTTGTAGATCGATACAAGAAAGATGAATGAAGTACATCAAAACATTTATGGTACTTTATATCCACTCAATGGTTTATAAGGATATATATAAGTGTAAAGACTATATTGAAATTGATACAACACATAGATTCAAGAAATAAATATAGAAAACATCCAAATCCAATAGACTATCCTAAGTAGAATAATTTTGATCATGAGAATCATAAATTTTGAAATGTACTAAGAAACCTCTATTTAGTGATATCTATATGTTGAATGAATATTTTGGTGTAAAAATTAGTACTCCATATACATTTTTGGTCTTGTTGATAAGTTATAAACTTACATTGTGGTTATTCATAAAGAACAAATACATTACAGTGTATCTTCTTGTATTTGAAACAAAAAAACTTTGTAATGAAATTTTTGTTTATTTCCCCAATTTTTTGAATATCTAAAATTGATGTGAGATTAAAGTGTTATATTTTAGGATTCTCATTGAAATTAATTTTTCACATTGAGATGCATGTTGTTTGGGATGACAAATTACATTCCTTCTTCTGGAATTTTTTTACCAATAAGATTGAAACATTCTAATATAAAAATGTATCTAGGAAATCACAAAGTATTACCCCATTGACATAAATTAAAATTCTAAACTACATAATTCAATGGGAATTAAAAAATAAGACATAAAAACAATATAATTAACTTGGGTTGAACAATTTCATAAATTAAATGACATTTTCAACATTTTTGACAAACACTCTTCAATCGAACTTATGAAAATAATTTGGAAAAAAGAGATAAGTTTTCTTTGAATTTTCATGTTGTAATTGTTTATACATCTGAAATTTTCTTAATTTAAGGGACATAGAAAAAATGTATGTGATAGTTTCATTGAAACATTACTAAATTCACTTAAAAAAAGAAATATGGGATTAATGCTCAATTGTAAATGATTTACATGGGTATAAGGGAATGTTTAGTACTAGTGAAGGTTGAAAATGGACTTTTCTTCCTCTAGTGAATTAAACTGTTTTCAAGAAATATGGATTTTAGTTTATAAATTTCTTTAATGGTGTATGTCTTTCTGTGGGTATTCATAGAATATCAATAATATCATGTTGATGATTTATTTTAAGTTAAAGGGACTAAAATCATATAATTTTCATGTTTTGATATAAGATTTACTACTTGTATATTTATGTTGTATTCTGCCTAAAAATTTCCAATAAACATTAATCATATATAGTTTATTTTTCGAAGCTATATAAAATGAATTTATAGTCCCAAAAAAATCCATCAATATAAAATGAAATTTTTTTCATATTATGTAAATTTGAGATGTTTATCCCACTTTCACTCATTGATAAAATGGTTCACTTAGTTTGAATGATCTGACATTTTGGTCTTGTACATTACAAAGTGTTGTTCCCTATTGAATGGTATATAAATATTTAGAAAGGGAATGTTAAGAAAATTATGTTAAATTTTTTTATTATAAAGTGATTTATTTATTATTAAGTCATTAAATTTTGTACTTAATACTTACTAATTTTGATTGAATTTATCTCCTAAAATCACATCAAAATGAGAAACTTGTGGGTGAAGGAATTTTGGAAGAGATATTTTTTCAATTACAATTACAGAGTGGGAGTGGTTTCACCTTTATGTTGTATATAAAAATATAGAGGTTGTGACATAGGTTTAAACTCAAAAAACAATTATTAGGAATTTCAGTCCATCATGGGTTGAAGGATGGATACTAAATCCAAATAATAAATTATTTATAGTATTTTTTAGAACATATTTTTTAAAAATTATCTTCAAGTATGAATTAAATTTCACAGTGCCTTTGATGGATATATGGAGGAGAAATTAAACATCTATTTCCATATAATGGTTATATAATTAACAGTTATACATTCTATACAAATAAATAGGATGAATATAGAATAATATAAAATAGTGTAGTTATTCATGTGGAAGAAGCGATGCATGTATTTGGTACCAAGGATTGAAATATAATTTAAATGAATATTTCATAACTTGGAACTATCAAAAAATGGAAGATGAATTATAAAAATTTAAAAGTTCTTATTTTTCAATCCAAATGAATTAATAATAGCAGTGTAGTAAAAATAAATTTATTAGGATTTATGAACATATATTATAGTACAGAAGGGTTCAGGGATGTACCATTAAAAATGCTATCATAGGAAGTATAATAATTTTATATCATGGATCCAACAAACACAAATTAATCTATTTTTTGTTAAATAAAACAACTACAGGGTAGATTAAAAATTCTATTGAGGATAACCCTTTCACTAGGATGTTGCAATCATTTCACAGTGGTCCAAATATATATAGTGATTGTTCTAAGGTTTATTATACGTTCTTGGACCCCTTCCAAATAATTATTTTTTATTTATTTCCTTGGGTAAATTTCCAAAAATGTGATGAATATTAACCCTAGAATATTATAGGGCCGATATATCACATATAATTTATATAATAGATAAGAATTACCTTACTTGGAATTAATTATTCTTTTTCAAATTGGTTGAACTATTCTCATTATAAAATCTATTCATCAAAGGATTCAAATATAGAATCCCACTTCTGGTATCCACACATTCTCCATGAACCTCTAAAATTCACAATGAAATATCTGAGTGATAGAGTGGATGATTCTAACAACTTTCATAATTCTATATTGATCACAACAATAATTCCTTTGATGATTACAGGATTTATTCTATTTCTTTTAGAAACTTTAGAGGGATCGGGATGATTATAACTCTTAATTATTGATATATTTCACGAGATATTTCTCTCTAGGTCTTTATATAATCCTCTTTAAAGAATATTCTTCAGAAAAAATGGATTTCCCAATAAATGGTATAACCAGGTTTATATAGCTTCGTTTGTCACAACCCCTCCCAAAATATTTTACCCCTCCTAGTATGGAAATGGGATAAGAGAGATAGTGGCCCTCCAGGATCCCCTCCAATAGGCCAGAGGTTATATAATAGCATCGAGGGTATAATAAACATGCAGATACGATTCATTACCCTATGAGAGAAACACATGTGGAAGAGATTAATAAGATAGACACCAACCAAATCCTACTCATAATACAATATAAAACAAAATACAATTACACAAATGTAATTCCATGTCAGAACTATGAAAACTAAATGAGAAAACTACAAGTACCAAAATAAAGTATGGACTTTAGTGACAAAAAAAACCCAAACTACTCCTACAAAACCCCAAGATAGTAGTAACCAGCCTAATCTCCAACCTTTTCCAACTGGCTTGAAAAATAGGTTATATATATATATAGGGTTATTATAATAGTATACTTCATAGGATCCTCCCAGCAAGATCCAAACCCATGGGTTAAATATTTAATCAATTATTTAACAACATTAACTTCCATATAACCAGGTTCTCTAGGAAAACATTCTAAACTCCAAAAACACAAGGGGATCAACATGGTGAGTAGATGAACTATCTTTGAGTCTTTTCCACCTGTAGAAGGTGATTAAACTCATCTAACCATGATGATCTAATCACTAAAAGAATGTGTCATACCCTATTCATCTTCACCTCTTATGAAAATTGAGTAACCAAACACATCCATATTTCATAAGTAGTGGGGAAAGGAAAGTAGAAAATCAACAACCTGGAAGCCAGCTAAATAAAAGATTAAAACAGGAATCCTACTTTCATAACAATGGGTAAGCCTGGATTCAACCCATTTTGTCATCTCTAATGTCTTCTCTGACATCCATATGTATATATTGATGCATCTCGCCACTCCAGGCATCAACTACTACCACAAAAACCAGTCCTCTCTACCCCTCATATCGTAATATCCTTCCAGTCTGAACTATCCCAGGCTCACATCACATCTGGGCCTCCCTTCCCCACATACCCCAACATACCTCTAAGATCAGCCATCCTAGGCTCACGTCACATCACAAAAAGTAGGTAATAAACATAGTAATAGGATCTTGTCCCCAAAGCAAGGCATTCATCCTTTACAAAAAATGATCTCTCACGGTTCCCAAGCATAAAGAACTAATACTTTACAAGAAAGTGGGAATCTTAGGACCTACAATGGAATTATATTTTGTAACATAACTCATTCTAATTCTATCTTGAATTAACTGATCCATTATCATAGGTTACAACTATGGGTAACGTAAGAAATAAGTTATATCATCTATCAAAAATTTATTTAACAATTAATTTAACAAGACTTTAATTATTTTATCATCAAACATCAATATACTTCAAGTTCATTAACTAATTCAATTAAACCTTCCCACTTGTATCAATTTGATTATCATAAAATTACAACAACAACAACTGAAATCATTAAACAAGACTCTTTAATTCCTTTAGAAAATTAATTATCAATTAATTCTCGCTTTATGTTCTTTACCAATTTCCATCAAGAACAACATGCTAGTCCAAGAAAGGAATAGATATCACACTTTCTAGAAAATCAAGAGGCAAACCAGTATCATGGGAAAAAGTAGAAACATCGCTATGTGACGAATACCAGTTCTCTAATCAAGTTCATGTATTTAATTAGTTTAATTTTGTTTCAAAGCAAGGGGCTAAATCATGATCACTCTATGATTACATGTAAAGAAATAGAGAATAAATGAATACCCTGCCTCAAAAGGTTATTAATGTTATTCACACAAGAATGGACCACACAAAAGATCCTTGGTCACCCCTCCCATAAGAACTGCATCCATCCAATGATGTTTTGGCACCATCATACCAACAACAATCGAGGGAAACCCGATTAGAAACATGGGTAAGAAACCACCATATCATAGTGAAATTGATGAGAGGTAAAAAATATCAAACCAAGATAAACCAATAGAAAATGAAGTAAATACACCTTGGATCAAGTCGGATCACCATAGATAAAAATTGGAAACCCAAGAATGATTATCCTCGAAGGGATCTCCAAAATGATGAAGAGGAGACTTATAGGTTTCTTGGGATGAGAGAGAGGGAAACTACAACCATAGGGTTTGATTAGAAAAGTGGATGGAAAAACACATAAAACATTACAGCATCGGGGGATTACATGATGTATAATCCCATTTCACATCATGTAATTCCTTAAGGTTGGTTTCCATAGAGAAAATTATCACCTATTCATTTTTTTTATTTGTCAAACCTCGAAATATCACACCACATGAATCCCATTTTCATTCCATTAATGTTCCCTGATCCCATTTCTCAACACCTGAACTCCTATAAACTTCATCCAAGCCTCCTTTGAGCTCTACAATACTCAAGAGCACACAAAGGGTTGATCTACAAGGATACAAGACCTTACATCAGATCCCTCTCAAATATTTCTCATCCTCATGAATCCAAAACCAGCCCATAGAGGAAACGGTAAAGGGGTCATCTAAACAGCCACACCGCAAGATACCTCTAAAATCTCTCGCCACCATAGGAGCTCAACCACCTCACTAGAGGATTAGTGCAAGACCATTTAACAACCAAAAACATATCCCAAACACTCTCTCATGGTTGATCCCTTGAAAAAGAAATCATGCCACAAAAGGTAACAAGAGAAATCCATATTGCAACACAAAAAAGGTCTACAACCACAAAATGAACAACATTACAAGAGAAGATCTAAACATAAAATATCTTGGGGTAATGAGTGAATATCTATGACTCAAGTTCCTAGGTACTCTCCTACACACCACCAAACTGCCACATAACACAAACCCAGGCGATAGCACACCTACATAACACCTTCTCATGGAAGTCTGGGATCTTTATAGGCCGCTCTTCAAAGGTCACATCATCATCAATATCGATCTCCCCCAAATCAATGATGTGAGAGTTATCATGAAGATAAAAATGGATCTAAAACATGTGAAAGAAACATTTTATATTCAGATCATCTATAGAGGAAGCGCTATCTGATACGACATGGCTCCAACATGAGCCAACACCTCAAAAGTCCCAACAAACTGTGGAGAATACTTACTCCCATGAACAAACCTTTGCATCACCTGATGGGGAGTCACCTTAAAAACACATTATCCCCAGCATCTAACTCCATAGGTATCATTTTATTATTGGAATAGTATTTATGAAAATATTGTGCTGCTTTAATCATATCATGAATCAACTAAACCATCTATGTCATATTCTATACTAGTTTTGATCCATGAATTGCTGACTCTTTAACCATAGTCTAGTACAACGAAGAACAGAATGGTCAGCCATAAAAGGCTTCAAATGGTTCCAATCTGATGGTGGAGTGAAAAATATTGTTGTAAGAGAACTCTACCAAGGGAAGGTTCCTCATTCATGAGTCTCCAAAATACATGACACAAGAGAGCAACATATCTTCAAGATTTTGGATAGTACGCTCTATCTAACCATCCATCTACGAATGAAAATAAATTCTAGGGAATAGTTAAGAACCAAAATCATGTTGGATACCTCTCCATTCCCTAGAGGTAAAACAACGTTCTCAATCAGAAATGATTATCCTTAGGATTTTTTGGAGTCTCTCCACCTCCTCTATATACTTCCTCAATGAATCCTCTACTAAGATTGACTACTTGATCACTATAAAGTGTGATGATTTTATCAAATGATCCAATACCACCAATATAAAGTCATAGACTCCCTGATCTCAAGGTAAACCAATAATAATGTCCATAGATATGTACCCCCACATCCAATAAAGAACATCTAAGAGATGGTGAAAAACATCGGGAACATGGTGCTTGGGCTTCACCATCTGGAAGACCAAACATCGAGACACGAACTCTGAAACTGCACACTTCAAACCAAACCACTAAAAAACCTCTCAAGGTTTGGTATGTCTTTTTCACACCATGATGTACTAACAAAGGTGAACTATGGAACTCTCTAAGAACCATCTCATGAATTCTCAAAATAAAAAAAAAACCTTCCCTAAAATAACACTCAGTGTTGTTCATCCTCATACCAACCATTAGGGGCTTCACCACAAACAGACCGATCTCTCCAGACCTCTAACTCAAGATCCCTCAACTGGGATTCCTCCACATGCTTCACTAGAGATTATTGCACCATCATATGAAAAAGACAACCACTTTCCCCAACTTCTCCCATATCTAAATGCAATGTTGAAAGTCCTTCCATCACTCTTTAGGAATTTCTTGATTCTCGCACTACATCACTGTGATAATTATTTCTCAGGGTATTGGACACAACATTCCACTTTCCAAGTGTATATAAAATCTCAAATTTGTAATCCTATAAGAACTCCATCTACTGAAATTGAAGCAAGTTCAAGTCATGTTGGTATAAAACATATCTCATGATATTATGATTAGTGAAGACCACAAAATTCTTGTCGATGGGGTAATGTATCCAAAAATTTAGGTAAAACACCACTATCTCCAACTCAAGATCATGGATTAAATAGATAAACTAATGAGTTTTTAACTTCTATGACCCATAAGAAACTACTAACCTTTATTGCATCAGAACATAGCCCAACCCAAGAAAATATTTTACAAAAAAACATCAAATTGAACACCTTCTACTGGAAGACAAAGAACTGAAGCACTGTCCAACTTCTCATTTAGATACAAAAAAGTTTTCTAACACTGATCAATCCATAAGAACACCTGATCCTTTCTATTGAATGTTGTTAGAGGGGTTACAAATCAAGAGAAATTGGTTATGAACCTCATGTAATAGCCTGAAAGACCAGGAAAACATCACACATCTGCTACTATATTGGAGGGTTCCCAATAAAAAACTACTTCTATCTTCAACATATCCATAGCTAAACTCTACTGTGATACAACATGACCCATGAAATGTACTTTTCAAGACCAAAAATTACACTTTCGATAACTTCACAAATAGTTATTCACAATGATGAACTCATAAATGGAACGATGATGTTCTGCATGATCCTCCTCAGATGTAGAGTGAAAAATTTTGTCATTAATGAAATACACCATGATCATATCCATGAAATAATGTAATAAAAAATTCCATAACCCCATGAATACATCTAGAGAATTCATCACACCGAACATCATCACAAAAAACTCCTAATGCCCATGATGACAATAAAAAGAATTCTTCAGAATATTATCACCCTTCACACACATCTGATTATATCCTAACCACAAATAAATCTTTGAGAACCAACTAGAACTTGTTACATGAGAGAATAAATCATTAATCCATGGAAAAGGATAGCAGTTTTTCACTATCACTTGGTTTAAGAGATGATAATCGATACACAACTGCAAACTTCCATCTTCCTTCTTTATGAAAAAATTTGTGTTACCCATGGTGACACACTTGAATGAAAAAAACCACACTACAATAGAACATCAAGTTATATATTTAGCTCTTTCAACTCATAAGGCAAATCCTATATGGATACATTGAGATAGAAGACACTTCTCGCTAGAGTTTGATCCCAAACTCGATCTCTTGTCAAGGGGGTAATGCTACAACCACCTCTTGAACGAAATTTGGGTAATATTTTATTACCCTAGTAAACACCAAATACTGCACCCCCAAAGAATTTATGATCAGATCGACCATTGAGTATGATAAGGATGGAATAGGTCTTTGAACCATCTCAGGGTATCCCTTGCCAACAAATATTGTTGTCTCTCCATTAGCATTGAAGAACACAACCTGTCTCATGAAGAAATCCATGAAGTCCTATAATAAATAAAAATAATCCTTAGTGAGGATTATGTCATATGGTTGTATCCATAAAAATTGGAAATATCCCCAAGAGATGTACCTCCCCAGCACTAGATCATAGTTTTTTCATAGTTCAGACAAGTCAGCTTGACCTCCAACAAGCATAGTCAATGCCACGGGAATTAGAATCCTTTCTACCACAAGTACAAAAGCATGGAAAATGGTAGGTGATATGAAGGATTTTGTTACTCTTAGATCAATAAAATCATGCACGCAAGTATAAAAAAAATGGTACCTCGAAAGATGTTTGGCTTCGGTGGAACTAGAAAATCTAAAGCATGAAGCTGACCATGACCTATTGCAAAGCCTCTCTAACCATGTTGATTACCACTTTATAGTTTTTCTCTACTATTTGAGAATGGGGAGAATCCTAATGATTTCCTCTACCTACCCTATCCTCTCTCTACTGATCCCAAACTACAGAAATCTACTGTTGTTGCCTCAGTTAGAAAAGTCTCAAAATAAGAACCTAGTGTGGAACAACTAGTTTAGGATGACTGGATAGAAATTTCAGGCACTCTCATCACTTATGACCCCAGCCTCCATAAGAAAAACATGTGTATAATTAATTTTCATAGGTTTGAGATCCTTTACCCCCAAATAAATGAGACATTGTGGGATTGGACCTACCCCTAGACAATCAGAAGCTCCTATGTCCTGACAATTGGGAACCCCATACCACAGCTCTACTTCATGAGGAATATTGAAGACTCCCATCTAGTGACGATCTGATTCTGGATAACATCCTCTTGATGACCACTTCTCATTCCAACACCTTTAGATACATCTTCAGTATAAATGGGGTAACCTAGCGCTAGATCTTAGGATGCAAAGCCTCCTCAAAATGCCTCATCCTAGCCTCCTCATCAGGAAAATGTTCTGAAGCATAATGCAAAAGGTTCCTGAAATAGACTATAAACTCTCTCACACTAGATCTCCCATCCCAAGGGGTAAGGTGCTCCTAGAAACAAGTTTCCTTCTTTTTTGAAGAAAGAAACATGGATCTGAAGTTGTCTTGGAACTCCTCCTATGAGACTTCCGACTCCTCGTGATCCCCAAAGGACAAGAACCACCACTACCTCGATTCCCTATGAAATGTTGTCAAATACAATAACACCCAGTTCTCCTTCTAAGAATAGATCAAGTAGAAAAATATATCAACCTCCTCCAACTATTATTCTGTGAATGCATCTCAAACGGAGCCCTCATTCCACTATAAACTCTAGCACTAAAACTCTTGAAGTGTCCTCCTCCATGTGTCGTCATCAGCAACCTCTTCCCTAGGAAGATCTACTGGCACATCCTACTGAACATCTTATGTGTGAACCTGAATAGAACATCGAACTGGATCCATGCCTAAAAAAGAAAAAATGGTTTGAGCTCCTAAACCTAGAATAGGTAATACTTAATATTAATTAAATGTTTTATTTTATTATTTTTAGGTTAACATATCCCATGGTATACCTATTCAAACACAGGAGCAATGTAGAATGTTGCATTATCCTTTCCTAATTCTCTACCTTGTAACTAGTATCACTTCATTTATTAGATGTTATATGATTAATGGTCCATGTAATATATAACTAGGGGCCCTAAATACCCATTTCTTATCTAGTCTCCCATGTTTACAACAGCTTCTAGACTTAGCTAACATGGTTTCCCTACCAACCCATGAAGCCTCACATGTTCCTAACTCTAAACTCCATTCTATCCCTCAACCTAACATCTGATACCACTCTATAATGACCCCCTCCCCACAAAGTGTACCCCTCATGGGCCGTTAATGGGAGAAGAGATATAGTGACGCCATAGTCGCACCTCTAGCAGGCCTAGAGTTGGCGACTACACCCAAGGGTATAAAAAATAGGCCTATGGGAGGCATTACCCTCAAATAGAAACACATACTGAAGAGAGAGAAAAGATAGACACCAACCAACTCCTAATCAGACTAAAATAGAAAATAAAATCCAAGTAAACAAAATTAATGTCATAGAAAAACTACTAAAACTGAAAGGGAAAATTGAAAGTACCAAAATAAACTTAGGACGACAGCAACCACGAATCCCAAACAACTCTTACAAAACTCCAAGCTAGTAGTAACCATCTTGACCTCCAACTTTCTCCAACTGACCTAAAAAAATTATATATACATAGGGTGAGTATAATAGTATATTCAATAGGATACTCCCTGAATCATCTCATGCAAAAGGTAATGAAATAATGCTAAAGCACGATGAACAACAAGTGAAACTAACTCATCATCTAAATAGGTATACACGGTTACTAGCCTCACCATGGATACTCTCACCATGTATCGCATAAAACTTCATATTATATAATATATAATATTAAGGGTACCAAGCTACCGCTTCCCCACTGGTTTTCGGCTCTTCCCAATGTTGCACATCCTAATCATATATCTCTAAAAAGGATAGCCCACAGACACCTGGGCGATGCACAGAAACATACACCTCTTGCAACACACCACCAAGTCCACATAACCAAATGTAAAAAGGTAGTTTTGAATATCTACCATAGCTCTCATAACTTATATCATATGTTGGGTATTATACCTCAAGCCATCAATCCCATACACCAAGTAAGGGTCCTCAATCCATCATAGCCTATACACATTATACCTATAGTAGTCCTTTGGAAATAATATCCAGAATATATGTGTGTGATATAACCACAATCCGTTATAGCCCACTACACACATATATATGGGTAAAACTAGCCATCGTGCATTCTAGCACAAGTAACTACCAGAAGAAGAGAGTGGCGCCAAAGGGGGTAGTAATCCATCTATCCTCCCACCGAGATGTTGGGGAAAATACCCCTCATGGTTCAGAATACCCAAGGTGATTGTTTCCATAACCGAGTGGGTGGAGTAACGTATTGAAACACAAAAGGTACATGATATAATATATCTCACAACAACATTATGTGAATATCCTAGTCTCAAACACAACTATAGCTAATGTCTCTCAGAATCCTGGCAGCCACTACTAAGACCAGATATCCTATAATCACAAAAGTATTTAAATAGATACATTATATTATCTTATTTTTTTCATCAATTTCATTTTACATTAATTAATTCCTAACCATTAATTTATCATTAACAATTTCCACATTACATTTCATTAGTATTTAAATAAGGACCATGCCCTCCAGAAATAAGAAAATAGATTCAACAACATCTCATAATTTAACTTCAGTATTTCATTCTGATAAGATCCAACCACATGGGATAACAATTTATTCATTTATTCAACAAATTTACTTTCCATATCACCAGGTTCTCTTAGAGAACATTCCAAACTCCAAAAAAGAAAGGGGATAAACATGGTTAGTATATGAACTACCCATCAAGTCTTTTCCTCCTATACCAAGAGAGTAAACTTGTACAACCACAAAGATCTAAAAACATCAAACACATAGAAAACCCCATGTGTATTGGCCTTCCATAAAAAAAGAGTACCGAAACAAAATTTTCAACCTCAATAAGTGGGGAAAGTAAAGCTAATAAAAAACAACCTAGCAACTAGCCAAAAATTAGATTAAAACAAGCAGCTGGCTTTCATAACAATGGGTAATCCCAGCATCAACCCATTCTCTCATCTCTGATGTCCTCCCCAATATCCATATATATTTATAGATTCATCTTTACACTCTAGGAAATAGCTGCTTCCACAAAAACCAATCCTCCTTTCCCCTCATACCACAATAGCCTACTAGGATCAGCCATCCTAGACTCACATCACATCTGGGCCTCCCTACCCCACATACCACAATACCTTCTAGTCTCATTAATTACAGGATCACGTCGCATCATAAGAAGCAAGAAAAAAACATACCAATGCTGTCTCAGACCCAAAGAAAGGCATTCATTTTCACACACAATGATCTCTCATGGCTCTAAAGCACAAGGAACTGAGAACTTATAAGCAAGTGGGAAAATCATGCCCTAAAAAGGCATTATCTTTTGTCAGGAAACTATTTATTATTCCATATTGAATTAACTAATTCATTATCATAGGTTCTAACTATGGGAAACCTAAGTAAAAATTTATCACAGTTTGAAAAAATTAATTAGATAATTAATTTAACATGACAATAATTATTTTATCAACAAGAATCAACATGTTTCATGTTCATTAAAAAATTCAATTAAACATTCACACTTGCACCAATTTGATTATCATAAAATTACAACAACAACTAGATTCATTAAACATGCCTCTTTCATTCCTTTAGCCAATTAATTTTGAACTAATTCTAGATTTATGTTATTTACCAATTTCTATCAAGAATAATATGAAAATCCAAGAAAGGTATAGATATAACACTATCTAGATAATCAAGAGGCAAACCATTATCAGGTTACAAAAATTAAACATTGTTATGTGGTCGATACCAATTCTTTAATTTTGTTAAAGTATTTAATTTGTTCAATTTTATTGTGATATAAGGTGATAAATCATGATAAATCTCTGATTGCACATAAGGAAATAGAGAATAAACGAATCCCCTACCACAAAAGGTCACCAACATTATTCTCATGAGAACGAACCATGAAATATATCTCCAATCACGCCTCTCGTAAGAACTGCATCTATTTGGGGATGAAGCAGCACCATTTCACCAACAAAAACTGAGAGAAACCCCATTAGAAACATGGGTAAGAAACTGCTATAGCATGGCAATAAGAATGGGAGGAAAATGAGATCAATACGGAAGAATAATCTAGAAAAAAGGGGAAAATATACCGTGTATCAAGCCATGTCACCACAGATCAAATATGGAAAACCAATATTGATTCATGTCGAAGGGATATCCAAAATTCTAAAAAAGGGACTCTCAGGTTTCCTTGGATGAGAGACAGTGAAACTAAAGATGTAGGGTTTGACAAATCGAGTGAATGGAAAAACATTTAAAACATTACATCGTTAGGGGATTACACAATGTATAATCCCCTCTCACATCACGTAATGCATCGAGGTTATTTTTTGCTGAAAAAACCACCACCTCTTAATTTAATTTATTTTTCAAACCCCTTTAGATTACTTGAGGTGAATACCACTTTCACCCCATGAATATTCTCTACTCGTAGTTCTCATCACTCAAACTCCTATAGACTTCCTCTGAGCATCCTTTGAGATCATCAAGCCTTGGGAACTTGAAATGGGTTGATTAACATGGATTCAGGTCCATATTTGGTAAGACAATAAATAATTTCATAAAGTCCCATCATTGTTCTAATAATAAATAAAAAACCCAATTTGGATAATAATAATCATACTATTATTTTTATTTCCTTAATGTGTGTATAACTCATGGTTTATATAAATATTATTTCTTCAATATATAAGTTAATATGTATTTAAATGGTATTTAATATATCATTCCCACCAAACCATTAACATGGTTCATCATTCCTACTTTATATTTATAGAACCTTGAATAATAGATATTTATTTAAATAAATAAATATAATATTCAATAAAATCATGAATAAATATTAATTTAATATTAAACTAGATTTTTCATTCTCTAAAATAACTCCTAACTGAATATTTTTATTTAACATAACCTAAATAAATATTATTCCTCGAAACATGAGAATTATATTTAATCTAATATTAAATTCTTATAGAATTAATCTGAGGATTGGGATTTTATTTACATGTGAACTTCTAGGATTATTTCAGGGAAGTACAGTGTTTACTCATAGAAAGTCCTAGATTAGAATCTTGAAATGATTAAAAGCTCCCATGAAGAAAAAAGATAGATTTCGTAAAGATAATAAACACTAATGAATTCTCACTCTATAATACCATTCATTCATCCCAATATATCATCAAAAAGGTTTCATCATATGTGTCATCAACATATATTCTTTATATATCTTTATCTTAATGTATATAAATGAACTCATCGATAAAACCATCTAATATAGGGATTTAAACAGACATTTTCATTCCTATAATAGGTCATGATATTTCTACTTATATTAAACTTGAAAGGGATAAATATTTTCTTAACTTATTGTTTGATGTCATCGATAGTGATAAAACATTGTTTATTAAATCAAGGAGATTTTTTTTAGTGTCAAAGTTTTTTTATGTTTTGAATATAATAACACCTCACATGATTAAAATAACTCACATTTTAAAAAAATGATAACTATAAATTGGATAATTATAATTTATCACAAAAAATTTTACCAATTTTTTAAATAACCTTTAGTAAATTTATAGTTTCTATAAAAGAAACAGTGACACTTTTCCCTTTTGTTTTTACAGAATAGAATTATAAAATTCTGTTTAAACAACTCATTTTATGAATATGTAGATATAAATCTCTTTATGTGAAATATGTGTACTTCAATCCCTTTATATTTAATTTTTTTAATTGAAATCCATTAACATGAATTATTCATACATTTATTTATACGTACATTGATCCAAAAATGAATTTGGTTTTTCCAAATTAACATTATATGATTAATATTTTTATGTGGTAATTGTGCTTATGTTAATTATGCTTACATAAAAACACCTATATATGGTTTCATTACTTAATGGATTTGAGGTATCTATTATTATTATTATTACATTTTTGAAATCTATTTTAGTTTTCATGTATAGGATTGGTATGGTTTTGGGAAACTTTCATGAAGATGGAACAAGAGGACTAGGAATAATGAAACCCACATGGAGAGGATCTTGGTTATCTTTGAAGCAAACCATTGGAAATTTTCTTATAAATTATGATGGAGAGATATTTTTATAAAATGGATGAATAAGTAATAAAATATGAATGTGATTTGATTATGCTAAAGAAGCTTCTTATATTTTATAATGTGATGAAAAATGAGCTCCAATGTGTAATATTTTTTAAGGACTGATCATGCAGCATTAATATTATATTCTTAAATATTTTATTTAGAATTCCAACATTGTATTATTTTTATTTTACCTTTATTTTTAAACAATCTATTTATTCTTTTCACATACAGAAGTAGGTTTTACTGTTCTTAATTATACCTCTTAAACAAAAGGTACATCTATTGAGTTGTGACTCCATTAAAAATTAAGGTATGTTATTAGTTGTTCCTTAGTTTCTAGATAATAGGATTGTTTCTTTGGGTTGTTCCTATATTTTAGAAAAATGAAGGATCACATTAAATTTTATCACATCATTTCAAAATTCTCATTTTTCTAAGTTGGTTCCATTTATCTCAAATATAAGAGAGGAGTGAAGTGTAGATTTAGGATTGAGTTGATATGAACTACTATAATATTTTAGCATTCTTGTTCTCTTTATTTTCATTTTATATTTTACTCAAACATTACACTTTCACATTTCATTTGTTATCCACTTCAATTACATGTTTTTGATATAATCTGATTTTAATCACTATAAAAGTAATGTATTAAAAAAATAGTCATTTATTTTTTTGGACTATTAATGTTGTTTCAATCTCATGTACTTTATGCTTTAATGGTCTCAAAAATAATTCATATATTGAAAATTTTTTAAGTTTTATTTATAGGTTTTATATTTATTTAATCCATTATATTGTTAATGTGTATTTCTAGGTATTTTGGTTCAAATTTTACTAAGAATTGAAAATTAGTTAAATGAGAAAAAATCCTATTTGAATTGGATATATATTGAAATTGGTTATAAGGTAATAAGTTAAATTAATGAATCAATTATGTGATAAAATGGATACACTAATGAAATGTATATTTTAATTGGATATATAGAGTATTTGTCTACATGAATTAGATACCTTGTAAATTAATTTATGTGGTTCTAAATAGATATGTGATTTATTAAGCTATATCAAATTCAGTTATGTAAGAAATAAGGCTATGTGAATAATTAAAATACCTAAAGTAAACCTACATAATTTTTCAAGGTGAAGAATGAATATATGAATCAAATCAGATATATAAATTAAAATCAATTTAATTCCTCTATGTAGTGATCCAGAGTCTGCTACGTGGTTCTAAAACCTATATATTTATTATTGTTGGAGTTATATAAGTGAAATTTAATATCTCCATGCATGAATTGAATATTGTATTACCTATTTGCAGTAAAACCAATTGTGAAAATGGGGAATGCAAGAGATAATAAAACATTAAAAGAATAATTTAATGACTAATTCTATTTCTAAGGTATTTTCATCAAAAGAAAATATAGAATTTTTTTACTAAACTAGATTTCATGGATCTCATGTTTTGTAATTAAGAGATATATTATACATGAGTATTAAAATGTGGAAAAGATAAATATATATAATATACACAAGAAAAAGAGAAATAATGTCCACACTCAACTCCCTCTATCTCAAATATCATGTTGATTCTCTATTTCGAGCTAAAGAATGAAAAGAATAATGTTATCGATCCCTACACTATCAAGATCATATTTTTTGTGTTTTAGATTATTCTCTTCAAGTTACCTTTCATTCCTATATTATTTGATGGATAACAATTCTCTTATATCAATTTCATCTTGAAACTGTGAGCTCCATTTATAATCTCTCAATTATCTGTTCTATCAATTGGAAATTTTATCATCTTATTCTAAGTTATAATGGTTTCTCATAAAAGAACCTTGAAGGCTAGTGTAATTTGAATATTTTTTAGTTCTCGGTAAAAGTTCAATATATTATACCAAGTATAAAATTATTTCACTCAATTAGGAAGCCCCTTTGAAAGGGATTGGACATACTTGGTAAAAGGATGGATACTAGTGGAAATCATTGAGCTCTAAGAGTTGATCATTTCTAGAGTAAATGAGGGGATTTATATTCCCTAACCCACTATAAAACTCTTATTTTCAATATTTTTCTTTCCACTCTTATTTTTCGTTTCTCTAATGTTTTAATAAATGATTAGAAATTATCATACCTTAAAGAGGGTGGTTTTCAAAGACAGTAAAATTTAAAGAACTCAATGCACCCTCCACCTGAGTCTTAGTGTAGGTTTCCCTTACACAAAAAAAAATTGTATCGAAGGATTTGAATATTGAGTTTTAACATTTCAAAGTTTGAACTCCTATTATCATATTTAAAAAAATTTGTTATGATAGAAAATAGATAAAATATGATAATGGTACAATATCTTTAATTTAACGGAGATAATTATGGTTTCTAGAAGGCATGGATGATAATCTACTAGAAGAACCTTGGATTAAAGGTTTATTTTAATGCCATGAAGCCCTATAATATTCTTGAAAGAGATTCAAAGAATTCCGATACTATTTATAAAGGAGAATATGATCTAAAATCTAAGACTATGAATGTGATTATATGTGGACTAGGTCTTGATGAGTTCAACTGAGTTTCACAATGTGTAATATACTATGATATGTAGACTACCGTATTAGTGGATAGTGATATAACAGATAATGTGTGAGATATTCAATAGAATAAGTTAATTATTAAATTTATTAATTTCCAAACGATAGACAAAGAATTCATTATGTAGGTAAATGGATGACTTACTAAGGTTTTAGATAATGTTTATGATTTAGGAAAACCTTTTTATGAACTAGATAAAGATCTCAAAATATTCAGAATCCTACCACCTTGTTGGAGTGGAAGCTCAGTTAACATTATGAAATCAATAACTATCAAATATTTCATAATAAAATATATTATTGGTAGACTTATTATATATAATGCTAATACTAGTGAGCATAATCTTTTTAAAAATAAAATTCTACCTTAAATGTTTCTAATACTAAAGATGACAATTAGAACAAGTGTATAAGAATTTCTAAATCATGTTTAGAATAATAAAACAAATAATGTTTTGTATTTACCAATTTATATATATATATATAATTACTAAAATTAAACCTATTAATTATTTCAAAACTTTTTGATGAAGTTTTTTTCAAATAATCCATCCTATATTTTAAATAATAAAATTAATTAATTTAAATTACCTAAAACTGGGAATATTTATACCTTAGATCATAATTGATTGTGTATATAAAAATTTATCTATTTAAATCGTGAGACAAATGATTCTTGTATTTGGATTAAAATATTGAATATTATAATTTATATTCATTGATAAATTTTTCTTAAAGTAACTTTATTTCATATTTACATCAACTTAAATTAAAAAAAAAGAGAAACTTTGTGATCATTGGAAAATGGGAAAGCAACACAACTCATATTTTAAACCAATTAAAGAGATTTAAAATATAATAACTCTAGAACTTATTCACATGAATCTATTTGGGGCATTTATATTAGAAATATTATGAGTAAAACCTTTTTTATATGCCTTAATTAATGATTTATTTATATTTACTTGAGTTTTCTTTTTGAATGTTAAAAGTGAAGATTTTTTTATGTTTATATTATTTTGTAATTTTTTCATAAATTCAAAGAAACCAATATTATTTCTTTGAGAATTAACTATGGATGATAATTTAAAACATGATTTAAATTCTTACTTTTCAAAAAATGGTTTCAAACATAACCTTTCAAATCAAAATACACCTCAACAAAATAGTGTTTATGAAAGGAGGAATAATACATTACAATAAATTTCTAAGAGTATGTTATGTTAATATATCCTTCCCACTCATTTTTGGTCTGAATCTATAGATACAACATGTTTTTCATAAACAGTGTTCTAAGTTGGCCAATTTCGAATAAAACACCATATGACCAATGGAATAATTGAAATCTGAAATATGGATACATTAAATTTTTTAGATGAAATTTTTTCATTATGAAGACCAAGGATAGTCTTGGTAAATTTGATTCAAATGATGTTTAAGGAATATTTATTTGATATTCTACTACTTCCAAGACATATTGAGTTTCCAAAAAAGTTCAAATACTATTTAAGAATCAACTCATGTGATATTTGATGAAACTGATCTGTTTGATCAAAAAATGAATCATGTTGATGATATAAGAGATTCATTTGAAAATATGTGACATAAAAATCTCTTCGAAAATAAAAATGATGATGATTTGGAACATGATTTTGGTTAACTAAATTTTAATATGATAGATTAAAGTAAACCATAAAACATGCTTCCTAGATATACTGGAACCTATAAAAATCATCCCTTGAAAATATTTATAAGAATTATAGATTAAGGGTTTAGTTCTAGAAATGTTTTGGAAATATTATATAATTTTTTTCATCTTTATCTTTATTAGAACCTAAAACCTTATAAAAACCATAACTGATTAGAGTTGGGCCTTAGAAATTTGATAATAAATAAACCAATTAAATAGGAGCCTCATGTGTGAAATAGTTTATAATCCCTCTGATTATCCTGTTATAGTAAATAAAAATATTTTTAGGAGTAAATAGGATTATAATGGTGTGATCCTAAGGAATAAGGATAAACTAGTTTCTAAGGAGTATAACCAAGAAGAAAGGAATTATTATAAAGAGACCTTTGCACACATAGCTAGACAAGATTCCATTATGATTCTCCTAGCTTACACATAACATATGAGTTTAAAATTATATCATATCGATGTAAAATATAAATTTATAAATGTTTTTCTTATGGAGATAGTTTATACTTAACAACCTCTTAGTTTTGAAAATCCTCATTTCCAAATTAAGTTTTCAAACATACCAAATTCCTATGTGTCCTTAAAAATAACCTAGATATTGGTATAATCATTTAGGTTATATTATGTTATCAAATTAATTTTCTATAAAAGTGTAAGATACTACACTTTTTAGGAATACATCATCTACATATGTTTTGTTATTTTAGATATATGTTTATAAAGTAAATTTTGGTTCTAAAAAATATGTAATGGTTTTCCAAAAATCATGAAAAATGATTTTTAAATGAGTATGATGGGTGAATTAAATTGATTTTTTTGTTTCAAATTTATTATAAAGACATTCTGAAAGTGATAATTAAAATTATATATATACATGACTTGCATAAAATGTTATGACTCTAAAATAATAAATCAAATGAAAATATTTTGATTTCTAATTAAAAACACAATTCTGATGAAACTGGGAAACTAGTTGACAAAAATATGTATGGAGGAATAATTAGGGATCCACTGTATTTGATAGTAAATAGAATAGATATTATGTTTATAGTATTATTATGTGATATATTCTATAAAAATTCCAAGGAATCTCATTTGAATGATTCCAAAATAATTTTATGGTATGTAAAGGTAAAACCTTCCCTTTCATTACTTTTTCTGAAAACCTGTGATTTTTATTTGATTTATTTATCTGGTGCCAACATTAGTGGTTATAGATTAGAAATTAAAATTAATTCAAGAACACCATATTTTCTAGAAAAATATTGGGAATACTAGTTAGCTAAGAAACAATACTCGAGTACATTGTATATTTCTAAATAATAATATATAGTTTATGGTAGTTATTCTTCATAAATATTGGGGATGAAAAAAACTTTATTGTCTTTTGGATTTTATTATAATCACGTATCAGTCAAATGTGATAACATTAGTGACATTAACATTTCAATGAATCTGATAAACCATTCAATAACTAACCATATAGACGTAAGGCATCATTTTTAGTGATATCACACTCAAATAGTTGAAGACACTCTTGAATTTATATCAAATGATAATGAATTAAGGAATATTTTTACAAATCTCATTACTTGTGAATCTATTGATTTTCATAAAAGGTATTTGAGGTTATTTGGATTTAAATGAATTTTGTTTTTTTTTGTTTCATAGTGATTTAATTTAAACATTTATAGATTATTTTTTAGTATAAGATTTTTTTGGAAATTAAATGACTTTAAATTATATTATTTTATTTAAAAATGTATTCTTCTTGAATATTTTATTAACCCTGATCTAGTTTAAGAAAATAAATTTCATTTCAATTTTTGCAATTTAATTTAATTATTTTAGGTTGTAATCTTCCCAAATTCGAATTGGCTATGTATCCCTTCTCTAAATCGGATACCTGACCTAAAAACCAATTTGGTCCCTAACCACCTCACCTTGTACCTACATCCCTTATTCATTAATCTGATTAATTACCTCTTTTATCACTATCTTCACTTAACCTCCAACTGAACCTTATGTATATGGGATGTATAATCATGGAAATAATGGTATTTTTTGTTCTTCTGACAAATAAAATGTAATTATTCCTTGTGTGGTTTTTTACCTAGAAAGTTCATAGATATGGTTTGGATAAGAGGAACTAAAATATGTTTAAATAAATTATACTGATTCTAATGATGGGAGTTTTTATTTTATTAAAATAAATGGGTGTATTTTTTATGCGAAAGTAAATGAGTTTTTGTGGAATGTGGATTTTTAGTTTGGTGAAACAGAGGATGTAATGTCATCAAACGTGAATGGAGAAGTTTTTCCTATTTATTATATGGAAAGGGATGAAGTCCTTCACTATCCTCATGATGGAGAGTTCATTTTTTCCATAATTGATTTGGTATGTGTATAGTGGGACCAACTAAAGTGTTCATATTTCCCTTTCGAAAGTCTGTTTTTTGGAAGAAGGATTGGAATGATATAAAATCTGAATGGAAATTAATCTATAAGTTAATTCAGAATAAGACTACTCTGAGAGATAGTGAGATAGAAAAGGTGTCATTTAAGGACATTTACATCTTTTATTTTCTAATAAATAAACTAAAAATTAATATTCTATTGTATATGTTGTTTTTTGTGCATCACTACTTCCAAGGGAATGGAAAGTTGGACTATTACCCATATAGATGGATTATAACTTTGGTGTTAAATAATAAATAAGTAGATATCACTAATGGAGATGTATTGAAGTGTCCAAAAAATAATGATCTCTTAATTTTTCAGCTAAAAATGTTTAGTTACAAATAGGATGTAGCCTCTAGCACTCTATGACCTATTGGATAAGAAGCTTCATGTTGGGTGGTTATAAAACCTCTTTCCTTAGCTCAAGGGGATCCATACACAACCTCACCACCTAGGGATGTAGCACCTTATAAGAGGGTTCTTATTAGGGAGGTTCCAGAGTTAGTTGCTACCAGAACAGAGCCTCATCAAGAATCAGGCATGTTGTGGAAAGATGTTTTTCAGAGACAAGAGAATGAATTTGATAGAGCCTCTGAATGAGTTTATCATCTTAAACTAGATATTTACATATCTATTGTAGCACATTTATAGAGGCCATTTGAAACCACCCCAAGTGTACCAGCTATGAATGATAGAGAGGAACCATAAGTGGTTCAAATGATTGATCTACTCTGTCTTAGGTCACCTACTGAAAAAGATGGATCTAGGGATATTACCTTGGAAGAAGCTGGTGTTCTTTCATATAATTTAAAGATTTTTCCATCAACATACCATGTGTATGAGGATGCCCCATATGTGAGAAAGTGTTATAAAAGTAGTTATTTTGTAAATAACATGAAATCCTTTGTATTAGCTGTTATTTTAGAGATTAAAAATATAAAAGGATATTATGTTTATTAGTTGAAGGAACTAATATATTTTAAGGATGATATAAGGTAGCTAAAAGAGAATTTATTTTCTAAATCTAATTTTTAAAAGATATTTGGGATGAGGGAAACCAAAATTGACTTGATCAAAAACATTAATCTAATCCACCCATTATAAACTATTGTAAGTACATAGTAATTTTATCCAATGGAATATAAAATAAGTATGGTCAAAGGTTTTAGTGCAACCAATTTTGAGTTTAATGAACATAATGTTCTTATTTCATCGTAAAGGGAAATGATTTAGAATCATCCAATGGTTCAATCAGATATGTATCAGGATGTTCTTGATGAGATATAATCATTCAGAATATAAATGAAGTATATATTACACACTTCAATAATTGTATTTGTAAGTGAATTTTTGTTTATAAAAAGGTTTCATCACCATACCACACCATATGCTTCTGAATATTCACTGGATATTGATTTCAAAAATCAGTTTGACCAACTCATTTCATATTTGACTTTAGTATCTTCTTAGATCCAATCTTTAGAGTATAACTTATACACACATGATATTTTTCAAGAGTTTAAAATGGATCCATCATCTGAGTTTCAAGATACCAAAGAATCTATCTGAAAATCAAGCCCTGGGACTAATGTGTCTTTAGGGTTCATGGTTTCCCATCATCAAGAATGTCTGGGTGGTTAAGTGGATGAAAACTTGGGAGTGAAAAATAAATTAAGAATAAGGTTTATTATTCCATTAGTCTAATCAATATAAATCATCAGTGCCTTGCACATATTCTAGTATAGATTCAAGAAGGAGTTGATAATCTTCTCATAATCACAATGGAAGAGGATTCTAGTTCCTCAAAGTATGTGGAAACCAATGTTATTCTAAATACTTCATCTTTCCATAATCCTGGTCCTCTTTTGGGTCAAATATCTTAGATATTATCTTCCATACAATATGAAATGTTCATAGGGAAACTCAAAAATGCTCTTTTAGTCTTTGTATAAATTCATAGAGAATCATGTACTTCCATATTAAAGTTATGAAAGTTAGATATCATTAAAAATATATTTATGTAATGATGCTCTATTTTAACTTAGCAGAATAAAATCTCTATAACCATAACCTCCAAATAATTTTAGAGCTTCCAAGAAAATATGGGATTTTTTTTCTCTCACTATCATTTATACGCAAGATTAATTGAAAGATGATGATACTATTGATGTAGAGACTCTATTAAAATAAGCTACATCATCAAGACCACCAAATAAACTTATCATTGTCACTAAAGGTTCTTAAAATTTTAGTGTTTCATCTAAAAATATTGAGAAAGTTCAAAACACATGTACCTAAATACCAAAAGATAGGTCAACAGTTGGATTTGTAGATAGTAATTCTATGGTTCTCAGGGTAGTTGTAATAACTCCAGTAATGGATCATATTACTATTTAATTAGAACATTGATTCAATTTTTTATTATTTTTGATAATTTAAATAATTATAATTTATCATGCATGCTAATATTTATTTTCTATTTTTACATTTTAAATATTCTGGTTAAATCAATAATTTACCATAAGAAGGGTTTTTGAGAGAAAATGTGAAAAATTATAAAAGATACCTTGAGAAGTTTACATGAGTAAGAATTTAATGGAGTTTTTAATTGTCCTTGATAAGTGACCGTGAGAAAAAAATTTGACAATTTCTAGAGGTGAACTCAAGAAGTGGATGTGAGTGAAAATTTGACAAAGTATGGAAGTGACTAGGAGTGAAAATTTAACAATGTCTGGAATGGACTGACTAAAAAAATGAAGTGGATGCATGAACAAAAATAAAGTTAAGACATGAACAAAATGAAGCGACCATATGAACAAAAATTAAGTTTCTTCCTAAAAAAATGAAGTAACCGCATGAACAGAAATGAATTAACTACATGAAAATAATGAAGTGACCAGAAGAACAAAAAAATGTTAGTTCAAGAAAGAAATGGTGTGACCACAAGTTCAAATTTGGAAAAATGTTCAACCTACCCGATTAACACTCTATTATCACTTAATTCCTTCATCATATTTTATCTCAAAACATTATTTGTTTTATTTATGCTTTTAATTTTTAAATTACTACACGGTTGATTCAGATGATTTTCTTAATATAATTATTTATTAAATACTTACTAATTATATTAATTTTATGGAATTTTATTATGAATAATTATATATGAGATTAAAGATGCATCACATCGGTGGAAGTTTGACACTGGTTTGTTGGGGGGAAACAAAATCTAAAATAAATTTGGTTTGAGTTTGAATAGTTTATCTCACATTATTTATAGGATTTTTGTAGAGACCCAAATCTTGACGTATATGGACATTACATTACTTTTGAGGAATACTTAGTACATAACAAAAACACACACACAAGGATCGTAATAGTTTAGTGTCTTTGGAAACTCAGAATATAATCTTTTAATTGTGGTGAAAGATCTTCAACATCTCCCATAAAGATCTTCCTTTTTTTTACCTAAAACCTTTCTTTAAATCCTGGGGAAAAGAAAACATAAAAGGGTGAGCTCAAATGCTCAGTAAGGGTAAACAAAAGAAATATCAATCACATCACATTCATAAGAACATAACATTTTGGAAATCTTAACCTGCAAAAGAGAGGATAATTTCATAACATGGGATAAATCATGGTAGTGAAATGTAATCACAATAATCATAACTTAAAACATGAAACTTTGTGGAATACACACATAATAATAGAGAATCATTTATTGTTAGTCAAGACTCATTGCCAAGACTATCTTAGTGGACAAAGTCCCTTTCTGAACCGAGTCACCCTCGTTTCAGTCCTGTTTCACTGAACCGGTATAACCTACCATTCCAGCCATGTCTATCTCATGAGATATAAAATCTTTAACCAATTCATTGGAGGTAGATATAGGTCCCACCCATCTCATAATGATACCATTCTTATGTGAGCCACAAAATCATAAATCATACATCATTGCATAACCCATGTAATAAAAATGGGAATCTTAAACATCATGACATCATAAAACAATTCATATACGATAAAGGAATTAATAAAAATAATTCCATCACAACATAATCAAATCAATGTAATAATAGGGATAAAAACAGAACCTTTTATTATCTTATATGGAAAATAATTTTGATTAAAAACTTGAACTCCATTCTTGAGGAAAATATCCTTTCTTCTTCAAAAACATTTTTCCTTTCTTAACATGTCATACAACTTTAAACTAAAAGAAGTCAATTAAAAATAAACTTTAAAACTTGTAAAGGATTCTTCGTAGAAATAATGTTTTAAAAATCCATTCATACCGTATAAGTTAAAAAAACATTCTTAGTACTTTTGTCGAAAAAGTCAAAAAGTACCTCGTACGAAAAAAACGACAAAAGATTCCTTTCATATCTTTTACTAAAAACTCACCGAAGGGTAAAATTAGATTTAAATAATTGTACGTGGATGGAAATAATATTACATATTGAGGAAACATGGATGTGGATGATAAAATACACCCCAGTAAATACCAAAGTATAAACAATCTCGGATAAAATGAGATTGTGATATATTCCCTTACCTTAGGTCCGATTTGCTTCGTAAGTGTCCGAACCACCTGTATAATGATTTAAATAATGTCATTGACTTATTATAGAATCATACTCATTGTTATTATATCATATATGGTTCACTTATGACTTTATTTTACCCGTTCTTTTGTAAATTCCATGTTAAAGAGTGTTTTGGGTAAAATCGATTCATTTGTCGTAGGTGTTTGGACTTGTTGTTCTTGACATTATTATTACTTATATCATGATTTACTTACTTCCAGAATATAAAACATGATTTATATATCATATATATTCAGTATATATATATATATAATAGATAGATAAATGAAATGAAACACACCGTTCATGGAGACGGTAGTCCGTACGTACGCATGAACGCTGTTTTCCTTTCCTTATTGTCTTGAATGGAAGTAAGTAGATGACATACATATATATATATACATAAATCCAGTAGATTTAACATGTCATATATTTCATTATTATTCATTATATATACTTTATAATCATTCATGAATGGTTAATGTGGAGAATGAATCTCATCGCGTCGTGGAGACGGTATTCCGTACGTACGCACGAGCGATGATATCATTCTCATGATCATGAACTTGTGTTTAAGTGTATGTATACTATTCCAGTATCAATATCACTTTATAATAATCATATATAGTTACTCATTACACCATTATACCCATCCAATTAAGGTGGTGTCGGAAAATAGATTACACCATGGCGTGGAGACGGTATTCCGTACGTACGCACGCGCGGTGATTTTGTTTTCCGTAGGATGGATAGATGGTGAAATAGGATTGTTTCATACTTATAATAACATATCAGTATATTATTGATACTGATGTTATTACTTCATAATGAAACAACCTAATAAGAAGAAGTGGAAGAAGAAATAAAGGTGAAAGAATCAGTAACGGAAATTACCTCTTCTTTGAAGCGCCTCTTTGAGACATCCTCTTAGGGCACTAAAATTGGTCTTTGAGGAAGACCAGAACCTATAGTATGTTTCTAGGGAAGTGGAGAATAGAATTTGGCAGGGTTTGGCCTAGCTTGAAGGCTCAAAGTTGTGTGAGGAAGAGAGGGATGAGGTGCCCTTTTATAAGGGAGGAGAGGGGCTCCTTTGGAAAAACTAAAAATATTATTTTATTATAAAGTCAAGTTCGGTTTTAAATATCTCCAAATTGATTTATTTCGAGGCTAAGGTGGGGATGGGTCGAAATACTCTCATACAATAGAATTTATACAAGTTTAGGTTCCTATTTTAACCTTATCATTTTGATTTAACATTAAGTTCAATAATTTTACTTTTACCGTGTCTTCTTGTGTTCTTACACTATAAGGTTAATAAACTTACTATAAGAAGCCAAAAGAACCCCAAATTGTTTATTATTAATATATATAACCTTTTCTAAGTAATTTGGACGAACCTTAGATTTTTAGGAATAAAATAACAATTAATAATATAATATTTGTTTTAAAAACTAATTTATGTCAATTTTGACACTATTTGGTACATGATATTTATGAAATTCATAACATAATGATAAGTTCGAACCAAGTTACTTAAATCAACTATAACATGTAATATTAACCTATAAAATTAGTTTAAATAATAAAAAGTCTCAAATTATATTTATTTGGGTATTTATAATATCAATTATTAAAAATTTTCACTATTATGGTAATTACTGCATCATCATTGTGTCATGAATAAATTAATTTATTTAATGTCTAAAAATTATAAATAAAATATCATTATGTAGGAAATCTTTTTATCTTTCTAATGAGTATTTATATTCGAATTTATCTTATTTATAACCCTATAGTAAAAATAATTTACTTATTAAACATTGATTTTAACTATTTTAACCCTTCTTTAAATAAATTAATAATAAATGTCCTAATTTAATCCAAGTGGGCCTAAATGGTCATATTTTATTCCTAGGGTTGTTTTTGGTCGAATTACACTTGTCCAATAGAATTAGGATATGTGTTAGGGTAATAGTAATATCATTTTAACCCTTAATTACAATATTTACTTTTAACCGTGGTAAATAAAAGTAAAAAGTTACTATTCACCAAAAATTATTTTCATCTCATTGAACCACATTTTACTTACTAACATCAACTGTGTCTCTCGGATTTTTGAAATTCCACTCACAGAAGCGGTAAAATTAAGTTTTATGAAAAATTCAGTTTTTTTAACTACCACTTAGTGGTTTCACTATTCATCAAAAATTGAAAGTTTTCAGAAAAATACCAAAAATTAGGCCTAAGCTATATTTGATATTATGAACTCAAAAACGATTTCTATTTTACCAAATTCAAAACATATCAGTTTCATTAATTAATTTAAAAATTAATTCCCTTCATCAAAACAAATAGCGTGTGCTTAAGAGATAATAACTATCAAAAGATTGACACTTGTTTATGTCTGGTTTAAATGTGTAATTACATCCAATGACCAAAATTGTATTAAATTGTAAAAATATATTCTAAATATACTTTAAAACCACTCAAATTAATAATTTATCACTATTAATTATTTCGATTGAAAAAGTTGTTTTTAATTAAAATTTAGTAATTTTCACTATTCATCAAAATATGAAAGTTATCCGAAAATCACCAAAATTTCACCATAAGCTAATTTCGATATTCCGAATCCAAAAATGAAGTCCATTTTGAAAAATAAAAATTTCAAAATTTCAAAAATTGGTTATTACTATTCATAACAGCTAGTTTTAATAATATTTTAATAGCATATCGTTGTTTACTGAAACTCGGTATTGCATACTACACACGCTATCAAGGAACGTCGTGATTGCGTGTAATGAAAGGAAAGTCAAGGATGTGTGTTGTGCAAGCTCCTTTTGGTGTAGCGTACAACACAAGACATTAATGAAATTAAAAATAATATTTTTCATAAAATCTCGGGGTGTTACATTCTACCCCCCTTAAAATGAATTTCGCCCTCGAAATTCGTCGGGGTTATAAATGGTTTACTACACGAAAGTTTCTTTAATAGAAACCCACATCGTAAAAAGGAATACCAAAACCAATCTTTAAAAACAAAAGTATCAAACGTAACGGTTACCCAAATAAACTAATCACTGGGTTTCCACATAGGTGAAAATATGGATATGGAAGAAAAATCTAACCATCATGTTCTGATGGAGAGTGGTAGAGAACATGGCTATGGAAAATCCAACAATCAAAAATCCATAAATTTGTGACGATCTAAGGTACCATCTAATTAATCAGATATAAGATCACTAGGACAACATTTTTGGTTTTCAAGATTGTTTCCCTAAAGTTGAAGAATTTGAATTAGAATAAATACTTACTTTATTTTGGTATAATCTCATTTTTGTTTGTGCCTTGAACAATTTCCACTTCATCTCTTAAATAAATGAAGTTGAGTTTGTTATTCTTGAAGTGTTAGCAGATCATGTGATAGAATGACGGGTCATTCCATCTGTCTCAAACAAAAGGTTAGCAAAAGTTATTAAATATACATAAGTCATTCTATAGTGAGATTAATCATATATAGTTCCTAAAATGGACTTATACTGCTTAATTTAATAAAACTAGTTTCTCCTAAACAGGGACTTCCTGTAGGCCAGTGGTAGGCGATAAAGGCCAGTCGCACTTCGGTTGTGGGTTCGATTCCCACAGCCTTGTTCGACGCGATGGGCTGTCGCCCGTCCTGCAGGTTGTCCTTTTTCTAAAGATATATTACTATAACATCCCATCAATAATATCGAAAAACGTTTTATCCTAACTTATGTCCAACATAATCCATTCTAATCTTTAGGCTTATCTAAAATACATCGGTCCAATCTCATAGTATAAAGAAAACGATTACTTGAAATATCGTTAACCAAGCATGTGAATACCATCATTTATCCCCCATATATCTTGTTGGTCACATTCCAATCATGTGAATACCTTAATGATGTATTCTCTTGAAAAATGAATACCCATTAAACCTTAGTGAAAACATGAATGCTGTCAAAAGTTAATTCTTTCCACATACCAAAATCCAAAAATTCTATATACTCAAACCATGATATAACCTTTTCCTTATATCAGTCATGATCTCATGAATACATTTAATTTTCTCCTTATCCCTTCATTATGCACATATCATCTACATTCCAAAAATATATGAATAACCTTTCATGGATAGTGGTACCATTAATCATACACTTTCAAAACTCAAGGAAAGACAACAGTGTAACAATCCTTAGATTTCTCTTTATTACATAGTACCATGAGATTTCTTATACAACATTACACATGATAAACATGTAATCATTCCACTACATTCTTAAACCATTAACCGAGCTTCAACAATTCTTTCATCTCACATATCATTTGTAGTCTCTTCATCATCATCCACATAAATACTACCCATACGACCATACTGATTCTCTTCATGAGACTTTCCCTTAGGGCATTGGTTTGCATAATGCTCGTACATTCCACATTTAAAACATTTAACCATTGTTGATGTCATAGCAATACCATTATCCTCATCCCTGGTGTTAACTGAACCTTTTCCTTTGCACTTAATGGTTTTGTGTCCTTCTTTTCCACACCTAAAGCATCTTCCAGTTCCTTTGAAACATTCTCCTTGATGCCTCTTCCCACATGATTTACATAGGGGAAATTGAACTTTCTTTCCTCTATGATCATCATGAAACTCCATCTTTCTCTTATTAGCCGAGTCAGGAAACTTACCAAATTTTACTTTATTTATCATATTATGAGATTGTTTATTCGTCATAATAATGATGTTTGGACTTCCAAATCCCATTTCATTTGGTTTCTCATGAAGAATATCATTCCATTGTCCATCATATCCTCCATTATCGTGAATCACCTTGTTTCCAACCATTTTCTAAAACCCAAAAAGAATACTGTGAGACGAAAAAATCATAATAAAGGGGGAGTAACTTCAATATCTAACATCTTTGGTTTAATCTAATATTGTTACCATAGTTCTAGGACTATATCCTATACGTATACTTGTCCTTAGGGGCATCCCTAGACATACCTTAGAAATATCTCTAGGGATCTCACTAAAGTTTTCGCATCCTAGTTTCCAAAGGATGACTAAACCTTTCCTTTGATATCAACTGTAGAGACCCAAATCTTGACATATATAGACATTACATTACTTTTGCGTAATACTTAGTACATAACAAAAACACACACACAAGGATCGTAATAGTTTAGTGTCTTTGGAAACTCAGAATATAATCTTCTAATTGTGGTGAAAGATCTTCAACATCTCCCATAAAGATCTTCCTTTTTTTACCTAAAACCTTTCTTTAAATTTTGGGGAAATGAAAACATAAAAGGGTGTGCTCAAATTCCCAGTAAGGGTAAACAAAAGAAATATCAATCACATCATACTCATAAGAACATAACATTTTGTAAATCTTAACCTGCAAAAGAGAGAATAATTTCATAACATGGGATAAATCATGGTAGTGAAATGTAATCACAATAATCATAACTTAAAACATGAAACTTTGTGACATACACACATAATCATAGAGAATGATTTCTTGTTAGTCAAGACTCATTTCCAAGACTATCTTAGTGGACAAAGTCCCTTTCTGAACTGAGTCACCCTCGTTTCAGTCCTGTTTCACTGAACCGGTATAACCTACCATTCCAGCCATGTCTATCTCATGAGATATAAAATCTTTACACAATGCATTGGAGGGAGATATAGGTCCCACCCATCTCATAATTATACCATTATTATGTGAGCCACAAAATCATAAATCATACATCATTGCATAACCCATGTAATAAAAATGGGAATCTTAAACATCGTGACATCATAAAAAAATTCATATACAATAAATTAATTCATAAAAATAATTCCATCACAACATAATCAAATCAATTTAATAATAGGGATAAAAACAGAACCCTTTATTATCTTAGATAGAAAATAATTTTGATTAAAAACTTGAACTCCATTCTTGAGGAAAATATCCTTTCTTCTTCAAAAACATTTTTCCTTTCTTAACATGTCATAAAACTTTAAACTAAGAGAAGTTGATTAAAAATAAACTTGAAAACTTGTAAAGGATTCTTCTTAGAAATAATTTTTTAAAAATCCATTCATTTCGTATAAGTTAAATAAACATGCTTCGTACTTTTGTTGGAAAAGTCAAAAAGTACCTCGTATGAAAAACCGACAAAAGATTCCTTTCATATCTTTTACTAAAAACTCACCGAAGGGTAAAATTGGATTTAAACAATTGTACGTGGATGGAAATAATATTACATATTGAGGAAACATGGATTTGGATGATAAAATAAACCCCAGTAAATACCAAAGTATAAATAATCTCGGATAAAATGAGATTGTGATATATTCCCTTACCTTAGGTCTGATTTGCTTCGTAAGTGTCCGAAACTCCTGTATAATGATTTAAATAATGTCATTGACTTATTATAGAATCATAATCATTGTTATTATATCATATATGGTTCACTTATGACTTTATTTTACCCGTTCTTTTGTAAATTCCATGTTAAAGAGTGTTTTGGGTAAAATCGATTCATTTGTCGTAGGTGTTTGGACTTGTTGTTCTTGACATTATTGTTACTTATATCATGATTTACTTATTTAAAAAATATAAAACATGATTTATATATCATATATATTCAGTATATATATATATAATAGATAGATAAATGAAATGAAACACACCGTTCATGGAGACGGTAGTCCGTACGTACGCATGAACGATGTTTTCCTTTCCTTATTATCTTGAATGGAAGTAAGTAGATGACATACATATATATATATACATAAATCCAGTAGATTTAACATGTCATATATTTCATTATTATTCATTATATATACTTTATAATCATTCATGAATGGTTAATGTGGAGAATGAATCTCATCGCGTCGTGGAGACGGTATTCCGTACGTACGCACGAGCGATGATATCGTTCTCATGATCATGAACTTGTGTTAAAGTGTATGTATACTATTCCAGTATCAATATAAATTTATAATAATCATATATAGTTACTCATTACACCATTATACCCATCCAATTAAGGTGGTGGCAGAAAATAGATTACACCACGGCGTGGAGACGGTATTTCGTACGTACGCACGCGCGGTGATTTTGTTTTCCGTAGGATGGATAGATGGTGAAATAAGATTGTTTAATACTTATAATAATATATCAGTATATGAGTGATACTGATGTTATTACTTCATAATGAAACAACCTAATAAGAAGAAGTGGAAGAAGAAATAAAGGTGAAAGAATCGGTAACGGAAATTACCTCTTCTTTGAAGCGCCTCTTTGAGACCTCCTCTTAGGGCACTAAAATTGGTCTTTGAGGAAGACCAAAACCTCTAGTATGTTTCTAGGGAAGTGGAGAATAGAATTTGGCAGGGGTTGGCCGAGCTTGAAGGCTCAAAGTTGTGTGAGGAAGAGAGGGAGGAGGTGCCTTTTTATAAGGGAGGAGAGGGGCTCCTTTGGAAAAACTAAAAATATTATTTTATTATAAAGTCAAGTTCGGTTTTAAATAGCTCAAAAATGATTTATTTCGAGTCTAAGGTGGGTATGGGTCGAAAGCCTCTCATCCAATAGTATTTAGACAAGTTTAGGTTCCTATTTTAACCTTATCATTTAGATTTAACATTAAGTTAAATAATTTTACTTTTACTGTGTCTTCTTGTGTTCTTACACTATAAGGTTAATAAACTTACTATAAGAAGCCAAAAGAACCCCAAATTGTTTATTATTAATATATATAACCGTTTCTAAGTCATTTGGCCGAACCTTAGATTTTTAGGAATAAAATAACAATTAATAATATAATATTTGTTTTAAAAACTAATTTATGTCAATTTTGACACTATTTGGTACATGATTTTTATGAAATTCATAACATAATGATAAGTTCGAACCAAGTAACTTAAATCAACAATAACATGTCATATTAACCTAGAAAATTAGTGTAAATCATAAAAAGTCTCAAATTATATTTATTTGGGTATTTATAATATCAATTATTAAAAACGTTCACTATTATGGTAATTACTGCATCATCATTGTGTCATAAATAAATTAATTTATTTGATGTCTAAAAATTATAAATAAAATATAATTATGTAGGAAATCTTTTTATATTTCTAATGAGTATTTAAATTAGAATTTATCTTATGTATAACCCTATATTAAAAATAATTTACTTATTAAACATTGATTTTAACTATTTTAACCCTTCTTTAAATAAATTAATAATAAATGTCCTAATCTAATCCAACTGGGCCTAAATGGTCATATTGTATTCCTAGGGTTGTTTTTGGTCGAATTACACTTGTCCAATAGAATTAGGACATGTGTTAGGGTAATAATAATATCATTTTTACCCTTAATTACCCTATTTACTTTTAATCGTGGTAAATAAAAGTAAAAAGTTACTATTCACCAAAAATTATTTTCATCTCATTGAACCACATTTTACTTACTGACATCAACCGTGTCTCTCGGATTTTTGAAATTCCACTCACAGAAGCGGTAAAATTAAGTTTTATGAAAAATTCAGTTTTTTTAACTACCACTTATTGGTTTCACTATTCATCAAAAATTGAAAGTTTTCAGAAAAATACCAAAAATTAGGCCTAAGCTATATTTGATATTATGAACTCAAAAATGATTTCTATTTTACCAAATTCAAAACATATCAGTTTCATTAATTAATATAAAATTTAATTCCCGTCGTCAAAACAAATAGCGTGTTCTTAAGAGATAATAACTATCAAAAGATTGACACTTGTTTATGTCTGGTTTAAATGTAAAATTACATCCAATGACCAACATTGTATTAAATTGTAAAAATATATTCTAAATATACTTTAAAACCACTAAAATTAATAATTTATCACTATTAATTATTTCGATTGAAAAGGTTGTTTTTAATTAAAATTTAGTAATTTTCACTATTCATCAAAATATGAAAGTTATCCGAAAATCACCAAAATTTCACCCTAAGCTAATTTCAATATTCCGAATCCAAAAATGAAGTCCATTTTGAAAAATAAAAATTAAAAAATTTCAAAAAGTGGTTATTACTATTCATAACGGCTAGTTTTAATAATATTTTAATAGCATATCGTTGTTTAGTGAAACTCAGTATTGCGTACTACACACGCTATCAAGGAAGGTCGTGATTGCGTGTAATGAAAGGCAAGTCAAGGATGTGTGTTGTGAAATCTCCTTTTGGTGTAGCGTACAACACAAGACATTAATGAAATTAAAAAGAATATTTTTCATAAAATCTCGGGGTGTTACAATTTTTCCATGGAACATTAATTTTGAATATAATTATTTGTTGGTACTATATTAATTATACTAATTTGTTACCACAATTAAGAATGTTTTAAATTCTAAATATTATTTAATTAACCCATGTAGGTATGTTTTTCATGAACATTTAATAAATATATCACAAACAACATTGGGAAAGAAAAACTGTAATGGGATTCTTACTTTGGATCTATTGTCTATAAAAGTACTATATATAAGTAGATTGATAGATCCATATAAATACATGGGGATTAATATATTCTTGAATAATAAAAGTGTGATATACTTTGGTGATCAACTATTACTCTCAGACAAACAAAAATCATTTGATCTTTTTTACTATAGAGATCCTTTCTACCTTGACTCTTTGACTATGGAGATTTTATCTTGTTCTATGGATTTAATTATTTTATATTTTTTATATGTTTAATTTAAAGGGTTATAATACACATTAAAATATATTATTTTGGGTTCTAACTCCTATAAAAAAGTTAATAATTTTGTTGTGCCTCTAGGTGGGAACAAGGTAGGTTGTTCGGGTTGTCCCTCTAGGTTAAAAAAAGATTTTTTCCCATTGGGTTTAAGCCTCTATGGGTAAAAATGACTTATAATTTGGTAGTGACTCTATTTTGGAATGTTTAATTATATATATTTCATTATAAGTCGTTATATTGGGCTTTATCACTTTTAGTTCATGAGAGTGAAGAGTTTCCTAGGACCATTTAGATCAGAACCACTATAAAAATCTATTATTATTTTTTTATTTCAACTACACAAATTTTATTACTCTGATTTAATATCTTATGATTTTTTATAGAAGGAAAATTTACCCCCATCTTGTCTATTTTTTCATATTAACATCATAAAAAAATTATTATTATAGGAGGACTCCAAGATATACAGATTTATATACATATAACCATTTCCTAACATTACCTTCATGTGGAAAGATCTATTTAAGATGGAAGGAACAAGTTCGAATGATGGATGGATAACTCAACAACCCATACATTTTTATGGAACTGATTATGGATATTTTAAATATAATAGGGAAGCAATCTTAAAGAAACATACATCTTAGATTAGATAATATAATTATAATTTTATCTAACATGTTAAGAGTTGAATATAAATAATTTTCAATAGGTGAAGATGAAAATTTTAAACAAATGTTGCATAGATTTACTATTATTTTTAATGGTATGAGTAATTTTGGAGAAACTCTTGAAAATCATACTCATGTTGAAAGAGTACATTGAACACTTCATATAAGTGGCATGTTAAAAAAAATTATAGAAGAAGGAATTTTTTTAAGGAATATAGACACAATGAGATTATTGGAACATTATTACAATATGAATTAGATCTCAATGATATTATTGAGGAAGATAATTCAAAGAAGAAATTAATTTATTTTAAATCAAATTTTTCTTCTTAATTTTCTGATTTTGATTAACAAAGTAGTCATAGGAATGATAAAACATATGTTACAAGTGGTTGATATAAAAGAAATAAAGTATTCTCAGGGAGATCATAAAAAGACTATACTATGGATGACCACAAGGAGAAGAAGGGAAAAATTTATTTATCTTTATTCTCAAAATGTAATTTGTTATGAGTGTAAGAAAAGGGGTAATATAAATCCTAATTTCACAATATTGAATAAGGATAAACAAATGATAAATAAATACAAGAATGAAAATAATAAAATGGAAGCTAGATGTAGTTTCACTGAGGATTCGTGTTTGGTTGAATAATATTATTTAGAAAAGCATGTGTAAATCTTGTTGTTAATGGATTCCTCAAATAAAGTAAGCGAATCTACTTATTATTCATCCTCTTAATTTGAATCTGAAAACCCCATTTTAGATGAATTTATTAAATAATTTAAATACTTGACCATAAAGTTAGAAAGATCATTGGTTTATATATGAATCTTAAGATTCAACATAAGGGTGTTGTTAAGGAGAATTAAGAGCTAATAAAATCCCTCCAACATGATAAAAAAATGCAAGTACCAATCAAGTGAATTTAAAATAAAATCTTGCTTGAAATGATAAATTAATGAGAGTAGTTGATTTCATGTCTAAATTTCATGATGTTGAAATATAGAATTTTTATTATATTCTCAAAGAGAATTAACTCAAAAAAATGAAATTAAATGTTTAAATTTAAATTAGTCCATTTTTTCAATGAATAGAGGACATTGATAAAATAATGAGTATATATAAGACGAACATAAGGAGGTCTAGTCATGTTTCTAATAATAATTTACCAAAAATTTACAAGACATTCATTGTTAAATGAACTAATGGAATTACATATACTACTACATGTTTTATATGTCATAATAAAGGTCATTATAAAAAATAGTGTTCATTGAGATTTCATTAACCTCTTATTTATACTATGGATTTTATTTATAAATATTTACCTTCTAGATTTTATAAAAATTAGTGTTTGAAATCATTTGGGCTCACAATAATTCATATGTTAATCCTATTATACCCAAACATTCATGTGAACCAAAGATATCTTAAATTTTTTTATATTGAAAAAGTGTATTGGTAGAATCAAAAGGGGTGTTTAGTACATGGATAACGGATGCTAAATACATATGACTGGTTCTACATAAAACTTTTTATCATTCAATGAATATGAGGGAGGTAATGTAAATTTTGGTGATAATTCTAAAGGAACGGTAAAAGGTATTATTGAGATGGGAATTTCAAGTTCAATTATTATTTATAAAGATTTATACAGTTTATTTTTGAAATATAATTTTATAATTATTTCAAAACTATGTGATGAAGCAATGTTTGTTAAATTTCAAAATGATATATCAATAGTTTTTAAAGATAAAACTGATTTGTGCCATGAAAATAGGAAAGAAAATATTTATTCAATTTGTTTTGATGAATTAACCAATAAATATGTAAAATATTTTAATGTTGTACAATATAATAACATTCTATCCCATGATAGGTTGGGAAATTCTAATTTTAGGTTAATGAAAAAGTTATATAAGAATTAAATAGTTCAATAGTTACCTAAACTTAAAGTGGAAAGAACCTTTATTTGTGAATATTTCATGAAAGTTAAAAAACACAAAATATGTTTCAAGTCAATTAATGGAGTAAAAATCTATTAATCCTATGGATATTATTAATTTATATTTATTTTTTTCTATCAAAATATCTAGTTTGGGTGGTAAGAGATATTAATTTGTTATTTTTGATGATTTTACCAGATACACATGGGTTTATTTTCTAACACTTAAATCTGATACTTTATCTTTTTTTATCAATTTTTTTAAATAGGTTAAAAATGAGAATTTAAATTAATAAAATTATAAGTTATTTTGGTGGATAATTCTATAATATTGAATTTATAAAGTTTTATGAAGAAAATGGGTATTTTAAAACACATTTTTCCTTTAGGACACCTAAATAAAATTGTGCACTAGAATGGAAAATAGATCACATTAAGAAATTTATAGGACCATGATAAATGAAATTAATCTACCCAAATATTTTCTAAAATAAACTATGAATACATCTATTTATGTAGAAAATAGATTTATTTTAATACCTTTATTGAAAATCACACCTTATGATCTTTGGAAGGGGATAAAAACTAAAATTGGCTATTTTATAGTTTTTGGATTTAAATTTTATATTCATAACACTATATATTCTTTAGATAAATTTTATGAAAAATTTTATGTTGGAATTTTATTATTATATTCAAATAGAAGTAGAGAATTTATATATTACAATAAAAAATACATGTTTGTTGAAGAATCAATTCATGTTTACTTTAATGAAATATGTTTGAATAGAATGGATGATGATACTAATCAACTTGAGGATTAGTTTAGAGATTTTAAATTTGAATAGGAAGAAACTTAAGATAAATATGAAAATATTTGGTGGAGAATATTTATTCTCAATATGAACTTATTCCTGAAAAAAATTGGAAGACTCATATAGATGATCCTATAGATAATGTGGTTGATAATGTTGAATAAAATATTCAAACTATAAAATCTATTAAGAATATTTGTTCTTATCATGATTTTATTTCTGATTAAATGCTTAATAATATTTATGAGGCTTTAAATGATTCTAATTATATCATGTCTATACAATATGAATTAGACCAGTTTACTAGGAATAGTTTCTCAAAAAGAGTTGTTCCGCTAAATGATAATCATGTTATTGGAACAAAATGGATCTTTATAACAAACATGATAAATTGAAATATAGTTATAATTAAATTAATTAATTCTTCTCAAGAACATTTTCAATAAGAAAGAATTTATTTTCAATAATATATTACACTTGTAGATTGGTCGGGAGAAATAATGATGTTATTAGCTTATATTACTTTTCAGGTTTTTAAATTATTTTCCAATGGATGCCAAAACCTATTTTCAAAATGGTTATATTTATAAAGAGTTATATGTTATACAAACCCCTATTTTTTTAAAATAAGAGCATCCAAGTCATTGTTTTAATCATTCAAATAATTTATATGGTTTAAAATAAGCTCCTCAATCTTGGAATGAAAGGTTAACTAGTCATTTTTTGGAAAAAAATGAGAAGGGAAAGGTTCATCTATATTTTTTTATTAATAATATTTTAAATGATATCATTAATATGAAAATTTATATTGGTGATGTTATTTTTGTATATTGATTTGAAATTATTTTTTGTGATTCTTCAGAATTGATGACTTAATAATTTTATATTAATATGATGGGGGGATTGAAATTGTTCCTTGGTTTGTAAATATTTTAAGTAAATGATGCTATTTCTGTATATCAATCCAATTGTGTTAAATATCTTATTAAAAAATTTATTTTTGACTCTTTTTAAAGTGAATATAATCCCATGAGTACTACTTTTGATTTTGATTTTGATAAATCAGGAAAATTTGATGTTGTTAAAACCAATAAAGTCATGATTGGAATTTTATTATATTTAACAATTTCTAGGCATGATTTGATGTTATTAGTTTGCATATTTGTTATATTTAAAAGTGACCCTAAAGAAATTCAAATTAAATATATTCAAAATTTTAATTGATTTGTTAAAGTTTCTTTGAATCTTGGTTTATTTTATCCTACAAAAGTAATTTTTATTTGAAAATCTATTCAAATTTTGATTCTAGAGGATGAAATATACATAGAAAAAGAACTTCATGTATGTTTCATTTACATGAAAAATCTTATGTTTCTTTTACATCAAAGAAACAAAATTATGTGGCTCTTCCAACTACTGAATAAGAATATATTACTATAGTATCATATTGTTCTCAATCATTATGGATTATGTAATAACATATGAATTTTGGATTTCATTTTGATAAGATTCCTATTTTTATGAAAATAATTCTGCTATTTCAATTTCTAAAAATCACATAAACATTAGAGGACTAATCATATTGATGTCAAATATAATTTTATTACATACCATGTTCGGTAGGGGTAAATTTTTCTAGAATATGTTTCATTTTAAAAACAGTTAGCTGATATATTTAGTAAACCTTTGTATTTATCCAATTTTGATAATATTAAATTTTAACCTGGAGTGATGTAAATTTTATCATATAGTATATATATTTATGGGGTATTAGCTGGGATTTTGATCTAAAAGTTTAAATCTGTTCCATTTGGTAAGATTGTATATTGAATCTTTTTTATTCTATTGGATCACTAGCATGTACTTAAATACTTTTTTTCTATTTAATTCATTTAAAATAATTAAATCATTCATTGAAAATATTTAAATGTTTTATTTATTCACATACTATTTGAAAATTTATAAATTTAGTAGAATCTTAGTTACCTATTTGATTTAATTTTTATAGTTAGTTTCTTTTCCTATAACAACTATTTATCATAGTGGAATAATCTTTAAACCATAAATATTTTTGATCAATTTCAAAAAGGGGGATAAATTATTGGAATTGATATTTTTTAACATATAAAAAAGTGTGAGAATGCTAAATTGGAACCATGAATTAATTTTTAGTTTTTTTATGATTGTAATATTTCTTATTTATCATGCATTATAAGAATTATTTTTGAGTTTTTACATATTCTAGTAGAATCAATAAGTGTACCTGAGAAGTGAACATGACTGAAAATTTGAAGAATAATATATGTGACCTTGAGAAGTGATCGTGAATGAAAATTTTACAAATTTTATAAGTAACCTTGATAAGTGACCATGAGAGAAAATTTGACAATCTCAGGATGTGACCTTGAATAGTGATTGTGATTGAAAATTTTACAAATATTGGAAGTGACCTTGAGAAGTGACCATTAGGGAAAATTTGAAAAATATTGAAATTGAACGCATGGAAAAAAATAAAGTGGCCTCATGAAAAAAATTATGTGAGTGCATAAAAAAAATGAAGTGACCACAAAAAAAATAAAGTGACTATATGAAAAAAAATTAAGTGACCCTGTGAAAAAAAATAATGTATATACATGAAAAAAATTAAGTGATTTTACGAACAAAAATGAAGTGACCACATTAAAAATATTAAGTGACCCCAAGATGAAATTTGCCTATTTTTTGAACCTTCCTTATGAACTATCTAAGGTAACTTAATTACTTTGTCACATTTTTTTCCAAAACATAATTTGTTTTATTTAAAATTTTATATTTTGAATCAATGTATAGTTTTTAAAAAATGTTTATTGTAATAACCAGACCCACCAGGGCCTTCCTGTCTAGAAGAAGGTTGAGCCTCCACTACTCTGGGAGGCGCTTTGGTTTCTTTTCAGCTGCCTCTATCGCGCTATGAACTCACATTCCTTTGCTCTTCTCTAGGTAGGATTTGGAGTGAGGGATACTCCGAGGTTTTGGGAAAGTGGTTAGGTCGATGTCAGATTCCTAGGTGTGGTCAAAGTCATCTCTTCCTGCTTGGGTTCCATCCTAGTTTCATCCTTTTGCTGTTGGGATTTCATCATAGGGTTTCTTCTCAGGAATTCTTCCTCAACCGTCTCACCTTGATCTGACCTAGTGGTCCACTACTCCTCTCCAGGTCAGATTTTGAGCAATGGATACATAGGGGTTTGGGGGCATGCTGTTTGGTGGTCATGGAGTCCCCTAGTTTGTCCTTCTTTTGTTTTCCTTTTTTCGGGTTTCATTCTCAGTTTTCTATTGATTCGATTTTGTTTAGGGATACTCCCTAGTTTCGTTTATATTTTTGTGTTCTTCCTTGTTGGTGGTTCGTGATCTATGATGGTGGTTTCATTCTCTGGTGTTGATTATTGGTGGCGTGAAGATCAGCCAGTGGAAATGGTGACATCAATGGTTGGTGTCTCTCAATAGTTTTCTCTGGTCGACGGTGGTATCCGGTGACGTCTTCAGGAGAAAATTTCAGTTCTTTTTTTATGTTGTGAAGTCGGTGACATGATTTTGTTGAGTTCATTTAATGATGAGGATGTTGGGGAGACAATATATTGGTTTTCTTCCTTTTTCAATTTACCGGTGTTTTTATTTTATGGTACTAATACAGGCCAATGGTTCCTCTGGCCGACGGCCGGTGGAGTTCATGACGATGGTGCTTGGAGAGGGGATGATGGTGAAGGGATGATATATTAGATGATGCAATGATGGTGGTGACTATGCATATGTGACTTGACAGGCGTGTCCTCGGTCCATGAAATGGATCTCGTGGCCTTCAAGGTGACGATTTGGTTGGATTTGAGGATAACTTTATTTTGAATTCATGGATCTTGTTTGGTTTAAATTTTGAATTTTGAATCCGAAAATTTGAAATTTTGTAATCTTGATGTACATTTACCACTACCATAAAGTTTCTTTTTGAAAATTCAAAAAAAATGAAATTTGGGGATACCATAAATGCATACATACATCTATCCCATAATAAGTGTACAAAAAAAGTAATAAAAGCATTAAAGCGAAAAATATAATCCCACAAAAATATACAAAAGAATCTAACCTTCTCAGAAGGAGGGGATATTTATCTAATTCATAACCGGTACACACCTCGGTCTATCAACCCCTCTATGATCCACCTACTCTGAGTCCTCCTAGGACTCAATCAAAAGGTATATCATATACACAAGACATGACTTGTGTGGTCATATCCTTTATATTTTTTAGTATAAAAATACCCAGTAGGTTCCCAAATAACCAAAAATAAAAGGTAGAAACTGAAAGGAAACTGTCTTATTGACCCAAATGTAGAGGAAAAAATCTAATCGAGATAGAATAAGAAACCCCATCACAACTACTCCTTAGCTATACCTGACTCATCAGTTCATCTCTATGTGGTGTTTCAATCAGAAATCACTATAAGGAATCCCATAATAACCAAGTGGCATACATCCGAGAGAACACACTCGTCAGGTCTTTCTTTAAAGAAACTCACACTATAACCTAGCAGATATAGATACTCAGATAGGGAATCTCACCCATCCCTGATGGGTGACTCAAAACCCCCTAATGGAAACAATTAATTTCTCACATAATATATTGGGGGATAACCTTAGGACTGCTAGGTTCCACCACAAACCAAATCTGGTACCTCAATGATCATACTACTCAGACAGGGGATCACAACCCATGTAGTGTTGGTCATGACTATTCCACAAACCCCATATAGAACCACCTAATAAGTTGGGTATCATAAAGCCAATGATTCCACAAACCCTACTAAACATTCCCTCAAAGAAGGGGGACATATAACCAATTATTCTATAAACCCTAATGAAATTTTCTACTATATAGGGGATCATATTCCCAAAGATTTCAAAAATCCTACTATGATAGCCTTCTATAAAGGGGATCACCACGGGTGCAGTGTTGGTCATGATGATATCATGAACCCTACCTAGGGAATTTGATATGATAGATGATCATGTCCCAGCCACCCTGAGGTACAAAAAAACTCTATCAATGGCCATCCTGTCAAGGGGATCACACTCCAATGTTCAGGATGTAATGAAACATTGTACCCTCATAGGGATAGATCAAGGGAAATTTCTCAACTAATATTGGACTGTGATTCTCCAATAAGTTAACCAATAATCCTCACCTCACATCACATAATTCATGCCAAAACCATGGACACCATCACATCCCATGTATAAAAATAATTTGGATAGGAAACTCACAGGCCTCCATATGAGTCCTAAAGATGGAGATGTGTGAGGGATTAGTATTATAGGGAAGTATATAGAGTGTACCCATAGTACATAACATATCTCCCTAATCCATCTTTTGGCCATTTATATTCATGGTACTCAGTGTGTATTTAGTAATATACATATATTTTACCACATTTCACACTGGGTGTGACTTCTTCTGATCTCATGGGAGTGTCCTTACCCAGACACAGTCAGTTGTCCATGTAATCCCAAATAGCATGTACCCTCGGTGAATGGTATGTCATGGATATCTGGTTACATGGATATATCCTATTCTCATTCTCGTGTTTGTAAACCAATGCCCATGTATGACACACTATGTCTATGTACCTGTTTATGTACTTTGAACCATGTACACCCTGGGGCTCTAGCTATGTACTCGCACATGGACATGTACCCTTGCATGGAATTCGTGCCCCTATCTTTAGCCAGACAACGTAGTCTCACTACATGGTGTGTAACCCATGTACAAATAATGTAGTTCCCAAAGATCATTTTCCATTAATGGTAAGAAAACATGACACGTGATCTTTCACATCATTCCATGTGATCAAGGATTTTGAAGGGAAATTCCCTCTTAGCCACTCGAAACTCCCCAATTTCAACGGAAACCTAGAGATCTACCCATGGGGGATATCTAGTAGATTTTATAGGGCTCCAAAACACTATAGATTGCATCAAATTGGATCAAGATGTAAATATCATAAATTCACCAATCTCATGGTTGAACATTGAATCTTTGGATCTTATAAAATGCATAGAATTTGTTGTACCTCAATATGGGGACAATCAGAATCAAAAAAGGGGTATGTATTGTTGATCACATGTTGTTTTCGACAATAAATATTTAATGGGGATATTGGTGAGAAAGTTTTGTTTTTAACAATACATTTTATTATTAATAAGGGGGGTATTTTTTAGAACAATACTCTATCTCTTTATGATGATTTTGATGTTCACAAATACTCTTTAATTATTTTCTATTGATTTTACATTAAGTATTTTTCAGGAATTATATATTTTATATATTCTCATTTTTTGGAAGAATATTCAAGTATTTACACAGCGTGGAATAATTGCTAAACCATTCGGGAATCAACTTAAAGTGTTCTGGAAACACTATTCATACCTTACGTTTAGAAAGCATAGCATAAAGAAAGACAGGAAAGCGTAGCGTAGAGAAAGAAAAGAAAGCATAGCGTAATGAAAGAAAGGAAATCATAGTGTAAAGAAAGAAAGGAACCCGTTGTTTACTCTATAAAGATTATTAGAAAATTATGGTTAAACAACCATATAATATCAATAAAGTATGAAAGAAACGAACCCTACGTGAACAAGAACCCTACGTTAGGAAGTAACCCTACATTTGGGATATTGAGAAAGTATGAATTAAAGGAACTCTATGTTAGGAAGGAACCCTGCATTTGGGATATTGAGAATGTATGGAACAAGAAACATTACGTAAATATTTAATGTTTTGTTTTTTCTCAAATTTATGGTTAATCAACCTTACTTTTGCAAACAACCTTACGTTACTTGAAAAATTATGGATCATAAACCTTATGTTTGGAAGCTTAGAAAAGTATGATATATATTTGGATATGGAAGAGAATAGTATGGATGGTCAACCCTATGTTTGTGGTCAACCTTACATTCGTCATCAACCTTACGTTTCATGAATGCGACATCAACTCTACGTTTGATCTATGTTACGTTTCAGATGATGCAATGCAGTGCAACTCAACCTTACGTTTGGCGTCGATAATTTGAAGTTGATATTTTTGTTCAACAGTCTACAAGTGATTGATCTGGCTAATTTTAAGCTGGACTAAATGCTGATTTTGAAGTGTGTCCTTGACAATTTCAGAGCCGTTTGAAGGATTGATTTAACCGGAGATTTTCATGGAGAATATTATGGAGTTTTAAGACTGCTCGGATTAATTCAAAAGTTTGAATATTGCGAGTAAAAGGGAGATATATGAGGATTTGATTTTGTAGAGGAAGTGCTTGATATATCTATTCTCATTTTAAATTTCAAAATACAATACACATCATAACAGAAACAAGTGTGTTAAACGAAAAAAGTGTACAGATATCGATATAGCAAAGATTTGAAAGAAGAACACATAGCGATCAAGAACACAAGAGCATATACAATCATTTTATTCAAAAGAAAGATATGCTACACAGACAATGCTATTTATGAAGAGGGAAAACAAAGACAAATCAAGATACAAAGATCTACTGATTACGAAGAGTGACTATGCTCTATTTTGTTGTAGAATAAGGAACTCAGCAGAAGATTCATCTATTTTTCAATGACAATATTTTGTGGATCTGATGCTGCTTAAGTTTAGAATATATTTTCTATATCTACTGCAACTGGATAGACTCAAAACTGCTTTGACTTCAAGATCAATATTTCTGAAGACGACGATCCCTCTGATGTCAATTGCATTCTGTTGCAATTGTGAAGATCAACTGAAAAAGTTCTTTCTAAACGAAAACACTTTTTATCTTGAGTGACCAGATTCTTATACTAAGATAATTAGGTTCGTGTTTGAACGAGAAGGCTTTGTTTTCCTGAAAATTATAAAGGTGTCAACTGCCTGTTTTCAGTTGTTGGATGGTCTAGAGGACCAGATAGTGAAAATCACCAAGCTCTTGGAGTATAGTGTTGGTGGAGTGGAATAGGGGCCTTCTATTCCCCGAACCACTATACATATGTGTGTATCTTCTTTTACTTATTCCGCTGCATGATCAAATATAATAAGGCATAGAGGACAGAACTCGAACAATCGAAGAGTTAACAAAAAATTTTAAAGACGCAATTCACCTACTCTTGTGTATAATCTGTATATTCAAGATCCAAAAAATGGTATCAGAGGAGGAGCTTTTGATAGAGCCTTATCAAGCAAGAAGAAATTACAGATTATACAACAGATCATCATGACTGATACAGGAGAAGGGATGTCAATGATCAAGGCACCATATTTTAATGGAGAAAACTATGGCTGCTAGAAATCACACATGATAATATATCTGAAAAACCTCGGATATAAAGTCTATTCAAAGATTCTTACTCCTTATGAAATTCCTGAAAATCCTGAGACATGGAGTGTTACTATAGAGGTATAATATGATATGAATTCGAAGGATATGAATGCAATTATCTGCGGTCTAGGACCAGATGAATTTAACAGAGTATCTCAGTGCCCGACAGTATATGAGATGTGGCAAACAATAGTTGTGGCATATGAAGGAACATACAATGTGAGACAAATGAGTTATGCTACTACCAAATTTAAATTTGATACTTTCAGAATGTTTGAAGGTGAAATCATTACCCAAATTAATGAGAGATTGACAGAAATTTTCAATAATATAACAGCTCTAGGAGATCCTATAAAGCTTGCTGATCAAGCATTAAAAGTACTGAGGGTACTTCCTACCCAATGGAATGGTATCTCTGCTGCAATCAGACAATCAACACCTATTAAAGATCTAACCATGAGATATCTGATTGGTACACTGATGATGTACGAAGATGAAATGCAAGATGAGGCAAATGAACATAAATTCTACATCAAAAAGGATGATACTTCCTTGAAGGTAACTTCACAACAAATGAATATAAAGATGAAAAAGATAGAATTCAAATCCAAACCAGAGATATCTGACTCACCAAACTCAGATGAAGAACTGGCTCAACTAGCCAGAAAATACAGAAAACTCTACAGCAAGAAAAGAGGCTTCAAAAAAAACCTTTAATAAAGATGATAAGGAAGTAATATGCTATGAATACAAGAATACGGGACACATCAGACCAGATTACCCATAATTGAAAGATACAAAGAAGAAAAAATTATTCAAAATAAATGACTATGAGTAGAAAGATAAAAAATCTATGAAAGCCACTTGGAGTGTATCTGAAGACTCAAGTAGCTCACTAGAATCAAGCTCAGAGAAAGAAGAAGTCAATCTGAAAGCAAACATCTGTTTCATGGTAGAAACAAATGAGGTACAATCATATTACTCCTCTGACTCAAATAATGAATCAAATTCTGAATCAATATACATAAATTAAAAACTTTCATCCAACTACAATATGCTTGAAGAAAGATATGAATCACTATTTAAGAAACTTAAGTCACTAAAGAACATACATAAGGATATTTCAAATGAAAGATATACAATGCTGAAACAATATAATGAATTAACTGATAAATATAATTCTATTAACACTAACTATATTAATTTTGAATCAATAATAAAAACACTGCAGGATGAAGTAAATTCCTACAAATAGGCTTCATTGGTTTTTACAAAAGGAGAGAATTCATTAAATGAAATTCTTGGAAAAACATTCATTAAAAAGGAAATATTTGTAATCGGAAGTAAAGGAGAAAAACCTAAGCTATACAAAAAATATTTTGTTCCTAGCACTAAAAAGGTTAATTGTAACTTTTGTGGGACAAAGGGACATATAACTAAACATTGTTTCTTAATACAACCTAAAATTTGTGGTATTAAGAAAGACTATGTTTCAAAATACTTATATGATTCAACTCATTTTAAAAGAACAATGCAAATCTGGATACCCAGATCATTGCTAGCTAACACCCCTGGACCCAATAGAATATGGGTACCAAAGAAATTTGTTTAAATGTCTTTGCAGGTAGTAGGCCACCAAAGCAGAAAATATATATGGTACATGGATAGTGCCTGCTCAAGGCATATGAGTGGGGAATAAAAACATTTTATAACACTCACTCAAAATAAAGGAGGACTTGTCACATTTGTTGACAATGCCAATAGAAAATTTTTTGGCATTGGAACTGTTGGAGATCCAAAAATAGTCTCAATCAACAAAGTATTTTATGTACAAGGATTGAAATACAACCTGATAAGTATCTCTAAACTTTGTGATGATGGATATACTGTTGATTTTACTAACAATTGATGTACTATTTTTAAAGATAAACTATTTAAATTTAAGGCACCAAGAACTGACAATGTCTATACTTTGGATTTAAATTCCTTGTGTAAAAAACAAGTAAATTTCTTGACTGCTAAAGTAAGCGAATCTTGGATCTGGAATAGGAGACTTGGACATTGTAATATATATTTTTTACATAAGTAATCTAAGAAACACTTAGTTTATGATTTTCCTAGTCTCATATTTGAAAGTAACAGATTATGTGATGCATGGCAACTTGGAAAGCAACACAAATCATCATTCAAATATGTTAACAAAGTTGCTACAATTAAACCTCTAGAACTTATCCATATGGATTTGTTTGGACCTTCAAGAGTAGAAATCTTGGCTGGTAAATTATATGTTTATGTATTAGTTTTTGATTATTCTAGATTTACTTGGATTTTCTTTATTCGAAAGTTTCTATAAATAAGTTCAAAATGAAAAAGGTTTTAGTATAATCTCATTGAGAAGTGATCGTGGTGGAGAATTTTAGAATCAATAATTTAATTCCTTTTGTTCAAACATGGGTATTAAACAAAAATTTTCTGCACCAATAACACCTCAACAGAATGGGATTGTAGAAAGAATAAATAGAACAATTCAAGAAATGGATAGAAATATGTTAAATGAATATAGCCTACCTATATATTTGTGGGAAGTAGTTGTAACTACATCTTGCTATATAATTAATAGATTTTTAATAAGAACTATTTTGAAATAGACTCCCTATGAACTATGGAATAATAGAAAACCTAAAGTAAATTACTTTAAAGTTTTTGGATGCAAGGTTTACACCGTAAACACTAGGGACAATCTTGGTAAGTTTGATCAAAAAATTTATGAAGGAATTTTCTTGGGATATTCTGATATTTCCAAAGCTTATATAATTTTTAATAAAAAGTCAAGGATTTTTGATGAATCAGTTCATGTGAAATTTGAGGAATCTGATCCCTTTGAGAAAAGGATAAATCAAATAGATAAACTTGACTTTAATAATAACTTGAGACTTGAGAACATAAACAATGATTTTGAAAATGATATAAAAGAAATTCGGTCCAGTTCAAGGGAACATGATACTGAAGAACCTTTAACTGTATTTCCTAGACAGTCTAGAACCCTAATGAATCACCCTCTAGAAACTGTGATAGGTGAATTAGAAACGGTTATTCAAACTAGAAGAAACTTAGGAAATATAGTATAATTCTCTACCTTCCTATCCCAACTAGAACCCAAGACTATAGAAGAAGGTTTAGATGATTAAAGTTGGGTAATAGCAGTGCAAGATGAATTTAACCAGTTCAAAAGATATGAAGTTTAGAAATTAGTGGAAAGACCTCAGAATTATCCAGTAATAGGAACCAAATGTGTCTTTAGAAATAAACAGGATGACCAAGGTATAATAACTAGAAATAAAGAAAGATTAGAGCTAAAGGGTATAATCAAGAAGAAGGGATAGATTATGATAAGACTTTTGCACCTGTGGCTAGGTTACAAGCCATTAGAATCCTTTTATATTATGCATCTCAAATGAATTTTAAATTATTTCAGATTGATGTTAAATCTACCTTTTAAAATGGTTATTTAATGGAGGAAGTTTATTTTGAGAAACCTCCTGGTTTTGAAAACTCTCAAAAACCTGATTTTTTTTTTAAACTTACTAAAGGTCATTATGGCCTTAAACAAGAACCTAGAACTTGGTATGAAAGATTAAGTTCTTTTCTTTGGAAAAATGATTTTACTTTTGGATTGGCAGATTCAACACTTTTTAAGAAAACTATGAAAAATAATGTTTTATTGGTTCAAATTTATGTTGATGATGTAATTTTTGGATCAACTAATAAAACACTTTGTTATTAATTTTCAAAATTAATGCAAGAATAATTTTAAATGAGTATGATGGGAGAATTAAATTTCTTTTTAGGGATTCAAATATTTCAAAACAATTTTGGAAATGTTTTAAATCAAAGAAAATACATTGCTGATTTACTTAAGAAATTTGGACTTGAAAACATCAAGACATTTACAACTCCTATGTGTACTAATATAAAACTTGATTTGGATGAAACTGGGAAACCAGTTGACAACAAGTTATATAGAGGTATGATTGGTAGTTTGTTATATCTTACTGCTAGTAGGACAGATATAATGTATTCAGTATGTCTTTGTGCTAGATTTCAATCAAATCCCAAATAATCTCATTTAACTATTGTTAAAATAATTTTTAGATATTTAAAAGGAACTACTTTTCAATCTCTACTCTATCCTAAAACTTCTGATTTTAATTTGATTTCATATTCAGATGATAACTTTGAAAGATGTAGATTAGATAGAAAAGGTACATCAGGAACATGTCACTATTTAGGAAAGTATTTAGTTTCATGGTCTAGTAAGAAACAACATTCAGTTTCCCTGTCAACAGCTAAGGCAGAATATGTATCTGCTGGAAGTTGTTGTGCACAAGTGTTGTGGATTAAAACAATCTTATGGACTTTGGATTGAATTTTAATAATAAACCTATTTTATGTGATAATACAAGTGCAATTAATATTTCAAAAATCCTATTATTCATTATAGAACTAAGCACGTTGATATAAGGCATCACTTTTTAAGAGATCATGTTATTAAAAAAGATATATTTTTAGAATTTATAAATACAAAAATTCAATTAGCAGATATTTTTACTAAACCACTTCCCACTGCAAGGTTTGAGTTTATTAATAGGGAGCTATGTTTATTTAATTTTAAATAATTTTTTTTATTATAATTTTAAATATTATTTCTTTAGTTTTATTTATTTTAATTTTATTTTCTTAATTGTGTAACTTTTATTTTTTTTAAATACTGTTTAAAACCAATTAATTATTTTTTTTCGAAAAAGGTTTAACTTTTGTTTTTTAATTTATGTTAAATTCGCCACATACAAATTTTATTTGTTTTTAAAATAAATGTAATGATTAGGGATTACATGGGAATCAAGGCTGTCAGAGCCCTTTCAAATTCGAAAACGTTTCATTTCCCAAACACAAAAAAACCCTTTCGAACCCGAAACCACATACTATTGCAAACCCCAAATCTTCGAATCTTCAAACCCTGAAATCATTGAACCCTCAGAAATATACTTAGTAATGGAAAAGACCAAGTGAGGAGATGAGGACAATAGAAGTGATGCGAAGAAGCAAAAGTTCGTTGGCCAAAAAAGTTTTCAAGGTAAAGTTATAGATCTAGAATGGCTATTCCAGACTAATCTATTGTTGAAATAGGATTTTTCTTTTTAAAACCTTGAGCAGAATTTCAATAGTGAAAAGTCTGAGTTTATGTATGAGGTAGAACTGCATTATTTATTCATAACAGTTCAATCTAGTCTAGGTGAGGATGAAAACACTATGATTGCAAAGATTGATGACAGAGATTTCTCAATCTCTTCTGTTGAAATAGGAAAAATCCTGAATTTCCCGCATGAAGGAGTATATCATTTTGATTTGAAAAACATTGTAGATGTTGTGCATAAGTCCGAGGACATTATGTCTTTTTTTTTGGAACAACTACTGTTAAGAAAATCATGGTAAAGGATTTAGAACCAGATTATAAGATCTTGGTTAAATTTGTTCAGACTGGAATAGCTTCCAGGATGTCCAAAATGGAAAAGATTTTGTACCCTGATATGTACATAATTTATCTTCTATTAAGTGACATCAAATTAAACTTCCCAAGGTACAAGGTAAGTTACCTCAATTACTGCTGCCAAAACGAGGCAAGAATGAACTTCTATCCTTTTGGAAGGTTCATTTCACAGTTTTTGCTCAAGAAATGATTGGTAATACTTGTAGATGTGAGAAAAAGGTGTCATCACGGTAATACCTTTAGTTCTAGGACACTAAGGAAAATTGGTTATTTCTAGAGCACTATAAAAGGAAAAATCTTTCCAGTGGGGGCAGAAGAGAAAGAAGAGGAAGAAGAGGAGATAGCTCAGGCTCAGCCTGAAAAAGCTAAAGCAAAACAACCTGAAACCAGAGCAACTACAACTGCAAGGAAAATTCGTTTTGAAATTGCAGAGGTTGAAGATGAAGAAAGTAAGGAAGGACTTAAAGTAACAAGGAAAAGGGCTACAAGAGCTGAAGAGGAAACAGTGGTTTCTCAACCACTATTTGTTAAATATATTTTGGGCTATAGTTTTTTGAGGGATAAGCCGAATATTGTTGAACCTAAAGAAGAGGTAGCTCAAGTTGCAATGGATTTTGAAACAGATAGACCTGAAACTGTTGTTGTTGAACCTGAAAGAGTTGAATCTGTGGTTGAACTCCAAAATGAGACTTCAATTGAAGTTGTGAAAGAGGGAGTGCCTGGAGGAGAAGTGGTCAGTCCTCAGGCTGCTCAGGAAGATGATGTTGTTAAAAATATTTTCCAAGATGATATCATTATTAAAGAACATATTGATGATGCATCAGATGTTCACACTAAAGAGTTGCAGGAATATTTTTCTATGGAAGAGTCTAAGAAAGACTATGAGGAAAAATCAGTAGACCAAGCGGAAAAGGGAGATGAGGAAACAGTTGTAGAATCGTTTCCCCTAGTTTTGATACATCAAAGAACTGAAGAATAAAACCAAGCACAGAGTACTTCTACTTCACTGAATGAATTAGTTGAAGAAGTTTACAAGAAGTTACACTGACTAGAAACTAATAATGCTGCTCTACAGAGAGATTTGGAATTAGATAAGTTGAAATTTCAAAGACTAAAATCCAGCAAAGTTTCAAGAAATGAAGTTGATAATTTGAAGAAGGAAATGTTAACAGAAGTGGTCAAAATGAAATCAAAGATGGTGTTGAAATCAGATCTGTTTGGTTTTAAAGATTATATGGAAACTCAGTTTGAATCCATAAGGTCTAGTGGAGCCCGGGGTTCAGGTACCTCACCTGACCTCATAAAGATATTTCAAGCTATTACGACTGTAATGGGAAATATGAATGAGAGTTGACTGATCTTCAATGTAATAGTGCTCCATTATCAGTGTTGCTGGAAAATAAGAAATTTTTAGTGGATAAGCTGACATATAGTGAGCCAAGAATCAGAACAATATTAAATCGGATGTCAGAGAAGCTGTCAATGTTTATATAAAAATAAGAAATAATGCATGAGTTTTTCAGAATCAATTTAATCGAGGATCTTCATATGACTCTGGAGAACAGAGAGCTCATGATCAAACTTGGAGATGGGATGATGAAGAGACTGAGGGAACAACTTATAGAAATCAAGGATTTTGTTTAGAGAATATATAACCTATCTTAACCCTAATATCCCTTGATTCCTGTTTATATCATTATCATGTACATACTTATATTTTTGAATGAAAATTTGTTTAATTGTCTATATGTTTTTTTATCTGTTTTTTTATCTAATTTTACTATTTTAAGTTTAAATATGCCAGTATACCAGATTACCTTACTGATAAATAGTTAATAATAGCATTTACCTACAGTTCAGTGAAACCTTCAATGTGTTAAAATACATGATCTGTCATTCTTTTGGATATCACAAAAAGGGGGAGAAATTTGGATAAACACAACATTTTATTTTAAGATTTTAAAACCTTGTTTAAATGATTTTCTGTATGTTTAAAAAAAATTGGATTTATATAGACTATTTTAAGTTATTAACAGTCATTTTTTATAAAGGGAAATTTTCTTTTACTTTTTATTCAAAGGGAGAAATTTGGATAAAACTAAAAACTTTTATTTTATTATTTACTTTTATTTTTAATGAAAATTAAGTTTATTTTCATTATAAGTAAAGGGGGAGAAATTTATTTCTAATGATAATATAATGTTTATTTATTGAAATAATTTTTTTAAAATTAAATATTGTTTTATCTTTTCAAAATTCAAAAACTATAAGTAACTAATTATTAAAGTTAATTTCATTTAATTAGTCTTATTATTTTATGGGTTTTGTGATCATCAAAAATTGGGAGATTGTTGAGCATGTGATGTTTTCAACAATACATATTTAGTGGGGAGATTATTGATCAAGTGTTGTTTTCAACAATACGTTTTATTATTAATAATGGGGTATTGTTGAGAACAATAATCTATCTCTTTATGATGATTTTGATGTTCACAAATACCCTTTAATTTTTTTCTAATGATTTTACTTTAAAAATTTTCAGGAATTATATATTTTATATATTCTCATTTTTGAAATAATATTCAAGTATTCACACAGCGTGGAACAATTGTTAAAATATTTGGGAATTGATTTAAAGTGTTCTGGAAACACTATTCATACCCTACATTTGGAAATCGTTGCGTAAAGAAATAAAGGAAATCGTAGCGTAAAGAAAGAAAGGAAAGTGGAGCATTAAGAAAGAAAGAAAAATGTAGCGTAAAGAAAGAGAGGAACCCGCTGTTTACTCTTTACAGATTATCAGACAAGTATGGTTTAACAACCATACGTTATCAACAAAGTATGAGTGAAAGGAACCCTACGTGAAGAAGAACCCCACGTTAGGAAGTAACCCTACGTTTGGGATATTGAGAAAGTATGAAATAATAGAACCCTATGTTAGGAAGAAACCCTACATTTGGGATATTGAGAAAGTATGGAAGAAGAAACATTACGTAAATCTTTAATGTTTTGTTTGTTTCTCAAAAGTATGGTCAATAAACCTTAATTTTGTAAACAAAATTACGTTAATTGAAAAAGTATGGATTGTAAACCTTACGTTTGGAATCTTAGAAAAGTATGATATACGTTTGGATATGGAAGAGAAATGTATGGATGGTCAACCGTATGTTTGTGGTCAACCTTACGTTCGTCATCAACCTTAAGTTTTATGAATTCGACATCAACCCTACGTTTGATCTATGTTACGTTTCAGAGGATGAAATACAGTGAAACTCAACCTTACATTTGGTGTCGGGAATTTGAAGTTGATATTTTTTTTCAAAGGTCTGCAAGAGATTGATCTGGCTTATTTTGAAGTGTGTCCTTGACAATTTCAAAGTCGTTTGAAGGATTTATTTAACAAGAGCTTTTCATGGAGAATATTATGGAGTTTTAGGACTGCTCAGATTAATTCACAAGTTTGAATATTGTGAGTAAAAGGGTGATATTTGTGGATCTGATTTTGCAGAGGAAGTGCTCGATATATCTGTTCTCATTTTAAATTTAAAAATACAATACACATCATAACAGAAACAAGTGTGATATATGAAAAAGTGTACAGATATTGATATAGCAATGATTTGAAAGAATAACACATAGCAATCAAGAACGCAAGAGCAGATACAATCATTGTATTCAAAAGAAAGATCTGCTACATAGACAATGCTATTTCTGAAGAGTGAAAATAGAGACAAATCAAGATACAAAGATCTACTGATTACGAAGAGAGACTATGCTCTGTTCTGTTGAAGAATAAGGAATACAACAGAAGATTCATCTATTTTTCAATTACATTCTTTTGTGAATCTGATACTGCTTAAGTTGTGATTATATTTTCTATATCTACTGCAATCGGATCGACTCATAACTGCTTTCACTTGGAGATCAATATTTCTGAAGACGATGATTCGTCTGCTGTCAATTTCATTCTATTTCAATTGTGAAGATCAACTGAAAAAGTTCTTTCTAAATGAAATCACTTTTTATCTTGAGTGACGAACATCTCATACTAAGCTAATTAGGTTCGTGTTTGAACCAGAAGGCTTTGTTTGCCTGAAAATTGTAAATGTGTCAACTGCCTGTTTTCAGTTTTTAGATGGTCTGGAGGACCAGATAGTGAAAATCACTAAGCTCATGGAGTAGAGCATTGTTGGAGTGGACTAGGGGACTTCTGTTCCCCGAACCACTATACATCTGTGTGTCTTTGCTTTTACTTATTCCACTTCATGATCAAATCTAATAAGGCATAAAGGATAGAACTCGATCAATCGAAGAGTTAACGAAAAATCTGAAAGACACAATTCACCCCCTCTTGTGTATAATCTGTATATTCAAGATCCAACATGTAGGAAACTCTTCACCTTGATTCACCCTCATTCATTTTGTCATCATGGAAGAGAACATCTCATCCCCCTTCCAAACAAAGGAATCCAAAATGAGGGGAGGTAGGTTTATTAATTTTATTTTATTAAATTGATAAACACACACCCCCCCCCCCGTATTTCAGATTCCTATATAAGGAAGGGTAAGTTGACATATCCCCCCCATGCTGAAGGATAGACCAAGGAGAACTGAGGTGGGGAGGTTCCTCCAGAACCCATTTTTGAAATTGATCATCACCAGATCGAGGTGCAGTAGCTTCCGGGTGTTTTGTTGGACCCAAATCTTTGACATTTCGCCAAGATTTTGGTGAATTTATGATATTTACATCTCAATCCCATTTTATTAATTTATTTAAGTTTTTAAAGCCATATTATAACTGTTGGAGATCCCCTAGGGGTAGATCTGGGGGTTTTGGTGGAAATCGGTGAGGTTTGGGTGGCTCATAGGGGATTCCCATTCAGAATTCCCAATCGCAGGGTGTGTAGAGTATGGTCACACATCGTGTGTTCTTCCCATTTGATGAAGATAATATTTGGTAACTACATGTAATGTAATGGGGGTACACTCTATCCAGTGATCATATTTTTTGTCCATGAATTCATGGTCAGACACACCATGTAATTGGACATTGTTGTGTGTAAGTACATGGCTAGATCCCCAGGATGTATAAGGGAAAAGTTACATAGCTAGGTACATGGAAATAGGGTTTCGTACATGGTCATGGGGTGTAGAACATGGTCTTGGGTTATGGATAGGAATAATTATCTAAATAGCCAAGACACACCATGTACCAAAGGCGCACACTGTGTGGGCTGACAAGGCCATCCAGCCGTGTATGGGTGAGGATGCACCTAGGAGATAGGATGAGGTAATACACCATGTGGTATGAGGTAAAGTCCTTATATATTCCTAAATAAATGTTTAGTGTTGTGAGGGTACATGGAAAAGGTTTGTATTGGAGAGACATGTCATGTAATATGGGTATACATTGTGTACTGCACTCAATGAATTCTCCCTTGCACATCTTCATCTTAAGAACTCATATGGAGGCCCACAGGTATACTATCCTGAGTAGTTTTTCCTATGTGATGAAATGGTTTCCATAGTGTTAATGTGTGATATGAAATGTGATTTGAGCATTATTAGGTCACTTATTAGTTATTACAGGCCAATTTTTGGCAGAGGGAATTCCTTCGTCTATCCTTATGAGGATACAGTGTGTAATTATGTCCTTGACATGGGATTGTGATACCCTTGATAGGAAGAGCTTAGATAGAGTCTGGGTATCCCTTTAGAAATCTTTGGAAGGATACTCTATCTTATTAACCTCCCTATATGTGTTTTTTGGTATCTTCATGACAAATACTACACAGGTATCTATCCTCTATATAGAAGGTTATACCTATAGGGTTTGTGGAATCATAAGCTATGTGATCCCCTACTTTTTATATAGTTTTAGTAGGGTTTGTGGAATCTTTGGGTATACAATCCCCTCTGTAGAGGGAATATTCAATAGTTTTTGTGATACCATTGTCTATATGATCCCCTATATAGAAGGTTGTTCCATATGGGGTTCATGGAATTTTCATGACCAACACTAGATGGGTGGTGATCCCCTATCTAAGAGATATTATTTATGGGATTCCATATTGAGTTCATGGTGTCCCCCAATGGTCTTGGGTATGATCCTCTATTTGGGAGGTGAGATATTTAGTGTTTCTAGTTGGGTTTAAGGAGTTCCCCGTTGGGGGTAGGTGAGATCCCCTATTTGGGTATCAAGATCTGCTAGATCTAGCATGAGTTTCTTCGTGGAGAGACACGAAAATCATGTACTATTTGATGTATGCCACCAATTATGCCAAGGATGTGTTGTTGTATTAATAATACTCAATGGAGTGAGATCCATCAGATGAGTTCTATCAAGGATTATGTAGTTATTCCTGATGTGTGAGAACTCTCGATTGAGTTCCACCAAGGATGGTGGTGATCATGTAGTGAGATATCTTGGACGAGCATTACCTTTTAGCATCAAACATAATAATGTGGTTTCCAATAAGATCAGGACCTCAAGAGACTTAGAGTATTAAAAAATTATATCTTGTTTTATTCTTGGATTACTTTCGATAATTTTGGATTGACACACCACATGGAGATTTGTTGAAAAGTCGTGTATTTTCAGGAGTGGTTGAGATGGAGTTCGTGTTCTCTCTCATTTGGGTTCCCTCCTTTAGATTTGGGTTGAGCAGACTATTTACATTCAGTCTATCACTTTAATTTATGGTTTTTGCGGCATGTAGTTGTTATTTTCATACTCACCCATACCTTGGATCTTCCCACAACTATTGTGTATTTTTTAGTCGACAGGCCTTTTGATGGAGTCCTAGGAGGATTGGAGTAGTCAAACCATAGAGAGATAGAAATACATATACGTGTATTGGTTATTAATTTGATAGTAGACCGCTCCATCGGACTAGGTTGGATTCTTTTTCAGTTTTTCATTGTCTTGTATTTATCTCATTCATTATTTTATTACTTTTTTTCTTCTCTATTTTTGGGATAGATGTGTGCATTCATTTTTTGTATCAATTGTTTTATTATGTATAAACTGTTTCATCGGGATGTATATGTTTCCATGCATACAAGTACTTTAGGATAAGGCCTCCCTGGTGTATGATATTCCAACATGGAAATGGTAACTATCCCCTAACCCAATTAAAAAATCTTGGGTTAGTGGAAACATAGACTTCCACTGGACAAGTGGGCCACGATGGCTTGGGTCATTACATGTATCTTTATTTAATTATTTCTTAAATATGTGTTAATTATTTTAATTCTAATGAATTATATTTTGAATAATTTATGTATTATTAAATTATCATCTTATGGGTGGATGTTTCACATTCGTTTCTTATGAAAATACAAATTTTAAATTTAATGTAGTTGGAATTTTAATAGTTTACCTCACATATTTTAATGGATTTATCCAAGGGAATATAATGTTGATTAAAATTAATTTTTATTAGTATATTAATTATGCTAATTTGATATCACTATAAAACAAGTTTTAAATTTTATATATTATCAATGTAACTCATATGGGTATGTTTTTTATGTGCATTTAATGAAGATATCATATACATCATTAGGAAAGATAAAACAAAATGGTCTTCTCTATTTGAATCGATTGTATATAAAGAACTATATATAAAGAGTTTGATAGATCCAAATCATGAAACAAGGTTGATGATATTATTTAACTATAAAATTTTAAAATAAATTAGAGATCAACTGCTACTAAAATCTAAACTACAATTGGTTGATCTTTTTCTATTGGAGAGAATCAAATTGCCTCGACTCTTAGACTGTAAATATTTCATCTTCATGTATGGATTTAAATATTTAAATCTATTTTTTCGGTATAAATGTAAATGGTTACACTACACATAAAAATGTATTATTTTTTGTTTTTAATCCCATAAAAAATTAGTTATTGGGTTGGGCCACCTAGTGGAAATGGGTAGGTTGTTCAGGTTGTGCCTTCAGGAAGAAAAATGAAATCTATTTGGATTTAATCCTCCTGGGGAAAAAGGATTTGTAATGGGTTTGTGACTCTAGGTGTGAAAAAAAAGGATTCCATTATAGGTTCTTATAGTGGGTTTCATCATTCTCAATTTGTGAGAGGGGTTAGGAGTATACTAAGAACATTTAGATCTGAACCACTATAAAAAACTCATTATTATTTTTATTTTATTTACACTTCACTAATATTAATAATATAATATAGTTTATCCTAAGTTTATATTAAAAATAAAATTAAACCCCATTATTGATATTTTTTTATCTTAAAATTTAACCAATACCTACTACCCCTCATCCATCTCAAACCTTTAAGAAGCCCCCCCCCCAACTACCTTCTCATTTTGAGTCGATAAAGAAACCAAGGATATATAACTAATTTCTGTATTTATGGTTTTCCATCTTGGTAAATTTTTACAGTTGATCATTAATGATATTCATATTTATCTCTTTAATCATTTTCAAAGAAATTAATTTCCTTTAATATGTCCCAAAATGATTTTTTTCATTAAATATGTTTTAAAAAAATTGTTTCCATATAATGTTTTTCATCATTGTGAATGTTTTTCTTACTATAATTTTCTAAATTTTAATACCCTCCATAATTAAAATTCAATATCAACACTACTTATAAATAGAATACCTCAAATTGGAATGGTAAGAGTGTTTTTAACTCCTTGCCCTTCCATATTAATGACATAAAAAGGGGATAATTACACTAAAGTGGGATAAGTACACTACTTGACATATGTAATCCTTTGCCCATAATAAATGATAAAAACAACATTTTAAAAGTAATATATATAACTAATATATTTTCCCAAAAATGTTTTCTCATCCATTAAAATTTTAATTTTATTGATTATTGTGTTTTTTTATCACCAAAAAGGGGGATATTCTTGGGATACCATTTTTGTTTTAACATATCCCATGTACTTTATGTTTTGATGATCTCAAAAAACCTCCATACGTTACTAATGATTTTTTTAAGTGTCCTTTTTATGTTTTGTCATTATATAATCCATTCAACTATTTTTTTCATTTCAAGATGTTTTGGATGAAATTTTCCTCATATATAAAATCATTTACATGAGGCAATAGCCATTGTGAATCAAAAATATCATGAAATTGGCTATATAGAAATTTGTTATATTGATGATTCACCTACAAGAGAAAATGGATACATTGATGAAACAGTTGCATGAATTGGATATGTGGAGTATTCAGCTATGTGAATTGGGTACATGGTAAATTCAGATATGTGGTTCCAAATGGCTATGTGATTTATTCAACTACATAAAATTGTGTTACATGGGTAAGAATGATGGGTGAATAATTTAGCTATGCAAAGAAGACCTACATAATTTCTCTACATGAATAAATTAGCAATGCGAAGAATTACTGCATGGATCAATTTGTCTATGTGAATTAAAGTTAGTGGAATTAAACTATGTGGTGATCTAGAGTTCTCTAATAGTTTATACGACCTGCATATTTATCACTGTTAGAAAAAATACCTCAAGGCACCATTGAAGCATTTTTGAGGTGATTGTGTTTGTTGACAAAGTGGGCCTCCATGTTGTGTTTGTTCACAAAGAAACCATGATGTATGACTGTGTTGAAAAAGGGGGTTTACATGGTAGATTTTTAGGTTTAAGGGATGCTTTCATAAATACATGATTGATTGAAGAACCTTGACAAAGGAATGGACGATCTGGAGGGGGTACAAAAAAGAGCAGATACAAGGTGGCACCATTTTCTAGTGTTTTCCAAATTTTTGGGCCTGAAAATCAGAAAATGGAGAGATGTGTTTTTGGAAAAGGGAGGTGCGTGAAAAAGGAAAGAGGTGCATGAAAAATAAAAGTGTTTCACAAAATATCAGCGTGGTGTCTGAAAAATTAGGTTTGGCATGAAATATTTTCACAGTGTGTGAAAAAGGATTGTTTTATGAAAAATATTTGCACAGTGTGCGAAAAAGGAAGGTGGTGTGTGAAATATTTGTGTGGTGCGCGAAATACAAATGTGGTGTGCGAAATATTGGCGGGATGCGTGAAATAGAGGGATGAAGTTCTTCGTGTAAGAGGTGTCTCGAGGTCCGAATCTCGAAAATTGTCAAAGGCCTGATGTGCGCGAAATCCTGGAGTCATGCACGAAAAATGGCATTGGGCGGAATATTTTTTTTCACACTTGAAGTGAATTATGCACTCAAGGAGGGTTTTTCACACAGGGTTGATTTTTCCTATAAATATTAAGTGACTCCCCTCCATTCGATATAGCTCAATACATAGAGATTATCCGAGCTCTGTCATGTGAAATTGGAGTGCACAGGAGAGTTTCATGAAAACAACAAGTTTGCACGTAAAAGAACATTTTGCGCACAAAGCAGAGGTGGCCCAAAAAGAAGACTGTTGAATGAAAAGTGAATTTCGCACAAAAGAATAGAATTACGCACAAGGAAGTATAGATGTTGCGCATAAAAATTGTTGTGCATAAAATAATTCATTGCTCATAAAAGGGGTGTTGCGTGTAAAAGGGGTGTTGCACGAAAAGTTAATTTTATGAAAAAGTAGAGAATTACACGCAAGGCAGAATAGGGGTTGTGCGAAAAAGAAGAGGTTGCATGAAAACGAAGTGGTTGCACGTAAAATAAGGTTCTACATAAAAATTATATTTCGTGCAAGTCAATGGAATTTCTCCCAAGGTTTTGTAAGGGCTGCGCATAAAAATTGCAGTTTCCTAGTACGCCCGATGCAAAGTGAGATTCATTTGCAGGTGAATGTTGGACGTCAACATAGCATCTATCAATAGTTAAGGATTCATATTTCATTAGAGATAATGAAGATACTTACAATTCTATAAACTATGAGTGAATCTTCTGAATAAGTTGTGAGAACACTTCAGTTGAGAGAGCAGTGAGCTTTCATATTGTGAGTGGTTGTAAACCAGAAGGGAAAGTGAGTCCGCTTCAAACTTGTAAACAGCAGTGCGCTTATAGTGGAATTGGTACATCAGCACAATGTCGGTGTATGCTCTTTGGACGTATCCCAGTGAGGGTGAACCAAGTAAAAATTGTTGTGTCATGTGCATGCTTTAAGGTATATTCATACTCTACAACAGGAAGTAAAGAGAGAAGATGGTTTTTTCTAACACCAAAACAATATCAAAAGGGGAATTTGTTTTAATCTATCACACCCTAATTCACCCCCCCCCCCCACCTCTCAGGGTATCTAGCCTAGTGGACCTAACAATTGGTATCATAGGGAAATGTTAATATCAATGTTTCTCTCCCAAATGGAGGTTACTAATCATAAAGGGATTCTGATCTTCGATGAGAACAAATTCCAGTTATGGAAGAATCAGATGCAACACTACTTCTGATCATTAGGAATGGATGTGTTCACAGCAGTAATTCATGGAATAATAGTTGATATTAATATTGGTGCATTATTAGAATCTGAGTGTATAGAGTTGGATGCGGATGAAAAATGAATTAATGCCTTAGGGGGATCCTTATCCTATCCTAGCTATACAAAGGTGATGTCATGAAAAACATCACATTCCATGTGGGAAAATCTATTGAATATATATGAAGGGGATACAAAGTTCAGAGAGGCAAATTTGCAAGTGTTGTGTAAAAAGTATGAAGATCTGATAATGAACCTGAATAAGTCTGTTCATGCTTTCTTCAATAGGGTAAATGTTGTAGTGGAAGACATGCGAGGTCTTGGAGAAGTTATTGAATACATAAAGACTGTTAAGCGCATATTGAGGAAACTTCCACCTCAGTTCAAACCAAAAGTTTATGGTTTGGAAGATAAAGATCTGAAAGAGCTAACATTGGATAACCTACACATCACCCTTGTTTCATATGAAATGAGAAATGATGATAACGATGCTGTGGAAAAACGAAAATCCAAAGAAGTGGAATTCAAGGCCATGAAGAAGCTCGCCATTGAAGACTCTCAAGAAGAAGAAGAGACAGGATAAGTAATGTCATCCTCTCCTAAAACCTTCAAAGAGGAAAAGTAAAGTTTAAAGGGAAGCTTCCACTTGCTTGTTTTCGATGTGGGAAGGTTGGACATCTTGTGGAAAGGTGTCCCAAAAAGTTCCAAGAGAATGATGATGTCATTGAAATCAAAATTCCCATGAAGAAGTCTCCAGCCTATGGTAAAGTCAAGAAATATTTCATGATAAATTTCTTTAAGAAGAAGAACCTTCTTTCAAAATAATATGAGAGTTCAGATGAGTCTGAGATTGAGAAGGTTGAAGATATAGAGAACTGAAGAGATCATGGAGAAAATTCTATGGTGGTAATTGCCGGTAGTTCTCAGAATAAGAATGAAACTGAAGTTGATGAAGAAGAAGAATAATTTGAGGGAAGATTTGATATGTAAGATAAGTTAGAGGCTACTCTTCAAGAGATAGATGTTTGGAGAGCCAAAACAAAGAAAGCCAACAAAGTTGTTTATGATGCCAAGATCTATATGCAGTAGCAGGAAGAAGAGAAGTCTAAGTTGATGGAAGAAATTGAGAAACTCCAGTCATCAACACCAGAGGACTCAGAATCAGTTAGTGATTATAAAATAAAAATTTAATAACAGAAAAGGGAGATAGATAACTTAAATAACACAAGGAAATATCAAATCAAGAATATTGAAGAACTTGAAGGAGAAGTTTTCAGTTTACGGAAAAAGGTTAAAGATCAAGAAAAACTCTTCACATCTGTAGTTTCATCAGGAAAGCAGATCACTCAGAAAACAGAGAAGGTGAAAGTGGGTAATATTGGTTAAGCAAAAAAGAAGCCTCAACTATGTTCAGATGCAAAGACAGATGGGGGGCTTGATCAAAAACAAAAATCTGTGAAAATTGAGGTCAAACCGCAAGCACCCACTCTGAGATTAAAGGTTGATTTGGGCACAAGGAAGAATCAGAATATTCAGAGATCCCAAGGGGAAACTCGCAGTTCATAAGTCACAAAATGGAATGCACCTCATATTAGGTGTTATTATTTTGGAAAAATGAGACATTCATAGTATGTGTGTTTCATAGCCAAGAGATGTTGAAGGGCATAAGAACAAAGGTGGCAGCCAAACCAAGAATGGCTCTCCAGAACATATTTCGAAGGACACTGGTTTTGGTGTGGAGGATTTGGGCACATGGATTGGTATTGTACTTCGACCATACAAAGAAATGTGCCAAAGGAGAATCAAAATGTTCACAAGTAGCAGATCAATGAACCAACAGGTGAGTTAAAAATGAAAAATAGATTTACAGCTTTCCAAGATGAATCCAATCCATCATACTCTGAGAAATATCAGAAGTCTCAATACATGTCAAGTATGACGGAAAAAATATGGACCAAGAAGAAAAAGGATGAGAAGGCGGGGGTGGCAGAAATTTTCCTTAAAGCATCTGATCACTCTGGTGTGTGGATCTTTGACAGTGGTTGCACATCTCACATGATAGGTAATAAGGATCTTGTTACAGGCATAAAATATGAAAAATAAGGATTTTTCAAGTTTGTAAATGATGAATTCCTAAAGCTTATTGGATTAGGAAAGGCCAAGTTTGGGGGAAAAGAGATGAGATGTGATGATGTCTTAGTTGTAGAAGGCCTCAGTCACAATTTTCTCATCATCAGTCAACTATGTGACTCAATAAATTCTATAAGGTTTACTAAGAATATGTTTATCATCAAAGGAAGAGATGGGATAGTGGTTCTATAGGGAAAAATAACAAAGTTAAATCTCTACCTGGTAATTGGAGAAGAAGATATGTGCTTTCTGTCTAGAGGGGAAGAAAACAAGTTTTGGCATAAAGGACTTGGTCATCTATGCCAACCATCCCTATAAGATCTGGTAAAGTGTGATGAAGTAAGAGACCTCTCTAAGCTATCATGTGATCATACTCACACGTTTGATGCATGCCAAAAAGGGAAGATCATTAGAAAGATGTATAAGGATAAGGAAAAGAAGTCAACAAGAGTGCTCAAATTGGTGCATGCTGATATTTGTGGGCCTATCACACCACGAGAAATTAACAGAAAGAGGTACTATATTCTTTTTATTAATGACTATAGAAGAATGTCATGGGTATTTATTATTTCCCATAAGTTCAATGTGTTCAGCTGCCTAAAACAGTACCAGGGAGAGTGTGAAAGGATTCTTGGACAAAAAATTCTAAAGTTTGGTACTGATAATGGTACGGAATTCACAAATAGTCAGGTGGAAGACTATCTCAAGAAACACTGGATAAGGCATCAAGTTTCCTCAGTGAGAACTCCCCAATAGAATTGCATGGTTGAAAAGAGAAATTGGATCATCAACAACATGGACAAAATGATGCTTATAAAAAAAGACCTACCAGAGAAATTTTGGAAGGAAGCAGTTTTGACATCGGTCAACATTTCTAATAGGGATCTATTGTGTCTGAAGAAAGGAAAGACTCCGTACGATATGTGGTATGGAAAAAATACAATAGTGAAATACTTTGGAATATTTGGAAGTAAGTGATTTATCCTCAATAAGGAGAAACATAGAAAATTTTTATCGTGTGGAGATGAGGGGATATTCCTTGGATACTCAGGAAAAAAGAAAAGCATAAAAATGCTTTAACAAAAGGCTGGGAGAAGTAGTTGAGAGCAATTATGTCACTGTAGTGGAGAATGAGAAGATATTTCAACAACATAGTGAACAATTTCTTGATGAAATTGATGAGGAGGAAAGCAACACAGGGGTAGCAGAAGTGGATGATGTTGATTCAAAAGAAGATATTGGTGATGAGCATGAGGAAGTACAATCCATATCTACACAAAATCCAAAGAGTCAAGCTGAAATTGATAGGCATAATATCATAGGTGATCAGTCAACTCTAGTTCAGAAAAGGAGAATGAAATCTCTACAGCATACATCTTTTTTATCTCAGGTTGAGGCAAAGTGCTTTGCTGATGCAGCTGAAGATGAAAACTTACTTCAAGCAATCAATAAAGAGCTTGATCAGATTGATAAAAATCAGACATGGGATATTATTTTAAGTCCAGCAAACAAGAATGTCATTGGGACTAAATGGGTCTATCGCAACAATATGAATGAATATGGCATAGTGGTTTGGAACAAAGCACGACATATATGCAAAGGATACTCCCAGATAGAGGGAATAGATGTTGAAGATACATTTGCACCGGTTGTGAGACTGGAGACAATCATATTATTCCAAGCCATTGCAGTGCAACAGAAGTTCAAAGTTTTCCAGATGGACGTCAAATATTCATTTTGGAATGGGGTTTTGGAGTAAAATGTGCATATCAAGCAGCTATATGGTTTTCTCATTCATGAGGATGACAACAAGTTTGGCAGACTGAAGAAGACGTTGTATGGACTGAAATAAGCACCAAGATCATGGTACTCAAGGCTCGGTCTATACCTGAAAAATCTTGGTTTCTAGTGTGGGGGAGTTGATTACAATCTCTACTTCAACAACAATAGTAATCAAAGGATCATCGTACTGGTTTATGTCGATAACATAATATTTGGTGGATCAGATGAAGCTCAGTGCAGACAATTATCCGAATTCATGGCAAGTGAGTTTGAAATGTCAATGATTGGAGAGATAACATTTTTCCTTGGTCTACAGTTGACATAAGGAAGGAATAGAACATTCATTTCTTAATACAAATATTCCAAGGAGGTTATGCAAAGATATTGAAAGGAAAATTCCAAGGAGATGAAGACTCAGGTTGCTACCAGGATGAAACTATCCAAAGATGAGGATGGAAAGGCAGTTAATATCACAGAATATAGGAAAATCATTGGAAGTATATTGTACTTAATTATGACAAGGACTGACATTGTATTTTCCACATGCCAAGAAGCGAGATATTAGAGTAATCCAAAGGAAATCCACATGATTGCAGTGAAAATAATACTTTGGTATATCAAGGGAACGTTTGATTTAGACTTGATATATAGTGACAAATCTCAGTCAGAATTATTGGGGTATACTAATGTAGACTGGGCCGGTTTAGTGGATGATAGGAAATCAATGTTAGGAGGTGCTTTCTATCTTGGGGGATTGTGTATTGATTGGCTAATAAAGAAGCAAGATTTCATTCCATTGAGCACTGTAGAATCTGAATATATTGTCTCCACTAAAGCTTGAAAATAGTTATTGTGGATGAATTAGCAACTTGATGATATGGGTGTTGAAGTGAAGTCTCCGATCGGAATATAGTGAGATAACTCAGGTTCTATAAATATCTGAAAAAATCACGTCCATCACTCAATGACAATGAAAATTGAGATAAAGTATCATTTTATCAAGGAGAAGGTTGAGCGGGGAATCATGAAGTTGGAGTATATTCCTACAAAACTACAGGTTTCTGAAATTCTAAAAAATTCCTTACCAAAGGAAGTATTTGAAATGCATCTCCTAGATCTGGGAGTTCATTCGGCTCACCGCACTTGAAAAAGTGTGGATGTGGAACCCCCCCCCCCCTCTCCCTGAGGTATGGTATGTTTTTATCTAATGTTCTAATATGTGTTCTTTCCAACATCTCAGACCATAGAGGGGTGACCTTTGGGTTCATTGACAAAGGGGGATATATAGTGACTCCTCTACTGGGAGAAATTATGGCTAAGGAAGGGAGAAAATGTCTTAGTCAGAGACACAGGGAGAAGCTGACAGGTAGAGCAGCGAGATAGGGGGAGAGAAATGAGATAGGGAGAGTTGAAAACTGAAGAGGAGTTGAAGCTATAAGAAGACAGTGGGAGTGTTTAAAACCTGACGATGCTAGAATTGATCGATCAAATAATATATATCACGAGATGGCAGCTACAGATCATGATAAAAGCTGATGAGAGAGAGTGAGAGAAGGTTTCCAGCAATCCACAATTGGTATCAGTTTAGTAATTGGTATCAGTTTGGTATCAACAGTTGGTGTCATAAATGAATTGTTTCATTGATGAAATTCTCATTTACTCTTTTTTCTCACTCCAATCATTACCCATGTGGGCTTAGAGTATGTGTTAAGTGAATCCATGAACACTATCATAATCGCAAGAGGCGAATGGTGGTAGTGGTTGGAAGGATCCTGAATGAGATATAAAAGTTCAGAGAATTTTTTTAAGAAGAGTTGTCAACAAACCCAAAGGGGGATATTTTTGGGAAAAAATCCCTCAAGGCATCATTGAAGCATTTTTTAGATGATTGTGTTTGTTGACAAAGTGGTCCTCCGTGTTGTGTTTGTTGAAAAATCAAACCATGATGTATGAGTGTGTTGAAAAAGGGGGTTTACATGGTGATTTTTTGGGTTCAAGGTATGCTTTCAACAATCCATGATTAATTGAAGAACCTCGAAAAAGGAATTGTAAAGACCCGGATATTTCAATGAAATTTTTTTAAAAAATACTTTTCAATTTTACGAGTACGCAGTTTCTAACGGCGCTTGATTCCTAGGCCCGGTGTGCCTGGAATCAATTTCTGAAGTTTAGCTCGGGTGCGTTTAGTGAACGAATGAGCAGGTTTTTCTAACTTTTAAATCGTTTCTTGGAATTAAAATCTGAGGGCACCCATGAATTTGCAGCGCTATTATTTTCTTAGGCGAAGCTTAACTTCGGCCAGCAAGGGCCGAGAGAAAAAGTTATTTTCTGGACCTTTCGAGAAAAATAATAAAATAATTTAAATGAATTGTTTTATTTATTTCTCCTTCTCCTTTTTTTTGGGTGGTGGGGTATCTACAGGGCGGTGACGATGCACATCAATGAGGCTCATTAATGGATCATTAAACTCATAGAGTAACGATGCTTTAATGACACCATTATGGAAATGCTGTGACATGCTCCTTTTTATATTTTGGCACATCGAGAATATGTGGAGAAAGGAAATTGGAGGATTCTCTGGAGAACATCTGACGGACTTCTTCCCTATTGAATAATGAAGAACACTGACAAAACCTCTTCTTCTTTGACACCTTTCGAATATCGGAGCCGGAAAGCGACGTCGACGCCTTAACCCCCTTTGAGGATGAACATGTGACAATGAACCACTAAGAGGTAGGGGTTTATTTTGAGAATGATAATACTCCCATGTTTTTTTTCCTCTAAAACATGAACACGGATCAACTCATTATCATGTTGATCTTAAAATGATTATTTGTGGGTTGGGGATTATTATTATTTGCGGGAAAATTGTTGGGAGTTGTTTCAAACCACTAACGCGGTGGGTGCGGACAAACGAACAAGTTCGAACCCACCGTTTTTCTGTTCTTGATGCGCGAAACGTTGGGAGATGATGGAATGGGACCGTAACAGTGTTTGAAGGTCATCCCAGTGAAGAGAGGGTCCTGAGACGACCACAGGCGCAGACGGGAGCAAGAACGGACCACCGGAATGACTCTGGTGGCCCACGGAAATTTCCGTCGGCACACGTCACCGGCGGCCGGCGCCGACCAGCCGCCCGGAGGCAGCGGCGCCTCGGCGCGCCGCTGGCAGGATCCACCGCGGCTGAAGCCGTGGTGGCAGGCGGCCGGTTCCCACGGCCGCGCGAGATCCGAAGGAGGATGCGGCCCCTGCCGCGTCTGTGGAGCGCAATGGAGGGGAGACTGCGTCCCCCCCCCTTCTCGGCCCGCTGGCCGAGACAGCGCCCCCCCCCCCCCCCGGCCGGGACCCGGACCTGGGTCGGGTCGACTCGGTTCGGGCCGACCTAGGGGGGTTGGGCCGGGCCGGGCCGGGCCTAGACCCCCCACTTCGGACTGTTTTCAGTCTTTTTCCCATAACTTGGGATACAGACATCCGATTGATGCACCGTCAGTTGCATTGGGATCCTCGGATCGAGATGGTAGTTTCAGTATATTACACTCAAGGTTTTAGAAAACCTTGGGTGTGTCCGGGATGGTTCGAACTCGAAACCAACCGGGCCCTCAGAGCGGAAACGCTTATAACTAGAGCTCTGGATGTCTGATTGACGTGTCGTCAACTTTGTTGGTTTCCTCTTTGTGAGATGGTTCTTTTGTCTTACTCCGCTCAAATTTTTGATGTAGCTGGAGTATGGTCGGGTTGGTTTTATCTTAAAAACCAACCAGGCCCCTAGGATAGAAAAGCAAATATCTCTCAGACCGGGCGTCCGATTGACGTGTCGTCTGTCGCGTTGAGTTTCTTTTGACGAGATGGAACTTTTTGATACATAAACTCTATACTTCGTGAAAGTTGAGGTATCGACCCCTTGGCTCGTGAAGCGGACCCTCCAGAAATCGATCATGCTGTGTGCGGGAACCCTAGAGCTGGCTGCGACTGGGACGATGACGACTGCACTTGGATTCTTCGTGGGTTCGGGAGTGAGGAAGACTGTATTTGGATCCTCCATGGGTTCAGCAGTGACGAAGACCATAGTGGGATCCTCCATGGGTTCAATAGCGATTTTTATTGTTCTAGTATCCTATGTGGGTCTGGCAGTATTTGACTCTGTACTTGTATCCTATGTGGGTCCAACAGAGTAGCTGGTCTTGTATCCTTTGTGGGTCTGATATCTTAGCTGGTCTTGTATCCTATGTGGGTCTGAAAGCTTATATGAATTAGTGGCTACATCTAATCATCTCTATTGCCTTACGAAGTGTATACCTGTTTTGTCTGAGTCTTGATTCTCATTCATTATCTTTTATTAGTTTGACTTTCTTTTTTTGTGTGGATTGGGTTGTGATTTCCTATGTGGACTGGGTTATGCTTGGGCTCGAGAGCTGGATCCAAACTGTAACTGATGACTTAGGTATATGTATGGGCATATACATAAGTAGTTTTATTGATACTTAGTGATTGTATTTTTCCTTTTTGGTTTATCCTTCGTGGATTCTGAGAGACCTTAGGGGGTCTTGGGGTCCCTACTGAGTATCATATACTCACCCATGCATGGGCTATGCCCGCACTACGTTGTGTTGGTTGCAAAAAATGGACAGCACTGATCGAGGTGGAGGCTTGTGGAGCTAGATGGTACCCAGAGGTGGACCACTTGGAAGGACGTACAGAAACGTACGGCCGGACCGAGCAGCTGAGGAGACTATCTGTACCCACCCTTCAGGTGGGATTTCTGGAGGACAACTCGGAGTTGTTGTTTTACTTTCTACTATTGTAGTTTCTTTTCAGTTGTACATTACTTTCATTTGGTCTTGTATTTTGGCCCATTTACTTTCCATCACTTACTTATGTACTCAGTTCACTTAGTATTTACTTCGGCTTGTGTACTCTATGGTGTTTTCTTTCTTATATAAAGGCAATTCCTTCCCTTTTATCGGGATATATGCCTTTGGTGCTAGTCGCCAGCCCCTGGCCTATGGGAGGCGGGCTTGGGGTAGTCACGGCACGGGCCCTGAGGAAAGGTCATGACAAATTGGTATTAGAGGAGTCGGTTATACTGTAGAACTTAGGACTCTGATAATTTATTCTCTGTGAGGAAATAATGTTTAGAGTAATGAGTGTGGTTATCAGTCTAGGGAGTCCAGTGTTGGTGTGGCGGCCGATGTATCCATACACCAGGACCCTGGCTTCTGATTTCTTACTCAGTACAAGAAAACATTGATTGCATGTGTGTTTCAAAAGTTTTCTTTGTGATTAATTTATGTCAGCTCACCAGGTATACTGTATTAATCATGGCGCACCTGTTTCTTTTCAGGATGGCCCCACGAAAGCAGCCATATAGGGTTCTGAGCTTTGTGTGAGACGGCATCCCATCGAGCAACGAGGCCTCATTACAGGGCCCCATTGCAGTGGAGGCATCAGTGGTACCTTTACCCACCAAGCCACCGATACTACCAGCCCCAGCAGCGGATAGTGCACGCCGCCTCAGTGAATTGCATGAGTTTCAGAGGTAGAGGCCGCCTAGGTTCCGCAGAGAGATGGATCCTCAGGCACCCGAGGATTGGCTAGAGGCTGTCGTCAGAGTCTTCAGGTTGGTAGAGACACCAGCAGACCTCATGGTGATCCTTACCGCGAGTCTCCTGCATGTAGCAGCAGGTAGATGGTGGATCCTAATTCTCCAAGTGCATGATGAGGCATATCTTATTTGGATGGACTTCGAGAGCCTCTTCCGCTTAGAGTTCGTTCGGACCACCCTCCCGGAGGTGCACATCCAGGAGTTACTATAGTCGCAGCAGGGCAGCATGTCAGTATCCCAATACTCGGTGAGATTTACTGACCTCTCGCGCTACTCCACGGACATGGTACAGGACCCATTCTTCCGGGCCCGGACCTTTGAGAAGGGGATGAGGCATGAGATCAGAGATTCAATGATTCCACTCACCATCCTGACTCAGGCGGGGGTGCTAGAGCGAGCCCTGATAGTGAAGATATTTATTACTGAGCAGCCATCAACAGCGAGACCTACTGTAGGATGGCACGGAGTGGAGTCTGCTACAACAGGAAGTCGATAGACAACGCAGGGGTCCAAGCAACCAGGTTGTCAGGTGGGTGACCTCCGGACACATGTTTGGTTGTGCGGGGAACACGGCACAGAGCCAACCTTCCGAGGAGCAGACAGTGTTATGTATGCATCGGGCAGGGTCACATGGCTCGTGACTGCCTGACCCACCATGCAGACGAGCAGTAGATAGTGGAGGGACCTCCCAGGCAGAGGCAGAGGTTCGACCGTGGTGGTCCGCAGGGAGCAGACAGACGAGGCAGAGGAGCTGGTCGAGCAGTGGGTGGTGGACGACACTTCGAGGCTCTACCACCACCACCCCCAGGAGGTCCACCCCAACCACATGGAGCTGGAAAACAAAGGCAGGCTCAGCTCCAGGGAGCAGAGGATTACGACCACGGAGCACCCAAGATGATTTGAGGTACTATCTGTGTCTACTCCACCCTTGCTACCATTCTTATAGACACAGGTGTGAGTCATTCTTTTATTGTCGCTGCCCTTGTTCGGAGCTCGGAGATTCCGACGGAGTCGTTGGCTCAATCCTTGCGGCTAGAGACTCGTATGGGAGAAGACTCGACGATTACACACTGGTGCCAGCAGTGTGAGCTTACTCTAGGAGGAGAGAGCTTCGGCTGGGATCTTCTTGTAGCGGCGTCGATGCCTTACGACATCATCTTGGGTATGGACTGGTTATCCACAGTCCATGCCCAGATCGACTATATTAGGCGCAAGGTGTGGTGTGTCTGCACGGATGGGGCAAGGTTCACCTTCACCAGTGAGAAGGGAACCTTCACAGCACAGGAAGGACTCATGCAGAGGAGAGGGCAGCTGATCACACATCAGTTGGCTTGTCTCATCCTCAGAGCAGTCGACGTGCTGAGTCTGAGTTTTCCTATAGTGGTGGACCAGTATGCGGACATTTTCCTGATGATGTTCCAAGAATACCTCCTCATAGGGAGGTAGATTTCTACATAGACCTATACCCTGGGACATCACCGATATCCACCCCAGTGTATCGGATGGCTCCCGTCGAGCTTCGTGAGCTGCGAGTGCAGCTGGAGGACTTTCAGGGGAAAGGTTTCATCTGACCCAGTGTTTCACCCGGGGCTTCTCCGATCCTTTTCACCAAGAAGGCAGATGGGGGCTTGCGACCGTGTGTCGATTACCGTCGCTTGAACTAGGTGACCGTGAAGAAAAAGTATCCACTTTCACGGATTGACGACCTCTCTGATCAGCTCAAGGGAGCACGTTGGTTCTCAATGAAAGACCTCGGGTCAGGCTATCATCAGCTCCGAGTTCGGGACGAGGATGTGCAGAAGACGTCCTTCAGGTGTCGGTATGGCCACTATGAGTTCTTGGTCATTCCCTTCGATGTGACCAACACTCCAGTAGTGTTCATGAGTCTCATGAACAGGTTCTTCCAGCTCTACCTCGATCGGTTTTTCGTAGTCTTCATTGAAGACATACTGATTTACTCGACGACTGAGGAGGATCACGCCTACCACTTACGGGTTGTACTGGATACACTCCGAGAGCACCATCTTTATGGTAAGATCTCTAAGTGTCAGTTCTGGCTTCGAGGGGTCCACTTATTAGGGCACGTCATCTTTGAGGAGGGAGTTGTAGTGGATCCCACGAAAGTCGACGCGGTACTTTCTTGGGAGCCCCCATGAGCATGATAGAGGTGTGGAGTTTCCTAGGTCTGGTTGGGTACTATCGGAGATTTGTGCCATAATTCTCCAGAGTTGTAGCACCGATTTCAGCATTGACAAAGAAGGGGAAACCCTTCGTGTGGTCAGACAGATGTCAGCGGAGCTTCCAGAAGCTGAGGCGGATATTGACCAGTGCGCCCATCTTGAGGCTGCCGGAGGAGGGCGTAGGGTATGTCGTTTACTTCAACGCATCAGGGACCGGACTCGGGTGTGTCCTAATGCAGGATCAATTGGTGATTTCTTACGGTTCACTGCAGCTGAGCCTTCACGAGCCGAACTATGCCACCTATGACTTGGAGTTAGTAGTAGTGGTCTTCGCCCTGAATATGTGCTGACACTATCTAATTGGAGAGCGCTTTACATTCTAATATGACCACCAGAGTATCAGGTACATCTTCTCGAAGAAGGACCTGAACCTGAGACAGCGGTGATGGCTCCAGTTCCTCCAGGATTATGACTTTGAGATTGTCTATACTCCTGGGAAGGGGAACATTGTGGCTGATTCTCTCAGCAAGAGATCAGGCATTCAGCTACTTTGAGAGATGACGGAGTAGTTAGATGCTTTGTAGATATCCTTTGTGGATAGTGATGGGCAACCTATCTTCATTCCCTCACAGTCACTCCTCCACTAATTCAGCGGGTCAGAGAGGCACAGCGTGGGGATGTGGACTGTGAGATGCGACGTGCACAGATATCCTCAGGACAGGCACCTGATGGCTTTTCTGAAGGAGGAGAGCACATCATCCTATTCGGGGGATATACCATGGTACCAGTTACACTACAGGAGGAGGTGATGAGGGAGTTCCACACTTCCCCTCTAGCGGTACATCTTGGAGTAGCGAAGATGTCTGAGGACCTCAGACGTCAGTACTGGTGGCCGGGTATGAAGAAGGTTGTGGAAGGATTCGTTTCTCGATGCCTCACTTTTCAGCAATTGAAGGCAGAGCATCAGGTAACTATAGTCTTGTTACAGCCCTTAGAGGTCCTAGAGTGGAAGTGGGACGGTATATCCATGGATTTCGTGACGGGGCTTCCACGTACTTTCAGAGGACACGACTCCATTTGGGTGATTGTAGACCGACTCACCAAGTCGGCCCACTTCTTACCTATCAGAGAGAAGGGCTCAGTGGTGAGATTGGCATGCATCTATATTCAGGAGATTGTACAACTTCATGGTGTGCCATCATCTATCGTTTCCGATCGAGATGCACACTTTACTTCTTGACTTTGGAAGGGGTTATAGGAGGCCTTTGGGACGCAGCTACACCTAAACACTGCCTTTCACCCGCAGACAGATCGCCAGATAGAGAGGACTATTCAGACACTCGATAACATGCTCCGTGCATGTGTCCTTGACTTTGGTCGCAGCTGGGAGGATCACCTACCCTTGGTGGAGTTTGCGTACAACAACAGCTAACACTCCACCATCAGGATGGAACCATACGAGGCCTTCTACAGCCGACTGTGCAGATCACCTCTGTGCTGGACAGACCCTGGGGAGTCCGCACTTGTAGGACCAGAGAAGGTCCAGGCCACGACAGAGAAGGTACAGATCATTCAGGAGCTGATGAGGACTGCTCAGAGCCGACAGAAGTCCTATGCTGATAGGAGGCGGAGACCACTGGAGTTAGAGGATGGCGACCATGTTTTCTTAAGGGTCTCACCTCGACATGGATTACGGAGATTCGGTCGGGGTGGCAAGTTATCTTCGCACTTTATCGTACCATTCCAGGTTCTTATCAGGATAGGCGAGGTGGCTTATTTCCTGGATCTACCACCTCAGTTGCACCGGGTGCACGACGTCTTCCATGTATCTTAGTTGAGAAGATACATGCATGAATCGACGCATATCATCGATCATTGGGAGGTGGAAATCGATGACGGGGCGACTTTTGCGGAGGTCCCTGTGGAGATTTAGGATCAACAGGAGCGGGTCCTACGTGGATGGTCGATTCCTCTATTGTGCATCAGGTGGAAGCATGAGAACCTCCAGGAGAGCACATGGGAGCGGGAGGCTCAGATGCGTGCTCAATACCCTCATTTGTTTCCCTAGTTTATGATGTAGCTTTATGAGGACATAAATCCCTGAGGTAGGAGTAATTTAAATACCTGGAAAATTAAAGGAAATATTTTTTTAAAATACTTTGGAATTTTACGAGTATGCAGTTTCTGACGGTGCTTGATTCGGAGGCCCAGTGTGCCCGGAATCAATTTCTGAAGTTTAGCTCAGCTACGTTTAGTGAACGAATGAGTGGGTTTTTCTAATATTTAAACCGATGCTCGGAATTAAAATCTGAGGGCACCAATGAATTAGAAGCGTCGGGACTCTCTTAGGCGAAGCTTAACTTCGGCCGGCAAGGGCCGAGAGAAAAAGTTATTTTCCAGAACTTTCGAGAAAATTAATAAAATAATTTAAATGAATTATTTTATTTTATTTCTCCTTCTACTTTTTTTTTGGTGGCGGGGCGGCAACAAGGCGGTGACGATGCACATCAATGAGGTTCATTAATGGATCACTAAACTCATATTGTAACGACATTTTAATGACACCATTATGGAAACGCTACGACGTGCTCCTTTTTATATTTTGGCACATCGAGAATATGTGGAGAAAGGAAATTGGAGGATTCTCTAGTGAACCTCTGATGGACTTCTGCCCCAGTGAAGAACGAATAATTCTAACAAAACCTCTTCTTCTTCGATGCCTTTCAAATATCAGAGCTAGAAAGCGATGTCGATGCCTTAACCCCCCTTGAGGACGAACGCGCAACAACGAACCACTAAGAGGTAGGGGTTTATTTTGAGAATGATAATACTCCCATGTTTTCTTTCCTCTAAAACATGAACGTGGATCAACTCATTATCAAGTTGATCTGCGAATGATTATTTGCGGGTTAGGGATTATTATTATTTGCACGGAAATTTTTGGGAGTTGTTTCAAACCACTAACGCAGTGGGTGCGGACAAACGAAAAAGTATGAACCCACCGTTTTTCTGTTCATTATGCGCGGAATGTTGGGAAATGATGGAATGGGACTGCCACGGTGTTTGAAGGTCATCGCAGTGAAGAGCGGGTCCCGAGATGACCGCAGGCGCAGACGGGAGTAAGAACGGACCACCGGAATGACTCCGGTGGCCCGCAGAAATTTCTGGCAGCGCGGGTCGCTAGCATGGTGGCGCCCCGGCGCGCCGCAGGCAGGAGCCGCCGCAGCTTCATTCGTGATGTCAGGCGGCCAGATTTCATGGCCATGTGGGATCTGGAGGACGACGCGGCGCCCGCCACATCCGTGGAGCACAAAGGAGGGGGGACTGCGTCCCCCCTTGCTCGCCCCGCTGGCAGAGCCAGCGTGCCCCCCGGCCGGGCCGGGGCGGGTCGCGCGGACCGGGTCGGGCCGCGCCCCGCCGGGCCTGGCCGGACCTGGGTTAGTTCGATTCAGTTCGGGCCGACCCAGGGGGGGTTGGGTCGGGCCGGGTGGGGCCCAGACCCCCCACTTCAGGCTGTTTTTAGTCATTTACCCATCACTTGGCCTACAGACCTCCGATCAATGCACTGTCAGTTGAGTTGGGATCCTCGGATCAAGACGGTCGTTTTGGTATGTTACACTAAAGGTTTCGAAGAAACTTGGGTATGTCCAGGTTGGTTCGAAATCGAAACCAACCAGGCCCTCGGAGCAGAAACGCTTATAACTCGAGCTCCGGACGTCCGATTGACGTGCCGTCGGCTTTTTTGGTTTCCTCCTTATGAGGAGGTTCTTTTGGATTACTCCGCACGAAGTTTGGACACAGCTGTAGTATGGTTGGGTTGGTTTTAACTTAAAAATCAACCGAGCCCCTGGGACGGAAAAGCCAATATCTCTCAGACCGGTCGTCCGATTGAGGCGTCGTCTGTCGCATTGAGTTCCTTTTGACGAGACGAAACTTTGTGATACATCAACTCTTGACTTCGTGACAGTTGATGTATCGACCCCTTGGCTCGTGGAGCGGACCCTCCGGAAATCGATCTTGCTGTGTGCGGGAACCCTAGAGCTGGCTACGACTGCAACGATGACAACTGCACTTGGATCCTCCGTGGGTTCGGCAGCGAGGATGACTGTACTTGGATATTCCATGGGTTCAGCAGCGATGAAGACCGTAGTGGGATCCTCCATGGGTTCAACGGTGATGATTATTGTTCTGGTATTCTATGTGGGTCCGGAAGTATTTGACTCTGTACTTGTATCCAATGTGGGTCCGGCAGAGTAGCTGGTCTTGTATCCTTTGTGGGTATGATAGCTTAGCTATTATTGTATCCTATGTGGGTCCGATAGCTTTGATGAATCAGTGGCTACATCTGATCATCTCTATTTCCTTATGAAGTGTATACCTGTGTGAGCTGCATCTTGATTCTCAATCATTATCTTTGATGTGGTTGACTTGCTTTTCCTGTGTGGATTGGGTTGTGCTTTCATATGTGGACTGGGTTGTGCTTGGGCTCGGGAGATGGAGCCAAACTGTAACTGATGACTTAGGTATATGCATGGGCATATACCTAAGTAGTGTTATTGATACTTCGTGATTTTATTTTTTCTTTGTAGTTTATCCTTCGTGTATTCAGAGAGACCTTCGGGGGTCTCGTGGTCCCTACTGAGTATCGTACACTCACCCATGCACAGGATATGTTCACACTACATTGTGTTGGTTGCAGACGACGAACAGCACTGATCAAGGTGGAGGCTTGTAGAGCTGGACGGTACCCGGAGGTGGACCATTTGGCGGGACGTACACGGAGCGGACGGCCGGACCGAGGAGCTGAGGAGACTATCTGTACCCACCCTTCCAGTGGGATTTCCGGAGGATGAATTGGAGTTGTTGTTTTACATTCTGCTGTTTTACTTTCTTTTCAGTTGTACTTTACTTTCGGTTGGGCTTGTATTCTGGCCCATTTACTTACCATCACATACTTTTATAATCAGTTCACTTAGTATTTACTTCGGCTTGTGTACTCTGTGGTGTTTGTTTTCTTATATAAAGGCAATGCCTTCCCTTTTATCGGGATATACGCCTTTGGTGCTAGTCGCCAGCCCCTAGCCTATGGGATGTGGGCTTGGGGTAGTCACAGCACGAGCACTGAGGATGGGTCGTGATAGGAATGGATGATCGGGAGGTGGTAAAAAATATCAGATACAAGGTGGCGCTGTTTTCCAGTGTTTGCCAAATTTTGGGCATGAAAATTAGAAAATGGAGAGATGTGTTTTTGGAAAAGGGAGGTGCATGAAAAAGGAAAGATGTGCATGAAAAATAAAAGAGTTGTGTGAAATATCAGTGTGGTGCATGAAAAATTATGTGTGGCATGAAATATTTTCATAGTGCGGGAAAAAGGATTGTTGTGTTCGAAATATTTGTGCAGTACGCAAAAAAGAAAGGTGGTGCCAGAAATATTTGTGTGGTGCATGAAATAAGAAAGTGGTGCACAAAATATTAGCGGGATTCACAAAATAGGTGGATGAAGTTTTTCGCACAAGAGGGGTTTCAAGATCCGAATCTTGAAAATTGTCAAAGGCATGATGTGTGCGAAATCTTGGATTCATGCGCGAAAAATGGAATTGTGTGGAAGATTTGTTTTTCGTGCTCGAATTGAATTACACGCTCAAGGAGGTTTTTCTCAGAGGGTCTATTTTGCCTATAAATTTGAAGTGACACCCCTCCATTTAGTGTAGCTCAGTACATAGAGAGTATATGAGCTCTAGAGAAAAAAATTGGAGTGCACAAGAGAGTTGCGTGAAAACAACAAGTTTGTGTGTAAAAGAACTTTTTGAACGCAAAGAAAAGGTGACGTGAAAAGAAGACTGTTGCGCGAAAAGTGAATTTAATGAAAAAGTATAGATTTAAGTGCAAGGCAATGTAGAGGTTACTCATAAAATCCATTGCATGTAAAATAATTTGCTGCGTGTAAAAGGGGTGTTGTGCATAAAAGGGGTGTTGCGCGAAAAATGAATTTCACGAAAAAGAAAATAATTATGCGCAAGACAGTATGGAGGCTACGCAAAAAAGAAGTGGTTTCACAAAAAAGAAGTGGTTGCACGTAAAAGAAGGTGTTTCACTAAAATTGTATTTCGCGTAAGTCAAGGTAATTTCACGCAAGGTTTGGTAAGGGTTGTGCGTAAAAATTGTAGTTGCCTGGTATGCCTCGTGCAAAGTGAGATTCATCTATGGGTGAAAGTTGGATGTCAACAGGGAATCTATCAATAGTTAAGGATGAAAATTTCTTTAGAGATAATGAAGAGACCTACAATTCTATAAACTGTGAGTGGGACTTCTGAAGAAGTAGTGATCACACTTCACTTGAGAGAGTAGTGAGCTCTTATATTATGAGTGGTTGTAAACTAGGAGGGATAGTGAGTCCGCTTCGAACTTGTAAACAGCAGTGCGCTTATAGTATAATTGGTACATCGGCACACTGCCAGTGTATGCTCTTTGGACGTAGGCCAGTGAGGGTGAACCAAGTAAAAATTGTTGTGTATTGTGCATGATTTAAGGTATATTCATACTCTACAATGGGAAGGAGAGAGAGAAGAGGGATTTTTCTAACATCAAAACAAGATCAAAATGGGAAGTTATTTTAATCTTTCATACCCTAATTCACCCCCCCCCCCTCTGAGGGCATCTAGACTAGTGGATCTAACAATTACCATTGGAGTTCATTAAGTGAAATTTAATTTTTTTGTGAATGCATTAAATATTAGATTAAATATTTGTGATAATGTATATTATAAAAATGTTTCAAGTATAATGATAAGAAATTAGTACAAAAATAATTTAATGCTCAACCCTATTTCCAAGGTTTTTATGAGAAAATGATATCTATAATTTAATTAAAATACCATATTTTATAGGTTTCATGTCATCCAATTAAGAGAGATATTTTCTATGAGTATTCAAATCCAAAAAAAAAGAATGGTATATAATATATTCAAGAATTGGATAATTCATTTGGACTCTCAACTCTCTCTCTCAAATAATTCATCCTACTAATCTATTTTTAGATACATACAGAAAAAATTCAAGTTATCCATAGTTTCACTATCAAGATCATCATTGTTGGGTTTTATAAGACTCAATTAAAACTTATTTTTATTCCTATATTCTCTTATAGAGATCTATTTTATTTTTTCAGTTACATCTTGTAGCTATGATATCCATTTATAATATCTCATTTATTCTTTCCTTCTATTAGAAGTGTCATATTATTATTCCATGTTATGAAGGTTCCTAATAAAATATCCCTAATGGTTGGTGTATTGTGAATTCTTATTGAAACATGGTAGAAGCTAATGGTATATACCAAGTTTCAAGTGCATTCACTCAGTCATGTAGTCACTGGGAAAAGGACTCTGAGTCCCTGTTAAAAGGATGGGTAATAGTAAAAATCACCAAGATGTAGCAGTTCATCATTATTGGAATGAACTACAGTATTTCCATCCCCTAAACCACTGTAAATCATTAGTGCTCAGTCTTTTTCTTTATACTCTTATTCATACTCCTTTCACATGTTAAGAAAAAATCAGAACTTATCATACCATAAAGTGGATTTTTTATAAACCAAGAAAATTTCATGGACTCAATTAACCCCCCCCCCCCCCCACTCTTGATTCATAATATATCTACACTAAAAAAAACATATTCACCCCCCCCTATATCCATTTGAAATCTCACACTGGCTCAATAATTTTTCTCAAATCTTAATTTTATTGGAAATAGGTTCTATTATTTATTTTTTTATTCTTTGACTTCCTGATACATAGTATTCTATGAAAATTAATTTTTTTTAGATATATGGGATGAACTCAAATGATGGATAGATCATAATAAATCATCATATTTCAAAGGGAATGACTATGGATACTGGTAGAAAAGAATGGAAGAAACCATCAAACATCTCAGGATATATCATTGTATGATAATGGTAAAACCATAAAAATTAACTAGTTTTGATCTATATACACTTGAAGGTAATGATACGGTAAGGTATTTTTTAATTATAAAGTCATGTATATATTATATTATGTAATTAGTTGAAGTGTGTTTAGCCATGAATCATTATGTAAGACAGTTTAGTACATATGGAGAATACTAAAATTTACACACTATGATATAGAAAATATGAAATTAAAAACATAGGAATGCTACATTTAGAATACTAAGAACTTAAGATGAGTGAAGATGAATTCATGAACATGATGCTTCAAGAATATATTAGAATCATAAATTGTATGAGTGCACTTGGAGAGGTGATGGACAATACTGTTCTAGTGGATAGTGTTTTGTGGTATTTACCATAGAAGTGGCATACAAAGAAGTTAGAAATTGAAGAGATTGATAATTTTAATTAGTATACATTGGATGAACTCTTTGCTTTTACACTATTTAATGAACTCAAGATGAAAAATATTATGGATGAGGAGACTTCAAAGAAGTAAGGTATTTCATTTTAATCATAAATAACATCTTCTACTAAAACATATGACTCTAATCTATAATAAAGATATAAATATGAGATAGATAACATCAATAAATTATTTTATAAAATTATGAAGAGAAATATGAGTTTTAGGAATCAATCTAGAAAATATAACTAAAAGGATGATCAAAGGAAGAAAGGTAATGTTATAAAATATAATGATGTTTCATAACTAACATATTATAAGTGTGGAAATAAGGGACATGTAAAGTTATATTGTTTGAAGTTAAAATTCCCCATAAAAGATAACATTTATAGGAACAATGATAATAAATAAATCATGGTCATGTGGTGTTGTACTGAAAAATTTACTCAAGAAGTGATTCTGAAAGTGGAAATATGGTCACCTATGTTTGATGGATAAAAATATGAATGAACCTAATACCGATTCATAATTTAGATCAGTTTATTTTTTAGATTTTGAGTGTGACTTTAATCAATTAACTAAACAAAATGATAAATTACAAAATGATATTCTAATAATGGATAAATTGTATAGATAATTACAAGGAGAAGATAAAAACAGGTTAAGAATAATAAATCTCCTACCTATGAGAAATTTCATTTGTCTATATATATTGTAAAGACAATATGTTTTGGTTTTTAAAATTCTAATATAAATGAATATAATCAAAATTCAATTGTGGAAAATAAACGTTAATAAATATAGTAATGTTATAATGAGAAATTTTATTGTATTAAGTGGTTTAATGTAAATTTAAAAAATTATTGGATTATGCAACTCATGTAAATAAATAATATATAAAAATTAAAAAAAATAAAAAAAAATGAAATATATAGATTTTGTTCTAAGGAAAAAGTTTATAGTAATTTGTAAAGTTCAAAAAAAGAGAAATAAATTATTAAGAAGGAAATTTCAAGTTTTGTGGAGACTTTATTAACTTTTGTTCATAGGAAAGAGAAGTTTAATAAACTAATTTCTATGAACAAATCAAATAATTGAAAAATATCTTTTGGTTATAACATGAAAATATCTAGATTGTATGATACTCGTTTTTTTAATGTCATATAGATAATGTATCTATAATTACATTATTTAGGTGTAATATGAAAGGGAATTATTTCAATGAATGTTTGTTGAGATTTAATCAATATTTAAGACCAAATAAGTGTATTATTTTTTAATAATCTATCTTTTATATTACCCACAAAAAGATTTCTTAAATCTGTTTGGGTACCTAAGAACTCATATATTAATACTATTAAACCTAAGATAGCATTGATACCAATGTTTTTTATACTATATTGATTTTGATAAAAAGAAATCCTTAAATGTGTAGAGGATATATGGTATATGTATAGTGGTTTATCTAAAAATATTACTATATATCAATTAAATTTTCTCTATAGAAATATATGTGATAGAGGATTTATTACATCCGTGATAACTTAAAATGAAATATTAGGGGATTCAGTGAATTAAGTATTTTTAATACATTTTTAATTTATAATATTTTATATTTAAGTTATTAAGACATATACTAAGATGTATTTTTTAACATTTTGATGATGTGGTGAATGTTTTCATTAAATATAATAAATTTTTATCTCTTAATAATGAATATATTTTATATTAAAAAACACAAAATAAAAAATTTCTTCTACAACATTTTCTAAAATAAAAATTTTCAATGTTAACAGAATTAATGCTATAGAAACAAATTATATCATATGGAATAAGATACATGGACATGAAAATTTTATTCTAATACATAAATTTTAAAATCATGAAAAAGTTTTTTAACTTTCCAATATGAAAAAAACTATTTTTATTCATGTTTAAAAGGAAAAAATAAGGAAACATTCCAAACTATTAATAAATTTAATAAATTAAGACCACCAAACTATTTTGTCAATATTTATTTGGTTCTATGAAAACAACTATCTTAGGAGAAAAGAAGTATTTTTTTAATTTTTGATTATTTTAGTTGGTTTACATGGACTTATTTTATGTCTCATAATAATGAAACTTTAGCTAAATATGTTATTTTTTGAATCTAGAGAAAAAATCAAAAATGACACCTAATTATCTCAATTTGAAGTGATTAGGGAGGAGAATTTTATAATATGGAATTTTAGAAATTCTCTAAAGATATTGTCTATTTTATTCATTTTTCTAGTTTTAGAATAGTCCAACAAAATGGTGTTGTAAAGAGGAAAATAGTAACATGTTGAAGATGGCTAGAATAGTATAAATGAATTAGATTTTACAAAAAAATTGGGTTGAATTGGTTAATAAAAAAACTAATAATTTAAAATAAAATTTTTATTAGATATTTATTATATAAAACTCATTATGAATTATTTAATGGAAGGAAACCTAATTTTGGTTACATTAGAGTTTTTGGGTGTAATGTCTTTATTTGAAATACTATAGATAATTTAGATATATTTTGTATTAAAATTTATAATGTAATTATTATAGGATAAACTAATAAAAGTATGCCTTGTGGAGTGTATAATAAGAGAAGTATGGCATTAGATGAAACTCTCCATGTTAAATCTCATGAATTTGGTTTTAAATCTAAAAATAAATATTTAGAGAAAAATGGTGATTAATTTTGAGAGATTAATTTCAATGAATAATAACCTTATAATTAAAATTTATCTATAAAGGGGTAGGGAACTCCTTCTCAATATAATTTTAGAGTCTTGAAGTATTATAAATATCACTCTTAAGAAAATTTAATTTGAAATTTTGAAACTTGAATGAAAACTATGAATTTTATTTTGAATTAATGTCATAATTATATACATATTATTGATTTTGTTCCTAATAATATTAATTAATACTTGAATAATGAAAATTATATAGTTTCCATACAATATGATCCTAAAACATTTCATGAAACATTATTTGGATTTTAACTGAACCTTTTATGTATAAATAGATTAAATTACCTAAATATATTTCAAGAAATAAAATGGTTAAATATGATAAAATATTAAAGAATAAATTTGGAAATATTTCTCAATGGTTTTTGAAGTGGAGGTAAATTATTTTGATGAATCTTTTATTCTAGTTTTTTACGATTGATGAAATTGGGATTTTATTGTATTTTTCTACTTTACCAGATTTTAAATGATTTAAAATGGATATTAAAAGTTTTTTTTAAATGTTATGATTTATGAAGAAGTGTATGATAATAAAAAACCAATATTTGAACATTAAATATTTCTACATGATGTTTTTAAAATATCAATAAATTCATATGGTCTTATGTAATATCTAAGATTTTTTTATTATATATTATCTTTATTTTCTGTAGAATAATGGTTTTAATAAAGGTAAAGTTGATCCAACATTGTTTATTAATATATTTATAATTATATTTTAATTATAAAAATATATATTAATGATATTTTTTGTGTATCATCATGCCCCTCTATATTGTATTGAGAAGAGGTGGAATTGATACTTTCCCTTATGTGACATCCCCAAGACACCAAATTCTTGAAATAAATGCAAAGGACTTTATAAACATTTTGGGGAAGATTTCCCCTTTGAAACTAAAACAACCAGACCAATTATACCATAACCAAAAACCCACTAAATTATGAATTAACATAATGTATACAACTCAAAAGTAACCAAAAAAATAGACTATACCAGAGTACAATGTGGAAACCAAACCCAATATCAGATTTTAAAGAGGAAGACAAAACCATAAATGCTCAAAGACAACAAAGAAAAAAAATCCATAGCTACCAACAAGCTCCAAGATCCAACTCCATAACAAATCCAGAAGTATCATGATTCATCACTAAAGAAATGAGATAGTTTTCCTTTACTTGTGTCTCAATAAACAATATCTGAAAATGCACAAAAGTTCTCAAACAGGGGGTGAGTAATGAAACATAGTAGGTTTTACCCAAATGACTTCCATATTCATGCCACAGGGATAAAAAATGTTATCAAAATTATATAAATTAATCAACATAAGACTCTTTAAAAAATTAATAGTTTATATAAAATATAATCATTTTATCAATAAAACAGTTTCCATGGGAAACGACCAAACCAATCCTTCAAGACATTTCAGAAATCCATGTGGCATAACCCATCCCAATCCAAACATACTCACATGATTTCCCTAGTGATAGTTCCACACTAATGAGTAGTCTCTATTCAATATAAAAAATTCATCATAAGGTAACCACATACCAGTTCCCGAATAGAACACACCCAATCCATAAGGTTGCGTCAATGAAAAAAAACACATTCCAAACAATTATTCTAAAACCCTGACAAATCAATTATGCCAAAACCATTTCAATAAAAAAATATTTTTATTGAAATTTATTCCACAAAATCTTTTTCCATGAATCAATTAAAATAATCATTTTTAAAATCATCATTTTAAAATCATTTAACAAACCAATTTTTACAATAATTATACAATTTCATGAACTACCACTAAAGAAGGTTTCAACCAATATTTTCACCAAAAATTCAGAATTAAATCCAAGAAATTAAAAAAAAACTAATCATTTAAGTTCAAATAATATGAGTTGAGAGTGAAGCTACCTACCTTGAAAACTATGGAGAAGACGAAGAAAGGCACGAATTATTCAAAAAATGTGGGTTGAAACTCTATAAACCCACCTTAGATATCATCCACTCACATATAAAGGGCCAAATTAATTATGATTGGAAACAACCATCATAGATAAATCCCAAAATAATTCTATTTATGAATCCAACAGTTGGAATAAGGGGATATCTAAGAAGAAACACTAAGAATGGTTACATACCATGTATTCGGGTATCAGTACACCATGATTGTTCTACATATCACTCTCATATTGAAGGGAAGGGTCTCCACGACCTTAGGAAAGATAAAAACTAATTTATGGTTGTATTAGAGGAAAAAATATCCACTAAGGAGAAAACCCAAGTTAGATCCATAGTTTTTAGATCTAACATTTTTTCATGCATAGTTCTGGAACACTGTTAGGAAATCCATGTGCTAACCATGCACAAGCCCTCTATCTTAAAAGAACAGTTTCTCTCAGGTGGCCACACGCTTTCACCAAACAATGAGCCTAATAGTGATCATACCCAGATCACACGAACCCCCTTTTTCATAGTTTTCTATAGGATTTTTATGGTTTGTACTAACCATGCTCAACCCATGTACCTCCATAAAAGCCACAAAAACTATACAAAAACTACTTCAAACCCTCCCAAATTTAAGCAAAGAACTTTAAATACTTAAAATACATAATTAAAGGGTTACTAACATGAAACTGAGGGTTCTAAATTCTCCCAAACATTATCCTTTATATCATTGGAAAGTATAAAATCACCAATTACCTCAAAGAGATCAGGCCATTTCTTGACCATTTATTTCTCTCATTCACAAGCTTCTTCTTGAATCTAAAAATGTTTCCATAAAACCCACACTATAAAAATTCTATTTAAATGAAACACTTTCTATTTCCTATTAAAAATTTGTATTGGTATATGAATTAATGAATCATTCAACTCTAGGCCAATGTGATCTCATCAAATCACATGGTTAGGATCATTCTGATACATCTACAAATATGACAAATGAAACACATTATGTATTGAACTGAATTGTGGTGGAAACACAAACCGATATTCCACCTCACCATCCCATTTATGTATATCAAAAGGGTTTATGTATCAAGGAGATAACTTTCCCTAATTCCAAAAATGATGATTCCCAGGCCTTAGATAGATTATCAAGAAAATAAGATCACACGCCCCAAATGAAAACTGTCATTACAAATGATACTCATATGATTTATGATGACTCTGAGCCATATATATTCTCCTCTTGATCAAAGGAATCTTATCCATTGTATCTTAGACAATGCTTGGTCTAACAAGTGAAGTCTCACCTATTTCCAACAAATAAAGTGGATAACAATGAGGATTCTCATACAATTATTCAAAATGATACATATCTATCAAGTCCTTAAAATGTTTTTATATGAAAACTCCACTAATTGTACATGGTAATACCATAAACCATCAAAATCCATTAATGAATCTTAAAAAAATTATTCCAACATTTGTATCATACTTTCTAATTTTCTATCTATCTGAGGATGATATGTTGTACTCATAGTCAACTTAGTCCCAAGGGATTTCTCTAAGGATTTACAAAAACAAGATTTAAGCCTCGGATCACTATCTGATACTATCGATATGAGTACACCATGCCTCTTTACCACTTCTCAAATATAAATTTTGGATAAGTTCACCACCATACTAAATTTGTAAATAGGTATGAAATGGGAAACTTTTGTGAGTTGATCCATTATCAACCATATGGAATCATGTTTCAGAACCATCCTTGGGAGATGTTTCATAAAATATGTGGTTATATACTCACATTTCCAAAAAGTTATAGGAAACGACTACAATATACCTGATTATCACTGGTGAACTCCCTTAACCTGCTGATAGGTGAGGCATATAGAAACAAACTAAACCTCCTTCATCTCATGCCAACACACCAAAACTATTCTTTCAATACCTTATAAATATTTTTTGTTTCATGAAGAATATCCCATATTGGATGGTGGTAATAATGATGACGTTTTTCTTGAAAATAAAAAGGTATGACCATACAATCTCTAAACCACAACACTAAACTCCTATCCATCTTCCATCCCTCAATGGTCTCCCCACCATTGAGTTTTAACTTCATATAAACACATTATGAATCAGATTTTTGTGCCTCTTTAACCATATAAATCAAATCAGTGACAAAAGAAACCGAAAATAAATTAGAAACACTTCCTTGGTCTTCACAATCTATGTTTATGTGGGCTATCACTAACATTAAATTCCACTATTCAGAAGACTCTTTTTTAGAATAATCATATTATTTTCATCTTAATTCATTCGCCATTGAATTGACTTTACCTAGTGTATACAATAAATTGAAGTCAAAAAATTAATGATACTCTATCAATCCTCTTTGTCTCAGATACAAATATCTTTTTGATAAAATGTGTTTCAAACTCTTATGATCTGTAAACACTATTAATTTCTCACTAAATTGGTAACGATGTCAATTCATCAAATCATGGACTATGTAATATAACCATAAATCATTTTTTAGGTAGTTCTTATCATGAAACTATAACTATCATGATCTATAAGCAACAACATGATTTCCCTATAGGAGAAAAACTCCCAAAAATGATCCAGAAGCATCACAATACACCACATAACCTTATCTTGTTTCTAGAAATATCAAGATCAATTTTGATGTATGGTGTACTTTATTATCATTAAAATACTTTTGAAATTCCTCATTTCATTAGAATGGAACATTTTTCTTTTTCAAATCAATCATAGGTGAGGCTATTTATGAATAATCATGAACAAAGCATTGGTAATGACCATCCAGACCATGGAAATTACCTATCTTCAATAAATGTTTGGTGATTTCAAAGAGATTACCACATATATCTTTGTTAGATAAATATAAAAACCTATTTTAATGATAAAATGAAGAATAAATATACTATTATATAAAAAATCTCACTTAGATAATTTGACATACATATGATGATCTCTCAGTATTCCCAAAACTTTTACCAAGTGTTTCTCATGTTCAGCCCGTATTCTTTAATACAACAATATTTCATCCAAAAAACACCACCATAAAAGAATCCAAATAATTTTGAAATATCTAATTCATAAATTTCATAAATATCGATGGTGTATAAATAAAACCGAAAGTCATAACCACATACTCATAATCTCCATATCTACTTATGGATGATTTTTTAGAATATCCTCCTTTCAAACCCAAAAATGGTGATATCCTGATTAAAATTCAATTTTAGAGAACCACTAGGCTCTCCTCAATTGATCAATCATATAATCAATGTGTGGAAGGGGATACTGATTATTTATGTTAACTTGGATAATGTAATGAAAATATATATAGAGTTGAATAGTTATATCAACATTTTTCACAAATAAGACCGGTGCTTCCCACTGAAATGTGTTCAGTCAAATGAACCCTTTTCTTTCCATACCTTCAAAATATTATTTCAATTACCTTAATTATATTGGTTTCATCAGGTAAGAAATAATGGAAATAGTACTGGTCCTCGAGATTAAATCAATTATAAACTATACTTCTCCTATGGGTGGAAACCCTAAGAAATTTTTAGGAAACAAATATGGAAACTGATTAACAATAGCTAGATAACTAATATTTTAGATCTTATCCATCACTTACAAAGTCAAAAATTCCAACTTCTATGAGATTGTTTCAATTTCTAGTTCCAAAAAGATTTTTTCACCTTCCATTATATTCATTTTTCCTATAAAGAGATTCTGGAGTCCATCCTCAGTCATAAAACTATCTATTTGGGTATAAAAAATGATGTGATCCTTGAACTTTGTCAAGAAATACATACCCATGATTATTTCATAGACATCCATATCAAGAATAGAGAAATCCCATAACAATTCATCTCCATTAATCATTATAGAACATTATTTTTAAAAAATTCTCAACATTATGAATGACCAAGAGGAGTTTGATGTTTCAAAAGAGAAGGAATCATCTCAACATGAAAACTTTGTAAATCAATAGTAAAAGAAGCAATAAAGGAATGGAATGAACCCATATCAAACAAATATTTCCTAAATGTAGAATTAAAAAGAATCATATTTTTCATTTTTGATGGTCCAAATTAATTATCCACAATCACTTACTCATATCCATACAACTGCTTACTTGCTGAACTCTATTCTTTATTTCCCTATTGAGATTACACTGCCTGAGAAGCCACAGTATTCCTAGAATCCCCATACCTAGAATGGTTCTGCTGATGGGATGTATTATTCTATCCTCATACCATGAAGCATATAACATCCACAATACTTGATATGTTTCGTGAGAACCAGACCTTGTAGAAATGTGGCAATAGTTCTAAAGATGACCCTATATGGTTGAAATTATGGAATACTCTAGGTGGTGTCATACAATATCTCTTATTTTGGTAGAATGAACCACATTAGAAACATCCAGGTTTACCTATTTATTTTGGAGGAAAATTCATTGATCCAGTATTCTAATTCTGACACATTCCACTACCTTGGAAATACGTGTCCCTCATCCTCTTATTCCCAGCATTAGAGTTCCCAACTTTTCCCATAGGTATCCACATGGTTCCCCTCTATTACGTCCTGAGATATCCCTTTCTAGAACTATTTATCTATTGACTATTTCTATATAATCTATTGTACAAAGCACATAAATCTTCAAGTGAATATATGGTCTCATCCCTAATTCAAAAAGAGTTCCTTCAAGGATGCACTTATAGTAACTTTGGGGAAAAATATGAATAAATTAATAAATCTTGACTCATAATATCTCATTAATAGATTCTATTTCTTCAAGATGAAAAAATCGGTTGTTCTAGTAATTTTTAATGTGTGGGGACATAATTATTTGTTGAATAATTCTTCAAAATACTCCCATGAAATTCCTAGGTCTAATTTATCCTGAACTACAAAATCCCACCATTTGAATGTAAGATCCTACAATATGTATGTTATTGAATTGACTTTTAACTCATATGGTATTCCTAGGAAATTAAAGATATGATTCATCCAATTCAACCAAACCTCTACCTTCTATGGTTCTTAATCACCCTAGAAGATAGGTGGATTCTTCTTTTGGGACTGAATGGAATGATCCACTTGTCTTGCCTCATCCTTCTAATTCCCTCTATCCACAACTTAAACATACTAGAGAATACCCTAAACTAGTTGTTGGTCCACATGTGGCTCATGTGAAACCACAATCTTAGTAGCTTCCTCTAATTTGTTTCTTTTTCTCATAATTGATGTTATTTTCTATAATTGAAAAAAATTCTATAAGTATCACTCTCTAGAACCTGATATCTTAAAGATTTCAAATTTAACATATCATAACTATCATAATAAGGAATTCCAAAATTCCACATTTAAAATATTTTATAAAATTCTAACATGTATTTTGAAAATAAAATCTTTTTCAAAATGTCACAACCATGACCTTTTTCAAAATATCACATTTGAAAATAATTTCAACATTTTTCAAAAATTAACTTGTTTTCACAAAACCCTAAATCATTACTCAAAATTAAAAAAAAGCACTCTTAGTGGGAATCCATTTCTAATAATTCATGTCATGATCTTCTCATTGGATAAACTGATGACAATGAGATTACAACTCCTACAACTCTCTCAAAACACTTATGTACCCAACTCCATGGTAACTTGAGGTTTATCATAAATATGTTTTATGTTCCTTTTTTATGCTCTAAATTTCAAGTCCCAAAAATCATAATCCTTTCTAACATAAAAAATCAATGAATAATCAGAATTATTTTCAACTACCATGATGAAATAGATTATATGAAAGGATTGGACAAACTGATACAACTTATAATATCTTACCACTTTACATTGGCTTTAGAAGAGGTGGAATTTCTACTTGGCCTTAGGTGACATCCATAAGAAAATAAATTCTATAAATAAATACCAAGGGATTCATAAACATTTGTGGGATGATTTTAACTTTTAAAATAAAACAAACAAATCATGTAAACTATAACTAAACAATCACTAAATGATTCATGAAAATAATTTATACAACTCAAAAGTAACCAAACCAATAACAGACCATACCAGAGATCAACTTGGAAACAAAAACCAATATCAATGTACAAATTGGAATACAAAACCAACAAATATAAAAAACTCCAAAGACAAAAACTCTACCACTCCCATCATTATCTAATCTTCGAATCCACCATACAACCCAGTGTATCACAATGCATCACTAAATAAATGAGATACATTGCCTTTACTCATGTCACGATAATGAATATCTACAAACACACAAAAGTTTCCATGCATGAGGTGAGTAATGAAAATAAATAGGTTTCCCCCAAATGACTTACCTAATCATTACACTAGGATAAAAAATGGTAGCACAATTATAAAAAAAATTATATAAAACGCTTTAAAATATTTTTATAATCTTATATCAAAACTGAGAAATTTCTCAACAAAATACCTTCTATAGGAAACGACCAAAAAATACCTTCCAACCATTTCACAAATACATTTGGGATAACCTATTCCAATCCACACATACATACATGTATGCCTATCTGAAAATTCAAAACTAATGAGCGGTCTCTCATCGATCTACCATTTCATCACAAGGTATCCAAATATGAGTGCCCCAATGGTATATTCCCCTTCCATAGGGTCATGTAAATGAAAATAAATATATGCCAACCAATTATTCCAAAACCATGAAAAACCAATTGTTCCAAACCATTTGAATAAAAAAAGTATTTTTATTGAAAATCTTCCCAGAAAACCTTTTCCCATCAATCAAACCAAACAAATAAATTTAAAATCATTCAAAAAAGAACTTCGTACAACATTTCAAAATTCCTCGAACCACCACTAAAGATGGTTTCTACCAAGATTTGAAAAATAATTTCAGAATCAATTAAAATAAATTCAGAAAATTTGAAACCAATAATTCTAGTTCTAATAAGAGGAGTTAAGAGTAAATCCACCTAGCATGAAAACTATGGGGAAGATGAAGAACCACATTAATTCTTTAACAAAACTTGTTTGAAACTCTAAAAACCTACCTTAGATCTCATTCCCTAACAACTAAATAGCCAAATTTCATAATTATTGGAAACAAACATCCTTGATCTATCCCCAGAGGATTAGATATATGAATCTAGAAGTGGGAAGAAGATGATATCTAAGAAAACTCCCTAAGAATAGATTTTTACCATGGAATCTAGGATTCAATGCACCATGATTTACCAATGGATCACTCTAATGTCAATGTTAAGGGTCTCCACAGACTTACAAAGGAGAGAGAATCAATTTAGGGACATATTAGAGGAAAAATCCGGTAAGGATAAAAAAAAGTTAAATACAAAATTTTCGAATCTAACTTTTAGTTATGCATGGTTAGGGTGCATGGTAAGGGAAACCATACACTAATCATAAACAAGTTATCTATCCCAAAATCATGATTTATTCTAGGTGAACACAAGTTTATCCAAATTTTATACCTAAACTCTCACCTACCTGGATCCCACTACATCACTTTTCATGGTTTTTTTTGTATTTTCACAGTTTTTAATAACACTACTCAAACCGTGTACCTCTTAAAAGCCTCCAAAACCCATCCAAACCCTCCAAAATGTTGTTAAAAAAAATTCAATAATTAAAATACATAAATAAAGGGTTAATTACTTGAAACTGTGGGTTCTGTAGTTTGGTTCTTCTAGGTATGTATTATTTAAGGAATTTTCTAAATTTATGATGTCATAATGTGATATTTGTTTAATAAGAGAATTAAAAAAATATTGGACTAAATATTTATCAATGAAATGATTAAATATTTTTTATATAAATTAATATGATAAAGATCTAGATAAAAGTTATAATATTTATTATATTATGACTTTTATAACCCTATTGATTACTAATTTTAAATTATATTTAGATGAATATGGAAAACCTATAGATAATAAATTATTCATATGAATGATATTTAGTTTATTAAATTGGACAAATTGTAGACCTAAAATCTTATTCGGTAAATTTATCAGTGATAGGTTTCAATCTAATCTTAAGAAATACATATAATGGTTTTAAAAAGAATCATAAGATATATAAAAGGAAGTTTATATTATAATATATTTGATTCCAATCAGAATAGTTTAGATTTATTTTCTTATTATATTTATGATTTTGACTAATGTAAAATTAATAAGAAAATAAGTTCTGATATGTGTCATTTACATGGTAAATATTTAATTTCATGTAGGTCTAAGAAGAAATTATCTGCTTCTTTATCCATAGTTGGGGATGAGTATATAACTGTTATAAATCGTTATGCTCAATTTTTATAGCTAAAAAACATTATCTAGTTGTAATTTTTATTTTTATAAAATCCATGTTTACTATGATAATAATGTTTTAGTTTTAGTTTCAATTTTCCCTTTATATCATTCAAGATTAAATAATATATATGTGATATTACATTTTATAAGAGGTCATATCAATAATGGTGATATTATTCTGGAATTTATTTAACCTGATGATCAATATTCGGATATATATAATAAACTAACATATGTTATGAGGTTTGAGAAAATAAAATTTTAACTTTGTATGATGGAGATATAGTTTAAACTTTTTTATATTTCTTAAATATTTATTACTATTTATAGTTTCTCACAGATTTTATTTATAGATTAGTCTAAATATTTTTTATAGAATAGATATTATTTTTTTATGTTTACTAACTAGTTTTCATTGAATTTTTAAACTGGTGTTGTCATTATACTTATGTTTATGTGGATTATTTGTTATAAAATTTTACTTGGATTATTTGTTTCTCAATTATTTGCATGTTTAATCAATCTATATAAAACGAACATATTGAGTAACTTTCAGTTTTTTAGTACTTTATTTACCATATTATAATTTCTTATCCATCAATTAAGGGAGAGATTAAATGTTTTTAAGATTATAATAGCTTATTTCAATTATTTTTTAAGTTGTTTAATATTTTTTAGTGTGAAATTTTATTTTAAAATTTAAGGGATATTTTTTATTAAATTTTTATTTTTTTTATTTTTCTTATTTTGATAAATTTTTAAAGGTGAATATTTTAAAAACAACTTGTTCATTTTTTAAATTTTTAAAATAGGGATAATATTAGTGCTAAGACTTAATTTATTTAATTTGGTGGGATTATAGTGTTGAAATTTATTGATTTATATGTTTTAAGTATTATAGTACCTTTTATGTTTATTCTAACTTGCATTAAAAAAATTAGATAACTATAAAATAAGTAATTATAATTTCTCACAAAATTAGTTAAATGTTCAATAAATCATCACTCATATGTTTATTATTTTTCTATAGGATTTTTTTTCACTATGTTCATTAATTTTTATCCATAAAAATTATAAAATCATGTTTAAATGACTCAATTTATGCTTATGCGGATGAAAAACATTTACCTAAAATCTATTTACTTTGAATCCCTTAATGTGAAATTAATTCACTTGAAATATCATTACATGAAATCCCTTTATGTGAATTCTGTCTATGTGAATTTATACTTACATAGAAACTTACGTGAATTATGTATATTCAAAATGACTTTACATGATTGTTATGTTTACATAGTGATTATGCTTGTATGAATTCTTCTTATGTAAAACACTCAAAATTGGTTTTATTATTATGATAATTTGAGATGTATTTTGTTATTATTATTATTTTTTAACTTGATTTTAGTTTCCTGAGACATGATTGGTGAGATTTTTGAAAACTCATTTGAAGAATAAATAGGTGTATCAGGAATAAATAAACCTATATGGTGACAATTATGGATCTCTTTGAAGCTAGCCACTATTAATCTTCTTACATATTATAGTCAAGAGAAAGCTATAGAATATGTAGAAATGGGTAATGATATATGAGTTTTTTGAGATTATACTACTGCAACTTCTACTTTTCTACCATGAGATAACAAATAAGATTCAACATGTGAACTTTTTTGATTGAATGATCGATCATCATTAACATTATGTTTTTCATCATTTTATTTTAGTTTTTGATATTTTCTTATTTTTATTTTCTATTGGTTGTTAAAATATTGGTTTATTATTTTTCCTTCTAAAGGTTGTCTTGTTTTTTCTCACTTGTACATATTAAAAAATGGTTTGTCTTTTGAGTTATGAATCTATTCAAGATTTAGGTATATTCATGGTTGTTCCTTGTTCAACGGAAAGGAAGGTGTTTTGTTCTAGGTTATACCTCTAGGTGAGAAAAAGGAATGGTCTTGTAAAAGGATATAATATCCATTAAAAATAAAAAAACTCATAGTGGGTTCCATTTATCTTGGAGATAAGAAATGATAGAAGCTTAAATGTATGATCTTGTTGATCCAAACTACTATAAAATTTTGGTATCCTTGTAATTTTTATTTCCACCAAATATTACACATGAGCACTATGCATGAACTGTGAATGCTTTATCTATTGCACATGCATAAATTTAATCTATCATAACATTTAAAATATTATTTTAATATATTTAAATATTTAAAAAATACTATTTTCCCCACTCTTGGCCTAATCAGTGCCTTACACTGGGCCAATATCCATATCACTCATAATGCACCTAATGTATTTTACCTAAACATAAGAATATGTCTTCAATGTTTTCTTAAATAAATAAAGGTTCATGAATCATGATATAAATTAATAATAATCTCAAATATAAGGACTAATACACACATATATCAATAGAAATATCTAGTGACACATAAATCATACATAGTTACTATGAGTGCATCTTTTCTCATAACCACCTCTCTTAGTAATTACCAATGGTGAACTTCATGAGAAAAAGTCTCAATGTTTTATGAGACTCCTACCCCTTAGAGCCTATATCTTTTATTTATAGTTATATGTTATCATTCAGACATAGGACATATATTTAAGAATTTCATCATTTCACTTCAAGGTTCTCATCATAGTAGGGAACTATTATAACATTTTGACACAATAAATATTCTAAGGACATTATCAAATTAAATGATACATAGTTGAAAAATAATTATGTGATATGATATTTTAATATTAAAAAGCATGAATATATTGGTAATTGAAAGTAAAAAATAGTTGGTTTAAGGGAATCAACATCAGTAAAATTCCACTTGAACTAGATCCAACAACTAATCACTATATATCTATTAACTTTTTCATGATGTTAATTCTTCTATTGAGATAAGTCTTTACTCAAAGTGTATTCTGCATTCTCATTTGTTGATACTCTTATTACTATGACCTCGCCCATTTGATAAAAATACCTTAAGAGGTGATACTACCAAATTATTTAATTTTTATACTGATGTGTCCTTTACTCCATGGCTACATCCACCACTATAGTATTATCACTATACAATGTGAAAGGGTATTTACAAATAATCACAACATCAAGATTTTATATGAAGTTACATATCCACACTAATTATTTAGTTATATTATAATATATATAATAAACTAGTATAATTATCTATATATTGCAAAAACTATATTTTTTAGCCCTTCCATCTCATAGATCCTCTGTTGAGACAGCATATATATTCAAACTATGATTTCATGTATTTTTTATCATTCTTGGAACTAAAATCTATATATACACTGATAAATAGTTCCCCATGTTCTCTATAAACTAGTATTATATTCTTAGTATGGATTATAAAATATAGGATATCTCTAATAACAGCTTAATTTTGTTCTCATGAATCTTTTTGACATATTCCTTCAATGGTAAAGGTGTAAGAAAACATCAATCCTGTTACATAACATGGAATATATTTTGGAATTTATTATATAATAATAAGGAATTCTACTCATACCCTCTCTCTCGTGTTATTTTTATGGATGCATTTTATTGAAGATATGTATTTCATATGTATTGAGATCAAATGAAGGATACTTATTGACATAAAGAGAATATGGAATGGATTAATCTCCGGTGACCTACGTTCTACCTCATCATGCCCCTAATCCATTTTCTTCTTCTTTGGAGCTCCCACTATCATAACTAAAGGAAGTGTTCAGACCTTATAATTGGTTTCTTCCATCGATTGTAGCAGGGATGGTGGGGCATCAATCATTTAAGAAGGTGATTGTAGGTCCTGATTCATGTTCTTCCACGAGATTCCTCCCTTCCATACCTAACATTTCTCTATCTACTCATAGACCAAATAGGGTGGATGGATTTTTAATGGTGTAATTCTTGAAGAGGTAGCTAGATGATGTGGCCATGTTTTATAATCTGACACTCGTGGAAAGGTTTGGGAGAAAAAAATATCCTATGTTGTTTTTTAAGTCCTTCGTAACTCCTTGGGGTTAGGAAATCTGGTGGTGGTCTCAGTGATGTCTCAAGCATCCTTGTATATTAATTTTTGTCTTAGCATGGTTTAGGGAAGAGAGATGCTAGGGTAAGTGGAATTTTTATCTCTCGATATAGTCCTAGGAAGCTCACCTGGGAAAAGAGGATAGCTTGAAAGTTTTATATATTCATCTTCCAAGGCTACCTCTTCCTTTAAAAAACCCCTAGATACTTCATTTAGTGGTTAATATAGTAGGATTCTTTCTATGCTATTATGCGAGCACCAAGTATCACTTAGTTGTTTCGTACTGGCGTATTTGTGTCAACGTGGACTTTGAAAAAGATTTACTATATGGTATTATCTCAGTAGGTGGTAATGGTTTCGTCTAGTGGAAGCATCTCATCTACCAATTGTTACCCTAGTTTTCTATGAACTACCACTTGTAGGGTCATTAATTGGATTTTTGTAGAAGAGTGTGGTTGGATCCATGTACTCCTGAGCAGGTAAAGGTCCTGGCCACCGATTTGTGTGTTCAAGTTTCACAGGTGGCTAGGTTGATTGCTCATATTTCACTAGTGCTAGAGTTGTCTTGACAATTTTTTTATTCTCCATTGAGTGATCATATGATGATCAAAAGAGAGGGAGTTTCAAATTTTTCTCATCAAGATCATGTGATATCTTTTAAAATGACTCACTTTTATGCAGCTCATGATCCTATGTTCAAAGCTTTTTCTTCCCTGAAATGGCTTGTTGGTCAAGTGTCTGATATCCCTCTTCCAGTTTTCAGTTTATTTTTGGCACTATTAGGTAGGGATCAGTTTCTATTGGGGTCATTCATGTCTCCACTAATTAAAGTAATGCCATAGGTCTTGCGGTTTCTTTATGGGGGTATCATTTTCGTTATCTATGTGGTTAAATGGTTTTTTTTATCTAGCACCTAGTAGATCGGATAGGTTCTGCATTATAAATATAATGGAGGAGGACGGAGAAGCTATCAACGATCCCCCACTAAATTTATCTCCCTCATCTCAGTGATAGGTGAAGGGGAAGTCTAGATTCATATCTTCCACACTGGATGCCTCTAATAAGTTTTTGGTGTTAGGTTTTAGTTAGAGTCACCAGTAGATCTGACTGTTTCTGCTTTAGGTAAAGAGAAGAAAGTGGTGATGGTGTTTGGTTCCCCTAATAGTGATCAAATCACTAGAGAAAGGGGAATAGGGTGATTTTAATATATTTCAAATACCTTTTATAGTATGTCTACAAGTATCAAGGCCACTAAAATTGTGTTTAAATTAAATCTTTGATCATCTAGAATTTTTGGGGTTAGGGATATCGTGCTCAAATTTCTTTTTCCTAATGAGAGTTGAAACATTTGAATGATGCTATTTTTGTTATGTTGGAACATAGACAAAAGGATGATCTTATAAATTTCTAGAAATAGTAATGGGATTCAATGAGAGTGTGCATGTAAGGCCATGAAACTCTCATATTGGGGTTTTTTGGAAGACATGGGTCTTGGTAGAAGTTGTCAAAGCATAACAACAACACATCACTAAAAATAAAGGACCTAGTGGTTTGAATATTCTTTTCTCTTTCGTGTATTCAATGTGTGATGTGGAAGTTTGAATGTTTCAATAGAAGCAGTCATCGGTACTTTAGATGAGGATATTTTCATGGTTTGTTGAGGGGTATTTCAACATGATGGTGGAAGTCACTGAAAAATTAGAGTCGATTATCCTCCTAGGGATATGAAAGACTAATAGAGCTTCATGAAGGACTTGGGTCTATTAGACTTTTGTTTCTCAGGTAATAGGTATTCTTGGTGCAATAATAGGAAGGGGAGTAGGAAAATTTTGATTATGATTGATCAGTGCTTTGAGAATATTAAATCCATTGACACCTTCTCACATGTCATAGTTTCTCATCTAATTAGGTGGTATCTGATCACTCACCCTTTGAGGTTTATCTAGAAATAGGGGGAAGAAGGGGTCATCATTTTTTACTCTAGGAGATGGACGAGGGTGGAGGGTTTCTTACATATGGTGAAAGACTCATGGAATAATCCAGAGGTGTCTTTTTATTGCAATGGCCTCTATCAGCATCTTTAACACTTAAAATTTAATTTGAAGGAGTGGATGTAATGAAGGAATAATATAGAGGACATCCTAGAGGATATTGAAGCTGAAATTGAGATAATAGAGGTGGTTCTTCAAGATATGTTGGATGATGATCCATTTTCAATGATTTTTTATATACAAATCATTCTAGCTGACAGAATTATGATGGTGGAAAGATATTGGAGGGAGAAATAAAGGGTGATTTGGATCAAGGAGTGGGATAGGAACACAGGATTTTTAAAAGCTTTTGTGAAGTAATGAAGGGTGAATAGTAGAATTAATCTGAGGCTAGTAGATGGGTCCTACCTGTTGAGCGGAGAAGTGATGGCAAGAGGGGGGGTGAATTGCCTTTTAAAAATTAATTAACAATTTAAAATCAAAGTAAAGAATGCAGTGGAAATAAAAGAGGCAAGACACAAAGCATGATAACGGAGTTCGGCTTAACCCAAAGCCTACGTCTCCGCTCCCAACTCAACCGTTGAGAGATTTACTACCGCTTGCTTTTTAATGGTTTTAGCAAGAAACTCACTAGACTTTAAGGTAGTCTAGAACCTATTACAGCTTGCTTTTAATGGTTATGCAAGAACCCACTTGCTTTTAATGGTTAAGCAAGAACCCACTAGCCTTCTTACAGGTGAAGGCTAGCTCACCTATGACTCAAGCCTTTTAAAGGGAAGGCTTGACTAACCTCTTCACACCGTGATGGTGGTGTGAAAACCCAAAGAGAGGATGAGAGAAAGAAATGGGGGTTTGTAGGCACAAACCCAAATTGATGCTCAAAATAATTAAAACAAGAAAAACTGTAATGAGGAGTAGCCTTGGGCGCCAAAGGATTGATGGAGTTGATGAAGAGCGCTCCCAAGATTCTATGGTGGTGCTCCTTGGATGTGGAAATGTGTTGGAGCAATTGGGGGTTCCTTGGAGGAATGCACCGGAGGTTCGCCAAATGATCAAAAATGTTCCCGTGGGCTTCCGTATGTTTCTGGGGCTTCCTAGTCCTTTATTTATAGAGGGGGAACCCTCAAATGGCCTTTGGGGGTCTTCGGAGCCGTTGGAGAGGCCTTCGGAGCTGTTGGGAGGCAAGTGGACAAGTCTGGTCAAAGCCCAACGGCTAGTTTGACTGGCTCCACCGGCTGACCGATGCTTGGCCACCGGTTGGCCGGTGCTTTGAAAATGGGAGAGGGCTCGGGCTCAGGCACCACCGGCTGGCCGGTGAGGAGGCCACTGGTTGGCCGGTGCTGAGTCAGTGGCTGACACATTCTGTCTGGGCTCCATCGGCTGGCCGGTGGTGTGACACCGGTTGGCCGGTGGTCTGGACAGAGGGATGCCTTCTGTCCAGGCTCCATCGGCTGGTCGGTGGGCATCCACCGGTTGGCCGGTGGACTAAAAATCAGTCCACTTTTGGCTTCTTGCTCTCTTGGCCCAATTCCTTGGCAACCTATCATCCAAAAACACTTAAAACAATATTAGATAAATAAGAGAGTGATTGTTATCATCAAAATTAAACCACGAGGGGTACGAGAGGTACCACAATCTCCCCCTATTTTGATGATCACAATCACTAAAAACAAGAAATTGTAAAAGATTGAAATGAGCAAAGCATTAGAGAAAGATTTCTCCCCCAATCAACCAAAAATTTCTCCCCCTTTGTGATTATCAAAATAGCACGGGGCATAAAACTTGATTGAGGGAATGGTTAAAAAACAAGATAGAGATTTTAAACCAATTGAAATTTTTGAAATTTGAATTGAAAGTTTTGAATTGAATGTTTTGAATTGAAAGTTTTGAAATGAAAGTTTTGAATTGAAAGTTTTGAATTGAAAGTTTTGAATTGAAAGTTTTGAAAATAAAGCAAAAAGGCTTAAACGATCCTAACTCCCCCTAAATAAAAACAACAAATCACCGGGGAGAGGATTTTGAAACCGAGACAAATTTTGGTCCGATGAGACTCGCTAAAAGGGATTTTTCAATCCACACTTTTCTAGTGGCGGGTCTTCTCCTATGAAATTCATCATTAAAAGAAATAGTTTTGGGCCTTCCATACCGGGCATTTTTGCAATCGCACTCATAAATTAAGTGCCCGGGTTTTTTGCAATAATTACAAAACTTATATTGGGAGCTCCCCCTTACAAAAATAGTTGGATCATGGGAAGAGGAAGCTTGCTTGTAATAGCCAAGCCCTTGGGTGGTCCTAGATACGCGTTGGGAACCTAGAAATTTGGTCAAATTTTGTTCACCTTGGGTGAACTTGGCAAGAGATTCCCTTAAATCCTTGATTGTTGATTCCATAGAATCAACATCGGGAAGGTTTTGGATCTTGAGGGACAACTCCTCCTTTTCTTTGAGAAGTTGTTCCTTTTCGGAAGAAAGTTTTTTGAAATTCTTTTTTAACGCAACAAATTTGGAAGAAAGTTCGTGAAAACCTTCCTCCAATTGATCTCTAGCATGTTGGAGATCCTCATAAGATAAATGATTAAATGAATTTGAAGAACTAGAGGATGAGGATTCGGAAGAGGATACCTCATTAAATGCCATTAGACATTTTTTACCGTTGTCACTTGAGGAGGAGGAGGAGGAGGATGTGGAGCTATCACTCCATGTGGCCTTGAATGCCTTCTTCTTTTCCTTTTGCTTGGCCTTTTTCTTGTTGAGTGGACAATCGGTCTTGTAATGGCCTTTCTTGCCGCACCCATAGCATGTTACCTCGGGCTCGGATTTTTCGTAGGGTTGAGCCTTGCGGGATTTCTTCTTCTTGTGCTTCTTCATGAATTTGTGCATCTTGCGGGCAAGATTCTCCATTTCTGAATCGCCGCTTGAAGAGGAAGAAGATGAGGAGGAGGAGCTTTCTTCTTCTTGAACTTTGAAGGCGATGTTCTTTGGAACATTGATCGTTTTGCCTTCTTTTTCAGCTTGCCTCCTCATGGTGATCTCATAGGTCATGAGGGATCTGATGAGCTCTTCGACTGGCATTTCTTTTAAATTCTTCGCTTCTTGAATTTCCGTCACCTTTGGTGCCCATGAGCTTGGTAGGATCCATAGGATCTTCTTGACCATCGTTTCTGCAGACACATCATCTCCAAGGGACTTTCTCCCATTGCAAACATCAGTAAAACGTGTAAACATTTCAGAAATTGATTCATGTTGGTGCATGGTAAAAGACTCAAAATCTTGACGGTACATGTCCAATCGAGTATCCTTAACTTTGTTGGTCCCCTCATGGGTAACCTCCAATAGTTTCCAGATTTCATGTGATGAGGTGCATGTGGAAACTCGATTTAATTCATTACGATCAAGGCCGCAATGAAGAGCATTCATGGCTTTTCCATCAAGCTCGAAATTTTTAATATCGGCTTGAGTCCATTTGGATTCATCAGGAAAAGAAAGAGAATAACCATGCATGACAATTTTATAAATAGGATAACCTATACTTCTAAGAAAAGTGGTCATGCGGGTTTTCCAATAAGTATAGTCGGTTCCATAAAAGAATGGAGCATGACCCAAGGAATAGCCTTCGGGGGCGAAAGAGGTTGAAGCCATCACAAAGGATCTTGAATTTGAAACCGGTTAGGGTATTACTCAAATTTACCTCTGATACCAATTGTTGAGCGTAGAAGTGATGGCAAGAGGGGGGGTGAATTGCCTTTTAAAAATTAATTAACAATTTAAAATCAAAGTAAAGAATGCAGCGGAAATAAAAGAGGCAAGACACAAAGCTTGATAACGGAGTTCGGCTTAACCCAAAGCCTACGTCTCCACTCCCAACTCAACCGTTGATAGATTTACTACCGCTTGCTTTTTAATGGTTTTAGCAAGAAACCCACTAGACTTTAAGGTAGTCTAGAACCTATTACAGCTTTCTTTTAATGGTTATGCAAGAACCCACTTGATTTTAATGGTTAAGCAAGAACCTACTAGCCTTCTTACAGGTCAAGGCTAGCTCACCTATGACTCAAGCCTTTTAAAGGGAAGGCTTGACTAACCTCTTCACACCTTGAAGGTGGTGTGAAACCCCAAAGAGAGGATGAGAGAAATAAATGGGGGTTTGTAGGCACAAACCCAAATAGATGCTCAAAATAATTAAAACAAGAAAAACCATAATGAGGAGAAACCTTGGGTGCCAAAGGATTGATGGAGTTGATGAAGAGCGCTCCCAAGCTTCTATGGTGGTGCTCCTTGGATGTGGAAATGTGTTGGAGCAATTGGGGGTTCCTTGGAGGAATGCGTCGGAGGTTCGCCAAATGATCAAAAATGTTCCCGTGGGCTTCTGTATGTTTCAGGGGCTTCCTAGTCCTTTATTTATAGAGGGGGAACCCTCAAATGGCCTTTGGGGGTCTTCGGAGCCGTTGGAGAGGCCTTCGGAGCCGTTGGGAGGCAAGTGGACAAGTCTGGTCAAAGCCCAACGGCTAGTTTGACTGGCTCCACCAGCTGACCGGTGCTTGGCCACCGGTTGGCCGGTGCTTTGAAAATAGGAGAGGGCTCGGGCTCAGGCACCACCGGCTGGCCGGTGAGGAGGCCACCGGTTGGCCGGTGCTGAGGCAGTGGCTGACACATTCTGTCTGGGCTCCACCGGCTGGCCGGTGGTGTGACACCGGTTGGCCGGTGGTCTGGACAGAGGGATTCCTTCTGTCCAGGCTCCATCGGCTGGCCGGTGGGCATCCACCGGTTGGCCGGTGGACTGAAAATCAGTCCACTTTTGGCTTCTTGCTCTCTTGGCCCAATTCCTTGGCAACCTATCATCCAAAAACACTTAAAACAATATTAGATAAATAAGAGAGTGATTGTGATCATGAAAATTAAACCACGAGGGGTACGAGAGGTACAACACTACCACTTAGAGTTGGAGGTGGCTGGTAAGATGGATCTTGATCATTTTTTGGAGCTCTTGTATAGTGATAATTATAGGAAAAATGGAATACCATTTAATTATTTTGGTGAAGAGTAATTTTTTGTGACCATTTTAAGATTTTGGGTTACATAAAGAATAATATGTTGGAGGCAGTGTTGGATGAGTAAGAAGTCAATGTTTCCTTGTGTATCCTTTATCCTGAGAGTGCTTCACATCCAGATAGTTGTCTCATGTCATTTTTCATAGATTAATGGGATATAATTAAAAATATTGTTTGTGAGTCTTTAAAGGATTATTTTTGAGGTGGTGGTCTTGTAATGGTTTTCAATGTATCCAATGTGGTTCTCATTGAAAATAAAAAGGATCCCATGTCTCCTAACCATTACAGTATGATTTTTCTTATTAATTTCATTTATAAAATTTTGGGATGCATCATCAATAGAAGTCATATAAGGATCATTCCAAATATTATCTCAGAGTAGAAACACAAATTTCAATAAAGTTGTAATTTATAAGGATCTATCAGAATCATGAAGGATATTGTAGATGAAATCAAAAAAATGGTAGGGTCGAATATCATGATCAATGTTGACATGGATAAATCTTACGAACTCCTTGATTATAGTTTCCTCATAAGGACTCTGAGGAGATTTATCTTTAGGGAATTAGCAGTTGATATTTTCTTTAGATGTTTTTCCTATCAATGGATCTCAAACTCATTTATGGGTAAAATATTTAGCATTTTTAAGATGGTCAGAGGCCATAGGTTGGGAGATCCATTATCGCCTAGTTTCTTCATTCTCGTGTAGGGTGATCTCTCAAGGAATATCAATAGCAAGATGGAGGGGGGGAATTAAGACCCTTTATAAATAAGAGAAGGAAGGGGATGGTTAATCACCTCAGGTATTTAATGATATTATTTTCTTCTTGAATGGTATGAAAAGTTCTATCAATGGGTTCTGAAAAATAATGGACTCCTATGAAAAATGAGTGGCCAAAAGATCAGTAAATCCAAGAAAAATGTCTATATCTTAATAAAATTCTCAAATAGGCATAATATAGAAATATAAAATCATATGGGGATGAAAAGGATGGAATTTCTAATGATGTACTTGGGTGCACCTATATCGATTGGTCAAAAAAATAAGTTTCTATTTGAAGACATTATCCATTGGATGACGGGAAGAATCAACAACTAGAAGAACCTTTTTCTCTCTTTTGGGGGTAGAATTATGCTCGTAAATAGTGTACTTTCATCCATCCCATTTCAAGTTCTATATATCCTTATAAATCTGAAGATAATTGATAGAATTTAAATGGTCCTCATAGTCTTCATATGGGATGCTAATTACATCCAGAAATATCATTGGTCATCCTAGAATATAATGGAGAAACCAATTGAGGAGGGATTCCTCAACCTGAGAAGTGTATCTGAGACCATGATGGGAATTAAAGCTAGAATGGAATGGGAAGTAATTAAAGACAAGACTCTATGGGATAAGGTAATGAGATACTTGTATGGGAATAATTGGAGTATTTTTGAATATAATCCTGTGATATTATCAACTCTGATAATGAAATATGCATGAGTTTTTTGTGTTGATGGAAGGATATGTTTAGTGGGTGGTGGGTTGAGGGGATATCAATTATTGTTCTAATAAATAGGTTAGTGAGGTGTTATTCTTCCCAGGGTGCCCAGCTCAAGGAATAACATTTTAGGAAGAAATTTTACATCCAGTTTTTTTCAATGCTACTTTGGATTGAAATCAAAAAATGTTTTTTCACAATATATGTAGGAATGATGACCCTAAGAGAAGTGTTTTTTTTTATCCAAATATTTTCATTTTACCATCAGTGATGTTTTTAGCTCGTTTCATGTTAATGAATTTTAGGGATGAATGGGATTCAAAGATCTAGTGCAAGGAATTAGTGATGAAGATGAATTTTTTGGTTTGGCATATGAGGAATCATGCTCTTCCCACTGATGAAAATATTCAAAAGAGGGGGGTTACACTGGCATCAAAGTGTAGAGGTTCTAGCCAACCAAGCTTGGAATCCTCAAACCATATCTTTTTCTGGATTGATTGGTTAAACAGTCTATGGTGCTTTGTGGGTAGGGAGTGGTGGTTCTTGGGAGGCAGTGAGACAATTTCACTCCTTTTATCAAACTAGTTTCAGGGATTATGGAAACATGGGGTTGAGGCCAAGCTTTGTAGTATTCTATTCATACTGACATGCTGCATCATCTGGGATATGAGGAATAATTTGAATGATGATAAAAGTCTCACCACTTCTTGGTTAAAATCATGTACTATGCTATCTGTAGTGGAGGTGGGGATTATCATCAATAGTGCAGGTTTGTTAGTCATGCTTCTCAAAATGATCCTTGGAAACTTTATTGTAATGGTGGATAGGGGTAACCAGACTGAAAGTACATTTATCAAGTGGTCGTCTCCTCACATGGGATTAAAAATGAATGTGTATGGCTCCTATGTGTTTGGTACAATGAACAGAGGAGGTATAGTGAGAGATGTTAATGGATCAATTATCTTGGGTTTCAGTTCTTTATTTGGAACTAGCACTTTGTTGGTGGTGGAGGTTAAAGTAATGACAACCAGGTTGTCTTTATACATTCGCTATAGTATCAATATCTCAAAGGTTGATTCAAACTCCTGAGTCTTAGTTGGGATATTTTAGGTCAAAGAGGAATTCCCCTAAAAACTAATTTATATGATTTTAAAATACAAGGACATTATCAACAAAAGGATCGGTTTCACTCATATCTACATGAAAGAAAAAAAATTAGCAGATTAATTTTCTAGTAATTTGGATGCATTATAATTTATTTCAATCTTTTATTGTACTAGGATGTTACCTAATGACTGATTCCTTATCATTAAGGAGGATTCCCTCATGCTCCACTATTTTCATCCCCCGTAGGTAGTGGTTCTGTTTCTCCTCCCCCACATAATTTATAATAAAAATATAATTTTGAGTGAGCATGTACCCTAAATTTTTTCATAAACCTTCTTATATCTATCACAAATAATATTTATCCATATATTTTAAACTGATTCACTTAAGTTCTTTATGAATAATCACTTTTCCAACCATGCCTTAACGAATTATAAGACTAGTATATCATTTCCATTAAGAAATATTTCATAGATTTATACTACTAACAAAACAACCATACTCTAAATAAATTGAATATATAAATATGGATGAAGTTAATTTTTTATGAAAAAAAAATTACCTTATGGATTCATCATAAAAAAACTTCCATGACCAGGATTCCTACATTAACCCAAAAATGGATCTATAAAACTTAAATATTTTATTGTAATCCTATAAAGTCACAAACTCTTATAGTTGTGTTATATAAGCCTTCTTACATTAGATACTTATTATGAAAATATTTTTTAACAACCATCTTAAAAATCTCAATGTCATGGAAATATGTTATGAAAAAAAATTATGATGGGATTTAGCATTAAAATTGGTGAAAATGTTTCATTATAGTGTATTCCATGGTGATTCTTAAACCATTTATCCGCTGGTTATTCCTTACAATTACTAACATTACCTTTCATGACCATTTTCTTATTTAATACATATTTTTACCCAATGAGCTTTAAATATACTAGTGGATTAACTAAAACTTTTATTTTGTTATAATACTTGGAATCCAAATTAGAACACTTGAATTTGTTCCATCTTAAAACTTCTAAGCTAATTACAACCTCTTTATAGGAAATAGGATCCATATTATTAACTAATAATGAGTCATAATCCCTAATGACTTAAAAATATTTTATCTTTGGTTATCTAACCTCTTTATTGTTCCTATGTAGCACTTCTGTTTCTAGAATAATCTATTTTATAGGGTGTTTTGGAACTTGTGCCTATTCAAACTTCTATATATATTGAGCATCAAACTCATTGAAGTCAATCATTCCATGACACTCTCTTTAGGATATTATCTCTCTCTCTCTCATGAAATATGGTTTATATTTCCACTAAAACCTTATTTTTTAGGTTTTTTATAGATAATATCCACTTTATTCTATGGGATGTCTTGAAAAGATGAACTTCATTCCCTGAGGTTCTAGTTTCTTTCCATAAGTGTCCAAAAAAATATCCCACACCCCCATTCATGAGTTTTTGAAAAAAAACTAGTTTCTTAGCATACATTTAATCATTTAGAATTCCATTTTTCTGTTTAATTTGAACTTATATTAGTATATGTGTTTCATCTTATAATGAATATCCGCAAAATGATCTAAGAAGATCTCCATGACCCATCATTGACCTCACCATGACTAATAATCTATGGTTCATTCCTTCACTAGAACTATTAAAATATGGTTTATAAGGTGGAGTGAGTTAAGATAGAATCCCAAAATCCAATAGATATTCAATGAATTGTAGTTTAAGATACTCCCTAACTTGATCTGATCTAATTTTATTTATCTTCTTACAAAGGTGATTCTCTACTTCAATGTTGAACTTCTTAGGTTTCTCAAAGGATTATAACTTATACCTTTTCAAATATACACATCATTTTTTACTCAATTCATCAATAAAAGTAATGATGCATGATTATCCACCTCTATCTTCAACTCCAAAAGGTCTACACACATCAATATATACCAATTCAAGAAGCTTTGTATCCCTTTCACTATGTCCACCAAAATATGGCTTGGATATTTTACTTTGTAAAAAATTGAGATATATATCATGTTGTTTTAGTTCCAAATAATTCAATTACCCATATTGATAAAGATATATCAATCAAAACTCATTTACATGATCAAGTAAGTGATTCCAAAACTATATGTGATATGAGTCACATTAACCAATTATTTTATTGACTTCCAATAATTCCTCCAATGGCCTGAAGGCCTTAATTTTTTATTTATTTTGATAATACACCTTTCAAGGGGTGAGGTGGAACCCTTACAAGGCATGTAGGCGTAAGTATTATATGGCTCGTAGGCCTTAGAGGAATTCAATGCTCGTAGGCTTCAAACATTACGTACAACCCATACTAACTACTTGGAACTGCTCCTCCCCAACATCTTCATCATGAAATCAAATCTCTACCTTCGCATGGTTGTTCGGATAAGCTTTCCCGTGCATGCACAGGTTTTTTCTGATGGCAGGTGTCATACCCTCTCATTCTTGCAATCTATTTAGCTTTTGCTCTGGTGAAATCTCTTTTCTCATCCTCCTTTTAAAGTTTGTTCCTTGTATGTTTTCTGGTTTGCATCTACACTTAATGTGGCCCAATGGCCTTGACGTGGCCTGAAGGCCTGAGGTAGCCCAAAGTCCTTATTGGCCTGAAGGAATGGGCGGCCCAAATTCACTCGGGGACCAAATCGGTGGCCCGAAGTCCCAAACGGAAGAATATTCCTAGATGCTACAGTTCCAAACAGTGTCTTCTATAGTACCTACTACAGTTCTGCACAGTTCCTACTACAGTACCCAGAACTTAGCCTCCTCCTCGATTTGATCTCGGGTCTCCTAGATGCACTTAAGGAGCCCTCACCAACTGGTTTGAGCCTCATGTGCACTTCCAATACTTAGTTTTAATATTCCAAAACATAAATACCATTCTTAATATGATTCATACCATAAAATATGTTATTTCTGTAAAATTGGTAGATTTTATTAAAAATAATTAACATAAAACCATATATATCATGATTGGATATAGAAATAATTGTTTGGAAATGATCAACACATAATAAAAATTCCTTAAAAACATGATCATTAATGTTGGAAACGTAAGGTGATAATATCTTATATCCAAATAAGTTGGTCTATCTCTGTTAGTATCTTGAAGATTCACCTCACCTCTGGAAGCATTCCTAAATCTATATGGTTCTTATATTTGGATAAAAATTTGATCACCCAAATCTATATCTAATAACTAAAGGGTAGATATGGAATTATTAAAATTGATAAAGAAAACGCATTAATCTTTCCCTTACTCTCTCATAATGGTGTATTTTTCCTTCCAATAGACCACCATGCCACATGAAAAACATTTTATATCTCGTTCCCATACTTTTCCCCAGATCTTCATCTTCTTGGAAGGATGATGCTCACAATATTTAAAAATGGAGTTGTTCTTGGGTCCCTTTACCATTATCTTCCACTTATTAACCATAATAACTCTATGTTTTTCACACTTCAAGTCCTTATCTGCTTGGAGAATCAAAGTAAGGAGTTTTAAACATTTCTTCTAAATTTTGTTTATATTATAATAAACAATAAAACTTGATCAATTTGAGATAATGAAAGAAGTATGAGGTTAGTTTGAAACTAAAATAAACAATTTTCAAGATTTTATTAAAATTAAATCATGCCAAAACATCATTTTTAGGATTAATTAAATAATTAAATCCTTGGTAATCACCCAGAATAATATCCATATATTCCTATATAAGAGATCTCATGCTATAAAAAAATTAAAGATGAACATCTGGATCACCATTGACTATAAGACTATTTATCACCATATTTCTTTCATTCCAAGTGGTTACAACCTTGAAAATATACCATATAATTTTCTAATAATATATAATATAATATTATATAGACCAACAAGTTGGCAGTTTACTTTAAAGGAAAATTATTTTCCAAGGTACAATCAATTTCAACTATTCGAAGGTCTAGAATGTGGGGCATACTCAGTGTTATACCACTAAAAAGAGCTCTCCCTTCCACTTGGAGAGAATTTCCATTCCAATAATTGTAATTTATTGGACCTTTCTATTCCATTCCTTTTCAAAAATCCAGTGTTTTAGGTGTTCTTGAGGTCACGGTGACAATTTTTGAGAGTTCACTAGATTTCTAGTTTTCCAATTGTTGGTGGCACCAGTAGGACGAATCGATACGTGAATTCAGTAGGTGGAATTGGTAGGTGGACTGGTAGGTGGCAGTGGTAGGTGGAATCAGTAGGTGTCATCGGTGGGTGGAATTAGTGAGTCACAACGGTGACTCACTAATGGTGGGTCATGGTGGTGAGTCATTAATCGGTAGGTGGCATAGGTAGGTCGCATTGGTAGGTGTAATCAGTAAGTGGAATTGGTAGGTGGAATTAGTGAGTGGCATCGGAGGGTCGCGTCAGTGACTTAGCCATCAGTGACTCACATTAGTGAATCACCCAATGATGATTCATTTTCTAACAGTTTTTCAAAATTCCAGTTTTCCTAGTTTTTCCAGTTCCTCCCATTTAACATTTTAATTGACATAAATTGTTTTTAATATCATATTCTATTTGTTTTGATTCCATTTAAAATAACATAAAATTTATCTTTAATTTTCCTAATGTCACCGAGACTTTTAACAGTCAAATTGTGTGGTCTTGATCGTGATCCATCTTTAATGGCCTTTCAAACCATTTTCCCCATAGATTTAGGATCTGGCCTTTCAAAATTTTAGACCCTTCTTTTATTATGTGATTCCATTTCTCTTGATACTGAAGTTCCCAGAACCTTTCTTCCCAGAGGATCTGTGAGTCTATGTTGCACCCCTAGATCTCATTTCACTGGATCCTTTCACACACCTTATTTTGGAACTAGGAGGAGTTATCGATCATCTATTCTTCCAAGTGTGGATCCCTCCATCTCTCCTTCATTTTTGTATCATGATGGGTGGGTGTAAGAATGATTCCCATGTAAATGAACTTTAATCAAAATTAAATAAAGATAATTGAATCAGGTTTAAATAAATTAAAAATGGATGGAGGAAAGTGGTGCATGCTTCTATTCAATTGTATTTTGATATTGTGATCTATATAGGCTATATGCCTACTAAAAATCATGATCGTTGGTGGTCTATGTTTATGAAAATGTGATGGCTTGTGGATATTTATTTTTGATCCTCTGGAATGACCATATGAATATGAAATTGTTTAACCATGTATATTCGGTTAACTAAATTGACTCCTCGGGATATAACTTGCTTTGTGATAACCCCTAAATTATCAAATTGGAATTAATTAATGAGTGTTTTCTAAATATTAATACACCTTGATTTGTTAGTTTGGTTTTGTAACACCCCAAGCTTCTACGGAGGTTAACCTACCACAACCAAGGAAAAGTACAAGGTAAGGGTTATTTCACAATCTCTTCATTATCCGAGGTTGTATTATACGTAATAATCTACTGGGATCTCTTTATCATCCACATCCATGTTTCTTCGAAATGTATTTCAAAACATTTTTACTATTTACAAGAATATGGGTTAAAGTCATTTATACCCTTGTTTGACTTTTTATAAGAGGTTTATAAAGGAATCTTTCCGTCGTTTTCAAAACAAGGTCATTTTTAACCTTTTCGACAGAATTGAGGTAAGAATGTTTTTTTTAACTTATACGGCGGGTGCGGTTATTTTCCGCCGTTATAAAATCGTCGAAGCTTCCCATACAAGCTTATAAGAATATTTTCAAAGAAAATGTTTTATTTTATATGGATCTTAAATGATTTCAAAATAAAAGGAGATATTTCTTTTAAAAGAATTTTGATTTCATCTATGTCAACATCCTTTGATGGATTTTAAGATTATTTGAAGTTGATTTATTATGATACAAAACTTCTATATTGTATTGAAGGTTTTGTGATATGTTTGACTGTGGATGTGCTATTTTTATACCATTCATAGTTTATTGTGAAAGTATTGACATTTCGTATGCTAGTTTTAATACGAATGTTTATGTTATGTTTAAACCTTTTCATATGGGAATGCATTGGACTTAATAAGTGACGGGTGGAGCCCGCTATAGCTCCTCGATGCATCGGTAGGTCTCATGAGACAAACTAGTGTCTTGGCACAAGGCCTTGACAAAATCTTATTTGTAGTCTTGGCACGAGGCCTTGGCTATGTGGTTATGATAGTCTGGCATTATGCATTCCAACATTATGAAAGTGGTTATTTATTTTTGCATGTGATTATTCGATTAGTGGAATATCCATGTGAATAAGTAAATGGCATTATTTCATTTTATTTATGCCATACCATGTTGAAAGTTCATGTTTAAAAGGCTTTTGTTTTAGTTATACATTGCCTTAAATGTTTATTCTTATTGATGAAAGTTTCCGCTATATTGTTATCCTTACTGGGCATTTGAGCTCACCCCTTTTCTATGTTTTATTTTTCCCAGGAAGTGAAGATGTAAGTTATGAATGACCTGCAGGGATATTATGAGGGGATTGTAGTGTGGACTGTGGAAACATTATGTTGTTGTAGTAGTTTTTCATTTTATGATGTAATGTAAAACTTATAAATATATCTAGTGTTTCCAAGGCTACTAAACCAATCGGTCTTTCGAGATTTGATCTTTCTTGTGATCATGCCAATGTTACGAAGTAATGCACCGACTCCGGGTAGCTGGGGTCGGGGCGTTACAGTTGTTATCAGAGGAAGTTTAGTACAAACCTTGGAAGCTAGATTTAGATAAACTCTGATTAGAGCACGTAGACCTAAGATGAACTTTGAGGATTAGTATAGAAGAACTTCCTAGAATTTTGGTATTGTAGAGATTTTGTGAGTTTTTCGAGCAATACATCCATGTCTGGATACGAGCAGGTAGAGGCGGCTCTGGCACAGATGTACCTAGGGGTAAAACCCGAAAACACCGCTTTGAGCTAGACTCGAACGGGAACTGGTGCACGACAACGGGCCTTGCTGCACTCTTGGTTACGACACTCCCGGGGGATATGCTTAGGATAACTCTCATTTTCTTTACAAATCATTATGAAGGGTTTATGAGTATATACTTCCTCAAAGAAAACATTTTTATGATTATGGATTATATCCATAAATAGTTCAATTTATATTAAGTGTTTTATAAGTATGGGATTATGTATTTTGATGCATAAACTGATCTAGTTTATGCCATTTTTTTTAGAAATGGCGCCTAGTGGAAGAAATGGAAACCGTATCAATGCACGCACTCCATGTAGGGATTGCCCTCCTGCTCAAGATAATTATAGTGGGGCTGGTGATGCAACTGGTGCTGATCAGCTAATCACCGTACTGGGACAACTTACTCAGGTTATGAATAATAACCTTACCCGTATGGAGCACCCTGATCCGCAGCGTGGAGGATCAATGTTAGATCGATTCATGAGACAACAACCACCAACGTTCAATGGGAGTACAAATCCCTTAGTAGCTGAGCAATGGATATTTTCCCTAGAGAAAATATTTCAGGCTTTGGGGAGTAGTGAAAGGGAAAAAGTTACCATGGCAGTTTACCGCCTCACTGGAGATGCTGATCAATGGTGGTCATTGATTCAAAACATGAAGGAAGATGATGAAGTATCAAACATGGAATGGAGGGAGTTCAAAGATCTGTTTTTAGAAAAATACTTTCCTCGCGACCATCGAGCAGATATGGAAAGGCAATTTATGAGTCTGAGACAAAAGGAGGATGAGAATGTCACAAAGTATGAGGCTAACTTTACAAGGTTAGCGAGGTACGCTGGTGATTATATTCGCAACCCAAGAAGTAAGATTGATCGTTTCTTTGATGGGTTAAAACCATTTCTCCGTCGAGCATTAGTCTCACAATCCTTTTCATCGTACGAAGACATTGTCTCATGTGCTATCAAGACCGAAAAGGAATTCTCTAAGTCTTATGACTTTAAAGCAAAGCAAGAGAAGAAGAGACCTGCTGATCAATCTGGGAATGGAAATAAGGGGAAGAAGGGAAAGGTTGAATATCCATCTTGTGGTAAGTGCGGGAAGAAACACCCCGGTGCTTGCCTGAAGGGAATGGGAGTCTGTTACAAGTGTGGTGAAAAAGGCCACCAAGCTCATGATTGCAAGGGGAAGAAGGAAGCTACCAACGTTCAGTGCTACAATTGCAGGGAGATGGGGCATTATTCAAATGCATGTCCTAAGCGTCAGGAGAACTTACCTCAGAAAAGGCCAAGGGATCAAGGCCAGGCTTATGCTATCACTACTGCTGAGGTAGAAGCTCCGAAAGACGTGGTGGCAGGTAATTTAATGGTTTCCTCAAGTTTAGCAAATGCATTATTTGATTCTGGATCATCGCATTGTTTCATATCTTCCCAGTTTGCTAAGAAAATTAGATATTTCCAATTTGATTTAATAAGGGAGTTGTCAGTTAAAACTCCTAAGGGAAGTATCGTTGCAACAAAGTTTTGTGAATCAGTCCCCATTAGAGCACATAAATTTTCTTTATCTGCTGATTTCATCGTCATACCTATGATTGAGTTTGATATAATCCTCGGTATGGACTGGCTTTCGGACTATGATGCGAAGATTTATTGTAAGAAGAAAGAGGTTACGATTCTTGATGATAATGATAAGGAGCACCTTATTTTTAGAGCAGAATCATCACCACCTAATTCTTATTTAGATCCACCCCCTGTAGCTCAACTTAATTCAATTATCGGGGAGGAAGAGAATGAAATAACTGTCGGTGAGGAAAGAAATGTTCAAATAGAGGATGTACCTATTGTGAAAGAGTTTGTAGATGTATTTCCGGAAGATTTACCTGGACATCCTCCAGAACGAGAAGTAGAGTTTTCCATTGATTTAATTCCTGGATCAAGGCCTATATCGAAGACCCCTTATAGAATGGCCACTGTAGAGCTAGTCGAACTAAAGAAACAACTAGAGGAATTGAGTAATAAGGGATTTATTCGCCCTAGTGTTTCTCCATGGGGAGCCCCTGTTCTTTTTGTTAAAAAGAAAGATGGATCTATGAGGTTATGTATCGACTACAGGGAGATCAATGCTATAAAGATAAAGAACAAGTATCCCCTACCTCGTATTGATGATTTATTTGACCAACTGCATGGAGCTCAATACTTTTCAAAGATTGACCTTCGATCTGGATACCATCAGTTGTGTGTGAAGAAGGAAGACATTCCGAAGACAGCATTTCGAACCAGGTACGGGCATTACGAGTTTACTGTAATGCCGTTTGGATTGACTAATGCACCCTCTGTATTCATAGATCTGATGAATAGAGTTTTCAAGGAGTATCTCGATGAATTTGTGGTGGTATTTATTGATGATATCTTGGTATACTCCAAAACCTACAAAGATCATGAAAATCACTTGCGCATTATCTTGAAGACTCTGAGGAGGCATGAATTATATGGAAAGTTTAGCAAGTGTGAATTCTGGCTTCAGGAGATTTCTTTTCTTGGCCATATTGTCTCTAAAGATGGAATCTCTGTTGATCCTTCTAAGACCAAGGCAATCCAAGAATGGCCAGCACCTACGAATATAACTGAGGTACGTAGTTTTATTGGTTTGGCAGGTTATTATCGACGTTTCGTCCAGAATTTTGCCCGATTGGCTAACCCATTAACGAAGCTCACACGTAAAGGGGTTAAATTTGTTTGGACAAAAGAGTGTGAAGAATGTTTCGAAGAACTGAAGAGAAGATTAGTCAATTCTCCTATATTGACTCTACCATCGGGGAATGATGGGTTCGTTATTTATAGTGATGCATCAAAGAAAGGACTTGGCTGTGTCCTTATGCAGAATGATAGAGTTATTGCCTATGCATCACGACAGTTGAAAATTCATGAACAAAACTATCCTACTCATGATCTTGAGTTAGCAGCTGTGATCTTTGCTTTGAAGATATGGAGGCACTACCTCTATGGTGAAAAATGTGAGATTTATACTGATCACAAGAGTTTGAAGTATATTTTCTCACAAAAAGAACTCAACATGAGGCAAAGGAGATGGCTTGAATTACTCAAGGATTATGATTGTACGATACACTACCACCCGGGGAAGGCAAACAAGGTGGCAGATGCTTTGAGTAGAAAAGACCATGGAGTTTTGAACAATATGAGAATTGAAAGGGATCCAATTTTCATGGATCTAGTGAAAATGGACATGGGAATAACCAGGGAAGGTGAAACATCAATGCTTTTTCAAATGGTTGCCAAACCATCTTTACTAGAAAGGATTAAGAGTTCTCAGACCGATGATGACGAATTCCAAAAGAAGATTAAAGCTGTGAATGATGGGAGATTGAGAGACTTTGTGTATGAAGATGGAATTTTGAAATTCGGGAAGAGACTTTGTGTTCCCAATATACCTGATCTAAAAAGGGAATTGCTGGATGATGCTCATAGTTCCAATTTCTCTATACACCCTGGGAGCACCAAAATGTATAGAGATTTGAAGGAACATTTTTGGTGGGACAACATGAAGAGGGAGATTGCTGATTTTGTGTCAAGGTGTATGGTTTGTCAACAAGTGAAAGCTGGAAGGCAACATCCTGGAGGAGTCATGCAACCTCTTCCCATACCGGAGTGGAAATGGGACAATGTTACGATGGACTTTGTCATGGGGCTACCAAAGACTCCTAGAAGGAACGATGCAATATGGGTTATTGTTGATCGTCTTACCAAGTCAGCACATTTTCTTGCTATAAGAGAAGATCTACCCCTGGAACGTCTAGCAAGACTATACATTAATGAAGTTGTGAGACTTCATGGAGTACCCCTATCAATTGTTTCGGATCGTGATCCCCGTTTTACTTCAAGGTTTTGGAAAAGTCTTCAGAAATCCCTAGATACTGAACTTCATTTGAGCACTGCTTACCACCCTCAGACAGACGGACAATCAGAACGGACTATTCAGACCTTAGAAGACATGTTGAGATCTTGCTCACTTGATTTTCAGGGTATGTGGGATCAATATTTACCACTAGTAGAATTTTCCTATAACAATAGCTTCCATTCGAGTATACAGATGGCACCATATGAAGCGTTATACGGAAAGAGATGTCGTACACCAACCTGTTGGGATGACGTTGGTGAAAGAAAACTTGTAGGCCCAGAGCTGGTGGAGGAAACGGTGGAAAAGGTGAAAGTAATCCAAAATCACATTAAAGCAGCTCAAAGTAGGCAGAAGAGCTATGCCGATAATCGAAGGAAGGATTTGGAATTTCAAGTCAGTGATCATGTTTTCCTGAAGGTATCTCCATGGAAGGGAGTCATACGTTTTGGTAAGAAAGGTAAATTGAGTCCCAGGTACATCGGACCTTTCGAAATTCTAGAACGAATTGGGGCTGTAGCTTACCGATTGGCAATGCCGCCAAGTCTCTCCAAAGTTCACGATGTGTTCCACGTATCTCTGTTGAGGAAATACATGCCTGACCCAACGCATGTACTCACCTATGAGGAATTAGAACTGGAACCCGATCTTTCCTATTGTGAAGAGCCCGTCAGGATTCTTGATACAAGAGAACAAGTACTGAGAAACCGGACGACGCGTCTGGTAAAAGTTTTGTGGAGAAATCATAAGATGGAAGAGGCAACGTGGGAACCCGAGGAACTTATGATGAAGAACCACCCGAGTCTTTTTATGCAGTAATACCCTAGAAATTGCGAGGACGCAATTATTTGAAGGAGGGGAGAATGTAACACCCCAAGCTTCTACGGAGGTTAACCTACCACAACCAAGGAAAAGTACAAGGTAAGGGTTATTTCACAATCTCTTCATTATCCGAGGTTGTATTATACGTAATAATCTACTGGGATCTCTTTATCATCCACATCCATGTTTCTTCGAAATGTATTTCAAAACATTTTTACTATTTACAAGAATATGGGTTAAAGTCATTTATACCCTTGTTTGACTTTTTATAAGAGGTTTATAAAGGAATCTTTCCGTCGTTTTCAAAACAAGGTCCTTTTTAACCTTTTCGACAGAATTGAGGTAAGAATGTTTTTTTTTAACTTATACGGCGGGTGCGGTTATTTTCCGCCGTTATAAAATCATCGAAGCTTCCCATACAAGCTTATAAGAATATTTTCAAAGAAAATGTTTTATTTTATATGGATCTTAAATGATTTCAAAATAAAAGGAGATATTTCTTTTAAAAGAATTTTGATTTCATCTATGTCAACATCCTTTGATGGATTTTAATATTATTTGAAGTTGATTTATTATGATACAAAACTTCTATATTGTATTGAAGGTTTTGTGATATGTTTGACTGTGGATGTGCTATTTTTATACCATTCATAGTTTATTGTGAAAGTATTGACATTTCGTATGCTAGTTTTAATACGAATGTTTATGTTATGTTTAAACCTTTTCATATGGGAATGCATTGGACTTAATAAGTGACGGGTGGAGCCCGCTATAGCTCCTCGATGCATCGGTAGGTCTCATGAGACAAACTAGTGTCTTGGCACAAGGCCTTGACAAAATCTTATTTGTAGTCTTGGCACGAGGCCTTGGCTATGTGGTTATGATAGTCTGGCATTATGCATTCCAACATTATGAAAGTGGTTATTTATTTTTGCATGTGATTATTCGATTAGTGGAATATCCATGTGAATAAGTAAATGGCATTATTTCATTTTATTTATGCCATACCATGTTGAAAGTTCATGTTTAAAAGGATTTTGTTTTAGTTATACATTGCCTTAAATGTTTATTCTTATTGATGAAAGTTTCCGCTATATTGTTATCCTTACTGGGCATTTGAGCTCACCCCTTTTCTATGTTTTATTTTTCCCAGGAAGTGAAGATGTAAGTTATGAATGACCTGCAGGGATATTATGAGGGGATTGTAGTGTGGACTGTGGAAACATTATGTTGTTGTAGTAGTTTTTCATTTTATGATGTAATGTAAAACTTATGAATATATCTAGTGTTTCCAAGGCTACTAAACCAATCGGTCTTTCGAGATTTGATCTTTCTTGTGATCATGCCAATGTTACGAAGTAATGCACCGACTCCGGGTAGCTGGGGTCGGGGCGTTACAGGTTTTCTGATGTGTGTGGCTTTATTCTATATCTTTCCTTGTTTCTTTGTGGAATGGATAGGAAGTTCTTGAGCAACAGGGATGCAGGTTCGGGTTGTTCTATGTTTATGTTACTGGGTGTTATGGGTGTGGTGTTGTTATATAGTAGGGCTATCAGGTTGGTTGTGATGAGGTTTATTGTGGGTTTTGGTAGTAATTTGGGGGTTTTATTTTTTAGAGGAAGCACAAGGTATAATTACTTTGAGTAATGATGATGGTATTGGTTGGTATAGATATTGAACGAAGTGGAAATACGAAGTGAGTTGCTTCATCGTGGTTATTTTTCCTCTGCATGGTTTATGATATGTGGTTTGTTGCATGTTTTGGATGGTAGTTTATCAAGTAGGGATGAAATAAATAAATGGTCTCCTTAATAAAGAATGATAATTGGCTAAATTAGTTGGCTGGGGGTATATTTGAGTTGTGGATTTTTGTGAATGGATTTCATTTATCAACTTCTAAAGTGACTATTTCTAGTGTTAATAAATTCATTTAGAGGTATCTGTAGAGTTATAAGTATAATAGGGTGGTTTATAGTTTTATTAAGAACCCATAGTTTATGATTTAGTGTTTTATACTATATATACATACCTATATTTTCCTTGTGTTTTCTATATGCACCGCACCCTAGTTGAGCACTATGTTTCGAACATCGCAATTTTCAGGGGGGGGTGTCTTTCCCCAGAATCCTTATGGGTGGATAGATGGATGGAAACCCACTATTCCCTTCTACCTCTTCCAAGTGGCGATAGCCCAATATTCTTCTAGCAGGTATTGGTTTTTGAGGCTCAGGTGTGTGTGGGTGAGTTGTGTTGTGACTTCCCAAGTGTTTTTGGGGGTGTGAAGTGGTATGTTTCCCAGGTGTCTTTAGGTAGGATGTGGTTGTGAGGCCCATTTGTGTTCATGTGGGTTGTGATGTGGAACTTTTGAAAAAGTTTGGATTTCCATGACATTTTTCATTAGTGTTTGAGAGTGTAGAATCAGTGGGAAAGTAGTGTGGGGTACCCTATCACCGATGTGATCTATATTACTTAACTTGACTTGTATTATTTGGTGAGTGTTCCTTTAGAGAGGTTGGGAAGGATATTATACCTTTTTAGGTGCTTTTGGATTCTTTTGTTTTCTCATGGGGCATTAGTATGCTTCTCCACTTATGCACGAGAGACTTGGTTTTCCCTAATAAGTATACTTTTATGCTCACCCTATGTACATAAAATAACTTTCAGGTTTCCAGGATAACTATGGGGACCATACTGGGCATTACTAGCTCAGACATGGGTAAATTCATCATTTCGCTACTTAACTTTGTTCTTTTGATATTTACTTTGGATATTTTCATTGTATTTGTAGCAGTTTTACTTTAAAACATGCATGTGGGATGGATTTGGATTTTTTTTAGATTTTCCATATTATCACCTGATCTCTTTTTCTTATAAAAATGGTAATGCGTCACATTTCTTGAGATTCTATATCCATGGTGTTGGTCTTCACCACAGGACCTACTGAAGGAAGGACTCAGTATTCCTTATCTATCTTCCTTCATTTCCAACTTAGGAGGGGCATCTTTGGAGGAGGGGGTCATGACAAAATGGTATCAGAGGTGATGGTTGAGAGATAGGATGAATTTTGGAGTTAGGAACAATGAGTATTGAATAGGTTGGTAGGGAAACAGTGTTAGGTCATATTGGTGTGTGACATAGCCTATGGAAGACTGGATGGACATGGGATTTTAAGGCCCCCTGTGACCCGACGCAAGGACTCTGAGCCTATAGAAAGACCAAGTGAGGACACACCGTTTGCAGGGTAGAGACCCTATGAAAGGTACATGCATCATAATGAATTGTTTTATCATCTAAATTGGGGTTTTGGGGAGAATTTGAATGGATAAAAAATGATTTAAATTAGATAAAATTAATCTTAAATAAAATTACATACTACTCAGGCATAGGATTTCCTTTTTTACCTTTCAGTTATGGAACCTGGTTGTCTTCCGCATGTAGTACTGGTAGTGGAGGCTCAGAAGGCCAACCCAGTTGATCGACAACGGGTTGACCCAGTGGAGGATGATGAACAGTGGCATAAAATGTTATGTTATTTCCAGCGATAGACTCTGTGGAAGTATGAGGGTAGCATTTCGGGCATGGAGACAAAGTGATGCATTAGGGATCTTGTAATCACCTTCATATTGATCTAGGATCTAATAGAGTACTGGTTTACCTTGGTAGTGATCTATTTTTGGGGATCTACACGTCAGTGGTAGAATCTTTACCTGGGGGATAGGAAGGAGGCTAGGGTTCTGTGGGTCAATTTTGAGAAGGAGTTCCTAGAATAATTCCTTTATTCAACCATGAAGGCTGAGAAGAGATAGGAGTTACTCTACCACTAGTAAGGGAGTATGTCGATATGGTAGATGGGAAAAAAATAAATTATCTCCTTTTTTCCTCCTGATCTATTTGTGGATGAGGAGTCCTGTGCGAGATGCCTAGAGGAGTCACTTCGTCCATCTCTCCAGTACGTGGTTACTCCCTTTAATCTATCAACATACATGGAGGTCTAGAAGAAGGTGGAGGTAGTTTAGAGGATTAACTCATGAGGAGGTCTACCATGAGAGCATAGTCATCCTAGTTCTTAGAAGGGAAAGGTTGTCATCAGCAGGTCTTAGGCACCAGGGCCTTTTAGGTTCCGACCAGTGGGGAGCCAACCTCAGCAGTTTTTGTTTCAATCTTATGGTCCTCGTTCCTATCCTATGGGCATGGGTCTAGTATGTTTTATTTATATATTCCATGGGAATCTTCTGAGTTAGTTATCTATGGCTTTTAGAGCTCAATATGGTGGATCCAGGAAGGTCCATTACCTGCATCTGTAGCAGTTGTCGGAAGGGAAGTTCCAACAGTAGGGACAATAACCTCATACCCCATCAAGAGGGGAAAGAGAAGGTAGATTCCAAACATAGGGAGTTCCTCAATTACCTCAACCTGGGTGTGGTCTAGGAGTCTGTTGTCATTAGAGGGGCAGAGGATTTGGGTGTGGTCAGTTACACACTGCAGAGGCATTAGTCCCAGTAGGGCCATAGATCATTTGAGGTACGATCAGTTTGTTCAGTAAAATTTCTTTCACATTGTTTGATTCAAGATATTCACACTCCTTTTTTGAATATGGTCTATCCCATTCTCTGGGACTATATGTAGAGAGGCTTCATGTTCCCCTGGTGTTCAGTACACCATTCGGAGGTCAAACCATCTTTTTTGGTGTATATCGTAGATGTAGATTGATGATGGGGCCACATCAGTCCTACAGTTATTTTTTTCTCTTACATATGAAACCGTATGATGTCATCCATAGCATCAACTGTTCATACTCTGTGAAGGATATTATTTACTACTTCTAGAGGAGAGTATTATTTTCATACATAGATGTCCATCATGTGGTTTTTGTTAGAAAACAATGTTTTTAGATGGACAGTCAGCATATGGGGCCACTTCATTCCGTATTTGATGATATATTGGTGTAATAAGTGGATACTGATATGGAGTAGATTCCCAGTGTTGTTGGGGAGTTCTTGGATTTATTCCTTGAGGAGGATGAGACTCTACCCCCTCGACGTGATGTTGAGTTTGGGATGGACTTGTTGCCTGGTGCTTCTCTGATTTCAATGGATCCTTGTTAGATGGAACCTTCAGAGCTATGGGAGTTGAGGATTAATATAGATTATGTGATGAATAATGGGTTTATCTATCCCAGTGTTACTTTTTGGGGTGCCCTATTCTTGTTTTCGAAAAAGTAAGATGGTGGTCTGAGGTTGTGCATAGACTACCGAAGATTGAATCAGGTAACGGTCAAGAATGGTTACCCACTCCCAAGGATAGTCGATCTTTTAGACCAGCTAAAGGGGGAATGTTGGATATCTAAGATTGATCAGTAGTCTAGTTATCACAATTTTATGGTGAAAAAATAAGTTATCCTGAATACTAACTTCAGGTATAGGTATGGGCACTTTGACTTTATGGTTATGTCATTCGGTGTTACAAACGCACAAGCCATGTTTTTGGGGCTCATGAAATCTATCTTTCGTGAGTTCCTTGACCGGTTTATCATCATATTCATCAATTATATCCCGGTCTACTAAAATCTATAGGAGGAACATATTGAGTATATTAGGACCATCCTATAGGTTCTTCAACACCACCATCTCTATGGAAATTTGTCCAAGTGTATGTTTTGGACGCAAGTGGTACACTTAATTGGACCTATGGTGTCTTATTAGGTTATAGCAGTAGACCTGTCAAAGGTTGAAGAAGTTTTTTCTTGGGAACCAACCAAGAACATTTCATAGGTTCGTAGTTTTCTCATTCTGGCAGGCTATTACTAGATATTCGTACCTGATTTCTCTTGATTGGAATCTCCACTGACAGCCTTGAACAGGAAAGATTGGGCCTTTGTATGGAGTGAGAAGTGTTAGGAATCATTCAACTACCTGAAAGGGAAGTTTTTTAGTGATTTATTTTCCAAAGGAAGGGGTTATTTTCAAGGTTTTTTGTGATGCATCCCATCTGGGTTTCGTATGTGTGCTTATGCAACGGCAGGGAGTGATATCTTTTGGGTCTAGGAAGTTACATCCCCCTGAATGTAACTATGCCACCCATGATCTGGAGCTAGTGTAATTATTGTTCATGCTGAAGTTGTGGCAGAATTACCTCATTGGGGAGCTCTTTTTGATCTTCACATATCACAAGAGCTTCAGTTATATCTTTTCCCAGTGATATCAGAACTTGTGAAAGTGAAGGTGGATAGAGTTTCTTTAAGATTGAGATTTTAATAGCTCTTACACCTTAGGGAATGATAATGTTGTGTCTGATTATTTGAACAGAAAGTCATATAAGGAGTTTGTTCGATAATCTATAGGCACTTGGAAGGAAATGGAGAAGTTTTCATCCTTGTACTTAGATGCATGAATGGATGGTAGTTGAGGATTCTTATTTTAGATGATGGTGCAATCTTCTTTAAAATAGTGCGTGGAGAAGTCTCAGTGGGGATACTCGGAGGTAGCGGTGATGAGTTATTGTGTTGACCAAGGTGATTCTCCAGATACATGGTCGAAGGATGTTCGAAATTAGATGTTGTTTAGTGGGAGGATATTTATTCTAGTTGTGATGCATGAGGGATTTCTCCATGACTTCCATAGATCACCCTTAGTAGTAAACCTGGAAATTTCTGAGATTTACCATATCTTGAGATAACAGTTTTGGTGGCTTGGGATGAAACTAGCATTAATAGAGTTCGTGGAGAAGTGCTTAGTGTGCCAGTAGGGGAAGGCTGAGCACCATGTTTTTGGTGGTTTTTTATATCCATTTGATTTCCCTGAGTAGAAGTGTGATGACATCTTGATGGGTTTCATCACGTGGTTACCCAGGGATTAGTGGGTGAAATGAAATCTAGGTAGTAGTGGATCAGCTGATGAAATCGCCTCACTTCTAAGTGATTAAGGATTCAGGCTCAGTGGATGTCTTGTCCAAGAGGTATGTGGAAGAGGTGGTGTGGCTGCATGGAGTTCCAAGATCCATAATCTCATATCGAGAAATGTGGTTTACCTCACAATTCATAAGGGGGTTGTAGCATGCTTTTTGTAACACCCCGACCCCTATAGGCTGAAGATGGTGCATTACTTGTGATATTGGCATAGTTAGAATGAATGAAAATCCCAAAGGAATAGTCAGTTTAGTAGTCTTGAAGAAACTAGATACATATATGTTTCTCAAATTACATTGGAAAAGTCTACAAAATACAATACCAAATGAAAATTAAAAGTTGCATCCACAAGAACTCAATAAATGATCTCCTCTTTGTCACCTGTTGAAGGTAAACAACAAAAGGGGTGAGATTAAATGATCAGTAAGGGTTACAAATAGCGTAATCATGAGTACAATAATAATTGAATCATAACCAATTTGACATAATCAATATGGAATAGTGAACAAATGAAAAACTAATTCCATTAATAAACTGAGAATGAAACTGCATCCATAGATTTTGTCATAGTGAAAACCTAAAGGATAATAATAATAACTATTAATTAATAAAGATAATGCTTATTAATTGTATGTAATGTATCTAGAACATGATTCCATAATACCGTAAAAACAGTTTAGTTTTGTGTCTAGAAACCCGTTTGATTTTTGGAAACAAAATTGAAGGGTTTGTCGCCAAACTGATTTGTCTCATGACATCTACCAATGCTTCAAGGGGCTATAGCGGGCCTCACCTTCCACTTCATGTCCAAATTATTATTTATACATTTATTTAATACAATATCAATATGCCTTTTGAATATCCATATAGAGTAGAGTATACTGATTCATCAATATTTCATTAACTAAAATAACTTTCCAAATAAACATCGTATGTAAAATGGTATATGGTTTAGACAACAAACATATCCATGATATGCGATTATGGATAGTTAATATAAATATAATTTCAAATGAAAATTTATCTCAAATGGGTAGTAGTTACACTATATAAGGATTATTAGGCGCATCATACAAAGTTATTCACAACCAAATAGAAGTTGAGACAAAATCTCTTACCACAATGTAATCAGTCGAATCATATGACCAGAATGTAATGAACATCAAATTAATCATGTAATAAAATTAATATAGATTGAATCATGTTATTTTTTATCAATGTAATTACACTTATACCACATATATGAAATAAGTTATGAACAATGAAAATCTCACAAAAATAAAAGTGAGATGAGAAACCCTTTACCTTTTGCTCGAGTGTGTTCTTAGTTTGTTTTAATGACCTGAATAATCAAATTTAAATTAATTAATTAATAATTAAATAACCTCCTATACATGTAATTGATTTATTATAAACTTATTAGGTTCATTAATGTCCCTTTTAATGAGTTTAAGGGGTTCTATTTTATTTTTTTGGAAGCATTTTCATCATTGGTTTTCAAGATTCGTTTACTTGCTTTCATGAATGGAAGTTCATTTGAAATGTGGATAAATATCCAGAGTTGTTAATATATATTATTAGTAAAATTAAATAGATATAAATTATCTTATAATGATTATATGTTATATACTTGATGATGAATCATTAGTTAAAATTTTTTGATAAACGCTTGGATTTAGCTTGGCAGTTTTGTATACAATGAACTCATTTTGTATTATTATTCCATATTATGAGTGTGTAAAGATTCCAAAACATTAATGAGATGAAATAAATATATTATTATTTTTTTCAACCATTAAAATGGTTTCATTACCAGTAATGAAGGAAAAAGTGAAGAACAAAACTCTATCGTCCACAAAGGTTATAAATGGGAACCTCATGGACATTGATTTTGCTTATAAAAATAAAAAGGGAAGAGTAAGAATATTGATGATGGATATTCTATTCACATGATATAATTCCAGTATATAGATGATACTGGATTTTATCATAGTCATTTGGACATAGGATGTGAGAAGATAAAAAGAAAATGGATGGTCTTGAAAATAAAAGAAAAGTTGAGAGATCTCTTATGAAAATTCAGCAGCCTAACGACATCGCTTAAAATTTCATAAAATCAAATGATGAGAACAAAAGGGTATCTCATAATATTGAAATAAAAAGTAAAGTTAAAAGAATAAATTAAACCAAACCCCAACATATGAGAAATTAATTTCAAATAGCTATCATAAAACAAGTTTCGACTTAAAGAAGAGAATGAAGGATTCCCTTACCTTGTAGACTAGCTCCTAGATCCTGAAGGATGGGACCTTGGGGGATTAGGGACACCTTTTGAGGACTCCTATAGAGGAAAAAACACCATAGTTTTGAATATGAGGTATTTTTAATGAATTAAAACGAATGGATGAGTGGGTATTTATAGAAAAAGAGAGGTAATTTTTTAATAATTTCAAAGGGACAAATCATTAGTGGTTTTTGCCAAACCATGGGCTTTACCATGGTATTTTCCCATGTTTTTAGCCACTTGGGACACCTCATGTCATAAGTTATTGTACACAGGTCAACCATACTTTTATTTTTAATTACTACATCATTATGATTTCATTAAACTACAGAAAACTCAAAACTGTATTTTTACTATTCATGAAAAATTCATGTATTTTAGAAAAATATCAAATATTTACCCTACCCATTTTTTAATGTGTAGAATTCAAAAATGAAATCCATTTTTGAAAATAATTTTCTAAGTATTTTTAATCTAATTTTTAAATAAAATCATAGTTAATTCGAAAAATAACAATTTTAAAAGTATAATTAGTTCTATATCACATTGAAAAATTAATTAAGACTTCATTATATTATTACTATAAGAAAATAAAATATTATCATTATTTACTATTTATAAGGGTCATATTAATATTCATTTTACTATTCATAAGGTTATGTTACTATTCATCAAAAAATCAAGTTGGTTCTATCAGACTCCAAATGACTTACTGGTCACAACTCTAGATGACCGTTTTTCAAAATTCAAAACATAGAAGTAGAAAATTTATGTTTAATGGATATCTTATAAGTTTCTACTATAATGTTTTGATTCACAAAATATGTAGTTCTTCATTCATTATAGGATATTAATATAATATATTTAATAGAATCATGCCATAAAATGTTTGGGGTGTTATATTATTCCCTCCTTTGGAAATTTTGTACTTGAAATTTTATGTATAAAGCCCACAAAAAGATGTTGGTGGTTCTTATTCATGAAATCCTCTGGTTCCCATGTTTCATCCACCATATTCTAGTTTCTCCAAAGAACCTTTACTAGATGAGTTTTTCAATTTCTCGATACCTTCTCCCTTGTGTCAAGAATCCTGATAGGCTTTTCATAGTATGAAAAATCAGGTTCTAGTTCTATTTCTTCATATGTGAGTACATACGTTGGGTCTATCATGTACTTCTTTAATAATGATATGTAGAACACATCATTAACTCTAGAGAGATTTGGTGGCATCGCTAAATGGAAAGCTACAACTCTGATTCTTCCCAAAATTTCAAAAGGTCTGATGTACCTGGGGCTCAGTTTCCCTTTCTTACCGAACCTTAAGAAACCCTTACATGGAGATACTTTCAGAAATACATGATCCCCACTTGGAATTCCAAGTCCTTTCTCCGGTTGTCATCATAACTCTTCTTCCTACATTGGGATGCTTTAATATGGGCTTGTATTTTCTTCACCTTTGTCGTGGTCTCTTCAATAAGTTCTGGGCCTATAAGTTTCCTCTCACCAACTTCATCCCAACAAGTTGGAGTTTGAAATCTCTTTCCATATAATTCTTCATATAGAGCCATTTGAATACTAGAATGGAAACTGTTGTTGTATGAAAATTACAACAAAGGCAATTATTTATCCCACATACCTTGGAAGTCAAGAGAACATGACCTCAGTATATCTTCTAGAGTTTGAATAGTCTTTTCAGATTGTCTGTTGGTTTGGGGTTGATATGCAGTACTCATATGAAGCTCAGTATTCAAAGCCTTCTAAAGACTTTTCTTGAATTTTTATGTAAACCGGGGATCTCGATCAGATACAATCGATATAGGTGCACCATGAAGTCTCACAAATTCATTAATATAAATTCTTGTCAGGCGCTCAAGTGGTAAATCCTCTCTTATTGCAAGGAAATGTGTTGATTTAGTAAGACGATCAACAATTATCCATATTGCATCATTCCTTCTAGGTTTCCTCAGTAGTCCGGTGACAAAATCCATTGTAATGTTATCCCACTTCCACATAGGAATAGGTAGAGGTTGCATCACTCTTTTGGGATGTTGTCTCTCTTCCTTCACTTGTTGACAAAATAGACACCTAGACACATAGTCAACAATTTCTCGCTTCATATTATCCCACCAAAAATATTCCTTCAGATATATATACATCTTGGTGATACACGGGTGTATAAAGTAATTTGAGCTGTGATCATCATCTAATAATTCCCTTTTTAGCTCAAGTACTGATGAAACACATAACCTCTTCCCAAATTTCAGAACTCCTTCTTTAAACAAGAAGTTAGCCAGTCTCCCATCCTTGACTGCATTAATTTTCTTGCGCAGATTCTCATCATCATATTGAGAAATTTTTATCTTCTCTAGTAAAGATGTTTTAGCAATCATTTGAAAGAGGAGTGATGTTTCTCCTTCCTTAACAATTCCCATGTCCATCTTCAGTAGATCCATGAACATAGGATCTCTTTCAATCCTAATTTGAGTCATAAGGCCATGATATTTCCTACTTAATGCATCTACCACCTTATTCGGCTTTCCTGGGTGGTAGTATGTAGAAAAATCATAATCTTTGAGTAACAATAGCCATCTTATTTGCCTCATGTTGAGTTCTTTTTGTGCGAAAATATATTTCAAACTCTTGTGGTCCGTATAAATCTCACATCTCTCTCCATATATATAATTCCTCCATATTTTCAGAGAAAAGATTACAGCTGTTAACTCAAGATAATGAGTTGGATAATTTTTCTCATGAGTCTTCAACTGTCTTGATGCATAAGAAATAACTTTATCGTTTTGCATAAGGATGCAACCAAGTCCATTCTTTCATGCATCGCTGTATATTACAAATCCATCACTTCCAGATGGAAGGGTCAAAATTGGAGCATTGACCAATATTCTTTTCAATTCATCGAAGCATTCTATACATTCTTTTGTCCACAAAAAATTAACTCCATTACATGTGATCTTGGTTAGTGGGTTAGCCAGTTAGGAAAAATTTTGAACGAAACGTCGATAGTAACCTACTAAGACAATAAAACAGTGTACCTCAGTTATGTTTGTTGGTGTGGGCCAATCTTGGATTTCATTTTTCTTCGCAAGATCAACTAGGATTCCACCCTTAGAGACAATATGGCCCAGAAAAGAAACTGATTAAATCCAGAATTTCCACTTGCTAAACTTCCCATATAATTTATTCCTTATTAGAGTTCTTAGAATAACCCGTAATTGATTCTCATGGTATTCATAAATTTTTTTGTATATGATGATATCATCTATGAATACCACAAAAAATTTATCAAGATATTCCTTGAAAAATCTATTCAGTAAATCCATGAAAATAGAGGGTGCATTTGTTAGTCCAAAAGGAAACACTGTAAACTCATAATGCCCATACATAGTCTGAAATGTTGTCTTGGGAATATCTACCTTCCTCACACGCAACTGATGATATATGGATCGAAGGTCAATCTTAGAAAAGTATTGAGCTCCATGAAGTTGGTCAAATAAATCATCAATCCAGGGTAGAGGATACTTATTCTTTATTGTAATATCTTGATTTCCCTGTAATAAATGCGAAGTCTCATGGATCCATCTTTCTTCTTGGCAAAGAGGGAAGGGGATCCCCGTGGAGAAAACCTTGGTCGAATAAATCCATTTTCACTAAAATCCTATAGTTGTTTCTTTAGAACTACTAATTCCACAGTAGCCATTATATAGGGAGTCTTTGATATAGGTCTTGCCTCGGGAATTAAATCAATAGAGAACTCAACTTCCTACTCTGGAGGATGTCCAGGTAAATCCTCTAGAAATACATCAATTTACTCTTTAAATATGGGCACATATTTAATTTGAAGATTTATTTCCTTTCCCATAGATATTGATTTATCTTCCTCTCCAAGTATTGCATTCAGTAGAGCTACTGGGGGTGGTTATAGATAAGAATCATGTGGTGAAGTTTCCTTCCTAAAGACAAGGTATTATATAACATTTTGAAAAATTGTAACTTCCTTCTTCTTAAAATAAATCATTGAATAATAATTTGACTGCCAATCCAAACCGAGAATTATATCAAATTCAGTCATTGGTATGATGATAAGGTTAGATACTAGAGCACATTTTGGTGTCTGGAGGGGGACTAGTCGATATGCCTTGGTTGCGATGAAACATCACCTAGGAGTTTTGACTGACAACTCCCTTATTAAATCAAATTGTACATATCTAGTTTTATTGGAAAACTGGTAAGATATAAATGAATGTGATGATCAAAAATCAAATAATGTTTTGGATAAGTTTGAGAAAACAATTAAAGTACCTTCCACCGCATCATTAGAAACTTCAACCTCCACAGTTGTAATCGCATAGGCTCTCCCTTTCTCTATTGGCCTTTTCTAAGTCAAGTTTTCTTGAATCTTAGGACACTCATTTGAATATTGTCCCATATCTATACAATTATATCATTGAATATCTTTGAATTGTTTCTTCCCCTTTCATTCATCAGATCGATGACCCTTTTTTCTAAAGTTATAGCAAACTCTCATGCCCATCAAGGATTTCCCGAGATGATTATTTCCACAGTTCTCACATAATGGGAATAGCTTTGTTCCCTTTATCTTCTTTGGTGCTTCTCCTTTTCCTTTTTTATCAGAGTACTGCTTCTTATCTTGGTTTCCTTTGAAAAGATTTGATCTAGAAAATCCCCTCTCTGTTTTGATGGCACTTGATACAATTTCATCATATGATGAAAATGATTGAGAATCCAGTTACTTTCGAAGATTTGGCTTAATACCTTCAAAGAAATGATCAATCTTGTCTACCGAGTCACGTACGTAATCCACAGCATACCTAGCCAGCCTTGTGAAAGTATCCTCATACTCTGCAACACTTCCTTTTTCCCTTTATTTTAAGCTAAGGAATTTTCTCTTCATTTTAGTTTGTTTCTCATGAGGGAAATATTTTTCAAATAATATTTCCTTAAAATTCCTCCATTCCATATCTTCTATTTCTTCTTCCTCTATGGTATTCTGAATCAAGGACCACCATTGATCAGCATCGCCCTTGAGACAATATACTGTCAGTATTATCTTTTCATTTTCATTGCATCTTAATTCCATGAATATCTTTTCAAGGGACATGATCCAATTTTCATCAACCAATGGATTAGTAGTCCTGATGAAAGATGGGGGCTTCTGCCATATGAAACGATCCAACACAGGTGAGGAATGGTTATTCATTATAACTTGAGTAAGTTGTCCTAATATGGTCATGATCTGATCTACTCCAATGTTGACTGTGTTTACTTACTAAGTAGGGATCTCCCTACCTTTCCCATGAGTATTTATTCCCCTTATTCCATTAGAAGTAATTTCTAAATAATGGGATACACTAGATTAGTTTATGAATCTCAAATAGAAAATCACTCAACATAGATAGAAATTCTATGCATATATAATATAATAAACATGGTTCCTCTAAGAAAAAGTTTTTAATTAAACTCCTTCATATTGGCTTGTAAAGAAAATGAGAATTATCCTAATCATATCCCCTGGGATTGTCATAACCAAGAGTGCAGCAAGGCTTGTTGTTGTGCACCAGTTCCCATTTGATTCTAGATCAAAGTGGTCTTTTCAGGTTTTTCCCCTAGATAAATCTGTGCCAGAGCCGCCTCTACCTACTCGTATACAGAAAGGGATGTATTGCTTGAAAGATACACATAATATAGTCCTCACTAAAATACCAGGATGTTCTTGTATTTGTATCCCTAAATACTACCTTAGGGATTTGTTCCCTACTATACATTTCCTACTCTAGTTTCCATGTTTTCTACTAAACTTCCTCAGATACCAACTGTAACACCCCAAACCCTCTAGGATGGAGTTGGTGAATTACTTGTGATATTGGCATGGTTAGAAGGAATGAAAATATAGAAGGAACGATCATTTTAGTAGCCTTGAAGAAACTAGATACATATATTTTTCTGAAATTACATTGGAAAATTCTACAAAATACAATACAAAACGAAAACTAAAAGCTGCATCCACAAGAACTCAATAAATGATCTCCTATTTGTCACCTATTGAAAGTAAACAATGAAAAGGGTGAGCTCAAATGCTCAGTAAGGGTTACAAATAGAGGAATAATGAGTATAATAATAAGTGAATCATAATCAATCTGACATAATCAATATGTCATAGGGAATAAATGAAAAACTAATTCCATTAATAAACTAAGAATGAAACCGCATCCATAGATTCTGTCATAGTGAAAACCTCATGGATAATAATAATAACTTCCAATGAATAAATAGAATGATTATTAATTTGAATTCATGTATCTAGAATATGATACTGTAATACCATAAAAAAGGTTTAGTTCTATAGGTAGAAAGCCATCTGATTTTTGGAAACAAACTCAAAGGGTTTGTCGCCAAACTGATTTGTCTCATGAGACCTACCGATGCGTAGAGAGGCTATAGCAGGCCCCACCTGCCACTTCATGTCCAAATAATTCTTTATACATTGATTAAATATAAGAGAAATATTCCTTTTCAATATCTGTATAGAGTAGAGTATATAGATTCACGAATATTTCCTTAACTAAAATAACATTCCAAATAAAGACCGTATGTAAAATTGTATACGGTTTAGACAACAAACATATCCATGGTATGAGATTATGTATATTTAATATAAATATAATTTCAAATAAAAATTTATCTCAAATGGGTAGTAGTTACACCACATAAGGATTATTAGGTGCACCATACAAAGTTAGTCACAACCAAATAGAAATTGAAACAAAATCTCTTACCACAATGTAATCAGTCGAATCATATGACCAGAACGTAATGAACATCAAATGAATAATTGAATAAAATGAATATAAATGGAATCATTATATTTTATATCAAACTTAATTTCACTTATACCACATATATGAAATAAGTGGCGAACAATTAAAATCTCACAGAAATGAAAGTGAGATGAGAAACCCCTTAACTTTTTCTTGAGTGTGTTCTTCGTTTGTTTTAATGGCCTGAATAATAAAATTTAGATTCATTAATTAATAATTCTAGAACCTCATATATATTTAATTGATTTATTATAACCTTATTAGGTTTATTAATGTCCCTTTTAATGGGTTTAATAGGTTTAATTTTATTGTTTTGGAAGCATTTTCTTCCTTGGATTTCATGATTTGTTTACTTTCTTTCATGAATGGAAGTTCATTTGAAATTTTGATAAATATCCAGAGTAGTTAATATATGTTATTAGTCACATTAAATATATATAAATGATCTTATAATGATTATATGTTATAAAATTGAGGATGAATCATTAGTTAAAAGTTTTTGATAAACGCTTGGATTTAGCTTGGCAGTTTTGTATACAATGAACTAGTTTTGTATTATTGTTCCATATTATGAGTGTGTAAAGATTCCATAAATTAATGAGATGAAATAAAAATATTCTGATTTGGTTCAACCATTAAAATGGTTTCATGACCAGTAATGAAGGAGAAAGTGAAGAACAAAACTATGTCATCCATAAAGGTTATTAATTGGAACCTCATAGACGTTAATTTTGCTTATAAAAATAAAAAGGGGAGAGTAAGAATATTGATGATGGTTATTCAATTAACATGATATAATTCCAGTATATATATGATAATGGAGTTTATCATGTCCATTTTTATATAGGAGGTGAGAAGATAAAAAAGAAAAGATATGATATTGAAAATAAAAAGAAAAGTTGAGAGATCCCTTATGAAAACTCGGCAGCCTAACGGCGTCGCTTAAAATTTCATAAAATCAAATGATTAGAAAAAAAGGGTAACTAATAATATTTAAATCAAAAGGACAGTAATAAGGATAAATAAAACCAAATCCCAACATATGATAAAGGAATTTCAAATAGCTAACATAAAAAAAGTGTCGATTTAAAGAAGAGAATGAAGGATTCCCTTACCTTGTAGAGTAGCTCGTAGATCTTGAAGGATGGGGCCTTGGAGGATTAGGGACACCTCGGGAGGACTCATAGAGAGGTAAATCCACTAGATCTTAGAGGATGAGTTATTTTTAATGAAAGAAAACTAATCGATGAGTGGGTATTTATAGAAAAAGAGAGGTAATTTTTAATAATTTCAAAGGGACACCTCATTAGTGGTTTTTGCCAAACCATGGGCTTGCCCATGGTGTTTTCCCATGGTTTTAGCCACTTGGGACACCTCATGTCATAAGTTACTATAAAGAGGTCGACCATACTTTTATATTTAATTATTACATCATTATGATGTCATTAAACTACCAAAAACTCAAAACTATATTTTTACTATTCATGAAAAATTCTTGTATTTTAAAAAAATCTCAAAACTTTACCCAAACCATTTTTCGACGTGTAGAATTCAAAAATGAACTCCATTTTTGAAAATAATTTTCTACGTATTTTTAATTTAATTTTTAAATAAAATCATAGTTAATTCGAAAAATAACAATTTTAAAGGTATAATTAATTCTATATCACATGAAAATTTAATTAAGATCTCATTATCTTATTACCTTAAGAAAATAAAATATTATTATTATTTAATATTTATAAGGGTTATATTACTATTCATTTTACTATTCATAAGGTTATGTTACTATTCATCAAAAAAATCAAGTTGGTTCTATCAGACTCCAAATGACATACTGGTCACAACTCTAGTGACAGTTTTTTGAAATTTAAAACATAGAAGTTGAAAACTTATGTTTAATGGATAGCTTATAAGTTTCTCCTATAATGTTTTGATTCAAAAAATACATAGTTCTTCATGAATTATAGGCTATGTATAGAATGTATTTAATAGAATCATACTATAAAATGTTTGGGGTGTTATACTTTTGGCACTTAGTTACCCCTCATCACTACTTTCCACCCTCAGACGGATGGATAGATATGGCATACCATCTAGAAATTGGAGGACATAGTGCATTCATGCGTCTTAGAATTTGGTAGATATTGGGTGTGATACTTTCCCTTGGTGGAGTTTTCTTAAAATAATATCTATCACTCTTCCATTTTCATGGCTCCATTAGAATAGTTTTATGGAAGATCATGTTGTTCATCCTTGTGCTAGATATAAATTGGAGAGGTAATTGTTCTTGGTCCAGACATGGTGTACAGTATGATTGAGAAGGTGAATCTTATTTATGAGAGGATTAAATCAGCATAGGACTGGAAGAATACATACACCAATCATAGGGGGTGGTCCTTAGAGTTTGTGGTTGGGGACCATGTGTTATTAAAGGTTTACCCTTGATGTGGGGATTGGAGGTTTATCAGGGGAGCAAGCTTTCTCTAAGGTTTATCAGACCTTTCAAGATGTTGGGGTGAGTTGGAAAGGTGGAATACCATTTTTCACTTCCACCATAGTTGGATAAGGTCTACAACATCTTTCATGTCTCTCATCTTCATCAATATCATTATGATGACTCTCATGTCATTGACTGGGGAAAGATAGATGTCAAAGATGATGTGATATTCATGGAGCGGCAAGTAGATATCTATGATCATTGGGAGAAGGTGTTGTATGGACAGATCATTCCCTTGGTTCATGTGTTTTTTGAGGCATGGTGTCCTAGAGGAGAGTACTTTGTAAAGGGAGACAAAAATTTGTTCCCAATAATTAGAGTTATTCGGAGTTTTTCCTTATTGATTTTCCCTTTGTAATGAAATGCTTGAACCTTGTTTGTTATTAGATGTGTTTTTTTCTTGTTTTGTGATGTGTGATAAAGTACTAACAGGTGAAAATGGAAAGAACTGATTCCTAATTGATATGCATTAATTAAGATGTTATTAAACCCATACATATGAGTCAGTGCCACTCGTAGTAGATAGTATCTTGACATGGATAATGAAATTACCTGAATTGTGTGTTTAGGATAGTGTGGTTTTTTTACTTGTGTCGTGTTTCATTTGGTCATTTGAGTTAGCAGGTGTTGGAGGAGGTGTTCTTGAATTTTGAGGTTTCACTCCACCTTTCAAACAATATAGGGTGGTTTATCATTGAACCTTGGTGTACTTAGTCGGTAGTGGTGTTTCAAGCATAGTGGGAATCATGAGAGGTATCTCATGGGGTGGTTGTCCAGAACCCTCTCTTCCTTTGGGGTTGGTTTTGAATTCTCAAGGATGAGAATAGTTTGAGAGGTATCTGATGTGATGGAATGGACCTTCCCATTCCATTTCTTTATGAAAATCTGGGGATTGTGGTGTTCTGGAGGTCACGGTGGCTAATTTTGAGAGTTTTCTAGTTTTTCTAGTTTTTCAATGGTAAATGGCATCAGTAGGTGGTGTTGGTAGGTGGCATCGGTGAGTCACAATAGTGACTCGCTAACTATGGGTCATGACAATGATAATCCATTGGTAGGTTACTTCGGTAGGTGGTGTAGGAAAGTGGCATCAGTAGGTGGCGTCTGTGAGTGGCATCAGTGAGCCGCATCAGTGACTGATCCATCAATCACTTGCATTGGTAACTCACCCAATGGTGATTTATTTTCTAATAGTTTTTAAAAAAATTATTTTTTCTATTTTCTCCCATTTAAAATTTTAATTAACATAAATTGGGTTTAATAGCATATTCTAGTAGTTTTGAATCCCTTTCAGGGGATATAAAATTTATATTTAATTTTCCTAATTCCCCTGAGAATTTTAATAGTCAAACCACAAGGTCTTGATCATGATCTGTTGTTAATATCATTTAATAATGTTTTCCCTGTAGATTTAGGATCTATCCTTTCTAAGTTGGAGACACTTCCTTTCTTATGTACTTCCACTTCCCTTAATACTGAGGTTCCCAAAACCTTTCTTCCAAAAGGATCCATGATTCTATGTTTCACTCCTAGATCATATTTCCCCAAAGTCTTGTACACCCCCAGTTTTGGCTCTAAGAGGAGTTATCGACTGTATGTTCTTCCAAATAGGGATCCCTTTATATCTCTTTAATTTTTTTTTCATGATTCAGGGTGTATGAATGTTTCTCGTTTGAAGGAAGTTGAGTCCAAATTAAATAAAGATAATTTAATTGGATTTAATCAAATAAACAGGGGTTGGGATAAAGTGTTTCATGCTTCTTTTTCATTGTATATTGATATTGTGATCTATATGGGCTATATGCCTACTAAAAATTATGGCATTTAGTGGTGTCTTTTTGAACACCTATGATGTCTTGTGGATATTTATTTTTGATCCTTTATAATGAAAATATGAATATGAATTTGGTTAACCATGTATATTCAGTTAAATAAATGGATGCCTCATGATCGAAGTTTCTTTGTGATAACCCCTAAATTATCAAAGTGGAATTAAAGAATGAGTGTTTTCTAAATATGAATACACCTTTATTTGTTATTTTAGTTGTGTGTTGTGTATGTATTTGTTCTATAACATTCCTTGTTTTGATGTGGAATGGATGGGCATTGTTTGGGCAGCGGGGTTGGAGGTTTCGGTTGGGCTATGTTTATGTTACTAGGTGAGATGGGTGTGGTGTTGTTATACAGTGGAGTTTTTGGGTTTCTTGTGATGGGTCTGTTGTAGAGTTTGGAAGTAATTTGGAGGTTTTCTTGTTGAGAGGAAGGACTAGGCGGAATGAATTTAAAGAATTTTTATGGTGGTGTTTGGTATGGGTGTTGAAGGGAGTAGAAATATTAAGTGAGTTGCTTCACCATGGTTCTTTTTCCTCTATATGGTTTATGTTGTGTGGATTTTTGTGTGTTGTGGTTGGTAATTTCTCAAGTTGTGATGTAATAAATAAAAGTCCTCCTTAAAAAAGAATGATAATTGGTAAAATTAGTTGGTTGGAGGTATGTTTGAGTTGTGGATTATTGTGAATGGAATTCATTTATCAAATTATGAAGTTACTCTTGTTGGTGTCAATAAATTCATTTAGAGGTAGCAGTAGAGTTGGAAATATCATAGGGTGGTTGATAGTTTTATTGGGAACCCATAATTTGGTCTTGATTGTTTGATACTATATATACATTCCTATATTTTCTTTTTTCTTTTTTTTTTTGTACACACCACACCCTATTTGAGCACTATGTTCCGAACACATCCATTTTCATGGGGGAGGGTTTCTTTCCCAAACATCTGAGTGGAAGGATGGATGGATGGTCACCCGCTATTCCCTATTACCTCTTCCAAAAGGTGATAGACCATGATTCTTCAGGAAGGTAGTGGTTTGTGAGGCCCTTGTGTGTGTGGGTGAGTTGTGTTTTCCACGGTCTCTTTAGGATGAGATGTGTTTAACATTACCAAGTGTCTTCAGGGTGTGACATGGTGTGTGGGCCAGGTGTATGGGGGGGATGTCATTTTGAGGCTTGGGTGTGTGTGGGAAGGATGTGATGAGCTTCGTTTTCCCAGGTTGTGGGACTAGATTTGATGCCCAGGTGTGTGCGATCAGGTTGTGACGTGGTACTTTTAGTAGAGGTGGGAGTGCCAGGATGTTTCCAGTTAGGGTGTTAGAGCAGCTAATCAGTGGGAATGTATTGCAGGGTACCCAATCATAGATGTGATCTATATTACTTTACATTACTTGTGTTATTTGGTGAGTGTTCATTTGGTGAGGTTGGGTGGATAGTATACCTTGTTAGGTTCTTTTGGTTTCTATTGTTTTCTCAAAGTGGAATTAGTATTCTTATCCACTTATGCACAAGTGACTTTGGTTTTTCCCTACTGAGTATACTTGTATACTCACCCTACGTACATAAAACTACTTTTAGGTTTCTATAAGGACTACTAAGACCATGATGGGCATTAATACCTTGGACTTGGGGACATCTGTTGTGTCGCTGCATATCTTTGTTCTTTTGGTATTTACTTTGGATATTTTTATTGTATTTTAGAAGTTTTACATTAAAACATGCATGTGGGATGGATTTTGGTTTTTATTTTATATAGTGATTGGAGTTGTTTTGAGATATACCTTCTTATATCCCAATATCTTTTTCTTATATAAAGGTTAATTCCTCCCATTTCGTGAGATTCTATACACTTGGTGTTGGTTACTACCCCAGGGCCTACTGGAGACGAGACTCAGGGGTCATTATCTCTCTTCCTTCATCGCCAGCTCAAGAGGGTCATTTGTAGATGGAGGGGGTCATGAAAATAATGGACAAATGGTCAATATATCTAGTCATATTTACTACCTGATTTCAAGTATGAAGACCTTATCTATCCTTGCACAAGAAGAGTTCATCAGATACCACATCCACTTTTTTCTATCCTTTTCCTAATAGAGATCATGAAGTTGATACAACATGTACTATGCATCCATATCCTTGTGTTTATTATGGATCTCCCTGGACATAGATGATAAAAATAATCACTATTCATCTTGCACGTTATCCAAGAATCTTATATAGATGAAGATCTCTTCCTAACTATCCTTTATAGAGGGATCCTATAGAATGGGAGATTTCATCATGTAAGACTGCCTCTAGTGGTGTAGTATAATGCACATTTTCCTATATAACTCATGGAAGTTACTTCCTGTGATTATATTTTCTTTTTTTGGTTTATATCATAGTGATAATTTCTAAATTAAATTACATTACATTTTTTATAGAAATAATAGAAGAATATTTTAGTACTATATCTTAATTACAAAAAAAAATTGATTTAATAAATTTTATTTAGTGGTCTCCCACTATTTTATCAAATCCCAATATCTCTTACCATTGGATTCATAATATAATTTCATATGGATATTATTGTGGAGAAGATATTTATTTTCTTTATTATAACCCAAATAGGGGCCTTAAAAGTTTATTAAATGTATTAAGGTAAGAGGATCTTTCCAACTGAATTACCTAACATCTCTTTGATTTTTTGAGTAGAATCCCCATACCAAAAATCTTGTACTAGGATTTCAGCAACACATGCTTACTAGTTGCACCAAGTCGCATGGAGGTGATCAACCCTTAATGTGAAATATGTTAATTTGACCCAAAAAATTTATTAGAACTCTATAATAATTGAAATCACCCTAATATAGGCTAGAAAAGTACTATGAAATATGGTTTCATATTCAAATAAGTAATGGAAGGCTATACTGACATAATATTTTCTTTGAGGGATATTTATATTTATGTATAAATATTAATTATTTTATCATTTTCAAATTATTTTTTATATTATGTGGATTTTATAGTTATTAACTATATTATAATAAAATAATTTATCAATAATAAATTTATTTTATTCCATCTTGAATGATTTTTAATTCATTTATTCTATATGATCTTGATAAACCATCCAATTAACATAAATAATTGACCACATACTTGACTTAAATAAAATATAAAAATATGTAATGATTAAGATCATTTCTAATAATTGGTTTATTGAGTATATGATAAACTAACCGTTTACCCTAGGGGAATAACTCCTTGAACCATAGCTTGGTTCAAGTTACAACATTCCACTTGTCCTCTTATGTATCTACTTAGGTGGTTTCACACCACTTTAGAACTTGAACTACCTTCACTCACCTAGGTGATCCATCCTTTTCATATTCTTTACTAACATGTAGGTTAGGGAACTAGGGGAATGGTGCTACATAAAAGAAACTACGGACACATATAACCATGCATAATAAAGAAGATGGGATGATATATAGACCATAATTTTAATTTGATAATAATTATTAGAAAAATCCATGAAATAATTATTAAATTAAAATAAACCCAACACCTACATAGGTTGATCAAGCTTGTGATCATCCACACATGCATTGAGTATAAAAAGGTAAAACTATCTAGCATTCATTTAAATTATTTACTTACTAATATAAAATCCAAAATTAATAAATTAATTATCATATTTATTCATTCTAGTTTGTCTTAATTTTCCATCTGAAAAATCTCGAAGATGCACAATATATATAAGTTTAAAAAATTATATTAAATAATTTAACATAAAATAATTTAAGTATATGGTGTGTACTTGAAGGTTAACATGGTGTGTACCCATATACACTACTCAGATTCCTATATGGTCTTTTTCATATACTATGTACTCACACGACATGTAGCATACATGGTGTGTTGAGTATTACATGATGTATAGTTCAATATGTTGATATAAGTATTTACCTTGGCATTTTTGATACGAAACACGTGTTAATATACATGATGCTTGTAGATTTTAATGCCTATGTAACATACATGGTGTATACTATTACCATACATAGTGTGTAGTTCATAATTAGACACATAGTTTAATAACAAAATATTAGTTAAAACCCTATCACGTAGTGTGTACTACACTACATAGTATATATATTAGTCTAATGTTGTAGTTAATTTTCCTTCTATGTAATTAATTCACATGTTTACATCTAACACGGAGTGTAATCCTTGTGAATGGGTATGACTTACATGACTTATACATCACACTACACACCATGTATTCCACTATCTGGCCACCCACACTATACATCAAAGGACTCGGTATGTAATCTATGCATACATTTATGTGTTACATGCTATGTATGATAGTTACACATATTGTAGTGACAACTTTTTGTGTTTATTTTCTTTAAGTCTCTATAATTTTCATATTAAATACATGTCATGTACTTTGACATCACATTTTTTATGTTCTATACGGGTCCAAACAGTGTAAGGATACACAGCATGTATGCCAGCTACGCTTTGTGTGAAACCTAAAACTAAGTTCCATATGGTCGGTCAATGCACTATATTTCCATCTTGTACTCTTCTCCCACACAACATTTCTTGATTTATACATCTTTCCCTAGCGTAGTTAATATGGTTACAAGATGTGTGCATTTATTTACATGTTTTGTAATCTTGTGTAATCTAGAAAGAATATTTAGAACCTCTTGATGGATTCTTTGAATTTTCTTCAATAATTCAAAGCATATTCTCGGTCATTTTAAGGAGAAAAAACATCATATCTCAATTTACAGATTGAATAAAAAACAAAATAGCAATGAAAACTGCTAACAATTTCATAATTTGATCAATGATTAATAATAAATAATAAATTAGTATGTGACCACTATGATACCACTTCAATGTTTCAGTGTGAAACAAAACTAGTCAGACTTAAGCTTAATAATGTTTTTTCATTAATTTCATTTAATAAATCTGTAATATTTGATAAATAGAAACCTCAAAATATTCTAGATAGGTTCTTTCATATATAATTTAAAAATGAATTATAAAATAGATAAGAATTACCTCACATGAAATTGTTTCTTTGTTGTTAAATCGATTAACTGATTCTCATCATTCCATCATTGCATCAGAGGATTCAAGTGTATATACCCTCTAGTAATACCCACACATGCTTCATGAACCCCAGAACATTACTATAGAATATTTGGGTGCTACCACAAATAATTCTCACTTCTTATGTCATTCATCATTGATCACAAAAAAAATCCTTTGAGGCTTGAAGGATTTTTTTAGGGCTCTCTTAGGGACATGAGAAGGAGGAGATTGATTAGAGCATTCCATTTTTGAGAGAATTATTGATAGATTTCTATCAATGGAATGAGATAATTCTTCCTAGAGAATATTGTACATAGAAATATTCATACCCTAGAAATTATATTACCAGTTCTATTGTTGTAGGTTAGAGAATAAATAATTCCAAAAAGGTTCATTATTATTACTTATTACTTATTACCTATTAGCTATTACTTATTTCTGATTACCTATTAACTATTTATCATTACCTATTACTTACTACCAGTTGCCTAATATGTATTAGTTATTACTTATTACCTATTTTTTATTACATAATACTTATTACATATTCCTTGTTATGTATTTTCTATTACTTATTACCTATTGATTATTACTTATTAACTAATATTTATTACATATTATATATTACATATTACCTATTACTTATTACATATTACTGATTACTTATTTTTTATTACCCGTTATGTATTACCTATTACTTATTACTTATTTTTTTTACTTATTACTTCTTATATACTATTTATGATTTATTACCTATTACTTATTACATATTACATTTTCGGTATTACTTATTGACAATTAATTATTAATTATTACTTATTACTCAATAATTATTACCAATTACCTATGACTTATTACCTATTTCTTATTACCTATTACACATTACATATTACCTATTACCTGTTACATATTACCTATTACTTATTACTTATTTCCCATTACTTATTACTTATTACATATTACATATTACTTATTACCCATTTTTTATTAGCTATTACTTATTACATATTTCTTATTACCCATTACCTATTACTTATTACCCATTACCTCTTAATTGATGTGCATTACCTATTACCTATTACCTATTAAATATTACTTTTTACATGTTAACTATTTTCTATTACCCATTACATACTACCTATTACCTATTACTTATAACTATTACATATTACATATTACTAATTACATGTTACCTACTACCAATTACCTATTACCTATTACTAATTACCTATTACATATTACCTATTACCTATTACTTATTACATATTTCCTACTACCTATTACCTATTACCTATTACCTATTACCTATTACCTATTACCTATTACCTATTACCTATTACCTATTACCTATTACCTATTACCTATTACCTATTACCTATTACCTATTACCTATTACCTATTACCTATTACCTATTACCTATTACCTATTACCTATTTCCTATTACCTATTACCTATTACCTATTACGTATTACATATTACCTATTACCTATTACCTATTACCTATTACCTATTACCTATTACCTATTACCTATTACATATTACCTATTACATATTACCTATTACCTAGTATATATTACCTATTACATATTTTTAATTCCTATTACCTATTACATATTACTTATTACCCATTTCCTATTACTTATTACCAACAATCTATTAACTATTACCTATAACTTATTACCTATTACCTATTACTTATTACTTGTTATCATTTACCTACTACCTATTACGTATTACATATTTTTTGGAGTTGGTATTCTTGAAAAAACTGGTTATACTTTGATTCCATTTAAATTATATGATTTGAATTTAAATAAAACATCTTATTACTTATTAACGATATATATATATGTGTGTGTGTGTGTGTGTGAATTTAATGTATTAATGTCCTAGAGTATCTATCATTTTGATAAAATCATAGTCGTTCCCAATTAGGATGAGAATCCTGAAATTCCTGGACGATATTCTTAAATATAGTTCTTTAGTTGGAAATGTTCTATAATGGGATATATTGAATTGGACTATTAGTTGTGATTAATTATAAGAATATGATATTTATTCTCTTTAATATTTTCACTTGTTGATCCCCAAGATGAGATATTATGATAATAGACATACCGATAGAAATTCTACATGTTTTTTTATTATTGGATATTTGTATCTGTGAGCATATGTAATGGTACTTAGACTTTTAGATTATTATTAATGCAAAAATGACTCATATAGATGTATTTAACAAGCCTTGATGACATAGTTCATAGTGAAGTTGGATACATTGGTTCCATCACGAGTAACATGTTATTAATGAATAAGTTGAAGAAGGATTTATCACTTCCATATTTATGGAAGATGATATATCATCCCTTTGATTGGAATAGAACTATTGCATTAAATTTCATGGAAATAGTGTAACAACATGTTTATATCAGATATTCAAAGAAATACCTATCATGAATATAGGTTGACGATAAAGATATGAAACCTTATTCATTAGATATTGTGACAAAGGGATTATATTACATAGTGAGAATTCATATGTGATTATTATCATTATGAAATTAAATTCTTTCTCTTCAGTTCCTTGACCCATTACATGAAAATAATCATAGAATTTAGGAATTCCCACCTAATGCTAATGAGAAATATCCCTCTAGTGTCACACCCTAAGTGTTTTTGTTTATCTTTATAAATTTCTATTTGAGTTTAATTATTCAAATAAATATTATTCTCAAGACTAAGAAATAATTTTATTCATGTTTAATTGATCGCAAATATTTATTGATTAATGAAATATTGAATTAAATATTTATTCTAGTATTCAATAAATGTTGAGCGGTTATAGTGGAATAGTATCATGTATAGTGATTAATATATATTTGAAATATGATAAATAATGTTAAAAAATTGTTAGAGTTAGCACATGCTAAGAAATAACATTATTATTATTATTATTTGGAATGGGTATTATAATGAATTATTATATTATTTATGTGTTGATATGAAATTATATAAAATTTTAACCAAAATACTAGCTCAATAAATAGGTGGCTATGTCTATAGTGTAGGATTAATCAAAAATTCAGAATTGAGAATTGTTGTGTACAATGAAATTCCATGTTTCTCTCAAATTATTCATCTCATATTATCAAGAATAAGAATAGCCCCTTTAATCTTGAAGGATTTTCAAGCTATTAAGACCAAAAATGAAAGAAGATTGGTTTGATGCACTAGAACATAGAAATAAATTGGAATCGTTAGAATATCAAAGGAGCATGAGGGGATCACCTCTAGAGGGATTCTACACTTGGATCAACTTAACACAATGAAGATAATCCGCTAATGGTTTATGTATTATCAAAAAAATTGTAAAGAAAGTTCCTTAACGAGGTAATATTTTCTTTTACTCATAAATAATTTAATTATAAATTTAATGTTCAAGATCCTCTGTAGGTTCTATGTTTCTCAGTGTCAATATTTTGTGTAAAATTTTCATTGTCCATGGAATTTAGGTAATGTATGATATTGTGAATGATCTACCTAATCGAAAAAATTTATTGATTTTACGCCGATCAAGGAACTTATTCTACTCCTAAATTCATTAATTGGTATCAAAGTGGTCACATCTTAAAATTATAATTATTTATTTTATTATTAATCTATATGTATAATACTAGTTAGACATTTGATTTCATGAATATTCATTCTTTAATTTGATATTTAATTAACATGATTTTGACATTTTTATTATCATTGTTCAGAGTTTCATTTTCTTAAAGGATTAAGAAGAGATGAAGAACGACCAAATTTGTCATTGGGAAGTGCTATATTTTTTGCTGGGAAGACTGGGTTACACAGTGTGTTGCTTTAGTACACCATATACCCAAGTGCAATGAATCTGGATGTGTTGCAGGATACATGACATGCCAAATAGTAACTACACACAATAAAATTATTGCACACCATGTCTAGGTTGGGCTAGTATGGTACACATGTTATCATATTATAGGGTGTGTAGTTATTGTACACATAATGTAGTCCAAAATTTTTAGTAGAAAAAATCACACAATCTATTTGGCCAAATACAGAGTCAAACCACATGACACTAACAACATTGAGAATAAATTAGATAAATTACATGTGGTCGGTGTACATGCTATGTAGTTCATTATTTCCCACATCTTAAATACACAATAATTCCTTCATCGGGTTGTGTAAATACATGATAGGAGAGATACATGACATTTAGTTGGATTGTACATGTTCTGTAGTCCAACTGAGGTGAACATTGAAGCCCCAAGCATGTAACCTGATTACATAGAATTACACAAGGTGTATCTCATAATCAGACAGGGTATAGTTTCCCAATAATGGAAAGGATTAAATTACATTAAATATAAAATTTTAGCATTAAAACCTTATTTAATTGATTTTTACTTGTTGTTCTTGATAATTTAATAATATTTTTAAATAATTATTAAATACTAAACTAGTTTATTTTAATTATCTGTAACTATTGGTTATGTCATTTATTTTCTATAAATGAATTTTTGATGGGTATATCCAAGATATTTCAGATGGTCATTAATATAATAGGTAATTAATTAATTAATTAATTAATTAATGCACGGGATTTAATCCTAATAATAAAGAATTAATAAAAATAAATGTTAATCAGTGTTATCTTTTCATATTCTTTTCATGTGTATGACTATTCATGATCTTGACCAAGACCTTTATGTGAATTATTTTAACTTAATTTAATTTATTTAATGGGTTTGTAATTATCAATTGTTAAATTAAATATGATGGTGTGTGATTCATCCTCCCCTCCATTATTATATAGAACCTATGTGCCCAAGCTAATTTATGTAGTCCCACTTAATAAATACTTTAGTTCACCTCACTTAAATTTAATTTCTAAATATATGTCACAAATGGAGAATCCCAAAATGTGTAGATATGGTTTAAGACATAAACAAGATGTTGAAAACCATGGCAGTTCATAAGTGGATAGATGGAATGCTACAACTCGTCCTAATACTAGCACTATCAGTTTTCCCTAAGTTCATAGGTTGATTTATATTATGCTCAATAAATCAATCATTAAATAAGATCATGATAAGGTTGTTTATTTACTTTTTTATTATGCATTATTTATTTTATGGATTAAAGAACACAGTCACATAAATAAATGAAGTAATGTGAAAATATTGAATATAAAAAAAATGTGTTACTCATAAATTTTTTATCAGAATATTATTAACCACTTAACTAAAATCCACATAATATTTATAATACATTTAAAAGATAAAAAAATAAAAACTTTACTCATAATAAAACAAAGTCCCTCAAGTAAATGTTAAGTCATTAAATCCTTCCATTTTCTGAATTAAGATGAACAGGTGTTGGTTTGGTCCCTGACAAGGGAACTATTAATTATCAGGAAGTCCCGACTAAGATAGTGGGTAAACCTAACCAAATATGCATTTTGTTTAATGACCTCCATCTTTCTAATAAATATTTGGAATCAACTGTTGAGGAAATCCGAGTTAGGGTTTCTATATTGGGGAGTCCATTCAGTGGGTCAAGGATCCGTAAGCCTGAATTCGACATGACTACCTACCTAAATACCTACAATTAATGTTCATGGATTCTGTATGGATTATAAAAAAGGAGATATTGATCCTTTACACTTGAATTTCAATCGAACTAGATAGTACATGTTCAGTGGTGAGAGAAATTGAGGCCTGATAAAATAGTGGGTGATTTAATAATAATTAAAAATATAATTATTGTTATTTCCCGAATATTTTTTAATCAAGAAAGGTACAAAAAATCTCTTCTTTTAAATTTTAGAATAATAAAAATATTATAATCAACTTTATCCCTGCAATATATATTATATAAATACCATCTCCTCACTAGTACTAAGTTTTTGTAATGGTTCATACACCTTTGGGGTTGTGTTGTTCCATGAATGGAAATCTTAAATGTAAGAATCTTCATTACCAGATATTTTAGAGAAGGAGGGGAGTGATGAAGAGTTCCATTTCTAAGAAAAAAACTTAAACGAAGAGGTCAAAGATCAATGTTTTATGAAATCATATATATATAGTGAACTCATAAAGTCTCACAAGAATAGAGATGCTTTTAACATGCTCAATAATATCCATGGTCTTTACCAGGAGAGAGTAATACTGGAATGATTTGACATCTCCCAATCCCTATTTTAGAGAAATATTAGAGAGTGTCCACCAACTAGGACTCACATAGTCAATCTCATTGGATACATTGAGTGGAAAAATGTTTTAGAGTTTAAAATCTATGATGAACTACACACTGATCTTATTCTTAAATCACTCCCTCAGAGCTTCTCTAGTATTATTATTAATTTTAAAATGATTAACATTGGTAAGTCTCTCATAGATCTATTTACTCTTCTTCACCAAGTAGATAATTGTAAAATGTGTGAAAATCCGTTTATCCTTATGGTGAAAAAATGGAAGTTCCATGCAAAGATATATAAGCCCAAATCTTCTTCACAAATCCATTACAAGAAGAAAAAGATTAATAGACAAGAAAGGGAGCAGGATGTTATCTGTTTTTTTTGTGGAAAGAAGTTTTGCTGGAAGAAAACTTGCACCTAACTAAATAAGATAGGGGATATTCAGTTGCATTTGTTATCAATTGAAAATTGTCTATTTCTATAAATTGGATATTAGATATAGCTTATGGTGCTCACATATGTATTTAAATATTGTAACCATGTGGATATATAAAGATTGGATAAGGGGAGGTAGATCTATTAGCATCCAATGAAGTTAAAATTATTGTTTTAGCTATCATTGACTACCACCTCAAGTTTCCAACAAGAATGATCATGGTTTTGAAAGGTTGAAATTATGTGTCATTAGTTATAAAAAACATTTTATCTTTATATATACTTAATATGGATGGATTTATATTCGTGTTTGAGAATAAATTTTGATTCTTTTATAATTATAGAATTTATTGTGCTAAGGAAAATTTATATAATAGTCATTATGTGTTGGATTATATGAACCAAGTAATGGGAATCGATAATGAAACTTATTCTCAGGAATCATACCTCATCCAACTATCGAATCACTAGTGGGTCATGTAAATGAAAATAGTTTGAAAAAATTATAAAAAAATGAATATTTAGATTCTTTTAAACTAAACCCATGGGGTGTATGTAACATATGTTTATAACAAAAAAATAAATTATCCCTATTTATTTGAAAAGGTGAATAGTCCAAATAGCTTATTGCATTAGTTCATACTGATTTGTGTAGTCCATTTCTAGTTGAAGAAAGGGGTGGGTACTTATACTTAGTAATTTTTACTGGTGACTTAAGTATATATGGATATGTCTACTTAATGAGGTATAAGTCAGATTCCCTATAGAAATTCATGGAATACAATAATGATGTTTAGAACCATCTTGGTAAGAAGATTAAGAAACTATTCTCATATCACGGTATAGAATATCTTAATCAATACATTATTGATTATTTAGGGGAGTTTCTAATCCTATCTCAACTAAATCCTCCTTATACACCTTAGTGATGCATATTAATAGAACGGAGGAACCACACCATATTAGACATAGTGACATAAATGATAAGTCATGTGAGTCTTCCATTATCCTTTTAGGGATGCATATTACAAACCAAAACATATATACTAAATTGAGTTCCAACTAAAGAGGTAGATGGTATTATATACCAATTATGGAATATAAAGAAACTCATGTTATTTTACTTACATTTGTGGGGATGTGAAGAGTTTGTTAAGGTATATTTCGGTAACAAAGTTTCACCTGGATGTAGAAATTGTATCTTTATAGTATATCCCAAGAAAACAAGAGGATACTGCCAATAAAATTTTTTAAATAAAAGTTTTTCATTTATAGTCATCCCATGTTTCTTGAGAATTATCATATCACTAAAAGAGATAGTGGTAGTGAGATAGACTTTAGGTAATTATAGTATTAAGAAACAAAAGATTTTCACATGAACAAATTCCACAAAGCCCCAGGGAATAAGTTGTTCTAGAGACCCAAATATTGTATATGAGTAAAAGATAGGTTAAATAATTAGAATAGTATGGTATTATAGTCAATGAGGATGATGAATCAATATTAGTTTATAATAATTATCTTAAAACCTATAAGAAAAAATTAAGTGTCGCAAATGTTTCCAAGTGGAAAAATATATTATTCTAAAATGGATTGCTTGTACAAAAACAATGTGTAGATTTTAGTAGATATTATAGTGGATGTAAAGCCCATTGGTTTTAAATGGGTATTCAAGAATAAAATGGACATGGATGAGAAATTCAGTACCTATATATAATATCTATTTGTGAAACATTTTGAAAAAAATCTAGGCATTGACTATGTTGACTCATTTTCACCAAATGAAATGCTAAATTCCAACATAATTATACATGCCAATGTGGCCTTCTATGAAACTGTGATTTGGAAAATGGATGTCAAAATAGAATTCATAATGGGAACCTTTGGGAAGATGTCTATATAATGAAACATGAATGGATTTTTAATCCAAAGGATGCCAGCAAAGCTTGAAAATTGAAAAGACCCATTTATGGATTAAAGAATTAATCAAGGTCACAGAACATTCATTTTGATGAGGACATAAAATAATTTGGTTTCATAAATAACGAATGTTATCCTTGTGTCTATAAAAGGTTTAGTGGGACTGAGGTTTTTTCCATAAAAGTTTATTTTAATGACATATTACTTATTAGAAATTAAATACTAGTATTACATTCTATTAAGTATTATTTGAATAAATTTTTCTCTATGAATTTCTTAGGTGAAGTAGCTTATATTCTTCGGATCAAGATTCATCATGATATATTGAAGGGGTAGATCGGCCTAAGTCAAGGTATATATATTGAAAATATACTAAAGGGATTTAGTACGGAATAATCCATGAATTTATTGTTTCAAGGTTAACCTGACATTCATCTTTCTAGGAAAATTATTCCTTATAAACATGATGAAATACAACGAATGGAAATAATTCCATATGCATCAAGGATTGGGTCAGTTTTTTTGTTATGTTATGTAATGGGCTATTTCATATTCATTGAGTAAGGTAGGTACATATTAAGCTGACTTAGGTGACCAGCATTGTATGGAAGTAAATACTACTCAGAAATGGACATACTAATCATATGTTCCTAGTCTATAGAGGATATAAGAAACTATTCATTAGAGTATATACAGATTATAGTTCCCAAAAAGATCAAGATGCTATGAAATCGCAAATGGAATATATCTTCACATTGAATGGAGGTGTTTTGATCAAGAATATCTCAAATGAAGCTATGTTCGTGGATTCTACAAAAGTTTTAGACTATATTTTAGCTTCTAAATTAGATAAAGAATCAGAATGGATACAAAACATCTTCCAATATCTTTATGTGGTGCCTATGATTAAATATCCCATCGCACTCCATCCAATGGCCCAAAGGCCTTCATTTTTTTATTTTGATAATACACCTTTCAAGGGGTGAGGTGGAACCCTTAAAAGTCCCTTAGTCATAGGTATTACATGGCCCGTAGGCCTTAGATGAATTCATTTTCCCGTAGGCTTCAAACATTACATACAACCCATACTAACTACTTGGAACTGCTCCTCCCCGGCATCTTCATCATGAAATCAACTCTCTTCCTTCGCATGGTTGTTTGGATAGGAATTCCTGTTCATGCACAGGCTTATCCCAATGGCAGGTTTCATGCCCTCTCATTCTTGCAATTCATATAGCCTCTGATGTGGTGAAAGCTCCTTGCTCATCCTCCTTGTAGAGCTTTTTCCTTGTAGGTCTTCTAGTTTGTATCTGCACTTAAGGTGGCCCGTAGGCCTTGAGGTGGCCCAAAGGCCTTACTGACCTGAAGGCATGGGTGGCCCGAAGGCCTTAAAGGACTCGGGGACCAAATCAGCAGCCCGAAGGCCCAAACGGGGGCATATTTCTGGCTGCTACAGTTCCAAACAGTACCGGCTACAGTCCTCGCTATAGTACCTACTATAGTACTACATAGTGCCCACTACAGTACCTACTACAGTACTGCTACAGTAAATCGGAAATAATGTCTCTACCTGGATTTGATCCTGGGTCTCTCAGATGCACTTATGGAGTCCTTACCAACCGGGCTAAGGCTCATGTTCTCCCATCACACTCTATTGTGATAATACTTTAACAATGTCCCTTTCCAAGAAACCAAGGTCACATAAATGGAAGAGGCACATATATCCTAAGTATCATCTCATGGGTGATTTTTATCAAAGAGGATATGTTAAAGTGGTTAGTATTTCCTGTAAATACAATTTGGTGAACACCTTGACTAAATCCTTAACTTATCATAAGCATGATTATCATGTGTGGTCTTGTGGAATGAATGTTATAGGAAGTTGGAAATTGTCCAAGTGGGAGTTTTTAGGAGTTGGTGTCCTAGAACCAACTAATTTTAGTGTGATTAAATATATATTTGAATATTTAAATGTTAATAAAATATGTTATTATATATTGATCCTTTCTCCATGAATTTAATGTAATAAGTTCTAAGGGTATCTGTTGTATTGATAAAGTCAAAGCAGATCCCCACTATGATGAGAAAATTTAAATTCCATGAATATATTCAAAAATATTTTTCTATATTCATATAACATTCTATTATGGCTCATAGAGAACATTAATATCTGGTGTGATTACTCATAAGATACTATACTTCTTCTCATGAAGATTCACATTTAGGGATCTCCAAGGTGAGAGATTATGAGAACATACCCATCGGTAAGAATTATTTATATTTTGGTGTCATCATATATTCATATTTTTTAGCGTGTGTAATGGAAATTAAACTTTAAGATTACTATTAATGAATGTTACAACTCGTACAGTTAGATGTATTTTTTAAAACTTGATGGTACAGTTCATGGTAAAGTTGGATATGTTGGGTGCACCATAAGTTACATGTCATCAATGCATAAGTTGAGGAAAGGGTTTTCCCTTACATATTTATAGAAGTCAATATCTAGGAACTTTCAATAAAATAGAACTATCATATTAAATTCCATGGATATGGTGTAATGGAATGTTTATTTAAGAGTCGAAGAAAGACATATCAAACATATTGGTTGATGACATGGATGTGAAACCTTCTTGATGAGATATTGTGACAAAGAAATTATATTACATATTTAGCATCCGTATGTGGTTATAGTTTTTGCGACATTAAGTTATTTATCTTGGGTTTCATCACCCATTTCTAGACAGTAATATTTAACTCTAGGCAATCCCACCTAATGCAACAAGAAATAATCCTAGAGGGCCACACACTAAGTATTTTTGTTGATCTTGATTAAATTCCATTTGAATTTAATTAATGAAATAAATTATATTCTTAAGACAGAGGAATAATAATATTCATGTTTTATTAATTACAAATATATATTGATGAATGAAATATTTAATTAAAAAAATTTGTATTCAATAAATGTTGAGGTTCGAGTGGACCAAGATTATTTCTAGTGATTAATATTTATTTTCAAGCCAGTAAATAGTATTTATCAGTTGCACAAGTTAGTGAAATCTATAAAATAATATTATTATTATTATTATTTAGCATCAGCTTTGTTAAGAATTGTTATATTATTTAAGTGTTAGTATGAAATTAAATAATATTTTAACCTAAACTCAAACTCAATAAATAGATTGATATTTCTATAGTGTAGCTTTAATAAAAAATTTAGAATAGAGAATCGTCAAACAAAATAGACTTATCTCTTTCCCTTCAATTGTCCCTATTATCTTCTCAAGAATGAGAATATATCCTTTATGTTTGGAGGATCTCGAAGTAATAAAGACAAAAAAACACAAGACAATGGATTTTTGGTGCTTACACTCAGAAATCAGTTGATGTCATTTGGAGATCAAAGGAGCACATGTGGATCACTATTATAGGGTTTATATACTTTGATTATAATAACATGAAGAAGGTAATCCATGAAAGGTTTATGTACAATCAGCATCATCATTAAAGATATTTATTTAATGTGGTAATATTTTCTTTAGATTATAAATAAATTAATTATAAATTTAACATGGAAGATCCTCGAGAGGTTTCAAGTTTCTTTATGTAAATATTTGGTAGAAAATTTTCATTAGTCATGGTGTTCACATCATGTACAATATTTTGACTGATTTACTAAATTGAAAAAAGTTATTTGTTTTATGCCCATAGAGGTGAATCTATTGTGCCTGAAACATTCACTATTAACTATTACCAATTACTTATTACCTATTAAAAATTACCTATTAATTATTACCTATTACTTATTACCTATTACCCATTAACCATTACTCATTGCCTATTAACTATTACTTATTACCTATTACCTGTTACATATTACCTATTACCAATTACCTATTATCTTTTACCTATTAACTATTACTTATTACCTATTACCTATTACTTATTACCTATTACTTATTACCTATTTCCTATTGCCTATTACCTATTATTAATTACCAATTACCTATTATTTATTACCTGTTACTCATTACCTATTACTTATTACCAATTATATATTTCACATTACTAATTAATTATTACCTATTACTTAATATGTATTACTTATTACCAATTAATTATTAATGTGAGATTTGAACCCCTTATTACCTATTACTTATCACTTACTAATCATTACCTATTACCTATTACCTTGTAATTATTACTTATTACCTATTAAAAAATACCTATTACCTATTACTTCTTACATATAACCTATATCTTATTACCTATTCCCTATTACCTATTACTTGTTACCTCTTACCTATTACTACCTATTAGTTATTACTAATTCAGTATTAATTATTACTTGTTACCTATTTTGCACTATGTATTATGTATTATGTATTACCAATTACCTATTACCTATTTCTTATTATGTTTTACTTTTTTCCTATTAATACATATAACCTATTACTTATTACCTATTATGTATTACCGATTACCCATTTCTTATTACCTATTATCAATTACCTATTACATATTACCTATTAACTATTAACTATTACCTTTTACTTATTACCTATTACCTATTTCCTATTACCGATTACCGATTACCCATTACCAATTTTCTATTACCCTTTACTTATTACTTATTACCTATTACCTATTACCTATTACTTATTACCCTTTACCTATTTCCTATTACCTATTACGCATTACCTGTTAACCATTGCCTATTACATATTACCTATTACTAATTTCCTATTAACTATTTCCTATTACCCATTTCGTATTACCCAATACCTATTACTTACTAGCTTTTACTTGTTACCAATTACTTATTTTCTCATACATATTACCTATTACCCATTACCCAATACTTACTACCACATACATCCTTCCCCTAACTTATTACCTATTACTTATTACCTATTACATATTACCTATTACATATTACATATTAACCTATTACCCATTTCCATTTACCTATTAATTACATATTACCTATTACATATTACCTATTACATATTACTTATTACCAATTACATATTACTTGTTACCTATTATCCATTACCCATTACTTATAACCTATTACTTTTTAAATAGTACCCATTACCTATTACCCATTACCTATTACTTATTACCTATTACATATTACCTATTACCTATTACATATTAACCTATTACCCACTACCATTTACCTATTAATTACATATTACCTATTAATTATTACCTATTACCTATTACTTATTACCAATTACATATTGCTTGTTACCTATTATCCATTACCCATTACTTATAACCTATTACTTTTCAAATAGTACCCATTACCTATTACCCATAACCTATTAACTATTACCTATTATGTATTACATATTACTTATTACCTATTAAGTATTAATTATTATGTATTACCTATTACCCATTACCTATTACTTATTTCCTTTTACCTAATATATATTACATATTAATTATTACATATTATATATGACATGTTACTAATTAAATAATACCTATTACTAGTTAACTATTACCTATTACCTATTTCCTTTATGTATTACCTATTACCTATTACTTATTCCTTATTCCCTATCACCTATTACTTATTACATGTTACTTATTACTTACCTTTTACTTATTATACATTACTTTTTACTTATTACCTATTGCCTATTATCTATTACTTATTACTTATTACCTATTACTTATTAACTTTTACCTATTATTTATTACTAATTACCTATTACTTATTACATATTACTTATTAACTATTATGTATTCCCTATTACCTATTACTTATTACCTATTTCCCATTACTTATTACCTATTACTTATTACTATGATATTTGAACCCTAAATTACCTATTACTTATTACCTATTACTTATTACATATTACTTATTATATATTAATTATTACATATTACTTATTACTATGAGATTTGAACCACTTATTACATATAACATATTACCTAGTACATATCACTTATTACCTATTACTGTGAGATTTGAACTACTTATTACCTTTTACTTCTACATATTACTTATTACATGTTTCCAATTATCTATTACTTATTTTAATTTTCTTATTACCTATTACTTATTAAAGTGATATTTAGACCGCTTATTTTCTATTACTAATTACCATTTACTTATTTCAAATTACTTGATACCTAGTTTCTATTCCCTAGTATTTATTACCTATTACTTATTACAGTGAGATTTAAACCCCTTATATCTTGGTTATTCTAGAAAGTCTTTACCACTCTTCCATGTCCATGTTATGATTTAGAAGAATTTTTTATACTTACCTATTACTTTTTACCTATTACCCAATAATTATTACTTATTACCTATAACCAATTACTAATTATGTATTATGTATTACCTATTACTTATTAAGTATTAATTATTACTTACTACCTAATACTTATAATATATTATTGATGGAATATTACTTATTATGTATTACCTATGACCTATTATTTATTACCTATTTCCTCTTACCTATTACAATTTATCTATTAATCATTAGTTATTAACTATTAATTAATAATTTGAGATTTTAACCCCTTATTACCTATCACGTATTACCTATTACTTATTACCTATTACCTATTACCTATTACCAATTACCTATTACTTATTACATATTACTTATTACCTATTACATTTTACATATTTATTATTACTATTATATTTGATCCCATTATTACCTATAACATCTTACCTTTTACTTATCACCTATTACTTATTTTCCATTACCAATTTCCTATTACTTATTACTAACTACCTATTACTTATTACCTATTACTTATTACTGTGAGATTTTAACCCAATATTATCTATCTATTCTTACCTATTACTTATTAGTTATTAAATATTAAATATTACTTATTATATATTACTTATTACTTATTACCTGTTACTTATTACTTATTACTTATTAACTCATACATGGATAATTCTTCCTCAGTTTTAGTTCATGAAAGGGAGCTGGATGAGGTTAGAAAGGGTAATACATCAGAAATCATGGGTGGATTTTTTCCTCTTTAAAAAGAGGACATCACACTATATTATCAAGAAGGGAAGCATGACACATGTCTCATCCAACTATGAGTCAATTTCATAAAGTTCCAATATCTAAAATAATTATATTAGTACATGAATTTCTCTAGGGATTGGTTTCAATACATTGAAAGTGTATGATTTTTTTAAATATATTTTCCTTGATTTTGGGATTTTCATACTAGAAATGCATATCCCTTGGTTATGGTGTCTATTATATCATATTCTCTTCTACATAATTTAAATGGAATGCTTGGGGTATTGGTTTGGTTAGCTTAATAACAAGTTTTAAAAATATTCATGAATGGATATAAAATTTCAATCTAAATGAGTATAAGGAAAAAATGTCACATGTTGGGGTCAAAATTCAAGGAATGAATTGGGTTTTATGGAATCCCATAATTTTTTTGATATTACCTATTCTATTGGAATCCCTTTAAAATGGATTGTTCTTATGAATTAGTTAGTTTTTTACATTTGTAAGAGTGTTATTTCAAGTGGATCTCAAATCTACTCTGGCTAATAAGGTTATCCTCTCTACTCCCCACGATTAGTTTGGCCTCATAATTGAGTATGAAAAGGTTCCACATTTTTTGACTTTAGAATTAATGGGAATATGAAATCTAATTATAGAAAGGATATTATAGGTTAAAATTTTAATTTTAGTGGTCATGGTTAATAACCCCAAAAATGTTATGATAAATAATTTTATAGAGTTATATTAATTATAATAATATTATATAATTTCTATACAAAATGTAAAAATCATTATTTTAACCAAATTAGGTTTTAATGCATTATATGGTTTTATTTAAAAAAACATTTTAAAATTATAGAATTTAAACTTTTAAAATTGGATTTAATTTTTTAATTTAACATGTAAAAATTATCTTAGGTATAATTTTTATAATTTTCAAAAAATATTGTTTTTTCAATTAATAATGAAAAATGCAGATATTTATTGAAAAGTGTATTTTCTTTTAATGTATTTATAGAGTAAAATTTTATTTATTTGTTATTTATTAAAATAAAATTAGATCCTTTTGATTAATTATAACCCAATAATGGTATTTTGTATGAATTTAAGACATGAATTTGGTATTAAAATATTTTTCTACAAAAAACACATTTTCTGAAAAACTATTTTTTAATGCATTTTTTTAGTATAATTTTTAATTAAATTTTCCCAATTATGTAAATTTAATCTTTAAAAATGGATTCCATATTTGGAATCATAATTTCCATGTTTGGTAAATATTTACCATTCATTTTTATTCATTATGAATAATAATCATAGTAATTTCTTTTGTCATGATAAAGGGTAAATTGGGTAATTAATGTTAAAAATAAAATTATAAGGACAAAAATAACCCTAAAAATTTTGAAATTTAATTGAAAATTTATTTTTATTCCATAATCTTAAAAACATAAAATATATATCCTTTTGTTTCTATTTGGTGTTGATTTTTACCTTTAAATTATTTTATTTAATGAAACGTCCAAAATATCACTATCTTTATTTTATTATCTCTAAATTTATAACATAGCGATAAAAATAGTATATGTTTCGGTATAAATTTTCAATTAGAAGATAAATTATTTTTTTCATCATGTTAATTTATTGATAATTTTTAGTAATGAAAAATTTTCCTTAAATTCTAATGCAACACTAACACAGTGCTTGTACAAGTAGTGTAAAAATCAACAAAATAATTTTAAAAACTCTAAAAAGAATATTATTTCCATGATTTAAAGTTTACCATGAATTTTTTAGAAACTTTTAACATATTTTATGTATGTAAAAATTTTATATTTTAATTTTTTTTTCTTAATGTTTTTCTATCAAATTAAAAGAATTGTGTGAAAAATGTGAGTAATGATATTTTATATTAAATTATAAATTATTAAATAATTTAAAATTCCTAAAAATATTATATTAATACAATTTAATTGTTTTTGTTCTATTACATCAACCATGGTCCATTTTTTATCCTTTTTTACTTTTATATTAACAATATTGACCCATAAATAGTAAAAACATTTTTCATAGTGGTAATAACCAAAAGGGTTATCGAGGGTTTAAATCAAAACGATAAGGGTATAAAAATTAACTAAACTTGTACAAATTTTTTTTATGATATTTTTTAGAACCATAATCATCCTATATTTAAAATAATTTATTTTTGATCCATTTTTAAATTCAAATCAATTTATATTAATTTAATACCTTAAGTAATTCCAAGAAATCCATTCCCCTCACTTATAAAAGAAAACCTCCTCTCCACATTTATTTACACGTAAAAATAATTTTGGTTCATAAAATACCTTCCTAAATAATTTCCTTAAATCCCTACCCATTTTCTAGAAGCCTTTTCTTATCATGAAACCATCTTAAGGAATCTTTTGGTGTAATCATTCAGAAGTTATTTGAAGAAGATGTATAGTTCTTAACCAAGAATTTTTTATTTTCTTTCTTATTCTACTTACTTAAAATCTTATTCAACCATGATAAAATAATAAAACAAGTATATTCTGTATACTTATATTTTATTATGTTAATTTCATAACCTATATTCACCTCATTTTCCATCAAATGGGGAATGAAATCGTTATTTGTGTGTATGGAGAACTATCGCCTCGTGAACCGATGTAATTCGTTTTCCATCACCATATATCATTGATTTTTTAATTATGGATTTAATGTATATACATTTATATATGTGTTATATTAATGAAATATTTATCATTCTAAAACAATAATATATATCATACATTATTTATTTTCCCTCGATTTTTAGAATGAAAAATTCATTCGTGCATTTGTGTGGATTACCACATCCAAGAAGTGATATGATTCATTTTTCATCACCACATAACATGAATGATATATAAGTTTATTCAAATGAATAATATTTTATTAATTATATAATTATAATTATGTAAGGATAAAATAATACTCACGTTCTTTCCTTAATGATCATTGGAAAATGGGAACACTACTCATGCGTACATACGGTATATTGTCTATATGATTATAAAGTAGTGAATTTTTCATAAACATCTTTCATGGTTGTTTTTAAAAGAATAAATAAATGTATAAAATTATTATTATTTATATTTTTTTAACCATATTTAACCTACTGATGTCATTTTGGACAAATTATCTGAATATCATCAAAACATCTGACATAAACTCTAATGACTAAGTTATTGAATATAAAAAGGTATATAATAAAAATAATAATAATAATAACCATTAAAAAATATTATTTAATTATGTATTAAACATAATTTTATTTTTCATGAATATAAAGAACATATGTGATGAGAAGGACTCTATATAAGAGACTTTCTTTTAAAAAATAATCTTTTAAATTTTCCCTTAAAACTCTTTTTTATTACATGTCTATATTTTTAAAATTATTTTATGAATGTATCTATATAGACATGAATGAATTATAAAGTAAATTTTATGTCACTAATTTCCTTAAAAGGTTTTCAAACGGTATATTTTTACATATTTTATACGGAACGATTTGAATGCCTTTACAAAAGACAAAAAGAATGTTCTATTTTAACGTATATGAAGACAATTAATTTTACTACCACTATAATAGTTATTTAATATTTTAATTTATTTATAATATTACATGATATATTAAAATAAAAACCCTCTTCCCATTTTTTTGGGAATTTTATTTTTAAAAATCAGGGTTTAAAGGAAAAGGGATATATCAATATGTGGAAATTTTTTCTTAGGGGTGAAATGAATATTTTTATAACTACAAGACTTTTTGTGTTATTAATATGTGATGTTTCTTAGGAATTTTGTATAATAACGGGTGGTCCCATTATAAACCAAGTATGGGTGGGCCCATGATATACCTCCAATGCATTGGGTAACGTTTATGTTTGGAAATTAACTGTGATGGTTATTCCAATTGTAACTATCATGGTTATTCCAGGAGTAACTATGATGATTATTTCATATGTAATTATGAAGGTTATTCCATATATAACTATGAAAGTTATTCCATATTTAATAGGGACATGAGAATTATGAATGAAGTTACTTATATTATTTATCGATTATTTTTATGTTTTTATACACAAATATTGATTTCAAAAAGGTAAGAAACGATATTATTTTTTATGTACAATATATGTTACTTATTTAGGGTGAAATCTATTACTTTCTAGAAACTTCTAATGAGATTTTCATGATTTTAAAGAAAAAATTGTGAGTTTTATTTTTCCATTAAACTTTCCTATGAAATGTTTTATGAAAAGATTTGGGAGAGAAGTTTATTTATTTAGTAAGAAAATATTTATTTTGGATCCAAATTTATTTGAAGAAAAGGAAAAATAAAATCAAGTATTCATGTACTAACAGTTTCTTTATTTCTTTCCAGGTTGATTACTAGGAATTTTGTGCTCATCCTGCATTTGAAAAAAATCATAAGTTTTTAAGGATTATTATGGAAAGGGATGAGTTCAAGATAATAATTGTGAAGAAGTTTCCTGAAAATAAAACCTGTTATATCATAAAAGAATTGTTTTGTGAGAAAAATGGATTATAAGTGTAAGTGTCTACTCTGTGATGTAATAATTATTTATATTAGGTAAATAAAAATATTTTATCATACTCTAACCCTAAAATATTTTTTGGAAGGAAAGAAAATGAATTATTTTATGAAGACCCTATAATATGTATTGTCTAAGTTTGGGTCCTTACTATAGGTATTAGAGTAAAGGTTTAGAGAGATTTAGATTTTAGGATAAAGTATGTACCCTTAAAATATTCTTATTTATAGTTATCATGATATATCATTTAAATAATACCATTATTATTTATCTAAACTATGTCTTTTTATAATGGTTTTAAAATAATAAATAGGGAAGATAAGGTAGGAATGCACCAAGAGGACAATATCCTTCCAAATCGGCAACCTAAAATGTTTAAAATTAGAACTGATCTATTTATTTATGTGATGGCTTGGTTGATTCAAGGTATAAATAGTGGTGTAATCCTTGATATAGAAAAACTAGATCTACCATAATGGAATATAAAGATAATGGATCATTTTATGAGACAACACCCTCCTAGGTTTATTGAATCTTATGATGTAGAGGTAGTTGAGGGTTGGATTAAATCTATAGAAAAGATATTTTATGTCATGGGTTTCTTTGTGCACCAAAAGGTGACTCATTGTATTTACCATTTTAAATGTTAAGATAACCAGTGGTGTTCAATGGTCAAGATTTTCATATATAGGTAAGTTATTGATTCCTTGTAATGGGATGAATTTAAGAATATTTTCCTTAGGAAATATTTTCCTAAGGTTGTTCGACTTAGAATGGATAAAAATTCTTGTAATTTAAAACAGGATCAGGAATATTCAATGGTCACATATGAAGAAAACATCACCCACCAAGAAAGGTATACACTAATGTTTTTTCAGTATCTTGATTGAAAAATTAATTTGTTTTACTTAGGATTACATCTATGATATTGAACGGTATTCAATTCTCATTAATTTAAAATTTAGGATAAAATTTTTCAATGTGTCGAGAAGGTGGGAATGGAGTTTTAAAAAAATAAGGTGTTTGATGGAAACATGTAAAAAAAGAGTTCCAGGTAGAGGGAAATGATAAATAATCCTTTAGCTAAATATAAAGGTAAAAAAATCAAGTTTATGGTTTGTGTGTTAGGTGTGGTAAAAAGAACTCGAGAAATTCCTTATAAAATAGAGGAAGTGCTTATGAATTAGAAATTTGGGGCATATAGATTGTGATTATAATAGAAATGGTCTTGGTAGTGAAAAGTCCAATTTTGATAAGTAGGTAGTAAAGTGTTTTAAATGTAGTGATATGGGTCATTATGAATTTGAGTTTTCGAAGAAGAGTAGGAATAATGGGAAGAAGATAGAATATAATCATAAGGGTGTGGTGAAATCCTTTGAAACAAATTCAGCAGATTTTGGGTCATCAAATGAAGTGTAAAATGTATATTACTTGTTTATTATGATTATTCTTTTGATTTGTTAGTTTTTGGGTCTATACATTCTTTAATTTATAGTAAATTTTTTTTGTAAATTGGAAATTTCACCTCAATAAATGAAGCTAAAACTAATGGTAAAAACAACTTAAGGAATTATAAAGGTAAAAATAAATAATAAAAGCCTTTATGTTTTTTATATATAAATACTTTACCTAAAAAACTTTTTTCCCTTATACTAGTAGAGTTTGATTTTATTCTAGGTATGTATGGTCTCTATGTTTACCATTATATGAAATATTTTAGAGCTAATGATTTTTTTTCTCAAAAATAGTTTCAGTTTATATACAATAAAGAATCTATGTTTTTGATAACATATGAATAAGATGAGAAACTATTTAGTGATGGAAATGAAATATATCTTGCACATATTGTTAAAAATAAGGGAACTATAAATATTAATAATGTGTAACTAGTAAAATAATATGTGAATTTTTTCATGTTGAGTTGTTTGGATATATTCTTAATCAGCATGTTGAATTTATTATTGACTTATTTCCAAATGCTAAGAAAATTTCAAAACTCCCACATTTAATGGATCAAGTAGAATTTATGGATCTGAAAAAGTAACTACATTATTTTCTTGATAAAGGTTTCATTTTTCCTATAACTTCACCATAGGGTGATTCTATTTTTTATTATAAAAAGAAGGATGGTTCCATGAGGACTTTCATCGATTATAGATCTTTGAGTAACATTACTATTAAAAATAAGTATATGTTGGATCATATGGATGAAATTTTTTATTAGCCCTAGGGAGATCAGTATTTTTTTAAGGTTGACCTAAGTTTTGGGTACCATCAGCTGAAGGTGAGGTAGGATAACATTATGAAAATAGATTTTTTGACTAGATACATGCATTATGAGTTTGTGGTTATACCATTTATATTCGAAAACTCCCCATCTATATTTATGGATCTTATGAGAATATTTTTTCATAAATCTTTGAATAACTTTTTGGTTGTTTTTATTAATGATATCTTTATTTGTTCAAAAGTTGATGAGGATTATGAAAAAACTAATCATTTATCTACAAACCCTAAAAGATAAAGAGTTATATAAAAAATTTAGAAAATGTGATTTTTGGTTACAATAGATTTTATTCCTTGGACGCATCATAAATAAATATGGAATAACAGTTGATCTTGTTAAAACTAAATTTTTTTATTAATGTCTAGTACCTACAAATGTACTAATATTCATAGTTTTCTTTGATTAGTAGTTAATTACTAATTATTTTTTGAAAAAAAAACATAGTTATTTGGACCATTAACTAACTTAAAATGAAAGAGAGTTAGGTTCATCTAGATAAAATAATGTGATGAATGTTTCCAAGAATTTAAAATAACATTATTGAATGAACCAATTTTGGATATGACCCGCATAAATAGTGAATTTTTCATCTATATTGATGCTTCATTAAAAGGACTTGGTTGTATCTTGATGCAGAATGATCAGGTAATTTCTTATGCTTCACCAAAGCTGAAACCTAATGAGTTTAATTATCTTAAACATTATCTAGAATTTTCTTCATTTGTTTTTTATTTGAAAATATTTAGTCATAATTTATATGTATCCAAGTTTAAAATATATATTGATCATAAAATTTTTATGTATATATTCAATAAAAAAATATTTTAACATGAGGTAGTGAATATAGTAGGAATTGATAAAGTATTATGAGTGAACTATTAATTATCATCCTAGAAATGCAAACAAGGTAGTCGATGATCTGAGTCGAAAAAATAATGCTACATTAACCAGGCTACATTTGAATCATAACCCTTTGGTTAATGATTTGATGAATTTTAGCCTATAATTTGTGGATAAAAAAATTCATATATTTTATTCTTGGTGTAAGTATAATCCTTATTAATATAAATAAATAAGAAATCATTGAATTAGGGTTATGTTTTAAATTAAAATGTAGAATATGTTAATAAGGGTAAGTTTCCATTTTTTAATATTGATAATGAATGTGTTTTATGATTTAGAGAAATGTTATCTATGCCTTTTAATTCCTATTTAAAGAATGAATTGTTGATAGAAGCTCATAGTTCTACATTTAATATTTATCCTAACAGTACTAAAATGGACAGAGACCGTTGGGAGTATTACTGGTGATATGGAAGGAAAATAGATATTTATAAATTTACAATGAAATTTTTTACTTTTCAGTATGATAAATAAGGATTAAAATTACCAAAGAGTGTTATTTATACTTTCCTATTTCCAGAGTGGAAATAGTAAAATATATCCTTGGATTTATTGCTATTATGTCCAAGGATATCATGAGGTAATAATAAAATTTGTGTTACGATTGATCGACTAAGTCTTTGAATTTCCTTATTATTTGAGATACTATGTCATTAAATCAACCTTATAGATTGTTCCTCGTGGTGATATTCATGTTACATAGAGTTCTTATCATTATTATATCTTATCATGATCCCAGCTTCACCTCTAATTTTTAGAAAGGACTTCAAAATTCATTAGGTACTGAATTAAATTTCAGTACAAATTTTCATACACAATTTGATGGATAGTACAAGAAAATGATTCAGACCTTTTAAGACATGGTTTGTTATTTTTCAATGTATTTCCAAGTAATTTGGGATTAGTATATTTAATTGGTTGAGTTTTCTTATAAAAACACTTTTCATTCCAATATACATATGAAACCTTTTCAAGTATTATTTTGAAAGCGGTGTCAGACTATGGATTATTGGTATGGAGTAGGAGAAAGGAATTTGATGGAGATTTAGTAGGTAGAGTGAGTGTTTGATAAAATAAATATGATTTAACAACACCTAAGAACATCTCAATAAGGGAAGAAAATTTATTCAGATGACTAGAGGAAAGATATTTCTTTCAAGGTAGGTAATGATGTTTTTCTTAAATTATCTACATGGAAAAGTGTTATGAATTTTGGTAAAAAGGGGTAGATAAGTTAATGGTTCATTATACTATGTGAAATCTTGGTGAAATATGGATCAGTGTCATATAAAGTATCCTTGACTCTAATTTTATCTTATGTACATAATGTATTTCTTGTTTTGATGTTAATAAAATATGTGTCGGTTTCATCTAATGTTTCGATCCCTAAAGTAGTTCAGTTAGAAAAGAACCTTTCTTATGAGGAACAGCCTATTCAGATTATTAATTGTATAGATCTAGTATTATAAAACATGTTAATTCATCAAGTTATGGTTTTGTGGAAAAACCATATTGTTGAATAATTAACATGGGAATCTAAAAATGCTATGAGGGAAAAATATTCCCACTTATTTAATAAGTGGATTAAATTTCAAGGATGAATCTTTCAAAAGGGGGATGAAGGTAAAAACCTAGTTAATGTTAAGATAAATAATTTTCATATGTTTATTAATTATATTTTATATATTTTTATTCATTATAATAATATTATGTAATTTAGTGGTCCAAAGGAAGAAAATTCTAACTAAATTAGGTTTTCATGTATTATATGGTTTTATTTAAAAACATTATTTCTAAATTATAGGATTTCTATTTGAAAAAAATTATTTCATTTTTGAATTCAACATATGATAGTTATCTTAGTTTTAATTTTTTTATGATTGTCTAAAAAGATTTTTTTCAATGAATAGGGAGAAATACTGATTTTTATTAAAAATTGTATTTTGAAGTATTTACAAAGTAAAATTATATTCTGTATTATATTTAAAATTTCATTAATTCCTATTTATTAATAATATTACAATTATTGTTTAATAAATTAATTTTATTCTTTAATTTAGTAAAAAACCATTTTTATACAAAAATGCATTTTTTTAAAACTATTTTTCATCGCTTTTTTCTTGTTTATTTTCAAATTAAATTTTTCAAATTATGTGAATTTAATATTTAAAAAATTATTCCATATTATAAATTTAGGGTTACAAATTTTTTAAATATTTCCCTTTTATTTTTACTCATCGTGAATAGTAATCCTAGTAATTTATGTTTCCATGGTAAAGGGTAAATTTGGTAATTAAGGTTAAAAATAACAATGATAAGAAAATAAAATGACCCTAACACTTACCATAATTTAATTGGATAATTATATATCATCTATAATCATCCAAAAGTTTAATATATGGCCTTTTTTCTATTTATTCATGATTTTGACCTTTATATTATTTTATTTAAAGAAAAGTCATAAACATCATTCACTTTATTTTATTATATCTAAATTTTTGATATAGGGATAAATATATGATATGTTAGATTTTAAATATTCAAAAGAAATAAATTTTTTTCATCAAGGTAATTAATTTCAAATTTTTAGTAATAAAATAATTACCTTAAATACTTATGCAATACTAACACAATGCTTGTGCAAGTAGTGGAAAAATAAATATAATGATTTTAGAAACCCTATAAATAAAAATATTTCATTGATTTATATTATCCCACAAACTTTTTATATAATTATAACATATTTTAGGTATTTTAAATTTTTATTTTTAATTCCATCTTTTCATAATGTTTTTAAATTCAAATTAAATGAATAGTGTCAAAATGTAATTAATGGTATTTTATGTTAATTAATGATTTGTTAAATACTTCAAAATTAATAAAAATATTAACATTAGTCAATCGAATGGTATATGGTTTACTACATCAACCATATTCTTTTTATTGTTCATTTTTCATTTTACAGAAACAATATTGAACCCTGAAGAGTAGAAAACGTTTTTATAGCGGTAATCATCAAATGGGTTATCGAGGAGTTAAAACAAATACATAATGGTATAAATATCACATTAAATTATCAAAATTTTATTTAATAATATATTTTCCACCCATACTCATCATATATTCTAAATAAATAATTTTGGAGCCATTTGAACATGAAAATTAATTTATATTAATTTAATACTTTATGTAATTCCTTCAATGCCCCACCCTTCACTTTTAAAAGGGAACCTCTTATCCTCTTTTCCTTGCACGTCAAAAGATTTTTGGCTTCTTGTAAAGACCCGTAAATTTCAAGGAAATTTTTTTCTTAATTTTCTTTGGAATTTTACAAGAGCAGAGTTTCTGACGGCACCTGATTCCGAGGCCCGGTGTGCCCGGAATCATTTTCCGAAGTTTGGCTCGGGTACGTTCGGTGAACGGACGAGCGGGTTTTTCTAACTTTTGAACTGATGCCCGGAATCGAATTCTGAGGGCACCGATGAAATCGCAGCGCCGGTATTCGCTTAGAAATGCCTCTTCCGGAGTTGCGTTTGCTCGGGTGTGGTTTTTAATTTTCGGGCTTAAAGTTAAGAAATAAAATAATTTTGCGACAACTTTATTTTATTTCACTTAAGCCACTTGGAAGCCACTTGAAGCCACTTAAAGGCGGCTTGAACTGAGTTGAACTGGATAGGATGCTATCCAGAAATATCCTACCCCCTTGGTAGGATATTTGTGAGGTGGGGCCCGCACAATCCCCGCCGTTTCTTTCCGCTAAGAAACGCACCCGTGAAAACTCGTCTTAATGAAAGTCAACTGACGCGTTTTCTAAATTCTTAACAGACCATTTAATTGGGCTGTTTCTTTCGTGAATTAAATGGGCTGTTTCTTTCGTAAATTAAATGGCCTGTTTCTTTCATTGAATTAATTCAACGCATTAATTCAATCGTTTCTTAACCTGTTTTCGTGTGTTGGCATATTAATAAAATAAGACCAACCCAAAATCTTTTGAGAAGATTTGAGAGGATTCTTGTTTCTTCTTTTCCCTCGCGAAGAACGCGAAGAACGCGAAGAACGCGAAGAACGCCGAACCCGGAAATCGACGACGCTTCCGTCCGAGACGTTCTTCCACGCTCCGATCTCCGATCACCGACCGTTTGAGGTGAGTGATGTCGGATTTTCCTCTCAAGTTCTTTTCTTTTGGTTTTAATCGAAACACAGATTTAAATATTAATAATTTAAATCTGTTGTTCTTGGTTCGTTGAGCTCGCCGACTCAACACCAGATTCCGCGACGACGCAACGCCTCCCCGCGACGACGCTACGATCCCTCTCTTCCGCGACGATCTTTTCCGCGAAGAACGCCCGCGCGCAACGATCGACGAGGTAGGGATTTTATAATTTTGGAATACCCCCTTTTTGTTATTCCCGTGAGCATTCTTTAAAAATTAAAGAACCGGAATCAAAAAAACAATTTTTATTTTATTAAAAATTGTTGGTTCATGTGTTGAACATTCCATTAAATTTCCCCCGGTTGTTTATCTCTAACGCGGAGGGTGCGGGCCAAAGGAACACGGCCCGACGACCCTCTGATGTTCTTCGTTTTGGGATGTTTTAACGGACGACGACGGAACGTGCCGCAGTGGATGTTTGACGATCCCGCAGTAAAGAACGGACCCCGGGAGTAGCAATGGCGCAGACGGGAAGGCAAACGGGCCACCGGAGCGACGCCGGCGGCCCGCAAAAGCTGCCGGCGGCGCGGGTCGCCGGCGCGGCGGCGCCCCGGCGCGCCGCCGAACGAGCTCGCCGAGGCTTCAGCCGCGGCGGCGGCGGCCAACGGACCCGCGGCCGCGCGGGTCCGGTTCGCCCATGCGGGACGCGGCTCAGCCGCGTCCGCGGTTCGCCAGCGTGGCCCACGCGGGCCGCGACTTTCTCAGGCCGCGGGTCAACGCCCGCGGCGCTCGGCCGCTCGGCCGAGCCGAGCCAGGCCGGTCCGACTGGCCGGGCCGCGCCCTGGCCGGGCCGGACCGGTCCAACCGGGTCAGACCCGGGTCGGGTCGAACCGGTTCGGGCCGACCCAGGGGGGTCGGGCCGGGTCGGCCCGGGCCCGTACCCCCCTTCTTCGGACGTTTTCGTTCAAACGCCCGTAACTTGAGCTACGTGCCTCCAAACGACTCACTGTCAGCGGCAACGCGATCCTTGGATCGAGACGGTCGTTTCGGTATATCGCACTCAAGGTTTCGGAATACTTTGAGTTCGGCCAGGTTGGTTCGTACACGAGACCAACCGGGCCCTCGGAGCGGAAACGCTCATATCTTGAGCTACGGACGTCCGATTGACGTGACGTCAGCTTTGTTGAATTCTTATAAGTGAGACGGATCTTTTGGCATACTCCGCCCGAGGTTTGGATGCAGGTGGAGTGTGTTCGGGTTGGTTTTTCCTTAAAAACCAACCGGGCCCCTGGGACGAAAATGCCAATATCTCTCAGACCGGGCGTCCGATTGACGCGCCGTCTGTGACGTTGAGTTCCTGTTGACGATACGGAACTTTTGGATACATCAACTTCGGACTTCGTGACAGTTGATGTATCAGCCTCTCGGCTCGTGGAGCGGACCCTCCCGAACGAGCTTGCTGTGTGCGGGAACCCTAGTGCTGGCTGCGACTGCTACTTCGACAGCGACGACCGTGCAGAGATCCTCCATGGACTCCGACGACGACCGTGCAGAGATCCTCCGTGGACTGCGGCGACGACCGTGCAGAGATCCTCCGTGGACTGCGGCGACAATTGTGCAGAGATCCTCAGTGGACTGCGACGACTACTGCACTCAGCGATCCTCCGTGGATCAGTGCTACCGGTCCTGTGTGGCCCCGATCCTGTGTGGGTCCGATCATGCGTGGGTCAGCGCTCAGCGGTTCTGTGTGAGCCAGCGCCTACAGGTCCTGCGTGGGCCCGGTCCTGTGTGGGCTCAATCCTGTGTGGGTCCGATCCTGTGTGGGTCACTGCAAGGTTAGTACCTATCGATCCTTCGTGGGTCTGACGACTTAGATGGTTCAGTGATCATCTTTATCGTCATCCGAAGAAGTATACATGTGTGAGCTGAATCTTGTGTTTCTCTCCTTTGTGGATTGTGTTGAGCTATCCTGTGTGGATTTACTATTTACTCTCCTTTGTGGATTGTGTTGTTCTATCCTGCGTGGGTATGCGTTTTGCTTTCCTGTGTGGACTGGGTTGTGCTAGGGCTCGGACGTTGGAGTCGATCGGGGAATTGATGACTTAGGTATATGTATGGGCATATACCTAAGCCGTGTCAGATGTTACTTCGTGATTGTATCTCTTCTTCGTGACTTATCCTTTGTGGATTTCGGGAGACCTTGAGGGGTCTCGGGGTCCCTACTGAGTAGCTTATACTCACCCCTACACGGGCTATGCCCGCACTTCGTGGTGTTGGTTGCAGACGACGGACAGCGCTGATCGTGGAGGGGGCGTGCGGAGCAGGACAGTACCTGGAGGTGGACCACTGGGCGGGACGTACTCGGAGCGGTTAGGTGGACCCGAGGAGCAGTGGAGGCTATCTGTACCCACCCTTCAGGTGGGACTTCCAGAGGACGGCTCGACGCTGCAGTTTTTCCTTTCAGTTGCTGTTTTTCCTTTCAGTTGTACTTTACAGTTGGGCTTGTATTTCCGGCCCCTTTTTACTTTCAGCACAGCTTTTACAGTTTTTACATAGTGTTTACTTTTCCGCTTGCTTACTCTGTGGTGCTTGTTTACTTTTCAAAGGCAATGCCTTCCCTTTTTGTTGGGATTTACGCCTTGGTGCTAGTCGCCAGCCCCTGGCCTATGGAAGGCGGGCTTGGGGTAGTCACGGCACGGGCCCCGAGGGCGGGTCGTGACAAATTGGTATCAGAGGTGGTCGGTTCTACCGCAGACTCTGATCTTTTTTTTCTATGTGAAGCAATATTGTTTAGCGTATTGAGTGTGGTTATCAGTCCAGGGAGTCCAGTGTTGGTGCGGCGGCCGACGTATCCATACACCAGGACCCTGACTCTGATTCCCGACTTAATGCACGAAAACATTGATTGCATGTGTGTTTCAAGTTTTCTTTGTGATTACTTGTGTCAGCTCACCAGGTATACTATTCTGACCGTGGCATAATTGTTTCCTTTTCAGGATGGCACGACGACAGCAGCCAGCTAGGGTTCCTAGAGTAGTGCGCGACGACAACCCGCCGAGCGACGAGGCCTCGGTACAGGGCCCATTGACAGCAGAGGCACCGGCGGTACCTTTACCCGCCGAGCCCCCAATGCTTCCAGCACTGGCAGCTGACGACGCACGACGCCTTGGAGCTCTGCACGAGTTCCAGCGCCAGCGACCACCCAGGTTCCGTGGGGAGTCGGACCCCCAGGCAGCCGAGGACTGGCTGGAGGCGGTCGTCCGAGTTTTCAGGCTAGTGAGGACACCAGCAAACCTCATGGTGATCCTCGCGGCGAGCCTTCTACACGCAGCTGACGGACGCTGGTGGAGCCTGATGCTCCAGGTACACGATGAGGCCACCCTCATATGGACGGACTTCGAGAGCCTCTTCCGCTCAGAGTTCGTCCCGGACACCCTCCGTGCGGTGCGCATGCAGGAGCTTCGTCAGTTGCGGCAGGGCAGCTTGACGGTCGCTCAGTACGCAGCGAGGTTCACCGACCTATCTCGCTACTCGACAGACATGGTACGGGACCCCTTCTTCCGGGCCTGGACCTTCGAGCATGGATTGAGACACGAGATCAGGGCATCGCTGATCTCCCTCAGCATCCCAACCCAGGATGGAGTACTGGAGCGAGCCCTCCTGATTGAGAGCTTCCTGGCTGAGTCCACAGCGAGACCCACCGCAGGGCGGCAGATAGTGGAGTCTTCGGCAGCTGGTAACCGGCGGATGACTTAGGGTTCCAGGCAGACCAGGCCTTCCGGCAGACGACCCCGGGACACTGGCTCAGCGGTGCGGGGCACACAGCGCGGAGCCAGCCTTCCGAGAGGCAGACAGTGCTACGAGTGCGGCGGGCAGGGCCACATGGCTCGTGACTGCCCGACCCGTTGTACCGAGGGGCAGCAGACGGTGGAGGGACCACCTAGGCAGAGGCAGAGGGTCGACCGTGGCGGTCCGCAGGGAGGAGGTGGACGAGGCAGAGGAGCTGGCCGAGCAGCAGGTGGTGGGAGACGCTTTGAGGCTCTGCCACCACCACCACCAGGAGGCCCGCCCCGACCACAGGGAGCTGGCGGGCAGAGACAGGCTCAGCTCCAGGCAGCGGAGGCCTACGACCACGGTGCGCCAGAGATGATTCCAGGTACGATCTGTGTCTATTCCACCCTTGCTGCAGTTCTGATAGACACAGGAGCGAGTCACTCTTTCATAGCCACTGCCCTTGTTCGGAGCTCGGAGATTCCGACAGAGCCGTTGGCTCGATCCTTACAGCTAGAGACTCCTACGGGAGCAGACTCGACGATTACGCACTGGTTCCGGCAGTGTGAGCTTACTCTAGGAGGCGAGAGCTTCGGCTGGGATCTTCTTGTAGTGGCGTCGAGGCCTTACGACGTCATCTTGGGCATGGATTGGTTATCTACGGTCCATGCTCAGATTGACTGCATTAGGCGCAAGGTGCGATGTGTGCGCACCGACTGGAGCAGGTTCACCTTCACCGGCGAGAAGGGAGCCTTAGCAGCACAGGATGGACTCACACAGAGGAGAGGTCAGCCCATCACTCATCAGTTGGCTAGCCTCATCCTGGGAGCAGTTGACGTGCGGAGTCCCATTTTTCCTGCAGTGGTGGATCAGTACGCGGATGTCTTTCCCGACGACGTTCCAGGACTACCTCCTCGCAGAGAGGTAGACTTTTATATTGACCTATACCCCGGGACAGCCCCGATATCCACTCCAGCATATCGGATGGCCCCCGCTGAGCTTCGAGAGCTGCGGGTACAGTTGGAGGACTTGCAGGGCAAGGGGTTCATCCGACCCAGTGTTTCGCCCTAGGCTTCCCCGATTTTGTTCGCCAAGAAGGCGGACGGGAGCTTGCGACTGTGTGTCGATTATCGTCGCCTGAATCAGGTGACAGTGAGGAACAAGTATCCGCTACCCAGTATTGATGACCTCTTCGACCAGCTCAAGGGAGCATGGTGGTTCTCGAAGATAGACCTCAGGTCAGGCTATCATCAGCTTAGAGTTCAAGACGAGGATGTGCAAAAGACGGCCTTCAGGTGTCGGTATGGCCACTATGAGTTCTTGGTTATGCCTTTCGGCATGACCAATGCTCCAGCAGTGTTCATGAGCCTCATGAACAGGATCTTCCAGCCATACCTTGATCGATTTGTCGTGGTCTTCATCGACGACATTTTGGTGTACTCGACGACGGAGGAGGAGCACGCCTACCACCTGCGTGTTGTACTAGACACACTCCGAGAGCACCAGCTTTATGGCAAGCTCTCAAAGTGTCAGTTCTGGTTGCGTGAGGTCCACTTCTTGGGGCACGTCATTTCTGAGGCGGGAGTTGCAGTGGATCCCGCGAAGATCGAGGCAGTGCTAGCTTGGGAGCCACCCAAGAGCGTGACAGAGGTGCGGAGTTTCTTGGGCCTAGCCGGATACTATCGGAGATTTGTGTCGGACTTCTCCAGAGTTGCGGCCCCACTCTCAGCGTTGACGAAGAAGGGGAAACCCTTCGTGTGGTCAGACAGATGTCATCAGAGCTTCCAGGAGCTGAGGCAGAGGTTGACCAGCGCACCTATCTTGAGGTTGCCTGAGGAGGGAGTTGGATACGTAGTTTACTGCGATGCATCAGGGACCGGACTCGGGTGTTTCCTGATGCAGGAGCGGGCCGTGATTGCCTACGGATCATGTCAGTTGAGGCCACATGAGCAGAACTACGCTACCCATGACTTGGAGTTGGCAGCAGTGGTCTTCGCCCTGAAGACATGGCGGCACTATCTGATGGGCGAGCGCTTCACAGTCTTTTCTGACCACCAGAGTCTCAGGTACATCTTCTCTCAGAAGGACCTGAACCTGAGACAGCGGCGATGGCTTGAGTTCCTCCAGGACTATGACTTTGAGATAGTCTATACTCCTGGGAAGGGGAACGTGGTGGCTGATGCCCTCAGCAGGAGGACGGGCATCCAGCTACTTGAGGAGGCGACAGAGAAGCTAGCCGCTTTGCAGATATCCTTTGTGGATAGAGATGGAGCAGCCTTCCTTCAGTCTCTCATAGTCTCTCCTCCACTTATTCAGTGGGTCAGAGAGGCACAGCGTGGGGACGTTGACTGTGAGACACGGCGTGCACAGATATCCTCAGGACAGGCACCTGATGGTTTCTCCCTTGGAGCAGAGCACGATGTCCTTTTCAGAGGACGTACCTTGGTTCCAGTCGCTTTACGAGAGGAGGTGCTGAGAGCGTATCACACTTCTCCTTTGGCGGTACATCCTGGAGTGGCGAAGATGTACTAGGGTCTCAGACGACAGCACTGGTGGCCGGGCATGAAGAAGGTTGTGGCAGAGTTCGTTTCACGGTGTTTCACCTGCCAGCAGGTGAAGGCAGAGCATCAGGTACCAGCAGGTTTGGTACAGCCCTTGGAGGTCCCAGAGTGGAAGTGGGACGGGATATCTATGGACTTTGTGACTGGACTTCCACGCACTTCCAGAGGTCACGATTCCATTTGGGTGATTGTTGACCGACTCACCAAGTCGGCACACTTCTTGCCCATCCGAGAGCAGGGCTCAGTGGAGAGCTTGGGGCGTCTCTACGTTCAGGAGATTGTACGACTTCACGGTGTGCCATCGACTATTGTCTCTGATCGGGACGCTCGTTTTACTTCCCGGCTTTGGAAGGGGTTGCAGGAGGCGTTCGGGACGCGACTACGTCTGAGCACCGCCTTTCACCCTCAGACGGATGGTCAGACGGAGAGGACCATTCAGACTCTCGAGGACATGCTCCGCGCATGTGTCCTCGACTTTGGTCGCAGCTGGGAGGACCACCTACCCTTGGTAGAGTTTGCGTACAACAACAGCTACCACTCCACCATCGGGATGGCACCCTACGAGGCGTTGTACGGCAGGCCTTGCAGATCTCCTTTGTGCTGGACAGACCCTGGAGAGTCAGCACTTGTGGGAATAGAGATGGTCCGGGCCACGACAGAGAAGGTCCAGGTCATCCAGGAGCGGATGAGGACAGCACAGAGCCGGCAGAAGTCATATGCTGACAGGAGGCGGAGGCCACTAGAGTTCGAGGATGGCGACCACGTCTTCTTGCGGGTCTCACCTCGACGTGGTTTGAGAAGATTTGGCCGAGGCGGCAAGTTGTCTCCACGCTTCATCGGACCATTACAGGTTCTCAGCAGGGTTGGCGAGGTGGCTTATCGTCTGGCTCTGCCACCTCAGTTTCACCGGGTGCACGACGTCTTCCACGTATCCCAGCTGAGGAGATACGTGCACGACCCGACACACATCATTGATTATGGGGAGCTAGACGTGGATGATGGAGCAACTTTTGCGGAGGTCCCAGTGGAGATAGAGGATCGACAGGAGCGGGTCCTGAGTGGGCGATCGATTCCTCTTGTGCGCATCAGATGGCAGCACGGGAACCTCCAGGAGAGCACTTGGGAGCGGGAGGCTCAGATGCGTGCTCAGTACCCACATTTGTTTTCCTAGTTTTTGATGTATCTTTACGGGGACGTAAAGTCCTGAGGTGGGAGTAATGTAAAGACCCGTAAATTTCACAGAAATTTTTTTCTTAATTTTCTTTGGAATTTTACAAGAGCGCAGTTTCTGACGGCACCTGATTCCGAGGCCCGGTGTGCCCGGAATCATTTTCTGAAGTTTGGCTCGTGTACGTTCAGTGAACGGACGAGCGGGTTTTTCTATCTTTTGAACCGGTGCCCGGAATCGAATTCTGAGGGCCCCGATGAAATCGCAGCGCCGGTATTCGCTTAGAAACGCCTCTTCCGGAGTTGCGTTTGCTCGGGTGTGGTTTTTAATTTTCGGGCTTAAAGTTAAGAAATAAAATAATTTTGCGACAACTTTATTTTATTTCACTTAAGCCACTTGGAAGCCACTTGAAGCCACTTAAAGGCGGCTTGAACTGAGTTGAACTAGATAGGATGCTATCCAGAAATATCCTACCCCCTTGGTAGGATATTTGTGAGGTGGGGCCCGCACGAGCCCCACCGTTTCTTTCCGCTAAGAAACGCACCCGTGAAAACCCGTCTTAATGAAAGTCAACTGACTCATTTTCTAAATTCTTAACAGACCATTTAATTGGGCTGTTTCTTTCGTGAATTAAATGGGCTGTTTCTTTCGTAAATTAAATGGCCTGTTTCTTTCATTGAATTAATTCAACGCATTAATTCAATCGTTTCTTAACCTGTTTTCGTGTGTTGGCATATTAATAAAATAAGACCAACCCAAAATCTTTTGAGAATATTTGAGAGGATTCTTGTTTCTTCTTTTCCCTCGCGAATAACGCGAAGAACGCAAAGAACGCGAAGAACGCCGAACCCGGAAATCGACGACGCTTCCGTCCGAGACGTTCTTCCACGCTCCGATCTCCGATCACCGACCGTTTGAGGTGAGTGATGTCGGATTTTCCTCTCAAGTTCTTTTCTTTTGGTTTTAATCGAAACACAGATTTAAATATTAATAATTTAAATCTGTTGTTCTTGGTTCGTTGAGCTCACCGACTCAACACCGGATTCCGCGACGACGCAACGCCTCCCCACGACGACGCGACGATCCCTCTCTTCCGCGACGATCTTTTCCACGAAGAACGCCCGCGCGCAACGATCGACGAGGTAGGGATTTTATAATTTTGGAATACCCCCTTTTTGTTATTCTCGTGAGCATTCTTTAAAAATTAAAGAACCGGAATCAAAGAAACAATTTTTATTTTATTAAAAATTGTTGGTTCATGTGTTGAACATTCTATTAAATTTCTCCCGGTTGTTTATCTCTAACGCGGAGGGTGCGGGACAAACGAACACGGCCCGACGACCCTCCGCCGTTCTTCGTTTTGTGCAGTTTTGACGGACGACGACGGAACATGCCGCAGCGGATGTTTGATGATCCCGCAGTAAAGAACGGATCCTGGGAGGAGCAACGGCGCAGACGGGAAGGCAAACGGGCAACCGGAGCGACGCCGGCGGCGCCGGCGGCCGGAGGCGGCGGCGCCCCGCAGCGCCGCCGGACGAGCCCGCCGCGGCTGAAGCCGTGGCGGCGACGGCCAACGGACCCGCGGCCGCGCGGGTCTGGTTCGCCCAGGAGGGACGCGGCTCAGCCGCGTCTGCGGTTCGCCAGCGCGGCCCACGCGGGCCGTGACTTTCTCAGGCCGCGGGTCAACGCTCGCGGCGCTCGGCCGCTCGGCCGAGCCGAGCCAGGTCGGACCCGGGTCGGGTCGACCCGGTTCGGGCCGACCCAGGGGGGGTCGGGCCGGGTCGGCCCGGGCCCGTACCCCCCTTCTTCGGACTTTTTCGTTCAAACGCCCGTAACTTGAGCTACGTGCCTCCAAACGACTCGCCGTCAGCGGCAACGCGATCCTTGGATCGAGGCGGTCGTTTCGGTATATCTCACTCAAGGTTTAGGAATACTTTGAGTTTGGCCAGGTTGGTTCGTACACGAGACCAACCGGGCCCTCGGAGCGGAAACGCTCATATCTTGAGCTACGGACGTCCGATTGACGTGCCGTCAGCTTTGTTGAATTCCTCTAAGTGATACGGATCTTTTGGCATACTCCGCCCGTGGTTTGGACGCAGCTGGAGTGCGGTCGGGTTGGTTTTGCCTTAAAAACCAACCGGGCCCCTCGGACGAAAATGCCAATATCTCTCAGACCGGGCGTCCGATTGACGCGCCGTCTGCGACGTTGAGTTCCTGTTGACGATACGGAACTTTTGGATACATCAACTTTGGACTTCGTGACAGTTGATGTATCAGCCTCTCGGCTCGTGGAGCGGACCCTCCCGAACGATCTTGCTGTGTGCGGGAACCCTAGTGCTGGCTGCGACTGCTACTTCGACAGCGACGACCGTGCAGAGATCCTCCGTGGACTCCGACGACGACCATGCAGAGATCCTCCGTGGACTGCGGCGACGACCGTGCAGAGATCCTCCGTGGACTGCGGCGACGATTGTGCAGAGATCCTCAGTGGACTGCGACGACTACTGCACTCAGCGATCCTCCGTGGATCAGTGCTACCGGTCCTGTGTGGGCCCGATCTTGTGTGGGTCCGATCCTGCGTGGGTCAGCGCTCAGCTGTTCTGTGTGAGCCGGCGCCTACAGGTCCTGCGTGGGCCCGGTCCTGTGTGGGCCCGATCCTGTGTGGGTCCGATCCTGTGTGGGTCACTGCAAGGTTAGTACCTATCGATCCTTCATGGGTCCGACGACTTAGATGGTTCAGTGATCATCTTTATCGTCATCCGAAGAAGTATACCTGTGTGAGCTGAATCTTGTGTTTCTCTCCTTTGTGGATTGTGTTGAGCTATCCTGTGTGGATTTACTGTTTACTCTCCTTTGTGGATTGTGTTGTTCTATCCTGCGTGGGTATGCGTTTTGATTTCCTGTGTGGACTGGGTTGTGCTAGGGCTCGGACGTTGGAGCCGATCGGGGAATTGATGACTTAGGTATATGTATGGGCATATACCTAAGCCGTGTCAGATGTTACTTCGTGATTGTATCTCTTCTTCGTGACTTATACTTTGTGGATTTCGGGAGACCTTCAGGGGTCTCGGGGTCCCTACTGAGTAGCTTATACTCACCCCTACACGGGCTATGCCCGCACTTCGTGGTGTTGGTTGCAGACGACGGACAGCGCTGATCGTGGAGGGGGCGTGCGGAGCAGGACAGTACCTGGAGGTGGACCACTGGGCGGGACGTACTCGGAGTGGTTAGGTGGACTCGAGGAGCAGTGGAGGCTATCTGTACCCACCCTTCAGGTGGGACTTCCAGAGGACGGCTCGACGCTGCAGTTTTTCCTTTCAGTTGCTGTTTTTCCTTTCAGTTGTACTTTACAGTTGGGCTTGTATTTCCGGCCCCTTTTTACTTTCAGCACAGCTTGTACAGTTTTTACTTAGTGTTTACTTTTCCGCTTGCTTACTCTGTGGTGCTTGTTTACTTTTCAAAGTCAATGCCTTCCCTTTTTGTTGGGATTTACGCCTTGGTGCTAGTCGCCAGCCCCTGGCCTATGGAAGGCGGGCTTGGGGTAGTCACGGCACGGGCCCCGAGGGCGGGTCGTGACACTTCTACCAAGACCTTACTAGATACTTTTCATAAATATCTACTCATGTAATTGAAGGGTTTTATTGATCATAAAACCACCATAGGGAACATTTTGGTGTAAACCTTAAGATGTTGTCTAGAGAAGAGGTATAGTTCTTAACCAAGAGTTTTTGTTTTATTTCTTCTTATACTTAATTAAAATCTTAATCAACCATGTTAAATAATTAAAATAGTGTCTTCCATATAATTAAATATTATTCGGTTAATTTCGTAACAAATATTTATCTCTTTTTTCATCAAATGGGAAATAAAATTGTCATTTGTACATACGGTGGACTACCGTCTCGCGAACTGACATAAATCATTTTCTATCACTGTCTCTCAAAGATGATTACAGTTAAAATTTTAATTTATATATATGATATTAATTACATATTTTGAATTATTAAAGGATAATATGTCTTATAATTTCTTACTTTTCCATCCATTTTTAGAATGATTACATCATTCATATATATCTGTGAATTACCACCTCCAGGAAGTGATGTGATTAATTTTTCATCACCACATACTATGAATGATATATAGGTTTATTTAAAGAAATAAAATTATTTTCATAAAATAATGATAATTATTTTAGGATAAAATAATACTTACCTTCTTTATATAATGATCGTTGACAAATGGAAAGGTTACTAATGTGTACATATGGTTTTCCATCTCCATGATTGTAACATAGTTCATTTTTCATAACCATATTTTATGGTTGGTTTTAAAAGAATAATTGATATTCAAAAATGATAATTCTTTCATTATTATTATGGATATTATGTAATAATAAACTCTTTGACCGTATTCAGCCTACCAATTTCATTTTGGATATATGAGCCAAATATCATCGAAACGTACGACATAAAATCAAATGATTTTGTAATTGAATATAACATGGTAAAAAAAGAAATTAAATAAATAATAAAATCAAAAAGGATTATTAATAAAGTAAATAATTAACATTATTTTATTATTTTGGAATCTAAATAAATTATGTGATGAGTCAGACTCATGGTAAGGGAGTTTATTTTAAAAATTTAACTTTTAAAATATCCCATAAAACTATTTTTTTCATCCATGTACATATTCTTAAAATTATTTTATGGATTCATCTCTATGTACATGAGTGAATTATAAATGAAATTTTATGTATCTTTTTAATTTTAAAAAAAATCAAAAGGAAACTTTTTACATATTTTATATTTATATTTTTTACTCTATTTAGAAAAGAAAAAAAGAATATTCTATTTTAATGTATGCGGTGATAATGAATTTTACCTCCACTATAAAAATTATTTGATATTTTTCTTCATTTAAAATATTACAGGTTTTATTAAATGAAAACCCATCTTCCCTTTGTTCTGGTAATTTTAGTTTTGAGAATTGGGTTTTAACAGAAAAGGGGAATATTAATATCTTGAAATGTTTTATTATGGTTGCAAAGAATATTTAAAACCCACAAGTCTTCATGTTTTATGATTATGTTTTGGTATTTGGGAATTTTTTATGATGATGGGTGGTTCTATTATAATCAAAGGATTTGTGGTTCTTTGATATCCCTTCAATGTGTTGGGTAATATTTTAGTTTTAAAGTTCATTGTGATGGTTGTTCCATGTGTAACCATTATGGTTATTACATGTGTAACTGTGAAGGTTATTCCATACATAACCATGAAGGCTATTTTTTAAAACTTTAGGGCAGAATTCAGTTTTTATAATGAAATCAATACCCTTTTAGATAAAGGTATATGGAGACCCATTACATAGCTCATAGGCCCAATTCTATGTGACCCATGAATATGGCCTTAAGACCCAGTGTAGAGTCATGCCTACATCTTCCTTCTTGCATCATTTCCTACATATATCATGCATGTGTCACCTTCTACATCATGAATCCCCCAAGTGGATTTCTAGGATTCAAACCATAGTTTTTCTGATATAGGATTTTGAGTTTTATGACTCAGGAACCACCCTAATAACATAAATATTACGGTCTTTTCATCTATAATAGTGATTCAAAAATAATTCTTCACGTTACCTATTTTATTTATCTATGATTTATATGTTTCTAATTGAAATATTATGATTTAAAAAATAATAATAAATGAGCTTATTTTTAAAGTAAATTGTATTCCACTTCTTTAGGGTAAAATGTATAACTTTTTGAAAAAATTATCATGAGGATTTCAAGATTACAAATAAACATTTATGAGTTTTATTTCTCCCTTAAAATTTATTATGAAATATTTTATGAAAGTATTTCAGAATATGTGATGATTTCTTGGGTGGAAAAACGATTATTTTGTACATAATGTTTATTTTGAAAAAAGGTAAAAAAAATTATAAATATTCATGAACTAATGATTTCTTTTTTCTTTTATGTCCCTTACTGATATTTTTGTGATCATAAAACATTTTAAAATTTCTTTCACAAGGTTTTAAGGATTATTAGGGACAAGGATGAGTCCATGATGAAAATTTTGAAGATATTTCATAAAATGAAAAATTGTTATATCATAATTTTTTTTGGGAAAAGTGGATACTAAGTGGAAGAGTCCACTTTGTGATGTAACACTTATTTATTTATTAGTGATGTCCTAATTATATAAAACATTAATCAAAAGATATCTTAGGGGATGAAAGAAATTCAAATCTTGTGTAAAGGCACTAGAATATGTATTGTTTATATTTGGGTATTTATATAATGATTTAAATCACTGTCATTGAAGAAAAGAAGTTGAGGCCAATTCTCAAACCTTTGATGGTAAGGAGGAATTCATGGATACTAAAATGTATGATTCTAAAATTAAGGGTTATAATTCCTTTATAGAAAATTATAATGTTAATAATGATCTAAGTGAAACACATATTTTCCCTTATATGGTTTATTTTTTGTCCCCTACTTGGGTTAAGCCAAACCATGGGCGGAAGAAACCCTATAATATTTTTGATGATTCAGATGAAGGAGATTATTCATTCTTGATATAGGGGCTACTCAATTGTTCATAGAATGTAAAATTTTATAATTTAGAGAATTTTTATCATAAAAGGTAGGTGGTAGTCCTTTTAGTGGTACATGCTTAAATACTCCATGAACAAGAGATCACAAGTTCTAAAGTAAAATCTAAATTACGCTTTCATTTTAGTGATTACTTAGGGCCTTGGGATGATCTTGAAGAGAAATATTATACTTCTCGTCATTATTTCACATTTAAAGATGTTATTTTTTAGGATATTGGGGTAAAATAAAATATTTTTGTGGATAATGAGACTAATTATGAGTTGGAAACACAATTTTGATCATTAATTATGCTAGAATCACAAGCTATTATACTCAAGGTGTTGTAAGGTTAAAATAATGTTGGAAGCTACTTAATCTTTGAAACCCAATTCCAGTAAGGGAACTAAACTATCTGGTTCTAATAATGTGAGAATATCTTCATCTAATGATTCTTATCGATATGATTTTTCTCTATTAAAGGGAAATCATATCTCTAAAATTACTATAAGGTACATTGGTAGGGAATTTTTTTTACCTATTACTTCAGTCTCCAAGAAAAGTATTTCTAATCCTAGATCCAGTAGCTATGAGAATAATTTCACGGCTCCTTCCCAAAAGGATGTGATGAATAGTCACTTTGATAAGCTTGTTATAAGTGTCCAATATCCTATTGATGTTGTAATGGATGTTGCAACTGTTAAGTCTGTTAACACTAATCAATATGCATGAGGGGGCCTTACTTTTACCAGTTTAGTCATGTAGGGAGCACCTAAAAATGAAACAGTCATTTTTTTATTGGATTCAATTAGATAATCTCTAAATGGGGATAAAACATATACCCAAAAATGAACATATGAAACACCAATGGGTGGTAGGAAAATTATCCAAGTCAAGGCTATCTCCCAGATTAGGATTGGCACTGCTCTTATTAGTGGTAATGTGGATGTTCATTCCTCTTATAATGATTGTGATAAAGGACAATTAGATATAGAGATAGGTGTTGTAAAGAGTCAAAAGATTAAAATGGGGACTCGAGTTTATGCTTCTTCCTCGACTCAAGTCTCCTCCAAAAGGGTTAAATACCATTATTAGCTCTCTTAAGTTAAGTTTAAAATTCTGGTATCAACCTCAAGGTATTTTTAACTGATAAAACTTGTTGGGGAAAAATATTTAACTTTAATAATAGTGTAGGTGTTGGAGTGAAACATATTGACTCTACTAAAATGGTGGTTGTAACTTCCAATAATGATAATTCCCTCATGAAAGTAAAATTTGATGATGAAGTCACCCTGTGGAAAGGGTATAAGAGTTGAAGAAGAGGAATACATTGGTGTGGGTAGTGGGGTAAGGGTTATCTTCATAACATGGGTACTTAATCTCAGATTCAGTATAATTGAATTGAATTTATTTGATTTGTGTTGATCTCATAAATTGTTGTTTCTTGTTAAATGTGGTCATTTTCACATGTTCTATAATTTTATATTAATTGTGTTGGTGGTCTGCTTTTTCTTTGGAAGCTTTTGTTTCTTCGAATTGGTGTTTTTTTAATCCAAGATTGTCTACATTGATGAGGGTAGGATCACATTGTCTAACCTCAACCTCTTTTTGGTTTGTTCATTATTTTAATAAAAGGGTTCTCTGATTTCGGCCTATGGTAAATATACCCATATAATATATATAAATACATATATATATATATATAACTCCATATATATATATATAATTAAATATAAATATATGTAAATATATATATATAAACAAATATATATATACACATACATGAATATATATATATATACCAACATAATATATATAAACACACACACACACACGTATATATACATATATATATATATGTATGTAATTTAATATAATTGTATAAAAACATAAATCTATATGAATCTATATAAATAAACATATAAATATTTATAAATATTTATATATATACCCACATAATCTATATAAATACATATGCATATATATTTACATATATATATAATAAACACACAAAGACACACACATGCACACACACACACATATATATATATTCCCACACAAAATATATAAATACATACATACATATATATATGTATAAATAAATATATATAAATACTTATAAATATATATATGTTATAAATAAATATAAGTAAATATATATGGATTTTAAATAAATATATATAAATAGAACTATATATATAATTATATATATATAAACATATAAATATACATAAATATTTACAAATACATATATTTATGTATGTATACATAAATACTAATATATGTAAATGTTTTTAAATATATATAAATATACATAAATATACATAAATACATTCAAATATATACACTTGTAAATATATATATATATGTGTGTGTATATGTATATGTATATATTTGTGTGTGTGTTTATATGTATTTACATTCATATATAAATAATTACTGATTAATAAGCAATAATTAATAAATAACTAAAAATTTATTTAGTTTTAAAATAATTACTAAATAATTTATAATTATTAATTAATTAAAATATTAAATAATATATGATTATAAATAATAAATATTAATTATTCAATAATTATTAATTATTAATTATTAATTATTTAACGGTAATTACAATTTTAACTATTTATTTATTATTAATAATTTTGATGTTGTTTTTTTTAAATAAAAGCTAAAATTCAATAATTAATTAAAAAATTCAGATTTAAGGATGGTTTTCAATAATTATTGGCATCAATTTTCGAAAACCACCTCTAAAATAATAATAAAAACAATATAGTAGTACATATCCTCTAAAAACATTAAAATACAAAACAACATAAGCAATTCACAAATAGAAAAACTCACTATAAGCAATTCAGTTATGAAACCAACAAAAAAATAGAAAACACACCAAGCATAGGAAAAGAACATTGGTCTCCATATGAACCAAAAAAATCAAAGACCAAATCATCCTAAAAATGGCACCAGATTCTCCACCTAAGGAGATCACTCTACCAAAACCCATCCTATAGGAGAAGTTCCTCAAAACTAGGTATCACTACAAATCCCATGCAACCCTAAGGGTCCTAAGTATAATGTCTAAACCTATGAATAACACAGTATATCTAAGGGAAGAAAGCTACTGGCTAAGAAAAATCATCCTAGCCTAGATTTATAATGATATCTAGTGAAGAGGGGAAACAGTGCTGGTATACCCCAAAAAGACAAGGATCATGAACATTATTGAATGTTCCAATGAGTAATGTAACAAAGTTTGAAAAATAAACAAGCAACACTAATGGTAAGCAATGAATGGGAAAAAAAGAAAACAACAATGAATGCAAGAGATTTAACATGGTTCAGTACTAGTTGGTACTACTCCATGGAAATAACATCAACCTACTACATATTTTTATTAATACCCAAAAACCTTATAGAAAATAAATATATTTAACCAATAAAAATAATGGAATAAGAAAACTTCAATAGAAAAATGTAAAAGAATAGTGAAAATAAAATTCTCATGCACACAATCAGATTTACCAATCGATCAAAAACAAATTTCCTTCAAGCATTTTTTGTGGAATTGGTAAATAACAGAAAGTCATGCCTCACAAATCGGATAACAATATCTAATAGAACATAGCACCAACAAATATCTATTCTCTAATTTAAATGGAAACATCGTGTATGGAAGGGTATGATTCCTCAAGATTCAATCAACTTCCAATGGATGGATATCTCTCTCTTTCTCCCTAAAAGTATTATCAAGCTCTCTAAAACCTATTTATGAATTGATATGTATCAACATATTGATATCTTAGAAAAAATACTCTAGAAATACACCACATGATTGTAATAGAACAATAGAATTTGGAAATGAATGGTTGAAAAAAAATGAACCCTAACAACTTAATAATTTCACAAAACATAACATTAAACCATTCCTAAAGGTATTAAAATAGTTTGTGTAATGGTCATACCCACGTAAGGGTCAGTAAGACACTGTGTAAGGGTCACTGATCTACTATATAAGGGTGACTGTATTGTGCAAGGTTGTAGTGAATTATATGTAAGGGTAAGACCCATGACGTATGATTACCATGCGGCTCTCGTAAGGGTACCATACTACTGGTGTAAGGGTTATGACCTCCCACGTAAGGGAAACTGGTACCTTGTATAAATGTAAACAACAAATTCAATAGGCCACTTAAGGGTACCCCATGGCATGCCTAAGGGTATCCCATAGCTTATGTATAGGTAAACCATAGCTCATATAAGTTTAAACAATATCTCTCATAAGGGTGACACCCTTAAAACTTACGTCATGTAATGGTACACCAGAGCTCAGTTAAGGATACATTGTGGCTACATAAGGGTAAAGTGTTCATAACAGAACTTCTTTAAGGGTAGTCTGTATAAAATAAAACCTATGTAAGGTTCCCCATGGACTCATTTAAGGGTAAACAAACCTATACAAGGTTTACATACGGGTCAGGTGAAACCCATGTAAAGGTAAATCCAAAGAAATGAAACTACAGTGAGGGTCTCTAGAACATCATTAAGGGTAAAGGCAACTTCACAAAACTCACGTAATGGTAGAAAAAAATATTATGGTAAAATATAAAGGAATTAAAAAAATATTTTACAATTATAATTAATGTTAAACATTCCAAATAATAAATAATAGACTAATGAATATGTTAGTTTCATTTGGAATTAAAGCATGCTAAAATCAACAAAATTTCACCATTTTCAAAAAGAAACTAAAACAAAAGGATGATTTTCTTTCACCTAAATTTTATTCAAGTGTAATCAAGTTCAAGATACCTAAGAAATTCTTTAACTTCAGTAAATCTATATCATTGATCAAATGATCAATTGGATTTTCATCTGTGTGTATCTTAATGACACACACTATTCCACTATCAATAACTTATATATTAATGTGAAGTATAATATCTATGTTCTTATACCAACCATGTAACACTAAATTTTTAGGCATATAAAGGAAATATTGAAAGATGAAATGTATATAAATAATAGATTTACTTTTATAGAGCATAGAAATTAAACCCCTAAGTCATATGGATTTTTTGATAGTTTTTGTCAGAACTATGTACTCAGGCTTCGTGGTTGTGAGGGACACCACTAATTTCATATTACACTTCCATTAAATACATCCTCCATATGAAATGAAGATATAACAAGTTAGTGATTTCCTACTATTAATATTTATAGTAAATTCATGATCTGTATAACCAATCACTAATTCAGAATGATCAACATCCTCACCATATAATATTAAAAGACATATAGTAGAATGAATGTAACTTAATAACCATTTAAGAGCATGCCAATTTGGATTTCTTGGATTTTCCATAAAATATCTCAATGTAATGATAGAAAAGGAAACACATGTTGTAATACAAATCATTCAATACATAATACTTCCCACTAAATTAGAATATTGTATTCTTCTCATGTATTCAATATCAGAATCAATGGTAGGTGACTAATATAATGACAATTTAAAATGATGAAAAAAAATAAAACTAACTCTAAAGCATAGAATAAATACCTCTTAAGCACTTTGAGGATATAATAATGTTGAAATATATAAACAATCCTATTCTTTCTATCCCTAATAATTTCCATTCCCAAAATTTTATTATCACAACCTAGATCTTTCATTTCAAAATATTAATTTAATTTAATTTTAACATGGTTGATTAATTTCATATGACAACATGTGAGTAAAATTTCATTAATATAAATCAGTAAATAAAGTAATAAATTTTTAACAATTTTAAAATATACAAATGCATGAAACTGACTCCTACTAAAACCATTTTTCAACATAAATAAATAAAACTTTTTGATCAATTTTCATGTATATTTTTTTAATCCATGTGATGATTTATTAAGAAAAAAATTGGATAGATTTAAATTCATGCTCAAACCCACTAAAATTAATTATATATAATTTTTCATTTAAATCACTATGTGAGAAAGAGGTTTCAACATCAATCAGTTCCATATTAAATTATAAATAAGAATCAAAATAAAGTGGAATTCTTATTAAATAATTATTTATTTCATAATAAAAAATTTCAGAGTAATTGATTCCCTCTCTTTAAAGGAATCCCTTAGCTAAACTTATGGCCATATATTTAAATTTATTTTGTACATCATTGCATTATTTTTTCTTATAGATCCATATACAGCTTATCACCTTGTAATTACGTGGTTTAAAGAATTTGGACCAAGTATGGTTCTTTATTAGGTATGTTATCTCATCTTCCATTGTGGAAATCCAATTCTTAATTTTTTTGAAATTGAAAACTTGATTGTAGATTTGGGGATCCTCTCCAACAAGATCCTCTACCACATGTATGGAAAAGGAAACCATATCATGATGGTTTTAGCTAGAATAAGGTTTAATGACCCTCACCATTTTATCTCTATTGATATGATAACCTTTAAGGACACTAGGAGATCCATAATAAGGAGCACCATCAAAATAAACCATGGATTCTAGATTGGGGGAAGAGAGGGAAAGACAAGAGGTATATGGATAATTCTCAATAATAGGCCCACTAATATTATGATGATAAACCTCAAGAACCCTATTCTAAGAAGAATCACCACTCACATCAATGGGAGGATATAATTTTGGAGTAAATGACTCTTTAAACACCACATCTCAACTAATAATACACTTCTAAAATCTAGGATTATCTCTCTATATATTATACCCCATTACCCCCTTAGGAAACCCTGTAAAAATTCACTTTACATCCCTAAAATCATGCTTATATTTCTTTAAATGAGTATAGGAAGAGCATCCAAACACACTAGGATATCCATAGGATGGGGGTTGGTAGCTCCATAGCTCTATAAAAGTCTTAAAGAAATTGGTAGATCAGGGACACTGGTTTTTCAGTTATACTACTTTAGTGACATAATTTTCCAATAATGACTTGTGAAAGGCTAATCATGAAAGAATTCTATGAACCTAGTCATTAATAGTATGGTTCCTATGCCTAGCTAGATAATTATACTGAGTAGTGTGACTCACGGTTCAATGCCACAAAATTCCATCATCTTTAAAAAAAACTTACTAACTATCCTTGATAGGTATTCAAGGTCATTATTATTCCATACAGACTTTAATTTATTTTCAGATCAATTTTATACATAGTCTTTCTGAGTATTACACACCTCAAATACATTATATTTATTTCGTAAAATATAAACCCAATCTTCCCTCGAAATGACATCTATAAAGGTCACAAATTAAGATCCTAATTCATATAAGGTAGTCCTATCTGGTCCCAAAAAATCAAAGTGAACGTACTGAAGTGGGAAACCATATTTAAAGATATATTTTTGAGAACTAATTCTTTTGGACTTACCCAAGACACACTCCCTAAAAAAGGGTAAGTTACTCATAGTATCTTAAGTAAGAATCCCTTTCTTGCACAATTATTTAATCCTTTAACACTCACATGTCTCAGCCACCTATTCTAAACCATATTGTTTTCACTATTAGTGACATAGGTTTTTCTCATTCTTTTTAATTGTGTTCTTCCATCAAGAACATATAACCCATTCATCATGGATCCTTTCATAGACATGCGAGCTCCCTTGGACATTATTTTAATACCAAAGACATATTTAAAAGAGTAACCTTGATAATTCATATCACCTAATGATATGTGATTCCATTGTAAATCTAGAACACATTGAACATATTACAAGGTGAAAAGATAATAGTTTGAGATCTTTAGCATAATAGAACCACTACCCATGAAACGACATATCTTTTTGTTTCCTAAAACTACCAATCCTTTAGATTCCTCAGTCAAGATACAAAAGTAATTCCAAACAGGGAACATATGGAACGAAATTCCTAAGTATAAAACCAATTCTGCATGAAGAGTATCTTAGGATGCACACAACATCTCAACATATTCATTTCCTTGGTCAGAAGAGTAAATGATCACATTACTCTTTAGAAGGTTTTCCAATTTTCAAACCAAGGAATTTGTTTCTAACATTCCCAGGTTTCCCACAATGATAGTAGGTAACCTCTTTTATCTTGATTTAGACAAAGAGTCCCTAGATTGGTTATAGTTCTTTCCACCCTTCTTGATTTTACCTTTTTTCTTCCCTCTAGACTCTAGATGTGACCTCAAATTCATACACTCTACCTTAGGACTAACATTAGCCTTCCCATGAAACTCGTGAAAAAAAAACTTGACTTCATTTAAGGTAAAGGAATCTCAATCATAAATCATAGCATCAATAAGATATTCATTTGAACTATATAAATAAATTAAAAGTATAATGTCTTGGTCCTTATCTTTAATACTAACATTCTTATTGGCTAATTCAAATAAAAGTTTATTGAACTCATCAAGGTGTGCCTAAATGGTTGTTCTATGATGCATATTAAAGATATATAATTTCTTGATTCTTATGTTGATGTCCAATTATAGATAATTTCATATAATTTTTTTTCAAATTTAGACCAAATACCAATAAAAAAAGGTTCATAAGTGACCTATCATGTGACTTTATCAATTAACGGAAAGGATAAAAAGTTACGTGCTTTCATCAAAACATAAATAGGGATATCTAAATAGGTAATCACAATCTTTAAATCAGTGAACTAACATGAAAGGGGTTTCTAATGTCTAAAAATTTCATCTTGCATCACCTAATGGACTATCAGGTCTTGTATTTTTATTCTCTACAAATTAAAATTGTTATTCAGATGAATTTATCAATTTCTTTCTTATTGAAATCCATATCTTATTTGTGAGGCTCTGATACCAACTTTAGAGGTGAACTGACATTTGTATACCCCAAAATTCAAAGGATTGTGTATATTGTAGATTTTTTTAACTAGTAATGGAATAAATTTTTACAAATAAAAAAATAATAATAGTAAAAAAAAATGATTAAATAAGAAGGAAAGAAAAAAAACAAAAAACACAAGAGATTTAACATGGTTTGGTGCCATTTGGTCCTACACCATAGCAAGAACACTGTCCTACTGACTATTTTCATTAACACGCAAATATATTATAGAAAAATATGAATTTTTTTTTGGAAAACATATCTCAGGGTGTCATCATGGTGTTTTGGGGTGATTTTGTTTGTTGACGAAGCTAGATGACCGCAATTCAGTATGGTTGGTGTTTCAGAAGCATATGTTTAAGGTGGTGTAGTTCCCATGTGTTTTACAAATGTTTCGGCCTCAAAATAAAGAGTTTTTCTTATGGAAAAGGATGTTTTTTCTCAAAGGAGTTTGCTGACTGTGGTTCACAGACCATAAATCTTAGAGTATGCGGACCGTATAGTAGCACAGTAGCACTATGAGAACCATAAAGGAGGTATGTGAACTGCGAAGCACACTATGAAAACATATAGATAAATCAGTTTGTGGGAGCCTCTTAACTCATGGTAGGATTTTAGTTCATGGTAATATCATCGTTTTCATATTGATTTGGTGATTTAATGAGCCAAAAAGAGTTTTTGTTTGCGGGTGACATCAACTACCACAAAGGACAAAGGCGCTATATGGACCGCATAGAAATTTTGTGATGAAGGTTGTACCATATCAAAGATTTGGGTAATTTTTATTAATTAGTTTGCGGGATTTATTTTCCTATATAAAGGATCCTAATCACATTAATATATGGAGTGAATTTCATTTGAGAAGATCATCATTGGATGAATTCGGGTAAGTCTGATGTAATTTGTGAGGGAGGATTCTATGAAGGAGAAGAGTTTCATGAGTAGACAATTCTATAAAGGAGATATTTCATGAAGACTATTTGTGTAAGGGTTTTGCAAAGATCAGTAGCTCTCAACAGAAAAGGTACCACGAAGGAAAGATGGTCCAGAAAGAATCAGCGGTTCATGAGGCATTTTTCAACCTTAAAGTATAGGCAACCCATGAAGAAAAGGTTGTTTTTGAATCACTCGTACCATGCGGCACATTTTAGTTCTATGAAATATAGTTCATGGTGGGTGAAAGGAAACTCACAAAGTGTTTAGAATAGTTTCCAAAAGAAATTTCTACAAAATAACACTACACAAAAAAAATGGATTATATCTTATGGTTGAAAATATGACTTCAACAGAGCATCTACCTACAATTTAGGATGCATTCATTGTTTTTAACTAAGGGACCTACATGTCCATAAATTTTGTGTGTATCTTTTCCAAAATAGTGATCAAAGGAAGAGGAATAAGGTGATCCATTTCACCATCCATTGAAAGATAGTTAGGGAGTGACACTTGGGAAAGCAGTGAGATGAACTTAAACATTGTAAAGGCAATGAGCCTAGTCATAGAATTGATCTATCCTAATTCTTGATTTGACAGTGATCCTTAGTAAATTTGGTACAATAACACATTGTCTTTGTATGCTCCTTGGACATATCTCAGTGAGGGTGAACCAAGTAAAATCATTGTGTATCATGCATGATTTTAGTTTTGTTCATACATTTCTATTGTAAAGGGGGAGAATATATTTTTTACAATGAAACAATATCAAAAAGGAGAATTTGTTTTAATATTTCATACCCTAATTTACCCCTAGAGTATTTAACCTATTTGGGATAATAATTGGTAGGAGATCTAAAGTTTAACTTCAATATTTATTTCTTAGGGGTTTCATTGGAGGTTATCCATCATAAAAGGATTCTGATCTTTGATGGGAACAATTTCTAATTATGTAATAATAAGATGTCGCACTACTTATGACCTTTATTAATGGATGTATTTATAGCATCTATATAAGGAATTTCCTCCATTATCGATAGTGGTTGTTTATCTAAATCTTAACAAAGGGAATTGGATGCTGACAGCAAAGGAATTAATGCTTTAAGGGGATCCATATCCAATGAAATATATAATAATGTGATGTCATGTAAGTCTTCATGTTATATGTAGGAAAATATTATAAATACTTATGATGGTGACTCAAAATTTAGAGAAATAAAGATTTGGGTTATATGGAAAAAGTTTGAAGATCTAAGAATGCACTTAAATGATTTTATAGATTCATTCATTGACCGGGTGAATATTACTCTGGAAGACATGTGTGGTATCAGAAAAATTATTAAAGATGGAAATATTGTCAATTGAATATTGATAAGACTTCCACCTCAGTTCAATCAGAAATTTTTTTCATTAGAAGATAAAGAAACCAAGGAGATCACATTGGATAGCTTACAAAGTACTCTTATTGTATACAATATGAGAAATGATGATAATGAGTCTTTGGAAAAATGTAAATTCAAAATAAGTGGAATTAATGGCCATAAATAAGCTCTCCATTAAATATGGTTAAGAATAAGAAGATATTGATGAGGTGATGTCTTTCCTTTCCTCAAATCTCCAAAGTGGAAAAGGAATGTACAAAGGGAAACTCCCACTTGCATTACTTCAATGTGGAAAGGTTAGACATCTTGCAACAAGGTTCCACAAGAAGTTTCAAGAAGATAATGTGGATGAATTTGAAATTATCAGGATGAAGATATCAGCCTCCATGAAAGGTGAGAAAAATTTTAAGAAAAAATTCTTCAAAAAGAAGAATCTTCTTTCAAAATAAGATGATAGTTCAAAAGATTATAAGGAAGAAGAGTATAAGGACTATAAGGATCCTGAAGCAGATGGTATGGTGAAATTTGTTAGTAGTTCCCAAAAAAAGGAAGAAAGTGACAATGAAAAAGGAGAATCCGAAGGAAGAGTTGACCTTCATGTTGAATTATAAGTCACGCTTTAAAAGATAGAAATTTCAATTTCCAGAAAAAATAAAGCCAACAGGGTGGTCCATGATGCCAAACTCTTTATGCAGGATTAGTAAGAAGATAATTTTGAGATGATAGATGAAATTTAAAAAATTAAGTCTTCAAATATAGAGAACTCAGATATGATCAGTTTGTACAAGCTCAAAGTTTTATAATAAAAAGGGTGATTGATTGTTTTAATAATACAGAAAAGGATCAAGAAAAAATCATCAAAAATATTGAGGAGGTGGTTTTCAACCTGTGTAGGAAATTTAATGATTAGGATAAAATATTAACTTCATAAAAGAATGTCTCAAAGGTATTATAAAATGTAAAAGTATAGTTCAATGAATCTATCAAATTGTAAATTTAATGCCAAAATAAGAAAATGGTTTATATAAACATTACAGCTAGTATGGGGATTGATCGAAAATATAAAGAAGTAATGGTTTAAGTCGGACCAAAAATACCCACATTGAGATTAAAGATATATTTGGATACCAATCAGAACTATAATATTTATAGAACCCAAAGGAAAACCATTAGTGTATTAGTGACACATAGGAATGCACCTCACATTAGATATTGTTGTTGTGTAAAGATGAGACACTCACAAAATATCTACTCCATAACCAAGAGGTATCAAAGGGAATGAGACCAATAGAGGTATCCATATAGATTTCAATATTCTAGGATATAATTTGATGGTCACTGTTTTGGTGGTAGAGGATTTAGACACATGGAAAGATAATTATCATCAACAATGAAGAGGCATGTGCTGAATAAATATGAATTTGGTCATAATAAACTGATAAATGTATCAATAAATGAGATGAAAATACAAAATCGATTTTCATCTAGGCTAGATGAATATAGTCCATCATAATTTGAGGAAGATCATGATTATAAATCTGTATCATGTATGAAGTTAAAAACATAGATCAAATGTAAGAGAGATGAACTAGCATTAGTTGTAGATATTTCTTTTAAAGCATCTGATCACACTAGAATATGGATCATTGATAGTTGATGCACCTCCCATATAATAAGATGTAAAGAACTAGTGATAGGAATAATATATGACAACAAATGTATATTGAGATTTGGTAATGATGAAGTCTTCAAAATTATTATCTTGGGAAAATAAAAGTTTGTAGCAAAATATATGAGACATGCAGATGTTTTCATTGTTGAATGTCTCAATCACAACTTAATAAGTGTTAGTCAATTATGTAAATTAGGAAATTCCATAATATTTTCCAATAAATTATGTTTCTTCAAGGAAAAATATAGTATAGTTATTTTGAATGGAAAGAATATTAAAGGGAATCTATACCTTGTTATTTAAGAAGAAGATACGAGCTTTTAGTCCAAGGTAAAAGAAAACATGTGATGGAATAAACGTCTTAGTCACTTGAGAAAAGACATCCAGGTTAGATCTTGTAAAATGTGATGTTACTTGACACCTCCCTAGGTTATCATGTGATCATACTCATATGTGTGATTCTCATCAATAATGGATGATCATTTGAAAGTCATATAAGGAAAATCTTATGAGTACTCATGTGATCATACTCATATGTGTGATCTTTGTCAACGATACTTGAATTGGTGTGTATTGATGTGTGAATACCTATTTCACAAAGATATACTGATGGGAGGAGATATTATGTTCTCTTTATTGATGATTTTAGTAGAATGGAATGAGTTTCATTCATCACTCGCTAATCTGAGGTGTTTAGTTGAATAAAAAATTATCCAAGGAAATTTGAAAAGGTGCTTGGTCAAAAAAATCCTGAAGATTCAAAAAGATAATGGAACAGAGTTCAAAAATACACAAGTGGAGGATTATCTCAAGAAACATTTGATAAGGCACCAAGTTTGAACAGTAAGAACTCCATAACAAAATGGATTAGTTCAGATAAGAAATCAAATTATCAACAACAAGGCTATAACAATTCTCATTGAGAAAGGTCTTCCAAAGATGTTTTGGAAATAAGAAATGATGAAATCAGTCTACACATCATAGAGTTTTTTATTATGTCTAAATAAAGAGAAAACTTCATATGGGCTATGGTGTGGAATGAATCCAATGTTGAAGTACTTTATAGTCTTTGGAAGTAAGTGTTTCATTATCAATAAGGATAAACACATGAAGTTTAAATCCTGTGGAGATGAAGGCGTATTCCTTGGGTACTCAATAAAAATCAAAGCATATAAATGTTTCAATAAGAGTCTAGGAAAGTTATTTGAATGCAATGATGTCACTATAATAGATAATTATTAGAATATTCATCAAATACATGATCAGTCTTAGGAATAAATTGATGAATAGATAAGAAGCCTAGAGGAAGTTCCAGTTTTAGAGGCTAATTCAAAAGAAGATTAAGATAATTATAAGGATGAACACACACTATTATATGTATGAAAACTAAAAATTCAAGATGAAATTTACAAAAAAAAATATCATTGGTGATCAGACAATGCTAGTTCAAACATGAATAATGAATTCATTGAAGCATGAATCCTTCCTATATTAGGTAAATCCTAAATGTTTTGATGATATAGTTTTAGATGAGAATTATGTTCAGGATATGAATGAGGTGATTGATTAAATTGAGAAGAATCAGATGTGGGATACTATTTCAAGACTAACATATAAGAATTTCATTGTGGACAAATGGTTCTTTTAGAACAAGATGAATGAATATGTCCCAGTGATTAGAAATAATTAACGATTAGTGTGAAAAGGGTACTCTCGGATAGAGGGTAATTATGATGATGAAACATTTTCACCTTTTGTGAGGCTAGATAGAATCATATTATTCTTGGGAGTAATAGTTCAAATAAGGTTCAAAGTTTTTTAGATGGACGTCAAGTCAGAATTATTGAATGGAGTTTGGGTCTAGATGGTTCACTCATTCATGAAGATGGTAACACAGTTTTTCAGTTGAGGAAGATACTATATGGGATGAAACAAACACTTATAGTGTGGTATTAAATACTTGATCAGTTTTTGAAGAAATATGGTTTTCAGCATGGTGGAGTTGAGTATAAACTATATTTCAATAATGATAGTAATAAAAGTATGATGGTTCTAGTGTATTTTAATGACATAATATTTGGTGGATCAAATGAAGCATAGTTCAAATAGTTTATAGAATTTATGAATAGTGAATTTGAATTGTTAATTATTGGTGAAATGATGTTTTTTCTCGGTTTATAGGTAACACAAAGGATGGTTGTCACATTAATTTCTCAATATAAATATACGAATGAGATTTTAAAAATATATGGAAAGTTTAATTATAAGGATATTATGACTCAAGTGGATACCTGAAAGAAACTTTCAAGTGATGATGGATGTAATGCAGTTAATATCATCAAATATAGGAAAATCATTAGCAGTCTATTGTGCTTGAAAATAGCAATACATGATATTATTTTTCTAGATTCTAAGAAGCAAGGTACCAAAGAAATACCAAGTAAATCCACTTGCTTTTAGTTAACAGAATACTCTGGTATATCAAGGGAATGGTGGATTTCGGTTTTCTATATAATTAAAAATCTTAGAAAGAGTTATTAGGATATATAGATGCATATTGATCCAAATCAACGGATGACATAAAATCAACATTAGGTTATTCGTTTTATCTGCATAGCTTGTGTAATTTTTGGCTAAGCAAGAAACAAGATTTCATTTCATTGATCATCACATATTCTGAATAAGTTATGGCCACTCAAGCATACATGTAGTTGTTCTGGATGAAGCCAAATTTTGATGATATGGGAGTTGTAGGGAATTCTCTGATTGGAATACATTGTGATAATTAAAATGATATAAATCATAGAAAAAATATATTTTATCACTAAATGAAAAAACAAATTGTAATTAAATATCATTTCATGAAGGAGAAGATGGAGCAAGGACATGTGAAGTAGGAGTATGTGCCTAAAGAACTACAAGTTGCAGACATTATGATGAAGGCCTTACCCAAAGTGGAATTTGAGAGGCATAAACTATCTCTTGGAGTTCAATTGACCCCCTCCCCCCCCCACACACACACACACTTAAAAAACTATGAATGTGGGACCTCATCTCCTTGAGGTATGATGTATTTTCCCTAATGTGTTGATTTTTGTTCTTTTCCCTATTACAGACCAAAAAGAAGTGGCCTTTGAGTTTTTTGAAAAAGGGGTAGAAATTGTGGCTATAAAAAGGGAGAAGATGTATTAATAAAGATATGGGGATAAGCTGATATGGGGAATAGTGAAGTAGGGGGTGTTTTAAATCTGAATATGCTAAAGATGATCGATCAAATGTTAAATACCATGATAGATGAGGTTCATGATGAAAGCACCTAAGTGGTTTTGGAATTAAGTGATTCATTGATGAGATTCACATGATACTCTTGTTTCTCACACCAAGCATGGTTCATGTGTGATTAGAGTGTGTGTTGATTAAATCTTTGATCATTATCCAAATCTCAAGAACCAAATTTTGATAGAATATGGAAAAAACTTTTACGTGGTATCAAAATGCATAGAGTTTTCAACAAACCCCAAGGGGGTATTGTTGGGAAAAATCCCTCAAGGTTCTATCTTGATGTTTTAAGATTGATTGTGTTTGTTGAAAAAGCTAGATTACCGTGTTTCAGTATGTTTGGTGTTACTAAATAATATGTTTAAGGTGGTGTAGTTTCCCAATGTTTGCCAAATTTTTGGGGCCCAAAATCAGGAGTTTGTTTTATGGAAAATGATGGTTTTTTAGAAAGGATTTCACAAACCGTACTTTAGGGATCATGAAGAGTTGAATTCATGGACCATATAGTAGCATGCAATGCTATGTGGACCACAAATGAGGTATGAGAATGGTGAATCACACTACACTCACTGTGTAGAGAAATCGATTCGTGGGAGCCTCATCCTATGCGGGAGGTTCATCATTTGTGGTAGGCTCATCATTTGCAGATTGAGAAAGTTATTTAAGGGGGAAAAGGATTTTTGGTTTGAAAATGACATCTACCGTCATAAATGATAAGGTCATTATAAAGACCACATAGAAAATTCACAGTGAAGGTTGTACGGCATCGAAGTATTGGGTATTTGTGATTAGTGAGTTTTGAGGGATTTATTTTACTATATAAATCAACCTAATCACATAATTAGATAGATTTAATTTCATTAGATAAGATCATCACTGGAATAATTCAGTTAAGTCTAAAGTAGTTCGTGAGGGAGGATTCTTAGAAGGAGAAGAGTTTCATGAGGATCTAATTCTATGCAAGAGATAGTTTGTGAAGATAGCATGAAAAAGGGGTTTGTGGAGCTTGGTATCTTGAAAAGGAAAAGGACCCATGAATCCAAGTCATTCTATGAAGCATCAGTGGTTCATGAGGCATAAAACATCCATGAAAAAAATGTGGTATGTGAAGAAAAGGTTGTTTATGAAACACTCAATCCATGCATTTTAAGGAAGTTTGCGAAGGATGAAAAACAATCCACAGTTGGTTCATGGAAGTTGACGAAGGGAATAAAACATTTCATGAAAGAAAATTCCACAAACTAACAGTATTCCTAAAAGTGGATTTCATCTATTGGGTGAAGACAATAATTCAATAGAAAATATTCCTACAGTTGAGGATATATTCATTATTTTTAATGAAGGGAAATACATCTCCATAAACTGTGTGTGGATCCTTTCCAGAGCAGTGAGAAAGGAAGTGGAAGAAGATGATCCTTTGTACCTGTAGTGATCCATTGAAATAGATTCATGGACTGACCCTTGGGAAATTAGTGAGCTAACCCTAAACATTGTAATGGAAGTGAACTTGGTCATATAAGTGATCTATGTTGAATCTTGATTTAGAGGTGAGATTTAGTAATTTTGGAACATTGGAACATTGTCATCGTATTCTCCTTAGATGTAGCCCAGTGATGGTGAACCAAGTAATATAATTGTGTCTCGTACATTATTTAATTTCATAAATTTCTACGGGAAAGGGAGATAAGAGTGTTTTTATCAATGAAACAAGATCCAAAAGGGGTAGTTGTTTTAATATTTCATACCCAAATTAACCCCCCCCCCCCCCCCCATCAAAGTATTTAACCTAGTTGGGCTAAAAAAATTGAACTATAAAAAATAATAGAATAATAAAACTGAAATAGATAAATGGAAAATAATAGTTAAAGGTAAATTATCACTCGGGGAATTAGATTTACAAACTAATCACAAACAATGGTCCTTTGTGTATCTTTTTTGGCATCAATAAAGACGAGAAATTCATGGATCTAGAATAAGATTTTAATCTCCATCGTAACATAGTACTAGGGAATATTTTTTCTCCAATACTAAAGGTGATGGTGCTTCTGGTAGGGTACGATGCATCAAGCTCTGATCGACATAAAATGGATGAAGTTATCTCCCTCTAAAATCAGTACAGACCTCTCAAAAACCTATACATTAATAAATATCTCTATATTTATTGATGTCTTAGAATAAATAACCTTGAAAGAACCCACGCCATTTTAATGAAGCAATAGGTTTTTCAAATGAATGGTTGAAAAAAAAAATTGGACCCTAATAACTCGATAATACCCCAAAATAGAAAATAAAACCATGAATAAAGGTATTAAAACAAGTTTCACAAAGGTCATGCTCACATAAGGGTTGTTAAGTTGCTACATAAGGGTCACTAAACCACTTTATAAGGGTCATTTCACTACATAAGAGTGAAGTGCATGCTACATAAGGTTAATAATTGAAACATAAGTGTGCCAAACTACATGTGTAAGGGTGCCAGGATTCTGGCTTGAGGGGACCATGTTTCAGATGTAATGGTATCATGTGTCTCGCATAAGGGTCTAGTAAAATTTTTGTGTAGATAAGGCTACTCATATAAGGTCAATTGTCCCCTTGCATAAAGGTAATCCAGAAATTAAATAGGTCAGGTAGGGGTAAACCATGGCTGGTGTAAGGGTAACCCATAGAGCACGTAAGTGTAAACCATGGCTAGAGTAAGGTTAAACCATAGCTCATGTAAGGGTAACTCCCTAAATATATATTCCACATATGGTTACACCTGAGCTCACATAAAGGTATATTATGAAAATGTAAGGGTAAACTATTAATAATTGATCTTTCATAAGGATAGTATGCCTAAAACAAAACCTATATAAGGGTCACTACGGAATCATATGAATGTAAATCCATCCATAGAAGGTTTACGTAAGGGTCAGGGGAAACACATGTAAGGGTAAATCCAAATAAAGGAAACTTGTGTAAGGGTCTCTTGAACCTCACTTAAGGGTGAAGACATTTCAAAACATTCATGTAAGGGTAGAAAATTAGATTAATAAAAAATAAATGAAGTAAATAAAAAATAGATAATCATAAAAAATATTAAACAAGAAAAAACATAAATAATAAAATAATGTGTATATTAGTTTCATTTAGAAATAAAGCATGATAAAATCAACATCTAGGAACCAACAAACACCATTAGTGAGATCCCAATATAACCTCTACAAAACCTAATAATCACTGAACCTATTCACATTACATTACCTCTATATACATTACCCATTCCCAATCACCACTCTCAATTAGTGTACACCTTGAGAGGCCACCCAGACTAAGACACAAACCATTGGAACAAACTCATAGATAAATAAAAGATCACACAAAAGGAAAATATGTAGAAAATAGGAGACCTACAAAACTAGATATCTTTGCACCAAAAAACATTGTTAATTAGGACAATATCACCCAAGTCAACATCACACTCACCACTTACTACCCCAGAACTAGAGACACAACCAAACATCACCTACCAAAAATCTCAATTGGCTCAATCAAATAGAACAATAAGGGAAACTAGTGAGGAAACCACAATCATAGAATCTATAAAATTATATCCAAAAGAGAGAAAATGATCTAGATGAATGAACATCAAAGATTTTTTCAATTTAAAATCCAAAAAATTATCACTTAAGGGAATGGATAATTCAATTCCAAATTTTGTTATGACAATATTAGTCACAATTTGGCTCTGATACCAATTATTATGGTCTGTGTTGATATGGAAATCTGCATGAAATGTGTGAATATCTAGTTAGGTATCAAATTGGTTCAAAAAATCCCAAAATATGAAATCAAGCATTTGTGTAGGAATAATTCCAAATCAAAATGTATAAATGATTTAATAGCCATGAAAAACAGATAGCAACATCAAATTCATGAACCAAAAAAATTCTAACTGTATATAATATTCTGAAAACACAGAAATAATATTCTCTAAGGATTATAAAACACAAAAAAAATCACAATATGAGAATATAAAATATATATTCACCAATATGAACTTATATAATAAAAATAATATATTCTAACACATAAATAATTATATAAGCAGTGAAAATGATAAAAAAAAAGCACCCAAAACTACTTTTTATGAAAAAATTAATTTAAACTAGACTTGAATTAATTCAAGAAAGTGGAATTCATAATTAACTAGTTAAAATTAATGACAAATAGAATTACTAAATGGGGCACAATGATTTACATGATCCATAAAATTTTGAACCGAGGTCATCATCCAAATCTGAAATCATCCAGATTGTGTGCTACTATTCAGGCCCAGTGCCACTATCCAAGTCTAATAACACTGCCCCAAGTCTACTACTATCTAACTCCACTATTTTCTAGTTAAATTTTCATTGAATCAAAAATCATCTCTATATTTCTTTTCAAACCTAGGTTTAAGAACTAAAACTAGTAGCTTCCCAATAATCAACCTTCATACAGCGTATCATGTTGACGCCAAGAACATCAACTGAGTACGAAATAAATAGGTCCTCCAACATCCTTATTGGAAAATAATGATCAAATGAATGGGATATACTCCTTCATATAACTTCAATAATTGAGAAGTGAACCAAGATTAGGTCCTCTTAACTTCTTCTCGAATGAATAGAAGCATACCATAAAAATCCCAAAAATTGGGACTCTCCCCCCTTCTCGACACTAGTCTCTAACTTCTAGAAAATTTCCCCAAGAAAGGGGGTCTTAATTGATGAATATCCAAAAAAATATTGTTCCTTTTAGGTGAGAATTTAATCCACCTCTAGAATCTCACCCCTCTTTCCTCACCAGGAGCACCCAACTATAAGACTTAGTTGAAGTCGTGGGGGGGAATGGATAGTAGAGATCGCTTAGGAATTTCACATATGATAATTCTATAAATAATAGAATAAGAGATGAATCCAAAAATAGGGTATAAAGGAAAGGTTCGGCCAAGATGGATCAACAAAGGGTGGGCCACATAAAGGGCTAATATACAGCCCATGTTGAAGCCTCGGGGTGAATAAAAGCTAGTATTTTAAAATATTTATTTAATTTATAATTATTGTTATTCAAAATTTATAGGATAAATATAATAATAATAATAATAATAATGATAAAAAAACATGTAATGATTTAACCCCACCTAGTCACAAATGTCCCATGTATTTCCTCATACATCACATCATCGATCTTCACCCCAACACTAGGATCGGACAGTTGTCTTCATCTCAGTAGTAGATCAAGTCTATGATGATGGGGTTCTTAGTGTGGTTCATCCTCACCTACTTTAATAGTACATGTCTCGAGAACCCCATGCTAGGACACCCCCGTGATTTGATCTGCACCCCATTATGTTGGGGAAGATCCTAAAAACTCAGTGAAAGTAGTTGTAAAACATATAAATTTCATCCTAATGACTTTTTCACCCGGAATAAATTTATTTTCTCACCTCAAGGAATTTTTCACACACCCATAAATAGAAAATTTCATTTTAATGTCAATATTGGGGACCAAAACATACTTCTTAATCTCTACAGGTAGGAATACTTTCAATACATGGCATAATCATCATCAATTCACTCCCCATCATTAATGCTTTATTCATACTCATCGACATGCCATCATCATCACTTTTAATCATCATCATCACTTCATTTTCCATTTTCGACACACCATTGTCAATAATTGGGATATCGTAAAGGTGGAACCCCCTTCCAGTTTTCCCCCAAGGGATACATCTCAGCCAACTCTATGCTTTTCTAAAGACACACCAATATAGCCTTTTATAATAGAATTCCACCCTCTCTCAAAGATAAGGAAAAAATATATCTCTTTTATTTAAAATCCTATTATGGGAATCTCTCATTTTTTTAAATATTAAATAATTTTTTTCTCCCTCTATCTCTATCTTATTCATCTTTCAAAAATATAAAATCCCAACACATTTTTTGTCCCAATAAAAAATGAAAATTTTATTTTCATGTTCTCCACTAATGCCTCCTTCACATCCTTCCCTGTACTTATGGTTCTACAACTCAATTCACACCCCCATATCCATGTTCTCATTCATTGACCATTCATTGATAAGTATATTTTCATAAAGGTTACCAAATACCATGGTTGGGTCCATAGCTGACCATATCAATCTAAAGGCCAATAGTGCTCGGGCTTATTGATATATAATCATCAGCATTGGTGCCCAGTGTGATTGATAAAGGTGTAATTTATCTGTGGTTTTAGTTGGAACTGATAAAGTCTAGAACTGAATAAAACCAAATCTATATTACTGTAATTTTTTTGATAGGATTGGGGACTTGGTTTTCATTTCTATGATAAGTGTGATAAGTGGATTCAATAATTTATTTATCTATGTTTGTTTATAAAATTTTCGAAATGATTTACGATAAAAATCAATATAAATTCAAGTGAATTCAATCCTGTATTTTATAAGTTCTTAAAAAATGATAATAGGAGACACACTCTTATATGAGTTATAACTATAAGCATTGATAAGAGGATTTAAACTTAGACCCTCTGTTATTGACTCATATGCCAATGCCACTCGACCATATGACCACTAGGAAAAAGAGGGAATGTAATAAATAAGCCACCAATTAACTATGAATTTAATAAATTATGGTCTAATAAATCATAACATATAAATCTAATAAGGTACATTATGTTTAATATAATAAATTATTGTTTATGAATTTAATTTATTAAATTTTTTCTACAATATTAATTGATTATTTTATGGAAATCAATCTCCATGTATTAATACTCTTTATCAGAAGAGTAAATTGGATTGATTTCTTGATTATAGAACCTAATATCAATATTAAGGCCCCTCTACTCAATGGAGACTTGAAACATGCACCACCTACATCCCCTGGGTAGAGTGTATAAGACATTCATGGTTTTATTCCTCAATTTACAGCATTTTCCAATGACTAGTGGTAAGTGAAAATTTATTTTCATTAAATAAATTTAACAATTCTAGAATTAAATATTTTATAAAAATTTTAACATTTAGTTTCAGAGGAAGCATATACCTCTACCATGTAATAAAACTTCATACACTCTATTACAATAAAACCCATTCATATTTTCGTGTTTAGAGATAACATTTTTTTCTACCATAATCCTTTTAATTTATTCATCTTATGTTATTAAATATTTTTATTAGACATATTTAATTATTTGGTCATTATTTTTTAAAATTTTATTAAAAATAGGTTTTTCCACAATATTCTCAATTAAATAAATTTTTCATATTTATAAAATTCACATTAAATAATACACACATTTTTTATAAATTTTGTAAATAAAATATATTTATACATCTTTAATTTTTATTTGGTAAAATAATTATTTAACATTGAATTTTCTAAATGTTACTAAAAATTATATTTTTCAATAACCTTCATAATAAAATAAAATTTTCAAATTCATTAAATCTATTTAAATAATATATAAAAAATATAATAATTTTTATCCCACATGATTTTTTATTATTTTTTATTAAATAAAAAATTAAATTTAGTTTTCATAATTTTCTAATTTGTATTGTGAATATTAAAAATTAAATACTTTTCTATATGGTTTTCTGAATTATCAAATTATAATTCCTTAATTTATGAATTAAAATATCAATTTATTATTCTTAATTAATTTCATGAATATATTAAAATTAAAATTTCTCTTGTGTGAATTTTATATTGTTTAGTCTCATTAAAAGAATTCAATATGAAAATTATTTGATTTGGACAAATAAGCATGTATTTAATTTTCATTTATACCATTAGGTTTTATGATATTCAATGGTACATTCTCGTATTAAAGGGTGACATCTTTAAAATTTTGAAGGAGGTAATTCTAATTCATCTGAGATGAATGGAAATTGATTATTCCATTCAGAAAGAAAAATTGAATGTGGTTAATAATTATAGAACCCTATAAGATATAACATTATATGAACATTGGAAGTGGTTAAACCATCTCAGTACGATGTTCATAAAAACAAAATTAGGTGTTGACCTTCATAGTTCAATTGAAGAGCATAATAATGATCATGAGTTGTTAAAAGACATAGATTACCTATTCATATATTTAGATAAATCATTAGTAGTCACATTAATCATGAACATCTCATCTATGAGACTCACCGGCATTGAAGGTCTGAGGGGGGGAAATCATGTAGTTGGGGGATATTGTGGCTCATATTAAGAATCTTATAGTTGATATATTTGATCCATTTATAGTGCATTATTTTCTCAGCACTCTACTATATAAATTTAGATCATTTATAATCTTTTATAACACACATTAAGATAAATTTTTAACTAATTAATTAATGATTATGTGTGTTCAAGAGGAAAAGATTCTAGTGGAAATGGTAGAAACCAATATGCTGATAATACACGATAAACAAAAGGATCATCAATGTCAATAAAATAAGAAGTGTAGTGACAAATTCCTACCTCAAAAAAATATTAAGAATGAACTCATTTGTTTCTTTTACAAATGAAAAGGATGTAAAAAAGAAAAGTTTCCCAAATTTTCAGAATTTTCTTGGACAAAGGTATTTCAATATCATTAGTTTGTTGTGAATCAAATATGGTTCATACATTTTATAACACATGGTGGATTGAATATAGTTTGTAAATTCATATTGATAATTCCTTTCAGGGAATGAAAAACCTAGGGAAACCAATGGATAGTGAGCATAGCATATATTCATGAAACAATATGTGATCACATGTGGAAGTCATGGGGACATGTGTTCTAGTGTTAAGCACTGAGATTACTTTGTTTTTAGTAAAAGAAATTTTATATTCCATGCTTCTCTAGAAACTTGAATTTAGTTTCCAAACCTATATAGTTAGGTTTTACATTCATTTTTTGTAAAATAAAATACTTGAAATTTGGAAATGACATTGTTGGATGTGGTACATTAAATTAAGGCCTTTTCTCTATCGATTTGAAAATTAAAATTGATCATGATGATGGGAATAATCATACTGGTATTAAAATATGTTTTATAAATGAAAAATATTGTATGTTGTGGCATGATAGATTTGATCATATCTCAAAAGAAATGATTCAAAGATTATTTCAATATTAGGTACTTATTACTCTTGATTTAACTGAATTTGAAACCTATGTGGGTCGAATCAAGGGAAAGAAAAATAAAAAATCATTGAAAGGTGATAATAAAAGTTCATAAATATTATAAATAAAACATATAGATATATATCACTCAAATATGGATTTTTATAACTATAAATTATTCATTTCATTAATTGATGATTATTCATGATATATGTATCTTTGTTTTCTTAATAATAAAAAAGAAGCAATTGGAAACTTTAAAGTATTTAATGCTAAAGTAGAGAAATAATGTGGTAAACAAATTAATATCATAATTTTAGATAAAGGTGTAGAATATAATGAGATATACATTAAGGATGGATAATTACATGGTCTAATTTTATGGTTTCTTCTAGAAAATGGAATAGTTTCACAATACACTACATCAGGTATACTAAAAAAAATTAGTGTAGCTAAAAGAAGAAATTGAACATTAATGGAAATTGTATTATGTATTCTTAATAACTCTATTTTACCTAAATTCTAATTGATTTAATAAATTAAATAGGTATCACATATTTTGAATAGGGTTCCAATAAGTGAAGTTTTAAAAAACCTTTTGAATTGTTTAAGGTTTGGAAATTGAGTTTGTGACATGTGTGCATTTAAGGTTATCCTTCAGAAGTAAAAGTTTATAATCCATAGAAAATTATGTTAGATCTTAGTACTATTAGCAGCTACTTAATTATATTTTCCAAAAGTTCTAAATCATACCATTTTTATTGTCAATAATTGAACTCTAGAATTTTAGAATCATTCCATACAAAAATTATTAAAACTGGCCTAGTTAGTGGGAGTGGTCTCATCAAAAAAATTATAAACACCATTCAGAATATTAATCCTCTATATAGGGTGAAAAATTTAATATTTTTTATAAAAATACTCATTTTTGAACATATATAATTTCTCAAATGATTGGTAATCATCCTCTAGATAAAATATTTCAAGAATCAGAAACTCTTGAATAGCTAGTTGGACCAAAATTTTCTCATGAAAATAATGGTAAAAATTTGAGAAGATCCACAAGGATGAGAAATACATTTATTTTTAGTGATTATATTGAGTATCTACAAGAATATAACTATAATATTGGATATGGAAATTATCCTAAAACATTTTTATAAGACACAAGTTGTAAGACGTTAAATATGTGGTATGATGTCGTGATGGAGGAGTAGAATTCCATGAAGTGTAATGATTTCTAAGACATTGTTGAGTTTCTACTTACTATAAAAACTATTGGATATTAATGGGATTTTAAACCCAATAAATAATCATTAGTAAACATTGAGAGATTCAAGACCTAACTAGATTTTAAAAGGATCACTTAGGAATAATAGATTAATTCTAATGATGAATTTTCTTCAGTATCCAAAAAGGATTTGTATGCATTATATTTGCATTATTAACTCATTTTCACATCAACTTACCACAAATGGATGTGAAAAATAAATTTTTGAATAGTAATATATATAAATTGGTTTACATGAGACTACCTGTAGGTTTCCTCTCTAGTAATAGTGATAATTTAGTGTAAAAGTTAAAATGTATAAGGATAGCCTCTAAACCCTTTAAGAACACTAGTGATCTAAGGGAAGATGACACTACTAGAAATATTCCATATACCAATAGTTTGGAATCTTTGGTGTATCTTATTCAATAAGTTCCCAGAACTGCTGGCTATATAGTAATGACTATAGACCTATACCAATGGTTTCTAAAAAACAATTGGTATAGGTGTCCTCGATTTTTACTATACCGATAGTTTAAAAATTTGTATATCCTTCCTTTACCCTGGAAAAAAACTGCACCCCCATATTTTCATAGACCATTAAACAACCAAACATCCCCACCCACACCCCCAAATAACTTCCACCTAATTTAAAAAAATTACAAAAAAGATTAATTTATTCAACTAGTGACAACACTCATTTAAAACAACATATGTATGCCTTCCCATCTAATCATCAAACATCATGTATCACAGATATTAGTCAAAAATTTAAAGGGATAATCTCTCTCTCATGATAACTGATATCATAACTATTTTCATCATTATCACCATCATCATCATCATCACCACTACCATCATCATCACCATCACCATCTCCATCATCATCATCACTATTTTCATCACCACCACCAAGATTGTGATCATCTTGAACATCACTAGAACCATTATCACCATCACCTAGTGCATCATATAATGAATACATCATAAACATGCATGTTTCCAAGACCATAGAGGTATCAAGTCGATGTTATGGACATAATTATACTAGAACTTTCATAAATTATTTATTGGACTTTTATTTTCATCCATGTTCCTACATGGCTATTTTTTGGACTTTTCTACCACTGTATGAGCTTGTACAGCCTCTAAAACAGTTATTTCTATCTTGGTGCTACTATAGTGGGAACCTAAAGTGGGGGAAATACTCTTCCTTGGTCAACCATGTGCTCTCCCATGGTGATCATGTCCTAATACCTGTTGCAAATGATCATTTTCCCCAAAGTTTTCAACTTTCTTCTCATCAAAATCCTATAGATCACACTATTGAAAATATAAATGAACTATTTAGTTACAAAATAGATATTAAAATTATAAATCATAATATTAAAACTTACAATCTATTATTTACTCTATTCATTTATCGTACTTCCACCATTATTTTTTCTACTCAAGAAAATAAATTTTTGTTTAGGAACACGTCCTTAAATGTTCAATGCAACCATCTAAAATGAATGTAAAAAAACATTATTCAATGATAATATATTTATGATAAAAATAAACTCATTGTAACCAATATTTAATTGAAAATAAACAAAACTAATTGAATTAAATTTCCCAAATATGTATTGCATTACCCTAAACTCTGAGAAACTGTAATCAGTCAAACTGAAATGAAAAAGTTAAATATCACTAAAGTTATAAAATTTTTCTATGGCTCAACAGTTTTCCAAAATATATGTTCTTATTTTTCCAATGATAAATTTATCTATAGGTATCAAAAATAATTGTATTGGTGATTTTATCTAACAGTGATGTTAATTATGCTCTGGATTTGAATAAGTGTTATAAAGAGATGTTATAATAGGATTTATTCATGCAATATCATGTTCTAAATGATTTGATATAGTATTCCTAGGATATGGGATGTAGATATAGGGTTATGGGGTTCAACCTAGGACCACTCTTAATATTGACATTCCATGATGAAGTCTAGTGTACATGACTGGTTTGAATGCCTTGGATCTATTTTAGATGATGTTCCCATGAATATGTATTATATTTTTATATCAAATAAGGGATCAAAGATATTGAAAAAGGGTAAAAGTAGAGATCATGAGAAGATAAATAAAATGTAACCATGACAAAATTCAATGGTACTATGATGAAGAATGGGGTGTTTAATGGGTGATATAAAAGAAATAAAAAGGAAAAAAATCATACACATGAGATAAAATTAATAGAATAATCTTTTACAAAGAACTATACTATGGTGGATTGGTGACATTCTATGGTGATACATTAAAAATTGAAGCTGCATTGGGAGGAAAATGTACACAAAGTGAAATAATCTAAAATTTCATGGATTTCAAACATTGACATGATGAATATGATAATGAATGTTACAGAGATGAAGACATGTCATGTTTTAATATGTGGTTAAATTCATAATAAAATGGGTGAAGAAAAAATCATAAGATTTTGAGAGAAAGAAAACTAGTTTAGTTAATGGATAAGAAGTATTGAAAAATACAATGTGGAAATACTCAATAAGTTATATTGTAGAAAAAAAATAACATTGTTTACAGTTTTTATGGAGACATGTTTTTGTGCAATAATTGTTCAAAATTAGTAAGGCAACATAGTATGATAAATGGAATCATGTGTTGAATTGAGAAATTTTAGACCATAATAGTTAAATTAAATCAAACACATTAATATTAATATAGTGTGGATTCATTCCATGGTTTTGATAAAATCATAAGAACATAGTTGATGCAAACCAAGTGGGGTGAATATATTTGGAAGATTTTTCAAAGTAATATGTGGTGTGATTTTCATGATATAATGAGTTAGAGAGTTGTGATTTTTTTATATTGAGTTGAATAAGAATAAAAACTCTATGTATATATTTTAAATTTCATGGTATGCCACTTTTTATATAAATAATTGTTTTTCAATAGATTTCTATGGCATTATAGAACAATTAAAAAAATAGTGATAAAGATCTAAGGGAGAGAAATAGGCATATAAGAAGAAAGGATACCTATTAATGAATCTTATGGCCATTAAAACTTGATATTGGTGTTCTTTTTTATTTTGATACATTATGATCACAATTGGTGGAGTTTAAATATAAAAAAATCAAAAATGAGAGAGCCTAACTTAAAAGTGGGAGAATGTATTTAATTTGATATCAACCACTAATTAATCCCCTATAAAGAGTTGAATTATCTTTAATGGGGCCTTATAATTGGTATCAAAAACTTGTTTACTCTCACGAACATATTTGTGATTTTTAATTTCATTCATTATAATGTTAAATAAAATAAAACATCTCTTAGTTTCGGATCTATCCTGTCTTAATTTTTTATCTTTATAGATCTATGATTTCATACATTCATATGTGCTAGTTGAGAATTGTTATCTCCTTTATGTTGATTACCCATAATTTTTTATGAATTAAATTCATTATATGGTATCAAATATTGATTTTTTGTTTCACTAAAAATTATTGATTATATATATATATATACTTACCTTGTACATTAATGATGTATTCTATTGTTTTGATATTAAGTATGATTCTATTAAAAAATGAATCAAAATTTTTATGATCTCTCAAAAATATATATTGAAATTACATTAATAAGAATTTTGATTCCATGTCTATAAGGATAATTATAAATATAAAGAATGAATGGTCTAAGAATATAAATAATTGTTCATCCAATAGAGAAGAAGTATTTCATTTGGGTTACGATCAAGTTAATCTTTCAGGAGTGAATCTGAATTAAAATTACTAAAAAACAATAAATGAATAATTTATCAATAATTAGAACACCTTAAATAATTAACTAAATCTTAAGATTATAATAAGTTTACATTTTTAGATTTTATACCTAATTAAACCCAAGTTTTGAAGAAAAATACATGCTTCCTCTCATGTTTCAGTATCTTTGTGTACCCCAAAGTGTGTAGTTACTTTGTAGAATCCTTTTTTTTTATTTATTTATGGTGATTCCTAAAAAATAATTTTCAATAATAGTAAATAGATTATTAATGCAAATAACCATAATTTTAAATCTAAAACATCAAATTTTATTAATATGTTAAACTTAGTACTCTTCCAATGAGTAATAACTTCCCAATAATGTGTTTTTGGACCCTCATTCATGATATGTATGGCCTCTAAATCCATTCCAAATCTATAAAACCAGTCATTATAAAACTCATGATTATATTCCCTCAATATCTCACCTAATTACATTAGTCATATAGTCCTTGCAGCTTAATCATCTGGAAAATTATAACAAAGCTACTACCATAATATTAATTCATATAAATAAAATTGTAATATAACATTAAATCTAATGAATTTTCTTACACATATTTAAGCATAAGAATTATCCTTTACATTACTTTCAAGGTGTCTCCAGGAGAGTGTCTTGATGGGAATAATGTCAGAGTTTTTGGAAAGCATTTCCAGAAAACTCTTTCATTCTCACCCTATTTTACCAATCATTTGATTGTCCTCATTATACTCAACCATCAGCTATGTGTGGTGGTTCCACACTTCACACATGTGCGTACACCCATTCTACTTTATAGTGTAAGATAATACTGTAAAATATAAAGCACTAATAAGGATCCATATTTATCAGTGCTAAAATATAAAGCATTGATAAAGGACACTCTTTATCAATGCTACCTCTTTGCACTAATAAATATGGGCATTTATCACCGCTACCTCTAAGTGCAGATAAAGATAGGCATTTATCAGTTCATTAATTTTAATTCTAACAAAACCTATATTTATTAGTGCTCTTTGCGAAGCACTGATAATAAAAATATAAAAAAAAATTAAGAAATATTAAATGAATATATATTAAAAATGAATCAATAATGAAAAGGTAAAAACTAATTAACATTATTAATGAATAGATATTCTTAAAAGAAAGAATGTTATAAATGAATGAAATTTAATAACTAAAAATCAATAAACATCAAAAATATTAAAAAAATAATGTGTTTAATTAATTATATAAATTATCAAAAAAATAAAATTGAATATATATTAAAATGAAATAAATATATATTAAATATGTACATTACAACCATTTTAAAAACCATAAATGTTAATGAATAAATATGTATAAATAAATACTAAAAAATAATAAATTTTAAAAATTTTAAAACAATAAATATAAAAACTAAATAGATTATAAAAAAAAGTAAAAAATAAGTAACATTATAAGTGAATAAATAATAATAAATAATATTAAATAAATGAATGTTAAAAAAGAGTGAAATTTATTAACTAAAACATGAGTAGATTGTAAAATTTTTAGCAAAGTGAACTAGTGTTACTAATTATATATATTATTAAAACAATTAAAAAAGAATATTCGTTAAAATGAAAACGAATAAATATTAATTATTTAAATTACAATAATATTAAAAACATTAAATGTTAATGAATATATAAGTATAAATAAATATTAAAAATTGATAAAATTATAAAAATATAAAATAATAAAAAATTTAAAATGAATAAATTAAAAAGATATCAAAAAATTTGATATTGTAAATGAATAAACAATATTAAAATTGAATAAATTCCAAAAAATATTAAAAATTAATAGATTGTATATGTTGAATAAAAATATAAAAAATGAATAAAATTTACTGATTAGAAACATGATATATATTAAATATATTATGAAATTAAATATAATTCTAAAATGAATATTAAAAATTGAATAAACTACAGAAATATTATGTTTGTGTGTGTTCTATATAAAAATGAATTAATTGTGTTTGTGTATGAGTGAAATTAATGGAACACCTGTTTCATATATGTTAAATTGAAAAAAAATGACATTTAGTTAAACTTTCATTACTTGATACAATTAGTCAATATTTTTAATTAATATTAATTTTAAATTATAAACCATTTTCCCTAAATATAGCACTTATTTAATGTAAATATACTTATTTTGTATTATTTACATCAACTTTAAGGAAATATTATATATATTGAGATATATATATATATGAATATATTTCTATTTTAAAAATATCAAATATATTAATCAATAATTATGTATAACAAAATAAAAATGTATAAGTTATAAAAATATTAAATGAATAAATATTTAAAATCTATAAATTATAAAAAAAAAAGTAAAAGAGCATGTAACATTATTTAAAAAATAAATAATATTAAATTAATTCTTTTTAAAAATGATTTAAATTTAATTAAAATGTGATATATTGAAAAAAAATATTACAAAAATGAATAAGATATTGACTATGTAAATTTTAAAAAAGTAAAAATGAATATATGTTCAAATGAAAATTGTTATATGTTAATTATATGTAAATCATATATGAATTAAAAACATTAAATTTTAATAAGTAATTATAAATAAACATTAAAATGAATAAAATAAAAATAATGATTAATAAATAAAAATTAAAAATGAATAAATTACAAAAAAATAAAAATTTTATTAATGAAATAATTATTAAAGAAAATGAATAAATTTAATATGTATATATATGTTATTTATAAATTGTAATAAATATTATATATTAAATATAAATATAGAAAATGAATAAAATGTAATAATTAAAAAAATATTATATTAAATATTAAATATTAAATATTAAATATTAATAAATAAAAATATAATATTATAATATTATAAATTTATATTATTTTTGTATGTTGGTCTCTATAATACTGAATTAATTTTGAATATATATACCTATGAAATTCAAAAAAAATGACATTGATAAAACAAAATGTCTTAATTAGTAAATATTTTTTAATTGATATTAAATATTTTTAATTAAATTAATAAACTATTTTTACTAAATATATGAAATATAAATTTATATGATTTATAATACATATTTTTTTATATAAATAATATTTAAGAAAATTATATATATATATATATATATATAATTTTATATGACATTTTTAATTATATATATTATATATCAAGTGAAAATGTAAATTTAGTCATATATAAATCATATTTAAAAAAATATGTTATATTTTTATCAATATAAATATATTTATATATTAATATTTGGTTTTTGATAATATAATTTTTTTAATGGATATAACATTTTCTCACTTTTTAGCACTAAAAAATGAGGGTCTTTATCAGTACTTAAATGGTAAATGAATGTTGAATTAAAATTGTAAGTGTAGTTAAATGATGAAATGGTATTTGAATGTTTAATTAAATGGGATGGAAATATAAAACCAATGGGATGTTTAAATGGAAATCGGTTGGTAATTTGAAATGTGGCTGGTGTCTTGTGTGGTATTGTGCATTTAGAGGTGATAACAAAAGTGGGGTTTGTTGTGAGTTGATTAGTATCCTTTTTTATTTTGAACCCATAGCATGGGATTCTATGTGGATATATATATATATATATATATATATATATATATATTCCTTATGATTTCTATACGCACCCTCCCACGTCAAGCACCACAGGTTGACACCCATATATATATATATATATGGGGTTGTTTTCCCAATATCTTGGTGGCGACGATAAATGGATAGCTACATTCTCTTTACTACTATCTATTCTATGTTAATATATTTTCATAGGCTATGATGGATGGAGGTTGGATAGTGCACTAGGTGAGGGCCTAGTTGTCTACAAGTGAGATGTGATATCACTGTGTTGTGTGGAAGTGGGATGTGATGTGGCCATACTGTGAGATGGATTATAGTTGGGGTCATGCATGGTAGGAGGAGGGGAAAAGGTTGATGTCCTTAATGTTCATGATACCAAACTACTCTTATTATGGAAGTGAATTTGGTGTGATAGGCCAGGTGTATATGGGTGAGATGTGTATCATATTAGTTCAAAAAATCCCAAAATATGAAATCAAACATGGTGTCGTATTTCTAGTCCCATAAAAATTAAAAAAATAAACATAACATAATTCATACATGAAAAATTATAAAATGGGATATATATAAATGATTTAATAGCCTTGAACAACACATAGTATCTGTAATTACATGAACAAAAAATAATTCTAACTACTTATAATATTCTCAAAAATAGAAACATGATGCTTCAATAAAAATATAATCACAATATGAGAATATAAAATCAATATTCTCTAATATGTATTTCAAAAATAAAGGAAACCATATTTTAACAAATAAAAAAATAAGTGATTAAAAATAATAACAAAAAGTACTTAAAACACATTTTGAGGACAAATTAATCCAAAACAATATTTGAATTAATTCAAGAAAGTGGAATTCGGCGTTAACTAGGTCAAATAAATGAAAAAAAGAAAGCAGTTTAAGGGGAATAATTAATTATATACTTCAATCAATTATGAACCAGGGTATTCATGATGGATTTTTACAAATGTCATGGTAGGTGTATGGTGCACCAACCCTTCCATAATCTTGGGTATTTCAATATTGTATGTTGCACATGTTGAATTTTTCGGCTTCCAGGGTTGAAGGTGTGTGGCGATTGGTTGGGGATTGGTGGGAGTTGTGTCAAACTTGACACCTCCCACCATGCCAATAAAATGGGGGTCTACAATCCTTCTACGATGATCATTTCCAATCTAGGAGATCTCTTGTTATTAAGAGATAACCTTCAGAGTTCTATGTGTGAGAAAAAAATGGGTTTGTGGGAGGGGTCACTTGTAAACCTTTATTCTTGGTGAAAAAGGTTTTTTCCCTCCATTCATCTCTCTTTGTGATTAGAAAATTAAAACATGTGGTATCAATGGTTTTTTTTGGAAAAATTGTGGTGGGTAGTGGAGATTTATCAGTGACTAGATAATTTGAGTGTGTAGAATTGTGTTTCAAAAGCGTATTCTTAATGTTCATGTTGAAGAAATTCCAACAGCACTAATGGTGTTGAAAACAGAGCTAAAATGATCTCCCTAAGCTCAGTAAATGTTTAGTCTAAGTTTAGTTGCTACAATACCCCCTTTTCAAAGATTAAGGTATTATCCCAATATCGAAAACATTTTCAGTAACAATCTGGTTGCGGCTTTGGCATGCCACATCAACACCACATCATCTCCACATCGATGCTACATCATCGATCAATCTCAGTTATTAACACCGATTTGGTCATATCTTGATTAATTAGTATCTTATTTCAATGATCCAGGAGTATATACCACCATTTTATATTGTTTTAAATGCAATGGTGGTCTCTATTTTTTAAAATTATGCACCAATTTTTACAAAATTGAAATTCAATGGAAGGGGCATCCACTGGAGGGATGGTCATGTTTACTTCTTCAAACTACTCCATTTGGAAGTCTTGAATGGATGATATCCTTAATTATAAGAACTAATATGACCACATTAAAAACAAAGGAGTCAACCCTAATGTCACCATGTAAGTTGAGAAAAATGTGTTGAACAAGAAGACAATCGATCAAATCTACCAATGGATCAGTCAGAGCGGCTACCACCATGTATCTAAAGAGACTAGAATATATGAACTTTGTATTTATTTGAGAAATATATAACAATCAATGAATACACAGAAAAATATTCTCTTGTTAACGAAATTTAATAATATTCAACTATGGAGTGAAGACTATATATCCAAAGACACCAACAAGTTCCAAATCCTAGTGAATCAATTAGTGGATGCATGTAATACTTTGACTGATTAATATTAGGAAAACCACCTACTATGAACACTTCCTGATTTTTGGGATACACTTGTGGTCTCACTCAACAATTTGGTGCCTGGGGGGAAACATACCATGATAATGGTAAAGGATTCATTGTTTAAAGATAAGGCCTAGAGGAAGGATGCAAGTTACAACCAAATGAAAGGTCTCATCAATGAGAAGCGAGGGAGATAAAAAGGTGGTTGTAAATGGGTAGGAAGTAGGGGATGAAGCAACAATATAGGAATACCCATAGATGAAAGGAGGCCAACATAAAAATGTTTCCATTATGGTATGGAGGGACACATGAAGAAGAACTGTTGGAAGTTGCAATATGAAAAGGGCCAAAGTAGCAACCCAAAAAAATAAATGGATATATACACATGATCATCCCCAAATAAGATTTTATTTACTATAAATATGAAGAAGACACATGATTTCCTACATCAGGACAAAACACAGAATGGTTGGTCGATACTGCATCATCATACCATGTCACTCCACATCATGAGTGTTTCTTATCTTATCAAGCTAGTGAATTTAGTGTAGTCAAAATGGGGAATACCATTTTTGTGGATATTGTTGGCATGACTGATATCTAAGTCAAGACAAATTTTGGATATACAGTCACCCTAAAGGTTGTTCAGAATGTTCTAATTCTTCGAATAAATTTTTTATCAGGAATAGACTTTTATCAATAAGGATATGAAAAAATCTTCTGTAATGGACATAGAAGATGACAAAAGGCACCATATTTATCACCCTAGGACACATATATGGTACTTTGAACAAAACTCATGTGAAGATATGTCAATAAAATCTTAATATGGTGGAAGGAGAGACGCCATCCAATATGTGGCATTGGAGACTTGACCACATGAGAAAAAGAGGGTTATCTACCTTGATGAAGAATAAGAAAATTAGTGTTGAAAAGTATGAATCACTTAATCCTTGAAAATACCACTTGTATAGGAAGAAGTATAGAGTCACATTCAATATTCTTTTATCAAGGAGATAAAATTTTCAAGATCTGGTTCACTCTAATGTATGTAGACCCATGGGGGTGTATTTTCCGATAGGTAACAAATATTTCATATCCTTTATTGATGATACATCTCCAAGGGTGTGGGTGTTCTTCTTGCTAATTAAGGAACAAGTACTAGAATAATTTATGATGTTCCATGCCATTGTGGAGTGTGAAAGTAGAAGGAATCTAATGTGACTTTTTTTAGAAAATGGAGGAGAGTACACATCCTAGGAATTTGATACTGATTACATGAGATTTGGAATATGACATGATAGGAAGGTCCCATGCACACCACAACACAATAGAGTTTCAAAAAAGATGAACATAATTGTCATAGAGAAGGTCAGGATCATGATGAGTTTGGCTAAGATGCCTAAGCCATTCTGGGGAGAAGTTTTTCATATTGCATGCTACCTCATCAAATGATCACCATTGGTCCCACTAAATTTTGAGATTTTGTATAAGATATGGTCTTCTAAACATCCCTCTAATTTTCATTTATGAGTATCTGGAATTTTTTAATTTGAACATGTATTTAAGGATCTCAGGAAGAAGCTAAATGTGATATCTACTCCATGCATCTTCATCATCTATAAAGATGAGGAGTTTAGATACAGGATTTGGTACCCAAAGGAGAATAAGGTGATCAAAAGTAGTTATGTCATGTTCTATGAGAACCATATGATCAAGGACATTAAAAATCTCATAATGTATCAAAGGGAAATTATCGAGGAATCAATTCTGGATCCAACACCTATAATAGAACCACCTATCAATGAAGATGATGAGGTGTAAAAAGACTCATCAGCAGTTGACCAAGAGGTGGTGGGGGAGGATATTGAATAGTGTAAAATCAATACTCTCCACAAGAAGTTTGATAATAATTATAAGGGGTGGGTTACATTGTGCCTACTGAACCTAACATTTCACAGGTTTGAAGATCTTCATGAGGAAGGATTCCATCAAGAAAATATTTAGATTCAGAGTACATGTTGTTGACTAATGAGGGGGAGCTAGAAGGATATAATGAAGTAGTGTCTAATCCTAACAAATTCAATTGGCTTTATTCAATGGAGGATGAGATGGATTCATTGATGAATAATCGAACATATGATTTGGTGGAACTTCAAAAAGGTAAGAAATCACTAATAGACAAATGGGTGTTCAGGATAAAGAAGGATGGCAGTAAAGAGTTCAGTCACAATTCTTGATTAATGGTCAAGGTAATTCTTTAGAAAAAAGGATTTTATTTTGATGATATCTTTTCACCCATGGTAAATATGGATTCAATTTGAGTCATGTTTGGATTGGTGGCTAGCATAGACCTGGAGCTTAAATAGATGGATGTGAAGTCAGATTTTCTTCACTAAAATAGACACATTTTCTAATAAGGGTGACTAAATTTAAAATACATGTGTGCTTTTATATATAAATATATGTATATACATATTTATATATTTTTTCACGTGTTTAGATATATATTAATATATATATTTATATATATATATAAATATGATTATATATGTGTGTGTGTGTTTATACATATTAATATATATATATATATATCTAAATATATAGTTACATCAAAGTGGGGAAATAGTCTATATAAATGTATATATTTTTATCGACATTTCCTAAAAAATGTGACAAATTTAGTGACGTTTTCTTAAAAACAGGGCTAAATTTGGGACGTTTCCAAAAAACGTTGCTAACTTAGTAATGATTTTTAGGAAATGTTGTTAATTTAGTTGTGCTTCTGAGGAAACATTGCTAATTTAGAGATGCCTTTGAGGAAACTTCACTAAATTAGCAAAGTTTTTATGAAAAGTCTTTAAATTAGTGATGCTTTGGAGGAAACATTGCTAAATTAGCGACATTTCCTTTGAATCATCGCTAAATTAGTGACGTTTCTTTAAAAAAAAATCTAAATTAGCTATGTCTCCTAAAAAATCTCACTAAATTAGTGACATTTTCAAGAAACATCATTAAATTAGTGACGTTTTTAAAAAAACATCCCTAAATTATAGTTTTCTTATAGTGACATGAAAAATCTGAAGGTTTTGATGTTTCTATACTATAAAACCTCTTCTTTAAATTGAATAAGGTCTTATATGGACTGAAACAATCTCACGGACAGTGGTACAAGAGGTTCGAATCTTTCTTGGTGAGTCATGGAAACAAGTGAACATAGACAGACCTATGTGTTTACTTCCAAATATTTTAGGATAGTAACTTTATCACTCTTATAATTTATATTGATGGCATATTGATCATTGGGACAGATTCAACGAAGATTAGTTAGTTGTAGAAGGAGTTATCCAAGTCTTTTGATATGATGGCTTTGGGAGTAGCTCAACAAATTTTGAGGATACAAATCATTTTTGACAGAAAGAGGAGGTTGCTATGGCTATATCCAGAGAAGTATATTGAACGTATTCTGAAATGTTTCAACATGGACAAAGCCAAACTAGTGTGAATTCCTCTTCCCCACTATTTAAAGTTGAGCAAGAGTTCATGTCCGTCATCCAAGGAAGAAATCGAGGAAATAGAGATGATACCATACTCTATAGCAGTTGGAAGTTTGATATATTCTATGGTGAGTACAAGACTAAATATTTACCATGTAATGGTGATTGTGAGTAAATTTCTCTCTAATCTCAGGAAGTAGCACTAGGATGTAGTCAAATGGATTCTGAGGTATCTTAAGGGTACTTAAAATCTATGTTTGTACTATGAGGGAGTTGACTCTCTATTGGAGGGATAAATAGATACAGATATGGTTGGGGATCCTAATAGTAGGAAGTCTGCATCATGATACATCTATAAATTTGTAGGAGGAGTTGTATCATGGCAGTCAAGGTTGTTGAACTGCGTTTCTTTATCCACAAAGGAAGCAGAGTGCATTATTGTTTCAGATGCCGGTAAGGAGATATTATTGTTAAATTGTTTTCTCCTGGATCTTAGATTCATCTAGAATGATCACAGGGTTTATTATGATATTCAAAGTGTTTTGAACTTGAGAAAGAACTCTATGTACCATTCTTGGATGAAGTACAATGACATTCGTTGTCATTGGATATGCGCAGTGATGGATCTACAACTATTGAGACTTGTGAAAATAAATGCGAAAGAGAACTTGAAAAATATGTTGACAAAGGTGGTTGCTTGGGAGAAGCTGAACATTTGCAGATTTTTGAGTGGATTATAGCTTGAGGGGGAGAATTGATGGAGTTTTCCAACTACCATGCTAGGTGGTTGGTGTTCCAATCTCACCATCTCCTTGGTTGTTTCAATATTTGCTTTCACACATGTTGAATGTGTAGGCTACCATGGTTGAAGGTATTTTGGGAATGGTGGGGGATTGGTGGGAGTTGTTTCAAACTTGAAACCTCCCAGCATGCCTATAAATGGAGGGCATGGGGATCCTTCTAGGATCACCAGTTATGAGCTAGGACATCCCTTTTTATTGAGAGAGAACCTTGAAAGTTTCTTTTGTGAGGAAAAAGGGAGGTGTGGGAGGGGTCACTTTTAAACCTTTATTCTTGGTGAAATATAGTTTTCCCCTCTATTCATCTCTCTTTGTGATCATCAAATCAAAACATGTAATCCAAATCCGAAATCATCAAAATTGTGTGCTACTATCTAGGCCCAATGCGGTAGAGATCCAGTTTTTTCCCTGTAAGACTTTGGAATATTTCTACATATAATTCCAGAGATAGGCGTGAAGACGGTGTGTGATTCTGAGGCCCGGTGTACTCAGAATCAATTTAATAAAAAAATGTTAAGTGTTTTTGTACTATGCACATGGCGAGGTTGTGTTTCCTTCTAAAAGGTAGCTTAGATTAGAAATCTGAGGGCACAGTTGCAACTGGAGCATGCCATTTACCCTAGGCGGGGTGTAAAAGTTGTGGGCACGGGCCTGCTGTGAGAGATGTCACCCAGAGGCAAAAGGCATCATTTTAAATTAATGACTTAGTGATTTTTAGCACTAGAATTATTTTCAAATAACTTTCTAATGAAACCTCAGAATGGAAATACGAGACTTCCGTTGAGTTTGAAATAGGGCTTTTTGCCTAGGCGTGACATAAAATGAGCGGGTGTGGAGGTTTCAGAATTCGCGCCCATTGGCGGAGTTCATAGAGTTTATAAAATGTGGAATTGGTGCAAACCCATTTCTTTTTCTCTCTCTATTTTCTACTCTCTCTCTCTCTCTCTCCCTGGAGCGTTCTTCGACGTTCTTCGGCGTTTTTCACCATTCTTCACCGAATTGAGGAGAGACCCCCGCCAGAACCTTAGCGGATCGAAGCAGGGGCGTCGTGGACGCGTCGCTAGTGACAAACGGGTGGATAGAGGTAGGATTATTATTAATTTTTATACCTTCGTCAATTTTTTGTCATTTAATTTTCTATAATTTTGGAATTGGAACGATGGATGAACGAACATGGCCATCGTCCGATCCCCGTTTTTACTTCTCATTCATGTGAATTCTTTGTCCCAATTTTCGGACGCGCCAAAACCATGACGGATCAATGAGCGAGGGGCAGCGTTGTGAAGCTCCGGCCCCGAGGATCCTGAAACTGGTGTCAGATAATTTTTCCAACCATCAGAGTGGTCGGGGGGATCGGCTAAAGGTTTATCTTTGGAGAGGGGCGGCATCCGGAGGTCGAGCCGGAGGCGGCGGATCACGGCGGCGTGAGCAGGGAGCCAAGGCGGTGTGGTTGAGTGGATGAAGGACAAGCAAGAGGCGGAAGAGCACGGCGGCGTGAGCAGGGGGCACCAGAGCGGTGCGGTCGAGCGACATCGTGCGGCGAGCCAGAGGCAGCAGCGGAGCGCGGGGCCTCAGCGGGTGCCAGGCGGGGGCTTCAGCGGAGTAGGCAGGCGACCAATTGGCGTGGAGCCTCAGTGAGAGTCGGGGGCTTCAGCGGCATTGGCGGCGAGTAGGGGGCGCGGGCGGCCCATCCTATCACGGTCGGTGGAGAACCCCGTGGCGCTGACCTCAGGGTGCACTATGGACAAGGACCCGCGCTTTGTAGGTCCTGATGGCGCGACGCGGAGACCGGCCAAAGGCCGGTCTACTGGAGAAAAACTGTACTTGAGGCAGGTATGGTGTGGTTGGAGCAGGCCGCGGCCATCGGGCCGCGGCCAGTGGGCCGCAGCGGTTCGGTCCGAGCCGTCCAGAGTGAACCGACACGTTTGGGCCCCCGTACGTTCGGGGGGCCGTCACTTATAAACGGCGTGTCCATTTGACACGCCGTCTGCGGCTGTGAGTCCGTGTCATAGAGACGGACTATTTGAAGTGGGTTCTGGGGATTTTTGGTTCTGCATCCGAAGGTGGTTAACCTGGAATGCTCTAACTTAATAATAATAAATTATTATTAAAGATCGCGATGGACGTACTTCGCGAGCCGGACGTCCGTTTGACATTCCGTCAAAGGTGCGGTGGCCCTGGAGTTGAGACGGTCCTTCCAAAGTTAGTTTGGAACCATTGCGGCTTGGTTTCATTGCCCGGTGGCACGAAACGCTTAATGTGAATAAATAATTAATTAATTAAATTAATTAATTATTCTTGCGTCGGACCTAACTCCTGCTTGGGATGTCCGATGGACGCACCGTCAGCGGCAGCGTGACCCCAGTCCTTGTGCGGAATTTTTTAGATTCTTTCCAAAGATTTTGGGTTGGAGACAAGGTGTGCGCCCCACATGTCCTAGTTTTCACGCTTTACGGTGAAACGCCACTTTTCCACCTTTCGTCTGGTTGGGGTGTTTGAGTACTCGTTTCTGAGTTTTTTTTCAAGGGGATTGCAACAGCGCAATTTGCCTGCCTAAATTTGAGCCCGAGGCATGGGCCCCACGAGGTGTCTTTCAGACGTATGTTGTGTTTTTATGACTAATGCTTCATAAGTCCATTCAGGGAAAATGAATAGCTTACACCACATGGTTATCTGTAAGGAACGTAATGGTACGATCTGTGTGATGTGTTTCAGGGTCGAGGTGTGGGCCCTATAGGGCCTCGTTGGTATATAACGTAGGGAGTTGCAGCTTCTGCATCCAGAGTCCGTTTTAGGCCCCGTCAGTGACATTGTGACCCTGGCATCAAGATGAAGTTGACCAGGGTGGTTTTAGGAATTTAAGTCAGACTTGAGGTGTGGGCCCTACAGGCCATCTTTTGAGCTGTGTGCAGCATACTGCGACTTTTTCATCAGGTGTCCATTTGGGGCATATGAATAGTTGTTTCGGCATGTTTTTCCGAGAGCATCGTGATGGCACAGTTCGCCCGACCTCTTTCAGGACCGAGGTGCAGGCCTTATGAGACGTTGCATGGACATAAAGCGATATTCAATAACTTTTCCATCGGGAGCCCATTTCTAGCGAGTAAGTAGTCTACCTCACGTGTTTTTCCATGAGGATTACAACGGTGTAATATGTTTAAGAGAGCGGACCCTCTTTCAAGAACTTATTAAATGTGGAAACATGAAAGGGCATTGGTCGTAGGTTTCTTTGACGCACTCTGAACCTACAAACGGTAGCGGTGCTAGTGACACCCAGTGATAGCACGGGCAGTGCGGAGTTATCGGACCAGTTCCGGGTTTAACCTACAACGAGGCTAAGTGGTGGGTTACCTGTTGACTTTAGGGTTTACCCTCCAGCAGGGCTGGGTAGTGGGTTACCTGACGAGATCTTCTGGTTTACCCTCCAGTGGGGCTGGGCAGTGGGTTACCCGACAACCTCTTGTGTTTTAACCTCCAGCGGGGCTGGGTAGTGGGTTACCCAACGACCTCTTCTGGTTTACCCTCCAGTGGGGCTGGGAAGTGGGTTACCCGAAGACTTATTTCAGACTATCCCCTTTCAATGAGGCTAGTCAATGGTTTTTCTTCATGATTACTGGAGCAGTACTTTTGGTGGTACGTCTTAAAGATGAGGTGGCTTTGACATACGGGACTATTGGGAATCAGTGATGGATATCCTTAGAACCGTTGGTGACTTATCCTAGGCTGATCTTGGAGATGGAGATCCCCTTACACACTCGTTCGAGTTTCTTATTGAGCATATATATATATATATATATATATATATACACCCTACTTCTTTTCCCACTCTTTGGGCTTAGTTACTCTCCTTCTAGGAGGGGCGAAGATGCACGGGTTATGCCATGTGCTTTCCGTGTCTAGATCCTCTTGGATTGGATGAGTCTACTTCCCTCCTTTTTTAGGTTGAGCTGCACTCTCTCTCTTATACTCTTTCACTGTTATTTGTTTTGTCTACTTCTCACTGTTTTAGTGCCTCCTTTGTTGTTACCTCGAGCTTCTGGGGAATCCTACTGAGTATCTTTATACTCACCCCTGCTTGGGCTTTGCCCGCACTTGGTGTGCCCTTGCAGATGACGGATAGGTATAATGAGACTATGGAGGATCGTAGAGGACACAAGAGCTTGGGATTCGTTTAGTGGTCATAGGATTATTTCTGGGTGTGAGACTCATCAGCGGTTTACTTTCGTTTTACCTGTTGTCGGGTTGTGGCACCTTTCTGGTTGGGTGCGTGTTTTTCCCCTTTTACAATTCAGTTTACTTGTCAGTAATTTTTAGCACTTCACTTGTACTAGTTAGATGTCGATTCATGTATGTTGGTTTCCCTTTTGTAGTAGTGATGTATCTTGATTTCTTTTCTCTGCACTTTTGTATTGAGTTAGTTGTGTGTGTGTGTACAGTTTCTTAGGAAAATGCCTCCTCTAATTTGTTGAGCCTTCGGAGCTAGTCTCCAGCCCCTGGCCTATGGAGGTGGGCTTGGGGTAGTTGTGGCTCGAGCCCCGGTATGGGTCGGGTCGTGACAAAGTGGTATCATAGGTGGTTCGTTCCTTGGGGCATTGTTCGAATGTCCCTAAAAAGGAATTGGTTGAGTTTTGGGGCAATAGTGTCAACGTGTCTCGAGAGCGGCTCTCAGGCCAGGGAGTCTAGTGATGGTGCGGCGGCTGACGTATCCATTAACCAGGACCCTGATAACCTGTTTGTCGACTCAGAACACTGAGACACTTGTTGTGGGAATTTGGTTCATGCATCATATAGGATTGAGTCTTTTACTGTCCTTCTTGAGTCAGCTTCCCATCGTTGTTGATATATATATGCTCATTTGACTACGGTATTCCTTGATCGTATTTGGGATGTCTTCGTGATGATAGCCAGCCAGGATACTAGCTCCGGTTCGTGAAGACTATTTCTTGAGCGACGAGGCCTCAGTTCAAGATCCATCATACGATTACCCTTTCTCCAGGAGGACAGGAAGCAGCACCTCCACCTGTGGAGTGGCAGATAGTACCAGCAGCAAAGGTCGATGATGAGCGCAGGCTGGGCACGCTATGTGAGTTCCAGCGTTAGAGACTTATGATGTTTCATGGTGAGCCATACCCTTAGACAGTGAAGGGTTGGCTAGAGTCGGTGGTCCGTCTCTTTAGTCTTGTATGGACACTGACACATTAGATGGTGGCATTGACAGCCAGGGTCTTTCCACCAAGCAGTTTGGCATTAGTAGAGCCAGGGTTACTCAAATACACGATGAGGTGGTACTCTCATGGGATGACTTCTAGTAGCTATTTCGTGGAGAGTACTACCCCTCTTATTTACGCTTTGTATGGTTTCAGGAGCCGATGGGGCTTCAGTGGGGAGTAATGGTGGTGGCTGAGTACGCGACTGGGTTCACAGACCTTACTCAGTGCTCATTGGATGTGGTCCATGACGGAAACCTCCAAGAACATAAGTTTGAGTGAGGTCTCTGTAGAGGAGATCCATGCCAGTGTAGTGCCCTTATGCATCCTCACCAATCTCAAGGTACTGGAGCAGGCACTAGTGACAGAGAAATTTTTGTCAGAGGGACGTCAATTGGCAGGGCCTTGGTGCCGGAGGTCTCCCCCTTGATGAGACTCAGACACATGGTCGGGGATAGCATAGAGCATTGAGATAGCCCAGGGAGGACTAGTGCTATGTTTGTGATGTGCGAGGTCACATGCTGTGAGACTACTCGACCAAATTTTCTGATTTTTCCAGATAGTTGGTAGATGCACCGCCACGACAGAGGCAGTGTCTTGATCAGATAAATCCCAGGTGAGATAGGGTGGTCCCCAAGGAGGCGCAGAAAAGTAGGAAGAACTTTGGTTGGCAGGTGATGTTTCGAGGTCCTACCACCACCAACAGGCGTCCCATGTTAGGCTCAGGGAGCTGACAGACGGGGCCGCGGGTGGTTGTGTGCTATGGATGTCTACAATCCTGCAATGCATGGGATGATAATAGGTACGCTCTATATCTTTTTCTAACATTATCAGTATAACTTGTTAGACACAGCATGTTGTACTCTTTTAGTCTAACTCCTTGTTTGAGGGGTTACCAAGGGTGACGTAGGGCGTCAGTGTAACCCTGTGTTGGTGTTGTCCGACATAGCTTTGAATGTATGGGAAAGAGGGGTTCTTCCCCCACTAAGACGTTTTTTTGTGATGCGATCAAAACCATGAGGGAGTGTTAGTACCAGCCAAAGTAGATAGTATTGATGTACGGTGGATGAGTCCCTCTGACATGTGCATTCATGGCGGGGTTGTGCGGTGGAGTGTCAGAGCAGGTTCTGGGTTTTCCAGTGGGGATTTTCTGCTTGATATCCCTTTGCTTAAGGTTCCAATAGTGGGTTTGGCAGATTTCATGTTTTGGGGATTACTCTCTTTCCAAGAGGGGAAAAGACACATGGGGTATGCCACGTACTTTTCGTGTCTAGCCTCTGGCGGTTGGATGAGTTTTCTCACCTTCCCGGTTCTTTGGTACCTTGCATGCTCAACATCAAACTTGATACCATTATCAAGTACAGGTCGAGGTGATGGAAACCCCATAAGAAAAACTATGTGCTTCACTATGTGGTGCTGGTGGTGGTGGTCTTTTCCCTGAGAGTGTGGAGACGCTACCTTATGGGAGAGCGCTTTGTGGTTTGCTCAGACCACCAGTGTGTCAGGTGCGCACTCACCCAGAGAGACTTGAACCTGAGGCGACGGTGTTGGTTGAAATTTTTGCAGGACTATGACTTTGAGGTATTCTATGTTCCAGAAGATGGCAGTTTTGTAGCAGGCTCCCTTAGCAGAGAGCCTCAGTTGTGATGCACCGACTGTGAAAATTTGTGTGACCGGATATCCTTGGGTGTTTCACCAGATGGGTATTCTGAAGGAGGGAATCATGAGACCATGTTCCAGGAACAAACTGTGATTTCGGTCGTGATGTGGAAAGTAGAATTATTATTGGGGAAGTCCCCTGAGTTTCCTTGGGCCGTTCGGGAATCGTGCAAGCAGTTGAGAGGTTGCTTACCGTCTTTCCCTACCCTCCCAATAGTAGGAGTGGGAGCGTGACGTCTTCCACATGTTGTGGTTGATGAGGTACGTGCATGTTCCTACATATTTCATCGAAAGTAGAAGACTTTTTAAGTATGAATCATCCCTTTAGTTCACGTGTTGTGCCATCATGGTGTTGTGCAAGTTTTCTTGGGAGTGGGAGATATAGGTGTGAGCTCTGTTTTCCGAGTTGTTTTTCCTAGTTTTTCTTTTCGGGGACGAAAAGCTTGAAGGAGGGAATAATGTAGAGACTTGTTTTTTGCTCTGTATGACTTTGGAATATTTCTACATATAATTTTATATCTAGGTGCGAAGACGGCGTGCGATTTTGAGGCACGGTGTGCCCGGAATAAATTTTATAAAAAAATGTTATGTGTTTTTGTACTATGCACATAGTGGAGTTGTGTTTCCTTTTAAATGGTAGCTCGGATCAGAATTCTGAGGGCACAGTTGCGTCTGGAGTGTGCCATTTACCCTCTATGGGTTGTAAAAGTTGCGGGTGTGGGCCTTTTGTGAGAGATGTCACCCAGGGGAAAAATCATCATTTTAAATTAATGACTTAGTGATTTTTAGCACTGGCATTATTTTAAAATAACTTTCAAACAAAGCCTCGGAACGGAAATCCGAGACTTCTGTTGAGTTTGAAATGGGGCGTTTTGCCTAGGTGAGACATAAAATGAGCGGGCACAGAGGTTTCGGAATCTGCGCCCGTCGGCGGAGTTCAGAGAGTTTATAAAATGTGGAATTGGGGAAACCCATTTCTTTTTCTCTCTCTCTCTCTCTCTTTTATTCTTCTTCTTCTCTCTCTCTCTCTCTCCCTCTAGAATTCTTCAATGTTCTTTGGTGTTCTTAGCCATTCTTCACCAAATCGAGGAGAGACCCTCGCCGGAACCTTGGCGGATCGAAGCGGGGGCGTCGTGGACGTGTCGCTAGCGGCAAACGGGAGGATCGAGGTAGGATTCTTGTTAATTTCCACACCTTCATCAATTTTATTGTCGTTTAATTTTCTATAATTTTGGAATTGGGATGATGGACGAATGAACACGGCCATCGTCCAATCCTCGTTTTTACTTCTCGTTCTTGGGCGTTCTTCGTCCCAATTTTTGGACGCGCCAAAATCATGACGGATCAACGAGCGAGGGGCGGCATTGTGAAGCTCCGGACCCAAGGATCCCGAAACCGGTGTCGAATAATTTTTCCAACCACCAGAGTGGTCGGGGGGACCGGCTGAAGGTTCGACTCCGACGAAGAGCGGCGGCCTGAGGCGGTGGAGCATGGCGGCGCGAACAGGGAGCCGGGGTGGGGCGGTTGAGTGGCTGGAGGTCGAGCCAGAGGTAGCGTAGCACGGCGGCGTGAGCAGGGGGCATCAAGGTGGTGGGTTTGAGTGGTGTTTTGCAGCGAGCTGGAGGCAGCGGCAGAGCGCGGGGCCTTAGCGGGCACCAGGCGGGGGCTTCAGCGGAGCAGGCGGGCGACCAGGCAGCATGGGACCTCAGCGGGAGCCGAGGGCTTCAGCGGCGTCGGCGGAAAGCAGGGGACGTGGGTGGCCCGTCCTGTCGCGGTCGGTGGAGAACCCTGAGGCGCTGACCTCGGGGTGTGTCGTGGACAAGGACCTGTGCTTCGCGGGTCCTACTGGCGCGACGCGGAGACCGGAAAAAGTTCGGTCTGCTGGAGAAAAACTGGACCCGAGGTGATTCTGGTGTGGCTGGAGCGGGCCGTGGCCAGTGGTTTGCGGCGGTTCGGTCCGGGCCGGTCAGAGTGAACCAGCCCAGTTGAGCCCCCTTGCGTTCGGGGGCCGTAACTTCTAAGCGGCGCGTCCATTTGACGCGCCGTCTGTGGCTACGAGTCCATGTTAGCAAGACGGACTATTTGAAGTGGGTTTTAGGAATTTTGGGTTCTACACCCGAAGGCGGTTAACCCGGAACACTCTAACTTAATAATAATAAATTATTATTAAAGATCGCGACGGACGTACTTTGCGTGTCGGACGTCCATTTGACATGCTGTCAGAGGTGCGGTGGTCCTAGAGTTGAGACAGTCCTTCCAAAGTTGATTTGGAACCCTTGCGGCTTGGCTTCGTTGCCTGGTGGCACAAAACGCTTAATGTGAATAATTAATTAATTATTTAAATTAATTAATTATGTTTGCGTCGGACCTAACTTCAGCTTGGGATGTCTGATTGACGCGTCCTCAGTGGCAGCATGACCCCAGTCCTCATGCGGACTTTTTTAGATGTTTTCCAAAGTGTTTGGGTTGGAGACAAGGTGCGGGCCCCACAGGTCCTAGTTCGCACGCTTTACGGTGAAACGCCACTTTTTCACCCATCATCTAGTTGGGGTGTTTGAGTACTCGTTTCTGAGTTTTTTTCAGAGGGGATTGCAAAGGCGCAATCCGCTCGCCTAAATTCGGGCCCAAGGCATGGGCCCCACGAGGTGGCTTTCGGACGTATGTTGCGTTTTTCTGACTTATGCTTCATAAGTCCATTCAGTGAAAATTAATAGCCCACACTGCATGGTTATCTGCAAGGAACGTAATGGTACGATCTACGTGACGTGTTTTGGGGTCGAGGTGTGGGCCCCACAGGGCCTCGTTTGCATATAATGCGGGGAGTTGCAACTTCTGCATCTGGAGTCCGTTTTAGGCGTCGTTAGTTGCGTTGTGACCCTGGCGTTGAGACAAAGTTGACCAGGGTGGTTTCAGGGATAGAAGCTAGACTTGAGGCGTGGGCCCCATGAGCCGTCTTTTGAGCTGTGTGCAACGTACTACGACTTTTTCATCAGGCATCCATTTGGGGCATATGAATAGTCGTTTCAGCATGTTTTTCCGAGAGCTTCACAATGGCATAGTTCACCTGACCTCTTTCATGACCGAGGTGCAGGCCCCATGAGACGTCGCATGGGCATAAAGCGGTATTGAATAGCTTTTCCACCGGGAGCCCATTTCTAGAAAGTAAGTAGTCTACCTCGCGTGTTTTTCCACGAGGATTACAACGGTGTAATCTGTTTGGGAGGGTGGAGCCTATTTCGAGATCTCATTAAATGTGGAAACATTAAAGGGAATTGGTCAGAGGTTTCTTTGACGCACTCTGAAACTACGCACAGTAGCGGTGCTAGTGACACCCGGTGATAGCACGGGCAGTGCAGAGTTATCAGACTAGTGTCAGGTTTACCCCCCAGCGAGGCTAAGTAGTGGGTTACTTGTTGACTTTAGGGTTTACCCTCCAGTGGGGTTGGGAAATGGGTTACCAGAGTGGTACTTTTGGTGGTACAACTTATCGATGAGGTGGCTTTGACATGTGGGACTGTTGGGAATCAGTAGTAGATATCGTTAGAATTGTTGACGGCTTATAGTGGTCTGAGCTTGGAGATGGAGATCCCCTTACGCACTCGTTCAGGTTTCTTGTTGAGGATATATATATATATATACCCTACTTGTGTTCCCACTCTTTGGGTTCAGTTACTCTCCTTTTAGGAGGGGCGAAGACACGTGGGGTATGTCACGTGCTTTACGTGTCTAGCTCCTCTTGTATTGGATGAGTCTACTTCCCTCCTTTTGTTGGGTTGAGCTACACTCTCTCTTTTTTACTCTTTCATTGTTCTTTGTTCTGTCTACTGCTCACCGTTTTAGTGCCTCTTTTGTTACTCCCTCGAGCTTTCGGGGCATCCTACTGAGTATCTTTATACTCACCCCTACTTGGGCTTTGCCCGCAGTTGGTGTGCCCTTGCAGACGACGAACAGGTCGAATGAGACTACGGAGGAACATAGAGGAAACATGAGCTTGGGATGCGTTCAATGGTCATAGGAGGATTTCTGAGCCTGAGACTCACCAATGGTTTACTTTTTTTTTACCTGTTGCCGGGTTGTGGCACCTTTCTGGTTGGACGCATGTTTTTTCCCTTTTACTTTTCAGTTTACTTGTTAGTACTTTTTAGCATTTCACTTGTACTGGTTAGAGGTCGATGCATGTATGTTGGTTTCCCTTTTTTAGCAGTGAGGTATCTTGCTTTCTTTTCTTTGCACTTTTTCATTGAGTTAGCTGCGTGTGTTTGTACAATTTTTTAGGCAAAGGTCTCCCCTAGTTTGTTGAGCCTTCAGCGCTAGTTTCCAGCCCCTGGCCTATGGAGGCGGGCTTGGGGTAGTTACGGATTGAGCCTCGGTACAAGTCGGGTCATGACAAATTCCATTGTCCAAGTCCAATAACATTTTCTGGGTTCGTTGCATTTTGATTCCACTGTTGCCCGAGTTGGTTGTTGTCATATCAAAGCTCATCGCTATCCATCTTTTTCACACCTAGGTTCAAGAACCAGAACCATCAACTTCCTCAGGATCAACCTTCGACCACTACATTAAGGCGGCACTAACACAAATTGAGTAGGATGCAAATAGGTCCTCCAACATCCTCATCGGCTAAGAAGGATTGAATTGTCGGTATCCACACATTCATCACCCTTAGAGAAGGGAGATGAAAACTAGGAGCAGACCCTCCTCTCTTCTTATTCAACAAATAGAATAAAATTGGAAATCCTTAAAAAGCAGGGTCTCTCTATTCCTTCTCGACATTAGTTTCTCCAAGCTAAACGTAATTGCCCAGAAAGTGTTGAATGCTGAAGAAAATTACAACCACCCAAAATGGTGGGTGACCGCCAATATGAACCAACAACAAGAGAAGGTGCTGCCTAGAGATAACCAGAAACAAGAGTTGGGGTCGTCTGAAGAAATTACAGTAGGTTGGTGAATGCCAGGAGAGACATTGTAGTGACCATTTGATTCTTATTCTTCGCTACTGCGTTAAATATGGGTGTTGTGTGGTAAAAACATGGGGAATTTGTAATCTGTGTATTTTTTTTGAATAAGATTACCCGTTGTCTTTCCTATGGACGTAGGTCACCTGACCAAAGCATTTAAATTTGTGTGTCCCTTTGTGTTTTGATTTCTTTGATTTGATGTGCATTTTTTGGAGAGAGTGCTTTCGCACAACAAGGGGGTCTCAATCGATGAACACCCCGAAAGAGAGATATTGACATGATAAATACTTGTTGTGTAACAAAATGAAGAAGAGATGGCATCTAACAATAGTCGGATGAGCTCAAGCTTGATCAACAAAGGGCTGACCAAACAAAGGGGTGATATACAACCCATGGTGCCTTGGAATCTTCATTTATAGAAGTGGTGCAATCCTCTCTCCCTTCAATGTGGTCAAAACATATCATTCCATCCAATACGCCCCACCCTTAATTAAATGTTACAAATAATGTGTCCCATCATTAAACGTCAAACATTGATATTTTAATTGAAAATCCCAAAACTATTCAAGTAGTCTCATGTAAATAAAAAGGGACGAAGAGCGGATAAAAACATATTGAAATTATGTGGATCATGTTTAAGTATGATATAATAAAAAACTGTTATCCGTTAAAACCGAAATACTTAACATTGAGTACCTATTTTCCTGTATTTTCTTATCTAGAGGTGACACACAATAATAAATGTTGTGGTTTTATTAGAATATTTTAAATTACAACAATGGTTAAGTATCGTAAACAAAAACAATCTGTAAAGTCAAATGAACTCGTGAGGTGTGGTACTAGAGGAGAGGAAATATTCTAGAGGTAGTCAGAGGAGTCTGCGGCGGTCGAGGCAGTGCCGGCGGCATGGACGCAGTGTTGGAATTGAAAACAAAAAACCCACGGGTCAAACAGCTCGCGTTTTTTTTCTACATCATTTATTTTTTATTTGAATGAATTTAAATGCTATGCATTTAAGGATTTGGTATATCTTTGTACCGTCATAAATGTTATGCATTTAATGATTTGGTATATCTTTGTACCGTCATAAATGCTCTGCATTTAATATTTTGGTCCTTCCTTGTACCATCATAGATTCTCTATATTTAATGTTTTGGTCTTTCTTTGTACCAACATAAATGCTATGCATTTAATGTTGTGGGTCTATAGATTGATGTAATTGTAGTCTGAAATTTCAATTGTGAAATAGTGAAAAAGCTTGAAAGCTCCTTTGTGTTGTGTTCCAATTTTCTTCCTCTTCAATTTTTCTTCTCGTATTTCTCGGCTTGTATAGCCAACAAAATGGTATCAGAGCCAGTTCCCAAGATTCTTTAATTTAAAAAAGATGGCCACAATCCATCTGCATGTTCCGAAGCTGTCCAAGGACAACTACGAAAGATGGTGCATTCAGATGAAGGCGTTATTCGGGTTGCAAGAATTATGGGAGATCGTTACCGACGGGTATGTTGTACCCACTACGGCGGAAGAAGCTGCCTTCACAAATGAAGAAAAGACGGCCCTCAAAAATCAAATAAAGAAAGACAACAAGGCGTTGTTCCTCCTCTATCAAGGGTTGGATGAATCAACATTCGAAAAGATTTCTGAAGCAACATCAAGTAAGCAAGCTTGGGATACCCTTTCCACCATCTTCAAAGGTGTTGATCGATTGAAGCAGGTACGTCTTCAAACATTAAGAGCGGAATTTGAAGCAGCGCACATGAAAGAAGGTGAGAGCATCTCCAATTATTTCTCAAGATTAATTGTTATTTTTAACAATTTGAAAAGGAATGGTGAAAAAGTGGAGGACATTCGAGTTATCGAAAAATCACTTCGATCTCTCACAACAAAGTTTGAGCATGTGGTTGTGGAAATCGAAGAATCAAAGGATTTGGAGAAACTGTCCATTGAAGAACCGATGGGGTCGTTGCAAGTACATGAGCAACGAATGCAAAAGAATACTGGTTCAACAATAGAGCATGCCATGGAGTCCAAGTTAACTCTACAAGAACAAAAGAATGGACACACGCAAAAAGGTGGTCATTGTGGAAGAGGAAGAGGGCGTGGATATTATCCAAGCCATCAACAAAAGCAACAAAATCCTACCAGCTTTCGTGGAAGATGGAATGGTGGAGGACGATTCATGCATGGTTGTGGAAACGCAAAGAACATTCAATGCCACAACTATAAGAAATTTGGCCATTATGCTTCTGATTGTTGGAGCAAAGTGGATCACGATGAACGATCCAACTATGCTGAAACATCGCATGATGAAGAAGGTACCACACTCCTCTTGGCACAAGAAAAGGCATGTCAACACCCCGATGTATGGTATCTCGACACTGGTGTAAGAAACCACATGAGTGGTAACAAAGAACTGTTCGAGGAACTCATAGAAGAAGTTCGTGGTGACATGAGTTTTGGCGACTCATCCAAGGTACCCGTGAAAGGTAAAGGTAAAATCAAAATCTATCTGAAGAATGGTGAGCCAAATTACATCTCTAATGTGTATTATGTACCAAACATGAAAAAAAATAACATTAGTCTCTGCCAACTCCTTGAGAAGAGGTATGTTATACACATGGAAAATTCTTCTTTGTCTATAAGGGATGCTCACAGAAGACTTGTTGCTCAAGTCCAGATGGCGAAGAATCGCATGTTTCCGATGTGAATCAACACAAAGGCCGAGGAGTGTCTCTTGGGACTCATGAAGAATGACTCATGGAGATGGCATCTGCGATTTGGACATCTGCATTTTAGCGGGCTTAAAATTATATCCTCATCAAGCATGGTGCGTGGATTGCCGGCGATTGAAGTTCCAAATCATGTGTGTGAGGCGTGTACACTCGGCAAGCAACAAATAAAATCCTTCCAAAGTGGAATGTCTAGAAGAGAAAATGAACCACTTCAGTTAGTTCACACAGATATCTGCGGACCGCTTGAAACACCCTCACTTGGAGGTAATAGGTATTTTATTACCTTTATTGATGATTTTAGCAGAAAACTCTGGGTGTATTGTATCAAAGAAAAATCTTCCCTGTGTGTGATCTTTAAAATATTCAAATCTCGTGTTAAAGTTGAAAGTGCTTTTAGAATCAAAGTTCTCAGATCTGAAAGAGGTGGAGAATACACTTCAAATGCATTTCAATATTTTTGCAGTGAACAAGGAATCAAACAACAATATACTGCTTCCTACACGCCACAACAGAATGGCATTGCAGAAAGAAAGAACTGCACCATCCTCGACATGATGAGGACCATGCTAAAAGAGAGAGGCTTGCCAAAGAACTTCTGGGTGGAAGCAGTGGCATGTACTGCCTATCTGCTCAATCGGTGTCCAACCAAGAGCGTCAGAAACATGACACCACAAGAGGCATGGAGTGGCTACAGACCGAGTGTAGCACACCTAATAATCTTTGGGTGTGTTGCCTATGCTCAAGTTCCAGAAGCGAGAAGAATAAAGCTTGATGATCGTGGTGAAAAGTGCATCTTCATCGGATACAGTGAAGAGTCTAAAGCATATAATCTCTACAATCCACTAAACAATAAATTAGTGGTGAGTAAATATGTGTTCTTTAATGAGGAAGAAGCTTGGAAGTGGAATGATGAAGAACCAAACAAAGAAATTTCAGTCGAAACAGAAGATCCTGAAGAAAGGCGTGATCATCAATTGCAAACGCCAGCAACACCTTCCCCGGGCACATCATCAGTACACAGGAGTCCAGGAGGACATTCCATCACTCCTGAAAGGACTCCATCAAGTAAAAATTTGGAGAGCTCATCCTCACCCATGGCGCCTATAAAAATGAAAATCTTAAGCGACATTTATGAGCAAACCGAAGAGGTAAATCTTTTTTGCCTGTATGCAGATCATGAGCCTCTGACGTTTCAGGAAGCCGTAAGGGAAGAATGTTGGAGAATGGATATGGGAGAAGAAATTTGTGCCATAGAGAAAAATGACACATGGGATATGACCACACTTCCTAATAGCCAGAAATCTATTGGTGTCAAATGGGTGTACAAGATCAAGCGAAATGTTGATGGTGAAATTGATCGCTACAAGGCAAGGCTCGTAGCAAAGGGGTACAAACAGAAGTATGGGGTGGACTATGAAGAAGTCTTCACTCCGATTGCTCGCCTTGACACTATGTGGATGATTATCTCCCTTTTTGTTCATCACAATTGGATGATCTACCAATTGAATGTGAAGTCTTCATTCCTGAATGGAATTCTAGAAGAAGAGGTCTATGTAGACCAGCCTGAAGGCTTTGTTGTGCAAGGGGAGGAAGACAAAGTGTATCGACTAAAGAAAGCTCTTTATGGGTTGAAGTAGGCTCCTCGTGTGTGGAATGCACACATTGACAGCTATCTTCGAGATAACGGCTTCACCAAATGTCCATATGAGCATGCAGTTTACATCAAGAAGAATGATCGTGGCGATATACTCATTGCATGCTTATATGTTGATGATTTGTTGTTTACAGGGAATTGCCAACCGGTGTTCGATGATTTGAAGGAGGCCATGTTCAAGTGGTTCGAGATGACCAATGGGGGTCTCATGTCCTTATTTCTAGGCATAGAAGTAAAGGAAAAACATGGAGGTATCTATATTTCTCAGAAGAGGTATGCTAAGGAGTTGCTTGAAAAATTCAAGATGGCCAATTGCAATTCTGTAAACACACCTATGGAAATGAGCTTAAAACTGACAAGAGATGGAGAAGGAAGAAGTGTTGACTCGACTCTATTCAAGAGTCTGATTAGAAGCCTAAGGTATCTCACAATCACAAGGTCTGATATTGTCTATAGTGTTGGGATTCTAAGCAGGTATATGGAAGCTCTGAAAGAGCCACACTGGTTAGTGGAAAAACGTATCCTCAGGTACGTTAAAGGAACGGTGGATTTTGGTCTTTTTTATCCATACAATGAAAAAGAAAATATACATGGATACTCAGACAATGACTGGGAAGGTGACCAAGATGAAAGAAAAAGCACCACTAGGTATGTATTTTTCCTTGGATCGACTGCTTTCACGTGGAATTCAAGGAAGAAAAGTGTGGTCGCCTTGCCTACTTGTAAAGCAGAGTATGTGGAAGCATCATCCACTGTTTGTGAAGGAATCTAGTTGAGAAATCTGCTGAAGGAGTTGAAGTATCCGCAGGATGGATCCATAGTGATATATGTGGATAACAAGTCGACAATTGAACTTGCCAAAAATCCGGTGCAGCATGGAAGAAGCAAACATATTGACACCCGATTCCATTTTCTGAGAGATCATGTAAAGCAGAAAATGATAAAATTGGAATATTGTCATACTACGGAACAGGTGGCTGATATTTTCACAAAGGCATTACCGACAGATGTATTCAAAAAACTCAGAACGATGCTCGGAATGAAGCCGGTTTTTGTTTGAAGGGGAGTGTTGGAATTGCAAACAAAAAACCCACGGGTCAAGCAGCTGGCGTTTTTTTTCTGTGTCATTTATTTTTTATTTGAACGAATTTAAATTCTATGCATTTAAGGATTTGGTATATCTTTGAACCGTCATAAATGCTCTGTATTTAAAGATTTGGTATATCTTTGTACCATCATAAATGCTCTGCATTTAATATTTTGGTCTTTCCTTGTACCGTCATAGATTCCCTATATTTAATGTTTTGGTCTTTCTTTGTACCAACATAAATGCTATGCATTTAATGTTAGGGGTCTATAAATTGATGTAATTGTAGTCTGAAATTTCAATTCTGAAATAGTGAAAAAGCTTAAAAGCTCCTTTTTGTTGTGTGTCAATTTTCTTCCTCTTCAATTTTTTTTCTCATATTTCTCAGCTTGTATAGCCAACACGCAGGACGACACCGTCGGACGGTTATTGTAATTGAGATTCACGTTCTCCATCCGGATGGTGCTGTAGGGATTACCGGGGCTGCAGTCCAGCTTCACCCCCACCGCCGTGGCCGACGTCCCCTCTATGTCCTGGTAAGTCACATCGCTGATCTTCACCCCCAACACCACTCTCGGGTAGTTGTGGTCATCCGAGCAGTAGCTCTGGTCGATGATGATGGGGTTCTCAACGTTAATCATCCTCACCTGTTGGAAGAGTACGTTCCTCATGAACCCCATGCTGGGATGCCCCCCACAATTTGATCTTCAATCCATTCTGCATCCTAAGGTGTTGGGGTGCAGCGGAGGTGCGTGGTACCTCAAACACACAAAAACAGGATCAAAACGGAGCAACACAAGATTTAACGTGGTTCGGTCGGATGACCAACGTCCACGGGACGTCCACGAGAGAAATGTTTCTCTATTTCTTCTCTCCGGTTCTTGTTGGAGGATAACTCAAGGATTACACAGATCTCACACACACCACATACACCCCTTACAATACATGGGATTTTAATCCCGTTTTATAGAGGAACCAGGTCCATCCTTCTCCTTCAGTTGTTGGAGGGTAGCTCATCTACCCTTGACCTCCCTGCCGGCTGCTCACCCACCTTGACCTCCCACCAAAGGAGACTCCTTCTCCTTGCCGGCAGAGGACTCTTCTCGCTGAAAAATCAACCCCACATTGGGAGTAGCCCCCACAAATCTCCCCCTCACAACCAATTTGGGGTAGAAGCTTGACCTGCAGTCTCCATGTAGGTGTTGAAAACTTCATCAGCAAATCGAACACGCTTCTTCACGCCAGATGATGTGGCACGTCCACCATCTTCACTCGATCTTGGGCTGACTGCGGTCTCCATCAAATGATACAACCCTTGGGACTCCTTCCCAGTAAACTTCGTTGCATCCCCATGTGAGACTTTCAACACTCCACCTGCTATGAAAATCTTGAACCCTCTCGCATCGAGCCTACTTAATGATATCAAGTTCCGTCTCATCTTCGGAACAAATTTCGCGTCAGCTAGTTTTCGTACTCCTCCATCGGGTGTCTTCAATTTCACCGTCCCAACTCCTTGAACCTCGCATGTTGACCCATCACCAAGACACACCGAGTCTCGCACCTGGTGAAAAGTATCAAATGTACCACTCGTCGTACATATGTGTGCCGAGCTCCCTGAATCCAGAACCCATCCGTCTTCCTTTGGATTTTGAGCCCGCTCGTTCTTCCTCTTCAGAAATCGACATTCCCGCTTCATGTGCCCATATCTTTTGCAGTAATGACACTGCACTTCTCCCCGTTCAACTTGCTCATCTGAGTGCATGCTTCCCATTGTCACACAGATTTCATCATTTGCCGATAAGTTTGTGATGTTCGCATCCTCCTCTTCAACTTTCTTTTTCCCGGCAACATACCTTTTGCGCTCTCCACAGTCACTTTTATAATGACCCTTCTTCTCGCACCAGAAACGCGTGATTTCGTTAGGATCACGTCCCCTGGATTTTGGTCGCCATTCTTTACCTCCTGACAGTCGATGTCGGCTCCTCCCACATTGATCATCTTGCATCGCCATGATTTGCTCGCCTGAATGCATCACGGGTCTTCGGAATGCCTCTGAATCTTGAAGTGATGCCATCACCTCATCTAGCTTCAATGTCTCCTTCCCCACGAGCAATGCTGTCACAAGCCCATCAAATGAGCTTGGTAGTGATGACAAAAGCAAAAGTGTTTTGTCTTCCTCTCCAACCTTCACACTGAGCCCCAATAACTGTGTCAGGATCTTGTTGAATTCGTTGGTGTGATCCAGCAAATTCGTTCCCTCGTCCATGCGCAACTGGTACAATTTCTTCTTCAGGAATAATTTGTTGGTGAGCGACTTCGCCATATATCGCTGCTCCAGCTTCTTTCAGATCTCCTTCGGTGATGTCTCATCCAGTACCAAATATTTTACCTCATTTTCCAGACACAGTCGAATTGTACTGACGACCCGCATCTCGAACTCTTCCCAATCATCAGCACTAGTTGTCTCGGGCTTTTCTCCATTCAACGGTCTGATCATGCCCTGCTGCACCAAAAAGATCCTTCATTGTGCTTTGCCACAAGCCGAAATTATTTCGACCATCGAACTTCTCAATATCAAATCTTGGTAGTGCTCCGCCACCGGCCATCGTCGCTGTCGCAAAACGCGATCACCACCGTCGATGTCACACCCTTCTGAAACCACCTGATACAGTGCGAATTTTCAAAAACTAACCATACGGATGCGTCTGGAACGGTTGAAATAGTCGGAATCGACTCCTGGATTGCCGAAATCGGACACCAATTGACCGAGATATGTCAAAACAAGCTCAACGGTCCAGATCGCTCGCTGACGTGGCGCTGACGTGGCACGCCGGAATTCCCGCTGGAAACTCGCCGGAATTGCGCCGGAGGCATGAACATTGACGTCTTCTCCGGCACGGGTTACTGTTCACCCACGGGTTTGACCGAACTTTGACCGATCATATCTCCTTTGTTTTAGCTTCGTTTTCAATGCCACTTGCGCCGTTGGAATCGTCTCGCCGCCCTCTTCACGAATCTGGGCTCCGAAAAATTTTCTGACCACTTTCAATTTTACGGCCACCGGAAAATTTGTCGTCCCCTCACCGGTTCACCTCCGCTCGCTCCGACTCGACTCTGATATCACTTGTTGGGGCGCAGCGGAGGTGCGCGGTACCTCAAACACACAAAAACAGGTTCAAAACGGAGTAACACAAGTTTTAACGTGGTTTGGATGGATGACCAACGAAACGTTTCTCTATGGTTCTCGTTGGAGGATCACTCAAGGATTACACAGATCTCACACACACCATATACACCGCTTACAATACATGGGATTTTAATCCTGTTTTATAGAGGAACCAAGTTCATTCTTCTCCTTCTGTTGTTGGAGGGTAGCTCATCTACCCTTAAAGTCCCTTCCGGCTACTCACCCACCTTTGACCGCCCACCAAAGAATACTCCTTCTCCCGCAGAGGACTCTTATCGCTGAAAAATTCACTCCACATTGGGAGTAGCCCCCACACGCTCAACGTCGCGGCTATTACCTCTCCACTCCTGCCTCCTTCGCATCCTTCCCCAGGCTTCCGATGCTGATCCCGTGCCCGGGTCCGCACCCGACTTTCTCGATCCAGAGGCCGGTGGTGCCCGGGCCGATTGACACGCAGTCATCGCCGGTCTGGATAGTGGAACCCAGGATGGTCACGCCGGCGGACATCTGGACATGAATCCCGTTTGTGTTGGGGCTGCTGCCGGCGGCTGAGACCTTCACCTGCTGCAGCTTCACGTTCCGGCACCCGAGGATTACGATGTGGAGCAGCTGTCTGTTCACCGACGTCAGACCGTTTATAAAGATGTTGTCGGAATTCATGAACTCCATCGAGTGCATCACCCATAATCAACATCTTAACCACCGACTTAAGAGAAAAAATAACAACTATCATTATTGGATATTAGGTTTTATCGACTGACCGTGGCTCCAAACGGGCAGCTGCCTCCCGAAGCCTTGCAAGCCCACAGCCCGGCTCCCTGGCCATCGAGCGTGCCGCCAAGGATGGAGACTCCGGAAACGTGCTGGAACATGATCCAGTTGGCGGCGCCCCGGAGGGAGCGGTAGTCCGAGGATGCGATCAGGGTGCCGTCAATCCGTATGGTGGTGGGGCTACTCCTGCACCTTCCTCCAGCAAACACGAGCGGGGAGGGGATCAGAAAGCGGCCGGGGGGCACGTAAATCTGGGAGGGTGAGGAGGAGGCGCAGGCTGCCGCCCAGGCGGAAAGGAACGCCCTTGAGGTGTCCGTCCTGCCGTCCGGCCGAGCCCCTAAGGCCACCACATTGTAAGTGGCCGCCGCAGCCGTGAGTGGACCTGAACATAGATGGAGAAAGAAGGGGGAGAGGAGAAGGGGAAGCAGCACAGACGGAGATGAAGATGCGGGGTGTGCCATTTTGGGCGCTTCTTTGATGTAGATGTAGAGGTGGGAGGAGATGGATGGGGAGGGGAAGGGTTGCAGAGTATTTATTGGGTTTTGGGCGGACGTTGAAAACACCAGGAATACGGTGTCCGGTGGATGAAGCATGTGGCGGGCGGGCCGAACTTTTTACCCAGCGATTGGTGATTGTGGAGTGAATGGAGGCCCCGCCCCGCACGCATGCATGCACTTGGAAGGTGTCATGCATGGGGAAGCAGGTTGTTTTTAAGGAATGCCCTACTAGGTTTGGGTATGACGGCTGCCTAAATTATTCTCAACTTCACCCCTATGGTCGGTGCCGCAACGTGTCCCTTTCCCCCAACATCGGATTACTTAAAGAGAAGGACTAAGTTTTGTTGAAGTCCGTGGGGACTTGGTTTTCCACGGGAAGATGAGAGTGGCAACCGGTTTGCATTTAATTTATTTTTCTATGTTTGTAAAATTTGTGAGCTTATTTATGACACACACTTCTACAAATTAGATTGAATTTAGTGGTAACTTTTATAAAACAATGATAAAAGACACTTTTATAAACGTTAACTAAAAGCGTTGATAAGAGGATTTAAACTTAGAACCTCAACCATCAACTCACGTGATGCTGCCACTCTACCATATGACCACGTGCAAAAGGTGTGAATTAATGAATTTAATTCTGTATTTCTTGTTTTTATTTAAATTCATTTTCATTATATATCTCACCGTTTTCTGTCCCGCATGACTCTGTTTATTTTGTTTCCCCCGCTAGAAGCCACTGCCATGTTGGCAATCCAAGTGAGCCACCGCCCCTTGCATCGTGGCCTTTGATTTGTTGCGCCGGCCATTCAATCAAGGGCGTCCATTTGGGTTTTGCTGTTCGAATCCTTCGAACTACCCAGTGGGTTTTTTTCGCTTCTCCTTGGGTTCGTGGCACCTTCTGGTGCAGCGTTCTGTTACTGTGGAACCGTCGATCGCAGGGGGTTTAATCACCCCTGCCTCGACTCACATCGAGGGTAGATCAGATTTTTTCACCAGCAGCTTCATTCTTGACCGGGGATTACAACTTCTTCGACATTCTCGGATCCTAGCGCTCGAACCCGTGTAGGGTTACCTCGACGGCAACGGACTCCGCGGTACACAGCTGGTGTGCCGCATCTGGTGGAGCTCCGTCGCGGCCCTTCGCTAGGCGACAACACTCTGACGGCCAGCCACGAGATCACTCGAACCAGATCCAGCGTCATCTTGAAGTGAACAGGACGGCCGAGCTTGATTGCGCCCGGCGTTGTAAGTTTTTTCTATTCTTTCTTGCGGTTTATTGAAACCCTGAATTTCTTGTATCCCTGTCATCACATCTGTTGAGGCGAATCCTTTGTAATCTGTTCTGGTTTTTGAGAATTAATAAAAGCGTGCATGTGTGGGGTGTTCTTGTCGTGCAGTAGGTCCCAAAGGGGACCGAAGCACGTAAATCTCGTGTTCCTCTTTATTTTGCTGCATTTCAGTTTCTGTTCTTTTCAATTTCATTTGTTCTTGGGTCTTCGGCACCAAACTGCTCATTATGTTGTTCTCTGGATGATTCTGCGCCCACCATTTATTCGATCATCCAATCAACAAGTGGTATCAGAGCCACTCTTTGGTTGCCGTGTAGTTTACATTGCTGTTTGTTTTCATTTACCTGCTGTATTCTTTACTTGCTGGTTATATTTGCAAAATTAGCTTGCAATTGCAGTCACATACCTTTGTTTCTATATGATTAAGTAGGCTGTTTTCTTGTCTGCTATAGTTCGCATGTTCAATTTTGTTTATAATCTTGCCCGCACCATAACTGCTACTGTTTACATTCTGTTTTAAAGTTTGTGTTTTAATATTGCTCATTCTAATTGGCTGCCAACTCTTGGCAACCCCCCTCTACTGCTTCAAACTTGAAGAATCTGTCTGTTTAGGTTCTGTTTCAGCATTCTTGCAATTATTGTTTGCTGTTTTCTGGTTTATAGTCCAGCCTGCCATTAATTGTGTTAATAAATTGGGTTTTCTGTGTTCCGCACTGTTTCTGTTTAATTCTGCCAATATATTGTTGTCTTTAGTTTCTTATTAAGACTGAAATTATTGTCTTCACCAAATATTTTTTTTTTGTTTTTCATTACACATTGTACAAATTTATTCCTAGTGAGTATTGGCCAGTTTTTTTTGGGGGCGTACGCTCTCGTTGTCCCCAATTACTTGGCATCAACTCACTGTATATAAATATGTCTACAATGAGGTATGAAATCAAAAAATTTGATGGAGACAATGACTTCAATTTATGGCGTATTAAAATGAGGGCATTATTAGTCCAACAAGGTCTTATTGATGCCCTATCTGGGCCTACTAAACCCATAACAACTGTTAATGAAGCTGGACAAACCATAACTGAACACCAACCAATCCCCAATGACACTCTAGTTAAAGCCCACAGTTCCCTCTTATTGTCCTTAGGCGATAAAGTCCTTAGGGAAGTGGTCTTTGAGTCCACTGCTGCCGGCATCTGGCTCAAGTTAGAGAAGCTCTACATGACTGCCTCCCTAGTCGGTAGGCTCTATAAGAAGCACCGCATGTTTACCTTTAGGATGAGACCAGACTCTTCCTTGAAAGCCCTTCTTGACGAGTTCAATAAGATTATGCTAGACTTAGCCAATATAGATGTCATGGTAGAGGATGAGGATCAGGCTATTATTCTCCTGATATCTCTAGACCATAGTTATAGCACTCTGGTCGAGACCATGATGTATGGTCATGACTCCTTGACTCTGGAAGAAGTCAAGTCTGCCCTTCTATCCAAGGACCTTCACTCAAAACCTAAGGCGAAAGGTGAGGCTGAGAGTTTATTCAATAGGGGAAGGCCTCAGGTTAAAAACAAAAAGAAACATGTTAGCAGAGATAAAAGTAGCAATAGTAAAGAACCAAGGCATGAACGAAAGTCAAAGAATAATGATAATAAAGACTGAAAAGTTACTTGCTTCCATTGTGGGAAGCTTGGGCATATTAAGCCCGAGTGTAGGAAGCTTAAGAGAGAGCAAGAGCGCACACAGCCCACTGACCAGTCTCTTATTGTTGACCCTGGTTATGACACAGCTGAAGTTCTAAATGTGTCCAGCCATACTCTTGACCGTGAATGGGTCCTCGACTCTGGCTGCTCCTTCCATATGTGTCCCCATAGAGAGTCTTTCATAGAGTTGGTTGAGAAAGTGGAAGGGGACGTCCTATTAGGGAATAACAAGAAATGCAAGGTTGAGGGTAGAGGATCTGTCATGATAGAATTGGATGACCATTCCATCATCACCTTACTTGATGTAAGATGGGTCCCCAAATTGCAATGAAACTTGATCTCCCTAGGAGTCCTAGATCAAAAGGGATATACTTTTAGATCTGAATCTGGTACTATTAACGTCTCAAAAGGATCAAGAACCATCATAAAAGGATCCCTTGTGAATGGTTTGTATGTCTTGAATGGAAGGACCCATTCAAGACAGTTGGGTAGTGTTTATACCACAAACACTGACAACACAATGCTCTGGCATAGAAGGCTGGGGCATGTAAGCTCCAAAGGGCTTGAAGAAATCAGCAAGCAAGGATTGCTGAATGACATCACACCTATGAATCTCCCATTTTGTGAAGATTGTGTGATGGGAAAAGCTAAAAGAGTGACCTTAAATAGATCGTCCTTCAAGGCAGCCGCCCCACTTGATTACATCCATTCGGATTTGTGGGGGCTGGCTAGGACCTCCTCTCATGGTGGAGGTTTCTATTTCGTCACCTTTATCGATGATTACTCCAGGAAGGTTTGGGTATACATACTCAAAAATAAAATCATATGTTTTACAAACATTCAAAACCTGGAAAGCCTTAGTCGAGAATCAGACTGGGAAGAAAGTCAAGACCATGAGGACGGACAATGGGCTTGAGTACCTGTCCACTGAGTTCATTGAATACTGTGAGTCTGAAGGAATTAAGAGGCACAAAACTGTTAGGGAAACTCCCCAACAGAATGGCCTAGCAGAGAGGATGAATCAGACTATCCTTAAAAGAGTTCGTAGCATGCTTGATCACTCGGGCCTCCCTAAATCCTTTTGGGAAGAGGCCACAAACACTGTTGTGTACCTGATTAATAGGTGTCCCTCTTCTGCGAATCAATTCATTACTCCATAAGAACTATAGACCGGCAAGCCCCCATCATATTCCTACTTAAGGGTCTTCGGGTGTATAGCCTATGCCCACATCAAGACTAAAAAACTTGAACCTAGAGCCCTCAAGTGCATCTTTGTTGGTTACCCCGATGGAGTTAAAGGATATAAACTCTGGGTGGATAAACCGGGATACCAACGGTGCATTATTAGTAGAGACGTTGTCTTTCATGAGTCCTCTATTCCTAAGACTAGGATTGACACACCTGGCAGTTCTGATTCCGACTTTCATAAGTCTGATGAACATGAGTCATTTACTCATGTTGAGACTGATGTTCAGTCTATTCCTCCTCCTCCTCAGCCCACTGATGCGGCTAACTCTGAGACGATTTCTGGTTCAGACTCAGACTCCGGACCTTCCACCGATCATCAAGATTATCAATTAACCCGAGATAGACAAAGGAGGGTCTCTAGACCTCCTGCTCGGTTCAGCCAGTATGATATGGCTTCATATGCCTTTCAAGTGGCCCAGGATCTCATTGACGATGATCCTCAATCGTATAGGCAAGCTCTAAAGGATAAGGATTCAAAGCATTGGATCATAGCCATGAATGAAGAGATGCAATCTCTAAAGAAAAATCACACCTGGACCGTTGTTCACAAGCCTGTGAATGCTACAGTGATTGGGTCCAAGTGGATTTACAAGAGAAAGGAAGACAACACAGAGGGAAATAAAGTAAGGTTCAAAGCTAGGCTAGTCTCCAAAGGATTTCTTTAGAGAGAGGGAATCGACTATGCTAAGATTTTTTCCCCTGTTGTCAAACACTCTTCCATTCAGCTCCTGTTAGCCTCCGCTGCCTATCTCGATCTGCACATCGAGCAACTTGATGTTAAAACTGCCTTCTTGCATGGGGATTTGAATGAAAAACTCTATATGAAGCCTCCTGACGGTTATTCAAAGGAATTCAGATTCAATCAAGTTTGCCTTCTAAATAAGTCCTTGTATGGTTTAAAACAGGCATCAAGGAAATGGTATAAGAAATTTGATTCCTTTATTTTAAATAACCAATTCACTAGGAGACAGTATGATGCTTGTGTCTACTTCAAGTCAATTCAAGGTTGTGTGATTTACCTTCTGCTTTACGTAGATGAAATTCTTATCATATGTAAGAATATGAGTTTTATCACTTCAATTAAATCCCAATTAAAAGGAAACTTTGAAATGAAAGACTTAGGTGCAGCTAAGCAGATTTTAGGTGTTGAAATCATTAGAGATAGGCCTAAAAAATTGCTTTACTTATCTCAGCATGCTTATATTTTAATGATTTTAAAGAGATACATGTTTGAATCTCTCAAACCTGTGAATGTACCTCTTGCTCAACACTTTAAGTTGTCTTTAACACAAGCACCCACTGCTGATGATGACGTGAAATTTATGTCTAAAATTCCATATGCTAGCATTGTTGGTAGTATAATGTACTCTATGATTTGCACCAGGCCTGACATTGCTTTTGTTATCTGCACCTTGAGTAGATTTATGGCCGCTCCTGGGAAGCCCCATTGGCATGACCTCAAATGGCTTCTCAGATATTTATCATGTTCATCTAATTTGTCTTTATGTTTTGATAAAAATGTTGATGCTTCTAACATTTTGGTAGGCTTTGTAGATGCTGATTATGCAGGTTACATTGACACCAGAAAATCATTGTCCGGATACGTGTTCACTGCCTGCGGTGGGGCTATTTCATGGAAGTGCAACATGCATTCCGTTGTTTCCCTCTCCACCACTGAGTCTGAGTACATTTCACTCACCGAGGCGGTAAATGAAGCCTTATGTCTTAAAGGCTTGTCTTCTGAACTCAAGCTTTATGATTCAGCTATTAATGTTTTCTCTGATAGTCAATATGCATTACATTTGTCTAAAAATTTATTTTTCCATGGAAAATCAAAGCACATAGACATTAGATTACACTTTATTAGAGATGTTATAGAACAAGGAACCGTGTGTGTCAATAAGATACACACTGATAAAAATCCAGCTGATAGTTTGACTAAAGCTGTCATTTTATCTATGTTCAAATATTGCCTAGATGGTTTGAACTTGGTTCCTGTTTTGTAATCCTAGGTGCAAGAACATCCCTGAATTTAATTAAAAAGGGTGGAGTTTTGTGAATTAATTAATTTAATTCTGTATTTCTTGTTTTTATTTAAATTCATTTTCATTATATATCTCACCGTTTTCTGTCCCACATGCCTCTGTTTATTTTGTTTCTCCCGCTCGAAGCCACTGCCACGTTGGCAATCCAAGTGAGCCACCGCCCCTTGCATCGTGGCTTTTGATTTGTTGCGCCAACCATTCAATCAGGGGCGTCCATTTGGTTTTTGCTGTTCGAATCCTTCGAACTACCCAGTGGGTTTTTTTCGCTTCTCCTTGGGTTCGTGGAACCTTCTGGTGCAGCGTTCTGTTACTGTGGAACCGTCGATCGCAGGGGGTTTAATCACCCCTTCCTCGACTCACATCGAGGGTAGATCACATTTTTTCACCAGCAGCTTCATTCTTGACCGGGGATTACAGCTTCTTCGACATTCTCGGATCCTGGCGCTCGAACCCGTGTAGGGTTACCTCGACGGCAACGGACTCCGCGGCACATAGCTGGTGTGCCGCATCTGGTGGAGCTCCGTCATGGCCCTTCACTCGGTGACAGCACTCTGATGGCCAGCCACGAGATCACTTGAACCAGATCTAGCGTCATCTTGAAGTGAACAGGATGGTCGGGCTTGATTGCGCCTGGCGTTGTAAGTTTTTTCTATTCTTTCTTGCGGTTTATTGAAACCCTGAATTTCTTTTATCCCTATCATCACATCTGTTGAGGCGAATCCTTTGTAATCTGTTCTGGTTTTGAGAATTAATAAAAGAGTGCGTGTGTGGGGTGTTCTTGCCGTGCAGTAGGTCCCAAAGGGGACCGAAGCACGTAAATCTCGTGTTCCTCTTTATTTTGCTGCATTTCAGTTTCTGTTCTTTTCAATTTCATTCGTTCTTGGGTCTTCGGCACCAAACTGCTCATTATGTTGTTCTCTGGATGATTCTGCGCCCACCATTTATTCGATCATCCAATCAACAAAAGGTGTGCATGTAATAAATGAATCATCAATTAATTAGTAATTTCATAAATTATTCTCTATGAATTTCATAAATTAAATTCAGTACATAATATTTATTGATTATTTGATGAAAATCAATCTCCATTTATTAATATTCTTTGTTGGCAGAGTAAATAGAGTTGAGTTCTTGATGGTAAAACCCACTATAAATATTAATTCCCCTCCACTCCATGGAGACTTGAAAACATCCATTCATCTACACCTCCATGCAGAGTGTAGAAGTCATTCAGGTTTTGATTCCTCAATTTCCTGCGTTTTGCAATGGTTTGAGGTAATTTCCAATTTTTTCCATTATATTGTGTATTTACGATAATCTGACTACAATATTGTAGCTAAAATTGATCTTTGTTTTTTTTCACAAGCCATGAGTTGTAAGGAGTTAAATATGTGCTATGATGCCATGATGGAGGCGTTGAATTCCATGAAGAGTAACAATGTTTGGGACTTTGTTGAGCCACCACTTGGTGTAAAACCTATTAGATGAAAATGCGGTTTTAAAAACAAGAAAATTTCATTGGGCAACATTGAGAGATACAAGGTCTAACTAGATGCTAATGGGTTCACTCAAGATGAAGGGATTGATTATACCGATACATTTTCTCCAGTATCAAGAAATAATTCCTCACACATAATATTTTCCTTAGTATCTCATTTTGACTTTGAATTATAACAAGTGGATATGAAAAATGCATTTCTAAATGTTAATCTAGATGAGGAGGTTTACATGAAACAACCTGAATGATTCTTCTCCAGTAATGGTGAGCATTTAATATGCAATCTCAAAAGGTCTATCAATAATGGTCACGTCGGTGGACATCTGGATGTGAATCCAGTCGGTGTTGGGGTTTCTGCCGATGGCTACTACCTTCACTTGATGTAGCTTCACATTCCGGCACTCGTCGATTACGATGTGGAACAACTAGCTGTTCACCGACATCAACCCATTTATATAGATGTTGTCGGAATTCATGAACTCCAACGAGTAAATCACCCATCATCCACATATTAAACACTGACTAATGATTACAAATAATAACTATCATTATTGCATATTAGGTTTTATTGACTGTGTCGGCAATATTTCATTATTGGAGGATGGTGGCTGCCCCTTTGTCAAAAGTGGTAGGCATGGTGAGTGGCCAAACCCCACCAAACCACTAGTGGGAGAAGGGTTGAGAGCTGTTGGCATCATATTATAAAAGACAAGAGCCTCCTCTCATTTCATCATCACCTTCACCGATCTTGTCATCACCATCAGTTCATTTTTTTTACGGTATTTGTGAGGTTTATTTCCTTGATTATTTTGGAGGAGTATTTATGAGGGTATTCTCCTTATAATAGTGAGGGAGTGTGTACCCACTTTTACCTATATTGATCATTCTAATAGCCTGTGAGTTTTTACCCCTTTTATTTTGGGGGGTTTTCCACATTACATCTGGTATCCAATTATTTCCACATTTTGCACTTTATTTTATTTTGTGATTATCACTACACCGGTGGGATAATCATTTTTGGTCCCAAAAAATGGTATTAGAGGAAGTTTTTGGCCTGGTTCTGTTCACTTTTTTGGTTATTAATAATTCTCATATATTTGAATATACTATGTGATTGCATCTCTGGTTGATATTCCACGACAAAAAATTTATTGAGTTTATTAAATATATCTTGGTGAAAAAGAGGTGCATCTGGACTAATAGCGTGTCTAGATGGTGGTGAAATTCGAGAATAATAAATTCGACGGGTTTATTAAGTTTTGTTGACATCTGTGGGGACTTGGTTTTCCATAGGAATATGAGACTGACAACCAGATTCCATAATTTATTTTTCTATGTTTGTAAAATTTGGGACTTGGTTTATGACACACACTCCTACAAATTTGAATGAATTCAATGCTATCAATTATAAAATGATGATAAAAGACACTTTTATGGGAGTTAACTAAAAGAGTAGATAAGAGGATTTAAACTCAGAACCTCAGTCACCGACTCCAGTGCCGTTGCCACTCGACCATATCTCACATGCAAAATGAGTTCTTCTAATAAATGACTCATCAATTAATTAAGAATGTAATAAATTATTCTCTATGAATTTAATATATTAAATTCAGTACATAATATTTATTGATTATTTGATGACAATTAATCTCTATATATTAATATTCTTCTTCGATGGAGTAAACTAGATTGAGTTCTTGATGGTAGAACCCACTATAAGTATTAAGGCCCCTCCACTTTGTGTATACTTGAAAACATACATCATATATATCCCCCATTCAGAGTGTAGAAGACATTCAGGTTTTAATTCCTCAATTTCATGTGTTTTTCAATGGTTGGAGGTATGTGCCAATTTCTTTTCATTATACTCTATATCTATAAAAATCTGGTTACAATATTGTAGCTGAAAATGATCCTGGAATTTTTTCATAAGTAATAAGTTGTAAGGTGTTAAATATGTGCTATGATGCCATGATAGAGGAGTTTAATTCCATGAAGGGTAAAGATGTTTGGGACTTTGTTGATCCGCCACTTGGTCTAAAACCTATTAGATGTAAATGGGGTTTTAAAACCAAGAAAAATTCATTATGCAACATTGAGAGATATAAGGCCTGACTAGATGCTAAAGGGTTCACTCAAGATGAACTTATTGATTATACTAATACATTTTCTTCATTATACCAAAAGGATTCCTTACGCGTAATATTTTCCTCAGTATGTCATTTTGAATTTGAATTATAATAACAAGTTGATAGAAAAAAACCATTCTAAATGTTAATCTAGATGAGAAGGTTTACATGAAACAACATGAAGTATTCCTCTCTGGTAATGGAGAGCATTTAGTATGCATGCTCAAAATGTATATCTATGGTTTAGAAAAAGAATCTTGGTAGTGGTATTTATGATTTCATGTTGTAATTACTTCATAAATATATATAAATAATTGTGATTTTCATGATATAGTGAGTTAAATAGTTGTGATTTTTTAATATTGAGTTTCCTAAACATAAATTATCAATGTATAGATTTTACTTATCATGTTATGCCACCTTATTTAAAAATAATTTTTTTTGCTATAGATTTATGTGGCAGTAGAGAACAAGTAAAAAAATGGACTGATAATGATCTAAGGGAGAGAAATATACATAGAGAAAGAAAAGATATCTTTTAAGGAATCTTATGGCCATTAAAACTTGATGTTTGTGTTCTTTTTTATTTTTATACATTATGATCAAAACAAGTGGAGTGGTAATCAAAAAACTAATAAAAAATAAGATAGGTTTAGTTAAAAGTTTGAAAATATTTTTAATTGGACTTCAACCACTAATTCATCCCTTTTCATTGGTTGACATATCTTTTATAGGGCTTTATAATTAGTATCAAATCCTAGTTTAATATAATGAACCTATAAATGTTTTTAATTTTGATTCATTCTTAAATTAAATCAAACACCACATATCTTAGTTTCAGATCTATCTGGTATTCATTTTTTATCTTTATAGATTGATGATTTCATACATTCATATGTATTGGTCAATAATTGTTCTCTCCTATGTGTTGATTACCCCTACTTTTACTACTACATATAGCTCTTTTAAAAGTTCTAGAAATAGATTTTAACAATGCTAAAAATGTTCTGTTAATCTCAGTGAAGATAAGGGGGTCCCCTTTATCAGTGCTAAAAAAGCACCGATAAAGGGGGTCCTTTATCCACACTAAAAAAAGCACTGATAATAGACCCCCTTTATCAATGCTATTTTAGCATAGAGAAAGGAGACTCTTTATTAGCTCTATTTGGGGCGTTGATAAAAGACCACTTTATCAGTGCTTGAAATAGTGCTAATAAAGGCCTAGTTTCTTGAGATGTGCTGTTTATATAACAACACACCCAGTAAAAAACTACACAAAATAGTAGAAAATACAGCAATATAAGCCAGTGCAGTTCTCACATAGTTTCACTATAAAAAATAGAGAATATTATAATAAACATGTGATAAGAATAAATCAAGACAAAAGAAACACATACATGACGCAAATGATGAAAAAAAAGCAGCGCACACAAGGGTTTGGAAAACAATGCTATATAAATTTATTTGACATCATGAATACAAAAATATCCACTCATGATATATACAAAAAACACCATTATATACATTTAAAAATGATGTTTTATATAATTACATTTACAATTATCAAACAAACAGTTAAAAACATTAATGTTTCAACTTTTGACGTATGTGATCCCCTCTCAAAAGTGTCTACCCATGGTATTAGTTGCTGAACAAATCATCCCAACTCAAGTAAAAGATTCCACCTCTATATAAGAAAAAAAATATTATGTAGGTAATACTATAAAGAAAAAAATTAAACATTAATATGAAAAAAATACATTAATAAAATTTCAATTTGTAATAAAAAGACACATTTGGAGTTATACCAGTCACACCATGGATCATATTGTGGTGGGGTTGATTCCTACACATTTCAAATGAGTTATGGATCATTGTACTAAAATATAAAAATAATTTGAATGGGTTTGATCAGTTTTGAGTATGTAACTTTTTCTATTCCTACACATCACATATGACTCATGGATATTTTTTCTAAAGTATCAAAATAATCCGAATGTGTTTTCTCAGGTTTCAACATGTCAGTTGTGTTTTTTACTAAAATATCATTTCAAACCAGAAACACACATTTTGAGTCATACCAGTCGCATCATGCATCAGTATGATGTGAGAATACTTCATACACATTATGAATCACTTTCCTAAATTATGAAGACAACTGAAAGGTGTTTTCTTGGTTTTCACTAAGTGACACGTTTTGATCTAAAATGCCAATTTTAAACTGATAATGAATACTTTTAGTCATACCAGTGACATCGTGCATTGGACTGAGGTTCAGTTGATTCTTACACATCACAAATGAATCCTAAATTGTTGTATTAATGCTTCAAAATAATCCTAATGCATTTGATAGGTTTTCAGTATTTCACTTGTTCTTTTTACTTAAATTAATGTCAATTTTAAATAAAAAGACATATTTGGAGTTATACCAGTCACATCATGCATTTTATTTAGGTGGGGTTTATTCTTAAATGTCTAAAATGACTCATGTATAGTTTTCCTAATGTATAAAGACAATCTAAATGAATTTCATTGTTTTTTAGTATGCATGTTGTGTCTTTTTACTGAAATATTATTTCAAACTAAAAAAATGTATTTTGAGTCATACCGGTCGCATCGTGCATTGGATTGACATGAGAATACTTCATACACGTAAAAAAGGTATTGAAAATTGTTTTCCTAAATTATGAATACAATCAGAGTGTGTTTGATTGGTTTTTAGTGAGTGACACATTTTGAGCTAAAATGTCAATTTTAAATTAATAACAGACACTTTTAGTCATATCGGTCACATTGTGAATTATTTTGAGGTGGGGTTGATTCCTACATATAAAAATGTCCCATGGATCATTTCCCTAAAGTATCAAAACAATCCAAAATCATTTTCTCAGTTTTTAGTATGTCACTTGTTCTTTTTACTTAAATTAATGTCAATTTTAAATAAAAAGACGTATTTGGAGTTATACTGGTCACATTGTACGTTGTATTGAGATGGGATTGATTCCTAAACATCAAAAATGATTCATGGATAATTTTAATAGATTATCAATACAATCTGAATGTGTTTTCTTAGTTTTCAGTTTGCCAATTGTGTTTATAATAAAATTAATGTCAATTTTAAATAAAAAGAGACACTTTGAGTCATACTGGTCACACCGTGTGTAAGATTGAGGTTAAGTTGATTCCTACATGTCAAAAATGACTTATATATCATTTTTATAAAGTATCAAAAAAATCTGAATACATTTTCTCAATTTTTAGTATGCCAGTTGTGTGTTTTTACTAAAATGTCATTTCAAACTAGAAACACGCATTCTGAGTCATACAGGTCGCATCATGCGTCAGTTTGACATGAGACTACAACATACATGTAAAAAAGAATGTACGAATAATTTTCCTAAATTATTAAGACAATTGGATCATGTTTTCTTGGTTTTCAGGGAGTGACACATTTTTAGCTAAAATGTCTATTTTAAACTGATAATGGACACTTTTAGTCATATCGGTCACACCATTCATCAGATTGAGATGTGGTTTATTCTTATATGTCACAATTTAATGATGGATCATCATCCTAATGTATAAAAACAATCAAATTGTTTTTTCTTATTTTTCAGTATGTCCCTTGATCTTTTTGCTAAATCTATTGTTAATTTAATATAAAAATAAATAGCCAATGATCCTGTAACCAAGTGGTAAAGGATCCTGCTTGGCATACAAAAGATCCAGGATCAAATCTGGGTAAGGAAAAATTTCCAAGTACTATAGCAGTGGTGGAACTGTAGCAGCGGTGACACTGTAGCGGTGGAGGTACTATGACAGGAATTATAGCGGCAGAGGTATTGGCGCAGCCCGATTACTGTAGTAGTACTATTCACCAGAGGGCCCTTTGGACAAAAAAAAATCTTTCATGCCCTTGGGCCTTTGGGGTATCTAATGGTTCTCCCTCTACCTAGTCAAAATAGGTCTTTACTTGACTTGAATAATAAAATGAGGCTTCGACCATTAAAAAAAATTAATATAAAAATATACAGTTAAAGTCATAACGTTCACATCATGTGTTGGATTGAGGTATAGTTGATTACTACATGTAAAAAATGATAGATGGGTCATTTTATTAAAGTATCAAAACAATCCGAATGTGTTTTCTTGGTTTTAAGTATGTCAATTTTTCTTTTTGATAAATCTATTATTAATTTGAAAATACATACTTAAATTCATAACGTTCACACTGTGAATCAGATTGAGGTACAGTTGATTCCTACGCATAAAAAATGACTGATGTATTGTTTTCTTAAAGTATTAAAATAATCTGAATGAGTTTTCTCAGTTTCTAGTATATCACTTTTTCTTTTTACTAAATATATTGTCAATTTAATATAAAAATACACACTTAAAGTCATAACATTCACACTGTGTGTTGTATTGAGGTACGGTTAATTCCTATACTTTAAAAATGAATGATAGATCATTTTCCTAAAGTATAAAAACAATCCAAATGCATTTTCTCAATTTTTAGTATGCCACTTTTTTTTGCTAAATCTATTGTTAATTTAATATAAAAATATACACTTAAAGTCATTTCGTTCACACCGTGCATCAAATTAAGGTGAGGTTGACTCCTACATGTCACAAATGACTGATGGATCGTTTTCCTAATTTATCAAAACAATGTGAATGCATTTTATCAGTTTTCAGTATGTTACTTGTTCTTTTTTCTAAATCTGTTATTAATTTAATATAAAAATACACACTTAAAGTCATAACGTTCACACCATGCATCAGATTGAGTTGCGGTTGATTCCTACCTTCCACAAATGACTAATGGATTATTGTTCTAAAGTATCAAAATAATTTGAATGTTTTTTCTTGGTTTTAATTATGTCACTTTTTCTTTTTTTTAAATCTATTGTTAATTTAATATAAAATACACACTAAAAGTCATAACATTCACACTGTGCATTAGATTAAGGTTTGGTTGATTCCTACACATCACAAATGATCGATGGATCGTTTTCCTAAAGTATCAAAACAATATGAATGCGTTTTCTTCATTTTTAGTATGCCACTTCTTTTTTCTAAATGTATTGTTAATTTATTATAAAAATAAACACTTAAAGTCATAATGTTCACACCATGCATAATATTTAGGTGTGGTTGATTCCTAAACATAAAAAATGACTGATGGATTGATTAGTCACTGAAAGTTGATAATATTCATTGTTAATATCTTAATATTAATGTGTCTAAAAGTGCATAAACATCAATTTTAGTCCAATTCAGAAATTGAACTTCATTTCTCATCATTGTGCAATTCATGCTTAAAGTGTCAATTTGGGCCCACTCAATAATTGCTTTTGTAAATTACAATATTCATCATTTTAATTTTATATTCTGTTATATGATTCATCACTTTATTTGGAACATTTTTTCTTTTAGGTCTGATGGATGAATCATAAGGGAAGATGGATATTTTTGCACCTGAATGCAGAAACTTGATGGAAAAAGCATAATGGGCCTAAGGCCCATCAAACAAATGTGGGGACCACAAAACAAGCCCAATAAAACTCAAATTTATAAATTAGAAATATAAAAAAATGAGGATCATTTTATTCAACTGTGACCGGAGCTAATTCTGAATTTTTCATGATGATAAAGGGATCTGAAGTTGAGATTTAAATGGTGGACCCGACATTAATGCACATAAATCCGTCCCACCATTTCGACCATAACATCCAAAATGATGATCCAAATTTCCTGAAATTTTTAAAGATGATAGAGGACACATGGAAGAAGATATTTGTCTTATACTACTGCTGATTATTTGGCTTCCTCCAATTCCAAATTCACATGTAGAAATGGTGGAAGAATCTGGACGAAATTTCCAGGTCAACTTCGAAACGTCAAAATCCCTTAATTTTCTATCCTTCCTTTTGACTCTATAAATTAATGGAGATGGAATTTATTTTGGTGGGGTGTCTCTAAGGCTTAAAATATGCCTATATAAGGATCTGGTGGTGAAAGAATTATCATCTAACATTTTTCTTTGAATCCAAGTTTTTCTTTCAATTGTAATTTCCCGCTTTCGTTTTGTAATGGCATCATAAGTTTCCCTAATGTAAGTTTTTCTTTCACATTTAGTATTTTAATAAAATTTATTCTTATTCTTCACTTTTTCTTTTTCTTTTCTTCACACATTGATATCATTGAATGAAGTTGTGAATTAATTTACAGCAGCACTTGTGAATTCAATCACACAACGGTGGAGTGTTCATTTTTCAATAATTTTCTTTTTCTTCAATTCCGCCCCCATTAGTCTACATCCCGATTCCATTGGTAGAATAGAATCAATGGAGGGATAAACACTTAAGGGTTGATCTAAGGGAGTAGAAAGGTTAGGGATTGAATGTTATTTCATATACTTTAATTTTTAAATCTGTTTGTTATTTTAAGATTTCCATTCAATGATTTATATTCTTCTTCGTCTTTGACAAGTTTAACGACGACACATTTTAAGTGCTAGTATGATATATTTCCTTTGAGTGCCCAGTAAAGTGATACTTAAAGTGAATTAGTGATTGGCCTTGGAATTGTGTAGGGATTAAATTGGTGAATGATTTGGGAGAATTATCTTGTTGTTTGGATGCGTCTTCAATTAATGACATGAAATTTTTAAGAAAAGAAATTTATCCAATCCACCCCAAGAGAAACCCTAAGATAAACCCATCATCAATAATTGTTTAGTTCACATAATTTTACTTATCTGTTATCTAAATTATATCATTAGTTATCCAATTAAAATCTACCTCAAAGTTGGCCACTTCATAGCCAATCCATCAACAAATATGAGTGTCTCAAGGTTTCTTCTTCGGTCCCTGTGGATTTGATCCCTACTTGTACTTCAACGACCGATTTTACTAGTAGGGTAAATTTGGGCACAATAAAATTTTGGTGCCATTGCCGGGGACCCAAGTAAGTACCATAGACCCTCGTCTTCTTTTCTCACCCCAAATTCTCTATTCTCACCCTAATTTCTCTTCTCTTTTCCACTTTCTATTTCTGTGTGTCCAAAAAAAATACCAAAACCAATTTTCAATCAATTCCAATGGATTATCCTCCAAAATACCCCTTCATAAACCAATGTTGTAATCAAGTCAGAAATCAATATTGGAAAACACCTCACATAGGTAATTTCATTGACCAAACCTTTATTGAATACACCACACCAGATGAGATGTACAATCAATGGGATGCCGAATGTTTAGAAGATCAATTTCCATATATATCAAGAATGATTGAAAAGATAAATAATGAGGAATTCCATGATGTGAAAACATATATCAACCCTAATCCTGAAAAAATTCTTAAACAATTGTGTGAACAAATGGATAAAATGAATTCAGAAGTTTCATCTTTCAGATTAGAATTACAAAGCTTTAAGACTTTTGAGGAACCCGTTCCCACTCAAAATGTTCTTTCCTCATCATTGATAGATGAATCTTTTATCACAAAAACCTCCCATGAATTGAAAAAAGAACAAACCTTTGGATATGGGATAACTGAACAAGATCAAGGAAATGTTGAAGGGTATTTAAATCAGGAGGAAATTAATTTTTTGGATTCACAAGGGGAAAATCTTTCTTCATGGATTGAGTGTTCAGAATATTGCTTCAATAATGATTTGTTAGAATCACCTATCATTGAACCATTGGGAGAGATAACAAATATTGAGTCTATACCCACTCCTGACATTCAACTGGACAATATTCAGAAGGTATCACAATTTCAAAATGAACATATTATTTCAAAAGATGAAAGTTATTTTTCAAATTTGCAATCTTTTTTAAGAAAATTAAATCAACCCAAACTCAAAATTATGAACCTTTCGTCCCCACTAAATTATCCCTTTATAGGGTACAAACAAGACCTTTTAGTTTTCATTCATCCATATCATGAAATCAATAATGTAGGAATGATCCTTGGTGTCTTAGGCAAGACTATAGAAACAACTCGATAAACCATTTGTGATATTACATGGATTTTACCACTCATTTTAGAACAAAAGATTTCACATGAAACATATTTCAAACAAATAATCAATCTCAATATTATTTAAGTGTATAAAGATGGGTTAATTAAAATTTTTAAAGTTGGATTTGGATAAGTTGGGGGGTTCAAGTTGAGCTAACGGCGTTAAACAAAAGCGCTGCATGGGAGGAAACCCATGGTTTTCATGTTTCCAATAATTTTGAATCATTTTTTTTTTCATATAATAAATTACCATAGACTGTTGAAATGTTCTTCTTTTATGAGTAAGGATGGGTATGAAAGGGGAGCACCGTATTCATCCGTGTCACGTGGTGTGATCCCTAAGTAATACCTTACCCAGAAATTTAAATGAAGACAATGTATCATCAGTTTATTTTATTTTATTTATGTTTTTGTAGGTTAAAAAAATTAGACACTTGACCTGTTCTTCTTTTATGAGTATGGATGGGTATGAAAGCGGAGCACCGTATTCATCCGTGTCACGCGGTGTGATCCCTAAGTAATAACTTACCCAGAAATTTAAAATAAGACAATGTATCATTAGTTTGATTAAAAAAACATGGAAAACCATAAAAATTATGGTACTTGGAATTAAATAAATCGTTGTGTTGTTTGTTTTGTCTGCTTTGTTCTTATTTGTATGGTTCAGGAACTATTTTGGGTGATACATGTTGAATCAAGGAGGTGCCTACATCCCCCAAGAGATCAAAGGAGTAATCTGGAGCATCATGAACTTCAACTTCAAAAACCAGGTGAATTTGTTTCATGTTTATCATTCTCAATTTCATCTTTGAACTCCTCTCCTACCCCCTTCTAAATTTTCTTTTCTTTAAACACTGGGGGCAATGTTATTCTAAGTTGGGGGTAAATAAAAAATGATTTTTTTTGTGAATAAGAACATGCATAGAAAGAAAAATACCATTAACCTTGAACATGATAACACACATTTTAAACTCTGAAATTGGATATCAAATAATTTTGTATGCCTTTATTCTGATTTTAATTCAAGCTTAAGTTCATGAGCATTGTTTTTGGAAAGTACGGTTGTTCGATTTGATTTTTCAAAGTTTACATTTTCATCCTCTTAATAAAAATTCTACAATGCACGTCCACTGGATCGTGGGTGTAAATTTGAGTTCTTGGGTCCCTTTCATTATAGAATAAGGTTCTGGGGTCATTTTTAGTTTAATTTGAGTATCCAAAACAAACTAAAAAACAAAAAAAAAATAAAAAAATTTGAAAAAAAATAAAGACCACATAGAGCAATGTTTTGTCCAAATGCATGGCGTCCGACACTTGGGGATCATGAATCTATAGTTGTCTTGCCCAAAGTTAGTCTTTTCATATCTATTTTGGTTAAAAAAAACAAAAAAAATCAAAAAAAAAAATTGGATACTCATCTTAAGGTTTAATGTGATTCCCACCTAGCGCTTCTATTGTTTTCCCTTGAACAATAAAATGGCCCCCATATCTTTTATGATGCACAACACTTTATCATACTTAATTGGAATTGGATGAAATGTGGCGATGAATTTGAACAAAGGAATGAGCTTGGGGTTGGGATGTGCTTATGGACCTAGCTTGTTTTAAATGATTTTGATGGGTTTAATAATTTTTTTGATATGAGATATTTGGCTGAGCAATGTGTATTAAAATGTTTTTGGAAAAGGGGATTTGAATTTCATATTTGTAATATATTTTTCTCAGGACAAGAAAAACTCAAGTTGGGGGGTGTGATTAGTCACTGAAAGTGGATAATATTCATTGTTAATATCTTAATATTAATTTGTTTAAAAGTTCATAAACATCAATTTTAGTCCAATTCAGAAATTGAACTTCATTTCTCATCATTGTGCAATTCATGCTTAAAGTGTCAATTTGGCCGCACTCAATAATTGCTTGTGGAAATTACAATATTCATCATTTTAATTTTATATTTTGTTATATGATTTATCTCTTTATTTGGAACATTTTTTCTTTTAGGTTTGATAGATGGATCATAAGGGAAGATGGAAATTTTTGCACCTGAATGCAGAAACTTGCTGGAAAAAGCATAATGGGCCTAAGGCCCATCAAACAAATGTGGGGCCCACAAATCAAGCCCAATGAAGCTCACATTTATACAGTAGAAAGATAAAAATATTAGAATAATTTTATTCAACAGTGTCCGGAGCTAATTCTGATGTTTTCATGATGATAAAGGGATCTTAAGTTGAGATTTAAATGGTGGACCCGACATTAATGCACATAAATTCGTCCCACCATTTCAACCATAAATTCCAAATGGATAAGAAAAATTTCCTGAAATTTGTACAGATAATAGAGGACACATGGGAAAAGATTTTTGTCTTCTATGACTGCTGATAATTCGGCCTCCTTCAATTCCAAATGCACATGTCAAAATGGTAGACGAATCTGGACGAAATTTCCTGGTCAACTTCGAAACGTCAAAATCCCTTAATTTTCTCACCTTCCTTTTGACTCTCTAAATTAATGGAGATTGAATTTATTGTGGTGGGGTGTCTCTAAGGCTCCTAATATGCCTATATAAGGATCTGGTGGTGAAGGAATTATCATCTAACATTTTTCTTTGAATCCAAGTTTTTCTTTCAATTGTAATTTCCCGCTTTCGTTTTGTAATGGTATCATAAGTTTTCCTAATGTATGTTTTTCTTTCACATTTAGTATTTTATTAAAATTTATTCTTCTTCTTAAATTTTTATTTTTCTTTTCTTCACACGTTGATACCATTGAATCAAGGTGTGAATTAATTCACACCATCACTTGTGAATTCAATCACACAATGGTGGAGTGTTCATTTTTCAATAATTTTCTTCTTCTTCAATTCTGCCCCCATAAGTCTATATCCCACTTCCATTGGTAGAATAGCATCAATGGAGGGCTAACCACATAAGGGTTGATCTAAGGGAGTATCAAGGTCAGGGATTGAATGTTATTTCATATACTTTAATTTTTAAATCTGTTTGTTATTTTAAGATTTCCATTCGATGATTTATATTCTTCTTCATCTTTGACAAGTTTAACAACGACACATTTTAAGTGATAGTAGGATCTATTTCCTTTGAGTGCTCAGTAAAGTGATCCTCAAAGTGAATTAGTGATTGGCCTTGGAAATGTGTGGGGATTAAATTGGCGAATGATTTGGGAGAATTATCTTGTTGTTTAGATGCGTCTTCAATTAATGACATGAAATTTTTAAGAAAAGAAATTTATCCAATCCTCCCCAAGAAAAACCCTATTATCAAACCATCATCAATAATTTTTTAGTTCACATCATTTTCCTTATCTGTTATACAAATTATATCATTATTTATCTATTTAAAATCTACCTCAAAGTTGGCCACTTCATATCCAATCCATTAACAAATTTGAGTCTCTCAAGGTTTCTTCTTCGGTCCCTGTTGATTTGATCCCTACTTGTACTTCAATGACCACTTTTACTAGTAGGGTAAATTTGGGCGCAACCATGGATCATTTTTATTATCTCGTTTGCAGCCTCAAAGTCCAATCTTTCCTGAGCATGATCTTCTTTGAACAAGCTGCCCCAACTCGAATAAAGGAATTCACCTATATAAGAAAAAAATTCTTATGTGATTAATAGTAAAAATAAGTAAATTAAACATAAATATGAAACAACACACTATTTCTATATAATTCACATCTTCATGCTATTTGTGTATATTCTTATGTTAGGTATTATTCCCATTCATTTCTAAACAAATCTATATCGTCTTGTGAATATGAGTCTTTTAAACAGTCATAATAGTAATGAAAAAAAAATAAACACACAAAGAATTAATAAATATTTTAAATGAAATAGTAATTATATTTGAAAATACCTCTTCAGGGATGCTAGTTTTTTATGAAATACGATCTCTTTCATAAATTTAAAAACATAATAACCCCAGTCTTTTCCGATTATTTATTTCAGACACTGTAAAAACATTGAGAAAAATAAGTAATTTACTTTGATATGTGTTTGGATAGTGAAATATTATTATATATACCCTGATACTTGTCGCGTTTTAGTACTTATCATGTTTCTTTTCCTTAGCCCCTGACTTTATTCCATGATGTAGCTGATATTAATGCACCACCCTATCATAATTTAATCCTCATTAAATGATAATATAAATTATATAATTAGATGTTTAGTTATAAAATGTTAGATGTAGTGTATTAAAAATTGAAAAATTCCATAATGTGTGGTCATTTTATTGGATATCCATGAATTGAATCTAGTAAATAAATCTTTGGAGTATCCCAATTGACCATAATGAGCATCCAATGCTGCCTAAAAAAATAAAGGAATAAGTAATGAAAGAAATGAAAATATATTTGATATAATTAAATTTTAGAGTTTTTCCCTTGTATCATTGGTATTAAGAAGAGTATGTCATCTGATTTTTTTCTTTTAAATGATTTGAGCAGGCCTGCCAATATTTCATCCTATTTCTTGGAATCTATTTTTTCTTGTTATGTAGAGGTTATGTGAGGACTAACGAGTCTAGATTTTTGTTCATGGGAAAATCCCTTCAATTGTATTTCATATATATGTTGGAAAAAAATATTAAATGTATTTAATCATAATTAAGATAGTATATCATCTTTTGGAAAATCAAATCTTGAAAACATACCTCATGTATATATTTATAACTAAGCCACCTAGCCAATCATAATCGATGATTTCACTTATATTATCAACACCAATTAATTATAGATCTTCCCCTCCATAAATATTTTCTTAAAAATTAATTGTGTGAGTATAACCATCTTTCAACTTCGTATCCACATGATACTACAATGATAATAAATGTAGTTATATAATGGATGGGGTTAAGGTACCTTAGGTAAATTGTATCGATCGGTTGGTTGATCCTTGAGATGGTTTTGAGTTGTTCTTTCATTTCACCCCCTTTCTTTTGTCCATATGTAATAAAATTCATCAGTTCAGACCTTTTTTCATTAAATGTTAAAGGTTTATCTTAAAAAATAAATTGAAAATTAATACCTCCTTGTCGACATGTTTTTTTTACAAGATGTGATGGACATGCAATGAATGTTCTAAGAGATTTTTCAACCTTACAAATATCTTCATCATCAATTAGAACATGTATCTCAACACTCATCTCATGGGATATGTTAATTAACACTCTGACATGGCCTATTGGAATTGTCCTATTGTGTAACATGTAGTTATAGATATTGAACACCGTAGACCTTGCTATAAGGCGGTGGGTGGGTATTGATTGATAAAACTCATTATTATTTTCACACTATAGAATATCAGTATAGGAAAGGTATAAGTTTCTATCTAATTTACATTTCACATAAAAATTTATTAAAACTTTAATTAACTCATCTAAGATAGGTTTTTGAGGGGAATGACTCGCTTCAAAGCTGGTGGGGTTGGGGAGAGATCTTTATGTGATGGTTGTTCTTGAGTTGTTTTTTTCACTTTTCCTCCCCCCATAAATGTTGATAACATATATTTCTTCTATTGGAATTGTTATTCATGTATAGATACTCTTTATCTCATATTTTTCATTTCTTCACTTTTATCCTCCACTTGTTTTTTTCTCAAAATATGTTTGGGGTGTCATCCCAAAACCTACACCTCTAACACAACCATACTGTTATGACCGATTCAAGGCCACAGAAAGTATGTATGTATCTGATGTGGGTGTTTCTGATTCCCATGACTATTTACGATGGAAAATATAGGAAAACAAGTCATTATTGTTATGTAATAGGGATTTAAATAAAAACAAATTTTTATTATGTCACACTTAAGACATGTTTCCCACCCTTTTGTGTGTTTTCATCTATTAGTATCTCATCTTTATTTACATGTGTATCCTTCCATAGAACATGGTGTGGGATGGAAGTGTCTTTTGATTTAGATTCATCAATCTATATATAAACATAGGAACATATTTATGGTGTTGTTTTATGTCACATAAAATTATTACAGTATATTTAAAATACGTACTAATTTTTTTCAAGTGAAGCATACCCCATCCTTGCTTTATAGTAAGGGTACACTGGTTTTGCTGTCCATTCTTTATTTTTAGTAGTTAGGTACTATTTCATAAATAATAAATTGCCAATCAAAGTGATGAATACATGTATCATCAAAAAACGTATTACCAGAAACAATTTACCTGAAAAGACTACTCTACACGATGTTCAATAAGCACATCCCACGCTGCTTGGGTTATTAGGTGTGCATAAATAGGAGGTGGGTGTGGGTTTATTTTCCCTTAAACATCTTTAATATGATATCTCATTAAAATAGTGCAAAATCCTCTATGAATCCTTACAAAAACCCTTAATACATAGTCCTTGTGCTAGTCATATATTATAAATACACTCTGTAAGGAATGATGAAAAGTAAGTCAATGTTTCATTATTTTATTGTTTAGTAAATTAAAGAAAATGATATCATAATGTTTCCATAATCCCTTCCAACGTCATTTTCTTAATCCCTATGATAACATGGTGCCACAAATATACATCAATCGACACACATTTCCGAGTGATGATTCCGATGTAACTATTGAGCATGACCTTGTTGGGGTTAACATGTTAGCCCCACGTATTCCATTTGAGTGGTGACAAGCACCGAGGGCATCAATATAGTACACAAGGGAACAATTTTTCTGATATATAAACAATCAAACAAACAGCGGAAAGAAATGGACAGCCCAAAATACATTTACATAAAAATTTAACTGAACATTATTTGTACAAGAAACTGAATGTATAACTAAAGAAAAAAACTCAACTGGCCAAACCTGATAACCAACTAACTCCATGTTACCCCTATGTTCACTCTACAAAAAAATGATCACACATCTCCCAAGACAATCGAACTCAAGATGAAACCTACACAAGGGCTAAAAATAGAAGAATACTATATGCGTGAGTATTAAAACTCTGTAGGTTAGACCGATATTCTATTCCCAATGCACATCCTTTAAAATAAAAGAAACATCAATTTCAAATTTTAAATACAAGATATAAAGTTTTGTTTTCCAAATGAGGTCTCATGATATAAAAAATTTACCAGAGAAAAACTGAAATGTTTTATATACAAGAATGCTAATAACAATTTTCAAAGAGGTGCAACTTAAAAATGAAAATAGTTTTCAAGAAGGATACTTTAAAGAATGTATACTTTTAAATAAATCACACACACTACTAAATTTAACAACCAAACACACCGTATTCTGATAGTGAGTACAAAATAGCCAATGATCACAAGTCACGGGAACACCCCTAGGCACTAGTTAGTTGTGAGCCCCAGGTACCTCGTATCTAAGTGAAAGTACCATAATAAATATCAATTATTATGAACACAAGACACTAGTAGGGAAATACCCATAACCTAGTGGTCCCAAAATATCATCATCATCATAGTTTAGTTAGTGTTGTCATCATCAAACTTTCTACGTGAAACAGGGGCTAAACCCCACAGGATCACTAGCATACTAGTACACATCTGCCCATCTAGATACCTGGGATTACCTTTAGTGATCAATCAAGTTAAAAATATTATCAAATACACTTTCACATAAATATTCAATTACTAAACCATAAACACACAAACATCCCACAAACATGCTTCACATTTGTTTCATGAATCAATAAACCACTAAAAAGTTTGTATAATAATTTCAAGGACTATAACGAGGCGTTGCACATAAAATCCATTAAAAAAATGATTTTTTAAGGAAATAAACCCATCAATAACATAAAAAACCAAATTTTTAATCCCCAAAACCAATTAATAAATCACTTTAATGGACCATAAAATGGACCCAAAAGATAGGACATGAAATACAGATGGAAACCATTTTTATAAAAAAATGCCAAACGGGCCTTTAAGCCTTTCTCAAAACTATCATTTGACCAAGGTATGAATTTCAATTTTATTAATAAGGTGTATAAATACATTTAATAAAGAAAAAAACATTCATAAATCCCTTAAAACACTCAGGTTTCATATTCAAAACACAACCATTTTCATAAGGATGTGAAACAAATCATTTTCCAACAACTTGGGCCAAAACATGTTGTAAACCAAAACCCATTTGTTTTTAAAACCAAATAAAAATTGTTAATCCATATAAGTACCCAAAAATACCATTTATAATTTTTCTAATTAATTTATAAATCTAAACAAATAATTTTTAAATCACACATCACACCTAAAATCCAACTGGGCAATTTACTGAACACATGACATGCCCTTTTTAAACAAAAAATTTTATTTTAAGAACTTGAAAAGGAATAAAAAAAAAATTCATGCCATATTTTATTATATATACTGTAACATGTTAAAAATACCATAAACTAGGTTTTAAACATCACAAAATAGTTGTGAAATTTAGCACAACATTTAAACAAACACTTGGTGTGCACTTTTATGATAAAACAACTCCACCTTTCACAAAACAAGGCTTAAAAACCATTTTTCACACCAAGAAAATTATCCAAAGGATTAAAAAAAATAAACATATTTATAATATGTGAAAAATAATAAAATGATTAAACTTAAATGATAAAGGCATGTGCAATGGATATCCTACCTCAAATCCTTGGCGTAATGGAAACGCACACCCAATATCACCATCAGAGGGTTTATAAATCCTAAACCTATGATGACCAGCCCCAAACAAAAAAACCCCAATAAAAAATAATTGTATAAAATAACCTTAGGTTGAACATGAGTATGGGAGAATAGAAAACCAATAAATAATGAAAGGAGGAGTAAGAGGGAGGAGAAAGGAGAAGGAATCTCACATTACCACCTAGAAAACTCTTTGTATTCCATTAGATGTGCACCCTTAGAGAAAAGGGAATGTCTTGTAATGTCTTGGAGAGGCTCCTAAGGTCTAGAATAACCAGTTAAATAATATTTGTGGGAAAAATAGTAAGAATTGAATGATTTGTGGATGAAACAATTTACCTTCTCAATTATGGATGTTTTGAGGAAACCTGAGAACTTTATCCCTAATATGCGATTAAAATGAGATCCAAAGAAGTAAAATCGATAATGGGGGTGAGTATAGCTATATTGGTTTAGAATGGGAGGTATAATAACTGAAAAATATTAAAACTTAAAAGGATATAAAAGAAACAAATTATTTTTTAAAATTGGAAATGGGCCCACGGCCTGGCCCAATGCCTTAATAAGTAACCCAAATTCACCATGATTATTAATTTCTAAGAGGTAAAAAAGGATATGGTAGTTTTAATATGTAAGTGGAGGAAAAGTGGGAAGTATAATGAATGAAAAATGTTGAAAAATTAAGGATTTATAAAAGAAATAAATTTGGTTTTTAAATTTAGAAATGGGCTCACGGTTGGCCCAAATCATGAAATAACCACCCTTTCTACAAAAACTCCTAAACAAGAAACGGGTAACCCAAATCAGGGTGATTAGAAATATATGGTAGTTAAAAACTCAAAATTAATCTCACCCAGAAGCCAAGAAAAAGATAAGTATTTTCAATGAACCTGATCAAAACCATGACATGAAAAGAAAAAAAACTCGGGTGTGACAATTCTCCCCACCATTAAAGCTTTCCACCCACGGAAATCCATACTGCTTTTCAAATTATAGAACAACACCTAAGGATTTATTATCAACATAATCCAGCCTCTAAAGCTAATAAAATTTCATTCAATAACAATGTAATTTAATACTCTTTCCCTAACAACACACCAACTCACAACCACTTCCGGAGAATCAATGGAAAGATCAAGCCACCACCTCCACAACCAAGCCAAGAACTAGATTGCTGGGACTTCTCTCAATGAACCAAATGATCAACCAAACCATAGTTCACTCAAAAAAATCCAATGACTTGGGGTGGAGGCCGAAATGGGCTCCCCACCATTAAATCAAAACTACCATCCGACAAATCCTAAAGGAAAGATCTTAGAGACCCGTAGTGGGTCTCCCCACCATTAGAGAACAACTAGAAATGAATAAAAAAGAATTCAAAATGAACTAGAATTGGGACTCACGTACAAAATACCACCGAAAATCTCCCACAACATCTACAAACCCAAGTTAATAGGGTTACAACATGAACATCTAAATCACCCACTCTCGAACAGAGGGGACAAGAACTGGGCCAACACTTTCGACACTGATCTGAACCCCCACCACTCAGGGAGGGGAGGGAAGGGGAACCAATAATTAGGACACTTAAACCAAAAAAGAAAAAAAGGAACTACCAAATACTCTCCACCTATGAATAGGTAGCACCAAGACCATGCCTGATTTTCACAGGCAATCCACACAGGGACATTGATCAAAAACCCACATCTATGAAGGCATAACCATAGACATTGTGTGAGGGGTAAGTCCACCATGATTGTTGCAACAAAGGGAAATTCACAATAATGAAAAACCACAATAGATACATAGAAACTACCATACCACAATGTTGGAGGCAAGATCCTGGTCAAGCTCCCCACACCTCTGGAGATTTCCTGATTGCGTGAAAAGCTTCACTATGTGGCCTATGGCTAGAGCCCAGATTCTTGAAGCATCTACTGCACCGCAATCAGGTGCTAAGGATCACACCACTAAAAAAACACAGTTTCTCAACAAAACACCTTCATCTAAATAGGAACTCATAGATATATATCAAAATTCTATCTCACTCCGAACAAGGAGCAGAATGGAAAAGGAATATGGCGAAACACATCAACATCACTGAACACAACTGCTATGTCCAAAAGAATTATCATGACCTGGAAGTAATTTAAATAAATCCTAAATAGCTCTCTATTCCAAAAAATGGGCTGAGGAATCATCCTAAGTAGTGGATATAACATTTTAAATTAATCCTTAGGTTGATCAACAGGAAATATTTCCAACGGAGAACTATCCATGGCCACATCGCAACATCCAACACAACTTTAGAAACCCAATGGACATTAATCCAAAACCGAGCCACTAACAATATCTCATCTCATGATATAACAAGAGTATGGATTTTAGATCATAAGGAAGCTTATTGAATAAAAAAATCTTCTAAGACATAGAAAAAACTATCCACATAACCCTTGGATTATAAACAATGGCCACAATTTTTCAGCTCAAAACACTTTTGAAAAACAAACCAATTTGGTGGGTTTCCACATTCCCCAATGGTGTTTCATCAAGTCTCACCTACATTCACATTTCCATGACACCCAGGAACCCAACCACCATGCCATATAGGCCATCCTTCTAGATATCAATAAAATTATGCATGTGAGCACCCATGAAAACACCAAAGGCTAAAACAAAACAACATCATTCCAAAAAACCACGTACCTTCCAAATGAACACTAAACACCAAGTCAAAATCCCTTTTCAGATTTCACAAAACAAGCCACACATTATCAAGAAACATTTGGTAAAAAACGTGCCCCTCTTCATTTTTAACAATGTTTAAAATAACCAAGCTACTCCTAAAAACCGCTTCCCATTTTCTGAAATTTAGCAAGGTGTCTTTTCATAATCTGATGGCCATTGAGACCAATACCCTTTCTAGGAAAACACCAACTACTCAAAACCAATTTCCAAAACTAATTTATCATATTCAAACACTTTTCAACATCCCAAAAAAACCCATTTAAAACAAATATTCAGAGTCAACTTAAAATGAATCACACTTTAAAAACATTTTATTCCAACAAACCACAAGTTTATATTATGGATAATCCAATCCCGTTAAATCATTTCCACTTCCTCCTAATTTTTTTAACAAAAACACAACCTTACAAAACCATTCGTATATTTAATTTTTGAAAACCCCTTTTTACACTTTTCAAAATCAAATCCTTCATTTAAAATTAATTTCCACAATTATCACACAAGGATTTTTAGAACAAAAATTCATAATTCAAGAAAGGTCCAAGAGACCCAAAAAAGGGAACTAGTGTTGGTGGGTGACTTGACCATATGGTTGCCAGCTATATGTCATAAACAAAACCAAAATGGAGAGACTTATAAGGACCATTCCCAGCTTCACATAGTTTTCCAGGCCCTGTGATCTCATGGAGGCCATTAGTTAGACTCCCCTTTTCATATCCCAACACTAAACAATCAAAAAGAACAAAGGACAATAAAAAACAGACTTCTTGTGGAAACTCGAGGATCAGAACGAGCAAGAGTTGGTGACGATTTTCCCACACTTTCCCCTCAAGTCCCAAAAATCCTACTCTATTTACATTGACATCCCCCAAATAACAAGGGTGATCTAAAAAGAAAGGTCTGCTAAGATACAACCTCCTCTGATACCATTTTGTCACGAACCAGCTCGAGTCGAGCCTGAATCAGTCACCCAGGCCAGCATGTGACACGTCCCAAGAGGCATTCCCGATCCTCCCGGGATGGTGACAAGCACTGTGGGAATCAATAGAGTACACAAGAGAATGATTTCGACCAATTATAAACAATCAAACAAACAACGGAAATAAATGGATATCCCAAAATACATTTACATAAAAATTGAACTGACTATTATTTGTACAAGAAACTAAATGTATAATTAAACCAACAAATCAACTAACCAAACCTGATAACCAAAAAACTCTATGTGACCCCTATGTTCACTCTAAAACACAATGATCACACGTTGCCCAAGGTGATCAAACTCAAGCTGAAACCTGTACAAGGGCTAAAAATAGAAGAATACTATAGGTGTGAGTATTAAAACTTAGTAGGTTAGCCCTATATTCTATTACCAATGCACATCCTTTAAAATAAAAGAAACATAAATTTAAAGTTTTAAATACAATATATATTGGTATTTTTTCCAAATGAGGTCACATGCTATTAAAAATTTAAGATACAAAAACTTGCATTTTTTATAAACAAGAATGCAAGTAAAAATTTTCAAAGATGTGAAACTTCAAAATGAAAATAGTTTTCAAGACGGACGCTTAAAAGAATGTAAAATTTTAAATAAATCACACACAATACTGAATTTACCAACCTAACACACTATATGTCGATAGTGAATATAAAATAGCCAATGAGCACAAGTCATGGGAACACCCCATGCACTAGTTAGTTGTGAGCCCCAGGTACCTCATATCTCAGTGAAAGTAACCATAATAAATATCCATTCTCGTGCACATGATCCACTAGTAGGGAGAATTACCATAACCTAGTGGTAATCCAACATCATCATCATCATATTTTAGTTAGTGTTGTCATCTTCAAACTTTCTACGTGAAATAGGGGCCAAACCCCACAGGATCACCAGCATACTAGTACACGTCCGCCCACCTAGATACCCGAGATTCCCTTTAGTGATCAATAAAGTTACACAAATTATTAAATACAATTTTCATATAAAAAATACATTACAAAACCATAAACACACAAACATCCCTCAAACATGCTTCACATTTTTTTTCACGAGACAATAAACCACTAAAAAGTTCCGTAAAACAATTTCAAGGAGTATAATGAGGCCTTACACATAAAATCCATTAAAAATGCTCTTTTAAGGATAGAAACCCTTCAATAACATAAAAAAACATATTTTTAATCCCCAAACCAATTAATAAATCACTTTCATGGACCATAAAATGGCCCCACAATATAGAACATGAAATACAGATGGAAACCATTTTTACAAAAAAAATGCCAAACGAGCCTTTATGCCTTTCTCAAAACTAACATTTGACCAAGGTATGAATTTAAATTTTATTAAGGAGGTGTATAAACACCATTTAAATCATATAACCACATTTATAAATCCCTTAAAACACTCAGGTCACATATTCAAAACACAAACATTTTCATAAGGATGTGAAACAGGCCATTTTCCAACAACTCGGGCCAAAACATGTTGTAAACCAAAACCCATTTGTTTGTAAAACAAAATCCAAATTGTAAATACATATAATAACCAAAAAGTACCAATTATCATTCTTCCAATTCATTTATAAATCCAAAAAAATAATTTTTAAATCACACATCACACATAAAAGCCAATCGAGCAATTTACCAAACCCATTACATGCCCTTTTTAAACAAAAATATTTATTTTAAGAACTTGACAAGGAAAGAAACACCAATTTCAAGCAATATTTTATTATAGATACTATAAAATGTTCAAAATAACATAAAATAGGTTTTAAAAATCAAAAAACAGTTTCAAAAGATAGCAGAACATTTAAACAAACACTTGGTGTGCACTTTTATGAAAAAACAACTCTACCTTTCACAAAACAAGGCTTAAACAACCATTTTTCACACAAATAAAATTATCCAAAGGATTAAAAACAATAATAAACATATATATCATATGTGAAAAATAATAAAATGATGAAAATTAAATGATAAAGGCATGTGCAATGGATATCCTACCTCAAATCCTTGGCGTAATGGAAACACACACCCAATATCACCATCCGATGGTTTATAAACCCTAAACCTATGATGACTAGCCCCAAACAAACAAAAACCAAATAAAAAATCATATTATAATATAACACTAGGTCTAACATGACTATCGGAGAATATAAAAGCAAGAAACAATGAAAGGAGGAGGAAGAGGGAGGAGAAAGGAGAAGGAATCTCACCTTGACACCTAGAAAACTCTTTATATTCCATTAGATCTTTACCCTTGGAGAAAAGGTAATGACTTGGAACTTCTTGGATAGTATCCTAAGGACTGTAATAACTATGGAAAGAATATTTGTGGGAAAAAGAGTACTAATTGAATGATTTGTGGATAAAACAATTTACCTTCTCAATTATGGATGTTTTGAGGAAACCTGATAAATTTCTCCCCGATATGCGATGAAAATGAGCTCCAAAGAGGTAAAATAGATAATGGGGGTGAGTATAGGTATATTAGATTCAAATGGGAGGTGGAATCACCAAAAAATATTAAAAAATGAAAAGGATATAAAAGAAACAAATTATTTTTTTAAAACTTGAAATGGGCCCATGACCAGGTCCAATGCCAAAATAAGTAACCCAAATTCACCATGCTTATGAATTTATAAGAGGTCCAAAAGGATATGGTAGTTTTAATATGTCAGTGTAAGATAAGTGGGAAGTGGAATGAATGAAAAATGTTGAAAAATGAAGGAGTTATAAAAGAAAAAAAATTGGTTTTAAAATTTGGAAATGGGCTCACGGTTGGCCCAAATCATGAAATAACCACCCTTTCTCCAAAAACTCCTAAACAAGAAATAGGAAACCCAAATTAGGCTGATTATAAATATATGGTAGTTTAAAACTCAAAATTAATCTCACACAACACCCAAGAAAAGGATGAATATTTTTAATGAACTGGATCAAAACCATGACATGAAAAGAAAAAAAACAGGTGTGACAACCTATGATAACATGGTGCAAAAAATGTACATCAATCGGCACACATTTTCGAGTGATGATTCCACTATAACTACTAAACATGAACTTGTTGGGGTTAATATGTTGTCCCGGTGTATTCCATTTGACCTCGTATTTGATGCCTTTTTCTTTCTCGTTAATGATTTTTTCTAACACCATCAAAATACGACGCTCCTATTTTTTCTACATCACCAGTGATTCGTTGCCTACCATTTACTCAGATTATAAATCATCAATATGTTCCTCTAGAGAACTAGTATTGGCATGTGAAGATAAAGATTGTACCTCTTCACTGGGAGAAACAACTTGTTGAGAAACCTATTGTACCTCTACAATGGGAGTAGTATTATGTTGAGAAACATGTTGTTCATCTTCACTACGGGAAAAAATAGGTTGAGAGACATATTATGCCTCAGGATTGGGAGCATCAACATGTGTATAAGTCATTATCTACATAAGTGGTTTAACATTTAATTTATATTACATAAAAGTTTCAGCGAACAGATAATAACATAAGGTAACATGATATATATTACAAAAAATATATAACCTGATTATTGAACTCTGTTTTTAAAGGCTTAAGGGATTTGACCCCTCTATCGACTATCCAAATACCTTCATTGTGGTCTTATCTAATATAAAAAACACCATCTACATTGTTACTTCTACGATGATTGTGACGTACCAATGAAAGGGTTAACTTCTATTGAATTTTCATCTGACCCTTTAGTGGTTTTGGTCAATAACAGAACAATTGAATAGTTTTGGTTTGTGGGATCTAGAACATAAAACACTTGTACTGCTTGTGATTCCATTATAAACAGTTTTTATTTGTACCCTTACTTACTAAAATTAACTTTCATGAATCCCAATTCATATATTTTAACAAAACTCCTATTATCAACCCACTTGCATTGAAAAATCGGAACTTGGAATGTTGAATAATCCAACTCCCATATTTGTTAGATAATGTCAAAGTATGAAATCTTCATGTAAATTGGATTTATGTCCTTAGCACTAGAAAAATGCATCACTTCAGCCATAAGTGTAACTCCACAACTCTACATGGTCCAGTATTCATCATGATTATTAGTATAGAATGTATAACCATTAATTACATAAGCATTGTAATATAATACATACACACTTGGTCCTCCAGCTAGCCATCAAATTCATTCTGAAACTGAGTCTAGATTTTCACCTGACTCCATAAAAATATATTCCTGAAACCATCCTATAAACTATTTATTATGTGTATTTGATATCATTTTTTTATCCTTTGACAAATTCAAATGCCTAATAATTTTTTTTTGGATTTCAACATATGGGTAAACATTCAAACTATTATGAAAAATTTAAAAGTGGGCCTGCTCCCGATCTGTAATATTGATTGTGACAACCTCTCTTCCAGAAATTCTTTCACCCACATGCTGCCCAGTGTGATGACATTTTAGTAGACCAATGATTTCCACATTAGACATGTATTAAGTACAGAATTCAATGGATTCGTCAACAATATATTTCTTTATAATACAACCCTTTGGACGACTTTGATTTTTTTGACATACCATTTAAAAATATTCATATAACGTTTAATGGGGTACATCCATCTATAATATACAAGACCAAATTTTTGAATCTTTCTCACCAAGTTAACCATCAAATGAACCATCATATCAAAGAATGTCGGTGGGAATAACATTTCTGTAAGAAACCAGATCTTCTTTTCAGGTATGTGACCCCCTTGGTTGATATTTTTATTGGTTTTAAAGTTAAGAGTGATTCTTGGGAGAGTCGGGGAATCTTGAAATGAAGTTTTGAGGCAAAACCGGGAGCTACACGAGCGGCGTACGGTTTGTCAAACCGTGCGGCCAGACTGTGCGTAGCTGGTACCCAAGGAAGTGGAGACCGCACGGTTGTCACATGGTTAAGGGAAACCATGTGAAGAGACTATGTGAGGAGTGTTGGCAAGGTAGTACAAACTGCATGGTTAGCGCACGGTTTGTCTAACCGTGCGAGAAAACCATAAAGGCACTTAAATTAGATCCTTAAATTGTGGATCTAACTATTTTTGCCTCTAATTTCCTCGTTTAAGCTCCTAAGTGGGCATAACTCGGGATTACTCTCCCTTAAAGGTTGGAAAACTTCTCCCAAGCATTCCAGAGGTGATCCGAAGGCTTCTATTGGAAATTAGAATCTGGATTCTTGAGGTATGTGATCGTTCTCCTTCGTTCTTGATCGTTTTCTTAGATCTACTTAGATCTACTTCTCCTATTCCCTTGGTTTCTTAGATATACGCCCATTATGGGTAGATCAAAGTGTGTGGATGCCAAATTTGATGAGTTTGGGACTTGATATTATTAGGAGAAGGAATATAAGGAGGGTTCTTGGAGAATCAACCATATTTTCTTGTGCATTCTTCATTGTTGGGGTTCTCATAAAAACCTTAGAGGTAGGTGGTTTGATGCCTTACGTTTAATGTATTTGAGTTTTTGTGCAAAAGTGTCAGATACCCATGTATCGGGTATCATGGGTTAGGGTTTTGATCCTGTAATATTATCTACCTTAGATTTCTTGTGTGCTTGAGGCTGTTAGATGAATAATGATTGCTTGTTTTCATGTCTGAGGATCACACCATGGGTGTTTTCTTTGTTTTGGCTGTTTATCACCGTTTGGCTTAGGTTGCCTGTGAGGCAAACCTTGTTACACTTATTGCCTGCCTTGATATGAATAATTTCATGTGTTTCCTACAGTTTAAATGTTTTTGATGCATTGTAGCTATTATCCAATTAGTTTGTTGAACATACTTAGGGCTACTACAAATTGATTACGTAAGATTAATTTTACTCCAGGCTACGGGAACCTGGTGTAGCAAGACCATAAGGGGAATTAACGTTGAGTGATTCCTTAGAGGTCCTGTTTAATTATTACCAATACGAGACCATAAGGGAGATTGACTTTGTGCTCTCTTAGAGGGTCTGATAATTACCGAATCGAGAAAAAATGGGGAATTAAACGTAAGTGCTTCCTCAGAGAGTCTGTAGTATCGCTGCAAGACCATAGGGGGAATTGATGATGAGTGCTTCCTCAGAGTGTTTTTTCCTTTGTTGAATATGTGACCATAGGGGTCTTCCCGCGTGAGCCACCCAGAGGGTCAGTGTGATAAATTAATGTTGGTTGGTTGTGATGAGTCCACCAAGCCAAAAAACAAGCTTGGGTTTGTACTGCTTGTTGTTAGGTAGTCTGTTGAGATAGCTGTTGTGTTAACTGCTATGCCTTTGGATTATAGAGCTTTTTTCTAGATTCTTTGGTTGATGATTAAATGATTGGATTAAATTAATGAATAAATATGAATGGAGTATTGTAGGATTTTTTACTCAGTGTACTCATCTTTCTCTAATGCATTTATTTCATTTACTTTTACTATATTGGTCACTAACAGTAGGGAACAGATCTTGTGGTGGTTGCCTAGTGGGATTAGTCTCACACCCTGTTTGGGTCCTACTCTTCGGCCCAAACAGGTTATATGGTTGCAGGTGTGGATAGAGATTGTGGCCCTTCTACCTGAGGTGCTTGATTGCTGGTTAGAGCTGGAGAGCATGGGACCGAGCATAGGCTTGCGATGCTTTTGGAGTTTACTGTTTACTTTTAGTAATTGGGGTTCAGTTGTATTTAATTATGTTGCTTTGTTACTACTTCCACAGATACATGTACCATGCTGCATCATTTTTATATTATACATTGCTTCTACTGTTTGGTTTCAGTTGTTGTATATTGTTTACTACTTCTGTTATTGTTTATTATTTTCCTTTTGCTGCATACTTTACTAAATGAGGGCATAGTTTTCCAACTGACTCACCAAGGACCTCACTACTAGTTGGAAGCCTCTGGCATTTGGGGAAATGCGCTTGAGGTCATGTGGCGAACCGGGTACGGGGCACCAGTTGAGTGGCTCGGGATTCAGGTTGTTACAAAGTGGTATCAAAGGAGTTTCCTTTCTTTTCTATTTCCTTACTTTTTGGAGACAATAGATAGGGATAGGAAGGAATGGGTAGTTGGAACTTAGCTGTGCCTGGGAGTAATTAACCTGTGTACAGGGAAAAGCTATATTACCTCATGATTGAAATTTTTAGTTTTTGAAAGCATTACAGTTGATTATATTTCACCATTGGGTGATGTACTTGTTTTGTGCTGTTACAGTTTATATGATTGTGGTTCTATTTTATTGAAACTCATTGAGATGAGGGTATGCCATCTCATGAATTATATAGGCACTGGTTAGAAAATCACATATCATACATTTTACCATGCCATCTAGGGTGCATTAGAAATTTCATGCTGTTGTGATAGATTTCGTGATAGATTATGCATGATGTTGTGATAGTTGCAGTGATAGAGAAACCTGTTATGCTGATAGAGTGTTGTTTATCTTACAGCTTATTTAGAATGGACGCCATGCTTTGGTCTTAGAAGTGTTATGGGCCCTTGAGGATTTTAATTTGGTGGATCATGAGATTATCATACTGTTTATTTGTTATATGCATTGTTATGATGTCAAGCTTTGATTCGTGGGGAGTATGGGCCCCCATGGATCGCAATTTGACACATAAGTGTTGGTTTTCAGTGTTTTTCAATGGTTTTGGGGAGTTTTGTATGCCTACTACCCATAAACCTAGATAACATGGCATGTATCCTTATGAACACACGCCATGTGTTCTTCTGTTCGGGAAGAACTACTTTTCGCGGTTACACACCGTGTACTTTCCTTCTGGGTGATCCAGCAGTGTAATTGAATACATGGGTTGGAAAATCTTAGGGACAACACGTCGTGTACATTGTTGACACACCGTGTAGTTGTGGCTCGTGTACCAGCCCGTGTGACTACTAACACAGACGAGAAAAATCTTCAAGGACACACAGTGTAGTATAAAAACACGCCGTGTAGTCTTCGGCTGGGACAGTCCATGTGACATAGTTGTGTAGGAGTAACCGGTCAGGAGGAAAAAGAACGGTACATGCCGTGTATATTTAAGAACACGTTGTGTAGTTTGGGTTTACATAGCCAGTTTGGCCGGTGTACACACCCAAGTAAAATTATTCTGGAACACGCCGTGTATAGGGACTACACACCGTGTAACCATGTTTTTCTAGACTTAAGAGTTTTTCCTCTTCTATTCTGTTTTTACTCTTTTAAGTTTTCAACTGTGCTCATCATTGATAAAGGTGTGCCTGACCCTGCAGAATCATGCCGCCAAGATGTCCTCCCATTTCACATTAGGGGTCTGACAATGATCGTACGCCAGATATGGCACTATCAGTTATCTCAGATACTAGTGCAGACACATAGTTCCGTGAGGGATTCATGAGGTTCATATAGACCTTTCAGGGAGCTCAGTAACCTGCCTAGTCTATGGTAGAGCTTACACAAGTCTTCCAGCAGCAGCAACAACATCCCACATTCTCTGGGGATGGAGGAACTCAGGCTGTTGAATCTTGGTTTGAATCTATGGTTTCTATCTTCAACCATCTCGAGACACCCCCAGACAGAAGGGTGAATCTTGCAACTTACATGTTGTGAGATTCCGCCAAGAGATGGTGGGACGTAGTTTCTCAGGCAAGGCGTTAGCAGATAGTTTTTTGGGATGAGTTTCAGCGTACGTTCTACGACTACTTCTACCCGGCGACGCTGAGGGCCGACAGAACCAGAGAGTTCATGAACCTACAACAGGGTACTCTATCAGTTATGGAGTATTCCTCCTGTTTTACTGAGTTACAGCATTTCACTCCCGTTCTGGGGAATGATGAGTTGTTTCTAGCGAGGAAGTTTGAGGAGTGACTCAGACCAGAGATCAGATCACAGGTGAACGTCTTCCAGTTGACTTCTATTTCTTTTATAGTCAACCAGACATTGATCATGGAGTAGAATCTAAGGGATATTGGAGCAGTGAGCCAGGGCAGTTCAGCATCCAGAGTCAGTACTCTTTCTACTGACAGCAGGAAGCACCACCGAGAGTCTACATGAGGTGACTCAAGGAATCGAGATATTCCTTTAGGTAGTAAGGTTGTGTGCTACCAATGTGGGAAGGACGGGCATCAGAATCCACTATGCCCAAGGGACCCAGTGGAGTGTCGAGCTTTCAGCAAGATGGGTCACCGAAAATGGTTTTGCAAGGTTCTTCTTCCAGCAGCTAGTGAAGGTGGATCTATTTTGATTCCGCGTACAGGTGCAATATTAACATCATTTATTTAAACATTCATTAAAAAATTACTTTCCCAGATTCCTAGGTATTTTATAAAATCATCCTATGCTACTAAACACAAGGGGGCTCAACACGGTCAAGAACTGATATCCCTTGCGAAGGATTGATGGACTTTTTGATCAGATTCGAGGAGCCAAGGTGTTCTCGAAGATCGACTTGAGATTTGGATATCATCAATTGCGCGTCAGACCATCATATATACCTATTACATCTTTCCAGAGAAGGTATGGTCTGTACGAGTATTTGGTGATGTTGTTCGGTCTCACGAACGTGCCAGTAATTTTCATGGCGCTGATGAACAGAGTTTTCCATCCTTACTTGGATTCCTTCGTGGTGGTTTTCGTGGACGATATCTTGGTGTACTCTCACACTCGACACGACCATGCTGCCCATCTTGAGATTGTATTGAGTAAACTGAGAGAGAATCAGTTATATGTTAAGATCTCAAAGTGACACTTCTGTATGGAAGAGAATCACTTCCTGGTTCATGTCATCTCAGAGACAGGATTATCAGTAGACCCAGATAAGGTGAGAGCAGTAGTTACCTGGGAGCAGCTGAAGAATGTATTCGAGGTACGGAGTTTCTTGGGATTGTCTGGTTACTACAGGTGGTTTATATAGGACTTCTCATTCTTAGCAGCGCCATTGATGGGCTTGACTAAGAAGGGGGTGAAGTATGTTTGGTCAGAAGCCCGCGATTCAGCCTTTCAGGAGCTGAAGGGGAGATTGAATTCAACACTGATTCTAGTTCTAACAGAGCTGGGAAAGAGTTCTACAGTTTTCTGTGATGCATCTGGCATCAGGCTTGGAGTAGTGCTTATGCAGGAGGATTGTTTTGTTGCATATGGATCTTGGCAGTTGAGGCCACATGAGAAGAACTATCCTACACACGACCTGGAATTGGCTGCAGTTGTTCATGCCATGCATTGTTGGAGACATTATCTTATGGGAGAGCATTTTTTGGTATATATTGACCACAAGATCCTCAAGTATATCTTCATGCAGCGTGACTTAAATCTGAGACAACGGAGGTTAGTCGAGTACCTACAGTCTTTCGACTTTGAGCTTGCTTATACGCCTGGAAGAGGCAATGCTGTAGCAGATGCACTGAGCAGAAGGACTCAGTTACAGGCAGTTCAGGAGGCCAGTAGTGAGTGGCAGATTATCGCTCTATTCTCTGAGATGCATTTGGAGGTGCATGAAAAACATGGATAGACAGTTCTTTCTTCTATAGCTATTACCTCTACTATTCTAGATCGAGTTCGAATGAGGTAGCAATCAGACTCAGAAGGCCTAGTCCTACGGGAGGGTCTATCAGGTGGAGACCCTACTTCGAGGTGGACAGTGGGCGATGATGAGGTGTTACATTTTCATGGCCGCGTATGGGTTTCAACAGACATAATTGAGGAGCTGATGTGGGAGTTTCATGTTTCATCTTGGTCAGTTCATCCTAGTGTTACAAAGATGTATCGAGACTTACATCGTCAATATTGGTGGCCAGGTATGAAGAAGGATGTGTCTGGTTTTGTTATGTGGTGTTCCACCTATCAGCAGGTGAAGGCAGAGCATCAACGACTAGCAGGGCTTTTGCAGAAGTTACCCATTCCTGAGTAGAAATGGAATGATGTCGTGATGGACTTTGTGACAGGGTTACCGAGGTCACCTCGAGGGAATGATGTGGTTTGGGTTGTTGTTGACCGGCTCACGAAGGTTGCTCATTTCTTGCCGATCAAGGAGACCTTAGGTGTGGATGAGCTTGGGAGTTTGTACATTTGTGAGGTGGTACGACTTCATGGGGTTCCGAACACTGTCATTTCAGATAGGGATGCCTACTTTACTTCACATTTCTGGCAGGGGATACAGAGGGCTTTGGGTACAGAGGTACTTTTGAGTACAGCTTACCATCCCCAGACAGATGGCCAGTTAGATCACACGATTCAGGTGCTGGAGGACATGCTGCGAGCATGAATCCTTGATTTTGGAGGTTCATGGGAGAAACATATACCTCTAGTGGAGTTTTCCTATAATAATAGTTTTCAAGCAATTATTCATATGGAACCTTACGAGGCTTTGTACGATAGGCCGTTCCAATCACCCTTGTGTTGGCTGGAGGCAGGAGAGGTAGTTATGCTAGGACCTCATCTTGTTTAGGATACCACAGAGCAGGTGGAGTTGATTCGGAAGAGGATGGCTACCGCACAGTCTCGACAGAAATCTTATGCTAGTCAGCGAAGACGACCTTTGGAGTTTAAGGTTGGAGATCAGGTTTTCCAACATGTTACCCTGAGGTTGGGACATAATAGGATTAGGAGACAGGGAAAGCTTTCACCAAGATATGTCGGGCCATTTGATGTTTTGGAGAGAGTCGGTCTGGTTGCTTATAGGTTAAAGTTACCTCAGAGGTACTAGGCTATGCACGACGTCTTCCATGTTTCTCATCTTAGACGGTATTTCTCAGACCCGTCTCATGTTTTTCAACCCGAGGAGGTTGAGTTGGAGTAGGATTCATCTTTCGAGGAGCATCCTATCATAATTGTTGATCGTAGTGCCAAGGTTCTCCATGGACGGTCTGTTCCTCTGGTATGGGTGCTATAGAATCACAAGAGAGTACATGACGAGACTTGGGAGAGGGAGGCCGATGTACGATCGCAGTGGAAAGAGTTGTTTGAGGTTTCTTCTTCTATGTCACGTTAGGAAATTTAGAGATGAATTTCTTTAAGGGGGGAAGTTTGTAAGAACCTGGATCTTCTTTTCAGGTATGTAACCCCCTTTGTTGATGTTTTTGTTGGTTTTAAAGTTAAGGGTGATGCTTGGGAGAGTTAGGAAAACATGAAATAAAGTTTTTATGCAAAACAGGGAGTTTCACATGTGGTGCATGGTTTGTCTAACCGTGCGGCCAGACCGTGCGTAGCTGGAACCCAAGGCAGTGGATACCGCATGGTTGTGGGATGGTTAAGGGAAACCATGTGAAGAGACAGTGTGAGGAGTGTTGGAAAGGAAGTACAGACCACACAATTAGCGCATGGTTTTTCTAACCGTGTGAGCAAACCATGCAGGCACTTAAATTAGATCCTTAAATTTTGGATCTAACTCTTTTTGCCTCTAATTTCCTCGTTTAAGCTCCTAAGCGGCCACAACTCGGGATTTCCCTCCCTTGAAGGTTGGAAAACTTCTCCCAAGCGTTTTGGAGGTGATCTGAAGGCTTCTCTTGGAAAATCAAAGTCTGATTCTTGAGGTATGTGATCGTTATCCTTCATTCTTGGTTTTTTTCTTAGATCTACTTAGATATACTTCTCCTATTCCCTCGGTTTCTTAGATCTACGCTCGTTATGGGTAGATCTAAGTGTGTGGATGCAAAATTTGATGAGTTTAGGTCTTGATCTTGTTAGGAGAAGGAATCTAAGGTGGGTTCGTGGATAATCAACTTGAGTTTCTTGTGCATTCTTCATTGTTGGGGTTCTCTTCAAAACCTTTTAGGTAGGTAGTTTGATGCCTTACGTTAATTGTCTTTGAGTTTTTGTGCAAAAGTGATGGATACCCATGTATCAGGTATCACAGGTTAGGGTTTTGATCCTGTAGTATTATCTTCCTTAGATTTCTTATGTTCTTAAGGCTGTTATATGAATAATGATTGCTTGTTTTCATGTCTACAGATCACACCATGGGTGTTTTCCTTATTTTGGCTATTTATCATCGTTTGGATTAGGTTGCCTGTGAGGAAAACCTTGTTACAGCAATTTCCTTCCTTGATATGAATAATTGCATGTGTTTCCTACAGTTTAATTTTTTTTGATGCATTATAGCTATTAGCCAAGTAGTTTATTAAACATACTTGGGGCTGCTACGAATCGTTTACGTATGATTTCTTTTACTCAGGGCTACGGGAACCTGGTGTAGCAAGACCATAAGGGGAATTGACGTTGAGTGCTTCCTCAGAGGGCCTGGTTAATTATTACCACTATAAGACCCTAAGGGAGATTGACTTTGTGCTCTCTCAGAGGGTTTGATAATTACCGAATCGAGACTAAAGGGGGAATTATATGTAAGTGCTTCCTCAGAGAGTCTGTAGTATTGCTTCAAGACCATATGGGGAATTGATGATGAGTGCTTCCTCATAGTGTCTTTGAATTTATTGAATATCTGACCATAGGGGTCTGCCCGCGTGAGCCACCCAGAGGGTCAGCATGATAAATTAATGTTTGTTGGTTGTGATGAGTCCACCAAGACAAAGAACAAGCTTGGGTTTGTACTGCTTGTTGTTAGGTAGTCTGTTGAGATACCTGTTGTGTTACCTGCTATGCCTTTGGATTATAGATCTTTTTGCTAGATTCTTTGGTTGATGATTAAATGATTTAATTAAATTAATGAATAAATGTGAATGGAGTCTTTTAGGATTGTTTACTCAGTGTACTATTGTTTCTCTTCTGCTTTTATTTCATTTTATTTTGCTATATTTCTCACTGATAGTAGGGCACAAATCTTGTGGTGGTTGCCTACTGGGATTAGTCTCACACCCTGTTTGGGTCCTGCTTTTTGGCCCAAACAGGTTATATGGTTGCAGGTGTGGATAGGGATTGTGTCCCTTCTACCTCAGGTGCTTGATTACTGGTTAGAGCTAGAGATCATGGGACCAAGCTTAGGCTTGCGATGCTGCTGGACTTTACTTTTTTACTTTTAGTACTTGGGTTTCAGTTGCATTTCATCATGTTTCATTGTTACTGCTTCCACAGATACATGTACCATGCTGTATCATTTTTATATTATACATTTCTTTTACTGTTTGGTTTCAATTGTTGTATAATTTTTACTTCTTCCGCTATTGTTTATTATTTTCCTTCCACTACATACTTTACCAAATGAGGGTATAGTTTCCCTACTGACTCACCAAGGCCCTCGCTGCTAGTCAGCATCCTCTGGAGTTTGGGGAAACACGCTTGAGGTCATGTGGCAAACCGGGTATGGGGCACCAGTTGAGTGGCTCCAGATTTGGGTCGTTACAATTTACAATTCACATAATATGACAATAATTTCTCTTTCCATATACAGCATATTTTTCAGCTCTATAACTTTTCTACATATATCTTTTAAGAATAAATAGATCTTGGTTAATTTATGACAAACATTCTTGGAAAAAATTAAACAAAAACATATAGGAATTAGATTTTACATCAAAAAATGGAATTCATGTGATTTCAAACCCTTTAACTTTAAATTGTTCATTGAAACGATGTTCTTGATATTCGATGAGTACCCCTATGGAACCTTTATGTCATTTGAGAAGTTTCAAAACTAATATCTCTCCTTCCAGGAAAGAGTGTAAGCAGTAGGAGGAAGAAATGTTTTTTTTCACCCTTCACTAGTGCCAACTCTTATCATATTCCCATGTCAACCATGTCCAATCTAGTTTTAATTTCATCCTTTTTTTGTTGGGTTCATTTAGCAATGTACTTATGACACTATCACATAAATTTTTTTCAACATGCATAGAATCAATAAAATATATTATGTATAGAAAATTAAAGTATGGTAATTAAAAAAACTGATCACTTTTTCCTTCAGGCCATTCGGATTTACTAAAATCAATGTCCACATCTTTTAATTCTCAAATAGCTGGTCACCTATTAGTAAAGACAGTGTTATATGTTCTTCTAAACTTCCATCGAATGATGTCGTCCAAGATTGGTTCTTATTCCATCATGGTATAAATATGTGATGTCTTAGAAATACAATTTTTGATGAATGTTTCAACCTTATTGACTGTGTACCTTGTTCATAAACGAGACACCCCTGAGTTCATTTAATTCTATATCCAGAAAAATTCCCATAAGCAATAAATTCATTTATCATCCCATAAAAAATGTATCTCAAAGTGAAATCCTTATTTATGTAAGTATTATACAATGTAACACCTGAATCCCATAATAATTTCAAATCCTTGATCAATGCAGCTAAATAAACATCAATATCATTACCCGGTTGTTTTAGTCTTGATATAATCATAGATAACTTGATGTAGTTTTGTTTCATGCATAACCATGGTTGGAAGTTATAATTTACCAAAATAAGCGTCCATGTATTATGAGTGATTCATTGTAAACCAAAAGGATTCACTCCATCTGTGGATAATGCAAGACAAAGGTTTCTCAGAACATTTCCAAATTCAGGATACTCATGATAAATTATCTTCCATTGAGGAGAGTCTATTAGGTGACATAGTTTCCCACTTTAATTCTTGTATCTGCATGCCACGTCAATTTCCATACAGTCTCCTCACTTACATATATGTGACTAAACCTTGGAATGATTGGAAATTACCATACAACTTTCATAGGACCAAATTCATATTTATTGTACCAAGAATCACCACACTTTGGGAATTCTGTATGTGATTTGTGGTCCTTGAGAAATAGTTTACAATCATTCGGGTATGCGTGTATTCTTTCAGAGATCATACCAATGGAGCATAGCATTTTTTTGGCGTTGTATGTTTGAATTGGGAGCTCATTATCATCTGGGATCTTGTCATTCAGGAGAGCAAGTAGTTTCATAAAACTAGCATCACTCCATCCATTTCCTTCTTTCAAATTATACAGCTTTAGTATGACTGAAAATGCTATATATTTAGTGCAACCTATATACAATGGCATCTTTACACAACTCTTTAACTTCTCAAAAAGTTTTGGGCAATCGCAAAACTCATCTTCAACTATCCTTGTCATTTCCTCAATATGATCTTCATCGTCATTTACATCTATAATCACATCCTCGATACAGTCTTATTCATTATTCACACTTTTAGTCATATCATAAGATCCATAAAACATAGTTCTATCCCAGTCACTACCTACATTCTATTTTTCCCATGTTTATTCCAACATTTATAAGTTCAATCTATTCTGTGAAAGATCAAGTGTTCTTCCAACTCCTTTGGACTAATTAGTCTTTCATAAAAATAGTGTAAACATAGATAAAGAATTTGAGTAGGGTCATATGCATGATCTTTTACAGACTTGGTAAACTGTTTCAAGCCATATTCATAATATTTTGTCAAAAAATCCATACATTCTTTATTCCTATCCATCCTATTTGATTTAGTAATATTAATATTTTAAAAAATAAATACACAAAACATTGATATAATGTAATGGTTTTCCTAATTCTATAAAAATATAAACTTAAAATATTATGGAAAAACTACATTTCAGATGTCCTTTGAAAACTATTTATAAAATCACACTTGAAATCCCATTAAAAAAACTTATCATTTACACAAATCCCTCTTTAAAATGACATTCCCATTTTAAAATAAACTAATCTGTTCCAAACACTCTTTCACAAAACCAAAATTCCTTTTTTTAAATCATTAAAGGAAACTTCATGACCCAAAAATATTAATCATTTAAAATGAGCGACAACCCTCTATATTTTGAAAATTTTCATTTAAAAATTCAAACACCACTTTTTAAAATGAAACCATCATTAAATACACTTTTAAAACATTTACATCCCTTTATGAAATCCAATCGGGTGAGTTTACAAACACTTGGCATGCAACCTAAGTCCATGCCAGGTGTTTAAATCATTTTAAATCTATTTAAAACCAAAAAAGGGTATTTTGGACACATATAATTTTTTAAGAATAATTTCAAAACACTTGAATCATTTTAAAATATCCACTTAGACATTTCCACAAAGACATAAATCCAAATATAGGCACTTTATAAAAGATACATAGAGAACACCTTGATTCATCCTAAATCAATTAGTGTTGTATGATTCCATCACATTATTCCAAAGGTTGGTGTAATAATAATAATTTTCATAATAATTTGATATTTTGATACCCACCATTGGATAAACCTCATCCATTCTTCCATTTTCCAGTTATATCAATTATACTTCACCACAACACTAGAGTTCCAGTGGATATGTTCCATAGTCACTGACCACACTCGCAACCATGAAAAACTCATGTTCTAGTTTTCTACAGACATTGAATTATCTCAGTAATAATTGGATCACACCAAATCAATTTGTTCCTTCCTTTATAAATACACCTAAGAAAATATATAGGCACGATCCCATTACATAATAAAAAATTTCTCAAGTGTCATTCCTTTAACACAAAGAATATCCATATGACACTAATCACTAGAAGAAAATATGTTTCTTTCCCAATCCTTTTAGATACATAGTACTAAACTAATATATGGTATGATTTTCCAAAGTATATTTTCTAAAATCTTCAAAAATACTTTATAAATGACATTACAAAGAATATTCAATCTAAAATCCTTAACTAAACTCAAATTAGTAACCTCTAGAATCAAAGTGATGAGAGTATCATTATAAGTCTTAATATAATTATTAACTCTCCAAAACACATTCAAGTAGAGTTTAATGCCCTACAATTTTTTCCATTATGGATATAAGAACATTGAAGGGGAATATCAGCCTTAGTAAAGATACAAATTGTATCACAAGGTGGGGGGTTATGTCTTGATTTTCATCTAACAGTCGAGGAACTAGAGTACTGTGGTTGGTGACCAGCACTGAAGGGGGGTGGGGGAGTTCCTATCAAGAAAGGGAAATGATATTTGGGTGTTTTACATAATTCAATAAGGATGAAAACCATTCAATTTAATATATTTCAATAAGGAAATTGAATGAAAAATTTAACATTATATGGTGGGTATGATATATCATACAATTTATCATCATGTGACCAGGACGTGAAAACCAACATGAATAACATCCAACCTATCAATGTATTGGGATTCATGAAAGGGGAGTGTATAGGGTGGTACCTCATGGAGGACCTTGTGAAGGGGGTGAAAAAGGCAGGATTGGATCTCAATTAATCTAGAACCAGTGGGTCTAGTGAGAATATCTAGGTTTTTAATGGGGCTAGTTAGAAAGACTTGCAGGCTTTGAACATTTTTTGGTCATTCCCTTAATTCTGACCAAGTATTAGGGGTGACTTGCTGGGGGGAATCCTTACTTTATTTTAGGTTTTCCATTACATGATTTCAACCCGACGTGAATTTTTTCCTCTTTCCTTAGTAATTTTATGGTTATGCCATTCACAATGAAATTTCCATGGGGAAGCCTGTGTGGCACAAAGGGTGATATGAACCTAATGTGAATGGAGGTTTTGAGAGGCCCATTATTACATGGACATAGATTTGAATAATGTTAACAATGATTAAGGTTATAATACTTGGACCAGAAGGAATTTGATGGATTATTTGGCAAGATAGGATCACACCCAATGTGAATGGAAGCACCTGGGTTAGGCCTAAGTGGCTTATTTCTAGAATATGTGTCCCATGGAAATGATGGAACATGTTTTAAAGTTTTATGTGTGGGGAATTTTACATTGTTTTGGGTTATGATGCTAGGAAAAAGGGTTGATGATAGTTTAAGGCCCTATATCTTAGAAAATTTCCATTTGACCGTTACACCTCAAAGAGGAACTGTGGTTCCAAGTGGATCGATGAATTCCAAATACAAGGCATGAGTGATGGGGAAATTAGAAATTGGAACATGGATAGGGGGTCTAGGTGTCACTACATATCACATAGAACTGGGAATCATCCCACATGTAGTTCTTGTAGGTGATCGACACCAAATGGGGGAGTCCTCTTGAGTGAAGATGCAATGAAGGGGGATACTAGTCAAAGAATAACCAAAGTTAATGAAAAACTGATGTGGGTTGAGGATTAAATGGGTCCATATGCACACATAGATTAAGTTCATAGTGCTTGGAACAATATCACTACCATTTTAAGGTTTTGGATCTAAGACCAAAGGGGATTGTTCTAGAAGGATTTGTGTGGAATCAGATGGTTCAAAAACAGATGTGAGTGTTGGTCCAAAGAGTCCTCATGACATGAAATCATCCCCAAAACGAGTTTCACATAGTATAAGGTCACGATGCTTGGACCTAAAGGGATTATTATAGTTTAAGTTCTTATATGTTGATCCAAAATAGGCGTATCCTGGAGAGGATCTTATGTCAAGGGAGAGGGTAAGAACCCACTGTGAAAGGATGTCCAGGGAGGCCTCTCACCAAATGAACATTCCCAAGACAAGTTTCACATAGTTTAAAGTGACGATTCCTAGACAAAGGATTATAGATTAATGGATTATAGATTGTAATAAAAGGATTACCAATGATTTAAGGTCATAGAGAATGGAACAAAAGGGTTATGTGTTCGGGAGGGTTTTTGTGTCACTAGAATGTTTAATCCCAACATGAATAAGAGGAAAAGGTGATACACACCACACAAATGACCTTGTAAAGAGTTACCCATAGTATAAGGTCTTGATGGATAGAATGATAGGGGTCTTGGTGGATCTAAACCATGAGGGGAAGACCCTACCATATCTCTTAATCCCACGTGATCCATGGTTGTTGTGTAAAACAAGGAGTGGAAAGTGTCCCATCTATCACATGGGAGTGCATGATAGGTGAAAAGAGAAGTCAGTTTGACAATTCACTATCAACATAGACATCCTTAGCAAAAACATGTAGGTGCATGGAGGGGTAACACCGAGGGTGTTAAACTCCACCAAAACAAAGGGAGGTGGAAGTGAACAAAATATGAACTTTTGAGATTTGAACCACAAAAAGAGAGGTGACTAATTGGAGAGAAATGACTATTGAAAAAATTAAAAACAAAAAGTTCAATAACCATATTGGTGATGTATGGGGAGATAAAATGTTTGATCGACCATTGACCTTTGTTCAAATCAAGAGGGAAGAAGTGCATTCCTCAACAATGTTGATAATTAACGGTGGATGTGTAGAGGAGGGTAGAATCAAGGGGTATGATTCTTTCATAGTCAAATGAGGAACCAACTCCAAAATATGGTCTATATCTAATATGGTTGTGGATAGAATAAAAAGGCAAGAAAACCTCCTTATATCTAGAACCTACTGTCAATCAGTGGTGGATCATTTCATATTCATTACAACTACCTCAAAATAAAGACCAAACAAGGGAACATTCAGAGTATGCCTCACTAATGTGATCAAATTATCACCTTTATGTTGGGATTTTAAACAATGATTCAATCATATGGAAAAATCCCCCTTTTAAAATCATGCTCACATAAAAACTATTCCATAACATGCTTCACATTACTTTCACAATTCAAATAAACATTTAAGGTACACAATAAGGAAGCCAACACACACTAAAAATCCATTTCCCTTGGAAAAATTCAATTTCAACACATTTTCACCTTTAAATCTATTTTTAAAAAATAATTATCACCTTCCACACAAGGCATAAAACCTTTTCAAGGAACACCACCACAAAGCACATAATAAATATAACCAATTTCTTTTCAAAACCCAAATTTCATCACAAATGCATGTCAAACCATTTTAAAAACATGTTTTGCACCACATAAAAAATACATGGAACACATTTAAGAAAAAAAGAAAGCATATCAAAATCATCTAATAATGTAAAATCATGGAATCACTTACCTTGCACTTGGAAACCTTTAGAAATTAGTGTGAAACCACAACGACACCTCAGTAAGACCATATTATGGAAAGATCCAAACACAAAAAAAAATAATATTTTCCCCAAAAACACAATATGAGACCAGAATTATGTCAAACAACCCACTAGAAAATAAGAACTCAATAAAAGGGGAAGAGAAACCCTAAAAAGAGGGAGAAATTAAGCGAAACGAGACTTACTTGATGTTTCATTGAAGAATCAGAGTCAAAACCACCCAAATATTTGGGTATAAAGGCCTCAAGAAAGCTTGGAGGGGGGTTTGCGATGGAAATGGGATCACGATGGAGGTGGGTCCGCGACGGAGGAGGGTCTGTGGTGAATGAGGGTCCGCGACGGAGGAGGGTCTGCGGTGGAGGAGCATCCATGGTCGAGGAGCGTCCATAATGGAGGATCATTCGCGGCGGAGGAGGGGTCACGGTGGAGGTGGGTTTACAACGGAGGAGGGTTCGAAGTGGAGGAGGGTTCACGTCGGAAGAGGGGTTGACAATGGAGGAGGCATCAGCGGTGCGGGGGTCATCTTTCATGAGAGCTTGAGGGGTGCGAGAATGAAGGAGACTATTCGAGTTTATTTATAAAAGAGGCTGAACCTTTTATCAGCGCCACATAAAAAGTGCTAATTAAGGTATGTTTTATCAGTGCTAAAATATAAAGCACTCATAAAACATTCCTTTATTTGTTCCTATAAAGACATGCCTTTATCAAAGTTAAAAAAATGATGATAAACGACATCTTTATCAGTGCTAAAATTATAGCACTGATAAAGACACCTTTTATGAGCGCTAAACAAATGATGATAAAGATATAATGTTAATAATTTATTTATATTATTATATATATTTATACAATTATACATATGATATATATATATATATAATTATAACTGTAAATAAATAAATATTTATTTATATTTGTAAAATTATAAGAAATATACTTATTATATTTATAATCTTATAAATATATACAATAAATATGTTGGTTATATATATTTATAAGATTATAGATATATATAACTATATTTATTCAAATTTTATAATTATTTAGATGAATATATATATTTAAAATTATAATTAAAAACAAAAAAATAAATATATTTATTTAAATAATTATAATATTATAACAAATTTATATTTCTAATATTTATAATTTTATTAATATATTTATTATAATTTGATAATTATTTAAATATACATGTACTTATTTATAATTAAAAATATAAATATTTATATTTATATTTATATATCAATATTTGTATTTATATATCAATATTTGTATATATTTATAAATATATTTTTCTAATTATACATAACATTATATATGAAAATAATAAATATTTTTTTATAAATTAATATAATTTAAATAAATATATATTTATTTGTATTTATAACTATAAATATATATATATAAATATATTTATTTATTTGTAATTAAAAATTATAATAAATAAATTTTTATTTATAGTTGTAATTATATATATATACATTTAAATAATTATAAAATTACAACAAATATATTTATAATTTTATAAATATATATAATTAATATATTTATTATAATATTTTATTTATTTAAATATATCTATATTTATTTAGATTATAATTATAACTATTTCTATTTATTTATAAATATTTATATACAAATATATATAATTAATATATATAATTAATATATATTTATTATAATTTTTTAATTATTTAAATATATATATATATTTATTTAAGAATTATAATTATAACTATTTGTATTTATTTTTAAATATTTTTAAATATTTATAAATGTATTTATTTAATTATATATATTTATAACTTTATAAGTATAATAAATATATTTATTATAATTTTATAATTATTTACATATATATATATATATTTATAGTTATAATTATAACTATAAATAAACATATTTCTAAATATTTGTATATAATTATATATATATATAATTATAATATATGTATTTATTGTAATTTTATAATTACTTAAATAAATATAATTATAATTACAATTAAATATATTTAAAAATTATTTATATATCATTAAAATTTAATAATTATAAATATAATCAATATATATTACTTAAATATACTTAATGTAATTTTATAAGTATTTTTGAGAACATATATAATAGTTTATATGGGTGACACAAATTAATCATATACCTAGTAAAGTATACATAATAAAAAACAAGCCATCACATATGGACAACATGAATAATAAGAAGGGTGTAATGTATAATTGAATATTCATGATAATACATAACATATATATGCATGCCAATTCACCCATAATAAATATATTTATTGACCAAAATCATTGGAAACATATATATTTATTAAATAATTATAATTATAATTATATATTTAAAATTTATTTATATATATTAATTATAAATAAAGTAACTATAATAATTATAATAATTATAATAAATATAATAATTATAACAAATATAACGAATATAATAAATATAATAAATCTAATAAATATATTTATTATTTAATGAAATTTATTATAATATTATAATTATTTAAATATATATATATATATATATAATTATAATCTTAGAAATAGTTTTTTAGAAACATTATATATATATTTGAAGTATAAAAAATATATATTAATTATAAACATGAGTTTTTTATTTAATGTATACAAATAAACATTATTTTTGAATATAAATATAACAATTTTATATAAATTAATAATATTTTTTGTTAAAAAAAATTATTAGCGTTAAAAATATCACTAATAAATCTATCCTTTATTAGCACTAAGAAAAATGCTAATAAAGGGTACACCATTATCAGCACTTTTTTTAACACTGATAAAGGGTAGATTTATCAGTGATTTTAGCTAGCACTAATAAATGCCCCCTTTTATCAACGCTTTATATTTAGTGTTGATAAAACCAGGAACTTCCTTTGCCCTATTTTGTGGTAGTGTTTCGGATCAATTAAATTCATTATAAGATGTCAAATGATGATTTTAGGTTTCTTTAAAAGTTATTGATTATATATATATATATATATATATTTATCTTGTACATTATTTATGTATTCTATTATTTTTGAGATTAAATATGCTTCTATTAAAAAATGAAGTGAAATTTTTATGATCACTCGAGAAGCTATGTTGAAATTATTTTAATAAGAATGTGGATTCCATGTCTAGCAGGACAATGATAAATATAAAAGAAAAAATTGGCAAAGATGATAAAGAAATTATCACCCAATAGATAAGAAGTAATACATTTGGAAAATGATCAAGTTAATGTTTTTCACTAGTGAAAATGAATTAAATTTACTAAAAAACACTAAATGGGAAATATATGTATAATTAGTACACCTAAACCAATTCAACGAAGCTTAAGATGACGAGAAATATAAATTTACAGAATTTATAAATAATTAAATTCATTTGTCAAAGAAAAATACTTGCTTCCTCTCATGTTTCAAAATTTTCATCCGCCCCAAAGTGTGGATCAACTTTGTAGCTTGTTTTTTGGTTTCTTTCTAGTGCTTCCTAAAAAATAATTTTCAATGATAAAAACAGATTATTAATGAAAATCAACATAATTTTCAATCAGGAACCTCAAATTTTATTAATACCTTAAACTCATTATTCTTATAATGGGAAATCATTTCTGGATAATGTGTTGTTGGATAGTCATTCATGGTTGGTATGTTCTATAAATTCATTCCAACTCTAGAAACTCATCCATTATACAACCACTACCACAAAAATGAGTTTTCTCAGTGTTACCCTTTAACAATGCTAAAAAAATGGTCTGATAAAGGGGGTACCTTTATCAGCACTAAAAAAAGCACCGATAAAGGGTACTTTTAACAATGATAAAAAAGTGATGTTAAAAGTAACCCTTTATATGTTCTTTTTCTTTGCGTTGATAAAGGCACCCCCTTTATCAATGTTTATTTAGTGCTGTTAAAGGGACCCCTTTATCATTACTTTTTTAACTAGCGCTAGTAAAGGGGGGCCTTTATCAGTTCTTTTTTTCCTAGCCTTGATTAAGGATATATTTTGAAAAACTAATTAAAAAATATAAAAATATAAAAATATAAATATATTTATATTGATATAAATAATATATATATATATATATATATTTTAAATATGCTTTAGATAAGTATAAATTGTCATTTACACTTAATATATAAGATATTTAGTGAAAAAGACTTATAAAATAATTTAAAAAATATTATTATTTATAATATTTTTTGATTATTATCGAGTAATAATAATTTCATAATAATTTGAAGAAAAAAATTTAAAAAATTAATAAAATATCTAAAATAAGTTGAAAACATAACTCAAACTTCAAATAGCCATAACTTTTGATCCATGTGTCTGTTTGAACTCTACCATATATCTAATCCAATCCTACAATTATATCTATGCACTGGTGACAGAAGGGGACCCAATGTCACATTTTGCAAGGAAAAAAAGACCCAGAAGGCCTCCAAAATGGAGTTTTTAGTCAGGATACCCATTTTTTCAACATTCGATAGAATTTCATCCTCATTTAAGTGGGTCATTTTTTCTTTTTCAGTGAGGACTGAATTTTTCCCAAGGGATTAAAAGGGTTGGTGTATAAATGGTTCTATTTGAACTTAGTTCAAGACATAAACCAGTGATACTAGCTAGTATAAATGATTTTATCCCCCCTATGTGATCCAGTGCATGGACTTTGAGAGTGTTAAATCACCAAGTGAGATAGACCTATTTGTAGGGTATAAACCAAGGATAGGTACATAAGTCATGATTACTTATGTTTCTATTTGAATTGGGATATTTTTTTGAAGGTTAAAAAGAATTAAATAAATCATGATAGAGTCACATACTACCTGGGCTTAGTAAATATTTATATTCCTTTCAACTATGGATCCTAATCATCATCCACGTATGGTTCATGTGGTGGAGGTTTAACAGGATAACCTAGTTGATCACTATTGGTATAATCCACCTAGGGAGGATGACTAGTGGAAAAGGATGTTTCACAATTTTTAGCATCATTATTTGGGAAAGTATGATGGTAGTTTTTTTGAGGTGGAGATAGAGAGTTGTATGGAAGAGCTCGAGATTTCCTTCAGTTTGATCTGAGCCACGGTGGAGTACTAGGTCCCTTTGGTAGTTAGTCAAATGTAGTAATCTACATATCAATGGTGTATGCTATATATTTTTGGGAAGAAGGAGGAAGATGTTTCAAGTGTTGAGTATGTTAGTACGAGAGCTAGGGATTAGTTTCAAGGACCTGTTTCATTTTTCCATAGAAATTTTTACTGATAAGGATTCTCATACGAGACATCTTTAGGAGACACTCCATCCTTAAATATTGTATGCAGTTAATCTATTTATGTTTCCAACATATTTAGAGGTTTAGAGAAGGTATATGTGATCAAGTGTATGCACTCATAAGGAGGTTTACCATTTGGGAGGATCCAAAAGGTTTCTTTGAGGATCAGAGCTTTCAATGGAAGTTCTCAAGTTCAATGTCCTACAATAATTTTACCAGCAAGATTCAACCTTAGCAGCTTCTTTTTCTTCCTTCTGAGGCCCGTGGTTTCCATGCTGTTCCTGAGGGATTTGGTCTAGCTTGTTTTTGTTTGTGGGTTTCATTTCCATTTATAGAACCAGTGCATAGTGGTTCTCCAAACTAGTTTTGTGGAGATAGTTAGGTTCAACATAATCCTCAGTAAAAGTTGCTAGAGAGACTATTTTAGCAGTAGGGGAAACATGGTTATGATTAACCAAGGGGTGATGGAGTAGGTAGAGGAAACCTCAGGATGTTCCTCATGTTTAGGGACCTTAAACCAAGTGTGTTCATAGATATGTCTATTACCTCAGAGGAAGAAGACATGGGCATGGTCAATGGAAGGTAGTGTAGGCATCAGTTCTCAAGGGGACAAAGATTGTTTGAAGTATACTCAACTTGTTGTATACATTTTATACCTTTTTTGATTTAGGAACTATAAACTAATTTTTTCACCCAATCTAGTCCATGAGATATGGATAGATATATAGATTCTTCCCATTCCCTTGGTGTTGACTACACCAGTTAGAGGCCAGAACTGATTGTTTGATGTGTACCATGGGTATAGACTAATGATGGGACCACATCAGTCACATGGGTATTTTTTATTTATATAGTTATAGTTGTATAATTCCATCCTCAACATTGACTGATTTTTTATATGAATGTTTTTATTAACTACTTTTAGATGGGATTCATGTTCTTGGATGTGGATTGTCATCATAAAATTTTTGTTGGTTGATGAAGTTTTCAGTTGGGCAGTAGGAATGTGGAGCCCCTCCCTACTGATGTATGAGTTTTTTTATTGAACCAGTGGATTCTAGGGTAGTGGATCTTCCCAAGGCAATTGGGAATATTTGGTTGTTTTTTACAAGGATATTGTAACTCTATCCCCTCAACCTGATTTTGAATTCATAATAGACTTTCTTCATGATCCTTCTCTAATATCAATGTATCACTATAGGATGCCACCTTGTTTAATTATTGTAGTTGAGTATTAAGATAGAAAATCTAATAAACAAGGGTTTTATCTAGCCTAGTGTGTCACCATGAGTTTCTCCAATGTTATTTAACAAGAAGGGGGATGGTATTTTGAGGTTGTGTATAGAATACTGGAGGTTTATTAAGGTGATAATCAAGAATCATTACCCTCTTTCTAGGATAGATGATCTTTTTAAACGATTGAGAAGATAGAGTTAGTTTTCCAAAATCAACATATGGTCTTGATATCACCAGTTGAGGGTGAATGAGAGTAATGTTCCTTAGACTACCTTAAAATGAAGGTATAAAAACATTGAGTTCATAGTCATATCATTCAGTGTCAAAAATGCACCGACTATGTTCATGGGAATCATTAACTCAGTATTCTAATAATTAATAAACAATTTCATAGTCATGTTCATTGATAACATATTGATATACTAGAATTCATAATGGGCTAATATCGATCATTTCATAGTTGTATTTCAGGTTTTTAGTCACCATCAGGTCTATGGAATGTTGTACAAGTGTGAGTTATGGATATGAGAGGTGTCTTCCCGTGGAATTTTTTTTTCTTATAAGGGTGTTTAAGTAGACCCATCAATTGTCATGGTAGTTGTTTCTAGGGTAGCACGCAAGAAAGTTATAGAGTTTTGTAGCTTCCTTGGTCTCACAAGCTATTATAGAAGGTTTTTACCCGATTTCTCTCAAGTTGAATCCCTTTTATCATCATTGAAAAGGAAGGAATATGATTTTATGAGTATTAATCAATTGAAGTAATTATTCAATTATCTAAAAGAGAAGTTTATCAGTGATCTAGTTCTTTGGCTGCCAGAGGAGGGTGTGTTTTTTGAGGTTTTCTATGAGGCATCCCGTCTGGTCTTGGGATTCAGGTTGATGTAGAAGAGGTAAGTGACCATTTATAGGTCTTATTAGTTACATACTCATGAGTGTAACTATACCAACCATGATCTAGAGTTAGTATCAGTTATGTTTTTGGTGAATTTGTGGAAACATTACCTTATTAGGGTGTGCTTTGTGGTCTTCACCAATTTCAAGATCTTGAGGTATATATTTTATTAGCATGATATGAATCACCGAAAATGGATATTTATAGAGTCTCTTCAAGAGTATATTTTTATATTTCCTACACTATAGGAAATGGTTGGAACCAGATGTTGTTTTAGGAGAGTCATCATGTTCTAGTAGTTATGGGTGTGGGATTACATTATGAGTTTCATATCTCACCTTTTAAAGTAAACCTAGGGGTATCTAATATGTATCAAAACATGAAAATGATGTTTTGGTATCTCGAGATAAAATGGGTGATAGTAAAGTTTATGGAGAGGTTTTTTTTCTAACAGTTATAGGATGAAAATCATGTTACTGGTGGTTTGTTATAGCCTTTGTATGGTTTAAATAGAAGTGGGATACCATATCGATGGATTTCATCATTGGGTTACCCTAATATCGGGGATTTTGTGATACAGTTTGGGTGGTAGTGGAAATGCCAACGAAACCGGATCACTTTCTCACAATCTATGAATCGAGTAACATGGATGTTTTAGTGAGATAGTATGTGGATGTGATGGTGTAGTTTCATGGATTTCAATAGTTAATTGTCTTAGATCAGTATTTATGTTTTACTTCACAAATTTATAGGGTATTACAACACACTTTTGGCACATAGTTACACCTTAACACTATTTTCCACCCTTAGATGGATGGACATATAGATTGGACTATCCAGATTATGGATGATATGTTATGATCATTCATCTTATAATTTATTGGATCTTGGGAAAAACACTTTCTCTTGTTTGATTTTTCTTATAAAAACATATATCACTCATCCATTTACATGACCCCATTTAAGGCTTTATACTGGTAACTATTCAATTCTCCATTATGTAAGACTAGGATTGTAGATTCATCAATTTATAGTCTCAAAGTGTTAAACAACATGAAAAATAAGGTTTAACATGTTTTTGAGAGGATTAAAGTGTCGTAGGTCTGGAAGAAGTATTATGCCGAACACAAGAGGAGGCACTTGGAGTTTATAGTTGAAGACTACGTGTTCTTGAAGGTTCCCCTAGACATGGGTAGTGGAGGTTTGGCAGTGGGAATAAGCACCCACCTAGTTTGCTTGACCTTCCAAGGTTTTGGTACATGTTACAGAGGTGTATTATCAGTTTACACTTTCACTATAGTTGGAATGAATCTATTAAATATCCCAAAACTCTCATCTCTATTGGCATCTTCATGATGACTCCCATTTCATTTACTAGGGAGAGTTGGATATTGAGGGTGACATGATATTCATAGATTGGATCCAGGATTGTTGGGAGAAGGTGCTGTGAGAATAGACTATTCCTATGGTTCATGTGTTGTGGAGGTATGGTGGTCTAGAGGAGAGTACTTAAAAGAAAAAGATACATATGAATTCCAAATACCTAGAGTTTTTTTTGAGTTTTCCCTTACTCTTTTTTCTTTATGATATGATGTTTAGAACATTTTTTATCATATGAGCTATTTTACTTGATATGTGATGTGTGATACAGATCCATACATAAGAAAAGGGGAGGACCTGATACTTAATTGAGACATGCTATACATTGACACGATTGAAACCATGCAGGAAAGTCAGTGCTACCCAAAGTGGATAATACCATGACATGGAAGATGATATTCCATGGTTTGTGTGATCGAGGTAGAATTTTTTGTTTGTTGTAGTGGTTTTTTTCTTAGGATGCGTTGAGGTTGAGGTGTTTTTCTAGTGGTTTTGAGACAATGTAGTTTTGCAAGTTATTTTACACGTGTTTTGGTTTGGAAAGTTTGGATTGTGGTAGAATTTGAGTAGTAATAAGAACCTTAAGAGGTATCTTATGAGGTGGTTATTTGGACCCCATTATTTTCTTCGGACACGGTTTTTATTCTTAAGGATGAGAATATTTTAACAGGTATATGATGTAATATTTTTTTCCTTTTAGGCTCATTACAATATCAATTTCGGTGGTTGGAGAGTGTTTAGAGGATGCTTGAGGAGGTTTCAAAGTATTCAAAGGGGTTTGATCTATAGGAGTACTGCTACAAGTGGTTCATGATGTGAACTATATTCATGTTGTGAGTTGGTGGTTCATGACTTTTGTAGCCTATTGGTTTACCAACATATATACAGGCTAAGGGGGAGTCCATGAAATTGATTCACATCATGAAAGTGTATCTCATGATGTGTAATTAAATCAAGTTGAGGAAACATAAATTTCAATGGAAGTTAAAAATATATAGGTTTTCCAGCCTGTAATGGATTCAGGTCTTGTAAACCATATCCCACATGGAATTCACATCATGAAACTAGAATTCACAGTGTTAAAGGGGTGAATTATAGGTTTTAAATTATTTTTTTCAACCTATTCTCCATCATTCATACTTGTACCCCCTCTCATTTTTTATTAACACTAGGTTATTTCAGATGCTTTCTTCACCCTTGTTATCTATCTTTGGTCCTTGGGTTCCAGTTGTTAGGTTTTGGTGATCCAAAGTAGGTTTTTCTCACTTTCCCTTATTGTTTCCTCCTTTTCTTCTCCCTGGTATTTACTACATGATGTTTCTTTGGTTTGGGGTGAGTATGGGATATTTTTTTATGGATATTTGGTGTGTTTTTGGTTCATCCTTTTTCACTTTCATGTTTTTGGTTTGTGGGAACTTCTTCCTTCACCATATACGGTGAAGAGAGATAGGAAATATTCTTTGAGTTAGGGAATCCCTTTTTTCTCTTTTTATGAATAATTTAGTATTGGTTTATGTTTTTTTATCTATGGGAGATGGTTTACACCAAACAAATAAATATAATGAACCAATTTTATAGAAATTTAAGGGGAAATGGGTATATTTTTCATGTTTTTATAGCCTTGGTATTATTTTTGATATTGTGATTTCATAGACTAAATGCCTCACTAAAAATTGTTACCATTAGAGGATTTGTTTGTACTAATTAAACATGTTTTGTGTAACCTTGTTTGTTGTGATTGTTTAGAATCACCCTCAAATAGAAATTGGATAACCAATTATAATTGGAAAATAAAATGGTTTCCCCAAGATTTATTTCTCGTGTTAGAATTCCCTTAAATAAAGAAGTGAAATTTATAAAAATCCTCCTTTCTAAATCTGAAAATGTTATGCTGAATTTGAGGGGTTTGTTCAACTATGTTATGGGGTAGTGACATGATGGGTTTGATTTTTTGTGTTGCAGAGCGGTGATGTGATGAGTTTGTTTGGTCATGCAATGGGGTGGTGATGTAATATGTTTGAGTGTCCATGTTGTGGGGTGATGATGTGATGGGTTTGTTCAACCCTATTGTGGGGTGGTGACGTGTGTTGAGGTTTGACCATTTTTTGGGGTGTTGAGGCATTTTTGTGATGAATCTAATATATAGGGGTTTTACAGGGTTGGTTGGCTTGGTAAAGATGATGGACTACATGTTTTCATGGTGTTGTGTTGTGATAGTTTCCCAGGTGGTTTTGGAATTAAATGATAATGTTGGAATTAAAATGGCATGGGTTGAAATTGTTAATGAATGCTGAATTAAATTGGTAAATGTGCTTGAATGAAAAAGTTTTATATGAATATTAAATTAAATTCATTGGAAATATGAAACAAACATGATGTTTAAATGGAAATCAATTGGTAATGTGAAATGTGGCTTGTGGACTGTGGCTTTTGTGGTTTTGTGCATTTAGAGGTGGCAACGAAAGTGAGATTTCTTGTGATTTGGTTAGTATCATTTTGGTTATGAACCCATACATTGAGATTATAGGTGGATATATATATATATATATATATATATATATAAATTCCTTGAAATTTATATATTAACCCCAACTGCATCAAGCACCACATGCCGACACCCATATATATATATGGGGGTATTTTCCCAAAATCCCATTGGCGTGGATAGATGGATGGTGACCCGATATTTCCTGAATTCACTTCTAGATGAGTAGATAGGCACATGAATTGATGGAAAGAGGTCATATAGTGCATTGATTGATGGTCCATGTGTTTGTGGTTGAAATGTGATATTATCATGTTGTGGGACAGTGATATGTGATGTGACCATGCTATGGGGAAGATTATGGTGGGGGTCATGCATGGAAGGAGGAGGGAACGAGGTTGATTCACTTCATTGTCACAATACCTTACTACTCTGTTTATGATAGTGGATATTGTGTGATAGCCCAGGTGACTTTGAGTGATATGTGATATGTCTGTGTTGTGGGGAGGTATCTTGTTATGTGTTATATGGATGAGATGTTAGTGTCAATACATACGACATTGGGATGGGAGTGTGGAAAATTAGTGGGAAATGGTGTGGGATTCCCTTTACTTATGTGATTCATATTATGTAATTATACTTGGCTTGTGTTATTTGGTGAGCATGCCTTGATGAGATTGGGGTTGGATAGTTGGCATGTTTAGGTGTTTTTGGTTATACTCTTTTCTCATGGGTGCATTAGTATTCTATTTTCACATGTGCACAAGAGAATTTGGTTTTCCAAATGATTATACTTGTATGGTCACCCTACATATATACACTAATTTTTAAGTTTCCAATATAAATACATGGACCGTGATGGAAATTACTACCTCAGATATTTATATAGTTTATGTGTCACTACATCATATTTTATTTTGTGTATTTACTTTTGGGAGTTTTTATCTATATATCACTATAAAAAATGGAGTGTTTAGTGTAATTTTATTAGCAGTGGTTTCTATAACTGCCTCTAATTAAAATTTCTTAAATATTATTTTAAATATAGCAGTGGTTATATAAAACCTCCACAAATAGTTATATCTAGAAATAATTTCAATAAAACCACTAAAAAATCCTTAAAACTCTAATTTAGCTTCCCCCACCACACCCATACATCAAACTCCACCCCCCTGAGCACCCCTCCCTCAACACTGACCTCTTCCTTGTTGATTAGCATTGACTGCTAACCCCCATCCCTCGATTCAAACCGCCAACCCCCTCTCTCAACACTAATCATGGAGAAACCCTATGATAAGTCTTCTATGGATACAATATCCCCTATCCCCTATTTCATAGTTACTACCACCCTTAATGGATATTGATCCCTAACCCTTTTCCCAACACCTTGTACTCCTTCCTTCCCCTACTATTTCCCCTAATTCTAGATGTTGCTAGGATCATATCACCGACCTCCATATTGTCTATTGCTCTTAGTGACTTTCTTCCATAACATCCAACTTTTTATTAAGAGGGGAAATGTTTATTAATTTATTTATTTTATATTTTTCATGTAAAATTGATTCATTTTCATTTTAAATTTTTGGTCTTTCAAATCAATACCCTAATGTGGTCATTGATGAAATTGGGTGAAGTTAAACATTGGTTTTGATCATTTTATTAAACATTTATATCATTATATATGAATGTACAAGAATAAGACTAAAAATCCAATATATATGGATATACATTTTAATAATTTACCTCAAAACACACCTTGATATGATAAGGGTTTGGAAGAGTTTTTAGATTATACAATTGAAAACTAAGTAGTGGATGGTAGAATAAAATTTTTATGTCTTAATTGTAAATTCAAGAGATATTTGAATGAAAACAAAGCATATGAGAACTTGATATTTAAATAGTTTCCTAATTGATATGTATGTTGGATTTGGAAAGGTGAATCGAATGTTATTTATATTAAAATAATGAATATCATATCAATGAAACACAAAGTTACCCTCCATAAGATAATTAAATTTGAAACTTGATATATGTCACATTTTGTTTTGAAGGATACAATTTACTTGATTTTAATTGATCAAATGAATCTTTATTTGATCTTAAGAAGGTTAATATTTCTCAGAACATCAATGAAAAAAATAGTGTTATGAAGTAGTTGATGACAGATAAAAAGAACTGTATGGAGGGTATTACAAGTATCCAATGTTGTATTTTCTACTTAAGTTGTATTATATGAAGTGTCTCTGTGGAATTACTGATAAAGAAATGTTTAGGATTTCAAAGCCTCTTCACGATGCATTTAGTGATGATACGATCTCTCCATCATTCTATGAGATGAATAAAATCATCAACAAACTTGAACTTGATTATACAACAATACATGCATTCCCTAATGATTGCATACTTTTCTAGGTAGAATAGTATGATAAAGAAGAATGAATAACGTGTCAGACATGTAAACGGAATTCAATGGGAAATAATGAGAGTAAAAAATAATGCAACACTAGTAAAAAGAATACGAAGAAAACTCCCACAAAATTATTGTATTAATTTTCTCTAAAACCACACCTGCAAAGATTATTCATTGAATATAAGACTATATATGACATGAAGCAACAGGCTTAGGATATTAACAATGATAGATTGACGAGACATCAAAAATAATAAACATTGTGAAATGTGTTTGATTCATTATATCTATATTTTTCTTTAGATATTTAGAATGTATGTTTTAGACTAGCTTCTAATTATTTTAACCCTTTAGGTACATTACGTACTAATTATATCATATGGCCAGTTTTTTTGATCCCCCTATAATCTACCTCCATAGATGTGTATGATGAAGACTTAGTTAATTATTTTTATGATTATTCCTAGAAGGAAAATTACTGGAAATGACATTGATTCTTACCTTTAACCTCAAATCAAGGAATTATGAGAATTATGGGATGATAGCATGGAAAAATATGATGCTTGAATGAGAAAATTATTCAAAATTATTGATGCTTTAATGTGGAAAATTATTTACTTTCCTAGACTAGGAATATTATTCAGTTGGAACAGTCATACTGGTTTGGATTGTATATTTTATCAATTTTTTTGAACCTCAATGATTAACTCATTGTAGAAAATGGTGTTTTATTTTTCATCATAGATTTCATGATGATTCACATAAATTTAGGTTTAATATGACACAACTCAATGAAGATATTGAATTGATAAATCCACTAAAGGTATTATCCAGTTAAAAATTCATAGGAAAATTAATGAATTCCACTGTATAATTTAGAAAATGTAATCAATTTAAATAAGGGTGGAAAAGAGTATGAGGTATAATATTCGATGTAGTTAGATTGAAATAGTGGAAAACATGAGTATATTTTTCAAACTTCCCTATTTGGAGTTTAATTTGATATGTAAAAATATTGATGTAATGAATATTGAGAAGAACATCTATGAAAATGTAAATTTTATGTTTCTTAATGACTAAGGTAAATTGAAGGATCACCTTACTAAATGTAAGGATTTGGAATTAATAAATATAAATACTTTTTAGAGGAAAATGATAATGAAAAGTATCCTTTGGCTATTTTTAAAATGACAAATCATGATAAAGATGCATTACTTCAAAATTTAAAGAATATTAAAGTGCCAAATGAGAATTCAAGTAACATTTTAGGATGCACTAACTTAAAACATCAAAATTTTCATGGATTGAAAATTTATGAATCACATATTATAAAAGAGTATTTGCTTCAATTAGAATCTTAAAATATGTTACCTGAAAATGTAACTAAAGTTAAAGTTGAGTTGTGTACCTTTTTCAGATAGCTCTGTGGAAAACTCTAAATCCAATCAAGCATGATAAACTTCATGAAAGAATTTTTATGACACTTTTTCATTTAGAGGTGTTATTTCTCCTTTCATTCTTTACAGTTATGATTCATTTGACTATTCAATTAGTTTAAGAAGATAAAATTGGTGGACCGGTACACTATCAATGGATGTATCCTATTGAGAGGTATTTTAATATTTTTTTATTTTCATTAATGAATCCAATTTTATAAAATCATTGTGTAAATTATTTTAATATGTATATTATTTTTTTAATCAGGTATGTAGGTTATGTGAAATAATTTTTGAGGAATAATGTTCAACTAAAAGGCTCTATTGTTGAAGGACCCATGGAAAAAGAGTTTTTTACAAATTCAAGGTGTTTTGATGGGATTGATACCACATTCAATCATGTTGGATGTTTTGAAAACATCACCACTAATTCTCACTCTGAAACCAGTCATTGGTATTTCTAACTATTTAAAGACCAATTGGAATTATGTCAAATTTTACACTAACTAAATTAGAGTTACTACATGCACATAGATATGGGTTACTGAATTTTCTTAATTCATATCTATTTATCAAATAATTAATATTGATAACAAAGAGGCAATTAACGATTAAAGCTCTAAATGAGATGGAATTAACAAAAGTTGTTAATAAGGATATTGTTGAATGGTTCACCCATCATGTAATTATATACACATATTCATGTTATTAACATGTAGTCATTATGTTTAGGTTAAATGTAACACATTATATCTTCTTTTCTAGATATTGAATGTTGAGAATCAATATGAAATATAAAATTTTATGAAGTTTTTAGCTTGATGTCCTCTAAGGAAGTCAAATAGATTCGATTCCTAAAATATTTATGGCTTTAGGTTTTATAAAATTTATCATGATAAAGACTTAAAAACTAAAAATAGTGGTTTATTAACACTTTTAGATGTGGGATAATATAGAAAGATGATTGATGAAATCATATTAAACTATCACAGTCAATTTTCAGTTGTCTTATTCAAAAGTAAGTAGGGAAACATTGATAGGGGTATAATGAAAGATTTTCTATATTCTGTCTATGTCAAATTATCTCACATGATCCATAACAATGACCATGCAGAGCATGATCCATTTATCTTGGATTTACAAGTGAATATGGTTTATTATGTGGATGATAAAATACATGAATTTAGGAGTTTTTTATACACTTAAAGCACAAATACTTGTATGATATGGGCGATTAAGATCAATTGATACTTCATGATAGTGATCCTCATCAAAACTTGATGTTTTTTTTCTTTTCTATTTTCATAAATTATGATAACAATAGGTGGATTTGTAATATAAAAAAATTAAAAATAAGAGATACTTCGTTAATAGTGGGAGAATGTTTTTAATTGGACTTCAACCACTAATCCATCCTCTATCAATGGTTGACATATCTTTAAGAGGGCCTTATAATTGGTATAAAATTATAGTTTACTCTCATGAAAATATCATTGATTTTTAATTTGATTCATTCTTAAATTAAATCAGAGACATCATATCTTGGTTTTAGATCTATCCTATCTTTATTTTTTAATCTTTATAGATCAATGATTTCATATATTCATATGTAATGGTAGTGAATTATTCTATCCTATTTATCTATTACCCCTACTTTATGATGAATTAAATTCATCATATGGTGTCAAATAATGTTTTTTAGTTTAATTTAAAATTATTGATTATATATATATATATATATATATTACATCAATGATGTAATCTATTGTTTTAAGATTAAATATGCTTCTATTAAAAAATAAAGTGAAAATTTTATGATCTCTCGACAATATGTGTTGAAATTATTTTAACAATAATGTGAAGTCCATGTTTACCATCAAAATGACAAATATAAAGAAAAAATGAACTAATAAGATAAAGAAGTTTTCATCTAATAGAGAATAAGTATTGCATTTTTCCTATAATCAAGTTAATGTTTTAATTAGTGAAATTTAATTAAAATTACTAAAAATACTAAATGAGTAATATATGTATAATTAATACACCTTAAATAATTCACCAAATATTAATATGAAAAGTAGTATTTATTTTCAGAATTTACACCTAATTACATGCAAGTTTCAAATACAAATTTCTACTTCCTCTCATGCTTCTGCATCATCATCCACCCCAAAGTGTATAGTAACTTTATAGCATCCTTGTATTTTTATTTCATTTCAATGCTTCCTAAATAAGAATTTTCAATAATAAAAAATATATTACTAATTTAAATCATCATAATTTTCAATAAAAAACCTCAAATTTTATTAATACATTACACTCAGTACTCTTAAAATGAGTAATCATTTCTTGATAACATGTTGTTTTAAATTCATTCATTATAGGTATAAAATCTAAATCCATTCCAACTCTAGAAACCCATCCATCAAACAACTCATACATATATTCCCTTCATATCTCACCCAATTCTATTAGTCATGGAGTCCTCACTGCCTCACCATCTGGAAAATTATAGTGAAGACACTACCAAAATATTAATTCATATAAATACAATACTAACATAACATTAAATGTAATGGCATGAACCTATTCGGCCCATTTATTTGCAGAAAGATGGTGTCTGAGTTGTTATGAGAGTTCCAGGTGACTTCTCCCCAACACTTTTCTAAATTTCTAATTCTATGAACAATGCCATCGGTGTCAGTGAGTCATTTTTTGAACAGTTCCATCAGTGTCGGTGATTCATTCTATTAATAGTGTCATTGGTGTCGGTGAGTCATTCTATGAACAATGCCATCAGTGTTGGTGAGTCATTTTGTAAACAGTGCCATCAGTTTCGGTGATTCATTCTGTGAAAAGTGTCATCGGTGTCTGTGAGTCGTTCTATGAACAGTGTCATCAGTGTTGGTGAGTCATTATGTGAACAATACCATTGGTCTCGGTGAGTCTTTTTTTGAATAGCGCCATCAGTGTTGGTGAGTCATTCTACAAACAGTGTCATCAGTGTCGATGAGTCATTTTGTAAATAGTTCCATCGGAGTCGGTGAGTCATTCTGTGAATAGTGTCATTGGTGTCAGTGAGTCATTCTTTGAACATTTCCATTGGTGTCGGTGAGTCATTCTGTGAACAGTTCCATCGGTGCTGGTGAGTCATTCTGTGACTAGTGACATCAGTTTCGATGAGTCATTTTGTGAACAATGTCATCAACGTTAGTGAGTCATTCTTTAAACATTGTCATCGGTGGCGGTGAGTCATTTTGTGAACATTACCATCAGTGTTAGTGAGTCATTTGTGAACAGTGTCATCAGTGTCGGTGATTCATTTTGTGAACAGTGTCATCAGTGTTGGTGAGTCATTTGTGAATAGTGTTTCCATCATCAGTAGGTGTACAATGTTACTATATTCCTACAGTTTTCCCCTTTTAATGTTTTCATTGAAGTAAAATGCTTTCAAGGGATTATTTTAAGGGATTTAAGGCTGATTCAAATCCATAACTCCTATATTAATTTTCCTAAGGCTTGGTATGCCTTTAATTGGTCAAACCATGTGGTTTATTGCGATCTATTTTTAATGGAAAATCCAGCGTATCTTAAACCACTGATCCATTAAATCTTCTAAAGGGATAAGATATCTTCCTGCCTTGTTCTACCTTCTTGTTCCCTAGTACGAGAGGCTCGAACCATTCCTTCTTCCCATAGGAGAGGCATGATCAAACCTTAATCCTTGGATCTTTTCCCCCTGATGTTTCTTCCTGCTACATGCACACCCCCAATTTTAGTGCAAGAAACAAGTGTCGATATGTCATAGATAGAAGGCATGATCTACCTCCTTTCTTGTGTTTTCTTCAACCCTTTTCCCATGTTTTCTGCTTTCCATGTTGTGACATGTGATCTCCATGCTCTAATGGAGTTTTCTTGGGTTTCGGTTGGTGTGGTCTTCTCACGACGTATTCGGGTGGATGCAGTTGTCATGGGGGAGGATATCATAATCTGTTGTGTGGATAATTCTTGTATAAAGAACTTCAAGAACCGTTTGAGGTAGGGTATTCATTGCTTCTCTATTCTTGTACATGAAACTGTAGAGTTAGCATGTTTTATCCCACTGGATCACAATTTAATTGACATAATAAATACTTGAACCAGATAAATAAATTGGTATTGATCATATGTTTTTGCCTCTTGTTTTCATAGATAACGTGATATCTATTATTTCCTTGTTTAGTATGTTTTTCTTGAAGTAAATCAGTAAAGAACGTAAATTGGGATTAATTGTAAATTAATTGTCAAAGATAAAGAGGCATTTAAATTAATCTGGTTCTTCTTATTGTAATTTGATGTTAATCAAATTGATGCAATAAGCATATTTAACTATTTTGGATAGCTTACTGTTTAAGTTATCCATCATTATAACCTAAGAATAATAAATTGGTTAATTCAATATGGATTAAAGAACTGTTTATTTGATAAAAGATAATTCCTCATAGGGTTTTATGTTACCCTCTTGCTTGTATAAGTGCCAAGAGCCCAGTTGACATGATGTTTGTTTTCTTGCTTCTTATGTTGTGATGTGAGCCTGGATGACTATTGTTATATGTGGGGGAAGAGAAGCCCATCGGTTGTGGCAGCAATTGATGACTAGAGTGGCGAGATGGATCGGTTTATTCATATGGGTGTCGAGGAGGACACTGGAGATGATGAAATGGGTTGGATGTGAACGTTTGTATGCTTAATGAATCTTTTTAGTTGTTTATCTTCTTTACTTTCCCCACTGCTCAAGGTAGCAGTCTTTCTTACCCTCCTTCCAAAATGGGTGAAGAAGTGCATGGTATGCCACGTGCTTTCCGTGTTTAGTATCTCGAGGTAGGATGGGTCTACACTCTTTCCATAGGTGGCAATGACTCTATGGGTAGTTCACCTACTCACCGTGTTGAGCCCCTTGTGTTTAGTATCTTAGAATATTTTTCTAGAATTCCCTAGAATATAAGAAATTAATAATTCTATTAATAAATTATTGAATAAATGATGTTAACCCATGGGGTTGGAGGTTGTTGGGATGAAATGTCGTGGTTTCAATTTAAAGGATCATTGGACTTTGGGTGTGATGCTATTGAAATATAATATGGAATTGTTAATGGTTAATTAATGTTTAAATAATTAATTAACATAAAGTGAAATTGATAAAAAGAGAATAATTTAATGTAATAAAGCTCTTTTAATGGTTGTGTTCTTATAGGATACATAGTCTTAGAAGTGGCAGCCGGGAGTCTGAGAGACCTTAGCTGCAATTGAGTATAAGACTAGATTATTCCCATAGTGTGGTTTTGAGCTATAGTATATTATGTAATTTTTATGGTTTTATATTCTAATCCACATCTTCAGTTAGGGAAACCAACACCTCGGGGATTATAAGCCTTGGGGGGTGTTTTCTCCAACATTCTGGTGGGAGGGTGAATGGAAGACTACCCCCTTTGGCCCCACTCCCTTCTCTTGGTGGTTACTTGTGTTGGTAGGAAAAATGGTTAGTTTTCCCCATTTATGTATGTAGTGTGCTATAGTGGCTTGTGGTTATTCACACACATATATTCTATATATAGTTTCCTATGGACTACTATAGATGTAACATGTATAGGATGTGATGGCTTGAGGAACCTTACTTGGTGTATGGGATATAATGGCTTGAGGTTTAAAACCCAACGTATGATACATGTTATGAAAGCTGTGGTGGCTTTTAGAAACTACCTGGTTACTTGGGTTATATGTACATGGTGGTTTTGTTGCATGAGGTTCATGTTGTGGTGCTATGTCTAGGTGTGCGGGGAAATCCTTTTTGGAGAGATATGGCTTAGGATGTGCGACATTGGGAAAAATCGGAATACCAGTGGAGAAGTGGTAGTGGGGTACCCTTGACAGTATTTATTATATTATATACTCTTTTATGTGATACTTGGTGAGAGTAGCCATGGTGAGGCTTGAAACTTAGTATACCTATTTAGGTTATGAGTTAGTTTCACTTGTTGTTCATTGTGATTAGCATGATTTCTTTACTTTTACACAAGAGGCTCCAGGGAGGATCCTACTGAGTATACTGTTATACTCACCCTATGTATATATAAACTTTTATTTTTAGGTTACTTAGAGTAGGTTGGAGATCAGACTGGTTACTACTGTCTTGGCTTTGTAAGAGTTGTTCGAGCTTCGTGGTTGCTGTTGTTTTTTACATTCTTTTGGTACTTGTAGTTTTTCCTTTCAGTTGTAGTAGTTTTTTCATGGCATTACATATGTGTAATTGGGTTTTATTTTATATTCCAGTATGAGTTGGAGTTAGTTGGTGTTTGTCTTATCTCTCTCATTCGAATGTGTTCTCTTAGAGGTCAATGCCTCCAATTTTTGTTTTACTATACCCTCAGTGCTAATTGCCAAACCGGGGTCTACTAGAGGCAGGACTTGGGGGTAATTATCTCCCTTTTCACATTGCCAGCCCAGGAGGGGTACACCTTTTGGGGAGGGGTCATGATAGAGTGGTATCTGAGGTTTGGTTGAGGGATATGATGGATTTTGGTGTTAGGAATAAGTAAAGTTACATGGGTTGGTAGGTAAATAGTGTCAGATAAGTTTAGAAAGTAATTTAAACACTAGAGACCAACTGATACATAGGCATTTAGGGCCCCCTGTGATATGATTCATAGACCTTTAAGTTTATAGTGGCTACTAAATGAGGTGATACTAGTTGTAGGGTAGAGACATAGGAAAGGATCATTCATAATTTTTCTTTGTAACTGTATTTGAATGAGTATACCTTTGGATAGGTTAACCTAAAATGAATAAAATAAAACAATTAATTAATTAATGTTGAGTCTACCATATTCTAGGTTTAGGAGATCCAACTGTTTGTTAATTTGTAGTTATGGATCCAGGTCGACATCCTCGTCAGGTTCCCATAGAAGATGTCCAGTAGGCTGTGCCAGTAGATCACCATAGGGTAGATGTTGACGAATATGACACTTGGAGGACACTCCAAGAGTTTCATCACCAGAGTCTATAGAATAATGAGGGTTTTGTTTCATATTTAGTCATAGAAGACTAGTTGGAGGAGGTTGAGATATCCTTTAGTTCGATCCGTGCTCTGAAGGATAATAGGTTGTCTTTGGTTATGACGATGCTGTGTAGAGCATTGAGGAAGCAGTGGTTCTTGTTCCTTAGGGATCTCAAGGAGTTGAAAATATAATGTGATGATTTTTGAGACAAGTTTAGAGTTGAGTTTCTTTCTTCAACCGTGAAGGCATCCAGTCACCAGGAGTTTCTTACAATTTGACTGGGGATCTCTAGTGTGTGAGAGTTTGAAATCCATTTCAGGATCCTTTTAAGATATGCTTTAGATCTATTTCTAGATGAGCAGGCCATGGTGAGGTATTTCGAGGAGGCTTTGCGTCTAGAGATCCAGCACCAGGTCACCCCGTTTATTCTGAATACATATCTTAAGGTATTGGTGAGGGAATAGGTCATTGATAGGACATTGTCCAGAACCGGATCATCACAATAGGGGAGTCATCATGATTCCTCATAAATTAGAGCTTTGGTCTAGGGTTCCCAGTTTTCAAGGTAGAAGAATTTCCGTTCGGCCGGGGGTAGGTCCCATCCCACAACATCTTTTTTCTTTGGGGGCAGAGGATCTCAGACCTATTCCAAGGGATTATGCGCTTGTTTTTCTTGTGTAGGATGAGGTCATAAATAGTGAGAGTGCCCAAACATTCATATTAGTCATCGTGTACCAGGTGTTCCGTTCCAAGTTCCTCTGTTGAGGTTGTTCCAGCCGAGGAAGTAGAAGTAGGGTGCACTAGAATTGGATCAGTAGAGAGCAGATGGGAAAGGTAGAGGACAACACTGTGATGCTACCTATCCTTATAGAAAGAGTGTGGCCATGTTGGTGGTCTTCATCAGGGTCAGAGAGGTCATGGAGGAGGTTGTGGTCAGCTTCATGCTTTAGCGTTTCCAGTTCCAGGAGATCCAGACATTGTTCGAGGTACCCTTTTCTTGTTTTATACTTGGGTGTATGCCTTGTTTGATTCATGATAGACACACTACTTCATATCAACTACCCTTGCCCATTCTTTTGGACTTGAGATAGATAGGCTTCCAGTTCCCTTGGCATTTACTACGCCAGTTGGAGGTCGAGATGACTTGTTTGAAGTATTTAGAGACTGTGAGATAGTGCTGAGGGAACACTGCTCTTGGGGATATTTCCTCTGATTATGGTTAAACCATATGATGTTATACTCAACATGGATTGGTTGTATTTGGTGCATGCTATCATGGATTTCTTCAAGATGTAGGTGGTGTTTTTCAATGTAGATGGAGAGCCAATGATGTTTGTTGGTGAGCGAGACCCTCAGATGGGTCAGAGGTGTATTCTGTCCTTCTTATCCTTGATGGATGAGCTCATGCTGAGTTATTTGGAGGTTCAGCATTTGGAATTTCCCAGGGTCATAGAAGAGTACCCTGATTTCTTTCCAAAAGATTTTGTAACATTACCCCCTTGATGAGAGATCAAGTTTGGGATCAAGCTACAGCCAGGAGCGTCTCCTACCTCTATGTATCCATACAGGATGGACCATTATGAGTTACGAGAGCTATCTATACAGCTTTATGGTCTATTATAGTTTGGTTTTTTTCAGTCGAGTGTGTCGATGTGGGGTGCACTAGTTTTTTTCATGAATAAGGATGATGACATTTTGCGATTTTGTATCGATTAACGTCGCTTAAACAAAGTGAGAGTGAAGAATTGCTATCCTCTTCCGTGGATTGATGATTTATTTGATCAACTGAAGGGTGAAAGTTGGTTATCAAAGATCTACTTGCAGCCATGATATCATCAGATTCATGTGAAGGATGAGGATATCCTGAAGACTTATTTCTGTTGTCGTCATGGGCATTACGAGTTCATTGTAATGCTGTTCGGCATGATGAATTATCTAGAAGTGTTCATGGGATTGATGAACGTTGTGTTCCACGAGTTCCTGGATAAGTTCATGGTCTATTTCATCAACAACATCCTTGTGTACTCCACATTTTAGGAGCATCATGCAGAGTATCTGCACACCATTTTGGGAGTTCTTCATCAACATCAATTGTTTGAGAAGTTTTCAAAGTGTGAGTTCTAGGCCCAAGAAGTTTGTTTCTTGGGGCATGTGGTGTCCTAGAAGGGATTAGTTGTGGATCCATAAAAGATAGAAGCAATTGTGTCTTTAGAAGTATCCAAGAAAGTGGCATAGATGCAAAGTGTAACATCCAAATATTTCATAGTATCTTATCTCTTTAATATAATTCAATAGCTTGCGCTACACGCAAAACCGAGTTCAAGCGCATCACGACCTATCAAACTAGCCATTTAAAAAAAGGTTATGAATAATATTAACCACATTTTGAATTATATATATATCTTATATAATTTTAACATTCATATTTTTTGTTTCTTAGACATAATATGAGGACAAATTCAAATTTTCAGATAACAGAAGTATTTTTCAAAAAATACAGTTTTTCCACCTTTTAATGGAGAACCATTTTTAAATCCAATATTTAACACTTTTATATATACAATTTAATGAAATTAAATTCTTCTTTAGAATCGGGTCATAAAAATTTAGTTTGGATAAATATTTTGTATTTTTCTGATAACTTTCATATTTTGATGAATAGTGAAAAATACTAAATTTTAATTAAAAACAAATTTTTAATAGAAATAATTTGTAGTGTTAAATTATACATTTGAGTGGTTTTAAAGTATCATTAGATTATATTTTTATCATTTAATAATTTAGGTCATTGTATGTAATTGTGCATTTAAATTGTACATAAACACATGTCAATCTTTTGATAATTTTTACTTCTTAAAAACCCGCTTTCTGGTTTTGACAACGGAAATTAATGTTAAATTAATTAATGAAATTTATATGTTTTTAATTTGGTAAAATAGAAATAATTTTTTAATTTGGAATATCACAATTATATTTGGGTTAATTTTTTATATTTTTTTAAAAATATTCATTTTTTGATTAATAGTGAAAAACACTACGTTGTAGATAAAAATCAACCTTTTCATTTAAATATTTTTTTTTAATTTTTTTTATTAAATTAAAAATAGATACATAATATATATATTATTCTAATGTAATTAATTGGAGTCATTTTATAATAATATTATACATATAAAATTTTATTGAACTTTTTTAACGTCTTTTACCCACCTTCTAGGCACATTTGCAAATTTGCAAAAAAAATAATTTTACCGCTTCTGTGAATTGAATTTCAAAAATATGATAGAAACAGTTGTCATCAATAAGTAAAATTTGATTCAATGGGATTAAAATAATTTTTTTTGAATAGTAAATTTTGATTTTTATTTACCACGTTTAAAATTAAATAAGAAAATTAAAGGTAAAAATAATATTAAAATTACCCCAACATATGTCCTAATTCTATTGAATAAGTTTATTTCAACCAAAATCAACCTTGGGACAAAAATAAGGTCCTTTGGACCCATTTGGGTTATATTAGGACATTTACTATATTGTATTTAAAGAAGAGTTAAAAGTGTTAAATTCAAAGTTTAATAACTAAACCATTTTTAATATAGAGATACACATAAGATAAATTCGAATATAAATACTCATTATAAAGATAAAAATATTTCTGACATCATGGTATTTTATTTATAATTACTAGACATTAAATAGTTAAATTTATTTATGACACAATGATGATGTAGTAATTACCTTATTAATGAAAGATTAAAATAATTGATGTTATAAATATTAAAATAAACGTAAAATGAAACTTTTGATGCCATAAACAAATTTTATAGGTGCATATGACATGTTATGGTTGATTAAATATATTTTTTTCTAAGAAATAATTTTTTTTCTGAGTTTCACAAAAACCAAATACTAAATAGTGTTAAAATTGACATAAATGAGTTTAAAAAAATACCATATTATTAAATGATATAATATTAATAAAAAACTAAAATTCAAAAAAAGGACTTATATAATGTTATATATGTCATTAATGAACCAATTTAGTTTCTCTTTGAATTTTATAGTAACTATATTACCATGTAATATAAAAATAAAAGAAGAAATGGTAAAAGTTAAACTATTTAACTAAGAGTTAAATCTAAAAGATAAGGTTAATATGGTAACCTAAACTTGTATAAAACAAATTGGTTGAGGTAATTTAGACCCATATCCACCTTATCTTAGAAATAAATCCATTTGGATGTATTATAAACCTAAAATGATTATATAATAAATTAATATTTCTAGCTTTTCCAAAAGTACCCCTCATTTCTCTTATAAAAGGGTACTTACCCTTCTTTTAAATTCACACATCCAAATCCATTTTCCTTGTCCAACCACTGCTAAAATATCCTCTCAACTACCCTTAATTTAAACTTGAGGCCTTACTTTGATCATAAATCTAACCTAAGGATCCCTTTTGTTCAAATCAACAGGAAGCACCCGAAGAAGACGTAATTATTTCATCACCTCATTCAAAGTTATTTTATTCTTCTTACACTTCTTATTTCTTTGTTATTTCCATACTAAAATAATAAATCCAGTACCTTATACAAACTGAGATGTTATCATTGTTGTACCCCACTCTCTTGGATTTTAATGATCACAATCAATCTCATAGTGATCTAATATTGTTTCAAGTGTTCTTGTTAATAGGCATGATTTCAGGAGCAAGAGGTGGTAAAAAAAGGGAAAAGTGGACTTTTTTCAAGTCCACCGGCCAGCCGGTGTAGGACCACCGGCCAGCCGGTAAGGGCACCGGCCAGCCGGATCCAGCCCATCGGCCAGCCGGTGGACAAGGCAGAAGGGGTTGCCCTCTGCCAGGTGCCACCGGTCAGCCGGTGTCTGGCCACCGGCCAACCGGTGGCCCCAGACAGAATGGGATGGCCTCTGTCCAGACCACCGGCCAGCCGGTGGCCTCCTCACCGGCCAGCCGGTGGAACTCCTTGGAATAGTGAGACCTACTGTCTCACCACCGGCCAGCCGGTGGCCTTCCCACCGGCCAGCCGGTGGCTCCTGGGCAGAAGCTCTCTCCACCTTCCAAGGCACCGGCCAGCCGGTGGACAAGCACCGGTCAGCCGGTAAGCAAAGTCAAACTAGCCGTTAGAGCTTGACCAGACTTGCCCACTTGATCCCCAACGGCTCCGAAAGCCCTCCAACGGCCATATTGAAGTATTTGGGAGTATTTCTCCTATAAATAGACGTCCATGGATGCCGGGAAGACTACCGATCATATACCGAAGCATACCAAAGCTATTTTGATCATTTGAGGCTCCTACGACAATTCTCAAAGGCCACTTGAGATCCAATTGCCATCCTTGAAGCTTGGGCTGCCTCTACATCAACTACACTCACCTCTTGGCGCTCAAGGCTTCCTCTAGTTTGTTCTAATTTATTTACTTCATTTGTTTAGTTCTTAATTGGGTTTGTATTAAAACAAACCACCCTTTTTCTTCCTTCTTTCAACTTGGGTTTCTTGCTACAACCATAATAAAAAAGCAAGCTGTAAGAAGGTGATCTAGCCTACCTTAAAACGGCTAGTGGGTTTCTTGCTATAGCCATTGAAAAGCAAGCGGTCGTATAAATCTCCCAACGGTTGAGTTGGGAGCGGAGACGTAGGCTTGAGTTTAAAGCCGAACTCCGTTATCAATTGTGTCTTGCCATTTTACTTTCCGCTGCATTCAAATTTGTTTTAAATTGTTAATTAATTTTAAAAAGGCAATTCACCCCCCCTCTTGCCATCACCTCCGACCCAACATTTGGTATCAGAGGGAGCGTTTTTGTAATACCTTAACCGGTTACAAACGAAAAATCCATAGTGATGGCTTCTTCCTCACAAGCACCCGAAGGGTATTCCATGACTCGGGCTCCATACTTCGATGGAACCGATTACACATATTGGAAAACACGAATGATTACTTTTCTTAGGAGTATTGGCTATCCTATATATAGAATTGTTATGCAAGGCTACACTCTTTCTAGTAAGGATGAATCTAATTGGACCCCCGAAGACATTGCCAATTTTGAGCTTGATGGCAAAGCCATGAATGCTCTTCATTGTGGGTTAGACCGTAATGAGTTTAATCGTATTTCTACTTGCACCACCTCACACGAAATTTGGAAACTTTTGGAAGTGACCCATGAGGGAACTAACAAAGTCAAAGACACTAGGTTAGATATGTATCGTCAAGACTTTGAGAGTTTCACAATGCACCCACACGAGTCAATCACTGAAATGTTTACTCGTTTTACTGATGTTTGCAATGGGAGAAAGTCCCTTGGTGATGATGTTTCAGCAGAAACAATGGTGAAGAAAATTCTTTGGGTCCTACCAAGCTCTTGGGCACCAAAGGTGACGGCAATCCAAGAAGCGAAAGATGTCAAGAAGATGCCGGTTGAAGAACTCATAGGGTCACTCATGACTTATGAGATTACCATGAAGAGGCAAGCCGATAAAGAAGGAAAGATCTTCAAGGAGAAAAAGAACATAGCTTTCAAGGCAAAGGAAGAAAGCTCCTCCGATGATAGTGAATCCGAGATGGCTCAACTAGCAAGGAAAATGAGCAAGTTCATGAAGAAAAAGAAGAAATTTCAAAAGGCACGAAAGGAAGAGCCAAAGGCGGAGAAAGAAATCACTTGCTTTGAATGTGGAAAGAAAGGCCACATCAAACCGGAGTGCCCCATTTTCAAGAAAAGGTTAAAAGAAAAGAAAAACAAGAAGGCCTTCAAAGCATCAACATGGAGTGCAAGTGATGACTCCATGTCATCAAGCGACTCAAGTGATGAAGGTGGAAAATGCCTAATGGCATTTGATGAGGTATCCTCTTCTCACTCTTCTTCTCACTCTTCTTCCTCATCTTCTTCTTTTAATAATGATATGTCTTATGAAGAACTCCAAAATGCTAGAGATCAATTAGAGGAAGGTTTTCACGAACTTAACTCTAAATTTTTGACCTTGAAAAAGAAAAACAAAACTCTTATTTCCGAAAAAGACAAACTTCTCAAAGAAAATGAGGAGCTTGCCCTTAAAGTCAAAAATATTCCAAATGTAGATTCTTTAAATTCTACTATTAAGGATTTGAAGGAATCTCTTGCCAAGTTCACCCAAGGTGAACAAAACTTAACTAAATTACTAGGTTCTCAGCGTTCGGCTAGAACCACACATGGACTTGGCTATAACAAGCAATCCACTTTTACTAGGGCACCCACTACTTTTGTAAGGGGGAGCTCTCAATACAAATTTTGTAATTATTGTAAAAAGACCGGTCACATGATTTATGAATGTGATTGTAAAAATGCTAGGTATGGAAGACCCAAATCCATTACCTACTCGGATGAGTATCATAGAAGGAATCCCTCTAGAACATTATGGGTTCAAAAGTCTCTTTTTGCTAATCTTTCCGGACCCAAACTTATATGGGTACCAAAATCTCTTCTTTCTTGATGTGCCTCTTCATGCTACTTCCTTCGAGCAGCCAACGAAGGATAGCATAGTGAATTTTATGATGGTGCAACGAATGAACATCCGTTGGCACCCTTGGCGTCAGGAATGGATTGTGGACAAGGACGGTCTTCTCAAGGCCTACTCTCCTCAGACTCATTCCCATCCTCCTGCCAATGCCATGCCTCCTGCTATCGCCGCTGCCTATCCCCTTTCAGACAGTGAGGATAGTGATGATGATGAAGAGGAAGGCAGTGGTGACAGCGAAGATGAGGCTGATGCTGCTGCTGATGAGGAGGCTGGAGAGGGTGATGATGCACCTGAGCCTGCTGAGGCTGTGCCCCCTCCTACTGATGCTGGTGGCTTGCCGGTGACGGCTGACCAGTTCCTACGCTTCCAGGATCAGATTGAGAACCGGCTGGACTTACAGTTCTCCTACATCAGCTCTCAGTTTGATCAGCTTCACTCACGGATTGATTCTCTAGATCGTCGCTTTGAGGCGGTCCAGGCTCCTCCGGCTCCTCCGACCTTCAGGCGCCGCCGTCACTCTCGGCCCTCTAGGAGTGAATAGAGCCGTTTCTGTTTTTTGGCTTGTATTTGTATTTGTATTTGTTTTTTGAACTTCCTTTGTATCGTTTCATCTTTTATGGAATTCAGTTATCTTATCTTTCCATCCTTTTTTACATTACTTATTAGTATTTTTCTTTCATAATTTTTTCTCCTATTTTGATAATCCCAAAGGGGGAGAAAACCTCCCTCTCTATTACATAGTTATTTATTAAAATGCTCTTTTTACAAGTTCCATTTTAAGTTATTGATGTCATCAAAATCTGTTTTAAATGATTAAGTTATTGTTTTCAATTGATTTCTTTAAAAAATGGCTTTTGGTTGCAATTTCAAAAAAAGCTCCTTTCTCAGTATTTCAATGCTTTCAAGATCATTATATTTGGCACGTCTCTAAGTTTTCCAAGTTCAAATTGTTCATTTAAAGTTTTCAATTGACATACCTTTTTTTAAAGCTTTCATACCTTTTTTTAAAGATTTCTTTTTTGTGATTGTGATCATCAAAATAGGGGGAGATTGTTGTACCCCACTCTCTTGGATTTTAATGATCACAATCAATCTCATAGTGATCTAATATTGTTTCAAGTGTTCTTGTTAATAGGCATGATTTCAGGAGCAAGAGGTGGCAAAAAAAAGGAAAAGTGGACTTTTTTCAAGTCCACCGGCCAGCCGGTGTAGGACCACCGGCCAGCCGGTAAGGGCACCGGCCAGCCGGATCCAGCCCATCGGCCAGCCGGTGGACAAGGCAGAAGGGGTTTCCCTCTGCCAGGTGCCACCGGTCAGCCGGTGTCTGGCCACCGGCCAACCGGTGGCCCTAGACAGAATGGGATGGCCTCTGTCCAGACCACCGGCCAGCCGGTGGCCTCCTCACCGGCCAGCCGGTGGAACTCCTTGGAATAGTGAGACCTACTGTCTCACCACCGGCCAGCCGGTGGCCTTCCCACCGGCCAGCCGGTGGCTCCTGGGCAGAAGCTCTCTCCACCTTCCAAGGCACCGGCCAGCCGGTGGACAAGCACCGGTCAGCCGGTAAGCAAAGTCAAACTAGCCGTTAGAGCTTGACCAGACTTGCCCACTTGATCCCCAACGGCTCCGAAAGCCCTCCAACGGCCATATTGAAGTATTTGGGAGTATTTCTCCTATAAATAGACGTCCATGGATGCCGGGAAGACTACCGATCATATACCGAAGCATACCAAAGCTATTTTGATCATTTGAGGCTCCTACGACAATTCTCAAAGGCCACTTGAGATCCAATTGCCATCCTTGAAGCTTGGGCTGCCTCTACATCAACTACACTCACCTCTTGGCGCTCAAGGCTTCCTCTAGTTTGTTCTAATTTATTTACTTCATTTGTTTAGTTCTTAATTGGGTTTGTATTAAAACAAACCACCCTTTTTCTTCCTTCTTTCAACTTGGGTTTCTTGCTACAACCATAATAAAAAAGCAAGCTGTAAGAAGGTGATCTAGCCTACCTTAAAACGGCTAGTGGGTTTCTTGCTATAGCCATTGAAAAGCAAGCGGTCGTATAAATCTCCCAACGGTTGAGTTGGGAGCGGAGACGTAGGCTTGAGTTTAAAGCCGAACTCCGTTATCAATTGTGTCTTGCCATTTTACTTTCCGCTGCATTCAAATTTGTTTTAAATTGTTAATTAATTTTAAAAAGGCAATTCACCCCCCCTCTTGCCATCACCTCCGACCCAACAATCATAAATATGGTAAAACAATATTTATTATTCTATCCATTCTATGAATGACAATGTCACCATACGTGCGTACGTATGACTTACCGTCTCCACGTCGTGGTGTAGTTTGTTATTCCACACTTAATTATTTAGATGGAAATAATAATGAGTATAATTTATGTAAATAATAAATATAACATGTTAATTATTCTGTATATATATAATATAACATCCAATTAAACACCGTTTCAACATCAATAGAATGGTATTGTGGCTCGTGCGCACGTACGACTTACCATCTCCATGACGCGATGAGATTAATATTCAATGACCACCCTTCAATAATTTTTATAAAAATATATATATTGATTAATTATGAGTTATATGAAATAATATTACTACTTTAATAATATATATATATTTTAGATAAATATATGTCAATTAATTACTTTCATACAATACGATAATAAAACGGATACACCATTCATGCATACGTACGGACTACCGTCTCCATGAAAGGTGTTTCAATTTCATATATCTATCTATTATACATATTTATATTATGAATATATATGATATATAAATCATGTTTTATATTCCATAAGTATACAAATCATGATCTAAGTGATACAATCAAGAATAACAAGTTAAAACACGTACGATAAAGAAAGCGATTATTACCCAAAATGTTACTTTAACGTGAAAATTATTATTAAATGGGTAGTATAAAGTAATAAATTAATCATATATGATATCATAAATATTAATATGGTTCTCTTATAATTTAATAACACACTATGGTTATTATAAAAAAGGTTAAACATACCCCCGACTAAAGGAAAGTACAAGGTAAGGGTTATTTCCTCAATATCATTATTATCTGAAATTGTTTATCTGTAAGTATCTATGGGGAAATATTTATCTTCTATGTATATGTTTCTTTAAAAAGTTTTAAAAAATGAATCTTTTAAGGTTTTATGGAAGGGACTCTTTAACTAGATAATCATTTTAATTGTTTTTACATATTTATTTTTCTAAATCTTTTTAATTAATGTCAATGTTTTCAAAATGATTTTAAAGATTTATTTATGTGGACAAGATTATTTTAAAGTGTTAATTCCTTTCAAAATTTTCAAAGTGGTATGAGACACTTTGATTCAAAAATCTCTTTTAAATGAGTTCCTTTATAAATTTTGCAACTTTTAAATGATTTCATGAAAATGAGCATTTCTCTCAAAGAGTTTTATTGATTATTTTCAACTATGTCAACATCATATAATGGATATTATTCTTTTTTGAGGTTGATTTACTATAATAAAATATTCTATATTGTATTGAATGAGTTATGATATGGTTGACTATGGATGTGATATTTTTATACCATTCATGTTTTATGGTTAAAGTATTGACATTTTGTATGCTAATTTTAGTACGAATGTTTATGTTATGTTTCACCCTTTTTCATATGTGGAATGGATTGAACTTAGTAAGTGGAGGATGGGGCCCACTATATCCCCTTGATCTGTTGGTAGGTCTCATGAGACAAATTAGTGTCTTGGCACAAGTCCTTGACAAAAATTTTGTAGTTTTGGAATGAGGCCTTGACTATGTGGTTATGATGTCCGACATTATGAAATCCCTCATTATGAAATTAGTTATTACATGTGATTATTCAACTAGTAGAATATACATGTGCATGTTTATATGGTAATGTTTGATTTATTGTTTCCATATTATGTTCATGTTTATGTTTAAAAGGATATTGTTTTTATTACACATCTTGCCTTAAAATTTTATAGCTTCTGCTAAATTATTTACCCTTTATGAGAATCTGAGTTCACCCATTTCTTATGTTTTGTTTTCCCAGGATTCCAAGAAGTGTATTATTATTGATATGAATGGTTAATCTTGGGGAATAATGGAATTATCAAATGATTTTTTATGTTGTGTTTTATGTTTTAATTTGTAATGTAACGTTCATGTATATAATCTATTTTCCAAGACTACTAAACTGATCCGTCCTACGAGACATGATTCCTTATAATCATGGAAATGTATTAAAACAATGATCTGACTCTGGGTAACTGGGGTCAGGGCATTACAGTTGGTATGATAGGATGTTTAACAATAACTTTGTAAATAGATTTAGAACACTTATATTAGGGATTATAACAATACGATAGACTTTACATACTAGTATAGAAGAACCCCATAAAATTTTGGTAAAGTAGGGATTATATGGGTTTTATAATAAATAAATCCCTATCTATATACTACAAGTGGACGTGGTTATGGTACAGATATACCTTAAATTTAAAACTCCAAAAATGAGTTTTGGGCTTGACCTGGGGTATCCTGGTACACAACAATGGGCCTTACTACGCACCTGGTTTGACACTCCATGGGGATATACTTAGGATAATTAAAATTTTCTTTACAAACCATTATGAAGGATTTATGAGTAAATTTGTCAGCAAAGAAACCAATTTTTATGATTATGATACTAGATGTGTGAAAATATTCAATTAAAGTTGATAATTTTTCTAGTTTTTGGATTCTACATTATGATATGATCTAACCTAGTGTATGTCGTCATTTAGAAATGACACCCAGTAGAAGGAATGAGAACTCCAGCAATACAAATGATCCAAAGCGTAATAAGGATCATATATTTCATGGTCTTAAGACAATATTTGGAAAGGAAATAGTCTCCCACATATTCTCATCATATGATGAAATAGTATCATGTGTTAATAAGATAAGTAATGACTTCTATTAGTCCTATGGATTTTAAGGGAAGAAATAGAATAATAATATGGTAGAGAAAAATATGGATAAAGGGAAGAAAGGAAAGAAAGATTTTTCCATATGTGATAACTGTGGAAAGAATCACCCTGGGAAGTGCATGAAAAGAATGAGAGTTTGTTATAAGTGTGGAGAAAAATTCCACCAAGTTCATGATTGAAAGGGTGGGAAAAAGGTTTCAAATGTACAATGTTTCATCTGTATGGAGTTGGGACACTACATGAATCAATGTCCCAATCATCAGAGTATACCCCAAATGATGCTATTGGATAATAATCAAGTTATGATACTACCAAAGATGAAGAGGAATTATTAGTGTTCTTAACTTTTTATTAATGAATTGTGTCATTTGATTATTGTATTAAATATGTACAAGTTATAAGAATTATAATGTATATAAGGATTGTACTGCAGTACGTTTTCATTAAGGATTTGAGATTTTATGGTACCAAGTAAAGTGACACAGTTGCAAGTTAATATTTTTAGAAAATACATGGTTGAGGGAAAGATAAACCTTAATATGGTCCTGATACCAAGATAAGTAATTTGGATAAAGTAAATTGGGTATTATTGACATCCTTGGAACTGATTAATGGTTGTTTAAAAAGTGGTTCATACCATCATTATTGGGAGTTTTCAACATTTTTGAATTTAAGGTGTATATCCAGTATTATATGTTTTACATAAGTAATGTGGAGGAATGAACATATTAAATATGGTTTTATGGTAATTCAGTTTATTACCATGTTTTAATAGAGTACATAATGAAGGTATTCACATGTATGTTATGTGACCTTCATTATAAAATTTGGACGGTGAATTTGGACCGAAGTATTTTGGATAAGTCTAAAGGTTGGAATGGATTAAGTTGGACATTGGATACTATTTTCTAAGGTTAAAAAACTTCATAATATTATGATTTTATTGTTATATAAAGGCAACCCGGAGGTTAGGAGACAACCCATCACGTCCGGCACGACCGCGAGACTTGAACCCGCAACCGAAGGGCAACAAGGGTGCATAACCTATCACAGGCCTACGTGATGTCGTTGTTTTTGTAATGTAGTTTTTTTAAAATGGTATGGAAAATTAATTATAAATTCATTTTTTTAAACTCTATATTATTAGGTTTAATAGAATATTATTGAGTTCTATTATCTTTTGGAGAGAAAGATGAGTTTCTGGTAGAAATTAGTTAATGGATGGAACTCTACTTGTCAAGTATTATTTTTTTCTTATTATATGAAGAAATGTATTCTTAAACATTATTTAAAGGATATCAAAACCAAAATAATGTTATCCTAATACCTTATGTTTTGTTGAACTGATGATATTTTAAATCGTCATAGATTTATGGATTTGAGGCCCTCAATTTTTCATTTTTTGTTCACTTTCTTGTGATTGATGAGCTCAATCACTCCCTATAAATATTTAATTCTTTCCTCCAATTATGTGTCTATAATTGTCACCAATTTTCTCCTATTCCAAACACTAATTTGGTGGAAACTGTTTCATTTCCCTTTCCTTCTTATTAATACTAAATTTTATTAACCCTATTTCCGATGTGGGTTTTCCAAAAAGGTATTTTCTATTTTCAACCTTTTATTTTAGAAGAATAATTTCAAATTGTGAGGATGATATTTATTAGAGGGGAGAATTTAACACCCCAAGATTTCATAGTATGTTATCTCTTTAAAGTAATTCAATAGCTTGCGCTACACGCAACACCGAGTTCAAGCGCATCATGACTTATCAAACTAGCCATTTAAAAAGCAGTTATGAATAGTATTAACCAAATTTAAAATTTTATATATATCCTATATAATTTTAACATTCATATTTTGTGTTTCTTAGACATAATATAAGGAAAAATTCAATTTTTCAGTTAAAAGAAGTATTTTTCAAAAAATGCAGTTTTTCGCCTTTTAATGGCGAACCCTTTTTAAATCTAAAATTTGACAATTTTATATATTAAATTTAATGAAATTAAATTCTTCTTCAGAATCAGGACATAAAAATTTATTTTGAATATTTTTTTTGTACTTTTCTGATAACTTTCATATTTTGATGAATAGTGAAAAATACTAAATTTTAATTAAAAACAACTTTAATAGAAATAATTTTTAGTGTTAAATTATAAATTTGAGTGGTTTTAAAGTATCATTATATTATATTTCTATCATTTAATATAATTTAGGTCATTGTATGTAATTTCACAATTAAATTATATATAAACACATGTCAATCTTTTGATAGTTTTTACTTGTTAAAAACCCATTTTCTAGTTTTGAAAATGGGAATTAATTTTAAATTAATTAATGAAACTTATATGTTTTTAATTTTTAAAATTGAAATCATTTTTGAATTTGGAATGTCAAAATTATATTTGGAAGAATTTTTGGTATTTTTCTAAAAACATTCAATTTTTGATTAATAGTAAAAACAATGCATTGTAGATAAAAACTAACATTTTCATTTAAATAATTATTTTAAATTAAAAATTTATCTTAAAGTAAAAATAGATACATAATAAATATATTAGTTAAATTTAATTCATTGGAGTCATTTTATAATAATATTATACATATAAAATTTTATTAAACTTTGTAACGTCTTTTACCCACCTTCTTGGCACATTTGTAAATTTGCATAAAACGTAATATTACCACTTCTGTGAATTGAATTTAAAAAATATAACAGAAACAATTTTAATCAGTAAGTCAAATTTGATTCAATGTGATAAATATAATTTTTGGTGAATAATAACTTTTGATTTTTATTTACCACGATTAAAAGTAAATAGGGTAATTAAAGGTAAAAATAATATTAAAATTACCCCAACACATGTCCTGATTCTATTGGATAATTTTATTTCGACCAAAATCAACCTTAGGACAAAAATAAAATCCATTTGATCCATTTAGTTTATATTAGGACATTAATTATATTTTATTTAAAGAAAAGTTAAAAGTGTTAAATTCAAAGTTTAATAACAAAACCATTTTTAATATAGGGTTACACATAATCTAAATTATATTATAAATTCTCATTAGAAATATAAAAGGACTTAATTCATCATGTTATTTTATTTATAATTTTTAGACCTTAAATAATTAAATTTATTTATGACACAATGACGATGTAGTAATTACCTTATTAATGAAAGATTAAAATAATTGATGTTATAAATATTAAAATAAATGTAAACTGAAAATTTTGATGCCATCCACAAATTTTATAGGTTAATATGACATGTTATGGTTGATTAAATATATTTTTTTCTAAGAAATCAAGTTTTTATGAGTTTTACAAAAACCAAATACTAAATAGTGTTAAAATTGACATAAATGAGTTTAAAAAAATACTATATTATTAAATGATATAATATTTATAAAAACTAAAATTCAAAAAAATGACTTATATAATGTTATATATTTCATTAATGAACCACTTTAGTTTCTCTTTGAATTTTATAGTATCTATATTAACCATGTAATATAAAAATACAAGAATAAATGGTAAAAGTTAAACTATTTAACTAAGAGTTAAATCTAAAAGATAAGGTTAATATGGTAACCTAAACTTGTATAAAATCAATTGTTTGAGGTAATTTAGACCCATATCCAACTTATCTTAGAAATAAATCCATTTTTATGTGTTATAAACCGGAAATGATTATATAATAAATTAATATTTCTAGCTTTTCCAAAAGTACCCCTCATTTCTCTTATAAAAGGGTACTTACCCTTCTTTTAAATTCACACATCCAAATCCATTTTACTTGGACATAACCTGATAAAATATCCTCCCAAATACCCTCAATTTAAACTTGATGTCTTACTTTGATCATAAATCTAACCTAAGGATCCATTTGTTCAAATCAACAGGAAGCACCCAAAGAAGAGGTAAATATTTAATCACCTCATTCAAAGTTATTTTCTTCTTCTTCCACTTCTTATTTCTTTGTTATTTACATACTAAAATAATAAATCTAGTACCTTATACAAACTGAGATGTTATCATAAATATGGTAAAACCATATTCATTATTCTATCCATTCTATGAATGACAAAGTCACCATACGTGCGTACGTATGACTTACCGTCTCCACGTCGTGGTGTAGTTTGTTATTCAACACTTAATTATTTGGATGGAAATAATAAAGAGTATAATTTATGTAAATAATAAATATAACATGTTAATTATTCTGTATATATAATATAACATCCAACTAAACACCGTTTCACCGTCAATAGAATGATATTTTCGCTCTTGTGTACGTACGGCTTACTGACTCCACGACACGATGAGATTCATATTCAACAATCACCCATCAAGAATTTTTATAAAAAAAATATATTGATTAATTATTAGGTTTATGAAATAATATTTTTATTTTAATAATATATAATTATGTATATAAATATATGTCGACTACTTACTTCCATACTATACGATAATAAAACATAAACAACATTCATGCGTATGTACGGACTACCATCTCCATGAATGGTGTTTTCATTTCATATATCTATATATTATACATATTTATATTATGAATATATATGATATATAAATCATTTTTTATATTTTTTAATTATTAAAATCATGATTTAAGTGATACGATCAAGAAAAACAAGTTAAAACACGTATGATAAAGAAAGTGATTATTACCTAAAATGTTACTTTAACATGGAAATTATTATTAAATGTGTAGTATAATGTAATAAATGAATCATATATGATATCATAAATATTAATATGGTTCTGGTATTATTTAATAAAATACTATTGTCATTATAAATGAGGTTAAACATACCCCTGACTAAAGGAAAGTACAAGGTTAGGGTTATTTCCTCAATCTCATTATTATCTGAGATTATTTATCTGTAAGTATCTAGTAGGAAATATATATCATCTTTGTCCATGTTTCTTTAAAATGTTTTAAAAAAGAAATATTTTAATGTTTTATGGAAGGGACTCTTTAACTATATCTTCATTTTAAATGTTTTTACAGATTTATTTTTCTAAATACTTTTAATTAGTGTCCATGTTTTCAAAATGATTTTAAGGATTTATTTACATGGACATGATTGTTTTAAAGTGATAATTTATTTAAAAAGTTTCAAAGCGGTATGTGACACTTTGATTCCAAAATATCTTTTAAATGACTTCATTTATAAATTATGTGACTTTTTAAATGATTTCATTTAAAGGGGTATTTCTCTCAAAGAGTTTTATTGATTATTTTCAACTATGTGAACATCATTTATTTGATATTATTCTTGATTGAGGTTGATTTACTATAATACAATATTTCATATTGTATTGAATGAGTTATGATATTCTTGACTATGGATGTGCTATTTTTATACCATTCATGGTTTCTGGTTAAAGTATTGACATTTCGTATGCTAGTTTTAGTACGAATGTTTATGTTATGTTTTAACCTTTCTCATATAAGGAATGAATTGGACTTAATAAGTGACAGGTGGGGCCTTCTATATCCCCTCGATGCATTGGTAGGTCTCATGAGACAAATTAGTGTCTTGGCACAAGGAATTAAAAAAAAAATTAGTTTTAGTCTTGGTATGAGGCCTTGATTATGTGGTTATGATGTCTGACATTATGCATTCCCTTATTATGAAATTAGTTATTACATGTGAATATTAGAATAGTAGAATATCCATGTGCATGTTTATATGATAATGTTTGATTTATTTTTTCCATAATATGTTCATGTTTATGTTTAAAAGACTGTTTTTTTATTACAAATCTTGCCTTAAAATTTTATAGCTTCTACTAAGATATTTACCCTTATTGAGCATTTGAGATCACCCCTTTATTATGTTTTGTTTTCCTAGGATTCAAAGAAGTGTATTATGATTCATATGTAGGGTTAAGCTAGGGGATAATGGTGTTCCCAAATTATTTTTTATGTTTTGTTTTATGTTTTAATGTGTAAGTAATGTCCATGTTTGCAATCCATTTTCCATGAATGCTAAACTGAGCGGTCCTTCAGGATTTGATTCCTTATAATCATTCCAATTTATTAAAATAATGCACTGAATCAAGGTAACTAGGGTCTGGTCATTACACAAAGTTTCCTTGGTCTTTCAGGATACTACAGGAGGTCCGTAGAAGATTTATCTTGAGTTTCGAATCCTCTAACAACATTGACCAGGAAGGATCAGGTGTTTGTGTGGACTGATCTGTGTTAGGAAGCTTTCAAGTATCTGAAGGAGAAGTTGGTAAGTGATCCAGTTCTTTTTCTTATAGTAGAGGGAGTTCAGTTTGATTTTTTCTACAATGCTTCACATATGGGGTTAGGCTATCTTCTGATGCAGTAGATATAAGTTTTTTCTTATGGGACTCAGCAGTTGCATCTCCATGAATATAAATCTGCCACTGATGATCTTTAGTTGGAATCTATTGTGTTTTCTCTGAAGTTGTTGAGACATTATCTTATTAGTGAGCACTTTGTGGTTTTCACCGATCATAAGATCTTAAGGTATGTTTTCTCCTAGCATGACTTGAACTTGAAGAAGTGTTGTTGGATGGAGTTATTATAGGAATATGACTTTTAAATATCATATATACCTGGAAAGGTGAATTTTGTGGTTGATTCACTAAGAAGGAAGTCACATAGTGATGTAGTTCATGAATCTGGTGACTGCTAGAGAGTTACAAAAGAACTTTCAGTATTACATCTCAATATGGGAGAAGTTGGGGGTAGAGGTTGTATTTTTCAGATGATGGTGCAGTCATATATGGTGAAATAAGTGAAATAGTCTCACATGGGAGATCTAGAAGTGGAGGTATGGAGAGAACAGGCTGTTTTTGTTGAGGCCCCTAATGATTCGACTGAGGACAAACAACATTGAGTGTTATTAGGGAAGTCTTTTTGTTCCTTTTGAGATGCAAGAGAAGGTTCTTAGAGAGTTCCATATTTTGCCTTTAGCGGTCCATCTTGGCATGAAAAAGATGTACCGAGGCTTGAAGAGTCAGTTTTGGTGGCCTATGAAGAAGAGTGAAGTTGTGGAGTTTGTGTCTCGATGTTTGGTCTGTCAGAAGGTGAAGGTTGAGCACCGTGTCCTTGGTGGTTTTCTACATCCACTAGATATTACTTATTGTAAGTGGCAGGACATCTCAATGTACTTTGTTAATGGTTTACCTTGAGCTCTGGGATGCCATGAATCTATTTGTGTGGTATTTGATCGTTTAACAAAATCAGCCAACTTTATAGCGATGATGGAATCAAGCTTAGTGGAATTTTTGTCGAGGTAGTATCTAGAGGATGTGGTGAGACTCCATGGATTACCTGAGGAAGATCATTTTCAATAGAGATCCTCGTTTTACCTCTAGGGTGTGTAGAGGTCTCCATCATGCTTTTGGTTATCAGCTATACCTTAGAAAATTTTTTCACCCACATACAGACAATTAGATAGAGCAGACCATCAAGACTCTTGAAGACATGTTGTGCTCTTGTGACCTGGATTTTGGAGGTTCGTGGATGAGGCACTTACCCCTAGTGGAGTTCTCTTAAAACAATAGTTTTCACTCCACCATCGGTATGGCTCTATTTGAAGCCTTGTATGGATGACCTTGTTGTTCTCCATTGTTCTAGACTGGGGTCGGAGAGTCAGCAATTCTCAGACCAGAGCTAGTGCAGAATACGATAGATATGGTTTAGGTGATTCATGATAGGATGAAGATAGCACAAGATTGTCAAAAATCATATTCCAATCAAAGTAGGAGACCTTTAGAGTTTGATTTTGGGGATCACATGTTTCTGATAGTGACTCCCCATCATGGGTCGCGGTGGTTTGGTCGTGTTAGTAATCTGTCTCCCCAGTTTGTTGGGCCTTTTGAGGTGTTGGATCATGTTGGAGCTATGGAATATCGAGTTTCACTTCCCTCAAAGATGATTCGGATACACGAAATTTTTCATGTGTCACAAATCCATCATTATCTTCATGATGATTCTCATGTCATCGATTGGGGAGAGATTGATGTTGATGAATATGCGACCTTCGAGGAGCAGCCTATGGAAATCCAAAACTGTAAAGATAAGGTGTTGCACATGTGTTCTATCAACTTGGTTCATGTCTTGTGGTGACATGGTGGTGTGGAGGATAGTACCTAAGAACATGAGTTGTAAATACATGATCAATACCCAGAGTTGTTTGATTTTTAACTCCTTTCATGTAACGATGTTTTCTTTGTGGTTATATACATTTCATGTTTATCAGATGGATTTATTCGGTTAATTCTTATAGATTTCTCTCTTTTGATAGGTATCCCTATGGGGGATTGTTCAAACCACTTTTCTATTTCCTTTTAGGTTGGTTTTGAATTCTCGAGGATGAGAATGTTTTGAGAGGTAACTGATGTAATGGCATGAAACTCTTCGGTCCATTACTTTGCTAAAATCTAGTGTTTGAGTTGTAAAGAGAGGTCCAGGTGACTTATCCCAAACAATTTTCTAAATTTCTAATTATGTGAATAGTTCCATCAGTTTCGGTGAGTCATTTTGTGAATAGTACCATTGGTGTTGGTGATTCATTCTATGAACATTGTCATTGGTGTCGATGAGTCATTCTATGAATAGTACCATTGGTGTTGGTGAGTCATTCTATGAACAGTGTCATCGGTGTCGGTGATTCATTCTGTGAGTAGTGTCATCAGTATCGATGAGTCATTCTATGAACAGTGTCTTCGGTGTTAGTGAGTCATTCTATGAACATTGCCATCGGTGTCGGTGAATTATTTTTTGAACAATGCTATCAGTGTCGGTGAGTCATTCTATGAACAGTGGCATCAATATTGGTGAGTCATTCTGTGAACAGTGCCATCAGATTTAGTGATTCATTCTATGAATAGTGACATTAGTGTTGGTGAGTCATTTTGTGAACAGTACCATCGATGTTGGTGTCGGTGAGTCATTCTATGAACAGTGCCATCAGTGTTAGTGAGCCATTCTGTAAATAATGCCATAAGTTTTAGTGAGTCATTTTAGGATTAGTGTCATCGATGTTGATGAGTCATTTTGTGAACAGTGTCATCGGTGTTGGTGATTCATTATGTGAACAGTGTCATCAGTGTCGGTGATTTATTTTGTGAATAGTTCCATTGGTGTCAGTGAGTCATTTTTGAATAGTTTCATCAGTGTCTGTGAGTTATATTTTGAATAGTTTAATTAGTGTCAGTGATTTATTTTTGAATAGTGTTTCTAGTATCAGTAGGTGAACAGTGTTTCCAACATCAGTAGGAGAACAGTGTTTCCAACATCGGTAGGTGTATAGTGTTTCTAGCTTCCTACAGTTCACCCCTTTGACGTTTTCTTTGACATAAAATGCATTCAAGGCCTTTTTTAAGGGATTTAAGGCTGATTAAAATCCATAACTCCTATATTCATTTTCCTAAAGTTTGGGATGCCTCTACTTGGTCAAACTATGTGGTTTAGTGCAATCCTCTTTTAATGGAAAATCTAGCATATCTTAAACCACTACTTCGTTAAATCTTCCAAAGGGACAAGATATCTTCCTTCCTTGTTCTACCTTACTATTCCCTGGTTCAAGACTCTTGAACCATTCCTTATTTCCATAAGAGAGAAATGATCAAACCTTAATCCTCAGATCATTTCCCCTTGAAGTTTCTTCCGGCTGCATACACACCCCCTATTTTGGTGCAAGCAGCAAGTGCCAATCCATCATCGATAAAAGGTAATATCTACCTCCATTCTTGTGTTTTCTTTGACCCTTTTCCCCTGTTTTCTCCTTTCCATGTTATGACATGTGATCTCCATGATCTAATGGAGTTTTCATGGGTTTTGGTTGGTGCGGTAGTGCCACGATGTCCTCGGGTGGATGCAGTTGTCATGGGAGAGGATATCGTAATCTGTTGTGTGGATCATTCTAGTATAAAAATTCCAAGATCCATTTGAGGCAGGGGATTCATTTCTTCTCTATTATTTTATGTGAAACTGTAGAGTTAGCATGTTTTAGCACACTGGATCACAATGGATTTAACATAATAAATATTTGAACTAGATAAATAAATTGGTATCAATCGTATGTTATTGCCTCATGTTTTTCTAGATAATGTGATATCTTTGCTTTCCCTGTTAAGTTTGTCATTCTTTATGGAAATCGGTAAAGAATGTATACTGGGATTAATTTTAAATTAATTTTCAAAGATAAAGAGTCATGTAAATTAATCTAGTTCTTATTATTGTAATTTTATGTTAATAAAATTGATGAACTAATAATGTTTAATTATTTTTGATAGCTTACTATTTAGGTTTTCCGTCATTGGAACCTATGAATAATAAATCAGTTAATTCAATATGGATTAAACAACTGGTTTTTTTATAAAAGATAATTCCTTGTAGGGTTTTGAGTTTCCCTCATTATTTTTTAAGGTCCAAGAGCCTAGTTGACATGATGTTTTTTTCTAGATACTGGTGTTATGATGTGAGTCTGGATGACTGTTGTGATTTGTGGGGGCATGAAGGCCCATTGGTTGTGGTAGAAGTGACGCCTAGAGTGGTGAGATGCATTAGTTTATGCATATGGGTGTCAGGGAGGACACTAGAGATGATGAAATGGGTTAGATGTGAATGTTTGGATGCTTAATGAATCTTGTTGGTTGTTTATATGCTTTACTTTCCCCACTGATCAAGGAAACTGGTATTGGTTACCCTCCTTCCAAAAGGTGTCAAGACGCATGAGGTATTCCATGTGCTTTTAGTGTTTATCTTCTTGAGGGAGGATGGGTCTACACTCTTTCTATAGGTGGAATTGAGTTGAAGGGTAGTTCACCTACTTACCGTGTTGAGCCCCTTGTATTTAGTAGCTTAGAATGTTATTCTAGAATGCTTGGGAAAATGGGAAAATAATAATTTTGTTAATAAATTATTTAATAAATGAGGTTAACCCATGGGGTTGGAGCTTGCTGGGATGCAATGTTGTGGTTGCAATTTAAAGGAACATTGGACTTTGGGTGTGAGGATAATGAAATATAATGTGGAATTTTAAACGGTAAATTAATATTTAAATAATTAATTAACATAATGTAAAACTGATAAAAAGGTAATAACATAATGTAATAAATATATTTTAATGGTTGTGTGATTATAGGATACCTAGTCTTAGAAGTGGCATCTAGGATTCTGAGAGACATTAGCTGCAGTTGAGTTTAAGACTAGGTTATTCCCATAGTGTGGTTATGATCTATAGTATATTTTGTACTTTTTATGTTTTTATATGCTACTCCACCTCATCAGTTAGGGAAACTGACACCCCAGGTATTCTGAGCCCTGGGGGTGTTTTCCCCAACATTCTGGTGGGAGGCTGAATGGCTGACTACCCACTTTGGCCCCACTCTCTTCTCTTGGTGCTTACTTGTGTTGGTAGGCACACTGGTTATTTTCCCCATATATGTTTGTGGAGGGCTGTAATGGTTTGTGGTTATTCACACACATATATTCTAGATATAGTTTTCTATGGACTACTATAGGTGTAACTTGTATATACTGTGATGGATTGAAGATCCTTACTCGGTGTATGTGCTATAATAGCTTGAGGTTTAATACCTGACGTATTATACACGTTATGTGAGATGTGGTGGCTCTCGAAAAGTACATGTTTACTTTGGTTATGTAGATGTGGTGGTTTTTTTTCATGAGGTTCATGTTGTGGTTCTATGCCTAGGTTTTTGCGGGCAATCCTTTTTGGAGAGAGATGGCTTAGGACGTGCGACATTGGGGAATAGAGGAAAACCAGTGGGGAAGTGGTAGTGGGGTACCCTTGATATTCTTTATTATATTATACACTCTTGAATGAGATACTTGGTGAGAGTAGCCATGGTGAGGCTAGGAACTTATCATACCTGTTTAGGTGATGAGTTAGTTTTACTTATTGTTCACCATGCTTAGCATGATTTCTTTAAATTTTCATGAGAGGCTCTGGGGAGGATCCAACTGAGTATACTGTTATACTCACCCTATGTATATATAAAATATTTTTCAGGTCACTTGGAGTGGGTTGGAGATCAGGTTGGTTACTACTAGGTTGGGGTTTCAGGAGCTATTTGGGCTTCGTAGTTGCTATCATTTTTTTACTTTTTTTTGGTACTTGAAATTTTCCCTTTCAGTTTTAGAAGTTTTTTCATGACATTACATAAGCATACTTGGGTTTTCTTTTATATCGAAGTCTAAGTTGGATTTGGTTGGTTTCTGTCTTATCTATCTCTTTCGCATGTGTTCTCTTAGAGGGAAATGCCTCCTATTTGTGTGTTTATTATACCCTCAGTGTTAGTCACCAACTCGGGGCCTACTAGAGGCGGGACTCGGGGATCACTATCTCCCTTCTCACATTGCCAACCTAGGAGGGGTACACCTTGTGAGGAGGAGGTCGTGACATTAAATATAACTAATTTTTTACCCATGTTTGATGCCAAGCATTATCCATCACATTATTTTCAAGGTGTCGTCTCTAAGAGAGTGGTTTGATGGGAATGGAGTTAGAATACTTATAAATCACCACCATAAAACTCTTACATTGACACCCTATTTCACCAATCATTAGATTTTCCTCATTTTACTCAACCATCATCTATGTGTGTTGGTTCCACACTTCATTCATGCATGTATTCGAATGTCGCCTTATAGTAGCATATCCAACTGTGAAATATAAAATATAGATAAATACCCATATTTATTAGTGCTAATATACAAGGCACTGATAAAGGCCTCTCTTTATCAGTGATACCTCTTAATGCTAATAAATATGGGTATTTATCAGCACTAGAAATGATAAAGATATGTATTTATCAGGCCTTCAATTTTAGCACTAAAAAAACCTATACTTATCAGTTCTCTTTGTAAAGCACTAATAAAACTATGTAAAATAAATTAAAAATTATTAAATGAATATATATTAAAAATGAATAAAAATAAAAAGATAAAAACTAATTTACATTATTAATTAATAGATAATATTAAATGCATGAATGTTATAGATGATTTAAATTTAATAAATAAAAATGAATAGACTTAAAAAATATCATAAAAATGAATTAGTTAAATTAATTATATAAATTATTAAAAATATTAAAAATGAATATATATATATATTAAAATTAAATGTATACATACTAAATATTTATATTACAACCAAATTAAAAACCTTAAATTTTAATGAATAAATATATATTAATAAATATAAACATAATGAAATTGAAAAACAAAAAAAATAATAAATATGAAAAATGAATAAATTATGAAGTAAAGTAAAAAATATGTGACATTATTTGTGAATAAATAATACTAAATAATATTAAATTAATGAATGTTAAAAAAGAGTGAAATTTAATAATTAAAAAAGAAGTAGATTTCAAAAAATATTACAAAAATTAAAAAGTGTTATTAATTATATAGATTATTAAAAAAAGTAAAAATGAATATACACTAAAATGAAAATGATTAAATATTTTAAAAGGGTATCGCTAGAAGCCAAAGCTCCTGATATTTTATTAAGGGTGAAATAAAAAATAAAACATGCAAGCAAGAAAATGGATGGAGTCACACAAAGATACATTCCATCATCCAGAAAAGAAAATTATAGATAAAAAACAAGATCATTTCTGTAGTCATAATAAAATTCATTTGAATCATTAGAAGTTTCCCACTCCTATTGTGAATTTCCTTGATTGAGGATCCTAAGGATCGCTGCCTTGGAACTTTCCTACTCCAGAGTGAGATTGATCTTTGATTCCTTAGAAGATGATTTGGTAGACAGATTCCTTGTAAGATTGGAATAATCCTTCCATGAACTTATTTTTTGAGGAGGTGGAGTCAACCCTTCATTGCTAACCATCATTCCCTTTACATTTAAAAAAACATCCTTAAAAGAAACAGGGTCACCGCTACCTATAGATCATAGATGAGTGGTGTCCAATAAAACCATCCGCTTCCCTTTTTCACTTCCATCATATAAGACCTTACCTTATTTACTAGAAAGTTCTGAAGAATTTAATACATTCAAAATCTATTTATAATAAACCATGCTCTGATGAACATCAGATTTATTCGACCTATCTTCCTATGGAACATGTCCTAAGAAGTCTGTGACCAGTGGATAAACAATACAACCTTGCTCATCAGGATGTGAAGGAGTGTACACCGAAACAATACATTGGACAACAACCTCATTTGTAGGTTGTCTAGCCTCAACAATGTTCTTCCCATCCTTGATAGGACATTTCATGACACTCAAATCAAAAATACCAATCGGTTTACCAGACTCAAATAAAGATCCAGTCTAGTTTAAATCACCCAGATGAGCACCATCTCCTGCCCCTTGTAGTTCCATAACATTAGGGAGGGACCAACATATGAAACATTGGCTCCAACAATGCCTTACCATTATTCCTGTAAATTGTTTCCTCAATGGTTCTTTTTACCTTGTATCGCTTCCTACAACTATCCATAGTATGCCCCTTGGAGAGAATAAAGATCCAATAATATCCCTATAGAACATATCCTTTGAATGCCCGACCATCTTGCATCTAATGAAATACTCAAGAGGCTTATAATAAATGATCTGAGATCAAATTCATCCCTCCGAGTTAATAGGATGATGTTTTTTATAAGAATGGAAGAAAAATAAACTTCAATGAGGATCCTTGTAAAGTGACCGTATCAAGTTTACTCCATTTCTTGTTCCATCTTGATAGGACCCCCAACCATTGAGACGATGTGGAACAGGATCCATGGATGCCAAAGAATCCAGTTCAAGACAAATACAAAAATTTTGAATCGAGCTTTACATTTTCTGACATTAAATGGATTGAATTTGGCATTCCACTGTTAGATATAGAGCATACCTAGCCACAACATTATCCATCCAAACCCCCAAGCTCACCTATTTAGATAATTTTATGGGAATATAATGTGAAAGAAGCCTTAGATGAGTATAATAATCTTCCAATAATCCAAAACCCACCTCTTTGGAAGTTGCTAGTGAAGGTCAACAACCCTCTAGGGTTTCAATCATGAAGGAAAAATAACCCTAGCAATGATAAAAAAACCTATAGATCTTGAGCCTTTTATCAATCACATACTGATTAGAAAGGATGTGAGAAATCAGACCTCTTATGATGACATGATCTAAGCCCCCTTCTTCAAGAGAGGAAAATCCACTATTTCCAATTCCCTGAATCACCTCCTACTTTAGAGAAGAAGCATCGACCTTCATCTCCCTCGAGGAATCCACCTTCAGAATGGATCCAGTGAGGATTACCCCCGCCAACAACTCAATCTCAAGGTCTCGAGGGAAGTCCATGTAGGCTTCAAAGCCCTTGACCTATAGAACATTATGGATTCACCGTGAAAGATTCACCTCGACCATTATCTTCATTCAATATCAATAAATACATATTAATTAAATATATTACTACCCTATTAAAAACATTAAGTGTTAATGAATAAGCATGTTTAAATAAATATTAAAAATGGATAAAATCCAAAAAATATTAAACAATGAAAATTTTAAAATGAATAAATTACAATGATATTAAAAATGAATTAATATTATTAATGAATAAATAATATTAAAAATGAATAAATTCAAAAAAAAATTAAAAAGTAATAAATACTATATATTGAATAAAAATATAAAAAATTAATATTTTTTTGATTATAAATATAATATATATTAAATATATTATGTTAATAAATATAATTCTAAAATTAATATTAAAATTTGAATAAATTACATAAATATTTTGTGTGTGGATTCAATATAAAAATAAATTTATTACATATATGTATTTGTGGAATTAATGGAACACATGTTTGATATATGTTAAATTGAAAAACTAATGAAATTTAATTAGACGTCCATTCCTCAATACCATCAGTAAATAGTTTAAATTAATATTAAATTTTAATTATAAATGTTTTTTCACTAAATATATGACTTATTTAATATAAAAATACATATTTGGTATTATTTAAATCACATTTAATTAAATATTATATGTATTGATATATATATATATATATATATATATATATATCTATATAAAAAATATGATGTATACTAAGAAATAATTATGCATAAAAACATTAAAAATGAATATAATTCAAAAATATTAGATGAATAAATATTTAAAATCTAAAAATTATAAAAAAAGTAAAAGAACACTTAACATTATTAATAAATAAATAATATTAAATGAATGTATGTTAAAAATGAGTGAAATTTAATTAAAAGATGAATATATTAAAAAATATTAAAAAATTGAATAAAATATTAATTATAAAAATTTTTAAAAATAAAAATGAATAGATGTTTAAATGAAAATGAATAGATATTAATTATATATAAATTACAACTATATTAAAAAAACTAAATGTTAATAAAAAATTACAAATAAATATTAAAAATGAATAAATTAAATAATTTTTAAACAAAGAAAATTAAAAAATAAATAGATTATAAAAATATTAAAAAAAAATTCAGTGAAATAATTATTAAGAAAAATGAAGAGGACTATAAGGAATCATGGGTCTGTCACAGGAGTATCTCTCTCTAGGTTTTAATGGTGAATAGGGATATAATCAAATGGATTCCTCATCTCTTAAATCTTTGGTTGATATCTTACTCACATATGGACAATTTGACTCCCATAAGTATGCTTGTGCTAGATTGGATGGTTAGAAAATTTTTCATAGAGGGGATATTGTGATGGATGAGAGTGCAGCCAAGTGATCTTTCTCTCTCTTTAAGAGTTTGATTGTGGGTGGAATTCATTGGAAGAGAAATGTGGCTCATGTCAAGGATGATTTGGTTGTGGTCCCGAAACAACTGGAAATTGGTGAGCATTATACCATTGCTCATCTTATTTTTCCAAGGGGGTCTAAATTGTAGAAAATAGGGGATCTGGTCGAACGTCTCTCAGAAATTTGGGGATATAAAAACTAGAAATGTGTGTTGTTGGGTCATGGATTTTCTCACTTTCATTTCCCTTTCAATGAATTAGAGATATGGTCCTAGGGTTTGTTTTGATTTCTCTCAAGCTTGGTTTTGTGCACATCCGAGAATGGGACAAGAAATTTAATCCTTTAGAGGTTGAAAACTCCTCTTATAATCTATGGGTCAAGGTATTTGGTTTAAAATGGATTCATTGTCACCATAATATCCTTTATGAAATTGTATTTTTTATTGGGGTTCCCATTAAAATGGAAAAGGAAACTGAAGTGGGTAGATTTGGTCACTTTACCCATTTTTTAGTTGAAGTGGATTTGTGTTACACTTTAGTTGATATAGTTACTATTTATACTTATGATGATGAGATTGATTTGAGAATTGAATATGAAAAGGTTCAAAAAATTTATATGAATTGTAAGGCCATATTACATAATATTTTGAACTATAGGAGATTGATTGTTTGTGATTTCTTCTCTACTCATGGGTATGATGTGAATTATATTTTAAAAATATTAGATTCTTGAAATTTAATTCTAAAGGCGTTTCTAAAATTGATGGCCATGATAAAATTCAAACTGAAGGATAGTTGGTCTCAGAGGGAGAGGGTCATGTCTATGAGACTGGTCGAGATGGGATTTTAGTTTCTGATGTTGCTAATTCCAGGACTGAAAATGTTGATCTACATAGTAGGGAAAATTCGATATTGGTGGAGGCTGTTCATTATTAGAAGGAAGGTGCTGATGATTTATCTACCTCTATTCAACATTCCCCAACATATGTTCAGAAAATAGTTTAGATTGGGTAGAATACTTCCAAGTTATTGGTGGAAGTTTTTGAAGAAGGGATGGTAGGTTCAAATGATGAAGAATTGGTGTAAGATATTAATGATCAACAGCTCTTCCATGAGTGGATGATTTATTCAAGATCTTAAAAATGTTATAAAAAAGTGAATAAGGATGTATATAATCATGATAAGTCAATATTTTTTTTTCAAATCCAAGGATTGTTTGAAAATTCACTGGTACCCAAAAAGGTAGTGTTTGTGGTGATAAGTTTGGATGGACCTGAAGGAAAGATCTTCTCGACATTGGCAGGTTCACCTCTTACTAACTGGGATTCTAACCCAAAGTTATATCACCACAAAGGTGGCGGCATACCTACTTCTTCCAAAAATAGTGTGGAGGCCCTTGGGGATAGTGGTCCATAAGGATAGAAAACATCTTCATCCAAGGTTATTTTAGTGGACGAAGTTGTCTTCCAATTGGTCCCTTTTAGGTAGTCCAAAAATCATTTTCCTAATCCTTGACATGCTTATCCTACAGACACTTCAAGTGAAATGGCCTTGGACCCTATTGTGCTGCCTCTTCTAAAGAAGCCTCCATAAAGAAACCCCACATGCAGGAAAGTTGAGTATGTCATGTGAGAAGCTTTAGGTGAACATATATTAAAAAATGTTCAAGAAATGGGGAGCCCAAGAAAGGTGTATATGTCAACTTATAAACTCTTTAGTGTGCTTTTTTTTCTTAATATAGGTAAATATCAACATCATAAAGAATATGTTTAGTCTCAATCCCTAAATCACATGAAAGAAGATGCATATATGGTTTCTGATAATGATGCATAGGAAGGAATAGTTTAGGTAAATGTGGGCCAGACCCCCACAGAGAAAGGAAATAAAGATATGTTTCTTGATGAACCATCTAAAAGGGTATAGGTTCAATCATAATCTAGGAAAACTAATTCGGAGGGAAGCGACATTGAATAACACTTGCAACCAGTAAAAACTTGGAGGAGTGACTGTCATCCTAGAGGTTGAGGTCATAGGTTTAGAAAAACTAATTATAATGCTATGCGTGATATGGAACGTTGAATTAGGGGTGGAGATTAGAAAAAAGTTAGGTCTTTGACTCTTTCTCTCTTTCTATCTATTTTTTTTCTCTTCAACAAAAGGACTTTGACCCAACCTTTTCAAAAGATTAATAAAAATGAATAAATTTAATATATATATATATATATATTAATTATAAATATTAATAAATAATATATATTAAATATAAATATAGAAAATGAATAAAATGTAATCATTAAAAATATATTATATTAAATATTAAATATTAATAAATGAAAATATAAAATGATAATATTAATAATTTATATTATATGTGTATGTTTGTATCTATACAATTGAATTAATTTCATATATGTATATGTGTGGATTTTAAAAAAAATCATTGATATAACAAAATGTATTAATTTGTAAATATTTTTTAATTAATATTAAATATATATATTTAAATTAATAAACTATTTACACTAAATATATGAAATATAAATCGATATGATTTAGAATACATATTTTTTATTATATAAATAATATTTAAGAAAATTATATATATAATTATATATGATAATTTTAACTAAATTTCTTATATATCAAGTGAAAATGTACATTTATTCATATATAAGTCAGATTTAATAAAATATTTTATATTATAATCAATATAAGTATATTTATATATTAGTATATGATTTTCTATGATTTAATTTTTTTAATGAAATATAACCTTTAAGATATTTTTTGGAACTGATAAAGGGTGGTCTTTATCAATGCTTAAATGGTTAACCAATATTGAATTAAAACTGGGAAGTGTGGTTAAATGTGTAAATGGTATAGGAATGTGGAATTAAATGGGGTGGAAATATGAAAAGAACTAGATGTTTAAATGGAAATCGGTCAGTAATGAGAAATGTGGATTGTGGGTTATGGCTTGTTTGGTGTTGTGTATTTAGAGGTTATAATGAAAGTGGTGGTTTTTGTGATTTGTTGGGTATCATTTTGGTTGTAAACCCATAGTTTGGGCTTCTGTGTGGATATATATTACTAGAGATTTCTATATGCACCCCAGCCACATCGAGCACCATGTGTCGACAGTCATATACAAAGTCAGTCCACCCAGAAGCCAAATCTCTTGACTATTTATTAAAAATAAAAACAAAATAAACAAACAAGCATGTTAGAGATGGGGTTAACAAATGAGACAAACCCTATCCCAAATGGAAAAGCTGCATATCAAAAGCATCAATGTCATCACCATGTCCATAGTCGGAGGCTGCACCATCATCGGACAACTCCCACTCAGATTGCGAATTCTTTGGATTATGGAGCACAAAATACATTTCTTTGATCCTTTTCTACTCTGGTGTAAGTTGATCATTAGTAGAATCCCTGGTAGATTCTCCCCGTGATACACCATCATCATGCCCACACCCCTACCATGACCTTTAGAATGCCTCCCTTATCTCCATGTTTTTGGAAGACAAGCTCCTTCTTGCTCAATGTTTTCCTCCAATGATCTAGAATCTAGAGGAACACAACTTCCCTCTCCAAGAGGAGCAGATTTAGAAAGAGGCTGGTTCTCTGACAGGACATGAAAAGGTGCAATTTTCCCATCTGATTTTTTTTGAGTAGGGACCATCTATAATCCATCAGCATCCACGAGAGCTTTCATTTGAGGCTTCACATGAGAAGTAACATCCATCATTTTCTTACCTTTATGATAACTTGAGTCAATATCCTACTCAGCCATGAAATGTTGATCAACCACCCTTTGAATTTCATCTTCATTCACATGCTCCACTTCTTAGTCATGTCCTTTGACAGAAACACCATCTTTATCAACATTTTCCTCATCTTTAAAGATATCAGCCCATGTTTTCTCATTATGTTGGCTCTGAGTCCTAGTAGAGGATTATAAAACTTTCATTACAGGTTCATCTCCTACATGCCCATGAGGTTGAGTGTTTGTGTGAATGTCATTATTACTAGATGTATGTCCACCAATGTGAAGATGGATGAAAGAATCATAACTAGTCTCAACAGTTGCTTGAGCCATTTGTTGGGGGAATCCATAGCCCCACTGGTTCTAGCCAGTCTAGCTGATTTACCCATGTTATTCTATTTTAAAACACATGCTTTCCTCACGCCCTCTACCAAATTAATATGAACACAACAAATGAATTCTACAGTTTGAAGACTTATGACCAATCCTCTTGCAAACAGAAAAAAATCAGGAATATTTTCTTATTCAATGCATAAACTGAATTCATCCTCATCTGTTGAAAGATAAACTCTATCGATAGGAGTAGAGCATAGATCGACTTCCACCATGAAGTGAGCGAAATAACCATACATTTTCAATTCAATTTCTTTTTCCATCCTTATAGGAATTCCAATCACTGAACCAATGTTGTATAAAATTTAGGGATGCCAGAAAATCTAGTTCAATCTTTGGACCTTGACCCACAATTGGATGCAGGAGCTGCTAACTTCCAACAGCTTGAAACTCTTATCCCAATCCTGAAAGTTAATAACACCTAGTTTGAGTGAAATTAAACCCATACCCGTTGCTCTCGTCTTCAGGTCATTCGAAGGGAACAATATATGAAAAAACCCACGTCCAAAAGAGATGCACTTACAATCAATAAAACCCTAGATTCATGACATACAATTGGCCATTTCTTCAATTTTAAAAGATTTGGAACTTTAATGCAAAATCAATCGGGCGATTAAGGAAAACTTATCGATTTCCAATCACTTCGAGATAGCATACAGATTTGGTTTAACATAAGTGGTGCTACCCTTTCAGCGTAGGCCTCCAATGGAAGAACCCTTAAAAATCAAGAAATAATGAGATGATTCATCCTTCAACGCCTTCGATGCAATAGATGGCACTACTTCTTCCGTGAAAACAGCAGATCCAACCAAGCATCACGATCCTGCACCTCAAAGCCAACGGCCTCTAGGGCCACCTTTGATGAAGGGGTAGTGACATGAACTGCATATGCACTTCTGTGTGATATGACCGTGATGTGTGGCGGTGGCTTGTGATGTGTCATAAAGAAAATATGGGTGCATTATGATTTACAATGTTAGGGTGTGAGAGTGGAAAATTAGTGGGAAAGTGGTGTGGGACACCCTTTCACTACAAAAATGGTGTTTCCCGATGGTTTAAACCACTATTAAACGATTCATGATGCTTTCTAAAAGTGCCACATATGCGTGTCAAGAATAATTTCAAGTCACTTTTTGTGTGGCAGTTTTTTATTTCACATCATTTCATTTGGTAGCAGTTTAAACCGACGCTAAATATTTAGTGACAGTTTTTTTGATTTTTGTTTTTTGTTTGTTTTTTAATTTTTTATTTACATAATTAATTAATTTATTACTACTTATTTATGTAATTAATTGATTTATTATTATTATTATATACTTATTTATTTAACCTACTCTACATGCATATTCCTTGCATGCCATGTTTAAATCTTGCATATATATGCACTCGGAGAGATTTGAACCCCTTCCCTCTTGGATATACTGCAATGACCATACCACTCAAGCAAACTCTTCATCTGGAAAGTAAACAATAAGTAATATACTTATACATATATAGATAAAGAACAAATAATGACATTAAATAATAATAAATAATGAATATATAATAATGAAGTTATAAATAAATAATAAATTAATAAATAATATATAATAGATAAATAATAAATAGATTATAAATTATTATTAAATAAATAATAAATTCATAATAAATAAATATTAAATAAATAATAAATAAATAACAAATAAATAAAAAATAAAAAATAAAAAATAATAATGAATAAAAAATAATAATAAATGATAAATGATAAATGATAATAAATATTAAATAACTAATAAATAAATAATAAATAAATAATAAATAGGTAATAAATATATAATAATTAAATATTAAATAAATTATTACTAAGTAAATTAATATTAAATAAATTAATATTAAATAAATTAATATTAAATAAATTAATATTAAATAAATTATTATTAAATAAATTAATGTTAAATAAATTAATATAAAATAAATTAATATAAAATAAATTAATATAAAATAAATTAATATTAAATAAATTAATAATAAATTAATAAATTTTAAATAAATTAATAATAAATAATCGATAAAAAAATAATTGAATAATAAATAATAATAAATGATAATAAATATGTAATATATAATTAATAAATATTAAATAAATAAATAAAATAAAAATAAAAATTAATGATATTAAATTATAAACGATAATAAATAACAATAAATGATTATAAATAATAATAGATAAATAACAGATAATAGATAGTAGATAATAGATAATAGATAATAGATAATAAATAATAATAAATAAATAAACAAATAGTCACTAAAAAAATAAAAATAAAAATAATTAGTAAATAATAATAAATTATATTGAATTATAAATAATAATAAATGATAAGAAACTATAATAATAATAAATAAATAATGGATAATAAATAAATAAATAATAGATAATAAATAAATAAATAATAGATGATAGATGATAAATGATAAATAAATAAATTATAAATAAATTATAAATAATATATAATAAATAATAAATGATAAATGATAAATGATAAAATAATAATAAATTAATAATGTACAATAAATAATAAATAAATAACAAATATTAAATATTAAATAAATAACAATGCATAATTAATGAGTAATAATTAAATATTAAATAAATAAAATTAAAAAATAAAAAATAAAAAAATAAAAACTAAAAACTAATAAATGATAATAAATAATAAATAATTAATAATTAATAATAAATATTAAAAAATATATTAAATAAATTATAAATAAAAAATAAAAAATATGTAATATGTAATGAATAATAGTAAATTCCTATTACATAATAAATAATAAATAAATGATAAATTAAAAATAAATTTATAAATAATAAATAAATAATGACTATATAATAAATAATCAATAAATAAAAAAATAAAAAAATAAAAAAATATTAATTAATTAATAAGAAATATATAAACAATCAGAGAATAACAGATGGTAGATAGTGGGTCTCGCGGTGTTCCCATGGAATTTCATTGTGGATATAGGGTTTTCCATGTCAATTCCTTATTTCTTTGGTACTGTGCGGGTCGGCGGCGAGAACGCTGCAGGAAGGGAGGATGCCCAACGGGTTGCTGGTACATGCGCTAGACTGATAAAGTAGCAGTAGGGTCTGATCGTTGCGGGTATTTTCAGCACGGGTTCGAAGAGGCAAGTTCCGCTTGAGGATGGTTCGATGCGGTGAGATCCGCTCAAGGATGATGCGACCGTCGTTAGATCGAAGCGGTAAGATCCGCTCGAGGGTGATGCCGCTAGCGTTGGATCAAAGCGGCGAGATCCGCTCAAGGATGATGCAGCTGACGCTGGATCAAAGCAGAGAGATCCGCTCGAGGATGAATCGATTGCTAGCACTGGATTGAAGCATGATCCACTTAAGGTTGACGATTTAGTTACTAGTGCTGGGGAAAAGCATCAAATTCTGCTCGAGGGTGGTAATACGGGTAAGACCGGTGATGGTTTGATGAAGTAGCAAGGTTGCAAGGGTCCAGCGGCTGAAGATGTGGGTACCTCTTTCTCCCTCTATAAAGGGTTAGCTACCTTTGTCATTCATCATAAGGGAAGCATCACCCATGTCAAGGTAAACAGTATCATTTCTCGGTTTATTTTTCCTAGGGGTTTCACTCCGTTGAAGATTTGTGATTTGGTTGCTTGGTTATCAGAAGTTTGGGGCCTCTATAATTGGAGATGTGTCTCGCCAGGACACAGATTCTATTATATCCCCTTTCCTTATGAGGAGTTAAAGATGTAGGCATGTGGGTTCGGTTATGTATCTCTTAAGCCTGGTTTTCATCACTTTAAGGAATGGGATAAAAAATTCAATCCGTTAGAGGTAGGTAATTCTTCAGCTCAAATCTAGGTAAAGGTCTATGGTATTTATTGGATCCTTTGGCATCCAAAAATACTATTTGACATTTCCTTGTTGGTTAGCCTCCCCATTAATATGGATAAGGAAACTGAGACTGCAAGGTTTGGACATTTTTTCCGCTTTTTGGTTGAGGTTGATTTGGGTTCAACTTTGGTTGATCAGGTATTTTTGTCTACTGATGAAGATGATTTTGACCTGAAATTTTTTTATGAGAGGTTTCTTAAATTCTGCATTGAATTTAATATTATTGGGAATGATCATTCCAATTGTAGGATATCGTTTTTATATGAGGTTTGTCATACTCTTGGCCGTGATGAGGATTCTTATTTCAAGAGAAGCAGGAAATCAGGTGTTGATGACACTTGAAAGGCTGTGTAGTTAGAGATTTTCTCTAATGTTATGGACATGATGTTGGTCAATCTGAAGGAAAATTGGTTAATGTCATCAGGCATGTGGATGAGGAGGGTACCCAACAGTCCGTTGATATTCCTCTATAGTGCTCTAGTAAGCAGTGGATTTGGTCAGATATTGTTGTTGAGGTAATCATGATGGTTATGGGCAAAGTGAAATGGTGAATAGATATAGATTTACCCTTGATAGAAAAGCAGGTTGTCCTTATGATATTGAAAAACCTGCTAATAAATGTATTAGATAGATTGATGTGCAAGATGCGGCTAAGGTTGCCTCAACCATTAAAGGTAAACAAAAGAACAACAAGATTATGGATGCTTATGATTTTACAGATATATTGAAGTCTATCGAGAGGTAAGTGGCTATGCAATCCACGAGTGTTATGCGCGAGGGAATGATCTCGGGGTGCAGTAAATGTAATTGAAATTTGGATAATAAATGTTTCCAAATGGTTTTATGGGAAACTAGATTTCATTCAAAGTCACCTACAGTTTCTGATCTGAAATCTGATAAGTCAGTGAATGTTACAGAGGGTAACAGTTTTGAGGCACTGTATCCTATTAATGATGATTTCATTCATTTTTCTAAAGTAATGCTTGATGAAATGGGTGAGCATGTTGTAATGACGCATAAAAAACTTAGAGATGGGGTAGGCATCCAAAAGGCTGAGGCTGCGGTGGTCGCGATGATTCCAATAGAGGGCGTGGGTAGAACATGTCTTCTAGATTGGTTATGCTCACTCCTGAGTAAGAGAAGATTAAAGAGAAGTATATTGTGCTTTTTAATAAGAGTAATTCACAATCAGAGTGGGAGTCTGTTGATAATGCTGAAGATTTTGTCCATAACTCTGATCACGATTATGGCGATGCTTGCATTGCTATTTTTTCTTATGAATGTGGATTTGTCCCTTTTTTGAATCCATCCATCTTTCATGTGCTTGTTTCTTTTTCTTTATTTTAATAATAAGGGGCTTGACCCTGAACTTTTTTGGTAATTAGATGATAATAAATATATAATTAAAAATAATAAATTAGTAATGAAAAATAAATTAATATCAAATAAATAAATTGTAAATAAATTATAATTCAATATATAATAAATAATGAATAAATAGAAAATAAAAAATAGATAAATAATAAGTAGTAAATATATATTAGGTTTTTGGGGCTACTATTATATCAAACACACACACACCTCACACACAGACTAGAAAGGAAGGCCATAGCCCCCCTAAGAGGATAACCCACCCATCAACCCTTATTTATTTATATATATCTATGGCCCAAAGGCCTCATGGTCATGAGACCCATTTTTTACTTGCCGAAAGACCCAACAACCACTCATCACACCAGGCCTGTGTCACAAGTATAATGTCGCGACACACATCCCGTGATCCACCGCTCCACTAACCATAGGCTATTGTTGCACTGCATCTAATGGTCGGTCATCCACAATGGTCGCATCTCCCGTTGCTTCATCGTCAAAGGTTGTCGTACCCCAAACCACTGCTCCACTGGGTCGTCGCCACACCGATCCCATCAATCTCTGCCTTCAGCGCATCCCGACTGTGGTTCCACCGATTGCCGCTCCCCCATCCATTTTACATAAAAGGTCATCATTGGCCATCATTGATCCAAATAGTGACCTTTCCATGCCTGGTGGTCCACTACAAAAGGTCTGACGCACCGACCATCTAACCAACTTTTTCTGTTCTCCACACCATCTGTCGCACACATATGTTGGCCATCCCTAGTTCACACATCTATCCTTCCACACCCGTTACTCCGCCCATCATCATCGTATGGATAATACCACCCACCCAAATTGGGGTCCAATACCTACTACGAGTGGGAGTCAAACCCTGGACTCCACACCAGTTAAATACCACAGATGGGCATAGGTCACTAACTAACCAGCACCCCATTGAAAAAAATAAATAATAAATATAAAATAAATAAATAAATAAATCATTAATAATAAATTGATAATAAATATAAAATAAATAATAAACATAAATAACGAATAAATAGGTACTAATAAATAATATATAATAATAAATAAGAAATAATAGAAAATGAATACTAGACAATAATTTAACAATAAATTAATAATAAATAATAAATCAATTTATAATAAATAATTAATAAATAAATAAGTAATAAATGAATAAATAATATATAATAAGTAGTAAATCATAGATGGAAAAAATAATAAATGAATAGTACTACAACTACTGTACTCCACTACAATACTCTGCTACAATGCTTGCTATAGTACTCTGCTACAGTGCCTGCTATAGTACCCCCATTGCTACAGTGCTACAATCTCTATGGTCCTGCTATAGTTCCTACTGAAAATTCTCTCCCACCCGACATTGAATCTTGGTTTTATGTAGGATTAGAGGAAGCCTTTACCACTTGAGTAAGACCCCAACTGCAAGACACTCTTAAATAAAGAAATCATCTCATGAAATGTTCAAAAATTAGGATATTTGAACTAAAAATACTAAGTTTTTTAGTCCTTTTGTGCCTTTTGGGGCCTCAAAAAATATGAATGGGGACCCCCTAAGTCACTAGGGAGTAGATCTCTTTATAGGATTCAATTTGATATGTTGTAGAGCCCAAAAAGACACCCAGATCAAAAGTTATGGTTGTTTGAAGTTCAAGTTAGATTTACAACTTTTCATGAAACTATAATAAATTTTATTATTTTAATAATTACAAAATTTAAATCTTATTTGGTTTTATTTCATTCCAAAAGCTTGAATTTTACTGGTTTTTGAGCTAAAACGGTTACCTCGATCAAAAGTTACGGTGATTTGATATTGAATTCTAATTTTCAACTTATACAAGAATTAATTTAAGTTTTGAATAACTATTAACTGAAAATTATATATAATTAATAATTTAAGCTTTATAATTAGTCAAATTTATAAATAAAAAATAAATGAGTAAAAATAATAAATAATACTTATTAATAATAAATCATAATTTAATATTTTTTCTCATTAAATTAGCATCCATTTTATAAATCACCATGAATAATAAATTTATTTTTTTTTAAAAAATAAAAAATCTAAATGAGTGGTGGTTTTAAAAAACCACTAAAGAAAAATAAAAAAAAATAAAAACTAAAAAAAATAAAAGCATATTTAGTGGCTCATTTAAGAACCACCTTGAAAAGATTTTTTTTTGGAATATTTAGCAATGGTTTTCCAAACCACTACAAACAAACCACTGAAAACCCCCTTTTTCATGTAGTGTTTATTCATAGGATTCAAATTATGTTATTGTACTTGGATTGTGTAATTTGGTGAGCATGCCTTGTTGAGATTGGGGATGGATAGTTCACCATTTTAGGTCCTATTGGTTTTGTTGTATTCCCATGGGTTCATTAGTATGCTCTTTTTACATGTGCATGGGAGTCTTTGACTTTCCTAATAAGTATACTTGTATGCTCACCCTATGTATATAAACTGATTTTTAGGTTTTCAGGAGGTCTATATGGATTTTTTTGGACATTACTTGCTCAAACTTTTGGACAATTATTTCATCACTGATTTAGCTTTTCTTTTGGGTTTTATTTTAGAGAATTCTATCAATATCTATTCACTTTATGCATGCATTGTGGGATGATTTTGGTTTTATTTTATATTATGTCATGAATTTCCTTGTGATTGATTTATCCTATATCTCTAGCTTGTTTTATTTATTGTTGGTAATGCCTCCCTTAAATGTGATTTCTATACCCTCGATATTAGTCGCCAACCCAGGGCCTACTGAATGTAGGAATCCGTGGTCATTATCTCTCTTCCTTAATTATGGTATATTTGGAGGGAGGTGTAATGGTAGAGTAGTATTAGAGCTGTTTATTAAAAGATAGGATGGATTTTGGAGTTAGGAATTGTGAGGATTAAAAGGGTTGGTATAAAAACTATGCTAGTTGATCTTGGTGTGTGACATCAACCTGGGAGACCAGTTGGTACACAGGATTTTAGCTCCCCCTCATGATCCAGTGCACAGACTCCGATTTTTTTTAATGGCCAAGTGAGGTGGAAATGTTTGAAGGGTAGACACTTTGGAGAGGTACATTCATCATTATTTCATGTGCTCATATTTGAATTGGGTTGTTTTGGGATGGTTAAAAATAATTAAAATAAATTAAATAAATCATGATGGAGTTTTAAAATACATGGGATTTAGAAATATTTGTCTTCCTTTTTTGGTCATCATTTGTGTGTGGTTCAAGTAGTAGATGTTTAGAAATATGTCCTAGATGATCAGTGGAGGTTTGATTTGGCTGGGGTTGATGAACATTGGTAGAGAATGTAGTGTTCTTTTTAGCATCGAAATTTGCGAAAGTATGAGGGTAGTGTTTCTGAGGTTTAGATAGAGAGTTGGCTAGAGGAGCTAAAGATCTCCTTCGGTTCAATATAATCCTCAGTGGAGTACTGGGTCCCTTTCGCAGTAATTCAGATGTGGGGAGGTGTGAATCAGTGGTGGATGTTGTATCTTAGCAATCAAAAGGAGGCGTATTTTTCAGGGGTTTTCTTTCAAAAAGAGTTCTGTGTTTTGTTTCTTTTGTTGACCATGAGGGAATTGAAGTGGAAATGGATACTCTCCCTTCAACATGGGAGTATTTTTGTGTGGGGGATGGGGGTCATGTTTAAGGACCTATTGAATTTTCCCTAGGCCTTTTTACTGACGATGACTCTCATGTGAGACATCTTTAGGGGACAATTCTCCCTTCAATCCACTATGCAGTTACTCTCTTTATGTTGCCAACATATTTGGAGGATTAGAAGAAGGTGGAGGTGATAGAGAAGATTCACTCATGAGGAGGTCTACTATGAGAGAGGATCCAATATAGTTCTTTGAGGAGAAGAGTTTTTAGTGGAAGGTCCTAGGTGTCAGGTCCTTCGTGGATTCGACTAGTGGGGATTCAAACTTTTCAACTTCTTTTCTGGCCTTATGAGGATAGTGTTTTCCATGATTTTCCTGAGGCATTTTGGATAGCATGTTTTTTAGGGGGTTCATGGACATTTCAAAAACTGATGCCTAGTGAGTCTTTAAGCTCAGTTTGGGGAAGGCAGATAGGTTCTAATGCCAGCCTTAGTAGTAGTTTCTAGAGATATAATTTCAATTGAAGAGGTAGTAGGAATACACTTCACTAAGGGGGGATGGAGTAGGTAGGGGTGACTTTAGTATGTGCCTCGCATTCAGGAACCTTGACCAGAGCATGTTCATATAGGTGGCTGTTACGAGAGAGGCAGAGGAGCTGGGCATGGACAATTGTAAGTTATGGAGGTAACAACACTAGAGGGGTCATAGATTGGTCAAGGTACACTAAAATTGTTATATACTATAGTTTATTTCTTATTTAATTTGGGATCATCACACTCCTTTCATGTACCCACTCTAGTCCATTCTCTAGGGCTATACATAGAGAGGGTTCTTGTGCCTTTGGTGTTGACTACACCAGTCGGAGGCTAAACCAACTTGTTTGATGTGTGATGGGGTTTAGATAGATTATAGGGACACATCCATCCCATTGAGATTTTTTCTTGATAGATATGTACTCATATGATGTCATCCTTGGCATTGAATGGTTTTATTCTATGTGTGTGGTTAATGAATACTCTTATGGGAGAGTCATGTTCTCATTTGTGGATGTTCAACATGTAGTTTTTGTTGGCGGATGATGTTTTTAGTTGGGAATTAGGAATGTGGATCCCTCCTTTTATTTATGGATGAGTTGTTTATGGAACCAATGGATGCTAGTATATTTGAGCTTCCCAAGGTTTTTAGGGGAGTTTTTGATGTTTTTTTCAAGGATACTGTGATTCCACCCCCTCAACGTGATGTTGAGTTTGAGATAGACTTACAACCCTATGATTCTTCTATATCAATGGATACATATTGTATGAAACCTTCTAATTTATGATATTTGAGGATTTAGATAGATGATATAATATAGAAGGGTTTCATTGGGCCTAGTGTGTCACCATGGGTTACTAGTCTGAGGTTGTGTGTAGACTTTCAGAGGTTCAATTAGGTGACGATAAAGAATTTTTACCCTCTTCTAAGGATATATGATTTTTTTACTAGATAATAGGGCTGAATTAGTTTTCCAAAATTGACTAACAGTATGGATATCACCTGTTGAGGGTGAAGGAGAGTGATGTTCTGAAGACCGCCTTTAGATGCAGCTATGTGCACTTTGAGTTCATGGTCATGCCATTCAATGTTACAAACACAATGGTTATGTTCATGGGGATCATGAACTCCATTTTTCTAGAAATTCATGGACATATTTGTAGTCATGGTCATTGATGATATATTGATCTACTCAAAGTTATAAGGGGAGCATGTAGATCATCTCATAGCTGTCTTGCAGGTACTTCGACACCATCGACTCTATGGGATTTTTTCCAAGTGTGAGTTATGGATATGAGAGGCTTGTTTGCTTCGAAACATGGTGTCTCAGAAGGGTGTGGTGGTATACCCCTCCAAGGTTAAGGCAATTTTTTCTTGGGAATCACCCAAGAATGTGTAAGATGTTTGTATCTTCCTTGGCCTCACAGGCTATTATAGAAGTTTTGTACCCAATTTCTCTCAAGTTTAAGCTCCACTAACAATGTTGACCAAGAATTAATAATATTTTATGTGGAAAAATCAATGTTAGTAAGTGTTTAGTTATCTAAAAGATAATTTTATCAGTGCTTGAATTCTTCAGCATCCATAGGAGGTCATGTTGTTCAAGGTTTTCTATGATGTGTCCCATCTAGGCTTGGGATGCATTTTGATTCAACAATGTGTAGTGATCTTTTATGGGTCTATGAAGTTACATATCTATGAGAATAAATACAACACCCATGATCTATAGTTAGAAAGAGTTGTGTTTTGTGATGAAATTGTGGTGACATTACCTCATTGGGGAGCGTTTAATGGTCTTCACTGATCACAAGAGCCTAAGATATATCTTTTCTCATCATGATATGAATTAACATAAATAGAGATGGATGAATTTTTTTTATTTTTATGATTTTTATATTTCTGAAACTTTGAGAAAGGGGAATTCTTTGGTTGATGCTTTGAGAAAGAAGTCACAGATGGATGTTGTTCATGAATACAAAGATTCTTGGAGAGCGATGAAGGAGTTGAAAACCCTACACTTAGATACAAGGGTGTTTGATAGTGGAGTTTGTTTGTTTTAAACGATGGTGTAGTCTTATCTAATGCAATAGGTGGAGGAGTCTCAGTGGGGAGACTCAGAGATATAGGTGATACACGACTGTGTTGGCTATGGAGGTTATCCAAAAGTGTGGTCAGAGGATGGTCATAACCAGATGTTGTTTCCAAGAAGGCTATTTGATTCAGAAGGGATACATGAGGGAGTAATTCTTGGGTTTTATAGTTCACCTTTGGCAGTACACCTGAGGGTATACGAGATGCATCATATCCTTAGGATGCAGTTCTGGTAGCCCAGGTTGAAATGGGTGTTAGTAGCGTTTTTGGAAAGGTGTTTTGTTTTCTAGAAGGTAAAGGATTAGCATCGTGTGCTCGGAAGTTTGTTGCAACCTTTGGATGTTACATAATGAAAGTTCGATGACATGTTAATGGATTTGATCACAGGGTTACCCATATCTTTGGGAGGATGTGATAGTTTGGGTAGTAATAGACCAGGTGGTGAAACTGGCTCACTTTCTGATGATCTGTGAGTTGCGTAACATTAATGTTTTGGCAAGATGGTATGTGTATAAGGTGGTATAATTTTATGTATTCCTAGGGTCCATTGTCTCATATCAGGATAATTGTTTTACTTAATGATTATGAAGGGATTATATCACACTTTTTTCACTTAGTTATGCCTTATCACTACTTTCCACCATTATACAGACAAACAAATAGAAAGTAATATCCAGATGTTAGAGAATATTGTGAGAGAATGCATCTTAGACAATAGTGGATCTTGGGAATGACACTCCCCCTTGGTTTTGTTTACTTATAATATCATATTTCACTCATCCATTGACATGGACCCATTTATGGATTTATACGGGTGGCTGTTTCATTATCCATTTTGCTGGACCAAAGTTGGAGAGTCATCTATTAATTGTGCCGATGTGGTGTAGAGCATGGAAGAGAAGTTTTAGCATGTTCATGAGAGGAAAAAAGTGGCATATGATAGATATAATTCTTATATAAAATGTAGGAGGAGGCCCTCAAATTTTTTTGTTGGAAACTATGTGTTCTTGATGGTTCCCCATAAACGTGGATAGTGGAGGTTTGGCATGGAGAGTAAGTTCTCACCCCAAATTGTTGGATCTTTGAAGGTGTTGGGACACATTTATTAGGTAGATTATTAGTTGTAAATTTATCCCCAACTAGGAAAAATCCACACCATCTTCCACATCTCTTAGATTTATTAGTATCTTCATAATGACTCCCATGTCATTGACTAGGGAGAAATGGATATTAAGGGTGATGCGACATTCACAGATTAGTTAGTGGAGGTCCATGATTATTGGGAGAAGGTTCTATAAGGATGGACCATTCCTATGGTTCATGTGTTGTGGAGGCATGGTTTCATGGAGGAGAGTACTTGGGAGTAATATATGCATATTCATGCCAAATACTCAAAGTTGTTTTTTTCCTTGCACAATTTTTCTTTATTATATGATGTTTGGACCTTTTTGTTTTATCAGATGAGATATTTTCATTGATATGTGATGTGTGATAAAGCTTCTGGAATACAAAGGAGGGAGGACCTGATTCCTAATCAAGAAAAATTATACATTTATGTGATTGAAAATTTATGGGTGAGTCATTACTACCTAAAGATGATAGTATCTTAACATGGAAGATGAGATTCCCTGATTTGTGTGCATAAGGTAGTGTTGTTTTTTTTTGTTATAGTAGTTGTTCTTATGGGATGTGTGGAGGTTGAGGTGGTTTTCCTATGGTTGTGTGATGATGTGGTTTTGTGAATTATTTTTTTGGTGTTTTGATTTGGTGAGTTTGGTTGGTGGTGGAATTTGAGGGGCAGTAAGAACCTTGAGATGTATCTTATGGGGTTGTTGTTTAGACCCCATTCTTTTCCTTAGACTTGGTTTTGACTCTTAAGGCAAATAATCATTTGAGAGGTATCTTATGTAATATTTTGTGCCTTCCTTGAGGAGGTTTTAGAGTGTTTGGTGGGGTTGGAGTAACATGAGTACTAAGATAGGCGGATCATGATGTGAACTAGATTCACATTGTGATTTAGTGGTTCATCGATTGTGTAGTCAGCTAGTTTCACAACATATATGTAGGATAAAGGGGATTCCATGAAATTTATTCACATCATGAAAGTGTAATTTACAATTTTTATTAAATTGAGCTGAGGCGATGTGAATTTCAATGTAAGTCATAAATATAGGGGTTTCACGGCCTATAAGGGACTCATGGCTTGTAAACCATAGACCCCATGGAATTTAACTCATGAAAATATAATTAACAATGTGAATGGGGTGAATTATAGGTTTTTAATTATTATTTTTCAGACTATTATCCTTCATTCGGCCATGCCCCCCTCTAATCTATGGCGAATCCTAGGCAATTTAAAGAACCCTATGTTATTTTGAGGGATATCACATCTCAACTTAAGAATCCTAATATAGATATATCTGGTCTATTTATATTCTGTTATTTTCTAAACAATTTTCTACATCAATATGGTCCATTTATAATCTATTATAACACACATAAAGATAAATGGACAAATAATTAATTAATGACTACATGTGTTCAAGAAGAGAAAAGTCTTAAGGTAGAAATGGGAGAAAAAATATGATGACAATGCACCAGAAACAAAAGGATCATAAATTTTAATCCAATATGAAGAGGAAAGGAAAAATTATACCTCAAACTAATATTAAAAAGGAACTCATTTGTTTCTTGTGCAAAGAAAAAGGACAAGTAAATAAAAGTTGTTCTAAATTTCCAAATTTTCTTGAAAAAAAAATATTTCAATATAATTGGGTCATTATGAATCAAATTTGATTAATAAAATTTCTAAAACAAAGTGGATTTATTTAAGTACTACAATCCATATTATGAATGCCTTGCAGGGTATGAAAAACCTAAGGAAACCAGTCGATAGTGATTGAGCGGGCTGAAATTTTTACCCAACAATCGGTGATTATGGAGGGAATGAAGACCCCACCCCACACACATGCATGCACTTGGAAGGTTTCAAGCATGAGAAAGTAGGTTTTTTTAAGGAATTGATTACTAATTTTGGGTATGATGGCTACCTAAATTATTCTGAACTTCACTCTTATGGTCAGTGCTACAACATGTCCATTTCCCCAACCTCAGATTAATTTTAGGGAAGGACTATGTTTTTTTGACGGCCATGGGGACTTGGTTTTCCATAAGAAGATGAGAGTGACAAGTTTATTTTATAATTTATTTTTCTATGTTTTCATATAAAATTTGTGAGTACATTTATCACACACTATACATAAAATTCCATTCAATTCACTAGAATATTTTATAAAATATTGATGAAAGACACTTTTATCAAAGTTAACTAAATGCGTATATTAGAGGATTTAAACTCATAATCTCAGTGAGATACTCCCATGCCACTACCACATGACTATATGACCCTTAAAAAAGGAGTGCATGAAATAAATGACCCATAAATTAATTAATAATGGGATAAATTATGGTCCAATAAATTATAACACATAAAATTAATGTTGTACATTATCTTAAATAGAATAAATTATTTTTTAAAAATCTTGGGGCCGAATCCTCAATTTATTATTTAAAGCAAATAACTCTTTTTAAAACTGGGTAAAGGGATACCCATTACATAACCTGAAGGCCCAAGGCCAAGTGGCCTAAATACAAGGCTTGAAAGGCCATATTTTTTGCCCAAAGGACCCCTTGGTGAATAGTATGGTTACAGTACCTGTGCTACTACAGTACCACCACCGCTACAGTGTCATCGCTGCTACAGTACTACTATAGTCTGCCGCTGTTATAGTACTACTAAAGTAACCCGGAAATTTATTCCTTCCCAGATTTGATCATGGGTCTTTTTTATGCCAAGCAAGAGCCTCTACCACTTGGGTACATGCCTGTTGGATAAATAGAATAAATTATTCTCTATGAATTTGGTGTACTAAATTTGATCCATAATATTTATTGATTATTTGATAGAAATAAATCTCCATGCATTAATATTCTTTATCAAAGTAAAATAGAATGAGTTCTTGATTTTAGAACACACTATAAATATTAAGGACCCTCCACTTAGTGGAGACTTAAAAGCATACACCATCTACATCCCCCATTCAGAGTGTAGAAGATGTTCAGGTTTTGATACCTCAATTTTATTCATTTTTCAATGGTTTGAGGTAAGTTCCAATTTCTTTTCATTAAATAAATTTACCAATTTTGGAATTAAATATTTTATAAAATTTCTAACATTTTGTGTCCAAGGGAACATACACCTCCACCTTGTAATAAAATATTTATACACTCTGTTTTAATAAAACCCTTTCGCATTTTCAGTTTTGGAGATGATTTTTCTATCTACAATTATCCTCATCATTTATTCATCTTCAGTTATTAATGATTTTTATTAGAAACATTTAATTCTTTAGTTTTTATGTTTTTAAATTTTATTAAAAATAGTTTTTCAAGAATATTCCTAATCAAATAAAATTTACATATTCAATAGAATCACATTAAATGATACACACACTTGCTGATATTTCATTAATTAAAATATATTTATTTATCTTTAATTTTCATTCAATTAAATAATTGTTTAACTGTGATTTTTATTAAGGTTATTAAAAATTGGGGCTTTTCATAACATTACTAATAATATAAAATTTACCTATTCATTAAATATTTTAAAATAATATATGAAAAATATAATAAATTTTATCCCATATGGATTTTTATTATATTTTCATTCAACTAAATATTAAATTTAGTTTTCATAATTTTCCAATAGGTATTATAAATATTAAAAATTTAAAAATTTTCTATATGGTTTGTGGAATTATCAAATTATAATTAATGAGTTTATGAATTAAAATATCAATTGACGATTCTTAATTAATTTCATGAATCTATTAAATTTAAAAGTTTCACCCATAGGCATTTTTATATTTTTTAGACTCATTAATAGTATTTAATATGTAGATTATGTGATTTAGAATAATAAGCATGTATTTAATTTTCAGTTATACTATCAGGTTTTTATGATATTCAATGTGACATTCCTCAATTAAAAGGTGAAAACTATAAAATTTGTAAGGAGAGAATTCATCTTCATCTGGGATTGATGGGAATTTATTATTCCATTCATAAATATGAACTTAATGTAGTTAATAATGATAGAACACTAGATGATATAACATTATATAAATAAGGGAGTGTTTAAACCATCTTAATATGATGTTCGTGACAAATAGAATAAGTGTTATCATTCATAGTTTAGTCGATGAGAATAATAATGGTCATGAGTTGCTAAAAGATATAGATGACTAGTTAATATCATCTAATAAAGAATTTTAAAGAGAATTAATCATGCAGCTCTCATCTATGATACCCAACACCATGGATGGTGTGCATGAGCACATCATAAAGGTGTGGGATATTTCAGCTCAACTAAAGAAACCTAAGGTTGATATTTCTTAGCCATTTCTAGTGAATTATTTTCTAAACACTCCACCACATCAATATGGCCCATTTATAATCTCCTATAACACACATACATATAAATGGTCAATTGATGAATTAATGACAACATGTAATCAAGAGGAGGAAAGGATTATAGTAGAAATGGGAGAAACCGATATTCTGATAATTCATTATAAACAAAAGGATCATAAATTTTAATCCAATAAGAAGAAAAAAAATAGAATTTTCTACTTCCAACTAATGTTAATAAGGAAATCATTCTTTTATTTTGCAAAATAAAAGGACATGTAAAGAAAAGTTATCATAAAAATCATAATTTACTTGAAGAAAATGTATTTATTGGTTTGTTGTGAATCAAATATGGTTAATACAATTTATAACACATGGTGGATTGATTCTAGTTCTATAATCCATATTGCGAATGCCTTATAGGTTATAAAAAACCTAAGGAAACCAGGGGATAAGAGCTTCATATCTATTTAGGAAACAAGATATGCTCACATGTGGAAGCCTTGGAGACATGTGTTCTAGTGTTATGAACTGAGTTTACTTTTCTTTTGAAAATTACATTTTATATTCCTAGTTTCTCCATAATCTTGGATTCTATTTCAAAATGTGTATCATTAGGTTTGACATTCAGTTATTTCAAAACTAATTTTCCATTAATATATGGAAATGATATCATTGGAATAGGTTCATTAATGGATTGTATTTTCTCCCATGATTTGAAATGTAAAATTGAATAAATTATAGAAATATTATGTGTGTGTGGGTTCTATTTAAAAACGCATCAATTGCATATATGTATGTGTTGAATTAATGGAACAAACATTTGATATATGTTAAATTGAAAAAATAACATTTAATTAATCTTCCATTACTTGATAACACTATTCAATATTTTTAATTAATATTTTTTTTAATTATAATCCATTTTCACTAAATATATGAATTATTTAATATAAATATACATATATTGTATTATATAAGTCATATTTATGGAAATATTATATATATTGATATATATATATATGAATATATTTCTACATTAAAAATATTGAATATATTGTTGAATAATTAAGCATAAAAAACATAAAAAATGAATAAATTACAAATAATACTTGACGAATAAATATTTAAAATCTATAAATTATAAAAAAAACTTAACATTATTAATGAATAAATAATATTAAATTAATTCATGTTAAAAAAGAGTGAAATTTAATTAAAAAAAGAATATATTTAAAAAATATTACAAAAATGAATAATAGATTAATTATATAAACTTTTTTAAAATAAAAATAAATATATGTTTAAATTAAAATGAATATATATTAATTATATGTAAATTACAACTATATCAAAAACATTAAATTTTAATCAATAATTATAAATAAAAATTAAAAATGAATAAAATTAAATAACTATTAAACAAATAACAATTAAAAATGAATAAATCACAAAAATATGTTAAAATTTATTAATGAAATAATTATTAATAAAAAAGATTAAATTGAATATATATATATATATTATCAAATATAAATACAAAAAATGAATAAAATGTAAAAGTTAATAATATACAATATTAAACTTTAAACATTAAATATTAATAAATAAAAATATAAAATGATAATATTAAAAAATTTATATAATTTATGTATGTTTTCCTTTTTAAAATTTAATTAATTTCATATATATATACATGTGGAATTAAAAAAATGACATTGATAAAACAAAATGTCATAATTAGTAAATAAGTTTTAATTAATATTAAATATATTTAATTAAATTAATAAACTGGTTTTCACTATAAATTTGAAATATTAAATTATATGATTTATAACACATATTTCATATTATTTAAATATTATTTAATAAAATTATATATATATATATAATGTGATTTTATATGATATTTTTTACTAAATAGCTTATATATCAAGTGAAAATGTATATTTAGTCGTATATAAATCATATTTAATAAAATGTGTCATATCTTTATGAATATAAATATATTTATTTATTACACTACTAGATAATGGACCCATACCCATAGTTTTCTCAAAACCATGGGTATAGGTATTGTATGGGAACCTATACCCGTGGTTTTACCAAAACCGTGGGTATAGGTATCGTATGGGAACCTATACCCACAGTTTCCCAAAACCATGGGTATATGCTCCTCTATACCCACAGTTTTTCCAAAAATGTGGGTATATGGTAGTTTTTTCAAGACCTATACACATGGTTTAACAAAAACCTTGGGTATAGGTTTGTTTTCTGAAGACCTATACCAATGATTTTATAAAATTGTGGGTATTGCTTTCCTACCTTATGGTACGAAAAAAAATCACGGGGCAAAAAAAAATTTCATGAGAACACCTATTCCCACAGTTTTCTACCTATATCCATAGTTTAAATATATATATATAACTAAATATATATCTATATACTAATAATACAAATGGGATAGTGGTTAGGTGCGTGATGAATAAACTAGCGGTCTAGGGATCGAATCCCGCGACCACATTTTTTTTGTCAAAGATATACCCAGAATTTTAAAACCGTAGGTATATGTGTATCACATGGTGGAAAGGTGAGTAATATGGTGGTCTGGACCTATACCCACAGTTTTCTAAACTGTGGGTATAGCTAAGGGGCTATCCCGATGCCTCGGGAGCCCACGGTTCATGAAACCTTGGGTATAGTCTATACCCACAGTTTTATGGGCTATACCCATGGTTTCAAACCGTGGGTATAGGGAAATTTTCCAGTAGTTTTAGTATATTATTCTAAATGATATAATTTTTTTAATTAAATATAGCCTTTAATATATTTTTTGATCACTGATAATGGGTGGTCTTTATCAGCACTTAAATTGTTAACGAATATTGAATTTAAATGGGAAGTGTGGTTAAAGGTGGAAATGGTAAATGAATATGGAATTAAATGGTCCTGAAATATGAAACGAATAGGATGTTTAAATGGAAATTTATTAGTAATGTGAAATATGGCTTGTAGCTTCTGTGGTGTTGTGCATTTAGAGGTGACAGGGAAAGTGGGGTTTGTTGTGAGTTGGTTGGTATCCTTTTTCTTGTGATCCCATAGTTTTTGCTTCTGTGTGGATATATAAATATATATATGTATTTACATTTATATATATACATATATATTCTTTGTGATTTCTATACTCACTCCACCTACGTCGAGTACCACGTGTCGACACTCATATATATATATATATATAAGAGTGTTTTTCCCAACATCATGAGGGTGATGATGGATGGATGGATACCCGCTCTTTCTTTCTCTCTCCTCCAGGTGAGTGGATATGAATAGGCTATGATGGTCAGAGGTCAAATAGTGCACTAGGTGATAACCCAAGTGTCTATGGTTAAGATGTGATATGAACATGCCGTGAGGCAATGAGATGTGATGTGACCATGTTACGAGGAATATTTTGGTGGGGATCATGCTTGGTAGGAGGAGGGAATGATGTTGATTTCTTTCATGTTCACGATACCTGACTACTCTTGTTTTTATTATGGATGTGGTGTTATGTATGGGATGTCTTTAGGTATGATGTGATATGACCGTGCTCTATGGTGGTTGCTTGTGATGTGTTATATAGAAGATATGGGAGCACCAGGATGTACGATGTTAGGGTGTGAGAGTGTAAAATTAGTGGGAAAGTGGTGTAGGGTACCCTTTATATATATAATTCATTTTATGTTATTATACTTGGGTTGTATTATTTCATGATCTTTCCTTGATGATATTTGGGTTGGATAGTTCACATGTTTAGGTGCTGTTGGATCTGTTATTTTCTCATGGGTGCATTAGTATGTTGCTTTCATGTGTGCATATGAGACTTTGGTTTTCCAACTGAGTATACTTGTATTCTCACCCTATGTATATAAAATTATTTTTAGGTTTCTAGGAGGACTATGTATTGATTTATGGACATTACTTTCTCTGACCTTTGGAAAAATGTTTTGTTACTAATTTATCCTTTATTTTGGGTATTTACTTTGGATACTTTTATTTGTATCTACTCACTTCATTCATGAATTGTGGGATGGTTTTGGATTTCTTTTATATAATGTTAGGGAGTTTCTTGCGATTGATTCATCCTACCTCCCAATATTATTTTATTTATAGTGGGAAATGCCTCCATACATGAGATATTTATAGCCTTGATGCTAATTGCCAACCCAAGGCCTACTAGTGATAGGACTCGATGGTCATTATCTATCTTACTTCATTGCAATATATTTGGATGGAGGGGGTCATGACATAGTGTAATTAGAGCTGATGGTTGAGAGATAAGATGTATTTTGGAGTTAGGAACTATGAGGATTACAAGGGTTGGTATGGAAATTATGTCAGTTGATCTAGGTGTGTGACATTGTCCAGAGAGACTGGCTCATACATAGCATTTTTGTCCCCCCATGTGATATAGTGCACAAACATTGAGCTTGTTGAATGGCCATGTGAGGTGTAACTGATTGTTGCGTAGAGTCCTAGGATAGGTACATGTATTATGATGAATTGTGTTCTTATATGAACTATTTTGTATTGGGAAGGTTAAAAATAATTTAAATCAATCAAATAAATCATGATAGAGTTTCATACTACATGGGATTATGAAATAATTGTATTCCTTTTTTCAATGGTTCATGGTATTCATCCATGTGTGGTTTAGGTAATGGAGGTTTGGCATTCTGACCCGGTTGATCCCTGAAGGGTTGATCTGGCCGGGGAGGATGAATAGTGGTTGAAGATGTTCTGCTCTATTTAATATCAAGATTTTTTAAAGTAAAAGGGTAGTGTTTTGCGGAGAAGATAAATAGTTAGTTAGAGGTGATTGAGATTTTATTCTGTTTGATCTGAGCCCTGGTGTAGTATTGGGTTCCTTTGGAATTTAGTTAGATGTATGGAGCTACACATCCATGATAGATTTTGCATCTTGGTGAGCATAAGAAGGAATATTTTTTATGGATTAAATTTCATAAAAAGTTCTAGGAAGAGTTTCTTTCATCGACCATGAAGGCAGTGAAGTGAAAAGAGATTATCTCCTTTTAGTAGGAGAGTATTTCAGTGTGAGAGTTAGGGATCAAGTTCAAGGACCTATTAAATTTTCCCTAAAACTTTTTCCTAGAGAATATTCTCATGCAAGATGTCTTGAGGATACAATACATAGTTCAATCCAGTATGTAATCACTTTCTTTACATTTCAAATGTATTTGGATGTTTAGAATAATGTATAGGTGAATGAGAAGATACACTTATGAGGCGGTTTACCATGATATAGGATTCAATAAGGTTCTTCTAGGAGACAATTTGTTAGTGGAATGTATTAGGTGCTAGGGTATTCTATGTTTAAACTAATGGGGATTTTACCTCAGAAGCTTATTTTATGGCCTTTTGGGGCCAATGGTTTCAATTATTTTCCTAATGGGTTTGGGAAAATGTGTTTTTTCTATGAGGTTTATGGATATTTCTAGAACTAGTGCATAGTGGTTCTCAAAGATCAGTTTAGAAGAGATGGTTTGGTTAAACATCATCCTAAATAATTGTTTCTAGAGATACCATTTCAATTGTAGGTGTAGTAGGCCTATGCTCCATCGAGGGAATATAGAGTGGGTAGGGGATAACCTTAGGATGTGCCTTGTTTTAAGGTACCTGGAACTGATCATGGTTGTAGAGTTATCTATTAATAGAAAGAAACAAGAGCTAGTCATTGTTAGTTGCAGGCAGTGGAGGTAGAAACCCTTAAAGGGCCAGATATTGTTTGATCTATACTAAGCTTGTCTTATACTATTGTTTATTCATTTTTTTTGATTTGGGATATTTTCACTCCTTTATTGTACCCACTCTATCCCATGCTATGTGTCTATATGTAGAGAGGCTTCCCATGCCCTTGGTATTGACTAAGCTAGTTGGAGACCAGACTAGCTTGTTTGGTGTGTTCTGAGGGTGTAGACAGATGATGGGTCCACATTAGCCCTGTGGGGATATTTTCATGCTAATGATGTATCCTTATGAAGTCATCCTTGACATTAAATTGTTATTTTATATGAGTGATGTTATCGAATACTTCCATATGAGATTTATGTTCTCGGATGTGGATGACCAATGTCTAGTTTTTGGTGGTAGAAAAAGTTATCAGTTGGGTTGTAGGCATGTGAAGCCCCTCCTATTATTGACACTTAATTTTTCTATGGAACTAGTGTAATTTAGGACAGTGGATATTCCCAAGGTTTTTGGGGATTTTTTTTTATTTTTTTTCTTCTGGATATTGTGATGCTAGCCCCTCGACATGATGTTGACTTCAGGATATACATGCAAACCAATTCTTCTCTAATATTAATGGATCCCTATTATATGAAACCTTCTGATTTACTGGATTTTAGGATTCAAATATACAATCCAATGTATAAGGGTTTTATCTGAAAAAATGTGTTGTTATGGGTATCTCCAATGTAACTTTCCAAGGGGGGTAGTCGTCTGAGGTTGTGTATAGACTATTAGAAGTTGAATTAGGTGAAGATCAATAAGTTTTACCCTATTATTAGGATAGATTACATTTTTTACTAGCTATGAGGGGTGAGTTAGTTTTCAAAAATCGAACTATGGTTTGTATATCACCAGTTGAGGGTGAAAGAGAGTGATGTTACGAAGATTACCTTCAGATGTCGGTATTGACACTTTGTGTTCATGGTTATGTAATTCAAAGTCACAAACACACCAATTGTGTTCATGGGGATAATGAATGTTCCAAGAATTCTTTGAATAGTTCTTAGTCATGTTCATTAATGAAATATTGGTCTACTTGAAGTCAGAAGGGGAGTATGCAGATTTTCTCATAGTTTTCCTAAAGGTTCTTCAACACCATCGACTATATATAAATGTTTCTAAGTGTGAGTTATGGATGTGAGAGGTGTATTTCCTTATACATGTGGTGTATCATAAGTTCGTGTAATTAGACCCAATTATGGTAGAGGCAGTTTATTCTTAGGAAACACCCAAAAGCATGGAAAAGGTTCACATCTTCCTTGATCTATTGGTTTATTATCGATGGTTTGTACCTGATTTTTCTCAAGTTTTAGCCTCACTGAAATCATTGACTAGGAAGGAATAGGTTTTTTGTATACCGTTCATTGTTAGTTAGTACTCAGTTATCTAAAATAGAAGTTTATCAGTGGTCTAATTCTTTGACTTCTAGAGGAGGGTCTGTTGTTTGAGCATTTTTGTGATGCATATTGTCTGATCATGAGATGTTTTTTTTATGGTGTAGAGGGTAGTGATATTTTATGGGTCTAATAAGTTATTTCTCCATGATAATAATTATTCCACCCATAATCTAGAGTTATTATTGGTTGTGATTATGCAAAGTTTTGGTGACATTACCTCCTTTGAGAGCACTAGGTTTTCTTTATAGATCATAAGATATTGAGGTATATTTTTTTTAATGTGGTCTGAATTAATGGAAATATATATAGATGGATTTTCATTGTGTTTTTGATTTTATTATTTCTTACAAATTGGGAAAGGTGAATGTTGTGGCTAATGAATTGAGAAGGAAGACATGGAAGGATGTTGTTTAGGAATTCAAAGATGGTTAGAAAGTGATGGAGGAGTTGGAAGCCCTGCACTTGGATACAAGGGTGGTTTATGTTATAGGTTTATTTTTTAGATGAAATTGTAGTCTTATATGATGTAGTAGGTGTATGAGTCTCATTTGGGAGACTCAAGGCTATAGGTGATGCACAATTGTGTTGGTTATGGAGGTGCTTTGAAGGGGTGGTCAGAGGATGGTTGGAACTAGATGTTGTTTCAGGGGATTATATTTTTTCTAGCTATTATTGATGACTGATTCCTTAATGAGTTTAATATATCACCTTTTGTAGTACACTCGGGGGTATCTAAGATGTATCATAGCTTTAAGATGTAGTTCTATGGGTTTGGGATAAAATAGGTGATATCAGAGTTTTTGGAAAGGTGTTTGGTATTCTAGTAGGTAAATGATGATAATCACGTTCCAGATTAATTTTTTCAGCCTTTGGATATTAATAAGTGGAAGGGGGATTAAATATTTATGGATTTCATCATTGGGTTACCCCAAGATCAAGGATGGTTTGATACAGTTTGGGTGGTATTAGAATGACTGATAAAACCATCTCACTTTCTAATGATCCATGAGTCAAGTGTCATGAATGTTTTGGTGAGATGCTATGTGGATTATGTGGTGTTGTTTCATAGATTCCTAGGGCCCATTTTCTTATATTTAGATACACATTTTACTTCATGAGTCTAGAGGGGATTAAAGCACACTTTTTGTACTCAGTTATTCCTTAGCACTGCTTTTCACCCATAGATGGATAGAAAGACAAACAAGACTATCCAAACATTAGAGGATATGTTCTAAAAATGAATCTTAGACTTTGGAATATATATGGAGTGTCACGTTTCCTTGGTTAAGTTTTATTATAATAAAATTTATCATCCATCCATCAACATGAACTCATTTGGGGCTTTATATGGGCGGCTGCATCATTCTCCATTATGGAGGACCGAAGTCAGAGATTCATCAGTTCATAGTCCAGATATCATGTAGATCATGATAGAGAAATTATAGAATGTTTATGAGTTTATGAAAGTGGAAAAGGATCAGAATAAGTCTTCTTCCAATCACAGGAGGAGGCCATTATAGTTTTTGGTTGGAGAACACATGTTGTTGAAGGTTTCCCCTCAATGTGGGTAGTGGAGGTTTGTTTGGGGGAGTAAGCTCTCGCCCCATTTTTTTGGAACTTTAAAGTTTCTGGGTCTCATTTATGAGGTGTCTTATCAGGTTTCAATTTATCCTTATCAATAATAGATCTAAAAACTTTTCCACATCTCTCCACATCGTTGGCATCTTCGTCATGAATCTTGTGTCATTGATATGGGATATTGGGATATTGAGGGTGGCACAAAGTTCATAGAGTGGACAATAGAAATCTAGGATCATTGGGAGATAGTTCTTCATGGGTAGATCATTCCTATGGTTAATGTGTTGTGGAGGCATGGTGTCATTGAGGAGAGTACTTGGGAGTGAGATGCAGATGCATTCCCAGTACCCAGAGTTGTTTTGAATTTTTCCTTTCTCTATTTTTCTTTATGATATGATGCTTAAACGTTTTTGTTTTATTATATGAGCTATTTTTTTTGATATGTGATGTGCGATAAAGCTTTTGGTATATTAAAAGTGGAGGACCTGACTCCTAATAAAGACCTATTATACATTGATGTGACTGAAAATGTGTAGTCGAGTCAGTGCTACCCAAAGTGGATAATATCTTGACATGGAAGATGAGACTCCCTGATTTTTGTGCTGAAGCTAGTATTGTTTATTGATTATAGTGGTTATTGTATTGTGTTTGGTGGAGGTTGGGGTGGTTCTCTAGTGTTTTTGTGATAATGTGGTTGTACGGGTTGTTTTTTGGGTGTTTTGGTTTGGCGAGTTTTGCTGGTGGTATCATTTGAGGTGTAAATATAACCTTGAGAGGTATCTCATGAGGTGGTTGTTCAGACTTCATTTGTTTTGTTAGATATGGTTTTGATTCTTGAGGATGAGAATCATTTGAGAGGTATCTGGTCACGAACCAACCCAGGTTGACCCTGAGCCGGTCACCTGAGTCGGTTCGCGGCATGTTCTGAGGGGCATTCCTGATCCCCATGGGCTTGTAACCAATGCTGGAAAAAAAATTAATTGTTGAGAAAGATTTAGACCATAAAAGATAAATAACTAAAAAATAATAAATAGATAAATAAAACTTAACTCGAGTAGTGGAAAAATAAATAAACATAACAGCTCAACATACCTCCACGTGACCTTCCAGTTCACCTCCCAACTAAAGGATGACCTTTCTCTAATGAAGAGAAACTCAGCCAAGAAAACCTGAGTAAAGGAAACCTGCATATGAAATGATAATAATAGGTGTAAGTATTAAAAACGCTCAGTAGAGTTGCCAAGATAAACCATAGAGTTCAATGTCTCCTTTCCCGAAATCATCCATTAACACAAGTTTGAAATACAATTATAAAAGTATGGTTTTCACATTTTAAAATAAGCAACATGTTCTTTTCATTTAAAAATACAACACATGCGACATAACATTTCCAAAATAATTTGTCTTTTTATAAACTAAACTCAAAAAAAATACTAAAGCTAGACTAAAGTAGAATAGGTAAACAATGCATGATGGAAATAAACTGGTATAACAGAATGTAAAAAAGCAACAAAAATAATATAGTAACCATGGGTGATCCAAAACATCCCTAGAAGACCCCTGGATGCACTCAGTTTTGGAACCACCTATTAGTGTATGGTGAAGCTACAAAGTCTATAACCAACTGGACGCCCAATAACTGACCAATCCAGTGGAAAACCCACCAGGCCTAACAACCAATCCCTGGGGTACCAACCCATCTAATTAGGGTTGATCAGCAACCATCACTCGATTATCTAAAAGATGTCCAAGAAACCATGGTGGTTATAATAATACTATGTAAGTATGAGGCCCTCGCACATGTGACTCATCTCAATGCACTTGCCCACCCCAAACATGAACACCAAAATACAATAACCCCTATGCGATATCCCTCTTATAAAGGTTCCCCATATTTATATACGTACATTTCATATCACATGATGGTGCCAACCAAGCCTCTATACACTTTAACATTTAAACCATTTCATAACACACTCAATGTTTCCAACCGGGCATACACTTTCTTCAACACACAATCTTCTTAAAAAGTTAGTACAAACATTACACTTTGGTTAAAAGTGCCAAACGAGCCTTTAACTCGACATGTTTAAAATTCCAAATGGGCCAATAGTTTCCAAGACCAAAAAAATTTACGAACCATTTCCAAAACAACATTAAACACCATTTTTATATTTTCTATACCAAATGGGCCCTTATGTTTCAAACACACACCCAAACACTTCACAAAAAAACAATGGGCCTTATCCCCTTTTTAAAGTCATGCTGAAACATGTTTCAAATCCAAACAAGTCAATCCATGTGAAACTCCTTCAAAACCATTCCTAGAAATCACACAAAGGGACCCAATAACATTCAGAAAATAAGAACCATTCTCACAAAGTTAACATTCAATTTCTAACCGAACTCGAACACACACTGAAATAACTTGCACCCACGACTTTCATTTCAAACAACATTTAATAAATCATTTACTCAACTGATAAAACAATTCAAAAGAACTCAAAAAATTATTACATCACTAAAATACCTTGCACCCATAAATTCCATTTTTAAAACCAATTGTATACACAAACACTTTAAGATTACTTTCATGCTTTTAAAAACATAATCCACACAACTTTCACAAGAAAAGGAACCAATTTGTCCATTCCATGAAAACTGACAAATGTCCAAAATAATGTTTTCACTAAAAATAAACTTCACTTCAGGTAAGTAATGTACCAAAAATAATTCTAAGGCATGTAAAAATTCCTAAAAACTAAATTCGCACCAAAAATTTTAATCATAAAACATGCTAAATTAAGTAGACAAACAAAATAATTTATTGAATAACGTTTATGCACAAAAATAACTATGCATAATCAAAGAGTTGATACAAAAACATTTTTTTTTATTTTAACAATTTTAACTAACTTAGAAACACTATAATAAATTGACTATAATATCAATGGTGGTGCGAACAACAAATAAAGATTAATTCAAAACAAGCAAGTGTATAAGGAATATGAGGGAAAGAAAATAGTCATAAATGCCTACCTCAAATCAAGAGCAAACGCAACGACTCTTCCAGGGAAAGAATAACAACATCCACAGACCAAACACACACCCTAAACAGTGATAAATACAAGTGAAACATAGTTCTAGATGTTAGGTTTTAGGTAAAACAAAAGAAACCCCAAAAAATGAAATAACACACCGACATAGGGGGTGGGGGTTAGGTCCATGAAGAGAGTTTCTGATGAGAGAGGGGTGTCTCCCGAAAGGAGGAGGCAATGGACGGAATGAAAACTTCCAGAGATGAGAGAGGAAACCGGGACTCAGGTTGGGTTTTCTGGAGCAAGGGAGCCAACTGGCTGGCACAAGGCAGAGCAACAAGGGAGAAGGTGGCCTGGCCAGAAGTTGGCTGGCGGTCAGGTGCCGTGGGCGAAGGGTCGCTGTAGGGGTGAGAGGCAGAGGGTCGGGGTGGGGTCTGGTCGGAAGGTTGTTCACGCACAGGGAACATGGAGGACACCGTTGTGCTGGAGGTCGATGGTGAAGGGTGAGCATGGCTTGGATATATGAGGGCGTGGCAGAAGCGACAAAGGCCGGGGAGCGTGAGGTGAGGACGGAGGAGGAGGGTCTGGGTGCGGAGGTTGGGGCGCGAGTTGGAGGCCAACGACGGAGGGCCAGGGCAGAGAGTGTCAGAGCACTGAATGGGAAAATGCAGGGTCTAGTGGGGGGGGGGGGGGCACCGCGAGTAGTTTATTTTTTTTCCATTTATCTTAAAATAATAATAATAATAAAATTACAATAATAATAATAATATAAAGATGAATAGTAATAATAATAATGATATAAATAATAATAATAATAATAACATGAATACTAATAATAATAATAATAATAATAATAATCAATGAAATGACCCATGGGCCGACTGCGCGGCTACCGCTAACCTCGAGGTGACCGCGCATGGGTCTAAACCCCATTAAAATCATAAACATTGATTTTTTTGACTCACGCTCAACCCACACCTTGACAAAGTTAACCGAAGCTGGGAATAATAAAATAAAAATAAATTAAAAATTTGGGGTGTGATAATTCTCCCCACCACATACACTTTATTCCCCCTGAAAGTTACCCAGTCGAACAACAAAAAAAACAAGAATCCGTGCCTGATTGAAACTGAAAGAAACCACAACACAAGAGAGTGGAAGAACACGATAGGGCTCTACCCACCACAAGAACTCATCTAGTGTAGAAATTCATGTCACAATCGTCGTATCTATTTATTTTATTTTTATTATTTCTTGGTTCCGAGTGTTTGCGTCGCGGTCCGGGCTACACCCCGAATTAAAATATTTGTCGTTTGATGCTTTTTCTTGGTTTCAGACCTGTGTGCGGCCGCCGCGTGGTTGGCGGTCGCCGCGTAGTTGGCTCGAGGGTCGGGCAAGTGCTCTTTTTTGTATAACTTTGTTTTATTTATTTTAATTTTGTTTGGCTCGCGTTATTATTAAATGGTTTATTAATTTTTATTATTGTTAATAATATTATTATTATTATTCTGGTATACTATTATTATTATTTTTTATTTCTATTATTATTATAATTATTTTTCCAGATATAATTATTATTATTACCTTATTATAATGAAAAAATATATATATCTTGGCCCTAACCCTAGTCACCGGCGTAGCCCCCCTTCTCTTCCCCATTTTTTTTCCACTCTTCCTGTGGCGCTTCACCTGTCGATCTCCCTCCGCCTCGCCCGGCCGTAGCCGCCTCGGCGCTCCCTCCGCCTCACCCAGCCGTAGCCGCCCCCGGCGTTCCCTCTGCCTCGCTCAGCCGCCAGCCCCTCTCCCTCACCCTCACACACCCGCTCTGGCAACCCCGCGTGCACCAAGCTTCCCCCCGGTCCTCCCCTCTGCACTGTCTTCCCCTCCCCGGCCTCCCATCCTGCCTGTAGCGATCCGACACCCTGCGCACCTCCCTTTCCCATCACCCCACTTCCCTAATCGCGAGCCAGCCACCCCGTTTTTTTCTCCCTTCCGCATTGCATCACTTCACCCGGTCTCCTGCTCATCGTCCTGCGCAAGCGACCTCGCCTCCACTGTCCGCAGCACCGGCCTTGCCCCCCCCCTGTCCGCCTTCCTCCTACTGCACCGGCCGACGATTCTACCTTCGATCCACCGTCTGGCCACCCGCAGCGCCTACCTCCTGCAAAACAACTCTCATATCCGCGGCCCTCCCATGCTCTCGCTCATCTGCAGCGACCCGAAGACCTAGCTACGCCCTCCCTGCCTTGCTAGACTTGTGGCGCACCCGACCGCCACACCTCCTCCTAGCGGCTCCCCTTCTCCCCGACCTGCAGCGCGAACCGCCACCCTGATCCACATCCTTGCGCCTGCTCCAGCAGGCCGCGAACCCCTTCCCCGCTCTGGTATTTTTTTTCTTCTTTCTATCTTGTGGTGTTTTTTTTTCAGCTGGAACCACATTGACACCTTGTTAATCCTGTTGTATCTTTTTGGAATTTGTTTTGGTTTGTGAAATCTAGATTTTTAAGGTTCTTTTTGTGCAACGCTTAGAGTCTTAGAACTTATGGTGTTTATTTTAAATGCTATTATTTCACTAATTGGAAATTGGGGGTTTTAATTAAATGTTTGGTGTCAATTATGGTGTGATGGTGGTTGTCTATTTCTGAACATGGTTCTACATGTTTGGTTTACTAATGACAGGACTTGTTTAATGTGTAAAATGTTTTGTAAAGGTGTTCTATGGTTTCAAAGGGGTTGTTTTATGTTCCTTAAATTATGTGGGTAGTTGGTTGTGGTTTTAAAGAAAGTGGTAGTTTTGTGAAAATAGTTTTGGGTGTTTTTATTTTCTACCTTTTGGTGTTTTAATTTATTTATTTTGGCCAAGTCCCAACACCTTGGGTGTTGATTCGCACGTTTTCCTTGTTTTAGGTGTGCGATTGGTGTGTGGGAGGTTGTCCTTCCCTCCGCTGAAGCGTTACTGCATCCGTGTTTGGTTTGACGTAGGCGAACCCAATTTTTCCCTTCCTAATTAATTCTTTGGCACTTGCACGCTTTCAATTTCTCTCAAACATTATTCGCACCTCTGTGGAAACTTTAGTTATCTTATTACATCGTTTTGGAGTTTGGTTTTGAGTGTTTGCATTAGCTTTACCATGATTATAGTTTGTTCTGGACCCGCAAAGGTGCGGTTGAGGTGCGAACGAAGATTCTCATCGGTTTCGGGTTGACGTCATTTTTCCACCTTGGTTCCAAGTGCGTTGAGCTTTGCGGTGTGTTTTTGGGTGTGCGTTTGATCGGAAATGCGTTTTTTGGATGAGTTTTGGGTTTGTGGGCTATGAGTTACTTTTTAGAAATCGTTTTATAAATTTTAAAGTGGTTTATTAAATAGTGAAAATGATGCAAGTATATTTTGAAAGTAGGTCGAGGTGGTTCTATGCGTTGTTTGTTTGTTTCGATTGTTTAAGTCTGTGTTTATGTATTTTAGTTACCTTTGCGGTTGCAGCACGTTGACAAGATTCTTCCACGGTCCTGCGATGGTCGGCGTGCACGTGTTTTTACGTCTGTGCGAGGCGTGACGTGCCATTGTGTTTGGATAGCGAGTCGAGGTAGTTCCCCCTTTGCACTCACCTTTAAATTTAGAATTTATTAATTTTTTGATGTTTTGTTAATTTTAATGAATAATAAATAATATTAGATTATAAAATTTTAAATGATTATTTAGTTTGAAAAGAGCCGTTTATTTTATACCGAACACTTTGAACATTTTCTTGACGGGAGGACACCATGTTTTGAAAGAATGTCTGTTTGGCCTTTAAACATAATTCACAGAATATCAAACATACTTCTAGTTTTAAAGATAAATGATTTCTTCTAAATAAGTGTTTTGGGTTTTCTCGAGAAATGAAGTTTTGATTTAAAATTGGTGAAGACCCGTTTAGCACTTTAATAAAATAGATTATTTTGGAAAACCCACTCGGGGGTGATCTTTGGTGTGCGTTGATTGCGTGAGCTATATGTGATTTTAGTGCATTGTGACTGCTTGATTTACATTGTGGACGCATCCCTATTTTATTATATGTGTTGACATGGGAACCTGACATAGTGAGTGAATCTTCTGAGAACGATTGCAGCACTAGTTTAGACCACGCACTGGCTAGTGGCCCCATAGCAGGGGAATACTGAGTTATTGCTGCTATGGGGATTGGGCCCCTCGGTTAGGCCATGCAGGGCTATACCGGATAGTAGTATGGGCGTTATGACGTCATCGAGTTAGGGCATGCCTTCAGGATGAGTCAGATGTATAGTATGTTTTGGATTGTTCACGATCTCCTAGGTTCGACCCATGTTTCTTTTAGTGTTTATTTGTGTGTGGCGGATGATTGAGTGGTCGAGTTCGGTTGGTGACCCATGTGTGCCACTTTTACCATTGCCCTTAGTGTGTGTTGTGTGTGATTCTCCTTTTGACAAACAACTAATGTTTGGATTTCTAAATTGTTTGCAAAATGTTTTAAAAATGAAATGCACCTATTTCTTTCAACATTAAACTTGTTCTAAATTAAAAAGGGAAATGGACTGTTACTTGTTTTAGAAATGAAAGTATGTGGAGACCATATTTTATATAATTTAGTTTAAACCTGGAATTGATAAATTCTTTATTTATTGTTATGTGCATTGGTAATAGAAATAGTCGGGCCTACCTACTGAGTTTTAATACTCACGCCTATAGTGTTTTCTTGTTTTTAGTTCTATTGCAGGTTCCAGCTTCAGTTGTTCGCCTTGAGAAATGTTGGTTGTGGTATTGGAGAGTGACCCACGGGGTCACCTAGAGATTGGATCGTGGTCAGGTTAGTAGTGTTGTTGGTTGCTCTTTCTTTATTCGTTTTTGTTCTATTTTATTTTCAGCTATTTAGTATATTTTACTTTGGTCCAAATCATTCCCACCTGCTTAATTTTGATGCTCGACACTAGTTTCCAGCCCGTGGGGATCGGGAACGCCCCTCGGGCCATGTCGCGGGCCGGCTCGGGTGACCGGTTCAGGGACGACCTGGGTTGGTTCATGACAATTCAACACCCAAACATATCGCCCTGGGAAGGGGTGAGGTTGATGCATGAACTCTCAACAAATCCAAACTAACTTCTATAACACGAGCGAACAAAACTTCCGCTGGAACTTGGAACTCTAAACCCAGTCCAAAAACCTCTAACACTTGAGAAAAATCCCCGAGAAAAACATAACCCAAGAAGTGAACCTGAGTATAACTAAAAACATCGATTCTTCTACATACACTTACATCTCCAAACGAACACAGCTAAACCAAGATCAAACCATACACGGGCCAACCACACTTTTAAGAAAAATGCATGATTTAGAAAACCACGTCCACACAAACAGGACTGCTTGGATTAAAATAGAACAATTCCATCATAACATCACGAAAAAAATAAACTTACAAAAACGTTAAAACTTTAACATTAGAAAAACAAAAATGAAAAAACATTAAATGTTCTACTGCCAACATGAAACACAAATCCCGAACTGAGGCTTCACACCCCTGACAACTCCTGACTATGCATGAGCTTCACCGCAAGACCAGTGGCTGGGGATCTGATGGATGAAGCATCTCCTGCCTCATAGTTGGGCACTGGAATTCCCTGGTCAGATCATCTTCTTCAGGTGACACTTCCTGTAAAAATTCTTGAGATGACTCAGACACCCGCAACGACAGCACGTCTTCAGAGGTATGCGACATGACAGCTTCACATGCTCGTACCAGCCACACCAGTGGCACACCACTGAATGGTTCGACGAACTGGAGGCCCAAATCATTGTAGAGGACTCTTTAGAAATAGGTCTCTCTGGCACACTCTGCCCTCTAGATGGGGAACCTTCACGAGAAACTGTTTACACTGGATTTCTAACCATTTGTGCTCCAGGGACCAACTCAGCTAAGAACGCCTCATCCACCAGCTTCTCAAAACGATTTTCCCTAGAAGGGAAGACCCTCTCTTTTATCTCTATATAAATACCCCTAATGAAGAGAGAAGTCTTCATCAAATCCTACGACGATACCTCCGGAGAAAAAGACACAAGTTCCTTGAAATGGTCAACATATATCTTCACCGTCTATTGGACTTATTGAATACGCATGATCTCTTCAATTTTATTTGTATTAACCTCTTCAGGTATGAACCATCATATGAATATGGATTTAAAGACATCCCATGTCATCCCAACATGTAGTGATGGAAGGCCGAACAAATCCCATTCATCCAGAGCTGGACCTTCGAACAGACCCAAAACGTCATGCACTCTGATAGCTTTGAGAGTTCCCAATACCCTAAAGATGCCCTCGACCTCTTCAAGCAACTCTGATACCTCTAACAGACCTCGATCCCCATGAAGAATGGGAAATGTCTATGTAGGACCAAACTGGGCATGACTTATCAGAAACCTTGGGAACCTTTTTGGGCAGCATTTTCTGAACAACATATAAAAAACCAAGCCAAAACCAATATCAAGCCGAAGAAACATCAATGAAAGCACTTTCATCCAAAAAAACCAGCTCAAAAACCAAAAAAATAAAAATAGAACCCTAAATTACCTTTTTCATTTTAGATTTCAAAACCTCGTTCTTTCAAGGCCACTTTCCAAATATCACACCCACTTTTCAAACCAAATTCAATTTACAAAAATCATTTCCCCCTTTTGAAATAACTTTAGAAAAACAAGGTCAAGCCATTAATTCTAAGTACACACCCAAGTAATCCCATGAACCATTGCACATGTATTCATCCACTTTCATCCATATTCACCAACATACACTTCACATGCATTCCCTCACATGTGAAAGAAGTTCATAGAGAGTTCCCGAGGTTGCACCCAAGCATTTCTCTACCAATTACTAGCAAAAACCAGATTTTTAGACCAAGACCTTTCAGTTTTAAAACCCATTTTCCTTTTCAAAAGAACACTTACACCAACCAGAACCAAGACAACACTCAACTTTCATAAAACTACTCGAGTGAGGGGCTCATAGTCATGCTTAACCTAGCAACATGGTAGTGGGACATGCCCCAAGTAAGAGAAAACAACTAGGAGGAACTTAAACCATGTACTCGGACTATACATGGGCCACTAATCCATGTGAAATCACAATGTAACATTAGATTTCTTTTGTTGTCATCCCTCAATCCAAAAAAAACCTGAATTAGACAAGGAATCAATTCCCAGACTACCCCTGGTGACTTGAGGTTCGGAACGGGTGAGGGTTCATGACGTCCTTCCCATACCTACCACTAGAGTCTTGAAAGTTCTAATCTCTATCTTCCGGACACACCAAATAACAAGATCCTACCTCTAATACCATTTTTTCATGAACCAACCATAGTCGACACTGAACCGGTCACCCGAGATGGTCCGCAACATTGCCTGAGGGGCGTTCCTGATCCCCACAGTCTGGAAACTAGTGCTTGGTAACAAAATTTAATCGCTGGGAATGATTTGGCCTATGAAAGATAAATAAATAGACAAGAATAAACAGAAAAATAAAATTGAACTTGAGAATTAGAAAAATAAATAAACAAAACAACTCAACATACCTCCAAATGACCTTCCAGGTCACCTCCCAACTAAAGGATGTCCTTGCTCCAATGATGAGCAGCTCAACCAAGAAAACCTGAGCAAAGGAAACCTACAACTGAAACTTTAAAAATAGGTGTGAGAATAAAAAATGATCAGTAGGGTTTCCAAGATAAAACACAGAATTTAACATCTCCTTTCCCAAAACCATCCATTAACAGAAGTTTGAAATACAATTATAAAAGTATGGTTTTCACATTTTAAAATAAGAAACATGTTTTTCTCATTTAAAAATCCAAAACAAGCAACATACCATTTCCAAAATTATTTGTATTTTTATAAACTAAACTCAAAACAAAATATACAAAAGATGGACTAAAGTAGAATAGGTAAACAATGAAAGATGGAAATAAATGGGTATAACAGAATGTAAAAAAGCAACAAAAAGAATCCAGTAACTATGGGTGATCCTAAAAACCCTAGAATACCCCTAGACGTACTCAGTTTCAGAACCAGATGTCTGCGTATGGTGAAGCTCCTATGTCTATAACAACCTGGATGTCCTATAACTGAACAATCTAGTGGAAAAGTCCGTCTGACCTAACAAAAAATCTTGGCGGTACCAACCTATCTAATCAAGGTTGATCAGCAACCACCACTCGATCATCTAAGCCCAAGAACCCATGGTGGTTATAATAATATTGTGTATTTAGGAGGCCCTCACACGTGTGACTCATCTCACCAAACTTTCCTACCCCAAACATGGAAAAAAATATACAATAACCCCTATGGGATATCCGTCCAATAAAGGTTCCCCATATTTATATACGTACATTTCATATCACACAAAGGTGCCAATCGGGCTGCTATACCCTTTAAAATTTAAACCATTTCATAAAATGCTCAAGGTTTCCAACTAGGAATACACTTTTTCCAACACACAATATCCTTAAAAAGTTAGTAAAAACATTACCCTTTGGTTAAAAGTTCCAAACAATCCTTTAACTTGACCTGTTTAAAATTCCAAATGGGATAACAGTTTCCAAGACCAAAAAAATTTACGAACCATTTTCAAAAAAACACTAAACACCATTTTAATATTTTCAATACCAAATGGGACCTTATGTTTCAAACACACACCCAAACACTTCACAAAAAAAACAGGCCTTAGACCCTTTATAAAGTCATGCCAAAACATGTTTCAAAGCCAAACATGTCCAACCAAGTGAAACAACTTCAAAACCATTCCTAGAAATCGCACAAAGGGACCCAACAACATTTAGAAAATAAGAATAATTCTCAAAAAGTTAACATTCACTTTCTATCCAAACTCAAAAATACACTAAAATACCTTTCACCCATGACTAGAATTTCAAACAATGTTTAATAAATCATTTACTCAATAGATAAAACATTTCAAAAGAACACAAAAAGTCTTACATCACTGAAATACCTTTCACCCATGAATTCCATTTTTAAAACCAATTACATACTCAAACACTTCAAAAATACTTTCACACCTTTCAAAACATAATCCGCACCACTTTGACATCCAAAAGAACCAATTTCCCATTCCATGAAAACTAAAAAATGTCCAAAAAAAAGGTTTTCACTAAAAATGCACTCCACGTCAGGTAAATATGATACCAAAAATATGTCGAAGGCATGTCAAAATTTTCCAAAACTAAATTCACACCAAAAAATTTCATTATAGAATATGATAAATTAATTATATTGACAAAATAATTTATTGAATAATGTTTATGCAGAAAACTAACTATGCATAATCAAAGAGTTGATTCCAAACCATTTTTTTTAATTTTTATTAATTAACCCAGAAACACTGTAATAAATTAACTATAATATTAATGGTGGTGCGAACAACATATAAATATTAATTCCAAACCCACAAGTTTCTATGGAATTTTGGGAAAGAATATATGCTTCCACAGAAAGATGAACAATATCCATCGACAAAACGCACACCCCAGACCTTGATAAAGACATTCGAAACAAAGGACGAGATGTTAGGGTTTAGGTAAAATGAAAGACCCCCCCAAATGAAATAACGCACCAACAGAGAGGGGGTTTAGGGCCATAAAGAGAGTTTTCAGTGAGACAGGGGTGTCATCCGGAAGGAGGAGGCAACAGTTGGAGTGAAAACTGACAGAGAGGAGGGAGGCCGCCGGGAGCTGGGTCGGGTTCTCCGAAGCAAGGGAGCCGGTTGGTTGGCGCAAGGCAGTGAAAAAAGGGAGAAGGTGTCCTGGCCGGGGATTTTTTTTTAAATACGTTTTTCTAAAAAAATATTTCTGAAAAACGGCCTAAGTCAATTTTTTTTAAAAAATACGCTACAAAGGCGGCATCTGCGATGCCGCCTTTGGCCCGGATCGATGACATGGAAAAGGCGGCCGGGGGGAGGCCGCCTTTCGCCTCAGGGTAAGGCGAAAGGCGGCATCGCGGAAGCCGCCTTTGGCCATACGCAGAGGCGAAAGGCGGCTTCCGCGATGCCGCCTTCGCCTGAACTCCTTATAAAAGGGAGGCCACCCCCCCTCCCCTCTCCTCACTTGCTCATTGCATTCCTCCCTTCATCTCTCCAAATTTCTCTCTCTCTCTAAAAAATTCCTTTGCTGTGCGAGCTTTTACGAAGCTTCATTTAGAGGTATGTTTCTTTATTTAATTTAATGTTTTTATTTAATTAATTTAATTTTGTTTAGTTGTAAATCTTTCATTTGTTAAGTAGTTTAGGTAGTTCTTAATATTTGGTTATTTAGTTTTTGTAATTAGTTATATATAGTTTTAAATAATTACTGTTAGGTAGTATAGATTAAGTATAGATTAACTTAAGATTAAGTATTTAGAAATTTTGGTAGCTTAAAGATTATGTGGTTATCTACGCAATTAAATTCCTATCTGGATACAAACAAGTGGATGTGGCTCTGGCACAGATGTACATAGGGGTAAAACCCGAAAACACCGCTTCGAGCTAGACTCGAACGGGAACTGGTGCACGATAACGGGCCTTGCTGCATCCTGGTTTGACACTCTCGGGGAATATGCTTAAGATGATTCATATTTTCTTTATAAACTACTAAAATTTCTAAGAGAAGAAAAAGAAAATCAGTATATTTATCAATGATAAATGATAAATATAATGTTATAGAATCAAATAAGGACATAAGAATTAACGAATTAAAGTTATTATTAGTTAATTATAAAATAATAAAATAATTAACAATTAGTTGTTATTAGTTAATTTTAGAATAATTAATAAATAACATAGTATTAAAACATGGATTCATATAATGATTAGCTAATGATACTAATGATCAGTATATTTATCAATGATAAATGATAAATATAATGTTATAGAATCAAATAAGGACATAAGAATTAACAAATTAAAGTTATTATTAGTTAATTATAGAATAATTGAATAATTAACGATTAGTTATTATTAGTTTATTTTAGAATAATTAATAAATAACATAGGATTAAAACATGAATTCATATAATGATTAGCTAACGATACTAATGAACATATAAAGTGAAATGAAGAAGAACAAACAAACTAAATAAAAAGGTGCTCTAAAATTACATTCTAATAAATATCATATGGTCAAACATCAGTAGCATAGTTTATGGTATAGAAAGGCGCAATAAAATTACATTATAATAAACATCATATCATCAAACATAATTGTTAATATTTTGTTACACTATCATAATTTTGATGAAAGAAACATTTTTGACGTAGAGAGCAATGTTTGCCTGTGTGTACTGTTATGGGGAGATTATTCAAACTGAGCAAGGAGCTTCTTACAGTACACAACCAATTATGGTGGTTAGTACAGTTGATTGTGTTACCATAAGTGAACTTCAAGAGAGAATTCGTGTTTCCTTAAATCTGGGACCCGATCAAGAGATAATGTCTATGAGCTATAGACATTTGCAATTTCCAACAACACTGTGGCATATAGCTTGTCCATTGGTTGCTGATGCGCAGTGGGTCCAAGAAATTAATTTATTTTCTCAACGGTTAGATGGTACCATGATGGAGTTATACGTTGTTGTTGCTACTGTACAACAACAACATCCACTTGTACAAAGATGTAGAAATACAAGAGTGGTTGAAGATAGTCTACCCCATGACATTGAGCCTATTCCAAATGATGCAGCAGAAGAGGACAACCTAGATGATCTCCCGGATATACATGTCAATCCGACTTCTGATGAGGAGTTTCGTAATGATGGATCAGATGGCAACAACAGTGCTGATGAGGAGGGACCAACAGAAGATAGAGAGAAGTTTTTGAGAAATGCAATTGTTGTACATCAACCTCGGTCAATAAATCATCCACCATTATTTTCATCTTGGTCAGAAGCAATGAAACGCGTTCCTGAATTCGATAATACTGTTCTCACACCGATAACTGAGTTCCCTGGAGTTATACCAGATAGGTTTAGTGAGGTGGACAAAACCTTATATATTGGAAGGAATTTTCCCAGTAAAGATGCCTTAAAAAGCACGTTAAAGAGGTTTCATATTGAGAGAAACTTCAACTATGTAGTTCACGAATCATGCCGTAGTAAATATGTTATACGGTGCGTGAAGTATGGGGATGATTGTAGATTTCGCTTAAGGGCTATTCCAGACATTACATTTGGAGGTTGGAGAATCTCAAGGATTGAGGCGGCTCATACTTGCATTCATCCAAGTCTGACACAAGATCATACTTCATTGGATGCATAATTTGTGTCATCTATTATTGTTGAGATGATTAGGACATGCCAAGATGTTCCAATATCCCTTGTGCAAGAGAGGATTCTACAGACATTTGGTTATAAGATTTCCTATAATAAGGCATGGATGGCGAAACAGAAGGCAATTGTGAAGGTATATGGTGATTGGGATGACTCATATCGAGTATTGCCGCAATTGCTAGCCATACTGAGGCATCATAACCAAGTTTTCTTCCATCTGGATACAAACGAACATGTGTCTCCTGATAATCGACTTGATCCATCTCGTGTTCAATTTCATCGGTTGTTCTGGGAATTCCTTCCTTGTATATCTGCATTTCGTTTTTGCAAATAATTTATTCAGATTGATGGAACATTTCTGTATGGAAAATACAAGGGCATATTGTTGATTACGGCAACCCAAGATGGAAACCGTTCACCTCTTCTGCTTGCCTTTGCCATTGTAGAGAAAGAAAACTATGAATCATGGAGTTGGTTTCTGGCATGTATCAGCAACCATTTCACCAACATTCAGGGAGTTTGTTTGATATCTGATCGCCATCGAGAAATTAATGAGGCAATCAATGCAGATCCTGATACATGGAGATACCCAAATGCACATCATCGGTTCTGCATTAGACACATTGCTAGCAATGTACATAAAAAATTCCACAACGAACCGATGAAGAAGGCAATCATGAGGCTTGGTACGTATTTTATTCGTTCTGTTTTACTGTTTCAATATAAATATAAAATCAATTTATGTGAAATATCATCTACATTTTGTAGCATATGAGTCGGAACAACGACGATTTGAAGAACGTTTTGAACAAATTCGTCAGGCTAATCAAGAAGTTTATGATTATATGATGCAGATTCCAAAAGAGAAATGGACATTGGCATACGACGGGGGAAAGAGGTACGGACACATGACGACAAACATTGTGGAGTGCATCAATGGTATCTTAAAAGGACTTAGCAAGCTACCTATAACCGCCTTAGTTCAGGAGACATTATATCGATGCGTGAAGTACTTTGTGGATAGACAAAAACTAGCATCAGACGGAATACATCAAGGGATAAGATATGAAAGACACTTTCAACGAGAGATTGAAAAAAATATTGAAGAAGCTTCTGGTTATCACGTCTGTCTTTTTCGAAGAGAAGACTCCCGATTTGAAGTTCAAGATCATTCAGACCCCATCACAAATCACGTCGGTGAAAAAATGGTGGTATTACTGGAAACAAGGCAATGCAAATGTGGAAAATTTCAGGCCTTACGGTTTCCATGTACACACGTCATCGCAGCATGTGCCTCTGTTAACATCTCATGGGAAGCATATGTTGATCCAGTGTACCGGATGGATATCATTGCCAACTGTTATGCTGCACCATGGACACCTATTGGGGAGTATCGTTATTTCCCAATGCCTGAAGGCCAGCCGATAGTGATACCTGACATGAATTGGTTACGTCCTCGTGGGAGACCAAAGGTGAGTAGGATGCGTAATGAGATGGACTGGCCTCAAGAACAGGGACAGATTTTGCGATGCACAATATGTCATAAAGAAGGTCATAACCGGAAGCGATGCCCTAACGTTGTTGGGTCGACTTCACAGTCTCATTCATAATGATGTATTGTCTTCATTGTGACATTCCCATATTGAAAACTAAATGTTGTTATCTCTTTTTTATTCCTTGGTTTTCTAAACCCCAAACATCTGAGATAAGTTTTCATATTAATATTCATGATTTCAAGAAATAAATTTAAATATGAAATAATAGAATTTATTTCAAAAATCCGAAAGCGGAACACTTAACCCATATTGAAAAGTGTATGTCAGTTAACCCATTTACATGTTTCATGGACGTTAATATTAAAAATTTTAACCCTAAACCCTCCAACCTAAACCCCAATCTAAACATGCAGGATATTTTATTAAACTGTTCTATAACAAATTTATAGTATCATAATAATTAGCATAAGATATTGAATACATACAATTAGATAAATTCTAAAAACATCATTACTAATTGACATGGTTTATCTTAATCCAATCCATAAGTAGTTAATCACAAAGCTCCCCCAAAATATGTGTAACCAAATTCAAGACTCAATATTTTAGATAACATAACTTATTTCATATTAATATTCATGCTTTCAAGAAATAACTTTAAATATGAAATAATAGAATTTATTTCAAAACTCCGAAAGCGGAACACTTAACCCATATTGAAAAGTGTATGTCAGTTAACCCATTTACATGTTTCATGGACGTTAATATTAAAAATTTTAACCCTAAACCCTCCAACCTAAACCCCAATCTAAACATGCAGGATATTTTAGCAAACTGTTCTATAACATATTTATAGTATCATAATAATTAGCATAAGATATTGAATACATACAATTAGATAAATTCTAAAAACATCATTACTAATTGACATGGTTTATCTTAATCCAATCCATAAGTAGTTAATCACAAAGCTCCCCCAAAATATGTGTAACGAAATTCAAGACTCAATATTTTAGATAACATAACTTATTTCATATTAATATTTATGCTTTCAAGAAATAACTTTAAATATGAAATAATAGAATTTATTTCAAAACTCCGAAAGCGGAACACTTAACCCATATTGAAAAGTGTATGTCAGTTAACCCATTTACATGTTTCATGGATGTTAATATTATAAATTTTAACCCTAAACCCTCCAACCTAAACCCCAATCTAAACATGCAGGATATTTTAGCAAACTGTTCTATAAAAAATTTATAGTATCATAATAATTAGCATAAGATATTTAATACATACAATTAGATAAATTCTAAAAACATCATAAAGTTATATTCACATTTTACACTTACGACTCATTTTCTTTGTTTATATGCATATGGATGATACCATACTACTCACTCAGTAGCCTACCCATATTTCGCAGGCCGTGTTAGAGGGTCATCCAGATCGATTTGTGAAGGTGCGTCGAGTGCCCCATTTTCATCACATGGAGCCTCCACATGCCATTAGACCTTACTTGCGTCGTGCTGGCTTCTATGGCTTTGCCGTATCAGATTTCACATTTGTAGATCATTACCTACTTGCTGCCCTCATTGAGAGATGGAGACCAGAGACACACACATTCCACTTGCCTGAGGGGGAGATGACCATCACCCTCGAGGATGTCGCAGTTCTTCTCGGTCTTCCTATCCATGGGAGACCCGTTATTGGACCCACTCGTGCATCTTGGCCAGACCTTGCTCAACGCTTGTTAGGCATTGATATTTTTTCCGACCATAGGGCTACAGATGGATCGTCCATATCTATGCGTTGGTTGGAGTCGCAGATTCCACATTTACAGGATGATGATGATGAGCAGACCGTCATGCGTTACGCCCGTGCATATATCTTACGACTCATTGGTGGGACCATGTGTACTGATCACTCGGGGATGCACATGCATATGATGTATCTACCCCTACAAGAGGACTTTGATCGGGTTGGGACGTACAATTGGGGATCAGCCTGCTTGGCATACACGTACAAATCATTATGCAGACTATCCCATAGGGACCGTACAGGTCTTGGGGGATGCGTCATCCTTATTCAGATGTGGGAATGGGAGCGCATCCCAGCATTCCGCCCTGACCTTGCTGGTCCACCGGTCGAGATGGAGGTGTTGCATGACGCTCCGCGTGGATGCTGGTATAATAAGTCATTTATATTGGTTTTTGATTCTACTATGAGTTATTGACTATAATTTCTCATTATTTGTCATTATCGTTGTATTTTACAAGTGGTGTCAGCGACACAATTTTGACGTGGTTCCGAGACAGCATTTGGGCGTATATCGGCTATAGTTGGACTGTCTCTTACCTGATCAGGTATGTATATACAATCTATCACCGTCTAACATTTTTAATAATAACTTCAATTTTGGTTTTTAGTTGGGTGTTTTTTTGACAAAATCACTTGTCATTTCAGATTTCATGGCTTCCATACTGGAGTATTATGGACCAGTTGCCAGCATACTGCACTATTGGTCTTGAGGATGCTATGGCTGTAGTGCCCCTCATTCACTTTCATATTATTGAGTGGCAGCAGCCTGACCGGGTCATGCGCCAATTTTTTCGTACTCAACCGATTCCATTACCATCTAGACAGACAGACAAGCTTCATGGGATGAAGCTGACAGGGAGGCAGGATGATGACTGGTCCCAAGTACATGCGAGTTTTATCGACTGCTGGCACAGACGTGCAGAGTTACGTATTCAGGGTGTTCCTACAAATCGATTCTCTCTTTCAGAGCAGGTTGACTATGTGCCATGGTATAGACTGAAGTCTATACTGTATCTTACCCAAGATGGCATAGAGATGCAGAGGATGGTAAGTTAATAAATTCCTATTAGTTTGTTTATTGAATTATTTTCTAATTCCATTTGAATCTACTTACAGAGAAGTCACACAGAGAAGCTTGTTCGCATGAGCGATGAAGAGGAGGAGGGGGTCTTTAGCCGGGCAGCTTTCCATGCTACAGCGCTGGAGGCGAGGGAATCTTTTCATGCGCTTTCCGAGAGCATCTTCACGCGTATGGCTCGAAGACAGGAGGTTCCTTCCCCAGAGGAACATCCTGCAGCTGCTGCTGGTGCTGAGGAGCCACGACCACAGCGACGTAGACAGCGTCGTGCTGCACGTGAGTCCTCACCTATTCCACAGGCAGAGGTCGGGCCTCTAGTAGTCCAGGATCAGCCTATTCAGGATGTGCCTCAGGTGGCATGGGATCCGTCTTTCCTAACAGGATATCCGCATTTCTCTCCATCTTGGGTTCCATATCCTTCACAACCTTGGATTCTAGAGCCGTCATCGTCTTGGGGTATAGCTCCATCACAGGCTTCGTTCCCCTCTGCGATGGAGGCAGGTCCTTCTACCACCCTAGTGGGAGAAGGATCCGAATGGCAGTACGAGATGCAGTTGACAGCTCCTCCCACTGACACACAGATGGAGGATGCGACGATCGACGTTTCAGTGCCCGAGGATTAGCCTTCTCTAGGTCATCAGACTCCACTGCGCACTCGACGCGGACGTCCTATTCGCAGACCACCATGTGGGATGGAATCTCCTCGCCACAGACATATTCATTGATTGTACATTATTGTTTACATGTTTTATGTGTACTAAAATCAAAATACTATTTTTACTTGTTGGTCAGAGTGGAATCTCAGGAGAGGGTAAATTAGGTTTTATTTATATATATTTATATAACCATACGAACATAATAATAAAACATTAATAATTACTAATTACCTAATTACAAATTATATAATTAATAATTCTATTACTAATTAACTATTTAATTAGTATATAATTAATATTTATATTATGAAATAACTAATTAATTAGTATATAATTTGTAATTTGGTAATTAGTGTTTATTAATCATTAATTATATAATAACTAATTAGTTAATTAGTAATAAAATTATCAATTATATAATACTTAATTATTACATATATAATAAATATTTAGTTAATTAGAAATATAATTAATAATTATAACTAATTTGTTGACCTCACCTGTTTTGATAATCCCAATTATGTGTTCATATATTATGCACAGAGCTACCGATGGACAGAGAGCTACCGATGCACTAAGAGCTACCGATGCACAGAGCTACCGATAAGAGCCACCGATAAGAGTTTGAAGAGCTACCGATGGAAGATCCTAAACCGAGTCAACCGTACTCGTCTACAAACAAACGGCTACCTATAATGAACTGCGGAGTCAAATCCTATATCCTCGACACTATTTGTTTATTATACTAACGATTACATTTGTTACTTTTGATGCATTTAATGTTATTAAATGATTTATGTTTCCATTTCAGGAAACCGTACCAAGTACGATCAAAAAAGCATAATCATTCTTTCTTCTCAGAAAAACAAAAAAAAGGGCATAAAAAGGACATCGTGTATGTATCAAAAATGAGGGAGAGACAATAGACTTAAAGAGATCGAGCACACAGAACACACTTGCGATCAAGCTCAAAACGTGCCAAGAACAACTGGAGAACTTTCACTCACGAGACTACTACTACCAGCCTCCAGAACATAGAGAATACATCGAGCAATCTATGCTAAAGAATAACTACACAAAACTCTTCATTCTTTGAGCCGATAAGCAAGCTGAACCTGGAAGTCAAGGAAACAGATGATACTCTGTTTTCCAGACAAAAACCAGAAGAAGACTCAGAACAAATTCTAATCAACAAAAGGAGTCAAGAGCTGCACGAAGATCACTAGAGCCATTTCTAAACTCTAAATCTTTATCTCTGTGATTTACTTTTTACATTACGAGCAGTGTGTGTTATCTGTTGTATTTTACACACACACTGTCTCCTGAACCTTAACTGGAGGATTTGTAAATCCTCACTCACTATCTTTTCATTCATTTTCCCACTGTGGATAGTGGTAGAGGTCATGTGTGACCTGGATAGCTGGTTGCTGTTGTTTTGTTTCCCACGAATAATAGTGGTAGAGGTCTTGGACCTGGACAGTTGTAAACTATTGAACCCCGATCCAGGGTGTGGATCATCTTTATATAAACTTTTGAGAGGACTAAGTCTCGTCTTGAGACTGAACCTCTTGGTTAACTCCTCTGTGTTTTTAGTTAAAGTTTATATCCATACAGTGCATATTTATTTCATATTCCGCTGATATTACTTTGAAATATAATTTATTTTCAAAGCTACTTTGATAGTTAAACTCGCAAGTGTGTATATTTATTGTAAACCAGTAAGTTAGTTTCAAAAGTTAAATTAATCATAAGATTAAGTTAACTGAGAACTAATCAATCTTTGAGTAACTAATTGAACTTTATAATCTGTATAAATTCACTACAGTTTAATCTGTTTTTGAAATTGGGGGATTTTAATAGAAATTGTTTTTAACAGAAATTTTAATTGGAACTCAATTCACCCCCCTCTTGAGTGTCCACTCCGACCAACATAATTAATTATTAATTGGTAATTATTAATTAGTTAATCAGAAATATAAATATTTATTATAATTATTAATTATAATTGGGTTTTCCCTGAAAATCATTCTGCATTTTCGATGTGGGATTAAGGTTCTACCTTTACTGCGCAGTACATTTTGCATTTCTGATGTGAGATTCTGTTTCAAGTACGTGACTTTGAAATACAACAAAATATAAACTATAAGGCCAATATAAATGAAATTTTAAAAATTTATTAAACATATAATAAATAGTTGAAAACAAAAAGAATTTCTTCAAAAAAGTTGATGAAAAATAATCTATAACCTTTCAAAACCGCCTACTTGAAACTTAAAAATGTTTCAAATAAGTGAATTTGAAAGACTGTAAAATATAAAATATAAAACGAATATAATTGAAACTTTAAAAATTGATTAAACATATAATAAATAGTTGAAAACAAAAGAAATTTCCAAAAAAATGTTGATGAAAATTAATTTATAAGTTTTCAAAACCGCATACTTGAAACTTAAAATTTTTCAAGTACGTGACTTTGAAAAACCATAAAACATAAAATAGAAGACCAATATAAATGAAACGTTAAACATTGATTAAACATATAAGAAATAGTTGAAAACAAAAGCAATTTCCAAAAAAATGTTAATGAAAAATAATTTATAAGCTTTCAAAACCGCCTACTTGAAACTTAAAAATGTTTCAAGTACGTGACTTTGAAAGATTATAATTATATTACTAATTAACTAATTAATTATTATATAATTAATAGTTATATTAATAATTAACTAATTATTTATTATATAAGTAATAATTAATGAGTAATAATTAATAATTAATAATTTAATGAATAGTTATAGTTAATATTTATATTACTAATTAACTAATTAATAATTTCTAATTACTTATTAATAATTATTAATTACTAATTACTAATTATAATGAATAATTATAATAAATATTTATATTACTAATTAACTAATTAATAATTAATAATTACTAATTAATTAGTTATAATTATTAATTGTATTTCTAATTAACTAAATATTTATTATATATGTAATAATTATATTACTAATTAATTATTATATAAATAATGATGATATTACTAATTAACTAATTAATTATGACATATTTAATTATTAATAATTACTAATTAATAATTAAAATTTATAATGAATAAATGTAATTAAAAATTATATTACTAATTTACTAATTAATTGTTATATAATTAATAATTATATAACTAATGAACTAACTAACTATTATATAATTAATTATTAATAATTAATAATTAATAATTATAATGACTAATTATAATTAATATTTATATTACTAATTAACTAATTAATAATTACTAATTACTAATTACTAATTACTAATTACTAATAATTAGTAAGTGGTTTTGAAAGCTTATAAATTATTTTTTATCATCATTTTTTATGATTTTTTTTGTTTTCAACTATTTTCTATATGTTTAATCCATGTTTTAAGTTTCATTTATATTGGCCTTATTGTTTATATTTTATAGTCTTTCAAAGTCATGTACTTGAAAAATTTTAAGTTTCAAGTATGCGGTTCTGAAAGCTTATAAATTACTTTTCATCAATTTTTTTTTGGAAATTTCTTTTGTTTTCAACTATTTATTATATGTTTAATCAATTTTTAAAGTTTCAATTATATTCGTTTTATAGTTTATATTTTACAGTCTTTCAAATTCACGTATTTGAAACATTTTTAAGTTTCAAGTAGGCGGTTTTGAAAAGTTATAGATTATTTTTCATCAGCATTTTTGAGGAAATTATTTTTGTTTTCAACTATTTATTATATGTTTAATCAATGTTTAAAATTTCATTTATATTGGCCTTATAGTTTATATTTTATTGTATTTCAAAGTCACGTACTTGTAACAGAATCCCACATCGGAAATGCAGAATGTACTATCCAGTAAAGGTAGAACCTTAATCCCACATCAAAAATGCAGAATGATTTTCAGGGAAAGCCCTCTTATAAAAGGGAGGCCTGAGTAAGAGTTTCTGTCAGAATCTAGACTGCTGTAATGGATGTAGCGCTGGATCTTTAATAGCAGATAAATTTTTCTGAAATTTTTTGTTTTGTTTATATATATATAAACAAAACAAAACAAAAAAAATAAAAACAAAAAAAAAATTTCAAAAAAAAAAGATTGTTTTAGGAGAAAGGCGGCATCGTGGATGCCGCCTTTCACCCGCAGCGCAAAGGCAGCATCTTGGATGCCGCCTTTCACCTGCAGAGCAAAGGCAACACCGCAGATGCCGCCTTTGAGGTAGATTTAAAAAAAAATTGCTGTAAGTGTTTTCTGGAAAATATTTTTTTTTAAAATGTAAAAAAAAAATCCCCTGGCCGGAGGTTGGCTGGCAGTCAGGTGACGAGGGTGACTGCAGGGGAGAGAGGTGGATCGTCGGGGGCGGGGTCAGGTCGACAGGCTTCACACGCATAGGGAACAAGAAGGCCGCTGTTGCGCTGGAGTTTTGAGGGCAAAGGGCGAGCACGACCCGGATGCAGGAGGGAGAGGCGGAAGTGGTGAAGGCTGGGGAGTGTGAGGTAAGGGAGGAGGTGGGGGCCTGGGTGTGGAGGCTGGGGTGAAAGTGGGAGGCCAACAGTGGAGGGCTAGGGCGTAGAGGTTCGGAGTGCCGAATGGGATCACATAGGGGCTGGTACGGGGTGGGGGGTAGATTAGGGTTATTTTTTATTTATCATATAATAATAATAATAACATAACAATAATAATATAATATAAAGAGGAATAGTAATAATAATAATGATACAAATAATAATAATAATAACATAAAGAATAATAATACATTAATTACAATAATAATAAGAAGACGAAGAATAATGAACAATGGATTGACACCCGGGTCGACTGCGTGGGTACCGCCAACTGTAGGGTGATCGCGCATGGGTCTGAAACCTAGTAAAATCATTAAATGTTGATTTTTTACCCACACCTTGACAAGGTTAACCAAAGCCAGGGAATATTAAAATCAAAAAAAATTAAAAAGTCATGGTGTGACATATCTAATGTATGATTTTGTGCCTTCTTGACCTCCTACTTTGCTTATTTTAGTGGTAAGAGAGTGTTTAGAGGATGCATGTGGAGGTTTCTGAGTTTTTGGTGGGATTGAAGCTACATGGGTATTACAGAAGCCATTTCATGATGTGAACTAGAATCACATTGTGAGTAGGTAGTTCATTACTTTTGTAGTTGGCTGGTCCACAACATTTATATAGGCTAAGGGGGATTCCATGAAATTTATTCACATCATGAAAGTGTAATTTATAATGTGTAAATAAATTGAGCCAAGGCGATGTGTATTTTTGTGAAAGTCAAAAACATTGGAGTTTCATAGCCTATTAGGGATTCTTGGATTGTAAACCATGACCCCCATGGAATTCACATTGTGAAAATGGAATTCATGATATGAAAGGGGTGAATTCCAAGTCTTTAATTATTAATTTTGTCTTATTCTCCTTAATTCAACCGTGTTCCCCTCTCTCATCTATTTAAAAACCTAAGAAATTTTAGAGGATCCTCCCACCCTCTTCTCCTGCTTCGATACTTGGGTTCTGGTGGTTAGGTTTTAGCGATCCAAGGTTGGTTGTTCTCCTTTTCCTATGTTATTTCCCCCCATTATTCTCCATAGGATTTTTTTCATGATGTTTCTTTTGTTTGGAGTGATTTTGGTTAGTGTTTTTATGGATATTTGGTGTATTTTAGTTTGATCCATCATTCCCTTGCATGGTTATGGTTTTTGGGTGCATCTTCCTTGGCCCTGTGGTGTGTATCGAGATCGAAAAGCTTCTTTGAGGTAGGGAATCCATATTTTATATTTTTATGTATCATGAAGGAGGGGTTTACACTTATTTAACTATGAGAAGATATTTTACAACACCTAATAAATATAATGAACCAGTTTTATGGAAATCAATGGGGAAAAAGGAATGTTTCACTGTCACGACCCGACCCTACCCGGGCTCGAGCCGCAACTACCCCAGGCCCGCCTCTATAGGCCAGGGGCTGGCGACCAGCGCCGAAGGCACAACAACTCGGGGAGGCCTTTGCCTAAGTACCTGTATACACGAACACATCAAACTCAATGCAAAAGTGTAGAGTAAAAAGGAAGAGCAAAGGGAAACTGCTATAAATAAACCACAGTGTGCATCGACCTCTAACAATACAAAGTACAGTGCTGAAAGGAAAAAGGGGAAAAACATGTGCCCAACCAAAAAAAAAGGTGCCACAACCCGGAAACAGGTAAACGAAAAGAAACAGCTGACGGGTCTGCCACCTGGAACCCGGCCACGACCACCGCACGCGGTCCAAGCTCCCAAGCTCCTACGCTCCACTAAAGTCACGCTCCACCTGTCCGTCGTCTGCAAGGGCACACCAAGTGCGGGCAAAGCCCAAGCAGGAGTGAGTATAAAAATACTCAGTAGGATACCCCGAAGGCTCGAGGGAGCAATAAAAGGAGGTACCGAAGGGTGAGAAGTAGAGCGAACAAGGAACAAGTAAGGGAGTACAATCGAAAGTGCAGTAAGAGTCCAGCTCAACCCAACAAAAGAAAGGGAGTAGACTCATCCAGACACAAGAAGCTGGAAACGGTGAGAAGATGAACTTCTCGTCGAGTCTTCGCTACGTATAGCCGGAGAGTAGACTCGTCCAACCACGAGAAGCTATACACGGAAAGCACGTGGCATACCCCGCGCGTCTTCGCCTCCCCTGGAAGGAGATCAACCAAACCCAAGAAGAGGGTGCAGGAACACAATATATACATATCTGGATGCTCAACGAGAAACCCAAAAAAGCTCGTAACGGGATCTCCGTCCCGTAGCTCAGCCCATGAAAATGAGTCGCTAACAGTCCCATACATAACCATCATCATCGCCCAGCATCCCGCACATCTTCCCCAAACTACAAGCCAAGGGGATCAATCACCGCACTTCGACACTATCCGATTTGGGCGGCACTGACTCGCCCGCATGGTTTTAGATCGCGTCACAAGAACGTGTCTCGGTGGGGAAAGCGCCCCTCGTACTTGAGAGTTCTAGGAAAGTCAAAACACACCTCGTCACTGCCCTACAATCGAGAGGTCTCCTCAAAGCCAAAGGTCATCACAACACTGACCCGTATCCAGGGGTCCCGCTCCAGTAATCACGGAGGAAAACCACAAGCTATCCTATTAGAAAGGACTGAGCCTAGAATGCCGACAGGTGTCCCACTGCCCAGCCCTGCTGGAGGGAAATTCATAACCAGATATTGGGTGACCCACTGCCCATCCCTGCTGGAGGGTAAACCCTAACACATCATCAAGCGACCCATTGCCCAGCCCTGCTGGAGGGTAAACCATATTAAGATACTAGGTGACCCACTACCCAACCCTGCTGGAGGGTAAACCATAATACATCATCAGACGAACCACTGCCCAGCCCTGCTGGAGGGTAGACCTTAATACATCATCAGGCGACCCACTGCCCAGCCTCGCTGGAGGGTAGACCTGGAATAAGTCGACAGGCGACCCACTGCCCAGCTGTGCTGGAGGGTGGACCTGGAACCAGACGACGGGTGACCCACTGCCCAGCCCCGCTAGAGGGTAGACCCTAAGAGGTCGTTGGGTGACCCACTGCCCAGTCTCTGCTGGAGGGTAGACCCTAAGTGCATCAGGTGACCCACTGCCCAGTCTCTGCTGGAGGGTAGACCCTAAAAGCGTCGGGTGACCCACTGCCCAGTCTCTGTCGGAGGGTAAACCCTAAAAGTCGATGAGTAACCCCACTTCCCAGCCCCGCTGGAGGGTAGAATTCAGAACAGCTCTAGACATCTCCACTAGAGGGCACGACACTGGCCAACTGAACACGGAGTGGGTATCGCGCAACCTCCCAACTCCAGAAAAACTCACCCAAAAGAGGTGCAGCGTCTGCTCCAGCACTGGGTGTCACTAGCACCGCTACCGGCCAATCCATCGAGGAAGAAACTAGGGGGAGACCACTCAAGCCTGCTGGTCAAACCAACAAGCACAGAGCTAGGGGAAGAGCTCCACCCTGCTGGTCAAACAAACACACAGAGGGACCCTCTATGCCGCGAGAGGTCCATGTACGCGAAGCAGAACACGACACGCATGTGGGGCCCACACGACGTGTGGCCTCATGTCAACCCCAACCAAGCGCACAAACGTCTCAGGTACGAACCACATGTACCTCCAAGCGCTCTCGTATACTCCCAGAGTATACCACGTCTCCAGCCCAAGGGCTATCGTGCACACGGAACCCAACGTCAACGCGAAGGCGTGACGTAAAAACTCCACCTCAAGGGCCCAGGAACGGCCAACCACATCTCGTGAACCATTTGTATCACTCTCCCAAGAGTGCGCGATCACACGCCAAGGGTCCGCTACAAACAAGGTAGGGCAAACCACCACTGGAGCACCTTCCATGCTTCCACATTTAACAAGATCGCGCAAGAGGCTCTGCACAACCAAACAGATCGCACCGTTGTAAACCTCACGAAAAAACACACGAGATAGACTACTCACTCTCCTGAAACGGTCAACCGGTGAAAAGGTACTATTCACCATGACCAAACCCATGTGGGGCCCACCCCAAGATCCCAAAACTGAACCAACGGATCATGCCACTACGATCCCCTCGGAAAAACACACGGGATCGAGTACTCAATCGCCCAAAACGGACACCCGGTGAAAAGGGCACTATTCATCGTAGCCGGGTCAGGTGGGACCCACACCACGTCCCCGAAAAAGGTCGGGAGGACTGCGCCATCGCAAAGCTCTCGGAAAAGAACGTCAAATTGACTGCTTACTTGCGTGGAACGGGTACCCGGAGAAAAAGATGCGTTTCGGCACACCATACAAGAGCGGCGCCACGTGGGACTCGCATCCCGGTCCCGAAACTGAACGAACGGATCGCACCGTTGCGATCCTCTCAAAAAAAGTACACAAAATGGACTACTCAATTGTCCAAAACGGTCGCCCAGTGATAAAGATGGAAAATCACCGTCGACGCCCAAACGTCCCTTGCGGGGCCCGCACCATCGTGCGGAATTACAGCGGGGAGACTGCGCCAACGTGTTGCCCCCGCAAAAACATCGAACATCGACTGCTCGCACGCCCCGAACGGACGTCTGAGGAAAAAGTCGCTACTAGCTGCACACAGCTCAAAAGACGGGCCGCGGGGCCCGCGCCTCAACTTCGGCCTCAACTCCTGGAACTGCCCTGGAAAGCTCCGCCTTGGTGCCAGGGTCCCAACGCCACTGACGGCGCTTAATTCGGACGTCGGACACGTCCGCACCGTCCAAAACAAAATTCCCAGATAAACGCCAAAGCACTTAACGGTGTGTCACACCACCGAGACCCTTGTTTCGGGGATTAAAAATCCCTGAAACCATCTCAAAAACTTTGTCGTGACACGTGCTCCGCGCTGCCGCAGACGGCTCGCGAAACCGACTCCCGATTTATGATTTATTGAAGTATAAATCATTCTATAATAATAATAATAATAATATTATATTATTATTATTATAACCTTAATAATAATTATTATTATTCTTTTTTTCTTTTTTTTACCTCAAACCAGACCGGCCGTTCGGCCGGTCTTCTTCTTCCTCCAACAGGACCCACGAAAGGCGGGTCCTGGTTTCCTCCGGCAGCACCCGAGGTCGCCCCTCGGGTCCTCTGCTGACAGCGCCAGGCCGGCGCCCGCCTGCTGCCGACGACCAGCCGCGCCCCACGCTCGTCGTCCGCGACCGCTCCGCCTCAAGCCGATGCCGCCGTCCGGAGCTCGCGCCGACCAGCGCCGCCTTCGACCGACCGACGCCACCCGCTGCAACCGCCGGTCTCCGCTCCTCCGCGACGCCGCGACCGCCTGCTGCCGGCTCCGCTCGACCGGGGTCCCCGGCCGTGAGCCGCCTCGCCCTAGAAGGCCCGCCGTCCCGGCCTCCTCTGCTTGGCCTCGCACCGCACCGACGCCGGCTGAACCCGCTGCGGACCGCCGCTGAACCAGATCACCTGAACCATCGTCGTGCTGCCTTGGTCCACCGGAAAACACCAAACCCGCAAAGTTCGACGAACGCCCGAGACACCATCCGAACCCGGATTTCAAATCCGAAAAGAGCGTTGTGAATATAAGAAATTGTACTAAATGTCCATGGAATTTGTTCGACGATTTAACAGCAAATCGATGTATAAAATTGAATCCAAAGGAAGGTTCGGAAAAGAAAACGCAACCAAAACCTCCTACCTCGCTGGGCTTCGCCCGGAGCTTCACCGCGATCCGTCGGAGCCGCGCCTTGCCGGAGTTGTCTTGCCGGAGGAGGAGGGGGAAGATGGAGAGGAGGGGATGCCAGGGGGAAGGGGAAGGAGAGGGGTGGGGTTAGGGTTTAAATAAGGAAAAATTAAATTAATTAAATTTTAATTAATTTAATCTTCAATTTTTGACTCGCACCCGAAACGCCCGACGGGGTCAAGGTTAAGCCTCCCCTAGGGTAAACACCACCTCCCGAGCACAACGGCGGTCTTGAAATTTGATTCCGAGCTTCCGTTCTAAAGTTAAAAAGCTGAACGCCCAAAGCCGCCAAATTACGAAAACGCCCCTGGGGCCATTTTTCACAGACGGCCCGCGCCTGCGAAACTTATACCCTTACTAGGGTAAACGGCATGCTCCGAACTCAACGGTGCCCTCAGTTTTCCAATCTAAGCCACCGTTTAAGAGATAATAGCGTCTCTCCATTAAACGAATAAATTAATTAATTAATTTATCCGTTTAACCTTCCGAAAGCGAGCGAGGGGTCCAAACATCCCGCGCCGACAAGTTTTATATCGTTCCTAGGGTAAACACCCCATTCCAGATCCATCCATACACTCAGATCCCTGATCCGGAACTCCGTTTAGGAGTTATCTCATTTATTTAGCGTTTCCAGTGTGAACGCACTGAAAATTTAATTCCGGCCACTCCGGGGCTCGGAATCGCACGTCGTCTGAAGGCGCTGCCCTGGAATATCATCAAGAATATTCCAAAGTCTTTCGTTGCAAAAACTGGGTTCTTACATTCACATGTTTATATAGCCTTGATATTATTTGTGATATTGTGATTGTGAGTGATAAGTGACCTGCTGAAAATCATGGCTATTTGAGGCTTTATTTTTAGTGATTCTACATGTGTTATGAAACCTTATTTGTTTTCATTGTTTGAAATCACCCAAAAATGAAAATTGGCCAACCAATTATATTTTAAAAATAAAAATGTTGCGTCTGGATTTGTGTCTTTTATGAGAATACCATTATATAATGAAGTGAGATTGATGAAAACCCCCCTTGATAAATCTAAAAATGATATGTTGAATGTGATAGTTTTGTTCAGACATGTAATATGGTTGTGATGTTATAGGTTTCAGTGGTCATGCTATGGGGTAGTGTTGTGATTGGTTTGTTCAGTCATGCTATTGGGTAGTAATCTGATAGGTTTGAGTGACTATGTTGTAGGGTGGCAATGTGATTGGTTTGTTTGGCCATGCTGTGGGGGCAGTGATGTGTGTTGAGGTGTGACAATTCTATAGGGTGGGAGGTATTGTTGTGATGTGGCTGATATATGGGGTTGATGCAGGGTTGTTTGTGTTTTTAAGGATGACAAAATATCTATTTTCATTGTGTTGTGTTGTGATAGTTTCCCGAGTTGTTTTGGAATTAAATGATAATGTTGGAATTGAAATGGAATGAGATGAAATTGTTAATTAATGTTGAATTAAAATTGGAAGTGTGGTTAAATATGAAAATGGTATATGAATATGGAATTAAATACATTGAAAATGTGAAACTGATGAGTTCTTAAATGGAAATCAGTTGGTAATGTGAAATATGGATTATGGCTTGTATAGTGTAGTACAATTAGACGTGGAAGCAAAAGTGGGGTTTATTGAGAGTTAGTTAGTATCCTTTTGGTTGTGAGGCCATAGGTTTGGATTATGTGTGGCTATATATATATATATATATATTTATTTTCCTTATAATTTCAATACACACCACACCTGTGTCAAGCACAACATACCGAAACTCATATATATATATATATATATGGGGGAATTTTTCCAATATCCTGATGGTGAGGATAGATGAATGAATACCTTATCTTTCCCAAACTATCTTCTAGGTGAGTATATATGCATAGTCTATGATAGTGAGAGGTCAGATAGTGCACTAGGTGTTGGACTAGGTGTTTGTAGGTGATATGTGATATGATTCTATTATGGGGTAGTGAGATGTGATGTGATCGTATTGTGGGTTAACTTATAGTGGGGGTAATTCATGGTAGTATGAGGGTACGTGGTTGATTTCCTTCATGTTCATGATACCCTACTACTCTAGTTATGAAAGTGGTTGTGGTGTGATGTCCTGAGTGTCTGTAGGAGAGATGTGATATGATCATGTTGTGGGGTAGTGGCTTGTGATGTGTTATACGAAGTAGATGGGAGTTCTAGGACATACTGTGTTGGGATGAGAAAGTTGTAAATCATTGGTGAAATGGTTTGGGGTACCCTTTATCGATATGATTCATATTTTTTTGTTATACTTAGCTTACATTATTTGGTGAGCATGCCATAATAAGATTGGGGTTTGATAGTGGACCTATTTAGGTGATGTTGGTTATGATATTTTCTCACATATGAATTAGTATTCTCTTTTCACATGTGCATGATAGACTCTAGTTTTCCTACTGAGTATACATGTATGATCACCCTAGATATATAAACTTATTTTCAGGTTTCCATAAAGACTATGTGGAAAGTGTTGGATATTATTTTCTAGGAGCATTGTACAATTGTTATGTCATTGCTTTATATTTTCTTTTGGGTATTTACTTATGTGATTTTTATCTTTATCTCACTATAAAAGAAGGAGAATTTAGTGGAGGTTTATTGGTGGGGTTTCCTATAACCACTAGTAATGAAAAGTTCATGAATATTATTTTAAAAATAGTCATGGTTATATAAAATGTTTGTTAATAGTTAGAATTATAAGCAGTATTAATTAAACCACCAATAAATCCTAAGAAACTATAATTACCCTCCCCCAGAGCACCCCTACCTCAAAGCAGACCACCAGCCCCCTTGATGCCGAACCCCAACCCCCTCCCTTTGTGATGACTGCTGACTACTGACCCCCACTCCCTTAACACCGACCACAGACCCGGACCCCCATCCCTCAACATTGATCGTGGTTACATCCCCAAATAGGTCTTCTTTAAAGACAGTGGCCCTTATTCCCTATTTCCTAGTGACTACCACCCCAAATGGATACCTATCCCTATCCCCTTCCCTACCACCCTATACTTCTTCATACCTCCTCTATTTCCCTTAATTCTAGACATTATTGGGATCATTTCCCAAACCTCAACATTGTCTATTTACCTCTCCTTACCTCAGTGACCTTCTTCCATGAAATCCAAACTACGATAGCGAGGTTCAGTATTTATTCATTTATGTTGTTTATATGTTTCATGTCAAATTGAATCATTTTCTTGTTAAATTTGTGTTCGGTTGAATCAAGACCCTACTATGGTCAATGATGAGATTGGATGATGTTAAAAATTGATTTTAATTGTTTTTATTAATGATAATACATGTTTTTTTGAATAATTTTTTGATATTAATTGATATAATTTCCCCAAATTAATCTTATTTTGATTATTTAATGGAAAAAATTGTTTTGATCTAGAATTTAGAAATTGCTTGGAAATTCATTTTTTACCATTTTAATGGTACCTTCGTATTTTTGTGATAACATTTTCTATGTACCTAATTATTAATTTAAAATTTAAATTGATATTAATATATTAACTGTATATATATTTTATTCATACCATGGTAGTTTTTCGCACATTTAGTGGGCAAAAATTGGCATTAATGAAGGGTTGGATAGAATTCGGAAGACTGGACCCCACCTTACTAAAGTGGCCATAACCTTTTCATTACGTCTTGGATATGATTGAAATTTTGGGAGTATTTAAAGGAATAAATTTATAGAATTTAATTAAATTGGAGTGACACTTAGTTAGCGTGGTATGGAGGTCTAAAACGAGAATCAATATGAAGTAATTTTTGGAGACTAAAATACGCATGTACCCTTTTTGGAATTTAAAATTATAACCCTCCCAACCTCTATTTAAATGATATTTTCACTCTTTGGGAGGGTTGGTAGAGGCTTTGGGAAGGTTTAGAATATGTTTTTTTATCCTGGAAACATTTCAAACCTTTTGGAAGATTCAAAGCATTGTACAAGGATCTCTTCCATGAAGGCTCTCCTCTCCCACCTCTACTTTTTGTTTCTTTGTTTTCATGCTTCTAACTTGAATTTTTCTAAAACAACTCTTCTTTATTATTCTATTTTAATTTTTTTGTTTTGCTTCTTGGTTCTGGAATCTAAGAGTGGAGATGATATTGGTTGTTTTCCTTTCAATCCAATGCTTATGTAAAACATCTCCACGATGTCAACTCCACCCTTGGAAGAGTGATTTAATTCATAATTGATATAATCCCTACTCCCTTCATTTATTAATTTCGAATACATAAACATAATTTAAATAATAAATTGTGATAAATTAATTGTGTTTGATTTTATAAGGATATTGATCAATTTTCACTTGACGGTGAGGTCAGACTTGTATAAATAGTGTGAGTGAAACTTCAAACACAAGATCTAATAAACTTGGGATAGAATTATAGGGTTCAATTCTCATACCTAAAATCAATTAATTATCAAATATAAAGATGATATTCTTTCCTAATTTACCATTGGCTAGAATTTATCTTTTGGATCATAGTCAGAGTAGGGTGCTGTGATTGGATGTCCCAAAGTTAACCTATGGATCATTTTTCAATTTTTTGTGCTCATGTTAATTTCCATAGGGGTTGGGAGTTGTAAATATTAGGGGATCACAATTTAATGAATTATAATCATATGGGATAATGATAAACGAATGGTGAAATGAGTGGATTATATTGACTACATCTTCTAATATTAGTGTTTTCAAAGAAGTTTCATCCTTGATTGTTTCTTCTCATTTGTTTGTTTTGTTTATTGTCTGAAAATCACAACCCCTTCATTTATTTGTTATTTCTTCAATTAATTTCTTAGTTTATTAAATAATATTAAGGTTTTTTAATTAACTTCATCCTCAAGATAATGACCTAGGTCTTCCACTATGCTTCACTTAGTTAAATCAAAAATATTTTTGAAAGCGTGTGCGATAAAGCTCATCAAATTGGCACCATTTCCAAAGAGGAAAGTGTTTTATTCAACCTTGTTTAGGTAATTTCTTTGGTATTTTTTCTTCCTTTGTTTCTTTTATTATACTAACTTTTCTTTTTTCTATTCTTTATTCCCCACCACTTCTTTTTCAAGCCATCAATTGAAACCTCATATAATGATATTGGTGTCCACTGCTTTTTGTTTCTCTATTTTCTATAATATATGACATGATCCCACCCTAAGGATATATTTGATCAAAACCCTGAGATTAAACATAGACTTAGGACTCAAATCGGAAAATATCAGTGTATGGGAAGTGTCTAAATTTACCCAACTAGGGAACTCATCCACTTTAGGAATTTTGAAATAGGAGATCCACTTGAAACAAAAATTAAACCAAATCTAATGGATGAAAACAATAAAAATTAACATAATTTAACCATTCAAGAGTTGGCTGAACTAGATTATAATTATAAACAAATATGCATTGCATACCCAAATCTCAAAATCGACATCTATTTAAAATCTTAATTTATACACCTGCTTCTAAAATTTCATGGCCTCTCTCAAGAGGATCCAAAAAAGCATTTAAAAGAATTCAACATGGTTTTCTCAACACTAAAACCAATAAATGTCTCTGATGATGAAATAAAATTAATTTAATTCCCATTATAACTTTATGGAACTACAAAATATTGGTTTTATTACCTACAACCTAAAGATGTTACACCTTGGAATGATTTAAAATGCATTTTCTTGCAGAGATTCTTTCCTGCTTCAAGGACAACAACAATTAGAAAGGAGAACTATAGAATTAAGAAAGAAAATGGAGAGTCAATGTATTAGTAATAAGAGTGGTTCGAGAAGTTATGTTCATGTTTTCCACATCCCCAAATCAGTGATAAATTCCTCATCCAGTAATTCTATAAAGGTCTCACTCCCATGGAGAGGGGCATGATGGATGCGGCAGTAGGAGGGGAATCATTTGAAAAAACCCCAATGGTTTCTTTATTACACACTAAAAGAGGATAATATTCATTATTTATATTAAAATATTCATGTGTTTCATTATTCATAAAGACCATTTTTAGTGCATTTTACAATTTAAATATTATTTCACATTTTGATTGTAATTCTTTGTTAAAGTACACTATTACTTACTACATATTTAAACACCTCCTAAAACACAAAATGGTTATGATTATATTTTTATATTTTATTCTAAGGTCTCCCATGCTATAAGGAACTATTAATTCTTTTGTATCACTTGTAAATTCACATTGGAATATGACCAAAGTGGGATTTCATGCCAACACATTCTGGGCAAAGTAAACTGGATAGATGCCCAATAAAGAGACTGTAGCGGCCAAGATACAAGACCAATGATTATAAAAATTGAACTTAAGATAAATTAAATCAAGGGGAACATTTAATAAAATATTTAAAATAGGTAATTAAGAGTGTTAAAGAGAGTTCCATGTATCCCAAGTTGGAGATAATATTCTGGACCAGATTCTATGTCCTAGAAAATCTACCCACCAGTTTACACATATCTCTAAAACAAATATCAATTTGCACTGATATTTTACATACTATCATGGGAAATTAGTTTCTTAATTTTTTTTATTTTATATACCACCAAAATTTGTCCATATAGAAGCTCATTTAGGCACCTATTTTTACTGGATGCATGTTGGATCAGATTGTTTGTAAAGGATGGAAAAGTCCAATCTCCCTTAACTTTCCACCCACCTTGGCCTACCACCATTAATTGAGGGGACTTAAACTATTAGAGGCTAGACCAAAGGATTATTTTTTTTTAATTTAATGTAGTAGGGGTGAAGGAGTTGATCATGTTTTGAGATTTGTTTCATTGTAAGGTTATGCTTCCAATTTGATGTTGTAATCGCTTTTCATCAATTTGTAAGTTGCTTGAATCACCTTAGCTTATTAATAAAACTTATTATTCTTCTCATTTTATGTTATTTTTTTTGTCACTTTGATACTGTTTCCCCAAGGTGTGAACTTATTCACACCAAACCTTGTGAAATTATTCACACAATGGTGGAGTGATCGTTTTCTTTTTACTGTATTTTTTTACTTATTCAATTCCTCCCTCATGAGTCTAATTCTTGATTCCATTGAAAAAATAGAATCAATGGAGGGATTACCCACTTATGGGTTGATAAAAAAGAGTATCAAGGGGATTTATCTAATTTTATTTATTGCTCCATCAATGTATAATAACTTATTTTATTTGATAATTTTGTTTGAAAATTTAAAATTTCTTTGTCCTTATTGAATTTTAAGGCCACACACTTTAAGTGATAATATAGACCTTTACCTTGGAGTGCTTATATATATTATTATCCAAGTGTATATGTGATTAGTATTATGGTGTGTTGGTATTAAACTAGTAAGTGATGAATTTTTTTGATCTTCTTGAATGAACCCAACTCAAATATAAGAAATTGAAATCATTAAAAATGAATATCAAAAAATACACCCCTTGTATTAACCTAGGATCAACTGTTTCACATAAATTAAATTCACATAGAATTTATAGTTCTCTTCTAAAACCATATAAAATCAACCCAAAGTTGGAAACTTCAAAGACAAAAATAGTACATAGAATGTACATGTTAGTAGTTTTCTTATTAGGTATCTAAGGATTTGACGACCCAAGCTACACTACAAGCGACCGTTTAACCATAAAAACTTGGGTAAATTTGGGAAAGACCCCTACTCAATCATTGATTGACAATATGTAATAAAACTCTCAAAAATTTAGTGACCTAGGTATTTTATCTATAAGGGGATTACATCAGGTATGTCCCTATACTCTTGAGAATAATTTAAAAAATAAAAAGTATGATGATTTAACCTCTATGTTGGGACATATAACAATGGACCAAAAAGTATACCCCCACTCTAGTGAAGATTTTTATAATTTTTACTGCACTAGAACATCCAATAGATTGTTTCCCACAATTACAAGAGATAGAGGATTCTATAGCAGTGTTCCAAGAGAGACCATTTCAACAAAATAATAAACCCCACAAAATAATTATGATTCCTTTGCACCAACTTACAATCAAGGATGGCAGGATCATTTGGATATGAGGTATGGTTTTGAACAACAAAAAAGGGCTCCCTTTCAATAAAACATCAAGCAACATACACCTTACCATTAAGGTTTTAACCAACCCCAAAGGAGATTTGAAGCCCAAGCATCAACAAGTAAACAAAAATGGGAACCCAACCAAAGGTATATTCTAACACTAATGATATTTTGAACCAAATTGTTCTTAATCAACAGAATTAACTGAAGATTCATGGAACATAGTTTAGGGAGTTAAAGATGAAAATGATCTATATTTCCTCTTCCCTCTATGAAATGGTGAACATGAACTATGGAAACCTTCCCTCCCAACCAACTCCTAATCCAAAGGGCAATGTTTGTGCCATCACATTGAGGTGTGTAAAGAAAACAAGTGATGAAATTATTCCTATAATTCCACTAGGATTCACCCAACCATATGAGATTACCCCATTTTCACCATTAGTTGAGAAACCAAAGGAGAAAGTCAAAGGTAATATGAAAATTGATGATGTTCCTCCTAAATCTCTTTTGTTTCCAAATAGAGTGGTGCAAACCAAAAAGATGGCTGAAGAGGTAATACAAAAAGAGGTTTTGGACACATTCAAGTATGTTGATATAAACATCCCCCTTATCAAGGTCATTAACCAAATACCAAGTTATTCCAAATTCTTAAAATAACTTTGTACCAATCGAAGAGGGATCATGGGAAATGAGAGGATAAATCTTAGAAGGAATGTGTCAGCACTCATTACACCAACTCAAGTAATGCCAAAAAAGTGAAAGGATCCTGGTACATTCACCATACCATGTACCGTGGGGGAGTTACATTTTTATGATGATTTATGTGACTTAGTAGCTTCCATAAATGTGATGCCTCACTATGTATTCTCTTCTTTATAGGTTGGTGATTTTGAGTCGATGAGAGTAGTGGTGTAGTTGGTGAATAGAGCTACAACCTAACCAGTAGGAGTCCTTGAGGACGTACCTATTAGGGTAAGAGATGTGATCTTTTCAGAATATTTCTATGTTATTAACATGGAGGATGATCATTTAAGTTCTCATGCTCCCATTATCTTAGGTAGGCCCTTTCTAAAAAGTAAAAAAATATCATAAATTTCCATGGGGGTATAATTTCCAAGGGTTTTATAGATTATGTTGTGGAATTTAATGTTTTAGAATCCATGAAGCACCATTCCAAGGACAATTCTGCTTTTTTCATATCCCATTTTGAACCACCATATAAATACCCTATGGATTTTGATTCTCTTATGCTTAGGGATATTATGAGTATTGGTTCTAATTTTATTTCCAAGAGAACTTAAACACATATTTATAATGCAAAAATGTCTTTTGAATGTGATTTTGATATAGACTCATATTCTTATTTTGATCATGTTCACTCTCATTATGAATTGGTTTTTGAGTATGCTGATAAATTTGATGCATTGTTCTCTGATTTTGATAATTTATATTCTGATACTAAGGTTCATTGTGAAAATATCATAGTTCCTTTAATATCTTCATCCATACATCACCACTACATTGTAACTCAATATATTGACACTAGATCTCAAATAATCATACTTATTGAGTGGTGAGAGATTACCTATAATAATTACTAACGATATATCTTTTTAACATGAAGAAAAACTTTTTAATCTATTAGGGGAGAACATTAGGGAAATCAGGTGGACCTTGGATGACATATTAGGAATTAACCCCTCTATTTTCATGCATTGAATTATTTTTTAGGATGGGGCCAAATTGAAAAGGTAGCGATAAAAGAGATTTAATCCAAAATCTTTTGGATTTTTTTTAAAAAAAGTTGAAAAATTGGTTGAGGTATGTATCATTTATCCCATTTCAGATTCCTAGTGGGTGAGACCTGTATAGGTTATTCCTAAGAAAAGTGGTGTTACTATTGTTAGAAATGATAGGGAGGAGTTAGTTTCAATGAGGGTGCAAAATAGTTGATGTGTGTGTGTTGATTATAGGAAACTAAATCAAACCACTCACAAGGGCCATTTCCCCCTCCAATTTATTGATCAAATAATTGAGAGACTTGTTGGGAGGACACACTATTGTTTTTTGGATGGATTTTTTTGGTTTTTTTCATCTCCCAATTGATCTTGAGGATCAGGATAAGACTACATTCACTTGTACATTCAGGAAATTTGCCTACCGAAGGATGCCGTTTAGAATCTTCAACACCCCATACGTAACTTCCAGAGATGCATGATGAGTATTTTTTTCTGATTTTATTGATACATGCATGGAGGTATTTATAGATTATGTTATAGTATATGGATCCTCATTTTATGAAGGTCTCTTTAGTTTGGGAAAGGTGTTGAATCATTGTAATGAGAAGAATCTAGTCTTAAACTTTGAAAAATGTCATTTAATGGTAGAGCATGGTATTGTCTTAGGGAATGTAGTGTCAAAACATGGGATAGAGGTTGATAGATCCAAGGTAGATATTATTTCATCCTTACCCTATCCTTTATACGTGTGTGATGTAAGATCTTTCCTAGGGAATGAAGGATTTTATCAGAGCTTCATCAAAGATTTTAGTGAGATTTATCTTCCTTTGTCACGATTACTTCAAAAGGATTCTGATTTATGTTGGATGATTCTTATAGGGATTCCTTTGATGAGCTAAAGAAGCATATGACCACTCCACTAATAATACAACCCCCACAATGGGACATTCCATCCGATCTTATGTGAATCACTTCAAACTTTTCAGTTAGAGCTATCTTCTCATAAAAGATCAAGGGTCATTCACATGTGATTTTCTATGCTTTGAGAAAATTTTATTTTACTCAATGAAACTACGAAACCATGTAAAAGGAGTTTCTTGATGTCATATTTTCTTTGGATAAATTTTGTTCATATTTATTAGGCTCTAAAGTAGTTGTTTTTCTAACCATGCAACTCTGAGGTACCTCTTAAAGAATCTAGATGAAAATCCTAGACTTATCCGATGGATGCTCATTCTTCAAGAGTTCAATATAGAGATATAGGAAAAGAAGGGTTCAAAGAAATTGGTGGAAGATCACATGAGTAGGATTACTCACACACTAGAGGTTGAAACCTTGGACTAGGTAACACTTTGAGATGCATTTCCCGATGAGAATCTTTATGCACTCTCAGGTATGAATCCTTAGTATGCAGATTTGGTGAACTACCTTGTTTTCTATGAAATTCCATCAAATTTAAAGAAATATTCAGTCCAAAAATTAAAAATTTAGTCTTGGTTTTATGTTTGGGATGATCCCTATTTTTGGAACATCTGTAGTGATCAAGTTATAAGGAGGTGTGTTCCTAATCGTGAGTTTGAGTCTGTTCTATATTTATGCTATAAAATTTCATGTGAAGGACACTTTAGACCCCAATAAATAGTTAGTAAATTCTTTGACTCTGGATTTTATTTTCCTACCTTATTCCATGATGCTCATGGGTTTTTAAGTCTTTCTCACATTTCCAACACACTGGCAATATTTCTAGGAGATATGAGATGCCTCAACATCCCATATAATTTTGTGAGATTTTTGATGTATGGGGAATTGATTTGATGGTTCCTTTTCCTAGTTAATTTTATGTTTTGTATATTTTGGTGGTTGTTGATTATATTATCAAGTGGGTTGAGGCCAAGGCCCCGAGGACTGATGATTCTCGTGTTGTAGTTTATTTTTTCAAGGAACATTTTTTTTTCAAGTTTTGAGTACCGAAGACCATAATCAGTGACCAAGGGACACACTTTTACAATCAAAATTTTTCTTCCATCCTAAGTAAGTATGGGGCACAAAACTTCAACACCATACCACCCATAGAAAAATGGACAGGTAGAGGTTTCAAAATGGGAGTTGAATTTTTTTTGGAGGAAACTATGAAGCCGAATAGGAATAATTAAAGCAGGTGATTGGATGATGTGCTATGGGCTTATAGGATGACATAAAAGACTACCATTGGTTTTTTTCCATTTAGGATTCTTTTTGGGAAAGCATTTCATCTCCCCATAGAGGTTGATCATCAGGCATATTGGGCTATAAAGAAGTGCAACATAGATTTCGACCAATATGAAGATCAAAGAAAGATAAAAATTAAAGATATTGAGGAGATACAATTGTCATCAACTGATAACTCTAGGATCTATAAGGAAATATCAAAGGAAACTGATGATAAAATGATCCAAAAAGGGAGTTTCTTGTAGGAGAAAAAGTGCTTAAATACAGTTCATGATTGAAGTTGATGTCTGGTAGGTTGCATTTTAGATGGTTTAGCCCTTATGTTGTATCTAATTTGTTTCCTTATGGTGCAGTGGAGATTACTCAAGAGGAAACAGGAGGAATATTTATATTTAATGGGTAGCGGTTGAAGCAATACCTTGATGGATTCCAAACACATGTAGTTGATATCATCACACTGCATGAGCCCGCCATCACTTGAAAACATCAGGTTTTCCCTTACCCTCTCACTTTTATATTACTTGTACTAATTTAAATTCTTTATTTCATGGTCATTTTAACAATTCATATAGTCACATTGAGAAAAATATAACATTTTAATTGTGGGGGGAGGGTATAGAATTTTGGGTCGATTCCTTAGGATTTTTCTTTTTTTAGTGCTTATTATTTTTATTGTTTCAAAATAAAAATAAAAAAAACAATAAAACTAGAAAAAAATTATTTTACATGCCCATTACATCCATGTGACCAATTGAGATTACATGTTTGTATTTTCAACACTCATGGGAAGCATGTTGAGCATGGGAAAGTTTTCATCATTAGTTGTTGATTTTTATTAAAATGGAAGTTGGTCAATGATATGTTTGATTGTGTATTAATGAATCCTTTGAGATTCTTGACATCATTCATTGTGGGAAATGTTTTGGAAAATTGTGTCATTTAATCTCTCCATTCACATCACACACAATCATGACTTGGGAGTTTCTCTTACCCAATTGAAGGTATATTTAGGGTAAGTAATCATTTTATTTTTATAAAGTGGTATTTCGATAGGTTCATTTCTCTTCTGACCATTTCCATTACTATACCAGATTTACCTATGCATGAGTACCTAATATCTGACTATTGTAATCCCTCAAAAAATATAAAAAATAGTCAATAAATAGGGGATTGAAGAAATATACAACATCTGGGGATATTTAGGCTAGGATCTCAAGGTTTGACTTCTAGGAATGATTAAATGAGTGGGTTTTGTAATTTGATTGCAAAGGGTGTTGAAAAGGTTTGGTGGAATATAATCAAGTATGAATAAAAGTTTTTCTTTACCTGAATATATTGGATAAATGGTGGAGAGAAAAGCTTGAAATTATTAGCAAACAAACACATGGGGAATTTGGGGTGTAGTTAACTCGTATGATGTTTTCATCTGTCTAGTTTAATTAATTTCATTGGATTCTGTTTTGATACAATTTTTTAATACAATTACTTCTGGATTTATTGATATTAACATAATATTGTTTAATATTTATATTCTCATATTTCCATCATGGATTAATAAATTTCAACAAGCATAATTTTTTGGATTACATGACATGAGGTTTTTCCCAGGTGTGAAAAAGGCTAAGTGTGGGGGAGTTTATAATACATGTTTTTGTTAAATATTTTGTTGATATTAATATATATAATTTCCCAAATTAATCTTATATTGATGATTTTATGAAAAAATGTGTGTTGGGAAATAATTTGTAAATTTCTTGGAAATTCTGTTTTTACCATTTTAATTGAACCTCAGTATTTTTTAGATAACATTTTCTATGTGAAGAATGTTTACTTGAAATTTATAGTGATATTAAGAACTAAATTTTATACATTTTTTTATTCATACCCTATAATTTGGATAACATATTTTTTGGGATAAAAATGGGCATTAATGACGGGTTGGGCAGAATTTTGAAGATTGGACCCCACCTTAAAAGTGGACATAACATTTTCATTATGGCTTGGATGTGGATGAAAATTTGGAATTATTTAAAGGACTAAATTTATAGAATTTCATTCAACTGTATTGACACTTTTTTTCAATTAATGGAGGTCTAAAACTCATTTTTGGAGACCAAAAGACCCATGTACCCTTTTTGGAATTTGAAATCCTATCCCTCTAAAACTCTATTTAAATGAGATTTTCACTCTTTGGAAGGGTTGGTTGAGGATTTTGGAAGGTTTGAACAATGTTTTGGATCCTGTAAAAATTTAAAACCTTTTGTAAGAATCAAATCTTTGTGAAAGGATCTCTTCCCAGAAGGCTCTCCTCTCCCACCTCAACATTGTGTTTCTTTGTTTTCATGCTTGTTACTTGAATTTTTCTCAAATAAATATTCTATGTTATTATCTTTTCATTTTTATATTTTTCTTCTTTGTGATTTAATCTAATAGTTGAGATGATATTGGTTGTTTCCCTTTCACTCCAATGCGTATGCAAAACGTCGCCATGATGACAACTCCATCCATGGAAGAGTGATTTCTTTCGTAGTTGATCTAATAACTAATACATTAATTTATTTATTTTGAATCCATAAACATACTGTAAATAATAAGTTCTGATATATTAATTGTGTTTGATTTTCCAAGGAGCTTTATTTATTTGAACTTGATCACGAGGTCAGACTTCTGTAAATCGTGTGAGTGAAACAACAATCACAAGATCTAATAAACTTGGGATAACATTATAGGGTTCAATTATCATCTGAAAACTAAATAAATTATCAAATATAGGGAGGATATGCTTATCTAATTGACCATTGATCATAAGTTGTCTTTTGGATCACAATCAAATTAGGGTGCTGCGATTGGATGTCCCAAAGTTTACATATGACTCATTTTTCAAATTTTTGTAGTCGTGTTAATTTTCGTAGGGTTAGGGAGTTGGAAAGATTATGGGATGAAAATTTAATGAATTATAATCATATGTGATAATGATAAATGAATGGTTAAAGGGGTGGATTAGGTTGACTTTGTATTCTCATACTATTTTTTTCAAAGAAGTTGTGTCCTTGATTGTTTCTTCTCATTTTTTTATTTTGTTTATTGTATAAAAATCACATCCAAACCCCCATCCCCCAATTTTTTTTCATTTGTTTTCACTTATTTTCTTAGTTTTTTAAATCTTATTAAGTGTTGTTTAATTCACTTCCTCCTCAATAGAATGACCTAGGTCAGCCATTGTGTTGTACTTAGTTAAATCACAAATATTTTTGAGATCATGTGTGACAACACTCATAAATTAAATATTTATATCTTTATATCAAAATGTGCAAGGATAATAGTCACAATAAAATAAATATTGATAAAATTTGAAATAATTTACCTCATAACACACCTCAATATTCCAAGGGTTTGAAATATTTTTTATATTATACAATTGAAAACCAATCAGTGGATGGTAGAATAAAATATGTATGTCCAGATTTAAAATTAATGTGATAGTTAAATAGAAATAAGTTATATGATCACTTTATGTTGAAATATTGTCCTTATCTATATTTTTTTTTTATTTTTTATGGTGAATATAATTTTATACAAAGTAAAAACAATGACTATGATCCCAATGAAAAAAATGTAACCCAACATATGAGAATTCAATCCAAAACAAGATAATTGAAACATTTGGCTTTATAGGATAAAATTTACAAGATTTTAATAGATAAAAAAACCTTCTATTGATCCAGATATGGTTAATCTTCCTCATAACTTCAGTGACAAAAAAATGAGTTTTACGAATTTGTTTAATACGGACAACACAAACTAAATTAAGGGGGTGCCAAGTATTCAACGTTATTTTTCTAGTTAAGTTGAATGATTTCAATTGTCTCTTTTTAATTACTGTAAAATAAATTTCCATGAATTTAGTGTTTCTTCATGATGAATTTAGTGAAGTTAAGATCCCCAAATCATTATATGAGATAATGAAAATCCCAAAAAAATAGGATTTGATTATACAAAGATGAATTCATGCCCTAATGATTGAATTATTTACTAGGGAGAGTAGTCAGATAAAAAATAAATCATAAGATTTTATACAATTATACATAAGTCAGTGAGCTATAACAAGAGTACAAATCAATACAAAAAAATGGAGAATAATAATAATAAAACTACCTAAAAATTATTGAATTAATTTCCTCTAAAACTATAATTGAAAATATTATTCATGTCATTTAAGACTATATATGACATAAAATGGAATACACAGTTTTGTAATAATTATGGAATGATGGGAAATCCAAAATATTAAACATAGTGGATGTTTTTTGATTCATTATATCTATAGTTTTCTTTGTATCATAGGAATGTACATTTGGGATTGGATTCTAATAGTTTTAACCATTTTGGTACTTTAATTAATAATTATATCATATGGATAGTTGTTTTTATCCAATATAATCAACCTTTATATATGTGTATAAATAAAAATTCTTTCATTCTTTCATTGATTATTCATAGAAAAAAAATTACTCAAAATGAAATTGATGTATACCATCATCCTCTAATCAAATAATTCCAGGAATTATGGGATGATGTCTTGGAAAAATATGATGATTCAATAAGAAAACTATTTAAAATTCATGATACTTTAATGTGTAAAATTAGTGACTTTTCTAGACTAAGAAACCTATCTAGTTGGAACACTCATACTGGTTTGGCTTGTCCAGCTTGTGATTTTTATTTTTAACCTTAACGATTACCTACTAGTATAAAATGGTTTTTATTTGTCATCATATATTTAATTATTCTTATAAAAAATTTAGGTTTAAAAAGACATAATTTAATAGAGATATTGAATTGAGAAATCCACCGAAGGTGTTATCTAGTTCATAAATATTGGGATAATTAAATAATACCACTATAGAATTTGGAAAATGAAATCAGTTTAATGAAGGAGGGGGAATACTATGTGGTATAATATTTTAAGAAGATGCCACACAACATTGGAAGAAAATGAGTATTTTTTTAAACTTACTTATGTAGAGTTTAATTTTATATGTCATATTCTTGATGTAATTCATATTTAGAATAATGTATGTGATAATGTAATTTTTACATTCTTTAATGAGAAGTGTAAATTTAAGGATCACATTAATACTCATAATTATTTGTAATCAATGAATATAAATCATGTTTAGAGAAGAAATGATAATAGAAAGTATCATTTAGATATTTTTACAAAGAAAAATAATCAAAAATATGTATTACTTTGAACTTTAATGAATGTAAAAGTTTTATATGGATATTAAAGTAACATTTAAAGGTGTATTGACTTAAAACATTGAAAGTTTCATGGGTTGAAAAGTAATGAATCACATATTACAATCAATTAGTTTCTTCCATTAGAATTATATAATACATTACCTAAAAAAGTAATTATAGTTCTAGTTGAACTATGTACCTTTTTTGGAGAGCTTTTTGGAAAAAAATTAAATCCAACTGACCATGATAAACTTCATGAAGTAATTGTTTTGTCCCTTTATCATTTATATATGTTATTTCCCCCATTCATTATTCACAGTCATGATTTATTTGATTATTCATCTGGTTGAAGAAGATAAATTTTATGGACCAGTACACTATCGATGGATTCATCCAAATAAGAGGCATGTTAACATTATTTTTATTTTCATTGATGAATTCAATTTTATTAAATAGCTGTGTATGTTTTTCAAATATTTTTCTTATTTTTTATTAATTAATTAGGTAATTTGAAATCATATGTGAGGAATAAGGTTCAACCAAAAGGCTATATTGTTGAAGGATACATAGATAAAGAGTTTTTGACCTTCCGTTATCGGTATTTGGATGGGGTTGAGACTATATTCAATCATGTTGGACGTTTTGATGACATCTCCACTAATTCTCATTCTGAAAACCAATCATCAGTATTTAAAAATATTGGATGACAAATTGTAAAGGTGTCAAATTTTACACTGACTAAATTTTAGTATCAATAATAGAATAGATATGGTCTACTCAATAGTAATATTTCAGATCTATTTATTAAATAGTTGATTTTGAAAATAAAGTGTAAACTAAAGGGTTAGTCTTGAAATGATATGGAATTAAATAAATTTTCTAATAAAGATATTTTATAATGGTTCTCCTAACATGTAAGTATATACTAATATTCATATTATTAAAAAGTAGTTATTTTATCTATGTTAAAATTAAAAACATATATATTCTTTTATAGATAATGAATATTGAGAATTGATTTAAAATATCATATTATTTGATGTTTTTAGCCTAATGTCCTCTAAGGTAGTCTAAGAGAATCAATTCCAACAATATGCATGACTTCTAGTTTTGTACTATTTATCATGAAGAAGATTTGAAAACTCAAAATAGTGGTGTATTTACATTTATAGAGGTGGGATAATATGGAAAGTTGATTTATATAATCTAATTAAACTATCATGGTCAATTTTCAATTATCTAATTCAAATGTAAATGGGTCAACATTGATAAGGTTATAATTAAAGATTTTTTACATTTTACTTATGTCAACTTCTCTCACTTGATTCATACCAGTGAGTGTGCATAGAATGATCCATTTATCTTGGATTCACAGGAGAATATGGTTTATTATGTGGATGATGAAATACCTGAATGTTGGAGTGTTTTTGTACACATAAACATGAGAGACTTGTATGATATGAGTAATTAAGATCAATTTGTATTTTTTGGCAGTGAACCTCATCGACCAAAAAACATTGATTTTTTCCCTAGAAATATTGAAGCAATAAAACTTGAAAGAAAGGGTGAAAATTATTTACTCATTGAAATGAAGGTTGATAAGATTGAATATAACGAAGATGAATAAAATTGAATTTATAAATAGGTAATGAAACAATATTACAATTTATCATTTTTAAGTGTTTCATACATATATACATTATTCTATTTTTTCCTTTTTAGAAAAAATATTTCAATTATTTATTTTTTATACATTTAATATATTCTAAAACATTTGAATTAAATTAATTCCAAGAGAAAGTTTTTTTGATATCTTAGCCGATCAATATGTTATAGCACACAACTACTATCATTAGATTCAGTGCATCTGAGTGATTCTGTTATACCATAGACTTCTAGTGAGCCAGTAGTTTCCCCATATGTTAGTATCCCACCATCTAATTCACCTACAGTGATGGAGAAGTTGGTCGCCCCTCCATTGAGGATATATTAGCGAGTTACTAATACTAGTATGTATTTCATTATACAAAAAAAATATATATTTTATTAATTGTTTAATTCAGTTGTTAAAAAAATAAATATAACAACTAAAGGTACATAAATATTAATAGAGAAGAAGTACGAGACATGAAAGAATTTAGAATTATCATTCCATTTGATGCGTTTGGGGTTCCTACTAGTTATTCTACCATAATCTGTGGAAAAATTATTGGGAAGCGTACTTATGAGAGGGTGATATTTCCCTTTAATTATAATGGTTATAAGAATATTCACATATTTTAGAAAAATGATATCTTTGTTCACTAAGTAAGGAAAATAATAATTTAATATTTTTTGATAACTAATTTAAAATACATGAGTAAAATTATTAATATACTTATAAAGTGTTAAGTTTTTTATTTCTTTATGTGTTTTCATTTTGATTCCTCAGACTCCATTCCATGCCCATGAACTCTATAAAATATAGGAAAAAAATAGAGATATTTTAAATGGAGATTATGGAATGAGTTTAATGACACATATTTATGCTCATGAAAAATGTATGATAAAGTGCTTGAAGGTGTTTCTCATGAGTAGTGGAATATTTTTTAAGATATTAATAGAGATGAAAACTCAGGTGAATACCTTCTACCTATCTACTATTTATAAGATCATGAACGAAGATATTATCACTGAGCGCAACTTGAGGGAAACTGATAGTAACGAGATTAAAGGTTCAATGTCTAGATAGGGTAATAGTTCTTCTAATATAAGGAAGTGTCATTTTTAGGATTATTTTTAGAGAATTGGTGGATAGAATATCTACACTAGTAGCTCTATTATATTCCATCAGTGTGTATGGTAGGGTAATGTGAAGACACGATGTGATAGAGACCCTATAGAGTGCCATGCTTGTGGCTGGATGGGTAATCATCAAAGGTTTTTCTGGAACTTTATGCTTTCTTCTAGTAGAATAATACCTATTATAGATCAACCTTTAGAATCAAGATACGTTACTTTGCATTAGACTATAATATGACGTAAAACCAAAATAATTGGCTGAGGAGGAGGTCATGGATGAGGTAGCCAAACTTCCAATTATTATCACCAGCAGAGCCGACCTACTCTAGGTAGTCAAGATATATCTTAGGGCCATGTATCATTACAATTTCATACATTACAGTAGATACTTAAGGATCAAATTGCAGAACTATCTACTATATAAGGTTCTATTAATGTATCCTCTACTATCATATCTACTTTGTTCGATATAGGTGATTCATAGTCCTTTATTTCTTTTTGAATCGTGAAAAGTCTTGGGATTTAAGTTTTTTAATTTTTTGGGGTGATGTCCCTATAAACACAATTGGGTGTGAAAATAGAGGGTATATACAAATGAAAGGACAAACCCCATGAGGTACGTAGTTATCTTCTCTTATGGGACCTCTTCTTCCCCAAGATGATGGGTTTTTATGTCATTCTCGAGATAGAATGGTTGGTCCATTATCATTCTTATGTTGACTGCTATCGTCTTAGGGTATCATTTAAATCACCATAGGGTCATATTTATCTTCACAATGGTGAGTGGGACATCCATTAAAGTATATATGGACAAGAAAATCATGGGATGGGTGGGGTGATAGCCCAGATTTATAGCCTTTATATGGAAGAGTTGGGAATACGTCAGACTAATTTTACTTCGATGGTGGATCACTTCAGGGATTTTTTCTTGGAAAAATTATCTAGGATACCTCATGAGATATAGGTATAATTTACAATAAATATCATTCTAGGAGTTTCTCCAATATATATTACTTTATACATGATTTAACCTACTATTATCCAAGATCTCAAGTGATAGTTGGAGGATTTGGAATCCAAGGGTTTTATCCAACCCAGTACTTCTCCTTGGGGTTTGACTATCCTTTTTTCAATGAAAGGAATATAAAAACCATTGGATATTCATTGATTAAAAATGGATAAACTTTATTATAGTTAAGAACTGAAATACTTTTCCTTGAATAGATTATCTCTTTGACAAGATCGAAGTATCTAGTGTGTTCTTGAAGACTGGCCTGAGATCAGGCCATCATTAAGCATGAGTGGGGACCTTATATATACAACATATGACTTTCCAAATTCAGTATGATTTATATGAGTATCTAGTAATTTTTTTTAGTCTTATGAAAGATCTTTATGTTTTCAAGGACTTGATGAATAGGGTTTCCACCCCTACATGGATTCTTTTTTCATGGTTTTTTTGAATGAAATCTTGGTTTATTTTTATACTTGAAGTGACCATGCCAAACATACTGAGTTCTTGTTGAGTACACTGAGAGAGAATCAGTTCTATGCTATGCTCACAAAGTTCCACTTCTAGATCGACAAGGTTCACTTCTTGGGTCATATTATCTCAGAATTTTGAGTATTAGTTGACCAAGAGAATATGAGTGTTGTATATTAGGAGCATCCCAATAAGGCTTTTGATATGTGAAATTTATTGGGGTAGGATAAATATTACCATTATTTTATTCAAGACTTATCATTCCTTGAGTCACCGATTACTAACCTGACTAAGAAGGGTGTGAAGTTATTGTGGTTTGAAGTGTGTGATAAGGTCTTTCAAGAGTTGAATGTAAGACTTACTTCAGAACCAATGTTGATTCATCTAGAGCCTATTAGGGGTTGTATGGTGTTCTATGATACATCAAGCATCAGGCAGGGTGCAGTAATGATGTAGTAGGATCGAGTCATTTCATACAAGTATCATTAGTTGAGACCTCACAAAATTAATTACATGATACATGACCTCAATCTTGGGGCATTCATTCATTCCTTATTCAACTGGAGGCATTATCTTATGGGGGAGTTCATTTTGGTGTTTACGAACCGTAAGAGCCTTAAATATATCTTTGAAAAGTGTAACTTGAATCTTAGATAGTGATTATGGGTTGAATACCTTCATTATTTTGACTTTTAGCTTTCCTATATGTCCAAGGAAATGTAGTAGTTGATGCGTTGAGCCGGGCATAAGACATCCTGGAAGCCAGTGATGGATGGAAGTTAATGCCCCTATTTTTTGAGTTTCATCTAGAGTTTAAAGAGAGTTTCAATAATACTAAGATTATATAATTAGTAGTTACCTATTCACTCCTTATTGGGATGAAGAGAAGTTATTTTTATGACCATGAAGGTTTGGTCCTATGATAGATTATTTCAGGTGAGGATTGGTCATCAGATTGGTCTATCAATGGAGATGACATCCTCTGGAATCATGGGTGTATCTGGGTTCCTAAAGACATGTGAGAGTAACTGATGTAAAAATCCCATGATTCTCAGTGGGCAGTGCACCCATGTATCCCTAATATGTACGATGATATGTACCCTTAGTATTGGTGGCCTTGGATGAAGTGTCATATCATGGGTTTTATCATTGTGTATTCCACATTTTAGTAGATGAAGGTGGAGCACCAGCAGCCTGTTAGCTTGTTACATTAATTTTCGATCTCAGAATGGAAATGGGATGACATCATGATGGATTTTATGATAGGTTTTCCAAGGTTTCCTTGAGGCAGTGATACAGTTTGGGTAGTCATGGATCGACTGAAGAAGGAAGCCCACTTCCTTCCAATTCCATAAACATTCTTTATTGATGAATTGGGAATATTGCTTATCTTTGAGATTATATTCCTACATATGGTCCCTTACTTAATCATTTTATTTAACATCAAGGTTCTGGAAATGGTTACAGAAGGATTTTGGTGCATATGTGCTTCTGACAACATCTTTTCAACCTCAAAATGATGGCCAGTCGGAACATACTATATGGGTTTTAGAGGAAATTATTTGAGCTTGTATCCTTGATTTTAGGGGTTCTTAGAAGAAACATATACCTGTCATCGAGTTTCCCTATAATAAAATATTTTAGAAAACAATTCAGATGGATCCCTATGAGTCCTTTTATGGTAGGTCATAATGTTCACCTTTGTGCTAGCTAGAGGTAGGGGAGGAAGTGCTACTAGGTCCTCATCTTGTGTAAGAAACATCAAATAAGGTTAAATTGATTAGAAATAGGATGGATACTATTCATTTAAGACATAAATCATATGTTAATCATTATTGAAGACATTTGAATTTTGAGGGTAGGGATTTTGTTTCCTTGTGAGTATCACCCATTCTTAGTAATAAATAGATATAGAGGCTAGGGAGGTTTTTACCTCATTTTATTGTGCCTTTTGATATCATGGATAGATTAAGGATGGTGGTCAATCAATTTTTACTACCCCATATGAACTATTCCATTCATAATGTATTCTATGTTTCATTGATTCACCATTACCATGTCGACCCATATCATACTTTTTACCAATAGGATGTTGAATTGGATGTTGATGCTTCTTTTTAGGAGTATCCAATTTTCATATTTGATTGGAGAATGAAGGATATTTGAGGAAATTATGTATCTCTAGTATGGGTGTTATGGAAGAATGACCATGTATATGATGAAACTTGGGAGAGAGAGGATGTTGTATGTTCTAATTGGTTTGAGTTTTTCTCAGATGAATCTTTACCACCCTTAGAAAGGAAAATTGGGGATGAGTTGCTTTAATGGGGGAGATTGTAAGATCTTGGTTTTTCTATGAGGTAGGGATATTTAAATTTTTGGTAAAACCATGTAAAATTTGTTTTTATTTTAAATTTATCCCTAGTAACTATGCCTTTGGGATAGTTGGGTTGTTTGTTTTTTTGGGGATAAGGGTGGAAGGTGGTCTATAACTAGCTATATCCCAAATAAATGGTGTGAAGGAAATACATGTCATAAATTCAATTCAAGATGTTTTTTTCAATTCACATCATGAATTGTTCTGAAAAAACACCCTAACCCAAGGAATACATGATATTTATTATTTATGTGTCATGTATATGTCGTGGATTTTTTTAAAAAAGGGGAAGAACTCTATTTATTTTTAATCAATTCTCTCCTCTCTTTCTCTCACATAGGAGATCCTACCAATAAACCCCCCTTATAATACTAAATCTAGTCTTGGATCCCATTCATCAATACAAACTTTGATTGGATCTCTATTTTTTCATTGTAAGTGTTATAGTAAGCTCTTTATTCCTTTAGTTATTTTCATCATTTGTCTTGAAGTCGATATAGTTATTTTGGTGCAAGCTCGTATACCCTATTTGTAGGGTGTTTTTCTATTATTATATATATTTTTGATATAATAAAAATAAAAGGTAGATATTAGATGAATAAATTACTATATGAATATGGTATGTGGTCTATGAATTTAATCTCAAAGCCTCACTATTTATAGATTGTTGTCATTGTGTACACATCATTTTCACTATGCGTTGATCCTAAAAATAATCTATTTTAATTTAAGTTGTATATGTTGCTTTCTAAGACCCTAATAGTATAAATTGACATCATTGGAGGTTGAGACATCAATGGTAACCACCCCAAGTAGGTTTTTTTCTTTTTATTCCATTAGTGACCCATGTTGGGATTACTTGAGGCACAATTTGTGAGAGTTTTTTACTAGTAGGTGACTTTTAATGAAATAAAAATTAAGTTTACTTATGTATGAAGGATGTAATTTTACAAAATCATATTTTAAATAAAGATGAAAATTTCTCAAGTAGAAAAAGAGAGTGGGTTATGTTCTCACAATTTACCCATTTATTTTCATGGTCGTTAGTGAGGTAGTTTTCTTCCCTGTACACATGAGTGAGGATGTAGTTCATGTTTGATAGAGCCTCTAATCATATTATCCATTAGGTTGTCAGCTTCCAAACTAAAGGGGCATTACCAATTCTGACTGCTTGAATGATTGTTTTTGAGTCACATTCGAACCATAAGTTGTTCCATATTCTTTTCTTTTTTATATCAGCTGTAAGCATGAGCCCGAAAATTTTATCTTCAAGTGATGATGACAATCCGTATGGTCCAATGAGGAAACCCATGATCATCTCATTTTGATCTATGAATATTGAACCAAATCCTACAAGTCTAGGATTCCCTCTTGAAGCACCATCGGTATTTCACTTGATTCATCCAATGAAAGGAGAGTTCTTAATAAATTATAAAGTTCACTTTAGAGAAAAAAAATTACCTGCAACACACAACCATTTAATAATAGAAAAATAAGATATTGAATTATTTCAATAACCCTTAAGGTCGAATTTTCCTCCATGATAACCACCATAATTTGAGATGTTTCAATATGGAATTTGATTACTATTTTTCCATGTTTTTGTTTGTTCCCTCTTGACTAGATAAAGTGAAAAGATTAGAAATGGAAACATATAGAATATTTATTATTTTCATGGAGAGTTATGGGTTGTATCAGAAGAGAATCCTATTCTGAATAGTCTCTCTATGCAGTGGGTAGAACTCAAATAGGTCATATATTACTCTCTAGAGCACCGAGTATATCTTGAAGATAATGAAAATATGGTTTATGTCCTATATGTTTTGGAAATAGAAGTTTCATCTTGAACATAAATTGATGCCCACATATTGAAGGCAGTCAGCTGTAGGAAACATATGAAAGGAGATCCCCCAAATCAAAGTAAATATAGTGGGATTCACCCATTTATTATTGAATTTGTTGATCCTAGTGTGGGATCGTCCAATATTTTTGGTAATTATAAAACATATTGGAAGTGATCATACCATTGTTTACTGAATCCCAAATCAACATATCCTCCGGATTAATTTTTTTTAGTTCATCACAACTTTCTTGAATTCCATTTGTAAATTTTATAGATTACTCATCTGGTCGTTGATAGAGGATTTAATATTAATTTCTTTTTTAGTATCATTAAGAAGATCAACCAAATGAGTCCCTATCCATTTCTCAAACCAAAATTTCAGACAATAATTCACATTAACAAGTCGATGAGGGTTAATAGTAATAATAGAGAAAAGATTATTAAAAGATAGACACACTAAGGATGTCAACTAGTTCATGTTCCTTAATTTTAATTTATTCAAGAACTTTAATCTAAGGATAAAAAGAAAATCAGAATTTTCATTAATCAGTCTACACATAAAGTGATCTTGTAGTGATTAGTTGAAGTTTGTGAGAATTTTTATTCCAAGACCACCTAAATAATATGGGTTAATTTTTTTTTTCAAGGTAACTGTGATGAATTTTCATTCAGAAATTGACCACTCTAGAAAAAATTTTCTTTACTGGAATTGATTTTCTCGAGCAGAAAAGTATGATATTTATAGAACATGGAAGATTAAAAAAACTTAGATACAATGGTATGTTTCAGAAGAAAAACTCTAAAGACATTAAGAGATATTTACCTTTTCAGGAGGCCAACATATTTCCAACCTATCATAAGATGTTGTTAAAAAAGAGGATCTCAATCTAATCTAAAACATAGGGACACCAAGGTAGATAAAAGTAAGACCCCCTATTTTATGCCCAATTTATTGATCATGTACACTTTCCTGTTAGTAGAATTTTTTCCTAAAGAAGATAAAAGATTTACTTGAGTTCATAACCTTCCCCAAGACACCCTAATAGTGTATGAGGGTATTTTTAATATTCCTGCTATTTTCCCCACTAGTTAATAATATAATATCATTAAAATAGAATATAAGAGAAGGGGAAATTGGATTTCTAGAGGTATTGATGGTCTTCAAAGTTCCATTCCATATAGTGAAAAATCCAACTAAGATAGTCCTCCTCTATGGAAAAGATGATATCTAAGAGAGGGTCTTCTTATCTTACCCCTCTTGTTCATTTTAGGTAACACTCATGAGATCCATTAACGAGTATGGAAATTTAAGCTAATAAAAGAAGATTCTTGATCTAAAGGATGAATTTATCATCAAAGAGAAAATTGTTGAGAACTTTTCATATAAAACTTCATTCCATCATATAAAATTCTTTTTTAATATTAAGATTCAGAGTAATTTTTCCCCCCTGTTAGTGTTTCTTAGGATATTCAAACATTCTGAGGCTGTAATTAGATATTCATGAATATTACTTCCTTTAATAGAACCAAAATGATTCCATGTAACTATTTTGTTGGTGAATATTTCCCTCCTATTATAATGAATCTTAAGAATTATTTTGTGAATAGTGTGTATAAGGGCCACTGGGTTGAAAGCACCGATGTCACTTTCATTCTCCATATTTGGTATGAGAACCCGAAATTGAGCATTGATACCACTTGTAAGAGCACCACATTTGAATAAATGATAGATGAAATTACAAAAATCATGTTGAATTATATCCTAGAAGCTTGGATATAAAATATTAGTGAAGCCAGCAGGCTGGGTGATGTAGGTTGGATGAAGTCCGGGTGATGCATGAAGGATGATGCTGACATGATGCTACATAAATATTTCGAGCCATGTAATGGAATTCATTCCCAATAGTCCTACAGGAAATTTATTAAATAAATAATACTTGATGGATGGGATATCCCTTTGGGGGGATATAGCCTGCCTTTCTGACCTGTGTGTGTGGTGTGTGTATATTTGAATGTAATTGTATCCCAAAGAACCTAATATATATATATATATATATATATATATAATTCCTTCCATTAAATCCAAATTACAAGAAGGACCATAGAACATGTTCATATAGAATGATGTATCATATTCAAATATGTCCCTCCTTTCAATTAACACACAGTATGCATCCTTGGGGAGAGATAGAGGTTGGTTAGACTTTCTATCCCTTTCAAGGGAGTTGAAGAATTTTGTTTTACTATCACCATCATTTAATGATCTAATATTTATGGCCTCATTTTTAATTGTTCCTTGATATTTAGAAGTTCATTAAGCTTTTTTTCCACTTCAGTTTCATTTTCTAGGTTGTTTTAAAAGTTATATCTGATTATACATTCTTGAATAAGCTGAAACTGAGCCTAAAGAGATGAAATCTATAGGTATAAATCAGAAAATAAAGTCCAATCCATTACTTGAGTCTCTTTTTGAGCACTTTTAACTTGTAAATACAATCCATTGGATCACCCATAAAATTTTAAGATTTCCAAACCTCTTTGAAAATTTCAACAAAATCTAGAAGGAGGGCCTAAGCATTGTTGTAACTAAATAGATATCTTATTTTCAACACTCTTTCTTTATGATTCATGATGATAGGGTGATGATCATAGTTGATCCATGCCAATGTTGCATGCAAAATGGAATTCCAATTGGTTAAGGATGATTCATTAGATAAATCTCTATCAATTTTTGTTGAAACCATTTTTTAGGGACCTTCTATACCATGTGTGTTTATCTCCAACTAGATTAATTTCAAAGAGTCTACTACACTCTATAAAAAATTTGGATTTTTTTAAATGGGATGTATAATTCATGGATCCCATATTCTTATATGAGTTCATGATGGAGTTGAAATCACCAACTAGGATTCATGGATATCTTATAGTTTTATAGTGATAGAGATATAATTTATTGTCATAGATATTTTCTATATTTATACTTGTTCAAAGAATAATCATAGAATTAAACGTGAAATTTGACTTCCCATTTTAATATGAAAGAAACCATATGCTCAATAATGACGAAATCCACTAGGTCTTAAACTTTCCAATAAGAAATAACCCATAGCATCCATATTTCCAAGTTTGAGTGATTCATACCCACCAAATTATATCCCCATTTTTTTAGAAATGTAATCTTGTTAGAGCAAGAACATTTGGGTCCAGCCAACCCAATTAGCATAGGATTGTGGTTATGAATAAAAATACTTAGAGAAGAGAGGGTATCATGGTTGTCCAAACCGTAAAAGTTCCAAAATAAAACCTTCATTTTGAGAAGGATATAGGGCTAGAGTCCCATTTTTTTGTTCATATAATTTCACTAACTTGTCAGATATTTTATGTTCATCCTCATTATTATAATCAGTAATAGAGGATTAAATCCCATTAAAACCATGGATTATATCCCTAGATATAGTTTTTTCTAAGCACTTAAAGGGTTTCACTAAAAGAATCATATCCATTGGGTCACTTATTGTGGTGTCCCCTTTTTTCCTTAGCAAATTCTCATCATTGTCCCCTCTCTAATTAGTATTGACCATCCGTGATGTAGGTTGTTCATTCACTTTGGGTGAACATATTAGTAATTCCTTCTCATGGAATTATAGAACCATGTATGACACTCTTTTGATGATATCCTCCATCAGATCAATATAATTTTCCTCAGTTGGATATTATTTTATTGATCTTTCAGCAAGATCGAATTTATGAATCTTCACTTCATTGGAGTAAATGTACTTCACCATATCAAAAATTACCTTGTTAAGTTCTCTATCAAGGATAATATTATCATCATCTATGAAATTCAGGTTTTCTTTACCATATTTCCCAATAAGAATAGGTTCAATAGGATAAATAGAAACATCATGAGACCTAAAATCATTTTCTTCCTCTTCAACAAGTGTTTTCCAAGATTTTCTAGAGCTTGTAGTATTATCCGAAACCATGAAACATTTCTTATTGTCATTAATATTTATAGGTTCCTCCTTCTATAGGATGGTTGCTTTACCTTTTTGGATTTTACCACATTTAATCAATTCTTAGTCCTCTTGCACAGGTCTGATTTTCTTTTTAATCACACCGCAATTGTAGATAGCATGACTATCTATTTTGTACACTTTAGAAAATGGTGGCATGAATTAACTTTCTACTTGTACCTCAATTTTCTTCTCATTGACAATGAGAGAAATGGAATTAGGTTGATCCAATTCAAGATTGAAATTGACAAGGACTCTGGAATACATTCCATTAACACCCATCATGGTGCATTGGTCAACTTATAATTGAGTTCCAATGCCAGAGGATATATCAATGAGAATATTTTTATTCTAAAAAAAGGTAGTCCATGTATCCTGAATCAAATATGATTTGTGGAGTTTTATTGATTAAAATGGTTGGAGTTCATATCTCACATAGAGAGTTGGAGAAACCCATGTTTCAAGATATGATTTTCCATGCTCCAAACTCTGGTCATGGAATCCTTGTTGTAAAAATTGAAATAAAAGTATCCTTTTCCAATTGGGATCAATCTCTAAGAGGAAATGTTTTAGGAGAGAACAAAATGGGACCTAATATCTGCATAAGTACAAGGTTTTTTCCCATTTGAGATAAACAATATTCCCTATGATAGAGAATTTTCAAAGGCCCTAACTTTGTTTTAAGTTCCCATGATAAACTTCAATAATGAATCCACTATATTTTGATCTTATAATGTTCAGATCACTATGTGAAATATCTTGCAATAAATTTGAATTCATGAAAGCATATACAAAAATAAATGACCTTACTTTTTGATAGATTGTTTGGTAGATCTGTCTCATTATGCTTTTGATTTGAAGCCACTTTAATGATATCTTCTTTTTCATTGACATCCTATGTACTTGATTTTAAGGATATTTCCCATTCTGGATCAAATTATAACCTTGATTCACTGTAGAATTAGAAAATAAAAGCCTCAGTATTGAGATTTTGGAATGAATCAATTCTAGCTCTTAGGTTCGTCATCCTCATAGAATGATGATCAGTTGGATGTCGACCATTTGGGTGGGTGTGACTTGACCTTTAATAGGGTAATTTTTTCTTCATAATAGATAAATATTTAAATATATATTATGGAAAGTATATGTATATATATCACTTTGACTTTATCCTTATTAATTAATTTTATAATTGGTTGCATGTCCTTATTTTACCTTGTCGCATGTGGTGAAAGGTAATGAAATAAACAAAATGAATTTTTAATTATCATGAGTATTACATTTCCAATGATGATTTTTTTATATAAATTAAATGAGTAGATGGTACCTATTATGTATAGAAATTTTTTATATTTACAAGAATGGTCAGACTTGAGACTGCTTGGATTCCCAAGGGAATTTCTTGAGCACTCAAGGGATTCCATTATGATTCATTGAGTCAACTACCGTGTGATATAACCACCATGAAATATGGTCATTGTCTTATTATGTGAATGCCTTGGTGATGTACCAATGATTATCTTCACTCTTCTCTATATATTATAATTCCTTGGATATACTCCTTGGATTCATCTTGATGTCTATATACATGTGGATCCAAGGATTCACCCCATTGGTCCATGTCATTATTTTCCTAGGATTACTATGGATGATCTCCATGGAATTTTTTGACTCTTTTACAGCAGAATTACTTTGGTTTACCCATTGGATTACAATAAAACCCTTATAGAATGATTGAATGAGTTACTAATATGAGTTGGCTCGACCCCTAAGGTCAAGGATGTCTTGGTTTGACCTTGGATCCTTTGTTATTATCAGTATCTTTTACAGTACTAGTGAAACCTTTTTATATGATGTTATTATAAAATGATATGCCTAATAATTAAATGATCACATGTTTAAAGACATTTCAAATAGAGGATGAAGTAGGTATGGGTTGTTTACTTTATTGTTGATTTACTTTTATACACCTACACACTATTACAGTTTATACCCACAGACTGGATTTGTACATATTAAATTGGGGGTGGAATATTGAGTTTATGTCACACCATATATGATCCATCATTTTTACTCATAAATATTATAAGATTATAGGTGTGGAAAAAGGTAAATTTCCCACTTTGGGAACCTAACTTCTTACTTTTGGATGGTATCTTAGTAGTAGATGATATTGCTGGTGCTTGAGATGATTGGATAATTTTTATCATTTTTATTCATTTTTATATCATATATTTTAAATTATACCTACTACCATGTATCCTTTAATTCCTTTTTGTAGAGACATGGCATCATATTTTGTATATGATACTGTTTATATATTTTGGTGATTATTTATTGCTTTAATGCTTATTCTTGTTTTCGATACCATATTCATTATTATTATGCTTCAATTGTTTAATAATATTTTTCAAAGTTGTTATTTACTCTAACCTGAGGGAATAGTCTCCCCATAGACACATTATAGGCTCCAACTACTAGTTGGTATCCTCTGGTATATGATGGGGGTGCTTGAGGCTATGTGGTCGACAAATTTCAGATACTCAGAAGTGAACCTGGTTTGGGGTGTAATAAACATCAACATAATAAAATTATAATTTTTTATTAATGTTGATATTTTTTAGGAATTATCTAAAAATTTATTGTTATTCTTGAGAAACAATTCATTCCTCATATCACTGGGTTTTAGAGTTTTCCATGAAAAATAAAAATCTTAGTTGTATTTTATCTATTATTATTTATATTATTTTATTATAAGTCAAGGTTTTTTCTAACTTGTATATTTTTTATAAATGATAATAAATTACATCACTGTATTGGAAAGAAAAAGACGTGTCTTGAAGTTCATTGGAAACATGATGATAGTTTTTTGAATGAACAAACCAGATATATTGGAGCATTTACTTTTCATTAAAATTTAATGTTATTTCATTACAATAAAATCATAATAAGTAAAAATTAATTAAAATAGTAAAAAAAACATAAAACCAATTAAATAGAGTTATATACATGGATAGAAGGGTGAAAATAGCTCTATTTTTACCATTTGATCAAGTATCCATCCTAAATTAATTGATTTTACAGCTTGTTTGTTGTTAGAATTTATTTTTCTTTATTATGTTTTTATAGTAATGAAATAGTATTAAATTGTAATGAAATATTTATGAATTAGATAATATTATAAATTTAAGATAATTTAAAAACATTTTTAACATTGTTTTATTAACTTGTTAAAATTAAAGAATCTTCGGATGTGAACCCTTCACAATCATTATCTATTTCTCAGAACAATGCAGTTGCAATCGTTTTAGGGAAGGAGTATCCTAGTAACGTATAGGGGATGGGTTCATGGGCATGCTCCACCAACTTTCATTGGTAGAAAATCATCATAATTTACTATTACACCTGTTGTTGGATTGAGAAATGTTATTTATAAGGTATTACAAATCAAAATTTTAAGGTTGAAAGAAAATTTACTAGAACAATACTCTTATAGGAAAACATAGGATTAATGGTGCTTGGTAATGGAAAATGATTTAGTTTTTTGTATTTTAGAGGATAGAAGGAACAATCCTTAAGTAAATTTCTATCCTTATATCTCATCATACTAAGGTAAATTCTAAAATTCTTATATCATACACACATTTTCAAATAACATGTACAACTTCCAAGAATAAAACAAAAATTAAACTATTATAGTTAAAACACACACATCGAGTCATAACGACCACATCGTGTGTCATATTGATGTGCAGTAAATTCCTACATGTTAAAAATAAATTATGTATCAATGTTATAAATTTTTAAAATAACCAGATCTTGTTTTATTGGTTGTTTCTATATGACAAGAGTTTAAAAGTAAAATGGAACTTTAATTAAAAACACACACTTTGATTCATATTACCCAATTCATGTGTTTGATTGAAATGTGATAAATTATAACACATAAAAATGAATTATGGATCATTTTATTAAATTTTTAAAAAAAATCCAAGATTTTTTTATTGGTTTGGAAAAATTAATAGAAGTTTTAAACTAAAATGACACTAAAACATACATGTAACTTTTGAAATCATAGAAAATGTCCTTATGTTGATGTTAAATCCAAGAAAACCCATAGTTAAATTATTTTTTATGTGTACACATAGACAACACATCCGTATGAAATGTGTTGTTATCAGAATGACTTGATAAACAATTTTTAAAGATAACAAAGTCATTAAAAACATGTTTTGGGGGGGTTCAAAACTAAGAAATTGGTGTCAGATGGTCATGAAATCATAGTAAAGTGACAACATATTTATTTTTGAAATTTATAAATGGGCGGCACATTATTCTAAGATAAAGTATGTCTAGGATTCCTATAAATGTGTTTTTAGTGTTTTAAAATAGTAAAATGTTCATGTTATTATCAAAATCTTAGAAATTGACCATAGATTGGTGTGAAATCATGAGATAACCCCCATTGAATTATTTGTGATCTATACCCATAGAAAACATGTCAATATAATTTGTGGTATTCTAGAAATGAATCAATAAACTATTTTAAAAGATACCAAAGTCTTTAAAAATGTGGGTTAGATGGTTAAAAACTACGAAAATAATTTTGGATGACCATGAAATCATAGGAAAATGGCCAAAGATTTATTTTTGAAATATAAAAAATGAAATAATGTCATTCCATGTTATGATATTCTTGGGATTCCCATAGACACATTATAATTGTTTTAAAACATTAAAACATGCATGTAATGGTCAAAACCATTGAAAACAACCTCTTATTAATATGAAATAATGGGAAACCCAACATTAACGTATTTTTCATGTATATTCATAGACATTTTTCCCATCCATTGAGCGGTGTGCTTAGAATGACTTAATAAATAGTTTTAAAATATACCAAAGTCATTAAAAATGTGCGTTGGGAGGTAAAAACTAAGAAAAAGGTTTCAGGTAACTGTGAAATAATAGAGAAATAACTATATATTTACTTTTAAAATATAGGAACCGAATAAATTTCATTATGAGCTATGGTTTTTCCATGATGCTTGTAAATGGGTTTTCAGTGTTTTAAAACACTAAAATGTGCATGTAACGTTCAAAACCATAGAAAATGACCTCAGATTAATCTGAAATCAATGGAAAACTACTATTGAATTATTTATAACATTTACATAGAGAAAACATGCCCATCATACATGCATTGTGCTCATAATGACTCAATAAAAAGTGTTAAAAGATTTCAAATTCTATAAAAACATGTATCAGGGGGTCAAAACTATGAAAATGATATTGGATGGTTATGAAATCATAGGAAAATGACTACCCAAAATTTCTATTTTAGGAACTGAAGGGACATCATTCCAATTTTAAGTTTTGCTAAGATGTTTGTAAACACATATTTAGTCTTTTAAAACATGAAAATGTGCATGTAATGGTAAAAACCATATAAAACAACATAAAATTAATGTGAAATCATGGTAAAACCAATATGGAATTATTTTTTATGTGTACATGTATACAACATATCCATATGACATGTAATGTTCTCGAAGATACCAAAGTCTTTAAACACATGCATCGAGTTTTCAAACACAAGAAAATGGTGTTAGATGATCGTAAAATCATAGAAAAATGACCCAAGACTGATTTGAAAAATGTTTTAACTGACGTTATGTCATTCCAATTTAAAATTATCCTTGGATGCCCATAAAAACATCTCTAGTGTTTTAAAACACTAAAAAATTATTTTAACAAAAAAAATCATAACAAAAAACCTCATATTGACATGAAATCAAGGGAAAACCACCATTGAATTATTTTTTATGTGTAACCTCAAACAAAACATCCATCCAACATGAAATGTTCTCTGAATAAATCAATAAATATTTTTAAAAGATACAAAAGTATTTAAAAACATTTGTTATGGTGTAAAAACCAATAAAACAATGTCATATGGTTGTGAAATCATAGGAAAATAATAGTATGTTGATTTTTTAAAATATAGGAAATGATGGAACATCATTCCGGGTTATAGTTTTCCCAAGATGCATGTAAACATGTTTTTAGTGTTTTAAAATAGTAAAACATGTGTGTGATATTCCAAACCATATAAAATGACCTCAAATTCAGATGAATTAAAGGGAAACCCACTGTGGAATCATTTGTGATGTGTATGCATAGAAAACAAGCCCATCTGACCTGCGGTGTGCTCGAAATAACTCAATAAGGAATTTTAAAAGATTCCAAACTCTTTAAAAACATTTTTCGGGGGGACTTAACCAATAAAAATTCATCAAATAGATGTGAAATCCTAGGGAAAATACCAAATATTGATTTCGGAATTGTAGGAACTGGAGAAACATTAATTCTATTTACATTTTTTCTAGGATTCCAATAAATGTGTTTTCAGTGTTTTAAAATAGTAAAACATGTGTGTAGTGGTAAAAACCAAATAAAAATTCCTCATATTGATCTGAAATCATGGGACCAACACTGTTGAATTATTTTTGATGTGTATGTGTAAAAAACAGATCCATCTAAATTGTGGTGTGCTCATAATGTCTAAATAAATAGTTTTAAAAGATACCAAATTCTTTAAAATCATACTTTACAGGGCCAAAATCAAGAAAATGAAATCAGATGGCCAACAAAACATATAAAAATTATGTATGTATGATGAGTTTAATGTGAAATATATTGTTTAGTTTTTTGTATGACTGAGTTTTTTATATTGATAATATTTTTTATTAAATATTTTTTATTAAATATTTTTTTAATAAAATATTTTTTTCTAACATATTTAGTGGTGTTTACATAAAAATTCATGTAAGTAGATTTTAATTAATCTATTTAAGGGAGATTTTGGATAACCATCTCTAAACCTAGCCACCTCTAAGAAATTTAGTAGAAATTTATTATTAATATTTTTTGAGATATATTTAAAATTAAAAACTTCCAAATGAATTAAAAAACCCTCACTAGGTGCCCAAAAAATAACACATATAAAAACCGCAGATAAAAATGAATAACCGATTCTAAATTATTTCCAACCATGAAATACATTGTAATTTCCATAACCACCGCTAAACCATGTAGCAACGGTTTCAATCACTGCATACAAGACTGAACGTTTATTTTTTATTTCAATAATAAAAGTCATCCAACACAATTCAAGGTGGTCTAAAATGATGAAGCCCTAGAGCATCGCCAGGTATCACACCAATACATTCTTGGGGTAGAGTACCCACTATTGTAAAAACCACCAAGGGATTGTTAACGCTACTCCCCCGAGAGAGAGAATCTGTAGAGAAATTGGCCTCTCTAGGAATATGTCGAACCACACAACCATTAACCATATCTCGGATACAGCCTCAAACAATGTAAGTCAAACACCAGTGCTCCTCACCTATCCCTTGAAGTTCCCAGATCAAAACCTCTAAGTCTGATTCCACTTTCGAAACTCGCAATGATAACCTTTTTTCATAGCCTAATTCCCTCTAACAACGCCCTACCCTCTGCACCCATCGATCTTCCATGTCCGTAATATCTACTAAATGCAGTTATCATAGAACCAACTCTATCTCGCACCCAATACAAGAAAACTACCATTTAGCGGCATTTTTTTCGCGGCGGTTTTAAAAACCGATGCTAAATGAGTTTCAGGTAGCCGTTTCACGACGGTTTTTAAACCGCCACAAAATGCCATAATTTTTTTTTTATTTTTATTTTTTTCGAGGATTAGCGGCGGTTTCGGTAAAACCGCCGCGAAATGAAATGAAAAAATAAAAAAAACACGAGAAACCCCGAAATCACTAAAACGACCATAACTTTTGATCCGGGCGTCCGTTGGAGCACCATGACTAGTCAAATCGAAGCTCATGAAGAGATATAGAGGCACATATAATCAAAACCATGAGATGGTCTAAGGTGAAGAAGATATTAGAGTTATAAGAATGTTGAAAAAAGTTCTCCAACTTCAAACGGCCATAACTTTCGCTCCGGGTGTCCGTTTGGGCTCTACCATATACCAAATCGAAGCCAGTGAAGAGAGCTACACACAAAATTAACAGAAGAAAAATTCTGTCAAGTTTTTCGACCCCAAAAACCCCTCCAAAGGCCTCTGAAACCATGTTTTCGTCACCGGTGTCCCGTCGAACTTGTCTTCAAACGGACCTAACTTTTGATCCACGTGTCAGTTCAGACACCTCCACCTACCAGATCATAGCTCATTCCATGAGCTTCAGTTTGACTGGTCGCGGTGCCCACATGCACTCCTGGATCATATGTTATGGTCTTTTTAGTGGGTATCGGGTTTGTTATGTTTTTCGATGCCTCATTTCTAGCACCTGTTCCCCGTCAGCTTTTTTTTAAATGGTCATAACTTCTGATCCGCCTGTCCATTCGAACTCTTTCACCTATAATGTCGAATATCGTTTCATGATCTTTGATTTGACAGGTTGTGGATCTAAAACGGACTCTCGGATCATAAGTTATCTCCATTAATGTGAGTCCAATGTTTTTGTCTCTTTATGACCATTTTGACGGGTTTTAACGGTTGCTCCATTTATTACTGTTTATTTGGGTTTCCATGACTTGTTATCTTTATCAATGGTTTTTTGTGGGTTATTATGATGATTATGTTGAATTATTAAGGGGTTTTCCAGAGTTGTCATGAGTTTTCATGCGTTCTCATGCGTTCTCATTCTTTCGAATGTCTCATTCTTTATATGCTTCTCCATCCGTTTTCATGCGTTTTCATGATTTTTCATCCCTTACCACATCTTTTCATAATTTTTCATGTGTTCCCTTTATTATTTATTATTTATTAAATATTTATTATTTATATTTACTTATTATTTATTATTTATTATTTATTATTTATTATTTATTATTTATTATTAATTATTTATTAGTACTGATAATAAAATATTATGATTATTAATAATATTTGTTACTGGTTATTTATTATTTATTATTTATTATTTTATTATTTATTATTTATATTTATTATTTATATTTATTTATTATTTATTATTTATATTTATATTTATATTTATTATTTATTATTATTTATTATTTATATTTATTTATTATTTATTATTTATTATTTATATTTATTTATTATTTATTATTTATATTTATTATTTATATTTATTTATTATTATTTATTATTTATTATTTATCTTTATTAATTATTTATATTTATTTATATTTATTATTTATTTATTATTTATTATTTATTATTAAATTTATTTATTATTTATATTTATTTATTATTTACTATTTACTATTTATTATTTATTATTTATTATTTATTATTTATTATTTATTATTTATTATTTATATTTACTTATTATTTATTAATTATATATTTATTAATTATTAATTATTTATATTTATTTATTATTTATTATTTACTATTTATATTTATTAATTACTAATTATTTATTATTTATATTTATTTATTATTTATTATTTGTTATTTATTATTTATTATTTATTATTTATTATTTACTATTTACTATTTATAATTTATATTTATTTATTATTTATTAATTATATTTACTTATTATTTATTATTTATATTTATTTATTATTTATATTTATTTATTATTTGTTATTTATATTGATTTATTATTTATATTTATTTATTATTTATTATTTATTATTTATTTATTATTTATTATTTATTATTTATTATTTATTATTTATTATTTTTTAGTTATTATTTATATTTATTTATTATTTATTATTTATATTTATTTATTATTTATGATTTATGATTTTGGATTTATGATTTATGATTTATGATTTATGATTTATGATTTATGATTTATTATTTATATTTATTTATTATTTATTATTTATATTTATTTATTGTTTATTATTTATTATTTATTATTTATTATTAATTATCTATTATTTATTATTTATTATTTATTATTTATTATTTATATTTATTTATTATTTATATTTATTTATTATTTATGTTTTATGATTTATGATTTATGATTTATGATTTATGATTTATGATTTATTATTTATTATTTATTATTTATTATTTATTATTTATATTTATTTATATTTATTATTTATATTTATTTATTATTTATATTTATTTATTATTTATTATTTATATTTATTTATTATTAATTATTTATTACTTATTATTTATTATTTATTATTTATTATTTATTATTTATTATTTATATTTATTAATTATTAATTATTAATTATTTGTATTTATTAATTTTTTATATTTATTATATTTTTAATATTTATTATTTATATTTATTTATTATTTATTATTTATTATTTACTATTTACTATTTAATATTTATTATTTAATATTTAATATTTAATATTTAATATTTATATTTATTTTTTATTTTTTATTTTTTATTTTTTATTTTTTATTTTTTATTTTTTATTTTTTATTTATTATTTATATTTATTTATTATTTATTATTTATTATTTATTATTTATTATTTATTATTTATATTTATTAATTATTTATATTTATTAATTATTAATTATTTATTATTTATTATTTATTATTTATGATTTATGATTTATATTTATTTATTATTTATTATTTATATTTATTTATTATTTATTATTTATTATTTATTATTTATTATTTATTATTTATTATTATTGAGTTTATATATATTATTTATATATTATTTGATTTTTCAATTAATATATATAAGTGTATTAAATTCTGTTTATTAACCACATGACGAGCTTGCTGGAGTGGTAAAGTCTTTGGAAAATATGCAAGAGGTTAGAGGTTCAAATCTCACCAAACGCAGTATTTCTTTATATTGCATGGGCATGTGCATGGGATGTGCATGCATGGATAAATAAAGTAAATAAAATAAATATGAAATAAATAAAATAAATACGAAATAAATAAAATAAATAAGAAAAAGAAAATAAAGAAAATAAATAAAATAATTAAAATAAATACAAAATAAATAAGAAAAAGAAAATAAATACGAAATAAATAAAATAAATAAAATAAATAAAATAAATAAAATAAATAAAATAAATAAAATAAATAAAATAAATAAAATAAATAAAATAAATAAAATAAATAAAATAAATAAAATAAATAAAAGAAATACTAAATAAATAAGAAAAATAAAATAAATACGAAATAAATAAAATAAATACAAAATAAATAAATAAATAAATAAATAAAAATAAAATAAATAAATAAATAAAATAAAAAAAATAAAAAAAATTAAAAAAATTAAAAAAAAATTAAAAAACCACCGCTAAATCATTTAGAGGCGGTTTAAACCGCCGCTAAAAAACCGTCGCGAAACGTTCTGCGACGGTTTTAAAAACCGCCGCGAATAGTTTCTCGACGAACGATTTCGCGGCGGTTTAAACCGCCGTGAAATGAAAAAAAAAACCGCCGCTAAATCGTGATTTTGCCGTAGTGACCGAACCTCCTCCCCTTATCAGTCCATTTATGTAAGATCCATCCACATTTAGTTTCAATCCATTTTCCAGAGGGTGCCATCTCACCCAGCCCCCCTACAACCTTGAACGTCCCACTGTTCTGCTAATAGGGTCATAGCCTGCAATGAAGTTTGCCCCCCCTTTCATCAAAGAATTCAATTCCTAAAACAGACCCTTCATTTTCACCAGTAGGAGAGCTAATGAGTATCATCCCTCCCATATCATTGTATTTCGTTCCTCCCACATAACCCAGTATATCGAGATAACCGTGATGCTGCGTATTCTATTTTCTAGTCCATTCTGATCCGCTCCCAAGAACCAGCTCTCAAAAAACTCCTGAAAATAATTACACACATCCTTGAACTTACCCCATCTATCCGCCGCCGACCAGAGGCAACACGCCCATTCACCCCTGACAAACAGGTGAAAAATCGACTTCTTCTGAGGAGATGCACAGTAGTAGAACCGGGATGCAAGCGATATGCCTTTCCTCTGAATATTATCTTTTGTGGGCAGGGCCTGGTTTCACACTCCCCAAATGAGGAAATTCATCTTCGAGGGAACCTCCTTACACCACAGGCATGCTCCCCACTCATCCTGGCTCCCCTACTACTGTATAAGACCTCGATAGTCCTGACTCTTAAAACAACCTGATCTAGCCTCAGTGAAACGTAATTGATCTTCTTCCTTAGCAAAAACCATTTCTTTGAAAACTTCCTTCTGCTCCGAGTTAAAAATGGCATCCAAGAACCTGTTATGCAGGCAGGCCTCTTTCACCAAAATCTCTAGAACTGGGCATCCTGGGAAGAACATCTTCTCCCCAATCCCCTTATCTCTCCAGAAATTAATATTCCCATAACCAACCATCCACCCAGAGGAGTCTTGTAAAATCATCAGGTGGAAAACACTGTTTTCCCCAACCTGGATAATTTCCTACAGTCCCAATCCTCCTAATACTTTCCATACTTTATTCTGAAGGTTTTGGCCCACATCGATTTCCCCACAAGAAAGTCCCAAGCCAATCGAGCTTGCATGGTGTGCAAAGCTACTGTTAAGTCCCTTAGTCCCACCCCTCCTTCCTCAACCGGTTTCACCACACTAGCCCATATGGCCCAATGATCCCTTCCCTTGTCATTATAATCCCACAAAAATCTGTTGAGAATCATCTCCATCATAGAAATAGTCTCCTTAGGTGGAGATATAATTCACAATACATGCATCGGGATAGAAGAAAGCACACTACTGATCAACATCACCCAACCTCCAAATGACAGAAATCTGTTTTTCCAGTTATAAATCCTCCTGAGCATTTTACTCATGAGGACCTCAAAAAATATTTTTTTCACTCAACCATTAGAAAGGGGGGCCCCAATATACATCATATGAAGCTGTTTCTGCTGAAAACCCAAAATTTCTTGGATGCTCCGAGCCCTTCTCCTTGAGCATTTATTAGAAATAAAAACATTTCTTTTCCAATTATGCACACATTGTGGGATTTTTTTATTTTCTTTTATTATATTTAATGGAGTTACTTGTGGTTGATTCATCCTATCTCCCGATCATATTTTATTTATAGAGGGTAATGCCTCTCATACGTGATATTTTTATACTCTTGGTGCTAGTCCCCAACCTTGGGCTTACTGTACATGGGACTCTGGTATCATTATCTCCCTTTCTTATTTTTGAAATATCTTTAGAGGGAGGTGGTTGTGATAATTAAAAAAGACACTCACCTAGGAAAACCTCGCACTCACCCCTTCCTACACCAGAACCCAAGACACAACCAGGAAAAACCTACCAAAGGTCTTAACTACCTCAAAAATACACATAAACAAGAAAAAACTAGTAAGGAAACAATAACCAAAGAATATTGTAAAATTACATCCAAAAGAGAGATAAGGTCCTATCTGAAAAACACCAAAGAATGTTTCAGTGTAAAATCCACAAAATAATCACTTAAAGCAATGAATAATTTGATTTTGAATTTTGATTACCCAATATTATTCCCAATTTGGATCTGATACCAATTTTTATGTGATGTGTTGATGTGGTGGTCCACATGCCATTAGTGAATATCTAATTAGGTGTTAAATTGATTTACAAAATCTTAAAATATGAAATCAACCATGGTATCTATTTTCCAGTTTGATAAAAATTGAAACAATAAATAGAACATAATTATTACAAGTATAATTCCAAAATGGAATGTAAAAATGATTTAACATCCATAAACAACACATAGAATTGAAAATTATATAAAAAATATAATTATAACTTCTTACAATATTCCAAAAATAATGAAATATGAAAATCTAGAAAAAAATAGAATCAAAATATGAGAATATAAAATCAAGATTTAGAAAAATGTACTTCCTAAATAAAAAACTGATATTACAAAACATAAATAATTAGAAAAGCGGTGAAAAAGGGAAAAAAGAAATCAAAACAACTTTATATGAATAAATAATTAAATCCCAGACAAGATTTAATTAAATAAAGTGGAATTTAACATTAATTGTTTCGAATAAATGAAAAACATAAAGCATTAAAAGGGGAAGAATGATTTATATGTTTTTAACAATTATGAACCGATTTCATTATCCAAAATCTAGAATCATCCATATTTTTGTGCTACTATCTATGACTAATGCTGCATTTGAAGTACAATGATGATATCTGAGTCTACTATAATCTGATTCCACTATTACTCCAGTCAATTTTCATCGTATCCACACTCATTTTCATCAAACTTTTTCATGCCTTGGTTCAAGAACTAAAACAAAAAACTTCTTCATGATCAACCTTCATGTGCAGCATCAAGGCGAAACTAAGAAAAAAAATTGAGCATGATAGAAATAGGCCCCCCAACATCCTCATTGGTGAATCGTGATCAAATAATTGATATCTACAAATTCATCTCCATCAAAGAAGATAGATGTTAACTAGGATAATGATTATTGGTAACATAAATGATTGGACCACTAGTGAAGTGACAATAGAGAGATAAAATAAGGTTAAAAATTTAGAAATCAATGAAACCATATGTAACATGGAAAATAATCCAAAAATAAATTGGTTAAAAATCATGGGAGAATGGAAGGATCACTATGGGTAAATATGGTTACACACTGCCTCACTATTACAAGGAGAAGAACAGCATAAATCACTCTCTTCAATATACAAGGAATCCACCTCAAACAATACCACACAAAAATTATGGGAGATGGTATTGATAGAACTAAGGAAAACTTGGGGAATACACTTACTTTTATAAGAAAACCTCACCCCCTAACATCCTTTGTACACTGGTGGTTCGGTTGGGTTTTCCCACCAACCAATACTTCCACTACCTGCCTCCCTTTATAAATAAAGGGGGAAACACCACTAGGAATTAAATACTTCCACCATATATACCACTTGGATATTTATTGGTATCCAAACATATCTCTACACACCCTTTTAATATCCAAACTATGCTACTCACATTTTTAAAATGACACTTGAGGATCTATTCTATCTGAACATATCAGAGTCAATCACCTTCATCAGCAAATCAACCATATTTTCTTTAGTGTGAATTTTATGCATGTCCACACTTTCTTACTCTACCATATCTTGAAAAAAGTGATACTATACCCCAATGTGGTTCATTATATAATGAAAATATGGATTACTTACAATGTTAAAGTCACTCTAACTATCACAAAATAATATAATTTTTTCTTGTCTGTGCCTGATATTCTCCAAAAAACTTCTCATCCAAATCACATCTTTATAAGCATGTGTAGCTATTATGTACTCTACCACCATCATGGATAAATCCAAATTTGACTGTAACTTTGAAAATATAGATCATAGTTCCTTTAGAAAGAGTAAACACATAACCGACAGTGGATTTTATCTGGTTAGAATCACCTACAAAATATGAATCAATATAGCCTATGATAATAAAAATGATACTCTATAACATAATGAAGCATCTAAGGTATCCTTGATGTATCTCAAGATCCTCTTCCCTGTTCTCCAATGATCCCATTCTAGATTCTTTGTGTACCGACTAACTATTCCCACTTTATGTGCATTTTTTGGTATAGTACAAACCATAAAAAACATTAGAGTCCACACTACTAATGCATATATTACGTGAGACATCACCATCCTATCTTCTTAACTACTAGGAGTAATCATAGAGGATAACATGAAATTAATAGGAATTGTGTTGGTGACTGGATTATAGTATTTCATGTTTAATAATTTCAAGAATTTCCATAAGTAATTATTTTATGATAGAAAAATCCCCATTATTTATGTCTTGGTAAATCTGCATCCCAAGAATCAGGTTTTCAATTCACTAGTCATTAATATCATACTCTATAACCAACTATGCATTCATATCCTAGATCCTTTCATTGTTGGGTATTATAACCATTATGAAACCCACATAGATTATAATAATGATGACATAATTACCATTTTAACACTTGAAACATGCACAAGTATCTGAATAAAGTCTACTGTATCCAAGGATCATGATATAGCAATCAAATCTATTGTACCAACACCTCATCACTTGTTAGAGACCATAAAAAGATTTATCAACCAACAAACTAAGTTTTCTTTTCATTCTTTTGAAAAACCTTTCAATCAGAGGATATAGATTTATTCATTAATATCACCATGGGAAAAAGTATTCTTCACATCCAACTTTGATAGATGTAAACTGTATGTAGAACACATAACTAAAACTATCAGAACAATCATTAGTCTAACAATAGGAGAAAAAATTTCATTGAAATCAATACCATAAATCCGTGCATATCCATTTACCACCATTCATGAAAAATATACTTTCACCTTGTCCTTTCCACATCACTTAATCTTGAAGACCCATTGGTTGCTGATAGGATTCCTTCCATGAGGTAATGGAACAAAATCCCAAGTCTTGTTCTTGTATAGGGCTTCAAGTTCTTCCCAAATCACTATTATCCATGTGGATACATTAGGAATATATGTTTCCTACATAAAATAAGATGGTTATCCATCCTCCATCAATAAGTAGTATGAAATATTGCACTATTTTATATATCTTGAGTTCCATAATGGTGAAATTTTCTCTTGGGTTGATTTATGTGGTCCAGACTCAATCAGTACTTGATCTTCAAGCTCTGATAATGATTTATAAGAAACCAATTAATCCTTGGACTTTTTATCCACCTTAATTGTTGTAGTTTCTATATTCTATTTCTCTATGTCTCGATAAATTATAATTTTTACATTTTATTAATAAAAAATAACATATCTATTACAGATAAGCTTATGTGAAGTGGATCTACAAAAATGATGCCCTTTGAAACTTCAACATACCTAGATAAGATACATTTCCTAGATCTCGTATCCAAAATTGATCTATCTTAGTCATTAAAAAAATGCATATACATGATATTCGAAAATATGTAACCGATAATAGTCTTCCATTTTACTATTTCACATCTCCATTGATGTCTTTAGATCAATGGCCATTAATGGAGATCAGTTGATCACATAACATGTGGTATTCACTACTTTGGCCCATAATATTTTGGAAATTAATGTAGTATTAAACATCACCCTTGTTCTATCCAATAAGGTTCTACTCATCTGCTCTACCACTCCATTATACTAAGAAGTTTATGCCACCTTGAACTATCTCTGGATTCCTTCTCACTAACAAAAAGTACCAAACTCCTTGGTTGTATATTCTCCCCCATTTTCAGTACTCAAACACTTGATCTTTTTTCAAGATTAATTTTTCTTATAAACTTTGAATGTTATGAAGACTTATTAAATATCCACTTTCATCTTGATTGGGTACACCCAACGTCTCTAGAAATAATCATTAATGAATGATACTAAGTACCTTTCCCAACCTAGGGATATAATCAGTGCTTGGAAAATGTTGGAATGGATCCACTTTAATATATATTTCCTTCTTGTTGTTGACATATTGAATTTTAACCTATGTTTATTTCCAAAAAAATCATAAAAAATGTTAAGGACACCTTTATAAGCCTAGGAGAAAAATTTTGATCAAGAGAAATCTCAAGGACTCATTCATACATATGATGAAACCTCTGATTCTATAACATCATCAGTGCATCTATTGAGGTAGTTGATGTAAAAACTATATCTGCCTAATTTTAAGTTTCAACCATACGAATATATAGGTTCTTTGATATCATTTATACATTTATCACTATAAGATATCCCTTTACAATTATAATCACTCAATTATCAGTGTGATTCTTTTATCTGATGTTATAAAATTTCCCCAAAGACAATATGTTCTTCTTTATACCCCTCCCATTGTGTAATCCTTAGAAAGTTTGCGCTATGGAAACATGAATATTCAATTTGATGGTACCAACTCAAATTATCTTCAAGGAATGATATTTAACCATGTAAAAAATCTCTCCTAGAATAGATTCATACTGATAAAACCATTCTTTTCAATACATCAAGTTCCAAGTTTCTCCTGAGTAGATTATCCATGCATTGTTGAGATGTTGTCTGCTTTCAGAAGTTGTCACCGCTTCACTAACTTTTATATCTCTACTTGTAGAAGTACTCACCACATTTTCATCCATGTCATAATTCTAACTCCCATTGGAGCCATTCTCCATATTCACATCTATCAGTCTTCCACAAATTACTAGTAGACAATTATCCTTCCATAACACTGTCTTCATATTCATTTTTCACAATGGAAAATTATTCTCATTAAATTTCATGATCTCGAATTATGCCTCCATATAGAAACATCTTCAATCTAGAACCTTCATTTTTTCACAATGGTATATTTAATAATCTCAATATTTTTTTATGTGAATGATCAATTGTTATTGCAATCACAGAGCATACTCAAATTTATGAGAATTATTAATACCTAAAAAAATTAATAGCACTGCACCCAAACCTTACTCAAATACCACTTTTTAGGACCAAAAATGATTTTCCCATTAGTGTGGTGATAATATTGAGATAAAATAAATTGAAAATTTTGAAGATAAATAAAACCTAATGTAATGTGGAAAAACCCCAAAAAATAAAAGGGGTAAAAAATCACTAGAAAATAGAAGGATCACTATGGGTAAAAGTGCGACAATGCCCCATCATTATTACATGGTGAGAACCCTCATAAATCACTCTATTGAATATGTGGGGAATCCTACTCACACAACAACACACATTAATGATGGGAGATGATGCAACTCAAGATGATGAAAAACAAGGGGAATTGAATGCCTTTTATAGGAGAGCCTCTCCCCCTGACTTCATTTCCCTTTTGGTGGTTTAGTGGGGTTTGTACACTAGGTAATCCTACAACCACCCACCTCCCTTGAAAAATAAAGGGGGAAGAACTAAAAGGAAGAAAATACTTCCAAAAGGCCCCCTCTCTTCTTATTTATAAATTCTAATTGAACTAGAAAAACCAAAAAAATAGGGGCTCTATACTTCTTATTGACATCATTCCCTCATAGATGAATGAAATCACCAAACAGGGGGTCTCAATTGATGAAAATATAGAAATAAATTATATCTATATGAGATTAGGGAACCCACCTCCAAGAACACGCTCATCATTCCCTTCTAGGAGAACCTAACTAGAAGACCTAATTAAAGTAATGTGGGTCCACTACTATAGAACATGCTTTTAACAGAGTTAGAAAATATCTTTATTATCACAAAAAAGAGAATTTTTTTATCTATGATACATTAATAGGGTCCATTTTTTATGTTCTAGAAAAACACTGATAGGGGGGCTTTATCAGTGCTAAAAAATCACTGAAAAAGTGGGCCTTTATCAATGCTATTTTATCACTAATAATGTTTATATTGGTGTAGTGTGTTATTAAATTTACTGCACACTACATCAAAAAATACAGGAAAATAAGGGATATAGAAAATTCAGAATTTAATTGAAATAAAAATTAATTCAAAAATAAAAGAAAAAAGACACTATTATAGACATTCAAACATTGTTTCTTTAAAATTACATCAGCAGGTACAATTTATCACAAACATTCAAAAACATCAATGGTTTTATTGTCTTTAGAACCCAACCCCCTCTCAAAAAATCCCTATAATGGTATTAGTTGTTGAAAAAACTAACCCAAATAGAAAAAATAATCCACATGTATGTGAAAAAAAATTCTTATGTTAGTAATACAATAAATAAAAAAATAAATATAAATATGAAACAACACATTAATAAAATGTCATTTTTAAACTGAAACCACACAATTTGAGAAATACTGGTCACACTATATGTCGACATAATGTTTGGTTGATTACTATACATAATTAATGACTTATGGATCATTTTACTAAAGTATCAAAATGATCTAAATGTGTTTTCATATTTTTGAGTACGTAACTTTTTTTTTACTAAAATGTTATTTTAAATTGAAAACAAAAATTTGGGCCATACCAATCACATTGTGTGTCAATTTGACATGAGGCTAATTTATACACATCAAAAACGACTTATCAATAATTTTCATAAATTATCAAGGAACTCTGAGCATATTTTCTCAGTTTTCAAAGAGCGACACATGTCTTCAACTAAAATTTCAATTTTAAGCCAATAACAAAAACTTTGAGTCATATTTAGCACCTTGTGTATAATATTGAGGTGTGAATAATTCATACACATCAAAAATTTCTTATGGATAATTTTTATAAAATAACAAAATGATTCATATTTTTTTCTTATTTTTGCGTATGTCACCTATACTTTTTAGGAAAACGTCAATTTTAAATAAAAAGTCTCACTTGGTGTCATACTGGTCTCACCGTTCATCGGATTCAGGTGTGACTAATTCTTAAAAGTCACAAATGAATTATGGATTATATTCATAATGTATCAAAAAAATCCAAAAGTGTTTTCTATTTTTTGAGTATGTGACTTATTTTTTTTACAAAAATATCATTTTAAACTAAAAACACACACATTGAGTTATACTAGTCACATCTTGTTCAGTTTTACATGATACTAATTCATATACATCAAAAATTACTTATGAATAATTTTCAAAAATTATTAATATAATCTAAGTGTGTTTTCTTGGATTTTATTGAACGACACATGATTTGAACTAAAATGTGAATTTTAAACTAATAAGGGACACTTTTAGTCACACCATCCATAACTTGTATCATATTATGGGGTGGATAATTCTTATACATCATAAATTAATTATGGATTTTTTCTTAATGTGTTGAAATAATATGAATGTGTTTGCTCGATTTTGAGTAATTCACTTGTATTTTGTACTAAAATGTCAATTTTAAATAAAAAGACACACATTGAGTCATACTGGTCACACCGTGCATTAGATTTAGGTGAGGATAATTCTTAAATGTCACAAACAACTTGTGGATCATTTTTATAATGTATCAAAATAATCTGATTTTTTTATCTATTTTGAGTATATCACTTGTGGATTTTACTAAAATATCATTTTAAATTGAAAACTTTCCATTTGAGTCATAATGGCCACATTGTGCATCAGATTAAGGTGTGGATAATTATTATGTCTAAAATTACTTATGGATCATCTTTGTTATGTATCAAAATAATATGAATTCATTTTCTTGGTTTTGATTATGTCACATATTTTTACTAAAATGCAATTTTAAACTAAAAAATAAGCACTTTGAGTCATACTGGTCACATAGTGTGTCATTTTGATGTGAGACCGATTCCTATATGTCCAAAATGAATTATGAATCATTTTCATAAGTTATTAAGAATATATGAGTGCCTTTACTCATTTTTTGCTGAGTGAAACATGTGTTGAACTAAGATGTCAATTTTAAACTAATAATGGACACTATGAGTAATATTGGAAAAAATGTGTATTAGATTGAGGTGTGTCTAATTCCTATATGTCAAAAATGAAATATTGATCATTTTTATAAAGTTTTGAAACAATATGAATTCATTTTTGTAGTTTGAGTATGTCACTTTTTTTACTAAAATGTCAATTTTAAATAAAAAGAAACATTTTGAGTCATATCAGGAACATTTTTTATCAGATTGCGGTGTGTCTTATTTCCTATATTTCAAAAATTACTTTGGAAAATTTTCCAAAATTATAAAAAAAATCCAAATGTGTTTGCATATTTTCGAGTATTCTACTTTTCTATTTTACTAAAATGTCATTTTTAAATAAAAATACACACATGAAGTAACATCAGTCACACAATGCATCATATTGAGGTATTTATGATTCCTACATGTAAAAAATGACTTATTTATCATTTTACAAAAATATAAAAATAATATGAATACATTTTTGTGGTTTTGAGTATGTAACTTTTTTATACAAAAATGTCATTTTAAGATGAAAACACACACTTTGATCCATACCTATCATGTTGTGAGTCATATTGAGCTGAGGTCGATTCCTATGTTTCAAAATTTTTCTTATGAATCATTTTCCTAATGTGTCAAAAGAATATAACTATGATTAATATTTTTTTGAGTATGTTACTCATTTTTTTAATAAAATGTAATTTTAAACTGAGAACACACATAAATGTCATACCGGTCATATCATGTGTTGGTTTGATATGAGACTAATTCCCACACATCAAAAATGACTTATAAATAGTTTTACTAAATTATCCAATAAATATTAACATATTTTATTGGTTTTTAGTGAGTGAGACACTTTTTGAACTAAAATGTCAATTTTAAACTGGTAACAGACACTTAGAGTCATATCAGGAACACTGTGTATCATATTGAGGTAAGGATAATTCCTACACATCAAAAATAAATTAAGTATCATCTCAAAAAAACTATCAAAACAATCTGAATGAATTTTCTTAGTTTTGAGTATGTCACTTGTCTTTTTCACTGAAATTAAAATTTTAAATAAAAAGAGACACTTTGAGTTATAGAGGTCACACCGTGTATCAGATTGAGTTGTGGATAATTAGTACACATTAAAAAATGATATATGGATCATTTTTATAGTGTATCAAAACAATATGAATGTTTTTTCTCAGTTTTGAGAATGTTAATTGTGGTTGTTACTAAAATGACATTTTGAACAGAAAACACACACTTCGAGTCATACCAGTATCACTGTACAGAAAATCAAGGTGTGTATGATCCTTATACATCAAAAAATGACTTATGAATCATTTTCTTAATGTATAAAAAAAATACAAATGTGTTTTATCAATTTTGATTATGTCACTTGTTTTTTATGAAAATGTCATTTTAAACTAAAAACATGCACTTTGAGTCATACCAGTCACATCATGAGTCAGTTTAATATGAAAATGATTCATACATGTTTATTATTAATTATTAATCATTTTACGAAATTTATAAGGACAATATGAGTGTGTTTTCCTGATTTTTGGGGAGTGACACATGTTTTGAACTAAAATACTAATTTTAAACAGATAACAACCACTTTGAGTCATGACAGGCACACCGTGTATCATATTGAGATGTGGATGATTATTACATGTCTAAAATGACTTATGGATCATTTTTATAAAGTATAAAAACAATTTTAATGTGTTCTCATTGTGTGTGTCACTTGTCTTTTTTTAAAAAAATGTCAATGTTAAATAAAAAGACACACATATAGTCATATTGGTCACATTGTGCATTATATTGAGGTGGGTTTGATTATTACACATCAAAAATGACTTATGGATTGTTTTTATAAAGTATTAAAATAATATAAATGAGTTTTCTTATTTTTGAGTATGTCACTGGTGGTAGTTACTAAAATTTCATTTTAAACTGAAAACACACACTTTGAGTCATATTGGTCAAACCGTTATTAGGATTGATGTGTAGTTGATTCCTACACATAAAAAATTACATATAGATAATTAACCTAATGTATCAATACAATATTATTATTTTTTATAGGTTTTGAGTATGTCACATGTATTTTTTTAATAAAATATCAATTTAAACTGAAAACACACACTTTGAGTCATACCACTTGCATCATGTGCCGGTTTGATGTGAGACTAGTTCCTAAAAATAGAAAATTAATTATGAATCATTTTCTTAAATTATCAAGACATCATAAGCATGTTTAGTTAGTTTTTAGTGAGTGACACATGTTTTTAATTAAATTGTTAATTTTAAACTAAAAATAGACACTTTGAGTCATACCGAGCACATTGTGTATTAGATTAAGGTGAGGTTGATTCCTACATGTCACAAATGACTTATAGATCATTTTCATAAAGTATCAAAAAAAAATATAAATTTATTGATTTATTTTGAGTATGTGATGTGTGTTTTGATCTAAAAAGTCAATTTTAAATTGAAAACTTGCACTTTGAGTCATACCGAACATGAATTGTATCATATTGAGCTGTGGTTGATTCTCACATGTCAAAAATGACTTAGGTAATCTTTCCCTAATGTATAAGATAAAAATGATATGTAAATTAACTAAAAAAGTCGACAAATGATGAGAACATTCATTAAATAAGTAGTAGAAAGTCACCTATTAATGAGGTCTATATACAATATGACACCCGGTATATTTCATATTAATTTTTAAAATAATATATTTCCTCTTTTGAATATGAGGATTTTTGACTATCATGGTAAAACTAGAAAAATATAAATAAATAAAGAATAAATAAATATTTTAAATGAAATTGTAATTATTTTTAAAAATACCTATTTAGTTATTCTAGTTTTTTATGGTATATGGTATCTTTAATAAATTGGAAAACACAATAACCATAATATTTACAATTAGTTTTTTTTAAAAACAATAGGAACCATGATAAAAATAATTAATTTATTTTGATATATGTTTTGATAGTGGAATTTTATTATATAAAATTTAATACATATCCACTTGTAGAAGTCGATAGGATTCTTGTGTTCATGAACTATCCTCCCGACAAGATTCTAGTGAAATTTAAACACCAAAAAATAATAAAAGAATTTTCCTTAAAAATGATATAAAAAGTATAACTTGATGTTTGTTTGTAAAATTTTGTATGTTCTATATTATTAAATGATAATCTTCGTCATGTGTGGTCAGTTATTTGGGTATCTATACATTGAATATAGAAAATAAATCTTTGTAGTAACCAAATTGGATGAAATGAGTAACTGACACTACCTAAAAAATAAAAAGGAATAAGTAATGAAATGAATGAAAATATATTTGATATAACTAAATTGTATATTTTTACCCCTATATTGTTGGTATTAAGAATAGTTTTTCATCTATAATTTTTCATTAAAAATTTATGGCAAGTTTGTTCATTATTCATTTATATTTATTTGGTTCCAATGAGGATAGTTGTTTAGAATTGATGTGAGGACCTATGAGTCCAAATTTCTATTCACATGTATTTCCCTTCAAATAAATATGATATATATGATTGAAAAATTATGAATAGTATTTAGTCATAATTAACATAGTAGGTCATCTACTGGGAAAAAGTCATGAAAAAACACCTCATAGGTACATTTACAAATGAGACTCCTAGTACTTCATTTTTGAGGATTCCTTTTAAATTATCAAGACCAATATAGTATGTTATGGAATATCTACATGTCTATTATTCAAAATCAATTGTGGTCATATCAACACCTGTTAACATTGTATCCACATGAAACTTTAATGGTAGTAAATGTGGAAGTTGATCAAGCATGTTAAAAGTACTTTGTTATGATATTTCTTATTGGCTGGTTGATCATTTGATCATTTTTATTCAACCTATTATTTCACCTCTTCCCCTTTTCCCTCTTTTATAACATTAATTGGTTCAAAAAAATTCATTAATTTTTAAAGGTTTTCATGAAAAAATGGAAATGAATACCTCCTTATTGGCATGAATTTTTTAAAGATCTAATATCCATACTATGAGAGTTCCAACAACTTTCTTGACTGTATGGATACTCACATAATCAAGTAGAACATGTACCTCGGGGTTTAGATCATGATATATGTTAATACCCACTCTCAAATGAACTATTGGAATTTTTTATATAACATATCATTGGATATTTTATGAGATCCCCCTCAATACAAGGTGATGGGTGGGTGTTGATAGATGTAAATCAAAATCATTTTCACCTTGTAGAATATTAGTACATGAATGGTACCAGTGTCCAAATAATTCACATTTCATATAAATAGTTATGAAAATATTGATTACCTCTTCAAAGATATCTCTTTAAGGGGAATGGATCACATCAAAGATGGTGGGGGTTGGTGGGGGGGGGGATCTTCATGTAGTGGTTGTTCTTGTGTTATTTCTTATCTTTGATTCCTTACCATAACATATTCTATTAACTCTAACTATCAATTAATGATTTCTTCTAGATCATATAATTATTCATGTAACTCTTCCATTTACTTATCTTTATTTCCATGATTATTTATTTTCTCAACATTTGTTTGAGGTGACAACCCAAAACCCACTCCTCTGACGTGGCCATACCATTCTAGCCACTTAAAGGCCACTAATATTAGTTGTTCATATTGTATAGATGATGATGATTCTTATGTCTAAGTAATATAAAAAATAGGAAGATAAGTAATCATTATTATGCGATATTGATTTAAAGAAAAACAAATTTTTATTATGTCATACTTACACATTCATCCTACACTTTTAGTTTGTTTTAATCTATTAATATTCATTATTTTATTTACATGTTCTTTATTCTAAAGAACATAACATGGAATAGAAGTGAATTTTGATTTTGATTCATAAATCTTCATATAAGCAGTCGAACATAATTATGTTTTCGTTTCATGTCACATAAAATTATTTTGGTATATTTAAAATACGTACCATTTTTTAAGGTAATTGTACCGTATCCTTACTTTACGATAGGGGTATGTTGGTTTTGTTTCCCTTTTCTTATTTTTAAAAGTAAGTTTTTTATTTCATAAATTAAAAATTCATAATTAAAGTGATTAATATATGTATTTTTAGGTAATGTATTACCATTTAAAATGTACCAGAAATGTTGTCTCCTCATGATGACCACGCTTGTTGGTTTATCAGGTGTGAGTACATTTATGGTGAGTTCAAGTTTATTTCCCTTTAGTATCATTGAGATAATAATTTTTAAGAATTGTGAGAAATCCTCTGTGAGCCTTTACAGTGAGCATTAATACCAATTTCATTCATGAGTCATGTACTATAAATGCACTCTACAAGGGATAATGAAGAGTAAGTCAATGTTTAATTATTTTGTTTTTTAGTAAAATAAATAAATTATAACATAATTTTACTCTAATATCTTTCAAATTTAGTGTATTAAGAATTATAACAAAAATTTCCCATGAATATATATCAATCTAAATTCCCATTCAAGTGGTGAGCTTAATGTAACCACTAAACATGGCCTTGTTGGGGTTAATAGGATAGTCACATGCATTCTATCCAACTTTTAATTTGATGCCTTTGTTTCTCTTCATAATATTTTTTTATAAAACTATCATGCTACGAGCACCTATTTTTTCTAGGATAGTTATTTTTCACCCTCTACCAATTTCTCAACTTCAATATCATTAGTATGTTGTTCCTCAATATTGGTATCATTGGAATATATCAAAGTTTTTTGTTCCTCTATATTGGGAACACCGAAATGTTGAGAAACCTTTGGTTCCTTAAGATTTTGAGAATCAACATATGAAGAAGTAATTATCTAAAGAATTGGTTGGACATTTAATTTAGAATACATAAATGCAGTGGTGAAGAGATAATAATATGATATAACACAATGTATATTACAAAAAAATATAAATTGATTGTTGAACTTTTTTAAGGATGAAGGGATCTAACCCCTCTATTGAGTATCAAAATCCATTCGTTATGGTTTCCTATAACATAAAAGAACCCATATAAATTGGGGTTCTTGTGAAATTTTTGGGACATGCCAATGAAAGGTTCATCCTTTGTTGAATTGACATTTGACCCTTTAATGGTTTTGGTCGACAATAGAACAATTGACCACTTTCTATTTACATTATCGAGAATATAAAATACTTATATTGTCTGTTATTAAATTATAAATGGACCTTCTTTGTACCCTTACTTACTAAATTCCACATTCACAAAGACCAATTAATATATTTTAATAGAAATCCTCTTATCAAACCACTTGCATTGAAAAATTGACACTTGGAATATTCTTTAATCCACCTCTCATATTTTTTTGATGTTTCCAAAGTATGAAATATTCGTATAAATTGGATTTATGTCTTTGGTACCTGATACATGCATCGCTTCAACCACAAGTGTAACTCCAATATTTTTCATGGTACCATGTTCATCATGTTCATTTTTATAGAACATATAACCATTAATTATATAACCATTATATGATAATACATGCACACTTGGTCATCTAGATAGCCATAAATGTAGTTCTGAAATTGGATCTCTATTTTCAATTAACTCCTTAGAAACCATCTTATAAACGATTGATTATGTGTATTTGATATCCATATTTTAGACCTTGATGGATTCAAATTACTAAGAATAAATTTTTGTGTTTCAACATATGGGGAAACCATTAAACCTTTATAAAAAACATAAAGGAAGGCATGCTCCTAAACTATAATAGTAACTGTGAAAACAATTATTATAGATATTCCTTCATCAAAAACCCACTCTACATGATGAGATTTTGTTAGAACAATTATTTCCACATCAGATAAATAGTTGGTACTGAATTCAACAACTTCCTCAACAACATATCACTATGAAATATAACCTTCAAGACGACTTTAATTTTTTACATACCCTTTAAAAATATTTGTATACCATTCAATGGGGGTACATCCATCTATAATGTATAGGACCACATAGTCGAATATCTCTTACCAAGTGAACCATCAATTAAACCATTATATCAAAGAATTTCGATAGAAAAATAATCTTCAATTCACATAATATGATATCAATTTCCTTTTCCATAGTTTTAAATTTTATTGGGTATATTAATTCGTTACATATAGATTTGAAAAATAAATGGATATAGGTTAATGTGTGATGGTACATCAAAACATGGAAGTCATCAAAACATGGAAGTCATGTTATTTCAGACCCATTAATTTTAAATCAATCATTTATATGATATTAATGATACTTGATGAATACATATATGTAAAACTTAAATCATTAATGAATTCTAAAAATAATACAACTCTTTCCTATAATGAGTGTAAGTTATTAGAGGAGTAAAATTCTATTTCACACACTTCACTGGCTCCAAATCTTTCCATATTCACATGTAAATCATGTCAAACCTAGACTTTTTTTTATCGAAAATCCTGATGGACTTATATTTTTATTAATTTTTGGATAATCCCCTTATTAATTGGGTTGTGGGAGAACATTACATGGTGAATAGTCCCAAGGCACTGGGCCCAATACATGTTTGTTGAAGGCTCAAATATTAGACACCCAACATATATCCCTACCCAATCTGATTAATTTTTTTGCTACTCCAAGCGGCCAATTTACAATGAAATTTAGCATGAAATCCCCATGAAAGAATTAATGGAGCCTATTACCGATGGAAAATACAAAACTCTCTCATTCATCCAAATTTGGGAGCTTTGTTGGTGGTTTATCCTTTCTCTAAACTCTTTCGGGACTACACCTCAGTTTCTGAGCCAAATTTTTGCTTCATTCTATTTTGTCCATCGAAGCATGAAGAATCACCCACTCCATCAAGCTCCTCTGTCACTTGAATTATGAAGTGCTGCCCTGCTGACCCGCCACATCCCACCCGACCGCATATGACACTTCTCATCGACAATCACTACCACCCGAGCTGATCACCTATATCCAGAATCTTCCCCTCTTCATTTCCCTCTTACCATTGTGCCATGTATACACCCAAACCCCTACTGATGCACCTCCAAAGAGGTCCACCTTCGAGGACAATAACACCATGATCCATGTCATGGATGCTTCCATTACATACCTACACCAGGGATCAAATTACCTTATTGTTTCTTCCACCCGCCATTGTTTGTCACTAACCATCATCGCTTCCTGCCTGAAGTGGATTGTCCTCCAAAATCACCCATTCCACACACACAACACATCTTATTTTATGGTTCCTAAATCCCCAAATTTGATGATGTCAAGGATTAAACCCTAGTCAGTGTAAGATTATAGGGTATCCTTAACCACTAGGCCAAGACCCCAACTACCTAGACTTAATTATATCCTTTGTTTTTTCAGGTGCATTTAGTAGCATTCCAATGAGACCATCACATACATTTTTTTCAATATAAATAACAACAAGAAAATTCTTGATGTACAAACAATTATAGTATGCTAATTTTTTTAAAAACCAATCCTCCTTTACAATCGGTTTTTTAAAGGTTTTTTGGAAAAGTTTTACCAAAAGTATTGTACATATTTTTAATTTCTCAACCCATTGATTACCAATTAATGGAGACAGTGTTGTACGTTCTTCTAAAATCACATTGAATGATGTCATATATGATCAATAATTATGTCACTGGGGTATAAATATTCAATGAACAAGAAAAATAATCTTTAATGAATGTTTTAAACTAATTTACTGTATAACTTTTTCAAAAAATGGACACCCTTGAGTTCCTTTAATGCTGTATCCTGAAAAAATTCCATAAGTAGAAAAGTAATTTATAGTCCTGTAAAACGTGGATCTCAACATGAAATATTAATTTATGTAATAATCATACAACATAACACCTAAATCCCACAATAATTTCAAATATTCGATCAATAGATACAAATAAACATCAAGGTCATTACCTAATTGTTTCATTCCTAATATAAAGAGACAACAAAATGTATTTTCATTTTATGCATAACCACAGTGAAAACATATAATTTACCAAAATAACGATCCATAAACAATGATTTATTCTTTAAAAACCAAATGGATTCACTCCATTTATAGATAACATAAGATGAAGGTTTCTCAGATCCTTTCCAAATTTAGGATACTTGCGATCAATTCTATTCAACTGAGAAGAGTCTACCATGTGACAAAGTTTCCCAATTTTATTTCCTGTCTCTGTGTTCCCTACCAATTTTCTTATAGTCTCCTCACTTCAATATAGCAACCTAAACCTTATAATGTATTTTAAATTACCATACAACATTTTTTTAACTTGGTTTATCTTTCCTGTATTGAAAAGCACCACACTTTGGTCATTTTTAAGTGATATTTGGTCCTTACGAAATAGTATATAGTCTCTAATAGAGGAATGTATTCTTTAAGAGATCATACCCATTCAAAATAACATTTTTTAGTGTTATATGTTAGGAAAGGAAGATAATTATCTTCTACGAGCATATCATTCAAGGGGGAAAGTAGTTTAGTAAAATTGGTGTCACTCTATCCATTTACATCTTTTAAATTATACTGCTTCAGTATGGGTGACAATGTTTTATATTTAGTAAATATATAATACAATGGTATATTTTTAGAACTCTTTAAATTCTTAAACAATTTTGGAAAATCACAAATTTCATCTTCAACAATCATTTTTACTTCCATGATATGATATCTATCATCATTCACACCTTTAATCACATCCTTGATATGGTCTTCATCATTTTTCATAGTTTTAATCATATTAAATGATTCATAAAATGTAGTCTTATCCCAGATAATATCTATATTCCGTTTTTTCTGTGTTTAGACCATCATTTATAAATTCAATCTATTTTTTATAGATAAAGTGTTTTTTAACTCCTCTAGACTAATTATTATTGAATAAAAATTGTGTAAACACAGAAAAAGGATTTGAGATTGGACATATGCATGATCTTGGGAAATCTTGATTAACTATTTATCCTCATTCTCATAGTATTTTTTATATGATTGAAATCCATCCATTTTCAATTCATATCCATCCTATTTGATTTGGAAATATTAATATTTAGAAAAAAAATAAATGATAAAAACCATTTCATAGGAAAATTTCATCTTATGATTAAAATATTAGAGTAAGGTAAGATTATTAATGGTTATGATTTTAAAAAAATAAATTTGTTTATTAATTGTTATGATTGTAATAATGTGGGTTATCATTAATCTTTTATATATTATATAAAGTCATAACACCATCAATTTCCCTAATTTGAGTCATAAGAGAGATTGATCCCCTATCAGAACCCAACATAGAGGTGATCAAGGCATGACCTTTAATATAAGGACTCAAAACTATCTATTTATATCAATTCTTGATAACTTTTTTTATAAAAAATGACAATTGTTCTAATTTAATATTTTCTCTCTCAATTTTTGGAAAAATATACTTTCCATATTTTGGTTTCCTGAAATGAAATAAATATTTAAAGATGATACACTAATGGTATCTAAAAATAAATTACATAAGGTGATGGTTTTTCTTAAAAAAATGTAGTTTCAATCTATGGGATTTAGAAGGAACCATGGAAGAAATTGGGTAGAATTTTGTGATTTTAATCCATCAGAGCAGGAGGGATACTTGAAATTTTGAGCTGATTACCATCTCTGCACCACAAAAACATTGTTTACTTATTAGTTTTAGTAACCACCTTACATGATAAGTGGGAAGAGATATTTTTGTTCACATCTAGGAGATCCATGAAAATGCAGTGAGAAGTAATTATGTGTCAGGAACCATCCTATAGGGGCCCATGCCATGACTACCCCAAGCCCACATCTAATAGTCCAGAGGATAATGATGAACATCGAGTAGGAATATACCACAAATGGGATGCATTAGGCTACATACCTGTACACACACACACACACATCTCCAAGCCACAAATGCTGAAATATAAAAACACTAAGTAAATAATTCCTAAAAACCATTAAGATCCCATAATAGAGTACGACATGAAGTATTGTAAAGTAAACCAGTCCAGAATACAAGAACACCAGAAATAGTCTATAGACAAACCAAAAAAACATGGTGAAGTGTTGTCTGCATTATCCCAGTCTATGAATGTGAATTCACAAGTTCTTGAAACTCATATGTGGAAAACCCTACTAGATCTAACCTAAGGGAAATGATACTAGGATTACTGTCTAAATCCATAGGAGCATGTCACGTCTGTCTATCCTCACTAAGAACCACTTGGTCCTGGTCCACCTAGGACTCTGTCAAAGGGTCTATCATATACACAAGACAAGACATGTGTGGGAAAATCCCATATAGTGAAGATTAAAACAATACTCTGTATGACTCCCCAGAACCACAAAGTAAATACCACAAAGGAAATACCTTGACGGAAATATACCAGTCAGCTCCACATAGATATATGTGAACAAACAATACAACAATAATATCCAGATATACTCAATTAAATACATGAGGTCTAGAGGTAAGTCATAACCAATTATCGGCTATAGTATTCTGCTCTAAGTATGCTCGTTCTGGGAGAACTCACTCCTCGAGCCATGATATCATCAGAGATGCTCAAGAAGAGGTCTAGTTCATTTGGGACCTCCCAAAATGAGAATGTATTGGTCAATAAAGATCATGATACCACATAGAGGGGATAACACCCTATACATGATTAGGGATACCATGTATCACAGTTAGATACTCTGGGGTAAACCATATACCCAATCTGGATCAATTTTCAACATAGGGGATCACATTCGGACACTCTGGAGGATACCACAGATCATGCCCAGACACTATGGAGGATACCACATACCTAACTAATGTGGCCCACTAGGTAGAGGATGATCCCACTAGTCACAGTGGTTACATGATTCCCTAGAATCCACTAGGCGTGATAGAGGATTTCACTCTAGTCCCGTGGAGGGATGCCTGACTCTATCTTGGACTCATCCTCTAAAGGTGATTACAATCTAGTGATGTGGACATAATATCATCCTAAACACTCGAGGAAATAAGTTATGGAATTCTATCACCCTATACAGGATCAATATAAAAACTCACAACATTATGTCAAAAGGATCGTCTCAACATCAGGGTCCCAACTCCACAAACGACTCATCAAACGGATGCACCATTTGAAAGTTATAGGGGTTTGAAGTTTCAATGGATGGGGGTCACTGGGCCCGTAGACTGACTGCACGATCATTTTACTAATCTTTGTGGTTGACCACACCCCCAACTGCCATGACCTTGCGGTAGCTGGATCGACCATGTCTCATGGTCAACTTCCACGGTCGACCACATCTCACGGTCAACCGTGGTTAGTCTAGTCACCCCGAGTCCGACCCGGGTCTGACCCGACCTGCTGGGTTAATACGACCCACTGGGTCTGACATGGCCAGCTTTATATGGGCTAGCCCACATCGCTTGGCCTGACCCATCTTAATCTAGCCCAGCCTATCTGCCCTAGACCAGCCTGCTCACGCATGGGCCGCTTGGCCCGACCTACGTGGTCGCTGACAACATCCCATGCGGCCGCTGCCACATCTCATAGATCCTCTGCATCCTTGAAATTTCGTCACACTCTTTTATGTCCCTAACTCTACTCCACCGCATCTCACAACATGCTCCTCCATGTCCCATGTATCCCGCACCATAGCTTCCATCTTATTTTGCGGCTGCCGCCACACCACCTCACCGAACCGCCACACCAGACCCACACCGGTGTTCCCTTCCATGGATCACCAAGCTACCTATGATGCTTGGATTTAAAAAATTAAGTGATATCAATGATGCTCGAGTCCCAATCTACACAGATCCAGCCTCTATTTCAGTTTGCCTCCAATCTGGGGGTCCGATTGCCTTTAGAGCCTTTAGGTAAGCCGATCCATGACCACAAGGGTCCAATGGTGAAGAAAACCAAGAATAGGGGGAGAAAATAACAAATAAGACCTTAAGGAGAAGACCTCATCCTTTTTTCGTGTCATCCTCAATCCCTTCTCATTAGAATGAGGATGAAGATCAAACTTGAAAACTCCCAGAATTAATCCCCACAATTTAATAATCATTCTACAATAATAGAACCATATATCAATCTATTCGTGGATTGACACATGTTTTTCATAAAAATAAATAACATGGAAAAAGAATAATAAATCATCCACCCTACCTTGATTCGGATCAATCGCTAATAAAGGATGATTGTGGTGTCGTCGTTGTTGTCAATGAGGTTCCTTCGAATCAGTTGTGCATCGATCGCCGATCCACAATCTGTCACTGTTGTTTTTTGAGGGAGTTCTTTCAAATATATCCCTAGCAATTCTATGGTGTTACTAGGGTTATGCGGCTAACCTGGGATTTCTAAATAAGGATACATTTAAAATAAAAGTCTATGTGTCAATAGAAATGATTTTTATTTAAATTATTTAATGATGATTACGTCCTTGGTGACTTTTTCTATAGATGACCCACACCAACCAATGTTAGGTAATTCCTTGGGTAAAGCCACCATTATGATCTCAATGGTTCCCTCAAATATATGATTTGGGCACCCTTTTAAGAGTTATTCTACTTTTTTAGGAAAATAACATGCATGTGCTATTAAAAGTTTAATATTTTTCAATCAATTGTTTTTTGCACAACGGGCCTCTATATCACATTTCGTCTCAGTGCCTGGTCTTGAAATAAATCCATATAATTTCTAAAAATAATACATGGAAAATAAGAGACGTCACATTCTCCCCAACTTGGGGATTTACGTCTCCAAAATCCAAAACATGGGCTTCCCAAATAGATGAGGGCACTGAGCACAAAGATGAGATTCTCGCCCCCATGTGTTTTCCTAGAGATTCATGTGCTGCCAATAGCCACACACAAGGGGAATTGATTTCCCCTGAAGGACCCTATCATATAGATCTTCAATATCTACTAGGTACTCAGAATATTTTTTCCCATACTCGATTTCCAGCTCACCGCAGTCGATGACGTGTGATGGGTAATGCAAGTGCCTCCTCAACTGTGACATATGAAAGGCATCGTGTATCCAATATAGCTGTGGTAGTTGAACCCAGTGGTATGACACCTCGCAAACTCTACTTATATTTTGGAAAGGGATAATGAACCTCAAATATATCTTTCTACCCCATCCAAATCTTCATAATCCGTGTCAAGGTGATACCTGAAGAAACACGTGGTATTCTTCCTTGAACTCAAAAGGCCTTCACCTCCTATTAGAATAAGACTTATGATGGATTTTTATAGTCTTTATCTACTCTGAGATGATCTGAACCTTCTCTATTGGTGATCACACCAACTCTAGTCCCATGAGTGCGGACTCTCCTGGGTCGGTCTAATAATGTGGTGACCTACAGGGTCACTCGTACAAGGCCTCTAATGGTGACATACCAATAGTTGAGTGATATATGTTGTTGTAAGTGAACATCACCAGTGTTTGGTGATCCTCCCAACTATGTCCAAAATTCAACATGCACACCTGTGGCATGTCCTCCATAACCTGAATGGTTTCCTCAGTCAAGTCATCCATCTGTAGGTGGAACACTATGCTCAAGCGTAACTGAGTCCCAAATGCCTCTTGTAATCCCTTCCACAACTAAAATGTAAATAAATCATCATGATATGAAAATATCATCAATGGTACTCCATGGATCTGAAATATCTCCTGGATATAGTGGCATCCCATGATCTCTAGTAAACTCTTCTCTTAGATAGTTAGGAAGTGGGATGACTTAGCGAGTCGGTCAATGGTCACCTAGATGACATCATGTCACCTAGACGTACATGGTAAACCCATCATGAAATACATCAGTATCCCATACCACTTCCATTATGTATCCTCACAGGGTTAGTCTAAACCTTCTAGAACCTGGTGCTCAACATTCACTAGCTGACAAGTGAGGCATCAAGTGATGAACTTTGCAACTCCCTTTTTCAAGCCTGACCACAAAAACTTACATCAGAGGTCCTGGTACATCTTTTCCACACTAGGATGTACCACCCAATGGGGTGTATGGAACTCTCATAAAACCTCCTCCTGCAACTCCTTTGGTACAACTGTTCACCCTATAAAAAGAACGACATGCTCCCCACCTTTCAAATATCCATATAGAGTATGTACTGTGGATAACTGAGCACGTAGGGTCTCACAATTTTTGTCCCCAAGTTGTTCCTCCCTAACTCATTGTAAGAGTGGAGGGGTGACAACCATCAACTAGAGGTAAACTACTCTATCTCTATCAACAAAGGATATCTATAATGAGGCCAGCTGCTCTAACGCCTCGTTCAACAAATGTAGGAATAATCTCTTACTAAGAGAATCTGCCACCATATTACCCTTCTGAGGATTATAGACTATCTCAAAGTCATAGTCCTGGAGGAACTCTATCCATCACCACTATCTGAAGTTTATATCATTTTTATAGAAGATATACTTTAGTCTCTTATGATCATAGTATACAATAAATCATTTTCCCATCAGGTAGTGTCACCCCATCTTTAATGAAAAGACTATCATTGCTAGCTAAATATCATGAGTCACATAATGTTTCTCATGAAGTTCCAACTAGAGTGAACTATAGGAAATAACCACTTAACCCTGTAATATGAAAAAACCAAGAACAATCCCTAATGAATCAAAAAACACCACGTACCCAACACCCTCCACTAGAAACATCAGTATGGGAGTGCTCTTCAACCTCTACCCCATCTCAAGAAAGCACTTTTGGAACTTCTTTTTCCACATGAAAGGATTCCCCGTTCATGTCAAAGATGTCAAGGGTGCTGGAACTCTGGAGAAGTTTGGAACAAACCTTCAATAATAACCTACCAATCCAAGGAAAATCTTCACCTGAGTAACACTTTTGGGTGGCTCCCAAGCAATAACATTCTCAACCTACGTTGGATCCACTGCAACTCTAGCCTCTAAGATAACGTGTAACCAAAAACAAACCTCTCAAATCCAGAACTGAAACTTCAAGAGATTCCCATAGGGTTTTTGTTTTTGAAGCGTGTCCAAGACCATTATCAAGTGTCTTGCGTGATCCTCCTCATACGCCAATTAAACTAGGATTTCATCAATGAAGACCACCACAAACCGGTCTAATTAAGGCTGAAAGATTTGGTTCATGAATCCCATGAATGTTGATAGGGTTTTTTTCACACCAAAAGGAATCATCAAGTACTCATAGAGTCTATAATGACACTTGAAGTCCATCCTTGGTATATCCTCATCCCGTACTCAAAGAAGGTGATAGCCTGATCTGAGGTCAATCTCCCAGAATAACCATGACCCTTTGAACTGATCCAAGAGGTCATTGATCCTCGGTAGTGGATACTTATTCTTCATTGTCACCTAATTCAAGTGCTGGTAATACACACATAACCTCAAGCTCTTATATTTTTGTTTGAAAAACAAAACTGGGGATGCCTAGGGTTAAAAACTAGGTCACATGAATCCCTTCCTCTGCATGTCCTCTAACTGAAACCTCAGCTCAAAAAGCTTTGTGGGAGCCATTTGATATGTAAGTTTAGATATCAGAGTTTTCTTGGAGTGTAGATCAATGCAAAATTCTATCTCCCTACAATAAGGTAAACCTAAAACATCTTCAGTAAATACCTACACATACTCCTCCACCACAACAAGAAATGAGGACTCATATCATCCAATGCAATGAGGGTGAGGCTATCTAAATAATGAGTAATTGGATACACCCTCCTATGTGTGAGTCTATTCCATACTACAAACATATCCTTTTCACCAATGAATAAATACATGGTTCTATCATTGCAGACACACCGCACTCTACGCCTAAAATAGTCAATCTGAGCAAGAATTGTGACTAACCAATACATACCACGAATGGAATCATAAGGCCTAGATGATACTACCAAGAGATCCAAACTAAAACTCTCACCTCCAAGAGTCAGGTCACACTATCATCATCAGTTTCTGATCATTGAATCTCCTCCTATAAGAGTCTCTAAGTGTAAGGGTCAAGTCAACGGTTCAACTGGGATATCCGAGACCCAAAAAAGGTCTATGGAAATAAAGGAATGACTAGAACATGTTTCTATCAATACTGTATCTATGGTGGAAAAGACACAGATCATACCTCAAATCATCCCTGGATCGTCGAGGTCTTAAGATTCCATCACCTACAGCTGGCCTCATCCTTGTCCACTAGCTCCCTAAGCTGTTCATGGACCACCTTGGGTGGTGTGGGCAATAGGTCAAACTTCAAACAACCTCCTAATACCCTGTAAACTCTTCTTCCACATCCACCTCTCCATGGACAACCCTTCTCCTATCTCTGAATTTTCCTTGGTGGTCCCTCGAGCGTCCCCCGATCATCTATACGGTGGGTTGGGCATTCTCATGCCAGATGTCCCTGACCGCCACATGTGTAACAATGCCTATCCCTGGGCTAACTCTAGCCACCTTGGGAGCCCTGGACTACTGAACTAAAATCTTGGGATCTTCCCCTAATGTTTTTGACCCTCTTGGATCCTTGTGACTGTTTTTGGCTGCCTGCTGCCGAGGTATCAGCTACCCGATGCCCACTAATTTCTCCCACTATCAGTGTCCTCTCTACTAGAAAACTCTCCACTAGAAGGTCTCACTCAAGTATCCTAGAATAATTAGGTATGATAAGGGATACCACTGACACACTGATGTCCCAGCGTAAGCCATTCTCAAATGTTTGATCACTAAAGAACAAGTCTCGCACCATGTCCATGAATTAGTGTGAAATATTAGTAAACCTCACTTAATACTCTGCCACATTCATACTGACCTGCTATAGATAAAGAATATCTTATATTGGAATTGATCATAAATTGGATGGATATAACTCCTCTTTAGAGATACACTTGAAGTATATCTAGGAGAGAGTTGTCTCATCATGAGACCGTGTCACAAAGCTCCATCATCGCCCTGTGGATATATAAAGAAGGCTCACAGTTAGGATTGTCTTCTTGTCAGCAGACTTCCTACCAAGGAAGAAAACACATGTGAATGCCTCTCTCCAATCCTAATCAAATTGGGGGTATGGTTCACTCCAAAACCTTGGAGTTCGCTTCCTTTGAAACTTGTGCAACACACTCAGCCTATGTACATCCTCAACTGGTAGTGTTGGAAGTAGTTGCTGCTCGACGGGTGGTGGTACAAATAGTAAACTACCTAGAGGTTCTACCTCTGGTATATTCCCCTTTACTAATTCCATATTAATAGTTGAATCATTCCCATGATCATGGAGTGGAATCCTAGAAGGATTTCTACATAGAGGTATCCTTAAATAAAACAATATGTACAATGGTCAAAAGTGTATATCTGGAGAGATGAATCAAGAAGAAATGAAAAAAACAACCATTCCTATATGATGCATGTACCATTGTTTTCTAGACAACTAGTGTTTTCATGTATGACTCAAAAAACAGGCAATAAAAGTCTTGATGTATGGATACATAGGATTCCACACCAACACTCGAGTCCCTGTCCTGAAATCCAAACTCGAAAAACTAAACACTGTTTCCCCAAACCAACCTCACAAACTCCTAGTCCTAAAGTTGAACCGACCTCCTATGATAGCACCCTATCACAACCCATCCCAGTGGGGCCCATTCCATGACTACCCCTAGCTTGCCTCCAATAATCTAGGGGCTAGTGACTAGCACCAAGTAGGCGTATCCCACATATGGGAGGCATTAGACTAAGTACTTGTATGCACACACACACACACACACACACTTCCAAGAAAAAAATGTTGTAATGTAAAAACACTAAGTAAAAAATGAATTCAAACCACTAAGATCCAACAACAGAGTAAGACATGAAGTACAATAAAGTAAATAGGATCAGAATACCAGACCACTAAAAAGATTTTGTAAACAAACCAACAAAACACGGTGAAGTGTTTCCCACGTCATCCCATTCTAGGAAGGTGAATGCACAAGTTCCTGAAACTCATCTGCAGAAAACCCTACCTGATCCAACCTAAGGGAAATGGTACCAGAACTATTTTATGATGGAACATGAGCACACATCATATGTCTATCCTTTATAATCACTGCTTGGTCCTGGTCCACCTAGGACTCCATCAAAGGGTCAATATTTACCCAATACATGACACGTGTGGGAAAATCCCATGCAGGTGTGAGTAAAACAATACTCAGTAGGACACCCTGAAACCACAAAAGAAATGCCATAATGGAAATACCATGAAGGAAATACCATGAAGGAAATAACAAGAAGGAAATATACCAGTTAGCTCCATATAGGTATATGTGAACAACACATATAACAATAATATCCATATATACTCAATTCAAGACACAAGGTCTAGAGATAAGTCACAACCAATTACCACCATAGGATTCTGATCAAAGAACGCTCAATCTAGGAGAAATCACTCCACAAGACATGATATCATCGTAGAAACTCATGAAGAGGTATAGTTAATTTGGGCCCGCCAAAATAAGAATGTATTGTTCAATGAAGATCATGATACCATAGAGAGGAGATATCGCACAGATACAATGATGGATACCATAAATTGCATCTAGATACACTAGTGGATACCATGTACCTGATATAAATCAATTCACAATGTAGGGGATCACGCTCAGACACTCTAGAGGATACCACATACCCTACCGATGCGACCCTCTAGGTGGAGGATCAACACCCTTCTCACGTAGGATACATGATTAAACGAACTCCACTTGGGGGGATAGAGGATCTCACTCCATTCCTATGGAGGAATGCGTGACTCTATTTTGGATTCAACCTCTAGAGGAGATTACAATCTAGTGATGTGGACATAATACCGTACTAAACCCTTGAGGAAAAGAATAAGGTAGTGCTCTCACCCTATACTAGTCTAAGGTAAAAACTCACCACATTATATCAAGAGGAATGTCTCAACATTAGGGTCCTAATGCCGCAAACCACTCATCAAACGAATGCATCATTTAAAATTTATGAGGGTTTTAGGATTCAACGGAAGGAAGGTGACTAGGCTCATGGACTGACTGAATAGTCATTCCACTGACCATGGCGGTCGACCACAACCTCACGTACAGTTCTCGCATAGTAGCTGGATCAACTGTGGCATACGATCGATCATGGTCCGGTCTGTCCGCCCTGGGTCCGACTCGGCCTGCTCTGACGGGGCCAGCCCGCTTATCCTTGCTCGAACCATCTTCATCTCTCTTGGTCCATCTACCCTTGACCAGCCTTCTCACACACAAGCCGCCTGACCTAGCCTACATGGTCATCAGACACATCCCTCGCAGTCGACGCCGACGTCGCATCCCATGGATCCTCTACATCCCCAACCCCATGTCGCGCTACTCCACGTCCCCAGATCTACTCAGTTGTGTCCCGCAACGCACTCCTCTACATCCCAAATGGGACACACTATCGCCACTATCATCTTCTGTGGTCTCTACTAAGGCCGCTGCCTCTGGTTATGGCACTGCCTCCATGCCACCTCATCAGACCACCACACCAGACCCGCGCCAGTGGTCCCTTCCACAGACCACTGAGATGCCTATGATGCTTGTATTTCTAAAATAAGGGAATATATGTGATGTTGGGGTCCCTTTGCCTCCAATATGGGGGTCTTATTGCGTTTGGAGCCTCACGGAAAGTCGAGTCATGACCATTAGAGTCCAACAACAAAGAACGCCAAGAAAAGGGGAGAGAAAAGCATGAAGGATACCCTAAAGAATGGACCTTGTACTTTTTTCATGTCGACCTCAGTAATTTCTCATTAGAACAAGGATGAAGATCAAACTTGAAAACTCTGAGAATTAATCCCCACAATTTAATAACCATCCCGCAACATGAAAACCATGAATCAATCTGTTTGTGGATTGACCCATGTTCATTGTGAAAATCAAGAATAGGGGAAAGGAAAAAATAAATAAACCACCCTACCTCAATTCAGTTCATTCTTTTATGAAGGATGATCTTTATGTCATCATCGTTGTCAGGGAGGTTCTTTCTAATTGGCTACACATCGATCGTCGATCCACGATCCGTCGCCATTTGTTCGAGAGAGTTCTTCCAAAGCTCTCCCTAAAGATTCTCTAGTAATCCCATGGTTATGTGGCTAACCCTAGGATTTCTTCATAAGGATACATTTAATGAAAATTTCATTGATTCAACATAAATATTTTTTATTTAAATTATTTAATGACTATTACATCTTTGGTGAATTTTTTAACATTTGACCTGTGTCGACCAATGTTAGGTTGCACCTAGGGTAAAGCCGCCATTTTGAGCCCAATGGTGCCCTCAAATTTCTGATCCGATCAACCATTTATGATTTATTCTATTTTTTTTATAAAAAACATGGGCGTGTTCTATTAAAAGATTAATATTTTTCAAACAATGTTTCCAGACACACTAGGCCTCAGAATTGCATGCCATCTCAGCACCTACTCTCAAAATAATTCCATATAATTTATTAAAATAATACATGGAAAATATGAGAGGTTACATGATGACTAAGTGAAAATGAACACAAATGTGAGGGATAGGGTAAACCAATAATGGATCAAGGAAAGAAATATTGGGTGTAGAATCATTAAATTTTATCAAGGCGAAATCATATCACTTGTGCATGAATTGTTCAAACCATTTGGGAAAATTAAAAATAAACAATTTTGTTCAAGGGGTAGAAAAATATAACAACTGATCACATACCTTTTTTTAAAAGGTAGGGACAAAAACCCTTTATTAAAATATAGAAAAATAGAGAATGAATGTTATCGGTTAAACATGAAAAAACTTCCCTCATTAGAAACAATCAAAGACCTAACTTTTCTATGATCTTAACTCCAATCCTTTTCTCTTCCTCACGCATTTCATTCCAAGGAAAACATCTACATCCCTTGACTCAAATTCTAGGGTGAATAAATATCCTCTAATTATTCACCTATTATGTGAGACGTTAAGTGTCAATACCCTCCAAATCCTATTCCACAATAGCTAATTGAGCCTCCACCCTCTTAGAAGGGTCATGAACCAAGGATTCATCTACAGGGGTCTGATACACTTTTACCCGAACTCTACATTCTAGTGAATCGTTATAGAATTTTTTCCATCAAAAGGGCCATGAAAGGAAACCTACACATTACCAAATATTTATTTGGAAACTTTCAAATTATATTAAAATGCATAAGCTGAGGTAGAGCCTTTACTATGCAGTAAATACTACCTCTCATCCACATGCTTTTGAGAGATTTTCTAGTTCTCTTAATATTTCAATAAATATTTAGCTTCATTAGGATGATCAAGTACTCTAAAAAGGTTAAATGTTGGAACCTAAACACCTCCATGCCTTCCCATGTTCTACAAATTTTTAAAATTTATTTTAGGATCACCTAGTGATTTATACAGGACACGCATAATCTAGTTGGAATTGGAAGAGATTAAAGGTGGTTCTATCTGAACAGGTTGCACTAATGGAGAAAAATTCATATAATTTTGTATTTCCACTAAGTGAAAGTTATCCAGTCATAGAGGAAGGAGGTCTTAACCTCATAAACAGAACCAGTTAGAAACCCTCTTCATCAACTGGCTTGGTTGAAAGCATGTTCTTACCTTCAGGAAGTGAAGCTCATTGTACTGCTAATGAAGAGGTTTGTTGAGAAACCCTTGTAGGACCAGAATCACTCACTAGATTATTCTTGGTTGGCTGGGAAGAAAACATCACCATATTTGATTTACCTTTCCTTTTGGAAGAGGTTAGAGATTATTCATGCAATAGTTCCCTATACACATCCCTTTAGATAGCATTTTCAAAATTAGAATTTTCTTTATCATCAGAAATAGGAGCTACATCATCATATAATGTTGACCCATTATCCTTCTCCTCTACCTCTATGTCTTCCCATGTTCTTCCGATTTGAGTCATTGAGTTGGCATGACAATTCTTGTCACCCCCAACCCGAACAAAGTCAACTAATGTTTTTATCATAAAGGCAGGTTCCTTTTCAATATTAATAAAGGGGTGATCTACCTCATTCATCCCATGAAAATAAGAAAGGGGTGCTCAAAGTGTTTCAGACCATCCCCTTGTTGTAGTAGATATATTTGTGCCTATTTAATTTCCCCAAGAAAACATAGATTAGCTCCCCTATCTACTATAGGGACAACCAAGGATTCATCAATATGATGCATTCCAGTCCCTTGCTACAATAGTTCCTCACGAGAAGGGCTGCCAACCCCCTATCCATCGACACCCTTATATCACCTTGCATATGCACATGTCTAGGATTCATAGCATGACTATGTTTTTCATACTAAGCCTTCTTATTTCTTGATTTTCCCCATTCCCACAATCTGATCAAAAATAAAAAACCAAATACCTTTTTTAGTTTGATATGTCATGGATAATTAGACTTCAATCCATAAAAAATATTGTAGTTTATCATATTCAATTTTCGAATTAAATTCATGAATGTCAGCAGAGAGGAGAATCATATCAACCAGAGTGAAGCATAGATTCACTTCCCCCATAAAATGAGCATAATTTCCAAATATAGATAGCTTAGTCTCTTTGTCCATTTTTAATAGGTAATATAATTGCTAATGTAATGTCATATAGGATCCTTGGGTTCCACAAAATCCAATTCAATCCAAACACTTTGACCCACAATTGCACAGAGGAGTTGACCTCTAATGGGTTAATATTTTAGTCCCACTCACATATATGCATAATGCCCGACTTGAGGGAAATTAATCCAAGACCCCGTGCCTTCATTTTCATATATTCAGTGTGGAAGAGGATATGAAAAAAAACATCTACCAATTGAAACACATTTTCAATTAACAAAACTCCATACCTCTAAAATCCTCACAACCAAATCTCGAACTTTCTACATTATAGATCCCTTTAGAAATATAATCTGAGTAATAATTGAGTGCTTACTAATTTTCATCCATTTTTAAATCACCTCTATGTCAGCTTTGACTTGGAAAACACTACCTTTGTGAAAACTCATACCAGAAAATGATATCTTATAGAGAGAGAAAGAGAATATGTCAGTGATTTCTGAAAGAAAAGAAACTGGTTCATATCCACGACAAGCCACCCTTCGACATCCCAATTTGAAAGAAGCATGCTTGTATGAGTCAAAATTCCCCAGATGAAGGAAACTTTCTACCATCGAAAGATTAGATGTATTTTCCATGAGAAAGGAACACTAAGCGCCATCGAGTTTTAGGGAGATATTCTCTTCATTTTATTTCAATGTGAAATTTAGCAAAATAAAATAAATGATTATAATTTCTCTCAATATTCTTTGGTGGCAATTTTTAAAAGAAAAGAAAATAATTTTTTTGCTAATATAAAAAAATAAGCCTTATTAAAAATATAGTTTTCCAATACTCAGTTATTTCAAATAATTTTTTTATAATTTTAAATCATATCATTGATTTTTAAATAAAGATATATATTTACTATATATATATATTAAAAATATTTATATAATTACAAATGTCTTTATTTATAAATATATTTATAAAATTATATATATATATATATATATATATTTATTAATATATTTATTAATATATAATTATATAAATATGAGTTCATAAATATATATATTTTAAAAATAAACTTATCATTATATAATATATATTTTTTAATATATTAAATATATATTTAAAATATATATTTATAATTGTTTTTATTATTATTTATAAAATACGTTGAACATAATATTTATGTACGTATAATCAAAATTATATATATATACAATCAAATTTATCTATATAAACATAATTATTTATAATAAAAATTATTTATTCACACATATTCCAAATTATTTATAAACACATAATCAAAATTATCAATTCAAGGAAATAATTATTATTTATAAGGTATTTATATAATTTATTAATTCAAAATTATTGATTCAGGATAATCAAAAATATTAACTCAAAATTATTAATTCAAAATAATTATTAATTTGAAATGATTAATTCAAAATTATTATTAATTAAAAATAAATATTAATTCGGAAAAAATAATTTAAAAATATTTCTAAATTATTTATATAAATTATTAGTCCAATATAATCAAAATTATTTATAGTCAAAATTATTTATAAATTATTTATATAGACATAAATAAAATTATTAATAATTATTTCTTATTACTACTTATAAACTAAATTAATGTTATACAAATAATTATTTACAAATTATGTTTACCAAAATATTTATATACACATGAAAATGTTGTTTTCAATTATTAATAATCACAAAGATGGTCATTTATATAAATTTTAATTTAAGAAAACAATGAATAAAATATGCATAGTGGGTAATGTCAAAAACTCATGTCAATTATTTTAAACACTTTAAAACACTAAGACGCATGGTTTGAAAATAATTTGGTGTAATGAACACATTTAAAAACATCAAGTTTGTGATCTATACTTTTAAAACCAAATACATACTTTATGAGCCGTTATGGAATTTTTACAACTATTTGGCTCAAAAATCAATTTTTAAAAAATTTACATCGAGAAATTCATGATGGAATTGAGAGAAACATTAAAAAAACCACTCATAATATTTTCTAAAAACCATATAGGAATTTTAAAAAACCATGTTATGGAATCCCATTCCATGAAAAGAGTTGAAATCATTTGAAAAAAACTATTTTCTCTTCATATAAAATCATATAGGAATAACATTAATAAATAAAATCTTTGAAAGCAACAAGCCTTCAAAGGATTTTAATATAATGTTATATCACATAAGCACCATCCTTTGTTCAATAGAAAACAATCTAAAAGTAATCGTCTACAATAGAAAATGCTACAACAAGACAAGAAATTTATTTCTCTCAATTTATCCTCACATTTCATTTTTTCCCTACTACTGGACTCACCAAATGATGGAAATAAAATAATGGACTATATTTCATTTCTTTTCCATCCAAATAACTCATGCTAAACAAAGCATGTAAGTAAGGTTGAGACTTTAGTGGGTATTTCAAAATGATATTGGGGTGCCTCCAAGAGTGAAGGCATCATGTTCAGGTAAATGTATATCATGTTAGTGGTGGAAAGAGAGTGTTTTTGGAGGGGTCGACCAATGGAGGTTTGATTAGTTGTTTCTTGTGTGATGAGATACGGTGGGATAAGAGTTAGATCAGATGTGTAGTTTTGATTGCGAGTAAAGAGAAGAAGAAATAATCACATACCGCAGATTTTGAGAGGATCGATTCATCAAGAATATCAATGAAGAGCGGTGTCGATGATTCAGTCCCATGAGAGATTGAATGACGCATGTGAGGTAGAACCTGTTAGGGTTCAATTTAAAATATCATGAAGGGTTTTATCAGCATTTTCATATTAGTTCTAGCAATGAGTTTTTTTATTAGCGCTAAAATAGTAAGAACTATAAAACGTATCTTTATTAGAGCTAAAATATTAGCACTGATAAAGACCTAATTTTAATAATATAATAAATATAATTAAAAAATTAAAATGTATATAATTACAAATAATTTTTTTTAAAATTATAAATATGTATTCGTGAATATAATTATAAATAAATATATTTATAATTTAAATTTGTTTATTAATATATAAAAATATATAATTATAAATATAATAAATAAATTTCTTAACAAAATATATTTATTATAATTTTATAATTATTTAAATATATATTAATTTATTTACAATTTTTACATATACTTTTTAAAAAATTAATTATATTTATAATTTTATAAATAACTATTTAAATTAAAAAATTATCCAAAAAATTATTTGAATAGATTAATTATATAAATTTCAATCATATTTTAAATGTTATAACTTAATAAACAAAATGAAAATATATATTATTCACATAAATTACAATCATATTAAAAATATTACATTTATAGTAAATAAATATATGCATAAGTAAATATTGAAAAACGATTAAATACATTTTAAACATTATTAATGAATATATAATAATAAATGAATACATAAAATTAATTAAATTAAAAAAATATTAAAAATTGAATTTGTAACATTCACTGAATTACAGACACATAAAAAATAAAGAAAATGAATAAATAGATTATATTAATTATATAAGTAATAAAATTATTAAAAATGAATTATATTAACTATACTAAAATATTAATAATTAAATTAAATAAAATTAAATTAAATCAAATCACATTTAACACACACACACACACATATATATATATTCATGATGAATAGATTAAAATAATTTTATATTAAAAATGAATAAATACATAAAATTTTAAAAGTAGAGAGATATTAAAAAAGAATATATAATATTAAATCAATAAATATACTTGCGATCACACATACTTGTACACATGAAAAACATATATATGTACATGTACATATCTACACACACATAAATACACATACATATATATAGTTATACATGTACATATATTTTAAATTATTTAATATCAAAATAAATATATATTTAAATCAATATATTCATTTATATATTATATAATTGTTTAAATAAAACAATAATTTATTATAATTATTTTAATTATATACACTTTTAGTAAATAATATATATAAATAAATTATTAAACATTTTGACTAATATAAATTGGATGATTATATATATATAAAAGTATGAAAATTAGATTCATTTTCATTAAAATTTATATAAATCATATTTATATATTATAGTTACATATATATACTTGTTTTAATATAAATCTTATTTATAATAAAAAAATCTCTTGTTCTCTTGAGAACGTTTCTAGGATTATCCTATCTTTTTTGATTCCTACGTCCTCCTATGTTCGAAGATATTTTGGTGGATGGCGGGGCCACTTAGGGTGATTGATCAGTTCTCTTCCTACCTGAGGCAGCCTATCTCTCTCTCATCTGATTGTAGTGAGATGAACGATGACCTCGTTAATCGCTAGAAAAATATATCCTTGATAGAGAAAGAGAAAACACAGGTATTTTTTGAGAATATTATGATTCATTCTTGCATCAATGTCCCTTATTTAGATTGGTAAAATCATCTTAGATCTATGATTCAATTAGAGTTCCCTTAAAAATACTGTACATAATCTATAGTGATTAGATGAAGGTGTTTCCATTTGAGGAGTCAGAGAGAACCACCTTATCTTTGAATTTTTCAACGATAGAGATAAGCAGAAGATCTTAAAAGGGAGACCTTGGTCTTTTGAAAATCAATTAACTCTAATATAAGATTTACCCTATGGGATGGAAATCCAAAATTTCATCTTTTATAAATCCCCTTTCTAGATACAACTCAATGGAATTTCTTTTAGTGGGAGAATATACCACACTTTCTAGTATATTGGTGGAAAATTTGGAAAATTCATGATATGGGATCGTTCTAATCCCATTCTTTGGGGCCAATGGTTCGAATCAGGGTCCTATTAAACATAGGGTAGCCCCTCATGATTGAGATATTTCTATCATTAAAGGGCGAAATCATGTGGATTTTATTCAAATATGAGAAGTTACTTATCTTTTTCTTCTTCTACGGTCACTTGGGGCACGTGATGAAAGATTGTACCAAAAATGTCAGTGACGATTTTGGGAATACTATTCTCCAGTATGGACCATGGATGCTCACTAAAAACCAGGGTGGATCATGTATCCTGGAAGATGAAAAACAGTGGGACATAGATAAAATTTCCAAAGTCTTCAATGCTCATCTATCAGCAGACCGAAGTAATGTCAGCATGATGGGAACAAATAAGTTTTATAAAAAGAACAGGGAGCACCCTCGACCGACTGAAGATGTAATCAAGGATAATGGGGGAACATTGACTGTCTATAGGGAGCTAGAGAACCCTCAAACCTCCCTTCCTGGGGTGATATCAGCTATACAGAGTCAAAAGGTACCCCTTTTGAAAATTAAAAACCACCCAACCCAAAACCAATTTTCACAGACCCCTAGACCCTCCTATTCTTCTACCACCTAGGGATACCTCCTCCCCATTTTCTTCTTTCATAGATTCCACTACTCCCTCTGTGTTCTGACATAATCAACCACAGATGTGGAGGAGGAAATTAAGAATTGTCCTTGGATGAGATTAAGAATTGTCCTTGGAATATGGATAATAATAGTGGGTCCAAAAGATACATGTAGGAACACTAAAATATGAAAAGATACATAAAATGGCTCTTTCCTTGAAATTTTAGAGGCATAGGATGGTGTGAACCAGCATCGACTATACTACTGACCATCATCTACTGAAAGTTTCATGGGCTTGGAAACTAATAAGCAGTTCGGTTGTTCCATCACCACTATGATAAAATATTCCCTAATATGGTTTTTCTATCTGAAACCATGTTGGATAGTAAGGAAATTAATGGAATTGCAAAAATACTAGTTTTCATGGCTGCTTAAAAATCTATTTCCATGGGAACTCAAGTAGCCTCAACCTCTTTTGGAAGGAAGACTTAGAGGTTAAGGTCATATCCTTTTCATCAAACCACATAGCATCTTATATCCACATGCATGACACTCAGCCTTAGGATTTCATTGGTTTTTACAGCTGGCCCTCTAACATAGAGAAATGGAAATCATAGAAACTCATAAAATCCTTACGTGATAGGTCACCTGGTCCTCTCCTTATAGGAGGATATTTCAATGAGATTTTTTTTCAGAAAGAAAAACAAGGGGGTGCTAGTAGACCTTCATCCCAGATGTGGGAATTTCAACAAGTGACTCAAATGAAAAACTTTGTGGACATTGGATACTCATGAAGTCTTTTCACATGATTTATAAGGAATTCTAAAAATACTTGGTTAGCCGAACATCTTATAAGGTTCTTCGGTTTGGATGATCGGACCAACATTTTTAGAAATTTCTAGGTCTCTCATTTATCTCCCACTACCTCTGATCACTTCCTGATTCTCATTGATAACTCTCATGGAAACAAGAAACCATTTTATAAAATATTCTTATGTTTTGAAATTTTTTTGGTTAATGATAATAACAATGATGAGGCGGTGTGCTCTATCTAGAAGACTGGTGAACATATCATCGGAAATAATCTCCTCAAGGCAGATTCAAATTTCAAAAGTGGAGTGAAATCAACCACCATCAACCTGATAAAAACTATGAATTTATTAAAAGGAGACTAAATTCCCCATATTCTCATTTCCCATGTGAAGGCACCTTTTCAAGGATCAGATAATTGAATTGGACCTTGAAACGACACAACAGATAATGGAAATATTTTGGGCAATGCGTGCTCGTGAGAATCATATCAAGGAGGGAAACCCTAACACAACTTATTTACATAAAAAATCTTCTTCTAGGAATCTTAAGAACCTAATTACTTGTCTCAACAAATCAGAAGGAATAATTTTTACAAAGGAAATATAGATTCAGGAAAATATCTATCTTTTTTTCAAGAAACTCTATATGATGGGGGAGTCTTCCATTTATTCTGAAATTTCCTCTTGTATCAGACTAGTTTTCACTGAGAATATGAATCGTCTTCTCACACACGACTTCTTCGAGGTTGAAATCTGAAGGGATCTCAACCAAATTCACTCCACTGAAGCTCTTGGTATGAATAGATTCCACACCCACTTTTTAATAAATTATGGAACCTTATTGGTCTAGAAATTTTAAGTCTTGTGAAGGACCTTTGGGGTGGGAATAATGACTTCCTTGATTTGAATGAAACCATTATCTCCCTCTTTATGGAAATTAAAAAACACCTTCACGAATTAGATTTCAGGCTTATCAATCTATGAAATGTGTTGTACCAGATTTTCTTGAGGATCCTAGTTAACCATCTTCACCCTTGGCTACCATCCATTATCACTAATAATAAAAGTGCCTTTGTTCCTAAAAGTCTCACCATAGACAACCCAATTGTTTTTCATAAGATTTTTCACTCAATGAAAAGTCACATTGTTTCTAAAATAGGTATTATGGCTTGGAAACTTGACATGAAAAAGGATTATGAAAAAGCGGAATGGTATTTTCTCTCTTTTTTCAGGGTAAAGATGGGATTCTGCTCCAAATGGATCATGAAAATTATGAATTGAATCACCTCTATGTCATTCAAAATCAAGATCAACAAGGTCCTCACTCAAGGAATTCAACCCTCCAGAATTCTCCGTTAAGGGGCCCCCTTCCCCCTTTCTCATTATTTTTGTGGATGATGTTTTCTCTGACCTTATTTCAGTGGAAATAAGGAATAACACCATCACGGGGAAAAGTTGGGCCTTCAAAGCCCACCTATTTCTCATCTCTTATTCACCGACGATTGCCTCATTTTTTAAGAGAAACTAGTGAATAATGAAGGTCTATTCTATATACTATCCACCATTATGAGAGGGCTTCTGGGCATGTGGTCAACTTGGGAAATATAAAATTCCTCTTGCACTGGTTTCCAGTAGGGGAGGAAGAATGATCTCAAATAAATCTTGTGTTTTCATGTGGTTGAAAAGAACAAAAAATATCTCAGACTTTCCACGATCATTGGTCGATCCAAAAAAATGAAGTTTTTCTTGCATTCTTGATAGAGTAGCTAAAAATATTCAGGGATGGATGATAAAGATAATCTCCAAATTAAGGAAATAAGTTCTCAGTAAAACACTGTTGCAATATATCCCATGTATTGTCATGTCCAAATTCAAACTCCCTATTTTTGTTGTCATCAAAATTCACTCACATATAGCCAACTTCTGGTGGGGGCACAAAAATAGGAGAAATAAAATTCATTGGTTATCATGGGAGAAACTGTGCATTTCCAATGAAAATGGAGGTATGGGATTCCAGAACCTTAGTCTATTTAATGAATACCTTTTGTATAAACAAGGATAGTGGCTAATGGACCATTTAGATTCCCTTTGTGCTATAATTCTTAGAGAAAAGTATTTCTCACATTCTAATTTCCAAGGCTCGGCTCTGGCCCCCGCCCTAATTTCTTTTTCATATCCATTTGGGGATCACAAACAATATTTAATATAAATATTAGATGGAGGATTGGTAATGGTATCACTGCTAAGATATGAAAATATCTCTGGTTTTCGGATGGAGAAGGATCAATGGAAACCTCCCATGTTGTCCCCAATCTAGAAAATGCAATAGGCCAATCTATTTATAATGAAACAGGTGATGTTTGGTTTTGAGAAACTTGAAAATTAGTTCAATACTTTGGAAAATAAAATTAGTACGACTATACCCTTCTTTAAGGATGAAGGGAACGACGTTATCTACTAGTGAAAAAAGTCCCAAGATTGTATTCTATCAGATCTGGATACGCATTGGCATGAGGTGTGCATAACCAGGGAGTGGATATTTTTAAGATCGTTTGGTAGCTAACAGTTCCCCCCAAAGTCTACTATTTATGGGGGGAAATTGTCTGTGGTATTATCCCCTCAAAATATTTAATCTCCTTCCAACATGCTACCAAGGATCCTTCTTCCCTCTTTGATTAGTCACGCCTAAAACCCCAATACCTGCAATATTTTACTGTTCTATGGAAAGGGTGGTTTGTAACTGATGGTACTCAAGTGTGGGTCATCGTTTATCATTGGATCATGACCTCCAATCTCTTTTGACAAGTTAGAAGTCCCCCCTTCTAGATGAAACGATGATATCCCTTTGTATTTTGTCCTGGATCATTTGGGTTAGAAGGAATGAATTCAAATTCAACAAATTTTCAAGACCACACATTTATTAGGTTCATTTGTCTCACTCATGGTTTGATTCCTAGAATATATAGAAGGATATGATTGGCCTCACATGTTCCCATCACCTTTCATGCACTTAGAATCCTCCTCCATCTGATTTTCTAAAGATTAATGTTGATGCGTCTCTTTAAAATAATGGAATTATTGTCACTGGCTTCTTGGACCATAATTCTACTAAGTATATTATCATAGCTGGACATGCTTCACATAACACTTTATGGGATCCACATGTTGTAGAAGCTTATACAATCTATTTGGGTCTGATTTTTGCAGTTAAGTAGGGTTGAAAATTTATTATTATTGAGTTGGATTGCCTTTCTTTTATTGAAACTATCCACACCACAAATTGGGGCTTCCATCATTCATCCCACTAATTCAGAAATTTCAAAGCATGCACCACCATTTCTCAGCTTTCTCTTTTTATTTTGTCAAAAGAGAGAGAAATAGAGCGGGTCACCTTCTGGAAACCCGAGGTCATTCTGGTGCTTCTCATTTTTGGGGTGATACTTTCCCTTCATGGTTAATTTCCAGTGTAATTTTATATATTCAATCTATTAATTGAATTGTCCTATTTTTTCAAAAAAAATATATTTAAAATTGTATAAATATTTATATATAAATTAAATTACTCACTATGACCTTTATCAGTGCTAGAAAAAAACACTGATATAGGTGTCACTTTTATCAACGCTGTGAAAAAGTGTTGATAAATGGGAGACTTTTATCAGCGCTAGAAAAAAGAGGCGAGAAAATGTATCCTTTTATCAGTGTTGTTATTAGCACTGATAAAAGGTAAATTTATCAATACTTTTTGCAAGAACTGATAAAATTAACCGCTTTATCAGTGCTTTTGTCCAACATTGTTAATGGTTAGTGCTGGATAAAGCACATTCTATGGTAGTGGAAAAAATGGACAGTGGATATCGCTTAGAAACTTCACATATGATAGTTGTGTAAAAAATTGAAGAAGAGAAGACATCCAATAATAGGTAAGAAAGGAAAGGTGCGGATCAAGATGGATCAAAAAAGGGTGGGCCACACAAGGGGTTGATATAAAACACCCATGAAGATGCCTTGGGGTGAATAAAATACAACATTTAAAATATTCATTTATTTAGCAATTATGGGGATTAAAAATTCACAGGATAAATACTAGAAAAATAACAAAAATAATGCTTGAACTAGCATGGAACAATTAATTTATTTATATTAACCTAAATTACTTATACTTGGATTCTAGTTAATTGTATCCAAGTTTTTCTCACACTTTATTAAAATCATATTCTCCAAATCATACTCACACCCACAAAAAAGTGAAATATAAACACATAAGAGAAAGACTCAATTCTGTTGGACGAGCTACTCATGGGAAATACAACACATTTCTCCTATTCAATGGGGGATGCCACCAAGTGTAGATTTTTTCCCATGATTATTACCCATCTTGTGTATCAATGATCTTCGTAACCAAGAAACATCATCTAATCTCAGTATTTGGAAGACATTTGACACATGACACCACAAAGGGGGTCCCCTTCCCATTCTCTCTTGAAATCTATATCTTTTACACCACTATTTGTATTGTCCAAGACTTGGAATCCTCATTTATAGAAGTGATGCAATCCTATCCCCCGTCAAGGCGGTCAAAATATTCATCATTCCATTTAATGTGGCCCACTATTAATTAAATGTCACAAATAATGTGTCCCATCATTAAATGTAAAAAAATGTTATTTTAATTGAAAATCACAAAACTTTTGAAGTGGGATCATTTAAATAAAAAATGAAAAAGGGAGGGTGTAAACACAAAGAAAGTATGGGGTCATGTTTAAGTATGATATAATAAAAAATTATTCTTCTTTAAAACTGAATTACATAACATTGAGTACATGTTTTCTGAAACAACTATTGTTGAAGCCGGTCAGAGTTTAATTATTTATAATTCGTAGTAACTAAAATGTATAGTGGTTTGTAGGGTCAAACCCACAGGGAAGGCTTTTGACCACTTCTCTTCTAAAAAGTTTTCAAACAACCCCGCTATTGACAACAATGGGGGTAAACTCGCTTCTTTTTTCTTTTATTTTCTTTTTTACTTTTTATATTTTTTTTGTGTATTTTTAAAGAGGTAAAGTAACTACTCATTTTTTTATTTCTTTCTAAACTATATAGAAATAGGAAAATTTTTAAAGGTAGAAAGTAACAGATATTATGAATACTGATAAATGAACAATCAAGAGAAATACACATGGGAAAAAACTTCATTCTACTAGTTTAAATGGATTCCTATTCACTTAAAAGTTGCAACTATGACCACTGTAAATGAGTAACTTATCTCCCTTTCCAGGAACTAAGTTTCTCAGGTTGAAAAATCTCAGAGTTTTCCAATTCAAGAAGGGTTCAACTATAGTATTTGAATTTAAAGATATAACATAATAGACTCCCCATTAGTTCAAAAGTTTTCATTTTGATTTAATAGTTTTAGAAGTTGTATCCTAAATCAATCTCGTTGAATGATTGTGGATTTAAGAAATTAAATTTGAGTGGAACAATGTAGCTGAATGATTTTAGAAATGATCTCGCCAATCAATTCTGAATACGTTGAAATGATACAGTGAAAAATAAAAATTTAAGATAACTAGGAGAATATAAATTTCTCCCAATCTAAAAGATTTAGACAATTATCTTGTTCATTATCATTATAACAAATGAAAACATACAAGAAAAAAGGTACAAGAATTCAAACACGAGGGAAGAAGAACTCCCCGAATGTCGTTCTGCTCCTGAGCTCCTTCAACTCCAAGGTTGCCCACCAGGTCTCCAGATGCCACTCCTCGGATTGCTCTGCTCCGATGAGTGAGAAATTTTCGATTCTCCAATGATTGATTGATGTAATGATTTACTTCCCCCACCCCACTACTGATCTATTTTCTCCCTTTAAAACATATTATCATCTGTTGCATGTCACCCCATATTCTCCACTGACTTTAAGTGTTCCTCACCTATGCACCACACATGTGCAATTTTTTCGTGAACCACACCTCGCAGTTTCATTTCCCTTGTAACTAAATTCCAGTGAGTTAGTTGAATGCACCTAGGCATGTTCTCGATATTTGTGTGAACTTATAGATAACCAAATAAATCAGTTAAGGAAAACGATAAAAGAATCGATTTTCTTATTAGTTATTATTATTGTTTTAAAAAATGATTTTAAATTACTTATTTAAAAATTATTATTAATAAATATTTGTAGTTATTAATTCATATTTACTTATATATTATTTATCATTATAAATTTAATTATAAAATTATCTACTTTATATTATTAAGGTAAATATTAAGTTTACTAAAAAGTTATTAACCTAATTAAGTTTAATTATTTCATATTATTATTATAATAATTATTTTTTTAAGTTTATAATTTTTACCTAGATTATTAAAATTATAATAGAACATCATAAGTAATTAAGTAATTCAATATTTTCAAATTAGATTGAATTAATTATTTTTTATTTTATTAACATTATTATTATGATTATAATTATTTACTGTGCAATGTTAAATTATATTTAATGTATTTATTTATTTTAATTTTATTTATAAGTTTAATGTTTAAATTTAATAATTTAATTAATTAATTAGTTGTATATTTTATTTTATTATTATTAATTTGTTTATATTATTATTATTTTTATATTTTTATTTAATTTAATTTATTATTATCTTTTTATATTTTTATTTTTATTTTATATTTATTAATATAATAATTATTTTTTAATTATTAATTATTAATTATTTTCCTTATTTCACCCCCCATATTCTTTACTACGACCAAAAAAAGGGCGCGTCTTCTTCCTCTTGAAATCCAGTGGCAGCGCCACCTCTTGGTTCGCCTGGTCCAGCTCCAGTTCACAGTGCAACAATCTCCTCCAAGCACAGCAGTTCCTCAGCCTGGAATCCTCCTCCTAAAACCTCAACAGTAGCGGCGCAACACCTTCTCAACATGACCACCCTTGCTTTGGGAGACGTCTCTTGGTTCTATCATAATGGTGGATCTGGTAAAGGCCACGACTCAACTCTACAGTCTCGACGACATCAGTTAAGTCAGCATTGGAGAATTGTGAGCAGTTGTGGCAGTGGGCAACAACTCCAGACACAACGATTCTTCCAAGATTCAGATCTTTGGAATAAAGGGTTACTCCAGTGGAACTGAGCATTAACAGGTGGTTTGGATCTATGGTTCTCCACGATTTGGTGTGGAAAGTCTCCAAAGCAGCGGAATCTCCTCCACAGTGGTAGTGGTGTGGCCTTCCTCTGACAGCGTCTTGCGACTCAGCCCTCCGACATCCCTACTTCAGTTTCGGTTCTAAGGTTGAATCTCTCATGGGTTTTGAATATGGTTTTTGAAAAGTTTTGTTAATTGGGTCTTATTTTGAAATCTGGTCTGAGTCTAAAATGATGAGGTGTTGTGGTAAAATAAATGAGAAATGGTGTTGCTGAAATGGGTTGAAACAGTGATGCAAGGAACAATAGATGGGGAGCTAAAAGATGTTATAGAAGGAGTTGCAGTATTGAGGAGAAGAAACAGTCTTATAGAAGAGAGGTGGTGCAAGAGAAAAGGTGCCAGGATATTCATGGTGGCAAGATAAATAAAGTGATGGAAAAGCAGTGGAAGAGAAATGGTACCAAATTTATTGTGGAACAGTGGAAAAAGAAGAAATGATGGAAGTTGGAGAATTAGGGTGGTTGAGGTCCGGTGCCATATGGATGAGAATAAAACAGTGCTGAGGCATAAGAATGGTGGAACTGGTGCAGGGAGGAGCTATGCGGCAGTAAGGGAGAAACCGTGAATGAAACTTGTTGTGCATGTATGACAGTGCCACCATTTATAGAGAAACGGTGCCGACAAGGAAACAATGCCAATTCTTAATGTGGCACCGTAAAGGGAATATAGATTCAGGGGTGACGCAGTGGCACAACAGTGGATAAGGTTGTTGTGGCACCATAAGGGAAGCAATGCCACAACAAAGAGTATGGAATAGTGTGATAGAGGGCATTGGTAAAAATGGTTCCACCATTTCTAAAATGGTGGCACAACAAAGGGTGGAAATGGTTCCACCATGAAACAACATCCTGTGCAACAATAATATAAAACAAAATTAAAAGTTAATAAATAAAAAACAGTAGATTTAAATTAAAAAAACACATAAGAAAATTAAATTATTTAAAACAGTTACTTTAATAGATTAAATTGATTAAGGTAGGAAGTTAATTATTTTGTTATTGAATAATTAAGTTAATTAAAGACTTTAAATTAAAAATATTAAATAAAAGTAGTAAGTTAAAAAAAACTAAACTTATGATTCATGAACTGTTAAAATACAACTAATAATTAAATTATGTTATTTTAATTAATTTATATTTAATACATGAGATGTTAAATTAACAACTAAATTATTTAAGTGCAAAAAGTATGATTGATTAATTAATTTATAAAAAAGGTAAATTACAAAATAAGAAGACTAAAACCACTAAATAAATAAAAATCTATAAATTACTAAAAATTAATTAAAACATAAATTCAGTATTTAAAATATTAAAATACATGATTAATTATAAAAAATGATGAATTTAAAATTTTTATATTAAAAATATAAAAGTACATAAATTTATCAAAATGTAAAAAAATTAATAATTAAATCATTAAAAATTAAATAAAAAATATGGCAAAACTATGTAAAAATAAGGTCACATAAAATTTCCCCACACTTGAGGATTTTTTTTACTCAAACAATCACATTCCCTATTATCTTTTAAAAATAGTTAAGTGTTAATAATACTCATCTTAAAATGTAACATGTCTAGCAATTTCAAAACAGAGAATTGTCACAAGTCAATCAGCTTTAAAAAAAGACAACTCAAATCAAGTCATGGCTTAAACAATCTGTTATTAGTAATCAAGAAAGAAATTAACCATTTATTAATGATAGTGTCCTTCCTCATATGTGAATCTACATAATGATTCATTTCAATTCAAGCCTCAGTTATAAGCTCAAGAGTGATAAAATGTTAAAAAATTGGGGAATTAAGAATTTAACTGTTGGAACTTTGTACAATGACTCAATCCTAGGTTCCAAAATAAATATATATAAATATTTATTATTATTTTTTGAATCAACTTATTGATACATCCTAAATGACTCCCATATAAACCAACTGTCCCCTTCTTCATTTGGTGTTCATCATTCCCCTCATCTTAATGAACTCGTTTTTGACCCTAGACACTTTATTCAATTTTTTCTAAGCCATGTATCATGTTCTAAGCACCGTGAATGTGCACTTATTCCAAGTGTATAGAGGGTTTATAGTTAACCGAAACACACCGGGCATCTAGAGTCTCAGAGATTCATTGTGGGATCCCAGATGCCCAAACTACTCTAGTTTCAATAGATTTATATAAAAATAATTTACATTGTCTCACTAAGGTAATTACTTTAATAATTACAAGAAAAAATGATTCCCCTAGGATCAAGATCAAACTTCCCATTCCAAGGGCTATGATCATAACCCCACTAATATGTCACCTACATCACTCTCAAAAGTAGTTCCTAAACCAAAATTCAATTAAATCACTAAGTAATATCATTCACCAATCATCCAACCTCATTAATTTTAGATTCCAAGTAGTTCTTGAATACTAATCAAACATAATTCCTAGGCAAGACTCATCTGAAGTAAGAAGGAAGCCTAAAATTGTGCAAGAATTTTGAAAAAAATTACCCATTTTTTGACAAAAAGATTGAAGTTGTAGTGGGAATTGAAGGGATTATTATTAAACACGGTTTAGATTAGTCAAGAATTGACCCTCTCCCCTACACTTAAAACCCAACTTTGTCTCCAATGATGAATTTTTAGGTAGAGAAGAACAATTAAAAAATTAAGGTTCAAAACAAATTTTCATTTTAGTATATTTATGAAATGTATAAAGGGCCTCATTAAAGTTCAAAAATAATGTTTTCCACAATAATTAATGTTCATCAGGTTCACAAGAAAGTACATGCATTATTCTTAAATACAGTAACAAAGGTTTTCAATTCAGTTCAAGAAATAGCCTGTAACTTGTGGGTGCACAGTGTACTAATGTGAAAGAAAGTTCAAAGACTGGGTTCAAATGGATTTTAAATTAAGAAGAAAAATAAATGTTAAACACCCCATTGATACCAGATGATTCAATAAAACTAAAAAACTATCAAGCATGTATTCCACCCCACACTTAGTTTCTCATAGTGGAATGATTTTACAATAGTGAAATAAATTTTTTCAGCAAGGAGGAACATGCAAAATTATTATTTTTAGCTCAGTGACATGTGTAAAAAATTTTCAATTTGTAAGACATGAAGCAGATTTTTAAACAAACATAATTTTTTTAAAACACTCTTACACATATAGTAAAAATTTCCGACTAGGGGAAGTATGCAGAACTTTAAACAGTGGCAGCACAAATTTATAATGTAACAGTTACTGACTCACTGAAAGTACTATCAATGATGCCTCGGTGAGTCAATGACTTACCGACAGTAGTAACTATGACTTAGCAGTGAATTGTTTTAAAATGAACAGGAGAAGAAAAATGAATACAAGAATTAAGACACTTCCCTGAATTAAAGTTTTTCATTAATCCTTCATCTTGGGAATTCCAATCCCTTATTGATAACAAAAACAAAAACATAATTCAATACAAGAACCAATAAGAGAAAATACAATCCCAGTAGAAACAGAGAGTACAAAAGACTGCATATCAGTACATTTTTCAATGAAAAACAATAACAAAATTAAAAACAAAGAAACATCATGGGTTGACTCCCATTAAACATTTAATTTAAAGTCTTTAGTTATACTTTATTTAATTACAATTTTTTTTAAAACAAAAGAAAAATCATGGGTTTCCTCCAATGAAGTGCTTGTTTTATATTCCCTAGCTGGACTCACCTAGAACTAACCGTAGTCACCAGGTGGATTTTGTTTCCTTAATAAGAACCACCACATGTGTTTGAACCAAAGGTTTTTAATAAAGTGATGATTTTTTTAGCACCAATAATTAAAAAAAAACCAAATGCTCGTTGATTGTAAAAATACCTAAGTATAACCCCTTGATAGTAGTGGGCATGGTGCTGTCAATTTCCATATTATGTTCAAATTTATCAATATTTGAATTCACATGAAGGGACAAAATAGAACTAGGTTCTTCAAAGGGTATGAATTTATTATCATGGCTATCTATCTTAACCTCAACATTAACAAATTCAAGCATAAGGTTTCTTGTGGGTGAGTACTGAATAGTAGTCTCAAGAGGGGATTCAATAAAGTGTTGAATAGAATCATGAACATATGAACTCAAGCATAATCCCCCCTCTAAACTACTCTCAGTTTCACAAGAATGTTCATCACCCAACTCATTTGAGGATGAAAGTGAAATACTGGGAAGAGAATTTATTTGACCATTAAAAGATTTAGGTATAACAATGTTATAAATCTCCTCCAAAATTTCCTCATTAGTTAACTTACACTCAACATCTATTGTTTTAGACAAATAAATTTTGCAACCATCATCTAGTGCGTGTTTAACCTCTACATAAAGTTCGAGTTCAAAAGGCTCACTTTCTAAAACAATGTCATTTGAGTGTTTCAATTAAATTATAGGGGAAGAATTGTCCAAATCATATTCAATAAGTTTAGTTTCTAGAATGTGCAAATTAAGAAAATTCTCTTTAACTTGGTCAATAATGAATTCCAATTCATTGCACAAAGTTTCAAAAGAGTGATAAATGTGAGAATATGGAAATGAAAGATCATCAGTTAGTATTTATTGAAAAATCATACCCTCATAGACTTCTTTAGAGATCATTTCAATTATATTTGGTTTTAGAGTTTCAAAATAGGGAAGAGAGGTTTTCAGTTGAGGTTCAAACATTTCAGATTCTTCGATTTCCAGCTTAAGGATCTCTTCCAACATATCCCCCAGTTAATGTTCAGATTAATTATTCAAATTTTCAGAAATGTTTTGTGAAGATTTTTTGACATCAATATTCCCATTTTCTAGTTTCTCTTCTACACATGTGATTTCCTTTTCAAAACATCTAAAATAGCGAGTCTTTTCAAAAGTAGGAATCATGAAAAGAACATGTCAATATTTTTCAATTTGTTTTAAAAAAATTTCAATATTGTTCAACTCAACTACATTAATGTTCTTAATTGGATTTTCAATGTTGTGATCTTTGTTTAATGATTTGATTATTTCATGATTTGGTTCAACAGTTTCAGATTCTTCAAATTAAATGGGTTTTTCCCAGTTTATGATTTACTTTCCTCATCGATTTTATTTTCAAATATTTTATAAATATTTTCTTCTTCATTCAATTCATATTCTTCTTGTTCTGTAACCCTTTGATGTAATTCTAAGAGAAAATTTTCTAATATTTTTAGGATTTGAACTTTATGTTGATAATATTTAACTTGAATTTCATGGTTATTATCTTAAAAAGTATTCCAAAGTTCCACCCTAGAATCCAATTTAGAATCAACTTGGTCAATTTTAGCTAGGTTGTTAGGACTGGGCTCAAAATATTCATTTTCTTCAATGAAAGTAGTCTTTTGTGGCTGGTTATAGACACGCTGTTAGGCAGTGTGCCCATAACAGTCACAACATACATAATGTGATTCACATTGATTCCAAGTCTCATAAAATTACATTTTTAGACTAAAAAAGATTAAACACGCACAAAAATTCAAGAATCTCAAGTAGAAAATTGAAATCAAAATAACAGTGATTGTTCACAGTGAAGACGATTTTTTATGTGTTTTTTATTTTTTTTACCTTGAGAACACTCAGTATGTGCCTTCCCTGGAAACGGTTCCAAATTTTGACATGACTGTTGTTTAATTTGGCCAAAGTTTAATTATTTATAATTCCTACTAACTACAATGTATAACGGTTTGTAAGGTCAAACCCACAGAGAAGGATTTTGACAACTTCTCTTCTAAAAAGTTCTCAAACAAACCTGTTTTTGATATTAATGGGGGTAAACTCGCTTCCTTTTTCTTTTCATTTTTTTACTTTTTATATTTTTTTGTGTATTTTTAAAGTAGTAAAGTAATTACTCTTTTTTTGTGTCTTTGTTCTAATATATATTGAAACTGGAAAACATTTAACAGCGCATAGTAACAGAGATTATGAATGCTGATAAATGATAGTCAGGATAAATATGCCCAGGGAGAAATTTCATTCTACTGGTTTTAAATGGATTCCTATTCACTTAATAGTTGAATCTGTGAACACTGTAAAGGAGTAACTTATCTCACTTTATAGGAAATAATTTTCCCAGGTTGAAAAATCTTGGAGTTCACCACTCCAAGAAAGGTTCAACTGCAGTATATTGAATTTAAAGATACAATAGAATATTCTCACCATTAGTTCTGATGATTTCATTTTTATTTAAAAGTTTTTGATGTTGTATCCTCAATAAATCTCGCCGAATGATTGTGGAATTAAGAAATTAAATATAAATGGAATAATGAAACTGAATGAATTCAAAACTGATATCGCCAATCAATTATAAATACATTGAAATGATAAACTGAAAAAGAAGAATTGAAGATAACCAGCAGAACATAAATTTCTCCCCGAACTAGACGATTTAGAAAATTATCTTGTTCATTATCATTACAGAAAATAGAAACATACTAGAACAGAGTACAAGAATTCAAACATGGGAGAAGAAGAACTCCCCGAATGATGTTATGCTCCTGAGCTCCTTCAACTCTAGGGTTTCCCCCCAGGTCTCCAGATGCCACTCCTCAGATTTCTTTACTTTGATGAGTGAGAAATTTTCGATTCTCCAATGGTTGAATGATGAAATGATGTACATTCCCCCACCCCTTTGATGCTCTCTTTTCTCTCTCTAAAACATCCTATCATCTACTACAGTCACCCCTATTTTCCACCAAATTTAAGTGTTCTTCACCTATGCATCGCACACATGCACTTTTTTCACGAACCACACATCACAGTAGCTTTTCCCTTGTAACTGAATTTCGGTGAGTTAGTTGAATGCACTTGGACATGTTTCTTGATTTTTGTGTGAACCTGCATAACAGAGGAAAAATAAATTAGTTATGAAAAGGATCAAAGAATCAATTTACTAATTAATTATTATTATTTTTAAAAAAATAACGTTAAATTACTTATATAAAAATTATTATCAATAAATATTTATAGTTAATAATAAATAATTAATTTTATATTATTTATTATTAGAACATTAATTATGAAATTATCTATTTAATATTATTATGGTAAATCTTAAGTTTACTAAAAATATAATGACCCATACTTTACATACATTGTTAATACATCAAAATTGAAGCACACTTATTACAACATATGACAAAACCACAAAGGAACGTATAGGTATAGTGTCTTTAGAAACTGGGAAACATAAACAACTGGTTCATAAATCTTCTACAATGTCTCCCATTTATTTCATCATACCTAGGGTCCCTTTTAGCATATTCTACTTAATATCCATCTTCCTGACCTGGGGAAAAGAAAACATAAAAGGGTGAGCTCAAATGCTCAACAAGGGCAAATAAAGGAAATAAAAATCATATCATATCTTTTGAAAATCATAACCTGCAAAAGAGATCATAATAAATTAACATGGAATAAATCATAAAAGTGAAAATGAGATCCCCATAATCATACCATGAAACTTGAAATCTTTGTGGCATGCACACATAATCATAGAAAATCATTTCTTGTTAGTCATGACTCATTGCCAAGACTATCTTAGTGGACAAATTCCCTTTCTGAACCGAGCCACCCTCGTTCCAGTCCTGTTTCACTGAACCGGTATAACCTACCGTTCCAGCCATGTCTATCTCATGAGATATAAAATCTTTACCCAATGCATTGGAGGGAGATATAGGTCCCACCCATCTTATAATGAATCCTTTCTTATGTATTCCACATAATCATAAACCATACATCATAGCGTAAACCATGTAATAAAAATGGGATTCTTAAACAACATGACACCATAAAATAATTAATATAAGATAAAGGAATTCATAAAAATATTTCCATCACAACATAATCAAACAAATGTAATAATAGGGATAAAAATAGAACCCTTTTATTATCTTAGATGGAAAATAATTTTGATAAAATACTTGAACTCCATTCTTGAGGAAAATATCCTTTCTACTTCAAAAACATTTTTCCTTTCATAACATGTCATACGACTTTAAAATAAAAGAATTTGATTAAAAATAAACTTGAAAACTTTTAACGGAAGTTTCTTGGAAATAATGTTTTAAAAATCCATTCATGCCGTATAAGTTAAAAAAAACATTCTTCGTACTTTTGTCGGAAAAGTCAAAAAGTACCTCGTACGAAAAACGACAAAAGATTCCTTTCATACATATTACTAAAAACTCACCGAAGGGTAAAAATGGATTTAAACAATTGTAGGTGGATGGAAATAATATTACATATTGATGAAACATGGATGTGGATGATAAAATACACCCTAGTAAATACTTACGAATAAACAATCTCAGATAAAAATGAGATTGTGATATTTCCCTTACCTTAGGTCCGATTTGCTTTGTACGTGTCCGAACCTCCTGTATAATGGTTTAAATAATGTTATTGACTTATTCCAGAATCATACATATTGATATGATATCATATATGGTCATATTCTTAGCTTCTTGTTAGTAATATTTCATTGTTACTTGTTACTCGGGTCTTTATTGCCTTTTGTTCTTATGCGTGTTTTGCCGAATAAATTCTTATTCTTCTTTTAAGGTTATAGATACCTTATATCCAGAATGGTATTAGTGTAACATATATCATATTTATTAATTCAATTAATTTATATAATTACTATTTAATGATGATCATGTAGAACGAGTCGCATCACATCGTGGAGACGGTATTCCGTACGTACGCACGAGTGATGATATCGTTCCTATGATCATGGAATTGTATTTGAGTATATATATATATATATATTATTTAAGTATCAATATTACTTTATAATAATCATAAATAGTTACTCATTACACCATTATACCCATCCTTGTAAGGTGGTGGTGGAAAATAGATTACACCACGGCGTGAAGACGGTATTCCGTACGTACGCACGCGCGGTGATTTCATTTTTCCGTAGGATGGATAGAAGGTGAATTAGGGTTGTTTAATATTTATAATAACATATCAGTATGTAAGTAATACTGATGTTATTACTTTATAATGTAACAACTAAATAAGAAGAAGTTGAAGAAGAAAGAAATTGAAAAGATCGGTAATGGATATTACATCTTCTTTGGAACGCCTCTTTGAATCCTACACTTAGGGAACTAATATTGGTCTTTGAAGAAGACCAGGACTTCAAGGATTATTCTAGGGAAGTGGAGAGGAGAAAATGGCAGGGGTTGGCCGAGCTTGAGTGCTCAAATTGGTGTGAGGAGGAGAGGGAGGAGGTGCCCTTTTATAAGGGAGGAGAGGGGCACCTTCGGAATATCTCAAAATATTATTTTATATTAAAGTCAAAATCGGTTTATAATGGTTCCAAAGGGTCTTATTTCGAAGCTAAAGTGGGGATGGGTCGAAATCCTATCAACCAATAGGATTTATACAAGTTTAGGGTATTATTTTAACCTTATCAATTAGATTTAACTCTAAGTTAAATAATTTAACTTTTACCATGTCTTTTTGTTTTCTTTCACTATATGGTTAATACACTTACTATAACATGCCAAACGAACCCCAAATTGTTTATATATATATCCTTATCTAAGTAATTTGGCCGAACCTTAGATTTTTAGGAATAAAATAACAATTAATAATATAATATTTGATTTAAAAACTATTTTGTGTCAATTTTGACACTATTTGATATATGATTTTTGTGAAAGTCATAACAGAATTATATGTTCGAAACAAGTTGATTAAATCAACACTAATATATCATAGTAACTTAGAAAATTAGTGGAATTCATAAAAAGTCTCAAATTACATTTATTTTGGTGTTTATAACATCAATTATGTCAATATTTTATTAATAAGATAATTACTGCATCATCATTGTGTCATAAATAAATTAAATTATTTAATGTCTAAAAATTATAAATAAAATACCATTATGTAGGAAATATTTTTAGCTTTCTAATGAATATTTATAGTCGAATTTATCTTATGTATAACCCCATATTAAAAATGATTTACTTATTAAACTTTGATTTTAACTATTTTAACCCTTCTTTAAATAAATTAATAATAAATGTCCTAATCTAACCCAAGTGGGCCTAAATGGCCATATTTTATTCCTAAGTTTGTTTTTGGTCGAATTACACTTATACAATAGAATTAGGACATGTGTTAGGGTAATAGTAATATCATATTTACCCTTAGTTCCTATTTACTATTAACCGCGGTAAAAAAAGTAAAAAGTTACTATTCACCAAAAAATTATTTTTATCTCATTGAACCACATTTTACTTACTGATATCAACCGTGTCTGTCGGATTTTCAAAATTCCATTCACAGAAGTGGTAAAATTAAGTTTTATGCAAAATTCAGTTTTTAACCTACCACTTAGTGGTTTCACTATTCATCAAAAATTGAATGTTTTCAGAAAAATACCAAAATTTCACCCTAGGCTAATTTTGGTATTCCGAATCCAAAAATGAAGTCCATTTTGAAAAATAAAATTTATAAAATTTCAAAAAGTTGTTATTACTATTCATAATGGCTAGTTTTAATAATATTTTAATAGCATATCGTTGTTTAGTGAAACTCGGTATTGCGTACGACGCAAGCTATCGAGGAAGGTCGCGATTGCGTGTAAAGTAAGCCAAGAAAGTGTGTAGTGAAAGATTCCTTTGAACAAAATATTACTCATAAAAATCTCGGGTGTTACATTCTACCCCCCTTAAAAAGAATTTCACCCTCGAAATTCGTCACTTTGTAACAAACAGATGATGATACTTCTCCCTCATCATATCCTCAAGCTCCCATGTAGCTTCTTCTAATTGGTGGTTCCTCCATAAAACTTTCACCAAGCGAGTGGTCTTGTTTCGTAGGACTTTTTCGCTACGATCCAGAATCTCTATCGGTTGTTCTTCATAAGAAAGATCTTGCTCCAGCGGTACAACTTCTGAGCTGAGTACATGTGAAGGATCAGGTATGTACTTTCTCAGGAGAGATACATGGAACACATCGTGAACTTGAGAGAGATTCGGTGGAAGCGCCAATCGGTAAGCTACCTTTCCAACACGATCCAGTATTTCGAAAGGACCGATATATCTAGGGATCAACTTCCCCTTCTTTCCAAATCTCATAACCCTCTTCCAGGGAGATATTCGTAAGAACACTTTATCACCCACTTCAAACTCTAGGTCTTTTCTTCGGTTGTCGGCATAACTTTTCTGTTGACTCTGAGCTGCTCTTATGTGTTGTTGAATAGTTCTGACCTTTTCTACCATTTCATCAATGAGATCAGGTCCTAATAGCTTTCTTTCCCCAACTTCATCCCAGCAAGTTGGAGTCCTGCATTTCTTTCCATAGAGAGCTTCATAAGGAGCCATCTGAATACTGGAGTGAAAGCTATTATTATAAGAAAATTCTACCAAAGGTAGGTGTTGATCCCAACCTCCTTTGAAATCCATAGAGCAAGCTCTCAACATATCTTCTAGGGTTTGAATTGTTCTCTCAGACTGACCGTCTGTCTGAGGATGATAAGCAGTGCTGAAACTCAACTCTGTATCCAGAGTATGCTGAAGACTTCGCCAGAACTTCGAGGTAAATCTCGGATCCCGATCAGATATAATAGAAAGTGGTACTCCATGCAATCTTAGCACTTCCTTTACATATATCCTGGCAAGCTGATCTAGAGAGAAATCCTCTCTAATAGCAATGAAGTGTGCAGACTTTGTAAGACGATCAACTATGACCCAAATAGCATTATTGCCTTTGGATGTTTTAGGAAGTCCTGTGACAAAGTCCATAGTGATGTTTTCCCATTTCCATTCGGGTATGGGTAATGGTTGTAACATCCCCTTAGACTTCTGTTTCTCAGCTTTAACTTGTTGACAAACCAAGCATCGAGAGACATATTCAGCAACATCTCTTTTCATGCCATCCCACCAGAAGTACTCTTTTAGGTCCCTATACATCTTCGTGCTTCCAGGATGAATAGAGAATGATGAACTATGAGCCTCATCCATCAGATCCTTCTTTAATTTGGGGATGGGAGGAACACAAACCCGATTCCTGAACTTTATTATCCCATCACAATCAAGGTTAAATTCAGGAACATTTCTCACCTTCTTTTGTAACTCGACATCTTCTTTCTGTGCCTCTTTAATCTTCACATGTATAGATGGTTGAACATTCATTTGAGAAAGATAAGATTTTTCCTCTTCCATTATAATTCCAAGATCCATCCTTTATAAATCCATAAATATTGGATCTTTTGTGATCCTCATCATGGATAAACTAGCATGGTCTTGTCGACTTAATGCATCCTCCACCTTGTTTGCTTTCCCAGGGTGTTAATGGATTGAGCAGTCGTAATCCTTAATCAGCTCCAACCATCTTCTTTGACGCATATTCAACTCCTTTTGTGTGAAAATATACTTTAAACTTTTATGATCAGTATAAATATCACACCTTTCACCATAAAGGTAATGCCTCCAAATCTTTAATGCAAAGATTACCGCAGCCAACTCCAAATCATGTGTTGGGTAATTTTGCTCATGTATTTTCAACTGTCGTGAGGCATAAGCTATCACCATATCATTTTGCATAAGAACACACCCCAATCCCTTCTTGGATGCATCACTGTAGATCACAAACCTTTCTCCACTACAAGGCAGTGTGAGCACAGGTGCACTGGATAACCTTCTTTTCAACTCCTTGAAATTCTCTTCACATTCCTCTGTCCAAACAAACTTAACTCCTTTCCGAGTCAACTTGGTGAGTGGATTAGATAATCGTGAAAAATCCTTTACAAAACATCGATAATGTCCAGCCAAACCAAGAAAACTTCAGATCTCAGTTACTGTTGTTGGTCTTGACCATCTTTCGATAACCTCTGTTTTTGCTGGATCCACATATATCCCCTCTTTTGAGATTATGTGACCCAAAAATGCAACTTTTTGAAGCCAAAATTCACACTTGGTAAATTTGGCATAAAGCTTCTCCTTTCTCAGGGTCTTCAATATAATTCTCAAGTGATCTTGATGCTCTTCCTTGCTCTTTGAATAGACAAGAATATCATCTATAAAGACTACCACAAATTGATCAAGATAGTCTCTAAAGACTCTATTCATTAGATCCATGAAGATAGCAGGGGCATTAGTAAGACCAAATGGCATCACTATAAATTCATAGTGTCCATACCTTGTACGGAAATCCGTCTTTGGTATATCCTCCCTTTTGACCCTTAATTGATGATACCCTGAACGAAGATCAATCTTGGAAAAGTATTGAGCTCCGCGTAGTTGGTCAAATTAGTCATCAATGCGTGGGAGAGGATATTTGTTCTTGATAGTGATCTTGTTAAGTTCTCGATAATCAATGCAGAGTCTCATTGATCCATCTTTCTTCTTAACAAATAGAACAGGTGCTCCCCAAGGTGACGCACTAGGGCGTATGAATCCCTTATCAAGATTCTCTTGGAGTTGCTTCTTCAATTCCTGCAACTCAATTGGGGCCATTCTATAAGGTGTCTTTGAAATAGGCAAAGCACCCGGTACGAGTTCTATTGAAAACTCAACTTCACGATTTGGTGGAAGACCCGGTAATTCCTCCAGAAAGACATCATCAAACTCCCGTACAATGGGCATATTCTTAATCGTGAGTTTCTCACCAACCATTTGAGATAAATAACCATCATTTAGTGGAATCAATACCCATAAGATGGAATAAATTTCCACTGGAAGGTTATGTTCATCCTTGCATTGATAGACGATCGTAGATTGATCTGGAATATGAAATGTGACTTCCCTTCTTTGGAAATTGATATGAGCTCCATGTAGAGAAAGCCAATCCATGCCAAGAATCACATCAAATTCCACTAAAGGAAGTATCACAAGATTTGCAGGAAGCACTTACCCACAAACTTCGATCGGAGAAGAATTATAAACTTTTGATGCGACTGTTGTGCCATTAGGTGTTGTCACAGCTAACTCAACATCTAATTGTTGAGGTAATACGGTGATACCCTTAGAAAAGTTTTCATAAATAAAAGAGTGGGTGGATCCAGAATCAAATAAAACATTTGCTACTTTAGAGTGGATGGTAAGTGTACCTTTCACCACTTCGTTATCGTACTCCACATCGCTGATAGAAATTGCATGTGACTTTCCTTTGTCTTTAGCCTTAAGATTTTTTTGACGTCGACCATCATCATCAACCCTTGGATTTGGGCATTGATTGGCATAATGCCCCATCTCCTTGCACTAGAAACATTGAAGTGTAGTAGGTTCATTCTGTGTATCCCTTCCTTTGTTTGCATCATTAGACATCTTCTTCCCATTATCGCGGCATTCAAATGCCCGATGACCTTCCTTTCCACATTTAAAACATTTACTTGTACCTTTAAGACAACTCCCTCCATGTTTCTTTCCACACTTTGAGCATAAGGGAAAGCTCATCTTCTTTTCAGCGTGCTCTTTAGATTTTCCTTTGAATTCCATCTTCCTCTTCTTATCAAACCCATGTGACTGATGGGTTACTCCAATCTCCATCTCGACTTTGAGAGCACATCGAACGATTTCCTCGTAGCTATTGAAGTCCCTTATGGCTAACGCCCTTTGAAGACTTGGTTTTAAGCCACTAAAGAATCGATCGATCTTACTCTCAGGTTGGATAATAATACCAGAAGCGTACCTTGCAAGTCTTGTAAAATTTGCTTCATAGGTACCAACAGATTCATCATCCCTTTGCTTCAGTTCAAGAAACTCTTTCTTCATCTTTGTTCGGAGAATACGATTGAAGTACTTATTAAAAAATAAGTTCTTGAACTCGTCCCATTCCATAGACTCAATTTCATCCCTTTGCCTCATATTCTTAATAAGATTACACCATTGATCAGCATCTCCTTCCAAACGATACACTGCTAGGATGACTTTATCATGTTCAGAACATTGAAGAACTGAAAATATCTTTTCAGTAGTACTAATCCATTGTTCAGAAACTAATGGATCAGTAGACCCACTGAAAGAAGGTGGACGCTGCCTCATGAAGGATTCAACAGAATTTTTCTCCTTCCTTTGCTCGTTTGGAAGTCCTGCATGATTCATAGCTTGAGAAAGTTGTGTGAGCATGGCTACAAGATTTTGCATTCCAGCTCCCATATCGTTTGGTTGCTCAGGGGGACAATCATTGCATTGCCCATCGCATTCCGTATTAACACAGTTCCTTCGGGTTCCGTCCATTGACTAAAACCAAGAAGAATAGTGTGAGAAAAACTAATTATAATAGGAAAACCACATAATCAAGAATAAAATTTCACACTTAAAGTCTTATCCTAGAGTATTCATGGCCATTTCTAAATCACTAAGATTGTGTTCTATGCTTAGACTTATCCTTAGGGTTCTTACTAAGGCTTTCACATCCTAGTTTCCAAAGGTTGACTATACCTTTCCTCTGATACCAACTATAATGACCCATACTTTACATACATTGTTAATACTTCAAAATTGAAGCACACTTATTACAACATATGACAAAACCACAAAGGACCGTATAGGTATAGTGTCTTTAGAAACTGGGAAACATAAACAACTGGTTCATAAATCTTCTACAGTGTCTCCCATTTATTTCATCATACCTAGGGTCCCTTTTAGCATATTATACTTAATATCCATCTTCCTGACCTGGGGAAAAGAAAACATAAAATGGTGAGCTCAAATGCTCAGCAAGGGAAAATAAAGGAAATAAAAATCATATCATATCTTTTGAAAATCATAACCTGCAAAAGAGATCATAGTAACTTAACATGGAATAAATCATAGAAGTGAAAATGAGATCCCCATAATCATATCATGAAACTTGAAATCTTTGTGGCATGCACACATAATCATAGAAAATCATTTCTTGTTAGTCATGACTCATTGCCAAGACTATCTTAGTGGACAAAGTCCCTTTCTGAACCGAGCCACCCTCGTTCCAGTCCTGTTTCACTGAACCGGTATAACCTACCGTTCCAGCCATGTCTATCTCATGAGATATAAAATCTTTACCCAATGCATTGGAGGGAGATATAGGTCCCACTCATCTTATAATGAATCCTTTCTTATGTGTGCCACATAATCATAAACCATACATCATAGCGTAAACCATGTAATAAAAATGGGATTCTTAAACAACATGACATCATAAAACAATTCATATAAGATAAAGGAATTCATAAAAATATTTCCATCACAACATAATCAAACCAATGTAATAATAGGGATAAAAACAGAACCCTTTTATTATCTTATATGGAAAATAATTTTGATAAAATACTTGAACTCCATTCTTGAGGAAAATATCCTTTTTACTTCAAAAACATTTTTCCTTTCATAACATGTCATACGACTTTAAAATAAAAGAATTTGATTAAAAATAAACTTGAAAACTTGTAAAGGAATTTTCTTGGAAATAATGTTTTAAAAATCCATTCATGCCGTATAAGTTAAAAAAAACATTCTTCGTACTTTTGTCGGAAAAGTCAAAAAGCACCTCGTACGAAAAAAGACAAAAGATTTTTTTCATGCATATTACTAAAAACTCACCAAAGGGTAAAAATGGATTTAAAAAATTGTAGGTGGATGGAAATAATATTACATATTGATGAAACATGGATGTGGATGATAAAATACACCCCAGTAAATACTTACGAATAAACAATCTCAGATAAAAATGAGATTGTGATATTTCCCTTACCTTAGGTCCGATTTTCTTTGTACGTGTCCGAAGCTCCTATATAATGGTTTAAATAATGTTATTGACTTATTACATAATCATACATATTGATATGATATCATATATGGTCATATTCTTAGCTTCTTGTTAGTAATATTTCATTGTTACTTGTTACTCGGGTCTTTATTGCCTTTTGTTCTTATGCGTGTTTTGCCGAATAAATTCTTATTCTTCTTTTAAGGTTATAGATACCTTATATCCAGAATGGTATTAGTGTAACATATATCATATTTATTCATTCAATTCATTTATATAATTACTATGTAATTATGATCATGTAGAACGAGTCGCATCACATCGTGGAGACGGTATTCCGTACGTACGCACGAGTGATGATATCGTTCCTATGATCATGGAATTTTATTTGAGTATATATATATATATATATTATTTCAGTATCAATATTAATTTATAATAATCATAAATAGTTACTCATTACACCATTATACCCATCCTTGTAAGGTGGTGGTGGAAAATAGATTACACCACGGCGTGGAGACGGTATTCCGTACGTACGCACGCGCGGTGATTTCATTTTTCCGTAGGATGGATAGAAGGTGAATTAGGGTTGTTTCATATTTATAATAACATATAAGTATGTAAGTAATACTGATGTTATTACTTTATAATGAAACAACTAAAGAAGAAGAAGTTGAAGAAGAAAGAAATTGAAAAGATCGGTAATGGATATTACCTCTTCTTTGGAACGCCTCTTTGAATCCTCCACTTAGGGAACTAAGATTAGTCTTTGAAGAAGACCAGGACCTCAAGGATTATTCTAGGGAAGTGGAGAGGAGAAAATGGCAGGGGTTGTCCGAGCTTGAGTGCTCAAATTGGTGTGAGGAGGAGGGGGAGGAGGTGCCCTTTTATAAGGGAGGAGAGGGGCACCTTAGGAATATCTCAAAATATTATTTTATATTAAAGTCAAAATCGGTTTATAATGGTTCCAAAGGGTCTTATTTCGAAGCTAAAGTGGGTATGGGTCGAAATAATATCAACCAATAGGATTTAGACAAGTTTAGGGTATTATTTTAACCTTATCAATTAGATTTAACTCTAAGTTAAATAATTTAACTTTTACCATGTCTTTTTGTTTTCTTTCACTATATGGTTAATACACTTACTATAACATGCCAAACGAACCCCAAATTGTTTATATATATATCATTATCTAAGTCATTTGGCCAAACCTTAGATTTTTAGGAATAAAATAACAATTAATAATATAATATTTGATTTAAAAACTATTTTGTGTCAATTTTGACACTATTTGATATATGATTTTTGTGAAAGTCATAACAGAATTATATGTTCGAACCTAGTTGATTAAATCAACACTAATATATCATAGTAACTTAGAAAATTATTGGAATTCATAAAAAGTCTCAAATTACATTTATTTTGGTGTTTATAACATCAATTATGTCAATATTTTATTAATAAGATAATTACTGCATCATCATTGTGTCATAAATAAATTAAATTATTTAATGTCTAAAAATTATAAATAAAATACCATTATGTAGGAAATCTTTTTAGATTTCTAATGAATATTTATAGTCGAAGTTATCTTATGTATAACCCCATATTAAAAATTATTTACTTATTAAACTTTGATTTTAACTATTTTAACCCTTCTTTAAATAAATTAATAATAAATGTCCTAATCTAACCCAAGTGGGCCTAAATGGTCATATTTTATTCCTAAGTTTGTTTTTGGTCGAATTACACTTATCCAATAGAATTAGGACATGTGTTAGGGTAATAGTAATATCATATTTACCCTTAGTTACCCTATTTACTATTAATCGCGGTAAAAAAAGTAAAAAGTTACTATTCACCAAAAAATTATTTTTATCTCATTGAACCACATTTTACTTACTGATATCAACCGTGTCTGTCGGATTTTCGAAATTCCATTCACAGAAGTGGTAAAATTAAGTTTTATGCAAAATTCAGTTTTTAACCTACCACTTAGTGGTTTCACTATTCATCAAAAATTGAAAGTTTTTAGAAAAATACCAAAATTTCACCCTAGGCTAATTTCGGTATTCCGAATCCAAAAATGAAGTCCATTTTGAAAAATAAAATTTATAAAATTTCAAAAAGTGGTTATTACTATTCATAACGGCTAGTTTTAATAATATTTTAATAGCATATCGTTGTTTAGTGAAACTCGGTATTGCGTACGACGCAAGCTATCGAGGAAGGTCGCGATTGCGTGTAAAGTAAGCCAAGCAAGTGTGTAGTGAAAGATTCCTTTGAACAAAATATTACTCATAAAAATCTCGGGTGTTACAAAAAAGTTATTAACTTAATTAAGTTTAATTATTTAATATTATTATTATTATTATTATTAATTTATTAAGTTTATAATTTTTACTTAGATTATTAAAATTATAATCTAACATCATAAGTAATTAAGTAATTAATTATTTTAAAATTAGATTGAATTAAAATTTTTTATTTTATTAAATCTATTCTAATAATTATAATTACTTACTATGCAAAATTAAATTATATTTAAAGTATTTATTTATTTTAATTTTATTTATAAGTTTAGCATTTAAATTTAATAATTTAATTAATTAATTAGTTGTATATTTTATTTTATTATTATTAATTTTTTTATATTATTATTAGTTTTATATTTTTATTTAATTTAATTTATTATCAACATTTTATATTTTCATTTTTATTTTATATTTATTATAATAATAATTATTTTGTAATTAATTTTTTTATTTCACCCCATCTTCTTTACTGCGCTGAAAAAAGGGTGCCTCTTCTTCCTCCTAAAATCCAGTAGTGGCGCGACCTCTTGGTTCGCCCGGTCCAGCTCTAGTTCACGACGCAACAATCTCCTCCAAGCACATCGGTTCCTTGGCCTGGACTCCTCCTCCTAAAACCTCTGCGGTAGTGGTGCAACACCTTCTCAACACGGTGACCCTTGCTTTGGGAGATGTCTCCGGGTTCGGTCAGAACAGTGGATCTGGTAAACGTCGCGACTCGACTCGGCAGTCCTGGTGACATCACTTAAGTCAGCATCGGAGAATTGTGAATGGTCGTGGTGGCGGGCAGCAACTCGGAAGACCACGATTCCTCCCAACTTCAAATCTGTGGATGATAGGCATACTTCGGCAGCATTGAGCATCAGCAGGTGGTTTGGATCTGTGGTTCTCCTCGACTAGGTGTGTAAAGTCTCCGGAGCGGCAGACTGTCCTCCATAGTGGAAGCAACGTGGCCTTCCCCTAACGTCGTCTTCCAACTCATCCCTTCGGTGTCCCTGCTATGGTTTCGGTTCTATGGTTGAATCTCTGGTTGGTTTTGACACTGGTTATGGAAAAGTTTCCTTAATTGGGTCTTGTTTGGAAATTTGGTCCGAGTCTAAAATGATGAGGTGTTGTGGTGAAAGAATTGAGAAGTAGTGTTGGTGAAATGGGTTGAAATGGTGATTCAATGAACAATAGATGGGGAGCAACAAGATGCGGTGGAAAGAGTTGCGATATTGAGGAGAAGAAACGATCTCACAGAAGAGAGGCGATGTGAGATAAACGGTGCCAGGAGATTCATGGTGGCAAGAGAAATGAAGCGATGACAAATAAGAGGAAGAGAAATAGTACCAAATTTGTTGTCGAATAATGGAGAAAGAAGAAACGGTGGAAGTGGGAGAATTGGGGTGGCTGAGGTGCGGTGCCACATGGATGAGAATAAAACGGTGCTGAGGCAGAGGAACAGTGGAACCAGTGTAGAGAGCAGTGCGACGGTAAGGTAGAAACTACGAATGAAACTTGTTGTGGCAGAATGACGGTGCAATTGTTTCAAGAAAAACAGTGCCTAAAAGGAAAGAGTTTCAATGCTTAATGTGGCACCGTAAAGGGAATGCGAATGCAGGTGTGATGTCATGGCATGATGGTGGATGAGGTTGTTGTGGCACTATAAGGGAATCAGTGCCACACCAAAGAGCAGGGAATGGTGTGATATAGGAGCGTGGTAGAAACGGTTCCACCATTTCCAAAACGGCGGCACAACAAAGGATGGAAATGGTGCCACCGTGAAATAGCATCCTGTGCAACAATAACATAAAACAAAAATAGAGGTTAATAAATAAAAAACACTAGATTTAAATTAAACAAAAATATAACAAAATTGAATTATTTAAAATAGTCACTTAACAGATTAAATTGATTAAAGTAGGAAGTCAATAATTTTGTTATTGAATAATTAAGATAATTAAAGACTTTAAATTAAGAAGATTAAATAAAAGTAGTAAGTTAAAAAAACTAAACTTATGATTCATGAACTGTTAAAAGGCTACTATTAATTAAACTATGTTATTTTAATTAATAAATATTTAATACATGAGATGTTAAATTAACAACTACATTATTTATGTGAAAAAAGAAGGATTAATTAATTAATTTATAAAAGGTTAAATAACTAAATAAGAAGACTAAAACCACTAAATAAATAAAAATTTATAAATCAATAAAAAATAAGTAAAACATAAATTTACTATTTTAAAGATTTAAATACATGATTAATTATAAAAATTGATTTATTTACAAATTTTATTATAAAAATATAAATGTACATAAATTTATCAAAAAGTGAGAAATTAAATATTAAATTATTAAAAATTAAATAAAAAAATGTGGCAAAAAATATAAAAATAAGGCCACATCCTTTTCCTATATTTTTTTATCTAGAGGTGAGGCACAATAATCAACGTTTTGGTTTTATTACAATATTTTTAGTTACAAAAATCCAAAAAATAATCAGTCAAGTCAAATGAACTCATCAAGTGTGGTAATTGAGGATAGGCATGCTCTTAGAGGTAATTAGAGGACTTGGCGGTGCTCGAGGTGGTACCGACAACAAGGATGTAGGACATGTGGCATAACTTAGGCATGTACTGTAATTGAAGAAATATACAAAATTTATAAATGTATATATATTTTAAAGACATATGAGCATAATTATGAGCCCTAGATCATTATATATACATGTGGCATAACTTATACATGTGTCATAGAAAATGCCGCTCATACATAATCATAGAAAATCATAGCATATGTCAAGTTTATCTATAAATACCGTCATAACATAGTGGATCAAGAACCAATACCTATTTCTCATAGTTTATTTATCACCATAATCATTTCCTATAGTGGAAAGAGCATAAAAAATCCGTTCCCATAATCTATCAATCATCAAAACTCACTTCCCATTGTGGATCGAGCATCACAACTTGTTTCCCATAATTATATATCACTTTATAAAAACAACCCACATAAAAAATGGGATACATAACTTTTTCCAATGTCATCAAGAATGAGATCATTTGATACCAAAATCACAATTTCCTAGAAGAATTGTAATACATTATAATTTATATGAATAAATCATGAATAAAAACTCCTTAGGAGATATATCCTTCAGATATAGAGGGGAAAACTGGATTTAAATCCTAAAAAAAGTTTTCATAAAACATTTTGAACATTTTCATAAAAAGACAACATTATGAGTAACTTTAAAAATCATTTTTGAGATCATGATGAGAAGAAATATATAGAACTTATAAATGTATATATATTTTAAAGGAAATATATATAATTTATAAAATTATATAAATTTATAAAACTATATAAAAGTACATATTTGTTATAAAAGTATACATAATATATAGAAGTATATAGTTGTACAAATTTATAAAAGTATAAAGTTATAACACATAAAAGTAAAATTTATGAATGTATAAAAGTATAATAATTTATAACTAATAAAACTATAATTTTATATTAATTTAAAAATCTAGAAAACTATAAAAGTGTATATAATTAATAAATTTTTATATTTAAGCTATATATTTATAATACGATATACTATAAAATATATAAGTGTATGAATTAATATAAAATTGATAGGTGGCTCTTCTTCCATTGAGCTAGAAACCGAAGTTGGTTATGTTGGCAATACAAGCCCAGAAAAATAGAGGAATAAAAATGGAACAATAAACACAACAAGGCTTTCAAGATTTTTTGAATTGCACATACTAACTTGAACGGATTACATTTGAACCATATTTATAGGCTATTAAAATTACATCACAATGGACACCACATAACATTTAAAGGAGGAACAAAAAAACAAAGCAATTAAATGATTGAATTGGAATTAAACAAATGCATTGATAAATGAAGAGCCACATAGGAAATAGGCACCTCATGGGGAAGACCCGGAACCCAACGGATAACATTTATTTTGGTTTGCAATTTAAAACACTCCCCTTCAAACCAAAACTGACTTCATTCCGAGCATCATTCTAAGCCGTTGGAATACATCTTTTGGTAGTGCCTTTATGAAAATATCTGCCACATGTTCCGTAGTATGACAATATTCCAATATTATCATTTTCTGTTTCACATGATCCCTGATAAAATGAAAACGAGTATCAATGTGTTTGCTTCTTCCATGCTTCACCGGATTTTTGGCTAGTTCAATAGCCGACTTGTTATCCACATATATCTCCATGGATCCGTCCTGTGGATGTTTCATCTTCTTCAACAAATTTCTCAACCATATTCCCTCACAAGCAGTAGAGGATGTTGCCACGTACTCTACTTCACATGTGGATAGGGAAACCACACTCTTCTTCCTTTAATTTCAAGTGAAAGCAGTAGATCTAAGAAAAAAATACATACCCATTAGTGCTCTTTCTTTCATGTTGGTCACCTCCCCAATCACTGTATGAGTATCCATACAACTTTGCTTCTTCATTGTATGGATAAAAGAGGCCAAAATCCACCATTCCTTTAACGTATTTAAGGATATGTTTTGTTACTAGCCAGTGTGACTCTTTCTGAGCTTCCATATAACTGCTTAGAAGCCCAAAACTATAGACAATATCAGGCCATGTGATGGTGAGATACCTCAGGCTTCCAATCAGACTCTTGAACAGAGTCGAGTCAACACTTCTTCATTCTCTATCTTTTATCAGTTTTAAGCTCATTGCCACATATGTGTTTACAACATTGCAATTGGCCATCTTGAATTTTTCAAGAAACTCCTTAACATACCTCTTCTGAGATATATAGATGTCGTCATGTTTTTGGTTTACCTCTATGCCCAGAAAAAAGGACATGAGACCCCCATCGGTCATCTCGAACTCCTTGAACATGGCCTCCTTGAAATCATCGAACATCAGTCGAATATTCCCTGTAAATAACAAATCATCCACATACAATCATGCAATAAGTATATCCCCTCAATCATTCTTCTTGATGTAAACTGCATGCTCATATGCACATTGGGAGAAATCGTTGTCTCGAAGATAGCTGTCGATTCATGCATTCCAAGAACGAGGATCCTGCTTCAACCCATAAAGAGATTTCTTCAGTCGATACACTTCGTTTTCCTCTCCTTGCATAAAAAAGCCTTCAGGCTGGTCAACATAGACCTCTTCCTCCAGAATTCCATTTAGGAACACATACATCGCATCGAGTTGGTAGATCAACCAACTATGATGGACAACAAGGGATATAATCATCCTTACAGTGTCAAGGTGAGAAAAAGGAGAAAAGACTTCTTCGTTGTCCACCCCTTCTTCGTAGTCCACCTCATATTTCTATTTGTACCCCTTTTCTACGAGCCTTTCCTTGTATCGATCGAACTCGCCATCAACATTTCACTTTATTTTGTACACCCATTTGACACTAATGTGCTTCTGGATTTTTGGGAGTGTAGTCAGCTCCCATGTTTCATTTCTCTCTATGCCACGAATTTCTTCTTCCATAGCCATTCTCCAACATTATCCCCTCATGGATTCCTAAAACGTCGGAGACTCATGATCTGCATACAAGAAAAAAATATTTACCTCTTCGGTCTTCTCATAAATATCACTCAGATTTTTCATCTTCATAGGAGCCATAGGAGAGGATGAGCTGGCCAGATTTTGATTTGTTGGAGTGCTTTTAGGAGTGATAAAATGGAATCCATAACTTCTTCCAATTGATGATGCGCCCGAGGAAGATGTTGTGGGTGTTTTCTCCTAATGTTCATGCATTTCTTTAGGATCCTTTGTCTCGACTGAAATATCTTTGTTTGATTCTTCATCATTCCATTTCCACGCTTCTTCCTCACAAAAGACCACATCTCTACTCACCACTAATTTATTCTTTAGTGGATTGTAAAACTTGTATGCTTTAGAAGCTTCAAAATGGCCGATGAAGGTGCACTTTTTACCACGATCATCAAGTTTCCTTCTTCTTACTTTTGTAAATTGAGTGTAGTCGACACACCCGAAGATTCTTAGGTGCGGCACGCTCGGTATGTAGCCTCTCCATGCCTCTTGTGGTGTAAAGTTTCTAACACTCTTCATTGGACACCGACTGAGCAAGTAGGTAGTACATGCCACTACCTCTACCCAGAAACTCTTTGGCATCCATTTCTCCTTCAGCATGGTCCTCGTTAAGTTGAGGATAGTGCAGTTCTTCTTTTCTGCAATGGCATTATTTTGTGGCATATAGGAAGCAGTTTATTACTATTTGATGCCATATTCCCTACAGAAATCTTGAAATGCATTTGAGGTGTATTCTCCACCTCTATCAAATCTGACTACTTTGATTCTGGGGACACATTCACTTTCAACACGAGCTTTGAAAGTTTTAAAGACAGTTAAAGAAGATGATTTTTCTTTGATGCAATACACCCACAACTTTCTGCTGAAATCATCAAAAAAGGTAATAACCTCCAATTGATAGTGTTTCAAGTGGCCCCCATATATCAGTGTGAACCAACTAAAGTGGTTCCATTTCTATTTTGGACACTCCACTTGGGAAGGATTTCCTTTGTTTCTTTCCTAGTGTACACACCTCACACACATGATTTGGAGATTCAGTCGTCGGCAAGCCACGCACCATGCTTGATGAAGATAAAAGTTTAAGGTTGCTAAAATGGAGATGCCCAAAATGCAGATTCCATCTCCATGAATCATTCTTCATGATCCCAAATAGACACTCCCCGACCATGGTTTTGATGTGAAGTGGAAACATGCGATTCTTCGTCATTTGGACTTGAGCAACAAGGCTCCTGTGATCATCCCTTACTGACAAAGAAGACTTTTCCATCTGTATAACATACCCCTTCTCAAGGAGTTGTCTGAGACTAATGATATTGTTTTTCATGCTTGGTACGTAATACACACTAGAAATATAATTCAACTCACCATTCTTTAGATATATTTTGATTTTACCTTTTCCAAGAATGGGAACCTTCGATGAGTCTCCAAAACTCACATCGCCACAAACTTCTTCGGTCAGTTCCTTGAACATCTCGTTGTTACCACTCATGTGGTTGCTTGCACCCATGTACAGATACCATACATTGGGGCATTCACATGCCTTTTCTTATGCCAGGAGGAGTGTGGTTCCTTCTTCTTCATGATGAGATGCTTCATCATAGTTGGATCGTTCATCATGATCCACTTTGCTCCAACAATCAGAGGCATAATGGATGAATTTATTACACTTGTGGAATTGAAAATTCCTTGCGTTTCCACAACCACACATGAATCAACCTCAACCATGTCCTCTTACATGGAAGCTAGTGAAATTTTGTTACTTTTGTTGATATCTTGGATGGTATCCACACCATCTGCCTCTTGCATGATAACCACCTCATTGTGCTTGGCTATTATTTGGTTCTTGAAGAGTCAACTTGGACTCTAGGACATGCTCTATTTTTTAACCTGCATTATTCGGCATTCGCTTCTCATGTACTTGCAATGACCCCAAAAATTATTCAATGGATAATTTTTCCAAATCTTTTGATTCTTCAATTGCCACAACCACATGCTAAAATTTGTTTGTGAGAGATCAAAGTGCTTTCTCAATAATACGAATGTCCCTCATTTTTTCACTATTTCTTTTCAAATTTTTAACAATGAGAATTAGGCGTGAAAAGTAATAAGAGACACTCTCAAAGTCTTTCATGTGCACCACTTTGAACTCCGCTCTTAGAGTTTGAAGACGAACATGCATCACTCGATCAACACCTTTGAAGATGGTGTCAAGTGTATCCCAAACTTGCTTTCTCGATGTTGCTTCGACAATATTTTCGAACGTCGATTCATCCAACACTTGATAGAGGAGGAACAACACCTTATTGTCTTTCTTCCTTTGATTTTTGACGGTCTTATTTTATTCATTACTGAAGGAATCTTCTTCCTCCATAGTGGGTATGATATAACCTTCAGTGATGATCTCCCATAATTCTTGCGACCCAAAAAATGCCTTCATTTGAATGCACCACCTTTCGTAGTTGTCCTTAGATAGCTTCGAAACATGTGGCTGGATTGCGGTGGCCATCTTCAAAAATTGGAGGATGATTTGGTACTAGACCTTTGATACCAATTTGTTGGATATACAAGCCGGGAAAAATAGAGGAATAAAAATGGGACAATAAACACCACAAGGCTTTCAAGATTTTTTTATTGCACATACTAACTTCAAAGAATTACATCTGAACCATATTTATAGGATATTAAAATTACATCACAATAGACACCACATAGCATTTAAAGGAGGAACAAAAAAAAAGCAATTAAACGATTGCATTGAAATTAAATAAATGCATGGATAAATAAAGAGACACATAAGAAATAGGCACTGCATGGGGAAGACCCGGAACCCCACAGATAGAATATATATCGGTTTGCAATTTCTAACATGTTATCCTAATGGGAAAGTGAAATCATGTGGGACAAAATAGGTTTTCTTGGTAGTTGAAGATCATGAAAATAGTGAGGCTGAACCATTATGGTTTGGCGATGTAATACATGATCTTGGTGTTGGGGACATCATCCCAGTGACTAAGCTTCACACAAACAATATTTTGGCCAAGGGTGTTGAAGAGGTGGTAGCTGAAGGATCAGTGGTTCAGGAGCTTCTCCTTCATTTAAATGAAGAGATGTTAGTGGACTCTTTCCAGATCAACATATCTAAGGAGGATGCCCAATGAATGTTTTAAAGACCACTGTAGGTTGATCTGAATGAAGAAAAGTTATCCTAGATTGACAAACAAAATAGAATCTCGATAAACAGATTCAACGAAGGGAAGACAAGCTTGGAAGAACACGTACTGGAATGGGAACAAATGTCCTTTCATTTTTAGGAGTTTATCAAGGACAATCAAGCCTTGGAGGTAACTTCCATCCAGTGGAATTTATATAGGATTAGTCACTCCAATTCCTTTAATTTCATTGGTAATGAATGGGCTTACCCCCTATGAGGTTTGATGCTCTTTTGGTTTCATGTACTTGGTTTCCCACTTCTCCTTAAAAGTTCTTTCTTAAAATAATAAAAATTAAAATTTGGAGTTATAGGAACTAACAAGATAAATCTATATATACCTTAGATCAATTCGTCAAGAATGTAGAATGGTGGCAGTGATGATAACAACACCAGAGTTCTCATTCCATGAAATCTTAAGGGGCGAGTGGTAGAAGGGTTCATTTGTGACAAAAATGGGAGGTTGTTATGGCTATTTCAAGAGAAGTATATTTAACTTATTCTGAAATGTTTCAACATGGACAAAGACAAATGAGTGAGAATTCCACTTCCATTCTATCTTTTGAGTAGGAGTTTATGTCTATCGTCCATGGAAGATATCAAGGAAATAGAGATAATACCATACTCCATAGTAGTTGGAAGTCTGATGTACACTATAGTGAGTATGAGACTAGAGATTTCCCATGCAGTGGCAGTCGTGAGTCACTTTCTCTCCAATCCTGGGAAGTAACACCATGATGTAGTCAACTGGATTCTGAGGTATCTTAAGGGAACATCAAAGGTATGTTTGTACTACGGGGGAACTGACTCTATCAGGAACCAACCCAGGTCGACCCTGAATCGGTCACCCAAGCCGATCCACGACAATGCCTGAGAGGCGTTCCCGATCCTCTCGGGCTGGTGACGTGCGCCTGGGCATCAATAGAGTGACCGTGGGAACAATTTCACCCAATATAAATAAATAAAAGTAGAGGAAATAATAAAGAGAAACTCATAATAAATAAACCAAATAAAATGACTAAACAAGAACTAAAGAAATTAAAACTAACTGAATGGGACAACCACTATCTCCGTGTGACCTCACGGGTCACTCTCCAACTCATGACTGAATTTCACCCAAGGAGAACGCACCAAAGTTAGAACCTGCACAAGGACTAAAATAGAAAAGAACTATAGGTGTGAGTGTTAAAACTCAGTAGGCTAGACCGATATACTATTTCTCAATGCACCAACTTTAAAATTAAATAAACTGTAGTTTCAAGTTTGAACTACAATCTATAAAAGTAAGTTTTTCTATATATTTTACCCAAAAGAAAAGTACAACATGTTTCCCCTTTTTATTTCCAAAACCAAGATCCTACCATAAGTGAGACATTAGCATTTTCAAAGGGATAGTGGTGTCAATGTTTCAATCTTCACAAAGGATAAAAAAAATTCTTAAATATTTTTTTCCAAAAACCTTATTGAAATCAACACACCACATTCCTATAAAAACACCGCATAAGAAGGTACCATAATAATCACGCAACAGGGGAAACACAATTAATCATACAATAATTTTTAACATCACTGCATGTGACTAAAGCAAACCGACATAGGTGAACCTGGAAGATTGAGAATAATCCATACGACACTAATACCTGCGACCCCATCTACAGTAGCATGCCACATACGATGAAATATGGCACTCCATATTCTCAACCACCCTTTCTCTAAACAGGCTAAGGGAAAATCTCATAGCAATGAACTGAAACATATCTGCCTACTATGGGCCACTGGTCAGTACCATAACCTACAAGTGCGGTACTTGTCTCAAACAATTCTCTCATTTTGTCAGGTTCTAATGTCTTAGGTATTAAAAAGGGGTGAGTCAATCGATGCCAGCCGAGCATCAAATCACATATATATAATACTAATGCACAACATTTCTCACCCCGAGTCTCCTCTAGGACCCTTCTCATGCCTTAAAATTAAACAATTATAATGATTTCCAACCAAAGAACTCTGACAATGGATCTCGAGAATCCCCAAACAAGGATGTCCCACCTATTGCATACAAATGAGGCATGAGAAACATCCAACGAGGGTTTTTATAATAAACCCTTCTCACCAATTCCACAAAATGGTAAAACGGGCCCTTAAAAATTCACAAAAAAAACCCTTATCTCAAAATGAAAACAATTTTCAAAAGTGGTGTCAAACACACTGTTCTCACTCAAAAACATTTATAAACATTATTCAAAACATTTCCTTCACTCATTCAAAACAAAACCACTTTACATTAACATGAAAACCACTCCACCATTCAAAATTTCATGTCAATCGATTCAATATCCACAACTACTCTTAATTTAAAATCATTTAGAACACTATTCACAACCCCACATTTACCAACACACACATGCACCTTTTACAAAGTGGTAAAAACACACCAAAACACATTAAAAACCAAAACTAATTCCTTTATAAATCCCCAAGCAATTCAAAAACCATATATGGAACCCCAAAAAGTTATTTTTCATTATGGCGCCACATTTATAAATCCAAGGTAAAAAAATTCAAATCACATTCAACCTATAAAAGCCAACCAAAAATTTTATATCTATAGAAGAACAAGACATGAATTTTTTTTACCAAATCAATTTCTATTTTATACAAAACAAAGTATAAACACCCAATATTCACAACTCAACAAAACACACCATTTCAAACGATTCAAAAAAAACCATCAAATATTTTCATTACACCCTAAAATGAAACATTTCTTACAAAAATGCCAACCAGACTACATATCAGCAGCACATGAAATATTTACTAAAACAGTTTCTAATTATGACTCAACCAAGTGAAAACAAATTTTCATGCAATGAACCTATTCAAATTGGTAAACCTGTTTCTAAGCATCACTAACCAGGTGAAAAACTAATGAAATGTTTAATTAAACAAATGGTGTACGCAAACATAACAAAACGACAACATTTTTCACAAAATAAGAATTGAACTATCAATTTTCATACCAAATAATTTAGCAACAAGTTTTACAATGATAATTAGCACAAATATAGGATGAAAACAGTATGAAACATGTGAACTTAAATTATAAAGGCAAGCACATTGAGAAACCTACCACAGAACCAAGTCGCGACACCAATGCAAACTCGAAACTACTCTGTGAGGGTTTCAAAAATCACAAACCTACCAAAATAATCTTTACTGAATAAAAACCTTAACTAAAATGAAAGTAAAAACACACCCCAAGGGAGGTGGTTATACCGGATGGCTGTGCACGCTAGAAGGAGGGCCTGCGACCGGAAGCGGGCCGCCGGAGAGGGTCGCCGTAGGTGCACATGGGTGCTGGTCGGTAGAGGGGTCAGCCAAGGGGGTAGGTTCGCAAAATCGGAGGGGTGCCGACATGGTGCCTGTTGGTACAGATGATGTCGGCAGGGTGTGTTCCGGCAGGGCCGATGCCGTCAAAGAGGAGGGCCGTGTGGGAGGCCATTCGGGAGGCGGAGGAGGCTGGTCGGGAGGCACAGTGGTAGGTTGCCGCACTGGGAGGCGGATGGAAGGCGGGTGGCGTGGTGCATGATAGGGTGGCGGCCGGGAGGCTGGCGGCCACGATGGGAGGATGGAGGTTGGCAGTGATTGGCCTGCTCGCCTGCAGTAGGGGGGGGGGGGGGCGCCAGGTACACAGGATCATGCCGCACACAATGGGAGGTGGGGGTCAACTAGGGTTTGCAATTTTTTTCTTTTAAAAAACACTCTAAAAACAAAATAAATTAAAATATAACCAAAATTAGTAATAATAATAATAATAATAAATTTATTCATATCATCTTAATAATAATAAAATTCTTAACGACAATAAAAATTTTAAATGATGCAATATTTATCATTTTTTTCAATTGCAAAAAATACCCGTTTTAATTTTTCGGAGACGAACTAGCCAAACAGTTGTTTGTGCGAAGCCACGCGGTATAGTGCCCCGCCCATACGCCCGACGCCATTGACTCAAAAGGCACACATTTTAACCTAAGCTCAAAAATTTCATCCAGGACTCAACCTGAACCCCCACAAACAATTATTTAAGGCCAAATAAATAATAAAAATGAAATAATCACATAGGAAAGGGTTTGACAATTCTCCCCACCATAATGCTTTCTACCCCCAGAAATCCACAACACTATCCGGAAAATCAATCAACACATAAGGATTCAACATAAACACGATCCAACCTTTTAATCTGAGGACATTTCATCGACCACTAATGAGACTCAACCTCATTGCCCGAAATAGATCACCAGCAGAAGGGAGGCCTGAGTGAACTCCCCACCATAAGAATTCAACTAGCATTTGATAACGACTTAATAGAAAACTGGGTCTCCCTGCCATGAGAACCAACCTAAAAGCATCCAAATGGAAATCCAACTTGAACCCAAACTAGGCCTTACCCTAGCTAAAAGGACTACAACATGGAAATTTAAACCGTCAACTCCATTTTTACCTAAGGATGAATAAAAACCAAGACCTCACCCGATTCACATGTGTGGCCCACACAAGGACATTGACTGAAAACTCTCATCCAAAAGGCACAATTACTGACTTTGCGTGAGGGATAAGTCCATCATGATCTTTAAAGACATATGACATTTACAATGATGGAGAAACCACAACAGAAACACTAAAACTATCACACTACAATGATAGAGGAAAAACCTTAACCAAACTCCTTAACCCCCCCCTCGGGGTTCCTGACTATGCATCAGATTCACTCCCATGCCTTTTTGATAGAGCTATTCTGGACGAAGCATCTCCTGCCTGGAAATCAATTTCTGATAATCCTAATAAAAAACATGCTTATTTTGATTTGAAAAATGAAAGGACATAATTTTGAAATAAAAAAAATGCTGGCATTGAAAAATGGAATTCATAAAAAGACCCACAACATTCCCATACTTTTTAAAACCCAAAACACTATCAGTAAAACTTCCACGATAAGATATCCCTTACAATAGAAGGAAACATACACAATAAACATTAAACAAAAACCCAACAAAACATCACTTCTTAGAACTTCCTCCGTGATGCTTTCTAGAAACGCCCTAACAAAATTGTTGCAAGTGACCCAAGCATCCACAATCATGACAGGGCTTCAGAGAATTTGTTTGTACACAAAGACCTTTTATGACCCAACTTTCCATACTGATAACACACGAGGATATCTCGCACCGAAGAGGTTGATGAAAGATCCCAATGGTTTTTGATTCCATGAATTTATCCATCAACCATAAATTGCTTCCTCATCTCATTTCTAGAATCCTCACCACTGCTCCTAGGAATTGAAGGAGGGAGGACTAATTCGTGCACTCCCATCGTCATAGCTTCAACATGAAAAGCTTTTCTCAACCCATCGACAAATGAAGTTAGGTTGGACGATGACACCAACGATTGCAGATCGGGATGGAGACCCACCTCGAAATGCTGAGCCTTCATGGTGTTATCTATGGAATACCATGAGTCATAAGGGACAAGATCCACAAAGCACCAGAAATACTCCAACACTGATCTATCACCCTATTGCAAACAACACATCTCCATCCCCTTTCTCACCCTTTCTTTCTCAGAGAAATACCAACGAATGAACAAAGCCTTGAAAAACTCCCATGTAAGGTCATGACGGGGCTTGTTCTGAGACACTAACTTCCACCACATCCACGGTGAACCTTCATGCATGAAGGATTCAAACTTGACCTTCAATGACTTGAGAAACACAATGAGGTTAAAGTCCCTTTGGATATTTTTCATCCACTCCACCACTATGGAAGGGTCTTATTGACCATAAAAGAGAGGTGGATATAGCTTCTGAAACTCAAGATTAAAATCCTTAGGTTGATCAACCACACTACGATCACCCATCGAAGCTTCACGGGGAAAAAGTAAAGAATCCATTCAAGGCCAATGCAATAAATAAAATCCTCAAGATCAAATGCTGCATAGGTGACAAACTCTAAACACAAGAAAAAAAGATATAATAACATAATAACTTCTTATTTGGAAAAACATATTTAATTTAAAACATGTTTGGGGGTTAAATGCTCGCTATTGGTATTATTTAGAGTCTCACTCACATGCATGTTTCTGTGCCACCCCAGGCATCCATCCGCCATACCAGACATCCATTAATATTCCAACATACCAATATGCATGTGAGCACCCATATGAACACCAAGGCCAAAACAAATCAACTTTGTTTTCCAAAAACAAATCATTCATCCCATTTCTTTTAAAACAATCCACAAATTAAACATGTCATTTCAAACAACCATTATTTTTCAATATAAATATTTCTAATTCAAAAAACTTTTAGAAGTCAGAGGAGACCTAAAACATCTCAAAAAGGGAACTAGTGTCAGGGGGTAACATGACCATTTGGTTGGCAGCCATATGTCAAATATTCCCCCGACATAGAGAGCCTTCTAGGACCATGCCCCCAGCTTCACATAGATTTCCAAGCCATGCGGGCTCACAAGGACTATTATCCCAACTCCCCTTTTTATATCCCAATCACAAAACATTCCCTAAAGAACTAGAAAACTTTAAAAAATTGGACATCCCATGGAAACCTGAGGATCATAATGATCAAGAGTTTGCAATGCTCTTCTCTCACCTATCCCTTGAGTCTCAACAATCCTACTCCATCCACCTAGAAATCCAAAAAAAAGGGCACTCTGAAAAGAGAGGTTCATTAAGATTCAAACACCTATGATACCATTTTTTCACGAACCAACTTAGGTCGACCCTGAATCGGTCACCCGAAATGATCCACGACAAGGCATGAGAGGCGTTCCCGATCCTCTCAGGCTAGCAACAAGCACCTCGGCATCGACAGAGTGATGATCAAAACAATTTATCCCTATATAAATAATTAAAAGCATACGAAATAATAAAGAGCATCTCAGAATAAATAAACCAAATAAAATGAAAAAACAATAACAGAAGAAAATAAAACAAACTAAATGGGACAACTACTATCTCTATGTGACCTCACAGGTCACTCTCCAACTCACGTTCGAACGTCTCCCAAGGTGAACGCCCCCATGTTGGAACCCACACAAGGACTAAAAATAGTAGAGAACTATAGGAATGAGTATTAAAACTTTATAGGCTAGACCGATATACTATTTCTCAATGCACCAACTTTAAAATTAAAGAAACACCAGTTTCTTGTTTGAACTAGAATCTATAAAAGTATGTTTTTCTATATATTTTACCCAAAAGAAAAGTACAACATGTTTCCCCTTTTTTATTTCCTAAACCAAGATCCTACCATAAGTGATAAATTAGAATTTTCAAGGAGAGAGTGGTGTCAATGTTTCAATATTCCCAAAGGATAAAAAACATTTTCATGAAAACAATTTTACAAAAACCTTATTAAAATCAACACACCACGTTCCTATAAAAACACTACATAAGAAGGTACCATAGTAATCAACCAACAGGGGAAACAAAAATAATCATACAAGTATTTTTAACATCACTGCAAGTGACTAAAGAAAACAGACATAGGTGAACCTAGGAGATTGAGAATAATCTAAACGACACTAATACATGTGACCCCATCTATAGTAGCATTCCAAATACAATGAAATCTAATGCTTCATACGCTCAACAATGCTTTATTAGGACATGATGAGGGAAAATACCATATCAATGAACACAAACATATCTAGCTACTACGGGCCACTAGTCAGTAACATAACCTACCAGTGTAATACTCCTCTTAGACAATTCTCTCAATATTCCAGGTTACAATGAATTAGGTATTAAAAATGGGTGAGTCAATAGATGCCAGGTGAGCATCAAATCACATATATATAATACTAATGCACAATAGGTCTCACCCCAAGTCTCCCCTAGGACCCTTCCCATGCCTTAAAATAAAAAAATTATAATGAGTTCCAATAGAAAACCCTAACAATGGATCCTAAGAATCCACTAACAAGGACCTCCCACCCATTGCATACAAATGAATCATGAGAAACATCCAACAAGGGTTTTCAGAATAAACCCTTTTCACCAATTTTATAAAATAGCCAAACCAGCCATGAAATATTCACAAAAAAACCCTTATCTCAAAATCCAAACACTTTTCAAAAGTGGTGTCAAACACACCTTTCTCACTCAAAAACATTTATAAACATTCTTCAAAACATTTCCTTTGAACATTAAAAACAAAACCAATTTACATGAACATGAAAATTGGGCCGCCATTCAACATTTCACATCAGCCGGTTTAAAATCCACAACAACTCATTTTAATTTAAAATCATTTAGAACACTATTCAAAAAACCAATATTTACCAACACACACATGAACCTTTTACAAAGGGGTCAAAACACACCAAAACACCTTGAAAATAGAAACCCATTCCTTTATAAATCCAAAACCAATTTAGAAACCGTATAAGGAACCCAAAAAAATTATTTCACATGATGCCGCAACATTTATAAATACAAGGCATCCATTATATTTAAATCACATTTAACCCATAAAAGCCCATCGGGTATTTTATATATATAAAAGAAAAAGACACAATACATGAATTTTTTTACCAAATCAATTTATATGTAATACAAAACAATTTATAAAAACACATTATTCATAACTCAAAAAAACACACCATCTTAAAAAATTCACAAAAATCCCATAAATTTTTTTATTATGCCCTGAAATGAAACATTTCTTACAAAAATGACAACATGAAAACTTATCAGCAGCACATGAAATATTTACTAAAACAGTTTCTAATTAAGACTCAACAAGGTGAAAACACTAATTTCATGCAACAAACATATTTAAATTGGTAAACTAGGTTCTAAGCATCACAAATCAGGTGTGAAAATAATGAAACATTTAATTAAACAAATGGTGTACGCAAACATTACAAAATGATAGTATTTTTCACATAACAAGAATTGAACGACCAATTTGCATACCAAATAAATTAGAAACAAGTTGCACAATAATAATTAGCACAAATTTAGGATGAAAAAAACAAGAATCAAGTGAACATAAATTATAAAGGCAAGGGAATTGAGAAACATACCTCAGAACCAAGACGCGATGCCAATGCAAACTTAAAACGCCTCTCCAAGGATTTCAAAAATCTTAAACCTACAAAAATAAACCTTAATGAATAAAACCCTTCACAAAAATGAAGGTAGAAAAACATCCCAAGGGAGGAGGGTATACCAAAGGTTGCAACCAGAGGCTGACCATCAGGGAGGGTCTCCGAAGGCGTGCAAGGGTGCTGGTCAGCATAGGGGTCAGCCAAGGGGGGTAGGGTTGCATGACCGGAGGGTCACTGACAGGGCACGTGCTGGCCAGGACTATGTTGGCTAGGTTTGTGCCAGCAGGGGTGGTGACGTCAAGGAAGAGGGTTGTGTGGGAGGCCGATCGGGAGGTGGAGGTGGCTAGCCGGGAGGCGCGGTGGTAGGATACCGTGACGGTAGGTTGCCGAGAGACCAGTCATGAAGCGCGCGACAGAGAGGTAGCTGGGAGGCTAGCGGTGGGTGTCCGTGATGGGAGGGTGGAGGCCGACAGTGGCGGGCCTGCTCGTGTGCAACATGGGGGCACCGGGTGCGCCGGGTTGCGCTGCACACAAGAGAAGGTGGGGGCTAACTAGGGTTTGCATTTTTTTCTTTTAAAAAAACTCCCAAAAAATAAAAATAATTAATATATAACCAAAATTAATAATAATAATAATAATCATAATAATCATAATCATAATAATAATAAACATAATGATAAAATAAAAACAATAAAAGTATTTATATCATTTTAATAATAATAAAATTCTAAGCGACAATAAAAATTTTAAACGACGCAATAGTTAACATTTATTTTTAATCACAAAAATTACCCGTTTTAATTTTTCAGAGATGAACTGGCCACACAGTTGTTTGTGAGAAGTTGCACGGTATCACACACTACCCGTGCACCCAAAGACGTCGACTCAAAAGGTGCACTTTTTAACCTATGATAAAAATTTTTGTCCGGGACACAACCCGAACCCCCACAAAAAAATTATTTAAGGCTAAAGAGAAAATAAAAATAAAATAATCACATAGGTCGGTGTGTGACAGACTCTATCTTGGAGGGCTATATAGATATAGATTTGGTTCGAGATCCTAATAGTATGAAGTAAACATCAGGATACATCAATATATTTGTAGGAGGAGTTGTATCAGGGAAGTAAAGGTTGTCAAAGTGCGTTGTTTTATCCAGAATAGAAACAGAGTGAATTATTACATCAAAATATGGAAAGGAGATGTTGGGGTTAAGGTGTTTTCTTATAGAGCTTGGATTCATCTAGAAAGAGTATAGGGTTTATTGCAACATTTAAAATGTTTTGGACATGAGAAAGAACTTCGTGTACCATTCCTGGATGAAGCACAATAAAATTCACTATCATTAGATATGTGACATGATGGATCTATGGTTATTGACACTTATGAAGATCGATACGAAGGAGAATATGACAAATATGTTTGACAAAGGTGGTTTCTCAGGAGAGGCTGGACCTTTGCAGATGTTTGAGTGGATTGTAGCTAGAGGGGGAGAATTGATGGAGTTTTCCAACTGTCATGGTAGGTGCCTTGTGAACCAACCCCACTAAATCCTTGTCTCTCTCAATATTTTCTACTGCACATGGTGAATGTGTAGGCTAACATGGTTGAAGGTATTTGGGGATTGGTGGGGTTTTTTTGGGAGTTGTGTCAAACATGAAACCTCCCACCATGTATATAAAATGAGGGCCTAGGGAGCCTTCTAGGATCATTAGTTCTGTGCCTAGAGAGATCATGTTATTGGTAGAGAACCTTGAAAGTTTCTTGTGTGTGAAAAAGGGTGGTGTGGGAGGGGTCACTTGTAAACTGTTGTTCTTAGTGAAATATATTCCCCCCCCTCCATTCATCTATCTTTATGATCAGAAAATGAAAACATGTCATCCAAATCTGGAATCATTAAAATTGTGTGCTACTATCTTGGCCCAACCCCACTGTCCAAGTCCAGTGATGCTATATGAGTATATTTCTATATGATTACACTATTGAAAAAGTTGGTTTTTGTCTTATCCAATATCATTTTCATCCCACTTTGTCACAACTTGGTTCAAGAATTGGGACCATCAGCTTCCTCGTGATCAACCTTTTCCCACTACATCAAGGCAACACTAACACAAACTAAGGAGGGAATGAATAGGTCCTACAACATACTCATAGGTGAAGCAGGATTGAATTTCTAGTATCCACACATTCATCTCCCTCAGAGAATGGAGATTCGAAATAGGAGTAGGCCCTCCTCACTTATTATTCAATAAATAGATGCAAACCCGAAAACCCTAAAAAATAGGGTCTCTCTGCTTCTTCTCGATAAGAATCAATCTGAGTTGAACAAAATTTCCAGGAAAGTGTTGAATGTTGATGAAAAATACAACCACCCAAAATGGTGGGTAACCGAAAATATGGGCAAACGACAATAGTAGGTTACACCTGGAGATAACTTTAAATGAGAGTTGGTGTTGTCCAAATAAATTGCAGCAGGTTGGTGACCAACTAGTGAGACATTGGAGATACCATTTGATTATGATTCTTTACTACTACTTTAAATATTGGTGTAGCTGTGTAAAACAAAAAATCATTTGGAATTTTTAATTTTGTTTGAATAAGATTATCCATTGTCTTCCCCATGGACTTAGGTCACCTGATCAAAGCATTTAAATTTGTGTGTCTTTTTGTGGTTTGATTTCTCTGATTTGGTGTGAATTATTCCACACTACAACAAGGGGGTCTCAATCGATGAATAACCAGAAAGAGATTGACAAGATAAATACTTGTTGTGTACCAAAATGAAGAAAAGCTGGCATCTAAAAATAGCTCAGATGATGTTGCTCAAGATAGATCAACAAAAGGTGGTCCAAACAAAGGGTTGATATACCGCCCATAGTAAAGCCTTGGAATCCTCATATTTAGAAGTGGTGAAATCCTCACTCCCATCAATGTGGTCAAAATATTAAACATTCCATTTAATGTGGCCCACCATTAATTAAATATCACAAATAATGTGTCCCATCATTAAATGTAAAACATTGATATTTTAATTGAAAATCCCAAAACTATTCAAGTAGTCTCATGTAAACAAAAAGGGAAAAAGATCAGTTAAAACCCATATAAAGTATGGGGATCATCTATCATATTGTATTAAACAGTTTGTGATTAGTTTGACTATGGAAGTGATATCTTGATACCATTCACCATACTACTCAGAATTGTTAGAGATTATGTTTATAGTTTGCGGAAAGTTATTTACATTTCAAATGTATATGTTATTTATATTTTTCATCATTCATATGAGGAATGCATTGGACTTAGTAAGTGATGGGTGTTTCCCTCTATACCCCATATATGTATCGGTATGTCTCATGAGTCAAAACATAGATGGATTTTAGCAAAGGCCTTAACCATTTATTTTTATATGTCATGGTCAAGGCCTCAATGTTATGTTTATGATGTCAGACATTATCTATTCCCTCATTATGATTCTAGTAATTGTTAATCCATGTGAATATTCGACTAGAAGATTATACATGGTTAAACTTCATTCTCATGTGATTATATTTATGGAATTATTTATTCAACTTTTATTCATTCCATATTTTTCTCAAAGTTATATTCTAATGGAATGTGTTTTCAGACATTCACCATGAATTATTGTTTATATTAGCTTCCACTGTATTACTTACCCTTACTAAGCATACGAGCTTACCCCTTTCTTATGTTTTATTTTCCCCTAGTATATGAAGATGTATATTATGAATGACTTATAGGGGTAATCTAGGATTTTTGGATGTTTCCAATGGAGTCTCTATGTTGATTTTCTTTTTAAGTTGTAATGTAAAACCTATGTTTGTGTCTAGTTTTCCAAAAATACTAAACTATTAGATCCTCTGGGGTATAATTTCCTTGTTTATTATACCAATGTAATAAAGTAAGTCACCACCTCCAGACAAATGGGGTCAGGGTCTTTACACTTATTGGTTATAAAATAATTAAACGATATGTGGATGTTTTATATAATAAATAAACATGTTTGACTTGATTATTTTTTTTCATTTCATGACACTATTTTATTCTTAAATATGAATAATCATTGGGATCTTCTTATTGGTTGTGTGAGATTGGGGATGAACTTATTCTATCCAGAGGTGCAAGAAAAAGGACCAGATTATATTAGTGGGGATGCTCATCTTTTCCACCTATATTTAAAATTTGGTATGAGTTGCTTCATGCTTCCAATGTGATTTTGATAGGTTACCATTGTCATTGTGTCCATGTCATGAATTAGGGGGTGAACTAAATGCATGGACATTGTTTCTAGGGTGAACCATGGTGGTGACACTTGATGTGTCAGAGAAACATATTGCATATGAGGTTTGATAGAGTTTCATGTAATGTTTTTGAGTTTTAACATGTTTGTAACATGTTTCTGGGAGATTCATGTATTTTATTGGAACTTAAAAATGTTTTAAAATTATGTTTGAACATGTATTTTGAAATAAATCCTCTCTGTTGGAGTTTCATTGAATCTAATTTTGCAGTTATTGTATAATAAATATAATAAATATATTTTATATAATAAATAAAAGCGTTGATAATGGGAGTCCTTTATCAGTTCTTAAAGAAGCACTGAAAAAGTCTAGGTCTTTTAACTGGGATTCGATTGTCAGCGCTTTTTTTGCACTTAAAAAAGCCAAGTTTTACGCCGTTAAATTCCTTTTTGTGTCGTAGTGGGAAATCAACCCTGCATCAGTATAATGCTTGATTTTTATGGTATGATAGAAAGTGTCATGTGGCCTTCAAAATGTATTAAAGTGAAAAATCATGTAAAGGAGGTCAAAAGTGAGTAAATGAGCTTGGATTTGTGTGAAAACTTAGCAGAAAGATCATTGAGTCATTTATGATCTATAGGAATCAACTACACAACAATCAGATGCTTGGATTTCCCGACACGATCTAGAGGGGCATTTCACCTTTCTGCTTTCATTAAAATGAATTATCACCCTCCTGAGGGTCAAAATAGACAAACACATTTGGATTGGTATGAAAAAATATGACAATGATTATTGAGTTATTTATTTTTCGAATTCAACTGTGCATCAATCCGATGTTTTTATAGCTTGGTATGATTGAAAACATAGTATATCCTTTTATACATTTATTAATCTGACATATCCCCTATCAGGGGGTCAAAATCTAGATAAAAACTATTGAATGATGTGAAAATCTATGAAAACGATACTCAAATCATTTGTGATTTGTAGTAACTAACGACGCATCAATCAGAGTTTTCATTTGTATGAGATGACCAAAAAATGGCTTTTAATTGTGTTTTAAAACACTAAAACATGCTTGTAACAGTCAAACCCAAAGATAATGACATCTGAATGATATGAAATCATAAAAAACTTTTCCCTGAATTATTTTTGACATGCAGAAGTAGATGAAACATCAATAGGAAACTTTCACTTGCCTTTAGGTTTTGGGTGAATGGGGACAGTGGCGCTGCCGCCTTTCTTCTAAAACCGATTTTTTTTACTATATTTTGTATTTTAAAATTTTTTATTTTTATTTTGTTTTGTTTATATATATATATATATATAAACAAAATTTTTTAGCAGAATTTAGTTGCTATTAGAAATCCAGCAGTACTACCATTACAATAGTTTGGATTCTAATAGAAGCTCTCACCCAAGGCTTTCTTTTATAAGAGAGCTTACCCTAGAAATCATTATGCATTTCCGATGTGGGATTATGGTTCTCCCTTTCCTGCGCAGAATATTTTTCATTTCTGATGTGGGATTCCATTTCAAGTACGTGACGTTGAAATATTATAAAATATAAATTATAAGACCAATATAAATGAAACATAAAAAATGGATTAAACATATAATAAGTAGTTGAAAGAAAAAAAAATTCATAAAAAACGATGATAAAAAATAATTTATAAGATTTCAAAACTACTTACTTGAAACTTAAAAATGTTTCAACTACGTGACTTTGAAAGTCTATAAATTATAAACTACAAGACGAACATAAATAAAACTTAATACATGGATTAAACATATAAAAATTACTTGAAATTAAAATAATTTCATAAAAAAATGTCGATGGAAAATAATTTATATGTTTTCAATGACACCTACCTGAAACTTAAAAATGTTTCAAGCACGTGACTTTGAAAGCCTATAAAAAATAAACTATAAGACCGATATAAATGAAACTTAATACTTGGATTAAACATATAACAAATAGTTAATAATTAATTAGTTAATTAGTAATATAATTATAAATTATATAATTACTAATTATATAAAAACTAATTAGGTAATCAGTAATATAATTTATAATTATTAATTATTAATTATTAATTATATATTTAATTAGTAAATCAGTAATATCATTGTTAATTATATAATAATTAATTAGTTAATCAATAATATAATTATAAATGGTAAATTATTAATAATTAATTATATAATTAATTAGTAAATTTGTAATATCATTATTAATTATATAATAATTAATTAGTCGTATAATTATTAATTATATAATAATTAATTATTTAATCAGTAATATAATTAATAATTATTAATTATACCATTAGTTTGTTAATTAGTGATATCATTATTAATTATATAATAATGAATTAACGTTATAATTATTAATTATATAATTTTTAATTATATTATAATTAATTAGTTAATTAGTAATATAATTATTAATTATATAATAATTAACTAGTTAATTAGTAATATAATTATTAATTATATAATAACTAACTAGTTAATTAGTAATATAATTATTTATTATATAATAATTAATTAGTTAATTTTTAATATAATTTGTAATTATAAAATAGTTAATTAGTTAATTGTTAATATAATTATTAATTATAATTATTCAATATTCGTTATTAATAGTTAATTATATAATAATTAATTAGTCAATTAGTAATATAATTACTAATTGTTTAATAGTTAATTAGTTTGTCAGTAATATATTTTTTAATTATAATAATTAATTAGTTAATTAGTAATATAATTATTAATTATAATTATTATTTATTAATTATTAATTATATAAAAATTAATTAGTAAATTAGTAATATAATTATTAATTAAAATTATTAACTATTTATTATATAATAATTAATTAGTTAATTATTAATATAATTGTTCATTATAACTAATAATTAAATTACTAATTAGATAATTAATAATTATATAATTAATAATTATATAATTAATAATTATATTACTAATTAACTAATTAATAATTTATATAATTAATTTTTATTAATTACTAATCAACTAAATAATTATTATATAATAAATAATTGGTGATTATTAATTACTAATTAATAATTAATAATTATAATGAATGATTATATTACTAATTAACTAATTAATTATTATTTATTAATTTTTCATAAATACTAAATAATAATTATAATGAATAATGAACAATTTATAATTATATTACTAATTAACTAATTAACTATTTTATAATTACTAATTATATTACTATTTAATTAATTAATTATTATATAATTACTTATTAATAATTATTAATTAACTAATTAATTATTATTTGAATTATTATTATTAATACTATTTAATAATTATAATGAAAAATTATAATTTATAATTATATTACTAATTAACTAATTAACTATTATAAAATTAATAATTATATTACTAATTAACTAATTAATTATTTTAATAATTTTTTATAAATACTAATTAATAATTATAATGAATAATTATAGTTTATAATTATATTACTAATTAAATAATTATAAAAAGTGCCTCAGCTCTACCTTTCTCAAAAAATTAACTAATTAACTATTATATAATTAATAATTATATTACTAATTAACTAATTAATTATTATATAATTAATGATTAATAATTACTAATTAACTAATTACCAATTATATAAGTAATAATTATATTACTAATTAACTAATTAATTTTTATATAATTAATAATTATATTAATAAGTAGCTAATTAATTATTAAATAAAAAATAATAATTTTACTAATTAAATAATTAATTATTATATAATTATTTATAAATAATTACTAATTTACTAACTACTTATTATACAATTAATAATTATATAATTAATAATTATATTAAAAATTAGATAATTAATAATTAATAATTAATATCTAATAATAAATAATAAATAATAAATAATTATAATGAATAATTATAATGAATAATTATAAAGAATAATTAAATTAATAATTAGCTAATTAATTATTATATAATAATTTTTAATAATTAATTATTAATAATTAAAATGAATAATTATAATTTATAATTATATTACTAGTTAACTAATTAACTATTATATAATTAATAATTATCTTACCAATTAACTAATTAATTATTATATAATAATTTTTAATAATTACTAATTATTAATTATAATGAATAAATATAATTTATAATTATAGTACTAATTAACAAATTAAATATTATATACTTAATAATTATATTACTAACTAGCTAATTAATTATTATATAATTTATTATTAATTATATTAATTAAATAATTAAATAGTTTATTATATGTTTAATCTATATTTTAAGTTTCATTTATGTCGGTCTTATAATTTATATTTTATAGGCTTTCAAATGCACATACTAGAAACATTTTTAAGTTTCACGTAAGTGTCTTTGAAAGCTTGTAAATTATTTTTCATCAAAAAAATTTATGAAATTATTTTTATTTTCAACTGTTTATTATATGTTTAATCTATGTTTTATGTTTCATTTATATCGATCTTATAGTTTATATTTTATAGTCTTTCAAAGTCACATGTTTAAAACATTTTTAAGTTTCATATAGGTGTATTTGAAAACTTATAAATTATTTTTCATTAACATTTTTTAGGAAATTATTTTTTATTTTCAACTATTTGTAATATGTTTAATCCATGTATTATGTTTCATTGATGTTGGTCCTATAGTTTATATTTTATAGGATTTCAAAGGCACGTACATGAAACATTTTTAAGTTTCATATAGGTGCCTTTGAAAACTTATAAATTATTTTCAATTTACATTTTTACGAGATTATTTTAATTTTCAACTATTTTTTATATGTTTAATACATGTATTAAGTTTCATTTATGTTGATCTTGTAGTTTAGATTTTATAGGCTATCAAAGTCACATATATCAAACATTTTTATGTTTCTAGTAGGTGGTTTTGAAATCTTCTAAATTATTTTTTATCATCATTTTTTATGAAATTATTTTTGTTTTCAACTATTTATTATTTGATTAATCCATGTTTTATGTTTCATTTATATTGGTCTTATAGTTTATATTTTGTAGTCTTTCAATGTCATGTACTTGAAACAGAATCCAACATCAGAAAGGCAGAATGTTCTGCGCTGGAAAGGGAGAACCAGAATCCCACATCGGAAATGCAAAATCATTTCAGGGTAACCACGCTTATAAAAGAAAGCCTTGGGTGAGAGATTCTGTTAGAATTCAGACTACTGTAATGGTATTACTGCTGGATTTTAAATAGCAGATAAATTCTCCTAAAAATATTTTTTTTATTTTTTTGTTTTGTTTTGTTTATATGTATATATATATATAAACAAAACAAAACAATAAAAATAAAAATAAAATTTTTTAACAAAAAATATTTTTTTTTGGGTTTTTGGGGAAAGGCGGCATCGTAGATGGCGCCTTTCACTCGGGCCGAAAGGCGGCATTTGCGATGCCGCCTTTCTGGCCTATTTTTAAAAATATTTTTATCCCAGCATGTTTAAAAAATATTTAAAAAAAAAAATTATTATAAAATATCCTCCTTTGGTCGCACCTCTACTACAATACATCAAACTATCAACCAAAATGGAACACCCTGCATCTTTATCTCCCTCAGTGCTCCTTACCCTTCTCTTCTCCCCCTTCATTCCCCATCTATGTTCAGGTCCACTCACAACTGCGGTGGCCACATACAATGTGCTGGACTTTGGGGCTCAGCTGGATAGACACCTCAAGGGAATTCCTTTCCGCCTGGGTGGTATCTTGCACCTCCTCCTCACCCTACCAGATTTACATGCCCCCCCAACTGCTTCCTGATCGTCTCCCTGCTCGTGTTCGCTGGAGGAAGCTACAAGAGTAGCCTCACCACCATACAGATTGATGACACCGTGATCCCGCCCTCAGACTCCCGCTCCCTCAGGGGCGCCGCCAATTGGATCATGTTCCATCACGTGTCTGGAGTCTCAATCCTAGGCGACACACTAGATGGCTAGGGAGCCGGGCTATGGGCGTGTAAGGATTCCTGAGGTAGCTGCCTGTTTGGAGCCACGTTCAGTCGATAAAACCTAATATGTAATAATGATAGATGTTATTTTTACCCTTAAGTCGGTGGTTAAGATGTTGTTGATGGGTGACGTAGTCTGTTGAGTTCATGAATCCTGACAACATATTTATTAACAGACTGACGTCGCTAAATAACCAGCTGATCCACATCGTAATCGAAGGATGCCAGAATGTAAAGCTGCAGTAGGTGAAGGTCGCAGCCACCAGTAGCAACCCCAACACCGACGAGATTCATGTCCAGATGTCCACCAACATGACCATCCTCGGTTCCACTATCTAGACTGGTGATGACTGCATGTCAATCAACCTGGGCACCACCGACCTCTGGATCGAAAAGGTCAGGTGCGGACCTGGGCACATGATCATTATTAGAATCCTGGGGATGGATGTGAAGGAGGTAGGAGTGGAGAACGTGATGGTAAAAGAGGTGACGTTCATCAGGACACAGAATGGGGTGAGGATCAAGTCATGGTGTGTCCCAACATGGGGTTCATGAGGCACATCCTCTTCCAATATGTGAGGATGATAAATTATGATAACCCCATCATCACCGACCAGAGATACTGCCCTCATGACCATAACTTCCCGGGACTGGTGTTGGGGGTGAAGATTTGTGACGTGACTTACCAGGACATATAGGGGATGTCAGGGACGACGATGTGGGTGAAGCTGGACTGCAGCCTTAGTAACCCCTAAATGTTCATCTGGATAGAGAACGTGAAGCTCACTTATGATAATTGTCCCACGGAATCGTCATGTGTCCACGTCGCTGGCACCGCCTCGGGCACTGTAGAGTCCTTCAACTACATCTAGAAGGCGAGCCCTCCCCAAGGATAATCATTTTAAATGGGTTTTTAAAATTTTTTTAACAAAGAAATTGGGTTTTCAATATTTTTAAAAAGGGGTCTAAGATGCGTGAACCCCATTCACACATCCCCGATCCCAAGAAGATGCGTGAATGAGATTCACGCATCTGAAATCCAAGCGAGATGCGTGAACCCCGTTCACGCATCCTTTGTAAATCAGATGAAGTATGCGTAAACGGGGTTCACACATCATGCATAACGTTTTTTAATAGTTTAAAATTTTTTATTTTTATTTTTATTTTGTTTTGTTTTGTTTATATATATATATATAACAAAAAAATTTAGCAGAATTTATAACCATTCAAAACCATAAAATTGAGACTTAAATATGTTTCATTTATTTCAAGTACGTGACTTTGAAAGACTAGAAAATATCAACTATAAGAATAATATAAATGAAATTTTAAAAATTGGTTATACATATAAAAAATACTTGAAAACAGAAAGAATTTCATAAAAAATATTGATCAAAAATAATTTATAACTATTCAAAACCATCAAATTGAAACATAAAAATGTTTCATGTATTTCACGTACGTGACTTTAAAAGAATTTAAAATATATACTATAAGACAAATATAAATGAAATTTTAAAAATTTATTAAAAATATAAGAAATAGTTTAAAATTAAAATAATTGCATAAAAAATGTTGATCAAAAATAATTTATAAGCATTGACAACCATAAAATTGAGACATAAAAATGTTTCATTTATTTCAAGTACATGAATTTGAAAGACTATAAAATATAAAATATAAGACTAATATAAATGAAATTTTAAACATTGATTAAAAATATAAGAAATAGTTGAAAACAGGAATAATTGCATAAAAATGTTGATCGAAAATAATTTATATGAATTGAAAACCATAAAATTGAGACTTAAAAATGTTTCATTTATTTCAAGTACATGACTTTGAAAGACTATAATATATAAACTATAAGACTAATATAATTGAAATTTTAAACATTTATTATACATTTAAAAAATATTTGAAAACAAAAATAATTTAATAAAAAATATTGATCAAAAATAATTTATAACCACTCAAAAAAATCAAATTTAAACTTAAAAATGTTTCATGTATTTCAAGTAAATGACTTTGAAAGGAGGATAGTCCAAATTTATTTCAGAATGAATATATTAAATGTGATATGTAACTTTTATTAGAATAATAAACCTAAAAATCATGCACTAACTTTAACAAAAAGATCAAAAATTTTCAAATGAAAAAAAGAAGGATAGGTGGCCTTTGAGCGCATTCATACATGAACTTTTCGTATGTGTTTGATTAATTGAATTACAACCTCTTCTTATTCAGTTTATTTTTTTGTTAACACAGGAAGAGGGATTTATAAAAACATTCCTCTTTCAATAACATGATCTTCCTAAACATTCTACAGTAATTAGGTTTGATTCTAATTAATATACTAATTCTGGGAGTAATTTCATATTTCTTTATTTATCTCCCCCTTAAGGGAAACACTCATAAACATCTTTATAATGGTGAATTTTTCCAATAATGGTTTTCAAGATGTTCTAATATAGAGAATACACCAGAATTTATCTTCAGATTATTAATGTCAAGATTTGAAAAATTATATAACTTCATCAAGGATGATCTTCTTCAATACTTATTTTTCAGGATACCAAAAAATGATCTAACCATGATGATATCTTATTTATACTTATTGTCTTGGATATGATAACATATATTCTTAAAATTCATCAATGATGACCTTCTTTCTTATCAATGGAGTTGGTCCTGTTTCGATAGTATTCATGATTGTACATCTGAACATTTGTTCTAATTTATATTGTGTAGTAGAGCTCCCTTTGCATTACATTTGGATTTTTGTGTCGATTTGTTTCCCTTATTAGTTTTCATAGATGGTGAAATCTTAACCATCTTAAGGGTTTTTCTTATTCTAGAAGAATATGAATTCAATATTTTTCATAATATCCATAATTTTATTACATGATGGAGGTATTTTAATAGTAAAATCCTCTAGTGAAGATTACGTACCAGTAGAAATTGTTTCCTTTTATAAATTCTGAATATGTATCTTCTCAAAATTGGCCAAATGAACTTCTAATTCATATTGTAGTTATTCTGATCTTCAATCATAATCATCTACTCTTCAAAAATATCCATTATGCATTCAAATTATTCTTCATTCAATTTAATTTTTTTAACGAAAAAATCATGTTCCATGATATTCTATGATTTTACATCTAATTTTAAATCATTGAGATCAATAATATTTTTCAATATTTTTTCAAGTTCACGCAACATTTCATCCAGAATATATTTGATTTAAAAATAATTAATATAATTAATATTTATTAATTAATTTAATCATATTATTTATTATACATATATATATATTGGTAGATAATTTGATAACAGTAAGACACTTATTAAAAAAAGAATAGAAGTATATAAATGATAATAGTAAGACACTTACAAAATGTATCATAAATCAAATATCAATCTAATATACACCTCTGGCATGGATGCCCCTTTGTCCCACAGCTAGGCGTATACTAGATGCGCCCACACCGTGTCTGTCTATGTCTGTGCTCTAGCGTATACTGCGCATCCTCATCGATAGACACCTCCACATCCTCCTGTGTGACAGGTGGTGGATGTACAGTCTCACCGACTGTACCCTGGCCCTCATTTAAGGATAGAGGAAGCTAGCTCGAACTCTCACCAACATAAGAAGTAGATGGATGCTCTACTGCAGATGACTGCAATAAAGCATTGATCTCAAGCGAGTCATCGTCTGTATGTACCTGTGGCTGTACCTGAGAAGATGGAGGAGCATCTGACTGATCATACTGAACACCCTCCTCCAGTGAAAAAATAACATGTGGCCTAGCAAGCTGGATACCCTCCTCCTATGGAACAACAACATTTATAATAGGGTTGTCACCCCCAGGTACATATATGTGATGCTCAGTAGGCTCTGCGGCCTCCGCAGCAGGTGGTGGATCAAAGAAAATTCCATGATAAACTCGTCCATCGACAGAAGCAGCTGTGCCAAAAGGGTGTGAAAATATGCTGGGTTAAAGGTAGCTCTCTCCACTAGACCAAACATATGAAGTATATGACCAATAAGAGCATCCTGTGAAAGCAAATTCCATTGTTAACTAATATGAATAAAAAATCTGTTGAACGATGGAAGGAAGAATGCATACCAACTCATGAAAGTCCCATCCGTGCCGTGTCAGAAATCTTACTGGGGACCTAATGTACCAGCCTGCATAATCCATCTGATCCGTCAAATAAAAACGTATTTTCCCTACCCCTTGCAATTGGGAATCCCATCATCTGTCCCATAACGTAACATATCTAGCATGGTAGCTCCTCCAATCAAAATCCATCTTCCCTGACATATTCAGGGAATGCAATGAATCCAACTGACTAGGTGGGTCAGGAACTGGCTGAAGGAATCCAAACTGCCTCATAACCCTATCCGTCTGATGCCACTCGACTATATGAAAATGAATCAGTGGAACCCTGAAGGAGCCGATAGCAAGCATCACTGTACAATACGACGGTAGACTCTGAAGAATATCATCTGTATATGGAATCCATGTAATCTGAAAGAAAAAATGAATAATCAATTAAAAAATGAATATATGTATAATAAAGAGTAAAAATTTAACAATATAAATAATAATCACTTACATTGTCTGGTTAAATGCTGTCTAACATAAGTCTGTAGGTGTGAACATCATGTCTTGGAGAATCTGAATGTCGATGCACCTAACTCCGCCTGTAGATAAAATTTTTATTTTTACATTTCATAATAGAATCACATACAATTAAGTTTGACATTAGAAGGAATTAATAACATACCAACGTCCACGTGGAGCCTCTACTACAATATCAACGGGTAATGGCGCACGGGCATGTGGAGCTAAACGAGGGATGTGCTCCCATACCCACATCTGCAGAAGAACCATGCATCCTATGATCTGTATCTTATCGATGCAACATGCCCTACATAGGGCCCTATATGTATATTATAGGCAGGAAGACCCCCAACTATACTGGCATGCTTAGTCCAAATTCTCTAAAAAAGATAAATACATCAGGTGCACAAAAGTATTAGAGTGGTCAACAAAAAGCGTGCCACCGATCAGCCTCAAAATATATGCGCGTGAAAATCTTAGCATGGTGACGTCATCAATATCATATGGTAAATGTGTGAAGTGCTGGTCTAACCAAGGCATCCGCAATCTACCATCGAAGATGGTCCTTCCATCATCCTGGACCTCTATGCCCAGTAGTATATATACAAGATCAGGAAAATTTGATGGAACTCGGCCTGTCAGAGCATGTCCGTCGATAGGGAGGCCCAATATAATGGCCACATCCTGTAATGTAATAGTCATATTCCCCTTACTGAAGTGGAAAGTATGCGACTCTGGCCTCTGTCTCTCTACAAGTGCGACAATGAGCAGATGATCAAGAAATGTGAAGTCGCACATTGCAACTCCATAGAATTCGGCTCGACGAAGATGGTGGACAATAGCGAGAGGTGATGCGGTATGATGGAAATGGTGAGATCTGCATACACTCAAGGGAGACACATGACATCCCTCTAAAAGCAGCCAGGATACAAGAGTAGCCTCAGATGTAAGCAATGGAAAACCTGCCATCTGCACACATGATATCATCATTACTTTTTAATAGTTAATTGAATAAAAATTGTAAACTTTTATTTAAAAAAAATCTACAACAAGAAAAATAAGGTAGAAAATAAAGCAGCAGTGATGAAAAACCTACATTGAAGATTTAGAAGCATGATATATTCATTTTCATTCGGTGTTTATTTTTTTAATAGTTTTAGTATCATAAAATTCTTTATGATAAAATCCAAAAATTGTAAACTTTTATTTAAAAAAAATCTACAACAAGAAAAATAAGGTAGAAAATAAAGCAGCAGTGATGAAAAACCTACATTGAAGATGTGTAAGCATGATATATTCATTTTCATTCTATGTTAAATTTTTTAATAGTTTTAGTATCATAAAATTATTTATGATAAAATAAAAAAATAAGGCAAACCAAAATTCAAACATCTCAAAAATGGAGCAGGTCAGAAATAAAAGGATTCAATAATGAAACATTCACATACGAAAAAACATTTACATATTAATGATATTATACACATACTCGATCATGGATAACGATATGTGGAACTCTATCCTGCCACTTGGGGACATCTCTTATGAGTATGTCCTTCTGCATGACAAATACTGCATTATATTCTCCCTCCTCATTGCTGAGGCCAATCCATCTCATTTCTGATATGAGTTGACTTTGGTATTCCTCGAGGCCGCAACCTGGTAGCATGAAGCCAATAATTTTAAAAATTTCAGACATTGAAAAAATCACAAATGAAACCAAAACCAACTTATGAAAACCTGGAAATATCAGGGACGATGGTCGGTTGATCAGCAGGCAATGTGATAGAATGGAAGTCACCAACATGCATCTAAGCAGCACTATAACAGTTAACCAAAGTTCCCATGTGATACACCGGGTCAACATATGTCTCCCATGATATATTTACCGAAGCGAATGCTATGATAACATGTGCACATGGATATCTCAATGCCATAAAGCTGCCGCAATAACAGTACCTATTGTCCCACATCATGACAAACACTCCACCAGTAGTGCATATAGCATGGTCATAGCATTGTCTTACCTGAAAACTCTTCTTTTCCCTATCAAAGGCTATAACATTCCATCTTGAAGCCTCATTCTATATTCGGTCAATATCACTTTGAAAATGCTGAGTAAAATGCATTCCATTTTCCATCCTTTGGTAGACCTTTTGGGACCGGTCAACAAAGTAGTGAACACATCTAAAAAATTTCTCTTTCACTAACCCTATGATTGAGTGTTTGCGCACACCCTTGAGGACCCCATTTATGCACTCCACTATATTAGTGGTCATATTCCCATATCTCATGCCACCATCGTATGCTAATGACCATTTTTCCTTTGAAATTTGCATCATATATTCATATACCACCTCATTAATAGTTTGAATCTCTTAAAGACGTCAACCAAACCTTTATTATTGGGGTTCATATGCTGAAAACATAAGATAATAATGTATTAAAATGGATATTAAATTTTTCTAAAAAAGAAAGTTTAGAAAACCATACCCAACTTGAGGATTTCCTTCTTTATGACCTCATCTCTAAAATGATTATGCACATTACTTGCAATATGTCTAATGCAATAAAGATGATAAGAATTTGGCTCAGTCCAAGAAACCCAATAACTACTCATGACCTCTATAATCGCTCGATGGTGATCATATATCAGACACACACCCTGTTTTTACGTCACATGAACACGTACACATGCCAAAAACCAGCTCCAGCATTCAAAATTTTCTTTTTCAACAATATAAAAAGCAAGTTGTAGAGGAGCGCGATTACCATCCTGTGTGGAAGCAATGAGTATAACACCTATATACTTTCCAAAAAGGAATGTGCCATCTACCTGAATAAATTGTTTACAATAGGGAAAATCAGCAATGCATGGTCTGAATGCCCAAAAAATCCTATTGAAATTCACCTTTGACCGATCAACTCAATGATTCTGGGGAACATACTCAACATTTTCCAAATGATAAAAAATATGATTGTTGAGAGACAATAATTCCATAAGTTGTGGCAACATCGCATAAGATTTATCCCAATAAACATAAACTTTTACAATGGATTTCTATTTTGAATTCCAAGCTTTATTGTATGATATCTTATAGTTATACAACGGTTGAATTATTTCCTGAACAAGGGAAACATAAACATCCTGACATGTTCGTATCATCTAACAAATAACAGTAGATATAAACTCTGCGTCAAGGGAAGAATGATCTTGTGCAAAGCTGGGATGCAGACAAGTGTGTGAGCCTTCTAATTTGGTTATCTTCCAACATCCATAATATTTATCAAATATTTCTCTTAATTGAAATTTAAATTCTGACCCATATTGTTCACAACGAATGAAATATTTGGCCTTCTTTGACTCATCAACCACAAATGTGAAATGTCACTCAATATGGTTTTTCTTTATCACAATTTTCATGGCCAGTTTAGTTTCGAACCCCTACTCAACATATATGGAATTATTATTTGATGTAGGCCTATTACCTATAATGCCAGGGAATTCAGAAGCTGGTGTAATGAAATCCCAATAAAAATGTGTTTCATGAGACATTAATTCAACTAAGGAACTCAAAACTGAAGGATGATTACCACTAATAGGTGGATGTAGTGGAGGTCTATATCTCAAAGTAACCTCAGAAGGTTCATTCCCCACTACATCATCTCCTGATGACTCCCCAGATTCTTCTTCCTCAGATAAACTTTCATGTACTATATCAGCACACAAAGGGATGCAATCTACATTTCCTTACAAATTTTGATCATCTTCTTCATAACATTATTCCATAGGAGTCATATGAGAAGGAGGAAATGAATAAGACTACTGTGAAGGACCAGCTTCTACAGAGCTCACAAAGTATGGTTCTGTAGTAATCGATCGCACCACATCAATATCAGAAATGACAACAAATAATTCCATCAAACCATTAATACACTATTTCCTAAATAAAATAGAAGCCTCCATCCAATCATCATCATCGACTACAGGGTACTCGCTGTGACATAGAAACTCAAGATATTGAAGATATTGGTATCTAATTGAAGTTATTTCTTGTTCAGCCCTTAGTTTTAATCGACTATAAATCTTATTATAAAATACATCCAATGTCATAATACGATGGAGATTTACCACTCTGGAAGGTGACACATTTTAGCTAAAAACATGCTCGGTATAAATTACATCATCGTTGGAATATATTTGCGCAGACATAATTACCTATAAAAAACAATTTAAAAAATATTATATACTACATTAAAATTTTAAATTATTTAATTTGGTTTTGAATAATTGATTATCTTGAAACTTTTTTTATGTATTGATTTATCACTGTTAAGGTATAGTGATTGTGATATTATCACAAAAGAAAATTTAATATAATGTTTCATAAAGTTTAATTACTTACGAATATATAATCATGACTTGATCTTGAGACTTACGATTAGTTTTTCATTATCTAATAAACTAACCAAAACCTATGGGTGGACTCTTGTCTCCATTATCAAATATTTTAGCAACAACTAATCTCATTTCAAACAACAAAGCCTCCTCTCAAATGAGTTCTCGAATGCCTCTTCACAGACACCTCTTCCGGGAATCCTGTTCGGGGACACCTCTTCGAGGGCATCTATCTTTTAATTAAAAATTTACTCACATGCATGTGAGGGGGTCTAGGGGTATGAAATACATAAATTTTTTTAAGCAAACACACATGTCCTTACACTTACTGAGAGATGACTCATAGTTCATCAATGCGAAAAATTTAAATTATTACAAATTGAATAACCACATACACCAAATAAAACATGAAATTTCAATTATGCATGGTCGGTCATCTCAAGATCAGTAATCACTCATACCATGTTTTTTGGTATAATTATTATATTATCCATATTATATAACTTTATCTATTACTAAATGAAATGTATATTAAATACTACACCTCTTTTCCAAAAATTTAACTTCATGTGTATATATATATATATAATTATTAATAACATTTAATAAATTTTATTATAACTAATATAATTGAGATTTACATAATAAATAGTTTTGTTATTTGAAATTTTAGGGAATTATAATGTTTTTTGGCCATTCTTCTACTTTTCAAAATATAAGTAAATATATTTTCTACTTTATCGATTAAAAATATTATTACTAATAAATAAAAGTAATATAATTTACACTTACATCAAAACCATTCATTAAAATAAACTTCTCTAACATAAATTACTTTTCCTAAACATTCAACATTTTTGACATAACATAAAACATTCAATATTTAGACAACATACATTCAAAAAATTAAATCATACAAACATTCAAAATCTATAAAATTAAATCATAAAAAACAATACACATCATTCGTAACATATGAAATAAATAAATCATACACACAATTAAACATACAAATGAAATAAATAAACACAATTAAAAAAATTAAAATGTTATATAGAAATTTTACCTCTATAAAAGCAGAAAATATTTGTTGAGAAAGAATTTCCACAGGGCTTCACAACAAAATCCATAGGAGAACAATGGTTTTTGAGGGGGGGGGGGCTCCTTTTATAATCTTTCTCGGTGGGATGTATAAACCACGTTCATGCATCCTTCAGCTGGTCTGCAAAGGATGCGTGAATGGGGTTCATGCATCCCTGTCACGTCTCGGATACTTGAACCCCATTGACGCATCCTTCCGCGGAGAAGGATGTGTGAACGTCGTTCACGCATCCAAGACCCATTTTTAAAGTTACACGAACCCCGATCCCCTTTCCCAAATTTTTTTTATAAAACCAAAAAAAATTAACTCCCTCCCCAAATACCTCAATTTATATGTTCATTTTACCTGACTAATATACAAATGACAGAAGGAATAAATGTTTTAACAAATATTACAACAATAAAACCACAATGTTAATTTAAATTGATTAAAATATTTCTATAGAATTTATTTATATTTTATACATATTTTCTATATTTATTTCATTATAAAATTTTACTTATATCCATCCATTGATCATAAAACTGTTTTAATAAATAAAATTATTTTAATATATGAAGAGAAAAAAATTCATTATTGAGAATGTTTTTGAAAAAATAAATCAATAATTATAGAAAACACCCCACAACACCCCCTCTAAAAAAACTTATCATACAATATACGATCAAATTGGATTCTAATAATTTTTGAAAAAATTGTTATACAAAAAAAAATTACATTGAACTATCATTTAAATTCAAAATTTACATACAAAATATTTAAATTCATATGGTATTTATGATTAATAAAAAATATTACAACCCATTATATGCAAAATCATAACTCAAGAATAGTTTCTTCATCATTCAACCACTTCCATTTAATAACATTTTTAAGTCACAAAAAATTATATTATTAGTCATTCAATATAGTTGTTAATAGTTATATCTTTAAACTATAAAATGAATCAAGGATTGTTTTCCTAATGTTTCAAGATGATCCGAGATTGTTTATAAAGTTTTTTCTAACACACATCAATTATATATACTAAAGTTGGGTGACTTCTTCATATTTTTCACCCAACTATGCTTCCACATCACCCCAAAATGCATTCCTTGCTCCAAATACATGAAAAAACAAGGCTCTTCGGATCCCTCCAATTATCTCGCTCGTGTTTTTCCTCCCCACATACTAGGGTTACCACCTCCCATTCTGCCCCCTCTCCCTCGATATCCCTCTCCTCGTATGGGTCCTCCACTTACACTACTCCACCTCTGGGTCCTCTGCCTCTGCCTACTTCGCCTCCATCCTCTCCACCTACTTATCCTCTGTCCTCTTAGCCTACTCCATTTGCTCCTCCTCCAACCCCGACTCCTCTACCTCCGACTCCTCCACCTATATCTCCTTCGACTCTAGATCCTCCCCCACCATATCCTCCACATCCAGATGCTCCGTCTTTGGCTCCTCCTTGTGTGACACCCCGCTCCCATCACCGGCTGCTTCGCCTCATAGTACTGTTCCTCAGGCTGCTCCACCTATGGTTTCTCCACCTATAGATACTCCTACTATGGATCCTCCACCTCCAACTGTAGCTCCTCTACCTCCGACTTTTCCATGCCAGACAACCCGCTCTCCTTCCCCTCTGTGACTTCACCTCAACCTCCACAATTTTTTTTCACATTTTCGATCTTTGATTTTTATTGTTCTATTTCCAAAGATTTCCACCAACCTATCTATTCCCCATACTTGATCATATGTGGAATTGACTATAATATTTAATTTAATCTCCATTTGTATGTTTTTTGTATGGATTTTGATTTACACCCACTTCGATGAGTGATTGACATACATCAAAGAGCTATCCTGCTTATCTCAGGTAAATCGATCTATTTCTTCCATGATATTCTCTAGAACATTGGGACGATTTTTTTAATGCATTTGAATCTCAAAATGTGTTATTTTATCCCTAATGATCCTGAGATTGAAGCAGATTATTAGAATACTTTCATCATTGTAATCCAAAACATTTCATCCTAGCCATTGAATAAGTACAGGTCTTCAGAACATATGTTAGTGTTGATGCATTACTTTCAACCTATAAATCTGGTATGAAATATAAATTATGTATTATTATTTACATGGGAAAATATACATTATAAATATTTTAATTTCATCTATTTTAGTGTCATTGGAATACATTTTATAAGGTTTTATTTCAATTTATACATTATGAGATGTGAAACTTTATAAATTTTGTTTTGTACCCCATACATTACATTGTTTTATTAATTTGTTATAATCATTTTCCATTTTGCAATATATTTTTTGTACTTAGTTTTTTTTTGTGTTGGGACCTATTTTCACTTGGAAAACAATGCTCATAATGAAAATCAGAATAGTAACTAAATAAATTTCAATTATTTTATGATACAAATCTATCTTATTATTTTATGTACTAAACATTAACCGCTCTCTACATACAAATCCAGATTATCATTTAGTCTTCAACTAGTTAGCTGTAAAATGTTCATTTCACTAAATTATTGGTTTTTCATTTAATAGTAGTGGAAAATGATTTCTTTCACCTAAATTCATTTCCATATCCATTTCTTATTTCACTTCCATACATTTCAGAAAGGAGAAATTTATTTTCTTTCTCTGATCTCAATAACTGAAATTACTTCTATTTGGGGTCAGTTATGAACATAGAGCTTCCCTTAAACATTTTAATTCTAAAATTAATTTTTTTGGAATTTATCTGTGTAATTTTATATTTTCTTCTCATTTAATATATTTATTCCCTCTTTATATTGAATTTTTCTCAATTATATATTACCATGCCAATGATTTTTGAAAAAATCAGAGGTTAGTTATCCGTTGAATTACACTATATATACTAATTTTTATATTTTGGTAATTTTATACATTTTAAATTTTGTTGATTCATAAATTTTTAAGAGATTTTATGTATAAAATCATTAAACAGTTACAAGGTTTTAATGAATTTCTTAGATTAGTACATCTCCTGCATTTTATAGTTTTCTGGTTTAATTACATTGAAATGTAGTTAAAAAAAACCATACATATTTTAGTCAATAGTAAGTGGTTTTTCAATATCCATTTTCATGTTTTTTCCTACAGTTTTATTTAGTAACCCATTTCAAGTTCCTTTCCATGAGTCAAAATTTATACATCATAAATTTTCATAACCTTTTTTTTCTACAGATTAGATTGGTATCAAACATTAGTATACTAAAACTATTATCGTTTTATACTCTCTATAATATATTATATATATTTTGTTGATCGGATTATATTTTTATTATATTTTGGTCTATTGTTACGTGTGTATACCCCTATATTGATTGTATAATTCATTTTTGAGTTGATGAATTTTTGATCTATTTCTCCATAATTTATGGGCTTGTAGTTTGGATTGAAATGTTTCTCATGTTTATATATATATAGCTCATACCAGACATTTTATTTATAGTACAAGGTCATGAATCCTTCAATAATGTGTCATATAGTTCATGTTTATCGGACGTATTGTATGATTCCATTCTCAACCAATATGCATTAAATTCTAACCTGACAAGAATGAGGAGTGATTCGAAAACCGAATCATATCTCTTTTCCAAATAGAGATAAATGATACAAGAGAAACTATAATAGGTGGAAAAGGGTGAATGAAAGGTCTCTAAACATACTATATGACATGTTATTTTAATAGTGATTAATGCAGAGGTGTATAATAGTGAGAGATATTTCAATTATGTTTGAACAAGGGTTTATTATATGAGGTAAATCATGTGCTTATATGTTCTAATTTGTGATGATTCAATGATTATTAGTAGGAGTAAATCGATAATTTTTCATGGAGAGACACTCTCTACACCATTCAAAAAAGTATGTATAATTATATAATATGTCTTTTAGGACCATGAAAATGCCTTATAAAATTATTTGGTAGGTAATTTGAAATTATGTAGTTCACCAATCCAAGGGAGTCCATTAAGATGAATTCATAGAACCTTTACCAACTACCATTGTTTATTTAGTAACCCATTTATGATTTGATTAATGATATTATCCTCTATTTATTTTCTAAATTATAATGAATGCAACTCGCCTCATTTATCACTCCTGATTGAAAAAATCTTTCAAATTATTTGAACATTAAAAAGGTGATGTCTTTATTAGGCACTGTGGTTTATTCATTTTATGGCATATTAATGAGTTAATTATTATCATTTCTTTCATAAGAAACTTTTCTTTACCCCAAATCACCAGAAAAACTCAACAATTTGATGTACAAAAGGCTTAAAACTCAGCACTAGATGAGAGGAAGGTATAGGATTCTAGGGATCATTTCATGCATGAAGGTATGAATTTTCTTTCTTTTTTGAACTTCAAATATGAAAAATCCTTGAAAATCAATAAAATGGTCTATTTATGATGGATACTTTGTATATATATCAAATTTTTTATGAAATTTCATTATATGTTTGTGTTTTTTATTTCAGATGTTCTTTTATCCAAAATGATCTATAAATATTCTCATTTAGTTGACTCTAAAAATGAACAAGATACTCAGATAGAGAGTTTCTCAAATAAAAATGATCTAAAGAAAAAGAGTGGCCAAGGTTTCCTTCGGGATTATTTTGAACTCCGTAAGGATTACTTTCTTCTTGAACTGATTGGTATGTCATCTAAAATATATATGAATATCAGAAGTTGACTGACTAAATTAAATGTTTCATATGCTATTTTGGATAAGGATTTCCATTATTTAATTCATTCATGATCTATCTTTATGTGGTTTCAAAATTTTAGTCAGACTCCAAACATGAAAGGAAAAACCAGTTTATTAGAATCCTGATTTAGGTTTTATTTGGATTGATTAATTTTAGTATGTTGAAGAAAAATTATGAATGTTTTGGATACATTAATAATATATTTTGGGATTGAATTTGTAAATTTTATTTAAATTTATTGACCAAAGTTATTTTTTTTTGTATTTTATAATGTTTTACATTTTTGAGAAGCTGGAATAGAATCATGAGGTAAATTATGTTCACAAACAATGTATTTAGTCACGCTGAAAATTTATGGGGCCATAAATTATCTAGGAAGTGATGATTTAATTGTTTTTTTCACTACCGAGGTCTGTATTATATACATTAAGATCTATGATTCCATATTTTGGTTACTCCTCTGATTTTCTAGACTATAATATAGAATCTTAACCCCAGTTAGGTTGTTCATCCCCAACTGTTATTCCCTCAAATTTGGAAATCACTAGCATCAGCTTGACCTGAACGTTTAGAGATATGAAAAGTAACCCCTATTCATTGTTCGACTAATGTATAATCTGATGAAGATGAGGTATAATTTTCTTTCACTTCTCTACCATGCTCATCACTGATGGTTAACATGCTCGATATAAACTCTATTCTATTTTAGGTCAATAGAAGGTATTCATCTTTTCTGTAGTTATTATTCTACTGTTAATTATAGGGCACCCTCTAGGAGGATACAATGGATGCTAAAATGTTGAATCCAATGAATATTCCATGGTCAAGGAATTAACATATTCAGCGCTGGGTGTGGTATTTTGACGATTGGGTCATCCATGTTCTATAATGCTGCCACACCATCAACAAATTTGTTGGCTGGATCATCAAGTGTGGGATCTATAGCAACCACATTGGTTCATGGGGATTAAATATATGCATCCAAAGGTGGAGTTCTCAACTGTGGAATATCCCAAGTAAACATGGGTTCATATTCTCAACCATCTCTGACCAGTGGTACTTGCTATGATGGATACACTGGTATATATCCCCAACCTATCCCACTGTAGTAGGTTGACTTGGCATGTTGATAGTGTCAGAAACTTTTTAGTTCATTAGATGCTCCTATTATAGGTGTGGAAGCTACAAAAGTGGAACCCTGTGTTAGGTCTATTGAAAAGGAAACATAACTTCAACAAAAAAAAGTTATAGGAAGTTCAAATTTTTTCTAGGTTTCTTGCCAAGTTGAATCAGGTATCTGTGCATCTCTTGACTAGGTAAGATCTGATTGTTATCATTCTACAGTTCGAATCTTACTTTTTTTGTGTTTTCTTCCCACAAATAAAAGGAAAAATATATCAAGTCACTTGATAGTTTCTACATAAAAAAATAGTGATTTCAGAAAAGAAATTTTAAAAAATTAAGAAGTTGTTTTTTTGGTTTCTAATGGTTTTGAGACCTGAGTTTATTCTTTGAAAATTAGATAATTTACTCTTTCTTAGATTATGTACCCTCTAAATTAAAGGCCTTATATTTATTGGTTTTCATTTTATTGAATTTCCTTTTGAATTTGTTCTTGACCTTTCCACAATTTTGATAAATTGATTGCAGGATAGTGGCACAGAGCAATCTATTTTGAAACAATTTTTCAACAGTCACCCCATAACAGGTCTGTTAACCCATTGATCCCTGATGCCTGATTTGTGGAGGACAAAGATATCCCATTTTCCACATTTCTACTCTCATTCCCTCAGGTTTTATGTCTCCAACACGGGAGAGATGGTGAGGCCTGAGAACTAAATTCGCTATGCTTGGTGGATCACTACATGGTGGTTAAAAACTATACCAAATTACTAATAGAAATTACAAATAGAATGGATCATGGTGAGTTGTGATTTCTATTTGGAGAAGGTTTGGACCTACCTAAAATTTCACACATCTAGATAATATAGATTCTTTGGCATGGCCATGTAAAATAATTGTATGAAACCATCATCATGTAAAGTGATACAATGTGTTTTTTGATATCTATGACCAGAAAGTAGTTTGACTAACCTTTATCCTTATGATATATTATATATTGTTTCAAAAAATATATAGGTGATATCCCATATATATATATATATATATATATTAAATCAATCATTTATGGGAATCTTCAATACCGGGGATCGACTGTATATTTGAAGGTTGGTGTCTCTTGTTATTTTAAGTTTTTTCCACACTAATAGCTAGATTGAGGGAAAAGTATCTTATGTCATAGATAATTTGATAAAGGGGGAATGATTACGAAGTGTTATTATTTTTAATGGTAGTTAATGTTAGGTTTTTATAGTTATATAATTTTCTAAATCATTTTATCATTCCATTAATATAAACATTGTAACTTTGATTAAGGGAGTTCCTTTCAATGTAGTCAATATAAATTCTTGGTTTCTTTCATTCATACATTGTGATAGGGTCTACTATAATTGGATTTTGGATATATACAACATCATGGAACTTAGAATCTTGGGGGGGGGGATTTCATGACCAATGAATCATTTTCTATTATATAAATTATTATTTTCTTCTACATATACTATATATAACTTGTGGTAAATGTTTTTGAAAACTGGAATGTGTACTCAGTTTGTGCAGTGGATGGGATTTTTAATTTGACCAGTGGATGTTTTTTAGACCATTTGAACATAGATTTTATTTCAGCATTGGATCCTGTTTTCTAACTAAGTATTGAATCATTTTTTATATTATTAGTTGATATCACCATGAAAATACATGAGCGAGTACTAGTTTTATACTAAAATGATACTTTTATATTGAAAACACCTTTTTTAGTCATACCATCTATATCGTGTGTCTGATTAACATGTGGTCGATTCATACACATCGCAAATAAATTATGGATAAGTTTTCTAATTTTTGAAAACAATATGAGATTGTCTACTCAGTTTGGGCTATGTGACACGTATTTTAGAGTAAAATGAAACTTTTATATTGAAAATTTGCACTTTGAGTAATACCAGACACACCATGTGTCAGATTTTTGTGAGGTAAATTCTGACACATCAAAAATAAATTATGCACCATTTTAATAAATTTATAAGAAAATCTGAGCTCATTTACTCAGTTTTGGCTATGTGACATGAGTTTTTCACTAAAATGATAGTTTTATATTAAAAATGCACACTTTGAGTCATACTGGCTGCATTTTATGTATAATTGATGAATGGTTAATTCGTACATGTAAAAAATAAATTAGGTATCATATTACTAATGTTTTAAATCAATCTAATCTTATTTACTTGATTTTGACTCTCCGGAACGTGTTTTAGAGTAAAATGACAAGTTTATATTGAGAATGCACACTTTGAGTCATAACGGAAACATCGTGAATTCGATTGATATGAGATCAATTCATACATGTCACAAATTAATTTTGGATCCTTTTTTAAAACATTGAAGACAATATGATATTGTTTACTCAGTTTTGGAAACGTGACATGTGTTTTATACTAAAATAAAATTTTTATATTAAGAACACACACTTTGAGTCACAATGCTCACATCATGTGTAGGATTGGTGTGTGTTCAATTAGTACGTGTAAGAAATGAATTATGGATAATTTTTGTAATGTTTTAAAATAATACGAGCTCATTTACTCCATTTTTTCTATGTGACACATGTTTCAGAGTAAAATGACACTTTTATATTTAAAATATGAACTTTGAGTCATACCGGTCACATCGTGTGCCAGATTGGTGTGTGGTCAATTCCTACATATTACAAAGAAATTATATATAGTTTTACTAAAGTATCAAGACAATACAATATAATTTACTCATTTTTAGTTATTTGGCTTGCGTTTTACATTAAAATGACTATTCTATATTTAAAACATACAGTTTGAGTCATACTGGCCACATCATTCTCCTAATTGAAGTGAAACTGATTTTTATGCATCACAAATGAATTATGAATCATTGACTTAAAATTTTAAAATAATTGAAACTCGTTTAGTTGATTTTGGCTACGTGAGGTGTGTTTTAGAGTAAAATGACACTTTTATATTAAAAACACACACTTAGAGTCATAACAGCCACATCGTATGTAAAATTTATTTTTTATTGATTAATACACATTGAAAATTAATTATGGATAATTTTCCTAAAGATTCATGACAATCCATACTCATTTACTTCATTTTGGCTATCTGATGCGTGTTTTATATTGAAAATACACACTTTGAGTTATACCGGCCACATCGTGTGTCAGATAGATGTTCATTTGATTCCTACACATAAAAACTAAATTATGTATTGTTTTCCAAATTTATCAAGACAATTCGATCTCGTTTACTTAGTTTGAGTCATTTGACTTGGGTTTTACATTAAAATGAATGTTTTATGTTGAAAACGCACACATTGAGTCATATAGGCCATATATTGGGTCTGATTGATGCATCATCGATTCGTACACATCATAATTGAATTATGTGTAGCTAGTAGAAATTTTCATGTATTATTTTTGGATATTGTATGGATTATTTTTGAGACTAGATATTGAGATGAGATGTTATTCTAAGACCCATTTAGCCAAAAATTATTTTTTAAAATATATTAAATATATTATATTCATACACATGTAATTTTCCTAAAAAAGTGGAATAAATTCTTAGTGAAAGCTCATATTGTAATTCTATGGTCGTTGTTGAGTTCAGCGTGTGGATTTTACCCTGGTTGTGATATATCCTTGGACCATGTCAAATGTTTGGGTTAAAGCCCAATCATATGGGAGAATGTTTAAAAATAAAATAAAATAATAAATTTATTTATTTTATTACCCGTCCAAATAATAATTTTATAAATATATAATTATGGTGGATTATTAGGGTTAATCGCTAAACCCTGTAGATCCATAGAGTCCTTAAAGGAGTTTTCATTAGTGAATGACAACGAGATCGAAGATCGACAACCAGTGTGCAATGTAATTCAAGGATCTCACCAACGAAAACAATGTGGAATCGTTCTTCATCAGCGATCAATCCAAATTGAGGTAGGATTTTGATTTTGTTGGATATATCCCTGTTTTGTTATTCCTAGAATAAATGCAAACCAATCAACTAACAAATTGATTAGCAGATCATGCGTATTGCGGGTATGGGTTAGATTTATCTGGGAATTGGAGAATTTATTTATGATTATCATATTACCTCATCATTTTTCATTCTAATGAAAAATAATTGAGTTTAAAATGAACATTGGACAAGGTTCGTTCCTCATGTTTGTGGTTTGTTATTTTTTTCCCATTTCTTCATTCATTGCAGGGGAAACCCTTGGGCCGTGATTCAATGAATATCGAGAAATTAAACATTTATCACATGATTCTTGGTGTAATGGTTTGATACTACATATATGTACTTGTTATGGAATGAGAATCATACAACTATGGAAGAAACAATAGATCATATGAAATTGGATATACCCAATCTTTGTGTTCTTTGAAGTGAAAAGATTGAAGACACATGTGGATGATTCCCGAACGAGATCGATTGGTTGGAACCGTATGATGAATTATGGCATGACTCAACTGATGATGTTCCATGGTTTCTTGCACGGGGAATTTCCAAATCGATTACTAGTGGAGTAGGTTGAGATATATGAAATAGGTATGGGATTTTGAAAAATCTTATGTCATTTACTTTTTCTGGCTATTTTGTAATGTCCTGGATCCGAGTGCTGCCTAAAGGTGCCCCATACCCAGTTGGTCACATTGCCTCAAGTTAATTTCCTTGAATCCCAGAGGCTAAAGACTAGCAGTGAGGTCCTTGGGTGTGATAGTGGGGAAACTATTTCCTCATTGGCAGAGTAACACATGAGAAACAAATAGAAAATTGTAGTGGAAGTAGTAATACCGTACAAAAAAAGTAAACTGTAGAAGACTAATTATAATATAACAAATAGAGCATATATATATGATTCATGTCACATGTATCTAAGAAAGAATCCAAATAAGTCACAATGTTGTAAATAAAATACTGAAACCAATGTACAGAAAAATAGTGAAATTCAACGACACTGCAAGCCTCACCTTAGTCCCATGCTCTCTTTCTCCAACAACAATCAAGTACCTAATGAAGAAGGGTGATTTCCCTAATCTATACATGAAACCATATAATCTATTTGGGCCCAAAATCATGACCTAAATAGGGTGTGATATGGATCCCAGTATTCAACCACTAAAAGATATGTGCCAATATGCCAGTGAATATATATAGCAGGCAATATGCAGAAATGAAGCAATAAACTGGGAAGTACTCAAAATTAAAAAATCCTAAAATTTTCAATTATATTCATTTTCATTTATAAATTATTAAAATACATGAATAATGTGACCTTAGGATATATCCTATGCTCTTTACCCCCTGTATAATAATAACACACAGATGTCTCAAAAGAGCATCTAAACAATCAAGTAAGACCGAGTCCAAGCTTGGGCTTTGGCTTGGCAGACTCATCACAATAATTTAATAATTCAAAAGAAAATCTCTATTAAATTACACATAATCTAACCACTTTTGTTCAACATATCATCAATTCAATAAAATAATGACCCTTTGGGAAAGATCACACAGTATAACCCCTTTGGTCCCACATAGCTCTAATCATTTCATAACAACCTCTTGGGTAGCTATCACGGTCAATACCCCTTTGGTATACATAGAATTAATAAAATATAATTACCCCCTGAAAAATCTCACTGTCAATGACCTATGGTCCAACATTCATTAAATAAATACCCTTTGGGTAACTCTCATTGTCTAACCCCCCTGGTCTATGTCCACCTGACAACTCTCATAGTCAATACCTCTAGGTCAACATAGTAATAATTATACATAAATGACCCTACCTTAGGATGCTCTCATAGTAAATTCCACTTGGCCATACTTTCAAAATTCAAAACACATGCATCTCAAATAAATAATAACTCCATCCTAACAACACTAGGAATGGAAAAAAGCAATCCTAACATGATTTCTAGACCCAATGTCCAATAACCAATCAAACATGGAAAACACACCCATAATCAAGGTAATAAACCTTATAAATAATAAATAAACCTTTATCAAACAAACACACCATAACAGGTCTTAAACATGGTTAAATTCCATAACACGCAATACCCTAAACATGGGTATTCAACACTTTTAGCATATATATCCAAAGACAGCCAAGGAAAGGAACAAACCACCTACCTCGATGTTGTAGGATGAACACTCTCAAACATAAGCCCTTTAATTGGCCTAGAATGACATAGATCTATAAAAAAGATAAAAATGATCAACCCTAGATAACTCATTTGAGAGGATAAATCAGGAAGAGAGGCTCTAGTGGAAGAGAGAACTCACTGGTGGGAATCCAACGCACTCGACAACATCTCAATCGGAGCTCGGATGGAGGAATGGGAGGAGATTGAAGATATTTGGTCATACATCACTCTCATGTACTAGAAACGGGGAGAAGAAGAGTGTTCTGTGTATTAAATGTGACCCCACTCCGATTAATCAATTAAAAAGAAAATTAAACAACATCTTCATTTAATATACACACCGTGTACTAGCCTCAACTAGCCCCCGCTTTAGGTGTTCTTCTAGATCACCAAAAGACCATGTACTTGGCTATTACATGGACATTACATGTCTACACATGAAAACTGTGTACATGGTGTGTACTCAAAAGTACATGGCGTGTACATAGAAAATTTCCAAAAAATTCATTTTTCCTAAAAAAAACCTGAATTCAAGATCCATACATGAAATGAAGATCCGAGTTCTTACAAACTTCTCCCATTAAAGAAAATTTCCCTGAATTTCCCTTCTAAGAGAGGTTAAGAAGAAAAATCAAACAACTCTAGCCATTGTGATCATACGTCAGTCTCCCTCTCCCCAAAATCATTCTGTATTTTTCTGTGCTGCCATAGAACTAATACTAGAGGAATATACTGGTCATGGAGAACCTTTGTGTTGTGATCCAAAATCCGAATAGGGTGCTCCTCAAAGGATGTATCCACCTCCAAATCAACCTCCTCAGGTTAAAAAATATGAGACATTTTTGAAAAGTTACTCCATATCTATGAAATATGAAAGAAGTCATACATAGCCTGATACCTCTGAGGTAACTACAACCGATTGGAAACCGGCCCGAATCTCTCTAAAATCTCAAACGTCCCGATGTATCTCGATGAAAGAATTCCCTGTCTCCTAATCCACCTATGTCCCAACCTCGATGGGACACGTAAAAAAACCTGATCCCTAACCTCAAACTTCAGAGGTCATCTCTGTCGATCAACATAAGATTTCTATAGAGACTGTGCAGTATCCATTCTTTTCTTAATCAACTCCCCATTCTTAGTGGTCTCCTAGAAAAGACGAGGTCCCAACCTATCTTCCTCTCTTTTCACTAGCTAATATAGGGGTGATCGGCATGACCTACCATACAAATACTCATAAGGTGTAATCTAAATCATCTCTTGAAAGTTATTATTGCAGGAAAACTCCACTAGGGGTATGTTTCTTTCCAAAGAACCCCCAAAATCATGGACACATGATCGAAGAATTTCCTCCAAAACCTCAATCATGTACTCAGACTGGCCATCTTCCTGAGGATAGTAAGCAATAATCAGATGTACCTATGTACCCAAAGCCCTCTATAGTCCCTAACGGACATGAGAAGTAAGCTAAGCATCCCTACTTGAAATGATAGAGTGCATAACCCCATGAAAACTTTAAATCTCTCAGATATAAAACCTTCAATGATCATCAACAATGAAGGTTTCCTTGATCAGCAAGAAATGTGCAACCTTCGTGTGTCTGTAAACAACAACCCAAACAACATCATTTCCTTGAGGTGACCTCGGTAAACCTATCAAAAAATACATCGTGACATCATTCCTCTTCAACTTGGGAATGGCTAACTACTGTAAAAGTATTACTGGTCACTGATGCTCTGCCTTCACCTGCTGACATGTAGAACATCCAATAACAAAACTAGCAACATCCCTCTTCATACCTGGACACCAATACTGACAGTGTAAATCTCGATACATCTTGGTGACACTATGATGAACTATCTAAACTGAGGAATGGAAATCTTACATAAACTCCTCACGTATGTCTGATGACAACCATACACATCCATAAAAATGCATGACCTCATCATCACCTATGGTCCACCTAAGAGTATGGTCCTCACCTGACACACTCTCCTGTTGGAATAGGCCTTCAGAATCTGATAGCTACCTCATTAGCACTAGGTATAGTAGATTAGAGGTAATATCTATAGAAGAAATAAATATCTTCCAATTTCAGTCATGCACCACCAAATGCATCTTAGAGAATAGATCCATAAGTTTCCACTCACTACTAGCCTCCTAAACTGCCTATATTTGAGTCCTCTTTCTCAACACATTAGCCACTGTGTTACCTTTCCCAGGCGTGTAGGCAATATCAAATTCAAAAGACTAAAGGTACTCAACCAGCCTTTGATGTCTCAAATTTAGATCATACTGAGTAAATATATACTTGAGACATCTGTGGTTTGTGTATACCACAAAATTATCTCATAAAAGATAATGTCTCCAACAGCATAAAGCATTCACAACTGTAACTAACTCGAGATCATGCATTAGGTAACTACTCTCATGTGGCGTCAACTGCCAAGACCTATATGCAACGACTCCTTCCCCTTGTATAAGAACTACTCCCAGCCTGATACCTGATGCATCATATTAAATGGTTTAACACTTTTCCAACTTAGGAAAAATCAGTATCCATGCTGAATTCAATATCCCTTTTAGATCCTGAAAGTTTGAATCGCAGGAATCTCTCCACAAGTACTTTGCAACCTTCTTAGTCATGCCCATCAATGGCACTGCTAAGCATGAAATGTTCTATATAAAGCACATTTAGTAACCATCCATCCCCAGAAAACTTTGTACCTCAAATATGTTCTTTGGATTCTCCCAGTAAAATACAACACTCACTTTTTCTGGGCCTACTGATACTTCTATATCTGAGATGAAATGACCCATGAAGTGAATCCAATCCATCCAAAAGTGGAATTTTGAGAGCTTATCATATAACTGATTCTCTTTCAGTGTAATCAAAATGATCTCAAGATGGATGGAATGGTTATATTGAGTGCGAGAGTACACCAAGATATTGTAAACAAAGACTACCAAAAAAGAATCCAAGTAAGGATATAATACTTGGTTTATCAGTTCCATAAAACTGTTAGCAAGTTCGTATGACTGAAGGGAATAACCAAGTACTTGTACAAACCATACCTACTCTGAAAGGATGTAAAAGTAATATCTAATGGTCTAATACACAATTGATGATAACCAGATCTCAAGTAAATCTCCCTGAACACCTGGGTCCCTCAATTATAATCAAAGAGATCATCAATCCTAGGTAAGGTATATCGGTTCTTCTGGTTCAACATCTAATAATCCACAAAAATTCTATGGTCACCATCTACCTTCTTTGAAAATAGGATAGACGAACCCCAAGGAGAAGTACTAGGTCAAATTAAGCCCTTTCCCTATAACTCTTTTTCCCATTTCTTGAGCTCTTGTAACTCTTGTTTAGCTATCCTATACAGAGGAATGGACACTAGTGCCTCTCCTGGCACAAGAAAAATATAGAAATCTACCTCTTGATCCAGTGGTAAATGTAACACCCCGAGATTTTATGAAAAATATTGTTTTTAATTTCATCAATGTCTTGTGTTGTACGCTACACTAAAAGAAGCTTGCACAACACACATCCTTGACTTGCCTTGCATTACATGCAAACGCGACCTTCCGCGATAGCGTGTGTTGTACGCAATACCGAGTTTCGCTAAACAATGATATGCTATTAAAATATTATTAAAACTAGCCGTTATGAATAGTAATAACCACTCTTTGAAATTTTGTAAATTTTATTTTTCAAAATGGACTTCATTTTTGGATTCGGAATATCGAAATTAGCTTAGGGTGAAATTTTGGTACTTTTCAGATAACTTTCATTTTCTGATGAATAGTGAAAATTACTAAATTTTAATTAAAAACAACCTTTTTAACCGAAATAATTAATTGTGATAAATTATTAATTTGAGTGGTTATAAAGTATATTTAGAATATATTTTTACAATTTAATAAAATGTTGGTCATTGGATGTAATTTCACATTTAAACCAGACATAAACAAATGTCAATCTTTTGATAGTTATTATCTCTTAAGAACACGCTATTTGTTTTGACGACGGGAATTAATTTTTAAATTAATTAATGCAACTGATATGTTTTAAATTTGATAAAATAGACATCATTTTTGAATTCATAATATCAAATATAGCTTAGGCCTAAGTTTTGGTATTTTTCTGGAAACATTCATTTTTTTTGATAAATAGTGAAACCACTAAGTGGTAGTTAAAAAAAACTGAATTTTTCATAAAACTTAATTTTACCGCTTCTGTGAGTGGAATTTCAAAAATCCGAGAGAAATGGTTGATGTCAGTAAGTAAAATGTGGTTCAATGAGATGAAAATAATTTTTGGTGAATAGTAACTTTTTACTTTTTTTTTACCATGGTTAAAAGTACATAGGGTAATTAAGGGTAAAAATGATATTATTATTACCCTAAAACATGTCCTAATTCTATTGGATAAGTGTAATTCGACCAACAACAACCTTAGGAATAAAATATGACCATTTAGGCCCACTTGGATTAGATTAGTACATTTATTATTATTTAATTCAAAGAAGAGTTAAAAGAGTTAAAATCAAAGTTTATTTACTAAAACATTTTGAATATAGGGTTATACATTAGATAAATTCGATTGTAAATATTCATTATAAAGATAATAAGATTTCATACATAATGATATTTTATTTATAATTTTTAGATATTAAATAAATTAATTTATTTATGACACAATGATGATGAAATAATTACCATAATAGTGAAAAATTAGAATAATTGATATTATAAATACCCAAATAAATATAATTTTAGACTTTTTATGAATTCCAAAAATTTTATAGGTTAATATTACATGTTAGTATTGATTTAATTAACTTTGTTAGAACTAATCATTCTGTTATGATTTTCACAAAAATCAATTACTAAATTGTTTCAAAATTGACATAAAATAGTTTTTAAAACAAATATTATATTAGTAATTGTTATTTTAATCCTAAAAATCTAAGGATAGGCCAAATTACTTAGATAAGGTTATATATATTAATAATAAACAACTTGGGGTTCTTTTGTCTGCTTATAGTATGTTTATTAACCTTATATTATAAGAACACAAGAAAACACGGTAAAAGTAAATTTTTTTTACTTAATGTTAAATCTAAATGATAAGGTTAAAATTGGAACCTAAACTTGTCTAAATTCTATTTGATGAGAGTATTTGGACCCATCCCCACCTTATCTTCGAAATAAATCAATTTGGAGATATTTAAAACCGAATTTGTCTTTATAATAAAATAATATTTTTAGTTTTTCCAAAGGAGCCCCTCTCCTCCCTTATAAAAGGGCACCTCCTCCCTCTCTTCCTCACACCACTTTGAACCTTCAATCTCGGCCAAACCCTTCCAAATTACATTCTCCACTTCCATAGAAACATCCTAGAGGTTCTGGTCTTCCTCAAAGACCAATTTTAGTGCCCTAAAAGGAGATCTCAAAGAGGCGCTTCAAAGAAGAGGTAATGTCCGTTACCAATTCTTTGAAATTTATTTCTTCTTCCACTTCTTCTTCTTAGGTTGTTTCATTATGAAGTAATAACATAAGTATAACTCATTCACGGATATGTTATTATAAGTATGAAACAACCCTATTTCACCATCTATCCATCCTACGGAAAATGAAATCACCGCGCGTGCGTACGTACAGAATACCGTCTCCACGTCATGGTGTAATCTATTTTCCACCACCACCTTACTTGGATGGGTATAATGGTGTAAATAATAACTATATATGATTATTGTAAAGTGATATTGATTCTGATATAGTATACATACACTCCAATACAATTCCACGATCATGAGAACGATATCATCGCTCGTGCGTACGTACGGACTACCGTCTCCACGACGCGATGAGATACATTCTCCACGTTAACCATTCATGAATGATTATAAAGTATATATAATAAGTAATCATGAAATATATGAAATTATAATGATACTGTATTTATGTGTATATATATGTATGTCATCTACTTAATTCCATTCAAATCAATAAGGAAACGAAAACAATGTTCATGCATACGTACGACCTACCGTCTCCATGAACAGTGTATTTCTTTCCATTTAATAATCTATTATATATATGTATATTCTGAATATATATTATATATAAATCATGTTTTATATTCTGGAATTAAGTAATAATGATCTAAGTAATCATATGAATAATTACAAGTCAAAACACGGATGAAAAATAAAACGATTTTTCCCAAAATGCTCTTTAACATGGAATTTACAGAAGAACGGGTAATATAAAGTCATAAGTGAACCATATATGATATCATAACAATGATTATGATTCTGGAATAAGTCAATGACATTATTTAAATCATTATACAGGAGGTTCAGACACTTATGAAGCAAATCAGACATAAGGTAAGGGAAAATATCACAATCTCATTTTTATCCGAGATTGTTTATACTTTGGTATTTACTGGGGTGTATTTTATCATCCACATCCATGTTTAATCAAAATGTAATATTATTTCCATCCACCTACAATTGTTTAAATCCAATTTTAACCTTCAGTGAGTTTTTAGTAAATTATATGAAAGGAATCTTTTGTCATTTTTCGTACGAGGTACTTTTTGACTTTTCCGACAAAAGTACGAGAAGAATGTTTTTTTAACTTATACGACATGAATGGATTTTTAAAACATTATTTCTAAGAAGATTCCTTTAAAAGTTTTCAAGTTTATTTTTAATAAACTTCTTTTAGTTTAAAATTATATGACATGGAAAATGTTTTTGAAGTAGAAAGGATATTTTCCTCAAGAATGGAGTTCAAGTGTTTTATCAAAATTATTTTCCATCTAAGATAATATAGGGTTCTGTTTATATATCTATTATTACATTGATATGATTATGTTGTGATGGATATATTTTTATGAATTCTATTATCTTATATGAATTGTTTTATGATTTCATGATGTCTAAGATTCTCATTTTTATTACATGGGTTATGCTTTGATGTATTGTTTATGATTTTGTGGCACACATAAGAATGGTATCATTATGAGATGGGTGGGACCTATATCTGCCTCCAATGCATTGGGTAAAGATTTTATATCTCATGAGATAGACATGGCTGGAACGACAGGTTAAACCGGTTCAGTGAAACAGGACTGAAACGAGCAGTGAACTCGGTTCAGAAATGGACTTGTTCCACTAAGATAATCGTGGAAATGAGTCTTGACTAATAAGAAATGATTATCTATGATTATGTGTGTATTCCACAAAGTTTCATGTTTTATGTTATGATTATTGGGATTACATTTCACTACTATGATTTATCCCATGTTATGATATTATGATCTCTTTTTCAGGTTAAGATTTCCAAAAGTTATGTTCTTATGTATATGATGTGATTTATATTTCTTTTTTTACCCTTACTGAGCATTTGAGCTCACCCTTTTATGTTTTCTTTTCCCCAGAATATAAAGAAAGGTTTTAGGTAAAAAAAGGGAAGATATTTATGGGAGATGTTGAAGATCTTTCACCATGATTAGAAGATTATATTCCGAGTTTCCAAAGACACTAAACTATTACATTCCTTGTGTGCGTGTTTTTTTTATTTACTAAGTATTCCGCAAAAGTAATGTAATGTCCATGTACGTTAAGATTAGGGTCTCTACAGTTGGTATCATAGGAAAGGTTTAGTCAGCCTTTGGAAACTAGGATGCGAGAACTTTAGTGAGATCCCTAGAGATATTTCTAAGGTATGTCAAGGGATGTACCTAAGGATAATTATACGTATAGTATATAGTCCTAGAACTATGGTAACGATATTATATTAAACCAAAGATGTTAGATATTGAATTTACTCCCCCTTTATTATGATTTTTACCTCTCACACTATTCTTTTTTGGTTTTAGACGATGGCTGGAACCCAAAGGAACTGTGTTGATCAATGTAATGGACAATGCAATGATTGTCCTCCTGAACAAACAAATGTTATGGGAGATGGAGTGCAAAATCTTATTGCTATACTTACACAAGCTATGAATCATTCTGGACTTCCAAATGAGCAGAGAAGGGAACAATATTCTATTGAGTCCTTCATGAGGCAACATCCACCTTCTTTCAGTGGGTCTTCTGATCCACCTGTTGCTGAACAATAGATCAGTACTACTGAAAAGATATTTTTAGTTCTTCAATGTTCTGAACATGATAAAGTCATCTTAGCAGTGTATCGTTTGGAAGGTGATGCTGATCAATGGTGGAATCTTATCAAGAATACGAGGCCAAGATATGAAATTGAGTCCTTGGAATGGGACGAGTTCAAGAACTTATTTTTCAATAAGTACTTCCCTAGTATTCTTCGAACAAAGATGGAGAAGGAGTTTCTTGAACTAAAGCAAAAGGATGATGAATCTGTTGGTATATACGAAGCGAATTTTACAAGGCTTGCAAGGTATGCATCTGGATTTATCATTCAACCTGAAAGTAAAGTTGATCGATTCTTCAGTGGCTTAAAACCAAATCTTCGAAGGGCATTAGCTATTAGAGACTTCAATAGCTATGAAGAAATTGTGCATTGTGCTATCAAGGTAGAAATGGAAGTTGGTGTTACTTATCCATCTCATAGTTTTGACAAGAAACGAAAGATGGAGTTCAAGGAGAAATCTCAGAATAATGGTGAAAAGAAGATGAATGTTTCCTTATGCTCAAAGTGTGGAAAGAAGCATGGTGGAGATTGTATTAAAGGGACCAGAAAATGTTTTAAGTGTGGAAAAGAAGGTCATCGAGCAGCTGAGTGTCGATGTAATGGAAAAAGAGTTTCTATTGATGTGAATAAAGAAAAGACTGTAGATAACGCACCACCAACACTTCAATGCTTCAAGTGCAAGGAAATGGGGCATTATGCTAATAAATGCCCTAATCCAAGGGTTAGTGCTGATCGACATGAGCAACCACTTAAGGCAAAGGACAAAGGGAAGTCACATGCGATCACTATTGGCGATGTTGAATATGACAACGATGTGGTGGAATGATTAAGTTTTTATATAATGGGATTCCAAAATAATGTTGTATATCGTATCGTGGAATATTGGAATATTTATGTATTGGTCTAATGTGGTTTTCAATGGTACCGATAACCATAGAATGTGATTGAGATATTTTTGGAAAAAAAGATGATATGTGCATAATGAAAGGAAAATGAGAAAATGAAATGTTTGACCATATTCATGATCTCATGACTGATATAAGGAGATGGTTATATCATGGTTTGAGTATATAGAATTTTTGGATTTTGGTATGTGGAAAGAGTTAACTTTGGAATGCATTCATGTTTTCACTATGGTTCAATTAATGGGTATTCATTCTTCAAGAGAATACATGATTAAGGTATTCACATGTTTGTAATTTGACCAAAAAGATATATCTTATGATATATGGGGGATAAATGATGGCATTCATGTGATTGTTATGTGACATTTCAAGTAATCGTTTTCTTTATACTATGAGCTAGGACAGAAGTATTTTAGATAAGCCAAAAGATTGGAATGGATTATGTTGGACATAAGTTAGGATAGAACTTTTTTCGATATTATTGATGGGATGTTATAGTAATATAGCTTTAGAAAAAGGACAACCTGCAGGACGGGCAACAACCCATCGCGTCGGACAAGGCTGTGGGAATCGAACCCACAACCGAAGTGCGACTGGCCTTTATCGCCTACCACTGGCCTACAGGAAGTCCCTAGTTAGTAGAAACTAGTTTTATTTTATTACGCGGTATGATATATGAAGTATGAGTTCCTTTTTGGAATCGTATACGATTAACCTCACCATAGATGGACTTATGTATATTTGATAACTTTTTCTAACCTTTTGTTTGAAATAGATGGAATGACCCATCATTCTATCAGATGATCTATTAAAACTTCATGAATAACAAATTCAAATTCATTTCTTTAAGGGAAGAAGTGGAAATTATTCAAAGCACGAACAACAGTGAAATTGTACCAAAATCATGTAATTATTTCTTTTAATTCACCAACTTTAGGGAAATGATCTTGAAAACCAAAAATGTTGTCCTAGTGCCCTTATATCTGATGAATCGGATGGTACCTTAGATCATCGCAAATCTATGGCTTTGTGATTGTTGGATATTTCATATCCATGTTCTCTACCACTCTCCATCAGAACTTGATGGTTAGATTATTCTTCCATATCCATATTTTCACCTATGTTCTCCTACGTGGAAACCCAGTGATGAGTTAATTTGGGTAACCGTTACATTTCATACTTTAGTTTTTAAAGCCAAGTTTGGGTATTCCTTTTTACGATATGGGTTTCTATTAAACAAATTTTCGAGTAGTAAACCATCTATAACCCTGACGAATTTCGAGGGTGAAATTCATTTTAAGGGGGGTAGAATGTAACACCCCGAGATTTTATGAAAAATATTCGTTTTAATTTCATTAATGTATTGTGTTGTATGCTACACCAAAAGAAGCTTTTAAAACACTCATCCTTGACTTGCCTTGAATTACATACAAGCGTGACCTTCCGCGATAGCGTGTGTTGTACGCAATACCGAGTTTCGCTAAACAATGATATGCTATTAAAATATTACTAAAACTAGTCGTTATGAATAGTAATAACCACTTTTTGAAATTTTGTAAATTTTATTTTTCAAAATGGACTTCATTTTTGGATTCGGAATATCGAAATTAGCTTAGGTTAAAATTTTGGTACTTTTTGGATAACTTTCATTTTCTGATGAATAGTGAAAATTGCTAAATTTTAATTAAAAACAACCTTTTTAATCAAAATAATTAATAGTGATAAATTATTAATTTGAGTGGTTTTAAAGTATATTTAGAATATATTTTTACAATTTAATACAATGTTGGTCATTGGATGTAATTTCACATTTAAACCATACATAAACAAATGTCAATCTTTTGATAGTTATTATCTATTAAGAACACGCTATTTGTTTTGACGGCGGGAATTAATTTTTAAATTAATTAATGCAACTGATATGTTTTGAATTTGATAAAATAGACATCATTTTTGAATTCATAATATCAAATATAGCTTAGGCCTAATTTTTGTTATTTTTCTAGAAACATTCATTTTTTTGTTGAATAGTGAAACCACTAAGTGGTAGTTAAAAAAATTATATTTTTCATAAAACTGAATTTTACTGCTTCTGTGAGTGGAATTTCAAAAATATGGGAGACACGGTTGATGTCAGTAAGTAAAATGTGGTTCAATGAGATGAAAATAATTTTTGGTGAATAGTAACTTTTTACTTTTTTTACCACGGTTAAAAGTAAATAGGGTAATTAAGGGTAAAAATGATATTATTATTACCCTAACACATGTCCTAATTCTATTGGATAAGTGTAATTCTACCAAAAACAACCTTAGTAATAAAATATGACCATTTAGGCCCACTTGAATTAGATTAGGACATTTATTATTATTTAATTCAAAGAAGAGTTAAAAGAGTTAAAATCAAAGTTTATTTACTACAACATTTTTAATATAGGGTTATACATAAGATAAATTCGATTTTAAATATTCATTATAAATCTAATAAGATTTACTAAATAAATATATTTTATTTATAATTTTTAGACATTAAATAAATTAATTTATTTATGTCGCAATGATGATACAGTAATTACCATAATAGTGAAAAATTAGAATAATTGATATTATAAATACCAAAATAAATATAATTTGAGACTTTTTATGAATTCCACTAATTTTATAGGTTAATATGACATGTTATTATTGATTTAAGTAACTTTTTTTGAACTAATAATTCTGTTATAATTTTCACAAAAATCAATTACTAAATTGTTTCAAAATTGTTATAAAATAGTTTTTAAAACAAATATTATATTAGTAATTGTTATTTTATTCCTAAAAATATATGGTTTGGCCAAATGACTTAGATAAGGTTATATATATTAATAATAAACAACTTGGGGTTTGTTTGGATGCTTAGCGTAAGTTATTAACCTTATATTATAAGAACACAAGAAGACACAGTAAAAGTAAAATTATTTTACTTAATGTTAAATCTAAATGATAAGGTTAAAATAGGAACATAAACATGTCGAAATTATATTGGATGAGAGGCTTTAGACCCATCCCCACCTTAGCTTAGAAATAAATCAATTTGGAGCTACTTAAAACTGAATTTGTCTTTATAATAAAATAATATTTTTAGTTTTTCCAAAGGAGCCCCTCTCCTCCCTTATAAAAGGGCACCTCCTCCCTCTCTTCCTCACACCACTTTGAGCCTTCAATCTCGGACCACCCCTGAAAAATTCCATTATCCACTTCCATAGCAACATCCTAGAGGTTCTGGTCTTCCTCAAAGACCAATTTTAGTGCCCTAAAAGGAGATCTCAAAGAGGCGCTTCAAAGAAGTAGTAATGTCCGTTACCGATTCTTTCAACTTTATTTCTTCTTCCATTTCTTCTTCTTCTGTTGTTTCATTATGAAGTAATAACATCAAATCACTCATATACTGATATTTTATTATAAGTATGAAACAACCCTATTTAACCATCTATCCATCCTACGGAAAATGAAATCACCGCGCGTGCGTACGTACGGAATACCGTCTCTACGCCGTGGTGTAATCTATTTTCCACCACCACCTTACTTGGATTGGTATAATGGTGTTCATAATAACTATATATGATTATTGTAAAGTGATATTGATAATTATATAGTATACATACACTCTAATACAATTCCATGATCATGAGAATGATATCATCGCTCGTGCGTACGTACGGACTACCGTCTCCACGACGCGATGAGATACATTCTCCACGTTAACCATTCATGAATGATTATAAAGTATATATAATAAGTAATCATGAAATATATGACATAATAATGATACTGTATTTATGTTTATATATATGTATGTCATCTACTTAATTCCATTCAACTCAATAAGGAAACGAAAACAGCGTTCATGCGTACGTATGACCTACCGTCTCCATGAACAGTGTATTTCTTTCCATTTACTAATCTATTATATATACGTATATTCTGAATATATATTATATATAAATTATGTTTTATATTCTGGAATTAAGTAATCATGATCTAAGTAATCATATGAATAATTACAAGTCAAAACACGGACGAAAAATGAAACGATTTTACCCAAAACGCTCTTTAACATGGAATTTACAAAAGAACGGGTAATATAAAGGCATAAGTGAACCATATATGATATCATAACAATGAGTATGATTCTGGAATAAGTCAATGACATTATTTAAATCATTATACAGGAGGTTCGGACACTTACGAAGCAAATCAGATCTAAGGTAAGGGAAAATATCACAATCTCATTTTTATCCGAGATTGTTTATACTTTGGTATTTACTGGGGTGTATTTTATCATCCACATAAATGTTTCCTCAAAATATAATATTATTTCCATCCACCTACAATTTTTTAAATCCAATTTTACCCTTTGGTGAGTTTTTAGTAAAATATATGAAAGGAATCTATTGTCATTTTTCGTACGAGGTACTTTTTGACTTTTCCGACCAAAGTACGAGAAGAATGTTTTTTTTAACTTATAAGGAATGAATGGATTTTTAAAACATTATTTCCAAGAAGATTCCTTTAAAAGTTTTCAAGTTTATTTTTAATCAACTTATTTTAGTTTAAAATTGTATGACATGTTAAGAAATGAAAATGTTTTTGAAGTAGAAAGGATATTTTCTTCAAGAATGGAGTTCAAGTGTCTTATAAAAATTATTTTCCATATAAGATAATATAGGGTTCTATTTATATCTCTATTATTACATTGATATGATTATGTTGTGATGGATATATTTTTATGAATTCCATTATCTTATATGAATTGTTTTATGATGTCATGATGTCTAAGATTCCAATTTTTATTACATGGGTTATGCTATGATGTATGGTTTATGATTTTGTGGCACACATAAGAATGGTATCATTATGAGATGGGTGGGACCTATATATCCCTCAAATGAATTGGGTAAAGATTTTATATCTCATGAGATAGACATGGCTAGAACGGCAGGTTAAACCAGTTCAGTGAAACAGGACTGAAACGAGGAGTGAACTCAGTTCAGAAATGGAATTTGTCCACTAAGATAGTCTTGGCAATGAGTCTTGGCTAATAAGAAATGATTCTCTATGATTATGTGTGTATGTCACAAAGTTTCATGTTTTATGTTATGATTATTGGGATTACATTTCACTACTATGATTTATCCCTTGTTATGATATTATGATCTCTTTTGCAGGTTAAGATTTCCAAAAGTTATGTTCTTATGTATATGATGTGATTTATATTTCTTTTGTTTACCCTTACTGAGAATTTGAGCTCACCCTTTTATGTTTTCTTTTCCCCAGTATATAAAGAACGGTTTTAGGTAAAAAAAGGGAAGATATTTATGGGAGATGTTGAAGATCTTTCACCACGATTAGAAGATTATATTCCGAGTTTCCAAAGACACTAAACTATTACGGTCCTTGTGTGTAACACCCAAGACTTTTATGTTATATAAATCATCAAAGGAATATTTTTCTACACACAACACTTTCTTGGCTTGCTTTACACGAAATCACGACCTTCCTCGATAGCTTGCGTCGTACGCAATACCGAGTTTCACTAAACAATGATATGCTAATAAAATATTATTAAAACTAGCCGTTATGAATAGTAATAACAACTTTTTGAAATTTTATAAATTTTATTTTTCAAAATGGACTTCATTTTTGGATTCGTAATATCGAAATTAGCCTAGGGTGAAATTTTGGTATTTTTCTGAAAACTTTCAATTTTTGATGAATAGTGAAACCTCTAAGTGGTAGTTAAAAAAACTGAACTTTTCATAAAACTTAATTTTACCGCTTCTGTGAGTGGAATTTCGAAACTCCAAAAGACACAGTTGATGTCAGTAAGTAAAATGTGGTTCAATGAGATGAAAATAATTTTTTGGTAAATAATAACTTTTTACTTTTTTTTACCATGGTTAAAAGTAAATAGGGTAATTAAGGGTACAAATGATATTATTATTACCCTAACACATGTCCTAATTCTATTGGAAAAGTGTAATTCGACCAAAAACAAACTTAGGAATAAAATATGACCATTTAGGCCCACTTGGATTAGATTAGGACATTTATTATTAATTTATTTAAAGAAGGGTTAAAATAGTTAAAATCAATGTTTAATAACTAAATCATTTTTAATATGGGGTTATACATAATATAAATTCGACTATAAATATTCATTAGAAAGATAAAATGATTTCATACATAAGAGTATTTTATTTGTAATTTTTAGACATTAAATAATTTAATTTATTTATGACACAAAGATGATGCAGTAATTAACTTATTAATGAAATATTGACAAAATTGATGTTATAAACACCAAAATAAACATAATTTGACACTTTTTATGAACTACAATAATTTTCTAGATTAATATGACATGTTAGTATTGATTTAATTAACTTTTTTCGAACTAATCATTCTGTTATGATTTTCACAAAAATTAATTACTAAATAGTGTCAAAATTGACATAAAATAGTTTTTAAAACAAATATTATATTAGTAATTGTTATTTTACTCCTAAAAATCTAAGGTTCAGCCAAATTACTTATATAAGGTTATATATATTAATAATAAACAACTTGGGGTTCTTTTGGCTTCTTATAGTAAGTTTATTAACCTTATAGTATAAGAACACAAGAAGACACGGTAAAAGTAAAATTATTTAACTTAATGTTAAATCTAAATGATAAGGTTAAAATAGGAACTTAAAGTTGTCTAAATTATATTGTATGAGATTATTTCGACCCATACCCACCATATATTCGAAATAAATCAATTTGGAGCTATTTAAAACCGAACTTGACTTTATAATAAAATAATATTTTTAGTTATTCCAAAGGTGCCCCTCTCCTCCCTTATAAAAGGGAACCTCCTCCCTCTCTTCCTCACACCAATTTGAGCCTTCAATCTCGGCCAAGCCATGAAAATTCCGCCTCTCCACTTCCCTAGAGACATCCTAGAGGTCCTGGTATTATTCAAAGACCAATGTTAGTGCCCTAAAAGAAGGTCTCAAAGAAGCACTTCAAAGAAGACGTAATGTCCGTTACCGATTCTTTCAACTTTATTTATTCTTCCACTTCTTATTCTTAGGTTGTTTCATTATGAAGTAATAACATAACTATCACTCATATACTGATATGTTATTATAAGTATGAAACAACCCTATTTCACCATCTATCCATCCTACGGAAAACGAAATCACCGCGCGTGTGTACGTACGGAATACCATCTCCATGTCGTGGTGTAATCTATTTTCCACCACCACCTTACTTGGATGGGTATAATGGTGTAAATAATAACTATATATGATTATTGTAAAGTGATATTGATTCTGAAATAGTATACATACACTCCAATAAAATTCCACGATCATGAGAACGATATCATCGCTCGTGCGTACGTACGGACTACCGTCTCCACGACGCGATGAGATTCATTCTCCACGTTAACCATTCATGAATGATTATAAACTATATATGATAAGTAATAATGAAATATATGACATAATAATGATTCTGTATTTATGTGTATATATATTTATGTCATCTACTTAATTCCATTCAACACAATAAGGAAAAGAAAACAGCGTTCATGCGTACGTACGGTCTACCATCTCCATGAATGGTGTATTTCATTCCATTTACTGATATATTATATATATATATATATATTCTAAATATATATTATATATAAATCATGTTTTATATTCTGGAATTAAGTAATCATTATCTAAGTAATCATATGAATAATTACAATTCAAAACACGGACGACAAATGAAACGATTTTACCCAAAACGCTCTTTAACATGGAATTTACAAAAGAACGGGTAATATAAAGCCATAAGTGAACCATATATGATATCATAACAATGAGTATGATTCTGGAATAAGTCAATGAAATTATTTAAATCATTATACAGGAGGTTCGGACACATACGAAGCAAATCGGACCTAAGGTAAGGGAAATATCACAATCTCATTTTTATCCGAGATTGTTTATACTTTAGTATTTACTGGGGTGTATTTTATCATCCAAATCCATGTTTCCTCAATATGTAATATTATTTCTATCCACGTAAAATTGTTTAAATCCAATTTTATCCTTCGGTGAGTTTTTAGTAAAGGATATGAAAGGAATCTTTTGTCGTTTTTCATACGAGGTACTTTTTGACTTTTCCGACAAAAGTACGAGAAGAATGTTTTTTTCACTTATACGACATGAATGGATTTTTAAAACATTATTTCCAAGAAGCTTCCTTTACAAGTTTTCAAGTTTATTTTTAATCAACTTATTTTAGTTTAAAATTTTATGACATGTTAAGAAAAGAAAAATGTTTTCTAAGTAGAAAGGATATTTTCCTCAAGAATGGAGTTCAAGTGTTTTATCAAAAATTATTTTCCATCTAAGATAATATAGGGTTCTGTTTTTATCCCTATTATTACATTGATTTGATTATGTTGTGATGGAATTATATTTTTATGAATTCCTTTATCTTATATGAATTCTTTTATGATGTCACGATGTTTAAGATTCCCATTTTTATTACATGGGTTATGCTATGATGTATGGTTTATGATTTTGTGGCACACATAAGAATGGTATCATTATGAGATGGGTGGGACCTATATCTCCCTCCAATGCATTGGGTAAAGATTTTATATCTCATGAGATAGACATGGCTGGAACGGTAGGTTATACCGGTTCTGTGAAACAGGACTGAAACGAGGGTGACTCGGTTCATAAATGGACTTTGTCCACTAAGATAGTCTTGGAAATGAGTCTTGACTAATAAGAAATGATTATCTATGATTATGTGTGTATTCCAAAATGTTTCATGTTTTAAGTTATGATTATTGTGATTACATTTCACTGCCATGATTTATCCCATGTTATGAAATTATGATCTCTTTTGCAGGTTAAGATTTCTAAAAGTTATGTGCTTATGTATATGATGTGATTGATATTTATTTTGTTTACCCTTACTGAGCATTTGAGCTCACCCTTTTGTATGTTTTATTTCCCCAGGTCAGGAAGAAGGTTATTAAGTAGAATATGCCAAAAAAGGACTCTAGATATGATGAAATAAATGGGAGGCAAAGTAGATGCTTTATGAACCAGTTGTTTATGTTTCCTAGTTTCTAAAGACACTATAACTATATGGTCTTTTCTTGGTTTTGTTATATGTTGTAATAAGTGTGCTTCAATTCTGAAGTAATAACAATGTGTGTAAAGTATGAGTCATTATAGTTGGTATCAGAGGAAATGTATAGTCAACCTTTGGAAACTAGGATGTGAAAGCCTTAGTAAGAACCCTAAGGATAAGTCTAAGCATAGAAAACAATCTTAGTGTTTTAGAAATGGCCATGAATAACCTAGGATAAGACCTTAAGTGTGAAATTTTATTCTTGATTATGTGGTTTTCCTATTATAATTAGTGTTGCTCGCACTATTCTTCTTGGTTTTAGTAAATGGCTGGAACCCGAAGGAACCGTGTTAATGCGGAATGCGATGGGAAATGCAATGATTGTCCCCCTGAGCAACCAAACGTTATGGGAGATGGAATGAAAAATCTTGTAGCCATGCTCACACAACTTTCTCAAGCTATGAATCATGTAGGACTTCCAAACGAGGAAAGGAAGGAGCAACATTCTGTTGAATCCTTCATGAGACAACGTCCACCTTCATTCAGCAGGTCTACTGATCCATTAGTTGATGAACAATGGATTAGTACTTCTGAAAAGATATTTTCTGTTCTTCAATGTTCTGAGCATGATAAAGTCATCTTAGCAGTGTATCGTTTGGAAGGTGATGCAGATCAATGGTGGAATCATATTAAGAATACGAGGCAAAGGGATGAAATTGAGTCCATGGAATGGGACGAGTTCAAGAACTTATTTTTCAATAAGTACTTCCCTCGTATTCTCCGAACAAAGATGGAGAAAGAGTTTCTTGAACTGAAGCAAAAGGATGATGAATCTATTGGTACCTATGAAGCAAATTTTACAAGACTTGCAAGGTACGCTTCTGGTATTATTATCCAACCTGAGAGTAAGATCGATCGATTCTTTAGTGGCTTAAAACCAAGTCTTCTAAGGGCCTTAGCCATAAGGGACTTCAATAGCTACGAGGAAATCGTTCGATGTGCTCTCAAATTTGAGATGGAGATTGGAGTAACCCATCAGTCATATGGGTTTGATAAGAAGAGGAAAATGGAATTCAAAGGAAAATCAAAAGATCACACTGAAAAGAAGACGAGCTTTCCCTTATGCTCAAAGTGTGGAAAGAAACATGAAGGGAGTTGTCTTAAAGGGACATGTAAATGTTTCAAATGTGTAAAGGAAGGTCATCGTGCATTTGAATGCCGCGATGATGGGAAGAAGATGTCTAATGATGCCAACAAAGGAAGGGATACACAGAATGAACCTACTACACTTCAATGTTTCAAGTGCAAGGAGATGGGACATTATGCCAATAAATGCCCTAATCCAAGGGTTGATGATGATGGTCGACGTTAACAAACTCTTAAGGCTAAAGACAAAGGAATGTCACATACAATTTCTATCAGCGATGTGGAGTACGATAACAATGTGGTGAAAGGTACACTTACCATCCACTCTAAAGTAGCAAATGTTTTATTTGATTCTGGATCCACCCACTCCTTTATTTCTGAAGAATTTTCTAAGGGTATCATCGTATTACCTCAACAATTAGATGTTGAGTTAGCTGTGACAACACCTAATGGCACAACGGTCACATCAAAAGTTTATAATTCTTCTCCGATCGAAGTTTGTGGGAAAGTGCTTCCTGCAAATCTTGTGATCCTTACTATAGTGGAATTTGATGTGATTCTTGGCACGGATTGGCTTTCTCTACATGGAGCTCATATCAATTTACAAAGAAGGTAAGTCACATTTCATATTACAGATCAATCTATGATCGTCTATCGATGCAAGGATGAACATAACCTTCCAGTGGAAATTTATTCCATTTTATGGGTACTGATTCCACTAAATGAAGGTTATTTATCTCAAATGGTTGGTGAGAAACTCATGATTAATAATATTCCCATTTTAGGGTAGTTTGATGATGTCTTTACAGAGGAAATACCAGGTCTTCCACCAAATCGTGAAGTTGAGTTTTCAATAGAACTCGTACTGGGTGCTTTGCCTATTTCAAAGACACCATATGGAATGGCCCCAATTGAGTTGAAGGAATTGAAGAAGCAACTCCAAGAGAATCTTGATAAGGGGTCCATACTCCCTAGTGCGTCACCTTGGGGAGCACCTATTCTGTTTGTTAAGAAGAAAGATGGATCAATGAGACTCTGCATTGATTATCGAGAACTTAACAAGATCACTATCAAGAACAAATATCCTCTCCCGTGCATTGATGACCTATTTGACCAACTACGCGGAGCTCAATACTTTTCCAAGATTGATCTTCGTTCAGGGTATCATCAATTAAGGGTCAAAAGGGAGGATATACCAAAGACGGCTTTCCGTACAAGGTATGGACACTATGAATTTATAGTGATACCATTTGGTCTTACTAATGCCCCTGCTATCTTCATGGATCTGATGAATAGAGTCTTTAGAGACTATCTTGATCAATTTGTGGTAGTCTTTATAGATGATATTCTTGTCTATTCAAAGAGAAAGGAAGAACATGAAGATCACTTGAGAATTATATTGAAGACCCTGAGAAGGGATAAGCTTTATGCCAAATTTACCAAGTGTGAATTTTGGCTTCAAAAAGTTTCATTTTTGGGTCACATAATCTCAAAAGAGGGGATATCTGTGGATCCAGCAAAAATAGAGGTTATCAAAAGATGGTCGAGACCAACAACAGTGACTGAGATCCGAAGTTTTCTTGGTTTGGCTGGATATTATCGACGTTTTGTGAAAGATTTTTCACGATTATCTAATCCACTCACCAAGTTGACTCGGAAAGGAGTTAAGTTTGTTTGGACGGAGGAATGTGAAGAGAATTTCAAGGAGTTGAAAAGAAGGTTATCCAGTGCACCTGTGCTCACACTGCCTTGTAGTGGAGAAAGGTTTGTGATCTACAGTGATGCATCCAAGAAGGGATTGGGGTGTGTTCTTATGCAAAATTACATGGTGATAGCTTATGCCTCACGACAGTTGAAAATACATGAGCAAAATTACCCAACTCATGATTTGGAGTTAGCTGCGGTAATCTTTGCATTAAAGATTTGGAGGCATTACCTTTATGTGAAAGGTGTGATATTTATACTGATCATAAAAGTTTAAAGTATATTTTCACACAAAAATAGCTGAATATGCTACAAAGAATATGGTTGGAGTTGATTAAGGATTATGACTGCTCAATCCATTACCACCCTGGGAAAGAAAACAAGGTGGCAGATGCATTAAGTCGACAAGAACGTGCTAGTTTATCCATGATGAGGATCACAAAAGATCCAATATTTATGGATTTACAAAGGATGGATCTTGTAATTATAATGAAAGGGGAAAAATCTAATCTTTATCAAATGAATGTTCAACCATCTATACATGTGAAGATTAAAGAAGCATAGAAAGAAGATGTCGAGTTACAAAAGAAGGTGAGAAATGTTCCTGAATTCAACCTTGATTGTGATGGGATAATAATGTTCAGGAATCGGGTTTTTGTTCCTCTCATCCCCGAATTAAAGAAGGAGCTGCTGGATGAGGCTCATAGTTCTTCATTCTCTATTCATCCTGGAAGCACGAAGATGTATAGGGACCTGAAAGAGTACTTCTAGTGGGATGACATGAAAAGAGATGTTGCTGAATATGTCTCTTGATGCTTGGTTTTTCAGCAAGTTAAAGCTGAGAGACAGAAGTCTAAGGGGTTGTTACAACCATTACCCATACCCGAATGGAAATGGGAAAACATCACTATGGACTTTGTCACATGACTTCCTAAAACATCCAAAGGCAATAATGCTATCTGGGTCATAGTTGATCGTCTTACAAAGTCTGCACACTTCATTGCTATTAGAGAGGATTTCTCTCTGGATCAGCTTGCCATGATATATGTAAAGTAAGTGGTAAGATTGAATGGAGTACCACTTTCTATTATATCTGATCGGGATCCGAGGTTTACCTCAAAGTTCTGGCGAAGTCTTCAGCATACTCTGGATACAGAGTTATGTTTTAGCACTGCTTATCATCCTCAGACAGACGGTCAGTCTGAGAGAACAATTCAAACTCTAGAAGATATGTTGAGTGATTTCTCTATGGATTTCAAAGGTGGTTGGGATCAACACCTACCATTGGTGGAATTTTCTTATAATAATAGCTTTCACTCCAGTATTCAGATGGATCCTTATGAAGCTCTCTATGGAAAGAAATGCAGGACTCCAACTTGCTGGGATGAAGTTGGGGAAAGAAAGCTATTAGGACCTGATCTCGTTGATGAAATGGCAGAAAATGTCAAATCTATTAAACAACACATAAGAGCAGCTCAGAGTCGACAGAAAAGTTATGCCGACAACCGAAGAAAAGACATAGAGTTTGAAGTGGGTGATAAAGTGTTCTTACGAATATCTCCCTGGAAGAGGGTTATGAGATTTGGAAAGAAGGGGAAGTTGAGCCCTAGATATATCGGTCCTTTTGAAATACTGGATCGTGTTTGGAAGGTAGTTTACCGATTGACGCTTCCACCGAATCTCTCTCAAGTTCACGATGTGTTCCATGTATCTCTCCTGAGAAAGTACATACCTAATCCTTCACATGTACTCAGCTTAGAAGTTGTACCGCTGGAGCAAGATCTTTCTTATGAAGAACAACCAATAGAGATTCTGGATCATAGCGAAAAAGTCCTACGAAACAAGACCACTTGATTGGTGAAAGTTTTATGGAGGAACCACCAATTAGAAGAAGCTACATGGGAGCTTGAGGATATGATGAGGGAGAGGTATCCTCATCTGTTTGTTACAAAGTGACGAATTTCGAGGGCGAAATTCATTAAGGGGGGTAGAATGTAACACCTGAGACTTTTATGTTATATAAATCATCAAAGGAATCTTTTTCTACACACAACACTTGCTTGGATTGCTTTACACGAAATCACAACCTTCCTCGATAGCTTGCGTCGTACGCAATACCGAGTTTTACTAAACAATGATATGCTAATAAAATATTATTAACACTAGCTGTTATGAATAGTAATAACCACTTTTTGAAATTTTATAAATTTTATTTTTCAAAATGGACTTCATTTTTGGATTCGTAATATAGAAATTAGCCTAGGGTGAAATTTTGGTATTTTTCTGAAAACTTTCAATTTTTGATGAATAGTGAAACCACTAAGTGGTAGTTAAAAAAACCGAACTTTTCATAAAACTTAATTTTGCCGCTTCTGTGGGTGGAATTTCGAAAATCCGAGAGGCATGGTTGATGTCAGTAATTAAAATGTGGTTCAATGAGATGAAAATAATTTTTTGGTGAATAGTAACTTTTTACTTTTTTTTACCACGGTTAAAAGTAAATAGGGTAATTAAGGGTAAAACTGATATTATTATTACCCTAACACATGTCCTAATTCTATTGGAAAAGTGTAATTCGACCAAAAACAAACTTAGGAATAAAATATGACTATTTAGGCCCACATGTATTAGATTAGGACATTTATTATTAATTTATTTAAAGAAGGGTTAAAATAGTTAAAATCAAAGTTTAATAACTAAATCATTTTTAATATGGGGTTATACATAAGATAAATTCGACTATAAATATTCATTAGAAATATACAAATATTTCCTACATAATGGTATTTTATTTTTAATTTTTAGACATTAAATAATTTAATTTATTTATGAAACAAAGATAATGCAGTAATTAACTTATTAATGAAATATTGACATAATTGATGTTATAAACACCAAAATAAATGTAATTTGACACATTTTATGAATTCCACTAATTTTCTAGATTAATATGACATTTTAGTATTGATTTAATTAACTTTTTTCGAACTAATCATTCTGTTATGATTTTCACAAAAATTAATTACTAAATAGTGTTAAAATTGACATAAAATAGTTTTTAAAACAAATATTATATTAGTAATTGTTATTTTATTCCTAAAAATCTATGGTTCGAAAAAATGACTTAGATAAGGTTATATATATTAATAATAAACAACTTGGGGTTCGTTTGGCTGGTTATAGTAAGTTTATTAACCTTATAGTATAAGAACACAAGAAGACACGGTAAAAGTAAAATTATTTAACTTAATGTTAAATCTAAATGATAAGGTTAAAATAGGAACCTAAACTTGTCTAAATTCTATTTGATGAGAGGATTTAGACCCATACCCACCTTATCTTCGAAATATATCAATTTGGATCTATTTAAAACCGAACTTGACTTTATAATAAAATAATTGTTTTTGTTATTCCAAAGGTGCCCCTCTCCTCCCTTATAAAAGGGCACCTCCTCCCTCTCTTCCTCACACCACTTTGAGCCTTCAAGCTCGGCCAACCCCTGCCAATTCCTCCTCTACACTTCACTAGAGACATCCTAGAGGTCCTGGTCTTCTTCAAAGACCAATTTTAGTGCCCTAAAAGAAGGTCTCAAAGAAGCACTTCAAAGAAGTGTTAATGTCCGTTACCGATTCTTTCAACTTTATTTCTTCTTCCACTTCTTCTTCTTAGGTTGTTTCATTATGAAGTAATAACATCAATATCACTAATATACTGATATGTTATTATAAGTATGAAACAACCCTATTTCACCATCTATCCATCCTACGGAAAACGAAATCACCGCGCGTGCGTACGTACGGAATACCGTCTCCATGCCGTGGTGTAATCTATTTTCCACCACCACCTTACTTGGATGTGTATAATGGTGTAAATAATAACTATATATGATTATTGTAAAGTGATATTGATTCTGAAATAGTATACATACACTCCAATACAATTCCACGATCATGAGAACGATATCATCGCCCGTGCGTACGTACGGACTACCGTCTCCACGATGCGATGAGATTCATTCTCCACATTAACCATTCATGAATGATTATAAACTATATATAATAAGTAATAATGAAATATATGAAATAATAATGATTCTGGATTTATGTGTATATATATGTATGTCATCTACTTAATTCCATTCAACTGAATAAGGAAAAGAAAGTAGCGTTCATGCGTACGTACGGTCTACCGTCTCCATGAAAGGTGTATTTCATTCCATTTACTGATCTATTATATATATATATATATATATATATTCTGAATATATATTTTATATAAATCATGTTTTATATTCTGGAATTAAGTAATCATTATCTAAGTAATCATATGAATAATTACAAGTCAAAACATGGACAACAAATGAAACGATTTTACACAAAACGCTCTTTAACATGGAATTTACAAAAGAACGGGTAATATAAAGCCATAAGTGAACCATATATGATATCATAACAATGAGTATGATTCTGGAATAAGTCAATGACATTATTTAAATCATTATACAGGAGGTTCAGACACATACGAAGCAAATCGGACCTAAGGTAAGGGAAATATCACAATCTCATTTTTATCCGAGATTGTTTACACTTTAGTATTTACTGGGGTGTATTTTATCATCCAAATCCATGTTTACTCAATATGTAATATTATTTCCATCCACCTACAATTGTTTAAATTCAATTTCACCCTTCGGTGAGTTTTTATATTTGGGATATGAAAGGAATATTTTGTCGTTTTTCGTACGAGGTACTTTTTGACTTTTCCGACAAAAGTACGAGAAGAATGTTTTTTAACTTATACGGCATGAATGGATTTTTAAAAACATTATTTCCAAGAAGCTTCCATTACAAGTTTTCAAGTTTATTTTTAATCAATTTCTTTTAGTTTAAAATTGTATGACATGTTAAGAAAAGAAAAATGTTTTTGAAGTAGAAAGGATATTTTCCTCATGAATGGAGTTCAAGTGTTTTATCAAAAATTATTTTCCATCTAAGATAATATAGGGTTCTGTTTTTATCCCTATTATTACTTTGATTTGATTATTTTGTGATGGAATTATATTTTTATGAATTCCTTTATCTTATATGAATTCTTTTATGATGTCATGATGTTTAAGATTCCCATTTTTATTACATGGGTTATGCTATGATGTATGGTTTATGATTTTGTGGAACACATAAGAATGGTATCATTATGAGATAGGTGGGACCTATATCTCCCTCCAATGCATTGGGTAAAGATTTTATATCTCATGAGATAGACATGGCTGGAACGGTAGGTTATACCGGTTCAGTGAAACAAGATTGAAACGAGGGTGACTCGGTTCAGAAATGGACTTTGTCCACTAAGATAGTCTTGGCAATGAGTCTTGACTAATAATAAATGATTCTCTATGATTATGTGTGTATGCCACAAAGTTTCATGTTTTAAGTTATGATTATTGTGATTACATTTCACTGCCATGATTTATCCCATGTTATGAAATTATGATCTCTTTTGCAGGTTAAGATTTCCAAAAGTTATGTGCTTATGTATATGATGTGATTGATATTTTTTTTACCTTTACTAAGAATTTGAGCTCACCCTTTTGTATGTTTTATTTCCCCAGGTCAGGAAGAAGGTTATTAAGTAGAATATGCCAAAAAGGGACTCTAGATATGATGAAATAAATGGGAGGCAAAGTAGATGCTTTATGAACCAGTTGTTTATGTTTCCCAGTTTCTAAAGACACTATACCTATACGGTCCTTTCTTGGTTTTGTTATATGTTGTAATAAATGTGCTTCAATTCTGAAGTAATAAAAATGTATGTAAAGTATGGGTCATTATATTGTGTGTGTGTTTTTGTTATGTACTAAGTATTCCACAAAATTAATGTAATGTCCATGTATGTTAAGATTAGGGTCTCTACAGTAAACCCAAAAATTCATCTAGAAAAACATCCATGAAGCGATCGACCACTGGAGGAAAGTCAGTCAGTGAAGTCCCCTAGTCATCCAGATTTAAACCGGTAGTATGGGATGTAATTTCTCCTAAACCAATTTGACCGGGTCCATTTCATCTCGCTTGGACGTCCCATTAAACCTTGTGTAGAAAAGACCCACCATATGGTGATGTTAAACTCACCCAATGGAGATAGCAGTCAACAAATTCCTGAAAGGATACAAACAAGCCCATTCTGAGAATGGAATATAATCCTATCATCTCTAAGACATAGAGGTCCCATAATAAGTGGCACCTACTAACCTCAAGAGGGAACTCCTTGCACTAACATACTATAGTCATCCTACTACACAATAGAGTGTCTAGCATCATAACATCCTCAGAAGTAAGTATGTAGATCCCAAGGATCTCCACAAAGGAAATAGCTTTGATACCATGGGAATCCCCTATATAAAAAAGATCTGAAGCTAAAACTGAGGCAACTAGAATCGTACCACTAACCGTAGATTGTCCATGATCCTACTTCTGCTAGGTCTGCTCCATTTTAAAAGTCTAACATGTACTATGACCCTAAGACCCTACCTGAATACCCTAAGAGGATCCACCCTACTATCGCTGAAAGATTTGCATATGGATACCATAACCATGACCACCTCCTTGGCATGAATGGATTGAATAACTGTTGTTCCCTATTTAAGAAGAAACTGGTGGTCCTGTTCCTGAATGTGGAGTAATAACTGAATGCCTATCACTAGTTGATGGTGAGAAAAACCGAAAAAATGCTATAGATGACCCATATTGACACAAGATCGACACTCAACTAGGTCTCTTGAGAAATGAGGTATCGTGTCCCCACTCCTCCTACACTGGTAGCATACCACTTGAATACCTGAAGAAAATTCATGAGAAGGATCCATGCGGCACTTCCTACTATCTATAGAAGGAGTAATGGCCCTAGATGCTGAACCACTCTAGCTCACGGCTCCCAACTACCTCAGATTATGCTCAGTAATCAGCACCTTGTTCATAATAGTCTCCACTGAAGACAGCCTGAACACATTCACCTGTGATCATATGTCATACTCGAGACCATCCTCAAACCACATAGCAAGTGATAAATCATCACTTCCCATAACATGTGTGAAGAACTAAAGCTATGTGAAATGAGAAGAGTAACCCATCACTAAAAGAGTGTCCTACTCCAAATTCATGAACTCTTGGGCTCGATCATCCCTCAACGTCTTGGGAGATATGTAATCGTAGAATGTCCTCTGAAACTCTTCCCAATCCATATCCTGATGACATATTTCCTATGAGATAACATCCCAACATCTCTTGGCGGTATCACATGGCATGTACGTCGCAATATTTACACTCCTCTGTAGAGGCATCAAAAAATTCTCAAAGATAAAAATCATGGCCTCCAACAATGACTCTACATCATATAGTCCTTCATCACTAGAAAAAGTCAGCAGATGCTACTGCTGGAACACCCGCATCAGCTCTACAATAGATGGGGAAGGATGTGGTGCTCCCTGGAAGGTCTGTAACATCCTCAAAAGCCTTCACAGAACTGTGCATCAAAACCTACGTCGGGTATAATAGCCAATGCTAAGACAGCATATCGCGAGGATCTATTGGTAATCCCTGATCTATCCTTTTCGGTGTCTATTCATCTCCCTGCACCTGGTGCAAAACTGTAGGACGTCTTAGCGGCATGAATCTGCAAGGTAAAGTGCAAACCTCAGTTCTAGATTATCAAGGACAACCACTTAGAAGTTCAAGAAAAGAACAAGAGAAGAAACATTCTTGTTTTACAAAATAGGGTTCCACGATGTGTATAACCCCTATACGGCATGTTCCCTTAAGCTTTTAACATGGTGTGTACCTCTTCCAAACCTAGTCATGTAACACCCATACACACGCCATGTTCCTCATGAGACACGACATGTACTTGAATCCTACCTCCTGCCCAAGTAATTCTACATGGATAGAACTACATGGTTCTCTCATGGGTAACACTATATAGTGTGTTCACCCTAGACATGAGGTGTACTAGTTTAGTTCCTTCTACCTATGTCATTGGTCACATAGTTAGATGCACGGTCGAATCTACACAACGTGTACAAGATAGACATGACGTGTACAACCTATGTTTTATCCACCTACATCATTGGTCACACGGCTGGATACATGGTTCTCTACACAAGGTGTATACAATCTAGACACGACATGTTCTACTAGAAGTTTCCCAACCCTGTGTCTCTTCTCACACAATCAATCACATGGTCAAGTACTACATGATGGGTACTCTTAATTCATGGTGTGTAATTAAGAAAAGTTGTTTCTTTCAGAACAGAAGAACATATGGCATGTTTTCATAACATCACATGTCATGTTGTATGGGTTTTCAGATAGTAAGCCTCTGAAACTTCTCCAAAACCCTTAAAAACGTATAATTTTGTCCAAGGCATGACAAGTTATGACCTGTGAGACCCCATACTTTTGTGAATCAATGTTTGGAATCCTTATTCATATCATACTTGACAAAATTCAATTAAAGTTCAAACATGAGGCACCAAATTATGATCTAATAGGTCCCATAACACCTCAGGGACCAAAGTTTGGCATCCATCCAAATGAAACTTTACATTTTACAATACCCTGTGAAAATAGTAGGTATTATATAATTAAATATATCGATACAACATAAATATCTAGAACAATATCTATCAAAATAGAATGAAATCAGTAATTCACCCTAAATGGCATGATAAGAATGAATGACATGTGATCTCTATCAAGCGCCTATATGATGCGTGAGATGGAATACCCTCATCTCATTGAGTTGCAATAGAAATAGAACCACATTAATATAAATAATAACATCAAAAAACAAGTGAGTCACCCAACAGTGAAATCAAATCAACTGTAACAATTGAAAAACCAAAAAAATGAAATATTCGAGGTAACTTGGATTTTCCCAATACACAAGTTAGATACTCCCAGGAACAACTTATTAACAACTACCCATTCCTTCCTATCTCTATCTATAGGCTCCAAAAATTATAAAAAAGTAGAAAAGAAACTCCTCTGATACCACTTTGTAACGTCCCGGATCTAGGTTCCGCCCAGAGGTGCCCCATACCCGGTTGGTCACATGGCATTAAAGGAATTTCACCAAATGCCACAGGATTCCGACTAATAGCGAGGGACTTGGTTGTGATAGTGGGAAAACAATTACCTTATTGGTAGAGTAACAATATGGAAACAAATAGAAAACAATATTTGAAGCAGTAATACAATAAAATAAAAGTAAACAGCAGAAGAATGATAATAATATAACAACTAAAGCATATATATATGATTCATGTCACATGTATCTAGGAAAGAATCCAAACAAGTCACAATACTAGAAATACAATATTGAAACCAAATTACATAAAAATAGTGAACTGCAACAGTATCGCAAGCCTCATCTTGGTCCCATGCCCTCCAAATCCAACAATAATCAAGTACCTGATGAAGAAGGGAGCTTTCCCTTATCTATACCTTCAACCATATAATCTGTTTGGGTCCAAAAGTATGACCTAAATAGAGTGTGAGATGAATCCCAGTAGGAAACCACCAAAAGATCCGTACCTATCTATCATTGAATATAAATAGCAAGAAATATGCACAAATGAAGCAATAAACTATAAAGTACTCAAAAGTAAACAATCCTATGGTTTTAAATTACATTCATGTACATTTATAAATTATTAAAATAGTTTAATAATTTAACCTTAGGATCTATACTAAGCTCTATATCCCTCTATATAATAATAACACATAGACATATCAAACTACCATATAAACAATCAAGTAATACCGAATCCTAGACTGTGATTTGTCTTGGAAGACTCATCACAATCATTCAATCATTCAAAATAAACCCTCTAGAAAATTTCTCACAGTCTAACCCATATGATTCAATATATCATAAATTCAATAAAATAATGGCCCTCTGGGAAAGCTCACACAGTCTAACCCTTTGTTCCCACATAGAACTAATCATTTAATAAAGAATTCCTGGGTAGCTGTCCCAGTCAATACCCCATTGGTATGCATAGAAAAAATACAATATAATGACCCTCGTAAGATCTCACAATAAATTCCCTATGATCCAAAATTAGTTTAATAATGACCCTCTGGGTATCTCTCATGGTATAACTCCTCTGGTATATGACCACCTGGTATCTCTCACATTCAATACCTCTAGGTCAACATAAGAACAATTATATATAAATGACCCTACTTTGGGATGCTCTCACAGTCAATTCACCTTTTCCATACTTTCACAATGCGAAACACATGCATATTAAATAAACAATAATTGCATACCCACAACACTAGGCATGGAAAAATAAGAAAGCCTAACATGCTTTCTAGACCCAACGAACAATAACCAATCAAACATGGGAAACACACCCATGATCAATGTAATAATCCTTATGCATAATCAATATCCCTTTCTCAAACAAACACACCATAACAGGTGTTAAATAGGGTTAAATTCAATAACACGAAATACTCTAAACATGGTTATTCAACACTTTTAGCATATATAATCCAAATACAACCAAAGAAATGCACAAACCAACTACCTCGATGTTGTACGATGAACACTCTCGAACATCAGCCCTTGAATCAGCCTACAATGACATAGATCTATGAAAAAGGTAAAAATGATCAACCCTAAAAAAATAATTAGAGGAGATAAATCATGAATAGAGGATATAGAGGAAGAGATAAATCACTCATGGGAATCCAATGCACTAGGAGACATCATAATCAGAGCTCAGATGGAGGAATTAGAGGAGCTCGAAGATCTTCTGTCAAACATCGCTCTCCTATATGAGACATGGGGAGAAGAAGAGCATTCTAGGGATTAGATGCGACCCCTATCTGATTAATATATTAAAAATAAAATTACACGGAATTCTAATTTAATGTACACTTCATGTACTATCCTCAACTGGCCCCTGCTTTAGGAGATTTTCTAGGTCACCACATGGCTGTGTACTCAGTCGTTACATGACCAGTAAACAGCTACATGCGACAACCAGGTTCACAACGTGTACTCAAAAGTACAAGGTGTGTACTTAGAAAATTTCCAAAACTCCCTTTTTCATCAAAACAACCTAAATTAATGATTCATACCTAAAATTAATATCTATTTTATTACATATGTGATGCATGTTATTCCCTAAAATGACATTTTTATATTGAAAATGCACACTCTAAGTCATACTGGTCACATCATGTGTCCGATTGAGGTGTTTCTGATTCATATGAATCAAAAAATGAATTGTGGATCATCTTCTTAATGTTTTAAAACAATATGAGTTCATTTAATTGATTCTAGAAATGTGATACTTATCTTAGAGTAAAATGACACTTTTATATTGAAAACAAACATTTTGAGTCATATCCGTCACATCATGTATCATATTGATTTGAGGTCAATTCATACACTTAGAAAAATGAATTATGGATCATTATACTAATGTTAAAAGAAAATATGAGCTCATTTTCATAGTTTGGTCCATGTGACACATGTTTTACACTAAAATAACAATTTTATATTGAAAACATGCACTTTTAGTCACATCATCCATATCATGTGACCGATTGATGTGTGCTCAATTCATACACATCAAAATTGAATTACAGATCATTTTTATAAATTTTGAAAACAATCTAAGCTCATTTACTTTATTTTTTATGCGACACATGTTTTTGTGTAAAATGAAATTTTTATATTTAAAATGTGCACTTTGACTCATATTGGCCACATCATGTGTTAGATTAATGTACAGTCATTTCCTAGGCATCACAAATATATTTTGTATAGTTTTACTAAAGTATAAAGACAATCCAATATCTTTTTCTTAGTTTTAGTTATTTTATAGGAGTTTTACATTAAAGTGTCTATTCTATATTGAAAACGCACACTTTGAGTCATATCGGCTACATCGTGTGTCTGATTGACACATGGTCAATTTGTACACATATCAATTGAATTATGGATTCTTTCATTAATATTTGAAAACACCCTAGGATAATTTAGTTAGTTTTTGATCTTTGACATGTGTTTTTGAGTAAAATGACACTTTTATACTGAAAATGTGAAATTTGAGTCATATCAGCCTCCTCATGTGTAAAATTGATTTTCAACTAAATCAGACACATCAAAAATGAATTATGAATTTTTTTCCAAAAGTTTAATGACATTACAATATTATTTACATATTTTTTGGATTCTGGACATGTGTTTACACTAAAATTACAATTTTATAATGAAAACACACACTTTGAGTAATACTCAGAACATCATGTTTCCAAATGACACATATTTGATTCATTCACATAAAAAACGAAGAACATAAAGCTAACTTATGATAACTGTGATTTTTTCTTTTCGAAATTAAAATCTTGTTTTTTTGTTTTACCATGAAAATTTATGTTGTATTGTATTTTTATTATGAAAATCTATTTGTCTCGTATGTACTTTTGTTCTGATAGTATTCATATGTTATTGGGCCTCTCCTTTTTCCTCTGGTGCTATTAGGCTCTATGTTGGGCTATTGGGTACAAGTTTTTTGTTGGGATATTCACTTAGGATAATATTTTGTTGGAAAACCTCATCCTAGTGTGCCACTGTGGAAATCTAGATATCATGAATATTGAAGGTCATTGATTAATCATCATCTGAAGACTCCTTGGTGTGACTTTTTTTTTCTCAGTGACCCATATCGACTACCACCCTTCCACTCCCTACCTACTACATGTCCTAATTTTCTTGAAATCTATTGAACCTGCCTAGATTTTCGATCCTTCCACCCTCAGTTATCCATCCACACATCCCCTCACATCTCGATCTTGTCATCCGGTTGCCTCAAAATTTCCTAACTACTATTAATTTATTGGGCCCTTCCATCATATGTGGCTTCTTCATCTTCAACATATATTGTCTATAGTGTTTGAGAGAGAGGAGGAGTTTTTCCAGATCTTATTTGGTATCTTTCAGCCCCTATTTCGGCAATCCCCTTCAGTGGATACATCACCTCTTGCGAGTCTTGTTCTACCGATACCCCTTCAAGAAATATCAGCGACTGCAGTCCAATTCTCCAACTATCTATTTGGGTTCTTGGTGTAGGCTTGAGTTTTTAAAGTTGTATTTGTTTTTTTGGTTATGTGTTGAATATTCTTCATTATTATCAGTTAGTTTTGGGGTTTTCATGTGTGCGTTCATCCAGTTTGAGGGAGTAAGTTACCATCTTTTAGTCAGGATTCATTGTTGGCTATGGGAGTGATGAGGTCCCTGTTCTCAGATATCTTATACACTCCATGTGCATTTCCCCCTATTTTAATTCCTCTGTTTTATGATTGTTCCTTTTTTTCACAAAAATATATTATTATGGTGGTGTTCTTACCATGGAGTTGGACTAAAAAAGTCCAAAAAACGTAAATCATTTGTGTTCTTTAATTTTCTTCACTTCATTCATTGTATAATCCCATCTCCTCACTGGTTCTCATTATTGTTTACTTATATTTTTTGAACTATTTTAATTCTCAAATCTTATTCGCAACTTCCATGACTGTTTTGGTTTGTTTGTTCTATTCGAACACCCATAAATTATGTCACAATTGGTATTAGAGTTTTTTTTGACATAATCATTACATATCTTAAACTTGATTTTGAAAAGTTTGATGGGGAAAATGATTGTAACTTGTGGAGAGTAAAAACGAGGGTGCTTCTTGTACACAATTTTTTTGCAGATGCTCTTTTAGGCCCTAATAAAGCTATAGTAACTTTCACTACTGAAGGACAATCATCCACCACCTATATTGATGTTGACCCCAGTATACTTGATAAATCCAACTATATATTATTGTTAACCTTAGGTGATAAGGTCCTATGAAAATTCATGCATGAAATCACTGCTAAGGGAATATGGCTTAAACATGACCATTTATATATGTCTATGTCTCTTATGGGTCATTTATACAAGAAAATGAAATTTTATACCTTTAAAATGAACCCTATATCATATACGCATGTTCAAATTGATGATTTTAATAACTTATTTCTTGAATTAGCTAATATAGATGTTAAAATAATTGATGAAGACCAGGACATAATCTTTATGACTTCTCTTGATGATTATTTTAACTCTTTAAAAGACTATATGATGTATGATAGGGAATCGATAACTTTAGAAGTGGTTAAATTGGTGGTTTTATATCAATAACTTCAAACACATGGTTTTAAGGACGAATAAAATGTCAAATATGAACCTAAAATAATGTTTATGAAGGGTCAAATGAAAAAATAAATAAAGGAAAGATAAGATCCTGTTTAAGAATTTTTAGTGTTTCTATCCTGGAAAGAGCTGACACATAAAAAGATATTGTATGAACTTTAAAAATAAAGAAAATATGTCCCAGTCTCATGTGGTATGTCCCGGGTATGCCCCAGGTTCACCACTGTGAATGTTCTTTAATTTTTTAGCAACCCCTTTGTTAGGATTAGGCATATATTCTTTATAGACTTTCTTTTGAGATCCTAGGATTGGCCCTACTTTTTATAGGGTAATTTTGTTAGAAGATAGGGTTTGTGTGGGCTAGACTAAGCTATTCGGGCTTAGATGGAGAGTCTCAGGTCGGCTTCTAGGTTTTTGGTTGTTGTGTTCTTCTACAACTTTTTACTATTGCATTATTGTTTGAGCTTTGATATATTTTCTTGATCCCATATTTTACCCTGAGGATGTTTCTATTTTTAGGTATCTTCATGATTGGGTTTTTCTATTTGTGGTGGACTATAGTAATAATGGTGAGTTTTTTTATTCTTAGATAATTTTATTTCTAAGAAATCTTTAGTAAATTTTTAAAGCAGTAGATGTATATTATGGGTAGAACATGTTCCAGTACTGACACATGATAAGTGGTAATCACATTGGGTGATTAATTTTTAGACTTAGGTTTTTTTATAATTGATAATATAACCACACTATTGATAAATTATGATATATATATTTAAAGCAAGAACACCATCTATTTTTTTATTTTATTTTGAAAAGGTAGAGATTTGTTAATTTTGGTTTTCAAAAATAAAATCTTGTTTTTTATTTTACCATGAAGAATTATGCCATTTTTGTATTATTATTATGAAAATCCATTTTTCTTGTATAGACTCGTGTTTTGTTGGGCTTCCTTTGTTATTAGGCCTCATATTGGGCCTCTGTTGCTGCTGGGCTCCATGTTGGGTCATTGGGCATTGGCTGTTTGATGGTCTATTTTCTTGGGTTGTTGTATTGTTTGACCACCTCATCCTGGTGTGCCATCGTGGTGATCCGAATATCAGGAATGTTGAACGATGTTGATAAATAATCATCTGAAGGCTCCTCATGTACTATTTTTGTTTCTTAGTGACCCTTATCCATTTCCCCCCTTCCACTCCCTGCCTTCCATGGGTTCAGATTTTCTCACGATCTATTACACCCACCTGAACTTGTGATCCTTCCACCCTCTCTTATCCATCCACACATCCCCTCACGTCCTCCACCTATCAGCCCATTACCTTCCCACTGCCCTACTATTATTATTGTCTTCGAACCTTCATCATATGCGACTTCTTTATCTTTAGTATATGCTCTCTAGAGTGTTTGAGAGAGGGGAGGAGTTCCGATGGTTGTAATTTAGAACCTTCATATCTAAATATTTCGGTGATCCCCTATGGTTGAGACCTCTCATATCATGAGTCTTGTTCAGTCGATACCCCTTCAAGAAATACCAACGAGAGTAGTCCAATTATCCAGGAATCTTCTCAAGTTATTAGTGTAGGCCTACATTTTATAAGGCTGTATTTGTTTTTTTGTTTCAGTTTTGTGCTATATATTCTTCCTTCTTCTTAGTTGAGGTTGGGGTTTCCAATCATGCATCCATCCAGTTTGAGGGAATATGTTACCATCTTTAATTCAATATTCATTACCAGATCCTAGAGTTATAGGGTCCCTGTTTTGGGACAACTTCGATGGTCTACATGAATTTATCTCTATTTTACTTTCTATACTACATGCTTGTTCCTTTTATTCATAATAATGAAGAGTTATTGTTGTGTTCTGACTATGGAGTAGGGGAAAATAGGTCTGAACTAATTAAATCATTTGTGTTCTTTAAATTTATACACTTCGTTCATAGAATGAATGCTTCTACTCACTGGATCTCATTCTTGTTTAATTTTGTTTTTTGGACTATTTTCATTCTTGAATCTTATTCACTTATTCTGTGCTTGTTTTGGTCTGTCTGTTCTATTCGAAAACCCACACATTACTCCACAATAACCATCCCATATAATCATCCTGTATCCATTCTTCCGATATTGCCTTGGGCGCCACTCACTCCTCCAACTTCACAAATATTAAATCAACAAAAATATAATGTTAATTTAAATTGATTAAAAAATATCAATATAATTTATTTATATTTTTTACATATTTTTTATTTTTATTTAAACATAAAATTTAATTATCCATTCACTTATAATAAAATATTTTAAAGAAATAAATTTATTTTAGTACACATTTAAAAAAATTCATTAATGAGAATGTTTTTGAAAGAATAAACAAATTTTTAAATTGAAAATTATTTAATTGAAAATTTAATTTCAACACATAACATTTATTATCACATGAACAATTTTTTCACAATCACTCAAAATCATTTTGGTGAACTTAATTTTATTGAGCTAAGATACATATTATTTGGTATAATATATCATTAAAAAATAAAAAAAATTACATCAATTTTCAAATAATTTAAATTTTATGTGTAATGTAACCTATTTTAACAGGATAAATTTTATGTGCAGTGTTAGATATTTTAATTTTATGTGAAATGTTACCTATTTTTTTCAGAATAGTCGTAATATTCTACTTGGTTTAGCAACAAACATTTTTAACCTATTCATGTATATAGTTGGTGTAACACACAACACTTGGTTAGTAGTGTTGGTTCCAGACAACCTTTCCCATTTTTATGTATGAAGCAATAATTTTTTTTAACATTCCACACTAATTGATAGGAAAATAGAAACCAATGATGAAACTAATTTCTATCTTTAACCATTGATTAATGAAAAAAATAAAATTTTTACAGATTGTGTAATGAATTTTGATTCACCAGCTAATGAAATGTTTATACTCCAGGCCACTTTGGTATGAAAAATCAATGATTTCCCAGTGTATGATAACTTATCAGGCTAGAGTTCTAAAGGATAATTCACCTACCCTTATGTTCATAAATGTAAGAACTCAACATGGCTTAATTATGGTAGAAAGTGGGCATACCTTGGTCATATATTCTTTCTTCCTTTACTACACAAATTAGGAATAGATAGTGTGTCATTTGATGAGGATAATGATCATGACCCAACACTTCAAATAATGTCTTAGATTAAAATTCTAGCACAAAATGACGAATAAAACATTCACAAAATGTATCATTTTTAGGATTTATTAACTCCTGCATTATTGTCCATTCCTACGGTAAATAGATAGTTTGGTGATAATTTAAAAAATGAAACTATTTTATTTTAATTGAATTATTGGAAATATGATATTTAATACACAATTTGGATGTTATTAGCATTGAATATTTTATTTGTGATAATATAATGTTGACAATTTTTAGAATCAATGGGAAATAAAATGGTAGTTCCCAATGATCGGTATGATTTGAGAGAAATAGGATTGATAAAATCTTTAAATTTTTAGTTTGGTGTGGGTAATATGGAATATATCCCAACTGTAGAGTACAAGATGAGTAAAAGAGATAAGGAGATATTTCTATCAATTTTAAAGACTGTCAAGGTGCCTGATGGTTTTGTATTCTAATACTTCCAAGACTTTTCATGCAGTGACCATGAGATTTTATGTGTTGAAAATCACTTATAATCATATTATTATTGAACTATTATTCCAAATTGAAATTATTTATTGTTTTCCAACCCATGTTGTTGATTTTTCAATTTAGGTTATTAATTTTTTAAGACGACTCTATTCAATGATTCATCACGTGAATGATTTAAAAAATCTATAAGGAAAGATTCTTATCACACAATGTGACTTGGAGAAACTATTTTCACCTTCTTTTTCATTGATGACATGATCCAATTGATAATAAATTTATCTAGTGAATTAATTATTTTTGATCCCATGAAATTCATGTGGATGTATCTTAGTTAGTAGTGTTGGTTCTATACAAGCAACCCCATTTTTATGTATGAAGAAATAGTTTTTGTTACTTTCCACTCTAATTGATAGGGAAAGAGGAACCAATGATGAAACTATTTTCTATATTCAACCATTTATTGATGAGAAAAATTTATTTTTTACATATTGTGTAATGAATTTTTATTCACCTGCTAATGAAATGTTTATACTCCAGGCCACTTTGGTATGAAAAATCAATGATTTCCCAGTGTATGATAACTTATTAGGCCAGAGTTGAAAAGAATAATTTATATACCCTTGTGTTCATAAATGAAAGAAATAAACATGACATAGGTATGGTAGAAAGTGGTAATACCTTGTTAATAGATTCATTCTTCCTCCACTACACAAGTTAGGAATAAATAGTGTGTCATTTGATGAGGATAATGATCATTGCCCAACAATTCATATAATGTCTTGGATTCAAATTCTAGCATAAAAAGACCAATAAAACATTCACACAATGTATCATTTTTAGGATTTATTAAATCCTACATTATTTACCATTCCTACTATAAATATATAGTTTGGTCACAATTTTAAGAATCCGACTATTTTATTTGAACTGAACTTTTAGAAAGATGATATTTACTACACAATTTGGATGTTATAAACATTGAGAAATTTTTTATGATAATATAATGTTGACCATTTTTGGAATCAATGGAAAATAAAAGGGTTGATCCCAATTCTTGGTGTGATTTGAGAGAAATGGGATTGATAAAACCTTTAAATTTGTAGTTGGGTGAGGGTAATAGGGAATATATTCCAATTGTAGAGTACCAGATGAGTAAAGATGATAAGGATATATTTCTATCAATTTTTAAGAATGTCAAGGTGCCTGATGGTTTTTTATTCTAATATTTCCAAGCCTTTCAATGTAGTGACCATGAGATTATAGGTGGTGAAAATCACTATTAATCATATTATACTTCAACTATTAGTCCAAATTGAAATTATTTATTGTTTTCTTACCCATGTTATTGAGTTTTTAATTGAGGTTACTATTTTTTAAGATGACTCTTTTCAATGATTCATCATGTGAATGATTTATAAAATCTATAAGGAAAGATTCTTATCACACAATACAACTTGAAGAAACTATTTTCACATTCTTTTTCTTTGATTCCATGATCCAATTGACCATACATTTAACTGGTGAATTAATTTTTTTCGATCCCATGAAATTCATGTGGATGTATATATTGAGCCTTAGTGGTGAATTTGTTGTCATAGTATGTAAATATGTGTTTGATGAGTGTGTATGAAGTGGTGATTTGTAGAGAATTTTTATGGATGAAGTGGTTATTTCAGGAGAATTGTTAGGTATTTGTCTAATAACATTAGATTTCATGATTGGAAAATTATTCTTTTTATGGAATTTTATGTCACACTTGGATAGTTCTTTTTGGTATTTTTAATTTTGAATATTGTTATAATAATCATTAATGTCAAAATCATGTGTCACTCAGGAAACATTGTCTACAACAAGTGTAGAATAATTGATGGAAGATAAATTGTGGATTTGTGGATTTGAGATTTCCATTGAATTTTAAATTGATAAGGCCTTTTATTTTTCATCTTAAACTTAGGAATTATTATAAGTTATATAAAAAGGATACCTACCTAAAAAAATTTTCCAGCCCACTAGACCATCCATGCCATGCTTAACCTCAGCACCATAGGACCCGTAGGCTAACCATGCTCAAGAAATAAGCATGTCCATGACCATGGGTGTAGAGTGACCACACTAATTAGGAGGGACCATGTATAGGGACTATAGAGTGTGTTACCATAGGTTCACATAGGCTGGGAAAGTACCCCATAGAGAGGAGGTGGATCCACCGTGCAGGGTGGCATGCTGGAAGGTGGTCGAGGATTTATGTCTACATCAGGATGTGCTTGATTGTTATAACATGGCTCCATCATATAGTGGTTTCAAGGTTGTACAAAAGCATGCGTTTATTATTCACAATTCACTTAAAAAAACAAAAATAACATAGTCATCCAATCTGATCATCCTATTTGAATGTGAGTCATCTGATCTCATAGGATATATCTTTATCCTCCTATGAAATATTTCTTCATGTATGACCACCTCAAGTATGAGGGTTTTGTAGACCGAGCTCTTGCAATCTTAGTTGTGATGTGGTATTCTTCAATGATCTTTGGGAGTTTGATAAATAAGCTGAGGACAATTTTCATAGGGAAACAAAAATTCTTTACGATGATGAATGCCTCATGGATTAAGTCCTTTGAGGGTTTTGGTGTAGTTCATAGATGATGTTTACTTAACAGACGATGAGTTACTTTGTGGGTGAAGTCCTTTGCATACATCCATGCTGATGGTATTTTGTGGATGAATCTATTACATGGGGATGTTTTTTGGAGATGAATAATTCTTAATGAAGCAATTGATACATGCATTACATGGGTGCATTCATTGTGGATGAAATGCTATGCAGGTATTATGTGAAGATACCGTGTAGAGAAGAATAGTTTTTCTAGATAGGGGTTTGTGGATGAGGTGTTTCCCAGTTTATATGAGGATATAAACCTCTTTAAAATAATTTTCACATTTAAAATGTTATCATGTGATAACAACAAAAAATCACTAGTAAATGTTTTTGTATAAATATCAGTTTGGTTCTTAGATGAAGTGTATTGCACAAAAATGTGAAATATTTTGAGAAACACAAAGAAGTGAGTAGTGGTGTTAATGTTCAATGAAGATAATTTTTTGATAAAATTATTTATATCAGATTGGTTGAGATATTTCTCACAAAGTAATAAAATTTATTTGGAGATAGTATATGGAAGTGTATCTGAATGAAGACATCAGTTTGAAAAACAATGTATTTTTTAGATTGTTCTCCAAATAAAATATATTCCAAACCATAATTATTTAATGAACATAAAGATAATTTGGAATAATATTTTATAAACATATATTTGAGAATTCTAGAGGTAGAATTTTGAAGAAGAACCTATTCAGTGGAATTATTCAGTTATTAAGCATATGATATTTTATTTATCTTGAAGGCTCGAAAGAAATATCTTCATCAGTTGTTTGAGAACTGATAAATATTTAGAATTGGTATTTCTTGTGTTATTGTGTAATATTTTTTATAATAAGGAAGTGTGAAGCCGTTGTTCCAATGGGACTCTGGAAAGCATAATGGGACACTATGCTAGTGAAGAAATGTATTTTGTAATAGTTTGTAATTATTGTGGAGAATCCGTGATTGGGGAGTCTAACCAATCACAGCAAAGAGTAAGCTCATTTTTGAGACCGAACCATGTAAACCTTTTTTGTACCTATGCCATTTATTTTGAATACATTCAGGAGAGGCTGAGTTATCATAAGAGTGGATCAAATCCTAGAAGGTCAATAAACGTTAATTTCAAAAGATTATTTTTAAAATCACCACTAACTCAACCCCCAAACCCATCTCAGAGGTGCAACTCCTCTTGAGCACATTAATTGGTATCAGAGCACTAGGTTACCACTATAAGGATCTACTAAGAATTGGAGATGTATAATACAAATTCTGTTAATATTAGGGGTGTTCGTACTTTTGATGAAAAGAACTATTATATTTGGAATTACAAGATGCTTCCCTATCTTCTATATCTTGGTATTGAAGTTAAATGTGCAGTTATTATTAGATAACCACCTATTTCTGATGAATCTCTTATGAATTTTATAGAGAACTAAAATATGGATGTTTATGGAAAATCTCAAAATTCCATTTCGATGTCTATCTTAGAAAAAGATTACACAAAGGTTATGGGTCTAAATAATGAAAAATTAATTTAGGATAAATTGGAAAGCAGTTATGATGGAAAAATCAAAGTCAAGGAGGAAAAATTTAAAATTAGGAGGAGAAAATTTAAAGATATCTAGTTGGGTGAAGAATAAAATATTAATGAGTAAATCACTTGAGTAAATGAAATTTTCAATAATATTATAGGTTTTGGTGAAAAGCTGGATGATATAACTATTGTCAAAAACTGATGAGAAATTTTTAGAACTGGTTTGATCTAAAATTATCATCTCTGAAAGGTAGATATGATATTATTTTTTATTAATTACATAACATAATCATTGGATATGAAATGAGAAAGATCCCAGTATTCGAGAAAAATATCAAATATGATATGGATTTTGAATCCATCAGAAATCTCAAAATTAGAGATGATGAAATATCAAAATCAAGTGAATTTGGTGATGAAATGGAAGATGGATATTTTAATAGAGTCATTGATCTTGTATAAAAAATATTCAAGAAGGGAATTTTTTGGGGTAAAAGAAAATTTCCTCCAAGGTTCTACAATTGTAATGATATTAGACATTTTGCTATAAATATTCCTAAAAAGAATTATGTGGAACTTGAGACATATGATGAAAAACCATAGAAAAATAAATGAGGGTAGAGCTCAAAAGGCACTAAAAATTTTGATATAAGCAAGAAGAGATTATTTAAATGTAAAAGAAAAAGTTTTGTGAGAAAGGAATATGAATCTGACTCCACCACAAGCAACCAATCAGAATATGAAACTAATTTCATTGATCATATTGAAAAGGGGTTTAACACTTTAGGAAGTGAAAATGATGAAAGTGAACAAATAGAGCTTGATCACATGTTAAAAAACGAATTAGAATATTTCCATGAGAAAAACAAAAACATTAATAAGGATAAGATACTGTTATTGAAATAAAAAAGAAAACATAATAGAGGAAAATGAAGAATGTGAAAAGAATGATATTACTTACATTGATAAGATCAAAATAAAAAAACTGAAAGTGGATGAAATGGAAAATATGGTAAAAGAACTTTAAGAAAAAATTATCTTAAAAAATAATAACATTTTAAGAATCGGTCTAAATTTATTGAAGCATATAATAGATTGAAAAAGATCATAGAATATTTCTACAAGGCTATTGATGTTAAAGAAAAATAATCAGAAACTAGTTCAAAGAAGCTGGTTAATTCAACACTCTACAAATATCAAAATAAATTTGTTATTTATAACAATGTAGGTCAAAAAGTAAATTCTGGACAAGTATGGAACATGAAGACAAGTAATAAATTATCTTCTAATTCTTCAAGATGATTTTTCCTCTAGAATAGATATAATATCAGTTTATTGAAATACAAAAAATAGAAATATCCAATATAGGTCTATTATCAATTCGTAAGATCAAGATTCAAAGTACACTACTGGGGTTATGGAGTGTTTGGGTATAAAGATTATTTATATTGGTATTACATGTCCCTTCCATAGATGAGACATAAACTAAGGGGGATCTATTCTGAGAACATGAGAGAAAATTTACAATGCAAGTAAGAAGCTATTAGGAATTCATCCAATATTTAAACTCAGAACAAATTCAATAGCTTATAAAAAGTATATGGAATATGTGATCAACAAGGTCATATAGATGAAAAGTACATGAGTATTCTCCCAAAACAAACATCCAAATTATTTAAGGAAAGAGAGATCATAAAATGAATGAAAAAAGTCATCCTTCAATTAAGTTTCTTTGAAATCTAGTAGTAAGACCAAGTAATGAATTCTTGATAGTGGATGTTTATCACACATGAAAGGTGATATAAAAATTCTAAGCAACATTGTGAGTCATGAAGGAGGATCAATGACCTTTGGAAATGAATATTCATTTAAAATTAAGGGAGTTAGAAAATAAAACATCGAAGCCCAAAATCTGAAGTCAAATAATGAGTTATATGTTTAAGGGATGAAGAAAAAATTTCTTAGTATATACCAACTTTGTGATGATGGAAATGAAGTGTTGTTCAAAAAGTATTTATGTGTCATCAAAAGAAGAAAGGATGGAAGAATAATCACTCTAGAAAAAAAACCAATATAAATCTATTTCAAATTGGTGAGTCTATCAATTCCTATAATTTGATCACCAAGAATGAAAACAATCCATGGAAGAGAAGGATTGGATATCTTGGTAAAAGGAGTATTAGTAAAATTTTGAAGCAAGATATTGTGAGAGACTTTCCCAAGCTACATAAAGAAAGATATGAAATTTGTGAAACTTGTCAAAAGGGGTAATTGGCCTAAAGTTCACAAAAATAAGTGGATATCCAATAATCTATACCTCTGGAACATATTCATATTTCTTAATCAGGAATAATTTCTTAATCGTTCAACCTCTATACAAAATATTTTTCCTGCAATAAAACTAATGTTTATCTCATTTATAGTGCATAAAATAATAAAATTACAATTTTAATGTTATATAGTCCACATATGATTGTTTATATTTTAATTACTGAATATTTTAATGATATTATCAGTTATACTATTATTTACACTCTTAATGAATATAATATTAATTTTATATTAATTATTAAATATACTATTAATTAAAAATTATATTATGAATTATTAATTACATTGTTAATTAATAATATACATAAATTATATTTTGAATAATTGAGTATAGTTTTTAGTAAATATATAATTAAACTAAAATGAATTAAAGACAGTTGTCCAAAGGTTTCAAGACAATCTGAGATTATTTACATAGTTTTGGCTATGTGACACACATTTTACTCTAAAATTACAGTTTTATATTGCAAACACAAAATTTTAGTCATACCAGCTACATCATGTTCTGGATTGACATGTGGTCGATTAATACACATCCAAAATGAATTATGGAGCATTTTCCTAATGATTGACAACAATGTGATCTCGTTTACTCAGTTTGGACAATGTGATGTGTGTTTTAGAGTAAAATGACACTTTTACATTGAAAACACGCACTCTGAGTCATATTAGAAATATTGTGTGTCAGATTGATGTTCAGCTGATTATAACACATCAAAAATAAATTATGGATCATTTTACTAAACATATAATAAAATTCAAGATCATTTAATAATTTTTGGATAGTGATGCCCATTTTTCACTAAAATGACAGTTTTATATTGAAAATATGCACTTGTGTCATACTGGCCACATTGTGTGTCCAATTGACGTGTGGTCAACTCATACATGTCAAAAATGAATTATGGATCATTTCCTAGTTTTAAAACAATCTGATCTTGTTTACTTGATTTTGGATATCTGATACGTGTTTTAGAGTAAAATGAATCTTTTATATTCAAAACACACACTTTTAGTCGTACTGAACACATATTGTATCAAATTGATGTGCGGTCAATTAATACACATCAAAAATGAATTATAGATTGTTACCCTAAAGTTTTAAGATAATAGGATCTCATTTACTTACTTTTTTCCTTTAATATATGTGTTTTATACTAAAATTACTATTTTATATTGAAAACACACACTTTGACTCACATCAAACACATGGTCGAAAACCATGAAAAGTACCTTGGGCTCTCTATAATCTTCGTCCAATCAAAGATGTAACTAGAAAGAGTGGACAAAAATATTTTAGGAAGGAATTCAAAAGGGTCTCCAAAGTAAGAAAAGAAACTCTCATCAAACCAGTCACTAAATCCATCCCCTCATACTTTATGACCCTTTTCATGATTACCATCATCATTTTAGATTAGATCCAATCATGACTTGCCAATTTTTTTGGGGCCTCAATAATGAAAAAAATTAAATTCACTAGATTGCTTGGGATAAAATATATAGGGACAAAATTCACTGGGGAATGGGATTTAGAGATCGGTATATGTTTAATAAATCCATTCTTGCCAAACAGAGATGGAATTTTATCCAGAACCTAGAGACGCATTGTAAAAAAGTTATAAAGGCTAAATATTTTCCCAATATTCACTTCTATAATGCTATTTTCTACCCCAAACTACCTTCCTCGGGCATAGAATTTGAGGATATCTCAAGCTCCTCCTAATAGGGATATACTAGAGAATTGGGGATTTGGATTCCATCAATATCTAGTCTGAACCATGGATGTTAGACAACAGTGGTCTTAAGCCTTCTTCCCCCACCCCTAAAGGCCTTAAATATGCATTAGTCATCTCCCTTCTCAATGAGGGTAGAAATGGTTGGTGCACTGGGAAACTATCCACCTAGTTCAACAAGAGTGATAAAGGCATTATCCAGAGTATCCTGTTCGTGAGGGGTATGAGACCTAATTGGCACTACTAGAGCAAGATTTGCACAAGGGCCTATTTGGTCAAATCAAGATATTCTTTGGCCACCACCTCTCGTTGGATCTTAAGGATGATTTCCCTCAGAAAGTTTTATGGTGCCTCCCGATCTCCCTAAGGAATGAAATTTCAGGTGGAAAGAGTGTACATGGATACTCCCTTCTATATAATTTCTCACCTATCACCACAAAGTGGAAATCTCATCTTGTCCACTATGCTCATCTGTTGATGAATCCTTTATGCATTCCATCTTCAGCTGCCCTGTGGCTAGGAACGTATGACACACCTACAACCCCAACATTGATCACCTTCTATCTTTGGCCCCCAATTTCTCTTCTCTTCTCACTAAGTGGTCATCACTTCTCTCAGTGAAAGACATGATATCCCAGTTCACTAGTGTATAGATTATCTGGGCAAAGAGAAATAACTCCCTCTTTAATTAGGGTTTTAAACCTTCTTCCTCCTGTCTTGATATCACCTCCTAATGGATTTCTTCATGGATCTATATTGATCCCCTATTGGATAGACCTTTAGGATCCCTTCCCCTATTATTTGGATCCCCCTCCACAGGAACCCAAAATAATCAATGTTGATGTGTCACCCTCAGGAAAAATCATCATTGATTTTGGAATTGTTTCCCATGACTCTTCTAATTTGATCAATGTTACATGCTAGAAAGAAGTTAGGGTTTCCTTCCTACCAGTGGTTCTAGAATCACAATCTATAATTTTTGGAATGGATTTTTCTTCAAATAAAGGATGGGACATGATCCTGTTTGAAGCATATTTCCTCACCATTATTAATGTTATCTCCACGCCAGAATCCAACATCCAAATTTTTTTCCTCTTAATATCCAAGATCCTTTACCTATAGTGTCTCTTCACTATTTTCTCCTTATCTATTTCTAAAAGGGAGGAAAATATATTTTCTCATCATTGGGATACTAGGATCCTCTCTGAGGAACCTCATATACGGTTGGATTTTCCCCCATTGGATGAAATCTCTTGTCTTTATAGATCTTGGTACTCTTAATATATGAGTACATTTTCTTTTAAAAAAAATAAAGAAAATGTTAGCTTGTTTATTCTATTTTACATTAAAATGATTGTTCTATATTGAAAATCTACACTTTAAGTCATACTGTCCACATCGTGCATTTAATTGATGCATTTTTGATTCATGCACATCATAATTTAATTATGTGTAGTGATTCTAATTTTCCATGTATTATTTTTGGATATTATATGGATTATTTTCGATATTAGGAGTTGAGATGGGGTGTGATTCTAAGGCCCGGTGAGGCTGGAATTAATTTTTGAAATATATCAAATATATTAAATTCAAACGCACACTGTTTTCCTAAAAAAGTGGAATAACTTCTCAATGGAGGCTTGGATTAGAAATATGTGGCCACTCTTAAGTTCAGAGTGAGGGGTTTATCATAGGCATGATATAACCTTAGAACTCATCGGGTGTTTGGGTCACGATGTGATCGAGAATGTATGTTTAAAAATAAAATAAATTAATAAATTAATTTATTTTATTACCCAACCTAAAAATAATTCTATAAATATATGATTATGGTGGTTTATCTAGGTTATCCACTCAATCATGGAGATATAGAGAATCATTAGAGAGCTGTTGTAGGTGTTTTCATTGGAAAACAACAACTTGATCAAAGTTCAATAACTGGTGTGCAACTGAATTCAAGAATATCACCAACAAAAAATGACGTGTATTCATTCTTCATCAGTGATATTTCTTAATTGAGGTAGGATTTTGATTGTTTTTGGATTTTCCCCATTTTTATATTCCTATAGAGAATGTAAAACAATCAACCAATGAATTTATTCTAGGATTGGGTGTATTATGGGTACGAGGTAGATTTATCTGGGAATTAGGGAATTGCTTTGTGATTATCATATTAGATATCCATTCATCATTCTAATGGCAGTGAATTGAGGAAAACATGACCATTGGATGAGGTACATTCCCCATGTTTTTAGTTTGTTATTTTTTTCTTTATTTCTTCATTCATCATAGGAAAACCCATTGGATTATGATTTGATGAATACCGAGAAATCAACCATTACAGACCTGATTCTTGGAACAACAGTTATATAATACAGATCCAGACTCAGTATGATGTGAAAATCATACAATGATGGAAGTGGAATTGGATCTGATAGAATTAGAAATACCTGATCATTGTGTTCTTTGGAGTGTAATGATGGATGATGCATGTGGATGATTCATGAATTGAATCGAGTGGCTAGAACCTATTGATCGATTATGGCGAGGCTCAGAACATGATATTTTTTGGTTTCAAGCATGGGGCATGGCCAGATCAATGGCCAGTGGGGTAGGAGGAGACGCGTGGAATAGATCTGGGATTATATAAAATACCATAACACACAACATTTAATCTAGAATTAAATGACATGTGAGACCCTGAGTGTGGAACTGGGGTTTCTACAGTGAATTTACATATCACATGACATGTGACCCCATCACACGGAGTGTGACATGACTTGGTAGATCGGTGCATACTTTGGAGGGTACACAGACACAACCTGGAGTACATGATCATGGACACACTGTGTACACCAATATGAAAATGTCTTGGCTAGGTGTACATGGGAATGGATGTGTACATGGACATGGTCTAAAGTAGATAGAAACATACATGTTGAGTACTATGACACAAACATAGAAACAATTTATGATACATGGGAAATACCTGATGCTGAAGGGACACATCATGTACTCCCAGTACACACCATGTAATCCTTCAAATATGGTTTAGAGCCCTTTTCTTCTTCATCTAGGAAAAGTTTCATTATGGTACACTCCCTTGATCCTTTCCCAGAGGGTAAGTATGGAATCAAATATTACACATAAGATATTCATCCGTTTAGTATGAATTCTTGGAATAATTTCGTGAGTTTTAGGGCGAGATCTACTATCATCATCTTTACCTAGTTAGAGTTATTGGTATCTTCAGGCACAAAACTATTGGGCACCAATCCTATACTTAGTGGGTTAGTCCAGATTGATTTGTTGGTATACGCCATGAACTTGGTAGTGATCCTCATATGTGTATCATTATCTCTAGTCTTCCATATTATACTTATTATGGGAATATATTATGAGCATGACACCTAAGATAAATTTCATTACTGCTATATAGCTTAGGGAGTGTGTTCTCTTAGGTGAGTGCTATGTGGAACCTTCATGCATGATTCCTAGACAAGAATTACAGTTGTGAACTTACAATGAGACTATGTGTCTTTGTTGAGTATATCTTGATATTCTTTTTATATGAGATATAGCCATATACCTATGTAGTGATAACTGTTATTCATGTTGTTTATCCTTTGTGATTTCGGGGTGTCTTATTGGGTATTGTTATACTCGCCACTATATGGGATTTTTACACACATGTAATGCCTTATGGAAATGATCAACACTTGGGAAAATTTTTAGAGGGACCAAGACCATATAGAGTTTAGTGATCTAGACTGACCAAGGTGTATTCTAGTGGTTAACTTAGCAGTAGTCCCCTTATATAATTGCAAGTAGGTCTTGTTTTTGGAATCTTTGTGATGGGATTGTATTTAGACCTATTTAATTTCTATTACTTATTGTTGTTCATTGGATGTGGGATTTAGATGTATGCATGCATGGTTTGTCTATTGTTTTAAATTAAATTATTTGATGGGATTGGAGATGTGTGCATGTGTACAGGTACATTTGGCTAAGGCCTCCCATGTTAGTGATATTCCTACTCAGTGTTAGACTAAATCCATTAGCCTACTGGAGGCGGGCCTGGGGAGTCGCAGAATGGGACCCATTGGGATGGGTCATGAATGAGTGGTATAATATTATTCGGTGCTACATTAGGGTTGTATATAGTGATATTAGTTTAGGGAAATATTTTTAAGTGTTTCGACTTTGGATTTTAGGTCATGGAATCCAATGTTGGAACGACAACCAACATATCCATACCTCAGATTTCTGATTACCTACGGTTCGAATCGGTTCATGTAGAAACTCGTTATAGGGAAAACAATGGTACATGAATCATATAAGCATGGGTTGTGGTTTCCATGTCCTTCTTGAGTCAGCTATGCATATATACTCATTGATCGTGGTACATGTTGTCTATTTCATGATGCCTCCATGATGTATTCTAGTTAGGGTTAACCATCAATATCATAAGGATGACCCCCTTAGTAAAGAGGCATCAATACAGAAACCTTTTGCATAGGTGTTACCTTTCGGTGGTACACAATTTATACCACCAATTATTGAGAAGTATATGGTACCTGCAGTACTAGTTGATGAGGTGTGTATTATGAGCACACTTCATGAGTTTCAGAAACAACGACCCATCAGGATTCATGGTGATGATGACCCACAAGAGGATGAAAACTGGATTGAGGTAGTGAAATAATTTTTCTATCATTTTAGGACACTAGTATATCAGATGGTGGTTCTTGTAGTGAGCCTTCTCTTTGGATCTGTAGTGTGATGGCGGGGTTTAGTAACCCAGACATACGTTGAAGAGAATATTTCATAGTTCGAGTTAAAGAACCTATTTATAGAGGAATTTTCTCTTCACACTATAAATACCAGATTAACCCTCCTCATCTATATCTCTCATATCCACCAAAATCTATCAAACACATGATGAAAACGGAACACTCCTCATCTTAATCTTCGACTGTGATCCTTCACCTTCTTCTACCAACTTTATTTCTCTATCTCTGTTTAGGTCCCCTAAAATTTTCATGGCCACCTACAATGTGGTCAGATTAGGGGTTCATCCAGATAACATGATAAAATCCTCAAGATCTTTCTTTTCTACCTGGGTGATAACTTAAACCTCCACCTCACCCTCCTAGATTTATGTGGCCCCAACCACTTCTTGATCTCCTCTCCACTCATGTTTTTTGGAGTAATTTTTAGGATTATCCCCACCACCATACATATTGAAGGAACCCTGATCACACCCTCCAACTATCACAACCTTAGGGGCACCACCAATAGGATCATGTTCCAGCATGTGTCCAGAGTCTCCACTTAGGTGGCATGCTTAATGGCCAGGGAGCTGGGCTATGGGCTTGCAAGGATTTCAGAGGAAGCTACCCACTTGGATCCATGATCAGTCAATAAAACATAATATTCAATAATGGCATTGTTATTTTTAATCTTATGTTTGTGTTTATGATGTTGATTATGGGTGATACAATCACTGGTGTTCATTAATTTTGAAAACATCTTTATAAATGGGATGACGTCAGTGAACAACGAGATGTTCCACATTGTAATCGATGGGTTCTAGAACATGAATCTATAGAAGGTGAAGGTATAATCTTCTAGTGGAAGCCCCAACATTGGTGGGATTAATTTCTAGATGTCTATGGTTTGACCATCCTTGGTTCTACAATCTAGACCGACGATGAATTCTTGTTAATCGTCCCAGGCACCACCAACCTATGGATTGAAAAGGTCGACTTCAAACCCATCCACAAGATCAGGTGACCTTCATGCATATAAAACCATTGATACATGGTCAATTAATGTGGAAATGAATATGGGGCTTTGAATTAGGTTGTAGCATTTGAAGCATGGGGAAGGATGAAATTCTTGGTATCATTTTGGAAAACACTACACGACCATTGATCCTCTACTTTGCAAGTTATTCCAGATTGACTTGTTGGTATACCCCATGGCCTTGGGTGTGATCCTCATCTTTATATTATTCTCTTAAAACTCCAAGACTATACTTATTATGGTGAGATCTGATGATTATAGAACCTCATTTAAATTCCATTAGTGTTATTTAACTCATGGAGTGTGTTCCCCTAGACGAGTGTGATATATAACCTTCAAGAATGATTCCTAGAATAGAATTATGTTTGTGAAATTACCTTGAGGTATCATGTATTTATTGTAAAGACCCAGAAATTTCAAGGGATTTTTTTAAAATAAATTGGAATCTTATGAGTCTGTAGTTTCTAACGGCGCCTAATTCCAGGTCCTGGTGTGCCAAGAATGAATTTTAGAAGTTTTGTTAAGCTTAAATTAATCCACGTAAGCAGTTTTCCTAAAAAAGTGGAATAACTCTTAAACGCTTACTCGGATCAGAAATATGAGGGCACCGTTGTGCTCAAGATGGTGAGTTTACCCTAGGTGCGACTTAAGTTTAGTTGGCACAGGCCTCTTGTGAAAAATCCCAAAAATGGAATAACTATAAATAAAATAATTAAATAAATTATTTTATTTTTCAAATGATTATAACTAACAAATGGTAGCTCGGATTAAAAATCCAAGACCACCGATGAACCCATGAGGGAATTCTTGGTTTAAGCAGATACTAACTTTGGCCGGTGCGGGCCAGCAGAAAAAGTTAGTTTTTGGCCGCAAATAAAATAATTATGTGACAATTATTTTATTATAAAATTGATCAATTCTAAACGGTGAGTTGGATTAAAAATCCAAGAGAACTGTTGGGTTTTTTGGGGCATGTTTCACTTAGGAAAAGCCTAACCTTGACTGAAACGAGTCGATGGTGACTGATAATAACTTTTTGAACTTTTTTTCGGGTACGTTCAGTAAACATACGTTCAGGATTTTATATCTTTTGGACCGGTGCTCGGAATTGAAATCCGAGGGCACCGTTGAACTCGCGGCGTCGGTAATTTCTTAGTGATACCTTCTTCACAATTGCATTCTGATGAGTTTGGAAGTTAGTTTTTGGCTTTTATATTAAAGAAAATAATAATAAAATAAATTACAACATTTTATTTTATTTTTAAGCTGCCATGTGTTGTGTGTGCAGTTAGTTGGAACATCCCTTTGGGGGTTAGTGGTGGGAAAACCATACCCTAACCTCCCATGGGAGGACGATTGGGGTGGGGATCACCTGAGTAGCATAACCTCCCGCGAGAGGTTATGGCGTGGGGTCCACATGGGGCTTAACCCCCAGTTAATGGGGAGGGAGAGTAAACCTCACAACCCTCTCAATTAAAGGCTGTGTGTCACCATAAAATTAATTGTTGTTAATTAATTTTATGTGTCAATGTGAAATTAAATGTTGTGTGTCAACATAAAATTAAATCTATCAATTAATTTTATGTGTTAACATAAAATTAATTGCGGTCAATAAATTTTATGTGCCAACGCTTTTTAATTCTCTTGACCCCCCTTCTTTTTTTTAACTTGAGTAACCACATATTTGGAATTTTGGAAGGTTCCTAATAAATTAACTATCATAAATTCCACGATGGTTAAATACCTCTCCCCCTATCCTATATATAGGGAGCTTGGGAGGAGGATTTGGCACGACTTCACCAAGCGACGAAGAGCTGGTAAAGTGACGCAACACCCAACACTTGGAGGATTACGCTTCCTCCAATGAATAACGCGAAGATGTCGGCGAAGAAAAATTCTTCCTCGGACCCCCTTCCAACGTGGGATCTCTTTAACGACCCTTCATCTTTTCTCTTTGTCATCAACGGACCGACGCACGAACTCAGAAGTGGAAGTGTACGACGAACGACATCAACATCATTTTCCCCCGAGACTAACAAACGCCCATCGATTAAAAAGTTAGGGGTTTTGTATAATTTATAAGTGAATAAATTATCATGGTTGTGTTGTTTTTTTCTTTGGAATAATCTTGGCCTTATGTTACTACCTAATGTGGAGGGCGAGGGCCGAACGAACATGGCCCGATGACCCTCCGTTGATCTTGATTTTAGTTTTGTAACGGGAATCAGTGATGATTGAAGGTGGCAGTCGCGCGCCAGCCACGTACGGAGGAACCACGGCCCGCAACCGCGGGCTGCTCGGCCGGACCAAAGAAACCGGAGCGCCACAAGGGCACCGCGCTGTGGAGGACCACGGCCCACAATCCATAGGCCACTTCGGCGGTGAACCGGTCGGCTCGTCGGCCGACCAGATGAAGTTTCCGCGACACCCGAAGGTGACGTGCAGCTGGTCTGCAGCCCGCCCGAGCAGGCCGCTTGCGCCGGAAAGGGCGGCCGGCATCTGCCGACTGGTTGGGAGGGCGGCGCCGTTGGTTCGGGAAAGTGGGGGGCCGCACCCCCCCTCGGACCGCTCGACCCCCTAGGTTGAGCCGCGGCCAGCCTGGGCCGGCCCCTCGGGCCAGGCTGCGTGACTCATCGGGCCGGTCCAACCCTCTACCAGGTCAGACCCTCCAAAACCGGGTCAGCCTGACCCGTCGGCCCACTGGTCTTGACAGACCGAGCTTGTTTCCACTTAAAGGTGAATATATTGAAGACCGTACATCTAATCGACGTGTTGTCTGTGGCACTGGGACCCTCGTGATGTGGCGGTCCTTTTGCGATACTCTAAGTGAGTTTTGGATGAATTTGGAAAATGGCTGGGTTTGGAATGAGGGTAATTGAAACCGGTACCCTGCAACAGAAAAGCCAATAACTCTCAGACTGGGTGTCCAATTGACGCACCGTCTATCATTTTCGGTTTCTTTTGATGAGACATAACTTTGAGACACATCAACTCTGGACTTCGTGACAGTTTATGTATCAACCCATTTGCTCAAGGAGAGGACCCTCCCGGAATTGAGCGTGCTGTGTCATGAAGCTCATATTTTCATATATTTTATACTGTAAATCATTTTTTATAATCCCACTATAGTGTTATTTAATGGGTAATTGTCACGTTTTTAGGTTTTAGTGTTATTTTGATCCTAAATGTGAAAAATGACTAATTCTGGATTTTTGGAAGATTTTTACGTCAAGGGCATTTTGGTCATTTTCTGAAAACTATAATTCCAAATTTTCTGATTTAAATTTTGATATAATCCTTATTTTATTTCCTTCATTTTTTATTTTGATGAGGAGCTGATTCGGCCATCTACAGGGTCTAAAAATTCATTGAAGTTGGACATGTTTCCGGGCAGACAGCATGGACACCACCAGAGTAACGGACATCAAACTCGGCATACACGTATTTAAATGATGTGTTTCCACCTGGGATACCACTAGGACAGATAGGGTCGTCTTTGTAATAAATTTGGGGGATGTTGGAGGTCATTGAGGAGGTTATTGAATGACAAACCTTTGGATGAACCTTCCTGGAAGCTGCGTCCAGAAACAGAAACCGAGAATGAAAAATTCATAACTCCCACATTCGGTTTCCAAATTAGCTAAAATTTGGAGGCGAAATGGAAAAGATATTTATGAAAAAAATGAATTAAGGGTGGAACACTTGAATAGGTCATTTATAGGCTCTACAGTGTGTAATCTTTTGGGGTTCGAATTCTGCCTATAAAAGGAGGCCCTCACCTCCTTCCCAAATCATCCTATTCTCCATCCATTCCTTCAAGGCACCAAGGAGGAGATCTCCACTGAGGGAGGGAAACCAAAAATCTTCCCCATTTCAATTTTTATTTATTTATTTATTTTCTTTATTTTTGTTTTAGTTTTCATTGTAATTTAGATTTCTAATAAAATTCATGCATTATTTTTATTTCTGTGTCCACCCATCCACCCTGTTTTCTTATTCATCTTTTCTCCTTTTCTTATTTTATTATTCTCATATTCTCCACCATGACCTATTACCCTAAAATATTAGGGGTTAACCCAAGACTTTTCCTGGGGTATGTATGTGAAAATTTCAATTATTTTGTGCTTAAATTCCTATGTTTTATTAAGTTTGTGATGAGTAAGAGTGATGTGCACAGGTGTGGCGATCGTACACCATGACACTGATCTCAAACTCATTTCTATTATTTTATTAAATATTCTCCCCCCCTTCTACTAGATACAATCTTTTCATACAATGGATTTGAGCTATTCAATGGTTGAAATGGCATACGATGGAGCCAGGTCTTGGAAGATGTCACACTCTCGATCGAGGTGTGCTATCAACCTTGATTGTAGGAGGAGGTGAAGTTAAGAATGCTAAATGCATTCAAGATTACATACCAATAAATAAAAGAATAGTAATTCATGAATGAGATCTCATAATTGAATTATCAAACTTAATTTAAATACAAACAATTAGAATGATGGAACCCACATACCAACCCATAAAGACCAAGTTATTTCTTCGTTAATTGTAGTTTGTCATTGCATGTTAGTTTTATATTTTATTTTAATTTAATTGTACACCATTATGAGATAATATAAAAACAAGAAAAAGAAGTAGTTTAGTTAAATTAGATTAAGTAAGTAAACAATTGAGAAAGCTCCTCAAGTGAGATGACCCTGGTTAGCTTCTATACTGCACTAGGAAAAATTAAATCGCTTTTGCCATGCCCTACGATAGGCGTGTGTCAAAACTGGCGTCGTTACCAGGGATCTAATCGATTATTTACTTTAATTTTTCTATTTTCAAATTTTAGATAGCTGTCATTTAAAAAAAATCAAAATAAATTATTTTTCCATGATGCATTCAAATTACAATTATTATGCATGGAATAATTACTTACATGTGCAGGAAGAAGAAACCGACTACATTGAGGAGGCCCTCCAATGAAGGGCTGATGCTCTAATGATAAGGTTCAAACATAAGGAAAGAGGATTTTCAACATGGATCACACTTTAAGATTTGATGGCCATGGATGATGAACTCAAAACTAACATTGAAAGATTCAATGCTAAGAAGAAATTTCCCCAGGTCTTCCCTAATTTGACTAAAGAAATACATGAAGTTTAATCCAAACTCGAGGTGGAGGAGCATGACTACCTACCTCCATCCAGCGATAATCAACTCCAAGAGGCACTTTCAATTGAAGATGAGATTAAAGTTGAACCGACTCAGGGAGACGATACAATTTAAACTCAAACTCTTTTAATTTTATTGAAACTAATTTGAGTATCACCCCTAATAGTTTTGAATTTTCATATTCATCCATCGCAAATTACGACTTTGAGGATGATGTGGAAAATGATGCACCTATTGAGGAACTCCTATAGATCCCTAAAGACATTTAATGTCTAGAGGAGGAGCCCCATCATGAAGAGATCCAAGTTGCTAAGCTTGAGGAAAACAGACAAGAGGATGAAGCCCCCATGAAGCCAGCACTGGAAGAAAAGATGGTTGCACAAGTAGCAACAAATGAGGAGAAGGCTCCCTACTTCATCCTACCCCCGCCATGATAGATGTACCAAATTGTGAAGGGGGAGGATCTGGTATACTCTGTCTATGGAGTCCTACTCAACAAGAACAAATAACTTCAAGTTGGGAAGAGCCACATGTGGTGGTTAAAATCAAAGAAGCTTCATCCACCAATAGATTATGGATAAAAGCTGGTACTTCCCTCTAGAGGCAGTAAAAGATGCTAGGGCCCACTTGGGGGATCATACCAAGATTTATCTTTACATTATTTCTAGTAATTTAAATTTCAAATTCAGTATTAGGAAATATTCTAGCATGTTCCCCCTCCCTCTTTTCATTTTGAGCTTAAATGAAATGATCATTGTGATTAATTGAGTAATTTTTCATTTGTAGGATCATGAAGGCAGAAGGAAGCCCCGAGAATTAGAGGAAGAGGACTGAATCATTATTTCAAAAGGGAGTTAACCTTTTACGATTATCATTTAAAATCCTTTAATTTTTTGGTCCAAAAAATATTTTGAGCTTTAAGGAATATTCTTATCACTTTTCACACATCAATTGATTTTGAAAGTGTTGAATTTTTGAAATAATGGATTTTAAATGACTGTTGATTTGAATTCTTTTCCCTTGAAATGGATTTTCAAGCATTTTAATGAGTTTGACTGATTTTTGAAATCCATTCCCTTGAAACACTGTCTCAAAATATTTTTCCAATCCTGTGTGGTATTCTAAACCACTTTTACGTATTCTTCCTAATACCCACACTTTCTTGAGGGAAACTTGAATTTTGTGTGAGAACCATAATTTGTGAATAATTCTCTTTCAAAGCTTTGGATTTCATGGAATGTATTTGAAATTATTGAGGAATATCATTGGATAGCGACATTTTATCTTGAGACCCACCTTTACATTTATCCTTCATAAGCCCTTAGATTCCATGAATTGGCTTATAGGTTTAAGCCACATTATAAGACAATTTTTCCTTACCTACCCGCACTTTTAGTATTTTTGCATGGATATTTCAAGTTTGAGTGTAGGGGAAGGGCCCTTCGTGTGTGTTCATTGGGATGTGTATCATTTATGGGTAGTGTGAAGTGTGTGTCAATATTTTGGGCAGTGGATAATAAGAGAATTGGGCATGTGTCATCATTTCATTGTGCTTTATTTGTTTCATCCATTTCTCCTTAAAAAAAAGAAAAAGAAAAAAAATGGAGATGATCTTGAATTCCTCATTATACATTATTTTATGACTCATGTCCCTCTCAAAAATCAAGGGCATGAGTTTTCATTCATTCATTGTATTCAATTTTCAGCTCATCCTCTATGAAAAAAAAAGAAAAAAAATAATGTTGTGCCTTTCTAGAGATTTGAAAAAAAGGAGAACTGAGATGATATCATTCATTAAAATCACTTCTTGGCTCATGTACCATGTCATAAAAGGGGGTGGTGTTTTTTTTCTCACATTTTCAAGTGGGATTGAGAGAGGAAGTTTCTCTGTTTTTCCTTGATTTAGTCATGCATTGTACTAAAAAGTCCAACCTCCTCGTTCTAGCCTGAAATTTTTTCAATAATTTTCCCACCAACCCTAAGACACAAAATCATTTGAACCTTTAATTAAAGAAATCAGGATTTAATTAATTTTAATGTTTCACGGTGTGGATAAATGATAATTTTCACAAACCTATGGTGATACATGCAATTTTCAAGTATGAGTATAACTCTAGATTCAATTTCTCTTGAGTGAAGAGTGACATAAAATTCAATGTGAGGTAGGTTGTGATTGGGCCATGGATTGATTTATGATGTTGAACAAATTTTAATGATTGAAAAGAAAATTATAGACAATTATTATTCATATATGAGACATTATATAATTCTATTTTGGATAAGATCATTTATATTTTCTCATTTTTGATTGTAGTGTGGAAATTGAATTGGATATAAGATGATTGCCCAAGAGTGCAATGTTTAAGTATGGGGGAGTGATGAAGCTCATATTTTCATATATTGTATACTTTAAATCATTTTTTATAATCCCACCATAGTGTTATTGAATGAGTAATTGTCACGTTTTTAGGTTTTAGTGTTATTTTGAGCCTAAATGTGAAAATGACTAATTCTGGATTTTTGGCAGATTTTTACATCAAGGGTATTTTGGTCATTTCCTGAAAAATATAATTCCAAATTTTATGATTAATTTTTTTTATAATACTTATTTTATTTTCTTCATTTTTGTTATCTGTACCAGGAGCTGATTCGGCCATCTATAGTGTCTAAAAATTCATTGAAGTTGGACATGTTTCCGGGCGGACAACATGGAAACCACAAGAGTAGCAGACATCAAACTCATCCTACACATATCTAAATGATGTGTTTCCACCTGGGATACCACTAGGACAGATAGGGTCATCTTTAAAATAAATTTTGGGGATGTTGGATGTCATTAAGGAGGCTATTGAATGACAAACGTTTGGAGGAACCTTCCTAGAAGCTTCATCCAGAAACAGAAACCGAGAATGAAAAATTTATAACTCCATCCGGTTTCCAAATTAGCTGAAATTTTGGAGGAGAAACGGCCAAGAGATTTATGAACAACATTCATGAAGGGTGTAACGCGTGAAGAGGTCATTTATGGGGTTTACAACGCGCAATCTTTTAGGGTTTGAATTCTTCCTATAAAAGGAGGCCCTCACCTCCTTCCCAAATCATCCCATTCTCCATCCATTCCTTCAAGGCACCAAGGAGGAGATCTCCACCGAGGGAGGCCGACAAAAAATCTTCCCCATTTCAATTTTTATTTACTTATTTATTTTATTTATTTTTTTAGTTTTCATTTTTAATTTAAATTTCTAATAAAATTCATGCATTATTTTTATTTCTGTGTCCACCCATCCACCATGTTTTCTTCTTCATCTTTTCTCTTTTTATTCTTTTATTCTTCTAATATTCTCCACTATGACCTCTTACCCTAAAATATGAGGGGTTAACCCGAGACTTGGCCCGAGGGAGGTATGTGAAAATTTCAATTATTTTGTGCTTAAATTCCTATGTTTTATTAAGTTTATGATGAGTAAGAGTGATGTGCACGGGTGTGGAGATCGTCCACCACGACACTGATCTCAAAATCATTTCTATTATTTTATTAAATATTTTCCCTCCCTTATACTAGATACAAGCTCTTCATACGATGGAGTTGAGCCATTCATTGGTTGAAATGGAATACGATGGAGCCATGTCTTAGAAGATGTAACACTCTCGATCTAGGTGTGCCATCAACATTGATTATAGGAGGAGGTGAAGTTAAGATTGATAAATGAATTCAAGATTTCACACCAATAAACAAAATAATAGTAATTCATGAATGAGATCTCATAATTTAATTATCAAACTTAATTTAAATACTAGCAAGGAGAATGATGGAACCCACATACCAACCCATAAAGGACAAGTTCTTTCTTCATTAATTTGATTTTGTCATTGCATGTTAGTTTTATCTTTTATTTTAATTTAATTGTATTCCATTACGAGATAATATAAAAACAAAAAAAAGAAGTAGTTTAGTTAAATTAGATTAAGTATGTAAATGATTGAGAAAACACCTCAAGTGAGATGACCCTGGTCAGATTCTATGTTTTACTAGGAAAAATTAAATTGCTTTTGCCACACCCTACGACAGGTGTGTGTCACTGTGTGCGGGAACCATAGAGTCGGCTGCGACTGCGTCGAATACCGTACTAGGATCCTCTGTGGGTTTTATGAGGATGAATTTTATACTAGGATCGTACGTGGGTTCGATGACGACAACTACCATACTAGGATCCTCTGTGGATTCGACGACAACATCTTTTGTACTAGGATCCTCCATGGGTTCGACGATGATGACTTCCGTACTAGGATCCTGCTTGGGTTATACGATGAAGAATACCATACTAGGATCATATGTGGGTTTGAAGACAACGTCTACCGTACTGGAATCCTCTGTGGGTTCGACAACAATGAATTCTGTACTGGGATCCTCCATGGTTTTGACAACGATGACTTCTGTACTTGTATCCTAGGTGGGTCCGACAGTGTATATGGTCTTGTATCCTGAGTGGGTCTGATATTTTAGCTGGTCTAGTATCCTATGTGGGTATGATATCTTAGATGAATCAGTGACTACATCTGATCATCCCTATCACTCTACAAAAGTTGTATACCTATGTGATCTGAGTCTTGATTTTCAATCATTATCATCGATGTGATTGACTTCTTTCCTGTGTGGACTGGGTTGTATTTGGGCTCGAGTGTTGGAGCCGTACTGTGGTTGATAACTTAGGTACATGTATGAGCATATAATTAAATATGGATGGTTGATACTTCGTGTTTGTATATCTCTTATGTGGTTTATTCTTTGTGGATTATGGGAGACCTTCGGGGGTCTCGGGGTCCCTACTGAGTATCGTATACTCACCCCTGCACGAGCTATGCCCGCACTACGTTGTGTTGGATACAAAAAATAGACATAACTGATCGAGGTAGAGGCTTGTAGAGCTGGAAGGTACCCAGAGGTGGACCACTTGGTGAGACATACATGGAGCGTACATACAGACTGGAGGTGCTGAGGAGGCCATCTGTACCCACCCATCAGGTGGGATTCCCGGAGGACAACTCAGTGGTTGTTGTTTTACTTTACTACAGTTGTGCTAGCTGTTAGTTGTACTATACATTTAGTTGGGGTTTGTATACTGGACCATTTACTTTTCAGCACTTACTTTTGTACTCAATTTACTTAGTGATTACTTTAGTTGTGCACTCTGTTGTGTTGTTTACTTTTATAAAGGCAACAACTTTCCTTTTTATCGGGATTTATGCCTTTGGTGCTATTCTCCATCCCCTGGCATATGGAAGGTGGGATTGGGGTAGTCATAGAACGGGCCCCGAGGATGGGTCATGACAAATTGGTATCAGATGAGTCAGTTCTACCGTAGAATTTAGGACTCTGATCTTTCTTTCTGTGAAGCAATAGTGTTAGGAGTATTGAGTGTGTTTTTCAGTCCAGGGAGTTCGGTGTTGGTGTGGTGGCTAATGTATACATACACCAGGACCCTGACCTCTGATTTCCAACTCAGTGAATGAAACCACTAATTGCGTGTTTGTTTCCCTTGAAAAGTTTTATTTGTGATTACTTTTTTTCAACTCACCAGGTATACAGTTTAACCATGGAACACTAGTTTCTTTTCAAGATGGAACCACAAAGGCAACCAGATAGGGTTCCGAGTTACGTACGGGATGGTAGCCCACCGAGAGATGAGGCCTCGGTGCAGGGCCCCATCACAGCAGAGGCACCAGTGGTGCCACTACCCGCTGAGCCACCGATACCACCAGCCCTAGCAGAAAAGAGTGCATGCCACCTGAGTGTGTTGCATGAGTTATAGTGACAGAGGCCGCACTGGTTCTGTGGATAGACAGACCCACAGGCAGCTGAGGATTGGCTGGAGGATATCGTCAGAGTTTTCAGATTGGTAGGGAAACTAGCCGACCTTATGGTGATCCTTGTCGTGAGTCTTCTACATGCAGCAGCAGGTAGATGGTGGAGCCTGATGCCCCAGGTGCATGATGAGGCATCACTTATTTGGAAACACTTCGAGAGTCTCTTCCTCTCAGAGTTTGTTCCAGCCATACTTCGTGCAGTGCAGATTCAAGAGTTATTTCATCTGCATCAGGGCAGCATGACAGTAGCTCAGTACTCAGCGAGGGTCACCGACCACTCACAATACTCCACAGACATGGTATGAGACCCATTCTTCAGGGCCTGGACCTTTGATCAGGGACTCAGACATGAGATCAGGGCTTCGATGATCTCCCTCAACATCCAGACACAGGCGGGGGTGCTGGAGAGAGCCCTTCTAGTGGAGAGTTTTCTCACTGACCAGCCACCAGCGGCGAGACCCTCCGCATGACGACATATAGTGGAGTCTTCTACAGCCGACAGTATGCAGTTGATGCAGAGGTCCAAGCTGACCAGGCCATCAGGTGAGTGATCTCAAGATACAGGTTTAGTTTTGCGGGGCACACGAAACAGAGCTAGCCATACGAGGAGCATACAATGCTATGCATGCAGTGAGCAGGGTGACATGGCTTGAGACTACTCAAACCGCCCTGCAGATGAGAAGCATGCAGTAGATGGACCTCCTAGGCAGAGGTTCGACAGTGGTGGTCCTATGGGTGCAGGCAGACATGGTAGAGGAGCTGGCCGAGCAGTAGGTGGTGGATGACATTTCGAGGACCTAATACCCCCACCACCACCAGTAGGTCCACCCTAACCGCAAGGAACAGATAGGCAAGGTAGATCCCAGCTTTAGGCAGGTGAGGCCCAGACCATAATGCTCCGAGAGCAGGTGGACAGGAGCGGGACTAGATCCAGGCATAGATATTTTTTACTTCTAACTTTGTTGATGTTATTGTATGTGGTTGCTTTGTGTCTTTGTACTTTGATATGCTGTAATAAAATACACTTGTCCATGTGATGTTTGATTTACTACCTTTTCGTATGGTTGATACTGAGAGGTTCTAGTTAAAACTGTTGACTTGACCCTCACATTTGAGATTCCTATTAGAGAAGACCTAGTGACCACACACTGCTGCCAACAGTTTGACTCAACCCTTGGAGGTGAGAGAAACGGTTGGATCTCTTGGTAGTAGCTTCGGGGTCTTACGATGTTGTCCATGGCATGAAATAGTACCATTCATGCCAGGATTGACTGTATTAGGCAATGAATGTGGTTAATCCTGTGGATGAGACCAGATTTCTCTTTTCAGCAAAGGAGAAATCTTAGCAGCTCTAGCAGGACGTAAGTGAAAGAGGGTGTAGTCGAGTTATTTACAAATAGCTAGTCACACCCATAGTTCATTGAGTGATCAGTTTACGATTTACAGTTTACTATAATCTCAAAAGTATCAGGTGTGTCTTCTCGTAGAAGGACCTGGACCTTAGACGGTGACGTTGGCTTGAGTTCCTCTGGGACTATGACTTTGAGATAGTCTATAATCCTGGGAAGGGGAATGTTGTAGCAGTTTCTCTCAGTAAAAGATCAGGAATTCAGCTGCTAAGAGAGGCGACAGAGTAGCTAGCTACGTTTCAGATATCCTTCGTGGATAGGGACGGAGCAACCTTTCTACAGTCCCTCACAGTCACTCCTCCACTACTTCAGCAAGTAGGGGAGGCACTGTACGACCGACCTTGAAAATCACCTATGTGCTGGACTGACCCAGGGGAGTCAACACTTGTAGGACCAGATATGGTTCGGCCTACGACGGAGAAGGTACAGATCATCCAGGAGTGGATAAAGACTGCACAGAGCAGACATAAGTCCAACACTAATTGGAGAAGGAGACCACTGGAGTTCGAGGATAGAGACCACGTTTTCCTATGGGTCTCACCTCGATGTGGTCTACAGATATTTAATTGGGGCGGAATGTTATCTCCATGACTCATCAGACCTTTCTAGGTCCTCAGCAGGGTAGGTGAGGTGGCTTACCATCTTAATCTTCCTCCTCAATTTCACAAGGTGCATGAAGTCTTCCACGTATCTCATCTGAGGCGATACCGGCACGACCCGTCCCACATCATCGATCACAGGGAGCTGGACATTGATGACATGGCGACTTTCACGGAGGTCCCAGTGGAGATCGAAGATCGACAGGAGCGAGTCCTATGTGGATGGTTGATTCCTCTGGTGCGCATTCGCTAGTAGCACAGGAACCTCCAAGAGAGCTCTTGGGAGTGGGAGGCTCAGATGCGAGCTTAGTACCCACATTTATTTCCCTAGTGTGTGTTGTAGATTTACGAGATGTAAATCACTGAGGTGGGGGTAATGTAAAGACCGGGAAATTTCAAGAGATTTTTTTTAAAAATAATTTGGAATCTTACGAGTCCGCAGTTTCTAACAGCGCCTGATTCTGAGGCCCGGTGTGCCCAGAATCAATTTCTAAAGTTTTGTTAAGATTAAATTAACACGCGTAAGTAGTTTTCCTGAAAAAGTGGAATAAATCTTAAATAGTTACTCAGATTAGAAATATGAGGGCACCATTTCTCTCAAGATGGCAGTTTTACCCTAGGTGTGACTTAAGTTTCATCGGCACAAGCCTCCTATGAAAAATCCCAAAAATGGCATAACCGTAAATAAAATAATTAGATAAATTATTTTATTTTTTAAATTATTATAACTCACAAATGGTAGCTCAGATTAAAAATCTGAGACCACTGATGAACTCGTGAGGGCATGCTTTGTTTAAGCAGATATTTACTTTGGCCGGCGCGGGACAACAGAAAATGTTAGTATTTGGCAGCAAATAAAATAATTATGTGACAATTATTTTATTGTAAACTTCATAACTTCTAAAAAGTGAGTCGGATTAAAAATCCGAGAGTACCAATGGGTTTTTTGGGGCAATTTTCACCTAGGTGGAGCCTAACCTCGATCGACTCAAGTTGAGGGTGACTGATAATAATTTTCTGAACTTTTTTTTGGTACGTTCAGTAAACGTATGTTCAGGATTTTATATCTTTTAGACCAGTGCTTTGAATTGAAATCCAAGGGCACCGTTGAACTCATAGTGTCAGTAATTTCTTAGTGATACCTTCACCATAGTTACGTTCTGATGAGTTTGGAAGTTATTTTTTGGCTTTTATATTAAAGAAAATAATAATAAAAGAAATTACAATACATTATTTTATTTTTAAGTTTCCATGTGTTCTGTGTGCGGTTAGTTGGAACCTCCCTTTGGGGGTTAGTGGTGGAAAAGTCACACCCTAAACTTCCATGAGAGGATGATTGGGGTGGGGACCACCTGAGCAGCATAACCTCCCATGAGAGGTTATGGCATGGGGTCCACATGGGGCTTAACCCCCCAGTTAATGGGGAGGGAGAGGAAACCTCACAACCCTCTCAATTAAATGTCGTGGGTCAACATAAAATTAATTGTTGTCAATTAATTTTATGTTTCAACATATAATTAATGCTCTCAATTAATTTTATGTGTCAACATAAAATTAATTGCGGTCAATATATTTTATGCGCCAATGCTTTTTAATTCTCTTGAACCCCTGTATTTTTTTTAATTTGAGTAACCGCATCGTTGGAATTTAGGAAGGTTCCTAATAAATGAACCGTCATAAATTCCATGATGGTTACATACCTCTCCCCCTCTCCTATATATAGGGAGTTTTGGAGGAGGATTTGGCATGGCTTCACCAAGTGACGAAGTGCTGGTAAAGTGACGCGATGCCCAACACTTGGAGGATCAAGCTTCCTCCAATGAAGAACACGAAGATGACGGCGATGACAAATTCTTCCTCGGAACCCCTCTTCCGACATGGGATCTCTTCGACGACACTTCATCTTTCCTCTTCATCATCAATGGACCGACGCACGAACTCTGAAGTGGAAGTGTATGGAGAACGTCGTCAGCATCATTTTCCCCCGTGACGAATGAACGCCCGTCGATTAAAAAGGTTGGGGTTTTGTATAATTTATACATGAATAAATTATCACGATTGAGTTGTTTTGTATTTGAATAATCTTGGACTTATGTTACCACCTAATGTGGAGGGCGCGAGCTGAACGAACATGGCCCGAAAACTCTCCGCTGTTCTAGATTTTTGTTTCGCAACAGGAAGTGGTGACAATCGAATGCGGCGACTACGTGCCAGCCACGTGCAGAGGAACTGTGGCCCGCAACCGTGGGCCGCTCGACCGGACCAAAGAAACCGCAGTACCAAATGGGTGCCGCGTTGTGGAGGACCGTGGCCCGCAATCCGTGGGCCACTTCGGCGGTGAACCATCCAGCTCGTCGGCCAGTCAGGTGAAGGAGCCGCGACACCTGAAGGTGCCGCACAGCAGGTCCCTGGCCCGCCTGAGCGGGCCGCATGCGCTGGAAAGGCTAGCCATCTTCGGCCAGCAGGTTGGGAGGGTGGCGCCGCTTGGTGCTTCCGGTTCGGGAATGCAGCCCCCCTAGATCGCTTGGACCTCTGGGCTGAGTCGTGGCCAGTCGCGTCGTGGCCTGCTATGCAGGGCCGCGCCGCGCTGGGCCAGGCCGTGATGGGCCGATCCGCACCGTGCTGGGCTGGGCCACACCCCGTTGAGCTGGTCCACGCCCCTTAGGCTGGGCTGCAGGACTTATCGGGCTGGTCTGACCCTCTTCTAGGTCAGACCCGCCAAAACCGGGTCGACCCGACCCGTCGGCCCACTAGGCTTGACGAGATGAGCCCGTTTCCACTTAATGGTGAATATCTTGAAGATTGCGCGTCCGATCGATGTGATCTATGTTGCACTGAGACTCTCATGACGTGACAATACTTTTTTGATAATCTATGTGAGTTTTGGATGACTTTGGAAAATGGCTAGGTTTGGATTGAGTGTAATTCCAACTGGGCCCCTGGAACGGAAAAACCAATAACTCTTAGACCGGGAGTCCGATTGACGTGCCGTCTGTCACGGTTTGTTTCTTTTGATGAGACAGAACTTTGGGATACATCAAATCTAGACTTCATGACCGTTTATGTATCGACCCCTTTTCTCAAGGAGCTGACCCTCCCAGAATCGTGCGTGCTATGTGCGGGAACCCTAGAGCTGGCTGTGACTGTGTCGACTACCATTCTGGGATCCTCATTGGGTTCGCTGATGATGACTTCCGTACTAGGATCGTATGTGGGTTTGCTGACGATGACTACCGTACTAGGATCCTCCATGGGTTCGACGACGATGTCTTTCATACTAAGATCCCCTTGGGTTTGATGAGGATGAATTCCATACTAGGATCCTCCATGGTTTCGACGACAACAACTACTGTACTAGGATCCTCCGTGGGTTCGATGATGACGTCTACCATACTGGAATCCTCCATGGGTTTGACGACAATGAATTCTGTACTGTAATCCTCTATGGGTTCGACAACGATGAATTCTATACTTGTATGCTGGGTGGGTCTGACAGAGTCATTGGTCTTGAATCCTGACTGGGTCCGACAACTTATCTAGTATGGTATCATATGTGGGTCTGATAGCTTAGATGAATCAGTGACTACATCTGATCATCCCTATCACTCTACAAAATTTTTATACCTGTGTGAGATGAGTCTTGATTTTGAATCATTATCATCAATGTGATTGACTTCTTTCCTGTGTGGACTGGGTTGTATTTGGGCTTGAGAGTTGGAGTCATACTATGGTTGATAACTTAGGTATATGTATGGGCATATACCTAAGTAGGTATGGTTGATACTTTGTGTTTGTATCTCTCTTTTTTGGTTTATCCTTTGTGGATTATGGGAGACCTTCAGGGGTCTCAGGGTCCCTACTAAGTATCGTATACTCACCCCTACACGGGCTTTTCCCACACTACGTTGTGTTGGATGTGGATGACAGACACCACTGATCAAAGTAGAGGCTTATAGAGCTTGACAATACCCAGATGTGGACCACTTGGCGAGACGTACACGGAGCAGACAGACAGACTTGAGGTGCTGAGGAGGCCATCTGTACCCACCCATTAGGTGGGATTCCCGGAGGATGACTCAGTGGTTGCTGTTTTACTTTACTGTAGTTGTGCTAGCTTTTAGTTGTATTGTACATTCAGTTGGGGTTTGTATACTGGCCCATTTATTTTTTAGAACTTACTTTTTTACTCAATTTACTTAGTTCTTACTTTAGTTGTGTACTCTGTTGTGTTTTTTACTCTTATAAAGGAAATACCTTCCCTTTTTATCGAGATTTACGCCTTTGGTGCTAGTCGCCACCCCTGGCCTATGGATGGCGGGCTTGGGGTAGTCACGGCACAGGCCCCGAGGAAGGGTCGTGACATTTATAGAGTACATATGGATATTCCTATTATATATCCTATAGACATGTACCTGTGTAGATATAAATTTTATTTGTGTTTTTATATTTTTAGTGATTTCTAGGTGTCCTATATGGTATTATTAAACTCACCCCTACATGGGATTTCCTCATACATGTCATGCCTTATGTAGATTATTGACCCTTTAATCGAGTCCTAGAGGGACTAGAATTAGGTGGAGCTTAGTGATCCATAATGACCAAGGTGTATTCCAGTGGTAACCATTACTACAACCCCCTTCTATAATTTTAAGTTGGAAATGTTTTCAAACTCTTTTTGGTGGGATTTTACTTGGCCCTATTTACATTCAATTACTTTTTGGTGTACTCTGGTTGTGGGATTTAGATGTATGAAAGCATGTTTTATCAGTTTTTTTACATTTCAACATTGTATGGGCTTGGAGATGTGTGCGTGTGTACATGTACTTTAGGATAAGGTCTTATTTGTTAGTTATTTGCTTACTTGGCCCTAGTATCTATCCCCTATCCAATTGGAGGAGGGCCTATATAATTGCGGCATGACCCCCATTGAGACAGGTCGTGACAGAGTGGTATCCCAAAATACATCACTACCTTAGGATCAGAGACTAGGATATTGGTTTGGAGAAACATTGTCTAGTGTTTCAAGTTTAGATTTTAGGCAAACAACTCTAGTGTTGGTGTGGCGGATGATGTATCCATACACCAGGTATTTGATTACTTTCTTTTTGACTCGATGCTTATAGAAACTAGTTGTAGGTAAAATAATTTTACATGAATCATATATGAATGATTTTTTTGTTTCTATGTCCTACTTGATTCATCTCTCTATATATACTCATTGAACATGGTACATCTTGTCTATTTTAGGATGCCTCTGTAATGTATAATAGCTTGGATTTAGAATCAAGATCATGAGGATGATCCCATCAGTGAAGAGGCATTGATACATGGAACTATTCCAGATGTGTTTCCTCTAGGTGGTGCACTAGTTATACCACCACCTGTTGAGTAGAAGATGGTATCTACAGTACCTACATATGAGGTGTGCATGATGAACATGCTTCACGAGTTTTAGAAATAGTGACCCATCAGGTTCTGGGGTGATCATGAACCATAGGTAGCTGAGGATTTTCTTGAGGTAGTGTTGTGAGTTTTCTCTCATGTTAGGAGACCAATAGATCAGATGGTTGTTCTAGCTGCGAGCCTTCTCTTTGTCTGTACTAGCCAATAATGTGTTTTAATAACCCAGTATTACGATGAGGCAACTATTGTATTTTCATATTTTGAGTGACTTTTCATATAGGAGTTATCTCCTAATACATTGAAGGTTGTACACATTCAAGAGATTTGATAACTTCAATCGGGTAGTATAATAGTGGCTGAGTATTCATCACAGTTCACCAACCTCTCCAGGTACTCGATGGATATGGTTTGGGATAAGTTCTTTCAAGCTCAAACCTTTAAATTAGGATTGTATAGATACATCCAAATCAGAATTATAACTCTATGAATTCCTACCTATGATGGTCTGATATAGTGAGCTTTGGGGGTTGAGAGGTTCTTGGATGAATAGATGTAGATAGTGGTTCCTAGAAATGGGCACATATAATTAGATACTTCAGTAGTAGGGAGTCGATATCAGTCTCAAGGACTTAGATGTTCAATAAATTTCAAGAAGAAATCCATGGATATATGGTATATGGTTTAGGGATCAAAATATGGTTCTATTTATCCTAGGGAGAGGCAGTTCTACTCATGTGATGACAGGGGACATCTCGTGAGGGATTTTCTAACCCGCTAAACTACTGATAGAGTGATAGTAGATGTTCTGCCTAAGCAGAGGAAGCTGTAGAAGAAGACAACACTATAGGCCATGGATGTGGAATAAGAGCTTTTAAAGAATCTAGAGGTGGTTGAAACTTCAAATTTGTTTACCACCACCACCCCTGGTGGTCCACAAAAGGCTCAGGGAGATGGAGGACTGGGGTGGTGGCAGCTACAGGCAGTTGATGCTTATGACCCAGAGGCTCTGAGGATGATACGAGGTATGATCTATGTCTATTATAACTTAGTTTCAGTACTAATAGACACATTTTATAGTCATTACATTATTTTTACTTATCAATTTTGATACATATAGATTCTTATTGAGGCATCGACTCCACACTTGTGCTTGGGGAATCCTACTAGAGATGTCTTAGTGATAAATTTTTTTTTCCAATAGTGTGACATGACTTTTGGAGGTGATATTTTCTATTGGGATTTATTTTTATCAGTGATGAGTCCATATGACATAAAAGGATTTATTATTTGTAGTTTTTTCCCAAATTGACTATTTCTGGTGGAGGATACGTTATGTCCATAGCGATGGGTATAGGTTTTACTTTTTGAGTGAAAAGTAAACATATGGACTTTTGAATGAACTCATGAATAGGAGGGTTCATCCAATGACTCATCAGTTGGGTAACATGACCCTTGTTACAGTGAATGTTGTGATTTTTTAGTTCCCTGTAGTGGTGGAAATGTATGAGGACATATTTATTGGGGATGTTCTAGGCTTACCTCACCACCGATAGATAGAATTATTCATTTATCTACTTCACAGGATGGCCCCAATATTTGAATCAACGTATTATATGACACCCATTGATCACCACGAGCTAAGGGTGCTATTGCAGCACTTGCAGAGCAATGGATTTGTTAGACCCAACGTTTCACCCAAGTCAGCCCCAATTTAGTTTTCCAAAAATGAGGATGAGATCTTGATGTTGTGTGTGGATTATCATCGACTAAACTAGGTTAACATAAAGAATAATTATCTACTAATGAGGATAAATGAACTATTTGATCATTTGATAGGGTCACGATTGTTCTTTAAGATCAACCTCAGATCATAATATCACGAGTTGTGAGTATGTGATGAGGATATACCTAATACAACATTTAGATGTCACTATGGCCACTATGTGTTCTTATTTATTTTTTTGGGAACAAAAAACACTCCAGGGGTGTTCACGGGAATCATGATATAGATCTTTTAGCCTGTATTATACTATTTCTTGGTCGTCTTCATCAACGATATTTCAGTTTACTGGGATTCCAATAAGGAGCATGTGAGACACTTAAAAATGGTTCTGAATTTACTTGGATAGAACAATATTTTTGAGAAGCTCTTAAAGTGACATTTCTAGATTTAGGAGGTCTACTTTATGGGACACCTTTTCCCAGAAGACGGTGTGGCAGTGGACCCAGCAAAGGATGAGATAGTGTTATCTTGGGATCCACCCAAGAGCGTGATGGAGGTCCAAAGCTTCCTTGGGTTATAAGACTACTCTAGAATATTCATAACAAAATTATCCGGATATCATCTCCCTTAACATGTTTGATCTGAAGTGGGAATCATTTCATATGGGAATAAAGGTTCCAGTAGTCCTTCCAGGAGTTGAGGTAGAGATTGACGAGCGCTCCCATTATGATACTGCTAGAGGAGGAGGTCGAGTACATAGTTTTCTTTGATTCATCATGAACCAGGATTTTTTTTATATATAAAGGCGTGAAGTGATTTTTTATGGTTCACATTAGTTGATACCCCATGAGAACAACTACATGATCCATGACCGTGAGTTAGCATTGGTATGCTTCACACGAAAAATGTGGCGACACTAACTAACGGTAGAGCATTTTATCATCTATTATAATCACTAGAGTCTCAAATATTTCTTTTATCAAAAGGATCATGACATGATATCGAGGCAATGTTCAGATTTCCTCTAGGACTATGAATTAAAGATTTTCTATACTCCAAGGAAGGGGAACATGGTAGCAGATGCTCTCAGTAGAAGATTTTGTTCGCAGTTGCTGAGAGAGGCGTTAGGGAAGTTGGACTCATTACAGTTATCTTTTGTGTGTGGATTACCATTACCTAAAATAGTTTAACATAAATTATAAGTATCCACTACTGAGGATCTATTCCCTCTTTGATCATTTGAGAGGGGAATGATGGTTCTTGAAGATTGTCCTCATTCCTGGTTATCACCAATTGCAAGGACGAGATGAGGACACCCCTAAGATGAAATTTAGATGTTTTTTATGGTCACTATGAATACTTGGTGATTCAATTTGACATGAAAAATACTCCAAAAGTGTTCATGGGACTCATGAAACTGATCTTTCAGCCTTTTTAGACGGATTCATGGTATTTTCCATTGATTATATTCTAGTATACTTAATGTACAAGGAGTATCATGCGAGACACTTGAAGATATTTCTGTTCATACTTTTAGGGAACCATATTTATGGGAAGCTTCTAATGTACCAGTTCTAGATTCAGGAGGTCCACTTTCTAGGGAAAGTTATCTCAATAGATGGTGTGGTAGGGGACCTGGTAAAGGTCGAGGTAGTGTTAGCTTTAGAACCACCCAAGAGAATTATGGAGGTACAGAACATCCTTAGGTTGGTAGGATACTATTGTATATTCATACAAAAATTCTCTATGATTTAATCTCCCTTGACAGCATTGACTCAAAATGTTAAACCATTCATGTAGGAAGAGAGGTTCCAACATGACTTCCAAGAGTTGAGGTCGATATTGAAGTGCACTCCCATATTGAGATTTCCGAAGGAGGGTGTCGAGGAAGTAGTATTCTACGATGCATTAGGAACCAAGATTGTTTTTTTATAATGTAGAAGTGGTAAGTGATTGCCTATGGTTCACATCAGTTGATAACACATAAGAATAACAATGTGACCCACAATCTTGGGTTAGCAGTGGTAGTCTTCGCACTGAAGATGTGGTGGCACTACCTAATGGGTGAACAACTTATCATCTAGTCTGACCACAAGAGTCTCAAGTATATATTCTCTCTGAAGGATATTAACTTGAAACAGATGTGGTGGCTAAAATTCATCTAGGATTATAACTTTAATATTTTATATACTATTGGGAGGAAGAACGTGATAGAATATTCTCTCAGTAAGAGATCTTATTCATAGTTTTTGAGCAAGGTGTTAGGGCAATTGGCCTCATTGAAGTTATCCTTTGTGGATGGAAATTGATTAGATTATCTCTAGTATATGGGTTTTACCTCATAGATTTTATATAAGGTCAGGGAGGCATAACTTGGTAAAATAGATTATGATACCCTATGTACTCAGATATCCACTGAACATGCTCATGATTGGTTTTATAAAGGATAGAAGCATGTCTTTTTTTCAAAGGATGCATGATGGTACTAGTGATGTTGTAGGAGGAGGTTCTAAGAGATTTTCATAAATTTACTTTGGTGGTACATCTTGGTGTTTAAAATATATACTAGGACCTTCGATATAAGTTTTGGTATCCATTGATGAAGAAAGGATTTGTAAAGTTTATCTCTTGATGCCTTACTTATTAAAAAGTAAAGGATGAGAACCAGGATCTGGGTGGTTTAGCTCATCCAATTGAGGTTCTATATTGTAAGTGATATGATATATCCATGGAATTCATGATGGGGTTACCATGTATGTAGGGGAGATGATTCCACATGGGTGATCATATACCGACTCAAAAAGTCATCCCACTTCCTAGCTATTCAGGATTATAGTTCAGTAGAGAGATTAGGACACCTCTAAACATATGAGATAGTCTAACACCATGGAGCTCCCTAAATGATCATTTTTGACCATGATGCTTGTTTCAAATCTTAGTTATGGAAGGGATTGTAGGTTTATTTTGGGAGATAGCTGAATTTGAGGATGGATTTTCACCCTCAGACAGATGGACAAAATGAGCAGACCATTCAGGTTCTAAGGGACATGTATTGAGCTTTCATGTCAGAAATTTTGTATAGTGGGGAGGATAACTTAACATTGATGGAGTTATCATACAAAAAATACCACTCCACTATTGGTATGGAACCATTCAATGTATTCTATGGGTGAACTTATAGGCCACCACTATGCTAGACTAACCCAAGAGAGTTAGTAGTTATGTTCCAAAAGTTAGTGCGAGCCACTACAAACAAGGTGAAAATCATTCAGGAGTATATGGGGACTGCATAGATCTGCCAGAAGTTCTATGTAGACTGACAATTTAGGACACTACAGATTGAGGAGGGAGACCATGTGTTCTTGAGGCTCTCACCTTGATATATATAAAATAGATTTGTCTGGAGTGAAAAGATATCTACGATATTCCTTGGCCCTTTCCAGATACTATGTTGGGTTGGAATGGTGGTGTACCGCTTAGCTCTACCATCGTAGTTATATGAGGTACATGATGAATTCCACATTTCATAACTGAGAACATACATACAAGATATGTTTCACATTATCGACTGAGGTGATTTTTACATCGACGATGGAGTTACTTTTCTAAGTACTCAGAAGATATTGAGGATTAGTAGGAGAGGATCCTTAGTGGGTGATTGATTCCCATTGTGTGTGTCTGGTCACATCATGAGAATCTTCGAGAGAGCACCTGGGACCAGGAGATCCATATGAATTCTCAAAACCTACATCTCTTTATTTGGACATTTCTTTTGGATTTTCATGACGTAAATCTCCAAATTGGGGAGGATTTAGTGACTCTAATTTTATATTTATTTTTTTGGAAATTGTTTGAATTATTTTTGATACCAAGAACCAAGAAAACATGTGATTCTAAGGCTCAGCGAGCCTAGAATTAATTTTTGAAATATATTAAATGTATTAATTGAATGTGTGTTCAATATTCCTGAAAAAATAGTTTATCTTCTAGATGGGGGATTGGATAAAAAATATGAGTCTTTTGTTGAGTTTAACGTTTGGGTTTTACCCAAGGTATGATATAACCTTGGAAGGCGTCAGGTGTTCGTGTTGAGATGTGATCATGGGCGGATGTTTAAAAAATAATTAATGAATTAAATTATTTTATTACTCAACATAATTATAATTATATTAATATATGATTATGGTGGAATCTCAGGGTTCTCTGTTAATCCCTAAAGCCCGGGACAACTGTTTCAGAGTTTTTGGAGGAGTTTCCCTTGGTGAATGACAACCAATGTGCAATAGAATTCAAGGATCTCTCCAAAAACAATAATGAAGACTATTTTATCATCATATATCGATAAAAATTAAGGTAGTATGTCGTTTTTTTTGGGATTTATAACATTTTTTATTCCTATAATGAATGTGAACCAATCAACTTACAATTGATTCACAGATCGTTTGTATTGTAGGTACGAGGTAGTTTTATCCAGGAATTGTGAAATTTATTTTTTATTATCTTATTATCTATTTTTTCATTATAAAGGCAACGAATCAAGGCAAACATGAACATTGGCCTAAGTTCATTCCTCATGTTTTTGATTTGTTCTTTTCTTCGTCATTTCTTCACTCACTATGGGAAAAACCATTGGCCCATGATTTGATGAATACTTAGAAATAAAATATTGCAAACATGATTCATGGTTCAATGGTTCAATACTTTAGATCTAGACATGGTATGGCATGATAATTGTACAATGATGGAATCGATAGTGGATTATATGGAATTGGAGATACCTAATCTTAGTGTCCTTCAGCATGCAATGTTGGACAACCTATGTAGATGATTTCTGAATGGAATCAAGTGTCTGAAACCCAGTGATTAATGACGAAAGGGCTCAGTCAATTATGTTCCCTAGTTTCTAGTATGGGGCATGGTCAGATCGATGGTTGGTGTAGTGGGAGGATACATAAGAAATGAATATGGGATTTGGGAAAATACCATAACACACATTGTGTGATCCAATATTACATAGAATATGGGACCCTAGTTTGGCGCTATGGTTTCCACAATGAATTTAAATATCACATGGTGTGTGGCCCCATCACATAATGTGTGAAAAGATTTAGAAACTCAGTGTGTACCTAAATGGGTAAAAGACACAACCAGAAGTACATGGTCCTGAACACACCATGTACATCCACGTAGATGTGACCAGGCCAGGTGTACAGGAGCATAGCCATGTACTTGGACACAGTCTAAAGTACATGGGAACAAACAAACCATATACTATAACATAGACATGGGCATGAGTGGTGATACATTGGTAGGACCTAGTGTAGAAGGGAGAAGTCGTGTACTCCCAGTACACATATTGTACTCCATCAAAGTTGGTTTAAAGACCTTGTCCTCTTATCTTGGAAATGTTTTGTTAGGGTATGTTTCCTTGATCCTTTCCCTAGGGGTTAGTATGGAATTTAATCCTACATATAGTATAGTGATTACTTTAGTAGGACTTATTGGAGAGAGTTATTGGAATCCTTCTATGAGGCCCAGACTGAGATCCTCTATTAACATCTTTCGAAAGATACAGTTCTTGGTATCGTTGTGACTTACACAATGTGGGAACCGATCCTATACTTTGTGGGTTATTCCATATTGCGTTGTTGGTACACACCACGACCTTGGGTTTGATCCTAATATTTTTATAATTATTTTAGAACATCCAATGTATAATTCTTATGGTGAGATATGATGAGAATGACACCTAGAATAGACATCATCAGTGTTATGTAACTCGTGGAGTGTGTTCTCCTAGATGAGTGCTATGTGGATCTTTCGGGTATTATTTCTATAATAGAATTATAGTTGTGACCTTTCCTTATGACCATGTGTATTTATTGATTATATCTAGATATTCTTTTTATATGTGTTGTAGACATATACTTGAGTAGAGATAACTATTTTTTGTATTTTTATATGTTTAGTGATTTTAGGGTGTCCAACCTGATATTGTTATACTCACCTATGCATGGGCTTTTCCAACATGTATCATGTCATATTAGGATGATCAACCCTTTGAAAGAGTCATAGTGGGACTAGGACCAGGTGAATCTTTTTGAACCAGACTGACCGAGGTGTATTCTGGTGGTTACCTTTACAAGATTCCCCTTCTATACATTTAGGTTGGTCTTGTTTTTATACTATTTGTGGTGGAATTTTATTTGGATATGTTTTCTTTCCATTAATTTTTTTTTCATACTCTAGTTATGGGATTTAGATATATGCATGAATGGTTTATCATTTATTTTATATTTCATAATTTTATGGTCTTGTAGGTGTGTTCATGTGTATATGTACATTAGGCTAAGGCCTCCCATGTTATTGATATTCCTACACATCGCTAGTCGCTACCCCTAGCCAATTAGAGGTGGGCATGGGGAGTAATGACACATGCCCCATTGGGACGATTTGTGACATTATTGATTGTTTCTTTAATGTTTGAAAACAACCCAAGATCGTTTAGTCAGTTTTGGCTATGTGGAATGTGTTTTAGTGTAAAATGACACTTTTACATTTAAATTGTGCACTTGGAGTCATATCTACAAAATCATTTTTCAAATTTATTTTTTTGATTTATACACATCAAAAAAGAATTATGGATAATTTTCCTAAAGTTTCCTGAAAATACAAGCTCGTTTAATCAATTTTGATTATCTAACATGCGGTTTATAGTAAAATGATAGTTTTATAATGAAAACTCACACTTTGAGTCATGCCTGCCACATCGTGTTTTTGATTGATGCATGGTAGATTCATTCACATCACAAATTAGGAACACGATGCTCACTTATGATAACTATCCAATGCAATCATCATGTTTACATGCTGCCGACACCATCTCGAGTGCCACCAACTATTCTGACTACCTAAATATTATAGAAATAAAGTTAAAATGTTTATTTAAATTGATTAAAAAAATTCTATGGGATTTTTTATATTTTTTACATATTTTTTATATTTATTTCATCATCAAGATTTACATATTCATCCATTTATAATAAAACAATTATATGGAATAAATTTATTTTTATATATGTATAAAAAATTCATTAATGATAATGTTTTTTCAAAAATAAATAATTTTTTTATTGAAACTTTATTTAATTTAAAATTTAATTTGAACACATAAAATTTATTATCACAAGAAAAAAATTCATGCTCGTACAAAATCATTTTGGATAAATTAATTTTATTCATCTAAGATATATACATATTATTTGGTATAATATATCATTAAAAAATAAAAAAAATTACATCATTTTTCAAATGATGTAAATTTTTTTGTGCAATGTTACCTATTTTACCAAGATAAAATTTACTTGCAGTTTTAGCTATTTTAATTTTATGTGAAATTTTACCTATTTTTTAGGATAGTCATAATGTTAAACTTGGTTTAGCAACAAATAGTTTTAACCTATTCATGTCTATGGCTGGTGTAGCACATATAACTTATTTAGTGGTGTTGGTTCCATTCAACCTTACCCCATTGTTATGTATAAAGTAATCATTTTTGTTACATTCCACTCTAACTGATAGATAATAAAGACCCAATGAAAAAATAAATTTTTATTTGAAACCATTTATTAATGAGAACCAAGAAATTTTTATAGATTGTGTAATAAATTTTGATTCACCAACTAATGAAATGTTTAGACTTTAGGATGATTTGTTTTGGATAATCAATTTCTTCCAGGTGTATGATAACTTATCAGGCCATAGTTCAAAAGGATAATTCACCCACCCATGTTGCCATAAATGTAATAAATCAACATGGATTAAACATGGTAGATTGTTGGAATACCTTTTTCATAGACACTTTCTTCCTCCACTATACAAGTTTGAGAAATATATTATGTTAGTTGATGGGAATATAGAGTACAACCCAACACTAGAAATAATGTCCTGGATTCAAATTCCATGAAAACTTAACCATTTAAACATTTACACTGTTTATCATTGTCAGTATTTATCAACTAAAAAATTGTTTTCCATTCGTACTGTAAAGAGACATTGTGGTCATAATTTAAAGAAGTGGAGTATTTTAATACAATTGAATTATTGGAAAGTTAATATTTTATGGCACAATTTAGATTATATACACATTGATTTTTTTTGATAATATAATGTTGACCATTTTAGGCATCTAGGGGGAATGAAAGGGTAGTTCCAATGCTCAATGTAATTTGAATGAAATGGGGTGATAAAACCTTTAAATTTTTATATGGGTGATGGTAAGAGGTCATATATATTTAATACATATTAAACTATGTGTAAAAAAGAGAAAGATATATTTCTATCAATTTTTAAGACTGCCAAGGTGTCAGATGATTTTTGTTCTAATATTTCCAAGAATTTCAATGTATTGATCAAGACATTACATGTGTTGAAAATTAATAATTATAAAATTATGATTCAGATATTAATCCTAATTGAAATTATTTATTGTTTTTCTACCCATGTTTTTGAGCCATTAATTGAGGTTTCTAATTTTTTAAGATGGATCTATTCATGGATTCATTACATGAATGATTTGAAAAGGTTACAAGGAAATATTTTTCTTACAAAATGTCACCCGGAGATACTATTTTTCCTTCTCTTTCATTGAGAACATGATCTAATTGACCATATATTTAACTCTTTAATTCAATGTTTTTGATCCCATATAATTCTAGTGGATGTATCCAAAAGTGAAATTATAGAATACCTCAAAATGATATGTGTGCAACAAATATTTTTTAGAAGTTTAGATTACCAAGGGTTATTTTATAGACGAATGAACCTGTTTCTATCCTACATATATTTATTTGATTGAAAAAAATCAATAAACCCTCTCAGATTAATTAAGGTCCAATTGGGATAGGCTAAATGTTTGATATGGACAATGAATAGTGGGTTCATTCCCATCAATAGATGTTGTTCATTACTCTATTGGATATTCAATTGATACAGTATGGTTTATAGTTTTATCTATTATGCCTTTTGTTTCTATATTTAATTCATTCCTTATCTTTTAATGTGTAGTAATTTGGGAGACATATTATTGAGTTGAAATGGGAATGATTATGTGACATTAATCATCAGATATGAAAACTTCATTTCAACACATTTCATCAGTGGTTAAAGAGTCACATACATATATATATATATATAGTGGATTTAATATTTTTAAAATTAATCTAAGGTGTATTTTCAAAACTCCCCATCCATTAATATATGTGAATTTTATAGATTCACAAGATGTTTGAATGAGGTGCTCATATAGTGACTAAAGCACTCAACCAACTATCTAGTGGTCCATTTATTATGGCTCATCCCTATAAGTCTTTATATGCTTATAGATTTTAAATTTGACTTAGTTATGTTTAGGTGAATAAAGAAACATATAATAGTGGTGTTGGTTGTCCATCAATTCATGTAGGTTGTTGCTATAGACTATTGAGGGAAATTATTAAGGTTATTTATGGCCATGGATTAAAATATATTTTTTTGAGGTGTGATTAGGTCGATAGAGTTCATTGAAGAAAACTGAACCATTTCCAATTTAAATTGGTAAACTTTAACAATATGATATAAAAATATGACCAAGTACCGATCCCTTTATATTGAAATCACTAGAAGAGAAAGTTTAAATTTATTTTCACTAATTCAAATTATAAATTTATTGGGAAAATGACTACAAGGGTTTTTTTGATTGAATTAAAAGAACAAAATATTAATACCTTAATGAGAAAATACTAAACTAAACTACTATATTTGAACAAGAAGAAGATATAAAATAGGTCAAGGACACGAAAAGTATAATTTTATATTATTAACACTTGTTAATCAAATAAATATATTAAGGTAAGGGGACACAAATAATAAAATAATCTTTAATTAGCATGAAATCATAGTAAAATGATCTTTTAGACATTTATGGTCTATGTGAATCAACCATGCGTCAATCCAATGTCATTTTATTGATATAATAGAATGTTTTTTTTGATTTTTCAATCGTGTTAAAGTGAAAAAACACATAAAATAGGTCATAAATAGGAAATCACACTTGTATTGGTGTGAAAACTTAGGATAATTATCATAGAGTCATTTATGATCTATAGGAATCAACAGTGCATCTGTCAGATGCTCAAATTTCTCATTATGACCTAAAGTTTCATTTTACCTTTATGATTTAATTAAAATGACATATCAACTTACATGTGGTCATAACCAATAAAACACATTTATTTTGGTGTAAAAACATAATATAGTGATCATTGATTCATTTTTGGTCTATAAGAGTCAATTAGGTGTCAATCTAATGCTTGAATTTGTCTATATGATTTAAAACACCTTTTAACCTTTTATACATTTATTAATTTGAAATATCTCTTGACATGGGATCAAAAACCATAAAATAATTTGTGAATGATGTTAAAATTTTGGAAAATTATCCTTAAATCATTTGTGACCATTAATAAACAAACGATCCCTAAACTGATGCCCTGATTGATTGATATAACAAATGTACGATTTCATATTATTAACACTTAACAATAAATGAAAACATTACTGGGTATGGGTCAAAACTAATTAAATGAGATTTTATTATCATGAAAACATTGTAAAACTATCTTTCATCAATTTATAATTTATACAAATCAATCATGCATCAATCCGATGCCTGGTTTTCTTGATATGATAGAAATTGTTGTTTATACTTTGCATTTGTATTTAATAGACATATAACATAAAACAAATAAAACAAAATTAGATTATTGTAAAACCCATATAGAAATATTATCAAAAAAATTTATCATCTATAGGAATAAACCAAGAGTCAATTAGATTCTTAGATTCCTTAGTTTGATCCAAAGTAGCAGTTCACCATTATATTTTCATTAAAATGAAAAATCAACCATCATGGTTTAAAAACAAATAAAACACATTTTCATTGGTGTCAAATCCTATTATAATTATCATCTATTTATTTATGATATGTAAGAGTCATCCATGTGTAAACTTGATGTATATATTTCTCAGTATAATCAAAAACACGATTTCACCTTTTCCACATTTATCAATATAACATATCTCCGACTAGGGGGGCCAAACCAAGAAAAAATATTAGAATGCTTTAAAAATTAGAAACAATAATCCTTGAATCATTTTGTATCTATGGGAATAAAAAAACTAAAATATAATAAACATGTTTACAAGTATAATAGAATTAATTCTTTCATATTATTCATACTTGTTAATAAAAGACAAATCACCTAGGTATGGGTCAACACTAAGAAAAAGAACTCATATTATCCTAAAAATGTAGGAAAATTATCATAGAATAATTTATGATCTAAAGGAATGAATTGCACATCAATATGATTCCAACTGTTCTCAGTATGATGGAAAGTATCATGTAGCCTTTTCATTTTTATTAATGTGATAAATAAAAAAATGTGTAAAACTGATAAAAAAACTAGAATTGGCATGGAAACATAGGAGAATGATCATCAAATAAATAATGATATATAGTAATCAACCATGAATCAATAAGATTCATGGATTTTTTAGTATGATCCAAAGTATCATTTCACCTTTATGATCACCTATTATGGGGTCAAATATGATAATTTTTTTGGATTTGTGTTAGAATTTAGGATAATGATCATAGATTAATATATGATCTATAGTATTAAATTGAGTATATATATGATGCTTTTATTTTTTGGTAAGATTTAATATACTGTTTAAACTTTTATATGTTTATTAACATGTCATATCTTCTATTAGAGGCTTAAAACCCTAGAAAAAGTTACAAATGATGTGAAAAACTATGAAAATGATAATAGAATATATTTTGATCTATAGGAATCAGTTGTATCTTATAACGATGCCTTTATTGATTGGTATAATAGAAAGTATGATTTCATATTAATAAAACTTGTTAATAAAATAAAAATCATCTTGGTAGGGGTAAAAACCAAGCAAATGAGCTCATATTAACAGTAAAATTAATGAAAATGATCTTTAAATCATTTATAATCTATAGAAATAAACTATGTGTCAATCTAATTCAAGGATTTCTTGGTATGATATAAAGTGATGTGTGGACTTCACATTTTAATTTAATTTAAAGATCATGTAAAAGGGATAAAAACTGATAAAATTGACTTGGATTGTGGTGAAAACTTAGGACAACATTCATTAATTCATCTATGATCTATATGAAATAGTTTTTAATCAATTTAATGCTTATATGGATCGGTAAGATCAAAATTATCATTACACCAGAGTGCATACTTAAAAATGACATATAACCCATCAAGGGGCCAAAATTGAAAAAACAAATTTGTATTCGAGTCAAAGCATAGGAGAACAATCAATGAATAATTTATGATATTTTGGATTTGACCACATATCAATATGACGCTTGGATTTATCATTATGATTGAAAACACATTTAACTTTTTATACATTTATTAATATGATATATCTTCCATCTATTGGAGTTGGTGACCTAGAACCAACTTTTTTATACTTTATGATAAATTTATATTCATGGTTTTGAATATTAATAAACTCCTTATCAAATTAGGGTTTTTCTTATGCATAACATAGCATGTGATGATGTCCCAAGAGTATCTCTCACACTAAAAGGTCATAACTGTTCCACACTATGATGAGAATATGGAAGTGCAATGACATTATTCTTAAATAAATTTTATATGGCTGGATGATATCATTTGATGGAACACAAATGATATAGGGTATCAAGGGTGAATAGTAATAAGACTTTAAGAAACCTTCTCATGGTGTACGCCCTTGGTAATATCTAGTATTATATCATGAGAATTATACCCGAAAAGTATTAAATACACATTATAAGTGTCATTGGATGTTCTTATTTACAGATGTGTGTAATGGTACTTATTCTTTAAGATTATTATTAATTGATATTATGAGTTGCTCACTTTGACGTATTGGTGAAAACCATGATGAAATATTATTATGGAGTGATAGGATACGTTGGGTGTTTCACAAGTAATATTCCATTAATGAATAATGTGAGAAAAAATTTATCCCTTCTATTCATTAATAGAAGTAAATATCTCAAGCCCTTTGATGGAAATGATATAGCCTAAATAAATCCATGTCCATGGTGTTCTCTTGGAAATGTCTATTTTCGGAAAGTCAAATAATGAGTTATTGAGCATATAGGTTGATGACACTGGTATGCAACCTGCTTGATTTGAGATATTGTGATAATGGGATTATATTACACGCTATGTGTTCATATGAGGTGACATGTCATTGTAGAAATAAATTCCTTTTCTATAGATAACTTGGCATGTTGCTCGACACTAACCTTGGACTTTAGGCAGGCTCACCTAATACCACTGAGATAGAGGCCTAGAGGTTCAGACACTAAGTGTATCTAGAATGCCAGTTAAGTAGTTTATTATTTAACAAGTTGAATAAATATTATTCTTGATTGTGGTTTAATAATTATTCACGTATGTATGATCATATTTTATTTATTTATCAGTGAATAATGCAGTTAGATTTATTTATTTATCTAATAAATAAATAGTTGTTATTCAATGTTAGATAAATATTTTGGATGATGGGCAGACTGATTTAAAGGATCCAGTGAGAAAATAATATTAAATATTAGTTGATTAAAATAATATTTAATAGTAACTTTTAAGCTAAGAACATGTCATGGAAATAATGATATTGCTGTTATTATTTGATATGGGGGTTTCTCATGGAATAATAAAACAAGTAACGACACTTGTGATAATTATTGGTTATTACCTAATGAATTAAATTTTTAGTTACATATTATTCTCTTATTAGATAAGGGGAACCCATATGCTAAAGAGACAATTTTGGTAGTGTAAAACATTTTGGATAAAAATCTCTCAAGCCTTGAGAGATACTTTATATCCAAGAACTCTCTCAAGAATGATATCATCCATCCTCCACAAGATCAGAGAATGCTTTGGAATTGTCTCTCAAGACGATCAAGGGTAGACGATACAAGTTCTAGGACCTTCCATGCTAGTACCCATAGACTCCTTTTATGATTCCAAAAGATTCACAGAGAACTTGTGGACTAACACTAGAGGTGATATACTATTGATATTTAAAATGAAAATAAAGGCTCACCACATATCTGTAGGCAGACACATCAATGAAGAAAAAACATTGGTGGTATTTCAATAATTTAATTTAATTAATTATAAATAAAATATATTGATCCACTATCTGGGTTTTAGGCCTCTTTATTCATTATCTAAATATTATATTTTATTCCATGGATATTGGCATTCATCTTCGTATTGATCCTGAAATAATCATTGATCACAGTAAAATTTAAAGTTTGGTGCCCACCCAACCGCCTTTTCGCTGCTCCTGAAACCTACAACTAGTATCAAAGCAGTCATATTTTTTTTATAATTATTTTAATATTTCATTGATGAATTATACATTAATATTTTACTTTGTCAATTCACGTTTCATCATTATTGTAATCTAAATTTTGAGATATATTCTCCCTCTTTCATTACTCAAAGATCAAATAGAAATGAATAATTTTTGGATTAAAATCAAATTGAGGATCTCTTCCGAAGGCACTGGAAATTATATCTAGGGAACACAACTATACACGCCATGTATTCAAAGTTACACATGGTGTAATATTCCACACACGATGTGCTATCCGGATCGAAAATCATAAAGTTGTGTTCAACGCATCGGAAGTAATTTAGAAATTACTCAATCTATGTGCATTAATGAAATATGGTGTAGTTAATTTTTACACTGCGTGTTGACCAGGACAGACTAGTGCCCCATTAGCAGGACTGCATGCTGTGTGGCCCACTGGACATGGTTTGTATTCCCTTCTGGTTAGAACTGTGTCATGTATCCCATACACGACTTTCCCGGATAGTGACCATGTAACGCGGAGTCTACACAGTGTGTGGCCCACAATATATGAAATCTACTTCGAAGATTTATGAATTACTCCTCACATGCTATTCCCCCATGCATGTACTTCAGATGGACGATGAGGAGGGTATATGCCATGTAGTCAGATCTACACGTCGTGTAATTTTTCTAGATTACATAGATTTAAAATTTATTTTTATATTATGTAACCCCTGAGAAATGTACCTTTGTGTGGACATAAATATGATACATAACACGAGATAGGTGTTTGATATATATATATAAATGTTTAATTAACATCTAAGTAATGTTCCAAGATCTTCACATCATTTATGAGTTTTATTATAATTATAATTCTACATGCATGCTACATGTCACAAAAAATAAAGTGTATACAAGTATAATACTTGTGGGGTAGTTTAGGATGGGTATTCACCATGTTTCCTCCAAGGTACAAGTTATGTACATAGTTAATTTTAAATGAATTTATTAAATTATTTAAAATTATAATTGATTAGAATCTCAAGGAAATTTAGAAAAATGATTAAGATAAAAGGATTGATTAATTAAATATAATAATTAATCGATTCGAGCATGATTTATATTAATAAGAATGATTAAAGAATTGAATGCTAGTTTTATTAAATTCATAATTCATTGCATGCTTGTAGATGATCATGATCTATAATAGGCCTTCATATGTGATTGGTTTCCTTTTAATTTATTTGTTAAATTGAAATTGTTATTTTATGTGTGTTATCCTCATTAATATTTAGGGCATGCATTCCCATGGTTTTTTTGTAAAACCCCTTTTACCCCTCACCTACATGTGATTTAAAATCATATATAATGGATGGATCTCCCAAGATTGTAGAGGCAGTTCAAGTTAGATGCTGAGGTGAAACCAATCCAAGGAGATACAAAGGTGGATAGGTGGAAAACTGTAAAAACGAATCATAAAAGGGTCAAGGTGTTTCTAACCTAGGTTTGGGTTACTTTATCAACCAACAGATAAAATAATCATTAAAAATGCTCATGATCATACCCTTTATTTTGTTTCTACCAGTTGCATGGTTATTCATTATGGATGTATTATCATGATCACATAATTAAATGAATAATAGGCATGCAAGATGGAACTAAAATAAAATGAATTTGGTGTAAATATTATTAAGATATGGTTAATCACATAAGTATATCCCACATAATATTAATAATCATGTGAAAATATAATAATAGGAAATTTATGAATAAAGGATAAAATCCTTCAATAAAATATTATGTCGATATATCCTTCCATTACTTCGCTTAGAATCGATCTAATAGCTCAAAGTTCTTGACCATCCAATGTTGTGGGTACTTTCAATTATCAGGGAATTCCAATTTTGTGTTTTGGGTTGACTTAACTTGGTTTACATTAAGGGGTGACTTATAAAGAAGGAATTTGGTTAATTGAGAGGTAAGGGTCGGGGAAATCTAAAATATCAATTTCAGGATTGGGGAGTCTACTCAATAGATCAAGGACCTACGGGTTAATGTAGTTGGAATTTGGAATTCCTACATAAAACCATTCAAATTTCTTGACTATCAAAAGTTGGGGTGATGAGAATGGAATATGGATCCTTGACACTAGAATATCCAAGGAACGGGATATTCCAAACCAAATGGTTAGGGCTATTGAGTTTCTATAAAATAGTGGGAGACTAATGAATATTTATTTACTTATTTTTCTTAATTTTATTAGTTAAAGTACTAAAACTATATTCATATTATTTTTATAAATGATATTAAAAATAAAATCAAACATATCGTTGTGATCTATACTTGAGAAGGAAAATCTTCTCACCAGTTGGACCACATGTAGTTAAGATTATTTTCTACATTGAGCATCTTGACATCTTAGGGATTAAATTCCCATATGAGTTGTGTACATATCTCGTACTATCGTCACTACCCAAGGCCTTCTATAGTTTTATTGTGAATTATAATATGATCAGTAATGAGAAGAGATAATTGGAACTTCTAACCCTGGTTTCCATGTGGATAAGTACATGAGGCATGACAAACCTGCAGTTCTTATGGTGAATAGGATGAGGAAGGACAAGATAAATGGGCCTAAGATTTTTAAATAGCCTAAAGCTCTTGAGAACCGTCTGACCAAGAAGAATAAGATCCAAAGGCGGGGCATGGAAATTGAGACATTATGATTTTCATGAGGAAAGTTAGGCCATTGGAAGAGGAACTGAACCCAGAGGAAAGGGGAAGCCAAAGGTGTGTTTGTTATTGAGTGCAATATTTCCATTTCTACACATTTGGTATAAAATATAGTTTTCGGTACTCACATCTATATTCAAATGCTAGAACCAAGTATATTTTGGAAAATCTCCATTGGAGTGGTGGATCTGTGAGATGCCAGTGGTTTTAGGTGGATACTCTTTCCATTGGTGACTACCAACTTGCATTACTAACTGGGATGATTTGGTTTTACGAGACTTTTATTATGTACCAAGTGTTACCAAGAACATAATTTCTTTATAGAGTTTAGATACAGATGAATTTACTTTCACGTTTGAAAATAATTGTGGTTTCTTTTATATGGACAAAATATGTTATAATATGAAACACTTAAATAATGACCAACATGTATTACATTATAAAAAAAGTGTTGGAAATCGATAAATAATCAAGTTCACATGACTCATATAACACCTGGTTGTGGCATCACCGCCTTGGTCAGGTAAAAAAGAAGTTCCTAAAAAATATATGTCAAGATGGTTTTTATACTCTTCTGAGATAAAACCACTTGATAGATGTCACAATTTTTTAAATGGTAAAATGGCCAAACCACCGTTTGGTGGACATGGTGGAAGGGCTATAGAGATTATAGGATTTATACACACTAATGTGTGTCGATAATTTATAGTAGAATCCAGAGGTGGATATTCTTACATCATAACTTTTACTAATGACTTGAGTAGATATGGATATTTATAGTAGACGAGTTATAAGTATGAGTCCTTTGAGAAATTCAAGGAATTCCAAAATGAAGTATATAATCAACTTGGTAAGAAGATAAAAAATATTTGATCAGATCAAGGTGCTGAATATCTTAACCAAGAGTTTATCGACCTTTTACAGGATTTTAGGATTTTATCTCAACTCACTCTACCTTATACACCATAGTGGAATATTGTTAGGGAAAAAAGAAACCGTACCTTGTTGGACATGGTAAGGTCAATGATGAGTCATGAAAATATTTCATTATCCTTTTGGGGATATACATTACAGAACATGGCATACACATTAAACTGTGTACCAACTAAGGTAGAAAATAGAATCCCCTTTGAGTTATGGAGTGGGAATAAACCCATTTTATTTCATACATGTGTATGGGGATGTGAGGAATTTGTTAATGTTTTTCAAGAAACAAACTAGCACCCTGGGGAATGAGGTTTATCTTTATAGGGTGTCCTAAGGAAACCAAGGGTTACTACCTTTAAAACCACTCAGATAAGAAAGAAATTTTTTCTAGATAGACTGTCTTTCTTGTGAGAGAGCAGATCCTCAAAAAGGATAGTGGGATCTAGATTGAATTTGATAAACGTTGACATTCAAGATATACATGAGTTGGTACAATAAAAAGTTCCATAGGTCCCCATTGAATAAGTTGTTCCCAAAACACCAATACTACATAAGAGTGTAAGATAGGTAAGGGAACCAGAGAGATATGGTTTTTTTATCACTGAGGATGGTGACTCTTTATTGTTGGAAAATGGTGAACCTCTCTCCTACAAGGAGGAAGTAGAGAGATCATAAGTAGCAAGATGGATAGAATCTATTAATTATAGGATGTATTCCATGTATCATAACCAGTTTTGGGTTTTGGTTGATACACCATTTTATGTAAAGCTTATTGGATGTAAATGGGAATTCAAGAGGAAACTATACATGTAAGGTAAAGTAAGTACCTATAAAGAAAGGCTATTAGTTAAAGGTTTTAAACAATATCAAGGAATGAACTATGATGAATTTTTTTCTCCATTTTCCATGTTTAAATCCATTAGAAACATACTTACCATAATAGCTTACCATGACTATGATATTTGGAATATGGATGTCAAAACTACATTTCTTTATGGGAACCTTATAGAAGATGTCTATATGACACAATAAAAAGGGTTTGTGACACCAGGTTATTCCAAAAGTGTTTTCAAGTTGTAGATATCCATTTATGGATTGACTAAAGAATCTAGTTCATGTAATATTTGATTCGATGAAGCCATAAAAGAATTTGGTTTCATTATGAATGAATGTGATCCATGAGTTTACAAATGGTGTAATGGGAATGCCATAATTATCCTAGTATTATATTTTGATGGCATATTACTCATTGGAAATAACATATGAGTCTTACAATCTGGTAAGGACTAGTTGAACAAGTTATTCTCCATGAAATAATTAGGTGAAGCAACCTTCATTCTAGGGATCTAGATCACTCGTGATAGATCCAAGAGGGCACTTGGGCAAAGTCAAAATATATACATTGACCAGATAAAAAAGATATTTAGAATGAAACAATCCAATAGAGGATTTGTTCCAATGTCATATGGAATAAAACTTTCTAAGAAAATGTTTCCCCAGACACAATAGGAGAAAGATTGAATGAGTAAGATACCATATGCTTCGACGATAAAATCAATCATGTATGACATGCTATTTAATAGAATTTATGTTTCCTATGCACTGATCATGGTAGGAAGATATCAAGTAGATCCTAGAGAACAACATTGGACAGTTGTTAAGGCTATCGTTAAGTATCTGAGAAGAACTAAGGATATGTTCCTTGTGTATGGAGGAGATGAAGAGATTTTCATTAGAGGGTATGCTGATGCTAGTTTTCAGATAGAATAGGATGATCTATTGTCACAATTAGAATATGTTTTCTATCTCAATGGAGGAAATGTGATATGAAAGAGTTTAAAGAATACGGTTTTTGTTGATTCTACAATGGAGTCTTAATATATAGTGTCTTTTGACGTAGAAAATGAATCCATCTAGATTCATAACTTTTTTCAGGATATTGATGGAGTGCCTAAGACTAGAGAACCTATAACATTTTATTGTGAAAACACTACAACAATGGCTCTTGAAAAAGAGCCAAGGTCACATCAACAGACAAAGAACATAATCTGAATGTATCAACTCTTGAGGGATTTTCATCTGAGGGGTGACATTTATCTAACAAGGGTGTCCATGGAGGATAATGTGGTGGAACCCTTGACTAAAGGCTTATCTCTGTAGAAACATGAATTTCATATGAGGGCTAGCAGACTGAAGGTTTTTAGTAGTTGACTCTAGTTAAAGTGGGAGTTTGTTAAAGTTAGTTCCCTTGAACCAAACTCTTTGTACTTTATGATAATAACATATTCATGGTTCTTAATATTAATAAATTCCATATCACATCATGATTGTTTTTCTGTGTAACATAGCATGTGATGATCTCCCAATAGTAGTTGTCGCACAAAAAGGTCACAGTAGTTCCCTGCTATGATGAGAACCTGAAAGTGCCATGACACTATTCTTGAATAAATGTTCTATGGCCAGATGATATCATTTTAAGGGACACAAATGATATAGGATATCAAGGGTGGAGACTCATAAGACTTTGAGGCATCTTCTCATGGTGTACACCCCTAGTAATATCTAGTAGGATATTATCAGAATGAGACCTGACAGTAATAAATTCACATTATAAGTGTCATTAGATGTTCCTATCTATGGATGTGTGTAATGGTTCTTAGAATTTAATAATATTATTATAGAATATTATGAGTCACACACTTTGGTGTATTGGAGAATACCCCGATAACATATTCTTGCAACGAGGTAGGATACATTGGGAGCATCACGAGTAATATTGCATTAATGAATAATGTGAGAAAGGATTTATCCCTTATATTCCTTAATAGAAGTAAATATCTTAATCCCTTATATTGAAATGATATAGTAAAAATAAATCCATGGAAATAATGTTCTCTAGGAAATTTCTATTTCCATACAGTCAAAGATCAAGTTATCCAGCATATAGGTTGATGACACTAGCATGTAACCTGATCGATTGGAGATATTATGATAAAGGGATTATATTACACGGTAAGAGTTTGTATGAGGTGAAATGTTGTTGTGGAATTAAATTCTTTATTTATGGGTGCCTTGGTGTGTTCTTAAATGTTAACCTTGTACTTTGGGCTGGCTCACCTAATGCCACCGAGAAAGAGGTCTAGAGGGTCAAACACTAAGTGTATCCAGAATCTTAGTTAAATAATTTATTATTTAACAAGTTTAATAAATATTATTCCCAATTGTGGTTTAACAATTATTTAGGTATTTCTGATCACATTTTATTTATTTATCAGCGAATAATTAAGTAAGATTTATTTATTTATTTAATAATAAAATAGTTGTTATTCATGTTTTGATAAATATTTTAGAGGATGGAAAGACTGAGTTAAAGGGTCTAGTGAGAAAATAATATTAAATATTATTTTACTAAAATAATATTTAATTGTAACTTTCAAGCTATGCACATGACATGGAAATAATGGTATTGCTATTATTACCAGATATGGGGGTTTCAAATTGAATAATAAAATAAATAACAACACTTTTTCTAATTATTTATTAATACCTAGTTAATTAAATTATTGGTAACATATTATTCCCTTGTTATCTAAGGGGGAAACCCATAGGTTATAGAGCCAATTTTGGCTGTGCACAATTTTTTTGGTAAAATATCTCAATCCTTAAGAGATCCTTTTTTCACTAATAACACTCTAAAAAATGAGAAGGACCATCCTCCATGAGATCAGATAATTCTTTGGAATCATCAATCAAGGTGATCAAGGGCGGACGATGCAAGCACAAGGAGCTTCTATGAAAGTACATGGAGACTCCTTCAATGACGTACAATGATTCATAGAGCACATGTGGATTAATGCTAGAGGAGATATACTCTTGATATCTACTAAGAAACAAAAGAATCAACACCGATCTATGGGAAGACACATCACTGAAGAAATAAAACCTTTGAGGCATTTCATTAATTTAATTTAATTGATTATAAAAAAAATATGTCGATCCTCTCTTTGGGTTCCGAGACTCTTTCTTCATTATCTGAATATTTTATTTTATTCCATGGATACTGGAATTCATCCCCATATTGATCCTGGAATAATCATTGATCACTGTAAAATTTAATTTTGGGTGCCTTTCCAACCGCGCTTCCGTTGCACCCGAAACCTACACCATTAGGGGGTCAAAACCAAGAAAATAAGTCGCAAATAATGTAAAATTCCTAGAAAAATATCCATGAATTATTTTTTATTTGTATTGAAGTAAATAATGATATAAAAAGTGTCAAAATTGAGAAACAATTATTGTATTGGTGTTAAAGAATGGTAAAATTATCATCAAGTCATTATTGATCTATATGAATCAACATATTATCAATAATATTCTCAATATTATTGGTACAATAAAAAGAACCATTTCAACTTTATGTTTTTGGTCAAAATTGAGAATACATATTTTGATTTGTATTAAAATATAAGATAATGACCGTCAAGTCATTTATGATCTGTAAGATTCCATCACGTGTTAATCTAGTGATCATATTTCTCGATATGAAAAACAACATTATTTAACCTTTTATATATTTATTAATATGACATATCCCCCAAGAAGGTTCATAAATATTAAAAAAGTTGATAATTTGTGAAAATATAAGACAAATATCCATGAATCATTTGTGATCAGAAATCAATCATTCCCCAAATAGATTCTCGGATTGATCAGTATAATGGAAGGTATGCTTTTATATTATTAACATTGGTTAATAAAATATAAATCACTTGGTTAAGGGTAAAAACTAATATAATTAGCTCAGATTAATGTGAAAACTTAGGAAAATGATATTCAAGTAATTTATGATTTTTATAAATTGATCACACATCAATATGATGCCATGTTTTCTTGGTATGATAGAATGTTTCATGTGGCCTTCAAATTTTTATTAAAGTGAGAAATCATGTAAAAGGGATGAAAACAAGTAAATTTAAATTGGGTAAATTAACTTTTCATGGTTTGAAAAACTATCAGAATGACCATTGAGTCATTTATGATCTGGAGGAATCAACCACAAATTAATTAAATACCTGGATTTCTTGTTATGATACAATGTATCATTTCACCATTATGATTTCATTAAAAATGACATAACACATCAGAGGATCATATTGGTACTAACACATTTGGATTAGAGTCAAAAGTTATGATAATGATCATTGAGTCCTTTTTGATTCGTAAGAGTCAACTGAGCATCAATACGATGTTCTGATTGCTTGGTAAGAATAAAAACATTCTTTAACCTTTTATATGTTTATAAATATAGAATATCTCTTATCATAGGGTCAAAATCTACCAAATATGTCTTTAATGATGCGAAAGTATAACACAATGACCCTCAAATATTTTTTTTATATAGGAACTTATGATGTTTCAATCTGAGTTGTTGTTAGTTCTAGATGATAGAAAATACCTTTTTAGTGTTTTAAAACACTAAAACATGAATAAAATGGTAAAAACCATATAAAATGACCTTATATAGATTCGAAATCATAGACAAACTATCTTCAAATTATTACTTTTGCATGTATAAGAAGAAGGCGCATCAGTTAGACATGCAGTGTACTCCAAATGGCTGAACAAACAGTTCTTAAGAATGGTTTGTCTTTAAAAATATGCGCCCAGATGTAAAAACCTAGAAAATGACCATTATATTCTATAAAATCCTAAGAAGACAACTGTATAATGATTTTTGATATATTAGGGACTAAAAAAAAGTCACTTTAAGTTTTTTTCTTTCCTAGGATGACTGAAAACACCCATTTAGTGTTTAAAAACACTAAAATGTCTATGTAAATATAAAACCCTTAGAAAATGAATTTATATTGATGTGAAATCCTAAGAAAAATGTATTTTAATTATTTATGACATGTATGAGAAGATGAAAAATGAATCTTACTTGTTGTGTGCTTGGAATGACTGAATAAGCAGTTCTTAATGAATTTTTAGTTTCAAAAACACATACCAAAGGGTCAAAAACCAGAAAACAATCTATAATTTTATGTAATAAAAGGATAATAACCATTAAATTATTTTTAAATGTAAGGAATTAATGCAAACAACTCTGAGTTTTCATTTTATTGGGATTATTAAAAGCATATTTCTATCATTTTAAAATACTAAAACGTTTATGTAATGGTAAAAACCATATAAACAAATAAATAATTGTAAATAAATGAAAATTTAAAAAATATAAATATCTCCACCTGAATTACCATGACATATCTATGCCTCCTTTCTCCAAAATTATTCATCACCCCCACCCCCACTGACGATCTCTTCTTATTCACAAAAATATGATCCATCGTTTCCACATGCACCCACAATCACACCCCTTCAATTCTATAACATCACCTTCACTCCTATATACCAATGCTCTATTGATTATTTCCATGATAAAATAAAAATATGAGTTACCATGATGAGAATGTACATAAACACATTCCACATTCAATTATTCATTGATTGATCCACTTATCTGGTATCAACATTTTCTCTTTATGTTTTAAGCTCTTAAAATCATGGGTATCTAATATTTAAATTGAATTGCAGATAGGGTTTCAATTGAATTGTGATGACATGATTTTTTTGGTTTTTTTCTCTAGTTACACTCAGTTTATTTGAGTCTATCCCCAACCCCTATACACATCAATTATATTTTAATGGATTTAAATTTTATTCACTAATCATGTAAATATGGTGTTGAACCTGAGGTGGAAATAAGGGACATCATTGGATTTATCCCATGCTTTTCTTTATCTATTTTTACATCATGTGTTTTTTAGTTTAATATTGAGGCCATGTTTCATATATATTCTCAAACTGGAACTAATAATATAGCTATATTGATTGATAATTTGATAAATGACCAAATTCCATAATTTATTCCATAATTTTCTTTCCAATTTCCATATTTTTAATATAGATTGGTTAGTGTGAGTCATGTTTTCATAGGTTAACTGAAGAACCTTTTTAGTGTTTTGTTTAAATAATGTATTTTATTTTTTGAAAACTATATTTATTTGTTAAATAATGTTTTTTTATTCCATAATTAGACCCAGTACACCATAATGAGATTTTTTAGAAAGTCTTATGTTTCTATTTGGAGAATTTGTATTGTTAGTGAAGAGTTATGAAAGAATATTGTCAAGTTGGGAGTTAGAATGTTTTAATAATTTCTAAACTAAATAATTTGATTCTTTTTTGGTCATGGAGTTCTCAAAAATCATGAAAACTCTCAGGATAAAATATTTTTAAGAAATAGAATAATCGTATTGATTGAATTAGTTCTAGTGAACAAGGAAATGTTTTTCATTGGATCCAGAAGTACCAGAAATAGAATATCAGATCTAGAAGTCTGAATGTATAAAGCTGATGAAGTTTGAAGAAATTAAAAGTTTCTATGTGAATTAATCATTAAATACTTTCCATCATTTTAAAAAACATCATAATGGTATTTCCTTCCTAATGGGAAAATCTATCGTAATGGGAATTCCATCAGAATGAGAATTCCATTGTAATGAGATGAGAAAGAAATAGGAATCGTAATAAGATGAGAAAGAAATAGAAATCATATTGAGATGAGAAAAATATAAATCATAATAATATAAGAAAGAAACATATTCATAATTATATAAGAAGTAAATAGATTCATAATGAGTTAATAAGGAAACATATTCAAAATGATATGAGAAGAAATAGATTCATAATAAGCTGAGAAGGAAATAGGTTTGTAATGTGTTGAGAAGGAAAAATATCATAATTAACTGAGAAAGAAAGGACGATCATAATGAGATAATTATGAAGAAGACCGAAAAAGAAGATTCCAAAATTTTTATGAAGAGTTGAAGAGGTCAAACATGAAATTCCATTTTGTGTAAATGTTTGAGAAATATAAGGATGATTTAAGAAATCAAAGTTTAGGTTTAAATTTGACAGATTGGGGAAACTTATAAACGTTCCCAATTTGGTTTTCCGAGTCACCTATAAATACTTCCTCAGATCATTCACTCATTATTAACTTTTCACATAATTAGAAAATGAAGAGCACTAGAGAAATAAAGTGAAAGTTATTTCCATCTAGAGATATTGTGATAGGGATCAGACAACTGATTTTTTTACCATATTGAGAAAGATCATATTGAGAAGATCATATTGAGTCAATCAGAGTGATTCAATTAGACTAAAGAAGATCATATTGATTATTTTAAAAGACTTTTATTTTTTTATATTGATAATGGGTTAATAATATTGAGACCACTTTATTGATTCAGATGTATTTAGTTTCAGATAAGAGTTTTAGAAGTGTAGATTGGGTAAGGAAGAATCGTATTGTCATCATTAGATTGAAAAAATCCGATCTATCCTAGTTAGATTGAGTATTTGGACTGATCAATTGTGAAGTAGTTTCAAAAAGGTATTTATTATTATTTTTTCGATCAATTTTTTTTATAAGAAAACATTATAAATTGATGGGAGGTAATATAATATTTTTTATTTGGAGATAAAAGGTGTCTAATGAGAGTTGGAAAGAGTTTTATTCACTTATTCATAATAGTGAGTTTCTATAGACTCATGGTAGTGGCTATGGAAAGGATGTAGTTTCTCATATCGAGGATTAAACTTTCAAATAGTATGTGATTTACTTGATTTCCTACTTTTTCATGCGTGATTATTTAAAAAAATATGATAAAGAAATAAATATTAACAGGTTGCAAGGGTTAATTTTTAAAATGTATTGAAACTTATAAAATTTAACAACTAATTCAACCCCCTTCTATGTTGTTATTAGATCATTTGGAACTTAAATTAGTATCATAGGGAAGGTTCCTTTGTTGAATCATTATCATGGACAATATAAATTCTGTCATTAATAGAGGAATTCCAACATTTGATGGAAAAAAATTTTATGGTTGGAAAAATAGGATGATTCTTTATCTACTGTCTCTTGTCATGGAAGTTGTTGATTCTACTACTATTGGTTTTCCACCTATTGAGAAAGATGATCCCATGAAATTTTGTGATAAGATAAATATAGAAGTTGATGGAAATGCTAGAAATAAAACCCTTATTTCCTTATTATATAATGTTTATTAGAAGGTTATGGGTCTCAAAACTTTAAAAAGTATGTGTGACAAGCTCGAATGTATTTTCAAAGGAAATACTAAAGTGAACGAAGAAAAAGAAAAAAATTATGATGTAATAAGTGAAGAAATCAAAATGATAGATGCGAAAAATATTGATAAATACTTCACAAGATAAATGAAATTGTTTGCAATGTCATAGAATTCAAAGATTCCATGGAATATTCTACAATTGTGAAGAAGATTGTGCAAAACATCTCAAACATGTTTGATTCTACAATTTTCTCTTTTAAAGATATGGTTGATTTATCTCTTGAGTAATTATATAACTTTATTGTTTCTTATGAAATGAGGAAATATAAAATGATTAAAAAGAAGATCAAAGATAAAATAACTTTTGAAGCTATGTGAAAGATGAAAATATAAGATATTGAGAGAGATGATCCTTGTGAGTTAGAAGATAAGGAAGATGATGAGATGAATGATAAGATTATATCTCTTACCTATAAAAACTATCAGAGAGGAAGAGAAAAATATGGAGTTAAATATAATCTCAAATGTTCTGAGTGTAGAGGAATTAGACACTCTACTATGAATTTCCCCTAGAAGAAAGTTAGAGAATATTGAGATAATTCCAATGAAAAACCTCAGTGAAAGAAGTGGAACAAAAATAATAAGGAAGATAATTCATCCAACAAATACAAGAAGAAATTTATTAGAAACAATACAAGTATGTTGGTTAATAATGTTGAATCAGACTCAACTGAAAAAAATTATCTTGAGGATGAAAGTTCAGAAAATTTCAGAACCTTCATTTCAAAATTTGAGAAAATAAAAGATTCATCATATAGTGAAGAATGTGGTGAAGAATCTTATAGAGATTATCATCTTAGAATAGAACTTATTGTATGTATTGAAAAAAAATATCTAGAAATAAATAAGAATGATAAATAAAGATAGTGAAAACGTTTCTAAAGGAATAAGAGATATCATTAAATAGGAGGATGAATTCATTCAGTAGATCTTTTGTTACAAACTAAGAATTGTATAACTTGGAATGTTGATTGAAGATCTCAGAAAGAAGTTCGAAGATAAGGAACAAGAAGTTAATAGGTTTCTTTCAGAACATCTTTAGTCCGAAAATACCCTGAGGGAGATGAATAAAAACTTCAGAAAATACTCATAAGTAACAGTTGAGACTTCTAAAGTTGATGAGAAGTCTCAATATGAGAATAATGTGAAATATTCACACCCCAAAATTAATGTTTCATATGATTATTGTAACATTTTAGGTTCTAGAAAAATATAGGGAAATATTTAGTGGAAATAATATTTTAGATACCTACAACATCTATAAAATCTGAAAACCCACTCTGAGAGAAAGATGATCCACATCCTGATTATTATAGAGTATAAAGAAGCTATAAACCTCAAAAAAGTTTCAATAGTGAAAGATGTTATTTCAATAGAAAATTGGGATTTTATGGTTATTGTTGGTGTTTTGGAATATATTGTAATAAGAAATATAATTGTTGGAAAAAATTATCTTTACGTGGAAGAAGTTTTGAGAAAAGTGGAAGAAATAGTGAATGCAGAATGAGAAACTTTCTTAATATATAAAAAATTGAAAAAGTGAATTTTCATGATATTAGAATCATTCCAATAAGAAATTAATTTGAATGTCTAATAGATGTTTGTGGAATATGTGATAAGTCTAGTCATCATTCTGAAAAATGTATGAAACTTCTTCCAAAACAAGTTTCTTAGAATGGAATGAAAAAGAAACTGGAAAGAGGAAAGTTGTATAAAGATATTTTGTTGTTAAGATATACTTGAAAGAAATAAAAAAAGAACAAACCATTGATACTTTTTAGTGTTTTTTCCTCACACATGAAATGTGATTTGAATATCTTGAATCATATTGAAAATCATGATATAGGGGTTGTTACCTTTGGTAATGATATTTTCTAAAAAATAAGAGGATTCAGAACAACTGAGATTAAAGTAGAAAAGATGAAATCTAAGGAAGCTTTATTTTTTGATGGGATTAAACATGACTTACTTAGTGAAAATAAACATTGTGTTGATGAAAAAAAAGTTGGCCTTGGAAATGATTCTTGTATTATAAAAAGTGTGAAAGATGGAAAAGTTTTCACAAAAGGAGAAACAAATAGTGTTAATCTTTTCCAAATAGAAGAGTTTCATAAGTTTTGTTACCTAAGTGATGAATATGAATATAATTTGTGGCACCGAAGAATTGGCCACCTTGGGTAGAAAATCATGAATAAACTATTTAAGGTCGATTCTATAAAAAATATTCCAAAATTGAAAAGAAGATAAGAAGATGTTTGTATTACTTGTCAGAAAGAAAAATGACTAATAAAATACATATTAGAGTTGATATTTAGTATACCAGACCTCTTAAACTTATTCATTCCAATTTATGTGGGATGATGAGATATCAATAAATAAAATTATATTTTTTTTACATTATCACTTTTATGGATGATTTCACTCAGATGAAAAAAATCATGTTATGAAACATAATTAAGCGGCCATGGAAATGTTCAAGTTGTTCAGAAAATAATTTGAGTTATAAATGGGGGTTAATATAAAAAATTTGAGAACAAATAATGATACTGAATTCACCAACGATGCCTTCGAATATTATCTAAGAAAATATGGAATCAAACATCAGAATAGTGATACTTATATTCTAAAAATAAGAGTATAAGAAATAAATAATAAAATATTGGTGGAAATGGGAATAAGTATATTATCATAATACAAGCTTTCAATGTTTTACTGTAATGAAGCTGTTATTACTGCAGTACATGTTTCGAATAGGTTTTTGTTGAGACCGGAATCCAACATGACTTCTTAAGAAATGTTTTATGATAAAAAACCATCATTTATGTATTAAATGTTTATGTAATTCCATGATTACATAATGTCAAAAATATGGAATTGGAAAATTTTGATGATAAATTTGATGAAGGAACTTTTATTGGTCACTCACTAAATGGAATAAGTTAAAAAATGACAGAAAAAATGTTTTAAAAAGTTGGTGGACTCATATGATGTGAAAGTAATTGAAAATATTTTTTTATTAATTTTTTTTATAATTCTAGGGAGGAAAAACTCAAGATTTATAATAATAGTTAAAGTAAGTCAAAACAACTTATCAAGATTTAAAAAATTCACGTGATGAGAAAAGTTAATTTGGGAAAGAAACTTTGAAATTTACTACATTACATGAACATGTTGAGTCCAAAAACATTATTTGAAATCAAAAGGCTCCAGTTTAGACAATAATAAAGTTTATATTAGAACATAACTCTTCACTTATCTCAAAAGTTAAACCAGAATTAGTTTAAAAATTGATTCAATAGAAAGAATAGGTGGATGATATGAGTGAAGAGTTCAATCAAATTGAAAAAAATGATACATGGGAACTTGTTCCATGACTAGAAAATAAAAAAAAATTCAGAAAAAAGTGGGTTTACAATCGCAAGTTGAATGAATAGGGAGAAGTTTCAAGAAACAAATCCATGCATGTTTGTAAAGTGTATGCACAGGTGGAATGTGTCAATTTTGAAGAAACTTTTTCCCCAGTTGAATGTTTATAAACTATTAATTTTTATTTCAGTAGTCGTGAATCGTAATTACAAAGTTCATCAGATGAATATAAAGTGAGATTTTCTAAATGGTGAGATTAAGAAAGAATTTTTAATTGAACAACCTTGTGGGTTTCTATATTTATGAGTAAGAAAATAAATATTATAGATTGAATAAATTTTTGTATGGGATAAAACAATATCCACATTCATGGTATTTTAAGCTTAAAATAGTTTGGTAATGTTGAAATTTTATAAAGGAAAAGTTTTTAGAAACTTATATGTGAAAGATGATGACTCTGGAAATCTAATTGTAATTTTTTTATGTGGATGATATAATTTTTTTTGGTGAGGATGAAAAAAAATTCAAAGATTTTTTTGAGGAAATGAGAAGAATTTTGAAATTTCTATATTAGTAGAATTAACTTTCTTTCTTGGATTAAAATTTCAACAAAAAAATAATTTTTCTTATCTCAAGAAAACTATGCCATGGAATTTTTAAATATGTAATGCCCCTACCCCAATTACCGAGAGTTGGTTAATTATTACATAACATTGGAATGATCATAAGGGATCAAATCCCGAAGGACCGATCAGTTTAGTATCCTTGGAATTACAAGATACATTCATAGTTTTTACATTACATCATGAAATAAAAACATCAACAAAATTTTGTCCCCATTTTAACACACTTATAAATTTAGCCTACCCCTGCAAGTCATCTATAAAATACCTCTTCACATCCTGGGAAAAATAAAACATAGAAAGGGGTGAGCTCAGATGCTCAGTAAGGATAACAATATAGTAGAAACTTTCATAAATAAGAATAAACATTTAAGGAAATGTATAAGACTAAAACAAAAGTCTTTTAAACATAACCTTCAGCATAATATAGAAAATATAAAATCAAATAATTCCTTTTACTTATTCACATGGATATTCTACAAGTCGAATAATCACATGCAATATCAATAGCCACTTTCATAATGATGGAATGCATAATGACATACTTCATAACCACATATTCAAGGCCTTGTGCCAAGACTAAAAATAATATTTTATCAAATACATGTGCCAAGAAACTAGTTTGTCTCATGAGACCTACCGATGCATCGAGGAGTTATAGCGGGCTCCACCTATCACTTACTAAGTCCAATGCATTCCTCTATGAAAAGGATTAAACATAACATAAATATTCATATTAAAACTAGCATATGAAATGTCAATACTATATCCATAAACCCTGAATTGTATAAAAATAACACATCCACAGTAAGAAATATAAAAAAATTTAATAAAATATGGAAGATTGGTATCATAATGAATCAATTTGAAAAAAGTGTAAAATCCATCAAAGGATGTGGACATAGATGAAATCAAAACTATTCGAGAGAAACATCCCTTTTTTGGAAATCATTTAAAAGTAACATAATTATAAAAGAAAACATTTATTTTGAAAATATTCTTATAAGCTTGTAAGGGAAGCTTTGATGATTTTATAATGGAGGAAAATAGCCACACCCACCGTATAAGTTAAAAAAACATTATTACCTTAATTTTCTCGAAAATGGCCATAAAGTACCTTGTTTGGAAAATGACAGAAAGATTCATTTCAAAAAATATAAGGTAAAATAAGGGAATAAATTAATTTAACCCATAGTCTAGTAAATAGTAAAAATGTTTTCAAATACATTTTTAAGAAAACACGGATGTGGATGATAAAGAGGTCCCAGTAGATACTTACGTATTAACAACCTCAGATAAGTAAAGAGATTGTAGAATTAACCCTTAACTTGTAATTTTCCTTGGTTGAGGGTAAATTAACCTCCTATATAATAGTTAAATCATTGTTATTAAATTATAAAAAAACAATATACATAAATATGATATCATATATGATCCTTTAATATTGATTTGTTGATAATATTTTAGTAATATCATCATTTCGGGTGTTAGCTGATCCATTTTCCTTTATATGATCAGTTATTTAAGTCATGTTTTTTATGGATAGGATGTATTTTATTCATATCCAGAGTAATATTATGTTCTTAAAAATCCTTTTTAATGATAAAATAAAAATTATTCTTGAATGATTATGATGGGGAATGAATCTCATCGCGTTCGTGGAGACGGTAATCCATACATATGTACGAGTGACAATATCATTATATTAATGGTGAAATTGTATGTAATTGGATGGTATATCATATATAAAGAATCAATAAAATGTTATATTTATTATTTTCATCAGTTATACTCATTATTATACCCATCTAAATAATGAAGTGTTTGAATAACAAACTACACCACGACGTGGAGACGGTAAGCTGTACGTATGCACGTATTGTGACTTTGTCATTTATATGATGGGTAGAATAATTAATATGGTTGTAACATTTTTATAATAACATTAAATTATATATAATATACTAGATTTATTATTTTATAATGGAAAAAAATAAAGTTGAAGTGTAAGATGAAATGAACTTGAAAGAGGTGATGAAATATTTACCTCTTTTTTGGGTTCTTCATTTTTATTTGATCAAAAGGGCTCCTTAAGTAGGATTTATGACCAAAGGATGGCCTCTAGGATGAAGGGAGACAAGTTGGGAGGATATTTGGAAAGGTTTTGGATGATCCAAATGGCTTTTTAGGTGTGAAATTAAGAGAAGGGGGAGTACCCTTTTATAAGAGAGGTGAGGGTCATTTTAGGAAAATCTTGAAATATTATTATATAATAAAATAATTTTCGGTTTCTAATGGCTCTAAAATGATTTATTTAGAGTATAAGGTGATAATGGGTCGAAATACTCTCATAAAATAGGTTTTATACAGGTTTAGGCCACCATATTAACCTTTTCTTTTAGATTTAACTCTTAGTTAAATAGTTTGACTTTTACCATGTCTCTCTGTATTTTTATATTATATGGTTAATAAACATACTATAACAATACAATAGAACCCCAAGTGGTTAATTATTAATATATATAACCTTATATAATTCATTTGGAAAAACCTTAGATTTTTAGGTATATTATATCAATTAATAATATAGTATTTTTTTTTAAAAAACTCAATTATGTCAATTTTGACACTATTTAGTATTTGGTTTTTTTGAAAATCATAAAAACATGATTACATAGAAAAAAATTATTTAATCAAACTTTATATGTAATATTAACCTATAAAATTAGTTTAATTTATCAAAAGTATCAAATTACATTTATTTGGATATTTATAATATCAATTATTTTAATATTTCATTAATAAGGTAATTATTACATCGTCATTATATTGTAAATAAATTAAATTATTTAATGTCTAAAAATTATAAATAAAATACCATTATGTAGGAAATATTTTTATATTTATAATGAATATTTACAATCAAATTTATCTTATATATAACCCTATATTAAATATTGTGTAGTTATTAAACTTTGAATTTAACTCTTTTAACTCTTCTTTAAATAAAGTAATAATAAATGTCCTAATCTAATCAAAGTGGAACAAAGGGGATAATATTTTATTTTTAAGGTTGTTTTTGGTCAAATAATACTTATCTAATAGAATTAGGACATGTGTTAGGGTAATTATGATATCATTTTTACACTTAATCACCATATTTACTTTTAATTGTGGTAAATAAAAGTCAAAAGTTACTATTCATCAAAAATTATTTTCATCTTATTGAACCAAATTTTACTTATTGATATTATCTATGTCTCTAAGATTTTTTAAATTATACTCACAGGAGCAGTAAAATTATGTTTTATTCAAATTCGCAAATGCTCTTAGGAGGCGGGTAAAAGACGGTAAAAAGTTTAATAAAATTTTTATATATCTAAAATTATTATAAAACGACTCCAATGAATTAAATTGAACTTACATAGGTATTATGTAACTATTTTTAACTAAAATAAGTTTAAATAAAATAAATAATTATTTAAATAAAAAGTCAGTTTTAACCAATAACAGAGTGTTTTTCACTATTCATCAAAAATTGAATGTTTTCTGAAAAATAAGAAAAATTCACCCTAAGGTAATTTCGATATTATAAATTCATAAATTAAGTCCATTTTGAAAAATAAAATTTATAAAATTTCAAAAAGAGGGTATTACTATTCATAACGGCCAGTTTTATTGGTCGCAGTGTGTTCGAATCATGAAGTTGCGTACAATACAAGCTATTGCATTATTCAAAGGAAAACGTACCATGGAATCTTGGGGTGTTACATTACACCCTCCTTCAAATAATATCATCATTGAAAATTCTATAATACTTACACAAAAAACAATTTGGATGGTTCTTCATCATAAGTACCTCTGGTTCCCATATTGCCTCTTCCATCTTATGGTTTCTCCATAGAACTTTTACCAGACGAGTTGTCCAGTTTCTCAGCACTTGTTATCTTGTATCAAGAATTTGGAAAAGATCTTTAAATAAGATAGATCAAGTTCCAATTTAATTTCCTCAAAGGTGAGTACATGTGTTGGGTCAGGCATGTATTTTCTCAACATTGATATGTGGAACACATCGTGAACTTTGGAGAGACTCGGAGTCATCGCCAAATGATAAGCTACAAATCCAATTCATTTTAGAATTTAAAAAGGTCTGATGTACCTGGGACTTCATTTACCCTTCTTACCAAAACGTATAACACCCTTCCATGGAGATACCTTTAAGAAAACATGATCTTCTACTTGAAATTCCAAATCCTTTGGTTATCGACATAGATCTTTTTCTTACTTTGGGCTACTTTGATGTGGGTTTGGATAATGTTCACTTTTTTCATTATTTTATCAACAAGTTCTAGGCCTACAAGTTTTCTTTCACCAACATCATCCTAAAAAGTTGGTGTGCAACATCTCTTTCCGTATAATGCTTTATATAGTGCCATATGAATACTTGAATGGAAGCTATTGTTGTAGGAAAATTATAAAAGAGGTACATATTGATCCCACATACCCTGAAATTCAAGTGAGAAAGATCTCAACTTGTATTCTAAGGTTTGAATAGTCCGTTCTGATTGTCCACCAGTTTGAGGGTGGTAGGCAGTCCTCAAATGAAGTTCAGTATTGAGGGATTTCAGAATACTTTTCCAGAATCTTGATGTAAAATGGGTATCATGATCAGATAAAATCGATAGGGGTACTCCATGAATTCTTACAACTTCATTAATATATAGTTTGGCTAAACGTTCAAGTGGTAAATATTCTATTATAGAAAAACAAATGTGCTGACTTGGTAAGATGATCAACAATGACCCATATTGCATCATTCCTTCTAGGAGTCTTTGGTAGCTCCAAGGAAAATTCCAATGTAAAATCATCCCATTTCCACTCACGTATAGGAAGAGGTTGCATGGTTCTTCCAGGCTGTTGCCTTCCACCTTTAACTTGTTGACAAACCATACATCTTGACACAAAATCAACAATATCTCTCTTCATGTTGTCCGACAAAAAATATTCCTTCAAATCTATATACATCTTGTTGTTCCCCAGGTGTATAGAGAAATTGGAGCTATGAGCCTCATCCAACAATTCCCTTTTTAGATAATGTATATCAGGAACACAAAGTCTCTTCCCAAATTTTAAAATTCCATCTTTATATATGAAGTCAATCAATATCCCATCATTTACATCTTTAATCATCTTTTTAAACTCCTCATCATCCGTCTGAGAACTATTTATCTTTTCTAGTAAAGATGGTTTTGAAACCATTTGAAAAAGAATTGATGTTTCAACTTCCATGGTTATTCCCATATCAATCTTTACTAGATCCATGGAAATATGATCCATTTCAACTACCATATTGTTCAAAACTCCATGGTCCTTTCTACTCAAAGTATCTGCCACCTTATTTTCCTTACCTGGGTGGTAGTGTATTGTGAAATCATAATCATTGAGTAGTTCAAGTCATTTCTTTGGCCTCATGTTTAGTTATTTTTGTGAGAAAATATACTTCAAACTCTTTTGATCAGTATAAATATCACATTTTCATTATAGAGATAGTGTCTCCATATTTTTAGAGTAAAGATTAAAGCTTCTAACTCAATATCATGAGTGGGAAAGTTTTGATCAAGAATGTTTAGCTTCTATGATGCATAGTCAATAACTCTATCATTCTATATAAGGACACAACTATTACTATTATTTGAAGAATCATTATAAATATCAAACCCATCATTCCCCGATGGTAGAGTCAAGATTGGAGCATTATATAATATTATCTTCAGTTCTTCAAAAAATTATTCACACACTCTTTTAGAAACAAATTTCACCCCTTTACGAGTGATATTGGTTAACGGGTTAGCCAATCGAGAAAAATTCTAGAAAAAATGCCGATAATAACCTGCTAAACCAATAAAACTATGTACCCTAGTTATACTCATCGATGCTAGCCATTCTTGAATTTCCTTGGTCATTAAATGATCAACATAGATTCCATCCTTAGAGACAATATGGCCAAGCAAATAAATCTTTTGAAACTATAATTAACACTTTCTAAACATCCCATATAATTCATTTCTTCTAAGAGTCTTTAAAATAATGCGCCAGTGATTTTCACGATCTTCGTAGATTTTGGAGTAAACCAAGATATCATGAATAAATACCACTACAATGTCATCAAGATATTCCTTGAAAAAATTATTCATTAGATCCATTAATATAGAGGGAGCATTAATCAATCCAAAAGGCATTACTATAAACTTCTATTGCCCGTACCTAGTTCGAAATGCTGTTTTCGGAATTTCTTCCTTCTTCACACACAACTGATGATATCCAGATCGAAGGTCAATATTTGAAAAATATTGAGCTCTATGAAGTTGGTTTAATGAATCATTGATGCAAGGTAGGGGATACTTGTTCTTTATTGTTATAGCATTGATCTCCCTATATTCAATGCACAACCTCGTAGATCCATCTTTCTTCTTAACAAAACAGACAAGGGCTCCCCATGGATAAACTCTAGGGTGAATAAATCCCTTATTACTCAATTAATCTAGTTGTTTATTTAGTTACACTAATTCTATAGTGGTCGCTCTATAAGGGGTTTTCGATATGGGCCTTGAACCAGGAATTAAATAAATGGAAAACTCAATTTCTTGTTTTGGAGGATGTCTAGGTAAATCCTCTAGAAACACATCAACATATTCTTGCACAATAGGTACATCCTCTATTAGAACATTATTTTCCTCACCCATAACTATTTCATTTTAATCCTCCCCAATAATTCAATTTTTAGAGCTACTGGGGTGGATCTAGATAAGAATAAGATGGTGACATTTCTGCTCTAAAGATAAGATATTTTTTATCATCATCAAGAATTGTAACCTCATTTCTCTTACAATAAATTTTTGCATCATGGTCTTAAAGTTAATCCATACCAAGGATTATATCAAATTCAATCATGGGTATGATGATGAGATCATCAGATAAAGAACATTTATATGTCCTAATGGGAACTACTTCACAAAACATTGTTGCAATGATACTTCCCTTAAGAGTTTTGACTGACAACTCCCTTGTCAAATAAAATTGGAAATATCTAATTTTCTTAGGAAACTAGGAAGATATTAAATAATGCAATGATCCAAAATCAAATAAAGAATTGGCTAAACTTGAGGAAACCATTAAATTACCTTCCACCACATCATTCAGAGCTTCAACCTCAGCAGTAGTGATCACATAAGCATGGCCTTGATCCCTTGGCCTATTCCGAGGCAAGTTCCCTTGGTGAATAGGAAATTAATTTGCATAATGCCCCTTTTCTCTACAATTTTAGCATTCAACATTGACAACCTCTTTCTTCCCCTTGAAATCATGATCTTGGTGGCCTTTTTCACCACACTTGTAACAGACTCCCATTCCATTCAAGAAAGTACCAGGGTGTTTTTTCCCATATTTAACATAGGATGAATATTCAACCTTTACTTTATTCCCCTTATTTCCATTTCTAGAGTGTTCAAAAGATATCTTTTTCCCTTTCTTTTCTTTAAAGGTGTAAGACTTAGATAATTCATTTTCTGTCTTGATAGCGCATGAGACAATATCTTCGTATGATGAGAAGGATTTTGAGACTGATGATCATTGGAGAAATGTTTTTAACCCATAAAATAATCGATCAATCATACTCCATGGGTTACATATATAATCTACCGCATGCCTTTCTAACCTTGTAAAGTTAGCCTCATATTTTGCGACATTCTCATCCTCCTTTTGCCTCAGACTCAAAAATTGTCTTCCCATATCTGCTTGATGGTCACGAGGAAAGTATTTCTCTAAGAAAATATCTTTAAACTCCCTCCATTATATGTTCGATACTTCTTCATCTTCTTATATGTTTTGGATCAATGACCTCCATTGATCTCCATCTCTTGTGAGGTGATAAACTTCTGTGAAAACTTTTTCACTTTTTCTACTTCCCAAAGCATGAATTATTTTCTCTAAGGAACTTATTCATTACTCAGCTACTAAAGATTTGTACTCCCATTTAATTTTAGTGGTTGTTTCATCATGAAGAGGTCTAACATTGATCCTCCACATTGTGGATCAGGGTGCTCCATATAGGTAAGGTTATTATTCATAACCCGAGTGAGTTATCCCAATATGATGATAAGTTGATCAACACTAGTGGAATCACCACCTCCACTACAATTATCTTGAGTAGGAGGGAAATATCTACATGGATTACGTGCATTGATATAGTTTCCATTACTTACACTAGGTGCCATTTTTAAACAATGGAATACAGTAGTTTAGTTTATGAATCACAATATATTATTTCGAACTTGTAAAACACTTAACTTAAATTGATCAATTTATGGATATAATACATAATCATAAAAATATTTTCTTTAAGGAGTTATACTCTCATAAAACCTTCATAAAGGTTTGTAATGAAAATTATAATTATCCTAAGCATATCCCCCAGGAGTGTCGTAACTAAGAGTACAACAAGGCACGTTGTCGTGCACCAGTTCCCATTCGAGTCTAGCTCAAAGCGGTGTTTTAGGGTATTACCCCAAGGTACATTTGTTCTAGAGATACCTCTACCTGATCATATCCAGATAGGGATGTATTTCTTGGAAAACTCACAAAATCTCTATAGTACAAAAATTCTAGGAAGTTCTTCTACACTAATCCTCAAAGTCCATCTTATGGTAGTGTTCTCTAATGAGAGTTTTTCTAAATCTAGTTTACAAGGTTTGTACTAAAATTCTTCTAATACCAACTATAACGCCCCAAACCCAGTTACCCAAATTCAGTGCATTATTACATAACATTATAATGATCACAAGGGATAAAATCATGAATGAACAATTAGTTTAGTATCCTTAGAAGTACTAGATATATTCATAAGTTTTACATTACATCATGAAATAAAAAAACCAAACACATTTTTTCCCCTTTTGAAAACACTTATATCTTTATCCTATCACTATAGGTCAACCATAAAATAATTCTTCACATCTAGGGAGAAATAAAACATAGAAAGGGGTGATCTCAAATGCTTAATAAGGATAACAATATAGCGAAAAATTTCATAAATAAGCATAAACATTTAAGGAAATTTATAAGACTAAAAATATGCTTTTTAATCTTAAAATTCAGCATAATATGGCAATGATAAAATAAAATAATGCCATTTAATTATTCACATGGATATTATACTAGTCGAATAATTACATGCAATATCAATAACCACTTTTATAATGATGGAATGCTTAATGCCAGACTTCATAACCACATAGTCAAGGCCTTGTGCCAAGACTACAAATATGATTTTTCAAGGCCTTGTGACAACACACTAGTTTGTCTCATGAGACCTACCAATGCATTGATGAACTATAGCAGGATCCCCCCATCAATTACAATGTCCAATGCATTCCTCATATGAAATGGATTAAACATAACACAAGCATTTATATTAAAACCAGCATACAAAATGTCAATACTTTATACATAAACCATAAATGGTATAAAAATAATTCATCCACATTCAAAAATATCACAAAACCTTCAATTAAATATGGAAGATTTGTATCATAATTAATCAATTTAAAAAATGTGTAAAATCCATCAAAGGACGTTGACATAGATGAAATCAAAACATATTTTGGAGAAATATCTCATTATTTTTTTTGAAATCACTCAAAAGACACATAATTATAAAAGAAAACATTTATTTTGAAAATATTCTTATAATCTTGTAAGGGAAGCTTTGACGATTTTATAATAGTGGAAAATAGCTACACCCACTGTATAAGTTAAAAAAACATTCTTACCTTAATTTTCTCGAAAAGGCCATAAAGTACCTTATTTAGAAAATGACAAAAAGATTCCTTTCAAAACATATAAGGTAAAATAAGGGTATAAATGAATTTATCCCATGGTCTAGTAAATAGTAAAAATGATTTGAAATACATTTTTAAGAAAACACAGATGTGGATGATAAAGATGTCATAATAGATACTTCCATCCAATGGCCCGATGGCCATGATTTTTTTATTAAATGATAAAACACCCTTTTAATGGAAGAAGGGGGAACCCAAATAGGCTTCATGGACATTGAACAAATCACACCCGAAGGAAAAAAAAGTAAAATTAGAACAAAAACATGAAGCTGCCCCTCCCAAGCATTTGGTCATGATGAAGTACTCACTACTACAAATACCATTTTTTCAGCACTAAAACCCCCTTTTATCAGTGCTAGAAAAGCGCTGTTAAAGCTGGCTAAGATAGGGGGTCCCCTTTATCAACGCTCCAAAAAGCGCTGATTAAGACAATTTTTATCAGTGCTAAAAAAAGCTCTGATAAAAGGGTCCTTTATCAGTGCTTCCATTATTAGTGCTTTCTTTTTAGTGCTGATAAAGGACCCCTTTTATCAGAGCTTTTAAAAAAGTGCTGATAAAAGTTAAAAAAATTAAAAAAAAATAAAAAAAATAAAAAAAAATAAAAAATCCTGCAAATCAGGGGGCTTTTATAGTGCTTGAGCCCCCCTTTTACAACACTTTTCCCCCCTCCAGTGCCCCCACGCACCCCCTCCACCCTTTATTAGTGTTAGCTCCCATATTCCCCCATGCGCGCGCGCCCTTGCCTCCACCATGTTTTGAACTCGAGACCTCTCCCCTGAGCACCTAAGCCCTTACAAATCCTCTATTTTGATTTGTTTTACATTTCATGATATATATATATAGTTATATTTATTTGTATAGTAATATATATTTATATTAATATATATATAGTTATATTAATATATATATAGTTATATTAATATATATATATATAGTTATATTAATATATATCTCTATTTATATAAATATATATATATATTTAGTTATATTTATTCGTATAGTAATATATATTTATATTAATATATATATATAGTTATACTAATATATATCTCTATTTATATATATATATATATTTAGTTATATTTATTCATATAGTAATATATATTTATATTAATTTATATATAGTTATACTAATATATATATATATATAGTTATATTAATATATATATTTATAGTGATATTAATATATATATTTATAGTGATATTAATATATATATTTATAGTAATATTAATATATATATGTAGTTATATTAATATATATATATATAGTTAGATTAATATATATATATATATAGTTAGATTAATATATAGGTATATAAATATTTATATATTTGTATTTTAAATAAAATGGATATTAGTTATTATTTAGATAAAGATAATATATTTTATATGTAAATATATTTTATTATTTATATTTATAATTAAATTTTTATGTGTGAATATATATAAAATATGTATACATTGTTATATATTTGATTATAAATAGCGGTGCATTATAAAAAATGATAAAACCTAAAAGAAATAATATAAATATGAATGTAATACCTTGGAATAAATTCATTCCCCACAAAAAGACAATAATACCCCCTTAAACGAGGCTGAAAATCCACAAAATGTTAAAAATTCGGGGTACCCCGACTAAAAACTCAGTTTTAGAGGCCTTATGGGCCTTTTTTGGCCCCGAAAAAATCTTGATCGGGGTTCCCTCAAGTCATGATGACGTAGAGATCATCGCAAGAATTGATTTGATATGTGTTAGAGCTCAAACAGACACCCGGATCAAAAGTTATGGTCGTTTGATGTTTGAGTTGCGTTTTCAACGTATTTTGGATCTTTTTTTATTTTTATTTTTATTTTTTAGTCTTAAAATTGTTATTAAATGACTATTAATCCATAATAATTATCAAATTAATAATTAAAAATATTTTTTTAATATTTTATTATAATCATTTTCACTAAATATCTCATATATTAAGTTTAACTGTATATTTATACTTATCTAAAATATATTTAAAATTATATTTAAAAAATATATATTATATTTATATAAATATAACTATATCTATGTATTTAAATATTAATATATATTTTTAATGATTTTTTTGGAAGTAGTCCCTTTATCAGCGCTTTTAGAAAAAGAACTGATAAAGACGCCCCTTTATCAGTGCTAACGAAAAAACGCTGATAAAGGTGGGTACTTTTAACAGCGATAAAAAAAGAGCTATTAAAGGGGGTACCTTTGTCAATGCTAAAAAATCGTGTATAAAGGGGTACTTTTATCAACTCTGATAAAGGTACCCCCCTTTATCAGCACTTTTTTTAGTGCTGATAAAAGTGTGGCGCTGAGAAAAACTATTTTTGTGGTAGTGACTCCATCGTTGTAAGGCTGTTCGACATGCAAGTATCCCATGTAAAAGCACAGGCCCAATCCGATGGCTGACCCCACCCTCTCAAACAACCAAATCTGACAACCACTACAAAGATGGATCGTCAGCCCTGAATCTTCCTCTGGAGCTCATTCCATGTTGTCATGTCTGGTTTCACAACCTTCCCACCTTCAGACACAATCCAACCACACAAACACATCCAACATTCCATAATAAGACAGAAAACACCAGTAGCGGTCATCACTGCCAACTAGCCTTCCGACATCAATGCCTGCACACAACCAAATTAAAAAACCACATTCAAATCTTCGGAATTTCAACTGAAATCTTCCGCGATACAATAGAATTGAATCAAAACCAAAACCAATACACACCCGCATGCCAGAATCCATCACAGATAGCATATCCAAATCCAAAAAATGCAGAACATAGTAGTTCAAAGCCTTTCCAATTTTATGGGTTCTTGTAGCATCACTTCCACACCATTGCCGCAACCGACGCCGCCGCGAGAGAATGCAAAACCACCGCAGATCACAACCCACATAAACGACCAATCAACTGAAAACACAGGATCAAAAAGAAAAAAAGCAAAAAGAAAACCAACACCGCGATGATGATCGATCGGCACCACCTCGGACAAGACCTTACCACAAACTAGAGATAGGTCCCATTGCCGCCCCCATGATCATTCCCGGAGACCAAATAGAACAACCCCACACACTCCCAACTGACACACCCTGGCGCCGAACCTTGGACAGGAATGGATTGTCGACTGCAGACAACACTGATCTTCTAAAGAATCCCTAACTAGATTAGAAGGGAAGAGTGAGAATAGGATGAAATATGGTGGGATGAGATGAGACTCCTGAGTCCTCCCTTGATGCTACCACGATCCCAGTAGGTACTTACATATTAACAACCTCAGATAAGTAAAGAGATTTGATAATAAACCCTTACCTTGTACATTTACTTGGTTGAGGATACATTAACCTCTTTTATAATACTTAAATAATTGTTATTAAATTATACAAAAACTATGTACATAAACATGATATCATATATGATCCTATAATATTTCTTTGTTAATAATATTTTAGCAATATCATTATTTCGGGTGTTAACTGATCCGTTTTCCTTTATATGCTCAGTTACATAAGCCATTTTTGTTAAGTATTAGATGTATTTTATTCGTATCCAAAATTATATTAGGTTATTAATCATAATTTTTAATCCTAAAATGAAAATTATTCTTGAATGATTACAATGGGGAATGAATCTCATCGCGTTCGTGGAGACGGTAATCCATACGCACGAACGGGCGACAATAACTTTATATTGATAGTGAAATCATATGTAATTGGATGGTATATCATATATAAATAATCAATAACATGTTATATTCATTATTTAAATAAGTTATACTCATTATTATACCCATCCAAATAATGACGTGTTTGGATAACAAATTACACCACGATGTGGAGACGGTAAGCCGTACGTACGCACGTATGGTGACTTTGTCATTCATATGATGGATAGAATAATGAATATTGTTGTACCATTTTTATAATAACATCATAGTATATATAATATACTGGATTTATTATTTTATAATGTAAACAACAAAGAAATAGGAAGTGGAAGAAGAAAAGAACTTGTAAGAGGTGATGAAATATTTACCTCTTCTTCGGGTTCTTCCTTTTGATTTGATCAAAATGGATCCATAGGTTGGATTTCTGACCAAATTAAGGACTCTAGGATGAAGGGAGGAAAGTTGTGAGGATATTTTGTCAGGGGTTGGCCGAGATAAATTGCTTTGTAGGTGTGAAATTAAGAGTAAGTGATGTACCCTTTTATAAGAGAGGTGAGAGTCATTTTAGTAAAATCTTGAAATATAATTTTATAATAAAATCATTTCCGATTTATAATGGCTCCAAAATGATTTATTTATAGGATAAGGTGGTAATGGGTAGAAATAATTCTCATCCAATAGGTTTTAGATAGGTTTATGTCACCATAGTAACCTTATCTTTTATATTTAACTCTTAGTTAAATAGTTTGACATTTACCATGTCTCTTTGTATTTTTATATTATATGGTTAATAAATGTACTATAACAATCCAAGGAAACCCCAAGTGGTTAATGATTAAAATATATAACATTATATAAGTACTTTTTCCATACATTATATTTTTATAAATGTTATATCATTTAATAATATAGTATTTTTTTTAAAAACTCAACTATGTCAATTTTGACACTATTTAGTATTTGGTTTTTTTGAAAATCATAGTAAAATGATTAATTTGAAAAAAAAAATTATTTAATCATCCCTAACAAGTCATGTTAACCTATAAAATTATTTTAATTTATCAAAAGTCTCAAATTACATTTATTTGGATATTTATAAAATCAATTATTTTAATCTTTCATTAATAAGGTAGTTACTGCATCATCATTGTGTCATAAATAAATTAACTTATTTAATTTATAAAAATTATAAATAAAATACAATTATTTAGGAAATATTTTTATATTTCTAATGAATATTTATATTTGAATTTATCTTTTGTATAACCCTATATTAAAAATGCTTTAATTATTAAACTTTGAATTTAACTCTTTTATCTCTTCTTTAAAAAAAATAATATTAAATGTCATACTCTAATCCGAGTGGACCAAAGGGGATAATACATTATTACTAAGGATTTTTTGGTCTATTTATACTTATCCAAATGAATTAGGACATGTGTTAGGGTAATTATGATATCATTTTTTCCCTTAATTACCCAATTTACTTTTAATCGTGGTAAATAAAAGCCAAAGGTTACAATTAACCAAAAATTATTTTCCTCTTATTAAACAAAATTTTACTTTCTGATATTAACCGTGTATCTTGGATTTTTTAAATTCAACTCATAGAAGTGGTAAAATTATGTTTTTTACAAATTTGAAAATGCTCCTAGAAGGTGGGTAAAAGACTGTAAAAAGTTCCTTAAAATTTTAATAAATCTAAACTTATTTTACAATTAATAAAATGAATTTTATTGAACCTATATAAATATTATGTAACGATTTTTAACTAAAATAAATTTATATAAAATAAATTATTATTTAATTAAAAAGTTGGTTTTAACCAATAAGGCAGTGTTTTTTACTATTCATAAAAAATTGAATGTTTTTAGACTAATACCAAAAATTTACCCTAAGCTAATTTCAATATTCCGAATTGAAAAATGAAATCCATTTTTAAAAATAAAATTTATAAAATTTCAAAAAGTGTGTATTACTATTCACAACAGATAGTTTGATTGGTCACAGTGTGTTAGGATCTCGATGTTGCGTACAATGTAACTTATTGCATTATTCAAAGGGAAACATACCGTGGAATCTTGGGGTGTTAAAAATATGTTTTGGATGGAAGAATCCAAAGAAGTTTATAATTCTATTTTAGTAATCATAATATTGATTAAAGATGAATCCCGAATAAGTGTGATTCAGAAAGACTTTTAGAAGCTGATAGGAAATCTTCTATACCTTAAAACTTCAAATCCTGATATTGTTTATGTTGTGATTTTATGTTCCAAGAATAAAATTAATCCAAAATAATCACATATGTTGGAAGAAAATAGGATTATGATATATGTCAAAGGATCGAATTCACATAGGTTATTATGTAGAAGAAATTATGAGATGAAGTTAAATGGTTATACTAATTTTGATTGGGATAGAGATTATAATGATATAAAATCAACCTTAGGAAGAAGTTATACTTGTGTGAATTTTGTGTGAGCTAGAATAGTATGAAACGAAGTTTAGTAACTTTGAGCAGAGTTGAATCCAAATATGTTGTAGCTACTAAAGCTTGTACTCAAATATTGTGGATGGAATTTCAGCTAGAGGAATTGAAAGAAATTATTTCTAAACCATTTAAGATACTTTGTGATAATAAAAGTGACATTGATCATTCTAAAAATATTGACAAACTTTCAAGATCAATGTGCATTGATATAACGTTTCCCATTATAAAAGAGAAAGTTTCTAGAGGATATGTTTTGATGGAATATATTTCAATAAAGTATCAGATTACTGATACCTTTACAAAGCAATACAGAAATAATGGTTTGTGTAATTAATGATACAAATTCATGTTTATACTCCTCTAATGAATTCCTAAACCTCATAAGGAAGTACCCCCCATCATGCTTTGAATTATATGGAAAAAGGTTTAGATAAAGTTATAACTTGTCATTAATAGAGTTTTTTATTTATATTTCTTTTATGAATGTGAAGTTTTGGTTATCATAAAACAAGAAAGAGAAAAATACAAGTGATAGAAATTAAAAGTTAGAAAAATAAAATTAAAAGAAAGAAAGGATAAAAGAGGGGTGGATTTTATCTTTACATGACCGAAAATTTTTCTTTCCATCAAGGGATGGAATTAAATTAAAAACATTACTTTATCCAGTAGTGTGGTGTGAGGACACTCTCTTTTGAGATAGGATATGTTTTGATAAAATTAAAAAAAACATGAGTTTTTTACCAAATTTGAGTTGTGAAAAATTCCTAATAGTTTGAAAATATGTTTACAAGGGTTGTCAAAAAATCCAAAGCGCGATATTGAAAAACCGTTGATGTGTTTTGTTTTAACAATGTTTTGTATTTATTGATAACTAACCTTATTTGTAAAAGAATGTTTTTATTCAAGAATTGGACCCATTACATCATAATGAGATTATTTAGAATGTAATATTTTGTTTTTTAAAGAATTCGTATTGTTTTTGAAGAGTTTTGAAAGAATATTTTGAAATCTGGAGTTATAATTTTTTCCTAATTTCTAAACTAAATTATATGATTATTTGATGATAACGGAGTTCTCAAAAATCATGAAAACTATCATGATTAAGTATTTTGAAGAAATAGAGGAATAATATTAATTGAATTGGTTCTAAATAACTAGATAATATTTTTCATCAAATCCAAAAGTACCAAACAAAGAATATCAGACCTAGAAGTTAGAATGTGTGAAGCTAATGAAGTTTTAATAAGTTCAAAGTTTCTAACTAAATTCATCATTTAATGCTTTACATTATTATAGAAAATTATCATAATGGTATTTCCATTACAATGAGAAAATCCATCGTAATGGGAATTCCATCATAATGAGAATTAAATTATAATGATATGAGAAAGAAATTGAAATCGTAATGAGCTGAGCAAGAAACAGAAATCATAATGAGCTGAGCAAGAAGTAGAAATCATAATAAGATGAGAAAAAAATAGATTCACAATGAGATGAGAAGGAAACAGATTCATAATGATATGAGAAGGATATATATTCATAATTAACTAAGAAGAAAACATATTCATAATGAGTTGAGAAGTAAATAGAATTTTAATGACCTAAGAAAGAAATAGATTCATAATAAGATGATAAGAAAACATATCATAATGAAATGAGAATTAATGGTTGATCATAATGAGTTGATTACAAAGAATATTGAAAAATAATATTCCATAAGTTTTATGAAGGTTTGAAGAGGTCACACTTGCAGTTCAGTTTTACTTAAATATTTAAGAAATATAAGGAAGGTTAAAGAATTCAAATTTGAAGTTTAAATGGGAGAGATTTTTAGTGTTTTTAAATTTGAGGAAGAAGACAATGTTTTCAAGTTTCCTAATTTTGTTTTTTGATTCTTTTATAAATACTTTATTAGATCATTTTTTCATTTTTAAATTTTCACATAATCTGAAAAGGCTGAGCACTAAATAAATTACATGAAAGTTATTTACATTTAGAGATCTCATGAAGAGGATAAGAAAATTTAATGTTTTTTACAAGATTAAGCATGATCGTATTGAGAATATCTTATTGAGTCAGTCAGATTGAGTCAATTGGACTGAAAAAGATTACGTTGAGCATTTGAGTAGCGTTTTATTTTTCTAAATTGAGAATGGGTTAACCGTATTGAGTCCAAAGTATTGATTTTTTGATAATATCTCGAGAAGTGAAAATTAATTAAGGAAGAATCGTATTGAATTCATCAGATCCATCCAAATTTGATTGAGGATTCAGACTAAGAAATTGTGGAGAAGTTTCAAAAAAGTATTTATTTTTTTGTTTGTCTCAAATGTTTTATAAGAAAAAATTGTAAACTGATGAGAGTAAATATAATCTTTTCAATCAAGAGATATAAGGTGTATAATAGAAGTTGGTGGAAGTTGTATTCACATATTTATAAAAGTCAATTTCTATAGACCCACAAGAGTGGCTATGGTAAAGATGTAGGTTCTAACACTGTGGTTGATCCTTGTAAATCTTTTGTTCTTTACTTATTTCATACTTTTTTAATGCATGAGTATTTAAAAAAATATAATAAGGAAATAAATCTCAATAGGTTTCATGCGTTAAGTTTTAAAATGTATTGAAACTTATAAAATTGAACAACTGATTCAACCCTCCCCCTTCTCAATTGTTATTCAATCTTTTGTATCTTGAATGAAAAATATAAATTAATTGACAAACTTGAAAGTGATTTAGTTATGTTTTTGGATATTTCATATATGTTAAGTATTCGTTTAACCACATATGAAACTAGTATTTTTTTTCTATGTCCTGAAGATCCTTTTATGAGTGTTGTTATCTTGTATGTATTCCTAGAATATTTTAGCAACTATTACTAATATTGAAAATATTAGATGTAATGAGAATATTTCTCCAACCATTTCATATGAAGTAGAATTTGTTTCTTGTATATGTTTTTTTAATATGAATATTATACCTTATCAGAGTTAATTTTAAACTTTTAGTCAATTATTTATTAAAAAAAGGATTTGGTTTGTCAAAAATCTAATTAATAAATTCAACTCAGTCATTACACCATATATAGTTTATTTTATATGTTTTTACATTTATTTAAATAATCATTAATATTATCATAAATTTAAATTTGACATATTTTTTTCATGTCAAGTTTTTTCATACATATTTCTCAAATAATACGTGTTGTTGTATACTAATATTCTATTTCTCGAAACATTCAAATTCTTGTTATCTATTATGTACAAACTACTAGTTTACATTATGCATAACCAATGCTCATATAATTGATTATTCATGCTTCATAAATCCCAGTCTATAGTATAAAATGTTGTATAAAATATTCATATAAATTAATCATTTAATTTTTTATTCATGTCTTTTTATTTCTATTCAACACCTCATTTATCTTCCCAACTTATCAGTCTAACATCAATATCATTTGTAACATCATATTTGAATCTAAAAATATTTCATTGAAAAAACACCCTACTTGACACCAATAGATGTTACAAGGTATCTACTATCATCATGTAGGGTTATATTAATAAATAAAATTAATAGTATTTAACAATTTATCATGATATTTTTTACTAATATCAATTTTCTATAACATCACCTAAATGGTTCATCAGAACTGGTAATTGTTATGAACACTTATGGTAAAATCAGGTCATAAAATTCCATTTCATGACCACACAACTGTTTCTCTATAATTATTTCCTAACCACGTATTGATATATTGGGGTTTTCAACTTAAAATAGTCATTTTAATCAAATTTAATTACAATTGTTTTATGATAAATATGACAAACACCATTTGTTTTTTTTTTTTGAAAAATACCAACCAATGTACATACCTATAGTGTGAAGTGTTTTAAAAAGATACCAAAATTATTGTTTCTAAGCATATTTTCAATATTTGGTCAACCAAAATGGATTCCTCACATTATAATAATAATTGTTTTATTATTAAAAATTCATTATAGTTTTATAAAACTATTGTAAAAAAAAAGTCCTAATCTTCCATTTTTAAACGTAGTTATTAATTATTTAGTTTTTTAAAGGTCACTTAGTAATATATGAGGATTATAAAGGGTGAGAAATGGGTTTTGTGGTTATGTTCTTTATAGGATATTGGAACTAAAAAAATAAAATACTGATAACAACCTTTAACTTCTTCCAATCATCTAAAAATTTATAAAATGCACTATATAAGATTTAAAGTTCTATGACCCATGAAAATAAAATCATTTAAATTATACTTATGTGGATATAAAAATATCCAATGAATTATCATTGAATCCCTTATTCAAAATTAATCATTGAATGCATTTTCACTATTGGCATACTTATCTCTTACTTAAAATAAAAAATGTTTTTTCATGAATTTTTTTATCAAAAAAACTTCTCATTCCATCGATCATAAAAAAAATTATCTACCGATGATTTAAATTAAATTATCTTCTAATTTTTATCATTCTATTTTTTTTCAAATTATATAGAAATTTTTTTATTTCAAAGCTATTGTCACCTTGGATACACAAATTATATTGATGTTAATTTTCCTAAGATGTTGCAACATCATGACTAATTGAAATTATTATTTTTAATACCTTAACTACATGATCACATCAGATCCATTTTAAAATATTAAAAAAATTATTTACTAATATAATTTTACCCTTCATTTTTTAAAATATATTTTGATGTGAAATCTATTTTTTAGTTGTTAGTTGCATTTATGAATTATTATTTACAAACACTTGATGAATAATATATTCAAGTAAATATATTTCATTAAAATTAGTGGATGTAGATATGCACTATATAAGTTTGATAGTTCTATGACCCATGCATTTAAAATCATCCAAATTACTATTATGAGGATATAAACATTCTAATTAAATATCATTGAATCCCTTATACCAACATAATATTTAAAAGGAATTTTCATTATTGGAATACATATCTCTAATGTAAAATAAGAAAATGGTTTTTCAAAAACTATTTTTTTATCAAATTGTTATCTCATTCCATTAAACATAAAAATTGTCTCTTGATGATTTATAGAAAATTATATTTTTGATTATCATAATTCTATTTTTATTAGTCAAATTATAGAATAGTGTTGTCATTTCATATTTATAACTACCTAGATAGGAAAATTATGCTAATGTTTATTTCCCTAAGCTTCCACAACATAAAGACTAATAGAAATTATTAATCTAAGTACTTTAACTGCATGAGAACATCTGATCCATTACATAATATTGATAAAAATTATTTTTAATATAATTTTTCCCTTTATTTTTGAAAAAATATATTAATGTAATGATTATTTAAGTTATTATCTATATTTATGAATTTCTATTTTCAAACACTTGATGAATCATGTGTGCAAGTAAATGTATTTAATTCAAATTAGTGGCAGATTTTTTTATTTTTTTATTTGGTGGTTTGGATTGAATGATTGAAATATACTTTGTGTTGTAACTCAGGATGTTGAATTTTTTTATCTTTTGTTACACATTGAAATCCTTTTTTTAGTTTTCCTAGGAAGATGCTGAAATTTTTATTTAATAATATTTTAAAACTATTTTGGATAGTCTGGATGCATATCAATGTGGAAATTGAGCTATAATTGTGTTTTTATGAAAATAGATGAATTTTTTATTGAAAACACTTGATTTTATTTAGTTCCAGTTTTATGTAGTTGAAATATTTGTGGTCTTTATAAATATTAATTTAATTTTGAGGGAATTTTATGTCTTTTTGGTAGAAAACCCTTTTGGGAATATGAAAAAATCTTATAGACTTAGCATATTTTTTGAAATAGTGTAGCTTATTGACATTTTAGCTTCAAAGGTTTCTCTTACTGTTTTTTATGTTATGAATTTGTTTCCAAATGATACAGATATAGCAATTTTTAGCCAAGTTAGGGACTTATGATTTCTATGAAGTGAGGGAATTCTATAACACCAAATTATGGGAGACCTTTTGGAGATAAATGATGTTTGGCATGTGTTTATGGACTCTTTATAGTATGGGACCACCTTTTCATTATCTCTATTTTTTCCTTCTAGATTTTTGTGTGGTATTTATTCATCCTTGATATTTTTATATCGGTTTCATTATATATGGATACTAAATTTTTCCACTATCTCAACAATTGTGTGATATATTCTGAGTTGATCCTAAATTTAATTTGACTTTTTATAGAATTATTTTCAGCACTTCTGGGTTTTATCCCATCATATATAGGTCCTACGAACACATTCTCCCTCATATATTTATTCATATTTTTAACTATATTTGTAGAGGGTTTCTAGGTGGTGACAATTTATGCTAACAGGGGAATTATAATGTATAGAAATATATAATGAATAGGTAATTTATATGCATTTATCAATCCATAATAACATCAGATCATATAATGTGCATTGTATTGAAGATTCATATAGCACTTTCAGGTCACACATAAGGATTAGATGATTGATTCCATGAATTGATTCTGTGGAGAAACCTAAAGATCCATTGATACTATCCATGAATAGTGTCTTTAAGAGGTCAACTATACCAATATTTAAAGGAACAGAATATAAAAAACATGCATAAATGTCTTAGATTGGAAGTATAAGTCATAAAAATTAATTTTGACTATATTAATATAAATAATTAAAATTTATAGATCCATATTTTTTAAATTTAGGAATATAAATATAAATATTATTGCATCTTATATTTTCTCACTCTTTAGAGTGTATTAAATTTATATTTCATCACCATGTACTAATGTAGAAGAAGATGGGGTTGGGTTTTGGAATCTTATATAAGGATCATTGTCCAGAGAAGTAGTACTAGTGATGGTTTCTTACAATTTTGGGGAGATAATGACATCAAAATCTTGGACTCTATGGTATGATCTCTGATGCAACATCACCATATTTGGAAGGGATGATTTGAGGCCATGAAGAAGAGGTCGGATGTCCTTCCAACATGATAATTCTTTCTATACATATACCTGGATAGTTTATTAGATGGATTAATCAATCTAGACATATATTTTCAACTAGAAAATTAAAGGAAAGGAAGACCTAGAAAAAAGGTGCATTCACCTATATTTCTCCTAATTAATCATCTACTCTAATATATAGAACCACTAGAATATAATAATGTTCACCAGTTAAATATGATAAGAGTAATTAGAATGGATACTGCAATTGTAGGGTGTAAGGGAATATTTTTAGATCTGTTCATATTATTATTTGGTATAAATAAAATGTATAGTTTTATTTATGTAATGTGTGAAATCTATCCCCTCACCTACTTTTTATCCAAGTTTCTTAGTGTTTTAGTCAGATTACGCACACAGATTGACTTCTACATAGATAACACAAATGGAGTAAGAGTGAAATCTAGTATTTTGAATCTGTTTTATTGTTCTAATCCCATTATATATTGAATCTGGAATCTATTTTTAATTTATCATCATCATCACTGATATGGAATGTGAATAAGATAGTGATGTATAAGAGTGGTCATTCATATTTAGGTTCCAGTTAATGGGATCATCATGGTTCATTTACTAATGTGTTTTATGACCCCTCATAATCAGTATTCTTGTGTTTTCCTTGATTATAATTCTTGTTTTAGACATTGAAGTGGCTACGTATATAGGTACTAATCCTTTTATTTGAGGGTCAAAATCACATGTGACTGAGGAGGGTGGTGACTTGTAACTTGTAGAATCTAACAGGTAAGCTGCTTCCTCCTCAAACCCTATAAGTTTGGTTTTTTACGTATTTTGTTATTTTATGGATGTGGTTTTGGATATTTTTTATAATTTTCGGTGTATTTACAAATTTTTTACATTTCTTTAAAAACTAATAACTTGTTTTTTTAGTAAATAATTGTATCTAACACTTATAAACATATTTTTAGTGTAATATTTGATCAATTTTATTGATGGATTTTGTGGGTTTCGATTGTTGGACTTATTGTGATTGATTAAAAGTAGTATATTTAATGCAATTTTTTTAGAACATCACTTCATCCTATCTATTCCCTTTCCATTTTTCCTAATGTTCTGTTCAATAGTTCTATTCTAGAGGAAACATTCATTGGTTTTTTATAAATAAAATCTCAAAGATGTTGTTTGGATTAAGGACATGGACAATCATATTAATATATTTTATTGTGGGGACAATTTCAAAGATGCCAATTATCTTCTTTGATCCTAAAATTAGAAACAATGTATTTCATTTAATGAGTCCACATGGTCATACCATATACCTATCTTCATTCCCATAAATCATTCCCTATGAATGGTTTGAAATTGTCTCCCTCTTCTCCTTCTCCATGGGCTCCACACCACCTCTCATTTCCTCACATGATGGGGATTGAACCTCATTCCCCTAAGAGGCTTGTGGTGAGGGCTCTATCCTCATCTTTGTCATTATTGGATAATAAAAGTTTTCCAAAACCTCATCATTTATTCTAAAATCACCACATTTGAGAATTTTATTTTCATATTTGAGATGTCTCCAATTGTTTCCTTTGATCCCTTAACCAAGCCTCTATATTCACGCATTCATTAAAAAACTTATGTTTTTCCTCATCCTCAATGTGATCGAATTTATGATAACTGGGCATAATTTCTTCCCTATATCTATTAATATAATCGGCTTGTACTTTCTTCATAATATAACACTCCGTCACTTTGAGAGAATTGATATTTTTTCACTATAATCATTCTCCATAAGCATTCCTTTTCATTACTTGGTCCGACATATATACTAATTTGTTATAAAATAAGTAAACAGTATATGGATGTTTTGTATAATAAATAGTCATGTTTGACTTGAATATTCAATTTTTTTCATTTTATGTTTCTATTTTATTCTTAAATATGTTTAATCATTGGGATATTATTTTTACTCCTATGAGATTGGTGATGAATTACCACCATCCATAGGGGAAATAAAGGGGACTATATTATATCAGTGGGGACGATTTTATGTGCCAACTACATCTAATACTAGTGATGAGCTTCTTCATGCATCCAATTTGATCAATAGGTGACCATTGTCATTGTGGCCATTTTATGAATGAGTGGGTGAACTACATGCGTGGACTCTGTTACTAGTGTAAACCCTGACAGTGCCACTTGATGTGTTAGGGAAACATATTTCAGATGATGATTGATAGAGTTTCATGTCATGTTTTTGAGTTTAACATGTTTATAACTTGTTTATTTGAGCTTGATGTAAATTATTGGAATTTAAAAATGTTTTTAAATTTTGTTTGAACACATATTTTCAAATAACACCTATGTTAGAGTTTAAATGAAGCTAATTTTGTAATTATTATATGATAAATATAATAACTATAATAAATATATTTTATATAATAAATATATTTTATATAATAAATAAAACTGGTGATAATGGGGGTCCATTATCAGTTATTAAAGAAGCACTGATAAATTCATATTGTTTTTAATCATGATTTGATTGTCTGCACTTTTTTTCACTAAAAAAGGCCAATTTTTATGATGTTATATGCCTATTTTTATAGTGGTGAGAAATAAACCATATGCCAATATGATACTTGATTTTATCAGTATGATAGAAAGTGTCATGTGTCCTTCACTTATGTTTTAATGTGAAAAATCACATAAAAGGGGTAAAAAGTGAGTAAATGCACTTGGATTGGTGTGAAAACATAACAGAATGATCATCGAGTCATTTATGATATGTAGGAATCAAATACACATCAATTAGATGCTCTGATTTACTAGAATGATCCAGAGTGGCATCTCCCATTTCTACTTACATTAAAAAGAACTATCACCCTAAGGGGGTCAAAACCGAGAAAAAAACATTTGGATTTGCGTCAAAACATATGACAAAAATTATCGAGTTATGTATTTTTTGGATTCAATAGTGTGTCAATACAATGATTTAAAATCTAGGTAAGATTGAAAATATCATTTATCCTTTTATATGTTTATTAATATAACATTTATCCATTTAGGGATTCAAAACCTAGCTAAAAAGTTTTGAATGATGGGAAAATCATGTAAAATGATCCTCAAAACATTTTTTATCTGTAGTAAATAATGACGCATCAATAAGAGTTTTCATTTTCTTGAGATGATCGAAAATGCATTTCAATTTTGTTTTAAAACACTAAATAATTATTGTAATAGTCAAAACCATAGAAAATGACCTCAAATTGATGGGAAATCATAAGAATGTTTTCTAAGAATTATTTTTGACATGAAAAGGAAGACGTAACGTCAATATGACGTGTGGTCTACTCGAAATGGATGAATAAAAACTTCTTAAATAATTGGAAATCTTTAAAAAAATGTCTTTTATGGTGTAAAAAAATAAAATGACCTCTATATTTGGTGAAATCAATGGACAACAATTTCTTAGTGATTTATAAAATGTAGGGTCTGACAATGTGTCACTCTGGTACGTTGTTTGTTCAGGATGACCGAAAATGCATTTTTTATGTTTTAAAACATGAAAACGTGCATGTAATGGTCTAAATCATACCAAAAAACTCCTATTATCGTGAAATCATACAATAAACCTGTTTGAATTATTTTCTACTTGTTTAATTGGATGATGTTTCAATCTGACTTGTGGTGCTCTCAGACTAAATGCATGAACAGTTTTTAAAGATGTGACAGTTTCTAAAAACTTGTGTTAGAGATTCAAAACCCAGAAAATGACCTAAGATTTTCATGAAATCATAGGAAACCAACAATATAATGATTTTTTGAGATATACACCGTGAAGTCACACCAATCTGATTTTCTATTTTCTTGGAATGATTAAAAACGCATTTTTAGTGTTTTAGAACAGTAAAACATGCATGGAATGGTTGAAACCATATAAAATGAACCCGAATTTATGTGAAATCACAGGAAAAGTATATTTCAATTATTTGTGATGTGTAACAGCAGACAACAAGTCAATTTGACATGTGGTGTGCATGAACTGGTAGAATAATCATTTTAATATATATATATATATATAAACTATCAATACGTTGAAAATTGAACCTATATAGACTATTTTAGTTACTTTTGATTTAAATAATATAGTGAGTTATAATTTCTAGTCTTATTTTTATTATTTAGGGTAACAACATTAATTTTAAATTTATTTTATTTTGTCTTATATGAGATGATGGGTTACGATAGTTGCACACCAGGTCTGTCCCCAGCCGCATGTCTATCCTTAAAAGTGTTGGCCACAGTTTCCATTTAAGATGATAATATATGGGGGATAAATTGAAAATAAAATCCAAAAAAATAAAAACAAAAGAAAATATAAGGAGGAGGGGGTAAAGGAAATATTACGGTGACTCTGAATTTTAATAGTGAACTTCTAAATAATTTAAGCAGTAGTTTGAATCCGAAACTAGTAATCCATCCCTTCAAGAAAAACATGATTCCCTATGCATGAAACCTTCCTAGTGCTTGCATTCTTGTGGGGTGGTGCCTCCATTCACTCCATAATAACCTATCAAATCATAAAAAGTTTGTTCATGCCCTACATACCCTTAATCCAAAGTCAATCATGTGTAAATACAATGTTTTGATAGCTTGATATGATTAAAAACATCATTAATCCTTTTATACATTTATTAATCTGACATATCTCCACTCATAGGGTCAAAACCAAGATAAAAGGATTTTAATGATATAAAAACCTTTGAGAAAGTACATTTGAATTATTGGTGATGTGTATGAGAGGAAAACAAGTAAATTTGATGTGTTGTGTGCTTGTACTGGAGGAATAAACATTTTCAAATTTTAAAATATATATTAGAAAATGTTAAAATGTTGAAAATCGAACCAACATAGACTATTGTAGTAACTTATGATTTAAATAATCTAGTGAGTTATAATTACTAGTCTAATATTTCTTCTTTAAGGTAATAAAATTTATTTTTACGTTATTTCATTTTGGCTTATATGAGATGAGGTGTGGGGTGGTTGCACACATGGGCTCTCCCCAGCTACATGTTTGTCCTTAAAAGTGTTGAGGAAACTTTCCTAGGGTCTCTACCCTACAAATGGTGAAGCCTCACTTGGTAGTTTGGTAGCTTTAGATTCGTTGTGTCAGATCACGAGGGGGGGGGGGGCTAAAATTCCATGTCCTAGTTAGTCTTCCCTGGCTTATGTCATGCACCAAGATCACATGGCACTATTTCCCAACCAACCCATAAAATACTCACTTTGAATAACTCCAAACTCTATCCTATCTCTCAAACATCACCTTTGATATCATTCTATCATGAACCCTTCCTCCAAGGATACCCCTCTTGGGAAAGATATGAAGAAGGGGAGATATTGATCTTTGAGTCCCACCTCCAATATGCCTCGGGTTGGCGATTAATGACAAGGGTATACAAATCTCACAATATGGAAGGCATTACCTTTTATAAGGAAACAATATCAACAGATATGATGGATCATGAACAGAAAAACTCCAATAAATATATAAAAAAAATCCAAAACCATCCCACATGCTTGTATAAAATTGAACTGGACCAAATAAAAAACAACTCCAAAGTAAAGTACCCAAAACCAAGCTAAAGCAGTGACTCAACAATAGTACCAAATCCCAAGCTAGTAATTCCCAACGCAGTCCAAATTATCCTTTTGGAAACCTAAATGTAGTTATATATACATAGGGTGAAAATATAGATATACTCAGTAGGAAAACCAAAGTATCTCATGCAGAAACATTCTAGTGCTCCTCTGAGAAAACAATATGACCAAACAACACATAACAAGTATACTAACCATCCCAACCCTACCAAGTCATGATCAACAAATAATGCAAGTCAAGTAATGTAATATAATTAAATCACATTAATGATAGGGTACCCCACACCACTTTACCACTGATTATCTGCTCTCACACCCAAATGGTAGATGTCTTGGTGCTCCCACCGTTTCTGAACATACCAAACAAAAACCCACCCACAGACACATGGGACACAACCACACCACATCCCACCCACAAACACCAGAGCCACAACCACATCACATCTCACCCGCAGACACCTCAACCATAACTATATCACATCTTTCCCACACACAATTGGGCCATAACCAAGTCACATCCCTCTTGCAGACACCTGAGATTCAAACCACACCTCATCCTAAAGACACCTGGGAAATCAAAATGCATATCACCCTAAAGACAAATGGAAAAATAAAACCACATATCACTACAAAGACACCCTATAAAGCATAGCTCATCTTATCCCAAATACATGTGGGAAAGTATAATCACATCTCATCCCAAAGACACCTAAGAAAACACAACTCACCAGCAAAAACCTCAGCCTCATACCTCACCACAACCTACCTAGAGAATCTTGGGCTATCACTTCCTAGAAGTGGGATAAGGGAAGAGTGGGTGGCCAACCATCCATCCTCCCATCGAGATATTTTGGAAATTCACCCTCCACTATGAATATGGGGGTGGTCGGTGTTGGAGTTGGTGTCCTAGAAACAAATTTTTGTCCATTGATTACATGAATATTTAATTCATTTAAATATTAAACATCTTATTTCATATTTTTCATTATTCGGCATTACTATAATGTAATAATGTCCTAGAGTAATTGTCGCATTAATAAGGTCATAACAGTTCCTTGATATAATGAGAACCTTGAAGTTCTATGACAAGATTTTTAAATATATTTTTGAGGTTGGATGAAATATATGATGGGACACATAGTATATAGACCATCAGGTGTGATTACTCATAAGAAGACTAGAATTCTTCTCATGAATTTCATGCTTGTTAATCTCCAAGATGGGAGATTATGATAATATACCCACCGGTAGGAATTCATCATGTTTTCATGTCATCAGATATTCCTATCTCCGAACATGTGTAATGTTCGTTAGACTTTAATATTATCATTAATATGTGTCAAGACTCATGCACTTTGATTTACTGATGATAATTGTTACTTCATATATTGGCAGGAAGTAAGGTATGTTGGGTGCGTCATGAATGACGTGTTATTAATGTATAAGTTGAGGAAGGATTTTTCCCTTCCATTTATAGAAGTTTATATCTTTTCCCTTTGATTAAAATAGAACCATCTCCCTAAATTCCATTTTTATGGTGTATTAATGAGTTTTTTAGGTAGTCAAAGAAAGATGTATCAAGAAATCATGATGATGACACTATCATGAGACGTTCTTGAAAAGATATTGAGATGATGGGGTTTTATTACACATTGAGCATTTGTATGTGAATGATGTCATTGTGAAATTAAGTTCTTTATCTTGGGTGTCTTGACCCATTTCTAGATAATACTCTTGGACTTTCAGCAAGATCGCCTAATGCCAAAAAGAAGAATCCTAGAGGTTCACATACTAAGTGTTTTTTGTGGTCTCAATTAAATTATATTTGAATATAATTAATGGAATAAATATATTCTCAATACCATGTAATAATTTTATTCTAGTTAAAAAGATCGCATAAATTAAATAAAATATATTTATTATATTGAACATTTAATAAATATTTATTTACTAGTTTTTAAATAAAATATTTATTTAAGAGAATAAATTATTTATTTATTTAGGTGTTCAATAAATGGAAGTGGAGTTTGATCACACCAAGGATTGTCTGGTAGTAAAACAATTATTTACAAGATGGTAGGCATAAGACAAAATAATAATGATGATGTTGTCATTATGTGGCATAGGATTTCATTTATGATTCCATTTTTTGCAAGTTGGTGCACCATGAATAATGGTGATATTATTATTATTATGTATCATGGGTTTTCTCTAAGGTTATGAAGGTATTTAATTTCTATTATGTAATTAAATATTACCAATAAACCCCATGTTGTTAAATAGATAGGTATGTCTATTGTGCCATTATGTCTGGTGAGCCAAATTGTCGGTGGTGAGAGAATTGTTGAGCCAAAACAATTTCTCTCTCTCAAATAATCTCCCCTCCCCTCTTAATAAAAAATGATTTTATTCAAGACAGAAAAAAATGTGATAAATAACGACTGACACAAGACACTTGCTTCTCCGCGCTAGCACCCGAAGAATGAGTGGTGTCGATCGGAGGCCATCGGAGCATGTGTGGATAACCGCTAGATGGATTCTGGTTTGGATCCACACAATCACAACGAGACAATCCTAAAGGGTCATTTTGGATGATTGAAATCATCAATGAAGATTGTACCAAAGATCCAGGTATTTAATTTCTACATAAATTATTTAAATTAATTATAAACATGATGCGTAAGATCCTCTCTCTTGGATCCACCACCCTTTTCTTCTTTTGACTAGATATTTGATCTCAATCTATGGATACTAGTTTTTATCATCATATTGATCCCATATTGGTCATATATTATAGAAAAGGAAATTTTAGATCATTCCAACCATGATTCATCCACTGTGCTCGGATCCTTCAAGTGGTATCAAAGGGGTCACATCATCATTTATAATTATTTAAATAATTTGTTGATTATTTACAATTTAATAATTTAGTTTCTCAATTCATGTTGAATCATTATTGTAATATGGATTTTGATATATGTTCTTCCTCTTTCATTTATCATAGATCTAATAGAAACAAATAATTTTTGGATTAAAATTAAATGTGAGGAACTCATCAGGAGGCACCGATGATTCTTTCCAGGTGACACAAAAGTGCACGCTGTGTTTTTGGACTTTCACATTGTGTCCTATTCTATTATCATTGTGTAATATAGATTACACACTATGTGGTTGTGTTCAGGGAATTGGGAGTAATTCAGAAATTACTAAAGCCATGTTCATTAATGACACATGATGTAGTTAATTCATACACCACGTGTTGACCAAGACATACTGGTGTACGGTCAGCCGAATTACATGGTGTGTGGCCCACTGGACATGGTGTATATCCCCTCTTGGTCAACGACCAAACCATGTATCTTGTACATGGCTAAGCCGTCTGATAACCATGTATCCTGGAGACAACACGATGTGTGACCCACTAGACACACAATGTACTCGAATATTTCAAAAGTTTTCCTCACACGTTGAGTCCTTAAGAATGTATTTAGGATAAGATGGTGAAGGTAGTTGACACTGTGTACTTTACCAAATTACATAGAATTAAAACTTTAATGTTTGTGGAATGTTCTGAATTACATATCATGTAGATTTTAAGGAGTGTTCACCATGTTACCTCCATGGTTATGGATGAGAATCTCAAAGAAATTCATAAAAGGATTAAGATAAAAGGATTGATTAATTAAAGATAATAATCAATCGATTTTAGTGTGATTTATCTTAATAAAAATTATTATAGAATTTAATGCTAGATTTATTAAATGCACAATTCATTTCATGTATGTGGATGATCATGATCTAGACCAGACCTTTGTAAGTGATTGGTTTCCTTTAAATTTATTTTAAATTAAATTGTCAGCATGCGTTCCATCTCTCCTCATTAATTTGTAGGGCCGGCATGCCCGTGGTTTCTTTTCTGTAAACCCCCTTTTACCCCTCACCTACATGTGAGTTAAAAATCATATGTAATTTATGGAGCTCCCAAGATAGTGGATGCAGTTCAAGCTGGAGTCAAGATGAAACCAATACCAAGTTATATAAAGGTGCACAGGTGGAAATTTGTAAACACAAACCAAAAAGGATCGAGTTGTTTTTCCCCTAGGCCATGGTTAGTTTATCAACTACTAGATAAACTAGGCATTATAAAATGTCAAGATTATTCCATTTACATTATTTTATTTCTATCCATTTTTTGGTTTATCATTATGGATGTGTTTTCGCAATCACATAATTAATGAATTAAACAAGAATGTAAGACGGAACTAAAATAAACAAGGCTTTTGCATAAATATTATCAAGATATTGTTAATAACTTTAGTAAATTACACTTAATATGATCAGTCATTTGATAAAGATAATAATAAATTTATGCATAAGAGATAAAAATCCCTCAATAAAATATTAAGTCATTCTAATACTTTTGTTACTTGATTAAGGGAAAGACTCAATAAAACTATCTGTTTAACCAACCCTTTTTGGGACACTTTCTTTTATATAGGAATCCCTTATGAATGTTTCAGGTAGACCTAACCATATTACATCAAGAGGATTAAAACATTCTAGAATTAATGTAATGTTTGAGGAAAGTGTTGAGGAAATACAGGTGAGGATTTCAGTATTGGAGATTCCACTCAATGGATCAAGGATCTGCAAGCCCATAGTTGGAAAAGACCTATGTCCCTAAATACCTTAAAAATTATTGACCAACCCTTGTTAGGGTTATATGAAGGGTAATATGGATCCTTTACGCTATAATTTCCATGAAACTAAACATTCAATGTTCAATGGTGAGGTCCATTGGGACTTGATAAAATATTGGGATACCTAACAAAATTAATTTATTATTTATCATAAAATGTAATCAAGAGAGTACTAATTATCTACTCTTTTAATGGTATAATAAAAATTAAAAACATGTCTACCACACTATCCCTATGATCAATACTGTATAAATAAAATATCATCACTGATAGTAACTTCCAGGAATGGTTTAGATTCCTTTGGGTCATTCTATACCATGAACAGAAATCTTACGTGCTAGAGTACTCATTACCTGATTTTCCTGCCCAAGAGGCTAGTGATGAAGAGTTCCTAGTCTATGAGAAACATATTAATAACGCTGCCGACATTCAATGTTTGATGTTATCATAAATTTCTAGTGAACTCATGAAGTCTCATGAAAACATGGATGACTATAGCATGATTAAGTACCTTCGTGGTCTTTACCAAGAGAGATCAAGATAGGAATGGTTTGAGATATCCCAAGAACTATTTCAGAGTAATCATAGAGAGGGTTCCCTAGCTGGGACTCATATAGTGAAGCTCATTGGATACATTGAGCATCTAGAGGTTCTAGGGTTTAAACTCCCCAAATAACTAAGTAATGATCTCATTCTCGTATCACTCCATTAGAGATTATCTAGTTTTTTTTAATTTCATTTTGAACAAAATTGAAAAGTCTCTACTGGATCTTCATATCCTTCTTCTCTATGTGGAAAAATATATGAAGGCGAAAAGCCTTCTATCCTTACGATGAATAAGAGGAAAGGGGTGGTGGAGAGATTTAATTTCAAATCTTCTTCAAGCCCATCCAATAAAATGAAGATAAAAGTGGATTAAAGGGAATAGGAAGTTGTTTGTTTTTCATGTGTAAATAAGGGACACTAGATGAAAAAAAACACCTAGCTAAAAAAGAAAGGGGAAGCTTCAGGTTCATTTGTTATCAAGTGAAATTTATTTTTTCTAAAAATTAGGCATTATATACATCCTATGGTGCTCACATGCGTATCCAAATATAGGAACCATGTAGATTCAATAAAATTTATTGAGGAGAGGTAGATCTATGAGCATCCAATAGAGATAGACTTTTTGTTTTAGTTTTCAAGGGCTGCCACATCATGCTGTCGAATGGGATGATCTTGGTATTAAAAGGTTGTAATTTTGTGCCTTCTGTAACCAAGAAAATTATTTTTATATCCATAATAGATACAAATAGATTTATTTTGAATTTAATAAATGAAAGTTTCTTATTTTATAAAGATAAAATTTGTTTTGGTAAGGCACATTTATATATCAGTCTTTACGTGTTGGTTTGCACAAACGAAGTGATGTAAATTGATAACAAAAATAATTCGCATGACTCATAACACACCCAATTTTGGAATCATTATATAGTTCATGTAAATGATAAACACTTGAAAAATTTACATCAAGATTTAATATTTATATTCTTTCAAACTAAAACCACTTAGTGTATGTCATGCATGTTAACAATGTAAAATGACCAAAGCCCGATTTAGTGGGAAAGGTTAAAGTGCCAAAGAGCATCTTAAATTGGTTCATACTGATGTGTGTGTCCCATTTCTAATTTAACAAAGGGGTGGGTACTCACACTTCATAAATTTTACTAATGATTTTAGTAGATATGGATATATCTACTTAATGAGGTTTAAGTTAGGTTGTTTTGATAAGTTCAATGAATACAAGAATGAGGTTGAGAACCAACCTGGTAAGAATATTAAGAAACTCCACTCAGAACAACTTGTACAATATATTAATTAATACTTCATTGATTAATTATTGGTGTTTGGGATCCTATCCCAACTCACTCCACCTTACATAACCTAGTGGAATGGTGTAAGCAAAAAGAGGAACCACACATTGTTGGACATGGTGAGATCAATGATGAGTCATGAGAGTATTCCATTATCCTTTTGGGGATATGCATTACAAAAATCGAAACACATAATCAACCAAGTACCAACTAAATTGATAAATGGTATTCCAAACAATATTTTGAGTGGAAGAAAATCCATGTTATCGAATTTACTTGTGTGGGGTAGCGAAGCATTTGTTAAGGCATCTTCTGGTAACAAACTTGTACCTTGAGGCCCAACGTGTACCTTTATAGGGTACCCTAATAAATCATGTGGATATTACCAATACAACCCCTCAGAAAAAAAAATTTATAGTGAAAATACACTCCATATTCCTTTAGTGGGAGCACATCTCCGAATGAGATAGTGGGAGAGAGATAGACTTCGATGAAGTCGAGGCTAAATGTACATAAGAGTTGGTATATGATCATATTCCACAGAGCCTTGTGTAAGAAACATCTATTCTAGATACACATGTACTGCATATGAGTAAAATAGAGGTTAGAGAACCATAACAATACAGATTTATATTTATCGAGGATGGTGACTCATTATTAGTTTATAATAATGATCCTCTAACCTACAAGAAAATAGTAAGTGGAAAAGATGTTTCTAAGTGGAAAATATCCAAGAATTATGAAATGTCTTCCATTCATAAAAAAACCTATATTTTGGTAGATTCTCCATTATATTTAAATCCTCTGGGTTAGAAATGGGTATTTAAGAAGAAACTGGACACAAAAGGACAAGTCAGTAACTATAAGGCATGACTGTTTTCAAAAGGATTTAAACAGCATCAAGGCATTGACTATGATAAAACCTTTTCGCTAGTTTTGATGCTAAAATCCCTCAGAATTATATTATCCATTTCTCTTACCATGACTATGAGACTTGGAAAATGGATGTCAAAATAGCCATCCTTAACGGGAACCTTTAGAAAGATGTCTATATGCCACAACATGAAGGGTTTGTGACTCCAAAGGATTCCAATAAGATATGAAAATTGAAACATTACATTTATGGATTAAAGAAAGAATCCAGGTCCTCAAACTTTTATTTTGATGAATCCATAATGGAATTTGGTTTTATAAAGAATAAATGTGGGCATTATGTCTACAAATGGTTTAATGGGAGTGTAGTCATTTTCTTAATAGAATATATTGATGACATATTACTTATTATAAATGAAATACCAGTATTACAGTCTGTTAAGGCATGGTTTAATAAATTATTCTACATGAATAACTTGGGTTAGGCAACATATATTCTTGGGATCAAGATCCATCATGATAGATCCAAGAGATTGCTGGGCCTAAGTCAAAATACATACATTAACAAGATACTTAAGAGATTCAGTATAGAACAATCCAGGAAGGGATTATTTCCAACATCACATGGAATTCAACTTTCCAAGAAAACATGTCCTAAAACACATGCGGAAAGAAAGATAATGTCAAGGATTCCATACCCATTAGCAATTGGGTCACTCATGTATGTTATGCTATGTACTAGGCTATATGTAACCTACACATTAAATGTGGTAGGTAGATATCATGATGATCTAGGTGACTAACATTGGATGGTAGTCAAGACTATCCTTAAGTATCGAAGGTTTACTAAGGATATGTTCATGGTTTATGGAGGATATGAGGAACTATTCATCAGAAGATATTTAGATGTTATTTTCTAGACTAATAAATATGACATGATGTCACAAAATGGATAAATATTTACTTTTAATGAAGGTGTTTTGAGTTGGAAGATCTCAAAGAAAGGTTTGTTCATAGATTCTATAGTAGAGTCCAAGTATATCATAGCTTCTGAGGTAGCTAAAAAAGTAGTTTGGATGCAAATCTCCATCCATGAACTAGATGTGGTACCTAGATTTAAAGACGCCTTCACACTATATTGTGATAAAACTACAGCGATGGCTCTCAAAAAAGAGCCAAGGTCACATCATCAGACAAATTATCATCTCTTGAGGGATTTTTCTCAGATAGGTGATGTTTTCATGAGCAATATTTCCATGAAATACAACATGGTGGAACCCTTGAATAAATCCTTGACTCAAGATAAATATGGTCATCATGTGAGGTTTAGTATATTAAAAGTTATAGCCAGTTGGATCGAGTCCAAGTGGGAGTTTGAGGGAGTTGAAGTCCTAGAACCAGTTTATTGTACATTTATTAAAATAATATTTAATGTATTTAAATATTAAACATCTTATTACTTACTTACAGTGTTCTGCATGACAATAATGTAATAATTTCTTAAAGTGTTTGTCACATTAATAAGGTCATATCAGTTCCCCGTTATGATGAGAATCTTGAAGTGATATGATAATATTCTTAAATATAGTTCGATGGTTGGATGAGATACTATTATGGGACACATATTATACATACCATCAAGTGTGAGTAATCATAAGAATATGACACTTCTTCTCATGAATTTCACACTTGGTAATATCCAATATGAGAGATTATGAAAATAGACCTGCCAGTAGGAATTCAACATGTTTTGGTGTCATTAGATATTCCTATCTATGAGTGTTTATAATGGTCCTTATAATTTAATATTATCATTAATGTGTTTCATGACTTGTGAACTTTTATTTACTAACAAAAACTAGCATTCCATATGTCGGCAGGAAGTAGGGTACATTGGGTGCATCACAAATGACATGTTATTAATGGATACGTCAAGGAAAGATTTTTCCCTTTCATTTATGGAAGTTGATATCTCATCCCTTTGATTGAAATATAATCATTACACTAAATTCCATATAAATGGTGTACCAATGAGTTTATTTTAGGTATTCAAAGAATGATGTTTCAATCAAGTAGGTTGATGACACTATCATGAAACCAGCTTGATGAGATATTGAGACAAAGGGATTGTATTACACAGTGAGTGTTCGTATGTGGATGTTGTCATTGCGACATAAATTTCATTCTATTGGGTGACTTGAACCATTACTAGATAGTACTCTTGGACTTTAGGAAAGCCCGCCTAATTCCAATGAGAATGAATCCTAGAGGGTCACACCCTAAGTGTTTCTTCTGGTCTCGATTAAATTCTATTATAATTTAATTAATGAAATAATTTTTATTCTCAAGATTGAGGAATAATTTTATTCAAGTTAAAATGATCGCATAAATTAAATTAAATATATTTATTTTATTGAACATTAAACAAATATTTATTTACTAGTTTGTAAATAAAATATTTATTTAAGATAATTAATTTTTTATTTATTCTGGTGTTCAACAAATGGAAGTGGAGTTTGAGCATACCAATGTCGGTCTGGTAGTAAAATAACTATTTTCATGATGGAAAATAATTATTTATCTAGTTGGAAGAAGGTAAAATCATAATAAAACAATTATCATTATGTCCCATGCGATTTTATTTATGATTCTGTTTTGCACAAGTTGGAACCCCATGAATAATTTGGTTGTTATTGTTATTATGTAGCATGGGTTTTCTCTAAGATTATGAATGAATTTAATTACTGTTACACAATTAATATTGTAACTGAAACACCATGTCATAAAATATATAGTTACATCTATTGTTCCATTACTGTAACAACCCTACTTTTTATTATACACATAAACATGATTTATTATATAAACTTCCATTTAAGACAAATCTGAGGATTGAGAGGTCTAGTGTCTTAATAAATTAGGAACATTACATAAAAATTTAGAACATAAAACCCAACATCATTATTGAAAACTTAATTTACATGACCACAACATTCTATCGTACTTAACATTACATAGGATAACCTGAGAACATGCATAAAAAAGGGCGAGCTATAAAGCCCAATAAGGTAGTAAAAAAGGAGTAACATGAAGATTATAGTACATTTTAGGCAATAATAATATTAATGGAGCACAAGACAAACGTGAATATAAAGTAATTATATAGAATTATTATCAAAACATGTAAAAGTGTCAACAACATTTAACATGATATTAGCATGAGGCAAGGCTCATTGCACATGGAGCATGAGTAAACCCACATTGCACTTAAATTAGCATGAGTAAACCCTCATTTCACTTGAATTAGAATGAGTAAACCCTCATTGCACTTTAATTAGAAAGATTAAATACTCATTTCACTTGAATTATAATGAGTAAAACCTCATTGCACATGGCATATCATGATACTAAACATTACCTAATGCATTGGAGTTCTATCAGGGAGAACCCTTTCTAAAATTTAATTTCATGCATAAGTGTTCCACATGGATCATATAACATGGAATCATTCCAAATCATCATTTATTAAACAATAAATTAATGTGGAATATATAAATTAAACTCTATAATTAATAAGTATATCTGCATAAAGGTTAATACCCTTGATAGAGAAATGGGCATGGTATTCACTACACGATTATTTTGTCATGGAAAATCGTGGTGAAAATTCTGCAGCATAACATCGTGACATAATAATTCATAAAAATGGTTGATGAGATAGAAATGGATATATCATCACATGTACATGAAATGGACAGTAAGGGGGTCATATAGATACATTTTCCAACACAATAAATTTTGAAATAAAAGGAATACCATAATAATGAAACGTGAAGAAATAGGAGAAAGGAAATAACTCTTATGAAATTTCGGCATGGTAACAGATTAAAATGGGAGAGATTAATGAGAGATAAAGAGGTCTCCCATCATTAAAAAAATAAGGAGGGAAGTATGGGGGAGGTGAAAAATCATACCCTAATATTTTTAATTGAAAATACATGGGTATAACAACATAAAAAACATAGAGAAAAATGAGAAATGAAGAAATCCCTTACGGAATTTCGGCATAGTAGCAGGTGAATGTGGGATGAATTAATGAGAAATAAAGGGGTATATCATCATTAAAAAATAATTAGTGTAGTATAAGGGAATTTTTAAAACATACCCCATCATTTTTAATTGAAAATAAGTGGTCATAACAGTACAAGGAAACTTGGACATAAATAAGAAAGGAAGGAAAGTGAGGATCCCTTACTTGGAAGTGTGATCCCAAAGGATTGTGAGAGGCTGGAGAGAGGTTTTTTGGGAGATTGGGGCACCCTGGGAAGATTATATAGAGAGGAGTGTAGATTTTGGATTATCTCCAAATGGTTTTATTTTAGAATAATTGTAGATTCAGTTGGTTTATATAGGAAAGAAGAGGTAATTATTTATTATTTAGGTTTTGGACACCACACATTAAACTAATAAAAACCAAAAACCATCCCATGGTTTTTTTTTGAAAATATATTGGAAAAAATTATTTTATAAGTCCAATGACCTAAATTATTAAAATATTAGTCTTTCTTATATGGAGGTGAGTCACACTCTTGAGGAAATCATTTTAAAGTGTTAAAATGTTTTATAAGTCTTGGAGGGTCCAATAAGGCATTTAAAAAAAATTAAAATTACATTATTTTAAAGGTAAATAATATATTTTCTGAATAGACCTTTTATAGTATTTTATTATATCACTATTGGACCATTATGATGTCATAAAACACATTATATATTTAAACGGTATTTAATTTTTACCAGAAAATTCAACACTCTCAAAAAAAATATGAAAAATGTACTATTGGATAATTTCAACATGTTGATTCCAAAAATAATATTCATTTTATCTAATTTTTTTTTCAAAATATGTGAGTTTTTATTTTTAAAATAAAAACTGATATTTATTAATGATTCATGGGGTTTGACAAAATCTACTTTCAATCCTTAATAAAAATTACAATTGAATTCATAAAAATTATATGATCATTTATATTTAATAAAAATTAATTTAGTAAAAATATTTTATAAAAATATTATTTAATTAAATATTCCATTAATTCATCAGAATAGATTTCTTAATTGAATTTAAATATTAACTAAAAAAATATTATTTTTTCTTTAAAAACCATTTACAAAGTAACAATAATAAAATGAATGTATATTATTTATACAAAAATAATTCACATAATCATAGTGATAGAGTATTGTTAAATAACACCTTATAAAACCCGTATAAGAATTAAGTGTAAGGTGTGTGAGGGTGACAGGATCTTGGGGCGGCTAAGCTAACATCGCTCTGGTGTTAATCTCTATTAACTTCCACTTATCCCGTAGGTGATTTTGTTTATGCTTAATGTGTTTATTATTGGATTGGGATTGGTCTAGAGTGAATCCTAGTGACACTACATCCTTTTTGAGCTTCAAAAAATGGGCTTCATATGGAGTAATTCTACTGGGTGAGGCCATCACTTCCTTTGTCTGAGTAAATTGGATTTGTTATATCCATATATTTATACTAATCACATGATCACTATTCAACTGTTGTATTAGCAATGATAACAATTATTAATGGTATTTTAAAATCCAAAAATTTAAAAACAAGGAATTTCATATGTTTTATATAACCATTTTACATAATAAGACATTTAATTAGATCAAGATGAATTTTCATTAATAAAAGTTTGGGTCATTTCAATTACGCCTGGTGAACCAAATTTTTGGTGGTTAGAGATTTGTTGAGCCAAAATAATTTCTCTCTATCAAATCCTCTCCTCTCCCTTATCAATAATGAATGACTTTTTTTCAATACCAAAGAACAAGCGATCAAGAATGACCAATGCATGACACTCACTTCTCCACACTAGCACCTTGAGAATGAGTGGTGTCGATCAAAGGACAATAGAGCACATGTGAATCATTGCTAGTGAGATTCTAGTTTGGATCCTCGAAATCACACTGAGACAATCTAGAAGGGTCATTTTAGATGATCAACACCATCAACGAAGAAAGCACCGAAGATCCTAGTATTTAATTTTTATAGAAATTATTTAAATTAATTATAAGGGAAGATTTTACATGGAATCATTTATAAAATAACACAAAAGAGACTATGAGAGATGAGTATAAGGGAAACATTGGAATAAAACATAGAAAATCAACCAGGCATATAGATTTCATGTAATGTAATAGAAATAAAGATATCTCTTACCTCAAACCACAACATGGCTTCTCAATCACTATATCATTATGTTAGTCTTTCATGAGTTTAGTTACACAACACCACCACCCAATCTAAATTCAACCACCATCACTATAAGATGAACTAATATCGAAACCTTCTCTATCACTGTATCCACTCTCCTCTATCGGCACATATAAGAAAATGTAATTAAAAATAAAAAAGTGATGTATATTTAAATTTCAACATAAAAATAATAAAAGTTTTTGTATTAAATGATTATTAAATTATGTGATATACTTTCTCACTCAAACCATCCATAGATGTAATATCATAGGGGAGACATCTAGTCATCTCCTATTATAATTCATCCAATTCTTTCTGTAGAGCAACGACCTTCACATCCAGCATCTGTACATGGGCACCTTTTTTTGTATTATGCTCCCTTGTTGTCATGAAATTTAAGGTATACATACCCTATAACTATGATTACCTACATTTCAAATTGGTTTATGTAGATGTTGGTTATAGTGAAAACAATGGTACATGCATCATATAAGAATAGGTTGTGGTTTCCATGTACTTGAGTTAGCTATGCATATATACTCATTGATTGTGGTCAATATTGTCTATTTCATGATGCCTCCATGATGTATTATATCTAGGATTCACCATCAAGATCATAATTATTATCCTCTTAGTGAAGATTCATTTATATAGGGACCTTTTCATAGGTGTTACCTCCAAGTAGAACCCAATCTATACCACCACTTATTAAGAAGTAGATGGAACCAAAAGTACTAGCAGATGATGTGTGAAAGATGAGGGCACTTCATGAGTTTCTAAAATAGTGACCCATTAGGTTTTATGGAGATCCTAACCCACAAGTGTATGAGGACTAGCTTGAGGTAGTGAAATGATTTTTCTATCATTTTAGGACTCCAGAATATCAGACAGTGGTTCTTATAACGAGTCTTCTCTTTGGATCTGTAGGGCGATGGTTGGGTTTAGTGATCTAGACATACGATGAGGAGAACATTTTATGGTCATAGTTATTGATACTTTTCAGATAGGAGTTATCTCTACACACTATAAATACCATATCAACCCTATTCTACATATGTCATCTCCACCACAATCCATCAAACACATGATGAAAATGGAACACCTCGCATATTTATCTCTATCTGTGATCCTTCACATTATCATCTCCCCTTTATTTCTCCATATCTATTTATGTATACTAATAGTTGTGGTGGCCACATAAAATATGGTTTTCTTAGGGGTTTGGCCAGATGATAGGAAAAAATCCTCAAGGACCTTCTTTTTCACTTGGACGGTAGCCTACACCTCCACCTCACACACCCAGATTTATATTCCCCCAACTGCTTCCTAATATCCTCCCAACTTATGATTGTTGTAGAAAGATGATATAGTATCCCCACCACTATACTTATTGATGTAACCCTGATCACACCCTATGAATACCACAACCTCATGGCCACCACCCACATGATCATTTTCTAGAATGTGTCCATAGTCTCCACCTATGTGGCACGCTTGATGAAAAGGTAGTTGGGTTGTGTGATTGCAATTATTTCAGATGAAGAAACCCATTTGGATCCATGACCAGTCGATAAAACATAATATTCAATAATATTAGTTGTTTTTTTACTCTTAAGTTGGTGTTTAATATGTTGATTATGGGAGATACAGACAGTAGAGTTCATTAATTCTGACAACATCTTTATAAATTGTCTGACATTAGTGAACAACCAACTATTCCACATTGTAATCAACGGGTTCCGGAACATGAATTTATATAAGGTTAAGGTATGATCCTCTAGTATAATCCCCAAAACTAAGAATATTAATTTCTATATTTCCATGGTTTGACCATCCTTGGTTCCACTATCTAGACTGACGATGGATTCTTGTCAATCGGCCTGGGAACCACCAACCTTTGGATCGAGAAGTTCGGATGAAAACCCAGCCACATGATCAAGTAACATTACTGAAAATACACCCATTAATATATGGTAAATGAATGAGGAAATGAATATGGGGGGTTTGAATTCAGTTGTTGCATTGAGAGCATGGGTAAGGATGAAATTCTTGGTGTCATTGTTCCCAACACTACACGAGAACTAATCTTCTACATAGCAGGTTATTCTAGATTGAGTTGTTGGAATACCCCATGGCCATTTATGTGATCCTCATCTTTATATAATTCTATTAAAACTTCCAGATTATACTTCTTATAGTGAGATTTGATGGTCATGACACCTCATATAGATTCCATCAGTGTTATCTGAATCACAGAGTATGTTCTTCTAGACGAGTGCTATATAGAATCATTGAGAATGAATCGAAGACTAGAATTATGTTTGTGACCTTACATTGAGTTTTCATGTCTTTATAGAGTATATATGTATATTCTTATTATATATAACATAAACATATACCTGCGTAGATATAACTTTTATTTGTCTTGTTATATGCCTAGTGATTTTTGGTTGTCCTATAGGGTATTATTAAACTCACCCCTAAATGGGATTTCCCCACATATTTCATGCCTTATGAAGATGATAAACCCTTTGATTGAGTCCTATAGGGACTAGGACTAGGTGGATCGTAGTGATCCAGAACGACTGAGGTGTATTCTAGTGGTAACCTTTACAAAAGTACCCTTCTATAATTTTATGTTAGAAATGTTTTCGGAATTTTTGTGGTGGTAATTTATTTGGACCTATTTACATTATGTTACTTGTTTTTGTATTCATATTATGGGATTTATATGTATGAAAGAATGTTTTATCAGATTTTTTACATTTCATTGTTATATGGTGTTGGAGATTTGTGTGTGTGTATAGGTACTTTAGGCTATGGCCTCCCTTGTTTGTGATGTTCCTACTTTGCTCTAGTCACCATCCTCTATCCTATTGGAGGTGGGCATGGGGAGTCATGTATTGAGACTCATTGAGACGATTCATGACATAGTAGTATCAAAAAATTCATCACTACCATTGGATCAGAGACAATGATTTTTTTGGGAAACAGTGTTTAGTGTTTCAATTTTATATTTTAGGCCAGTGACTCTAGTGTTAGTGTGGCAGCCAATGTATCCATACAAAAGGTTTTCGATTACTTTCTTTTTGACTCAGTGCTTGTAGAAATTAGTTGTAGGGAAAACAATGGTACTTGCATCATATAGGAATGGGTTTTGGTTTCCATGTCATTCTTGATTAATCTATCCATATATACTAATTGAACCTAGTACATCATGTCTATTTAAAGATTCCTCCCTGATGTATAATAGCTAGGATTCAGGACATGATCATGAGGATGATCCCATCAGTGAAAAGGAATTGATACAAAGACCTATTCCAGATGTGTTACCTTCATGTGGTGCACTAGTTATACCACCACCTCTTGAGTAGAAGATGGTATCTATATTACCTACAGATGAGTTGTGCAAGATGATCGTGCTTCATGAGTTTTATAAATAGTGAACCATTAGGTTTTTTAGTGATCTTGACCCATACGCATATGAGGATTGGCTTGAGGTAGTGAAGTGAGTTTTCCCTCAAGTTAGGACACCAAAAAATGAGATGGTTGTTCTATAAGCAATCCTTCTATTTGGATCTACAATCCAATAGTGCGTTTTAATAACCCTGTCTTATGAAGAGAAAACTCGTACATTTTCATATTTTATGTGACTTTTCATATAGGATTTAACTCATACTACATTGAGGGTTTTACATATTAAGGAGATTTTAAAACTTTAGCAGGGTAGTATAATAGTTACTGATTATTCCTCAAGGTTCACCATCCCCTCCAGGTACTCGATGGATATGGTTTGAGAAAAGTTATTTTAGGATCAGATTATTGAGAGATGATTTCATAGATACATACAATTTATAATTATACCTGTATTAATTCCTACCTATATTGGGGTGCTAGAGAGAGATTTCGGGGTTGAGTGTTTCCAAGATGAGTAGACGTAGATAGTGGTTGAAGGAAGTGGGCACATAGAATTAGAGACATCAGCCACTGGGAGCCGATGTTAGTCTTAGGGAACTATAAATTTGATAAATATTAGGTGGTTATCCTAGGATATAGGTTCTATGGGATAGGTCTCACAATATGGATTTATTCATCCTAATGAGAGGCAGTGCTACTCATGTGATGATAAGGGAAATATTGCGAGGTATTTTCCAACCCACCAAACTACTGATAGAACAACAGTGGATGGTATATCTAAGTAGAGGAATATGTAGGAAAGGAAAACATTATAGAGAGATAGATATAGAATAGGAGCTCAGATAGAATCTATAGGTGTTATACGCATAATCTTTTTACCACCACCACCCCTGGTGGTGCATGATAGGCTCAAAGAGCAGGAGGGCAAGGGTGGTGGCAGCTATAGGTGATTGAGGATTATGAACCAGAGGCTCTGTGGATGATAATAGGTACAATTTATATATTTTATAACTTTTTTGTAGTACTAATAGACACTATTTATAGTCATTCATTTATTGTTACTTTTCTATTCTGAGACTTAGAGATTCCGATTGAGGCCTTGGCTCGACCCTTATGCTTAGGGACTCCTACTAGAGATTACTCAACTATAAAAAACCTATTTCAATAGTGTGAAATGACACTTGGAGGTTAGATTTTCTATTGGTACCTCTTTGTATTAGCGATGAGGCCATATGCTATCAAAGGATTGATTATTTTCAGTTTATTTCCAAATTGACTGTTTACGGTGGAGGTTATGGTTTTTCCATAGCGATGAGAATAGGTTTTACATTTTGAGTGAAAAGTTAACATAGGAAATGTAGAATGAACTCATAAATATTAGGGTTTATATGATGACCCATAAGTTGTCTAGAATGACCCTTGTTATAGTAGATGTTATGATTTTTCAGTTCCCTACGATAGTGGGAGATTATGAGGACATCTTTCTTAAGGATGTTTCAGGATTACCTCACCACCTAGAGATATAATTATGCATTGATCTACATCTCGGGATGACCCCAATATTTGTGCCAACATATTGGATGGAACCCACAATGCTTCACAAGATAAAGATGATATTGGAGGACTTGTATAGGAAGGGATTTGTTAAACCAAATGTTTCACCCTAGGTAGCCCTGATTTTGTTTTCCAAAAAGGCAGAAAAGATCTTGGGGTTGTTTGTGGATTATCTTCACCTAAACTAGGTGAAAATAAAGAATAATTATCAACTACTGAGGATCAATTATATCTTTGATCATTTGATTAGTGCATTATTGTTCTTCAAGATTGACCATAGATCATACTATCACTAGTTGAGAGTATGGGATGAGGATATACCTAAGAAAACATTAATATTTTTCTATGGTCACTATGTGTTCTTGGTGATTACCTTTTTCCCAACAAACACTCCAGCGGTGTTCATGGGAATCATGATCTGGATCATTCAACCATTCTTATAACGGTTCTTAGTAGTCTTTATCAACGATATTTTAGTGTACTTAGAATCCAATAAGGATCTTTAGAGACACTTAACAATGGTTCTAGATGTACTTAGAGAGAAAAATAATTATGAGAGTCTCTTGAAGTGATAGTTCTAGATTTAGGAGGTCAAATTTCTAGGATACCTTTTCTCAACAGATGGCGTGGTAGTGGACCTAGTAAAGGTCGAGGTAGTGTTAGTTTGGGAGCCACTGAAGAACATGATGGAGGAGAAAATGTTACTTGGTTTGGAAGACTACTATTAAATATTCGTACAAAAAATCTCCAGGATATCCACTCCCATGAAATCTTTGACTTGAAATGGGTATCCTTTCATGTGGGAAAAGAGGTGCTAGAATTCTTTCTAGGAGTTGACTTAGATATTGATGAGCACTCCCATCATGATATTTCCTGAGGAGAGGGTTGAGTACATAGTTTTCTATGATTCATAAAAAATAGGTATTTTTTGTTTATATACAGAGGTGGGAAGTGATTGACTATGGTTCACATCAGTTGATACCACGTGAGTAGGACTACATGACCCATGATATTGAGTTAACAGCAGTATTCTTCACACTAAAAATGTGGCGACACTAACTAACAGTTGAGAATTTTATCATCTATTATAAGAAATGTAGTCTCATTTATATCTTCTCTCATAAGTATCATAACTTGAGACATAAACGATGTAAATATTTCATCTAGGATTATGACTTTAAGATTTTCTACACTTCTATGAAGGGGAACGTGGTAGCAGATGCTCTAAACATGAGATTTTTTTCACAGTTACTGAGAGAGGCATCAAGGCAGTTGGCATCATTGAAGGTATCCTTTGTGTGTGGATTACCATCACCTAAAATAGGTGAACATAAAGGATACATATCCACTAACAAGGATCAATTACCTCTATGGTAATATGAGAGGGGTACAATGGTTCAAGAAGATTGACCTCATATCAGGATATCACTAGTTGAAATCATGGGATAAGGATATGCCTAAGATGAAATTTAGATGTCATTATGGTCATTATGAATACTTGGTGATTCACATTGGAATGAAAAATGCCCCAAAAGTACTCATGGGACTCATGAACTGGATCTTTCAGCCATTCTTAGACTGATTCATGGTAATCTTCCTCGACGATATTCTAGTATACTCAATGTCTGAGGAGAAGCATGTGATAATATTGGAGATAGTTCTATTCATACATTGAGGGAACCATATTTATGGGAAGCTTCTTAAGTACCCGTTTTTGATTCAATAGGTCCACTTTCGGGGACACGTTATCTCAATAGATTGTGTGGTAAGAGGCTCGATAAAGGTTGAGGTAGTGTTATCTTTAGAACCACCCAAGAGCATGATTATGGTGTAGAACATCCTTGGGTTGGTAGGATACTATCGTATATTCATACCAAACTTCTCTAGGATTTCATCTCCCTTGAAAACATTGAATAAAAAGGGTAAACATTTCATGTAGGAAGAGAGGTTCCAATAGGCTTTCCATGAGTTGAGGTAGAGATTGACGATCACTTCCATATTGAGATTTCCAAAGGAGGGTGTCAAGTATGTAGTGTTCTATAATGAATCCGGAAACCAGATTGATTTTTTTCTTATGTAGAAGTGGAAAGAGATTACCTATGGTTCACATTAGTTAGTAACATAGGAGTATAAATATGAAAACCATGATCTTGGGCTATCTGTGGTTGTCTTCACACTAAAGTTACGGTGACACTACGTGATGGGTGAATAGTTTATCACTTATTCTGAACAAAAGAGTCTCCAATATATCTTCTATCTGAATGATATCAACTTGAAATAGAGGTGGCGACTAAAATTCCTCTAGGATTATGATTTTAGTATTTTTTTTACACTCTTGGAATGAGGAACATGATAGCATATTCTCTCAGTAAGAGATCTTGTTCGTAGTTGCTGGGCAAGGTGTTAGGAAAATTAGAGTCATTATAGTTATCCTTTATGGATGGAAATTGTGTATCTTATATCTAACTGATGTTTTTTACCTCTTCACTTTTATATAGAGTCAGGGAGGCATGGATTGTTGATACTGATTATGAGACCCTATGTACTCATATATTCACTGTACATGCTTATGATTTTTTTTATGAAGTTGAAAAGCATGTTATTATTTTCAAAGGACGCATGATGGTACCCATGAAATTGTGGGAGGAGGTTATTACAGAGTTTAATAAATTTACTTTGGTGGTATATAAAAGTGTTAAAAAGATTTACCAGGACTATTGATATTAGTTTTGGTGTCTAAGGATGAAGAAAGGAGTTGTAAAGTTTGTCTCTCGACGTCTTTCTTATCAGAAAAAGAAGGATGATCACCAGGATATGAGTTGTTTAGCTCAACCCCTTGTGGTTATATAGTGTATGTGAGATGGTATATACATGGAGTTCATGATTTGGTGACCATGTAGGTCTAGAGGAGATGATGCTCCCTGGGTGATCATATACTGACTCACCAAGTCGGACCACTTCATAGCCATTCAAGATCATAGTTTAGTAGAGATATTAGGACACCTATATTCGTAGGAGATAGTCTAACTCCATGTAGTTCCCTAGATAACCATTTATGACCATGATGATCATTTCACTTCTCAGTTTTTTGAGTGACTGTAGGAGGATTTTAGGATACAACTACGTTTGAGCATGGATTTTCACCCTCATGCCAATATCTAGACTAAGAATACCATTCTGGTTCTAGGGGACATGTTTTGAGCTTTCATGTCAGACTTTCGGTGTAGTTGGGAGGAAAATTGACATTGATGGAGTTTACATAAAAAACTACCACTCCATCATTGGTATGGCACCAATGAAGGTCTTCTATGGGTGACATTATAGGTAACACTATGCTGACTGAACCAAGAGAGTTAGTAGTTATGGTACAAGAGTTATTGAGAGCCACTACAATGAAGGTGTAGATCATTCAGGAGTATATGGGGACTGCATAGATCCCCCATAAGTTCTATACAGATTGAAAACATAAGCCCCTATTGTTCGATGAGGGAGACCATATGTTCATGAGTCTCTATACTCAATATGTATTAAATAGGTTTTATTGAGCTGAAAAGATATCTACAATATTCATTGGGCCTTTCCAGATACTACATTGGGTTGGAAAGGTTGTGTACTTCTTAGCTCTATAGTCATAGTTGTACTAGGTATAGGATGTATTCCACATTTCATAACTAAGGACATACATGCATTATATGTTGCACATTATCGATTTAACATCGACAATGGAGATACTTTTTGAGTATTTGGTAGATATAGATGATTAGTGAGAGAGGATACTTTATTAGTGATCGATTCCCCGAGTCTGTGCCTCATTGCATCATGGGAATCTTCAAGAGAGCACCTATGAGTAGGAGACCCATATGCATACTCAACACCAACATCTCTTTATGTGGCCTTTTCTTTTGGATTTTCAGAATGTACATCACCAATGTGGGGAGAATATATAAACTCCAATTTTCTATTTTTTACTTTTATAATTTTTTTAATTATTTTCGATACTAGGTACTGAGACAACATGTGATTTTGATGCTCAGTGATCCTGGAATTAATTTTTGAAATATATTAAATTCATATGGGCTTAGTATTCCTATAAAAATGGAGTATCTTCAAAATGGATGATTGGATTAGAAATATAAGGCTTCTGTTGTATTAATAGTTTGGGTTTTACCCTAGGTATGATATAACATTGGAGGGTGTCAGGTGTTCAGGTTGAGGCATGATCATGGGTGGATGATTAAAAATAAAATATATTAATGAATTAATTTATTTTATTACTCTACATAATAATAATTCTATTAATATAAAATTATGGTGGAATCTTAGGATTTTATTCTAAACCCTGAAGACCCATAGAATCTTATCAGAGCCGTTGGAGGAGTTTCCATTGGTGAGAAACAATTTTTCTTCAACAAATTTTGAAGATCTTCAACAACCATGATGAAGATTATTTATTCATCAACGATCGATTGAAATTGAGGTATGATGATGTTTTTTTGGATTTATCAATTTTTGGTATTCCTATGATGAACATGAACCAATCATCTAACGAATTTATTCGCAGAACATGGGTATTGCAGGTATGGGGTAGATTTATCTAGGAATTATGGAATTGATTTTTGCTTATCTTATTATCTATGTTTTCTATTCTAAAGGTTATTAATCAAGACCAACATGAACATTTTCCTAATTTCATTCCTCATGATTGTGGTTTATTCTTTTTTCCTCATTTCTTCATTCATTGTGGAAAAAAACCTTGCCCTGTGATTTGATGAATACCGAGAAATAAAATGTTGTGATCTCAATTCATAGTTTAATGGTTCCATACTATAAATAAAAGCTTGTTATGGAATGAGAATCCTACAACAATGGAATAGATAGATGTTCATATAGAATTAGAGATATATGATATTAGTGTTCTTCAACGTGCAATGATGGGTGACCTGTGTGGACAATTCCAGAACAAAATCAATTGTCAGGAACCCGATGATTAATGAAGAAAAGGCTTAGATGATTATGTTTCCTAGTTTCCGGCATGGGGCATAGAAAAATCGATGGTTGGTGTAGTGGGAGGATACATAAGAAATGGATTTGGGATTCTGGAAAATCATGCAAAACAAAATGTGTAGTTCAGGATTACACAAGGTATGAGACCCCGAGTTTGGTGCTATGGTTTCCACAATGAAGTTAAATATCACATGGTGTGTGACCCCATCACATGACATGTGACAGGACTTGGAAACTATGTGTGTACCTTATAGGGTACAAGACACGACCAAAGTACATGGTAGTGGCCACACCGTGTACTCCAACATAGACATGACCAGACCATGTTTACACAGGCATAGCCATGTACTTGGACACAGTCAAAATTACATGGGAATGAACAAACCATGTACTATGACATGTACATGGGAATGGGTGGTGATACATTGGTAGGACCCGGTTCCAAAGGGAGATGTCGTATACTCCTTATACACATAGTGTACTCCTTTAAAGATGGATTATTGACCTTATCTTGTTAGCTTGGAAAAGTTTTGTTAGGGTACATTTCCTTGATCCATTTACTAAGGGTTAGTATGGAATTTCATGCTACCTATAGGACAATGATCCCTATAGTGGGAATTATTGGATAGAGTTGTTGTAATACTTCTGTGAGGCCTAGAGTGATATCCTCTATTAATCTATTTCCCAAGATGGAGTTCTTGGTATCGCTGTGACCAACACTACATGAGCACTGATCCTATAATTAGTGGGTTATTACATATTGAGTTTTTGGTATACCCCATGGCCTTGGGTATGATCCTTATCTATGTATCATTTTTTAGGATGTCCAATATATACTTTTTATAGTGAGATCAGATGAGCAAGACACCTTAAATAGACTCCATTAGTGTTATCTGACTCATGGAGTGTATTCTCCTGGATGAGTTCTATGCAGATCATTCGAGTATGATTTATAGACCGACATTATGGTTATGACCGTACCTTGTGACAATGTGTATTTATTGATTATGCCTATATATTTTTGTTATATTTGTTTTAGACATATAATTGTGTTGAGCTGACTATTATTGGTTTTGTTATATGTTTAGTGATTTCAGGGTGTCTAACTGGTGATTGTTATAATCACCCATGTATGGGATTTTCCCACATGTATCATGTATTATAAAGATGATAAACCCTTAGAAAGAGTCATAGGGGGACATGAATTGGGTGAAATTAAGTGAGCCCGACCGACTGAGGTGTATTCTGGTGGTTACCTTTATAAGAGTCCCCTTCAATATTTTTTTGTTGGACCTATTTGTAGACTCTTTCTGGTGAACTTTTATTTGGCCCTGTTTACTTTCCATTAATTTTTTCTTCATACTCTAGTTGTGGGATTTAGATATATACCTGCATTGTATATCATTTTTTTTACATTTCAATATTTTATGGGCTTGGAGATGTGTTCATGTGTACATGTACTTTAGGTGATATGTCTACTCGGTGAAAGTCACTAGCCCCTTGCCTATTTGAGGTGGGACTAGGAAGTCACGATCCCTGACCCATTTGGATGGTTTGTGACATTATCTATTATTTCATAACTATTTGAAAACAACCCAATATCATTTAGTCATTTTTTCTATGAAACGTATGTTTTAGTTTAATATGACACTTTTTTATAGAAACTGTGCACTTTGAGTGAAATCAGTAAAATCATGCGTCAAATTGATTTTTGTTTGATTTATACAAATATTAAATGAATTATGGATCATTTTCATAATGTTTCATGAAAATCCAAACTTTTTTACACAGTTTTGGATACCTAACACGTTTTTTAGTAAAATGATAGTTTTATAATGAAAACACACACTTTTAGTCATGCCCACCACATTGTGTTTATGATTTATGCATGGTAGATTCATTCACATCACAAATTAGGAACATGATTCCAACTTATGACAATTTTCATACACAATCATCTTGTGTCCATGATGTCGACACCGTCTCAGGTGTCGCCCACTCCTCCGAGTGCACAAATATTATAGAAACAAACTTATAATGTTTATTTAAATTGATTAAAAAATATATTGAATTTATTTATATTTTTTACATATTTTAATGTTTATTTCCTGAACAAATTTTACTTATACATCCATTTATAACAAAATATTTACAAGGAATAAATTTATTTCAATATATGTATAAAGAAATTCATTAATGGGAATGTTTTTTAAAAAATAAATCAATTTTTAATTTAAATTTTATTTGATTGAAAATTTAATTTCAACACATAAAAATTTATTATCATAAGAAAATGTTTTCACACTCACACAAAATCATTTTGAATAAATTAATTTTATTTAGATAATATATGTACATGTAATTTGGTATAATATATCATTAAAAAATAAAAAAAATTACATCAAGTTTCAAATGATGTAAATTTTATATACAATTTTACCTATATTATAAAGATAAATTTTATTTTTAGTGTTACCTATTTTAATTTTATGTGAAATTTTGGCTATTATTCACATGATAGTCATAATGTTAAACTAGTTTTAATAACAAATAGTTTTAACCTATCAATGTCTATGGTTGGTGTATCACATATAACTTTGTTAGTGGTGTGGGTTCCATTCAACCTCTACTCATTGTTATGTGTGAATAAATAATTTTCATTACATTTCACTCTAATGAATAGATAAAGAGGACTTAATGAATAAATATATTTCTATATCAAACCATTTATTAATGAGCACCAAGTATTTTTTACAGATTCTGTAATAAATTTTGATTCACCATCTAATGAAATGTTTAGCCTTTAGGGAACTTTGTTTTGGACAATCAATGACTTCCTATTTAATGATAACTTATTAGTCTATAGTTCAAAAGGATAATTAACCCACACTTTTGGTCATAAATTTAAGAAATCAACATGGATTAAGAATGGTAGAAAGTGGGCATACCTTTGTCATGGACACTTTCTTTCTCCACTACACAGGTTTGTGAAATATAGTGTGTTAGTGGATGGGAATATAGTACACAAACTAAAACTAAAAATAATGTCCTGGATTGAAATTCCATCAAAAATTGACCATTTAAACATTCACACAGTGTATCATTGTCAGTATTTATTAATTTTACATCATTTTCCTTTCCTTCTTTTAATTGACAATGTGGTCATAATTTGAAGATGCAGATAATTTTCATATAATTGAATTATTGGGAAGTTAATAATTTATGAAACAATTTATACTATATTCACATTGATAAAAAATTTTGTGATAATATAATGTTGACCATTTTATCCATCATGGGGGAATATAATAGTGGTTCCAATGTACGATGTGATTTGAAAGAAATTGGATTGATAAACCACAACATTTGTTGTTAGGTGAGGGTAATACGGAATATATATTTACTAAATAGTACACTATGAGTAAAAAAGATAAATATATATTTCTATAAATTTTGATGGCCTTCAAGGTGCCGTATAATTTTTTTACTAATATTTCAAAGCATTTCAATATAGTGATCATGACATTACATGTGTTGAAAATCAATTGTAATCAAATTATTATTCAACTATTAATCCTAATTGAAATTATTTATTATTTTTTAACCAATTTGTTGCACCGTTAATTGAGGTTTCTAATTTTTTTAATATGGATCTATTTATGGATTCATCACATGAATGATTCTAAAAGACTACATGGAATGATTTTTCTTACAAAATATCACTTGAAGAAACTATTTTTTCCATCTGTTTCTTTGAGCACATGATCAAATTGACCATACATTTTACTCTTGAATTAATTTTTTTTTGATCCCATACAATTTTGGTGGATGTTTCCAAAAGAGAAATAATTTAATACATCGAAATGGTATGTTTGCAACAAATATTTTCTAGATGTTTTGATTACCAAGGGTGATTTGATGGATAAATGTACCTATTTCTATCCTATATATTTTTATGATATTGAAAAAAATCGATAAAATATCCCAAATTAATGATTATCCAATTGGGATAAGATATATATTTGATATGGAAAATGACTAGTGGGTTCATTCTCATCAATAGATGCGGTTCATTACTCTATTGGTTATTCAATTGATATAGTATAGTTTATAGTTTAATCTATTATGACTTATGTTTCTATATTTAATTCATTCCTTATGTTTTAGTGTGTAGTAATTTAGGAGACATATTTTTTAGTTGAAATGGGAAAGACTATGTGACATTAATAATCAGATTTGATAACTTCATTTCAACACATTTCATGAGTGGTTAAAAACTCACATTTATATATTTAACAGATTTAATATTTTTAAAATTAATCTAAGGTGTATTTTCAAAACTGTCCATCCATTAACATATGTGAAATTTATATATTCACAAGAAGTTTGAATAAGGTTCTCATATAGTGACTAAAGAACTCAACCAACTCTCCAATGGTCCATTTATTATGGATCATCACTATAAGTATTTATTTGCTAATATATTTCAAATTTGAACTAATGATGTTGTGGTGAATCAAGAAACATAGAATAGTGGTGTTGGTTTTCCATCAATTGATGTAGGTTATTTCTATGGACTATTGTGGGACATTATTAAGTTTATTTATTTCCATGTTTTAAAATATATATTGTTGATGTGTGATTAGGCCGATATGGTTGATTAAAGAAAATTATACCAATTATAATTTAAATTGGAAAACTTTTACAAGATGTTATAAAAATACGACCAAGTAAAAATCCATTTATATTGGAATCACTAGCTGTGAAAGTTTAAATTTGTTATCACTGATTCAAATTAGAAATTTATGGTGAAAAAGAATACAATGGGTTTTTTTTATTGAATGATAGGGACTAGATATTACTACCTTCATGAGAAAATACTTGACCAAACCACTATAGATTTACTATAATAAGATGTAAAATTGGTCAAGGATATGGAAAGTATTATTTCATATTATTAACACTTGATAATAAAATAAATATCACATGGTAAGGGTCTAAAACCAAGAAAATAATCTTGAATTAGAATGAAATCATTGGAAAATGACATTCTAGAAGTTTGTGGTCTATATGAATCAACCACACGTCAATCCAATGCCATTTTATCGATATAATAAAAAGTTTTTTTGGGATAATGAAATAATGTTAAAGTGAAAAAACAAATAAAATGGATCATAACTAAGAAATCACACTAGGATTGGTGTGAAAACTTAGGATAATGATCATAGATTCATTTATGATATGTAAGAATCAACAGTACATCAGTCATATTCTCAAATATTTCAGTATGATCCAAAGTATTATTTTACCTTTATGCTTTAATTAAAATGTCATATCAACTTCCAAGTGGTCAAAACCAATAAAACTCATTTATATTGGTTTAAAACCATAAGAGAGTGATCATTGATTCATTTTTTGGTCTATAAGAGTCAATCATGTGTCAATTTGATTCTCTAATTTCTCAATATAATTGAAAACACCTTTTAACCTTCAAAACATATTTTTATTTTACATATCTCTCAATAGGGGATCAAAAATGATAAAAAATGTTTCGAAAGATGTTAAAATCTAGAAAAATGATCCTTGAATCATTTGTGATCATTAATAAACAACCACTCCTCAAACCGATGCCTTTATTGATCGATATAATAGAATGTGTGATTTAATATTATTAAAACTTAACAATAGAAGAAAAATTTCCTAGTTAGGGTTCAAAACTAATTAAATGAGATTTTATTATCATGATAACATAGGAAAACTATATTTTCTCAATTAATGATCTGTAGAAATAAATTGTCCATCAATTTGATGCCTGGTTTTCTCAATATGATAGAAATTTTTTTGTGGACTTTGTATGTAATGCACTATATTTTCCCTGTATTAATTTTTTTGAAATATTATATGGAATTATTTTAAGACCAGACCTTTCGACGTAGTGCGATTCTGAGGCCCGGAGTGCCCGAAATAAATGTTTGAAAAAAATTAATGTTTTAAATATTTTTTGTAAGAGGTTTTCTTGTAAAAGTGGAATAACTTTTAAACTAGTGCCCATATCAGAAATATGAGGGCATCATTGCATTTAAAGCAGCGAATTTACCTTAGGTGGGGCCTAACATCGACCAGCATGAGTCAGTTGCAAGAGCTTGTTTTTTGGAAGTTTTAATGGAAAAAAATTAATAATATATTTTATTTTAAATGTTTCCTTTTTTCACAGTGACCTAATATCCCCCTATTAATACCTCATTATGGAAAGTTTGTAGGGTTAGTTGCATAACCCTGTGAATTGTGTATTTCCTTTGGAGCTTTGGAGGAGAAACCATTGGCAGATGATGGTGACGTGATCGATCAACGCATCCCGGATTCGACAAACCTCTCCAAAGAATGCGGCACAATGATCATTATTCAACCAAATTGAGTTAAATTTTCTTATTTCGATTCATTTTTCCCCATTACTAGATTAAATAACAAATCCAGATCCACCCACAAATAGAGTGATCTGTATATCGTGCGTTCTTGCGGGAGGGTGTCAATTTACTTTTCTATTAGGGTTTTTGATTCGAGAATTGATCTTATGATAATTTTTTAATTTTTCATTTTGATTCACCTATTAATCCCATTAACGGGATGTGATCGACACCATGATGATTGACAACGGAGGTGAATTCCTCCTTTGTTTATTATTTTTCTTCCTCCTCCTTTAACCTCGTGTTATTCCCGTTCTTCGTGGTGTTATGAACAACAGATCATTGTGCATCCATTTTGCAATGAAATGATACCAAATTGGAGATTCAACATTGCGAAAACCTATCGGCTGTGCGATGACGATGGAAGATGATGAATTGGCATGGATCAGGAGAGATCGTTCTTTGAGCATTCTTCACATGGGTGGATTGATATATGTTTTCATGGACGATCGGAGGCCCGTAAACAACAGAGACGACTTCAGGACATCTGGGTGACCTAGAATCTGGAGTTTCGGTGAAAACAGATCATCGGAACAAAGATCAATGATTCACCCAAGGTGCGATGGTGGAGGTTCATGATTATGGAAATTTCCAGAACACATGACGTGTAACCTGAAGAACACAGCGTGTGGTTCCGTATAAGTGGTGGCTAGGGTTACGTGGTGCATGAGGTGATGACACAACATATTATTCAAAGAACATGGATTGAGGGTCCTTACGTGGGACTCAGTGTGTATCCTAGGATATACAAGGACACAGGGTGGAGTACAAGGCCGTGTACTCTACCACACGGCCAGACCAGGCTGGCTACACGGGTTACCCCGTGTACTGGTTACACGGGATAGACCACACAGGTTAAAACCATGTACAGGCACATGACCGCGTACACAAAAGGAACCCCAGTTACTAGGACATGACATATGGTCTTTACTACACGCCATGTACTTACCTTTTGACATAACATGTTCCTCTGATTAGGGCCGTTTTACACGGGTAGTACCTAGAGTCGAAAGACACAACATGTAATCTTTCTACGCACCATGTATATCATTGAACATGGCTTGAACCTCTTGTCCACCATATCTTATACATGTTTCATTTGGGTTAGTTCCCCCTTTTCTCAATCCCCTAAAGCTTGGGTATAGTTTCTATCCGCAGGAGTATGATCCCTTTAGAAGGACTTTCTAAGATAGATTCAGGTATCCCACCAAGAGGCCTGATGTGAGATCCTCTATCCATACTTGACCCTAGGTAGAGTTAGGTATCGATGTGACTATTCCCATAGGTCACTGATCCTCTACTTGGAAGGTAAATCTAGATGAGTCGCAGAATCCTCTAAGTCCCTGGTAGTGATCCTCATCTATGTATCAAGATCATTCCCCACTCAATAGTGTGTTCTCTTAGAATGATTATAACAATCCCTCATAGATTTTCCCAATTCATAGTACTTCTGAGACTAACATCATTGTAGCTATCAGACTCTTGGAGTGAGTTCTCCAGAATGAGTGCTTCGTGGAACCTTCAAACTGAATACCTAGTGGGGGGGGGGGGGGTATGCGGTTGTGTGACTTGTCTCTAGACCATGGGTCTGGGTTTTGAGTATATCTGGATTGAGTTTCTCCTATTATATGTTAAGTAGACATATACTATGTAGAGTTAACTGTTCCTTTCCTTCTTGTATTTATTTTGTGTTTTCGGGGTCCCCTACTGCGTATTTTTATACTCACCCATGCACGAGATTTTCCTGCACGTGTCATGTCTTGTGCAGACGAGCTTCCTTTTGACAAAGTCCAGGGAGGACCAGGACTAGACTTGGCTTTCTGAGTTCCCTATAGGACAATGTGTTTCTATGACTATGAGCAGCATTCCCAATACCTCTTTATGTTTATAGGTTGGACTTGTAATTTTTAGACTCTCTGGTTTTTGGTGGGCTTGAATTCTATCCCAGTTTACTTTCCACACTTTACTTCTATTAAACTCTTTTGGCTGGGTTTAATTGTATTCATGCATTTGGTTTCATTAGTGTTTTTTTACAGTTCAGTATTTGTGGGCTCGGAGATGTGTGTGTGTTTGTACAGGTACTTAGGCAATGCCTCCCATGTTAGTGATATGCCTACTTGGTGCTAGTCACCAGCACCTAGCCTTTTGGAGGTGGGCTTGGGGAGTCGCGGTGCAGGTCCCACTAGGACGGGTCGTGACATTGCATTTGTATTAAAGAGACATATCACATAAAACAAATAAAACGAACCTAGATTTGTGTGAAATCTATATAGAAATATTATTGAAACATTTATCATCTATAGGAATCAACCAAGTTTGAATTGTATTCTCAAATTCCTTGGTATGATTGAAAGTTTCATTTCACCATTATGTTTTCATGAAAATTATAAATCATCCATCATGGTTTCAAAACAAATGAGACACATTTGGATTGGTTTAAAATCATGGGATAATTATCATCAAGTTATTTATGATATATAAGAGTCAACCATGTGTTAATTTGATACACATATATCTCAGTATTATTAAAAACCCATATTTACATTTTACACATTTTTTAATATAACATATCTCCCTCTAGGGGGTCAAAACCAAGAAAAAAAATATTAGAATGATTTAAAAATTAGTGAAAAATCCTTGATTTAGTTTTTATATATAGGAATCAACAACACCACAAACTAATGAACATATTGATATATTTAATAGAATGTATGATTTCATATTATTAAAACTTTTTAATAAAATAAAAAACACCTAGATATGGGTCAAAACTATGAAAAAGAACTAATATTATCCTAAAATCATAGGAAAATTATCTTAGAATAATTCTTGATCTGAAGGAATGAAATTCACATCAATCTGATTCCAGATTTTCTTGGTATGATAGAATGTTTTATATGGCCTTTTAATTTATATTAAAGTAATAAATAACAAAATGGGTAAAAACTGATAAAAAACTAGGATGTGTGAGGAAACTTAGGCGAATGATCATAAAATAATTAATGATCTATAACAAACAACCATAAATCAATAAGATTCATGGATTGTTCAGCATTATCAAAAGTATCATTCTAGCTTTATAGTCACCTTTTAGGATATCTAATATGATAAAATGATTTTGTAATTGTTTTATAATTCAGGCTAATGATCATAGAATAATTTATGATCTATGGTAATCAACTAAGTATCAATCTCATGCTAAGATTTTTTAGTATGACTGAATACACTGTTTAAACTTTATATTTTTATTAATATGTCATATATCCTATCAGAGGTTTAAAACCCTAGAAAAAGTTATGAATGATGTAAAAAACTATGAAAATGTTCAAATAATTTTTTTGGATCTATAAGAATCAATTATGCCATATACCGATTCCTTGATTGATTGGTATAATAGAAAGTATGATTTAAATTTAATAAAACTTGTTAATAAAAGAAAAATCATCTTGGTAGGGATCAAAACCAAGCAAATGAGCTGGTATTAATAGTAACATTTTTAAAAATGATCTTCAAATCATTTATAATTTGTATAAAAAAAACTATGTTTTAATCTAATTCTAGGATCTCTCAGTATGATATAAAGTGATTTGTGGCCTTCACATTTGAATTAAAAAAATCCTTATAATAGGGATCAAAAATAGAAAAATGTACATGGATTGTTGTTAAAACTCATTATAACATTCACTAATTCACTTATAATCTATATGAAATAGTTTTTCATAAATCGGATGCTTGTATAGATCACTATGATCCAAATTATCATTCCACCATAGTGCATTCTTAAAAATCACATATCACCCATTAGGGGGGAGGGGAAATTGAGAAAATGAATTTTTATTGGAGTTAAAGCATAGGATAATGATCATAAAATAATTTATTATCTTTAGGATTTAACCACGTATTAATATAATGATTGGATTTCTCATTATGATTGAAAAAACATTTCACTTTTTATACATTTATTAATATGATATATCATCTATCTGTAGAATTTGGTGACCTAGAAAAAAATTCTTTGTACTTTATGATAAACATATATTCATGGTTTTGAAAATTAATAAATTCACTACCACATCATGATTTTTCTTCTGTGTAACATAGAATGTGATGATGCCCTAAGAGTAGTTGTCGAACTAAAAGGTCATAGCAATTCCCAACTGTGATGAGATCCCAGAAGTGCTATGAAACTATTCTTGAATAAACGTTCTTTGGCTAGATGATATCATTTGAAAGAAAAAAAATGATATAGGCTATCAATGGTGGATACTCATAGGACATTGAGGATTTTTCACATGGTGTACTCCCCTAGTAGTATATAGTAGGATATTGTGAGAGTGATACCCAAGAGTAGGAAATCCACATTTTAAGTTTCATTTGATTTTCGAATCTACCGACATGTGTAATGGTCCTTAGACATTAATATTATTATTAATAGATATTATTAGTCACACACTTTGATTTATTGGTTAAAACCATGATGACATATGCTCACAGCGAGGTAGGATATGTTGGGTTCATCACGAGTAATATTGCATTAATGAATAATGTGAGAAATGATTAATACTTTATGTTCATTAACGAAGGTAAATATATCAGGACCTTAGAAGGAAATGATATATCTTAAATAAATCCATGTCCATGGTGTTCTCTAGGAAAGTTCTATTTCTTGAAATTCAAAGAACGAGTTATTGATCATATAGGTTGATGAAGCTGGCATGAAACCTACTCAATTAGAGATATTTTGATAAAGGGATTATAATACACGATAAGAGTTCATATGGGGTGAAATGTCATTGCGGCATTAGCTTATTTCTCTATGGGAGCTGACAATTCTATCCAGGTAACACAATAGTACACACTATGTATTCAGAGTTACATGCTATGTAATATTCCATACATGACCTATAATCCGGATCACAAACTGTTTAGTTTTGTTCAGTGCATCGAGAGTAGTTCAAAACTTACTCAAGCTATGTTCATTAATGACATGTGGTGTAGTTAATTCTTACACCACATGTTGACTAGGATTTACTAGCACACAGTCATCCAGACAACATGTTGTGTGTCCCGCTTTACAAGGCATTTAATCCCTTTGGGTTAGGGTCAAGTTGTACTTCTCATACATGACTTTCCCGACTAGTGACCATGTATTGCGGAGTCTACAAAGATTGTGGCACACTGGACATTCCATTTACTCCAATGATTTCTGAAGTACACCTCACAATCCATTTCCCCAAGCATGTACTTCGGATGGATGGTGAGGAGGTTACATTCCGTGTAGTTAGATCTACACGCTGTAAAAAAAATTCAGATTACACAAATTTAAAATTTATTATTATATTATTCAACCCTTGAGACATGTACCTTCGTGTGGGAATAAAGTTGAGACACAACATCTGATAGGTGTCTGATATATATATATATATGTGTGTGTGTGTGTGTGTGTGTGTGTGTGTGTGTGTGTGTGTCTGTGTGTGTGTGTGATTAATTAATATCTTCTAAATGTATCAATATAAGCACATCATTTATGAGTTGAATTACAATTATAATTCTTCATGCATGCAACATGTCACAAAGAATAAAGTCTATACAAGTATAATAAATGTTGTGTAGTTTTGGATGGGTATTCACTGGGTTGCCTCCAAGGTAGAAGTTATTCAAACAGTTAATTTTAATTGAATTTATTAAATTGTTTAAAATTATAATGTATAATAATCTCAAGTAAATTCAGAAAAAGGATGAAGATAAAAGGATTGATTAATTAAATATAATAATTAATTTATTCAAGTGTGATTTATCTTAATAATAATGATTAAATAATTTAATTCTAGTTTTATTAAATACATAATTAGTTGCGTGTTTGTATATGATCATGAGTTAGACCAAGCCTTTGTATGTGATTGGTTTTCTTTTAATTTATTTGTTAAATTAAAATTTTTGGCATGTGTACATTGTTCTCATTAATAGGTAGGGTGTACATGCCAATTGTTTATTTTATGTAAAACCCCTTTAACCCCTCACCTATGTGTGAGTTAAATCATGTATAAAGGATGGATATCCCAAGATACTATAGGCGGTTCAAGTTAGGATCTAAGGAAAAACCAATCCAATGAGATAAAAAGGTGGATGGGTGGAAAGATGTAGATAAAAACCTTAAAAGTTTGAAGGTGTTTCTCCCTTAGGTGAGGGTTAGTTGATCAACCACCATATAATCTAACCATTAGAAAATCTCATGATCATACAATTTATATTATTTCTATTAGTTTCATGGTTATTCATTATGAATGTACTATCATGATCACATAGTTAAATGAATTAACAAGTATTAAATATGGATATAAAATAAAATGTATTATTCATAAATATTATCAAGAAATGGTTATTTATTTAAGTACATCCCACTAAACACTAAAAAGAATGTGAAAAGATAATAAGAGGCCATTTACACAAAAAGGATAAATTCCACCAATAAAATATCAAGTTTGTATTGCCTTCCATTACTTCTGTTAGAATCGAAACAATATATCAGTGTTATTGACCAGAAAAAGTTGATGTGCTTTCAATTATCAAGGAATTATAATTTGAGGTTTTGTGTTGACTTCACTTGGTTTACATCAAAGGTTTACTTACAAAGTAGGACTTGGTGTTACTAAGAAGAAAGGGTTGGGGAAATCTAAAATAATGATTTTAGGATTGGGGTGTCGACTCAAAAGATCAAGGAGATGTGAGTTAATATAGTTGGAATTTAGAATACTTACCTAAAACCATTAAATTTTCTTGACCAACCAATCTAGGGGTGATGAGAATGGAATATGGATCCTTTCCACTATAATATCCAAGCAATAGGATATTCCAAAGCCAATGGTGAGGGCTATTGGGTTTCGATAAAATAGTGGGATACTAATGATTATTCAATTATTTATTTGTCTCAATTTTATCAAATAAAGTACTAAAAACCGTGTTCATATTATTTTTAAAAACGCCATTAAAAATTACTTCAAACATATTGTTGTGATCCATACTCAATAAGGAAAACCTTCTCACTAGAACTAATTTATAGGAGTGGAAAAGGCACCATCGGTTCATCCTTCTCCCTAAAAGGAAACTACATGTGCTTGAATAACCTTTACCAGTTGTTATTGGGAATGAGGCAAGTGATAGGGACCTCTCTTCGAATGAGAAAAATATGAATGATGATACGGATGTTTGGTGCCTCATGAGATCATCCATGACAAATGATATCTTGAAGTATCATTAGGAAATGGATGCTTAAGGCATGATGTTTCATCTTTAGGAATTCTATCAAGAGAAGACGATACAAAAGAGGTTTATGATCTCCAACACTTTTTTCACTAATAATCTTGGAGATTCTGTGCCAGTTGGACCACATGTTGTTAAAATTATTAGCCACATTGAGCATCTGTACATCTTAGGGATTAAATTCCTCAATGAGTTGCATATATATCTCATTCTATCATCACTGCCCAAGGTCATCTCCAGTTTTATTGTCAATTAAAATATGATCAATAATGAGAAGATCTTATCAGAACTTTTGTCCCTGATTATCCAAGTGGATAAGGACATGGGACCTGAAAAACCCACAGTCCTTATGAAGAATAAGATATGGAAGGACAAGATAAAGGGGACAAAGATTTATTAATAGTCTAATGTTCATGAAAACTATCGGACCAAGAAGATGAATATATAAATTCAGGGCATGGAAAAGGAGGCAGTATGATTTGCATGTGGCAAGTCAGGCCATTGGAAGAGGAACTAAACCTAGAGGAAAGGGGAATCCAAATGTGTGTTCATTATCAAATGAGATATTTCCATTTCTAGAAATTTCGTATTAGATATAGCTTCTAGTACTCACATCTATAATCCAATGCAATAACCAATTAGATTTCATAAAATTACCTGAGGAGAGGTGGATCTTGGAGCCTCTATTGGTTTGAGGATGACTTCTCTTACCATGGGGGACTACCACCTTTCATTGTTGTCTGACATGATTTTGGTTTTTTGATACTCTTATTATGTACCAAGTGTTACCAAGAACAAAATTTCTGTATCATTTTTAGATATAGATGTATTTACATTCCAGTTTAGAAATGAATGTTTTTTATTTTATAAGGAAAAAATATATTATGGTATGAAACATTTAAATAATGGTCTGTACGTATTAAATTAAGTAAACCAAGTGTTGGTAATCGATAAAAAATCAAGTTTACAAGACTCCTATAACACCCAGTTGTGGAATCACCACCTTGGTAATGTAAATGAGAAGCGCTTAACAAAGCTATGTCAAGATGGTTATTCAGAATCTTTCGAAGCTAAAACCACTTGGTAGATGTCACACTTGTTTACAATGAACAATGACCAAACCACCATTTGGTGGAAATGGTGAAAGGGCCATAGAGCTCCTAGGATTGTTACACACTAATGTGTGTGGAAAATTTTCAGTACAATATATATGTAAATATTCGTAAATCATAACTTTTACTAATGACTTTAGTAGAGATGGATGTATTTACTTGATGTGGTATATGTCTGAGTCCTTAGATAAATTCAAGGAATTAAAGAATGAAGTAGAGAATTATCTTGGTAAGAAGATAAAGAATCTTCGATCAAATAAAGGTGGAGAATATCTCAACAAAGATTTCATCAACCTTTTATAAGAATTTGGGATTCTATATCAACTCACTCCACCTTATACACCATAGTGTAATTGTGTTAATGAAAGGAGAAACCATACCTCATTGGACATGGTATGGTCGATGATGAGTCATGAAATTTTTTCGTTATTCTTTGTGGATATGAATTACAAATTGTGACATACACATTAAACTGAGTACCAACTAAGGCACAAAAAGGAATCCCCATAGAGTTATGAAGTGGGAAGAAACTATTTTTTTCGCATACACCTATATTGGGATGTGAGGCATTTGTTAAGGCTTCTTCAGGAAACAAACTAGCACCACGAGGCATGAGGTGTATCTTTATAGGGTATCTCAAGGAAATTAAGGGAAAATACCTATACAACCCCTCAAATAAGAAAGTTATTTTTCCAAAAAAATTGTCTTTCTTGAGAGGGAGTGCATCCTCAAAAAGGATAGTGGGAGAAAGATTGAATTGATGAAGTTGATGCTCAAGATACACCGGAATTTGTATAGGAAAAAGTTTCATAGGTCCCCATGGAAGAAGTGGTTCCCAAACAAAATTACTATGTAAGAGTGTAAGAGAGGTAGGGGAACTAGAGAGATATGGTTTCCTTGTCACTGAGGATGGTGACTCATTATTGTTGGAAAATAATGAACCTATATACTAAAAGGAGGAAGTATAGATCTTAGAAGCTACAAGATGGCTATAAACTATAAATTTTGAGATGGATTCCATGTATAAGAACCAAGTTTGGGTTTTGGTTGAGGCACTAGTTAATATAAATAATTTTGTATTTAAATGGGTTTTTAAGAGGAAACTAGACATGAAAGGTAAATTAAGTACCTATAAATCAAGTCTAGTAGAAAAAAGTTTTAAGAAACATCAAGGAATTGACTATTATGAAACTTTTTCCCTAGTTTACATGTTTAAATCCATCAGAATCATGCATCCCATAGAATCTATCCATGACTATGATATTTGGAAGATGGATGTAAAAACTATGTTTCTAAATGGGAACCTGTTAGAAGATGTCTATATGACACAACCATAAGGGTTTGAGACACCAGGTGATTCCTAAAGGGTTTGAAAGTTGCAAATATCCATTTATGGATTAAATAAATCATCAAAGTCATGGAATATTTGATTCGATGAATCCATAAAATAATTTGGTTTCATTAAGCAAAAATGTGACCATGCATTTACAAAAGTTTTAATGGGAATGTCATTGTTATCCTAGTAGTATATGTTGACAACATATTACTTATTTGAAATGACATACCAATCTTACAATCTGTTAAGTACTAGTTGAACAAGTGATTCTCTATGAAAGATTTAGGTGAAAAAGCCTACATTATATGGATAAAGATCCTTAATGATGGATCTAAGAGGCTACATGGGCTAAGTCAGAGTACATACATTGACCATATACTAAAGATATTTGGTGTGGTACAATCCAAGAGGGGATTGGTTCCCGTGTCACATGGTATAAATCCTTCAAAGAAAATGTGTCCCCAAACACAATAGGAGATATATAGAATGAGTAAGATCCCATATACTTCAGTGATAGGATCAATCATGCACGCCATGCTATGTACTAGACATGATGTTGCCTATGAACTTAACAAGGTGGGAAGATATCAAGTAGATCTAGGAGAATAACATTGGACTATTGTTAAGGTTATCCTTAATAATTTGAGAAGAACTGAGGATATGTTCCTAGTGTATGGAGGAGACAAAGAGATTTTCATCATAGGGTATGTTGATGCTGGTTTTCAAACAGACCATAATGATCTAAAGTCTCAATCGGGATATTTTTTTTATTTCTCAAAAGAGGAGCTGTGAGATGGAAGAGTTCAAAGCAACTAGTTTTTGTTGATTCTATAGCTGAATCTGAATATATAACATCATCTAACGCAACCAAGGAATCCAATTGTATTTAGAAATTTGTCTAGGAGCATGATGTATTTCCTAGTATTGGATAACCTATCACCTTTTATTGTGATAATACTACAACTATGTATCTTGAAAAAGTGCAAAGGACACATCAATAGACAAAGAACATACTCTGGAAGTATCACTTCTTGAGGGATTTTCATCAAAGGGGTGAATTTTCATTGATTAGAGTGTCCAAAGAGGATAATGTGATGGAACCCTTGACTAAAGTCCATTATTAGTTGAATCATGAATATCATGTGAGACCAAGAGGAATGAAGGTTATTAGTAGTGGGATCTAGTGAAAGTTGGATTCTATTGGAGTGAGTTCCCTAGAACCGGATTTTTCTACTTTATGATAAACTTAAAATCATAGTTTTGAATATTAATAAATTTATTATAAAATCACGATTGTTATTCTACATAACATATAATGGGATGATTTCCCAAGAGTATTTGTTGCACTAAAAGGTCATAGCAGTTCCCTGCTAGGATGAGAACCTGAAAGTGCCATGACACTATTTTTGAAGAAATGTTCTAAGGCCATATGATATAATTTGAAGGTAAAAAAATAATATAGTCTATCATGTTATGAGACTCATAAGAAATTTTTGCAATTTATCATGGTGTACACCCCTAGTAATATTCAGTTGGATATTAGGAGAATGAGACCCGACCACAAGAAATCCTCATTACAAGTATCATTGGATGTTCCTATCTACGAATGTGTGTAATGATCCATATACTTTAAGATTATTATTAATGGATATTATGAGCTATGCACTTTGATGTAGTAGTGAAACCATGATGACATGTGATAATGGTGAGGTAGGATACGTTTGGTGCATCACGAGTAATATTGAATTAATGAATAATGTGAGAAAGGATTTATCCCTTCTGTTCGTTAACAAAATTAAATATCTCAGTCCGTTTGATAGAGATGATTTAGCCTAAAAAACCATGTCCCTTGTGTTCTCTAGGTAAGTTATATTTCCAAATTTTCAAAGAATGAGTTATCGAGCATATATATTGACGACACTAGAATGAAAACTGCTCAATAGGAGATATTATGATAAAGGAATTATATTACATGATAAGAGTTCGTATGAGGTAAAATTTCATTATAAAACTAACTTGTTTCTTTATGGGTGCCTTGGGATGTTTCTAGAAGATAACATTGGACTTTAGTTAGGCTCTCCTAATTCCAATAAGAAAGAGTCCTAGAGGGCGACACATTAAGTGTACATAGAATCTCAGTTTAATAATTTATTATTTAACAATTTGGTTAAATATTATTTCTAATAGTGGTTTAATAATTATTTAGGTATGTCTGATCTAATTTTATTTATTTATCAGTTTATAATGAAGTTAGGTTTATTTATTTATTTAATAAATAAATAGTCATTTTTGGAGGTCCGCTAAATATTTTGGAGGATTAGAGAACCAAGTAAAAGTTCCAGTGAAAAAATAATATTAAATATAATTTGCTTAAAAAAATATTTAATTGTAACTTTCAAGCTAAGAAATTTTCATGGAAATAATTATATTGTTGTTATTATTTGATATGGGGGTTTTACATGGAATAATAAAATAATTAACGACACTTGTGATAATTATTTATTATTACCTAGTGAATTAAATTCCCAGTTACATATTATTCTCTTATTAGCTAAGGGGAAAACACATAGGGTAGAGAGAAAATTTTAGTTATTCACAAAATTTTGGAAAAAAAATTCTCATGACTCGAGAGCTCTTTTTTCTCCAAGAAAACTCTCAAGAAATAAAGAATCCATCCTCCACCAGATTATAGAATGCTCTTGAATCAGCTCTCATGGCATTCAAGGGAGGACGACACAAGCACAAGGACATTATCTGTTAGCACCCAGAGACTCCTTCAGTGACATCAATAGATTTTAAGAGCACATGTGGATTATTTCTAGAGGAGATATACTCTTAATATCTACAAATAAATGAATGTATAACTATAAATATGTGGTTTGACACATCAATGAAGAAATAAAAACATGGAGGTATTTATTTAATTTAATTAAATTAATTACAAACAAAATATGTCGATCCTCTCTCTAGGTTCCGAGCCTCTTTCTTATTTATCAAAATATTTTATTGTATTCCATGGATATTTTATTTCATATTGGTATTGATCCTATAATAATAATTGATCACGGTAAAATTTGGGTGCCCGCCCTACCGCGCTTCCACTGTGCCCGAAACCTACACTATCAGAGGTTCAAAACTGAGTAAATAAGTTGCGAATGGTGTCAAAATCCTAGAAAAAGATCCATGAATTTTTTTTATCTAAAATAAACAACCATGCCTCAAAATAGTTTCTAGATTTATTTGTATAATGGAATGTATGATTTGAAAATTTCAACACTTCTTGATAAAAGAAAAATCACCTGGGTAGGGGTCCATACTAAGAAAACTAGATCAGATTAGAAAAAAATAGAAAAATGGTCTTTGAGTAATTTATAATACATATGAATTAATATTGTGTCAATATTATTCATAATTTTCTTGGTAGTATAGAGAGTATCATGTGACATTTTCATTAGTATTGAAGTGAATAATTATACAAAAAGGGTCAAAATTGAGAAAAATATCTTGGATTGGTGTTAAAATATGGTAGAATGACAATCAAGTCATTTATGATATATAGGAATCGACCTAGTATCAATAATATGCTCAATTTTCTTAGTATGATCAAAAGTATCATTTCACCTTTATGTTTTAGGTCAAAACATAGAATAAACATTTTTATTAGTATTAAAACATAAGAGAATAGATGCAAAGTCATTTATGATATGTAAGATTCAATCATTAGTCAATATTATGATCAGATTTCTCGGTATGAGAAAAAATATTGTTTAACCTTTTGTACATTTTTTAAAATGACATATCTCCCATGAAGGGTCATAAATAAAAAAAACTAGATGAGAATGTTGTGAAAATATATGAAAAATTTCCACAAATAATTTGTGATATGTAGAAATAAATCATTCCTCAAATTGATTCTCAGATTCATCATTATAATAGAAGGTATGATATTATATTATTAACACTAGTTAATAATAGATAAATCCCTTGGGTAGGGGTCAAAACCATGAAAACTAGCTCAGATTAATGTGAAAACTTTGGAAAATGATATTTCAGTAATTTATGATTTGTATGAATTGATCATGCATCAATATGATGCTATTTTTTTGGTATGATAGAAAGTTTCATGTGGCCTTAATTTGTATTAAATTGAAAAATCATGTAAAAGGTATGAAAACAACAAAATTAAATTTGAATAAATTCACTTGTCTTGCTTTGAAAAATTATGAGAATGACCATTGAGTCATTTACGATCTCGAGGAGTCTACCACACATTAATTGAATGCTCGGATTTCTTTTCATAATCCAAAGTGTCATTTCACCATTATTATTTCATTAAAATGACATATCACCCATAAGAGGATCAAATTGGTACTAAAATATTTCTATTAGTGTCAAAAGTTAAGAGAATTATCATCGAGTCATTTATGATTCGTAAGAGTCCACTGAGCATCAATATGATGTTCTGATTTCTTGGTAGAAATGAAAACATTTTTTAACCTTTTATATGTTTATTAATATGGAATATCATCTATCATGGGGTCAAAACCTATCAAATTAGTTTCTAATGATGTGAAAATATTGGAAAATGACCCTCAAATCATTTTATATATAGGAACTTATGACGTGTCAATCTGAGTTTTTGTTTGTTCAAGATGACTGAAAATACGTTTTTAATGTTTTATAACACTAAAACCTGAATAATATGGTAAAAACCACAAAAAAGGATCTTATATAGATGTGAAATCATAGAAAAAATATTTTCAAATTATTTTTTTGCATGTATAAGAAGACAACGCATCAATCTGACATGCAGAGTGCTCAAAATGGCTGAATAAGCAATTCTTAAAAATGTTCAATTTTTAAAAATGTGTCCCAAGGTTTCAAAGACTATAAAAGGACCTTTATATTCTATAAAATCATAGGTAGACAACCTAATAATTTTTTTTAATATATTAGGGACAAAAAAAAAGTCACTCTAAGTTTTCATTTTCCATGGGTGATCAAAAACAATTTTTAGTGTTTAAAATCACTAAAACGTGTGTGTAAATATGAGAACCATATAAAATGACTATAAATTGATGTTAAATAATAATAAAAATATATTTGAATTATTTATGACACCTATGAGCAGATGAAAAATGAATTTGACTTGGGGGGTGCTTGGAATGATTGAATATGTCATTCTTAAAGAATATTCAGTTTTAAAAACGTCTAGCATTGCGACAAAACCTAGAAAACAATCTATACTTTTATGTAATAAAATAATAAACACCATTTAATTATTTTTAAATGTATAGAATTAATGAAAATCACTCTGAGTTTTCATTATATTTTAATTATTGAAAACATATTTTTTTCATTTTAAAATGATGAAATGTTTATATAACTGTACAAACCATATAAAATGTACTTAGATTATCGAAACTAGTAACTTGTAGAAAATACAATGACCATTGATTTATTATTGAAATAAATTTTAATTTTAATAATCTAGGGAGTTATAATTATTAGTTTTTTATTTTATTTATAGTACCCAATTTTATTTTTAACTTATTAGATTTTCAGTTATATAAGATGATGGGTGCGGGGATTGCACACTGTTCCTCTCCCCAACAACACATATGTCCTTAAACATGTTTAAAAAACTTTCTATTTAAGCATATTATTATGGAAAATCTTAAGGATACATCCCTAAGAATATCCAAGGTCTACAAAATAATATAAATGTATTCATTAAAATGTATTATAGAGAGAAATTGAAATGGAAATAGATGAGAGTCCCAAAACATTAAAGAATCCTTGAAGAGTTTAGATGAGAAAAACTAGTAATGAAATTTAAAAACATGAATAAAACAATAAGTATAAAATATCATGATATTTAACATGCTTTTGACCCTTAGTAATCTTACAGGTAGGATTAGAATAACTCTACACACATGTTTTATTAATATTCATAAAAAACAAGAATCCCAAGATAAAAAATTTAAAATAAAAATACAATGAAACAAAAAATCAATTGGAATAGAAAATGGAAGTAGTATAAAGAATTAAAAAAATACCAATCTTGGGAATCCTTATGACTATCCAAAAAAGTATCATTGAGGATTCAGAGGAAGATATTCCCTCTTTTGGATCTCAAAATGAGCACAAGAGGTGCATCTGGTCTGAATATCCCCTTGAATTGTTTATATTAGATAGACCACATGAGTGTGACTTGAGGGAGCATTTTTGTATTTATGACATGCCTAATATCAAATATTTCATTAAAAAATCATTCCAAATAACTAGGGTTTTTCTCTACTAGATGAGTGGAAGTGCAGGGAGAGTACTTGAATCAATGAGGTGAAAGAACACCCCTTAGGGGTGATAAAGTCCCCTAAGATGGCAAAAACTATGTAATGAATCACCCCAAATAGTGGATTCCACACACTCATTGAAATAATTCAAGAAAAGGAAACCTAACAGGTGGATGACCCTAATGAAAAGGGAAATGAAAAATAATTAACAAATAGGAGAAGCCCCACGACAGTTCGCTTTCATGGAAATGGAAAAGTCTAATGGACAAAAGAAATATCGGGCTAAAGCAATAAGCCCAAATACATGGATGAAATAAAAAAACCAATATAAATAAAATTTTTATCATAAAATAATTTGAAAAATTATTTACATTAGTTTTTTTAAAATATTAATTACTTTTCTAAAATATTATTTATCAAGAATATATATATTGTGAAAAAGTAAATAATTATTTATTAATATTTTTTTTATTATATTTATTTTTGAACCATAATTATTAATTACAAAAAATTATTTCTGTATACTTTATAATTAAAAAATGAATTTAATTTATAATTTTGAATTAAAGAGAGGGGGGGCTCACGCTTCTTCAAAATGTTTTTCATGCATGTAAAACTCAAACATGAAATAGACCTAAATTGAAATTGAAATTTCATATGGAGATGATAATTACACATATATTGGGGATAAATTTAAAAGAAATGAAAACAAACAAATAAAGAGCCACAGAGGATGGGGTTAGGGACATGTTGCGGTACTGACCAAAATAGTCGAACTTCTCAATAATTTAAGCAGTTATTAGAACCTAAACCAGGTAAGCCAATACTTCACAAAAAACCTACTTCTCTATGAATGACACCTACCAAGTGCATGGATTCATGTAGGTTTGGGCCTTCATTGACTCCTCAATCACCAATCAAATGGTAATAAATTTTTCCATTCCCTCTCTACCCCTCATTTGATCTCGTATACGTCATTTTATTGACTCATGTCCTACTCCAAGACCCTATAAAAACCAGATTAAACCTCCCAAATATCTCTCACCTCAATCATAATACATTAAAAAATAAAGTAAAATAGAACACCACACAAAAAAAATTTACTTATAGTAATAGAAATTTAGTGAAATATAATATATATGTCGATAAAAATGATAAATTCCAACAGAAATATAATTTTTTTAATATTAAACTTTTATACCAACTTTTATTTTTACTAACATATATATATATATATATATATATATATATATAGTTTAATAATTCTTTATACAGACACATATTTTTACCTACAATTTAATTTTCTAATTTATCTTATTAATAATGATAGTTTTTTACCAACAAATCAACATGTTTAATCAGTATTATGAACAATTATTTTCTAACATATAAATTTGTAGCTATTATTTATTCAATAAAAAAATAATTGACCTAATATTGTTGTTACTATTATTTAATTATTTAATACAAAAATTTATTCTGATATTATCAAAAAATACTTATAAGATCAATTTATAATTTAATCATATTTTTTTTGTTATTGAAAATAAAATATTGCAAATATTGGGAAAAAATTGAAAATTGTATCCAAAATATATTATTATTTAAATATAATTAGTATTATATTTTGATTACATTTAATTTGAATTAAAATATTTAATGAAGTTAGAAGAATAAAATTACGAAAAAATAAACCAATAAAAACTAGAATAACTGTATATAAATGAAAATTAAAAAAACGTAGTACATATTTCCTCCTCAATTCCTATGTCCTATCTATGCCTCCCTTCTCTGAACTTCTTCATCTCCCACCACCCCCACACCTAAAGTATCTTCCTATGCTCAAATACTCGATTCATAGTTGTCACATGCACCCACAGTCACACCCCCTAAATTCAATACCATCACCTTTACCCCTATATACCAATGCCCAATTTATTTTTTCCATGATAAAATAAAATTATGAGGTACCAAGAAGAGAATGTACATAAACCCATTCTACATTTAATCAGTCAATGATTGAAACACTTATTATGTATCAACATTTTCTCTTCATGTTTAATGTTCTTAAAATAATGGGTATCCTGTGTTTAAAATGAATATCAGCTAGGGTTTCACTTAAATTTTGAATAAATGTGTTTTTTAATTTTTGTTTCTCTATAGCCACTCTATTTATTTGAGTCATGCCTCAAAACTTATACATATCAATTCTATTTTCATGGATTTAAATTTTATTCACATATCATTGAAATATTTTGTTCATCCCAAGGTGGAAAGAAGGGACATCATTGGATTCATCCCATGCTCTTCTATGTCTAATTTTACACTATGAATTTTATTAGTTTATTGTTCAGTCACTATTTCATATATATTCTCAAACAGGTGGTAAAAATATAGATATATTGATGGATAATTTGATATACGACTAACTTCCATACATTATTCCATCATTTTAATTACAATGTTCATATCCGTAATATAAATTTGTTAGTGTCAGTTATGTGTTTATAGGATATTGAAGAACTTTTGTGGTGTTTTTTAACAAAGTTTTTTATTTTTTGAAAACCAACATTCTTTGTAAAATAATTTTATTATTCAATAATTTTACCTAGTCCATCGTAATGAGATTTTTTAGAATGTCAATTGTTTTTTTTGGAGAAGTTGTATTGTTTCAAAAGTGTTCTAAAATAATATTGTTAGGTCAGAAGTTAGAATTTTTTCATAATTTCTAAACTAAATCAGATGATGCTTTTCTGATCAAGGAGTTCTAAAAAATCATGAAAACTATCATGATAAAAGATATTGAAGAAATAGAAGAATCAAATTAAATGAATAGGTTCCAGTGAACAAGACAACATTTCTTATCAGATCTAATAGTACAAGAAAAAGAAGATCAGATCCAGTCCAAATTTGTAAAGCTGATGAAGTTTGAATAAGTTTAATGTTTCTATGTGAATTAATCATTGAATAATTTTCAGCTTTATGGAAAATAATTGTAATGGGATTTCCATCATAATGGTAAAATCTATCGTAATGGGAATTCCATCATAATAAGGATTCCAACGTAATGAGATGAGGAAAAAATATGATTCGTAATGAGCTGAGAAAGAAATAAAATTCATAATGATATGATAAAAATATAAATCATAATGATGTGAGAAAGAAACATATTCATAATGTGCTGAGAAGGAAATAGATTCATAATTAGTTAAGAATGAAACATATTCATAATGAGTTCAGAAGAAAACAAATTTGTAATGAGAAGAGAAGGAAATAGATTCGTAATGAGTTGAGAAGAAAAAATATCATAATGAACTGATAAAGAAAATAATATAATAATGATCTAATTATGAAGAAGACTGAGAAAACAATATTCCAAAGAACTTTATGAAGTATTGAAGAGGTCAAACTTGAAATTCATTTTTTTGTAAATATGAGAGAAATATAAGTAGTATTTAATAAGTGAAAGATTAATTTTAAATGTGAGGTATTTTTTGTGTTTTGAAATTTTGGGAAGTGGGAAAATTTTTCATGTTTTCTACTTTTGTTTTCCAAGTCACCTATAAATACTTGTGCAAATCATTCACTAATTATTAACCTTTCACATAAGTAAAAAAGGTAGAGCACTGAAGAAATAAAGTGAATGTAATTTACATCTAGAGATATTTTGAGAAGGATTAGTCAACTTAATTTTTGTTTATAATATTGAGAAAGATCATATTGAGAAGATCATATTGATTTAATTATATTGAGCCAATCAGATTGAAGAAGATCATATTGATCATTTGAGCAGAGTTTTATTTTTGTAGATTGATAATGGGTTCATCATATTGAGTCCAATGTATTGAGTCCAATGTATTGAGTTCAATGAATTGAATTTTTTAGAAGATTTTGAGAAGTTTAGACTGAGTAATGAATAATCGTATTGACTTCATCATATTGAAAAAATCGGATCCATCCAAATAAAACTGAGTATTCAGACTAAGAAATTGTGGAGAAATTTCAAAAAAGTTTTTATTATTTTTGTTTGGATCAATTTTATATAAGAAAACATTATCAACTAATGATATTCAGTATAAAATTTCTTATCTAGAGATAGAAGGTGTCTAATAGGAGTTAAAACAAGTTTTATTCACTTCTTCATAATAGTGATTTTTCCTAGACTCGTGGGAGTGGCTATGGAAAGGATATAGGTTCTCACATTGAGGATTAAGCTTGTAAATATTGTGTGATTTACTTTCTTTCATACTTTCTCAGTCATGATTATATACAAAATGATGATAATGAAATAAATCTTAATAGGTTACAGGGGTTAATTTTTAAAAAGTATTGAAACTTATAAAATTGGATAACTAATTTACCCTCTATCTGTGTTATTGAATCCATTGGAAAATAAATTAGTATTATAGGTAATGTTCACTTGTTCAATCCTTATTATGAACCATATCAATTATTTCAATAGAATAGGAATTCCTAAATTTAATGAAAAAAATTATTATGGATGAAAAATAGGATGATTCCTTATCTCATATCTCTTGGCATGGAAGTTGTTTATGATACTACTATTGGTTTTCTAGATATTGAAAAAGATGCTCCTATAATTTTTGATGATAATAGAAATATATAATTTTATGAAAATTATATAAATAGAATCCTGATTTTTTTATCAAATAATTTTTATTAGAAGGTTATGGGTCTCAATACTTTAAAAACTATGTGGGACAAGCTAGAAAGTATTTTCAAAGGGAATACTAAAGTAAATGAATAAAAGAAAATAATATGGAATACTAAGTGAAGGCATACGAATGAGAGATGAATAACCTATTGATAAATACATCACCCAAGAAATTAAATTGTTTTCAACATCAAAGGATTTATAGATAACCAGGAAGATTCTATAATTGTGAAGAAAATTATGAGAAACTTCTTATACATGCTTGATTCCAAAATTTTCTCTTTTGAAGATAAGGATGATTTATCTCTTGATTAATTTCATAACATTATTTTTTCTTATAAATGTGGATATATCTAATGATTAAAAATAATATGAAATATGAAATGACTTTTGAAGATATGATAAAGATGAAAGTAAAAGATTTTGAGGATGATGATTTTTGTGAGTCTTAAGATAAATGATAAGATTATGTCTCTTACCTATAAAAACAATTTTAGAGTATAAGAAAAAATATATAGTTAAACTTAATCTCAAATGTTTTGAGTTTGGTGGTGTCAAACACATTGCTTTGATTTTCCCCAAGAAGAAAGTTGGAGAATATCGAGATGATTATAATGAAAACCCTCAATGAAAGAATTGGAAATAAAATCATAATAAAGAAAAGTCATCCAAAAAATACAAGAATAAATTTTATAGAAGGAAAATAATTATGTTGAGTAAGAAGTTTGAATCGTATTCAACTAAAAAAGTCTTCTGAATATGAAAGTTTTGAAAATTTCAGAACCTTGTTGTAAAATTTTAGAAAACAAAAGATTCCTCATATAATAAAGAATGTGGTGAAGAATATTATAGAGGGTATCATATTATAAGAGAACATATTTTATGTCTTAAAAAAAATATCTCAAGAAATAAATTATAATGATAAATAAAGATAGTGAAAAAGTTTCTAAAGGATGAAAAGATGTCATTAAATAGGAGGATGAATTCATTCAGGAGGTCTTATGTTACAAACTAATAATTTCTAAATAGGTAAAGTTGATTGAATATATTAGTAAAAAGTTTGAAGCTAAGAAAAAATAATTTAAAAAGTTTCAATAAAAAAATCTTGAGTCCCAAAATTATGTGTATGATGAATAAAAACATCAGAAAATTCATAGAAGTTAAATTTGAGACATCTAAAGCTGTTGATATGTTTCAATATGTGAATCATGTGAAATATTCTATAAAAAAAATTAATGTTTCATTTGTTTATTTTAATATTTTAGTTTCTTGAAAAATTATTTGGAGAGATTTTTTAGAAAAAGGATTTGAGAAACCTATCATATCTACAAAATATGAAAACCCACTCTAAAAGAAAGATTATCCACATCCTGAGTATTATAGAGATGAAAAAAGATATCAAACTCAAAAAATATTTCAATTGTGAAAGATATTATTTAAATATAAAATCTAGATTTTATGATTATTTTTGTTGTTTTGGAATCTATGGTAATAGGGAATATAATTGGTGGAACAAGTTATTTTTTACCTAGAATAAGGATTGAGAAAAGTGGAAGAAATTGTGAATATAGAATGAGAAACTTTCTTGACTTAAAGAAAGTTGAAAAAGAGAATTGTCAGGATTTTATAAACATTCCAAAAAGAAATAAATTTGAATTTCTAAAATAATTTTGTAGAATATTTGATAAGTTTGGAAATCATACCGAAAAATATATGATATTCCTTATAGAACAGGTTTCTTACAATAGAAAATAAAATAAATCTGGAAAGAATAAAGTTGTAGAATGATATTTTGTTGTTAATACATCCTTGAAAGAAAATAAAAAATAAAAAAACATGGATTCTTGGTAGTGGTTATTCCCCACCAATGAAATGTGATTTGAATATGATGGAACATATTGAAAATCGTGATGGAGGGGCTATTACCTTGGGTAAGGATAGTTTCTTAAAAATTATAGGAATCAGAACAGTTGATATTAAAGTTGAAAAGTTCAAATCTAAAGAATTTTTATTTGTTTATGGGATAAAACATAACATTATTAGTGTAAGTCAACATTATGATGATGAAAAAAAGTTGTTTTCAAAAAATATTATTATATAACCAAAAGTTTGAAAGATGGAAAATTTATCACAAAATGAGAAAGAACTACTGGTAATCTTTTCTAAATAAGATAGTTTCATAACTCTTGTTACTTGAGTGATGAAGATGAGAATAGTTGTGGCACAGATGACTTGACCACCTTGTGTGGAAAATCATGAACAAAATTTTTAAGGTTGATGTTATAAAAAAAATTCCAAAATTGAATAGAATAGAAGAAGATGTTTGTATTACTTCTAAGAAAAGAAAAATAACTAATAATTGTCATAAGAGAGTTGAGATTAAGTCTACCATACCTATTAAACTTATTCATTCTAATTTATTTGGGCCAATGATAAATTAATCAATAAAATTTGTTTCTTTAATTTATCACTTTTGTTAATGATTTCTCTCAGATGAAAAACATCATGTTTATAAAATATAAGTAAGAGGCCATAAAAATGTTCAAGTTGTTCAAATAATAATTTTAGTAATAAATGGGGTTAATATAAATAAGTTGATAATAGATAATGGTACTGAATTCACTAATAATGATTTTTAATATTATCTATGAAAACATGGTATAAAACATCAATATAGTTCTCCCTATACACCACAACAAAATGGAGTAGAGGAAAGAAATAATAGAAGCATGGTGGAATTGGGAATAAGTATATTAGCAGAATACAAACTTTCAATGTTTTACCAAAAATAATCTCTTAGTATTGTTGTATATGTTCATAATAGATTTTTGTTGAGAATAGAATCCAACATGAAATCATATGAATTTTTTTAAGATAAAAAACCTTCATTGAAATACTTCAAAGTTTATGGTAGTCCATGTTTACATAAAATAAAAATTATGGAATTAGGAATGTTTGATGAGAAAGATAAGGAAGGAACTTTTATGGGTCACCCACTAAATGGAATATGTTTAAAAATGCTTGAAATAATGTTTACAAAAGTTGGTGGACTCATATGATGTGAATGTAATTGAAAATATAAAATTCTCAAAAAAAGTTGTCTAGAATTCCGAGGAGGATAAATTGGATATTTCCAACAATAGTGAAAGTAAGTCAAAACATCCATATCAATATTCAGAAAATTCGTGTGATGATGAATGTAATGTTGGGAGAGAAACTTTGAAATTTACTACTTTACAAGAACATGTTGTGTCCGAAAACATTATTTGAAATCAAAAGGCTTCTGTTTAGACAATAAGAATGTTTAGATTAAAACATCAAACTACACATATCAAAAAATTTAAACCCAATCCATTTTGAAATTGATTCCACAAAAATAATGGGTGGATTCAATGCATAAATATATTGATCAAATTGAGAATAATGAAACTTGGGAACTTGTTCCATGACATGAAAATAAAAAATTTATCAGAACAAAGTGGGTTTAAGAAAACAAGTTGAATGGACATATATAAGTTTCAAGAAACAAAACCATGCTTGTTTGTAAAGGCTACGCATAGGTGGGACTTGTGAATTTTGAAGAAACCATTTCCTAGATGAATGTTTAAAAACTATGAATTTTTCATTCAGTAGTCATACATCGTAATTAGAATGTTCATCAGATAGATATAAAGTCATCTTTCTTAAATGGTGAGATTAAGAAATAATTATACATTGAATAACCTTTTGGGATGCAAATTTTATGATTATGAATACAAAGATTATATTTTGAAAAAGTTTGTTATGGGATGAGACAAGATCTACATGCATGGTATTTTAAGATTATTTTTTTGATAATGTTTAACTTTTATAAAGTAAAATTTGATAGAAACTTATATTTGAATGATTCTGAATATGGAAATATAATTGTAATTATTTATGTGGATGATACATTTTTTTCTGGTGAGGAAGAAAAAAAATTCATAGAGTTTTATGAGGAAATGAAGAATAATATTGAAATGTATATTCTAGTATAATTAACTTTCTTCCTTGGATTACAAGTTCAAAAAAAGGAAAAATAATTTTTTTTTATTTCAAGAAAAGCATTCCAGGGAATTGTTAAGGAATTTTGTTATGGAAGAATCCGAAGAAGATTATAATACTATTTTTGTAAGCAAAAATTTGAGTAAAGATGAATCCCGAATAAGTGTTAATCAGAATGACGTTTAGAAGATTATAGAAAGTATTCTTTACCTTACTACATTAAGACATGATATTTTTTATGTTGTGACTCTATGTTCTAGGAATCAAAGTAATACAAAATAATCACATATGTTGGCAGAAAAGAGGATTCTGAGATATTTTAAAGGAACAAATTAACATGGTTTATTATGTTGAATAAATTATGAGATGAAGTTACATGGTTATACTGAATATGATTGGGTTATTATGTTGAACAACTTCACATGGGTTATTATCGTTCTTTTACCCATGTGATGTTATGGTTATCATAAAATAAGGGGTAGAAAAATAAAAGTGAGAAAAAATAAAGATGATAAAAATTAAAAAATAACATAGATAAACTATAAAATAGATTTGGAGTTTATCTTTACATGGATAAAAAAATTTCCTTCCACTGAGGGATGTAATTATTTCAAAAGCATCCTTTTATCATGTATTTTGGTGTTAAGACACTCTCTTTTTGAGAATGGAAATGTTTTGATAAAATTAAAAAAACATGAGTTGTTTACAAAAGTTTAGTTCTGAAAATATTTTAAATGTTTGAAAAGATGCTAACAAGGGTTGTAAACAAATACAAAGGGGGGTATTGAAGAACCTTTTTGGTGTTTTGTTTTAAAAATGTTTTTTATTTTTTGAAAACTAGACTTATTTTTATAAGGGTGTTTTTGTTGTTTAAAAATTGGACCCATTACAGTAATGATTTTTTTTAGAATGTATTATGTTGTTTTTTTAAAGAAGATGTATTTTTTCTAAAGTTTTATAAAAGAATATTGTGAAGGTAGGAGTTAGAAAGTTTTCATAATTTCTAAACTAAATCATATGATTCTTTACTGATAATAATGTTCTCAAAAATCCTGAAAACAATCATGATAGAATCTTCTGGAGAAATAGAGGAATACTATTAATTCAATCTGTTCTAGTGAATACGACAAAGTATTTTATCTGAGCCATAAGTAGCAGACATAGAATATAAGATCCATAAGTTATAATGTGTGTAGCTAATAAATTTTTACTAAGTTAAAAGTTTATAAGTTAATTCATTACTGAATGTGTTCCATCATTATATAGAATCATGGTAATTTTATTTCCATCATAATTGGAAAATATATCATAATGGTAATTCATTCATAATAATAATTCCCTCATAATGAGTTGATGAAGAAATAGAAATTGTAATGATATGAGAAATAAATAGAAATTGTAATGAGCTGAGCAAGAAATGGAAATGGTAAAAAGATGAGAAAAAAAATATTTCTAATAAGATGAGAAGTAAAAATATTCATAATGATATGAGGAAGAAATGGATTCATAATGATCTAAGAAGGAAACATATTCATAATTAGTTAAGAAGAAAATAGATTCGTAATGAGTTCAGAAGGAAACAAATTCATAATATGCTGATAAAGAAGCATATCATAATGAACTAAGAAAAAAAGGATGATCATAATGTGTTGATTATGAAGAATACTGAAAAAAAAGATTCCATGTGTTTTATGCAATGTTAAAGAGGCCAAACTTGAAATTTAGTTTATCATAAATCTTTGATAAATATAAATAAGATTAAAGAATTCAATGTTGAAGTTTAAATGAGATAGATTTTTGGAGTTTTGAAATTTGAGGTAGAAGGTAATGTTTTCAAGTTTTCTTCTTTTGTTTTTTTATTTGCATATAAATACTTTCTTAGATCATTTGTTCACTATTAACTTTTCAAATAAGAGGAAAAGGAGGAGCTCGGAAGAAATCAAGAGAAAGTTATTTCCTGCTAGAGATATCACAAGGAGGGTCGGATAGATGAATGTTTGTTTACCAGACTGTTCAAGATCATTTGAGAAGATGATATTGATACATTCAGATTGATTCAATTGTACTGAAAAAGATTATATTGATCATTTGAGCAGAGTTTGAGTTTTGTAGATTGATAACGGGTTCATCATATTGAGTCCAATGTATTGAGTTCTTGAGAAGAGTTTGAGTCATAAAAAATGAGTAAGGAATAATCGTATTGACTTCATCAGATCTATCCAAATCAGACTAAGGATTTAGAATGAGAAATTGAGAAGCAATTTTAACAATGAAATTGATCTTTTTCTTGTTTCAATTGTTTTATAATAAAACATTGTAAACTGATGGGAGTCAGTATAATATTTCCTATTATATGTAATGAGAATATGTCTCTATCCATTTTATATGAAATAGAACTGAAACCATCATATATTTTTCATTATTATTTTGATATAAGAAAATGATAATTTTTTACTTGTATATGGTTTTTTAAATATGAATCTTACACCTTATTAGAGATAATTATTAACTTTTTGTCAATTATTTTATAAAAACAGGATTTGGTTGGTCGTAAATCTAATTAATAAGTTTAACTCAGTTAGTACACCATGTGTACTTTTGTTTTTATATGTATTTACATTTATTTAAATATACTTGAATATACTCATAAATTTAAATTTGAAATAACTTTTTTTAAGTACATTATGTGCATATATATTTCTCAAATAATAACTGATGTTCAATCCTAACATTCTATTTATTGAAACATTCAAATTCGGTTTATCTATTCTTTATAAAATACTTGTATACATTATGAGTAACCAATGCTCATATTATTTACTATTCATGTTTTGTAAATCCCAGTCTAGAGTATAAAATGTTGTATAAAATATTCATAGTAATTTATCGTATAATTTTTTATTCATGTATTATTATTTATGGCCAACACCTCAGTCATCTTTCCAACTTATCAGTCCAAAATAAATATCGTTTGTGACCGCATATTCGACTCCACAAATATTACATATAAAAAATACCCTACATGACACCAGTAGATGATCTGTGGTATCTACTATCATCAAAAAGTTTTATATTCATAAATAAAATTAGTAGTTTTTAACTATTTCTCATTATATTTTTTTAATAATATTTCTTTTCTATAACATCAACTAAACAGTTCATCAAAACTGGTAACTGCTATAACTAGTTATGGCTAAATCATGTCATACAGTTCCATTTCTTGACCACACAATTGTTTCTAGATAATTATTTCCTAACCACTTTTTAATATATTTGTTTTTTCCACTTGAAGTTGTTATTATAATTGAAATTATTTAAAATTGTTTTATGATAAATATAACAAACACCATTTTTAATTTTTTCTGAAAATTACCTACCAAAGTACATAACTATAGTGAAAAGTGTTCCAAAAAGAGACAAATTGTTTTTAAGGGCATTTTAAATATTTGTTAAACCAAATAGATTCCTCACATTATAATAATAATTGTTTTATTCTAATTTTTTATAGTTTTATAAAAGTGATGTAAAAAATATGCTTGATCTGATGTTTTTAAACATAGTTATTAATTCTTGTAAAGGTAACTTAGTAATATAAGATGATTATAAATGGTGAGATATGGGGTTTTTGGTTATGTTCACTATAGTATATTGTAACTAAAAAGTAAAATATACATAACAACCCTTAAATACTCCCAATCATCTAAAAATTTATAAAATTCACTATATAAGTTTTAATGTTCTACGACCAATGCATATGGAATCATTAAAATTACTATTATGTGAATATAAAAATCCTTAATGAACTATCATTTAATACCTTATTCAAAATTAATCGTTAAAATTATTTTCCACTATTAGCATACTTATCTCTGATTTAAAATAATAAAACAAATTTTTCATGTCCTTTTTTATAAAACAGACTTCTCATTCCATCAAACATAAAAATGAATTATCTGATGATTATTTAAATTAAATAATCGTTTGATTATCATCATTCTATTTTTAGTCAAATTATGGAAAAATATTTTTATTTCAGATCTAATATCACCCAGGATACACAAATTATACTAATTCTGCTTTCCCCAAGTTGTTGCAACATCAAGACTAATAGAAATTATTAAGTTGAATACCTTAACTACACGATTGCATGAGATCCATTATATAATATTAAAATAAATTATTTTATAATATAATTTTACTCTTCATTTTTGAAAATATATTTTGATGTGCTATCTATTTTTTAGTTATTAGCTTCATTTATGAATTTTTATTTTCAAACACTCGATGAATCATATTTTCAAGTAAATTTATTTTATTAATATTAGTTGATATAAAATACACTATATAAGTATGAAAGTTTTTTAGCCCATGAATTTGAATTATTTTAGATTACTGTTAGGTGGAGATAAACATTCTAAGAAACTATCATTGAATACCTTATGCCAACTTAATATTTAAATGGATTTTTCATTATTGGCATACTTATGTTTGATTTAAAATAAAAAAATGGTTTTTTATAACTATTTTTTATCAAATATATTTCTCATTCCATCAAAAATAAAAATGAATTATATCTTGGTGATTTATAGAAAATTATCTTTTTATTATCATTATTCTATTTTTGTTAGTAAATTATAGAACAATGTTTTCATTTCAGATTTATATCAACCTAGATACACAAATTATACTTGGAGTTTATTTCCCTAAGTTTCCAAAACATCAAGACTAAAATAAATTATTAATCTAAATACCTTAATGGCATGAGAACATCTGATCTATTATATAATATTGAGAGAAATTATTTTCCAAAAAAATTTACAATTTATTTTTTAAAATATATTTTAATGTATTGATTATTTTTAGTTATTTTCTACATTTATGAATTTATATTTTCAAACACACGATGAATTATATGTGTAAGTAAATGTATTCCATTCAAATTAGTGGCTGATGTTTTTATTTTTTTATTTAGAGGTTTGGATTGAATGATTGAAATATACCTTGGGTTGTAACTTTGGATGTTGCATTTGGTTATCTTTTGTTACATATTGAAATCATTTTTTTTGTTTCTATTTTACCAAGAAGATGCTGAATGTTTTTTTTAATAATTTTAAAAAACTATTGTGGATAGTCTAGCTGTATATCAATGTGGAAATTCATATGTAAATGTGTTTTATATGAAAATAAAGGCCCTTTTATTGAAAACACATGATTTTATTTAGTTATGGTATGATGCAATTGCAATATTAGTGTTATTTAAAAATATTAATTATATTTTGAGAAATATCTATGTCTTTTTGGCTGCAAACCCTTTTGAGCATATGAAAATTGCTCACAGACATAGCATATTTTTTGAAACAGTGTAGCTTATTGACATTATTTATTTGAATCTTTCCAATAATGTTTTTGTGTTATGAATTTGTTCTCAAATGGTACGTATTATAATTTTCATCCAAGTTAGGGACTTCTATTGGCAAGTAAGTGAGGGAATTTTACAACACCAAATTATCAATGCTTGGTGTGGGAGACCTTTTGGAGATAAATGAAATTTGGCATGTTTTGATGGACCATCTATGGTCTTGTATGACCTTTTCATTATCTCTATTTTTTATTTCTTTATTTTTGTCTTGTATTTCTTTATCCTTTATCTTTTTATACTAGTTTCATTATATATGGCTACTAAGTTCTTCTAGTATCTCAATGGTTGTGTGATCAATTTTAAGTTTATCCTAAATTTAATTTGACTTTCTATAGAATTATTTACAGTGCTTGTGGGTTTTATCCCATCATATATAGGTCCTATGAAAACATTATCCCTCATAAATTTATTCATAACACTCAATATCTTTGTAGAGGTTTTTTGGGTGGTGACCTTTTATGCTAACAATGGAATTGGGAAGTATGGAAATATATAATGAATAAGTAATTTATATGTATTTATCAATCCATAATAACATCATATCATTAAATGTGTATTGTATTAAAGATTCACATGGAACTTTTAAGTTGCACCAAAGGCATATAGGATTGATTCCATGCATTGATTCTATAGAGAAACCTAAATATCCATTGATACTATCCATGAATTGTGGCTTTAAGTGGACATCTATACCCATATTCAAAGGAAGAGATGAGAAAAAACATGCATAAATGTCCCAGATTGTAACTATAAGTCATCAAAATTCATTTTGACTATATCAATAAAATTTATGAATATTTATAGATCCATATTTTTTATATTCATGAATATAAATATAAATTTTATTTCATCTTAGATTTTCTCACTATTTAGAGTGCCTTAAATTTATATTTAATTTCCAAGTACTAATGTGGAAGAAGAGGGGGTTGGGTTTTGGATTCCTATATAAGGACCGAAGTCTAGAGAAGTACAACTAGAGATTGGTTTCTTACTGTTGTGGGGAGATAATGACATAAAAATCTAGAACTATATGGTATGGGTTGTGATGCAACATCACTAGATTTGGAAGGGGAGGTATGAGGTCACGAAGAAGAGGCCAGATGTCCTGACAACATGATAATTCTTGATGAACCTATAAATGGATAGTTTATTAGATGGATTAATCAATCTAGACAAATATTTTTCAACTAGAAAATTGAAGTAAAAGATAACCTTGAAAAAATGTGAATTCACCTCTCTTTCTCTTAATTTATTATTTTCCCTCCTATAAAGAACCACTGGAATATCAAAATGCTCACTAGTTAAATATGATAAGAGTAATAAGAATGAATAATGTAATTATAGGGTGGATGGTAATATTTTTATATCTGTGGGCATTATTATTTGGTATAAATATAATGTGGAGTGTTATCTATGTAATGTGTGTAATATATCCCCACACATACATTTTATCGAGGTTTCTTAGCGTTCTAGTTAGATTGTGCACATGAATTAACTTCTACATAGATAACAAAAATGGACTATGTGTGAAATATAGAATTTGGAATCTATTTAATTGTTTTAATTCCATTCTATATTGAATCTAAAATCTATTTATATGTTATGATCATCAACACTGATATGGAATGTGAATAAGATATTGATTTACATGAGTGGACATTAATATTCTGGTTCCAGTTGAAGGGATCATCATGGTTCATTTATTAATGTGTTTTGTGACCACTTATTATCAGTATTCTGGTCTTTTACTTGATTACAAGTCTTGTTTTAGGAATTGTAGTGGTTATGTATATAGATAATAATTATTCTACTTGAGGGTTTACATCACATGTGACTTAGGAGGGTGGTGATTTGTAACTTATAGAAACTAATAGGTAAGCTACTTTCACCTAAAATAGTAGAAATTTGGTTTTTTTCATGTATTTAATTATTTTATGGACGTGGATTTGGATGTTTTTTTATACTTTCTGGTGTAGTCGCTTCTCTGTTCACATTACATAAAAAATCATTAACTAGTTTTTTAGTAAATAATAGTATTTAACACTTATAAACATATTTTTATTGTAATATTTGATCAATTTGATTGATGGATTTTGTAGTTTCAGATTTTTGTAGTTATTGTGATTGATTTAGTGTAGTGTATTTAGTGCATTTTTTGGGCTAGTCACTTCATCCTGTTTATTCCCTTTCTTTGTTTTACTAATATTCCATTCAATAGTTATATTCACAACACAACATTTGTTGAATTTCTTTATAAATTAAATCTCAAAGATGTTGTTCAAATTAAGCACATAGACAGTCATATTAATATCCTCTATTATGGGGACTATTGAAAAGATGTCAATTATCTTCATAGATCATAAAATTAGAAATAATGTATTTCATTTCATGAGTCTATAAGGTTATACTATATCCATATCTTTATTCCCAAACTTCCTTCTATATGTAGCATTCGAAGTCGTGTCCCCCTTATCCATCTCCATGGGCTCCACACCACCTATAATTTCCTAACATGATGGGGATTGATCCTCATTACCCTGAGAGGATTCTGGTGAGGGCTCTATCATCATATTTTTCATTATTGGCTTATAAAAGTTTCCCAAAGCCTCATCCTTTATTCCAACATCACCACATGTAGGAACCAAATTTTCATATTTGAGAAGCATCTCCTAATATTTCCTTTGATCCCTTAACCAAGCCTCTAGATTCTTGCATTCATTCAAAACCATATGTTTTTACTCATCCTAAATTTGATCAAATTTATGATAAATCGACATATCTTCTTCCTTATAGCTATTGATATAATAGGATTGTAATTTCTTTATAATATAACAATCTATCACTTTGAGAGAATTACTAAAATATTTTCACTATAATCTTTCTCCATAAGAATGCATTTTCATTACTTGGTCTGTATACTTATTGGTAATAAAAAAATTAAATAGTATATTGACTTTTTATATAATAAATAAAATTGTTTGACTCAACTATTCAATTTTTACATTTAATGTTTCTATTTTATTAATAAATAGGTTTAATCATTGGGATATTCTTATTACTACTATGAGATTAGTGATGAACTGATTCCATCCATAGGGGAAAGAAAGGGGACCATATTATATCAGTGGGAATAATCGTCTGTGCCACCTACATCTAAAATTAGGGATAAGTTTCTTCATGATTCCAATGTGATTTCAGTAGGTTACCATCATCATTATGGCCATGTCATGAATGTGTGTTTGAACATCATGTGTGGACTCTGTTTCCAGTGTGAACTATAACGGTGCACTTGATGGGTCATAGAAACATATTTAAGATGAGTATTGATAGAGTTTCATGTCAGTTTTTTGAGTTTTAACGTGTTTGTAACATGTTTCTTTCAGATTCATGTCTTTTATTTTCATTTAAACATGTTTTTAAATTATGTATGTACATGAATTTTAAAATAACGCTTCTCTTAGATTTTTAATGAAGCTAATTTTTTAATTATTATATAATAAATATAATAAATATAATAAATATAATAAATATATTTTATATAATAAATAAAAATGTTGATAATGGCGGTCCTTTATTAGTTCTTAAGGAAGCGCTAATAAATGCCTAGTGTTTATAATCATTCATCTATTGTCGGTGTTTTTTCACTGAAAAGGCCCATTTTTATGGAGTTAAATGATCTTTTGTGTGGTAGTGAGAAATCAACCATGCATCAATATGATTCTTGATTTTCTCGGTATGATAGAAAATGTCATGTGGCCTTCACTTATGTATTAAAGTGAAAAATCATGTAAAAGGGGTCAAAAGTAAGTATATGAACATGGATTGGTTTGAAAACTTATCAAAAGGATCATTGAGTAATTTATGATATCTAGGAATCAATTACACATCAGTTAGATGCTTTGATTTCTTGGTATGATCCAGAGTGGAATTTCATGGTTCGATTTTCATTAAAATGAATTATCACCCATCAGAGGGTCAAAACTGAGAAAACACATTTGGATTTGTGTCAAAACATATGACAATACGTATTGAGTAATTTATTTTTTGGATTCAATTGTGATTCAATATGACGTTTCAAAAGCTTGGTATGATTGAAAACCTCATTTATCCCTTTCTATGTTTATTAATCTGACATATCTCTCTTTAGGGAGTCAAAACCTAGCGAAAAAGTTTTGAATGATGTGGAATTCTAGGAAAAATATCCTCAAATAATTTTTGATCTATAGTAAATAATGACGCATCAATTAGAGTTTTCATATTTCCGTGATGTCCGAAAATGGCATTCAATTATGTTTTAAGACACTAAAACATTCTTATAATAGTCAAAACCATATAAAATGACCTCATATTTATGTGAAATCATAAGAATATTTTCTTTGAATTATTTGTTACATGCAAAAGAAGATAGAAAATTAATATTATGCATGGTGTGATAAAATGGATGAATAAATAGTTCTTAAAGAATTTTCAGTCTTTAAGAAAAATGTCTCCTTGGTGTAAAAACCAAGAAAATGAACTCTATATTTTATACAATCAAAAGACAATAAATTTTCAGTGATTTGTAAAATGCAGTGTTTGACAATGTGTCACTCCGAGTTTTCATTTGTTTAGGATGACCAAAAATAAATTTTTAAGGATTTAAAACACTAAAACATGTGTGTAACGGTCTTAATAAAAGTAAATGGCCACATATTTTTTTTAAATCATAGAAAAAGTCTCTTTGATTTTTTTTTACTTTTACGAGTGGACAGTGTGTCAATTCGACTTTTGGTGATATCCAACTAACTAAATGAATAGTTTTTAAAGATTTGATAGTTTTTGAAAACATGTGTAAGAGAGTCAAAACCAAAAAAATGACCTTCTACTATCATGAAATAATAGGAAACCAACAATATAATTATTTTTTGAAATATACACTATGAAGGAGCAACAGTCTGATTTTTTGTTTTCTTGGAATGATCGAGAACATTTTTTTGGTTGTTTAGAATAGTAAAACGTGAATAGAACAGTTAAAACCATAGAAAATGAACCTGGATTTATGTGAAATCATAGGAAATGTACATTTTATTTATTGGTGATGTGTACGAGCATAAAACAATTCAATTTTACATGTGGTGTTCTTTGACTGGTTGAATAATCATTTTAAAATTAATATATATATATATATATGAAACTGTTAATACATTAAAAATTGAACCAACATAGACTATTGCAGTATCTTTTGATTTAAATAATCTAGTGAGTTCTAATTTCTAGTCTTATTTTTATTATTTACTATAATAAAATTTATTTTTAATTTATTTTATTTTGAATTATTTGAGATGATGGGTGGGGGTGGTTGCACACCGAGGCTCTCCCCAGCCGCATGTATGTCCTTAAAAGTGTTGACTACAATTTCCATTTAAGAAGATAATATATGGGGGATAATGTTGAAATAAAATCTAAAAAAACAAAAACAAAAGAAAAGCCAAGGAGGAGGGGGTAAGGGAAATATAGCGGCAACACCGATTTTAGTGGTGAACTTAAAAAACATTTAGGCAGCGGTTAGAACCCAAACCTAGAAAGCCATCCCTTCAAGAAAAACCTAATTCCCTATGCATTAAACCTTCCAAGTGCATGAATGTGTGTGGGGTGGCACCTCCATTCACTCCAAAATCACCGATCTAATGGTAAATTTATTGTCAGGCCCTTCATACCCCTCATACGAAGTCAATAATGCATCAATTTGATGCTTTGAGAGCTTGGTATGATTGAAAACATGATTTATCCTCTTATAAATTTATTAATATGAAATATCTCTCATTAGGGGTCAAAACCTAGCTAAAAGGTTTTTAATGATGTTAAAATCATAGGAAAAGCACATTTGATTTATTGGTGATGTGTATGTGAAGACAAAAAGTAAATTTGATGTGTGGTGTGCTTGGACTGGCTGAATAATCATTTTCAAATTTTAAAAATATATATATTATAAATTGTCAATATGTTGAAAATTGAACCAACATAGACTTTTTATTAACTTTTGATTTAAGAAATCTAGTGAGTTATAATTTCTAGGTTTATCTTTCTTATTTAAGGTAAAAACATTTATTTTTAATTTATTTGATTTTGGGTTATATGAGATGATGGGTGGGAAGGTTGCACACTAGGGATCTCCCCTGCCACACGTCTATCATTAAAAGTGTCGACCACACTTTCCTAGGGTCTTTACCCTAAAAATTGTGTAGCCTCACTTTGTAGTATAGTAGGCTTAGAGTCCTTTCATCAAATCATTGGGGCCCATAAAATCTCATGTCCAAGTTGGTCTTCCCTAGCCTATGTCATGCACCAAGGTCACCTGACACTGTTTCCCAACCATCCCATGAAATACTCACTGTGTGTAAATCCAAACTCTATCCTATCTCTCAACAGTCACATTTGATACCATTCTGTCATGAACCCCCCTCTAAGGATACCCCTCCTGGGCTGGAAATGAAGAAGGGTGATTGTGATCCTTGAGTCCCGCCTTAAATAGGCCCTGGGTTGATGATTTGCACTAAGGGTATTCAAATATCAAAATATGAGAGGGATTAACCTTTATAAAGAAACAATATCAAGATATATAATGGATCACCCATAAAAAACTCCATGAAATATGAAAAATAAATCCAAAAATCATCCCACATGCATGCATAAAATAGAACTAGTACAAATACAATACAACCCCAAAGTAAACTACCCAAAAGAAAGCTAGATCAATGACTCATCAATTGTATGAAATCCAAAGTTATTAATTACCATCATAGTCTACGTAATCATCCTAAAAATCTGAATATAGTGTTTTATACGTAGGGTGAGAATACATGTATACCCAATAGGAAAACCAAAGTCTCCAGTGCACATGCGAGGGAAACATTCTAATGCTCTTGGGTGAAAAAAACATAACCAAAGAACACCTAACATGTATATTAACCATCCAAACCTTACCAAGTCATGCTCACCAAATGAAACAAGTCAATTAATGTATTATAAGTAATGAACATCAATGATAGGTCACCTCACACCACTTTCCCACTGATTAGCCCCTCTCACACCCTAACGATATATGTCCTGGTGCTCCCACCTCTTTCAAAAATACTATATCAAACCCCACTTGCAGACACCTGGGCTACAACCACACCACATCCCACCCTCATACACCTGGGCCACAACTACAACACATCTTGCCCGCAGACACCTCGACCACAACCACATCACATCTGTCCCCTGGACACTTGGACCACAACCACATCACATCCCACCCACAGACACTCAGGCCACAAACCACACATCATCCCAAAGACACCTGAGAAATTTTAACACATATCAACCCAAAGAAAATTGGGAAAGTACAAATTCATCTCGTTCCAAAGACACTTGAGAAATCACATGTCATCTCATCATGAAGACACCTGGGAAAGTACATTCACATCTCATTCTGAAGACACTTGGGAAAACACAACTCACCCATACACACTTGGTCCTAAAACCTCACCACAACCTGACCAAATAATCTTGAGCTATCTCCACCTAGAAGAGAGATCAGGGAAGAGCTGGTGGATAACTATCCATCCTCCCAGTGAGATTTTTTGGAAATTCACCCTCCCCTAAGATGATGGGGGTGTTCAGTGTTTAGTTTGGTGACCTAGAACCAACTTTTTGTACACTTATTACATGAATATTTAATGTATTTAAATATTTAAAATAATATTATTTATTATTTATTATTCTTCAAGACTATAATATAATAATTTCCTAGAGTATTTGTCTCATTAATAAGGTTATAACAGCTCCCCACTGTGATGAGAATCTTGAAGTACTATGAAAGTATTCTTAAATATAGTTCTGGGTTAGATGAAATACTCTGATGGGAAACATAGTATACGGACCATCAAGTGAGATTACTCATAAGCATACGAGACTTATTCTCATGAAGTTTGCACTTGGTAATCACCAAGATGGGAGATTATGAGAATAGAACCGCTAGTATGAATTATGAATGTTGTGTTTTCATCAGATATTCTATCTGATAGCATGCGTAATGGTCCTTAGACTTTAAGATTATCATTAATTCATGTCATGACTTGTGAAATTTGATTTACTAACAAAAACTGTCATGCCATATGTTGGTGGGAAGTAGGAAACATTGGGTGCGTCATGAATGAAATGTTATTAATGGATAATTCATGAAAGGATTTTTCCATTCCATTTATGTAAGTTTATATATAGGACCTTTGATTGAAATAGAATAGTCTCCCTACATTCCATGTCCATGGTGTATCAATGAGTTTATTTCAGGTATTCAAAGAAAGACGTATCAGGTAAATAGGATGATTGAACTATCTTGAAAACAACTTGATGAGATATTGACACAAAGGTGTTGTATTACACAATGAGTGTTCATATGTGGATGTTGTCATTGTGAATTTAAGTTCTTTCTCTTGGCTTCCTTGACCCATTTATAGATAGTACTATTAGACTTTGGGTAAGCCCACCTAATTCTAATGAGAAAGAATCCTAGAGGGTCACAAACTATGTGTTTCTTGTTGTCTCGATTAAATTATATTTGAATTTAATTAATGAAATAAATATTATTCTTGAGACTATGGAATAATTTTATTCAAGTTAAAATTATCACATAAATTAAATTAAATATATTTATTTTATTAAACATTTAATAAATATTTATTTACTAGTTTTTAAATAAAATATTTATTTAAGAGAATAAATTATTTATTTGTTCAGGTTTTCAATAAATGGAAGTGGTTTTTGAGTAGAAAAAGGATGATCTAGTAAGAAAATAATTATTTTCACGATGGTAAATAATTATTAAACTAGTTGTCACATGAAAAAATAATAATAATAACGTTGTTATCATTATGTTGAATGAGATTTCATTTATGATTATATTTTGGACAAGTTGGTGCACCATGAATAATGGTTTTGTTATTTTTATTATATAGAATGTGTTTTATAAAAGGTTATTAATGTATTTAATTGTCGTTACACAATTAAATATTTTAACTGAAACCTAATGTTGTTAAATAGAAAGGTACATTTATTGTGCCATTATACTTGGTGAACCAAATTGCTGGTGGTAAGATAATTGTTTATCCAAAACAATTCCTCTCTCTCGAATAATCTTCTATACCCTATTAAGAATGAGAGACATTCTTGATGACCAAAGAATAGGAAATCAAGAACTACTGACGCAAGACACTCACTTCTCCATGCTAGCACTTAGAGAATGAGTAGTGTCAATTAGAGGCCATTGGAGCACATGTGGATCACCGCTAGAGGAATTCTGGTTTGGATCCTTGCAAGCACAACACCACAATCTGGAAGGGTCATTCTGGATGATCAACGTCATAAATGAAGAAAGTACCAAAGATCCAATTATTTAATTTATGCAGAAGTTATTTAAATTGATTCAAAACATGATGTGTAATATCCTCTATCGAGGATCTGACTCCCTTTTCTTATTTTTTCTTGATCGTTGATCTTAATCTATGGATATTGGAATTTATCGTCATATTGATCTTGAATTAGTATTCGATTAGGGAAAAGGAAAAGTTGGTCCCTTCCAACCGCCACAGTTCCTCTACACTCAAATCCTTTATCAAATGAGTCACATCATCATTTATAATTATTTGAATAATTCGTTGATGATTTACAATTTAATAATTTAGTTTGTAAATTCAAGATTAATCATTCTTGTAATCTGGATTTCGATATCATTTCTTCCTCATTCATTTCTCACAAATCTAACAGAAACAAATAATTTTTGGATTAAAATTAAAAGTTATGAACTTATCAGGAGGATCCAACAATTTTGTCTGGGTGACACAAAAGTACACACCATGTGTTCGTACTTTCACATCGTATTCTATTCCAGACACCCAATGTAATCCAGATTACACACTGTGTAGTTATGTTTAGTGAATTGAGAGTAATTTGGCAGTTACTCAAGCTATGTGCATTAATGAAACATGGTGTAGTTAATTCTTACACCGAATGTTAACCAAGATACACTAGCACACGGTCAATCGGATTACATGTTGTATGGATCACTGGACATGGTGTGTAGTCCCTTCTGGTCAAGGGCCAAACTATTTATACCATACATGGCTAAGAAAACCTGTAACTTTGTAACACATATACAACACAATGTGTGGCCCATTAGACATGTTGTCTACTCCATGATTTCTGAAGGACACATCACATGCTGAGTCTCTAAGCATGTACTATAGATAAGATGGTGAAGTAAGTACACACCATATATTCAGAACTACACACCATATATTCATAACTACACACCATGTACTTTACCAAATTATACAAAATTAGAACTTTAGTTTTTCTGTAATGTTCATAATTACATATCATGTAGATTCATACGGGTGTTTACCTTGTTAACTCCAAGGTTATGGATGAGAATCTAAGGAAAATTTAGAAAATGATTCAGATAGAAGGATTTATTAATTAAAGATAATAATTAATTGATTCAATCATGATTTATCTTAATAAGAACAATTAATAATTTAATTTATTTTTATTAAATGTGTAATTCATTTCATGTATGTGGATGATCATGAGGTAGACCAGACCATTGTATGTGATCAGTTTCCTTTTAATTTATTTTAAAATAAATTGTTGGCATGCATTCCATATCTCCTCATTAATACATAGGGCCATCATGACCAAGGTTTATTTTATGTAAACACCATTTTACCCATAAATTTCATGTTAATTGAAATGAATATGTAATGGATGGAGCTCTCAAGCTAGTGGAGGCAGTTCAAGATAGATCTGAGATGAAACCAATCCCATGAGATACAAAGGTTGATATGTGGAAAGCTATAAACACAAACCCAAAAGGTTCAAGGTGTTTATCCCCTAGGTCATTATTAGTTTATCAAGTGATATATAAACTAACAATTATAAAAGTTCATGATCATTCCCTTTACTTTACTCTATTTATGTCAATTTCATGGTTTATCATTATGGAGGTGTTGTCGCGATCACATAATTAATGAATTAAACAAGCATTCAAGATAGAACTAAAATAAAACACTCTTATGTGTTAATATTATCAAGTCATGGTTAATCAATAAAATAAGTTCCACTTAATATTAAAAAGCATGTGATAAATATAATAAGAAATTTATGTATAAGGGATAAAAATCCCTCAATAAAATATTAAGTCAGACTAATCCTTCCATTATTTGATTAAGGGAAAGACAATATAAAACTATGTGCTTGACCAACCCTTGCTAGGACACTTACTTTTATATAAGAATCTACTATGAATTTTTTGGGTATACTTAATCATATTACATCAAGAGGTGTAACCCTTGATATAAATGGTGTAATATTGGCGGAAAGTGTTGACGAAATCCTTGTCAATATTTCAGGATTGGGGAGTCCACTCAACAGATCAAGGAGTAGTAAGCCCACCGTTAGAAAATAAATTCCTACCTAAATACCTTAAAATAGCTTGACCAACCCTTGTGGGAGTTATGTGAAGGGGAATATAGATCCTTGATACTAGAATGTACGTGAAACTAGACATTCTGAGTTCAATGGTGAGGGACATTAAGACTTGATAATATAGTGGGAGACATAATAAAATTAATTTATTATTTATCATAAAATTTAATCATGAAAGTCTTAACTATATTCTCTTTTAATTTTAGAATAAAAATTACAAACTTTTCAACCACACTGTCCCTATGATCTATACTAGAAAAAGTCCACATCCCCACTGGTTGTAACTTTCATGAATGGTTTAGACTCCTCCATGTCATTCTACACCATGAATGGAAATAGTATGTGCTGGAGTCCTCATTACCTGATCTATCTCCCCATGAGGTGAGTGATGAAGAGATCTAGGTCTGTGAGAAACATATGAATGACGCAGTCGACGTTCGATGTTTGATGTTATCATCGATGTCTAGTGAACTGATGAAGTCTCACGAAAACATGGATGCATATATCATGCTTGAGCACCTCCTTGGTCTTTACCAGGAGAGAGAAAGATACAAACATTTTGAGATCTCCAAGGCAGTCTATCATAGTAAGCCTGGAGAGGGTTCCCTAGCTGGGCCTCATGTATTTAAGCTCATTGGCTACATTGAGCGTCCATAGGTTCTAGGGTTTAAACTCCCTAAAGAATTGGGTACCGATCTCATTATCACATCACTCCCTTATAGATTCTGTAGTTTTTTTGTGAATTTCAATATGAACAACATTGAGAAGTCTCTACCAGATCTTCTTATCCTCCATCTCTAGGTGGACAAAAACATGAATCAGAAAAATCCTTATGTCCTTATAGTGAAGAAGAAGAAAGGGAACATGAGGAGATTTAATACCAAATCTTCTTCACACCCTTCCAGAAAAAGGAATATTAAAGGGTATGGAAGGGAGTAAGAAGTTTTCTGTTTGACATGTGGCTAGAAGGGATAGTAGAAGAAAAATTGCACCCAGCTAAATAACCAATGGGAATATTCAAGTGTGTTTTTTATCAAGTGAAATTTATATATTTATACAAATTAGATATTAGATATATCATGTGGTTATCACTTATGTGTCCAAATATAGGAACCAAGTAGATTCATGAAAATTGACTGAGGATAGGTAGATCTAAGAACAACCAATAGATATATACTTGATGTTGTAGCTATCACGGACTACAACCTCATGTTGCATCCTGGGATGATCTTGGTATTAAAATTTTGTTATTATGAGCCTTATATAACCAAAAACATTATTTATTTATCCAAAATAGATATAGATGGATTTATTTTCAAGTTTAGAAATTAATGATTCTTCTTTTATAAAGATAAAATTTGTTTTGGTAAGGTGAATTTATATAACGATATTTATGTGTTGGATTACACAAACCAAGTAATGGAAATCAATAATGAAACAACTTCACATGACTCATACCACACCCAAATTTGGAATCACCAGAAAGGTTATGTAAGTGGGAAATTATTGGAAAAGTTACATCAAGATGGATATTCATATTTTTTAAACTAAAAACACTTGGTGTATGTCATGCATGTTTACAAGGAAAAATAACCAAATCCCCATTTAGTGGGAAAAGTGAAAGAGACAAAGATCTTGTTAAATTGGTTCATACTAATGTGTGTGGACCATTTCCAGTTAAAAAAAGGGGTGGGTACTCATATTTCATAACATTTAATGATGATTTTAGTAGATATGGGTATATCAACTTAATAAGGTATTAGTCAGATTCTTTTGATAAGTTCAAGGATTACAAGAATGAAGTTGAGAACCATCTTGGTAAGAAGATTATGAAACTCTTCTTAGACCGAGGTAAAGAATATATTAATCAAGGCTTAATTTATTACTTAAGGGGGTATGGGATCCAATCCCTACCCACTCCTCTTTACACACCCAAGTGGAATGGTGTATATGAAAAGAGGAACCACACCTTTTTGTACATGGTGAGATCATGGATGAGTCATCCATCAATGCATTATCACCGAGGAAACATCTAGTCTTCTTCTACTATAATTAAACAAATGATTTCAGTGGAACAATGACCTTTGTATCTAGAATTTGTACACGACCACCTTATTTTTGGATTGTTCTCCCCTATTGATGATTTTTTTTCATTGTAATAAACATTCTATAAAAATATTGAGGTTGGGAGTAACTACAACCTGAAGTAAATGATGTTTCAATCCCTAGTGACCTACCAAAGACCTGTGATTGTAATGATCATGAACCTATCCCATTCACATGACCAGGATAATCCATCCCAAGGAGCTAATCATCTGAATAATCCAGAGTAAACAACCTCGGATTATCATGAAATAAAATAATAAATCAATTTGAAATATTTTTTTCTTATACAAGCGGGTGATGTGTCAATCTGATATACGGTGTTCTCGAACTACTGGAATAATTGTTTTTTAAATGATTTGATAATTTTTAAAAACCTGTGCAATGGAGTCCAAATCCAAATAAATTACCTTTGACTATCATGAAATCAAAGGAAAATAATAATACAATGATATTTTGGAATTTGCACCTTCAAGTCACTCCAATTTGATTTTTTGTTTTCTTGGAAGGATCAAAAATTCCTTTTTAGTGTTTTAGAACAAATGTGAAATCATATGAAAAGTACATTTTAATTATTGGTGACGTGTACGAGAAGACAACAAGTAAATTTGACTAAAATTGTGCTTGGACCAACTGGATAATAAATTTTTACTTTTTTAAAAAATATTTTTTTAAAGGTTGGGGTCGAAGCCTCAATTTATTATTAAAGAAAAGACATCCTTAGACTAGGTAGATGGTGACCCATTACATAGCCTGAAGGCCCAAGGCCAAGTGGCCTGCATACAAGGCTAGAAACCCCATTTTTTTGCCCAAAGGACCCCTTGGTGAACAGTACTTCTACAGTTCCGGCGCAACTATAGTACCGCCGCCACTACAGTACCCTGCTACAGTCCCTCCCCCAAAATTGTGCTGTCGCTACTACAGTCTGCCACTGCTACAGTACAGTTTCAGTGACCTGCTACAGTAGCCTGCTATAGTACTCAGGAATTCTCCCCTACCCGGATTTGATCCTGGGTCTTTTGGATGCCAAGCAGAATCCTAAATAATAAAGTGAGATGTAATTTCTATTTTTATTTTTCTTATTTACTGTAATATCATTTATTTTTATTTTATTTGATTTTGGATTATATGAGATGATAGGGGGTTGCACACTAGGTCTCTCCCATTCCCATGTCTTTCCTTACAAGTATTGACCTCACTTTCCATTTACACATATAATATATTTCATATAAAGTAAAAATGAAAGTTAAAAAAACAAAAAGAAAAGAAAAGGAGGTAAAGGAAATGTTGCGGTGGCCACCACTTTTAGTGGTGAACTTCTCAATCATTTAGAAAGCAGTTAGAACCCAAACCTAGTAAATCATCCCTTCAAGAAAAATGTGCTTCTCTATGCATGAAACCATCTAGGGGCATGCATGTGTGTTGGGTGGCACATCCATTCACTTCACAATGACCAATCGAATGGTAAACAGTATGTCCATGCCCTCCATAACCCTCATCTGAAACCTTATAGTTTATCCTGTCAACTACTATCCTAGTCCTAGACCCTATAAATACCAGATTAATCCATATCGTTCATCATTTCACCTTCTAGCTTAGTCCTTAGAAACACAAACCTTTTTTAATATTGGCTAAATCATGTGTTCGATTGAAAACATGCACTTTGACTTATATCGGACACAACATGTGTCTGATTGATGTGTATTTAATTCTGACACATCACAAATGAATTATGGATCATTTTCCTAAATCACTAAGAAAATCCAAGCTCATTTCTCAGATTTGGTATGTGACGTGTGTTTTTCACTAAAATGAAAATTTTATATTGAAAATACACACTTTGTGACATACTTTCCAAATCGTTTGTCTGATTGAATTGTGCTCGATTTATATGTGTCAAAAATGAATTATAGATCATTATCCAAAATTTCGAATACAATCCGACCTCATTTATTTGATTTTGGCTCAGTGACACGTGTTTTAGACAAAAATAACACTTTTATATTGAAAACACGTACATTGAGTCATACGAACCACATCGTGTATCAGATTGATGTGAGATCAATTAATAAATGTCACAAATAAATTTTGGATCATTGTGCTAAATATTCAATACAATATGATCTCGTTTACTCAGTTTTGGCTATGTGACATTTATTTTATACTAAATTGACACCTTTATACTGACAACACACAATTTGAATCACATAGACCACATCGTGTGTCTCAATGACTTGTGTTTGATTTGTACGCATCAAAAATAAATTATGGATCATATTCATAAAATTTGAAAATGATTTGAGCTCATTTACTCTATTATTTATGTGGCACATGTTTTTGTGTAAAATGATTCTTTTATATTTAAAACATGCACATTATGTCAAACTGACCACATAAATAATAGGCAAATTATAATTTTAATGTTTTATAGTACACATATGATACTTTATATTGTTAATTATTTAATATATTAATGATATTATTATTTATACTATTATTTATACTCTTAATGGTTATACTGTTATTTTTATATTATTTATCAATTATACTATTAATTAATAATCATATTATGAATTTCTAATTATGTTTTTAATTAATAATCTATATAAATTATATTATTAGTCATTGAATATTGTTTTTAATAGTTATATCATTAAACTAAAATGAATTACAGATAGTTTTCCTATAGTTTCAAAACAATTTTATCTTATTTACATAGTTTTTTCTATGTGACGTGCCTTTTACACTTAAATGATAGTTTTATATTGAAAACACAATCTTTAATTCATACTAGATACATCGTGTGTCGGATTGACGCGTGGTCGATACATATGTATCAAAAATGAATCATTGAATGTTTTCCTAATGTTTTAAAATAACATAAGCTAGTTTACTCGATTTGGGCTATGTGTCAAGTGTTTTAGACTAGAATGACACTTTTATATTGAAAACACACACTTTGATTCATACTTGACACAGTGTGTGTCAGATTGATGTGTGGCCGATTCTAACACATCAAAAATTAATTATGGATCATTTTCCTAATTTTTTAATAAATATGATCTCAATTACTATTTTTTTGGCTATGTGATTCATGTTTTTCACTTTAATGACACTTTTATATTGAAAATGCGCACTTTGAGTCATACTGGCCACATCGTGTGTCCGATTAACTTGTGTTCTATTTTTACACATTAAAATGGATCTTTATACTAATGTTTAAAAAAAATATGATATTTTTTACTTTATTTTGTCTCTATGACACATGTTTTAGAGTAAAATTAAACTTTTATATTGAAAACATGCACTTTGAGTCATACTGGTCTCATCCTGTGTCAGATTGGTGTTACATCTATTCATACATGACACAAATGAATTATGTATCATATTTTGGGTCTTTCAAGACAATATGAGTTCTTTTTCTCATTTTTGGCTATGTGACATGTGTTTTATACTAAAATGACATTTTATATTGAAAACACACATGTTGAGTCACACCGGCCACATCACATGTCTGATTGATTCATGGTTGATTCTTTCATATCAAAAATGAATTACGGATCATTTTTATAATGTTTGAAAACAATATGAGATAATTTACAAAGAATGGGGTGAGGATCAAATTTTTGGGGTGTCCCAACATAGGTTTCTTAAGGAACGTTTACTTCTAGCATTTGAGGATGATGAACATTGAGAACCCCATCATTATCGACCAGAGCTATTGACCTGATGATCACAATTGCCTGAGACAAGTGTCAGGGGTGAAGATCAGCGATGTTACATACTAGGAAATACAAGGGATGTTAGTGATGGCGATGGGGTTGAATCTGGACTACATACCTTATAACCCATGCACCAACATCTGGATGGAGAATGTGAAGCTCACTTATGAAATCGTCCCGCCCAATCATCTTGCTTCCATGCCATCAGCAGTGCCTAGGGTGCTGCTGACTCCTAAAACTACCTCTAGAGGTGATGCCCTCCCCAAATAACTCAACTTATACATTAGTTTGACTATACTGATATACAAATGACTACACAAATATTTCTTGTAAATAATATTACTACAATAAAAAAATAATGTCAATTTAAATTGATTAAAAGTTTTCTATAGAATTTATTTATATTTTTTACATATTTTTTATATTTATTTCATAATCAAATTTTAGTTATATATCCATATATATAAAAATATTATAATATATAATTTTTTTTTCATATATGTATATAAAAAAATAATTAATGAGAATTTTTTGAAAAAAAAAGGAAATTTTTATTTGAAATTTATTTAAATGAAAATTTAATTTTAAGACATTAAATTTGTTATCCCATAAAAAAGTTAAACAGATTTGATATTTCAAATTAATAAAAAAAATTACAATTCAATATTTACAAAATCATAACTCAATATGACTTTCTTAAACCTTTAACCTTCATACAAGAGTTTATTCCGACAATCAAACCAATGTTTATCTTAGGGGTCCTCCTCGTGTGGGGACCTCACGTAGTTCTTTTATATAGAAAATTAAAAGATAAAAAAATATATGAAAAGGAGTTATGAAAGATATAAATAGGATATACATGAGATATCATTATAAGGTCTCCTTTATATACAAGACATGAGTCTCTTCTCTCTTCAGTTTTTTTGGGGAAGTGTAGTTGCGTTTTTAGGGTTTAGTTTTTAGATCTACAACTGATAGAACTACTATGATCCGATCATCTTTCTTCTGCAGTGTGTTTTGATATGATCCCAGTGATTTTTCATCTATACATTTTGTTCTAACAAATATCTCCTGCTTTCATGGTATTATCTATTTGGGTTTTTTTATCAGGTTGTGTTCTTCATTTTGGGCGAGCTTCAGACTACATCTACTCTATGCCTTGGATCCACTATTTTATCTGAGTATTATTTTTAATATCCCACTCATCATTGGAAGTCCCTACTTATACTCTTTAATATTAGTGGATTCATCTTTCTGGACTAGGTCATGTGGTGTTTCCCTTTTTGTATTTTCTACCTTAAAAATTTTTGGTTTCAACATTTATTTTTCATTACACATATATTTTCTTGATTTGCATCTGGTTTAATTTTTTAGGCTTGTTTGTAGGGAATGAATTTTTTTCACTTCACATTCACTTTGTTGTTGTTTGTGTGGTCATCACTTGTCATTTTCCCTAACATATATTATTAGAGAGTTTGGTTTTTCATTCATATTTATTATGTAATCCAAATATAGTTGGATTATTTTATTGAATGGTTCCAATTACCATATGTGACGACTAAAAATGAAGGATCTAGTTTTTTTCAAGTGAATGCATCTTCCAGTGTTCAGTACTCAGAATCCAAAATTAATATCTGATGAAGAATGGGAATTTGAGCATGATATGGTTTGAGGTTTCATTTTCCAACCACTTAAAGATAATGTGATGAACCATATTATCAACATCTCTCATTCTCGAACATTTTGGGAGAATCTTGAGACTACCTATGTTTCTAATAATGAAAACAATAAATTTTTTCTTCTCCAAAAGATGATGAATTTGAGGTAAAAATATAGTACATCTATTTCTGACTATTTGAGTGAATATCAGAAATGTTTGATTAGTTTTTGTGGTATATGTATTAACTTTAAAGAATAGGTTTTAGCGCTTTTATTGGTGAACACTTTATGTAATTCTTGGGAAAATTTACTTGTTACTCTAACCAGTTCTGCTCTTTATTCTATTGTGACATTCAGTTTTGTGATGTTTTCTATTTTGAATGAAGAAGTATGGAGATTTCTTCAAAAGAAATCCTATTCAGAGATTTTATTAATAGAGAATAATAGGATAATCCAGGAAAAGAATTATGGACAGAGTAGTCAAGGTAAGATCAAAGACAGAAGGAAATCCATGTGAAAGTATGGAGATTTTGAATGTCATCATTGTGGTAAGAATCAACATGTTAAGATGTTTTGTTATTAGCTGAGAAGGTAAAATATAATGAAGAAAAATTACTAGAAGAAAACTGGCGATGGATATGATCTTTTTTCCACCGCTATATGGGTGATCTTGTTATTAATTATGACTCCAATAACATTTCTTCTGATGATTCTTGTTGGGTTGTTGTAAGTGGTGCCTATTTTCATGGGACATCAAAAAAGAAGCTATTTAAATCTTATAGACCATGTAATTTTGGGATCTTTGAGATGGTTAATGATGGTAATGATTATTTTGTTGGTATTGGGACTATTTCTCTACTAACCAATACAACAAGTAAGCTAAACCTGAAGAATGTTCTACATGCACCTGAGGTTATCTTGAATATTATTTCTACCAGCATTCTCGATGATGAAGGGTTTATCAATAATTATAGTGATTTACAATGGAATATTTCCAAGGATTCATTAATTTTTTCTTGAGGGAAGAAGTGGCCAGGTTTGTATTGGACTAGAGATTCTATTTCTGATGACACAACTTGTGTTGTTGAGTGTAATGTTTCATCCAAGTTATGGAATAAGAGGCTCAGTCACATTAGTGAGAAATAGATTGGTTGTTTGTACAAGATAAATGTTATTCTAGATTTTAATAGTGTCAAATTGGACATTGTGATCATCGTATGTCTGGAAAATAGAGAATGGTGAGTTTCAGTAGTCATCCTTTATGCAGGAAGTCACAGGTACTTGAATTAGTACATTATCATTTTTTGGGTCCTTTGAAAACTAAGACCATTAATGGTAGTATTTATTTTGTGATATTTATTAATGACTACATACAAAATATTTGGGTTTATGTTTTGAATACCAAAATTCGGGTGATTAGTGTTTTTAAAAAAATTCACGATTCTGTTGAGAGGGAATCTGGTAAGAAATTGAAATTTATTCAAACTGAAAATGGGGGTGAGTATTGTGGCCCATTTGACTAATATTTTAGGAGGAAGGTATTCAACATAAAAATATTCTTCCTAATACACCTCACCTAAATGGGGTAGTTGAGTGGATGAACGAGACATTAATTGTTAGAAAGAGTTTTTTGTTTTCTTTCTGATGCAAAGTTTCCTGGACATTTTTTGGGTGAGACTTTATTTATTGCTGCTTATATTATGAATTTACCACCTGTAGTTTCCTTATATATAGACACTCTGGACATGTTTTGGTATGAAAAATAGATAAGGTACAATCACTAACATTTTTTTGGTTTCCAGGATTTTGTCTATGTTCCTAGAGATAAGAGATCTATGTTGGATATTAAGTCATGATAGTTTATTTTTATTGTCTATGGACATGATGAGTTTGCGTATAGGTTTTATGATCCCACTTTGAAGAAAAATTTTAGAATCCATGATGAAGTGTTTAAGGGGTATCAAAATATTTCATATATTGAAAAAGGAGAAAAATAGACTTCTCCACCTTCTAATGGACTTTTCAATCATGAGCCAGGTATTGAATCAAACTTACCTAATATCGTTGATTTTGAAGATTGTGTTGATGTGCATAATGATTTTTAAGGTTAACAGGTTAGAGTTGATATTTCTGATGCACCTTTTCTTTTTAATGATCTAGTTCTAGGGGTTATTAATGAACTTGTAGTTCCACTCCAAAGGTCATCATGACATCATACCATTTCTACTTAGTATTCACCTAACGTGTAGGTGATCCTCACTAAAGGGGGAGAACCAGAATATTTTGATGATGTAATGTAGAGTGATCAAAAATAAATTTGGTTTGCGGCAATGGATGATGAGATGAGATAATTTCATGACAACTATAATTTTGAGCTGGTAAAGTTAACTACAAGTAAGATATATTTTCAACATTAGTGGATTTATCCTATTAAAAATGTTGAATCTGGTTATGTTCCACAAAACAAATAAAGGCTAGTGGTTAAAGTCTTCTGTCAGAAGAAAGGTATTTATTTTGATGATATTTTTTTCACCTGTTGTCAAAAATGTCTTCCATTCATGTTGTTCTTGTTCTGGACACTATTTTGGATTGGTTGATTTAGAAGATGTATGTGAATACATCTTTCCTCAATGAAGATTCTGATGAGGAGATTTATATAGAGTAGCTGGAGGGTTTTGTTGAAACTGGTAAAGAGAATCATATTTTCATGTTAAATAAAAGATTGTATAGTTTGAAGCAATATCTGAGGTAGTGGTATAAGAATTTTGATTCTGTCATTTTTCATCTGGGTTTTAAGAATACATATTATAATAATTATATTTTTGTTTTGAGATTTATTGATGATTATTTTCTTATACTATTTATTTATGTTGATGATATGCTCATTTTTGGCCATGATACTTCTATAATTTATAGATTGAAGAAGGATCTTTGTTAGTATTTTTCAATGAAAGTAATTGGACCAGCATAATAGTTTCTTGGAATATTGAACTCACGTGAAATAAAGGACAAGAAATTTTGGTTATCTCTAGAGAGATATTTTGATAAGGTTCTTTAGATATTTTCTATGGATAGAGAGAAAGTGGTTAGTACTCCTCGAGATTTAAATTTTAAGCTTTGTACTAGTCAGTCATTGTCTACTGATGAAGAGAAAGAGAGGAGATGAAACAAAGACCATATTCATATTCCATTCGATATTTGGTGTATGTGATGCTATGTACTAGACCTGATATATTTCATGCAGTTGGTGTAGTCAGTAATTTACTATCTAATCTAGGTAGAGAGCATTAGAGAGTAGTGAAGTATATATTTCATTATCTTCATGGTACTTCTGATTTGAGATTGTGTTTTGGTAGTGGGGAACCTATGCTTTGTTGCTTTATAGATTTAGATATGTAAGGAGATATTGATTCAAGGAAGTCTACTTCAGGCGATTTGTTCTCATTTGTAGGGGATATATCTATGCAGTCTAGATTATAGAGATGTGTTTCTTTATTTAACATAGAGTATGAGTTCATTGATACTACAGAGGCTTGGAAATAATTTTTTTGGATAAAATATTTTATTCAAGAGATCAATATTAATCCGAATAGGTATGTTTTATTTCATGATAGTCAGAGTGCTATTATTTGGTAATGAATTCCACTTTTCACGATGTTCGATATCATTGGATCCATGATTTCCATGATTTGAGGCAATTAGAGTTTTATAAGATCCACAGTGATGACAATGAGAAAGAAATGTTGACCAAGATTTTTCCCAAAGGTAAATTTGAAACTTTTCAACTGATTTTAGGGTTGGTGATTATCCCCAATTCATTCGATGGGGGAGTTTGTTGGGGTTCTCCTCATGTGGGGACTTCACATGGTTCTTTTAAATAAATAATCATAAAAGATAAAAAAATATAATAGATATGAATAGGAGATACATGAGATAGGAAGAGGATATATATGAGATATCATGAAGTGACTCTCCTTTATATACAATACGTGTGACTCTTCTCTCATAATTCTTTTTGGGGTGGTGTAGTTGCGTTTTCATGGAGAGGTTTTTAGATTTTCAACTGGTAGAACTAATCTGATCTGATCGTCTTTCATATGTGGTGGTTTTTTATCTGATCTCAGTTAGTTTTCATCTCCATTTTAGTTCAGAGAGAAATATCACGATTTCATAGTTAGATCTATTTGTTTTTCTTTATCAGGTTGCATTCTTTATTTTGGGCTTGTTTCAGATAGCATATTCTCTCCTCCATTGATCCACAGTTTTATCTGCATATTATTTTTGATATATCATTCAGATTTGGGATTCCCTTCATTGTACTCTTGATTATTTTTGGATCTATCTTTTTGGACTAGGTCACAAGGATTTTCCCTTTTTGGGTTTTCCACTTTAAAAATTTATGGTGTCAATATTTATTTTTCAGCACACATATATTTGATCATTTCACATCTGCATTAATTTTTAAGGCTTGTTTAAAGGGAAAGAGTTGTTTTTAATGTGCATTTTCATTGTTGTTGTTTGTGTGTTAATCGTTTTACATCCTTCCCATGAAGTTTCACCAACACTGACAAGATTCATTTCCAGATGTCCATCTGTGTGACCATCCTAGGTTACACTATCATGACAGGGGATGAATGCATGTCAATCAGCCCGGGAAACACCGGACTCTAGAACTAGATGGTTGGATACTGACCTGGACATAGGATCAGCATCAGAATCCTAGGGAAGGATGAGATGGAGTCAGGAGTAGATAACATGAATGTAAAAGTAGTGAAATTCACTGGGATTCATAATAGAGTGAGGATCAAATCGTGGGAGCATCCTATTATAGGTTCTGTGAGTCACACCCTCTTCCAGCAACTAAGGATGATCAACATTGAGAACGCCATCATCATTGACCAGAGCTACTACATTGACAACAACCACTGCCAAGGACCTGTGTCAAGGGTGAAGATTAGTGTCCGGACGTACGAAGACATACAAGGGATATGGGCGACGATGGTGGGGGTGAAGCTAGACTACAACCTTGTTAACCCCTGTATCATAATCCATATGGATAATGTGAATCTCACTTATAATAAATATCCTGCACAATCGTCCTACGTCCATGCCGCTATCACTACCTCGAGTGCTTCTCACTCCTATGAATACCTCTAGAAGCGAAGCCCTCCCCCAATACCTCAAATTATACATTCATTTGACCCAAATCATATACAAATGACTAAGGAATATTTTTTGTTACTAATATTACTACAATAAAACCAAAGTTTTCAATTAAATTGATTAAAAAATATCTATAGTATTTATTTATATTTTTTTACATATTTTTTATTTTTATTTCATCATCAAATTTTGTTATATCCATCCATTTTTAATAGAATGGTTTTAAGAAATAAAATTATTTTAATATATTAATAGAAAACATCTATTAATGATAATGTTTTTTTCAAAAATAATGAAATTTTTTCTTTGAAATTTATTTAAATGAAAATTTAATTTCAACACATCAAATTTTTTATCCCTTGAACAATTTAAACTAATGTGATATTTTCAATTAATGGGGAAAAATTACCACCAAATATATAAATTTTTTTAACTCAAGATGACTTTTATCAAAGTTCAAACTTCATAAAAAAGTTTATTCCTATAATCAAACCAATTTTTATCTTAGTAACGATACCTAAATATAAGAAAATTAATATTTTTATGTAATATAGTCTGCATATGATAATTTATATTCTTAATTACATGATATATTAATGATATTATGAGGTATACTATTATTTATACTCTTAATGATTATACTATTAAATTTATATTAATTATTAATTGTACTATTAATTAATAATTATATTAGGATTTGTTAATTAATAATCTATATAAATTATATTGTGAATCATTATATATAGTTTATAATAATTATATCATTTAACTAAAATGAATTTCAGATAGTTTTCCTAAAGTTTCAAGATAATCCGAACTTGTATACACAGTTTTGGGTACATGATGCATGTTTTACACTAAAATGACAGTTTTATATTGAAACCCAAAAATTTTAGTCTAACCCGGTACATCATGTATTTGAATGATGTGTGGTTGATTAATACACAACATAATAGAATTTTCAATCATTTTACTAATGATTGAAAACAATATGATCTCATTTACTCAGTTCAAGCAATGTGACATGGGTTTTAGAGTAAAACAACATGTTTATATTGAAGACACACACATTGAGTCATACTATCCACATCGTGTGTTTGATTAATGTGTGATCAATTCTGACACAACAAAAATACATTATGGATCATTATCCAAAATTTATTATAAAATATGATCTCATTTACTCCGTTTTGTCTTTGAGACACATATCACACTAAAATGATATCTTTATATTAAAAAAGTGTAATTTGGGTCATATCAGAAACATTGTGTGCCCGATTGGTGTATGGTCGATTTATACACATTAAAGATCAATTATGGATGGTTTTGATAATTTTTTAAAGAAATATGAGCTTGTTTACTTGATTTTGGCTATGTGACATGTGTTTTAGAGTAAAATGACACTTTTATATTGAAAACATGCAATTTGATTCATAATTGACACATCATGTATCAGATTGGTGTGAGTAAAATTCATACACATAAAAAATGAATTATAGATCATTTTACTAATGTTTCAAGACAATATGAGCTCATTTAATCTGATTTTTCTATATGAAATGAATTTTATACTAAAACGAATTGTTTATATAAAAACCATGAACATTGAGTCACACAGAACATATCATGTGACCAATTGCTGTGTGGTTGATTATTACACATCAAAAATGAATTATGGATCATTTTTGTAATGTTGGAAAGCAATATGATAATTTTTAATCGGTTATTTTGTATGTGACGCATGTTTAAGAGTAAAATGACACTTTTATAATTAAAATTGGAACTTTGATTCATACTTGCCAAATCATGTGTCTTATTGATGTGTGGTAAATCCCTAGGAATCTATGACCAGAAGAAATATATCTTTAAATCAGACTTTGGGTGTCTTAGGGTTTCTTGAGGATTCCCCACTTTCATGAAAGTAAACCTTCATAGTGGACTTTTTGTTTTATATGGAAAATTTTATAGAAGTTAGCTAAAAACCTCTTGTGATTCAAAACACGATACAACCACACTTTGGCATTGAAGGTTTGGGAAAGTTAGTTCTAAATCCATTAATTAACTTATAAAACAATGGAATTTGTGTAATTTCACTCTCAACAATATTCTTTTTTGTGAAGATTGTGAATATATATTATCTATAAGGGTTAGTTTTATTAATTCAATATGTAAGCCTAAATAACCCCTAGAGTTTTTTCACTTTGATCTATAGGGTACTTCTAGGGTCACCTACCATGGTGGAGGTTTTTATTTCATGTTATTTATTTATTAATACTCTAGGAAGTTCTAGATTCATATACTCAACAATAATTTTGGTGCCATTCAGAGTTTTAAGAAATGAAAAGATGTGGTAGAAAGTTAATGTTGTAAGAAACTCAAATACTTAAGAACTGAAAATGGTTTAAAATTTCTCTCCACTGAATTCAGAGAGTTATATGATTATGATGGAATTAAAATATACCAGATTGTTGTGGAAACACCAAAATATAATGGATTAGAAGAAAAAATGAATTAGACTATTCTTTAGAGGGTTAAATGAATGTTGTCCCACTTAAAACTCCTTAGGTCCTTCTAGGATGAGGCTGCCTCCAAGATAGTCTACATAATTAATCGCTGCTCATCTTCTGATAATTATTCCAAGACACCTGAAGAGATCTATAAAGGTTCACCATCGATCCTTCCACACCATAGAATTTTGGGATCCATATCTTATGATCATACCTGTACAAATAATCTAGTTCCAAGGGATATGAAGTGTATAGTCAAGGGTTATCCAAAGGGTGTTAAGGGTATCATCTATGAATAGATAAAATAGGTTATCAAAAGAATATATTCAATAAATATATTGTGTTTCATGATATTGGTTTCTCTAATGGTAGAGGAACAGAATTTGAAGAGTCTTCTAATAATAATAGAGAATCATCAAGATCCCCAACACCCATTGGTGTTGAAGTTCCATTAGAATCTGAGGACCAATCCCAATCCCTATCTAGGATTGGTTATTCTCCTCCCATTCCCCATGCTTAAAGTTAATCTGATTCTAATTCATATTTTGAACCAGAAAAAGAGGAACAAGATAATCAATGAAATTATCATCTCACCTAAGATAGAAAGAGAAGAGTTATTAGGCCTCCATCCTGCATCAATTAGACTGATATTTCTTCATATGTTTTTAATTTTGCTCAAGATTATTTTAATGATAAACCTAAAAATTATAATCAAGCCATTAAGTCCCAAGATTTCACTAAGTGGTTCGGTTCTATTCAAAAAAAGATGAGCTCACTCCTTAATAAAAACACTTGGGTTGTTGTTTCCAAACCTAATAACCAAAAGTTTATAGGATCTATGTGGATATATAAGAAGAAGGAAAACAATGTTGGACAAACTAAAATCAAATTCAAATCCAGAATGGTTGATAAAGGCTTTATTCAATTTGAAGGTATTGATTATAGTGATATATTCTCTGAAATAGTTAAAAATTATTCTATTAGAATTGTTATTTCTTTTTCTAACAAGTTATATTTACATGTTGAACAATTAGATGTAAAAACTTCTTTTTTTCATGGTACCCTTGATGAAAAAATTTATATGACTTCTCTAGATGGATTTTCAAAGCTGTTTAAACCCAATAATATTTTTCTTATTAAGAATTATTCATATGGGCTTAAATATTATTCTAGGAAATGAAATAAAAGTTTTTATTCTTTTATGATTGAAAATAATTTTTCCAAAAATAAGTTTGATTAATGTGTATACTATAAAACTATTAAACATTCATCTATTTACCAGTTGTTATATGTTTATGACATGATTTTAATATGTAAAAACAAAATGATAATAAATTATGTTAAGAATCAATTGAACTATATCTTTGAAATTAAAGACTTATTATATTCCAATCAGATCTTGGGTATGGAAATAATTAGAGATTGGAAGGCTCAAACATAGCACTTATCTCAGTTTTCTTATGTTAAGAAGGTATTAAAAAGGTATCTCTTTGAGAACATTAAACTTTTTAGTATTAATTTAGCACAAAATGTTAAATTGACTTTGATAGAATCCCATAGAAATAATGATAAGGATTATTTCATGAAAAAGATTCTATATGCTAATGTGGTTGGGAGTCTTATGTATGATATGGTCTATTCTATACGAGATATAGCAATTTCTATTTTCACTTTGAGTAGTCTTATGGGAAAACCAAGTAAGCCTCATTGTAATTCATTAAATAACATCCTTAGGTTTGTCTCTATGTCTAATAAATTTTTCATTTGATATGTCTTAAATTGTAGTTTTAGGGATGAAATTGTTAGATTTATTGACTCTCATTATGCTGTAGATGTTGACATTAAAAAATCTATCACTAGTTTGGTGTTTCTTTAATATAGAGGACTAGTCTCTTTTGAATAAAACATGACATCAGTGGTTTCTCTATAAACTACTGATCCAGATTATATAGCCTTGATAGAATCCATAAAGGAGGCTATATGGATAGAAGGCTTTTTTTCTGAGTTGTCTTTATCCACTGGTAGTATAATAGTCCAATGTCAGAGCCAATATACATTGCATCTATCTAAAAACTATGTATTATATGGTAGATCAAAGAACATTGAAATTAGACTTCATTTTCATAGGGATGTTATATAATCTAGGACAGAGAGTGTCACTAAGATACCCATTAGGGACAATACAACTCATAGTTTGACTAAGGTCGTAATGCTGTCCAAGTTCTTGCATTGCCTCAAAATATTGAACTTAGTCCAAATTCATTAACTTAGGTTACGAGAAAAACTTTCTTAGTTTTATTTAATTTCAAGGTGGAGATTTGTTGTTTTATACCCCCTTCATATATCTTTCAATTTAATTTCTTCAGTTTTTATTTATATGATTCATTTCTATCTACCTAAGGGATTTATGTCTTGCATGGTGCTGTAATGCTTGCAAGTGGACTGTTCAATTTATGTTGCGTATGTTTGTTTACTGGAACTATTTGGTTTCTCATTACCTATTTAAGCGCTTAAATTTGGACCATTGATCATGTGTGATCTAACAGATGGTTAGATCCAGTTGTACCTGTTTATCTAAGCTTTGATCTTGGTAGCCTCTTCTGTGCTAATGTTACAACACCACCTATCCCACCCATTGTACCACCTTCTATTATGCGAGCTATCAGTTTCATCTTAGTTGTCTATGGGGCTATGATACTATGGTTATGACCACAACATCTGACATTACCTAGGATACAATCCTTTCCTTTTTCTATTCTCCTTGATCAGAGGAAATGAATATGTTTATACTCGTGGGTTTTTTATATGGTTTTGGATCCTAATATTCAAGATTGTGTTCCCTTTACTGAACATAGAGGATCTTGAAGGTAGAAGAAGGAGGGAAGGATTTCTCCATACATATGCACTCCCCTCCATATAGTTTGGGCCACCACCATGAAACTGAAGTACCTCTCCAGTGGAGATTTATGGGAGATCGACTTGATCTTGGGTTTGGGTGACTATGCATCTGGGGTGTTTCATATTTTGGATCATTTTTTATGGTAACTAGGTTTTAGCTTTAGATTCCTAAATCTATAGTGATTTATTTCTTTTTATCCTGTATAGATATATATTCTTTTTGGGTGTGTGTGTGATTCCACCCAATAGTGTAATGTGTTGACTCTCCATGATAGGTTTCATCATTTTCAACTAGTTCAATGGAATTGAGTGGCTGGAACCTAGTGATTGATAACGATGAGGCTCAGCTGAGGAAGTTACTTTTTTTCTTCCATGAGAATGGATAGATCAATTGTTTGTGGAGTGGGAGGAGACACGTGAAATAGATCTAGGATTCAGAAAAATCCCATAACACACTATATGTAATCCAATATTACATGGTGTGTGGGAGCCCTAGTCCGGGGCTAGGGTCTTTGTAGTGAAGTTAAATATCATAGGTTATGTGACCCCATCACAGGGTGTGTGACAAAACCATGTAGCTCGTCATGTACCTCATAGGGTACATTGACATTGATAGGAATACATGGTCATGGACATGACATGTACTCCAACATAGACATGGTTAGGCTATTTGTACATAGTCATAGTTTTGTACTTAGAAATGGTTAGGATTACACGGTCAAAGAAATGCAATGTACTATGGAATGAACATGGGCATGGGATGTGTTACACAGGAAGGATCCAATGCCTAAGGGACACATCGTGTACTCCTAGTACACATTGTATACTCCTTCAATGTTTTCTTAGATAACTTTTCCTCTTCATCTTATAAAAGTTTCATTAGTGTATGTTTCGTTGATGCTTTCTACAAGGTTTAGTATAGAATCATATCGAATACATAGGATAGTGATCCCTACAGTAGGACTTCCTGGATATAGTTGATATAATCACTCAGTGAGTCCTGGAGTGAGATCCTCTATCATCATCTTTCCCTTGGTGGAGTTCTTGGTATCATTATAACCCACACTACATAGGTGTTGATCATCTACTGAGAAGGTTATTCGAGATTGAGTTTTTGGTATACCCCATGGCCTTTGGTGTGATACTCATCTTTGTATCATTCTATTCATACTTCCAATGTGTAATTCTTATAGTGAGATCTGATGAGCATGAATCCTCAGATAGATGCCATTAGTGCAATTTAACCCGTGGAGTGTCTTCTCCTAGAAGATTTCTATGTGGAACATTTAGGAATGATTACTAGACTATAATTATGGTTGTGTCCTTAAATTGAGACTGTGTTTATTTTTTGATTATATCTAAATATTCTTGTTAAATGTGTTGTAGATATATATCTTTTTAGAGATGATTTTTTAATGTTTTTCATGCTTAGTGATTTTGAGGTGTCTATGTATTGTCTCTAATTTTCTATGTATTATTATTGAATATTATATGGATTATTTTTGAGACTAGAAGATGAGAAGAAATATAGTTCTGAGGCCCAGTGTGTCTAGACTGAATGTTTGAAATATATTAAATATATTAAATAGAATGCATTCATATTTTTCCTGAAAAAAAGTAGAATAAATCCTAAATAGGGGAACAAATTAGAAATATAAGAGCATCATTGAGTTCATAATGTGGATTTTACCCTAGGCTCAAAATATCATTTGTCGGCACATGCCATTTGTGAAAAATCCATCATGGGTGTGAATTAATGAAATAAGAAATAATTAATTTATTTTTTTATTTTGACACAATGACTATTTTTATCCTTTAAATGTATAGTTATGGAATTTTTTCTTAGGGTTAGCCACATAAACCCTAGGGGTTCAGATAAACATTAGAGAGATTTCCTAAAAAATGACTATGGATCAAGATCAGATCATGGATCTTTGCACCGATAGTGTTGGAGGATCTCATCAATAATGAAAACACAACTATTATTTATCAACAATCAATCCAAAGTCTAGGTAGGATGCTTTTATTTTTGATTTCATTCCATTTTATTAATCATGGACGAATGCATATTAATTCTATGAATAAAAAGGATACACGAATCATTGATTGTGGTTGTGATAGTAGAATGTTATAGTGGTTGTGATTCAAGGATTGATGGTGACAATGGTCAGATCAGGGGATATCATGACTGGATTGAGGGTTCTTCTCCCTCCTGGGTGGTGCATGAAATTTTGACACCAGAGGTTGTTTTCCAAGAATTCTTCAAGGGTCAGATTCCATTGAGAAAGTAATGGTAGATCTCATCTAACCAAGATCTGGGTTTAACAGAATGATTTCCATAGAGAAACAAGGTGAAATTACCATGTGATGAAGAACATAAGAGAAACTGTATATCTAGAAAATCCAAAGCAACACAGCATGTATCTCAGGATTAAATGTCATGTGGGGCCCATTCTATGGTGGCTAGGGATTCAGGAAGAAGATAAGGATAACGAGGCTTGTGAACTGTAAGAATCCGGTTTTTTTCTAAGAAAGACTTTGGAAGATTCTTTATGTTATTACAGAGCAGCTCCTTCAGACGGCGTGCAATTCTGAGCCCTGGAGTGTCCGGAATTAAATTTTTAGTGTGTTCACACTGGACACGCCAAATAAATGGGATAACTCCCAAATGGTGATCTGTATCAGAGATCCGAGTGTACGGATGGGTCCGGAATGAGGTTTTCACCCTAAAAATGACATAAAGCATGTCGGCGTGGGATCTTTTGACCCCTCGCCCGCTACCGAAATGTTAAATGGATAAATTAATTAATTAATTTATTCGTTTAATGGCTTAACTAATGTATCTCTTAAATAGTGGCTCGGATTGGAAAATTGAGGGCACTGTTGAGTCCGGAATGTGCCATTTACCCTAGGAGGGGTGTAAGTTTCACAGGCGTGGGCCTTTTGTGAAAAACGCCGCCAAGGGCGTTTCCATAATTTAGCGGATCGGTCGTTAAATTTTATAACTTTTTAACGGGGCCTCGGATTAAAATTCTGATACCTTCGTTGCTTTCAGAGCATGGTTTTTAGCCTAGGGGAGGCTTAATCCCGACCCTGTCCGGAGTTCGGGCCGACGGGCGGGTGGTTAAGTGTTTTCCATTTAAACACTTAACCCACCCCCTCCCTCTTCTCCTTCTTCGCCTAGACAGTGGCGGCGGCAGCCCCTCCCTCTACTCCTACACTCCGGAGAGGCAGCTCTATCAAGGCAATGGTGCGGCGGCGGACCCTCCGGGAAGCATCGGGCAACGCCCCAATAGGTAGGAGGTTTTGGTTTGCGTTTTCATTTCCAAACATTCCATTGAATTCAATTTTATGTGTTGATTTGCTGTTAAATCTTTGAACAAATACCATGTACGTGTAGTATATATTTTGGTCTTTTCATCACATCTTTCAGAATTGAAATCCGAGTTACGAGGAGGCCGCAGCGGTGCGGCGAAGTTTACGGGAATTTCGGGAGTTTTGGAGGTTTTCCCGGCGGTCCAGCGAGCTCCGGCGGGCGGAGCAGTTCCAGGCGGTGGATCCTGTAGGCGGTGGGCTCAACGGAGGCTCCTCAGCGCGGCGGTCCGAGACGGTGGCGGCGGAGGAGGCCGGCCATCCGGTCGGCTGGGCGGCGCCTCGCCGGTGCGGGCGAGGTGGGGTCGCGGTGTGCGACCCCGGCAGAGACCAAGACCCGCCTATGGCGAGTCTCCGCGTGGTGGAAGGACCGGCCATGTCGACCGATCAGTGGTAGCGGGCTGCATTCAGCAGGCCGCGGTGGAGTGGACCGGACCCGTGGCTGGACCGTGGGCTGGTCGGACCGTGTCGGTCCAGCCCAAGGGGTTTTCCCCTCCAACTTTGGACGCCCGTATCTTGAGCTACGGGTGTCCGTTTCGTGTGCCGTCACTGGCAGTGCGGACCTCGCGTCGAGGGGAACGTTTTGAGATGGTTTTGGGAATTTTTAATTCTCAAAACGAGGGCCCGCGGAGGTGCGACGCATCTTTAAGAGAATTGACATTTTTTTCGGGAGTCTTGTTTTGGACGGCACGGACACGTCTGACGTCTGTTTTGAGCGTTGTCAGCGGCGTTAGGACCCTGGTGTCGGGGCGAAGCTTTCCAGGGTGGTTTTGGGAATTAATGCCAGAGTTGAGGCATGGGACCCATCGCCCATATTTTGAGTTGTGAGCAGCGTTTAGCGACTTTTTCATCGGAAGTCCATTCGGGGCGTGTGAGTAGTCGATTCTGGATGTTTTTCCTAGGGGATTGCAATGGTGCAATCCGCCCGCCATAATTCTGCACGATGGTGCGGGCCCCAAGAGGGACATTTGGGTGTTGATGGTGATTTTCCATCTATATCACCAAGAGGCCGTTTTAGAAAAGTGAATAGTCCATCTTGCGTGCTTTTCTAGAGGATGGCAATGGTGCGACCCGTTCGTTGAGTTTCGGGACAGGGTTGCAGGTCCACCGAAGCACCGCTCGTGCGCGGTGTTCTGGAATGCATCTTTTTCTCTGGATATCCGTTCCACTCAAGTGAGTAGTGCTTTTGACATTTTTTTCTGAGAGAATTGTGATGTTGCAGTTCGCCCGACCTTTTTCGGGAACGTGGTGTGGGTCCCACTCGACCTGGCTTCGGTGAATAGTACCTTTTTCACTAGGTGTCCATTTTGGAAAATTGAGTGGTCAATCCCGTGTGTTTTTTTGACGGGATCATAGTGGTGTGATCCGTTTGTTCAGTTGCGGGATCTTGGTGTGGGCCCCACACGGGTTGGTTACTGTGAATAGTACCTTTTTCCCCGGTTGACCGTTTCGGGCGAGTAAGTAGTCTACCTCGCGTGTTTTTCCATGAGGATTTCAACGGTGCAATCCATTGGGATGTGCATAGTCTCCTTTAATATCTCATCAAATGTGGAATCATGAAAGGCGTACCGATGGTGGTTCTTTCTGAAATGCTTACAAAGAACCCTTGGCGCGCGATCGCGTGCACTCCCGTGTGAGTGGAGTAGATTCTTAATGAGATGTGGTTGGTTGTTCTTGGTCTGATGAGGTGGAAATCTGGCGAAGTTACATTTATGACTATCGTGTTGACGTTGGGGTGCCGTGTGCATGATAGCCTTAGGGATGGAGATGTGGTATACTCTGGGAGTATACGGGAATGCTTGGAAGTACATGTTGGGGATGTTTGTACCTGATAACGTTTGTACGCTTCGTTGGGGTTGAGATGGGGCCACACTTCATGTGGGCCCCACGTGTGTGTCGTGTTCTTCTTTGTGTACTTTTGACCTCTCGAGATGTAGAGAGTTCCTCGGTTCTCGTTTGTTGACCAGTAGGGTTGAGATTTTCCCCTGGCTCTGTTCTCCTTTGGTTGAACATCTGGGTTGAGTTTCCCCCTGGTTCTGCTTTCATTTGTTTGAACAAAAGGGTTGAGTGGTTTTTCCCCTGGTCCTGTTCACAATGGTTTAGACCAACAGGGTTGAGTTGTTTCCATTGGTTTTATTCTGGAGTTGGGTGGTTGCGTGATACCCACTCCGAGTTGTGTTGGCCAATGTTGTGCCATCCAGTAGAAATGGCCAGAGAAGATCCGGGTTTACCCTCCAGCGGGGCTGGGCAGTGGGTTACTCATCGGCTTCTTCAGTTTTACCCTCCAGCGAGGCTGGGCAGGGGGTTTCTCATTAACTTCTCAGGGTTTACCCTCCAATAGAGACTGGGCAGTGGGTCACCCAATGACTCTTGAGGGTCTACCCTCTAGCGCGGCTGGGTAGTAGGTCGCATGTCGTCTCGTTCCAGGTCTACCCTCCAGCGCGGTTGGGCAGTGGGTCGCCTGTCGTCTTGTTCCAGGTCTACCCTCCAGCAGGGCTGGGCAATGGGTCACATGTCGTCTTGTTCCAGGTCTACCCTCTAGTAGGGCTGGGTAGTGGGTCGCCTGTCGACTTATTCCGGTACTACCCTCCATGTCTAGTTAGTGGGTCACCTGATGATGTATTAGGTTTTACCCTCCAGTAGGGCTAGGAAATGGGTCACCTGATATCTTATTATGAATTACCCTCCAGCAGGGCTGGGCAGTGGGTCACCCGATATGTTATTATGAATTACCATCCAGCAGGGCTAGGCAGTGGGTCACCCATTGGTATTTCAGACTCATTCCTTTCTACTAGGCTAGTCTATGGATTTCCTCTGTGATTAACGGAGTGGGACCCTTGGTTGTACGGGTCAGTGATGGAATGACCTTGTCTTTGAGGAGACCTCTCAACTGGGGGGCAGCGACGAGGTGTGGTTTGACTTAACCCGGAACACTCAAGTATGAGGGGAAATTTTTCCCACAGAGATGCGTCCTTGGGACATGACCTAAAACCGTGCAGGAGAGTCAGTTCCACTCAAAGAGGATAGTGTTGAGGTGTGGTGATTTGAGCCCCTTGACTTGTAGTTCGGGGTAGACGTGCGGGATGTTGTGCATCGATGGTTTTTACTTCTGGGACTGTTAGAAACTCACTTTCCTTGGGCCGAGCTACGGGGTGGAGATACCCTTACAACTTTGTTCGGGCTTCTTATTGATCATATGTATATGTATATAACTCGTTACAGTACCCACTTCTTGGGTTTGGTTACTCTCCTTCTAAGAGAAGCGAAGACGCGCAGGGTATGCCACGTGCTTTCTGTGTCTAGCTTCTCGTGGTTGGATGAGTCTACTCTCCTGCTATAGGTAGCAAAGACTCTACGGGAAGCTCATCTTCTCACCATTTCCAGATCCTTGTTTCTGGACGAGTCTACCTTATTTCCTCTTGTTGGGTTGAGCTGGACTCTTTACTGCACTTTCGGTTGTACTCCTCTACTTTCCCCAGTTCGATCTACTTCTCACCCTTCGGTACCTCCTTTGTTTCTCCCTCAAGCCTTCAGGGTATCCTACTAAGTAATTTTATACTCACCCCTGCTTGGGCTTTTCCCACACTTGGTTTTCCCTTTTAGATGGCGGACAAGTTGGTCATGACTTCAGTGGTGCTTAGGAGTTCAGAAGTGGGGACTGTGTGCGGTGGTCGGAGTCAGGTTCCAGGTGGGGGACCCTTCCAGCTATTTACTTTTTTGTTCACCTGTTACCGAGTTATGGCACTTTTCTAGTTGGACGCGTGTTTTTTCCCTTTACTTTTCAGTGTACCTTCAGCTTTTACTTTGTACTGTTTAGAGGTCGATGCACTATTGTGGTTTATATATAGCAGTTTCCCTTTTCTTTACTTATCTTTTCTTTTACTCTGCACTTTTTCATTGAGTGTGCTGCGTGTGTGTGTGTACAGGTACTCAGGCAAAGGCCTCCCCAAGTTGTTTAGCCTTTGGTGCTTGTCGCCAGCCCCTGGCCTATGGAGGTGGGCTTGGGGTAGTTGCGGCTCGATCCCGGGTAGGGTCGGGTCATGAAAAATTGGTATCAGAGGTGGTTTGTTCCTTGGGACGTTGTTCGGATGTCCCTAAAAAGGAATTGGTTGGGATTTTGGGCAACGGTTTCAACGTGTCTCGACAGCGGCTCTCAGGTCGGGGAGTGCAGTGATGGTGCGGTGGCCGACGAATCCATTCATGAGGACCCTAATAACTCGCTTGTCAACTCGGCATGTTGAGACACTTGTTGCAAGGAAAATTTGGGTTGTGTGTCACATAAGATTGAGTCTTTTAATGTCCTTCTTGAGTTAGCTCCCCATCGTTGTTATTGGTATATACATATATGCGCATCTGACCGCGACACTCCTTGATAATATTCAGGATGTCTCCATGAAGGCAGCTCGCCATGATAGCCACTTTGGTTCATGACGATGACCTTGTGAGCTATGAGGCCACAGTCTAGGACCCATCATGCGAGCCCCTTTCTCCGGGTGGGCCGGTAGCAGCACCCCCGCCTGTTGAGCAGCAGACACCTTCAACAGAGCAGGCTGATCTTGAGCGTAGGTTGAGCACACTCCGTGAGTTCCAGCTGTAGAGACCGCTGAGGGTCAGTGGTGAGCCAGACCCTCAGGAAACATAGGTTTTTCTAGAGACAATGGTTAGCCTTTTCAGGCATGTGCATATGCTGACAGATCAGAGAGTGGATTTGGCAGCCAACCTTTTTCGTGGAGCAGCTTGGCGTTGGTGGAGTCTTGTGACTCAGTTTCCCAACGAGTCGTCACTTTCATGGGACAACTTTAAGTTTTTTTTGTGAGGAGTTTTTGTCCTCCTTCTTGCCCTCCATTTGGATTTAGGAGCTCCTGCAGTTTCAGTAGAGAGGGATGACGGTGGCCGAGTACGCGTCTAGTTTCGCAGACCCTGCACGCTTTTACTCAGACCTAATCCATGATGACAACATCTGGGTGCAGAAGTTTGAGTAGGGTCTCTGCTGAGAGATTCATTCTGTCATAGTAACCTTGGGAATTTCCACATATGTCGGGGTTCTAGAGCAGCCGTTGGTGACATAGAGATTCCTGTCACGTTCTAGAGTTGGTGGTGGCAGCAGGCACGTTGGAGCCGAGACGTCTGCCACAGCTAGCGGGCATCGGCAAGCAGAACCTCGACGCATGTGTATTTCTGAAAACCGAACTCAGGGCATGGTCATACACCACGGTGGTGCCGGAGGGCACCAGTGCATCCCAAATAGAGTCTATGCTATGCTTGCGATGGGCGAGGTCACCTGACACGAGATTGCCCGACCAGGAATGAAGAGAGCTTCGGGCAGGTAGCGAGTGCACCACCACGGCAGAGGCAACGCCGTGATCAGAGTAGCACCCAGAGAGGTGGTGCTAGTAGAGGAGTGGGAGGACCTGGTAGTGGGGGACGACATTACGAGGTCTTCCCATCACCACTAGGTGGTCCACGTCAGGCTCCAGGAGCTGACAGGTGGGACCGCGGGAAAGCCGCGAGCTTTGGATGTCTACGATCCAGCAGAGCATGTGGTGGTAATAGGTACGCTCTACGGCTCTTCTACTTTTTGCAGTAGAATTTTTAGACTCTGTGTGTGGAATGATTTCCTCCCTGTTCCATTCTTGAGGTGTTACCATGGTGGCGCGGGGCATCGGTGTAACCCTTTGTTGGTATAATAAAATGTGTTAGACCTTTTTCTTTAGTTGATGGTGTCGACTCCATCGCTTTCTGAGCGTGTAAGAGAGTCTTGGTTGCAAGACATCGACTGTGAAATCATGCGTGACCAGATATCCTTGGGTGTTTCACCATATGGATATTCTGAAGGAGGGAATCACCGGGTCTTGTTCCAGGTGCGGGCGGTAATTCTAGTTGTGGAATGTGACGTAAGGGTTTGGTCAGGTAGGTGAGCTACCCCCGAGGTCCTTCAGACTATTTGAGAACATGAAAATGGATGGTGAGGTTCCCTACGGCCATGCCCTAAACCCAAGGTCAGGAGTGGGTGCACGACGTCTCCCACGTGACCCACCCGAGAAAAAGTGTGTGTGCTCCTATGAACGTCATTGCTGAGGGCGGACCTTGCGTGAATGGATCAATCCTTTGGTCTGTGTGTGGTGGCGCAGAGCTGTGCAAGAGTTCTTCTGGGTACGGGAGAGCCAGGTGTGGGATTAGTGCCCTAAGTTGTTCCCTGTTTTTTCTATTCAGGGACAAAAATGTTGAAGGGGGGGATGATGTGAGAACCCGGTTTTATTACTGCAAAAGACTTTGCAAGATTCTTTATGTTATTACAGAGCATCGCCTTCAGGCGGCGTGCAATTTCGAGCCTAGGAGTGCCCGGAATTAAATTTTCAGTGCGTTCACACTGGACACACCAAATAAATTGGATAAATCCTAAACAGTGATCCAGATCAGATATTTGAGTGTACGGATGGGTCCGGAATGAGGTGTTTACCCTAAGAACGACATAGAGCATATTGGCGCGGGATGTTTGGACCCCTCGCCCGCTACCGAAACGTTAAATGGATAAATTAATTAATTTATCTATTCGTTTAACATCTTAACTCAATTATCTCTTAAACAGTGGCTCGGATTAAAAAAATGAGGGCACCGTTGAGTCCGGAATTTTCCATTTACCCTAGGAGGGGTGTATGTTTCATGGGTGCTGGCCTTCTGTGAAAAACGCTGCCAAGGGCCTTTTCGTAATTTAGCGGCCTCGATCGTTAAATTTTATAATATTTGAACGGGGCCTTGGATTAAAATTCTGATACCGCCGTTGCATTCAGAGCGTAGTTTTTAGCCCAGGGGAGGCTTAATCCCGACCCCGTCGGGAGTTCGGGTTCGGGCCGATGGGCGGGTGGTTAAGTGTTTTCTATTTAAACACTTAACCCACCCCCTCCCTCTCCTCCTTCTTCACCTAGACAGCAGTGGCGGCAGCCCCTCCCTCTCCTCCTCCACTCTGGTGAGGCATCTACGGCAAGGCAGCGGCGCGGCGGAGGACCCTCCGTGAAGCGTCGGGCAACGCCCCAACAGGTAGGAGGTTTTGGTTTGCGTTTTCATTTCTGAACCTTCCTTTGAATTCAATTTTATGCATCGATTTAATATTAAATCTTCGAAAAAATCCCATGTACGTGTAGTATACAATTTTTTTCTTTCCATCACATCTTTCGGAATTGAAATCCGAGGTACGAGGAGGCCACAACAGTCCGATGAAGTTTACGTGAATTTCGGGAGTTTTGGAGGTTTTTATGGCGGTCTGGCGAGCTCCGGCGGGCGCAAGAGTTCCAGGTGGTGGATCCGGCAGGCGGCAGGCTCAGCGGCGGCTCCTTTGTGCGGCGGTCCGAGATGGTGGCGGCGGAGGAGGCCAGCCATCCGGTCGGGCGGGCGGCGCCTCGCCGGTGCAGGCAAGGTGGGGTCGGGGTGCGCGACCCCGACAGAGACCAAGACCCGCCTATAGCGGGTCTCCGCGTGGTGGAAGGACCGGACATTTCATCCGGTCGGTGGCAGCGGGCCGCGGCCAGCGGGCTGCGGTGGAGTGGACCGGACCCGTGGCTGGGCCGTGGGCTGGCTGGGCAGACCGGCCGAACCAGGCCGGTCCGGCACAAGGGGTTTTCCCCTCCAACTTCAGACGCCCGTATCTTGAGCTACGAGTGTCCGTTTCGCGTGCTGTCAGCGGTAGCGTGGACATCACGTCGAGGGGAACGTTTTGTGATGGTTTCAAGAATTTTTAATTCCAGGAATGAGGGCCCATGGTGGCGCGACACGTCTTTAAGTGAATTGACGTTTTTCTGGGGGTCTTGTTTTGGACGGCGCGGACGCATCTGACGTCTGTTTTGAGCGCCGTTAGCGGTGTTGGGACCCTGGCACTAGGGCAAAGCTTTCTAGGGTGGTTTCGGGCATTAAAGTTGGAGTTGTGGCATGGGATCCATGACCCGTCTTTTGAGCTGCGAGCAGCGTTTAGTGACTTTCTCATCGGGCGTCTGTTCGGGGCGTGCGAGCAGTCGATTCTGGATGTTTTTCCGAGCGGATTGCAATACTGCAATCCGCCCGCCCTAATTCCGCACGATGGTGCGGGCCCCATGAGGGTCGTTTGGGTGATGATAGTGATTTTACATCTCTATCACAGAGAGTACTTTTTGGACATGTGAATAGTCCATCTTGTGTGCTTTTTCGAGAGGATCGCAACGGTGCGACCCGTTCGTTGAGTTTCAGGACCGGGTTGCGGGTCCCACGAAGCACCGCTCGTGCACGGTGCACCGGAATGCATCTTTTTCTCCGGATATCTCTTCAACCAAGTGAGTAGTGCTTTTGATGTGTTTTTCCAAGAGCATTGCGATGACACAGTTCGCCCGACCTTTTTCAGGAACGTGGTGTGGGTCCCACCCGACCTGGCTACGGTGAATAGCACTTTTTTCACTTGGTGTCCATTTTGGGCGATTGAGTAGTCAATCCCGTGTGTTTTTATGGGGGGATCGTAGTGGTGTGATCATTTTTTTCAGTTGCAGGATCTTGGGGTGGGCCCCACACGGGTTGGTTACGATGAATAGTACCATTTTCACCGGTTGACCGTTTCGGGCAAGTAAGTAGTCTACCTCACGTGTTTTTCTGCGAGGATTTCAACGGTGCAATCCATTGGGATGTGAGGAGTCTTATTTGAGATCTCATCAAATGTGGAAACATGAAAGGCGTACCGATGGTGGTTCTTTCCGCGATGCTTGCAAAGAACCCTTGGCGCGTGATCGCGTGCACTCCCGTGTGAGTGGAGTAGATGCTTAATGAGATTCGGTTGGTCGTGCCTAGTCCGATGAGGTGGAAATTTAGTGAAGTTACGTTTACGCCCTTCGCGTTGACGTTGTGGTGCCGTGTGCACGATAGCCTTAGGGCTGGAGATGTGGTATACTCTCGGAGTATACAGGAATGCTTGGAGGTACACATTGGGGATGTTTGTACCTAAGAACGTTTGTGAGCTTGGTTGGGGTTGAGATGGGGCCACACGTCATGTGGGACCCACGTGCGTGTCGTGTTCTACTTTGCGTACTTTTGACCTCTCGCGACGTAGAGGGTTCCTCTGTTCTCATTTGTTGACCAGCAGGGTTGAGATTTTCCCCTGGCTTTGTTCTTGTTTGGTTGAACAGACGGGTTGAGTCTCCCCCTAGTTCTACTTTCATTTGTTTTACCAACAGGGTTGAGTGGGGTTTCCCCCTAGTCCTGTTCACGATGGTTTAGACCAGCAGGGATGAGTGGTTTCCCCTTGTTTTGTTCCGGAGCTGGGTGGTTGCGCGATACCCACTCCGAGTTCTGTTGGCCAGTATTATGCCATCCAGTATAAATGGCCAGAGAAGATCCGGGTCTACCCTCCAGTGGGGCTGGGAAGTGGGTTACTCATTGGATTCTTCAGTTTTACCCTCCAGTGAGGCTGGGCAATGGGTTGCTCATTTAATTCTCAGGGTTTACCCTCCAGTATAGACTGGGCAGTGGGTCACCCGACGAATCTTGAGGGTCTACCCTCCAGCATGGATGGGTAGTGGGTCACCTATCATCTTGTTCCAGGTCTACCCTCCAGCAGGGCTGGGCAGTGGGTCACATGTCGTCTTTTTCCAGGTCTACCCTCCAGCAGGGCTGGGCAGTGCGTCGCTTATCGACTTATTCCAGGTCTACCCTCCAGGGCTGGGCAGTGGGTCGCCTGATGATGTATTAGGGTTCACCCTCCAGCAGGGCTAGGAAGTGGGTCACCCATTGGTATTTCAGACTCAGTCCTTTCTACTAGGCTAGTCTGTGGCTTTCCTCTGTGATTACCGGAGCAGGACCCTTGGTTGTACGGGTCAGTGATGGAACGAACTTGTCTTTGAGGAGACCTCTCGACTGCGGGGCAGTGACGAGGTGTGGTTTGACCTGACCTAGAACTCTCAAGTATGAGGGGAACTTTCCCTACTAAGACATGTCCTTGGGACACGACCTAAAACCCATCGGGCGAGTCAGTGCCACCCAAAGCGGATAATGTCAAGGTGCGGTGATTTGAGCCCCTTGACTTGCAGTTCGGGGTAGACGTGCGGGGTGCTGGGCATCGATGGTGTTTACATCTGGGACTGTTGGTGACTCACTTTACTTGGGCCGAGCTATGGGGTGGAGATCCCCTTACAACTTTTTTTTGTCTTCTTATTGCGCATATGTATGTGTATATACCTCGTTCCAGTACCCACTTCTTGGGTTTGGTTACTCTCTTTCCCAGAGAAGCTAAGACGGCGGGGTATGCCACTTGCTTTCTGTGTCTAGGTTATCATAGTTGGATGAGTCTACTCTCCTGCTATAGGTAGAGAATACTCGACGGGAAGTTCATCTTCTCACCGTTTCTATCTCCTTGTGTCTGGATGAGTCTACATTCTTTCCACTTTTTGGGTTGAGCTGGACTCTTTACTGCACTTTCAGTTGTACTCCACTACATTCCCCTATTCGATCTACTGCTCACCCTTCAGTAACTCATTTGTTTCTCCCTTGAGCCTTTGGGGTTTTCTACTGAGTAAGTTTATACTCACCCCTACTTGGGCTTTGCCCGCACTTGGTGTTCCCTTGCAGATGACAGATAGGTTGGTCGTGACTTCAGTGGAGCTTAGGAGTTCAGGATCGGGGACCGCGTGCAGTGGTCAGAGTTGGGTTCTAGGTGGGGGACCCTTCCATATTTTTACTTTTTTGTTCACATGTTGCCAGGGTGTGGCTCTTTTCTGGTTGGGCACATGTTTTTCCCCTTTACTTTTCAGCGTACCTTCATCTTTTACTTTGTATTGTTTAGAGGTTGATGCACTATTGTGGTTTATATAGAGCAGTTTCCCTTTTCTTTACTTGTCATTTCTTTTACTCTGCACTTTTGCATTGAGTGTGCTGCGTGTGTGTCTGTATAGGCACTCAGGCAAAGGCCTCCCCGAGTTGTTTAGCTTTTAGTGCATGTCGCCAGCCCCTAGCTTATGGAGGCGGGCTTGGGGTAGTTGTAGCTCGAGCCCGGGTAGGGTCGGGTCATGACATGAACCCTGTCACATAGCATATGGAGCCCATTATGTGGTGGCTAGGGATTCAGGATGAAGATAAGGATAACAAGGCTTTTTAACCCTGTCACATGTCATGTGGCCCTTCTGGGATGGCTTAGTAAATACTTCAAGAAGTACACAGACATAGGAAGAAGTACCTGACTAGAGGGGATGTCATATAATTGGACATGGACACAGCTTCGATTACATAGGTCAGTACACAAACATGACTACCATACATGGACCCAACCAAGTTACATGGTCCATAAACTGTGTGTATCTACAAGTCATATACTTCTTCTACACATCATATATGTGTAGACTTTCATAATATGTGAGTATATTAAACATGAGTAGACATTGGGATAGTTATACATGTTGTGTTCCCACTAGTACACATTGTATACCCCCATCAAGAGTGTTTGTAGCTCTCTATCTTCTTAGTTTGGACTATTATAGGTTTAGTGGGTTCCCTTGGCCCTTTACCATAAGGTTACAATATGAAATTACATCCATATCATAGGATTATGATCCCCTCTAGAGGCCGACTATCGGATTAATTTTTGGTGTCCCAGTATGATCTTTTATCACCTTTATTCTATAGGTAGAGTTTATAGAATCAGCATGAAATCCTGGAGTAGAGCATTGATCCTCCATCTAGCTGTCCGTATCAGTAGGGTTTCTATAATCATTGATATATGATCCACTATGTAGCTGTTTGATCCATATTTGGGTTTCTGGTGTCCCCAATTATTCTGTGTGTGACCCCCTATCTGTGTATCAGGGTCTTCTAAGACTAGTGATCTTTCATGGGTGGTTCCTAAAGATCTAGACCTATTTATTAAGCGTCTCTGATGTTACCATAGATCATGGAGTGTATTATCCCAAAACGAGTATCAATTTAAGCAAAACCACGTGGTTGGTAGTTGGTTATGACCACTTGGTAGCGTCATTTTTTTCCTGGGTATATCTATGTAATTATATTATTCATTGATTGTTATATCTTGTATTAATATAACTATACTTCAGTACTTTTGTTTTTTTACATGGTGTCTATCTTAGTATTGTTATACTCACCCCTGTATGATATTTACCTGCATGTGTCGTGTCTTATGTAGATGAAGACCCTTTCGATGGTGTCCTGGGAGGATAAGGAGCAGGTGGATCATAGGTGGAGATTTTCAGACTAATGTGTTTTACAAATAGATTTATTTTGACTTATTCCTCACACTTGGTATAGGTTGGGCATCAAATTGTTTTTTTGGGCTTGTATTTAGCCCATTTTTTCGCATTCAGTAGTTCACCATCATACTCGATTGTGGGATATTAGATAAGACCATGCATTGTTTTAGTTGATTTAAATTTTTAAATTGTGTGGTCTTGGATATGTGTTCCTATGTGTGTGTGTGTAATTTTTTATAATGCCTACCATTTTTTGTATATACCTACTCATCACTGGTAGTCATCCCCTTGCCAATTGGAGATGGGCTGGTGTATTCATGGGTCAATCCTCAGCGAGTCAGGTCATGATAGAGTGGTATCAAATCATTCAATTCTACCTTAGGATCTGATTCATTGAGATTGGTTTGGGGAAATAGTGTTTAGTTTTTCAAGTTTGGATTTCAAGCCAGGGACTCCAGTGTTGGTATGACGACTAACATATCTATACATCAGGAGTTTGATCCCCTGCCTTTTTAATCGGTGCATATAAACATTGGTTGTAGGGAAATTTTTTGGAACATGAATCATATGGGAATGCTTGTGTTTTCTATGTCCATCTTTAATTAGCACCCCAGATACACTATTTTTACAATGATACATATTATTTTATTTTAGGATGCCTCCACACAGATATCCAACCATGATCCCACTATGTGATCATGAGGATGATCCACCTAGTGGTGAGGCATTGGTACATGGGCCTATACCAAAGATACTAACTCTAGCTGGTTTACCAAATATATCACCACCCATTGAGATGAATCTATTGCTGGAAGTACTAGATTAGGATGGATGTTGGTTGAGTGCATTTCACGAGTTTTATCTGTAGATGTTATGATCGATACACATATAGGAGCTTCTACATCCATTTTAGGAATGTATGTCCATGACAGAGTACTCAGTGATGTCTACATATCTATCCCATTAATATTTGGATATTTTTTATGAATAATTATTTAGATCTCATATATTTAAGAAGAGATTTCACCAAGACGTCAGGGCTTCATAAATATCCCTTTTCATTCCTACTTATGGTGGGGTACTTGAGCGCGTCATGATGGTGGAGAGATTTCTTGTAGAGAAGTCACCGAGAGTGGGAGATAGTAGTGAGAACCCAGTAGCTGATACCTTGGAAGTAGGTAGTCGATGATAGTCACAAGGATTTAATAATGTCAAATGCTTTGAGAGGTCAACCCAAGTTCCATATAAAATGGTTCAGGGCTCTTATGGTGGCTCAAATCATCCGTGTGATGTTTCTCCTGATATGGTTGGGGACATCATGATATAGATTGTCTGACATGTCATACATATGATCATGAGATGGTCGTAGGACCCCTGAGATAGAGACAGAGGTAGGATCATGGTGGTCTGTACGGTGGAAGACATGGTAGAGGGGTTGACAGGGAAGTAGGAGGCGGTGGATGTTTAACCTATTACCACCCCCACCTCTAGGTGGTCTTTACTAGGCTTGGGGAACTAGTGGATAAGGATGAGGCTAGTTATAGGCTATGGAGGCCTTTGACCCTGAGGCTCTGGGGATGATATGAAGTATGATCAATGTCTTTTAATCTTTAGTATTAGTATTGATATACATAGGTGCAAGTCATTCATTCCCTTCAACTTCTTTGGTTTGAGACATAGAGATTTTAGTTTAGCCATTGGATTGACCCTTACGGTTGGATACTCCGACATGTGGTGACTCAGTGATTCCAAACTTGTGCGATAGTAGGCTATAACACTCTGAGGAAAATGTTTTGAATGGGATTTATTAATTGAAGCAATGAGGGCTTATGAAATCATCTTAGTTATGGACTAGATATCCATAGTTCATTCCCATATTTATTGTTTTAGGTAGAGGATGTAGTGTGTCGGTAGATACAAAATAAGGTTTTCCATTGATGGTGAAATGGAGACCATGGAAAAAATATGATATTAGGCATATGAGAGTGCATCTAGTTACTCACCTATTAGCTATCATGACTCTTGAATCAGTATATTATTTGGGAAATCTGTTTCAGGTGGTGGCAGAGTATGAGGATGTCTTTCTTGAAGACTTACCAGGTTTACCTCCCCACTGAGAGCTAGAAATTTGTATCAAATTTCTTCCTAGGATGAAAATAATAACTTCACCCACATATCTAATTGAGTATATATATAATCAAGATTTTAAGGTGTAGTTGGAGGACTTTCAAGAAAATGGATTTGTAAGACCCAACATTTCCCCTTGGGCAACCCCAGTTTTGTTCACTAAGAAGGCGAATAAGAGCTTAAAGTTATGTGTGGATTAATTAGTTATAGATTATAATTACCTTGAAGAATCATTATCCATATTTTAATATTAAAGACCTATTTGTTCATTTGATGGGGGAATGATGGTTCTCAAAGACCAAACTCAGATCATGTTATCACCAAATGTGAGTATGAGATGAGAATATACCAAATATGACATTCAGATATAACTATTGTCATTATGAGTACTTGGTGATGCCATTAGGCATGATGAATTCTGCATTAGTGTTCATGGGACTCTGGAACCAGATCTTCCAACTCTTCTTAGACCAGTTCTGAGTGGTATTCATTGATGACATCATAGTGTATTTGATGTTCAAGGAGGTTCATGCGAGACACTTGAGGGTGGTCATAGACACACTCTAAGAGAACTAGCTTTATAGGAGGCTCTAAAAGTGTTAGTTTTGGATTCTAGAGGTCCAATTTTGAGAAAACATCATCTCATAGGTTGGATTAGAAATGTTACCAAAAAAGGTTGAGGTAGTGCAAGATTGGGATCCACCCATGAGTGTTACCATGGTGCAAATATTTCTTGGGTTGGAAGGGTACCATCAAAGGTTTGTAACTGATTTCTCCACAGCGGAAACACCCTTAATAACATTGAATTGGAAGGGGAATCCTTTGTTTGGTTGCAAAGGTGACAATAGTGCTTTCAAGAGCTGAGGCAGAGGTTTATGACCTCTCCCGTCTTGATATTTCTAGAGGAGGGTGTCGAGTATGTAGTGTTCTTTGTTGCATTAGGAAACAAACTTGGTTCTATTATAATGTAATGATAGGGTACTATTGCATACAGTTCATGCCAATTCATATCATATGAGAAGAACTAAGTGTCCCATGATCTTGATTTTGAAGCGGTAGTATTCACATTGAATATATGGTGACACTACCTAATGGGAAAGTAGTTTATCATTTACTCTAACCACAAGAGTATCATGTATAACTTATTAAAAAAGGATCTTAAATTGAGATGTAGGTGATGTAAAGAGTTCATGTAAGACTATGGATTTTATATTTTCTATAATTTTGGGTAGGGGAACATGGTTCCAGACTCTCTCAGCAAGAGATCTTATTCTCAGTTGTTGGATGAGGCATCAAGGCAGTTAGCCTAATTGTAGTTTTCCTTCCCAGATTAGGATAGTGATTTATATATTCATTTGATGGTTATGACCCCACTAATTTTATAGTGTATCAGAGATACATGATGAGGAGATACCAATTATGAGACCATACATACTTGGATATCAACTAGAAATTATTATTCTGGATATTTTAAATGTGGGAAGCATGTTATCCTTTCCAAAGTTAGGATGATGGCACATTTCACATTTTGGAAATAGGTGATGAAAGAGTTTAATACATCCACTTTTGTGGTATATACAGGTGTGGAAATGATGTACCAGGACCTCCAACATTAGTTTTGGTGAGAAGTCATGAATAATGGAGTTGTATAATTTGTCTCTTAATGCTTCACTTGTCATTAGGTGAAGGCTGAGCACCTGGTTCTAGTGGGATTTACTCAACCCCTTGAGGTGCCAAAGTGGAAGTGGGATGAGATATACATGGAATTCGTGATGGGATTACCACATATATATAGGGTATATTATGTTATCTAGGTGGTCATAGACCAACTCACCAAGGCATACCAATTCTTATCCATCCGAGAGCAGATCTCAGTAGAGTGATTGGGATTCCTCTACATGCAGAAGACTATCTGACTCCATGGAGTTCCCTCAATGATCATATCTGGCTGTGATGCTTGCTTCACATCTCAGTTATGGGGATGTTTACAGGAATCCTTTGGGACTCAATTATGTTTGGGCATAGTGTTTTACCTCCAGAATGATTGATTGACAGAGTGGACCTTCAGAAATCGGAAGACATGCAGTAGGATTGCATGTTGGACTTTTTTCATAGTTGGGAGAATCACCTACCCTTGGTGGAGTTTGTTTTAAAAAATAGCTACTATTTCACCATTATAATGTAAAAATTATAGACTTTTTATGGTTGAGAATATAGTTATCAACTTTTTTGTATTGATCTAGGAAAGTTACTACTAATGGGTCCAAACTTAGTGTGAGCTACAACATAGAAGGTAAAAACCATCTAAGAGTTCAGGAGGACTGCCCCATGAAATTATAAGTCTTATGAGGACTGAAAATGGAGAATTTTGGAGTTTGAGGAGGTAGAACATGTGTTTTTAAGGGTCCCACCTTGATATAGATTGAGGATATTTAGTTGTGGTGGCATGTTATGTACAAGATTCATTGGTCCCTTACAGATACTACATTGATTTTCCAAGGTGGCATACCGCTTATCTCTAGTTACTCATTTGTACCAGTTACACAATGTCTTCCATAAGTAATAGATGAGTAGGTACGTTCATGACCCACACATGTTATTAATTGGGGAGATATGTACATCAAAGATGGATCTAAATTTGCAGAGTACCTAGATAAGATCGATGATAGGTAGGTGAGGATCTTCTGTGGGTGTTTTGTTCCCCTTGAGTGTGTCCATTGGAATTATGGGAATCTCTAGGACAACACTAGTGAGTGGGAGAAGCAATTATAACCCTTCTAACCTCATTTTTTTAGCATGTATTTCTCTGTTTGGGACAAAATATCCTAATGTGGGGAGAATGTAATGTCTCAGATTTTCTATGTATTATTTTTGGATATTATATGAATTATTTTTGAGATCAGATGTTGATATAACATTCCATTATGAGGCCCATTGTGCCCAAATGTTTTTGTAATATATTAAATTTCACAAGAACACAATTTTTTTGAAAAAGTGAAATAACTCCAAATTGGGGGGCCCATATAAAAAATATGAGGGAACAGTTGAGTTTAGAATGTGGGATTTACCCTAGATGAAATATAACCTTTATTGGTGCGGGTCATTTGAAAAAAAAATCCTCGCGGTCATGAATTAATGAAATAAATTATATAATTAATTTACTTTGTTATTTCGACATAGCAACTATTTTTATCCATTAAATTTATGGTTATAGGATTTTATTTCTCACGATTGGTCACTCAAACCCTATAGGTTCAGAAAACCATTGGATATCTTTCCTTGAAGAAGATGATGGATCTAGATCTGATCGTGGATTTTTGTATCGATGGAGTTACAGGATCTCATCAATAACAACAGTGCAATCGTTCTTCTTCAATGATCAATGCAAAGTCTATGTATGATTTTTTTCCATCCAGTTTCTTAATCTCGAATGAACATGGATCAATTCCATCAATTGAATTGATATGTTCATTGTTGATGGAATTAATTTGATGGAATTAATTATTTGTTCATTTTGATTTTCTCCCTATTCATTTGTCTTCTGGTATTATAATGAATCAATTCCAAATGAACAAAAACTGAGGTTCGTTCCTCACATTTTATGTTTTATGGAATTCTCCCCAATTTATTCATGGGATAATTGTTGATATTCCATTTAGGAAATGGTTCGAAAAATACCTAGTTTTTTATTATTTATACAAATGTTCTTCGGCACAACAGATTAAAACTATGTGTATGGAATGCGATGGTAGATTTTTTTTCAAGGATCGATGATGAAAATGGTCAGATCAGATGAGAATGAGACTAGATTGAGGTTACTTCTTCCTCCTGGGCAGCGCTGGGAATTTCGAAATTGAAGGTGGTTTTATCAATGCGATTCAAAGGCCAGATTCCAGTGAGAAAGTAGTGGCAGGGCTTGATCAAACTAGATCTAGGATCCATGGAAAGATTTTTGGTGAGAAACAAGGTGGGCATGGACTTCGAGGAATAATGTAAGAGAAACTCTTGATCTAAAAAATCCTAAGAAACAGGGTGTGTAACTTTGGAATGCACACTGTGTGGAGATTTTTCAGCAGTGGATAAGGTTTTGAGACGAATATAAGGATAACATGGCATGTGAACCCTATCAAACAACATGTGTCCCATATCAGATGGCACAACATATACTTCTAGAAGTACATACATGTAGGAAAAAGTACCCAGCTAGAAGCCACACTGTGTACATGTACATGGACACAGCTTGGCGTACACTGGCTAGTACACGGACATGGACACCATACACAGACACAACCATGAAACATAGGTAGGAAAAATTGTGTCTCTATACATTTTATATTTATTATACACACTATGTATATGGAGACTTATATGCCATGTGAAGATTTTCCACATGGGAAACATGGGGACAACTAGATACATCGTGTACCCCCTCATGTACATAGTGTACCCCCTTCAGGAGTGTTTGTAAATCTCTATATTATCAATTATGACCATTATAGGTTTAGTAGGTTCCCTTGGTCTATTCCCTATGAGGTTAAAATGAAACATTACATCCATATCATAGGATTGTGATCCCATCTAGAGGATGAGTCTTAGATAGAGTTGGGGTGTCCCTTTATGAGACTGGAGTGCGATCCTCTATCACCTTTATTCTCTAAGTATAGTTTGTGGAATTAGTATGGCCTCCCTAAGCTAGGAATTGATCATCAATTTAGGATGCCTTATCGGTTGGTTTTGTAGTATCATTGACATATGATCTCCTATGTATCGGGTTGATCGAGATTGGGGTTTGTGGTGTCCCACAAAGTTTCTAGGCATGACCACCTATCTATTCATAATAGACATCTTAGACCAATGAGATTTATTGGGTCGGGTCAGATGATCTAGACCTCTTTACTAGGGATCACAGATGATAACATGTATTATGGAGTAGATTCTCTATGAATTTTCATTGCTTCAAGAAGAATCCTATGGCTGGCAGTTAGTTATGATCGCCTAGTGTCGTGCTATATTTACTGATTATATCTCGGTGATTCTATTTTACATTGATTGTTATATATTTTATTGAGCTAAATATATTTTGTGATTCATGTTTATTGTTTTAGGGGATTCAAAATGAGTAATGTTATACTCACCCCTACATGGGATTTTCCCATACATGTTGTGTCTTATATAGACTATGACCCTTTTGACGATGTCTTTGAAGGATAGGGAGTGTACGAATCATAGATGGAGCTTGTTAGACTAATGTGTTTTACTAGGATCTTTATTTTGACTTATTCCTCACCCTTGTAGAGGTGTTTACTTTTATTGTTTCTGTTTGGGATTGTATTTGGCCCCTACTTCCACTTTCGGTACTTCACTAGCGTACTCTATTATGGGATCATAGATGTATGCATGAACTATTTCAGTTGCTCCATTTCATAATTGTTTGGTCTTACTAATGTGTTCTTGTGAGCATGTAATTTAGCCTAATGCCTCCCATTTGTGGGATACACCTACTAAGAACTAGTCTCCAGCACCTGGCTTATTGTTGGTAGACATGGGTTGTTTCAGGTCAGATATTAGCAAGTAGGGTCATGATAGTCTAATTGGGTATTCTTATATTCACCCACACATGGGATTTACCCAAACATTTCATGACTTATGTAGATGATTTACCCTTTTACAAAGTCCTAGAGGGACCAACACTAGGAGGATCTAAGTGAGCCAGACTGACTGAGGTTTATTCTAGTTATTACCATTATAGTAGACCCCTTCTATAATTTTAGATTGGTCTTTTTTCATAATATTTGTGGTTAGATTGTATTTGGACCTTCTTTACTTTCAATTTCTTTTTTTTTTGTACTCTGGTTGTTCAATTTAGATGCATAAATTCATGGTTTATCTGTTGTTTTACATTTTAACATTGTATGGGTTTAGAGATGTGTGTGTGTGTGTGTGTGTTTGTGTGTGTGGGTCTAGGAACTTTTGGATAAGGCCTCCCATTTTGGTGACATCCCAACTAGACGCTAGTCACCATCCCCTAGCCTATTAGAGGAGGTCCTAGGGAGTCACATCATGGGCCCCATTGGGAAAGGTTGTGACAGAGTGTTATTAGAGAAGTTAGTAATAACATAGGACTTGATACTATGATGTTGGTTTTCGGAAACAGTTTTAAGTGTTTCAAGTTCTAATTTTTGGCTAGGGACTCTAGTGTTGGTGGAGAAGATGAGGTATCCATACACCAAGACTTAGATTACCTTATTTTAGACATGGTACATGTAGAAATTGGTTATAAGGAAAATAATGTTACATGCATTATATATGAATGGGTTGTGGTTTCCATGTCCTCTTGAGTCATCTCTCCATATATACTCATCGATCATGGTACATATTGTGTATTTTAGGATTCCTATAAGACATAATCCAGCTTGGATTCAACATTTAGATCAAGAGAATGATCCCCTCTATGAAAAGGCATTAATATAGGGACCGGTTCAATATGTGATACCTTCAGATGATGCACCAGTTATACCACCACCTATTGATTAGTAGATGGAACCTATAGTACTAACAGATGAGGGACATGGTATGATCATTATTTACAAGTTTCAGTAACATTGACCCTTCGATTTATGTGGTGATCTTGACGCACATGTGGATGAGGACTAGATTGAGGCAGGGACATGATTTTTTTATCATGTCTGGACACATAGAGATCAGATTGTGGTTTTGGCAGTGAGCCTTCTATTTGGATTTGTAGAGTGATGGTGGAGTTTAGTGACCTAGTCTTATGATGAGGTGACTCTTGCATGGTCATAGTTTGATAACCTTTTGAAAGATGAGTTCTCTCTAACTAAATTGAGGGATGTGTTCATTTAGGAGCTTCAAAAACTTCAGAAGGAATGTACGACTATGGATGAGTATTCATTGATGTGTAATAACCTCTCTACGTACTCGATGTATATGATTCGGGATCAGTTCTTTCAGGATCGAACCTTTGAGTGAGGAATGTGTAGAGACATCTGAGCCAGTGTTGTACCTCTATGAATTCCTGCCTATGGGAATCAAGATCACACACTTATTTGTGTGTGTCTATTCCACAATTTATGAATCTTTGTATGACCAATAGAAATAAACATGATAAGTATGATCCCATTGAGCCAACATTTCCATCACATCCCCAAATGAGGGGGATATCTGGATCAGATAAGTTGTGTACTTTGAATAGGGATGAGTGGGAAATGGATCATTGTATAGTATTATTTAACTGTGGTGTCATTGATGATTACATAAAGTTAGTAAAATTATAAGTATATATATATATATATATTTTTGCAGTGTATTTTTATCATAGTTCTTGATATCATAAAATTTTTATATTTGTAGAGAACATAGTGCAGTTATAAGAAGAGAACATAACTATTTATCTATTAAGAGGGGGAAACAATTACAAAGAAAAAAATTTCCTACTTTGTTGAATCCAAATGTAGAAAATTATTATTTTTACATCACCAAATCATTGGTAGTTTTTCAAAAATCATTTTAAATATATTTTAGGTCCAAATTTTACTGATAGATTATGTATATGCTGAAATAAGGGCATTATCGTTTGGTCTGAACAATGTGGTTCATGATTGTAAATAAATGGTTGTCAATTTTTTTAAACTCATTATAAATAGTTGTGAAACAAAGATGGAAACACAACATGATGGTGTCATGATAAGCCCTACAATGGATTGTTATGCTAGTGCATCAGACAAATAGCCTCAATCAGAAAATATGTCATATTATGGGGTTGTTGAGAGAATATTTTTATTCGATTACTATGAACATATTCATGTCTCTATGATGAAATTAAAGTGTTTTGATTCAATGACATGACAATGATTGTGTATAGATAGTTATTGTTTTATAGTGATTGATTTGAAACGCCATCTAAGAATAGATGAGCATTATATTCTTGTATTACAAGATAGACGAGTATTTTATATAAATAACCCTTTAAAACTGAAATTTGGTTTTATTATTGATGTTATTACCATACATATTTTTGATGAATTATTTGATGATGGTGATGTTTTGGATGAATCGGATAGTATTCACTCAAATGTATCATTCGATGAATCTGATGATTCAACTGTGAGAATGGATTGTGAACCATAAAATATAACAGAGAATGCCCAGCGTCACATGTTTCAAATTATTTAGATTATATTATTTTGACATGGTGTGTGTTTTTTAAACTTTTAAAGTAGTAGCTTCTTTGGTTTTTAAGGTTTTCATTTAGTGAGTAAACAATATAATGAAAAAAACTTAATGGAAGATGTAATGTTTTGAAAAATAATTTGAATTTTCTTGGAATCAACATAGTTATTTAATGATTTATTATATTTTTAAAATTTTCACATCATTTTTTTGAATTTACAGATTATTATGTCTTACGAGGAGGTTCAGAAAAAAAAATAGAGGAAAATGATTGCTGACTTTGAGAAGCTATCTTGAAAAATATGATTATTCCAGTGAGTCCCTTATTTATTTATTGATTATGTATAAAATTTACAAAAATAAAATTTAATATGAGAAAGAATCATTGAAGATGAAACTTGCATTCAATGAAGATGGTTTAGGCACTCCAGAGTATAGGATCAACCCTTCATGCAGCCCCCCTACATGTACCGTCTCACAGTCCATGGATCTGTAGTCACCAGGATGGTTTTTTCCCATAATTCCCCCCACTTATATGCCTTATCGAAATATGGAAGTTCATAATTTTTATCCATTTACCCCTCCTACCTGTGGATTCTGAGGTTGTGTAGGAGGGTACAAGTATATGGGGCTATAACCAATGAAGGTGTACCCTGTAGAGATGAAGGTGGATAAGGGTAAAAAGGCTGAGGGATAGAAGAAGATGGACTAACCTAAATTGTATTAGGGGAAATGGATAAAAAGTATGACCTTCCATGTCTAGATAATCATATAATTAGGGGGAATGATGGGACAAAACCATCCTGGTGACTGCAGAGCCATGGACTGTGAGGCGGTACATGTAGGGGGGCTGCATGAAGGGTTGATCCTATACTCTGGAGTGCCTAAACCATATTCGTTGAACACAAGTTGCCTCCTTAATGATTCTTTCTCATATTAAATATGATTTTTGTAAATTTATTACATAATCAATAAATAAATAAGGGACTCACTGGAACAGTCATATTTGTCAGGACAACTTCTCAAAGTCGGCGATCATTTTCCTCAATCTTTTTTCTCTGAACCTCCTCGTAAGAAATAATAATCTGTACATTCAAAAAATTGATTTGAAAACATTAAAAATATAATAAATCATTAAATAACTATGAATATTCCAAGAAAATTCAAAATATTTTTCAAAAAATGACTTCTTCCATTATGTTTTTTTTTCAATATGTTGTTTACTCGTTAAATGAAAACATTGAAAAACCAAAGAAGTTACTACTTTAAATGTTTAAAAAACACACACCATGTCAAAATAATATAATATAAATAATTTGAAACATGTGGTGTTGGGTATTATCTATTATATATTCTGGTTCATAATCCATTCTTACAATAGAATCATCAGTTTCATCGAATGATACATTTGAGTGAATTCTAACCAATTCATCCAAAACATCACCATCATCAAATACTTCATCAAAAATATGTATGGGAATAACATCAATAATAAAACCAAATTTCAGTTTTAATTGGTTATTTATATAAAATAATCATCTAGCTTGTGATGAAAGAATATAAGGTTCATCTATTCTTAGCTGAAATTTCAAATCAATCACTATATAACCATAACTATCTATACACAATCCTTGTCATGTCATTGAATCAAAACACTTTCATTTCATCATAGAGACATGAATATGTGCATAGTAATCTAATAAATATTTTCTCTCAACAACCCCATAATACGACATATTTTCTGATTGAGGCTATTTTTCTGATGCACTAGCATAACAATCCATTCTAGCGCTTATCATGACACCATCATGCTGTGTTTCCATCTTTGTTTCATAACTATTTATAATGAATTTAAAACAATTGACAACCATTTATTTAAAATCATGAACCACATTGTTTAGACAAAACATTAATGCCCTTATTTCAGCATATACATCATATATCGGTAAAATTCGGACTTAAAATATATTGACAACAATTGTTGAACAACTACCAATGATTTGGTAATTTAAAAAAAAATTACATTTGGATTCAACAAAGCAGGAAATTTTTTTCTTTGTAATTGCTCCCTCCTCTTAATAGATAAAAATTTATGTTCTCTTTTTATAATTACACTATGTTCTATACAAATATAAAAATATAATTATATCAAGAACTATGATAAAAATATACAACAAAAATATATATACTTATAATTTTACTTACTTTATGTAATCATCAACGAAACCACAGTTAAAAAATACTATACAATGATCCATTTCCCACTCATCCCTATTAAAAGTACACAACCTATATGATCCAGATATCCCCCTCATTTGGGGATGTGATGGAAAAGTTGGCTCAATGGGATCATACTTCTCATATTTAGTTATAATGGTCTGATTAGATCTCATGGTGACATTAGTCAAATACATTAAACAAAAATCCATGCATTCTTGTGCTAAATAAACTTTAACAATAGATCCTTTAGGAATATTCTTATTTCCCACATAAGATTTCAATGAAAACACCATTATTTCTATTGGATATATCCGAATAATATAAATTGGACCACCAAAAAGAACTTCTATTGGAAGATACACAGTTAGATGTAACATAAATGTAAAAAACAATGGGGGGAAATTTTTCTCCAAGTCGCAAAGAATGATCGGTTTATATTTCTTTAGTTTTTTCACAACACTTTTGTTCAATCTATTAGCACAAAGATCTCTATAAAAGTTACATAATCTATTAACAACGACCTTGAAATTATGTGACAGTAAATGTCGAATGGAAATAGGAATCAGTACATGCAACAAGACATAGATGTCTTTGGTTTTGGGGGATTTTAGTTTCACATTTTATGTATTCACTCATTTCAAAATGTTAACTTAATAACCATCTAGAACCATTAAACTTTCCAAGACTTGAAGAAGTTTTTTTTCTCAAAATATTTCATCCAAAAACATGCAAGAGGGACTTTCCACTAATTCTGACCAATTAACTCAGTATGAAGTCTTGGTTTTATACCCTAATCCATTAAATCACGATGTGAGTGAAAATAATCTTTTTTATTTCCCTTTAAATTTAAAATCATTTCAAGTAACATTTCACACACATTTTTTCCAATATACATTACATCTAAGCAATGATGCAACAAATTTGATGACCAATATGAAAACTCATAGAATATACATTTTTTCTCCAATTATTGTTGGAATTCAAAGGAATATTCTTACGCTTATTGGAATTTAACTAACCCTTTCCAATAACAAAATTCAAACTTTCATGTTCTTTAAGGATATCATCCATCAACATTCGTTGATGTATTTCATCTGTATCTATGGAATTGTCAAACTTTATTTTATTTTTTCTCTATGGATTATCTATTTGTGGAAATAATTGATGGTCGATGAAACTAAAAGTTCAAAGAAACTTTAATCTCCTAGAATGTGTATTTTTCATACATAGAGGGAAAGATAATTTCCCATTGGTACTCCAACATGAAATCATTCCACATGAAGGGAAATCATTTATTGTCCATAATAATGTAGCACAATACATAATGTAATCCTTTCTAAATTCATCATATGTATTCTCCCCAATGATCCAAAGCTCATTTATAAATGAATTGTACTAACTGGATTTTTCATACACCTCAATGATAGAAAATTATAAATATGAATAAAAAGAGGCCATGTACTATGTGTAGTATGCATCTGCTAAAATGAGTTGAAACCATCACATGACAATCCCAATCTAACATTATGTGGGTCAGCTGAAAAATCATGATGTAACATATCATGTTCTTTCTATGATAACCCATCAGTAGGATGACCTATATCATCATTATCCATGTTTATTTAATCTTAATGCCATCTCATAATCTTAGTCATTTGTTCTGACATAAAAAGTTCTTGAAGTCTGGGAATCAATAGAAAGTGCCACATCACTATCTCTGGTACATGGAATTGAGTTCCATCTTTTTTAGTCTTCTATATCGATGTACCACATTTTTTTCTCTCATTTAAATTGTAATTATCCTTCCATAATAGACAATAATATTTAGGTAATACGTGGATTTTAGTACTTGAAAATACAAAATTTTCAACCAATTTTGATTCAATATAATCATTTTTAGGAACACATGCATCATAATCATGTAGAAAGTCCTTGAAAGGTTTGTGTAGATAGTCGATCACAGTATTACTAAATCCATAAATTATTTTCTCATGATAAAGTCACATTAAAAACTCTATTTTTGTTATTTTTTCACATGACTAGTATACTAGGGTATTCGAAACATCTAACATATTTCTAACATGCTCAACATAATCATAATGATAATTAGATGAAAACTGTGTTAACATATTCATTTCTTCATCCAATGCTCTACATGAAGTGTTGGATTGAGAAGAAAATGGAAACCGATCAGAAATCAAATTTTCCATTTTGATCCTTTTAGCGGAATCAATGTCAATATCCATTTGAACTTTTTCTCCATTGTGATATCAAACATTATATCCTTTATGGAAAACTTTTTTAGTGATGTGGTAACTTACTACCTCATGTGTTAACCATGGTCTTCAAATTCAATAAAAACATGGGCATCAAATCAATCCACCATATGAACCATTATTGAATGAAAAATCCAAAAAATATTCAAAATCTTTCTGAAACTCATCAGTGATCCGATCAACAATATAAATCTCACTACTATCTATTATAATATGAATAAAAAATAGTTAGTAAATTTTATTATTATAAATAACAACATTGTAACTCATTCATGCTTAAGAAAATTAGTATATGGACTCTTTCATAGGCTTCTATTCCTAAATGCTTCTCGAGAAACATAAGTAAATGTTCAAGCTTAATGCATCAACTATATCATTATCATTTACTAAATTATATGAGATATCTAAATCATAATCATATAAGAACTATACCAAAATCCACTAATTAATGTTTATGTCATGTTAAGAGAATAAATAATGAAATCTATTACTATCAATTATTACACCATGACTGATCAACCTTGGGTGGCTAGAAAATTCCTAGATTTCTAGAAATTGGTAAATATTCTAAATGATTAAATAATAATCATCAGTGATTTACATTATCTAAAAATAAGATAGAAAAATACATGGGATACAAGTGGAGGTAAAATTTTATATCCTAATGAAAATATAATAATACGTACAAATGGTATCATTCATAGATAATTATATTGTGGAAAATGATTAAAATGTTGGCTTAGTATGAAATTAATCATATTAGAATTACACAATTAGAGTGGACCATGGGAATTATATATTAAGGATGTTTTTAAGAATATTTGGTTGTAATACGTGTATAAAGGAGGTGCTGGTGTGCAGGGAGGGAGAGGGACTGGGCAGGTGGAGGGGGGCAGGTGGGGGGGAGGGGAGGGGCTAGGTAGGGGGGTGGGAGCTGGTGGGGAGCAGGTTAGGGGGAGGAGCTGGGTAGGGGGAGTGGTGGAGCTGGGTAGGGGGAGGGGCTGGTGGAGAAGGGGGTGCGGTTCAATCACGAAAGAGGTAGGGAAAGGGGAAGGGTTTCGATCGTGATAGAGGGAGGAAAAGGGGAAGGTAGAAGGGGTTCGATTGCGAGAGGTAGGGTTCAATCGCGAGAGAGGAGAAAAGTTGATTTGGAGTGTTTGGAGATGTGCTGAGGTGAATTGAATGAGTTCTATGTTTTATTAAAGATATTTATAAATTATATTTGGAAGATAAAAATTGGCTAAGTCATCAAAATTTCATAACTACTTTTGGGAATCTCATAAAACATATAGTTTTTGTAAGTATTTTGTTATTTCATAAGACCTGTGGTGATTTTGTAAGATTTATTGAGTTTTGATAAGAATATATGATGATTTCATAATAATTTAGGAAATACTATTAGTATTATGGTGTTTTTATAGGACTTATGGTGATTTCATAAGTCTTGTGTGAAATATTACATAAGGTTTATATACCCTTGGGATGAGGATACTTTGTGAAAAATTTGGTAAGAGGGACATTTGGAAGGTAGGATTATTTAAATATCACGAGGTTGTGATTAATCCCTAATTTTAGCTAATTTTCATGGAAAATTAGTGAAGTTGAATTTTATGTGAGAATTTAAAAAAAAATCTGCATCATGATACTATTTCAAGAGAATTATCATGAAAATATGGTTCTAATGATTAAGAGGCATTCATACCGTGGGAAGAGAACCATATCACAATGCATGATTAAGTGATTATTTAGAAATATGTTCATGTGATTCAGAATATAAAATAAGTGAGAAGAAAATAGGATAAGTGGTTATTTGACATTGCTACAATAGTTGAAAGAGTATTTTGAGAATCCTTTTCATGTATAGATAGAGAATACCATTTTGTGATAAATTAGATGTGTAAGAAGATAAACATTTGTTTAGTCAGTATCAAGGCATGATCTTACAAACATGTTGTATTTATTTTATTTGTTTCACCATTGTGAGTATTGATAAAACAAACATGTTCCGTGTATTTTATTTTTTCTAGTGATTGTTTTTTATAATTATTCCTTAATATATGCTCCTAACGTCGAAAAATATGTCCCTTTGGTATGCTATGTTCAAATCCACAGTTCATATTTGTGAGAATTTTGATGCTTTCATCCTTATATGTATCATGTGTTCCATCACTGGCTATAAAGAGCAATGAGCTATAGTAGAAGGTCATTTCTATACCTCTTACTAATATGGTTGTCTTATAGTTGCATTTTTATGTTCATCTCTACTTGATTACAAATGAATAGATTTGTATTATTTATTAAAAATGGTCAGTAATTTTTGACATGGGGTCTAATTATCATTTCTCTAATGGCATCAAATAATTTTATTAGGGATCTAGAATATGGAAGTCTTTTGAAATATTTTCACTATTTGACTTGTGATAGAATAATAGATTTAATTCATTTAAATGATTTACTCTCTAAGAACATGGTTTTATATGCATGTTGTGTTATCTATAATCATTTATAATCAATTACCCAAGTACCCAATGTCACTATATTGGAAACCAAACTAAAACTTAGTTAGAATAGGGGTAAAATATAAATACAATCATTAAAAATATCAATTTATATAAATCCATAATTTAATCATACTTAATAAGCCCTAAATCAAATAAAAAAAACTATGAAAACCCTAATAGATTCATTTTATAATGTAATTTAATCAAAACAGTAAGTAGGATATTGAAAATCACACAACTAAGTATTCTCTAACACAAAAAGTATAATTTGAGGTATTCAAATGGATTTCACCATGAATTTAGTGAAATATAAAATTATAGAATCCATTTATAGTATAGAGAAAGAAAAAGATATGTGAGGTAAGATAATAGATGAGAAGGAGAGATCCTACCTGGAACCAGTGGAAAAATCACATAGCTAGAATACCATTTAGGATTAATTGGAAGGAATACATAGTAAAAAAACAAAAAATGAAACCCGTAATACTAGAAACATAACTTTAATCCAAAAATTCCTAATATAATATTTTTAAATTAACAATACATCATTAAAAACATATAGAACAACATAAACAGAAGTTATTTATTAGAAAATTAAGAACATATCAATGAAACATGTGAAATTATAAAAGTAATGAAATAATAATGGGTTTTAAAAACACAAGATTCACATGGTTTGAAAATAAAATCAAATCACATGGAAACACCTACCAAGATCAAGTGAAAATGGCATGAAACAATAAAATACAAATTTAATCGAACAAAATAAGTAATTTGAAGACCCTTGATAAAAAGAAACATAAGGTGTGCTCAAAATTTCGATCTAGTGTTCAAAAACCATCGACTCATTATCAAATTTAAACCTAATCTAGCCACAATCGGGTCCATGGAATCTCAAAATATGGAAGAAACCCTAACTGCAAGGAGAACCCAAAAAAATCATACCGTATGAGTACCTTAGGGTTATGTCGAACTCACACCATAGTATCCAAAATTCATTGGTAGGGTGGTGGGGGGCCAAATTAGAGTCGTGTTGGGTGGGAGGTGGGCTGGCTATAGTGGAGCTAAATCGAAATTGGAAGACTGTCGGAGGCAGGAGGGGTTTCTTTGGACCTATGTCAGAGGAGTTGGAGAGGATGCTTCAGACCTGCGTTAGTACGGAGGTGGGGGCAGCATGTGAGCAATGCCGGTGGGGAGGTAGCCTACCTATTTTAGAGGATGAAGAACATTGGGAGAAGCGCTGATAAGGAGGGTCTATAGAGGATGATATGGGATTGGCTCAATCATGGGAGGGATAAATTGGGAGGAGTCTTGCCAGAAAATAGTTTGGAGGCACGAAAAGGGATTCCATGTGTTTTGAATAAACGGTGGCCTTAGTGAACCTATTGCCACAGTTTTTGTTAAACTGTGGTGGTAGAAGATTATTCTATTAGTGATAGAGGCAGTGGCAAGAATTCCTCAAGGATTATTACTTTTATATTTTATATACTTCTATGAATGGGAATGTGGTAGAAGATACTCTTAGCAGGAGATCTTGTTCATAGTTGTTGATCGAGGCATGACCTAGTTTCAATTATCCTTTTTGGATAGAGATGGAGGAGGCTTACCTCTAGTAAATCGTTGTTTCCCCTCTAATTTTATAGTGAGTTATGGAGGCACATATTTGGGATGCAAACTATGGCATTCCATGTACTCAGATATCCACAAGATATGCTCCTGCTGGATTTTTTGAAGGTGGGGAGCATGTCATTCTTTTCAGAGGATGCATGATGGTACTAGTGATGTTACAAGAGGTTTTTTTCAGATATTTTATACATTTTTTGAGAATCTAGGTATGTCAAATATGTACCAAGACCCCCACCATTATTTTTGGTGTCTAGGTATGAAGAAGGGAGTTGCAGAGTTTGTATATAGATGCCTTAGTTATAAGAAAGTGAAGGCTACACACCAGGTTATAGTAGATTTAGGCCAAACCCTTGAGGTACCAATGTGTAAGTGGGGTGGGATATACCTGTACATAATTATGAGGTTACAATGTACATTCAGGGGACATGATTTTGTCTAGTGATCATAGAATGACACACCAAGTCAGACCACTTCCTAGCTATTTGGGAGTAGAGTTCAATAGAGAGTTTGGGATGCCTCTATGTACAGGATATTTTCTAACTCCATGGATTTCCCTTGAATATCGTTTATAATCATGATTCTCTCTTAATGTCTCAGTTATGGAATGTATTTTATGAGGCTTTTAAGACTCGACTATGTTTGAGTATGAATTTTCTCCCCCAAACTGATGGCCAGACTGAGCAGACCATTTAGTTTGTGGAGGAAATACAGTGAGCTTGCATGTTATAATTTGGAAATATTTGGGAGGATTAATTACATTTGGTGGAGTTTTAATAAAAAAATAGATACCACTGCACTATTTGTATGGCACCATTTGAGGCCTTGTATTGTAGACCCTGCAAGTAACATCCCTCAATCCGACACTCTCTCACATAGCCATAAAGGGTTGGTTATGAGACCTCAAGTGTGCCTCTCCAAGTTCCAGAGGCTGTCGACTAGCAGCAGACGTGTGATAAGTATAGTGGGGAGACTATACCCCTTGATTTATAGGATACAACACAACGATTTTTTTAATAAATGAATAAAAATAAGAGTGCAGAAGTAATTTAAACAAAACAATACAGTGTAAATCCAATAATAAATCCAACTGAATAATATTATAAATATTAAAGGAATAATGTAATGACATGATGGAATTTAACTAAACTTAAGGCTAGATGTAATACAAGTAAAAGACTAGAAGACCCATATAAAGACTCAAAAGTCCCTGATCCTAAACCCCGAGTCAGTCCCATCTCTAAAATCTAGCCCATCTGGTAAGTAATTAGCCAACAGAAAGGTCCTTTGCAATTGTCCAACCTAGCCCTAAATAGTGTGTCAGTTTGAATCAGTTTTTCAAGACGACCATGTCTAAATACAACTGGACTAAAAATAGGTGTATAAAATTATTTAATAAACAAGTGTATTAATTAATTTAACAATTAAATTAACACCACATCAACCTGCTTCATCTATATTATATAATAACTCTTATTATATATCACAATCATGCCAACCATCACTATATAACCATGGTAAAACATAAACATCCTTGACACCCTGATGGAATGTCTATATGAATGTCTTAAAACCATGCCAACCATAATCATATAACCAAGGGATATAAAATATACGAATATGGGTCAAACCCACTATATAATAATTTCAACATTCAATCAGGTCCAAGCCCAGTATAACAGCATTTCAGAACGTCTCAGGGCCAAGCCTAATATATCATCATTACAACATTCATTAAATTCCAAGCCTGGTATATTAGAATTATAGAAATCAATCAATCCCAATATCAGAATATCATCATTTTGGCATGTGTCCAGGCCAAACCTGGTATATCATCATTTTAGCATCTTCTAGGGCCAAGCCTGGTATATAAGAATTATGACATTAAATCACATCACATGTCATAGAAACAAGGATATCACAATATCACATCATAAGGCTCAATGGTTAATTATGAAAATTACCATTTATCTTTTAATTTCCCATTTCATTTATAAATTTTCCACAACCAATAACATGTCAGTGTTCTCATTAAATAAGCCAATCCAAGGATAATATATATCAAGAAATCATCCAAAAATCATTTATTCTAAACATACTTTAATATATTAAATAATTATTTTATGATCATGGGTTTTCACACCCAAACAGTAACAATAATCTAGGTCTAAATCCAATTGGATTCAAAGGGACTCTAAGGAATAAACCAATTCATTAATTTATTTATTGAGAACATGATATGTTGGATTAATTAAAATATTACACATGCTTGAAAATTATCAAACCATGGGGTTAAGGTTTAGACTCCCTACCTTTTACTGACAAATAATGCAATGCTTCCAATAGAGAACTCCCATGAGGAAGAAGGTGCAGATGATTTCAAGAAGGATCCTAGATCAAAACAGATCATGATCAAAACCAAAAATGCACACATTCTGTAGATTACACCAAAATGGCCTAAGATCAAAGGGATATAGGGTATAACCTAACCAAAACAAATTACGAGGGATTAGATGCATGATCGGGACATCCAAAATCAATTGAGGTTCTCCAAAATTGCCTGGAAGGAGCCATATGGTTGAGAGGAATACGGTGCGTGCGAGTTAGAAAATAAAATCAACTACATGAAACACTGTAAAACTACAGGTCGAGGAATTGCAGGTTGTGTAATATTGTTAAATGACATAGAAGTGTTTTTAGATGGATAAATTGAAAAAATCATCACCTCAATTGAATGTTAAATTTTCTTGAACAGTACACAATGTGTACTTAATTTATAGAATGTATAAATGTTTTTCAAATGGGTTTTTAACCCATTTTCTTTATAAAAACAACTTGAAACCCATTTAATGATTCTTAACATACCAATATCCCATGGTAACATATGACCCATTTTCTTGGACTCAATCAATTAAAACAACATACATCCCTAAACATTAAGTTGTGTTCCCCAACAAAGGCTTTATGCATGGATCCTCTTAGAATTTATCAAATTTCCACATACCCTAATACTAATTTTATTCAAGAACACAAACATTTATGAAGAAAAAAAACCAACAAGGTTTAAATATGTTGAAAAACTCAACCTAAAAAATATTAACAAAAAACTCAGAGAGAGACATACCTAAAAAAATATGGGATCTTACAACCTCCCCATAATATAACATCTAATCACCGAGATACTCTAAGAATCGTTGTGGGGTCTCGAAGAACAAGTATGAACACTATGCTCAAAAAATAGAATTTTTATTCTAGGTCTCTTAATTAGATTTCCAATGCATCCAATTCACTCGAACCAAAGAAATCTCCCCACAACATATATACATCTCATTATGGTCCACAATCTACATCGGATGATCCTTAAAGGACGCATTAACAATTAGATTGAACTCTTCAAACTTTTTCAAGTGATAAGTTTCTAGATAATATCTATGAAGTTGTGATATGTGGAACATGCCACTCATGTAACTATAGTGTTGTGTAAGGGATAAATAATATTCCACTAGACTGACCCTATCCACTATCTCAAACATCTTGAAAACATTGGCATTATCATTCCTTATTTCCTGATATAACACTACCCCAACTTAGGAAACACTCGAAGGAAAACATGATGACCAATATAAAACTCCTTAGGTCTTCTTCTATGGTCATAATATGATTTTTACCTATTTTCCACAGTCACCAACATCTATCTAATCAACTAAACATGCTTAGACGTCTTTGGCATGAGACTAAGCGCATCAAGCACTGACTCACCCACCTTCTTCATAGAAAGGGTTGAATGGAAGAAATTTCCATAAAAAAATCTCAAAATGTTTCATTTGTATAGATTCATGGAATATTTTATTATATGAAAACTCCATGATTTCCATATGTTGATCCCAAAAACCACCAAAATTCAAAACACTAGCTCATAACATATCCTTAATATGTAGAATAGTCCTCTCAGATTGACCATTAGTTAGAATATGACAGGACATTCACAAAATAACATGCAATCCCAGTTCCTTCTAAAGACCCTTCTAGAACCATGATGTGAAATTATGATATCTATTTGATATGATAATCCTCAAAACACTATGCAACCAAACTTCTTCACGCACATAAATTATTCCAATATCATTAACTGTAAAGGTCTTCTTGATAGGAAACATGTGGTCCACATTCATTAGTTGATCCAAAATCTCCCATAAAATATCATTATTAATGTATTTTGTAGGTAATCCTATCAAAAATTATATTTTGACATCATCCCATTTACACTCAAGAATGGGAAAAGGATGAAAAAGCCCAGTTAGCCTTTTGGTGTTCGCCTTTCACCTACTGACAAGTGAAACATCCTTCCACAAATCCTGATACTTCATTATTCATTATTGACCACTAGTACTGTCTATAGATGTCATGATATATATTTTTCAAACACAAATCTACCACCCATATAGAAGCATTAAACAATTTCATAAGATCCTCATTCAAGCCCGTAGGAACCCATAATCAGACATAGAAAAAATATAATTTACACTACCAAGAGACCATCCAGATGGTGTATCCCCCATCATATAAGTTATCCCTTAGAACTATGTCATTATGATTACATAACTACTCAATCTTGATCTGTTAAAAAATCATGGGTATAAAAGATTTCAAAGTCAGACCTACTGGTCAGTGAGACTCCTGAACATCAAGATGCATGTCTTTAAAGAGATCCATTATCTGCTACTCATCATAAAATTCTCATACTGCCTCTGTCTGCATCTTTTGTAGCAAATCATTGTAAATGATGTTTCCCTTTCCCAATGTAGAACCAAAATCATTGTTGAAATATTTTAGATACTTTATCTAAATCCTCTACTTATGGTAAAAGTCTCACTGAGAAAATATGTGAATGATGTTCTTGTGGTCCATGTATGCCACAAACCCCTCACCCATGAGATAATGCCTCCATTATCTCAATGAATTTATCACTAATACTAACTTCAAATCATGATTAGGGTAATTAATATAATGCGGTCTCATATGGCTGCATCCATAAGCAACCACTAGACCCTACCTCATTTGAAATTCTCTGAGTGAATATTCGAATTAATCACAGCACATGGTATACACTTTACCCTGCACAAGTAAATTGAGGATGTGTGATGAGGTCATCCTTCCTTTCATCTCCTAAAAATATCTCTCACAAGAATCTCCCCAAGAAAATAACCCCTTTATCTTTCATTGCTAACAGCAGTGCTACCAAAGAGGAAAATTCTTGGGCAATGCGCCAATAATAGCCTGCAAACCCCAGAAAACCCCAAATATCAAAGGAATTCATGGAATTCTCCCAAGATATCATGGATTCAACTTTATTTATGTCTATTGACCGTTTTGACTCTAATATAACAAATCCTAATAAGTTATCTTTATCAATCTAGAAATTAATTTTAGTTAGCTTGGTGTAAATCTATTTCACTCCCAATATAATCAGGACAATGTCAAGATTTTTGGTGTGATAGTCAGTTGAATGGGTGTACACTAATATGTAATAAAAACACTAAAAACCAATCTATAAAAGGATGAAATATACTATTAATCAAGGCTATGAATACCTCTACTACATTATTTAAATAAAATAGAATTATTTTCAACTGAAAAAAGCTATACATACTCTAAAAATAAGTCCATGGTATGTTAAATGGTCTCACCATCAACAAATGGTATCCAAATATTGAATCGATCTTGGATAATATCCTATACCCTCTAAAATAATCAAATATATCATCAATGCATGGAAGACGATACCAATTTTGGACCATCATCTGGTTAAATATATGATATTCCACACACTAGAAGAAAGTCCCATCAGCCATTTTGGTGAAGAGAACTGGAGAAACCAAAAGAGATGTACTACATATGAAACCTTTAGTTTCCAGATCATCCAACAAAACTTTCAACTCTCGAATATTTGATTGTGCTATTCTATAAGATGAGATAGAAACAAGATCTTCTCCAGGAACTAACTTGATCTCTTGTTCAAGAAGTAAGTCATAGAACACATCTGATAAAACATCATGAAAATGGTCTACCAGTGGAGGAAAGTAATATTTATACATTCCACTATCATCAAGAGCAAGACCAGCTATCTGAGTTGTGAGAAAATCCAATATGCATAGAATTGATCCTGTACGACTAGCCTGAATATCCCACTCACCCTGGTGAGAATAAATGTCTACATATAGATATAAAAAGGTAAATATCCTCCATTAATAGTCGATATGCGCTTGGAATAGAAATAAATAATTCATAGCATTAATCAAATTGAATATTATTATTTCTAACAAGAATGGTTCCCAAAAGAAATGTTAACTACCAATCACTAGAGAACATGCCTTTCCACATTTGATATTATCTGACCACAATTTTAATGGTATGCCAATGGAAAAAAACCCATATAATATTTCCACATCCAATCCTAAACCATTTAAAAAGAGAGTAGATAAAAATGAATGTGATGATCTTATATCAAACTAAACATATGAAATTTTAAATTATATTATAATTGAACCTTTGAAAGTAGATGGTCATGCATCCATAATAGTTGAAGTAGTCTTTATAATATAAAGTTGATCAGCCCCTCTACCCTGGGCTCTAGACCGACTCCCCTGATCTATACCCTCTTCTTGATACTACCATTATTGCATGGGAGTACCACGTACCCAGCCTCAATTAGAACATCTCGTGGAACTCCAGCTACCTATATGATGAGGATTAGATGAGTCATTTCTAGACTATAGTGATTTTCCTATTCACCTACCACTACTATTCCTTTTCATTACCCTACAAAACCATAATATATGACCCATCATTCTGTAAGAAAGACACTCTAAAGTGAAGTATGGACACTGAGGTTGCTTGTTTCTCATCCTGTTACACGGATAACACAACAATGGGGCATGATCTTAAGATGGATTACCAGTACCATAAATTATTTTCCCACTGTTTACTTGGAAAAAAATATCATAAAGACACTTATTACCACTGGAATAAGAGTTCATAGTTTTCCCTACTAAAATAATCTAGTCACTGCTTGGGGACTCACTTAGACTCCCTTCCGTAATGAGTGACTAGTTTATCACATTTTAAAAACTCGTTAGTCATAACGCATTAACCTATAACTAGATATCATATCCAAGACCATATTTAAATCATATCACCCAATAGATCTCATCAGCTACCAATAATGGAACAAAACACTGCATGTGAGTGAAACGTTCAATGTAGTCCACCACAGAAATTCCCTCCTATTTCAGGTGCATGAACTCGTGTTCCTTCTCATCCATCAACATCTCTGGATAGAAATGGATCAAGAACATTATCTATATTCCCTTCCATGATACCTCCTCTTATTTTCTAGCCTTATAGAGAATTTCCCACCAACTATAGGCTTGATAGTGAAGTATAAATGCATCAAGGTTCACCCTCTTATATGCGGGTGTCTCAAGATGCTTAAAGATTGTTTGGAATAACTCAATCCTAAACCCTTATTCTTGGGGATTCCCTCCATAGTAAACATAAGAGTATGATAAAAATAAAACTCTATTTTCATATCAGAAATTCAAGGAACAGTGTGAACTATCTCTCTTTCCATGGATCGCATGACCCTCTGGAAACTATTGTGAAGCTGAACAACCAACTAATCCTTAGGTACTATAGGATGCTTCAGTTCAACTTTTTTAGTAGTTTACTAATTGCCACTCTCTTGATTCTAAAATAAAATATGAAAAGGATTCATTTTATATAAAACACCACCACACTCCTTATAACATTGGTTATCAATAAGGTAAACCTCAATATGTGACAATAGTTGAGAACCACTACTCCTGATCTCTCTATAAATGGATTAAAAGAATTTTAGAATGATATAACAGTTTATGTATTCCATTTATTAGATATAATAGGTTTCTCATATCATAGTTCAATAGGAAAGTATATATCACATGAAATAAATATGTCCCTATCATGAACAATGCATGCCAATATATATCCCTATGTTCCTAACATGATGCCTTCATACTCATCCAATGCCATTCCAGGCCATGAGTATAAATCTCAAGGATCAAAAATATCATAACACAATAAAAACACAAAACATGTGAATCAAACAAGGTGAAATAACATCAAATTTAATAAAATAACAATATAAATAGCAGTCCCATCCATGGGAACTCTGATTTTATCTTACACATGGGTTAGATTCAAAATCTCATTACCATGTATCGACACATCCTAGTCTACTTTCAACCTTTCCCAAATAGTAAATAAATATAAAATAAGTTTGGTGTGCTCTGATACCACTTTGTAATTTCCCCTAATTTGGTACTATCTCGCGTGGAAAGAAATGGTTGGTTATGAGACCTCAAGCACACCTTCCCATACACCAGAGGATGCTAATTAGTAGTGGGGTGATAAGTATAGTGGGGAGAATGTAACCCTGAGATCCAGAGGTTACAAAAACGTCGAAAAATAAAATGTAAATAAATGAATAAATATCATAGTGCAAAAATAATGGAAACAGTAAGATATAGTGTAAATCCAACAATAAATCCAACCGAATAACCTAATAAATAACAAATGAATAATGTAATGACATGCAAGAATGTAACTAATTGTCATGATAGATTTAATAAAATTAGAATACTAGAAGACTAAAATAAAGACACAAAATTTCTTGATTCTGAACCCCAATTTGGCCCCATCTCTAAATGGCATTCCATCTAGTAAGCAATCAATCTGCTCGGGTACCAAATAGTGGCCTGAATAGGGTGCGAGTTTAACATATTAGGTCCTCACCACCATGTCTAAACATATTAATTCTGATATCTAGTGTATGATATAATTAAATAAATAAGTGTATTAATTAAATAAAAAATTAAATTAACACCACATCAACCCAATTAGACTCCATGCTATAATATCTTTGAGAAAGTCTCACAACCATTCCAACCATCACCATATTACCATGGTAGAACATAACATTCCTCGACACCATGCCAAAATGTCTTTGAGAAAGTCTTACAACTATTCCAACTATAAACCAAAACCATGGTATAGCATCCCAACTTTTTATTACATAAAATTTCATTACATTTTACAAACATATGATCTTTAAAGTCTAGTGTCTTATAAATCAGGAACATAAAATGTAAGAACACGGGTTTTTAGAAAGGGTCAAAATTCCGAACCTGTTTGAATTTTTGACCGGTTTCTGAGGAAACTGGAGAAATTGGGAAGTTTTTGGAAATTTCCTGACAACATGTCATGTACTTTTAAGTACATACCGTGTGTATGTTAGGTGAGTTTTAGTTGTGTGCTCACCGAGTACATGTCGTGGGATGATCGTGTAGAAATTTCTTACTACACAGCGTGTAGTTTTCAACACATCGTGTATCCCTGACCGTGTGGTGGCCATATATGGCATGTAGGCCTGTTGGCTAGGTAGAACCATGTACACGCCATGTTACCATCAGACACGTCGTGTAGTCTAGCTGTGTATGCGGGAAATACATGGCGTGTGGGTAAGTCAGTGAGGTAGAGAAGAGAAACCCCATACACGTCGTGTACCCATAGGTACATGCCATGTACTCATGTCGGTAGGTTTGAAAAGTAAGTCGATGGAATTCAGCCATCATATGAACAGTTAAATGAAATATACATGGCGTTTAGTGATTAAGTATATGCCGTGTACTTTTTTTTGCGTTAAAACGGGAAGTAGCCTTGTTTTTGAGGCAGAACACACCTCCTTCACCCGGTTTCGTGAACCAAGACGGCCGAACCTATTTCCTTCCCCCAGATTTCCATACGAACTCTATTCCAATCACAGATTGATGCGTTGGAACCCCCTTAGTAAGGACTCGATTCATCTTTGTTCGTTTTGTTTTATTTTTTTCTAAAACGAGTTATAGGTGTTTGAGTGGTATTGAATCTTTTATAGATTTACCGCATTTTAAACCGAATTAGCGGCTGTTACCAGAGGTGTAGCATCATACGAGTATCAGGTAGGTGGTGCATACCACATTTTGTGTTTTCACAGTTGTTTGGGTGACACGACATTCGATGGGTTTTCGGGTATTTTGAGCGGGACCTGTTTGATCTGCTATTTCATATTGAATTGCTTGTTGGACCTATGGGATGCATTTGGGTAGGCCCTGCTACTAGTTTGCATGAGAGGGACTGGGTGAGGGGTCGTTTCTCATCAGGGAATTTTGGTCATGGGATGCCGAAATGGTTTAAATTGAGTTATATTTTTATAAACTATTTAGTTTAATTTATTGAAGCCTGATAAATTGTTAGAGGCATTTAGGTCCTCAGTGCTGGTATGGGACAACACCTTGTATAGTGAAATTCAACTGTTTAGTTTGTTTTTCCTGGTTATGTTTCCTGTTTACATATTTATATATGAAATCGCTGAATTGCATCTTCTGGACCCTTTGGGTTCTATGGGGCTTGGCCCGGTTACGCTTGAGTGACGCTGATCACAGGTTGGCGCTTCTCCCGGGTTACTTTGGGTGGTTTTGACCACAGGATTGGGCGTCATGGACATCAGCTTGAGGCAGTATGACTTTCAGGTTGGGCATGGCCTGGGTTACTAAGATAGTGATGCCATCAGACTTGAGCGACATGGTCGTAGGGATAAGAGGTGTCAGATGTGTTGGTGCCTTAGGTACTATTTTGGTGATTACCGCTCACCTAGAACTTTGAGTAGTGTGAACACAGAGATTCTGCGTGATGAGTTGGTTTTGACCACTCATGTGGGTAGAGGACCCCGTAGTTGCGGTTAGGTATTTTGGTTGGGGTTCTTGTCGTAGAAATCCATGTGGGAGGTGAGGAGCCTTCAGGGGATGGGAATGCCTTCGGGATGTTGGTACGTGAGACACAAGGTGTCAAGAGGCACATGATGCTGGGTTACTATTTTTGGGCGTACCTATGGGACGTTGGTACTTGAGGCACGAGGTGTCAGGAGGCCCATGGTGTCGGGTAACTAATCTTGGGCATGCCTTTAGGACATCGGTACTTGATAAACGAGGTGTCAGGTGGCACATGGTGTTGGGTTACACAATAGAGATTCCAGCATTGGCCGAAGAAGGTGACGCTCCATGGTGGCTGTTGAGCACCAGTGGAGTTTGTGTTTAATTGTTCATTGTACTGTTTACTGCTTTCTTTGTAAATACATGACTGGTTAGACACATATATTTGGTACGCACCTTTTGGTGGTATCCTACTGAGATTTGTCTCACACCCTGCACGGGCCCTTCGGGATGCGTGCAGACTTTATGGATTTACGTGCAGAAAAGAGGCCAGCTTCAGGAGAAGGGCTACGTTAGTTATTGCATGGAGATGGTATGGACATTGAGGTCATACCTAGATGGGGTTTACTTTGTTTTGTTTTCTTTTCGGTATCGACATTCTTACTTGTTGTAGCTACTGTAGGTTAGCCATTAGCACCCTTTTATATTCAGTTGTGTATGACCTTCTTTGGATGCATGTTTTACTGTTCAGTTGTAGTTACATGTTATTATCATGTTTTTGTGTTTATTTCTGCTTTTGTTGTTATATTTACTGCTTCCACTGTTTATCTATATTGATTATGCTTCCGCTCTACGGGTCTAGTTCGAGTCTACTGAGTCTTTCATTTCGCTGCATATTTATTATTATTCTCATACCAGTACCCTTATTATGATACTCTGAGAGGGTATAACCTCCCCACTATACCTAACAGACCCTCACTGCTAGTCCTCCGCCTTTGGATTTCAGGGAGGTGCGCCTAAGGTAGTAACACTCAACCCATTTGGCACTGTTCGGGTGGCTGTCCGGGTCTGGGTCATTACAAAGTGGTATCAGAAGAGTTCTTGATAGGGATTTAGTAGCATCGTTTTTCTAGATACTAATGAGTTTGAGGCTTCTCATTTCTTTCTGCTAGTTTTACTATTTGGGATATGCTAGATTGGAGATAGTTTTTTACAGGTACTGGGTGTCTAGCTTGTGCTTGGGTGCCTGCAGCCCCAGGTATGAGGGATGGACCTAGTTGATGTAGGTGGGAACTGCTATTTGTTTTGCTCAGATTACAGTTTATATGATTTCCACCTCGGTGGATCACCTGATGTGTGAGGTTCTTGATTGTGGTATGTGACCCTTAACCCAGTATGGTAAGGGAGAATTGGACCTTAGCTCGGTATGGCAAGGCTTGTTTTCTTGGCTTTTTATAGGCACATTTTAGGGTATTTCAATTTTATAATTGCACGTATGCTTTGTGAAGTGATAATGCCAGATGAATAAAAAAAATCAATTTCCATGCTTTAGATGCTTTGAAATGTAAATAGGTCAAATTCCTGATATAATTGTTTGTATATTGCAATGTGTTATGCCATGCTTTATATATACTATAAATTACATGTGGCATGGGTATTTGGGCCTGGATCTTATGAGAGAAGGCAGGTACTATGGCTGAGGTAGTGTAACTATCAGGATTGGGAGACTCGGTCGTCGGTTTGAGGCAACATGAGTTGTCGGGACGGGCATAGACTGAGGTACTTTTGATACTTGGATCTATTGAGGGTGGGTAAAGAGGCCATGAGGCTGGGATGCTGTGGGGCATGGGTTGTGGTGAGGGCGAGTAAGGTTAGTTGTTATGCACTGCCTTTTACTGCTTTCCTTATCTGTGTAGAATATATTGTTATATATGTATATATGGGTTGTATGACCATTTATGGTATTCAGAGGGTTACTCCTTCATGGCTCAATAGAGCATCAGGCAAGAGATGATACAATGCCATATGATCAGGGTCATAATTTGGTACAGGCAGAGCACAAGCCGCCGGTACATTCTCAGGGACAGGAGAAGGTTTAGGATCCAGTGCAGGCAGGACAACAGCTGGGTTTGGCATCGTTCAGGCCGTGGCTCGAACATCAGCTTTGATCTAGCCTAGTATGTGTTTTGTAGGGGCTTGACAGAGGTGTATGGGGTATAGAGCCTTCTATGGCCTATCTGACGCAGGAGTTCTAGTCACAACACCCACCGTTTTTTCAGAGTGAGGGTGGTCCACATGTGGTTGAGAACTGGATAGAGAGCATGAAGATGATCTTTGAGCAGCTCGAGATGCCTCCAGGGCAGAGGGTCAAGCAGGCAACGTACAGGCTGAGAGGACTGGCAAAGCATTGGTGGGACGTACAGGTTCAGGCTCGTAGGCATGAGGGACTGGCTTGGAAGGACTTCGAGGACAGGTTCTTTGAGAAATTCTACCCGGAGAAACTAAGGGTAGAGAGATATCATGAGTTCTTGAGTCTTTAGTAGGGAGACATGTCCATCATGGACTATGTAGATAATTTTACTGAGCTATCTCACTTTGCACCTAGTATGGTAAGTGACGACGCAGCTAGGGTGAGGCGCTTCAAGGATGGCTTATGACACGCCGTTTAGGTCCAAGTGAACATCTTCCGGCTGGGTTCTTTCTCCAAGGTGGTGAACCAGGTGCTCATATCCGAGGGAAACGAGAGAGAGAAGTCTCTATTGGGTAGGGCGACAACTTCGGGTGATGGTTTGGACAACAGGAAGTGAGAACGGGATGAGTTCCAGCAGGGCAGTCAGGCCAGGGATTCAGCTAGACCACCTTGTGGTAGTACTTTGGTGATTTGATTCTAGTGTGGAAAACCAGTACATGTTCGGGATCATTGTGATAGGCCTCTGAAGGAGTGCCGGGCATGTGGATAGGATGGGCATCTAGAGAGGTTTTGCAGCCAGCCTTCTCAGATAACCGGTAGGTAGGGACCAGGATAGACTGTGGCGTCTGGAGTTGGTTCAGGTTCGGTACCCGGAGCGGGCAGTCGAGGTTTAGATGTGTGCGGAGGTCTTGACAAAGACAGTGGGACCTAGCTGAGGGGTCAGTGGCTGGTGACGGGAGCAGCATTAGGAGGTTAGGCATCAGGCAACCATGTTTCAGGTCAGGTGCACACTGTGGAGCTGCCAGAGGCTGAGCAGGCTGGTGAGCCGACGACGGTTAGAGGTACACCGTGGTGTGGCCGTGATCTCCATGTTTCCTTTTTGGCATGACCTTTAGAGGCATGTCTATTTTGAGTGCATGTGGTGCACAAGATCTTTGTGGACTGACTAGATGCTAGTCAGTGGGATTGGCACCATATCGGGTGCATGATATATATATATATATATATATATGTGTGTGTGTGTGTGTGTGTGTGTGTGTGTGTGTGTGTGTGTGTGTGTGTGTGTATGAGATGTGTAGCATCAGGGCATCGAGGATGCGGGTTACTTGAGGTGTCATGGGCATCGGGGCATCAAGGATGCAGGTTACATGAGGTTCCTTGGGCATCACGGCATTGAGGATGCGGGTTATTTGAGGTGCTAGGCACCAGGACCTCGTATAGGCAGACACCGATGCAGTGCGAGTTACGTTGGGTGTCGAAAGCGACACAGAAGCACCAATGGGGCGCAGGGTTGACGATGCGTCACGGGAGGACTATGGGTCCAAAAAAAAGGTTAGTAAACCTTGTTTTCTTTATGTTTTGATCATTTTAGACCAGGTTAGGTGATTACTAAGGTGGGGAGCCCCCTTGAGGAATTTAGCCGAGACCTCTAAGACTGGGGCAGTCCGGGTTACTTTGATCTGGGTGGTATGTACGGTGCCATCTCCGGGTTTCATTCGGTAGCTCGGGGAAGAGCTACGTTAAGCTGGGGAGTTTGTAAGAACCCGGGTTTTTGGAACGGGTCAAAATTCCGACCCTGTTTGAATTTTTGACTGGTTTCTGAGGAAACTATAGAAAATGGAAAGTTTCTAGAAATTTCCAGACTACACGCCATGTACTTTTAAGTACACGCCGTGTATATGTTAAGTGAGTGTCGGCCATCTACTCACTGAGTACATGCCGTGGGATGACAGTGTAGAAATTTCTTACTACACGGCGTGTAGTTTTCAACACGCCATGTATCCCCGACCGTGTGGTGTCTATATATGGCGTGTAGGCCTGTTGGACGGGTAGAACCAGGTACACGCCGTGTTCCCATCAGACACGCCGTGTAGTCTAGTTGTGTATGCGGGAAATACAAGGCGTGTGGGTAAGTCGGCGAGGTGGAGAAGAGAAACCCCATACACGTTGTGTACTCATGTTGGTAGGTTCGAAAAGTAAGTCAGCGGAATTCAGCCGTCATATGAACAGTTAAATGAAATATACACGGCCTGTAGTAATGAAGTGCACACCGTGTACTTTTTTTTTTGCGTTAAAACAGGTTGTAGCCTCGTTTTTGAGGCAGAACACACCTCCTTCAGCCGGTTTGGTGAACCAAGCCGACTAAACCTATTTCCTTCCCCCAGATCACCGTCCGAACTCCGTTCCGATCACAGATTGATGCGTTGGAACCCCCTCGGTAAGACCTCGATTCCTCTTTGGTCGTTTTGTTTGATTTTTGTTCTAGAACGAGTTATAGGATTTTGATTGGTATTTAATCTTTTGTAGATTTACCACGTTTTAGACCGAATTGGCGGCTGTTACCGGAGGAGTATCATTATACGAGTATCAGGCCGGTGGTGCACACCTCATTTTGTGTTTTCGCAGTTGTTTGGGTGATGCGGCCTTCGGCGCGTTTTTGGGTATGTTGAGAGGGACCCGTTTTATCTTCTATTTCATATTGAATTGCTTGTTTGACTTATGGGATGCCTTTGGGTAGGCCCTATTACCAGTTTTTGTGAGCGGGGTCGGGTGAGGGATCGTTGCTCATCGGGGAATTTTGGTCGGGGGATGCCAAAATGGTTTAAATTGAGTTATACTGTCATAAATTGTTTAGTTTAATTTATTGAAGCCTGATAATTTGTTAGAGGCATTTAAGACCCCAGTGCTGGTATGGGAAAACACCTTGCATAGTGCAATTCAACTGTTTAGTTTGTTTTGCCTGGTTATGTTTCCTGTTTACATATGTATATATGCAATTGCTGAATTTCATCTGATGGACCCTTTGGGTTGTGTTGGGATTGGCCCGGTTACACTTGAGTGATGCTGATCATAGGTTGGGGGTTTTCCCAGGTTACTTTGGGTGGTTTTGACCACGGGATTGGGCGTCATGGACGTCATCATGAGGCAGTACAACTGTGAGGTTGGGCATGGCCCTGGTTACTAAGATGGTGATGCCATCGGACTTGAGCGACATGGTCGCAGGGACATGAGGTGTCAGACGTGTTGGTGGATTAGGTACTATTTTGATGATTACCGTTGACCCGAAACTTTGAGTAGTGTGCACACAGAGATAATCCGTGATGATGTTGTTTTGACCACTCGTGTGGGTAGAGGCCCTCGTAGTTGCGGTTAGGTATTTTGGTTGGGGGTGCTTGCCGTAGAAAGCCACGTGGGAGGTGAGGAGCCTTCAGGGGATGGGTATGCCTTCGGGACGTCGGTATGTGAGACACAAGGTGTCAGGAGGCACATGGTGTCGGTTTACTATTTTTGGGCATGCCTATGTGACGTCGGTACTTGAGGCATGAGGTGTTAGGAGGCACATTGTGCTGGGTTACTAATCTTTGGTGTGCCTTTGGGACGTCGGTACTTGAGACACGAGGTGTCAGGTGGCACGTGGTGCCTGGTTACACGACAAAGATTCCGGCATTGGCCGAAGCAGGTGATGCTCCATGGTGGTTGTTGAGCACTAGTGGAGTTTGTGTTTAATTGTGCATTGTACTATTTACTACTTTCTTTGTAAATTCATGACTGCTTAGACACATATATTTGGTATGCACCGTTGGGTGGTATCCTACTAATATTTGTCCCACACGCTGCACGGGCCCTTCGGGACGCGTGCAGACATTATGGATTTACGTGTAGGAAAGAGGCCAACATCAGGAGCTGGGCTGCGTTAGTTATTTCATGGAGATTGTAAGGACCTTGAGGTCATATGTAGCTGGGGTTTACTTTGTTTTGTTTTATTTTCGGCATCGTCATGCTTACTTGTTGTAGATACTATTGGTTAGAAATTGGCACCCTTTTATATTTAGTTGTGTATGACCTGCTCTTGATGCATGTTTTACTGTTCAGTTGTAGTTACATGTTATTAGCATTCTGTTGTGTTTATTTCCACTGCAGTTGTTATATTTACTGCTTCCTCTATTTATCTATATTGATTATGCTTCTGCTATGCGGGTCTGGTTCGAGTCTGCTGAGTCTTTCATTCCGATGCATATTTATTATAACTTTAGACCAGTTCCCTTATTATGATCCTCTAAGAGGGTATAGCCTCCCCAATATAACTAACAGACCCTCGCTGCTAGTCGGTAGCCTTTGGCATTCAGGGAGGTGCACCTAAGGTAGTAACACTCGACCCGTTTGGCACTGTTCGGGTGGCTGGTCGGGTCCAGTTCGTTACATAAAACATGAGAAAAACATAAAACATTCTTCTAAACCACTTTTAAGGATTCTTCATTGTTCATCCTAAGTTCATTACAGCATCTCATAACCTGGGAGAATACATCAAAGGAAATGGTGAGAAGAAGGCCCAGTAAGGGAAACAAGACAAACATTTTACATGTGAACTTGAAATACATCAATAAAGTCATGATAAATAACTTTAAGGCATGAGAAAGATATCATTATGCATATCATAATAAAAATAACGTGTTTAATAACTTGAAGATATGGCTACAACATTTAACTTAGACAATCATTTCCATATCACCAAGGTCCATCCCCCAAGGTTTCATTAAAAATTACCAAGGTTATTCACCAAGGTATCGTTAAAATGGTCATCTCTAGAGATTAAGTCTTTACCCAATGCATTGGAGCGCTATCAGGGAACACCCTTAATTTTTATTTATTATAATGTGATCCACATATATAATAACCCATCATTTCATAAAAAACCCATATATCATAAAAGAAATTGATTTCATTTCATAGTCATAACATTTTAAAAACATCTTTAAAGACGTCGTCTTTATGTCACTTTAAACCCACGGAAAAGGAAAGCAGGTCTCATGTATGTAAATACAAGAATTTAAAATATAAAATTTTGATATATATGTGAATAACACCATAGAATAAATAGTTTTGAGTATTCACTTAATAAAATATAAGAATTTGACAAAAAGATAGAGACATTTTGAGAAGAAAATTCAGCACCTTAACGGCTATGTTGCAGGGTTTTAGAAAACATTGCAAAGAGAGGGGACATGGGTCAACCACTCATAAATGATCCATAAAATAGTATAGGGACAAAATATAAAGGATATTAGAACATGGTAATGAAATTTTAAGAACATAACATATGAAATTAAAAACATGAAAGGAAGACAAAAATAAGATTTCTCTTATGAAAAATTCAGTAGCATAACGACGTCACTTAAAACTTCAAAAAAATGAATTGATGAGATTAAATAGGGTCTCTCATCATGTGACCATAAAACGATAGTATAAAGAATATAGATATCATACCCAAACATGTAAAAAGGTACTTTAAATACTGGACATTAAAGTAGATCTTTGAAAATGGAAAGAGTGAAAGAATCCCTTACAAAAATTCGGCCGCCTAGCGGCGCCACTTAAACATTCATAAAACAAAATGATGAGAGTAAGAGGGGATCTATCATCATATGATCATGAAGAAGGAAGTAATAGAAATATAAAATAACATCCCTCTACATAAGAACATGGGGATTAAATGAAATGACATACAAAAGAGTACTTGAAAAGAGAAGGGAGAGGTATGATCCCTTACAAAAATTCGGCAGCCTAACGGTGCCGCTTAAACATTCATAAAATTAAATGATGAGAGAAAAAGGTGGTATATCATCATATTAACATGAAAATGATATTAATATGAAAAATAAAATCTTCCAAAATAATAATATGGAGCTTAAACGAAATGAAATAAAAGAGAGTACTTGAAAAGAAAGAGAGAGGTAGGATCCCTTATGAAAATTCGGCAGCCTAACAACGCCGCATAAACATTCATAAAATTAAATGATGAGAGAAATATGGGGTATCTCATAATATTAAAATGAAAGATACAGTAATATTAAAAATAAAATTCTTCAACATAAGAACATGGATCATAAAATAAATGACATAAAAGAGAGTACTTGAAAAAAAAGAGGTAGGATCCCATACCTTGAAGAGTAACTTCAAAAGATTGAAGGTCGGGACCTTGAGAGGCTTGAGGGATCCTTTGGATGACTCTTTGGGAGGGGAAAATACCATAAATTCTTTGGGGAGTATTTGGAAATGAAATTAATGAGGTAAAGTCTTGGTATTTATAGAATAAGTGAGGAGACAAAGCATTAATTGGCAAGGGACACCTCATCAGTGATATTGGAAAAACCATGGGCATGCCCATAGTATTTTCCCATGGTATTGGACACATGGGACACCTCATACCTTATATTACTATTCATAAGTTTTCAAGAATTATTTCATAATTATTATATTCTTTATGATGTCATTAAACACCCGAAACTCAAAAACTATATTTTCACTATTCACCGAAAATTCAACTTGCTCAGAAAAATCCCAAAAATTCACCTTAACCAAATATCGAGGATCTGATTTCAAAAATGAACTCCATTTTATGAAAATAATTTTCTAAATATTTTTAATTTAATTTTATAAATAAAAAACACTTTTCACTCGAAAAAACTAATACTTAACCAATAATTTCTGAAATAGTTATTTACCTATTTTATTGAATCACATTACTTAATCAAGGTGCCTAAATTTTATTAATACTTTCTTAAGTGAAGTTACTTAATCCATTTGGTAAAATTACTAATCATAAGCATAAAATCACTATTCATAATTTACTATTCATCAACAATTAAGTTGATCTTATTAGACTCTAAATTTTTTACTAAACATCACTGTAGAAGACCATTTTTTGAAAATCATTACACATTATTAATTATTTAAGGTTTACATAAATATTTATAAAATATCCTTTTTCTAAAATTCATAAATAATATGTATACTATATTTATCCAGACATTTGAAAATTCACAAACTTCATCATAAGAAGAAATCACAATTTTTATTTAAATCAAAGGATTACACAAGGCAGTTATGGTATCATTACATAGCCCCTTATAACACCAGCATATGACCTAAGAGTAAGGTGTGATAGGAAGACAGAATCGTGGGGTGGCTTGGCCAACATTGCCAGAGTAGTGATTTCTATCAGCTTGAACTTCTTTCAAAATTGATTCCCTTCCAGCTTCACACGATGAAGTTCGGCTTGGGTTTCGTCTAGAGAAAAGCCCAAAGGTGATACCTCCTTCTTGAGTTCTATCAGATGGGCTTCGATCGGCCCGAGATTACTGGATGGGGCCATCAAATCTTCTTTCTATATTAATTAATCAATATCACTTGTATTTATAGAAAATAATTGCAACATTTAGTTTCCAACCGTCTTATTGACCAATGGTAATATAACAATCCAAACCCAACGTTCTTATTTTAATTATACTCATCTTATTAAATGAAATATTTTTGTTGAGTATAAAATAAAATAACACACAACGTTAGGAAACAAAATTTATTCAAAATTCCGGGTCGTTACAATCTTCCCCCCTTAAGAAATTATGTCCTCGTAATTTTAAAATTAGGCATGGAAATTTTGTTGAAAGTACCAAATCAGAATAGAGTTAGTAAAACCATTACTTTAAAATAAAGAAATGGTAGTACAAAGGTCACCTCAGTTAACCCATTCTAGGATTCCATGTAGGAAAACATGGATATGAAAGTGAAAAACAAAGGGTCAAGTTCTGATGGAGAGTGATAGAAAACATGATTATGTGAAAATTAACCACAATAAGATCAAAAACATAAGATGTGTTAAACGGTCTTTGATCACCCAGTAGGGAACTTAAACCAACAATGTTTTTGTTTTACGTTCCTTTTCCTAATTTTGAGGAATTCATTTACTACATAGAATAAAAACATAAGGAAATATATATAACTTCAAGTAGAGTTTCATCCCTTAATAAGTTTCCACCAAAACTAATCTTTTCTCTAAATAATTAGCATTCAAAAAGATTTGGTATCATCAAAAGCACAAGAATCATCTTCTAGAGAATCACATAATCCACAAAAGAATAACTCTATTTTCCCTTGTCTTTAGTCATCAACTAAAACTAAAAAGGTTAGTATGAGATCATATAATCCCCAAAAAGGATAATCCTATATAAAAAGAACTATGACAATTAGTATCCAAAATTCAATAAAAGTACCCAAAGTTCTAGAAAGACCATTCAATGCACAAACATCCTTAAAATTCTTCAGAATAATCCAAACTAAGATTAGAACCCAAACCTCATAAGGATTTAATCACATAGTCTTCCCCATAAATCTTAACATTTATCTCCAAATAACATCGACTACTATTAAAGTCTCATAATAAAGTGTAATTAACCTATCCATATATTCTCTATGCTAGGATCATCATTTTCCATAAATAACCCAAATCACCATATATCCACAATAAATACATAAATTCCTACCAAAACAAATTCAACCATTCCTCCCCAAATTGAATCCTGTAGTATTTTATTTCCCTTAGGAATATAGTACTCCAAAAGAGAAAACATCATCCAAAATAACCTTTATCATTTAATCACTAAATCATTTTCCTATACAAAGGATATCCATTTGATAAAAAATAAGTTTCCCAAATCAACTTATTCTTGATCCATAAAAATATCAGGTGCATTATTCAGTCTGAAGGGCATAACAACAAACTCATAATGTTTATATCTTGATTGGATGGCAATTTTTGGAATATCATCATTATTCACCCTCAATTGGTGATAACCAGAACGAAGAACAATCTTAGAGAAGAATTGAGTCCCATGAAGTTGGTCAAATAAGTCATCAATTCTTGGAAGAGAGTATTTGTTCTTCTCTATGATCTCATTCGGTTCTCTATAATCAATGCATAACTACATCGATCCATCCTTCTTCTTCACAAAGATAACTTTTTCTCTCTAAGGAGACACACATGGTCGGATAAACCCATTCTCCAAAAGATCTTAGAGTTTTTTATTTAATTCTTATATCTCCACATTTTTCTTCCTATAGGGTATCTTTGACATCAGATGAGATCCATGTATGAGTTCAATGGAGAACTCTACCTCTCTTACTGGGGGAGGTTTGGGTAACTCCTTCGGAAATACGACAACGTATTCCTAGATGATGGGGAAATTTTCTAAAAGAATAAATCCTTCGTGAGAAACTTATTTAATTTATGAATATTTTAACTAAAAAAGATTTTGTGTCTTAAAACTTCATTCTTAGACTAATTACATTTTTCTATAATTCCTTCATAATTATTAATAAAAAGTATGCGATTAACCAAACATATCCCCTGGGAGTGTCGTAACCAAGAGTACAGCATGGACCATTGTCATATACCGGTTCCCATTCGAGTCTAGCTCAAAGCGGTGTTTTTGGGTTTTAACCCTATGTACATCTATTCTAGAGCCACCTCTACCTGCTCGTATCCATACTGGGATGTATTTTCTTGATAAACAATTTACTCAATACTCACCAAAATACCAGGAAGATTTCTTATATTTAAACATTTATATAGAGTTCTTACTATTGTTTTAATATCCTAATTTCCATAAATAACTAAACAATACTTTGATACCAACTATAGAATCCCACCTTTTTATTACATAACATTTCATTACATTTTACAAACAGAGGATCTTTAAAGTCTAGTTTCTTGGAAATCAGGAACATTAAACATGAGAACAACATAAAACATTCTTCTAAACCACTTGTAAGGATTATTCATTGTTCATCCTAAGTTAATTACAGAATCTCATAACCAGGGAGCATACATTAATGGAAAGGGTGAGAAGAAGGCCCAGTAAGGGAAACGAGAGAAACATTTTACATGTGAACTTAAGATACATCAATAAAGTCATGATAAATAACTTTAAGGCATGAGAAAGAGATAAAGAGGCATATAATAATAAAAATAACCTATTTCATAACGTGAATATGTGGATACAACATTTAACTTAGACAATAAATTTTGTATCACCAAGGTCCATCCCCAAGGTGTCATTAAAAAATTACCAAGGTTATTCACCAAGGTATTGTTAAAATGGTCATCTCTAGAGATTAAGTCTTTACCCAATGCATTGGAGCGCTATCAGGGCACACCCTTAATTTGTAATTATTATCATGTGATCCACATATATCATCATCAATAATTTCATAAATCACCCATATAGAATAAAATAAATGGGTTTCATTTCATAGTCATAACATTTTAAAAACTGCATTAAAGACGTGATCTTTATGTCACTTTAAACCCACAGAAAAGGAAAGTGGGTCTCATATATGTAAATCACAGAATTTAAAATATAAAATTTTGATATATATGTTAATAAAATTGTATAATAAAGGTTTTTTAGTATTCACTTAATAAAATAAATCAATTTGAGAAAAATAGAGAGACATTTTGAGATGAACATTCAGCAGTATAATGGCTATGTTGAAGGGTTTTAGAAAACATTGAAAAGAGAGGGTACATGGGTCAACCACTCATAAATGATCCATAAAATAGTAGAGGGATAGAATATAAAGGATATAAGAACATGTTAATGAAATTTTAAGGACATACCATATGAAATGAAAAACATTAAAGGAAGACAAAAATAAGATTTCTCTTATAAAAAATTCGGCAGCCTAACGGCATCAGTTAAAACTTAAAAAAAATTAATTGATGAGATTAAATAGGGTATCTAATCATGTGAACATAAAAGGATATTATGATGAATATATAGATCATACCCAAACATGGAAAAAGTAACTTTAAAGACTTGACATGAAAGTAGAACTTTCAAAATGGGAAGAGTGAAAGAATCCTTTACAAAAATTCAGTAGCCTAACAGCACCACTTAAACAATCATAAAACGAAATTATGAGAGTAAGAGGGGATATCTCATAAAATGATAATGAAAAGAGAATAAATATGAATATAAAAGAACATCCCCCAACATAATAACATGGATATTAAATGAAATGACGTACAAAAGAGTACTTGAAAATAAAGAGAGAGGTAGGATCCCTTACAAAAATTTGGCAGCCTAATGGCACCGCTTAGACATTCATAAAATGAAATGATGAGAGAAAGAAGGGGTATGTAATAATGTTAAAATTAAAAGTAAATTAATATGAAAAATAAAATCCTCCAACATAAGAACATGGAGCATAAAATAAATGTCATAAAAGAGAGTACTTGAAAAAAAGAGAGAGGTAGGATCCCTTACGAAAATTCGGCAGCCTAACGGTGCTGCTTAAACATTCATAAAACAAAATGATGAGAGAAAGAGGAGGTATATCATCATATTAACATGAAAAGGAAATTAATATGAAAAATGACATCCTCCAACATAAGAACATGGAGCATAAAAGAAATGGCATAAAAGAGAGTACTTGAAAAGAAAGATAGAGGTAGGATCCCTTACCTTGAAGAGTAACCTCAAAAGATTGAAGGTCGGGACCTTGGGAGGCTTTAGGGAACCTTGGGAGGACTCCTTGGGAGGTAAAGGGACTATAAAATTGTTTGGAAGGATTTTGAAATGAAATTAATGAGGGAAAGGCTTGGTATTTATAGGAGAAGTGAGGGGAGAAAGCATTATTTGCCAAGGGAGACCTCATCAGTGGTATTGGAAAAACCATGGGCTTGCCCTTGGTATTTTCCCTTGGTATTGGCCACTTAGAACACCTCATAACTTATCTTACTATTCATAATTCTATGATAATTATTTCATAATTATTACATCCTTAATGATGTCATTAAACATCCGAAACTCAAAAACTATATTTTCACTATTCACCGAAAATTCAACTTTATCAGAAAAATCCCAAAATTTCACCTTAACCAAATATCGATGATCTTAATTCAAAAATGAACGCTATTTTATGAAAAAAAATTCTAAATATTTTTTATTTCATTTTTTAAATAAAAAACACTATTCACTCAAAAAAACTAATACTTAACCAATAATTTATAAAATAGTTATTAACCTATTTTATTGAATCAAATTACTTAATAAAGGTGCCTAAATTGTTTTAATACTTTCTTAAGTGAAGTTACTTAATCCATTTAGTCACATTACTAATCATAAGCATACAATCACTATTCATAATTTACTATTTATCAAAAATTAAGTTGATCTAATGAGACTGTAAGTTTCTTACTGAACATAACTGTAGAAGACCATTTTTTAAAAAATCATTAGACATTATTAATTATTTAATGTTTACATCAATTTTTTTAAAATATCCTTTTTCTAAAATTCATCAATAATATGCATACTATATTTATCCGGACATTTGAAAATTCACAAACTTCATCATAAGAAGAAATCACAATTTTTATTTAAATAAAATGATTACACAAGGCAGTTACGGTCTCGTTACATAGCCCCTTATAACACCAGCATAGGACCTAAGAGTAAGGTGTGCTAGGGTGATAGAATCTTGGGGAGGCTCGGCCAACTTTTCCCAAGTTGTGATTTCTATTATCTTGAACTTCTTGCGAAGGCGATTCCATTCCAACTTCACACGATGAAGTTCGGATTGGGTTTGGTCCAGAGCAAAGCCCAAAGGTGCTACCTCCTTCCGGAGTTCTGTCAGATGGGCTTCGATCGGACCGAGAATACTGGATGGGGCCATCGAATATTATTTCTATATTAATTAATCATGATCACTTTCATTTATAGACAATAATTGCAACATTTAGTTTCCAACGGTCTTATTGACCAACAGTCATATAACAATCCAAACCCAACGGTCTTATTTTAATTATACTCATTTTATTAAATGAAATAGTTTTGTTGAGTATAAAATAAAATAACACACAAATTTAGGAAAAAAAATTATTCAAAATTTTGGGTTGTTACAATGGAATACAAAGTAAAAAAATATGGTTCAAACCCTATATATAATAATTTCATCATTCAATTAGGGCCAATACCTGAATATCATCATTTCTTCTAGTCTAAGTGCCAAGCCTGGTATATCAGCATTACAACATTCAATTATGGGAAACCCTGATATATAATCATTAAAACATTAATTCAAAACACATGTCATAACAATAAGGATATCATATTATAAGTCTCATTGGTTAATTATGAAAATCACCATATATATTTCAATTTTCCATTTCATTTATCAATTGGTCACAACCAATAACATGCCAGGTTTATCAATAAACAATCACATTCAAGGTGAATCTATATTAATCATTGACCCAAAACCACGTAATTCCAAAACCACTTCAATAAATTATAGAATTCATTTATAATCAAGGGTTATATCACCTAAACTATAGCCACAAGATTGGTCAAAATCCAATTGGATCCTAAGGGACTCTAAGGAATAATCTATTTCATCAATTAATTTATTTGGTGATCAATATGTTGGTGAAATTTTAATATTTCACATACTTGAAAATTATCAAACCATAGGGTTATGGTTTAGACCCCATAAATTTTACTGGTGAACAACACAACACTTCTAATGGAAAACTCCCATGAGGAAGAAGGTGAAGAAGATCTCCAAAAGGATCCTAGATCAAAACCGATTAAGATCAAAACCAAAAACACACAAGGACCACATATTACACTAAAATGGTCTGATATCAATGGTAGATAAGGGAAAACATAACCAAAACCACTTACTAGGGATCAAACGTGTGATTAGTATGTACAAAATCTAGAGAGGCCCTCCAAAATTGCTTGGAAGGATCCCTAGGACCAAGAGGAAGAAACTACATGAGATTTGTAAAATAAAATCAACCACATAGAACACATTAAAACTAAGAGTCATGGAATTACATGATGTATAATATAGTTACATTTTTTGTAATTATTCTAATATGGGTACAGCAAAAATTCCATTGCCACAGCTGGATATTGAATTTTCTCAAACACTTCATGATGTGTAATCCATTTAGAGGGTGTGTAAATGTTCTATATATTGGTTTCTATCCCTTTTTCCATATAAAAACCACCCAAACCCCCTTTAATGGTACTCTAATTACAATAAACACATTTTAACACTTGAACCACTTTCCAGGACACTATTAATTCAAACAACATTCATCCCCTAACTTTAAGTCATTTTCCCCAACAAAGACTCTCCACATAGATCCTTTGCAATTATCTCAAGTTTCCTTGCAACCCATGACTATGATTATTCAAAAACATAGTAATTTAGTAAGAAAACGAAATTGAAAAGTTTTAAAGATGGGTAAAAACTCAACCAAAATAAGTTAATGAAAAACTCATAGAGATATATAACTAGAAAAATATTGGACCTTACACTACATGTCACCACTATACTGGACCAACTAAGAGATTCATCACTTATGTTCCTAGAGTTAGTGTGGGACACTATAGAGAAGGTGAAGATCATATAGAGCATATGAGTACTGCATAGAGTTCAAGAAGTCCTACGTGAACTGAAAATATTGGCCATTGGAGTTTGAGGAGGGAGACCATGTGTTCCTGAGGGTCTCACCTCACTGTGGATTATGAAGGTTTTTCTAGGGAGGCAAGCTATCTATCAGATTAATTATACCATTACATATACTTTTTAGTGGTAAAAAGGTGTCATACCACATATATCTATCCCCAAAGTAAGACCGGGTATATGATTTCATTCACATGTCTAAACTGAGGAGGTATGTGCATGATCTGTCGCATCATATCAATTGGGGAATATTTGACATCAATGATAAATCTACCTTTACTGAGTACCCAGTAGAGATCAAAGATAATTAGGAGATGATCCTTAATGGGTGATTGATTCCCCTATTTCTTGTCTGGTTTAAGGATGGGAATCTTTGGTCACCTAGGAGTGGGAGACCAAGATGCATGCTCATCACCCACATATATTTGTATAGCCATTTTTTTTAGCATTTCAGGATAAAAATCACTAAGATAGGGATAGTGTAGAGACTCATATTTTCCGTGAATTATTTTTGGATATTTTATGGATTATTTTTTAGACTAGTAACTAATGCGACTTGTGATTTTGTAGTGCAGTAATCTCAGAATTAATTTTTTTAATATTTTGAAGGAACATGGGAATTTTTTAAATATTTTGATAAATGTTTCTATTGGTGAATGACAATTGGAACTAAGATCAACAATTGGTGTGCAATAGAATTCAAGGATCTAATCAATGACAACAATATGTATTTTTTCTTTTTCAGCAATCGATAAAATCAATGTAGGATTTTTTTTGTTTGGATTTATCCCTATTTTTATATTACTATGAAAAATTTGAACCAATCAACTAACGAATTAATTCATAGATCATGTGTATTGTGGGTATGGGGTAGATTTATCTGGGAATTGGAGAATTGGGTTGTGATTATCTTATTATATCTGTATTCATCATTCTAATGATAAAAAATTTATGGAAACATGAACATTGGATGAGGTTTGTTCCTTATGTTTGTAGTCTCTAATTTTATTCCCCATTTAATCAGTCATCGTAGGAAAAACACATAGCCTGTGATTCGATGAATACTAAGAAATCAACCATTTTGCACCATATTCTTATCACAATGGTTTAATACTATAGATCTAGACTCATTATAACATGAGATTCATATGATAATGGAAGAATCATGGGATCATATGAAATTGGAGATACCCAAACTTTGTGTTCTTCAACATGAAATGATGGACCACATGTGTCGGAAATTTTAAAATTGAATCAAGTAGCTAGAACCTAGTAATTGATGATAGTGAGACCCAACTAATGATGTTCCTCAGTTTATATAATGGGGTGTGGCCTCATTGATGGCTGATGGACTAGGAGGAGACACATATAACAGATCTATGATTCTATAAAATCTCATAACACACATCTTGTAATCAAGGATTACATATTGTGTGTGACCTCTGGTGTAGCACTAGGGTTTCCATGGGGAAGTTAAATATCACACAACATGTAACACCATCACAAAGTATGTGGCGTGACCTGGTAGATCAACATGTACCTTGCAGGGTACACGAACATGGCTTGGAGTAAAAGTTCACAAAAAGGCATTATACTCTAACACAATCATAGATAAGCCAGGTGTGCATAGGAATAATTGCGAACTTGGAAATGGTCAGAAGTACATGAGCACTAACTTCCCATCTATTATGACATGGACATAGGAATGGTCCATGATAGATGAGTAGGACCTGGTTCCAAAGGGACATGTCATATACTCCCAATACATTTTGTGTACTCCTTCAAAGTTGGATTATATCCCTTTTCCTATTTATCTTTGACAAGTTTCATTAGGGTATTTTCCCTTGATTCTTTCTCGGAGGGTTAGTATGGAATCACATCCTATACTTAGGATAGTGATCCATTTAGTGGGACTTCATGGATGGAGTTGTTAGAATCTTTCAATGAGGCTTGTAGTGAGACCCTCTCTCATTATCTACCCTATGTGGATTTATTGGTATCATCATGGCCAACACTACATGGGTTCCAATCCTTTACATAGTAGGATATTCAAGATTGAGTTGTTGGTATTCCCCAAGGCCTTGGGTGTGATCCTCATTTTTGAATTGTTCTCTTCAGACATATAGTGTATAATTTTTATAGAGATATATGAGGAGAATTAAACCTCAGATAAAATCCATAAATGCTATCTGAATCATGGAGTGTGTTCTATTAGAGAAGTGCTACGTGGAACATTCCGGCATGATTCTTAGACTAGAATAAGGGTTTTGACCTTACCTTTAGATCGTGTGTGTTTATTGAGTATATATAAATAATATTTTTATATGTTTTTTTTGACATATACCTATGTATAGATGATTATTATTCATTTTTTATATGTTTAATGATTTCGGGGTGACATAATGGGTATTGTTATACTCACCATGCATGGGATTTTCCTACACGTTTCATATCTTATACAGATGATCAACCCTTTGACAGTACCCTAGAGGGACTAGGACTATTAAATTCTTAGTGAGAAAGACTGGAATAGTTGTATTCCAATGGTTACCCTTACATTAGTCTCCTTCTATACTTTTTGGTTGGGCATGTTTTCAGAATCTTTGTGGTGTGATTGTATTTGGCCATGTTGACTTTCCATTACTAGTTGTCACACACTAGTTGTGGGATCTATATGTATGCAAGCATGGTTAATAAGTTTTTTTACATTTAGACATTGTCTGAGATTAGAGATTTACTCATTATTATAGGTAATTTATCCAAAGGTTTCCCATATTGGTGATATGCCTACTCAGTGCTAGTCACCAGCCTCTGGCATATTGAAGGTGGGTCTGGGGAGTCGCAACACTTTCCCCATTGGGATAGTTCAAGACATTATGAAATGTTTCCTTGATTTTTGAAAACAACCTAAACTCATTTAGTCATTTTTGGCTATGTGATGTGTGTTTTAGAGTAAAATGACAATTTTATATTGAAAACGGGTACTTTGAGTCATATCAAACACATCGTGTGTCAAATTGATTTTTAGTTGAGTCATACACATCAAAAATGAATTATGGATTTTTTCATGACTTTTCAAGATAATCCACGATTCTCTACTCAATTTTGGCTATCTAAAGTGTGTTTTACACTAAAATGACAGTTTTATAATGAAAACACATACTTTGAGTCATGCCTACAACATTTTGTGTCTGATTGATGCATGGTATATTTGTTCTCATCACATATGAATAATTTGAAGCTCAGTTAACATAATAATCCTAAAAAATCATCATGTATCCATGCTGCTAGCATTGTCTTAGGCATCTCCCACTCCTCCGACTATACAAATATTACAACAACAAATCAACATTGTTAATTTAAACTGATTAAAAAAAATCTATAGAATCTATTTATATATTTTTTTTATAATTAATTAATCATAAAATTTTACATATCCATCCATTTATAATAAAATAGTTATAATAAATAAATTTATTTTAATATTTTTATAAAAAATTCATTATTGAGAATGTTTTTGTAAAAATAATGAAATTTTTTATTTGAAATTTATTTAATTTAAAATTCAATATCAACTCATAAAATTTATTGTCACATGAAAAAAATCATTCATGGAAAATAATTTTGGTAAAATTAATTTTATTGAGCTAAGATAAAGATTATTTGGTATAATATATCATTAAAGAAACTAAAAAATTACACCAAGATTCAGATGATGTAAATTTTATATACAGTGTAATCTATTTTAATAAGATAACTTTTAGGTGTAGTGTTACCTATTTTTATTTTATATGAAATGTTACCTATATTTCCTAGGATAGTCGCAATGTTCTACTAGGTTCAATAATAGATATTTTTAACGTATGTTTGTCTATGGTTTTTGTATCACAAAGTATATGGTTAGTTGTGTTGGTTCCATACAACCTCCCCCCATTGTTATATATGATAAAATAATTTTTATTACTTTCCACTATAATTTATAGAGAAAGATGAACCAACAATGAAATCTATTTCTATATGAAACCATTTATGGAAGAGTAGAAGAATCATTTGTTGATTGTGTAATGAATTTTGATTCACCAGCTAATGAAATGTTTAGAATTTAGGATGACTTGTTATGGAAAACCAATGACTTCCAAGCTTATGATAACTTATCAAGCCATATTTAAAAAGGAGAATTCACCTACCCCTGTGGTCATAAATGTAAGAAATAAACATTGTTTAGGCTTGGTAGAAATTTTAAATACTTTGTTCATAGACACTTTCTTCCTCCACTACAAAAATTTGGAAAACATAGTGCGTCGGTTGATGGGAATATAGAGCACAACCCAACACTTAAAATAATTTAATGGATTCAAATTCTATCACAACTTTACCAATAAAACATTCACATAGTATATCATTTTTAGTATTTATTATCTTCTACATTGTTTTCTATTCATTATATAAATAGATAGTGTGGTTATAATTTAAAGTAGATTATTTTATTTGAATTAACATATTTTAAATATAATATTTAAAAGCATAATTTGGATGTTATACAGATTGAGAAATATTTGGGTGATAATAAAATATTGACAATTTTAGGAATCAAGGGGAAATGAAAGGGTAGTTCCAATTCTTAGTATGATTTGAAAGAAATGGGATTGATTAAACCATTACATTTGTAGTTGGGTGAGGGAAATAGGTAATATATCCCTACATCATAGTATAAGATGATTAAGAAGGAGAAAGATATATTTCTATCAGTTTTGAAGTCTGACGTAGTATCTGATTGCTCTTTTAAGGTTTCCAAGCATTTAAATTTAGTGATCATGACTTTATAGGTGTTAAAAATCAATGATAATCATATTATTCTTCAACTATTAATACCAATTTAAATTATTTATTGTTTTGCTAACCATTTTATTTAGAATATGATTGAGGTTTCTAATTTTTTAAGATGTCTCCATTAAATGATTCATCACATGAATGATTTTAAAAATATACAAGGAAAGATTTTTATTACAAAATGCAATTTGGAGAAACTATTTCCTCCTTATTTTTATTTGATTTCATTATACAATTGATGATACATTTAACTGGTAAATTCATTATTTTTGATCCCATGCAATTCAGGTGGATGTATCCACTAGAGAAATAATTGAATACATTGAAATGGTATGTGTGCAACAATTATTTCCTATAATTTTTTTATTACCAAAGCTTATTTGATGAATGAATTCACTAATTTATATGCTACCTATATATATGGGATTGAAAAAAAATTAGATGAACCCTCCCATATTGATGAAGATCCAATTGGTAAGTGAAAAATTTTTTATGTGGAAAATTTTTTATATGGACAATGATGAGTGGTTCAAGCTCAATAATAGATGTTGTTCAATAATCTATTGGTTATTCCATTGATACAGTAAGGTTTATAGTTTTATCTATTATGCATTTTGTTCGTATATTTAATTATTTCATTATATTTTAGTTTTTAGTAAAGTGGAACACATATTTTTGAGTTGAAATGGAAAAGACAATGTGCCAATAATTATTAGATCCAATAACTTTATTTTGACACTTTTTATGAGTGGTTAAAGACTGACATTTGCACTACTAAAAATAAGGGTATTAGCGACCGCCATTGGCGGTCGCATCTGCTCCGTCAGTGTAGGGAAATAGCGACCTCCTTTGGCGGTCGCAACACTGGAAATTTTTTTTAAAAAAAAAATTATACCAAAAGAAATATATATATATATTTATTAAATAAAATATATATATATATATATTAAAGAAAATATTTATATATATAATATTAAATAAAATATTTAAATATATATATATATATTAAATAAATATATATATATAATATTAAATAAACTATTTTTCATTTTAATATATATTTATTAAATAATATATATATATATATAATATTAAATAAAATATTTTTCATTTTTTTAATGAAATGTTCGAATTCTGTTTTTTTTCTTCACGGTGCAAAATCAGAGATAAAACAAGATAACAATCATAAAAAATGGAAAACAATTTCAAACATCATAAACATAAAGATCATCATAAACGATAAACGTGCTTCAACGATCCAAGCAGGTCCATCTATTTCAATCTTCTGCTTCAATAAACCTACAATAAGACAACAAAACAACAAAACAAAACAAACGTAAATTAAAAATAATTATTCAGTTATTATATACATATAATAAAGTTAAATCTGACATCAAATCATGGTGTTATAATAATTTTAAACCCCCAATTTAAGAAATGCTATCATTTCAGGTCATTCAACCGTTTTTTGTGTTTTATGACACAGGAAACGTGTTTCCAGTCACTACGGTCAAACGACACCTCCGATTGATGTGCCGTCTACCTGACCATTTCACAAATCCCAAAAAGGCTGTTTTCCTACGGTTTCATGGCATTCCGAGGTTGTTCGGGTGGTTTCGACCCCCAACGCGTCATTTTAGCGCGTGCCGAGCTGCTGAAAAGGACACACTTGGACGTAATGTGTGCACCGCACCTCCGATGGGCACGTCGTCTCCTCCTACACGTCATGAATAATATTCTTAATGTTTTTGTGTGGTTTCAGGTCATTCGAAGAACGTTTTCTCCGAATTCGACCGTCTCACGCCGTTTTCGGTGTTTTATGAAACCGAAAACACGTTTTCGGTCACCGCTGTCAAACAACACCTCCGATTGACATGCCGCCTACCCGAACACTTCAAAAATCGCACAACGGCTGTTTTCATACGGTTTCATGGAATTCCGAGGTCGTTCGGGTGGTTTTGACCCTCCAACGCGTCGTTTTAGTGCGCGCCGAGGTGCTGAAAACGACACACTTGGACGTAACGCGTGCACCGCACCTCCGATGGGCGAGCCGTCCACTCCTACACGTCAAGAATAATATTCCTAATGTTTTTTTTGTGGTTTCAGGTCATTCGGAGCACGTTTGCACCAAATGAAACCGTCTCACGCCGTTTTTTGGTGTTTTATGACACCGGAAACGCGTTTCCGATCACCGCGGTCAAAAGACACCTCCGATTGACGTGTCGTCTACCCGAACACTTCAAAAATTGCACAACGGCTGTTTTTTACGGTTTCATGGTATTCCGAGGTTGTTCTGGTGGTTTTGACCCCCCCAACGTGCCGTTTTAGCGCGTGCCGAGCTGCTGAAAACGACACACTCGGACGTAATGCGTGCACCGCACCTCCGATGGGCGCGCCATCTTCTCCTACACATCACGAATAATATTCCTAATGTTTTCGTGTGGTTTCAGGTCATTCGGAGCACGTTTTCTCCGAATTCTACCGTCTCGCGCCGTTTTTGGTGTTTTATGACACCGGAAATGCGTTTCCGGTCACCGCGGTCAAACGACACCTTCGATTGACGTGCCGTCTGCCCGACCATTGCAAAAATCCCACAACGGCTGTTGTCGTACAGTTTCATGGCATTCTGAGGTCGTTCGGGCGGTTTTGACCCCCCAACGCGCCGTTTTAGCGCGCGTCGAGCTACTAAAAACAACACACTCGGACGTAACGTGCGCACCGCACCTCCGATGGGGGCTTCGTCTCCTCCTACACATCACGAAAAATATTCCTAATGTTTTCATATGGTTTCAGGTCATTCGGAGCTCGTTCACTCCGAATTCGACCATCTCGCGCCGTTTTTGGTGTTTTATGGAACAGGAAACGCGTTTCCGGTCACCACGGTCAAACGGCACCTCCGATTGACATGTCGTCTGCCCGACCATTTTCAAAAATCACAAAATGGCTGTTTTTGTACGGTTTCATGTCATTACGAGGTCGTTCGGGTGGTTTTGACCCCCCAACGCGCCGTGTTAGCACGCACCAAGCTGCTGAAAACGACACACTCGGACGTAACACGCGTACCGCACCTCCGATGGGTGCGTCGTCTCCTCCTACACATAAAAAATAACATTCCTAATGTTTTCGGGTGGTTTTAGGTCATTTGGAGCACGTTTTCTCTGAATTCGACCGTCTCGCGCCGTTTTGGTGTTTTATGACACCGGAAACGCGTTTCCAGTCACCGCTGTCAAACAGTACCTCCGATTGACGTTCCGTCTACCCGACCATTTCACAAATCTCACAACGGCTGTTTTCGTATGGTTTCATGGAATTCCGAGGTCGTTCGGGTGGTTTTGACCCCCCAACGCGCCGTTTTAGCACGCGTTGAGCTGCTGAAAACGATACACTCGGACGTAACGTGGGCACCGCACCTCCGATGGGTGTGTCGTCTCCTCCTACACGTCACGAATAATATTCCTAATGTTTTCGTGGGGTTTCAGGTCATTTGGAGCACGTTTGCTCCGAATTCGACCGTCTCGTGCCGTTTTTTGTGTTTTTTGACACCGGAAACGCATTTCCGGTCACCGCGGTCAAAAGGCACCTCTGATTGACGTGCCGTTTTCCTGGCCAATTCACAAATCTCACAACGGATGTTATCGTATGGTTTAATGGCATTCCGAGGTCGTTCGTGTGGTTTTGACCGCCCAACGCGCCGTTTTAGCGTGCGCCGAGCTGCTGAAAACGACGCCTTCGTACGTAACGCATGCACCGCACCTCCGATGGGTGCGTCGTCTCCTCATACACGTCAAAAATAATATTCCTAATGTTTTCATGTGGTTTCAGGTCATTCGGAGCACGTTTACTTCGAATTCGACCATCTCGCGTCGTTTTTGGTGTTTTATGACACCTGAAAGGCGTTTCCGGTCACCGTGGTCAAACGGCACCTCTGATTGACGTGTCGTCTACCCGACCATTTCAAAAATCACACAATGGTTATTGTCGTATGGTTTCATGGCATTCTGAGGTTGTTCTGGTGGGTTTGACCCCCCAACGCGCTGTTTTAGCGCGCACCGAGCTGCTGAAAATGACACACTTGGACGTAACGCGCGCACCGCACCTCCGATGGGCTCTTCGTCTCCTCCTACACGTCACAAATAATATTCCTAATGTTTTAGTGTGGTTTTAGATCATTTGGAGCACGTTTTCCCCGAATTTGACCGTCTCACGCCGTTTTTGGTGTTTTATGACACCAAAAACGCGTTTCCGGTCACCGCGGTCAAATGGAACCTTCGATTGACGTGCCGTCTGGCCGACTATTTCAAAAATCATACAACGTCTATTGTCGTACGGTTTCATGGAATTCCGAGGTCGTTCGGGTGGTTTTGACCCCCCAACGCGTCGTTTTAGCGCACGCCGAGCAGCTGAAAACGACGCATTTGGACGTAACGCGCGCACAACACTTCCTATGGGCACGCTGTCTCCTCCTACATGTTACGCATCATATTACTAATGTTTTCATGTGGTTTCAGGTCATTCAGAGCACGTTTTCTCCGAATTCGACCGTCTCCCGCCGTTTTTGGTGTTTTATGACACCGGAAACACGTTTCCAGACACCGTGGTCAAAAAGCACCTCTGATTGATGTTCCGTCTACCCGACAATTTCAGAAATCGCACAACGGCTGTTGTCGTATGGTTTCATGGCATTTTGAGGTCGTTTGGGTGGTTTTGACCCCCCAACGTGCCGTTTTAGCGCGCGCCGAGCTGCTGAAATCGACGCATTCGGACGTAACGCGCGCACCGCACCTCTGATGGGTGCGTCGTATCCTCATACACGTCACGAATAATATTCCTAATGTTTTTGTGTGGTCTCAGGTCATTCGGAGCACATTTTCTCTGAATTCGACCGTATCGCGCCGTTTTTTGGTGTTTTATGACACCGGAAACGCGTTTCCGGTCAGCGTGGTCAAACGACACCTCCGATTGACGTGCCGTCTGCCCTAGCATTTTAAAAATCTCACAAAGGCTGATGTCGTACGGTTTCATGGCATACTGAGGTCTTTAGGGTTGTTTTGACCCCCCAACGCGCCGGTTTAGCGCGCGCCGAGCTGCTGAAAACGACGCATTCGACCGTACCGCATGCACTGCACGTCCGATTGGCACGTCGTCTCCTCTTACATGTCACGAATAATATTCCTAATGTTTTCGTGTGGTTTCAGGTCATTCGGAGAACGTTTACGCCGAATTTGACCGCCTCCCGCCGTTTTTGGTGTTTTATGACACTAGAAACACGTTTCTGGTCACCACGGTCAAAAGACACCTCCGATTAATGTGTCGTCTACCTGACCATTTCAAAAATCACACAACGGCTGATGTCGTACGGTTTCATGGTATTCTGAGGTCGTTCGGGTGGTTTTGACCCCCCAACACGCCGTTTAAGCGCGCGCTGAGCTGCGGAAAATGACGCATTCAGCCGTACCGTGCGCACCGCATGTCCGATGGGCACGCTGTCTCTTCCTACACGTCACGAATAATAATTAGATTGTTTTCCTATGATTTCAGGTCAATCCGATGTCGTCCGCTATGACTTGGACCATTAGACGTCTGTTTTGGCCGTTTATGACACCAGAACAGCATTCCCGGTCACCGCGGGCACACGGCACATCCGATTGACATGTCTTCTACCCGAACACATCACAATTCACTCACCCTTTGATTTCGTCTAATTTAAGGCCATTCGGACCTCGTTTGGCCCTTTGGACCCCCCACGCGCATTTATCAAGCGCGCACAACACTTGAAAAACGCATAATGAGCCATATCGCGCAGACCGCGCGTCTGATTGACATGCCGTCTACACGTACACGTCAAAAATAATAATTAAATTGTTTTCCTATGATTTCAGGTCAATCCGATGTTGTCCTCTATGACTTTTACTGTTAGACGCCCGGTTTGGCCGTTTATGACACCAGAACGGCGTTCCTGGTCACCGCGGTCACACGGCACGTCCGATTGACGTGTCGTCTACTCGAACACTTCACAATTCACTCACCCTTTGATTTTGTCTGATTTCAGGCCATTTGGACCTCGTTCGGCCTGTTTGGACCCCCCACGCGCGTTTATCAAGTGCGCACAACACTTAAAGAACGCATAATGAGCCCTACCGCGCAGAACCCACGTCCGATAGACATGCCATCTACATGTACACATTGATAATAATAATTAGATTGTTGTCCTATGATTTCAGGTCAATCTGATGTTGTCCGCTATGAGTTTGACCGTTAGACGCCCGTTTTGGCCGTTTATGACACCAGAACAGCATTCCCGGTCACCGCAGGTACATGGAATGTCCGATTGACGTTCCGTCTATTAGACCACATCACAATTCACTCACCCTTTGATTTTGTCTAATTTCAATCCATTCAGACATCGTTCGGCCCATTTGGACTGTAACAACCCGACCCCAGTTACCTAGAGTCGGTGCATTACTTCGTAACATTGGCATGATCACAAAAGATCAAGTCTCGAAAGACCGATTAGTTTAGTAGCCTTGGAAACACTAGATACATTCATAAATGTTACATTACAACATAAGGTGAAAAACTACAATAACAAATTATTCATAGTCCACACTCATATCCTCTTCTGACTATCCCTGCAGGTCATTCCTAAAATACTTCTTTACATCCTGGAAAATATTAAAACATTGAAAGGGGTGAGCTCAGATGCTCAGTAAGGATAACAATATTGCGGAAGCTTTCATAAATAAACATAAATATTTAAGGCAATGTATAACTAAAACAAAATCCTTTTAAACTTGAACATCAACATAATATGGAAAAAGTAAAATGAGATAATTCCATTTACTTCTTCACATGGATATTCTACTGGTTGAATAATCACATGAAATATCATTAACCACTTTCATAATGATGGAATGCATAATGCCAGACATTCTGAAACATTTTGTCAAGGCCTCGGCCAAGACGTCTAAAATGATTAAGGCCTCAGCCAAAACCATAAATCAAATTGGGAAAGGGCCTCGGCCAATTCCACGTCTATTTGTCTCATGAGACCTACCGATGCATCGAGGAGCTATAGCGGGCTCCACCCGTCACTTATTAAGTCCAATGCATTCCTCATATGAATATGTTTAAACATATCATAAACCATAACATAATCGTATCACATAAAACATGCATAAAGGAAACATAAAATTTCGACATTTCAATCACAAGATATCAATACATCACATTGATATAATAAAAACGCTTTCAAAACCATTTTCAATACCAAAATAAAAGAATGTTAAAACTTTGTATTTATTTTTCATTAAAAAAATGATGGCTTGTAGAGGAAGCCGAAACTCAAATAATGGTCACGGCGGCGGAGAAGTCGTTGTCTCCGCATAAGTACGGAAAGAAAAACATTCCCTTTTGGTCATTTAGTAAAATGATTTGTATAAAAAAGATTCCTTTTGAATAAACATAAAAGTCAAAGGGGTTTATACACCGTATAAAATAAAGTTGTGTATAAATCCAAATATGCCTCAATGAAAGGAGATTGAGACAAAGTCCTTAAAAAGATCATTTTTAAAATAAAATAGATCTATTATGTGTATTCACTATAGTTACACATAAAGAATGTAAAAATACAAAGTAGGACATAATATTATCATGACATAATTTGAAAGTAAGAGATTAACCCAAAGAATGGAAGTCGGGTTAAGAAATTCCCTTACCTCGTGTCTGACTTGACTCAACCATTCTTTAACCTCCTGAATAATAAACTAGAGTTAATATATACCTTATTAGGAACCATTTTAAATTTCATTATCCTTTTTATATCACTTATTACAATGATATGAACATTATGTAATTATTTAAGTTAATAACGGTCGTTTTGTCGATCTTTGGTACTTGAGTCAACAATAAACTTCTTATAATTACAAGTTGTTTATGTGGTAGAATATCCGTTATCTCCAGAATTATATTCATGATTTAGATGTCATATATATCATATATATCCAGTATATACATTCATTTATAATATTACGTAACATTTAGATGTAAGAAATGAAATTCACCGTTCATGGAGACGGTAAGTCGTACGTACGCATGAACGCTAATTTCATTTCTATTTCGTATTTAATGGAATGAAATCATAGTGATATAAATGTATAATATAATTCCATTATAATATAGTGTATAATACCATTTACTCCATCCTTTTTACATCCCACATATGGAATTAACGATTCAAATCACTTTGAGGGGGCGGTAGTCCGCACTTCCTAAAATGAAATTATCGCGTTTACCCATAATGGAAATCATAAAGGTATACCATAAATGAAAAATACAGAAGCTTAAGTAAAACATAAACATATTATATATCATATATAAATATAGTTACATCTTAATGGCCACCTTTGAAGGTGTTATATGAGTGTTGAACAATCATCGTTTCGTGAGGCAGAAATTTTCCATCCACAGAAACAGTATGTTCTTTAACCATTAGATGTAGGTGTGTGTAAGTGTAGCCAGAATACTTCTTATAACAACATCCTAGTATATTTAGGATACTGGTGTTGTTACAAAATAAAAGAGTAAAAAGATTTTAGGGGGTTGGAGAAGAAAAATAAAACAAAACAACATTAGAGAAGACATTACCTTAAAATCGGGTAACTCTTTTTGATTTGAGCCAAAGGCTTCCTTGGGTAGAGTTCTGCCCAAAGTGAGGCTTCTAGGTGTAAGAGGGGGAAGTTGGGAGAGTATTTGGGCAGATTATGGCCGAGCCAAATGGCTTGAAAGAGTGAATGAGGTGGTAGAGGTGGGGGCCTTTTATAAGTGGAGAGGAGGGGCACTCTTGGAAAGTAAGAAAATTTTACATTATTATACAATGCTTTTCAGATTCTAAAGGTCCCAAACTTATATAATTCGTGGCTAAGGTGATAAGGGTTCGAAATATACCCATCCAATATTCTTTGGACAAGTGTAAGCCTTGGATTGTACATTATCTTTTCATTTTATTAAAATCGTTAAATAATGAGGTCATCGCTGCATCATAATGATGTCATCAATAATTTAATTTATTTAATGTCTAAAAATTATAAAAAAAATACTATGATGTAGGAAATATTTTTAGATTTCCAATGACTATTTATAGTAAAAAATATTACTTGTATAACCCCATGTAAAAATTGTTTTAGTAAAACATTTCATGTTTGTGTCATTTTTTTACTTTAACATTAAATAAAAGGTATTTATGTCATTTTCTAACTAAAGTGGCTCCATGGGGTACCCAAGTTGACCCATGGATTTTCCTGGTCGGCCATGGCACATCCAATGAGGGTAGGACATGTGTCAAGCTCATCTAATATTATTAAAACATTATTTCTACCTTAAACTACACTAATTACCTCTAATCGCGATTAAGAACTTAAAAGTTACTATTCACCAAAAATTATTTTAATCTCATTGAACCACATTTTACTTCTTAATGACAACCATGTATTTCGGATTTTTGAAAATAAAATCACAGAAGTGGTAATATTTCATTTAAACGAAAAATCAGTTATTTAACTACCACTTAGTGGTTTCACTATTCATCAAAAATTGAAGTTTTTCAGAACAATGCCAAAATTTCACCCTAAGCTATAATTGATATTCCGAATTCAAAAATGATTCCTATTTTAAAAAATTCCAAACATATAAGTTGCATTAATTAATTTTATAATTAATTCCCGCTGTCACAACAAATAGCGTGTTTTTAAGAAACAATTTATATCAAAAGATTGACAATTGTTGTTTATGTCCAATTTCAATGTTAAATTAATTCTAATGAACAACATTGGATAAAATGGTAAAAATATATTCTAATTATACTTTAAAACCACTAAATGGTATAATTTATCACAATAAATTATTTTTATTAAAAAAGTTGTTTTTAAGTATTTTTCACTATTCACAAAAATTAGAAGTTCTCAGAAAAATACCAAAAATTCAACATAGGCTAATTTCGATATTCCGAATCCAAAAATGAAGTCCATTTTGAAATATAAAATTTCTATAATTTTAAAAGGTGGTTATTACTATTCATAACGGCTACTTTGATTAGTCACGGTGTTTTAGAACTCGAAGTTGCGTACAATGCAAGCTATTGCATTATTGAATGAGAAGCGTATTGTGGAAGCTCGGGGTGTTACATTCTCCCCTCCTTCAATAAATTGCGTCCTTGCAATTTGAATTTTTTCTTGGAAAATAAAAGGTTGAAAATAGAAAATACCTTTGTGGAAAACCCACATCGGAAATAAGATTAATAAAATTTAGCCTTAATAAGAGGGAAAAGAAAATGAAAAATTCACCACCCAATTATGATCTTGATTAGGAGAAAATTGGTGGCAATTAGAGACATATAATTGGAGGAAAACGTAAATATTTGTAGGGAGTGATTGAGGTCATCAATCACAATCAACTATCAAATTGAGGGCCTCAAAGCCTTCAATCTATGTTGATTTAAAATATCATCAGTTCAACAAGACATAAGGTATTAGGATAACACATTTTTTTGTTTTAATATCCCTTTACTAAAGTTTAAGAATTAATTTATTCATTGAATAAGAGATATGTATATATATATTTATGCTTGACAATTAGAGTTTCAATCTTCAACTCATCTTTCACTCAAAAAGATAATAGAACTCAAAAATATTATACTTATCCTAATTGTATAAGGTTCCAAATGTTAAAACATACCATTTAGATTAGTAAAATTATTTTGTAATAACTAGGGACTTCCTGTAGGCTAGTGGTAGGAAATAAAGGCATGTCGCACTATGGTTGTGGGTTCGATTCCTGCAGCTTTGTCCGACGCGACGGGTTATGCCCCACCCTGCAGGTTGTCCTTTTCCTAAAACTATAGTATTATAATATTCCAAAAATAATCTTCATAAATTTTTTAACCTTAAACAATACTATCCAAAGATCAACTTAATCCACTCCAACCTTTATATTTATCCAAAATACCTCTATCCAGACTTTCTCTAAAAGGTCTCTTAATTCCAAAATCAATTTATCGGATTCCCCAAACAAAGTAAAGTTTCTCTTATTGTCACATACTAAAAATATAATTACCTTCATCATATTAAAACCTTACTGAAATCAACAAGTACTGCAGTACAATCCTTATATATATATCACATTATTCTAATAACCATAATATAATCCATGAGTCCAAAAGCACCAATACATTAGTTATTCTGCTTCAAATGTAGTAACAACATAATATTGTCCTTGATCCCTTGGCCTTTTCTGAGGTAAGTTTCCCTGACACTTAGGACATTCATTTGCATAATGCCCCATTTCCCTACAATTGTAGCATTCAACACTGATAGCCTCTTTCTTTCCCTTGCAATCACGCGCCTGGTGACCTTTTTCCCCACATTTATAACAAACTCTCATTCCTTTTAGGCAAGTACCAGGGTGATTCTTACCACAATTATCACATAATGTAAAATCCTTCTTTCCCTTTTTCCATTTATCTGTCTATTGTTCCTCCGTTCTATTCTTCTCTTGCTTTACTTTGTTGTCATAAGACTTAGATAATTCCTTTTCTTTCTTGATAGAACACGAGACAATATCTTCATATGATGAGAAGGTTTGTGAGACTAATTCTCAACAGAGAAATGGTTTTAACCCATCAAAGAAATGATCAATCTTACTTCTTGGGTTACGTATATAATCTGCAGCATGCCTCGCTAACCTTGTAAAGTTGGCCTCATACTTTGCGACATTCTCATCCTCCTTTTGTCTCAGACTCAAAAATTGTCTTTCCATATCTGCTCGATGGTCACGAGGATAGTATTTTTCTAGGAAAATCTCTTTGAACTCCATCCATTCCATATTCGATATGTCATCATCTCCCTTTGTGCTTTGAATCAGCAACCACCACTGATCGGCATCTCCAGTGAGGCGGTAAACTGCCATGACAACCTTCTCCCTTTCGCTACTCCCAAAGGCATAGAATATTTTCTCTAAGGAGTTTATCCATTGCTCAGCTACTAATGGATTTGTACCCCCATTAAATGTTGGCAGTTTTTGCCTCATGAAGCGGTCTAACATTGATCCTCCACATTGTGGATCATAGTGATCCATAAGAGTAAGGTTATTATTCATAACTTGAGTGAGTTGTCCCAGTATGGTAATAAGTTGATCAGCACCAGTTGTATCTCCAGATCCACAATAATTATCTTGAGCAGGAGGGCAATCCCTACACGGAGTTCGTGCATTGATACGGTTTCCATTCCTTCCACTAGGTGCCATTTCTATACAATGGCATAAACTAGATTAGTTTATGAATCAAAATACATAATTCCATACTTATAAAATACTTAACATAAATTGAACTATTTATGGATATAATCCATAATCATAAAAAGGTTTTCTTTGAGGAAGTATATACTCATAACCGTTCATAGTGGTTTGTAAAGAAAACGAGAATTATCCTAAGCATATCCCCCGGGAGTGTCGTAACCAAGAGTGCAGCAAGGCCCGTTGTCGTGCACAAGTTCCCGTTCGGGTCTAGCTCAAAGCGGTGTTTTCGGGTTTTACCCCTAGGTACATCTGTGCCAGAGCCGCCTCTACCTTCTCGTATCCAGAAAGGGATGTATTTCTCAGAAAACTCACAAAATCTCTACAATAACAAAATTCTAGGAAGTTATTCTATACTAATCCTCAAAGTCTATCTTTGGGCTATGTGCTCTAATCAGAGTTTATCTAAATCTAGCTTCCAAGGTTAGTACTAAACTGCCTCTGATACCAACTGTAACAACCCGACCCCAGTTACCTAGAGTCGGTGCATTACTTCGTAACATTGGCATGATCACAAAAGATCAAGTATCGAAAGACCGAATAGTTTAGTAGCCTTGGAAACACTAGATACATTCATAAATGTTACATTACAACATAAGGTGAAAAACTACAATAACAAAGTCTTCATAGTACACACTCATATCCTCTTCTGACTATCCCTGCAGGTCATTCCTAAAATACTTCTTTACATCCTGGAAAATATTAAAACATTGAAAGGGGTGAGCTCAGATGCTCAGTAAGGATAACAATATTGCGAAACCTTTCATAAATAAACATAAACATTTAAGGCAATGTATAACTAAAACAAAATCCTTTTAAACTTGAACATCAACATAATATGGCAAAAGTAAAATGAGATAATGCCATTTACTTCTTCACATGGATATTCTACTGGTCGAATAATCACATGAAATATCATTAACCACTTTCATAATGATGGAATGCATAATGCCAGACATTCTGAAAAAAAAATTCAAGGCCTCGGCCAAGACGTCTAAAATGATTAAGGCCTCGGACAAAACCATAAATCAAATTGGGAAAGGGCCTTGGCCAATTCCACATCTAGTTGTCTCATGAGACCTACCGATGCATCGAGGAGCTATAGCGGGCTCCACCCGTCACTTATTAAGTCCAATTCATTCCTCATATGAATAGGTTTAAACATATCATAAACCATAACATAATCGTATCACATAAAACATGCATAAAGGAAACATAACATTTCCACATTTCAATCACAAGATATCAATACATCACATTGATATAATAAAAATTCTTTCAAAACCATTTTCAATACCAAAATAAAAGAAAGTTAAAACTTTGTATTTATTTTTCATTAAAAAAATGATGGCTTGTAGAGTAAGCCGAAACTCAAATAATGGTCACGGCGGTGGAGAGGTCATTGTCGCCGCATAAGTACGGAAAGAAAAACATTCCCTTGTTGTCGTTTAGTAAAACGCTTCGTATAAAAAATATTCCTTTTGAATAAACGTAAAAGTAAAAGTGGTTTATACACCGTATAAAATAAAGTTGTGTATAAAACCAAATATGCTTCAATGAAAGGAGATTGAGACGAAGTCCTTAAAAATATCATTTTTAAAATAAAATAGATCTATTATGTGTATTCACTATAGGTACACATAAAGAACATAAAAATACAAAGTAGGACATAATAATATCATGACATAATTTGAAAGTAGGAGATTAACCCAAAGAATGGAAGTTGGGTTAAGAAATTCCCTTACCTCGTGTCTGACTTGACTCAACCGTTCTTTAACCTCCTGAATAATAAACTAGAGTTAATATATACCTTATTAAGAACCATTTTCAATTTCATTATCCTTTTTATATCACTTATTACAATGATATGAACATTATGTAATTATTTAAGTTAATAACGGTCGTTTTGTCGATCTTTGGTACTTGAGTCAACAATAAACTTCTTATAATTACAAGTTGTTTATGTGGTAGAATATCCATTATCTCCAGAATTATATTCATGATTTAGATGTCATATATATCATATATATCCAGTATATACATTCATTTATAATATTACGTAACATTTAGAGGTAAGAAATGAAATGCACCGTTCATGGAGACGGTAAGCCGTACGTACGCATGAACGCTACATTCATTTATATTTCGTATTTAATGGAATGAAATCATAATGATATAAATGTATAATATAATTCCATTATAATATAGTGTATAATACCATTTACTCCATCCTTTATACATCCCACATATGGCATTAACGATTCAAATCACTTTGAGGGGGCGGTAGTCCGCACTTCCTAAAATGAAATTATCGCGTTTACCCATAATGGAAATCATAAAGGTATGCCATAAATGAAAAATACATAAGATTAAGTAAAACATAAACATATTATATATCATATATAAATATAGTGACATATTAATGGCCACCATTTGAAGGTGTTATATGAGTGTTGAACAATCATCGTTTCGTGAGGCAGAAATTCGCCATCCAAAGAAACAATATGTTCTTTAACCATTAGATGTAGGTGTGTGTAACTGTAGCTCGAATCCTTCTTATAACAAAATAATAGTATATTGAGGATACTGGTGTTGTTACAAAACAAAATAATAAAAAGAGTTTAGGGGGTTGGAGAAGAAAAATAAAACAAAACAACATTAGAGAAGACATTACCTTAAAATCGGGTAACTCTTTTTGATTTAAGCTAAAGGCTTCCTTGGAAAGCGTTCTGCCAAACGTGAGGCTTCTAGGAGTAAGAGGGGGAAGTTGGGAGAGTATTTGGGCAGAGGTTGGCCGAGCCAAATGGCTTGAAAGTGTGAATGAGGTGGTAGAGGTGGGGGCCTTTTATAAGTGGAGAGGAGGGGCACTCTTGGAAAGTAAGAAAATTTTACATTATTATACAATGATTTTAAGATTCTAAAGGTCCCAAACTTATATAATTCGTGGATAAGGTGATAAGGGTTTGAAATCTACCCATACAATAGTCTTTGGACAAGTTTAAGCCTTGTATTGTACATTATCTTTTCATTTTATTAAAATCGTTAAATAATGAGGTCATCGCTGCATCATACTGATGTCATAAATAATTTAATTTATTTAATGTCTAAAAATTATAAAAAATACTCTTATGTAGGAAATATTTTTAGCTTTCCAATGAATATTTATAGTCAAAAATATGACTTTTATAACCCCATGTAAAAATTGTTTTAGTAAAACATTTCATGTTTGTGTCATTTTTTTACTTTAACATTAAATAAAAGGTATTTATGTCATTTTCTAACTAAAGTGGATCCTTGGGGTCCCCAAGTTGACCCATGGATTGTATTGGTCGGCCATGACACATAAAATGAGGGTAGTACATGTGTCAAGCTCATCTCATATTATTAAAACATTATTTTTACCTTAAACTACACTAATTACCTCTAATCGCGATTAAGAACTTAAAAGTTACTATTCACCAAAAATTATTTTAATCTCATTGAACCACATTTTACTTCTTAATGACAACCATGTATGTCGGATTTTTTGAAATCAAATCATAGAAGTGGTAATATTTCATTTAAACAAAAAATCAGTTATTTAACTACCACTTAGTGGTTTCACTATTCATCAAAAATTGAAGTTTTTCATAACAATGCCAAAATTTCACCCTAATCTATAATTGATATTCTGAATTCAAAAATGATGCCTATTTTACAAAATTCCAAACATATAAGTTGAATTAATTAATTTTATAATTAATTCCCGCTGTCACAACAAATAGCGTGTTTTTAAGAAACAATTTATATCAAAAGATTGGCAATTGTTTATGTCCAATTTCAATGTTAAATTAATTCTAATGACCACCATTGGATAAAATGGTAAAAATATATTCTAATTATACTTTAAAACCACTAAATAGTATAATTTATCACTATCAATTATTTTGATTAAAAAAGTTGTTTTTAAGTATTTTTCACTATTCATAAAAATTAGAAGTTCTCAGAAAAATACCAAAAATTCAACATAGGCTAATTTTGATATTCCGAATCCAAAAATGAAGTCCATTTTGAAATATAAAATTTCTATAATTTTAAAATGTGGTTATTACTATTCATAACGGCTACTTTGATTAATCGCGGTGTTTTAGAACTCGAAGTTGCATACAATGCAAGCTATTGCATTATTGAATGAGAAGCGTATTGTGGAAGCTCGGGGTGTTACATGGACCCCCCCCCCCCCCCACGCGCGTTTATGAAGCGTGCACAACACTTAAAGAATGCATAATGAGCCCTACTGCGCAGACCACACGTCCGATTGATGCGCCGTCTAGCCGTACATGTTTCGAATAATAATTGGATTGTTGTCTTGTGATTTCAGGTCAATCTGATGTCGTCCGCTATGAGTTTGACCATTAGATGCCCGTTTTGGCCGTTTTTGACACCAGAACAACGTTCCCGATCACCGCAGGAACAGGGCACGTCCGATTGACGTTCCGTCTACTCGACCACATCACAATTCACTCAACCTTTTATGTCGTCTGATTTCATGTCATTCGGACGTCGTTCAGCCCGTTTGGACTCCCCCCCCCCACGCGTGTTTATGAAGCGTGTGCAACACTTAAAGAACGCATAATGAGCCCCACCGCGTAGACCGCATGTCCGATTGACGTGTCGTCTACGCGTACACGTCACGAATAATAATTATATTGTTTTCCTGTGATTTCAGGTTAATCCAATGTCTTCCACTATGAGTTTGACCATTAGACGCTCGTTTTGGCCGTTTATGACACCAGAACGGCGTTCCCAGTCACCGCGGGCACACGGCACGTCCGATTGACGTGTCGTCTACTCGAACACATCACAATTCACTCACCCTTTGATGTCATCTGATTTCAGGCTATTCAGACGTCGTTCGGCCTGTTTGGACCCCCCCCCCCCACGTGAGTTTATCAAGCGCGCGCAACACGTAAAGAATTCATAATGAGCCCTACCGTGAAGACCGCACGTCCGATTGATGTTCTGTCTGCGCGTACACGTTGTGAAAAACAATTAGATTGTTGTCCTGTTATTTCAGGTCAATCCGATGTCGTCCTCTAAAACTTTTACCATTAGATGATCTAATGTGTCCTGAGGGATAGAAGCCCAGTCAGGCGTGGTCAATGAAAATCGTTGTGGATCACGTATGATATGACCCAACTGAAGAATAAATGCAGGGGAATTCCATCCCACAGGATGAAATACCTCATCAAATGATACATCAAAAGTCGTGTCGGAATTCCATGATAATATTCCACGACCAGGGCCTCTCCTGCGAGAGGAAGAAGAAATCGAGTCTGATCCTGTTGAAAACAATTTTATGTACAAAATGACAGATGTTATAAATAAATATATATATATATATATATGTTTATTAATTACATAAAAAATAGAGACAATTACATTCCAATATACCTCGACCCTGAGACGTAGATGCCTCAGATGGATGATGTGGATCTTCTGCCTCTTCCCCTGACATGCCTGCAGTCATGGAAAACATTAGTAAGGGGACTATCCAAAGTGCCCAAATGATAAATTGGATTGTTTTTTAAAAAAATAAAACTTGTACAGTTGTTAATCAAAAAAAAGGGATTGAAAAATTAGTTATGAATGAATTTTAAAAAATCACAGAGTTCACAAAACAGATATAGAAATAATGTAAAAAACCAATCAATGCATAGCCAAATTTCAAATTGAATTAATACAAATTCAAACAGCACATGAATCAAATAAAGAATACCTCAATGAGAAAATACACCGACAATAACATCAATATAACATGAGTTAAATCACCCTAAATATTTATAACTGAATAAACTTCAAAAAGTGAGGATTAAAACTTACAATGATTTATAAAATGTTTAGATAATTTATGATATCTTAGGCTGAATAGTGGGAAAACAATTATACCTTTCATTAAGCATGCAAATCGACCGTTTCTCCTTCAACAACCACTCTAAACCAATAAATATCTTCTTCACGTTGAACTACGGTATATTGATCAACCTGTTGGGAAACAAAAGGAACAGTCTCGTGTTCATCTTGTTCAAATACAAACACTCCTCGCCGAGACATTTTGACAACAACTTGCCAACTTGGATTCGAAGGCAAAGTAACGAAGAATACTTGTTCCGCTTGTGATGTCAAAATGAAAGGTTCATTATCAACTCGTTCATTTCTGTATAACATATAGTTAAAATTCACCAATGAAAATTGATATTGATCGACTTTACATCCACGCACTGGATCAACCCAATTAAACTTTATCAATATGTACTTCAGCCCGTGTGTGTATACAACTTCAATGATGTCTATCAATTGACCATAGTAATAAACAGAATCGACAAATGGACAATCGATGCCACTGTTTTGTGTTGCTCGTTTGTCGTCAAAATCTTTAATGCGAAATCAAAAACCATTATCATCTATAGATTTATAACGACGAGCTGTTATATATGGACCCTCAGCCAGTTGGATAAATTATTTAGTTAGCGTGGGGTCCCCTAATTCCCTCAGCTTATGAACCTACATAATTCATAGAATTAAATAATGATATATGATGAAATAAATTAGTATAATACTTCACTCATAATGAAAATCAATTTATACATACATAATCCTTGAACCAATCATGAAATGACGCATAATGAGACTGTTGAATTTACAACTCAGTCGCACGATGCATCTCTTCTTTTATCTCATTAATGTGTTTTCTGCAAATGATAACGCAATATTTAAATGATCAACTTATGCAAACAAAACATGTAAAAGTTAAACAATAAAAGTTATAAGATACTTACTGCATTAATGGTGCAACTGATGGGGTATTGAACAAGATATATCGATGCGCTTGTATCCACTCGATGTTGTCCATATCATATATGGTTCCTTCTCCAACTAGACCATCCTGAATCCGAGAGGGCTTATCTAATTTTGTTTCAACATCCGTAAGATATTCTGCACAAAAAGTAGTACCCTCATCCATCAAATAACCAATTGGCTATTGATGCCTCCGGACAAGATCTGTTGCGTACAAATCGTTTCAATGTACTCAAATACCACTCAATAGGATACATCCACCTGAATTGCACTGGACCAGCAACCATTACTTCATCAGTTAGGTGCACTGTCAAATGGACCATAACATCGAAAAATGAGGGGGGAAATAGTTTCTCAAAGTGACAAAGCGTAAGTACAATTCGGTCCTATAAACTTTTTAAATCACTCATTCGTTGATTTCTTAAACAAAGCTGTCTAAAAAAATTACTCATCTCAATCAACGGCTGAACAACATTGGGGGATAAACAATCACAAATTGCAATTAGAATCAACTGCTGAAGTAGTATGTGATTGTCATGACTTTTCAACCCTTGCAATTTCTTGCTCGTTAGATTCACACACATTGAAATATTAGATGAGTAACCATCAGGCACCTTGAGCATCTTCAAAATGGAAAGAAATGTATATTTCTCCTTTGTAGTCATTGTATACTCTGCAGCAGGCATATATTCCTTGTTTCCCTCAGCAAACTATAAATGAAACTGTTTCCTTAAACCCATTTCTTCCAAATCACGGTGTGCATTAACATGGTCCTTTTATTTCCCACTGACACCTAAAATGGTCCACAATATGTTATCAAAAACATTTTTTTTCAATGTTCATGACATCCAAATTATGCCTCAGCATGTTAGTTTTCAAATATGGAAGACTATAAAAAATACTTTTCTTTTTCCAATTGTGACTGCGCTGCCTACCCGCAGCTCGAATATTACGTACCGGAGGAGCCACCAAATCCTGAATTTCATATACCATGCAGATGTTTTCTTCCTCAATCTGCGATAACATTTCGACCCCTGTCATGATCTTTGGTGATGGGATGAACTCTCTAGAACCATCAAATGCCACTCTGTCCTTTCTGAACCTGTGCTGAGGGGGGAGAAAACTTCTGTGACCCATGTATGCCCATTTTTTAGAATTCTTAAGCCTTACAAATTTTTTACTTTTGTTGCAACAAGGGAAAGAAAATTCCCCTTTCGTACTCCAGCCTGATAAATTTGAATAAGTTGGGAAGTCATTGATTGTACACAATAAAGTAGCCTACAGTTTGAACATTTCATTCATTTCACATTCATAAGTCATCACACCATCGCCCCAAAATTCATTCAACTCATCAATCAATGGCTGAAGGAAAACATCAATCTTATCCCCCAGACATTTAGGTCCATCAATAAGAGTGGAAAGTAATATAAATTGTTGCTTCATAAAAAGCCACGGAGGAAGATTATACGGATCCAACACAACGGGCCATGTGTTATGAGTTGCACCAACCATATACTTGAATGGATTGAAACCATCTGCTGCCAATCCCAATCATACATTATGAACATATTTGGAAAAGTCGGGATGTCTCTTATCAAAATCATTCCATGCATGAGAGTCTGTCAGGTGGGTTAACATATCACTTTCATGAACTCTTTCTGCATTCCATCTCATTATATTAGAAACTTTAGATGACATAAAAAATCTATTCAACCTTGGGTTTAAGGGGAAAGTAACGCATTTGCTTTACGACAATCGGTTTCCTATGTATCACAATCTGACTTTGATGAGTCTGATTTCCCCTGTTCTCTTTCCACCTAGAAGCGCCACAAACCGTACAAATATCTAAATGGGCAGTTTCCTTTCTAAACAACATACAGTTGTTTGCACATGAATCTATGGTCTCATATGTAAAACCTAAGTTCTCTGTCATCTTACGAGCATGGTAATACGACTCAGGAATCTTAGCGTCGACAGGAAGAACCTTTTTTAATAACACCAACAGCATGTCGAATGATGTGTCTGACCAATGATTCGAAGTCTTCAAATGTAACAACTCCACGATAAATGACAATTTATTCAAATAAGTACATCCGGGATATAATTCTGTATTTGCATCATCAATTGCTTCATAAAACCTCCTTGAATCACGATCTGCACCAGAGCGAAGATTTATCTCACCGGTCACAAGATTCTGGATGTCAATTCCTTCAGGATCCAACCCACGTACCATTTCAGTAAGCATTTCATGCATTGGATCATTCATCCTTGCATCAACATCCATCTGAACTGTATCCATATTTTTACAATGAACATATTATTCTCCATGACAAGTCCAACTCTTATAATTTCTCAGAAATCCATTAAATAATAAGTGCTCCCTCATAGTATCTCATGTGAATTTATATCTGTTAGCACATTTTCTACATGGACAACTAATATAGTCACTTTCAAATCCTCTGGTGAAGTCAACAAACTACATAATGCCATTGGAATACTCTCTAGACGTACAATTTGGATGATCAATCCAACTCTTATCCATAATAAGATCCCTATAACAAACATTTACAAAAGACTTATTACATTTTCATTTTTCATATCAAATATATTTAAAATAAATACTAATTAATTGTCTGTGAACCATTTATAAAATAATAATGTAAGTGAAATCCCATTTCATACCTGATTGCGCTACAAACCTGGAAGGGAGGGGAGCCGAAGGCAGTGCTGTGAGAGGAGAGGCAGCGGTGGGGAGCTGGAGCCGGAGCTAGTGCGGCGAGGGAGGGGACGAAGAGGAAGGGGACGGGGTTGGTGGGGTGTGGGGGGGTGTTCAGGGTTCTGGAGGGGGGGAGGGATGAGGGGGCGGAGGGCTGAGGGAGGAGGTCGGAGGCCAGAGGGGCTGGAGGCCGAAGGCCAGAGGGCGGTCGGAAGGCTGCCGGAGGGCTGCTAGAGTCAGGTGGCGGGAGGCCCGAGGGTAGAGGGAGGCCGCAGGGCAAAGGGCGGCTGCAGCCGGAGGGCAGAGGGAAGCCGGAGGAGGGCGGGGCTGGTGGAGGGCGGCTGGAGGGCGGACGGAGGGTGGAGGGCGGCCGGAGGGTAGACGGAGGGTGGCTGGCGGAGGGCAGGGCCGGCGGAGGGGGGGGGGGGGCGGTAGAGGGCGTCCGGACGGAGGGCGGCGCGGTGGAGGGTGGGGCGGTAGAGGGCTGGCCAGCTCAGGGAAGGCCGACGGAGGGCGGGGTGGCGGAGGGCGGGGCGGTGGAGGGTGGGCTGGCGGGGAGGGCGGGGCGGCGGGGAGGGCGCGCAACGTTGGGGATGGAGCGGGCGACGGGGAGGGAGTGGGCGATGGGAGGGGGAATTCAGGGGGGGCGCCGAAGCCCCCTTTTTTTAAGGAAATGTAGCGACCGCCATTGGCGGTCGCTATTGGTAACCTATAGCGACCGCTAATGGCGGTCGCTATAGGTTAAGGGGCTCAAAAGCCCATATTTCTAGTAGTGTTGTATATATAATTTATTTAATATTTTTATAATTCATATTTGTTGTATTTTTAAATCTTCCATTCCATTAACATGTGAAAAATTTATAGATTCACAAGTTGTTTGAATTTTGTGCTCATATAGTGACTGAATAACTCAACCAATTATCTAATGCTCTATTTATTATGGCTTATCAGTATAAGTCTTTATATTAAAAAAATATTTTAATATGTTATTAGTGATGTTGATGTAAATCAATAATCATAAAATAGTTGTGTTGGTTTTCTATCAATCAATGATGTTTTTTACTATAGACTATTGAGGGAAATTATTATGGTTATTTACGGCCAAGGATTAAAATATATATTGTTGAGGTGTGACTGGGTTGACATGAATCATTAAAGAAAACAATAACATTTCTAATTTACATTAGTAAACATTAACAATATGTTATACCAATATGACCCAGTAAGTACCGATCCCTTTATATTAGAATCACAAGAAGAGTAGGTTTTCATTGTTATCACTGATTCAAATTAGAAATTTCTTGTTAAAATGATAAGAATGGGGTTTTCTAATTGAACTATAGGAATCAGATATTATTATCTTTAAGATAAAACACTTGACCAAGCAACTATAGTTATACAAGAAGAAGATATACAACATGTCAAGGACATGCAAATTATTATTTCATTTTATTAACACTTGTTAATAAAATATATATCACACTGGTAGGGGATATAACCAAGAAAATTTCCTTGAATTAGCATGAAATCATAAGAAAATGTTCTTCGATACCCTTATGGTCAATATGAATCAACCACTTGTCAATCCAATTCCATTTTCTCGATATAAAAGAAATTTTATTCTAAACTCTTCAATTTTGTTAAAGTGATAAAACACATAAAATTGGATAGAACTAAAAAACACACTAGGATTGGTGTAAGAAGTTTAGATAATGATCATTAAGTCATTTATGATATGTAGGAATCAACAATGCATTAGTCAGATGCTCAAAATTCTCGGTATGATCTAGAGTATCATTTAACCATTATGATTTAATTTAAAATTTCATATCACCTTCTACATGGTAAAAAATAAGAAAATTCATTGGGATTGGTTTCAAAACATAATATAGTGATCATTGAGTCATTTATGATCTATAAGAGTCAATCAGGTTTCAATATGATGCTCGAATTTCTCTATATGATCAAAAACACCTTTTAAACATTTATTAATATGACATATATCCCATCATGGGTTCAAAAATTAGAAAACAAGTTATAAATAATGTTAAAATCATGTAAAAATCCTTAAATATTTTGTGACCTTTAAGAAACAACTGCTCCTCAAATTAATGCCTATATTGATTGATATAACATAAATTATGATTTCATATTATTAACAATTAACAATAAATGAAAAATCACCCAAGTATGGGTTAAAACAAATAAAAAAGGATTATATTAGCAAGAAAACTTAGGAAAACAATATTTCATAAATTTATGATCTATCGAAAAAAATCATGCATAAATATGATTCCTGGTTTTCTCAACATGAATGAAATTGTCATGTGGAATTCAAATTTGTATTAAAGATACATATCACATAAAAAGAGTGAAAAAAATAAAATACCCTCAATTTTTTTTGAAATATCTATAAAAATATTATTGACATGTTTATTATCTATAAGAATCAACTGAATGTCAATTAGATTCTTATTTTCTATTGTATTTTCTAAAGTATAATTTGACCATTATGTTTTCATTAAAATGATAAATCAACCTTCATGAGTTCAAAACCAATAAAATGAATTTGGATTATTTTCAAAGCATAGGATAGTTATCATTGAGTTATCATTATTCTGTAAGATTCTACCATGTGTCAATCTAATTCATATATTTATTAGTATGATTGAAAACACCATTTTACCATTTATACAATAATTAATATAATATATCTCCCACTAGGGATAAAAAACAAGAAAAACGATGTGGATGATGTTAAAATTAGGGATAAAAATACTTGAATCATTTTGAATCTATAGTATCCAACAAAACCACAAACTAATTCATAGATTGATCAGTATGAAATAAAGAACAATTTCATATTATTAAAACTTTTTAGTAAAATAAAAATCATACGAGTTGGTGTAAAAATTGAGAAAAAAACTCATTTTAGTATGAAAACATAGGAAAATTATCTTATATTTATTTATGATCTGAAGGAATGAACTGAACATTAATCTAATTCCAGATGTTCTCAATATGATAAAAAGTTTCATGTGGCACTTGTATTTATATTAATGTGATAAAGCACATAAAAGTATTAAAAACTGGAAAAAAAATATGGATTGGTGTGAAAAATTTGGAGAGTGATCATAAAATAATTTTGGATCTGTCAGAATCAACCTTGAATCAATTAGATACAAAAATTTCTCATTATGATCCAAAGTATTCTTTCACCTTTATGATCACCTTCTAGGGGGTCAAGACTTAAAAAATTATTTCAGATTTGTGTCAAAATTTAATCTAATAATCATAGAATAATTTATGATATGTAGGAGTTAATCGAGTATCAATATAATGATTTTGTTTCTTGGTATGATTGAATACACTATTTAACCTTCCATAAATTTATCAATGTGTCATATCTTCTATAATAGGGTCAAATCCCTATAAAAAGATATGAATGAGGTGAAAAACTATGAAAATGATCATATAATAGTTTTTGATTTATAAGAATGAATTGATCCCCATACCGATTCCTAAACTAATCTGTATAATAGAAATTATGAATTTATTTTATCAATACTTTTTAATAAAATAAAAATCCTCTTGGTAAGGTTCAAATATAATAAAATGATGTTGGATTAGCATTATAATATATAAAAATGATCTTTAATTCATTTGTGATTTATATAAATAAACTATGTGTCAATTTGATTATTGGATTGCTCAGTATGATATAAAGTAATGTGTGGCCTTCAAATTTGAATTAAAGTGAAAAATCATATAAAAGGATCAAAACTAAGAAAACACACTTGTATTTCTATGAAATCATAGGATAGTGTTCATCGAGACATTTATGATCTATATAAAGTAGTTGGTCTTCAATCAGATGCTCATATTGTTCGGTATGGTCCAGTGTAGAATTTCACTGTTGTGCATTCCTAAAAATGGCATATAACCCATCAGGCGGTAAAAACTGAGAAAAAGAATTGTATTGGTTTCAAAACATAGGGAAAAGATCATAGAATAATTTATGATCATTATGATTGAACTATATATAAATCTAAATCTTATATTTCTTGGTATGATAGAAAACACATTTAACTATTTTTGCATTTATTACTATGATATATCTCATATTAGGGGGTCAAATCAAGTAAAAAAGATTCAATTGATGTCAAAATCAATGAAAAATATCCATAAATTATTTGGGATCTGAAAGAATCAACCACACCTCAAAAAAATTCCCATATTGATCAGTATAATGGAATGTATGATTTTAAAATTGTAACACTTCTTAATAAAAGAAAAATCACTTTGGTAGGGGTCCAAACTAAGAAAATGAGTCCAAATTAAAAAAAACATATAAAATGTTGTTTGAGTCATTTATGATATGTATGAATCAATTATGTTCCAATATGATTCAAATTTTTTCTAGTATTATAGAAAGTGAAATGTGCCATTTTCATTTGTATTAAAGTGAAGAATACTATAAAAATGACCAAAATTGATCAAAAATACTTGGATTGGTGTCAAAATAGGGGATAATGATCATCAATCCATTTTTGATCTATAGGAATCAACCTACTATTAATAGGATACTTAATTTTATTGGTATGATCAAAGGTACCATTTCACATTTATGTTTTTTTTGTCAAAACCGGTAATAATAAATTCAATTGGTATCAAAACGTAAGGGAATGATCATCAAGTCATTTATGATCTGTAAGAGTCAACCCCACATCAATTTGATGCTTAAATTTCATACTATGATATAATGAACAATTTAACCACTTATATATTTATTAATATGACATATCTCCCACCAGGGATCATAACTGATGAAACATGTTGAGAATGTTGTGAAAATATAAGAAAAATATCCACGAATCATTTGTGATAGTTATGAATCCATTATTACTCAATCCAATTATCAGAAATTGATTTGTATAATGTAAATTATGATTTTATATTATAAACACATATTAATTAAAGGGAAATTACTTGGGTAGGGTTCAAAACCAAGAAAACAAATCATATATTAGTGTAAAACATTGAAGAATGATATTTAATAAATTTAGGATTTGTAGAAATTGATCATGCCTCAATATGATTCCATGTTTTCTTTGTATTATATAAATTTTCTTGTGGCCTTCAAATTTGTATTAAAGTGAAAAATCATGTAAATGGGTTGAAAATTAAGTAAATAGACTTAGATTAAATGCATTTGGATTGGTTTGAATTTTTTTGAGAATGTTCATTGAGTCATTTATGATTTGGAGGAATCAAAAGTGAATTAATCGGATGATTGAATTTATTATTATGATCCAAATTATAATTTCATCATTATGATGTCATTAAAATTACATATCACCTATCCGGGGATAAAATTCAAGCTAACACATTTGGATTGGTGAAAAAGTTATTAGAATGATCATTATGCCATTTATGATATATCGAAGTCAACAATGAACCAATATAATGTTCCAATTTATTTTTATGAATGAAAACATTTTTTAAACTTTTAAATGATTATTAATATTACATATTAGTCATTAGGAGTTCAAAACCAAGCAAAAGATATTTGAATGATGTGAAAATCTAGGACAGTTACCCTCAAATTATTTTTGATCTATAGAAACTTTTGACATGTCAATCCAAGTTATTGTTTTCCCAAGATGAAAAAAATAACTTTTGGTGTTTTAAAACACTAAAAAATGTATGAAACAGTAAAAATCATATAAAAATATCTTATAAGGATGTGAAATAGTAGTAAAAATATCTTTAAATTATTTTTTACATATATGAGAAGATGTCACCTCAATCTAATGTGTAATGAGATCAAAATGACTAAATAAGTAGTTCTTAATAATTTATAGCTGTAAAAGATGTGTGAAAGGGGATTGAAACCATAAATATGACCTATATAATCTATAAAATTATAGAAAAACAACTCTATAATTATTTTTAAAATATTCTTGACTGATGACATGTCACTATAAGTTTTCATTTTCCCTAGAGGACTGAAAATGTATTTTTAGGGATTCAAGACACTAAAACATGTACATTACTATTAAACCCCAAGAAAATGACATCATATTGAAGTAAGATCATATAAAAAATCTCTCTTAATTATATGTGGATTGTATGAGGAGAAAAAAACAATCTGACATGTGGTATTCAAGAAATGACTGAATAAACAGTTCTTAAAGAATTATCAGTTTTAAAAACATGCACCATCGGGTCAAAACCAAGAAAATAAATCTCTAATTTTTAATAAATAAAAGGATAATGATTATATAATGATTTTTAAAATGTAGGGACTTAAGACGTGTCCCTCTGAGTTGTCAGTTGATTAGGCTGATCAAAAATAGATATTTAGTATTTTAAAATACTAAAACGTGTATGTAACGGTCCAAAATAGAGAAAATTACCACGGATTATCATAAAGTCATATTAAAACTCTCGTTGAATTTTTTATTAGTTTTAAAATAATATTACATGTCAATGTGACATGCAGTGTTCTTGGACAAACTGAATAAGTAGTTCTTAAAGAGTTGATATTCATTTAAAACATGTGTTTCAGATAAAAACTATAAAAATTACAACAAATTTTCTTGAACTTATATGAAAACTATATTAGAATAATTTTTGAAATGTTGGGAATAATATAGAATCACTCCTAGTTGTGATTTTGTAAAACCTTATGCTTCCACGGTATGCTTCTCTTCGAATAATACCGTAGCGTGTGTTGTATGCAACTTCGAGTTCTAACACACACCAAAACCAATCAAAGTAGCCGTTATGAATATTAATACCCACTTTTTGAAATTTAATAAATTATATATCTCAAAATGGACTTCATTTTTTGATTAGTAATAACGAAATTATCCTAGGGTGAAATTTTGGTACTTTTAGGAGAACTTTTATATTTTAATGAATAGTGAAAATTAATAAATTTTAATTAAAAACAACTTTTTTAATAAAAATAATTAATAGTGATAAATTATGAATTTTAGTGGTTTTAAATTATATTTAGAATATAGTTTTACCATTTAATAAAATGTTGGTCATTGGACGAAATTTCACATTTAAACCAGACATAAATAATTTTCAATCTTTTGATAGTTATTATTTCTTAAAAACACATTTTTTTGTTTTGACAGCGGGAATTAATTTTAAATTAATTTCTGCCACTTCTGTGTTTTGAATTTGAAAAAATGTATTCCATATTTGGATTAAGTATGCCCAAATTATGTAAATAATTAACTCTTATTTTTAGACATTTTTAATAATTACTTCGGTAAATATTTTATTTACCATGGTTAAAGGGTAAATCCGATAAATAAGGGTAAAAAATAATATTATAATAATATTAATTTACCCTAAAAAGTGTTATAACCCGATTGGTTGAAACATGTCCTACCTTGGGAATCTTTGGGTCGATTTTGGGACCCCATGGATCCACTTGTATGTGATAATGACACTTTATATTAATTTAGTTAATGTAACTACAAAAATGACATAAGCATATATCTTTTAGAAAAACAATTTTTACATAGGGTTATATTTATTATATTTTATATTATAAATATTCACTAGAAAGATAAAAATATTTCATACATAATCGTATTTTATTTATAATTTTTAGACATTGAAAATTTAAAAATATATATGACTCAATAATGATGCATTATTTTCCTTATAAATGAAAGAATCAAATAATTGGTATTATAAATGTTAAAATAAATATAAATTGAATGTTTTGAAGAAATAAAAGATTTTTTTGGTTAATATTACATATTATTATTGCTTAAATTAATTTTATTCGATTTAATAATGTTTCTATGACTTTAACAAATCAATTATTAAATATTGTCAAAATTGACATAAATGAGTTTTTAAAACAAATATTAAATTATTAAATGATATTCTATTCCTAAAAATATAAGGTTAGGAAAAAGGACTTATATAATGATATTTGTATCATTAATGGACCACTTGGGGGTCGCTTTGATGTATATATTAAGTTTAATAACTATATATTTTAAAAATACAAAGTGACATGTTAAGTGTTAAACTAATTAACCAAGAGTTAAAACTAAAGGATAGGGTTAATATAAAGTCCCAAACCTATCTAAAATCTATTTGTTGAAATTATTTCAACCCATACCCACATTATACTTTGAATATTCCACTTTTGAGACATTATAAACCGAATATGAATTTATTATAAATTAATACTTTAATTTTTTCCTATAGAGTCCCTCCTCCGCCTTATAAAAGGACATAACTTATAACCAATTTTTCACAACTTAAAAGCCTTTTGGTTCGGCCAAACCCTGACCAAATACTCTATAAACATCCCTCTCCTCCTCCTATAAGCCTTACCTTAGGCAGAAGGAACTTCAAGTGTCCTTTTTGGTTCAAACCAAAGAGAGTTACCCAAATTAAAGGTAACAATTTCTCTTAGCTTCTTTTGTTTTATTTTACTTCCCCAACCCCTAAACTCTTCTTATTATTTTATTTTGTAACAAAACCAGTATCCTAAATATACTAATACATTGTTATTAGAATTATTCGAACTATAATTACACACACCTCTATCTAATGGGTGAAGAACATAAAGTTTATGTGGATGGAAACCAAACGCCTCACGAAATGATGATTGTTCAATTATCTCCTACCACCTATCATGGTGGCCATTATGATGGAACTATAATTAAATATGATATTAATGATATTTATTTTATATATAATATTCTTTAATTCCATTTTATATTTTACCATTATTCGTTTCATGTTGTATATATATACGATAATTTCATTTGAGGAAGTGAGGACTACCGCCCCCTCAAAGTGATATGACTCATTTATACCATACAAGGAATGTTTAAAGGATGGTGTTAATGAAATTAAGTAAAATATATAAGATATTATATTATAATTTAATAATAATATACCAATGTATCATTTGGTTTTTATTCCTTTTAAAATGAAAAATGAAATGGAAGTAGCGTTCGTGCGTACGTACGGATTACCGTCTCCACGAACGCGAAGAGATTCATTTCCCCATCATATCCATTCAAGGATAATTCTTATGTGATGATTAAAAGTAATGTTTAATGACTTGATATCATTATGGATATGAATACGATACATCCTACCCTTAACAAACAGGGCTTACGTAATAAAGCATATAAAGGAAAATGAATCAGTTAACACCCAAAACGACGATAATACTAAAATATTATTAACAAAGAATTATTAAAAGATCATATATGATATCATATTTATATATATGATTCTTGTATAATTTAATAAAAATTATTTAACTATTATACAGGAGGTTAACCTACACTCTATCAAGGAAAAGTACAAGGTAAGGGGTTTTCATCTCACTCTTTATTCCCGTGAGATTCATGCCATATTTCCAATATTACCTTTTGTGAGGTGTATTTACTGCCCATAATTGTAATATTTATGTAATAAACTTTAATTTATGTGTATTTACATATTCATTGTATGATACCTCTTTTATAGGGTGTATGTTTCGTAAGTTACCAAATTGGTATGGGTTAATTTCACAATCTCTTTATTATCCGAGGTTGTTTTTACATAAGTATATACTGGGACATATTTATTATCCATGCACATGTTTTATGAAAGAGTTTTCAAAGGCATTCTTTTAAGGGGATTTTTACTAAAACATCATTTCAAATGTTTTAAATGTTTATTCTTCTAAATATTTCTCATTAATTTCCATGTCTTCAAAATGGTTTTTAAGGATTTATTTATATGGACAAGAATGTTTTTAACATGGTAATTACTTTCAAAAGTTTAAAAGTGGTATGGGACACTTTGATTAAAAAATTTCTTTAAATGAATTCTTTTCCAAATTGTGTTATTTTGAATGTTTTCATGAAAAAAGTGATATTTCTCTCAAATAGTTTTGATTTCATCTATGTCAACATCCTTTGATAAATTTTACACTTATTTGAAGTTGATTTATTATGATACAGATATTCCATATTGTATTTAAGGTTTTTTGATATGTTTGACTATGAATGAGTCATTTTTATGCCATTAAGGGCTTATGATTAATGTTTTTGTAATTTTGTATGCTAGTTTTAATATGAATGTTAACGTTATATTTCATCATCTTCTTAAGATGAATGTGTTGGACTAGTATGTTATGCGTTGGGTTCTGGTTACAGCAGACCCTCTGGGTTGGTGTCCGATTATTAGAGGCACTCTGGGTTGGTGTCTGGTTATTAGAGGCACTCCGGGTTGGTGTTCAGTTATTATAGGCAATCCGGGTTGGTTTCTGGTTATTAGAGGCACTCCGGGTTGGTGTCCGGTTATTAGAGGCACTCCGAGTTGGAGTATGGTTATAGAGGCTCTCCGGGTTGGGTTCCGATTACAGTTATCCCTTAGGTCTTGGCACGTGGCCTTGACACAGAAATTAAAGTTCGGCATTATGAATTCCATCATTATGAAAGTGGTTAGTGATATTACATGTGATTATTCAACTAATAGAATATCCATGTGAATAATTAAATGTAATTACTTCATTTTATTTTTTCCATTTTTTTGCTGAAGTTCAAGTTTTAAAGGCTTTCGTTTTAGTTATACATTGCCTTAAATTTTTATGTTTATTTATGAATGTTTCTGCTGTATTGTTATCCTTATTGAGAATTTGAGCTCACTCCTTTCTATGTTTTATTTTTCCTAGGATTCCAAGAAGTGTATTCTGATTAATAAGAAGGGTTAAGATAAGTGAATAATGGTGTTATCAAAGCACTATCTATGCTTTTTTTTATGTTATGAAGTTTAATGTAACATTCATGTATGTAATCTATTTTCCAAGACTGCCAAACTGATCAGTCCTTGGGGACTTGATTCCTTGTAATCATAAAAATGTATTAAAATAATGCACTGACTCTAGGTAACTGGGGTCGGGGCATTACAGATTTTCTAGGAATGACTAAAAAAGTTGTTTTAGTTTTTTTATAACCCTAAAACTTTCATGTAATTGTCAAAATATTGTAAAAAAGATCACATATTGACGAAATAGTATAGGAAAACTTCCTCTAAATTATTTATGATGTTTATAAAAATATGAAACATAAATATAGAATGAAGTTTCATTTGACTAACTGAATAATCAGTTCTTTAAATTTAATTATATTTAAAATCATGCACAAGAGGGTTGGAAGCTAGTAAATGACCTATGATTCTTGTCAAATATTATGACGACAACAGTATATTGATTTTTTGAAATAAAGGAACTAAAAGTTCATCAATTCAAGTTTTATTTTTCCTAAGATAATCAAAAACTCATTTTTAGTGTTTTAAAATACTAAAATGTTCTTGTAATGGTCAAAACTATTAAAAATGACTTATGTTTCACATGGAATCATATGAAAACATACTTGAAATTATGGTTGATGTGTACAACCATATAGAAAGTCAATATGATGTGTTGTGATATTAGACTAATTGAATAAACATTATTAAATTAAAAAATTATTAAAAACTAGTAATCTAAAGAAAATAAAAATTCCATAAACTATTTATTGAAATAATAACAATTAAAATTCTCCAAAGAGTTCTAATAATTTATTTTTTGTTATTTTATTTACTATACTAAATTTTAATTTAACTTTATTTTATTTAAATTTATATGAGATGATGGGTGTGGAGGTTGGACATTGTGCCTCTCCCCAACATCACATATGACTTTAAATGTGTTCACAACACTTTCTATTTAAGACATTGTTAGATAACATATTAAGGATAAATACCTACGAATATCTAAGGATCACTAAATAACATATTTTAATTTATTAGTAAGCATGATAGAGAGTATCTAAAAGAGACAAAACTAAGAATCCCAAAATGAAAAAGAATCTTGGGAAAGTCATGATGAAAAGAACTATTAATGAAATAGACATGGAGAAAGAAAAAATAAGCACAAAAGAGTAGGATATTTAATGTGCTTTATACCCATAGGAATATTATGTATATGATAATAAGAGCACTCTATGCACACATTTTATTAAACCTAAAAAACAAGAAGTTCAAGATACAAAATACGAAATACAAATCCAATGAAACAAATTAATTGGAAGTAAAAATGGAAGTAGTAGAAGGAATGAAAAAACTCACAAATCCTAGAGAGTCTTATGACTATCCCAAAAGATTTTATTGAGGCTTTAAAGAAAGAAATTCCCTATTCTAGATCTCAAAATAAGCACCAGAGGGGTAAATTGTCTAAACCTCTATCGGAATCACATGGATTTGATAAGTCACATGTCTTTGACTTTAGGTAGCATTGTTGGAAGGATGACATGCCTGATCTCAAATATTTCATCAAATAAACTCTCCAAATAGAAAGAGTTTCTACCAATCAGATGAGTGGATGTTTTGGGAGAGGATGTGACTAAATTACCTGAAGAGACACCCCATAGGGGTGATAAATTCCCTGAGAAGGCACCGACTGTGAAATGACTCACCCACAATTAGTGGATTGTAGAAATCCTAAAAAACAACTCAGGAAAAGGAAACTAAATAGGTGGAAACCCCTAATAAAAAGGGTTGTGTAAAATAATCAATAGTGAGGAGAAGCCCCATAGAAGATAACTATAGTGTCAAGGGAAAAGGATAGCTGGCCAACGAAACAACAGGCCAAACCGACAATTCCAAATACATTTCCAAAACAAAAAAACCAGCATAAATAGAATTCTGAGCATAAAATTATTTAGAAAATTATTTAAATTAGTCATTTTAAATAATTATTATTATTTTTTATATAATATTCTTTATCAAGTGTGTGTATATATATATATTTAAAACAAAAAATATAATAATTATTTATTAATATTTGTTTTTTATTATAATTATTTCTAAATAAAAATTATTAATTTCTAATAATTATTTCTAAATTATTTATTTTTTTAAAATGAATTTAAATTTTTATTTTGAATTAAAGGGAAGGGGGGGCTCTTTTTCTTCTTCAAAACATTTTTAATTCATGTAAAACTATAACATAAAAAATTCATAAATTTAAATTTAAATTTCATATAGAAATGAGAATTACACATATATTAGGGATAAAGTAAAAGAGAAAATAAAACAAACAATCAAAAATCCAAGGAGGAGCGGGTAAGGGATATGTTGTGGTATCAACCATAAGTAGTGAACTTCTATATAATTTAATTATTCATTAGAACCAAAACCAAGTAATTTATTTCTTTATGAAAAACATGCTTCCCAATGCATGACACCTTCAAAGTGCATGAATGTGTGTGGGGGTGGGGCCTCCATTCACTCCTAAATCAATAGTCAAATGGTAAAAAGTTTATCTATACCCTCCATACCTTTCATCTCATGCCTTATCCTTCATTTTATCAACTCCAGTCCTATTCCTACACCCTATAAATACAAGATTAAACCTCCTCCTCCATATCTCTCACCTCCACTGTAATACATCAAACAAGAAAAAAAATGTAAAAACCCCAGTATAAAAAACGACTTATAAAAATAGAAATTTTCTAACAGATAATATATATAGGTAAAAATGAACATCTTCTTCATATATTAATTTTTTTACTATTAAATTTTTGTACCAAAATTTATTTTTACCAACATATATATTTATTATCTAATAATTTTTTATTGTAACACATATTTTTACCAATTTTTTTTTTTTTTTTACTTTATCAGATTAATAAAAATATTTGTTTACAAATAAATCAATATGATATAATTAATCATTATTTCCATCATTTTTTTCCAACATAGAAATTTTTATCTACTATTTATTCAATAAAAATATAACAAATTTTTTTATTACTATTAGTTAACAGTTCACTAAAAAATTTATATCACTATTAACAAACAAATTCATATAAAACCAATTTCTAAGTTAATCAAAAATAAATATGTTATTATTATTAATAAAATATTGAAAATATTTGGAAAATGAAAATTTTATCCAAAATTTATTATTATTGAAATATAATTACAATTATATTTTAACTACATTTTATTTTAAATGAATTATTTAATGAAATTTGAAAGAATAAATTAGAAAAAAATAAAACTTAGAAAATTGTAGTAATAAATAAATGAAAATCTCTAACTAAATTAAAAATAAATGAATTAAAAACATATTTACTTCCTAATTCATGGGTCCTTACCGTGCCTTCCTTCTCTAAACTTCTTCATAATCCACCCCACCCTAGTGAAAATATCTTCCTATGCTCACAAACCATGTTTATCATTTTCATTCACACCCAAAATTACACCCCCTCAATTATATATCATTACCTACACCCCCGTATACCGATTCTCAATTTATTTTTTCCGTAATAAATTAAAAATACGTGGTATCAGTAGGAGAATGGAAATAAACCCATTTCTCATTCAATCAGTCAATGATTATGGCACTTATCAGGTATGAACATTTTCCCTTCATGTTTTAAGATATTTAAATCATGGGTATATAGTGTTTAAATTGAATAGAAGGTAGGGTTTTATTTAAATTTTGGTAAAATGTTTGTATTGGTTTTTGTTTCTATAGATCCAATCTATTTTTTGAGTTAGGCCTCAAAAATTATATATGTCAATTATCTTTTCATATTTTTTCATTTTATTCAATAATCATTGATATAAGGTGTTGAACTAGAGGTGTAATGAAGTGGAATCATTGGATTCATCCCACACATTGATTAATATCAAAGGAGAAATATCTTTTGTAACTGTATATTCGACTCTAAAAATATTTCATAACAAAATAACTCTACATGAGACCTGTAGATGTTATGAGGAATCTATTGTGATCATGAAATATTTTTCTAACAAAATACTAACAATATTTAATTATTTTTCTTTTTATTTCTTTTAATGATATCACTTTTCTATAATATCATTTGAATAGTTCGTCGGACCTAATAACTACTATAACCAGTTATGCTTATGTCATATCATACTGTTTTTTCATAACTACACCATTATTTCTCAACAATAATTTATTAATTTATTACTGATATAATAGTGTTTTCCCACTTAAATTAGTAATTTTAATCAACATTTTAATGATAAATTTTTTTGGATAAATATTATAAACACTACTGGTTTTCTATTTTTTACAAGATACCTACCAAAGTACAGACCTATAGTTTAATGTGTCCCAAAAATAGTTGAAAATAATTTTTTTAATGGAATTTTTAATATTGGGTAGACTAAAATTTATTCCTTGCATTCAATTAATATTTGTTTTGAAAAATGAATCATAGTTTTATATGAGTTCCTCCAAAAATAGTCTTAAGCTACTGTTTTTAAAACAATATAATAATTCTTCAGTTTTATAAATGTAACTTAGTAATATATGAGTACTATAAAGGGTGAGATAAGGGTCTAGTGGTTCTATTCACTATAGGATATTATAAATAAAATATAAAATTTAAATCAACAACCTTTATCTTTTTCCAATCGTAAAAAAATTATAAAAATCACTAAATCTATATGAAAGTTCTATGATCCATGCAAATAAAATCATTCAAATAACCGGTACATGGATATAAAAATCTCTAATAAACTATCATTGAATCCCTTATGTCAACATAATATGTAAAATAATTTTTCACTGTTGGCATACTTAATTATGATGGAAAATAAGAAAACCTTGTTTTCTTAACTATTTTTTTATAAAATTGATTTATTATTTCATTAAATATAAAAATAAATTATCTATTGATGATTTACATTAAATTATCTTCTGATTATCATAATTATACTTTTATTAGTCAAATTATAGAATAATGTTTTTATTTTAGATCAAATATCACCCAGGATCAAAAATTATATTGAAGTTGATTTCCCTAAGCTACTACAACATCAATACTAACAGAAATTATTAAGAAGAATAGTTTAACAGCATGAGAACATCTAATCAATTACATAATATTAACATAAATTATTTACTAATTGAATTTTACCCTATATTTTTGAAAATATATTTTGATGCGATATTTATTTTCAATTATTAGATTCATTTATGAATTTTTATTTTCAAACACTCTATGAGACATATGTTCAAGAAAATGTAATTCATTAAAATTGGTGGATATAAAATTCACTATATAAGTCTGAATGTTTTACGACCCATGCATTTAAAATCTTTCAAATTACTGTTATGTGGTTATAAAAATCTATAATGAACTATCATTGAATCCTGTTGGAGTTAGTTCTATAGAACCAATTATATGTACTTTATGATGAAATGTATTCATTTTTTTAATATTAATAAAATACTTATCAAATCATGATTATTCTTTAGCATAACATATTATGTGACAGTGTCTTAAGAGTATTTCTCTCTCTAAAAGGTCTTAGTAGTTCCCCACTATGATGAGAACCCATAAGTTATATTAAACTATTATTAAATCTATTTTCTATATATGGATGATATCATTTTAAGGACATAAGGGATACATGAAATCAAGGGTGGAGACTCATATTACTTTGAGGAATCTTTTCATGGTATACACCCTTGGTAATATCATGTGTTGGTTATTATAAGAACAAGACCCACTATTATAAAATCCACATTTATATGTGTCATTAGATGTTCCTATCTACATTCATGTATATTGAACATTAAACATTAATATTAATATTAATGATTATTATAATTCATTTAATTTGGTGTATTGATGAAAATGATGACGACATATGTTCACGGTGAGGTTGGATACATTTGGGATGTCATGAGTAATATTACATTAACGAATAATGTGAGAAAGAATTTTTCCATTTTATTATTTAATAAAAGTTGATTTCTCATTCCCTTTTATGGAAAGTATATATCATAAATAAATCCATGGCCATGGTGTTCTATAGACAAGTTCTTGTTTCTAGAAGTCAAAGAAAGAGACCCCAAGCACATAAGTTGATGGCACCAACTTTCAACCCTCTTGATTAAAGATATTATGATAAAGGAATTATATTACACAGTAAGTGTCTATATGAGGTACTATGTAATTTTAGCAATAACCACTTTTATTATGGGTTCCTTGGTGTGTTTATAGATTCTAACTTTGGACTTTAGTCTACTTCTCCAAATTTCCCTAAGAAAGAGGCCTAGAGGGTCACACACTGAGTGTTTACAGAATCTTAGTTAAATAATATTATTATTATTTAATATTTAAAAAGTTGAATGAATATTACTCCCGCACATAATTTAATAATTATTCATTTTTAATTGATCATATATATTCCATCACTAGTTATTCGAGAGAATATAATGTGGAGAGAATATTTAATAAATATTTATTTTCTATTTAGTGAATATAATATTTATTTATTTATTAGAGAATAATGAAGTGATATTTATTTAATAAATAAATAGTCATTATTTAAGGCCTAATAAATGTTGTGGAGTAATGGTTGAACTTGTTTAATGGTCTAATGAGAAATAATAAATAGTGAATATTATATGATTAATTAATATTTAATTTAATTTGCAAGTTAAACACATATCAAGAAATCATATTATTAGTATTATTATTTGACATGGGTTTCGGTAGGGATTAAATAAATAATAAAGAGAACTTATGCAATTATTTTATTTTAATCCCAGTTGTATATAAACCCAATTATATTATTTTCTAAGAGAGCCAATTCATTTGTTTGGTTGTACTTATTGGATTTGGAGAATCCTCTCATGCCCTAGAAAGATCCCATATAAAGAACACTCCCATGAATTGAGAGTTTTATTCCTCTACCTCCCACTATCAGGTCAAGAGAGATCAAGGAGAACCCTTTCGAAGTGGTTCTCAAGGCTATCAAAGGTGAGAGACACAAGTGATATGATTTTTCATGCAAGAAACTAGAGATCCCTATGACAATGTTTGGAGATTTTTGGAACACATGTGGATAACCACTAGAGGGAATATTCTCTAGATTCCTAAAATACAATGATGGAATGATTCATATATGTTTTCAGATATATCAATGAATAAAAAATTCCAACAAGTTAATTCTCTAATTAATTAAATTAATTATAAATAATATGTGATGATCCTCTCTCTAGTTTCAACATTCTATCCCTTATTTAGATTCTTTGACTCGGTTATATAGATCACACTACTTATCATCTTGTAAATCTCATATTGATCATTGATCATGAAAAAACCCCAATTTATCATGACTCATATCACGCTTTCAATGTGCTCAGAACCAACAAGTTGTATTAGAGTAGTCGCATAATTACTTATAATTATTTAAAGATTGTTTAGGATTTATGCATTTTTCATTTAGTTTTAAGTTCAAGTTTAGTCATTCTTTTAATATGAATTGAAAGAAATGCTTCTTCCTCCTTTGTTTCTCATAGATCTAATCGAAACAATTAATTTTATGAATGAAATAACATCAAAGATATCATATAGAGGTGGTGAGGATTTTGGATAGATAACACAGGAGTAAAAAATGTGTAACTGGAGTTACATGTCAGGTACTCGTGTTCAATGCATCATGAATTAATTCAAAAATTAATTCAAACTATGTGAACTGATGACACATGGTGCATTTATTTCTTACACCGCATATTGACTGTGCTAGCCTAGTGCATGGTCAATTGATATACATGTCATGTAGAACATGTACATGATATATAGTCCCTTTGAGTCATAGATAGTCTATGTATTACCATAAATGACATACCTAACTGGAAACCAGTTAACTCATAGTCCACATTCTGTATAGTATCTTATACATGTCACACACTCAAAAATTTTCAAGGCATGGTTTACATGCTGAGTCCCAAGGCATGTGCCTTAGATAGATGGTGAGATATGTACATGCCATGTATCTCTATGTACACGCCATGTAGTTATACCAAATTACATAGATTTAAAATTTATTTACTATATGGTGTAAACCTTATCAACATGGGCTTTATCGTGGACATTAATTTATAGGACAAGCCAAATGTGGGGTTTTAATATATATATATATATACATATATCAATTTTGAATTAATATATATGTAATTTTAAGTTATTCATATCCTATAGGATTTATATTATAGTTGTTACTCTATGTGAATTAAAGCATAACACGTGATAGAAAAATTTTGTAATTCATGTTATCATTAAATTGATCGTACAATTCATGAATGTATGTGATAATTCATGTATTCCATATGTTAGAAGAGTACATGGTATATGAGTACAATACATGTGGGGTGTATTCAGAAGAGTATTCATCGTGTATCCTCTAAGATATATTTATGTACACATTTAATTTTAAAAAAATTATTTAATTTGTCTGAATTTATGATGGTTGAGAATATCAAGTAAATTCATATGAGAATTAATATTATATAATTGATTAATTAAAGAAGATAATTAATTGATTTGAGAAAAAATTATCTTAAATAAGAATGATTTTGAATTGAATGGAAGTTTTTTTAAATGTGTAATTTTTTGAATGCATGTGAATGATCAAGAGAATAGACCGAGCCATTTTATGATATTTTTTTAATTTAATTTATTATTAAATTAAATTGTTTGTATGTGTGCCTTCTCTCCTATTATTATGTAAGGGTATGCATGACCATGGTTTCTTTTATATAAACCCCATGTTTCCCTCAACTTTGTGTGATTAAAATCATATGTAATGGATAGAGATCCCAAACTAATAGAGTTGGTTCAATTTTGGAGTCAAAGAAAATACAATCAAAGAGATATACATAGGTAGAGAGACGGAAATCTGTAACACAAACCATAATTGGTTCAAGGTGTTTTTTCTGAGATTAATGGTTAGTTTATCAAACTCTGGGTAAAATAACCATTAGTAAAAGCTCATGATCATACTGATTTATTATTTTATTTTTGTAAAGTTTCATGGTTATTTAATTATGGATGTTTTACCATGATCACATGAATTAATAAAATTAATGAGTATACAAAATAGAACTAAAATCAATTGGATTATTGATAAATATTATCTCAGACATGGTTAATCACTGAAGTAAACCCACTTAATATTAAATATTATGTAATAAAAATAATAATTGGAAATTTATGCATATAAGGATTAAATACCTAAATTATATATATTATGTCTGTATAGACCTCCACTACTGTAGTTAAAATCGATCCACAGTTCAATGTTCTTGACTTGACAAAGTTGGGTGGTTTAATTATCTAGGAATTATAACTTGATGTTTTGTATTTACATAATTTAGTTCACATCAATGGTTGACTACCAAAGCAGGACTTGGTGTAATTAAGAGGAAAGGGTAGAGGAAATCCAATTTCAGGATTTTAGGATTGGGATTCCACTTAACATATCAAGGAACTGTGAGTTAATGTAGTTGGAATTTGGAGTGTTTACCAAAAACCATTTGAGTTTCTTTACCAACAAAAGTTTGGGTAATGAGAAGGGGAATATGGATCCTTAAAACTAGAATCACCAAGAAATATGATATTCTAAAAAAATAGTGAGGGATGTTAGGTTTCAATAAAATAGTGGGACATTAATAAATATAATATTTATTTATTTGTGTAAATTTGAATAGATAAAGCAATAAAATTATTATTATATATTTTTTTGAAATATAATTAAAATTAATTCAAACATATCATTGTAATATATACTTGAGATGGAAAACCTTCTCATTATCACAAATTTATTAGAGTGGAAAAGGTTATTACATGTTATCCTTCACTGTGAAAGGAAATTTTGTGTACCAGAAGAACATGTTCTTAATGCGTATTGTAATGAGGAAAGTGATGAAGAGTATTCAATCTATAGGAAACATTTAATGATTCCACATATGTTCACTGTTTCATGCTATCATCCATTTCCAATGATCTTTTGAAGCAACAGGAGGACATGGATGTGTATAACAATATGTATCACCTTCGGGATCTCTATCAAGAGAAGGAGAGATAAGAGAGGTAAAAGACCACAAAAGATTTGTTTATAACAAATATTAGAGAGTCTTTTCCAGTTCGGCCTCATGTAGTCAAAATTATTGGATACATTCAATGATTATACATCTTAGGGATTAAATTATTAGATTAGTTTCATATAAAAATATCTTACATTCATCACTGGCCAAGACCTTATCTAGTTTTATTGTAAAATACAACATAATAAATAATGATAAGAATATTTTGGAACTCCTTTCATTGATTTTCCAAGTGGTTAAGGAAATTGTTCATGATAAACCTATGGTCCATATGGTAAAAAATAAATGGAATAACAAGGAAAAGGGGCCCAAGACTCATAAAAAGTCTAAATCTCCATACCACCATCCTTCCAAGAAGAGGAAGATCTGAAGACAAGGCAAGGAAAATGAGGTGGTATGTTTTTCATGTGGCATGCCAGGTCACTAGAATAAGAACTAAAACTAAAAAAGTTAAGATGAAGGTGTTTTCGTTATCGAGTGTAATATTTAAATATCTACACATTGGGTATTAGATACAGCTTGTGGGGCTCACATATGTATCCAAATGTAGGAACCAAGTAGATTCTGAAATATTGAAAGTGGATGGAAGGATTTATAATATGTCAATGGTTCAAGTATGGTGGCTCTATCCATTGGTGACAAACAACTTTAATTGTCAACATGAATGATTTTTTAAAATATTGTTATTAAGTACCTATGGTTACCTAGAACATAATTTCTATATCATGCCAAGATACAACTGGGTTTATTTTTATGTTTGGAAATCTAATTGGTTCTTTTACAAAGACAACATATTTTATTGTATAGAACATTTAAATAAAGTAATTTATGTATTAAATTATAGAAACCAAGTGTTGTTAATTGATAAAAAATCACATTCACACAACTCATATAACACCCAACAATGACATCATCATATTGGTCATGTAAAAGAGAAGCATTTGAAAAAGCTCTGTCAAGGGGGTTATTTGGACTCTTCTGATATAAAACTACTTGAAATATTTCATGATTTTTGAAAAGTAAAAATTACCAAGCCACCATTTGTAGGAAATGGTGGAACGACTATAGAGATTCTATTATTAGTACAAACTCATGTTTATGGACCATTTATAGTAGAATCTAGAGGTGGAATTTATTACTTAAAAACTTTTACTAATTACTTGAGTGGATATATCTATGTATATCTAATTAGGTATAATTATGAGTCATTTGATAAATTCAAGTAATTCATTAATGAAGTAGAGAATCAACTTGGTGAGAAGATAGATAAGATTCAGTCAGATCAAGGTGGTGAATATATTGACCAAGATTTTGTCGACTTCTTAAGGGAGTTTGTGATTCCATCTCAAATCAATCAACCTTATACACTACAGTGGAATGGTGTTAGTAAATGGTGAAACCATACCTTGTTGGACATGGTAAGTTTTATAATTAGTCATGCTGATCTTACATTATTCTTTTAGGGATATTCCTTACAAACTATGACATACACATTAAACAAAGTACCGACTAAAGAATAAAATGGAATTCCCATCGAGTTATGGAGTTGAAAGAAACCCATTTTGTTGCATAAATGTGAATGGGGTTTTATTAATTTGTTAAGTCCTTCTAAAGAAACAATATAGAACCTAAGGGAAAAAATTATATCTTTATAGGGTATACTAAATAATCAATGGTATAATACCTATAAAATCCAAGGACAAGAAAGTGAGTGTTGGTAGAAAAGTTAACTTTATTGAGAGGGATAACATACTCAAAAATGATAGGGGGAGAAATATTAACTTTGATGAATTTGATGCTCATGATACATAATAATTGGTATAGGAAGAGGTTTCACAGGTCCCCATGGAAGAAGTTGTTTCTAAAATAGAAGTATTGTGTAGGAGAACAAGAGATGTAAGAGAACTAGAAGGATATGTTTTTCTTATAACTAAATATGGTGACTAATTATTGATTGAAAATGATGAGTCTATCTCCAAAAAATAGTAAATAGAGAGAATAGGAGATATAAGTTGTAAAGAAGCCATAAATTTTGAAATGGATTCCATTTATCAAAACCATGTTTGGGTTCTTTTCAATGCACTTTTTGATGCAAATATCGTTGGGTGAAAATAGGTATTCAAGAAAAAACTGGATATGGAAGGTAAATAAAATACCTAAAATGAAATATTTGTGGACAACGGTTTTAAATAGTGTCAATGAATTTATTATGATAAAACCTTTTCTCCAATTTCCTTGTTTAAATCCATTAGAGTTATACTTTATATAGTTAGTTACCATGACTGTGACATTTGGGAGATGGATGTCAAAACAACCTTCCTTAATGGGAACCTTCAAAAAGATGTTTATATGACACAACCATAACAGTTTGTAACTCCATGTGATTCCAAAAGGATCTTCAATTTGTAGATATCCATTTAGGGATTGAAGAAAGCATCCATGTCATGGAAAATTTGATTTAATGAAGCTATAAAATAATTTGGTTTCATTAACAATGAATGTAAACCATGTGCTTAAAAGAGGTTTAGTGTAAATGTAGTCATGATCCTATTAGTATATTTTGGTGATATATTACTCATAAGAAATGACATACCAGTCCAACAATCTATTAAGGACTGGTTAACAAAGTGTTTCCCCAAGAACAACTTAGGTGAAGTAGCCTATATTTTAGGGATAAAGAACATTTGTGATAGATATAAGAGGTCTATTAGACTATGTCAAAGTATATATGTTCACCAGATACTAAATATATTTAGTATCAAACAATATAATAGTGGATTGGTTCCAATGTCAAATGGTTTACATCTTTCTAAAAAATGATTCCTTAGACACAATAGGAGAAAGAGAGAATGATTAAGATACCATATGATTCAGCGATTGGATCAATAACTTATTCAATATTATGTACTAAAATTGATGTTTCCAATAAATTGATCATGGTAGAAATATTTCAAGAAGATCTAGGAGAATGTAATTGGTCTGATGTTAACACTATCATTAGGTATTTGAGAAGAACCAAGGATATGTTCCTATTTTATAGAGGAGACAAGGTGCTGGTCATCAGGGGATACAATGATGTAAGTTTTTAGATAGATCAAAATGATCTAAAAATGCATCCATGATATTTTTTTCTATATCAATGGAGGAGTTATGAGATGGAAGAGTTTAAAGCATCCGGTTTCTATTGATTCTACAATAGAGTCTGAGTATATAGAATCTTTTGATGGAGACAAGAAATCCATTTGGATATAAAACATTGTCTAGGATCTTGATGTGGTACCTAGAAGTAAAGACCACATCAAATAGTTTTGTGATAATATTGTAATGGTGTCTCTCGAAAAAGAGCTAATGTCACACTAATGGACAAAGAATATACACTGAAAGTATCACCTTTTGAAAGTTTTTTACCAAAGGGGTGATTTTTTATTAATAAAATTACCCATATAAGAAAATGTGGTGAACCCCATGACTAAAGGAATATCTTAATATAATCATGAGTATCATGTGAGAGATAACAAACTGAATATTTTTTGTAGTTGGCTCAAGTGAAAGTGGGAGTCTATTGGTGTCGGTGCCCTAGAACAAACATATGTGTACTTTATGATGATTTATATTCATAGTTTTAATATTAATAAAATTCTTATCACTTAAAGATTGCTCTTATATATAACATAGTACATGATAATTTTCTAAGAGTAGTTATCACACTAAAGGGTCATAGCAGTTCTCCGCTTTGATTAGAACCTAGAAGTGATGTGACACTATTTTTAAATATTTGTTCTATATATGGATGATATCATTGTAAGGAAACAAGTGATACACGCTATCAAGAGTAAACACTCATAGTAATTTGAGGCACCTTCTCGTGATGTATTCCCTTGGTAATATCCAGTGTTGGATATTATGATAACAAGACCCACAATAGGAAATCCACATTTATATGTGTCATCGGATGTTCCTATCTGTAGATGTGTGTATTGATACATAGACTTTAATATTATTATTAATGAGTATTAAGGATTGCGTACTTTGATGTACTAATGAAAACCGTGATGACTTATGTTCAAGGCATGGTAGGATATGTTGGGTGTGTCAAGAATAATATTTTATTAATGAATAATGCGCAAAATTTTTTTCCCTTATGTTCTTTAATAGATGTTTATATATCAAGACCTTTGAGGGAAATGATATATCCTTAATTAATCAATGGCCATGGTGTGCTATAGGCAATTTTTTCTTGGGAATTCAAAGAAAAAGGCATCGAGGGCATGGGTTCATGGGTTTGTGGCATCGACATACATATTTCTTGAAGTTTGATATCATGATAAAGGGATTATATTACAAATTACGCATCCATATGAGGTATTATGTCATTAAAAAATTAAAATTTTTATCTATGGGTTCCTTTTTATTTTACTGGATTCAAATCTTGGACTTTACGATGCTTCGCCTAATGCCACTCAGAAAGAGGCATAGATGGTCACACACTAAGTTTATCGAGAATCCTAATTAAATATTATTATTATTATTATTATTTATTATTTAAATAGTTGAATAAATATTATTCCCACACATGGTTTAAACATTATTCATGTTTAATTTATCGCATATATCTGATCACTAGTTATTTTAGGGAATATAATATTTTCATAATATTTAATAAATATTTATTTCTCATTTAGTAAATATAATATTTATTTTTTAATTGGAGAATAATGAAGTGATATTTATTTAATAAATAAATAGTCATCATTCAAGGACCAATAAATATTATGGAGGAATGGAGGACCAAGTTTAATGGTCTAGTGAGAAATAATAAATATTGAATATTATTTTATTAAGTAATAATTAATTCAATTAAAAAGTAATGCGCATGTCCATAAATAATAATAATAATATTATTATTATTATTTGACATGGGGTTCTGTATGGATTAAATAAATAATAAAGGGAACATGTGAAATTATTTTATTTTAACCCTAGGGGTATATAAACCCAATTATACTAATTTCTAAGAGATCCAATTCATTTGTTTACTTATGCACAATAGATTTGGAGAATCCTATAAAGCCCTAAAGAGCTCCCTTCTCCAATAATTCTCCCAAGAATAGAGATAAATATTTCTCCACCTCCCACTATCAAGTCAAGAGAGATCAAGGAGAACACTTTAGAAGTGGTTCTCAAGGTGATCAAAGGTAGATAACACAAGTGATAAGATCTATCGTGCTATCACCTGGGGATTCCTATGATGTCATTCAGAGATTTTTGGAACAGGTGTGAATCACCCCCAGAGGGAATCTACTCTTGATTACTACAATTCAGTAACGATACAACACAAATATGTTATCAGATCCAACAAATAATAAAGAGTTCCAAAAGGAAATTAATTAATTAATTAAATTGATTATAAATAATATGTGATGATCCTCTCACTAGTTCAAGCATTCTATACCTTTTCTATATTCTTTAACTCAATTATTAAGATCATTATGTTTATTTTTGTGTAAATATTGGATTGATCATCGATAAAAAAAAACCAATGTTGGGAATGACCCATCACAGGATTCTATTGTGACCAGAACCTATAAGTGGTATCAAAGCGATCACATAATTATTTATAATTATTTAAAGATCATTGATGATTTATGAATTTTTTATTTAGTATTTAACTCAAATTTAATCATTATTTTAATCCAAATTGTGATTTCGTCTTTCATATTTTATTAACATAGATATAATCCAAACAAATAGTTTTATGAATGAAATAAAATCGAAGATCTCTTCTGGAGGTGATGAGAATTTTTTAAGGATAACATAAGAGTATATGTTGTGTACTTTTGTTTAATGCATGAGGAATTAATTCTGAAATTAATTTGAACAGTGTGCATTGAAGACACATGGTGCATTTATTTATTACACTATATGTTTAACATGCCATCTTGGTGCACGATCTACTGGAGTACGCACTATGTAGACCATGTATAGATCATGTAGTCCATTTGGGTCATAGAAGGGATTTGTATTACCAAACATGACCTAACTAACTTGTGACTATGTAACTCGGAGACCACATGTCATGTAGTCCCATAAACACACCATGTACTCCAAATTTTCTAAGGCACGGTTTACATGCTGATTCCCTAGGCATGTGCCTCAGATAGATGGTGAGATTTATACACATTGTGTAGCTCCATGTACATGTCATGTAGTTATATCAATTTACATAGAATTAAAATTTATTTATTATTCTATTTAGGCCATATAAACATGTGATTGTGTGTGGTAATTATGTTTATAGGAAATTCCATGTGGTAGGTTTTAATATATATATATATCTATGTGTGTGTGTGTGTGTTTAATTAACATCTGTGTAAGGTTCAAATCTGCATATCATGTATGAGTTGTATTATAGATGTTACTCTACATGCATTGAAGCATAACATGTGACCGAAAAATCATTTTATTCAAGTAATCATTTATAGATAGTATACATCATGAAAGTACGTGATAATTCATGTATTCCATATGCCTAAAGAGTATCCAATATACGACTATAATACATGTTGGGTTGATTCAAATGAGTATTCACTGTTTTTTTCTCCAAGGTTCATTTATATAAATAGTTAATTATAAATAAATTATTTAATTTTTTTAAAATGATGATGGATAAAAATATCGTTGAAATTAGGATGAGAATTTGGATAAAATAATTGATTAATTAAAGAAGATAATTAATTTATTCGAGCCTGATTTATCTTAAATAAGAATGATTAAGAATTGAATGCTTGTTTTATTCAATGAATAATTTTTTTAGGCATGTGTATGATCATTACCATAAACCGGAACTTTTTTAAGATTGGTTTCAATTAATTTATTATTAAATTAAATTATTTCCCTATATGTCGTCTCTCATATTATTATATAAGTCTATCCATATCCATGATTTCTTTCATGTAAACCTATTGTTTCCCTTACCTGTACGTGATTAAAAGTATATGTAATGGATGGAGCTCCAAAGCTAGTGGAGGTAGTTCATGTTTGGAGCCAAGGTGAAACCAATCCTAGAGAGATACATAGGTGGATAAGTGGAAAGCTGTAACATGAACCCTAATTAGTTCATGGTGTTTTCCCCTAGGTCAAATGTAAGTTTTCAAATTCTAGATAAACTAACCATTGTTAAAAATATTATGATGATACCGCTTTATTATTTTATTTCTATTAATTTTCATTGTTATTTCATTATGGATGTTTTTCCACAATCACATAAATTTTTGAAATTAATGAGCATGAAATATAGAACTAAAATAAATTGGCTTATGTGTGAATATTAACTAAGTCATGGTAAATCACCTAAGTAAATACACTTAATATTAAAAATCATTTAATAAAGATAATAGTAGGAAATTTATACATATAATTATAAAATCCCTCAATTATATATATTAATTCAGTATATCCTTCCACTACTTCAGTTAAAATTGAACCGTAGTTCAATATAAATTACCAGCCAATGTTTGGGTCCTTTTAATTATTGAAGAATACTAACTGGAAGTTTTATGTTGAATTAACTTAGTTTACCTCAAGGATTTAATTCCAAAGTAGGCCTTGGTGTAACTGAGAATCTAGGGTTGAGGAAATCCAATTTAATGATTTTAGGATTGAGGATTCCAGGCAACAGATTAAGGAATAGCGAGTTAATGTAGTTGGCATTTGAGATTCTAACCTAAAACCATTTGAGTTGCTTGAACAACCAAATATGAGATAATTAGAAGGGTAATATGGATCATTACCATTAGAATTTCCATGCAATAGGGTATTATGAAGACAATGGTGAGGGCAATTAGGTTTCAATAAAATTTTGGGAGATTAACAAATATAATATTTATTTATTTGTCTAGATTTTATTAGATAAAGTAATAATATTATAATAATAATATTTTTTAGAAAAATTATTAAAATGAATTCAAACATATCAATTCAATCCATACTTGAGAAGCATAACCGTCTCACTAGAAAAAAGAACTCTAATAGTGTAAAAGGTGCTTACACGTTATCCTTCTCCATGAAAGGAAATTTTATGTGGTGGAATAACTTGTTTTTGATGCACCTGGTAATGAGGAAAGTGATGAAGAGTTATCAATCTATGAGAAAAATTTAAACAATTACACATATGCTCAATTTTTTTGCGATATCATCCATGTTCAATGAGATTTAGAAGCAACATTAGTACATGGATGCATATAGAATTATGTCTCACCTTTGGGATATCTATAAAGAGAAGAAAATACAAGATAGGTATGAGATATCCAATGATTTTTTACAACTAATCATGGAGGTGTGTGCCAACTTGGCATCATGTAGTCAAGATTATTGGATACATTGAATTCTAAGATATCTTAGGGATTAAATTCCAAGATGAGTTGGGTATTGATATCATACTTTCATCACCGCCCAAGACCTTCTACAGTTTTATTTTTAATTAAAATATGAGAAATAATGAGAAGATTCTTTCATAACATCTTAAATTGATTCTCTAAGTGGATAAGGACATGATCCAGGATAAACCTGTGGTACTTATGGTGAAAAAATAAAATGAAAAACATGGAAAAGGGGCCCAAGAATCATAATAATTCTAATTATCCCAAGCATCGTTCTTCTAAGATTAAGAAGATCCAGAGGCATGGAAAGGAAAGGAAGGTGGTATTTTTTCATGTGGAAATATATAATACTAGAAGTGGAACTACACCCAGAATAAAGGGGAAGCTAATGGTGAATTATTTATGAAGTTTAATATTTAAATATCTACACATTGGGTATTAGATACAGCTTTGATACGCGCATATGTATCCAAATATAAGAACTAAGTAGATTCATAAAGATTTATAGATTAGAGTTGAATCTGAGAGCTAAAAATTGTGTGAGGATTTATTCTGTTACCATTGGTGACTACCTTTATTTACAATGGGAATTATTTAGGTTTTAAAATATTGTTATTATGTAATTCTGATTTCTAGTAACATAATCTATGCACCATTCCTAGTTACATAGAGGTTTATTTTCATGTTTTGAAATAAAAGTAGTTTCTTTTACAAAGACAACATATTTTGTGGTATGAAACATTTAAATAATGGTATTTATGTATTAAATTAAGAAAACCAAGTAGTTTCAATTAATAATGAATCGTGTTCACAAGACTCATATAACACCCAACTATGGCATCACTGTCTTGGTCAAGTAAATGAGAAGAATTTCAAAAATCTCTATCAAGATGGTTATTTAGACTCCTCTAAGATAAAACCACATGAAATATGTCATACTTTTTTAGAAGTAAATAGGACCAAACTACCATTTTGTGGCCTAGGTGAAAGGGTCTCAAAGTTTCTAGAATATGTACACACTAATGTGTGTCTACTATTTATAGTAGAATATTGATGTGGATGTTATCACTTAATAACTTTTACTGATGACATGAGTAGATATGGATATGTCTACATGATGAGGTATAATTCTGATTCCTTTGAGAAATTAAATTAATTCATGAATTAAGTAGAGAATCAACATGGTAAGAATACAAATATTCTTCAATTGGATCGAGGTGGTGAATATATTAACCAAGATTTTACCGAATTCTTTTGGGAATTTGGGATTCTATCTCAACTCAATCAACCTTATACACCAAAGTGGAATTGTGTTAGTGAATGGATTAATTATACCTTGTTATAAATGGTATGTTCAATGACGGGTCATGCAGATCTTTTTTTATCCTTTTAGGGATATAAATTGCACACTGAGACATACACATTAAATTGAGTTCCAACAGTAGAGTAAAATTTAATTCCCATAGAGTTATGGAGTTGAAATAAACATTTCCTATCTCATACATGTGTATGGGGTTGTGAGTATTATTTTAAAGGACTTATCAGGAAACAACTAGCTCCTCATGGAACAAAGAGTATCTTTATAGGGTATCCAAAGGAAACAAAGGGATACTACCTATACAACCACATAGATAAGAAAGTGAGTGTCACCAGACAAGCCATATTTCTTGAGAGGGATTACATCCTCATAAAGGATGGTAGGATAAATATTTACTTTGATAATGTTGATTCTCAAGATACATAAGAGTTGGTACAGGAATAGGTTTTATAGGTCCTCATGGAAGAAGTAGTTCTTGAAACACAATTACTACATAGGAGAATAAGAGAGGTAAGAGAACCAAGGAGATGTGGTTGTCTAGCCACCAAATATGGTGACTCATTATTGGTTTAAAATGAGAAACGCATCTCCCATAAAGAGGAATTAGAGATATCAGGAGCTGAAAAATAATAAAGAATCCATGAATTATAAAATGGATTCCATGTATCATAATAATGTTTAGGTTATAGTCAGTTCTCTAATTTGTGTAAATCCTATTCTATGAAAATGGGTATTCAACAAAAAACTAGACATGGAAGGTATATTAAATACCTATGAAGCAAGGCTAGTGGCTAAAGGTTTTAAAAAACATCAAGGAGTTGACTAGGGTGAATCCTTTTCATTAGTTTACATGCTTAAATCCATCATAATTATAATTGATGTGTATATTAACATTACTATGAGATTTGGAAGATGGATGTCAAAACTAAATTCCTTAATGGGAACCTTCGAGAATATGTCTATATGACACAACTACAAGGGTTCTTGATTTCAAGTGATTCTAAAAGGATTTTCATGTCGTAGAGATCCATTTATGGATTGAATAAAACATTCAGGTTGTGGAACATTCAATTCGATGAATATAAAATAAAATTTAGTTTCATTAATAATGAATGTGATCCATGTATTTACAAGAGGTTTAGTGGAAATATAGTCATTATCCTAGTATTTTATCTTGATGAAATATTACTTATTAGAAATGAAATACCAGTATTATAGTCTATTATGGACTAGTTAAATAGGTGTTTTTCCATCATGGACGTAAGTGGAGTAGCCTATAGTATAGCGATCATGATCATTCATGATAGATCTAAGAGGTTGTTTAGACTAATTCAAAGTACATATGTTGACTACATAAAAAATAGATTTAGTATGGAATGATCAAAGAGGGTATTGGTTCCAATGCCAAAGGGTTTACATCATTCTATGAAAAGGTGTCCCCATACACAACAAGAGGAAGATAAAATGAGAAATATCTTATACATATAAGTTATAGGATCAATCATGCATTCTATGTTATGTACTAGAATTGATTTTGCCTATGCATTAAGCATGGTAGGAAGATATCAATCAGAACTATGAGAACAACATTGATCTACTATTAAGGTTTTTCTTAAGGATCTGAGAACAACTAAGGATATGTTCTTGTTGTATGGAGGGTATGAGTAGCTTGTCATTAGGTGGTATACAGATTCTATTTTTTAGACATATCAAAATGAAATTAATTTTCTAGAATGATATGTTTTCTATTTCCGTGGAGGAGCTATTAGCTGGAAGAGTTTAAAGTAGATAGTTTTTATTGATTCTACAGTCGAGTCTGAGTATATAGTGTCTTATGATGTATCTAAGGAATACATTTAGATACGTAACTTTTTTAATGAATTTGATGTTCTACCTTGAAGTAAAGTCCCTATCATTTTTGTATTGTTATAATATTGCAGCTATGGGTCTTGCAAAAGAGACAAGGTCGAACCAGCAGACAAAGATAATAATCTAGAAGTATCACCCATTGTGGATTTTTATCATAGTGGTTAATATACAGTAAGCAGAGTTACCACAAAATAGAACATGGAATACCCCTTGACTAAAGTCCTACCTTAGCAGAAGAATGACTATTATGGGAGAGTTAGCGGACTAAAGGTTGTTAGCAATTGACTCTAGTGTAAGTGGTATTTTGTTAGAGTTGGTTCCCTAGAACCAACTTATTTATATTTTATGTTGAAATTTATTCATAGTTTTGAATATTAATTAACTATTTATCACATAATGATTGTTATCCTATGTAACATTTTTTTTAGAATTTTCTAAGTGTAGATGTCCTGCTAATAGATCATAGCAGTTCCTCGCTATAATGATAACCTGGAAGAGCTATGACACTATTATAAAATATATGATCTGTAGATGGATATTATCATTTTATGGAAACAAGTGATACAGTCTATCATGGGTAGAGACTCATAGGACTTTGAGTCACCTTTTAATGGTGTACGCTCTTATTAATATCCGATGTAGGATATTATGAGAACAAGACCCGTTAGATGGAAATCCACATTTATACGTGTCACTAGATTTTTATTTCTATAGATGTTTGTTTTTATCCTTATACATTAATATTATTATTAATGAGTATTATGAGTTTCATACTTTGATGTATGTATGAAAACCATGATGAAATATGTTCGCAGTAAGGTAGGATACATTGGATGCGTCACAAGTAATATTGCATTAATGAGTAATGTGAGAAAGGATTTTCCCCTTATGTTATTTAATGAAAGTTTATATCTCAGACCCTTTGATAGAAATGATATAGTCTAAATAAATCCATGTCTATGGAGTTTTATAGGCATGTTTTTTTTCCAATAATTCAAATAAAGAGACATCGAGCATATAGGTTGATGGCACTTGCACGCAACCTGTTTGATTAGAGATATCATGATAAAGGAATTATATTACATATTAAGCATATTTATGAGATTTTATGTCATTTAAACATTAAATTATTTCTCTATGGGTGCCTTGGCGTGTTGCTATAAGCTAACTTTGGACTTTAGGCTCCCTCACCTAATGTCACTAAGAAAGAGTCCTAGAGGGTCACACACTAAGTGTATCGAAAATATTAGTTAAATAATAATATTATATATTATTTTAAAAGTTAAATAATTATTATTTCATCATCTGGTTTAATAATTATTCCTGTTTATTTGACCACATATATACTATCACCAGTTATTTGAGATAATATAATGTGTGTAGAACATTTAATAAATATTTATTTTCTATTTACTGAATATAATATTTATTTATTTATTCATGAATAATGCAGTGATATATATTTCATTAATAAATAATAATTATTAAAGGCCCAATAAATATTGTGAAGGAATGGAGGATCGATTTTAATGGTCCGGTGATAAATAATAGATATTGCATATTATTTGATTAAATAATATTTAATTTAATTTGCAAGTTAAGTGAATGTCAACAAATAATAATAATATTATTATTATTTGGCATGGGTTTTTGTAGGTATTAAATTAATAATAAAAGGAAATTGTTCAATAATTTTATTTAAACCCCAACAGTATATAAACTCAATTATATAATTTTCTAAGAGATCTAATTCATTTTTTTGGTTTTGCACAATTGATTTGGAGAATCCATTTAATCCATAGAGGTCTCACTTATCCAAGAACGCTTCCAAGAATGGAGAGTGATCCTCCTCTACCTCCCACTCTCAAGTCAATAGATATTAATGAGAATGAGCTGGAAGTGGTTCTCAAGCTCATCAAAGGCGGATGACGCAAGTAATAGGATCTATCGTGCTAGCACGTGTAGATTCTTACGGTGACATTCAAATACTTTTGGAACACTGTATATCACCTCAAGATAAAATATTCTATTTATTCCTATAGAAAAACAATGGTACAACATATATATGTTCTTATTTCCATAAAAGAAGAAATAATTTCAAAAATGAAATTGATTTTAAATAATATGTGATGATCCTCTCTTTGGTTATGGAATTATATCCCCTGTAAATATTGTTTGACTCAATTGTATAGATCAAAATGTTTATCATTGTGTAAATGTCATATTTATCATTGATCATGACAAAAACCAAAGTTGTACATGACCCATAACATAGTTCTATTGGGATCATAACCTACAAGTGGTATTCAATTAGTCACATAGTTATTTATAATTATTCAAATATAATTGATGATTTAAAAATTTGTAATTCAGTTTTAAATTAAAGTTTAATCATTCATTTAATACAAATTATGAGATATTATTCTTCCTTATTTTTTTCTCATAGATCTAATAAAAATAATTAATTTTATAAACAAAATAAATTCAAAGATCTCATCTGGAGGTGCCACGGATTCTCAACGAATAACACAGAAGTAGACACTGTGTAATTATAATTACACTTCATGTACTTGTGTTCAATTTATTAGGAATTAATTCATAAACCAATTCAAACTATGTGTATTGATGAAATGCAGTGTATTTATTTCTTTACACCATGGGGTGACTAGGCCATCCTAGAACACATTCAGTCAGAGTACACACTGTGTTTCCCATGTACACAGTGTGTAGTCCCATTGAATCACATATAGGCTATGTATTACCATACATGGACAACCTTATTGGTGACCATGTAACTCATAGACCACATGTCATGTAGTCACTTATACATTCTGTGTACTCCAATTTTCTAAGGAATGGTTTACACATTGAGTCCCTAGGTATGTTCCTTAGATAGAGGGTGAGAGATGTAAATTCTATGTAGCCCCATGTATGCTCTATGTACTTATAAATAATTATGTAGATTTAAAATTTATTTATTATACTATGTATGTCATATCAATATGTTCGTACATGTGCTAATTATATTGATAACACATTCCATGTGAAATGTTTTAATATAAATATTAATATGTATGTAATGTTCATATTTGTATATCATTTATGAGTTGTATTACAATTGTTACTCTATGTGCATTGAAGCATAACACATGAATGAAAAATCATTTAATTCAGGTAATCATTTATTTGACAGCACACATCATGAAAGTACCTGATAATTCATGTATTCCATTTTTCACAAGAGTAAATAGCATATGAGTATAATACATGTTGGGTAGATTTAGATGGTTATTCACAATGTTTCCTCCAAGGTACATTTATGTACATAGTTAATTTTCAATAAATTTATTTAATTTTTTTAAAATTATGATAGATGAAAATCTCAAGGAAATTTAGATGATAATTAAGATAAAATAATTTATTTATTAAAGAATATAATTAATTTCTTCGAGTGCGATTTATCTTAAATAAGAACAATTAAAATTTTAAAGTTATTTTTATTAAATGCATATTTTTTTCATGTATATGGATTATCATGAGAATATAATAGACCTTTGTATGAGATTGGTTTCATTTAATTTGTTATTAAATTAAAAAATTTATTTTCATTCTTTCTCTCCTCATATTATGTAATGGTCTATGTACCCATGGTTTCTTTTAAGTAAACCACATGTTTCCATCACTCATGTGAGAGTAAAATCATATGTAATGGATGTTACACCTAATTTAGTAGTGGTAGTTCAATTTTGGAGACAAGGTAAAACCAATCCTAGATATATACATAGGTGGATAGGTGGAAAGTTGTAATAGAATCTTTAATAGGTTTACTGTGTTTTCCCACATAAGTCAATGGTTAGTTTATCAACTGATAGATAAACTAACTACTAGTAAAATATCATGGTCAACCCACTTTATTATTTTAGTTCTATTAAGTTTCAGGTTTATTTCTTTATGGATGTTTTGCATTGATCGAGTGAATTAATGAAATTAATGAGCATGAAAGATAGAACTAAAATAAATTGGATTGTGTTAAAATATTATATAATACATTGTTAATCGCTTAACTAAATCCAACTAATATTAACAAAAATTTAATAAAGATAATAATTGGAAATTTATGCATAAAAGGATAGAATCCCACAATTGTTTTTATTAAGCTGGTATAGTCATCCACTACTTCAGTTAAAATCGAACCATAGTTCAAAGTTATTAACTATCCAAAGTTGGGGTGCTTTCAATTATCAGGGAATTATAACTTTAACTGTTGGGTTGAATTAACTTAGTCCACATCAAGGTTTTACAACAAAAGTATGACTTGGTGTAATTGAGAGTCAAGGGTTGGGGAAATATAATTTAAGGATTTTAGGATTGGGGAGTTCACTCAATAGATCAAGGCACTATGATTTAATGCATTTGGAATTTGGAATTCCTACCTAAAAGCATTCTATTTGTTTGACCAACCAAAGTTGGGGTAATTAGAAGGGAAATATGGATCATTTCCACTAGAATATCCAAGTAATAGGATATTTTTCAGACAATGGTGAGGTCTATTATGTTTCGATAAAATATTTGGATATTAATAAATAAAATATTTATTTATTTTTCTAAATATTTTTTAGATAGAGTAATAAAATTCAACTCATATGTTTTTGTAGAATCAATATAAAAATTAATTAAAACATATCATTTCAATCTATGATTGAGAAAGATAACCTTATCAATGGAAAAAAATTCCCAAGAGTGTAAAAAACACATAAACTTTATCCTTCTCCCTGAAAGGAAATGGTATGTGCAGGAAGAACCTATACTTGATGTGCCCAGTAATGAGGCAAGTGATGAAGTGTTATAACTCTATGAGAAATATTTGAACAATTCCACATATGTCAAAGTTTTCATGCTACAATCCATGTCAAATGATATTTTGAAGCAATATGAGGACATGTATGGGTATATCATGATGTCTCGACATCAAAATCTCTATAAAGAGAAGGAGAGACAAGAGAGGTAAGAGATCTCCAATTCTTTGTTTGCAACTAATATGGGAGAGTATGTGCCATCTAGTCCTCATGTATTCAATCTTATTGTATACATTTAATGATTATACATATTAGGGATTAAATTCCCAGATTTTTTGAATATAAATCTCATACTTTCATCACTTCCTGAGACCTTCTGTAGTTTTATTATTAATTACAATATGAGAAATAATGAGAACATGCTTTCATAACTTCTTACTTTGATTCTCCATGTGGATAAGGACATAGGGTGTGATAAACCTACAGTCCTTATGGTGAACAAGAAAAGTAAGAACATGGAAAATGTTCCCAAGACTCATAACAAGTCTAAAGATCCCAATAATTTTCATTCTAAGAAGAGGAATATCTAGATATAGTGATAGGAAAATAAGGTGGTATGTTTTTCATGTGGAATGTCAGGACACTAGAAGAGGAAAAAAACCCAAAATAAAGGGTAAGCTAAAGGTGTGTTCCTTATCGATTGTAATATTTTAGTATCTATACCTTAAGTATTAGATACAACTTTTGGTGCTCTCATATGTATCCAAATGCAGGAACCAAGTAGATTTTAAAATATTTCTAGATGAGAGGTGGATCTGTGAACTTCCCAAGGTTTGAGTTTGGCTACTCTATCTATTGGTGACTGCCTTATTCCATTTCCAATGGGAAAAATTTTGGTTTTAAAATATTTTTATTATGTACCTACGATTACTGAAAATATAATTTTTGTATCATACCCTGATGCAGATGGGTTTATTTTCACGTTTGAAAATAAAAGTTGTTTCTTTTACAAAGAAAACATATGTTATGGTATGGAATATTTAAATAATGGTATTTATTTATAAAATTATGAAAACCAAGCATTGGTAATTGATAATGAATCATGTTCACATGACTCATATAAAACTCAGCTATGGAATAACTATCTTGGTCATGTGAATGAGAAGAATTCGAAAATTCTCTATCAAGATACATATTTAGACACTTATGATATAAAACCACTTGAAAGATACCAATATTTTCTATAAGGAAAAATGACCAAACCCCCATTTGGTGGATGGGGTGAAAGGACCATATATATTTTTGGATTGGTACACACTGATGTGTTTTTACTATTTTTAGTAGAAGATAGAGGTGGATATTCTTACTTCATAACTTTTAATGATGACTTGATTAGATATGGATATGTCTACTTTATGAGTTATAAGTCTGAGTCCTTCAATAAATTCATGGAATTAAATAATTAAGTAAATAATCAACCTGGTAAGAAGATAAAAAATCTTCGATCAGATCGAGGTGGTGAATATCTTAACCAAGAGTTTATCGACTTCTTATGGGAGTTTTGGATTCTATCTTAACTCATTCCACCTTATACACCACTGTTCAATTGTGTTAGTGAAAGGAGGAACCATAACTTTTTAGACATGGTAAGGTTGTTAATCAGTCATGAAAAGCTTCCATTATACTTCTGGGGATATGAATTACAAAATGAAAAATACACATTAAAATGTGTACCAAATAAAGTGGGAAATGGTATTCCCATCGAGTTGTGGAGGGGAAATAAACCCTTTTGTTGTATACATGTGTATGGGGTTGTGAGGTGTTTGTTAAGGCCTTCTCAAGAAAAAAAATAGTACCCCAGGGCACAAAGTTTATCTTTTAGGGTATCCTAAGAAAAAAATGGATACTACATATAAAACCCCTTGAATAAGAAAGTGGATATCGCTAGACAAGCTATCTTTCTTGATAAGGTGACCATCCTAAAAAGGTATAATGGGAGCAGGATTGACTTAGATGATGTTAATGCTCAAGATAAACAATAGTTGGAATAAGAATAGGTTATACAGGTCACCATGGAATAATTGGCTCCTAAAATAGAAGTACTACATAAGATAACTAAAGAGGTAAGAAAACCATAGATATATGATTTTCTAGTCATTGATTATGGTGAAACATTATTGGTTGAAAATTAAGAACATCTCTCCTAAAAATTGGTAGTTGTGAGATCATAAGCTATGAGACGGAAATAATCCATGAATTATGAAATGGATTACATGAATCATAACTTGGTTTGGGTTCTAGTTGATGTGCCAGTTGATGTAAATCCTATTGGGTGAAAATGGGTATTCCTAAGAAAATTGGACTTGGAAGTTAAAGTAAACAACTATAGAGTAAGTAAAGTGATAAGGGTATAAACAATTTCAAGGAATTGACTATGATGTAACATTTTCATGAGTTTCCATGTTTAAAACTATTATAATTCTACATACTATATTATAGAATCCCGCCTTTTTTCACATAAACTTTGATTACATTTTACAAAACCAAGGATCTTTAAGGTTTAGTGTCTTGGAAACCATGAACATAAAACATGAAAACATAAAACATTCTTATTAAACACTTGAAAGGATTCTCCTTATGTTCATCCTTGGTTCATTACTACATCTCATAACCTGGGGACATACATCAAAATAAAGGGTGAGCATAAGGCCCAGTAAGGTAAATAAGGGGAAACATTTAACATGTGAACTTGAGATACATCAACAATGTCATGAAAAAGAACTTTAAGGCATGAGAATGAAATCATGAGGCATATCATAATAAAAATAACGTATTTCATAACTTGAATATATGGCTACAAAATTTAACATAGACAATCATGAATCACCAAGGTCCATCCCCAAGGTGTCATTTGAAATTACCAAGGTAAACCCCAAGGTATCGTTAAAATTGTAATCTCTAGTGGTTACATCATTACCCAATGCAATGGGGCGCTATCAGGGTGCACCCTTGAATTTGTAATCTCTAGTGGTTACATCATTACCCAATGCATTGGAGCGCTATCAGGGGGCACCCTTAAATTTTTATTTATTATCATGTGATCCACATATATCATCATCAACATTTCATAAATAACCCATATAGCATAAAATAAATGGGTTTTATTTCATAATCATAAAATTTAAAAAACGACTTTTAGGACATGATCTTTATGTCACTTTAAACCCACGAAAAAAGGAAAGAGGGTCTCATGTATGTAAATCCCAGAATTTAAAATAGAACATCTTGATATATATGTGAATACCCCTGTAGAAGAAAGATCTTTGATTATTCATTTAATGAAATAAAATAATTTTAGAAAAATAGAGAGACATTTTGAGACGAAAATTCTACAGCATAACGGCTATGTTACAGGGTTTTATAAAACATTGAAAAGAGAGGGGAATGGGTCACCCACTCATATATGATATATAAAATAGTATAGGGATATAATTTAAAGGATTTAATAACATGGTAATGAAATTTTAATGATATACCAAATGAAACGAAGAACTTGAAAGGAAGACAAAAATAAGATTTCTCTTATTAAAATTTGGCAGCCTAACAGTGTCACTTAAAAATTCAAAAAAATGAATTGAAGAGATCAAATAGGGTCTCTAATAATATGAACATAAAATATCAGTATGATATATATAGATATCATACCCCAACAAAAGAAAAAGTAACTTTAAATACTTGACATGTAAATAGAACTTGAAAATGAGAAGGGTGGAAGAATCCCTTAAAAATTCGGTAGTCTAACGGCGCCACTTAAAACGTCAAAATACTGAATTGAAGAGATAAAATAGGGTCTCTCATCATATGAACATAAAAGATAAGTATGATAGATATAGATATCATACCCCAACATAATAAGAAGTAACTTGAAAGACTTGACAAGAAAATAGAACTTGAAAATGAGAAGGGTGAAAGAATCTGTTACAAAAAATTTGGCAGCCTAACGGCACCACTTAACATTCATAAAAATAAATGATGAAAGTAAGATGGGATATCTCATCATATGAACATGAAAAGGGAAGTAAGATGAATATAAAATAACATCCTACAACATAAGAACATGGAGCATAAAATAAATTACTTAAAATAGAGTATTTGAAAAGAAAGAGAGAGGTTCGATCCCTTACCTTAAACGTAACTCTTAAAACTAAAATGTTGGGACCTTGAGGGCTTGGGGGAACCTTGGGAGGACTCCTTGGGAGGTAAGGAGACCATAACTTCGTTGAGGATGATTTTGGAGTCGAATGGATGAACGGATGGCTTTGTATTTATAGGGAAAGTGAGCGGACAATGCATTAATGGCCAAGGGACACCTCATTGGTGGTTTTGGAAAAACCATGGGCTTGCCCATGGTATTTTCCCATGTTATTGGCCACTTGGGACACCACATACCTTATCTTACTATTCATAAGCAGACCATATTTATTACATACTTAATACATCATTTAATGATGTCATTAAACACTCGTAACTTAAAAACTGCATTTTCACTATTCATCGAAAATTCAACTTTCTCAGAAAAATCCCAAAAAATTTCACCTTAACCAAATATCGATGCTCTGATTTCAGAAATAAACCCAATTTTATAAAATTAATTTTCTAAATATTTTTAATTTAATTTTTAAATAAAAATACTATTCACTGAAAATTCATTTTTTTAGAAAAATCCCAAAAACTTACCGTAGCATAATATCGATGTTCTGAATTGAAAAATAAAGTCCATTTTAGAGAAATAATTTTCTAAATATTTTTAAATTAATTTTTAATTAAAAAACACTATTCACTTGAAAAAACTAATACTTGACTAATAATTTATGAAACCGTAATTTAACCATTTTATTGAATCACATTACTCAATCAAGGTGTGTAGATTATAATAATAATTTCTTTAAGTGAGATAACTAATCCATTTGGTCACATTACTAATCCTAAGCATAAAATCACTATTCATAATTTACTATTCATCAAAAATTAAGTTGATCTTATTAGACTCTAAATTTTGTACTGAACATAATTGTAGAAGACTATTTTTTGAAAATCGTTACACATAATTAGTTATCTAAGATTTACATAATTATTTTCAAATATCCTTTTTCTAGAATTCATCAAAAATATGCATACTATATTTATCCGGACATTTAAAAATTCACAAACTTCATCACAAGGAGAAATCACAATTTTTATTCAAAACAAAGGATTACACAAGGAAGTTACAGTCTCCTTACATATCCCCTTATAACCCCTGCATAGGACCTATGTGTAAGGTATGCTAAGATGAGAGAATCTGAGGGCGGCTTGGCCAACATCGCATGAGTAGTAATTTCTATCAGTTTGAACTTCTTGCGAAGGTGATTTCATTCTAGCTTCATACGATGAAGTTTGGCTTGGGTTTGGTCCAGAGCAAATCCCAGTGATGCTACCTCCTTCCCAAGTTCTGTTATATGGGCTTTGATTGGCCTGAGACTACTGGATGAGGCCATCGAAACTTCTTTCTATATTAATTAACCAAGATCACTTGTATTTAGACACAATAATCAAAACGTTTAGTTTCTAGTGGTCATATTGACCAATGGTCATATAACAGTCAAAACCCAACAGTCTCATTTTAATTATACTCATTTTATCAAATGAAATAGTTTTGTTGAGTATAAAAAATAAAATAACACACAAAATTAGGAAACAAGATTTATTCAAAATTTCGGGTCGTTAGAATCTTCCCCCCTTAAGAAATTTCATCCTCACAATTTTTAAAATTGGGGTTTTTAAATTTCATTGAAAGTCCCACATCGGAAAAGGAGTCAGTAAAACTATTACTTTAAAAGAAAGAAAGGGAAGTACAAAGGTCACCCAAGTTAACCCACATTAGGATTCCATGTAGGAAAACAAGGACATGGAGGAGAAAACAAAGGGTTAAGTTCTGAGAAAGAGTGATTGAAAACATGATTAGGAGAAAGTTAACCACGAGAAAATCACATACTTATGATGTGTGTAAACGGTCTTTGATTACCTAGTAGGAAACGTAAACCAACAAAGTTTTTGTTTTATGTTCCTTTTCATAATTTTGAGGAATTTGTTTACTACATAGAACAAAAACATAAGGTAATATACCTATATTCAAGTAGAGTTTCATCCTTTAGTAAGTTTCTACCAAAACTAATATTTTCTCCAAACAATGAGCATTCAAAAACACTTGGTCTCATCAAAACACAAGAATCAACTTCTTGAGAGTCATGTAATCCAAAAAATATTAACTATCAATTTCTTCTATCTTTAAACATTATCCCAAAAATAGAAAGGGAAAGATAAAACAACTCTTCAAAAAGAAATAATCCCACAGGAAGGGAAACTACTTTTAAATCTTCAAAGTTCCATGGTACTACCCAAAGTTCCTCATAGACCATTCCATAAATAACTATCCTTAAAATTCCTCAAAATAAACCAAACTAAGATCGAAACCCAATTATAAGAATGATCACATAACATAGTCTTCCAAGATAGACTTTATCGTTCATCTCCAAACAACATCAACCACTCTTATCATCTTATAACAAAAGTAACTAACCTAATCACATTTTCCCCAAGATAGGCTAATCATTTCCATATGTAACCTAAATTACTATAAGTCTACCTTAAATTCATCGATTCTCCAAAATATAAGTCAAACTTTACTCAAAGAAAATACCGTAGTAATCTATTTACCTTGATCAAATAGGGTTCCCAAAATAGTGAACGTCTTCCAAAATAATAATCATATTTTAATCCCCTAATCACCATTTTTTTAAGAAGAATAGCTTCACTACATCAACATGTGGTACATAAAAAATTTATGTTTTCCTTAATGATATAAAATCATCTTAGGTAGTGACTTGATGATCTTAGAAAACATAAAATATATGCTCCTAGAGCACGAACTAAAATAAAACATGACATAGACAATTATTGTGAAGAAGTTACATGTACTTCAGTCATCATGATCCATCTCAGCATAGAACTTGCAATGTTCCCTTGTCCTCGAAGATTGTTAATGCTCATTATGCTTCTCACCCATTCCAAGAGATCATTGCCTTGGATAATGTCTAACCTCTCCACATTTACGACATCGAAATGTATAAGGTACATTAGATCGAACCTTATCTCCATTCATCACATTATCCATTTTTTAAAGCAATTGGATACTTTATACCCTATCTTCCCACACATAAAACATCTCTCGGTTCCTTTGTGACATTCTCCTTGGTGCCTCTTCCCACACTTTTTGCAAAAAAGAAATTGGGTCTTCTTTCCCTAATCAAATTTATCAGATGAACATCCTTGAGACTTTTTCTTCTTCTTCCTTGATGAATTTGGGCATTCAACTAGGTACCAATTATTAATTGTGATTTTTGATAGCTGGTTTGGCATAATCACAATATGTTCAACTTGATCTTTCACCATCTCTGTCACACTAATAGGTCAATCATCACATTTCCTATCACATTGGTTGTTGGGACATGCTCTTCCATTTCCCGCCATTAAGTAAGAAAATAATTTATAATTAGGGGGCTTAAATACTTAGCCAATAATCATTAAAAGGAGACTTTAAGCATAGAAGGATAAACTTGTAGAAGGAAAGTATACCCTAACTTGTGATCCCCTAGGTTCCAATCTAGGTTATCCTTGATCATATATTCCTATGTGAATCTTTATTTAATTTTATCTTTGTTCCTTTAATAATGGTTCATAGTAAGCTTATGAATTTACCAAAGCATATCCCCCAGGAGTGTCGTAACCTACAGTGCAGCAAGGCCCGTTGTCGTGTACCAGTTCCCATTCAAGTCTCACTCAAAGTGGTGTTTTAGGGTTTTACCCCTATGTACATCTGTGCTAGAGCCACCTCTACCTGCTCGTATCCAGACATGGATGTATTTTCTTGGAAATCCCTTACTAAATACTCACCAAAATACCAGGAAGATTTCATATATTCAAAATTTTCTATAGGGTTCTTCCTAGATTTTTCATATCCTAATTTCCACAAATAACTAAACCATCCTTTGATAACAACTATAGCATACCACCTTTTTCACATAAACATTCATTATATTTTACAAAACCGAGGCTCTTTAAGGTTTAGTTTCTTGGAAACCAGGAACTTAAAACATGAAAACATAAAACATTCTTCTTAAACACTTGAAAGGCTTCTCCTTATGTTCATCCTAGGTTCATTACTGCATCTCATAACCTAGGGACATACATCAAAAGAAAGGGTGAGCAGAAGGCCCAGTAAGGGAAACAAGGGGAATCATTTACCATGTGAACTTTAGATACATCAACAATGTCATGAAAAAGAACTTTAAGGCATGAGAAAGAAATCATGAGGCATAACATAATAAAAATAACATATTTCATAACTTGAAGATGTGGCTACAACATTTAACATGGACAATCATGAACATATCACCAAGGTCCATCGCCAAGGTTTCATTTGAAATTACCAAGGTAAACCACAATGTATCGTTAAAATTGTAATCTCTAGTGGTTACATCCTTACCCAATACAATGGGGCGCTATCAGGTTGCACCCTTAAATTTGTAATCTCTAGTGGTTACATCATTACCCAATGCGTTGGAGCGCTATCAGGGCGCACCCTTAAATTTGTCTTTATTATCATGTAAGCCACATATATCATCATTAACATTTCTTTAATAACCCATATACCATAAAATAAATGGGTTTCATTTCATAATCATAACATTTAAAAAAACTGCTTTTGGGATATGATCTTTATGTCACATTAAACCCACGGAAAAAGGAAAGAGGGTCTCATGTATGTAAATACCAGAATTTAAAATAGAAAATATTGATATATATGTGAATACCCCTGTAGAATAAAGATATTTTAGTATTCACTTAATAAAATAAAATAATTTGAGAAAAAGAGAGAGACATTTTGAGATGAAAATTCTGCAGCATAAAGGCTATGTTACAGGGTTTTAAAAAACATTGAAAAGAGAGGGGACATGGGTCACCCACTCATAAATGATCTATAAAATAGTATAGAGACATAATGTAAAGGATTTAAGAACATGGTAAAGAAATTTGAATTATATACCACGTGAAACGAAGAACTTGAAAGGAAGACAAAAATAAGATTTCTCTTATGAAAATTCAGTAGCCTAACGGTGTCACATAAAACTTCAAAAAAAAATGAATTGAAGAGATAAAATAGGATCTATCATCATATGAACATAAAAGATCAGTATGATAGATATAGAGATCATACCCCAACAAAATAAAAATGAACTTGAAATACTTGACATGAAAATAGAACTTGAAAACGCGAAGGGTAAAAGAATCCGTTAAATATTCAGTAGCCTAACGGCGCCATTTAAAACGTCAAAATAATGAACTGAAGAGATAAAATAGGGTATATCATCATATGAACATAAAATATCAGTATAATATATATAGAGATCATACCCCAACATAATAAAAAGTAACTTTAAAGACTTAACAAGAAAATAGAACCTGAAAATGAGAAGGGTGAAAGAATCTGTTACAAAACTTTCGGCAGCCTAACGGCGCCACTTAACATTCATAAAACGAAATGATAAGAGTAAGAGGGGATATCTCATCATATGAACATGAAAAGGAAAGTAAGATGAATATAAAATAACATCCTTCAACATAAGAACATGGATCATAAAATAAATGACTTTAAAGATAGTATTTGAAAAGAAAGAGAGAGGTTGGATCCCTTACGTTAAACGTAACTCTTAAAACTCAATGGTTGGGACCTTGGACGCTTGGGGGCACCTTGGGAGGACTCTTTGAGAGGTAAGGATACCATAAATTAGTTGAGGATTATTTTGGAGTCGAATTGATGAGAGGATGGCTTGGTATTTATAGGGAAAGTGAGGGGACAAGGCATTAATGGCCAAGGGACACCTCATTAGTGGTTTTGGAAAAACCATGGGATTGCCCATGGTATTTGACCATGGTATTGGCCACTTGGGACACCTCATACCTTATCTTACTATTCATAAGTCGACCATATTGATTACATACTTAATAAATCATTTAATGATGTCATTAAACACTCGTAACTTAAAAACTGTATTTTCACTATTCATCAAAATTTCAACTTTCTCAGAAAAATCCCAAAATTTCACCTTAACCAAATATCGATAATATGATTTCAAAAATAAACTCCATTTTATGAAAATAATTTTCTAAATATTTTTAATTTAATTTTTAAATAAAAACACTATTCACTGAAAATTCATTTTTTTCAGAAAAATCCCAAAAAAAATACCTTAGCATAATATCGAGGTTCTGAATTCAAAAATAAAGTCCATCTTATAAAATTAATTTTCTAAATATTTTTAATTTAATTTTTAATTAAAAAACCCTATTCACCCGAAAAAACTAATACTTGACTAATAATTTATGAAACTGTTATTTAACCATTTTATTGAATCACATTACTTAATCAAGGTGCCTAGATTATAATAATAATTTCTTTAAGTGAGATTACTAATTCATTTGGTCACATCACTAATCCTAAGCATAAAATCACTATTCATAATTTACTATTCATCAAAAATTAAGTTGATCTTATTAGACTCTAAATTTCATACTGAACATAATTGTAGAAGATATTTTTTTCAAAATCATTACACATAATTACTTATCTAAGGTTTACATAATTATTTTCAAATATCCTTTTTCTAGAATTCATCAAAAATATGCATACTATATTTATCCGGACATTTGAAAATTCACAAACTTCATCACAAGGAGAAATCACAATTTTTATTTAAAACAAATGATTACACAAGGAAGTTACGGTCTCCTTACATAGCCCCTTATAACCCCAGCATAGGACCTAAGTGTAAGGTGTGATAAGGTGAGAGAATTTGAGGGTGTCTTGGCCAACATCGCACGAGTAGTAATTTCTATCAGTTTGAACTTCTCGTGAAGGCAATTCCGTTCTAGCTTCATACGATGAAGTTCGGCTTGGGTTTGGTCTAGAGAAAAGCCTAGTGGTGCTACATCTTTCCCATGTTCCATTAGATGGGCTTCGATTGGCCTGAAACTACTGGATGAGGCCATCGAATCTTCTTTCTATATTAATTAACCAAGATCACTTGTATTTAGAGATAATAATCGAAACGTTTAGTTTCCAGCAGTCATATTGACCAATGGTCATATAACAGTCAAAACCCAATGGTCTCATTTTAATTATACTCATGTTATCAAATGAAATATTTTTTTTTGAGTATAAAATATAAAATAACACACAAAATTAGGAAACAAGATTTATTCAAAATTTCGGGTCATTACATATATCATCTTACCATGATTATGAGATTTGGTAGATTGATGTCAAAATAAAATTCCTTAATGGGAACCTTCATGAAGATGTCTATATGACACAACCAAAAGTTTTTTTGACTCCATGTGATTCAAAAAGTATTTTCAAGTCTTATATATCTATTTATGGATTGAATCAAGTAGACAAGTCATGGAACATTTGATTTGATGAAGCTATAAAAATAATTTGGTTTCATTAAAAAGGAATGTGAGCCAAGTGTTTACAATAGTTTTAGGGTAAATTCATTCATTATTTTAGTAGTATATGTTGATTAAATATTACTTATTGAAAATGACATATCAATCTTACAGTCTGTTAAGGACTAGTTAAACAAGTGTTTCTCCATGAAGGACTTAGGTGAAGCATACTATATTCTAGGGATCAAGATCATTTATGATAGATTCAAGAGGCTTCTTGGACTAATTAAAAGTAAATATGTTTACATAATACTAATGAGATTTAGTATAGAACAATCCAATAGGTTATTGGTTCCAATGTCACATGGTTTACATCTTTATGAGAAAGTGTGTCCTTTGAAACAATAGACGAAAGATTGAATGCGTAATATCTCATAAAATTCAACAATATAATAAATCAGGTATTTCATGTTATGTACTAGACTTGATGTTGCCTATGAATTGAGAATGGTAGGTAGATATCAAGAAAATCCAAGGGAACAACATAGGACTATTGTTAAAGATATCCTTAAGTATCAGAGAAGAAATAAGGATATGTTACTAGTGCATGGAGGAGGAAAGGAGCTTGTCATCAGGGAATATATTAATTCTAGTTTTAATATAGATTAGAATGGTCTAAAGTCATAGTCAGGTTATGCTTTCTATCTTGAAATAGGATCTATGAGATGGAATAGTTAAAAAAAGATATATATCATTCATTATATAGTAGAGTATAAGTATATATCATCTTTTTATAAAACCAAGGAATCCATTTTGATATGAAACCTTTTCTAGGATCTTGATGTGGTACACAATATTAAATACCCTATCAAATTTTATTGTGATAATACTGCATCAGGGTCTCTTAAAAAAGAGACTGGGTTGTACTAACAGGCAAAGAATATACTCCAGAAGTATCAGCTCTTGAAATATTTTTATCAAAGGGGTAAAGATTCAATAAGAAGAGTACACAATAAAGTGAACATGGAAGACCCATTTACTAAAGTCCTATCTCCGCAGAAGAATGGGTATCATGGGATAAATAGCAAACTAAAGGTTGTTAGTAGTTGGATCTCGTGCAAATGGGAGTATATTGGAGTTGGTACCCTAGAATCAACTTTTATATACTTTATGACAATATTTATTCATAGTTTTTAATATCAATAAACTTATTATGACATCAATGTTTTTCTTCAGTATAACATAGTACATGATAATGTCCCAAGAGTAGTTGTCACACTAAATGGTCATAGTTGTTCCCCACTATGATGAGTATCTGTAAGGGCTATGATGTTATTCTTATATATATGTTCTATATCTAGATGATATCATTTGAGGGAAAAAAGTGATACAAGCTATCAAGGGTGGATATATAATTTAATTTGAGGCATACTCTCATGGTGTAAACCCATAGAGACATCTAGGGTGGTATATTAGGAGAACATGACCTACCATTAAAAAATATGTATTTATATGTGTCATTTGAAGATCCTATCCATGGATGTGTGCATTGATCCTTATATTTTAAGATTATTATGAATGAGTATTATGAGTCACATACTTGGATTTATTGACGAAAACAATGACGACAAATGTTTGAAATGAGGTAGGATGTGTTGGGTGCATCACGAGTAATATTACATTAATTAATTATGTTAGAAATGAATTTTTCCCTTATGTTATTTAATGGAAGTTTATATCATAGGTCCTTTTATGAAAATGATATATCCTAAATAAATACATGGTCATGGTGTTCTATAGGGATGTTCAATTTTTTTAGAAATCAAATAATGATACATTGAGAAAATAGGTTAATGGTACCTACTTGAAACCTTCATGATTAGAGATATCATGATAAAGGGGTTATATTACATAATAAGAAACTATATGAGGTATTATATCGTTGTAGCATTATCTTCTTTCCCTATGGATGCCTTGGACAATTTCGAGACACTAACCTTAGAGTTTAGGCTACTTCACCTAATTTCACTAAGAAAGAGGCCTAGAGGGTCACAAAAAAGTGTATCTAAAACCTCAGTTAAATAATAATAATAATATTTATTATTTAAAAAGTTGAACAAATATTATTCCCAAAAATGGTTTAATAGTTATTCATGAAAAATTGACTGCATATATCCCGTCCACACTTATTCAAGAGAATATAATGTGTGAAGAATATTTAATAAATATTAATTTTCTATTTAGAGAATATAATATTTATTTATTGGTTAATAATGAAATGATATTTATTTAATAAATAAATATTCATTATTCATGTTCTAATAAATTTCATGGAGGAACAACAGAGAGATTTTACTAGTTCGGTGAGAAATAATAAATATTTAATTTTATATGATTAAATAATATTAAATTTAATCTGTATGTTAAGAACATATCGACAAATAATAATAATAATGTTATTATTATTTGAAATGGGGTTTTCCAACGATTAAATTGTAAGAACCCAGTTCTTATTTTTGAGGTATGGGTTTCTTCATTTATCTTTTCCTTAGGTGTTTTTGAGAAATAAGGAAAGTGGAGAAAAATATGAAATTTTGGGACTACACACCATGTACTATTCCACATGCCATGTACTTTGGCCATGTGGGATGAGTACATAGTGTTTGTAGCCATGATGGAAATGAAAGGTGTAAAAACCAACTACACGCCGTGTAGTGGGTATTTACACGCTGTGTAGTCAGTCAGCAGGTGAATAGTAAGGTGGTGGAAGTAGCCGCCAGCTGAGAGACAGTACACACTGTGTAATCAGGAAAAACACGTCGTGTACTCATGTCGACAGATGAACAGTGTCGCGCTGGTAGGAATCCGCCGTAGGAACAGTTAAAAAATGAAAATTACACGTCGTGTACTTGAGAAGTACACACCGTGTAGTCTGTTTTTTGGATTAAATTGGGCAGTAGCCTCCCCTGTTCACAGGGAAGGATTAGAACTGGAGGAGGAGTTGGGAGAGAGGGTTGAAACATCGAGGAGCTCTAGATTGCACACCGAGAATCCATTTTTGGCTCTGATGATCTCGTTGGAACCGTATGGGTAAGCCTCTCTTTCTCCTTAAGTCGTTCTTACCAATTATTTCTCGAGGGAATGTTATTTATGTTTGAACGGTTTTTCTTCTACCCTAGATCTACATCATCTTTGGGTGTTTCTGGAAGCAACGTTCACATATACTATTCAGGGGCGTTTAAGGTAGGTGGCTTGGTGTTTCAATTCTAATTGTTGTGCATTTTTGTGCACCGTTGTGCTATGAAACAATGTTGGGGTATCTTGTGTCTGAGGCTGTGGCTATTTTGAATACCTAGAACTGTAAAGGTAATTAAATGTGATAATAAACTATTTTTTGGGATCGCTTCTTGGATCCAGGACCACCCCTGGGGTGAGTTCCTCTGTTTAGCCATTTGGCCAGGATACCTGAGGGTATTCCATGTTTACTTTATGCATTACTTTTTCCTTGAGAGGATTTGTAAATAATTTCATGTTAAAATGTTGGCCTGAGGGCATGGTTATTTTATAGCCTGAGGGCATGGTTACTTTATAGCCTGAGGGCGTGGATATTTTATAGCATGAGGGCATGAATATTTTATAGCCTGAGGGTGTGGATATTGTATAGCCTGAGGGCGTGATTACTTTATATGCCTGAGGGCGTGGTTACAATATTGGCCTGAGGGAATGGTTATATTATATTAGCCTGAGGGCATGGTTTGGATGAGCATGAAATGTTAGTAAATTTAAAGGTTAAATTAATAATAAAAATGGCAATATAACTGGTAAAGTTAGTTACTTTTGAGTACTGCTTAGTTTATTTCATTTCATTACTACACACTGTTGTTGCATATTTTCTCTCAGTTGGGCACGAGCCATTGGTGGGTGCCTATTGGGATTTATTTCTCACACCCTGTTTGGGTCATTTCTTCGGCCCAAACCGATTACGTTTCTACAGGTGTCGAAATGGGAAAGGGTCCCTATACAGGTACATGATTGTAGCAAAGGAGTAGGGGAGTATGGGACCGTGCTTAGGCATGCGATGCTGCCAGCTATTTTGTTTTATTCTTTTGTAACTGCACTTTCTATTATATCTTATTGTACTACTATGTATCATGTTCTGGCTATTTTCTTATAACTTTAGACATGTTGCATCATTATCTATATAACTGTTGGTTATATTTTACTGTAGTTGTTTATTTTAAATGTGTATAGTTATTTCTTCGGATGTTGTTGTATGTTTTATTTATTATTCTTCTGCGCTTCACATTGAAAATTGAGGGAATAGTTTCCCCACTATCAGACCTGGGCCCTCTCTGCTTGTCGGAAGCCTCTGATGTTTGGGGAAATTCACTTGAGGTCATGCGACCAACTGGGATTGGGGAACCCATTGAGTGGCACCCAGATCTGGGACGTTACAAAGTGGTATTAGAGGGTTTCTTTTCTTTGACTTAATATTTGGAGCCTTAGTTAGGGATAGGACAGGAACGGTAGTTGGTAATAAGTTGTGCGCGGGCGTAGCTAACCCGTGTACAAGGAAAAACCAGTCTACCTCCTATTTTTTCATGTCTTCTGACTTTGAAAATTTTACAGTTGATTCGATTTCACCATTGGGTGACAAACTTTTGATTGTGATGTTTATAATTTATCCATGGGTTCTATTTAGTTGCAACCTGATGAGATGAGGGTATGCCATCCAATGCATCATTTAGACACATTCTAGAAATCACATGCCATGAATAGTTCCATGCAATGTAGGTGCATTAGAAATTGAATGTTGTTGTGATAGTTATTGTTCTAGAAAAGCATGCTATTATGATAGCTGCTTTGATAAATACCTGCTATGTGATAGGGTATTTTTGAGTGATCTTGTTGATAGGATGGATGCCAAACTTTGGTTTTTGGGGAGTATGGGCCCTCATTGACCGTAATTTGGTGGATCATTGATTGTTTATCTTGTTATAACATATATAAGATGTCAAACATTGATTTGTGGGGAGTATGGGACCTCATGGGTCAGAATTCGGAACTTAGGTGTTGTTTTTTAGAATTTACTGGGTTCTGGAGAAGTTTCAGAGGCTTACTATCCGGAAAACCCTGGATACACTCCGTGTAGTTCCTCAGACACACGTTGTGTCTTCTTTTGGTCGGGAAGAAAAGAAAACTTTTTGAGTACACGCCGTGTACACTAAGTACATGCCGTGTAGTCACTTCCCATGTCAAGGACCATGTTGGCGGGGACATAGGGAAGGGAAATTCTTGGGAAAAACATGCCACGTACCAGATGTACATGCCATGTAGTTTTGATCTGGAGTTCGGTCGTGTAACTAGCAACACGGACGGAGGAGACCTTAAGCCATACATGGTGTGTCCACTATAGAACACGCCGTGTAGTCTGACCTAGGATCCGGTTGTGTAATTAACAACATGGGTTGGGGTAATCCTTTCGTGTACACGTCGTGTCCATCTGGAACACACTGTGTTGTGTGATCTGTGTATCTGACCGTGTAACTAACAACATGGGTTGGAGAAGCTCGTCCATTACACACCGTGTACCCGTGGAACACGCCATGTAGTTTTTTCCTGTGACAGATCGTGTGGACCTGACCGTGTGGCAGGGAAAACAGGGTGGTGTACAAGCTGTGTTCAGGTGTAACACACCGTGTAGTTTAAGCCGAGTAGTCGGTCGTGTCAAGAAAGACACAAGCAGTTGTAATTTTCACCATACACACCATGTAGATTATATGCATGCCCTATAGTCTTGTTCAATGGGATCTGTGTGGCTTAGCCGTGTAGAAGGACCCCGATAGGGGAAGAGAAGTCAGGTACATTCCATGTAGTCAATATACATGCTGTGTAGTCTTGTTGTGAAATCTTGAATGTCTTCTTCCTCCTGTTCCCCTTTTGGTCCCTTCGTTTTAAATCTTTGATAATATTTATCTAAGGTGTCAGTTTGACCTTGTAGAGTCATGCCGCCGAGACAACCTCATGTTGTTTTCCAGGAGAGAAACAATGATTATACTCCAGAGATGGGGGCCATGGGCTACTAGTGGATCCTCTAGTGGAGACAGATGCAGCACCAGCTATTATACCAGACACTGGTGCGGATGCGCAGTTCCATGAAAGCTTTATGTGGTTCATGTAGACCTTTCAGAGAGCACCGTCGGCTGCCACATCTATGGATGAGCTAACTCGTATATTCCAGTAGCAACATCCGCCTATGTTTTCAAGGGATGGCGGAACACAGGCTATGGAGTCTTGGTTGGAGTCTATGTAGACTATTTTTGAGAATCTTGAGACGCCTCCATGGTGGAGGGTCAAGATCGTGACTTATATGTTGCATGACTCCACCAAGAGGTGGTGGGATGTTACCACTCAAACAGATCATCACAGAGACATGAAATGGGAGGGTTTTCAGATAGATTTTTATGATTTCTTCTTCCCAGAGACGCTGAGGGAAGATAGAGCTTGAGAGTTCATGAATCTGCAATAGGGTGCTATGTCGGTGATGGATTATTCTGCTCGTTTCACCAAGCTTTAGCGTTTTTCACCCGTTCTGGTGGGTGATGAGGCGTTGAGGTCCAGATGCTTCGAGGATGGTCTTCGTTATGACATCTGAGAAATGGTGAATGTTTTCATGTTGCCTATCGTACATTCTATTATGAACCAGGTGCTGATTACAGAGAGGAACCTTTGGGAAGATAGTGGTGCAGGCTAGGGTAGTTCGGCACCAGTTTCTGGTACTATTTCTACCAGTAAGAGGTAACGAAAGATGAGTTTCTCTCATAGTGGCACTACTAACCAGGTGATTACTTCAGTTGGCCCGGTCAGGTGATTCCAATGTGGTAAAGTGGGACACAAGGGACCAAAGTGTCCACGGGACCCAGTGGAGTTCCAAGCTTGTGGCAAGATGGGTCATCTGCAACACTTTTCTGGACTTTTCTACAAGTGTCTAGTGGGAGGGGTTCTGTGCAGACTCCACGTGCGGGAGATGGACTGACAACTTCTTACCAGTCTGGGAAATGGGATACATCAGGACGTATAGGCAGAGGTGGTGGTCGTGGCTGTGGTATCCAGACACCAGGATCTCAGAGGCAACTGGTCGGGACAGCTTAGGGTAGCCAGGCTGTGTCGCAGGGCCCAGATACTGGGCAGGCATATGCAGTGCAACAAACCCAACAGGAGTAGGATCTCGGACCTTCTACTGTCATAGTTACTATTCTAGTAGCTCTGTCTTATCTTCAGTACTTTTCGATATGGGTGCTACATATAGTTTCATATCTATGCCTGTTGTGGAGAGCCTCGGGCTCTGTGTTTCTTCTTCTTTTGTTGTTATGACGCTAGACACTTTGTTGGGGACTAGAACGGACGGTGTGTGTCAGTGCAAGGAGTGCCCCCTTGAGGTTGGTGGGTGTCAATTTTTTTGGGACCTCTATTTCTTAGAGATGACGAGCTATGATGTCATTATCAGAATGGACTGGTTGGTTCCCTTTCGAGCCTTTGTAGATTTATATCGTCACAGGGTGAGTTTCACATCACCAGAGGGTGTAGAGTTTCTATACAAGGGAGAATGGGATGTTTAGGTGAGTCGAGCTAGACCAAAGCAACATGGGCGGGGTGGAGTCATAACCTAGATTGCAAGTTTATATCTAGATGATCAGGGAACTTGTCATAAGGATTTCACTCCAGTGGTTGATCGTTTTGGGTATGTCTTCCCGGATGACTTCTCGGGTCTACCTCCAGAGCATGAGTTGGATTTATCTATTGAGCTAGTTCCAGGAGTAGCACCAGTGTCCATTCCTCCTTATAGGATGGCTACACCAGAGTTGCAGGAGCTCAAGATACAGTTAGAGGAGTTACAGGCAGAGGGTTTCATCTGACCCAATACTTCTTCTTGGGGTTCACTGGTCCTCTTTGAAAAGAAGGAAACTGGTACCCTTAGACTCTGTGTGGATTATCAGAAGTTGAACCAGTTGATGGTCAAGAACAGATATCACTTTCCGAGGATTGATGATCTCTTTGATCAACTTTGTGGAGCACAAGTGTTCTCGAATATTGACTTGAGATCCAGATATCATCAGTTGCATGTTAGAACATCTTATATACCTCTCATAGCCTTTAGGAGCAGGTATGGTCTATATGAGTACTTGGTTATGCCGTTCAGACTCACGAACATGCCAGAAATTTTCATGGCTCTGATGAATCGTGTGTTCCATCCTTATTTGGATTATTTTGTGGTAGTATTCGGGGATGATATCTTAGTGTACGATCACACTCGACATGACCATGCCACCCATATTGATATCGTATTGAGTACACTGAGAGGGCATAAGCTATATTCTAAGATCTCAAAGTGCCACTTTTGGATGGACCAGATTCACTACCTGGTTCATATCATCTCAGAGGTAGGAGTTGCTGTAGACCTAGGGAAGGTGAGAGAAGTAGTTTCCTGGGAGCATCCTAAGAACGTGTTTGAAATATGGAGTTTCTTGGGTCTGGCTGGTTGCTACAGATGGTTCATACATGACTTCTCTCTCTTAGCAGCACCATTTATGGGTTTGACTAAGAAGGGTGTGAAGTTCATTTGGCCAGAAGCTTGAGATACAACCTTTCAGGACCTGAAAGGAAGTTTGACATCAGCACCAGTCCTGATACTTACAGATAAAGGGAAGAGCTATACAGTTTACTGTGATTCATCAGGTATTGGACTGGGAGCAGTGTTGATGCATGGTGATTGAGTTGTTACGTATGGTTCTCGGCAGTTGAGGCCACATGAGAGGAATTACCCGACACATGATCTCGAGTTGGCTGCAGTTTTTCATGCGTTGCGCTGTTGGAGACATTACCTCTTGGGAGAGAATTTTGTGGTTTTCACCAATTACTAAAGTCTTAAGTATATCTTTACTCAGCGTGACTTGAATCTGAGACAGCGAAGGTGGGTCGAATAACTTTAGTCCTTCGACTTTGATCTTTCCTATACACCTGATAAATGTAATGCAGTAGCTGATGCACTGAGCAGGAGGACTCAGATACAGGCAGTGTAGGAGGCCACTGGTGAGTGGCAGCTCATGGCTTTGTTCCCTGAGATTCATTTGTAGGTGCACGAAAGTCAGGGGTAGACCTCTCTTTCATCTTTAGTTTTGAACTCTACCCTCCTGGATAGAGTGAGTATGAGACAACTATCTATTTTGGAAGGCCTAGTTCTACGGGAGTCGGTGGCAATTGAGGACCGTCCTCCTTGATGGACGATTGGTGATGATGAGGTACTTCATTTCCATGGATGAATATGGGTTCCAGGTTATATACGCGAAGAGATGATGTGGGAGTTTCATGCTTCAACTTGGGCAGTTCTTCCCAGAGTTACCAAGACGTACCGTGACTTGAGATATCAGTACGGGTGGCCGGGTATGAAGAGAGAAATAGCTGGTTTTATTATGAGATGTTCCACCTGTCAGTAGTTGAGGGTGGAGCATCAGAGGCCAGTCAGACTATTACAACAGTTACCCATCCCGAAGTGTAAATGTGATGATGTCGTGATGGACTTCATGACTGGGTTGCCGAGGTCACCTTGAAGCAATGATGTCGTGTGGGTTTTTGTGGGAAGACTCACAAAGGTAGCTCACTTTTTGCCGATGAAGGAGACCTTTGGTGTTGATGAGCTCGGAAAATTGTATATCCAAGAGTTCGTACGTCTTCATGTGGTTCCTCGTTCTATCGTTTCAGATAGGGATGCCCGTTTTAAGTCTTGTTTCTGGTAGAGTTTTCAGAGGGCACTAGGTACACAGTTGTTTCTGAGCACAGCTTACCACTATCAGACCAATGGACAGTCAGAGTGTATGATACAGGTGCTTGAGGACATGCTGCGAGCATGCATGATAAACTTTGGGGGATCTTGGGAGATGCACAAACCCCTGGTCGAGTTTTCCTATAATAACAGTTTTCATGAAACTTTTGAGATGGCACCTTACGAGGCTTTATATGGTAGGCCATGTCGATCACCTTGGTGCTGGATGGAGTCAGGTGAGGTAGCTTTATTGGGACCACAACTCGTGCAGGAGACTGCTGAGCAGGTCCAATTGATTCACAAGTGAATGGCTACCGCATAGTCTCGTCAGAAATCTTTTGTTGATCACCGCAGACAACCCTTGGAGTTCGCAGTTGGGGATCAGGTTTTCTTGTGTGTTTCACCGGGGTTGAGACATAGGCAGATCAGGAGACAGGGTAAACTTTCTCCAAGGTATGTGGGGCCATTTGAGATTCTGGAGAGAGTTGGGCCAGTTGCCTATCAGTTTCAGTTACCACAGAGGTATTGGGCCATGCATGACGTCTTCCATATATCTCAGTTGCACCGTTATCATTTAGACCCATCTCACGTATTTCAGCCAGAGTAGGTTGAGCTTCAGATCGATGCATCCTTTGAGGAGAATCCTATTCGTATCGTGGATAGGAACACAATGGTTCTCTGAGGCCGGTCAGTTCCTCTCGTACAGGTGCTATGGAAGCATGGACGAGTGCAGAACAAAACCTGGGAACAAGAGACCAACGTATGTGCTCAGTGGCTAGAGATTTTTGGAGCTTTATCTTCACCACCCTTGGAAGGGAAATTTTGGGATGAATTTCTTTACGGGGGGAAGTTTGTAAGAACCTAGTTCTTATTTTTGAGGTACGGGTTTCTTCTTTTCTATTTTCCATAGGTGTTTTTGAGAAATAAGGAAAGTGGGGAAAATCCTAGATTTTGGGACTACATGCCATGTACTATTCCACACGTTGTGTACTTTGTCCATGTGGGATGAGTACACAGGGTGTGTAGCCATGATGGTGATGAAAGGTGTAAAAACCGACTACACGCCGTGTAGTGGGTATTTACATGCTGTGTAGTCAGTCGGTAGGTGAATAGTAAGGTGGTGGAGGTAGCCTCCAGCTGAGCGACAGTACACACCGTGTAATCAAGTAAAACATGTCATGTACTCATGTCGACAGATGAACAGTGCCATGCTGGTGAGAAGCTGCAATAGGAACAATTAAAAAATACAAAGTACACGCTATGTACTGGAGAAGTACACGCCGTGTAGTCTGTTTTTTTTTTCTTAAATCGGGTAGTAGCCTCCCCTGTTCAAAGGGAAGGCTTAGAACTGGAGGAGGAGCCGGGAGAGAGAGCCAAACCTTCGAGGATCTCTAGATCGCACGCCGAGAATCTATTTCCGCCTCTGACGATCTCTTTATAACCATACAGGTAAGCCTCCCCTTCTCTTTATTCCATTATTACCAATTCTTTCCTCAGGGAAAGTTATTTACTTTTGAACGGGTTTTCTTCTACCCCAGATCTACGTCATCTTTGTGCATTTTTGGAAGAGATATTCACGTACACCGTTCAGGGGTGTTTAAGGTAGGTGGCTTGGTGTTTAAATTACAACTGTTGTGTGTTTTTGTGTATCATTATGCTACGAACCCATGTTGGGGTATCGTGTGGCTGAGGTCGTGGCTATTTTGAATACCTATAACTGTAAAGGCAATTAAATGTGATAATAAATTGTTGTTTGGGATCGCTGCTTGGATCCAGGACCACCCCTAGGGTGCGTTCCTTTGTTTAGCCATTTGGCCAAGATACCAGAGGGTATGTCATGTTTACTTTATGCATTACTTTTTCCTTGAGAGGAATTGTAAATAATTTCATATTAAAATTTTGGCCTGAGGACATGGTTATTTTATTTCCTGAGGGAGTGGTGACTTTATATCCTGAGGGTGTGGATATTTTATAGCCTAAGGGCGTGGATATTTTATAGCCTGAGGGCATGGATATTATTTAGCCTGAAGGCGTGATTACTTTATATGATTGAGGGTGTGGTTACTATATTGTCCTGAGGGCGTGTTTATATTATATTAGCCTGAGGGCTTGGTTCTGATGAGCATTAAATGTTATTAAACTGAAACGTTAAATGAATATTAAAAATGGAAATATAACTGGTAAAGTTAGTGACTTTTGAGTACTTCTTAGTTTATTTTATTTTATTATTGTACGATGTTGTTGTATATTTTCTCACAGTTGGGCACGGGCCTTTAGTGGGTTCCTTCTAGGATTTATTTCTCACAACCTATTTGGGAGATGTCTTTGGCCCAAACATATTACGTTTCTGCAGGTGTCGACAGGGGAAAGGGTCCCTATACAGGTACATGATTGTAGCATAGGAGTAGGGGAGCATGGGACTGAGCTTAGGTTCGTGATACATCAGGTTGTTTTGTTTTGTTCTGTTGTACCTGAAATTTCTATTTTATCTTATTGTATTTCTATGTAACATGTTCTGGCTATTTTCTTAGAACTTGAGACATGTTGCATCATTATCTATATAATTGTTGGTTATATTTTATTTCAGTTGTTTATTTTAAATGTGTATGGTTTATTGCTTTCTCTATTGTTGTATGTTTTATTTATCATTCTGATGCACTACACTTTGACAAATGAGGGCATAGTTTCCCCACTATCAGACCCAGGCCCTCACTGTTAGTCGGCAGCCTCTGGTATTTGGGGAAATTCACTTGAGGTCATGTGACCAACCGGGTTTGGGGCACCTGTTGAGTGGAACCCGGATCCAGGACGTTACATAAATAAATAATTAAAGGCACTTGTGCAATTATTTTATTTTAACCCTAGGAGTATAGATAGGTACTTCTAGATATGGGTTTCTCAATATTATGTAGGAATCTATGGGTGCTTTCACAGAATCCTAGGAAAGGATCAGAGTCTAGATAAGTACTTCTAGAGATGGGTTTCTCAATATTATGGGGACATAATGACATAGAAATATAGTCTTATGTGGTATGGGTTGGGATGTAATGCCACCATCTTTGAAAGGGGAGGTTTGAGGCCATGAAGAAGAGGATGGATGTCCTTCCCATAGGAAGATGATTTCTGAACCTCTACATAGATAGTTTATTAAATGGATGAATCAATCTAGGAATATATTTTTCAACTTTCTTATAAAAGGAAAAGACAACCTAAAAAAATGTACATTCACCTATCTTTATTCTAATTAATTATCTACCCTACTATACAGAACCACTAGAATATTAAAATGTTCACTACATAAATTTGATCAGAGTAATTATAATGTATACTATAATTTTTGGGTGGAAGGAAATATTTGTAGACCTATGAATATTATTATTTGGTATAAAAATAATGTGTATTATTATCTATTCAATTTATGAATTATATCCCCTCACCTACTTGTTATCCTGATTTTTTAGTTTTCTAGTTAGATTGTACATATAACCTACCTTCTACATAGATTACATAGATGGACTATGTGTGAAATCTAGAATCTTATATCTATTTTAGTGTTATAATTCCATTTTATATCAAATATGGAATATATTTTTATGTTACAATCATCATCGCTGATAGGGCATGAGAATAAGATAGTGATGTATTAGAGAAAGAATTCATATTCAGGTTCCATTTGAAGGGATTATCATGGTTCATATACTAATGAGTTTTGTAAACACTCATCACTACTAGAATTTCAACTATTTATGATGGTGAATTTTTGATGGGTAAGTGTGCCATTGCAAATAGTAATCAGACATTAACTATTTGTGATAGTTGTGTTTTTTCTGTCACAAATAGTGATTATTTGCGACAGAATATGTCATCCGTCTTAACTATTTTTGGTGGGATTTCTCACTTCCCAGTGCGAAATGTATTCAAAATTTTAATTTTCAATGGTATTCTACTTCCATAAAAAATGGTTTTCAAATCATGAGTATTTGTGACAATAATTAATTATTGTCACAAATGATTTTGATCGAATAAGTATTTGTGATGGAATTAATTCCACCGCAAATAGTATATCACAAAAAAATCTATCTATTTAACAACCCCCCTCCCTCAACCTCATCTCTTCTCCTCCTCCCTCTCCTGAACCACCTTGACATGTAGTACCCACCCACCCCGCTACGTGCCACAACAACACATTTTTTGTATGCGATTTTTTATAGATCCAACTTCAATTCTCCTTTGTATGAATTATTTTTGTCTCCATTTTCATTATTTTTGGGGTTTATTCACTTTATTACATGATTTATTTTTTGATCTGTTCCATTCCAACACACTTCCTTACAAGATATTTTTTACAGATCCGGCTTCAATTCATTGTGGTATGGATTTATCTTGTCTTCTTTTTCATTATTTTTGGGTTTTATTCATTTTAGTACATGATTTATTTTTTGAAAACTCTAGGTTGATAATTTTATCTACATTTTGTGATTTATTTGGTATTTAGGATAATTGATATTTTTATTTGTGTGTGTGTGTGTATTAATATATTCCCTATTTGATATATCTATGTCCCTACAACCCCTAGGTTTAGCAATTTATCTAATTTCGGCTTTGATTTGTATTGTTTATAATTTTCTATTTCGTTTTCATATTTTTATATGTGTGTATATATATATAAATTATTATAAATTATAAGAAAAATGAAAATGAAATAGGTTGACAATTTTTTGGTCATGAAAAATAACAAATTTGATTATCACTTGGACATGATTGATACAAATTCGTTTTTATTATGACCTGAAAATTGGAAATTCTTGGATTTACACCAATTTAGTAATTTATAATATATTTTATTAATTTATATTAAATTATACAAATTTTTATTAATTGATTTATATATTTTGTAATTATTTGTAATTCCTTAGTCTTTTAAATTATTTTTAATTTTAGTAAATGTTTTTTTCCTAATATTTTAAAATATGTATAATTTTTTCCCATTATATGTAATTTTTTTTAAAATTTTTAATTATTTTTAATTATTTTTATTTTTTAAAAATTATTGGTAATTTTTAATTTTTTTAATGATTTATATTTTTTTTAAATTATTTTTATTTTTCTAATATTCTTCATAATTTTTAATTTTTTTAAAATGTTAATTATTTGTAAATTTTGTGATTATTTGTAATTTTAAATATTTTTAAATATTTTTAATTTTCTTAATTTTTTATTATTTTCTAATATTTTTAAATATGTATAAATATTTCAAATTATTTATAATTTTTTTAATTATTTAAAATTATTTAAAATTATTTTAATATTTTTAATGATTTGTAATTTAAAAAAAATTAATTTTATTAATATTTTTAATGATTTTTAATTTTTATAATTTTTTATCATTTGTAAATTTTGTAAATATTTGTAATATTTTTATTTTTTTATAATTATTTTAAATCATAATAAATGTTTTTATTTTTTTATTACTTTCTAATATTTTTAAATATGTACAAATATTTTAAAATATAATTATATTTTTTAAATTATTTTTATTTATTTTAATTTATATTAATTTTCTAAAATAGTTTGTAATTATTTTTAATTATTTTAATTCTTTGTATTTTATTTTATTTAAAATAAATATAAGTATTTGCGACGGACTTTCATAATTGCCAATTTTTAGAAAAAATGAAAATCATTTGCAATGGGTGCTCTATCCATCATAATTATTTTTTATTTGTAATGATTCATCGTAAATAATTTCATTTGCAATGCTGGTTTTTACAATGATGCATTTGCGACAGACTCCTATCGCAAATGTGTCCACACAAATGCAAAAATATCATGTAGTTCATTTTGACCTTTCTTTTCTTTTCCTTGATTCTTAGACTTGTTTTAGGTATTATAGTGGCTAGGTATACGAGTACTAATCTTTTTATTTGAGGGTTGACATCACACATGACTAAGGTGGGTGGTGACTTGTAACTTATAGAATCTCACAAGTAAGTTGGTTCCTCCTCAACCCTTAGAATTTTGGTTTTCTGTATGTCCTTAATGATTTGATGGATGTGGAATTGGATCTTGGTTTGATACTTTATGGTGTAGTGACATCATTGTGCGCATTCCTTTAAAATTCATTAATTAGTTTTTTAGGAAATAAAAGTATCTAACACCTGTAATCATATTTTTATTTTAATCTTTGGTCAATTTGATTGATAGATTTTGTGTTTTCACATTGTTCGAGTTATTATGATTAATTCAAAGTACTGTGTTTAATCCATTTTTTGGGTTAGTCTCTTCATCCTCTATATTCCCTATCTGTGTTTTCATAATGTTTCATTCAATAGTTCTATTCTTGGCCCAACATTTGTTGATTTTTTTATAAATAAAATCATAAATTCTTTCAAAGATGTTGATTAGATTGAGAATGTGGACAATTATATTAATCTCTTTTATTGTAGGACAACTACAATGATATCAATTATCCTCCTTGATCATAAAATTAAAAATAATTTTTTGCATTTCATGACTTCACAAGGTCATACCTTGTCATCAACCATCTAGGGATAATCCAAAATAGCGACACAGACATGAAACATCCCAAGACTACCACATTTCAAAGAACCCACCACAAAATAAAAACAAAATAATGAAAGTATCCCTGTTGTCATTCCCATACTTCCTTTTCAGTGTAGGGTTTGAAGTTGTATCACCCTTCTCTTTATCCTTGGGATCCGCACCACCTGACATTTCCTCACATGAGGGGGATTGAGCCTCGTTTATCTAAGAGGCTTGTGGTAAAGGATATATCCTCAGTGTGAATCATGGAATTTAATTCTTATTTTTATATTGAATTGTTCCTTAGTTTGTTCTTCTATTTTATATTGAGCAAAAAATGCATAAAAATATATATATTTCCTTATTTTTCATATTTGATATATTTATGGACCTTTTCTTTTTGTGTTGGGTTGATTTTCTGAGTGGGTCTTTTGCTGGGCCTTGCACAATAGTCGATCTTCTGGGTGTCTTATGCTGATTCAGCAATCCACCATGTATTTCTTATTGACCATCGATTAGCCAAACTCCCTATTCAATATGAGTTTTCCATCTTTTGTGGGTTATATGTTTGCCATTTTCATTCTATTTTGCATGTGCTTTGTGTGATCACCCGATTGGCTATGTAGTTATGAGGTGTCAGCTACTGTCAGGGGGTTTGATCCCCCCTTCATAGTGTCACTTTGGAATTGGATTGATTTTTCTCTCTCTCTCATGGATTTGGATCTCAGATCTCATAGGTGAAAACCTACCTCACCATCATTGTGTTTCTATAATGATGCTCCTTTTTAGGGTTGTAGCTACCCCCATTCTCATCTCATTGTCAGTCATATGGTAGAGGAAAATTCCTTCCTTTAAGGAAGAAGTGTGGACGCTTTCCAAGTGTTTTCTCTATTAGCATGATGGAAAAAATAAGAAGAATACATGGTCTAGGTTTACCCCACATCAGCCTTCTACCATGAAGTGAACATGACTATTAGAGTCCATTTTAACGCTGGCATTGTAACTGTTTCCTTTTTTTAGTCTCAGTTGTTTTTGAAGCTGTGAGTCTTCTTTTTCCCTTGTTCTTATTTTCTTATTTTCTGATTTCCACTAGTTCTTTATTTTTACTAGTTTTTTTCTAGGAAAATAGGTCCCCACGGGGCCGAAACATGTTAAATCCTTGTGTCATTTACCTTTTTCTTTTCCTGTTTTTTCTTATTGTATTATGTTTTCATCTATATGTAATATTCATCTTTCTATTAAAAATATTCAATTCGGTCCTTTCATTGTTTGGTATTCTCCCACTGTTTTGATCACCACTCAACCACACAAAGTGGTATCAGTGCCTCTCTATATTTCTTTTTCTATAAAATTTGATATTTATTTTATTCTTTATTTGTTTGTAGTTATGGTTTCTATATTGATTTCCCATAATTCAATATCACTATTAAATTGCCACTTTCATTATTGATTGAATTGTTTTAAATCCATTTTCCCTTCCATATTTTCCTACATTTCATATCTCTTTGAATACAATATAGTTTACCCAAAATATTGGTCAGTTGTTGGGGTCGTATTCCTTACATTTTATGTAATAACCCGACATCTACTCTATGGGTAACCATTTCAACAATGAGATATGAAATCGAGAAGTTTTATGGTGACAATGAGATCCCTACTTGTATAATATGGGCTAATTGATGCCCTTCATGGGCCTAAAAAATATGTCATAATTGTCTAGCCTTATCCGCCATATGACCATCATACTGTATAGGATGATTCTTCATCTTCTCCTTCTGATTAAAATTATTAATATGAATCAGCAACCACTAATAGAGACTACCAACTGACCTGAGAGAGGGAAATGAGATCTCTAATACCTCCTACTCAATATAGTTAGTATGATATGGCATCTTATGCATTTCATGTAGCCAGTGATATTATATATTATTATCCTAAAACCTATAGGAAATCCATAAATTACAATGAACCGAACCAGTTGGTCTTTTCCATGAATGAAAAAATACAGTCTTAAAAAACCATACTTGGGTTGTTGTAAACAAACAGACCAATAAAAAAATAATTGGTTCCAATTGGATGTTTAAAAGAAAATCAGATAACATCATGGTAAATAAAATCAAGTATAAATCTATGTTAGTTTCTAAGGGATTCCATTACAGAGAGGTAATTGATTACTTTGAAATGTTTTGCCTGTTGATAATAATTCTTCCAATAGGCTTTTATTAGATTTTATTGCTAATAATGATCTACACATTGAACAATTTTATGTTAAAACCACTTTTTTCTTGGTGATTTGAATGAGAAAATTTATATGAAACCTCTTGATGGTTATCCTAATGAATTAAAATTCAATCAAATATACCTTTTGAATAAATCATTGTAAGGATTGAAACAATCATCTGTGTAGTGGTACTTAAAATTTTATTCATACATGTTGGAAAACCAGTTCATTAGGAGTCAGTTTAAATCATGTGATTACTTTAAAATAACCAAAAATTTCATGCTTTACCTACTAGTTTATGTTGATGATGTTCTTATCATTTTCAAAAATATGAATCTCATTTCTAATTTTAAATCACAATTAAAATGTGAGTTTGAAATGGAAAAATTAGGTGCAGCTAAGAAAATATTAGGTATTGAGATATTTAGGGATATGAAAAATAAAGTTCTTTATTTATCTTTTCATGATTATGTTTAAAAAAAATCAAGAAATATATGTTTTAATCTCTCAAGCCAATAAATATACCTCTTGGAGAACATTTTAAATTGTCTTTAACACAGAAACCCACAACTATTGTTGATGTACACTTTATGTCTCAAATACCCTATACTAATATTGTGGGAAGTGTCATGTACTATATGATTTTCACTTCCCCAAATATTTCCTATGCAATCTGCACTTTAATCAGATTCATGGCCACACTTAGGAAGCCTCATTGGCATGCCCTTATGTGAATTTTAAAATACCTATCTTGTAACTCTATCATTGGTTTGTGTTATGGTAAAATCATGGATACTCCTAAAATAATTTCTTGTTATCTTGATGTTCACTATACTAGAAACATTGATATTCGTAGGTCTTTAACCAGTTATGAATTTAATGCTTGTGGTGGTCTTATTTCATGTAAATGAAATATACAGTCTGGTGTTACTCTTTCAACCATGGAATCTGAGTACATTGCCTTAACTAAGGCTGTTAAAGATGGTTTGTGGATAAAAGGTGTTCCTTTTGAACTTGGATTGTATGATTATGTTATCAATGTATATTCTGATATCCAATATACTATTCATCTATCAAAAAATGTAGCATTCCATGGTAAATCTAAGAACATTGATATTACGCTACATTTTATTAGAGATGTTGTGGAATTAGGAACCATGATTGTCAAGAAGACACAAACAAACATCAACCCGGCTGATAGTTTGACAAAAGCTATGGTTTTTTCTAAATTCAATTTTTTTAGATAGATTGAATTTGGTTCTGACTCTATAACCATAGGTGCAAGAACATCACAAAATTTAATTGAAAATAGTTGATATTTTTGAATTATGGAATTTCATTCTTGTTTTCATGTTGGATTGTGTCTTAGTTTGTTCTTCTATTTTATTTTGATCAAACCAAACATGAAAAAATATATATTTCTTTATTTTTATCATTTGATATACCATTTGGAATTTTCTTTTTTTGGGAAAATTTCTTGTGTGCGAATTTTTCTAGGTCATGCACTTCAACCAGTCCACTGGGTGTCTTATGCTGATTCAGCAATCCATCTGGAATTTCTTATTGATCTTCTATTAGCTGCATCACCCATTCAATTTGAGTTGTCCATATGTTGTGGGTTTTCTATTTTCTATCATCATTCTATATTTCATGTACTTTGTGGGATCACCTGATTGGCTATGCTATTATGGGGAATCATCTAGTGCCATGGGGTTTGATCACCCCCGTGTGGTGTCTCTTCAACATCAGATTAATTGGGTGAACTCTCCTTGGCTCTAGCTCTTGGCTCTCCCAAGAAAAAATATATCCTACTTTCATTACATTGATACAACAGATATCATCTCTAGGTATGTCACTCTCCCTGGCCTCATCTCATTTCTAGACTTGTGGTGTAGGTGAAATCCTTCTATGAAGGATGAAGTGTGGCCCATATCCCAGTGTCAGCTACATTATCATGATAAGAAAAATTAGAAGAAGATACTGATCTATCTCTTTCCCGCATTATCCTTCCACAATGAAGTGAGACTAGGACTATCAGAGTCTATTTCAACTCCAGAACATTATGTGATACCATTTTTCAGGATCAGTTTTTTTTATTCGAAGCAGTTAATATTGTTTTCCTTCCTATTTTTTTCTTTTTTCTCCTTTGCATTTTTAGAATTTATTTCTTGAGCTTAATAAAACATGGGTGTGGGTGGTGGTGTTCTTGTTGTGCACATAGGTCCCCATGGGACTGATGTATAATAAATCCTTGTGTTATTTACCTTTTTTATTTTCATGCTTTTACTTATCTTATTTTTTTCTTCGATATGTAATATTTGTCTCCATACTATAAAGATCCAGGCTGGTCCTTTCATTGTTTGGTATTCTCCCACTATTCGGATCACCAGTCAACCTCACACATATATTTGTCATTATTTTCATACATAATCTTTCTAAAGCCTCAGCCTTTCTTCTAGCATCACCACATGTGAGAATTTGATTTTCATATTTGGGAAGTGTCTCATGTTGTTTTCTTTGATCACTTAACTAAGCCTCTTCATTCACACATTCTTTCAAAACCATATGTTTTCCCTCATCCTCAATGTGATCAAATATAGAATAATTATACATTGATGCTTCCATGTACCTATTGATATAATAGCCAAGTATTTTCTTTATAATATAACACCTTGTCAGTTTTAATGAATTGTTAAAAAAATCATTTTAATCTTTCCCCATATGAATCCTTTTTCATTACATGTTCCAACACATATAATTATTGATTATAAAACAATTAAACCTTAGGTGGATATTTTATTTAATAAATAAACATGTTTGAATAAGTTATTCAATTTTTTTATTTCATGTTGTTATTTTATTCTTAAACATATTTAATCATTTGGGTCTTTTTATTACCAGTGGGATATTGGGTAAGAAATTATTTTATACACAGGTGAAAGAAAGGTGAATAGATTGTATTAGTGGGGATGCTCTTCTATGCCACTTATGTCTGATATAAGGGCTGAGGTGCTTTATGATTTTAATGTGATCTCAATAGGTGAATGTTTCCATTGTGGCCATGTCATGACTGAGTGGGTGAACTACATATGTGGAATCTATTGATAGTATAAACTATGATGGTGACACTTAATGTGTTAGATAAACATATTTAAGTTGAAGTTTGGTAGATTTTCATGTATTTTTTTTGGATTTGAACATGTTTGTAACATGTTTCTAAGTGCTTCATGTATTTTATTGGAATTTAAGCATATTTTTAAAATGTTTTTGAAAAAGTATTTTTAAATAAAGAATTTATTGGATTTTCAATGAAGATAATTTTGTAATTATTATATAATAAACATGATAAATATGTTTTATATAATAAATAAAAGAAACTAATAAAGGGGTTTTTTATCAGTGCTTAAAGAAGCACTAATAAAGGCCTATGGTTTTTAATATCACTTCGATTGCCAGTGCTATTTTTCACTGGAAAAGATCTATTTTTTCACTATAAAATGACTTTTCTTTAGTAGTTAGAAATAAACCACGCATCAGTATGATGATTTATATTTTTTGTATGACATATTGTGCCATGTGGCCTTCACATATGTATTAAAGTGAAGAATCACATAAATAGGATCAAAAGTGAGTAAACACACATAGATTGGTGTGAAATATTAGCAGACCAATCATTGATTCATTTATGATCTGTAGAAATAAACTACACATCAATCAAATTCTCGGATTTCCTGGTATAATCCAGAGTGGCATTTCAGGTTTTTGCTTTCATTAAAATAAACTATCACTCATCAGGGGTTCAGAACTGAGAAAACACATTTGTATTGTCATTAAAACATATAAAAATGATTATTGACTTATTTATTTCATGGAGTAAACCATTCATCAATCCAATTTTTTTATAGCTTCATATGATTGAAAACATCATTTATCCTTTTATATATTTATTGATCTGACATATCTCCTGTTAGGGGGGTAAAACATCGATAAAAAGTTTTGATTTATGTGAAAATCTAGGAAAATGATCCTTAAATCATTTTTGATCAACATTAACTAAAAACGAATGAATCATGGTTTTCATTTGATTAAGATGACTGAAAATGGATTTGAACTTTGTTTTAAAACACTAAAACATGCTTATAATAGTCAAAACCATAGAAAATGACCTCAAATTGATGTGAAATCATAAGAAAGTTCTCTATGAATTATTTTTGATATGCACAAGTAGAAAGAACATAATTATGACATGTGGGGTTCTCAAAATGGCTGAATAAATATTTCTTACAAAATTGGTTGTCTTTAAAAAAATTGTGTTGGGGTGTAAAAACCGAGAAATAGACCTCTGTATTCTATGAAATTAAAGGACAATAGTCATTGAATTATTTGTAAAATGTAGAGACTAAAATCATTTCACTCTCTATTTTCATTTTTCTAGGATGACAGAAAACGAGTTTTTAATGTTTTAAAACACTAACATGTGCGTTTAACGGTCCAAACCATAGTAAATGACCTCATATTATTGATAAATCAAAAAATAAATCTCTTTGAATTATTTATTACTTGTATGAGTGGAAGATGTGCCAATATGAAAAGTGGTATTCTCAAACTAATTAAATAAATAGTTTTTAAAAATATGATAGTTTCTAAAAACTTGTGTAAGGGAGTCAAAATTAAGCAAACGGCCTTTGGTTATCATGAAATCATAGGAAAACAGCAAAATAATGATTTCTTGAAATATACACCATGAAGGAGAATCAATATGATTTTTTGTTTTCTTAAAATGATCATAAATTAATTTTTAGTGTTTTAGAATACTAAAACAAGAATGAAACAGTTCAAACCATAGAAAATGAACATGGATTGATGTGAAATCATAGAAAATGTACATTTGAATTATTGGTGATGTGTGCGAGAACAAGTGATTTTGACGTGTGGTATGCTTGGACTGACTAAATAACCATTTTAAAATTTAATATATATATATATATATATATATATATATTAGAAACTATTAATAAGAAGATAATTGAACCAACATAGACTTTTGTAGTAACTTTTGATTTAATTAATCTAGTGATTTATAATTACTAGTCTTGTTTTTCTTATTTAGGGTATTAACATTTATTTATAATTTATTTGATTTTGGATTATATGATATGATGGATGGGGCGGTTTCACATCGGGCCTCTCCCCAGACATACGTCTATCCTTGAAAGTGTTGATCACACTTTCCATTTAAGCCTATACTATATTGGGGATAAAGTTAAAAAAAATCCAAAAAGAACAAAAGAAAATCCAAGGAGGTGGGTGTAAGGGTAAATGTTAGGGTGGCACTGACTTCTATTGAGGAACTTATGAATGAATAATTTAGGAATCCATTAGAACCCAAACCTAGTAATCCATTCCATCATGAAGAACATAAAGCTTCTTCCCTATGCATGAAACCTTGAAAGTGCATTCATGAGTGCGGGTGGAGCATCCATTCACTCCACAATCACCGATCAAATGGTAAAAGGTTTGGGAATGCCCTATATACCCCTCATCCCATGCCTTATACTTCATCCTATAAACTATTGTCCTAGTCCTACACCCTATAAATATCGGATTAACCCTCCTCTATTCCCATCCATCGCTCCCCCTCCGCCGAAATACATCAAACAAGCAACCAAAATGGAACACCACGCATCTTCATCACCCTTAGTGCTACTTACCCTTCTCCTATCCCCCTTCTTTCTCGATCTATGTTTAGGTCCATTCATGCCTTATGTCCATCCATTTAAAAAAATGGTTTTAAGAAATAAACTTATTTTAATATATTAATAGAAAAAAATCATTAATGTGGATGATTTTTTCAAAATAAATCTACAATTATAGAAAACATATCGCACCATCCCCTGTAACAAAACTCATCAGACAATATATAATAAAATTAAAATGCAATAATTATATAAAATGTTAAAATGAAAAGAAATTACATTGAACTATCATTTCAATTTAAAATTCTCTTACAAAATATTTAAATTTATGTGGTATTCAAATTAATAAAAAAATTACAGTCGAATATATACAAAATCACAACTCCTTAAATGTTAAACCTTCATAAAAACCATGTTCCTGCAATCAAACTGATTTTTACCTTATTAAGTGTACATAAAAACAAAACAAAATTTTAATTTTAATTTTATAGAGTCCACATATGATAATTTATATTTTTAATTACTAAATATTTTTAGGATATTATAATTTATACTATTATTTATACTCTTAATGATAATAATATGAATTCTATTCTAATTATTAACTATACTATTAATTAAAAATAATATTATGAATTGCTAATTAGGTTGTTAATTAATAATCTATATATATTATATTTTGATTAATTGAATATAGTTGTTAATAAATATATCTTTAAACTAAAATGAATTAAGAATAGTTTTCCTAATGTTTCAAAACAATTCAAGCTTGTTTACACAGTTTTGACTATTTAATGATCATTTTACACTAAAATGACACTTTTATATTGAAAACAAAAACTTTTAGTCATACCGGACACATCGTGTGTCTGATTGACGCGTGCTTGATTCATACGCATCACAAATGAATTTTCAATTTGTTCCCCTAATGTTTTACAACAATGTGTTCTTGTTTACTTGATTTGGGCTATATGACATGTTTTCTAGAGGAAAATGACACTTTTATATAGAAATCATGCACTTTGAGTCATGTCAGAAAAATCTTCTATCATACTGATGTGCATTTGATTCTAACACATAATAAATGAATTATTTATCATTTTCCTAAATCTCTAATAAAATATGATCTCATTTACTCAGTTTTGTTTTGTGATGTGTGTTTTTCCTTAAAATGGTGCTTTTATTTTGAAAATAGGCTCTTTATGTCATAATGGACACATCATGTGTCCTATTGACTTGTTGTTGATTTTCACACAACAAAAATAAATTATGGATCATTATATAAAATTTTGAATATAATACGACCACATTTACTTGATTTTTTCTCTGTGACATGGGTTTTAGACTAAAATGACACTTTTATATTGAAAATGCATGCTTTGAGTCATATCAACCACATCTTGTATCAGGTTGATGTGAGGTCAATTAATACATGAAACAAATTAATTGTGTATCATTGTCCTAAATTTTCAAGACAATATGAGATCATTTACTTATTTTTGGCTATGTGACACACATTTTATACTAAAATGACACTTTTATATTGATAACACAAACTTTGAGTAACATCGGACACATCGTGTATTTGATTGACGTGTGATTGATTTTTACGCATCCAAAATGATATATGAATAATCTTCATAAACTTTGAAAATGATCTGATCTCATTTACTCTTTTTTTATGTTTCACATATTTTAGAGTAAAATGATGCTTTTATATTTAAAACATGCACTTTGAGTCATACTGACCACATAAATAATAAGAAATTTATAATTTTAGTGTTATATAGTCCACAAATGATACTTTATATTGTTAATTACTGAATATAGTAATGATATTATCTGGTAAACTATTATTTATACTCTTAATGATTATATTATTAATTTTATATTAATTATTAATTATACTACTAATTAATAATAATATTATGAATTTTTAATTATATTGTTAATTAATAATATATATAAATTATATTTTTATTCATTGAATACAGTTTTTAATAATTATATATTTAAACTAAAATCAATTACTGATAGGTTCCCTAACTTTTCAAAACAATTTGAGCTTATTTACCCAGTTTTGGCTATGTGATGCGCCTTTTACACTGAAATGACAGTATTATATTGAAAAGACGATCTTTTGGCCTTATCAGCTATATCATGTATCTGATTGACACATGGTCGATTTTTACGTATCAAAAATGAATTATGGATTTTTTTTTTCTTTATTTTCGAAAACAATCTGAGCTAGTTCACTTGATTTGGGCAATGTGTCATGTGTTTTAGAGTAAAATGACACTTTTATATAGAAAACACACACTATGGGTCATACCTGGCACATTGTATGTTAGATTGATATGAATTCAACTCTAACACATTAAAAATTAATTATGGATCATTTTCATAAATTTTTAATAATATATGAGATCATTTACTATTTTTTGGCTCTGTGATGCATGTTTTTGACTGAAATGACATTTTTTATATTAAAAATGTGCAAATTGAGTCATATCGTCCACATCAGGTGTTTGACTGACTTGTGGTCGATTCATACACATCAAAAATTGATCATTGTCATAATGTTTGAAAAAAATCTAAGCTTTTTTACTTGATTTTGGCTCTGTGACACATGTTTTAGTGTAAAATGATACTTCTATATTGAAAATGTCTGCTTTGAGTCATACCGGCCACATCATGTATCAGATTGTTGTGACATCAACTCATACATTTCATAAATGAATTATGGACCATTATCCTAAAATTTCAAGACAATATTTCCTCATTTACTCATTTTTTTTCTATGTGACATGACTTTTATACTAAAATGATGTTTTATATTGAAAAAAACATGTTGAGTCACACTGGCCACATCACATGTCTAATTGATGCACGGTTGGTTCCTATATAACATAAATGAATTATGGATCATTTTCGTAATGTTTAAAAATAATATGAGCTCGTTTATGTTGAATGGGGTGAGGATCAAATTGTGGGGGCATTCCAGCATGGGGTTCATGAGGCATGTCCACTTCCAGTAGGTGAGGATGATGAACGTTGAAAACCACATCATCATTGACCAGAACTTCTACCCTGATGATGACGATTTCCTGAGATTGGTGTTGGGGGAGAGGATTAGCAACGTGGCTTACTAGGACATACAAGGGACGTCGGTGACGGCGGGGGGGGGGGGGGGTATTTTCACTTCATCCCTGATAACCCCTACACTGACGTCTGGATGGAGAATGTGTATCTCACATATGATAACTATCCCGCACAATCATCATGAGTCCATGTCGTCAGAATTTCTTTGGGCACTACTGACTCCCCTAACTGCCTCTAGAAGCAAATCCCTCCCCAAATACCTCAACTTATACATTCATTTGACAAGAATGATATATGAATGACTACAAAAATTATTTTTTTAACTATTTTACAATAATAAAACCACAATGTTAATTTAGATTTATTAAAATGTTTACATAGAATTTATTTATATTTATTACATATTTTTTATATTTATTTCATCATCATATTTTACTTATCCATCCATTTATAATAAATTGGTTATAATAAATAAAATTATTTTAATATATGTATAGAAAAAATTCATTAATGAGAATGTTTTTGAAAAAAAAGAAATTTTTTATTTTAAATTTATTTAAATGAAAATTTAATTTCAACACATCAAAGTTGTTATCCCATGAACAATTTAAATAGATTTATTATATCCAATTAATTAAAAAAAATTAAAACCCAATATATAAAAAATCATAACTCAAGATGAATTTATTAAACCATCAAACTTCATATAAAATTTTATTCCATAAATCAAACCAATGTTTATCATAGGGGTCCTCCTCAGGTGGGTAACTCACATTGTTCTTTTAAATAAAAAAAAATATAGAAGATAAAAAAAATATGAAGAGGAGATTTGTGATATATGAATAGGATAAATGTGAGATATCATGTTGCGCGTATCCTTTATATACAAGATGCGTGCCTCTTCTCTATTCAGTTTTTTTGGGACAGTGAAATTGCATTTTTAGGGTGTAGTTTTAAGATCTACAACAGGTGGAACAATTATGATCTAATTGGATTTCATATGCGGTGAGTTTTGATCTGATCCCAATGCTTTTTCATTTCCACCATTTTTTTTGGACAACAATCTCCTTCTTTCATAGTCAGATCTATTTGGGTTTCTTTATCAGGTTGCATTCTTCATTTTGGGTTGGCTTCAGAATGTATCCGGTATTTTCCTTTGATCTACAATTTTATCTGAATTTAATTTTTATATCCCACACATCATTGGAATTATATTATTTTACTCTTGATTATTAGTGGATTCATCTTTCCAGAGTATGTCTCATGGTTTTTCACTTTTTTGGGTTTTCAAGGATAAAAATTTCTGGTGTCAATATTTATTTTTCAGCACACATATATTTTATTATTGTGCATCTGCTTAATTTTCATGCTCATTTGAAGGGAAAGAATTGTTTTTGATGCACATTCTCTTTGTTCTTATTTGCATGGTCATCACTTATCATCTTTCCAAACATCTTGAATCAGAGAGTTTGGTTTTTATTTTATATTTATTATTGAAGCCCAATATAGTCAGATTATTTTATTGAATGGTATGAATTACCATATTTGGCGACTGAAAATGAAGGATCTACTTTTTTTTAAGAGAATACATATTCTGGTGTTTAGTACTCAGAATCTATAAAGAATTTCAGATGAAGAATGGGATTTTGAGCATGATATGGTTTGAGGTTTCATTTTACAATTGTTCAAAGATAATGTGATAAACTATATAATCAACATCTCTCATTCTAAAACATCAAGGGAGAATCTTGAGACTACCTATGCTTCTAAGATATGAAAAAAATAAATTAGATCTTCTCAAAAAAATGATGAATTTGAGGTATAAATATGGTACATATATTTATGAAAATTTGAGTGACTATTAGGGATGTTTTTGTAACGCCCCAACCCCAGCTTCCCAAAGTCAGTGCATTACTTCTTAACATTGGCATGATCACAAAAGATCACGTCTCGAAAGACCGATTAGTTTAGTAGCCTTGGAAACACTAGATACATTCATAAACATTACATTACATCATAAAAATGAAAACTACAATAACATGGTCTCCCTAGTCCACACTCATATCCTCACTGACTATTCTTGCAAGTCAGTCATAATACACTTCTTCACATCCAGGGAAAAACTAAAACATTGAAAGGGGTGAGCTTAAATGCTCCGTAAGGATAACAATATAGCGGAAACTTTCATAAGAAAACATAAGCATTTAAGGCAATGTATAACTAAAACAAAAGCCTTATTGAACTTGAACTTCAGCATAATATGGAAAAAGTAAAATAAAATAATGCCATTACTTACTCACATGGATATTCTACTAGACGAATAATGACATGAAATATCAATAACCACTTTCATAATGAGCGAATGTATAATGCCAGAAATTCTGAAACATTTTGTCAAGGCCTCGGCCAAGATGTCTAAAATGATTAAGGCCTCGACCAAAACCATAAATCAAATTGGGAAAGGGCCTCGGGCAATTCCACGTCTAGTTGTCTCATGAGACCTACCGATGCATCGAGGAGCTATAGCGGGCTCCACCCGTCACTTATTAAGTCCAATACATTCCTCGTATGAATAGGTTTAAACATAACATAAATATTCGTATTAAAAATAGCATACGAAATGTCAACAGTTTCTCCATAAACTATGGATGGTATAAAAATAGTACATCCACAGTCAAATGTTTCACAAAATTCTCAATGGAAGTTTTGTATCATAAATCAATTTCAAATAAAATTAAAACCCATCAAAGGATGTTGACATGGATGAAATCAAAGCTATTTGAGAGAAATATCTCTCTTTTTTGGAATCATTTAGAAGTCCCATAATTATAAAATAATACATTTACTTTGAAAATATTATTATAAGCTTGTAAGGGAAGCTTCGATGAAGTTATAATGGCAGAAAATAGCCTCACCCGCCGTATAAGTTAAAAAAAACATTCTTAACTTAAATTTGTCAAAAAGGTCAAAAAGTACATTGTTTGGAAAACGAAGGTAAGATTCCTTTCAAAAATGTATAAGGGTATAAATGACTTTAACCCCTTTTCCATTTAATAGTAAAAATGTTTCGAAAGACATTTTTAAGAAACATGGATGTGGATGATAACGAGGTCCCAGTAGATAATTATGTATAAACAACCTTGGATAATGAAGAGGTTGTGAAGTAAACCCTTACCTTGTACTTTTCCTTGGTTAGGGTAGGTTAACATCCTATATAATGGTGAAATAATTGTTATTAAATTATAAAATAATAATATACATTCATATGATATCATATATGATCTTTTAACATTGCTTTGTTAACAATATCTTAGATTTATCGTTGTTTCGGGTGTTAACTTACTTGTTTTCTTTTATATGTTTTGTTACGTAAGTCGTGTTTTTCATGGATAGGTTGTATCTTATACATATCCAGAATGATATCATGTCCTTAAACATTATTTTTAAATCATCAAATGATAATTATACTTGAATGGATACGACGGAGAATGAATCTCATCGCGTTCGTGGAGACGGTAGTCCGTACGTACGCACGAGCGACAATATCATTATTTTGATATTAAAATAATATATAATTGGATCGTATATCATATATACAGAATCATTATCATGTTATATTTATTATTTACATGAATTAAATATCATTATTATACGCATCTAAATAATAATATATTGAATAACAATTACACCACGACGTGGAGACGGTAAGCCGTACGTACGCACGTATGGTGACATGTCATTCAAATGATGGGTAGAATGCTGAATATGGTTGTTCCATATTTATAATAACATCACAGTATATAGAATATACTGGAGTTATAATTTTAGAATTGAAATAATAAACAAAGAGGTAGTGGAAGAAGAAAGAAACATGCAAGAGGGTGATGAAAATGTTACCTCTTCTTCGGGTTCTTCCTTTTGATTTGATCAAAAGGACTCCTTAGGATGGCTTTCTGACTAAAGTAAAGCTTCTAGGATGAAGGGATAAAAGTTTGGAGAGTATTTGGGAAGAGGTTGGCCGAACCAAAAGGCTTTAAAGTGTGAATAAGGAGGTAGAGGTGGGGGCCTTTTATAAGAGGAGAGGAGGGGCTCTTTTGGAAAGATTGAAATGTTACATTATTATACAATGATTTTCGGATTATAAAGGTCCCACACTTATATAATTCGTGTATAAGGTGATAAGGGTTCGAAATATACCCATCCAATAGTCTTTTGACAAGTGTAAGCCTTGGATTTTACATTATCTTTTCATTTTATTAAAATCGTTAAATAATGAGGTCATCGCTGCATCATAATGATGTCATAAATAATTTAATTTATTTAATGTCTAAAAATTATAAAAAAAATAATATGATGTAGGAAATAGTTTTAGCTTTCTAATGAATATTTATAGTCAAAATTTGGACTTGTGTAACCCCACTTAAAAACTATTTTAATAAAACAACTCATTTTTGTGTCAATTTAATTTTAACATTAAATAAATATATATTAATGTCATTTTCCAACAAAAGTGGCTCCATGGGGTCCCCAAGTTGACCCAAGGGTTGTCTTGGTCGGCCATGACTCATCCAATAGGAGCAGGACAAGTGTCAAGCTCATCTCATATTATTAAAACATTATTTTTACCTTAAACTACACTAATTACCTCTAATCGCGATTAAGAACTTAAAAGTTACTATTCACCAAAAAATTATTTTAATCTCATTGAACCAAATTTTACTTGTTAATGACAACTATGTATGTCGGATTTTTGAAAATCAAATCACAGAAGTGGTAATATTTCATTTTAACGAAAAATCAGTTTTTAACAACCACTTAGTGGTTTCACTATTCATCAAAAATTGATGTTTTTCAGAATAAGGCCAAAATTTCACCCTAAGCTATAATTGATATTCCTAATTCAAAAATGATGTCTATTTTACAAAATTCCAAACTTATAAGTTGCATTAATTAATTTTATAATTAATTCCCGATGTTACAACAAATAGCGTGTTTTTAAGAAACAATTTATATCAAAAGATTGGCAATTGTTTATGTCCAATTTCAATGTTAAATTAATTCTATTGACCACCATTGGATAAAATGGTAAAAATATATTCTAATTATACTTTAAAACCACTAAATACTATAATTTATCACTATAAATTATTTTGATTAAAAAAGTTGTTTTTAACTATTTTTCACTATTCATAAAAAATTAGAAGTTCTCAGAAAAATACCAAAAATTCAACATAGGCTAATTTCGATATTACGAATCCAAAAATGAAGTCCATTTTGATAAATAAAATTTATAAATTTTCAAAAAGTAGGTATTACTATTCACAACGGCTAGTTTAATTAGTTGTGGTGTGTGTTAGAGCTCGAGGTTGCGTACAACACACGCTATTGCATTATTCGAAGGGAAACATACCATGGAAGATTGGGGTGTTACATTCTCCCCTCCTTCAAATAATTGCATCCTCGAAATTTCTAGGGTATTACAGCATAAAAAGACTCGGGTGGTTCTTCATCATAAGTTCCTCAGGTTCCCACGTTGCCTCTTCCATTTTATGATTTCTCCACAAAACTTTTACCAGACGAGTCGTCCGGTTTCTCAGCACCTGCTCCCTCACATCAAGAATTCTGATGGGCTCTTCACAATAAGATAGATCGGGTTCCAGTTCTAATTCCTTATAGGTAAGTACATGTGTTGGGCCGGGCATGTATTTTCTCAATAGCGATATGTGGAAAACATCATGAACTTTGGAGAGATTTGGCGGCATCGCCAAACGATAAGCTACAGCCCCAATACGATCTAGAATTTCGAAAGGTCCGATGTACCTGGGACTCAACTTACCCTTCTTACCAAAACCAATAACTCCCTTCCATGGAGATACCTTTAGGAAAACATGATCTCCCACCTGAAATTCCAAAACCTTTCTTCAGTTATCGGCATAGCACTTCTTCCTACTCTGAGCTGATTTGATGTGGTTTTGGATTACCTTCACCTTTTCCATTGTTTCTTCCACCAGTTCTGGTCCCACAAGTTTTCTTTCACCAACTTCATCCCAACAGGTTGGTTTACGACATCTCTTTCCGTATAACGCTTCATAAGGTTCCATCTGAATGCTTGAATGGAAGCTATTGTTATAGGAAAATTCTACCAGTGGTAAATATTGATCCCACATACCCTGAAAGTCAAGAGAGCATGATCTCAACATGTCTTCTAAGGTTTGAATAGTCCATTCTGATTGTCCATCTGTTTGAGGTTGATAGGCAGTACTCAAACGAAGTTCAGTATCCGAGGCCTTTTGAAGACTTTTCCAAAATCTTGAAGTAAAACGAGGATCACGATCAGAAACAATTGATAGGGGTACTCCATGAAGTCTTACAACTTCATTAATATATAGTCTTGCTAGACATTCAAGTGGTAGATCCTCCCGTATATAGCCAGAAAATGTGCTGACTTAGTAAGACGATCAACAATGACCCATATTGCATCATTCCTTCTAGGAGTCTTTGGTAGTCCCATGACAAAGTTCATCGTAATATTATCCCATTTCCACTCAGGTATGGGAAGAGGTTGCAATACTCCACCAGGATGTTGCCTTCCAGCTTTCACTTGTTGACAAACCATACACCTCGACACAAAATCTGCAATCTCCCTCTTCATATTGTCCCACCAAAAATGTTCCTTCAAATATCTATACATTTTGGTGCTCCCAGGGTGTATAGAGAAATTGGAACTATGAGCATCATCCAGCAATTTCCTTTTTAGATCAGGTATATCAGGAACACAAAGTCTCTTCCCGAATTTCAAAATTCCATCCTTATACACAAAGTCCCTCAATCTTCCATCATTCACATCTTTAATCTTCTTCTGAAATTCTTCATCATTGGTCTGAGAACTCTTAATCCTTTCTAGTAATGATGGTTTGGTAACCATTTGAAAAATCATTGATGTTTCACCTTCCCTAGTTATTCCCATGTCCATCTTCACTAGATCAATGAAAATTGGATCCCTTTCAATTATCATCGCATTCAAAACTCCATGGTCTTTTCTACTCAAATCATTTTCCACCTTGTTTTCCTTCCCCGGGTGGTAATGTATCATGCAATCATAATCCTTGAGTAGTTCAAGCCATCGCCTTTGCCTCATGTTGAGTTCTTTTTGTGAGAAAATATACTTCAAACTCTTGTGATCAGTATAAATCTCACATTTTTCACCATATAGGTAATGTCTCCATATCTTTAAAGCAAAGATCACAGCTGCTAACTCAAGATCATGAGTAGGATAGTTTTGCTCATGAATTTTTAGCTGTCGTGATGCATAGGCAATAACCTTATCATTCTGCATAAGGACACAACCAAGTCCTTTCTTCGATGCATCACTATAAATAACAAACAAATCATTCCCCGATGGTAGAGTCAATACAGGGGCGTTGACTAATCTTCTCTTCAGCTCTTCAAAACATTCTTCACACTCTTTTGTCCAGACAAATTTAATCCCTTTACATGTGAGCTTTGTCAATGGGTTAGCCAATCTGGCAAAATTCTGGACGAAACGTCGATAATAACCTGCTAAACCAATAAAACTGTGTACCTCAGTTATACTTGTCGGTGATGGCCAATCGTGGATTGCCTTGGTTTTAGAAGGATCAATGGAAATTCCATCCTTAGAGACAATATGGCCAAGAAAAGAAATCTCCTGAAGCCAGAATTCACACTTGCTAAATTTCCCATATAATTCATGTCTTCTAAGAGTCTTCAGGATAATGCGTAAGTGATTTTCATGATCTTCGTGGATTTTGGAGTATTCCAAGATATCATCAATAAATACCACTACAAAGTCATCAAGATATTCCTTGAAAACTCTATTCATTAGATCCATGAAAACTGAGGGTGCATTAGTCAATCCAAAAGGCATTACTGTAAACTCGTAATGCCCTTACCTTGTTCGAAATGCTGTCTTTGGAACGTCTTCCTTCTTCACACACAACTGATGGTATCCAGACCGAAGGTAAATCTTTAAAAAGTATTGAGCTCCATGCAGTTGGTCAAAAAAATCATCAATGCGAGGTAGGGGATACTTTTTCTTTATTGTTATAGCATTGATCTCCCTATAGTCGATGCACAACCTCATAGATCCATCTTTCTTCTTAACAAAAATAACAGGGGCTCCCCAAGGAGAAACACTAGGGAGAATAAATCCCTTATTACTCAATTCCTCTAGTTGTTTCTTTAGTTCAAATAATTCCATAGTGGCCATTCTATAAGGGGTCTTCGATATGGGCCTTGATCCAGGAATTAAATCAATGGAAAACTCAACTTCTCGTTCTGGAGGATGTCCAGGTAAATCTTTCAGAAACACATCAACATATTCTCTCACAATAGGTACATACTCTATTTGAATATTCCTTTCCTCACCCTCAGTAATTTCCTTCTCTTCCTCCCCAATAATTGAATTTAGTTGAGCTACTGGGGGTGGATCTAGATAAGAATTATGTGGCGACGATTCTGCTCTAAAGATAAGGTGTTCTTTATCATCATCATCAAGAATCGTAACCTCTTTCCTCTTACAATAAATTTTTGCATCATGGTCCAAAAGCCAATCCATACTGAGGATTATATCAAATTCAATCATGGGTATGATGATGAGATCAGCAGCTAAAGAACATTTAGGTGCTCTAATGGGAACTAATCGACAAAACTTTGTTGCAACGATACTTCCCTTAGGGGTTTTGACCGACAACTCCCTTGTTAAATCAAATTGGAAATATCTAATTTTCTTAGCAATCTGGGAAGATATGAAACAATGCGATGATCTAGAATCAAATAATGCATTTTCTAAACTTGAGGAAACCATTAAATTACCTGCCACCATGTCTTTCGGAGCTTCCACATCAGCAGTAGTGATAGCATAAGCCTAGCCCTGATCCCTTGGCCTCTTCTGAGGTAAGTTCCCCTGACGCTTAGTACATTCATTTGCATAATCTCCCTTCTCTCTACAATTATAGCATTCCACGTTGACAGCCGCTTTCTTTCCCTTGCATTCATGAGCTTGGTGGCCTTTTTCACCACACTTGTAACATACTCCTTTTCCTTTTAGACAGGCACTAGGGTGCTTCCTACCACAATTATCACAGGGTGGAAATTCATTTCTACCCTTCTTCCCAGTTTCCTTATTTCCTTTCCCAGAGTTTTCAGCGGATCTCTTCTTATCTTGCTTTGATTTAAAGTCATAAGACTTAGAGAATTCCTTTTCCATCTTGATAGTGCACAAGACAATACCTTCGTATGAAGAGAAGGTTTGTGATACTAAAGCTCGACGGAGAAATGGTTTTAACCCATCAAAGAAACGATCAGTCTTACTTCTTGGGTTACGTATGTAATCTGTAGCATACCTTGCTAACCTTGTAAAGTTAGCCTCATACTTTGCGACATTCTCATCCTCCTTCTGCCTCAGACTCAGAAATTTCCTTTCCATATCCGCTCGATGGTCTCGAGAAAAGTGTTTTTCTAAGAACAGCTCTTTGAACTCCTTTCATTCCATGTTTGTTAATTCATCATCTTCCTTTGTGTTTTGAATTAGTGACCACCATTGATCGGCATCTCCAGTGAGGCGGTAAACTGCCATGAAAACTTTCTCCCTTTCACTACTCCCCAAGGAATGGAATATTTTCTCTAAGGAATTTATCCATTGCTCAGCTACTATAGGATTTGTACTCCCATTGAAGGTTGGTGGTTGTTGCCTCATGAAACGGTCTAGCATTGATCCTCCACGTTGCGGATCAGGGTGCTCCATACGAGTAAGGTTGTTATTCATAACCTGTGTGAGTTGTCCCAGTACGGTGAGAAGCTGATCAGCACCAGTTGTATCACTAGATCCACCATAATTATCTTGAGCAGGAGGGAAATCCCTACACGGAGTGCGTGCATTGATACGGTTTCCATTCCTTCCACTAGGCGCCATTTCTAAATAATGGCATAAACTAGATTAGTTTATGAATCAAAATACATAATTCCATACTTGTAAAACACTTAACATAAATTGAACTAATTATGGATATAATCCATAATTATAAAAATGTTTTCTTTGAGGAAGTATATACTCGTAACACTTCATAGTGGTTTGTAAAGAAAATGGGAATTATCCTAAGCATATCCCCCGGGAGTGTCGTAACCAAGAGTGCAGCAAGGCCCATTGTCGTGCACCAGTTCCCGTTCGAGTCTAGCTCAAAGCAGTGTTTTCGGGTTTTACCCCTAGGTACATCTGTGCCAGAGCCGCCTCTACCTGCTCGTATCCAGACAGGGATGTATTACTCAGAAAACTCACAAAATATCTACAATACCAAAATTTTAGGAAGTTCTTCTATACTAATCCTCAAAGTTCATCTTAGGTCTACGTGCTCTAATAAGAGTTTGTCTAAATCTAGCTTCCAAGGTTTGTAATAAACTTCCTCTGATACCAACTGTAATGCCCCAACCCCAGCTTCCCAGAGTCGGTGCATTACTTCGTAACATTTTCATGATCACAAAAGATCACGTCTCGAAAGACCGATTAGTTTAGTAGCCTTGGAAACACTAGATACATTCATAAACATTACATTACATCATAAAAATGAAAACTACAATAACATGGTCTCCCTAGTCCACACTCATATCCTCACTGACTATTCTTGCAAGTCAGTCATAATACACTTCTTCACATCCTGGGAAAAAATAAAACATTGAAAGGGGTGATCTCAAATGCTCTGTAAGGATAACAATATAGCAGAAACTTTCATAAGAAAACATAAAAATTTAAGGAAATGTATAACTAAAACAAAAGCCTTATTGAACTTGAACTTCAGCATAATATGTCAAAAGTAAAATAAAATAATGCCATTACTTACTCACATGGATATTCTACTAGACGAATAATTACATGAAATATCAATAACCACTTTCATAATGAGGGAATGTATAATGCCAGACATTCTGAAACATTTTGTCAAGGCCCCGGCCAAGACGTCTAAAATGATTAAGGCCTCGGCCAAAACCATAAATCAAATTGGGAATGGTCCTCGGGCAATTCCACGTCTAGTTGTCTCATAATACCTACCGATGCATCGAGGAGCTATAGCGGGCTCCACCCGTCACTTATTAAGTCCAATACATTCCTCATATGAATAGGTTTGAACATAACATAAATATTCGTATTAAAACTAGCATACGAAATGTCAACCGTTTCTCCATAAAAAATGGATGGTATAAAAATAACACATCCACAGTCAAATGTTTCACAAAATTCTCAATGGAAGTTTTGTATCATAAATCAATTTCAAATAAACTTAAAACCCATCAAAGGATGTTGACATGGATGAAATCAAAGCTCTTTGAGAGAAATATCTCTCTTTTTTGAAATCATTTAGAAGTCCCATAATTATAAAATAATACATTTACTTTGAAAATATTATTATAAGCTTGTAAGGGAAGCTTCGATGAAGTTATAATGGTGGAAAATAGCCGCACCCGCCATATAAGTTAAAAAAACATTCTTACCTTAAATTTGTCAAAAAGGTCAAAAAGTACATTGTTTGGAAAACGACGGTAAGATTCCTTTCAAAAACGTATAAGGGTATAAATTACTTTAACCCATTTTCCATTTAATAGTAAAAATGTTTCGAAAGACATTTTTAAGAAACATGGATGTGGATGATAACGAGGTCCCAGTAGATAATTATGTATAAACAACCTTGGATAATGAAGAGGTTGTGAAGTAAACCCTTACCTTGTACTTTTACTTGGTTGGGGTAGGTTAACCTCCTGTATAATGGTGAAATAATTGTTATTAAATTATAAAATAATCATATACATTCATATGATATCATATATGATCTTTTAACATTGCTTTGTTAACAATATCTTAGATTTATCGTTGTTTTGGGTGTTAACTTACTCGTTTTCTTTTATATGTTTTGTTACATAAGTCGTGTTTTTCATGGATAGGTTGTATCTTATTCATATCCAGAATGATATCATTTCCTTAAACATTATTTTTAAATCATCAAATGATAATTATACTTGAATGGATACGACGGAGAATGAATCTCATCGCGTTCGTGGAGACGGTAGTCCGTACGTACGCACGAGCGACAATATCATTATTTTGATATTAAAATAATATATAATTGGATAGTATATCATATATAAAGAATCATTATCATGTTATATTTATTATTTACACGAATTACATATCATTATTATACCCATCTAAATAATAATATATTGAATAACAATTACACCACGACGTGGAGACGGTAAGCCGTACGTACGCACGTATGGTGACATGTCATTCAAATGATGGGTAGAATACTGAATATGGTTGTTCCATATTTATAATAACATCACAGTATATATAATATACTGGTTTTAGAGTTTTAGAATTGAAATAATAAACAAAGAGGGAGTGGAAGAAGAAAGAAACATGAAAGAGGGTGATGAAAATGTTACCTCTTCTTCGGGTTCTTCCTTTTGATTTGATCAAAAGGACTCCTTAGGATGGATTTCTGAATAAAGTAAAGCTTCTAGGATGAAGGTAGAGAAGTTGGGAGAGTATTTGGGTAGAGTTTGGCCGAACCAAAAGGCTTGAAAGTGTGAATAAGGTGGTAGAGGTGGGGGCCTTTTATAAGAGGAGAGGAGGGGCTCTTTTGGAAAGATTGAAATGTTACATTATTATACAATTCTTTTCGGATTATAAAGGTCCCACACTTATATAATTCGTGTATAAGGTGATAAGGGTTAGAAATATACCCATCCAATAGTCTTTGGACAAGTGTAAGCCTTGGAGTTTACATTATCTTTTCATTTTATTAAAATCGTTAAATAATGAGGTCATCGCTGCATCATAATGATGTCATAAATAATTTAATTTATTTAATGTCTAAAAATTATAAAAAAACTACTATGATGTAGGAAATATTTTTAGCTTTCTAATGAATATTTATAGTCAAAATTTGGACTTGTGTAACCCCACTTAAAAACTGTTTTAGTAAAACAACTCATGTTTGTGTCAATTTAATTTTAACATTAAATAAATATATATTAATGTCATTTTCCAACCAAAGTGGCTCCATGGGGTCCCCAAGTTGACCCATGGGTTGTCTTGGTCGGCCATGACTCATCCAATAGGAGTAGGACAAGTTTCAAGCTCATCTCATATTATTAAAACATTATTTTTACCTTAAACTACACTAATTACCTCTAATCGCGATTAAGAACTTAAAAGTTACTATTCACCAAAAAATTATTTTAATCTCATTGAACCACATTTTACTTCTTAATGACAACCATGTATGTCGGATTTTTGAAAATCAAATCACAGAAGTGGTAATATTTCATTTTAACGAAAAATCAGTTTTTAACAACCAGTTAGTGGTTTCACTATTCATCAAAAATTGAAGTTTTTCAGAATAAGGCCAAAATTTCACCCTAAGCTATAATTAATATTCCGAATTCAAAAATGATGTCTATTTTACAAAATTCCAAACATATAAGTTGCATTAATTAATTTTATAATTAATTCCCGCTGTTACAACAAATAGCGTGTTTTTAAGAAACAATTTATATCAAAAGATTGGCAATTATTTATGTCAAATTTCAATGTTAAATTAATTCTAATGACCACCATTGGATAAAATGGTAAAAATATATTCTAATTATACTTTAAAACCACTAAATAGTATAATTTATCACTATAAATTATTTTGATTAAAAAAGTTGTTTTTAAGTATTTTTCACTATTCATAAAAAATTAGAAGTTCTCAGAAAAATACCAAAAATTCAACATAGGCTAATTTCGATATTCCGAATCCAAAAATGAAGTCCATTTTGATAAATAAAATTTATAAAATTTCAAAAAGTAAGTATTACTATTCACAACGGCTAGTTTAATTAGTTGTGGTGTGTGTTAGAGCTCGAGGTTGCGTACAACACACGCTATTGCATTATTCGAAGGGAAACGTACTGTGGAAGCTTGGGGTGTTACAGTTTTGATCATTTTTACTAGTATGGGTATTAACATTAAATATGTGGTTTTAGATATTTTATTTCTTAACACTTTACCTAATTCTTGAGATAATTTAAATGTTACTCTAACCGTTTATTCTCCTGATGGTGCTATGACATTTAGTTTTTTGAAGTTTTCTTTTTTAAATGAAGATGTTTGGAGACATACTCAAGATAAATCCTCTTTATATATTTTATTTATAAAAAATAGGGGGAGAATCTAGGAAAAGATTCAGGTACAAAGTAGTCATGGCAATAGAAAATAAAGAATCATATCCAGGTCAAGGTAGGGAGATTTTTAATGTCATCATTTTAGTAATATGGGACATGTTATGAAGTTTTGTTATCAATTGAGAAGTAAAAATATAATGAAGGATAATTAGTAGAAGAATAATAGTAATCGAGATGACCATGTTACTTCCACTACAGGGGGTGATCTTGTGATTAATTATGACTCAATTAACATTGCCTATGATGATTCTTACTATTTTTTTGACAATGGTGCCTATTTTCATGGTACATCAAGGAAGGAGCTATTTAGATATTATAGCCCATGTAATTTTGGGATTTTTAATATTGTTAATAATGGTCATGATGATGTTGTAGGTATCAAGATAATTTGTTTATTGGCCAATGCAATAAGTAATATAAACATAAAGAATGTTTGACATGCACCTGAGGTTCTCTTGAATCTTATTTATACCAGTGTTCTTGATGATGAAGGAATTATCAATACTTTTACTGATTTCCGATGGAATCTTTCCAAGGTTTATTTAATTGTGGCTTGAGGGAAGAAGTAGCCAGGTTTGTACTGGACTAGAGATTCTATATCTAATGAAGTTGCTTGTGTTGTTGAGTGCATTGTTACATCCAAGTTATGGAATAGAAGGCTCAATCAAATTAGTGAGAAAGGGATTGGTTTTTTAGAAAAGAGAAATCTTTTTCCATATTTTAAGAGTTTCAAATTGCACATTGTGATCATTTTATGACTAGAAAATAGAGAAATGAGAATTTCAGTAGTTATCCTTTACACAAGAAGTCATAGGTACTTGAATTAATACATTATGATGTTTTGGTCCTTTGAAATCTAAGAACTTTAGTGGAGGTCTTTATTTTGTGACATTGATTGATGACTATATATGAAATACTAGGGTTTATTTTTTGAATTCCAAAAGACAGGTGCTCAGGGTTTTTAAACAATTTCATGTTTCTGCTGAAAGGGAATCTGGTAATAAATTGAAATTTATTCACACTCACAATGGGGTGAGTATTGTGGTCTACATGATAAGAATTGTGGGCTGGAAGGTATTCAGCATCAAAATATTCCTCCTAAGACACTTTACCTAAATAGTGTAGTTGAGTAGATGAACGATACATTCTTAGGAAGAGTATGTTGTTCTATTTCTGAAGAAAAGTTTCTTGTACATTTTTTGGGTGATACTTTATTTATTTCTTCTTATATTATCAATTTACAACCTATGGTTTCTTTTTAGATAGACACTTCTGATAAGTTTTGGTATAGAAAATAGATCAGGTACGATCACTTGTTGTTTTTGGTTTCAAGGATTTGGTTCATGTGCCTAGAGATGAGAGATTCAAGCTGGATGGTAAGTCACAATAGTGTATTTTTATTGTCTTTGGACACGATGATTTTGGGTTTATGTTTTATGATCCTGCTTTCAATAAACATTTCAGAAGTCATGATGGATTGTTTAAGGAGTATCAGAATATCATAGATATTAATAAAGGAGAAAAGTAAACTTCTACAACTTATAATGGACTTTTCAGTCTTGAGACAGGCTTTGATTCACACTTACCTCATATTGTCAATTCTGGTGATCATGGTGATGTGAAAAATGATGTTCAGAGTGAATAGGTTGAAGTTAATATTTATGATTCACCTTTTGTTTCTAATGATCTAGTTATAGGGGTTATTAATAAACCCATTGTTTCACTGAAAAGGTCATCATGACATCCTAACATTTCTAATTAGTAATCACCTCACAAGTATGTGTTCCTCACTGAAGGGAAAGAACCAGAATATTTGGATGAGGATATAGAGAGTGATCAGAAATACAAATGGGTTGTGGAAATGGATGATGAGATGATATCATTACATGAAAACCATAATTTTGAGCTGTTGAAGTTACCTACAGTAGGATTTGAAAAATCATTGGATTTTTCATATTAAAAATGAACAATCTGGTTATGTTCCACAATACAAGGAAAGGTTAGCTGTTAAAGTCTTCTGTCAGAAGAAAGGTATTGATTTTGATGAGATTTTTTCACCTATTTTCAAAATGTCTTCAATTCATGTTGTTCTTGGTTTGGAAACTATTTTTTATTGGAATATTGAGCAGATGGATGTGAAGATATATTTCCTCTATGATGATTTAGGTGAGTAGATTTATTTGGAGAAACTAGAGGGGTTTGTTGAAATAGGTAAATAGAATCATATCTGTAGGTTAAATAAGAGTTTTTATAGTTTGAATAAATATCTGAGTTAGTGGTCTATGAATTTTGAATCTATTATTTTTCATCTGGGTTTCAGGAATACATATTATAATCATTATGTTTTTTTTAATATTTAATGATGATGATTTTATTATACTATTTCTTTATGTTGATGATATGCTCATTGTTGGTCATGATGCTTCTAGAATTTTCAGATTGAAGAAGGATATTTGTCAGTCTTTTTCAATGAATGTATTGGGACCATAAAAATAAATCTTGGAATGTTGATCTCCAATGATATATAGGACAATAAATTGTGTTTATATCAGGAGATATATATGTAGAAGGTTCTTTAGATATTTTCTATGGATAGATAGAAAGTGGTTAGTACTCTTATTGCTTTACATTTTATGCTCGGTACCATTCAGTCAACTTCTACTAATGAAGATAAATAGAATATATGCAACAAATATCGTATTCCCCTTCCATTAGATGTTTTATGTATGTAATGGTGTGTAATATACTTGATATAGCTCATGCAGTTGGTGTAGTCAGTCATTTTCTATCTAATCTAGGTAGAGAACATTAGTGAGTAGTGAGGTATATATTTCATTATCTTTGTGGTACTTATGATATGATTTTTTTTTGGTAGTGTGAAACCTATGATTTTTTGATTTATAGATTCAGATGTCGAAGGAGATACTGATTCAAGGAAGCCTACTTTAGGCGATTTGATAACTTCTGTTGGGAGAGCTGTATCTGGGCAGTCTAGATTACAGTGATCTGTTTCTTTATCTACCACAGTGTATGAGTTTATTTCTACTACAGAGGTTTGGAAATAATTTTTTTGGATAACATATTTTATTAAAGAGATCAATATTAATCAGGATAGGTATGTTTTATTTTGTGATAGTCAGAGTGCTATTTTTTGGGAAAGAATTACACTTTTCAAGGAAGGTTCAAACATATCAATGTTTGATGTCATTAGATCAATGATATCCTTGATTCGAGATAGTTAGAGTTTGATAATATCCACACTAATAAAAATGGATCATACATGTTGACAAAGAGTTTACCTATAGGTAAATTTGATACTTGTCGATTGATTGTATGGTGGGATATTATCCCTAGTTCAGTCGGTGCGGGAGTTTGTTCGGGTCCTCCTCACATGGGTACCTCACATGGTTCATTTAAATAATAAAGGATAAAAGATAAAAAAAAAGATAATAGATATGAAGAGGAGATACATGATATATGAAGAGGATATATATGAGACATCATGTGGTAACTCTTTTTTGTATACAAGATGTGCAGATCCTCCCTCTTAAGTTTTTTTTGGGTAGTGTAGTTGCATTTTCAAGGAGTGGTTTTTAGATTTTCAATTGACAAAACTAATCTAATCTGATCATCTTTCATATGTAGTGGTTTTTTTATCTAATTATAGTGATTTTTCGTTTACACATTTTTCTAGGATATAACTATTTTTCTTTCATAGTTAGATCTATTTTGGTTTCATTATAAAGATGAATTCTTCATTTTGGGATGGCTTCTGACTGCATCTGCTCTCCGCCTTTGATCCATTGTTTTATCTGAGTATTATTTTTTAGATACCATTCATATTTGGAATTATCTTCATTGTACTCCTGATTATTTGTGGATATATCTTTTGGGACTAGGTCACGTGGTTTTTTCCTTTTTGGGTTTTCCACGTTAAAATTTTTTGGTGTCAATATTTATTTTTCAGCACACGTATTTGATCACTACACAACTGCATTAATTTATAAGGCTTGTTTGAATGGAAATAATTGTTTTCACTATGCATTCACTTTGCTATTGTTTGAGTGTTCATCTCTCTGCATCTTTCCCAGTAATTATCGACAACACTGAAGATATTCATTTCCAGATGTCCATCGGTGTGACTATCCAAGGTTCCACTATCCAGACAGGTGATGACTGCATGTCAATCAGACCAAGCACCACTGGCCTCTAGAACTAGAAGGTTACTGACCCAGACATAGGATCTGCATCGGAATCTTGGGGAAGGATGAAAAGTAGATATGAGTGTAGAACATGAAGGTAAAATTAGTGACGTTCATCAGGATGCATAATAGGGTGGGGATCAAATCATGGGGATGTCCCATCACAGGGTGCATGAGGCAAGTACTCTTCCAGTAGGTGAGGATGATCAATGTTGAGAACCCCATCATCATTGACTAGATCTACTACCTTGACAGAAACAATATCCAGGGACTAGTGTCAGGGGTGAAGATTGGCGGCGTGACGTATGAAGACATAAAGGGGATGTCGGAAACAACTCTAGGGGTGAAGATAGACTATAGCCCTGATAAACCGTACTTTGGAATCTAGATGGAGAATGTGAAGCTCACTTATAACAACCGTCTTGCACAATTTTCCTACGTCCATGATGTGGTCACTGCCTCAGGTTCCGCTGACTCCTCTGATTGCCTCTAGAAGCGGAGCCCTCCACAAATACCCCAAATTATACGTTCATTTGACTCACATCATATACAAATGACTGTAGGAATAATTATAGTAACTAATATTACTATAATAAAAAATACAATGTTCATTTAAATTGATTAAAAAATTACTGTATAATTTATTTATATTTTTTTCATATTTTTTATTTTTATTTCATCATAAAATTTTATTATATCCAACAATTTATAATAAAATGTTTTTAAGAAATAAAATTATTTTAATATATGAATATAAAAAATACATTAATGAGACTTTTTTGAAAAAATAAAGCAATTTTTTATTTGAAATTAATTTAAATAAAAATTTAATTTCAACACATCAAATTTGTTATCCCTTGAAAAATTTACACTAATGCAATATTTATAATTAACAGTAAAAAATTAAAACCCAATATGTAAAAAATTATAACTCAATATTACATTCATCAATGTTAAACCTTCATACAAAATTTTATTCCTACAATCAAACTAATTTTTATCTTAGTAATGGAGCATAAAAATAATAAAAATAAAATTTTTATATAATATAGTCTACATATGATACTTTAAATTATTAATTATTGGATATATTTATGATATTATCAGTTATAGTATTATTTATACTCTTAATTATTATACCATTAATTTTATATTAATTATTAATTGTACTATTAATTAATAATTATATTATGATTTTTTAATAAATAATCTATATAAATTATATTTTTAATCTTTATATATAGTTGATAATAATTATATAATTCAACTAAAACGAATTATGGAAAGTTGTCCTAAAGTTTCAAGATAATCCAAACTTGTTTACATAGTTTTGGCTATGTGATGCACTTTTTACACTAAAATGAGAGTTTTATATTTAAAATGAAAAATATTAGTCTATCCAGGTACATCATGTATCTGAATAATGTGTGGTCGATTCATACACAACACAACTGAATTATAAATCATTTTCCAAATGTTTGAAAACAATCTTATCTTGTTTACTCAGTTCGGGCAACGTGACATGTGTTTTAGAGTAAAACAAAATGTTTATATTGAAGTCATTCACTTTGAGTCATATCACCCACATCGTGTGTCCGATTGATGTGTGTTCGATTCTGACACATAAAAAATAAATTATGCATCATTATCCTAATGTTATTATAAAATTTGATATCATTTACTCATTTTTGTGTATGGGATGCACATTTTTTACTAAAGTGACAATTTTATATTGAAAATGCATACTTTGAGTCAAACCAACCACATCGTGTGTCCGATTGATGTATGGTAGTTTTGTACACATTAAAAATCAATGATGGATTTTTTTTTCTTAATTTTTTAAAGTAATATGAGCTTGTTTACTTAAATTTGGTTATATGACAAGTGTTTTATATTAAAATGACACTTTTATATTAGAAACGTGCAATTTGAGTCATATTGTCCACATCATGTATTAGATTGATGTGAGGACAATTCATACACATCAAAAATGAATTATGGATCATTTTACTAATTTTTCAAGACAATATAAGATCGTTTACTTAGTTTTTTCTATATGACATGCATTTTATACTAAAACTATTGTTTTCGATTGAAAACATGAACTTTGAGTCACACTAAACACAGTGTATGACCAATTGATGTGTGGTTTATTATTACACATAAAAATTAATTACGGATAGTTTTCATAAATATGGAAAACAATATGGTAATGTCTAATCCATTCTTTTCAATTTGAGGCATGTTTTTGAGTAAAATGAAACTTTTATATTTAAAACGTGCACTTTGTGTCATACAATACACATCATGTGTCGTATTGATGGGTGGTAAATCCCTAGGAATCCTTGAATAGAAGAAATATAGATTTATGTCAGACTTTGGGAGTCTCATGGTTTCCCTAGGATCCCTCATTTTCATGGAAGTAAACCTTCATAGTGGCCTTTATGTGTTAGTTGGTAAAGTTTATAGAAGTCATCTAAAAACCTCTTGTGATTCAAAACATTATACAACCACCCTTTGGAATTGAAGGTTTGGGAAGGTTAGTTCTAAATACATTAATGAACTTAAGAAAAAGTGAATTTGAATAATGTCACTCTAGGGAGTTTTCCTTTCCGTGAAGACTGTGAATATAGAATATTCATAAGGGTTAGTTTTAGTAGGTCAATATATAAGGTTGAAGAACCCCTTGAATGTGTCCACTCTGATCTGTGGGTTACTTCTAGGGTCACCTACCATGATGGAGGTTTGTATTTCATGTCATTTATTGATGACTACTCTAGGAAGGTCAAGATTCATATACTCAAACATAAGTCTATTACCATTCAGAGTTTTAAGAAATGGAAAGATGGGGTAGAAAGTTAATCTTGTAAGAAACTCAAATCCTTAACAAGTGATAATGGTTTAAAATTTCAATCCACTGATTTTATAGAGTTCTATGAGTCTGATGGAATTAAAATATACTAGGCTATTATTGAAATACCAAAACAAAATGGATTTGTAGAAAAAATTAATTGGACTTCTCTTGGGAGGCTTAAATAAATGTCATCCCACTTAAAACTCCTTAAGTCCTTCTAGGATGAGGATGCCTCCATGATAGTCTACTTAATTATTCATTGCTAATATTTTTCTAATTATTTCAAGACACCTTAAGAGCTCTAGAAATGTTCACCATTGATCCTTGCACACCTTAGGATTTTGGGATCCATATCTTATGTTCATACTCATACAGATAAGCTAGATCCAAAGGATATGAAGTGTATATTCAAGGGTTATCTGAAGGGTGTTAAGTGGTATCATCTATGGATATATAAACAAGGTTATCAAAATCATATATTCACTTGAGATATTTTGTTTCGTGATTTTGGTATCTCTAATAGTAGAAGAACATAATCCGAATAGTCTTCTAATAACAATAGAGAATACTCAAGATCCCCAACACCCATTGGTGTTGAAGTTCCATTAAAATCCAAAGACCAATCCCAATCCAATCCTAGGCTTTGTTTTTCTCCTCCCATTCCCCAGACTCCAGGTGAATCTGATTATAATTCTGATTATAAACTGGAAACATAGGAACTAGATAATATAATAAATTATTAGCTCACCTGAGATAGGGAGAAAAGCGTTATTATTCCTCCATCCCACTTAAAATATCCTGATATTTATGCCTATGTTTTTGATATTGCTTAAGATTATTTTAATGATGATCCTAAAAGTTATAATCAAGCCATTAAGTCCAAAGAGGCCACTAAGAAGTTAGGTTCTATGAAATAAGAGACGATTTCACTCCTTAATAAAAACACGTGGGTTGTTGTTTCAAAACCTAATAACCAGAAGTTTATAGGTTCTAATTGGATACAAAAGAATAAGGAAAACAATGTTATAGAAACTAAAATCAAATTAAAAAACCTAATGGTTTCCAAAGGATTTATTCAAAGTGAAGGTATTGATTATAGTTAGATATTATCCCTAAAAGTTAAAAATTATTCTATAATAATTCTTTATTCTTTTTCTACCTAGTTAGATTTAAATGTTGAACAATTAGATGTAAAAAAATCTTTTTTATGGTACCATTGATGAAAAAAATTATATGACACCTCTTGATGGATTTCAAATCTATTTAATCCCAATCAAGTTTTCCTTCTTAAGAAGTATTCATGTGGGCTTAAACAGTATTCTAGAAAATGAAATAAAAGGATTCACTCTTTTATTATTGAAAATAATTTTTCCAGAAGTAAGTTTGATGAATTTGTATACTATGAAACTGTTAAACATTAATCTATTTACCAGTTATTATATGTTGATGAAATGATTTTTATCTATAAAAACATATTGATAATAAATTCTGTTAAGAATAAATTTAACTCTATCTTTTAAATTAAATACTTAGTAAATTCCAGTCATATCTTGGGTATGCAAATAATTGTAGATAAGAATGCTCAATCATTTCACTTATCTATGTTTTCTTATGTTAAGAAGGTATTAAAAAGTTATCTATTTGAGAACATTAAACCTATTAGTATTTATTTAGAAAAAAAATTAAATTGTCTTGGAAAGAAACCCCTAGAAATAATGATAAGGTTTCCTTTATGAATAATATTCCATATGATAATGTGGTGGGGAGTCTTACGTATGATATGGTCTATTCTAGACCAGATATAGCATTTTTTTTATTGTCAATTTGAGCAGGATTATGGAAAAAATGGTAAGCCTCATTATAAATCATTAAATAATATCCTTAGGTATGTCTCTATGTACAATAAATTTTTCATTCTATATGTATTAAATAATATATTTATTGATGAAATTGTTGGCTTTGTTGACTGTGATTATGAAACAGATATTGACATTCAAAAAATATATCACTAGTTTTTTGTTAATTTCATATGGAGGACTGATATCCTAGAAATGAAACATGAAATCAATTGCTTCTATATATAAAATTTAGGTAGAGTATATAGCCTTGACAGAATATATAAAGGAGGATATATGGATAACTGGATTTTCTTCTAAGTTTTCTTTATCAAAAACTATGTATGCTATGGTAGATCAAAGAACATTGACATTAGAATTCATTTTCTTAGAAAATTAATAGAATCTGGGATTGTGAGTGTCACTAAGATACCCATGGGGGACAATCCAGCTGATAGTTTGACTAAGGTCGCACCACTATCCAAGTTTATGCATTGCCTCAAAATATGGAACTTAGTCCCAATTCATTAACTTAGGTTACGAGAACACCATTCTTAAGTTTATTTTATTTCAAGGTGGCGATTTTTTTTATTCCCCTATATTTATGTTGAATTGAATTCCTTCATATTTTATTTATATGATTCATTTCTATATACTAAAGGTATTTATATTTTTCATTAGGGTGTAATGAATTCATGGGGACTGTTCAATTTATGTGGCTTATGTTTTTTTACTAGAACTATTTGGTTTTTCCATACCTATTTAAGTGCTTAAATTTGGAATGTTGATCATGCATGATCTAACAGATGGTTGGATTTAGTTGTAATTATTTATCTAATATTCTATTTGGGTTACCTCTTATGAGCTAATGTTGCATCACCACATGTCCCACCCATTGTACTACCTTATATTATATGAATTGTCAGTTTCATCTTATCCATCCATGTGGATATGGTCATGTGGTTCTAACCATGCCATCTAATATTACCAATCATGTAATTATTTTATCTTTTTGTTCTCCTTGATGCAAGGAAATCTATATGTTTATACTCTAGGGATTTTCATATAGTTTTGGCTCCTATTCCCATGGATTGAGTTCCCTTCGCTGCACATAGAGGATCTCTAAGGTAGAAGAAGGAGAGTAGTAGTTCCCTAGACATCTTCACCACCCTCCAAAAATTTTGTGCCACCACATAGAACTAAAGTACCTCTCTGATGGAGATTTAATGGTGGTCGAATTGATCTTGGGTTCGGGGTGACTACGCATCAAGGAGGTTTCATATTTTGACTCATTTTTTGATGGTAACTGGGTTTAAGATTTAGATTCTTGATCTATAGATATTTATATCTTTCTATCATGTATAGATCTATATCATTGTGAGTGTGTGTGAGAGTCCACCCAAGTGTGGATAGTGTTGAATCTATATGATAGGTTTCATCACTTCCACCTAGTTCAATAGGGCTTTCCTTCTCATATAGTTTCTCTGGTTTTCTTCTGTATTCATTGAGTCAATAATTTTTTTTTCATTTTCATAGAAATAAAATACTAAATTGGGTGTTGTTCTCACTATGAATATAGGATCATCCTGATCCAAACCACATTGTATCTAAAGTTATTTCTTTTCTATTCTTTCTGATTTTTGGTTTCCCATAGTTCGATTGAATAAGATATCTCTCATGTGTTCTTATAACACACATTCTAATTGTATTATACCAAATGTTTAACCTCTTAATATGACTCAGTGGGTCCTATATGTTCTAAGGGTTAACAGATTAACCCCAACAATATATTAGATTGAGAAATGGTATGACATGAGAGTTGTATGATAGTTGTAGCGACAATGTATCATACATAATTGGATATACCCAATCTTCTTGTTCTTAGACATGAAATGATGGATGATGTGTGTGGATGATTTCTAAATGGAATTGAGTGGTTGGAACATAGTGATTTATAATGATGAGGATCATCTGATGATGTTCCTTGGTTTCTTCCATGGGAATGGATATATCAATAGTCGGTGGAGTGGTAGGAGATGTGTTAAATGGATTTGGTATTCTGGAAAAGCCCATAACACACTATATGTAATCCAGGATTACATGGTGTGTGGGACCCCTAGTGCGGGGCTACGATCTCTGTGGTGAAGTTAAAAATCATAGGATGTCTTACCTAGTCATATGGTGTGTGACATGACCTTGTAACGCAGTGTGTACCTTAGATGGTACACAGACATGGCCATGAATACATGGTCATGGACATGCCATATAATCCAACGTAGAAATTATTAGTCTAGGTGTACACAAACATAGCCATGTACATAGAAATGGTTATAACTTCATTATCAAAGACATTTCATGTACTATAGCATGGACATGGGCATGGGCTTTGATACACAGGTAGGATCCAATGCCTAAGGGACCCATCGTGTACTCGCACTACACATTGTATACTACTCCAAAGTTGTCTTAGAGTCATTTTCCTCTTCATGTTAGAAAAGTTTAATTAGTGTATGTTCCATTAATCCTTTCTCCAAGGGTTAGTATAGAATCATGTCCTATACTTAGGATAGTGATCCCTTCAATGGGACTTCTTGTATATAGTTGATGGAATCCTTCCATGAGACCCAAAGTGAGATCCTCTATCATCATCCTTCCCTTGGTGGATTTCTCGATATCATTATGACCAACACTGCATGGGTGTCAATCATCTACTTAACGGGTTATTCAAAATTGAGTTTTTAGTATTCCTCATGGCCTTGGGTCTGATACTCATCTTTGTATCATTCTCTTCATACTTCCAATGTAAACTTCTTATGGTTAGATATGATGATAATGACTCCTTTGATAAACTCCATTAGTGCAATCTAACCCATGGTATGTGTTCTCCTAGAATATTCCTATATGGAACCTTTAAGAATTATTACTAGACTATAATTATGTTTGTGACATTTCCTTGAGTCTATGTGCCTTTTTTGATTATATCTATGTATTCTTATTATATGTGATATAGACATATATCGGTTTAGAGATGATTTTTATTCATGTTTCTTTTATGATTACTGATTTCAAGGTGTCCATCTAATGTCTCAAATTTTAAATGTATTATTGATGGATATTATATGAATTATTTTTGAGACTAGGTTCTAAGACATCAAATGGTTCTGAGGCTTAGTGTTCCCAGACTAAATGTTTGAAATATATTAACTATATTAAATATCATGCATGCACAGTTTTCCTGAAAAAAAGTAGAATAAATCCTAAATAGGGGTCCAAATTTGAAATATAAGGGAATAATTGAGTTCAAAACATGGGTTTTACCCTAGGAACAACATAACATTTGTCGATGTGGGATGTTGGTGAAATAGTCATCATGGGTGAGAATTAATGAAATTCATTAAGTAATTGATTTATTTTTTTATTTCAACACAATGACTGTTTTTCTTCATTAAATGTACATTGATGGGATTTTTTCTTTGGGTTAGCCACACAAACCCTAGAGGTTCAGAAAAAAATTAGAGATCTTTCCTAGAAAACAACTATAGATCAAGATCAAATCAAAGATCGTTGCGCCGATAGTGTTGGAGGATCTCATCAACAACGACAACATAATTGTTCTTTGTCAAGGATTGATCCATACTCTAGGTATGATGGTTTTATTTTTTATTTCCATTAATTTTATTAATCTCAGATGAAAGAATATTAATTCCATGAATATAAAGTATACACAAATCTTTGATATAATTAATTTTATGGAATTAATTATTTATTCATTGTAATATTCTCCCCCATCATTTGTCTTCTTCTACGACAATGATTGGATGCCATATAAACAAAGGACTAGGTTCATTCCTTACATTTAATGGTTTATGGATTTCTCCCCAATTTCTTCAGGTGATATTCATTGGAATTTGTTTGGCCAATGTTTTGAAGAATACCCAGTTTTCAATTTTTTCTGACTATTCTTTAGTGAAACAGATCCAAACCCTAGGTACGGAATGTGATAGTGGTTTTAATTTAAGGATCAATGGTCAAAATGGTTAGATCAGGGTAGAAAAAGACCATATCAAGTTTATTTATCCCTCTTAGAAGGCACTTGATATTTTGACATCAGATGTGGTTTTCCCAGCATGATACAAGGGTCAGATTCTAGCCAGAAAGTGGTAGCAGGGCCCAACTGAACTAGATCTAGTTTCAATGGAAATATTCAATTAGAGAAACAAGGTGAAATTATTATGAAAGGAAGAATAGAAGAGAAACTATATATCTAAAAAATCCTTATCAACACGACAGGTAACTCAGGATTAAATGTTGTGTGGGGCCCATTTCATGGTGGCTATGGATTCAGGATGAAGATAAGGATAATAGGGCTTGTGAACCCTAGTACACATCATGTGGCTATTCCTGGATGGATCAGCATGTAATTTGATATTTACAGAGACATAGGAAAAAGTACATGACTAGAGGGTACATCATATACTTGGACATGGACATGGCTTGGCGTACACAGGCCGGTACACAAACACGAACACCATTCATAGACACAACCAAGTGACATAGTCAGGAAAATGTCCATATCTACATGACATGTAATTCTTCTACACATCATATATATGGAAACTTTTATAATATGTGAGTCTATTCAACATAGGCAGACATGGGGATAGTTATAAATTTCATGTTCCCACTTTTACACATCATAAAACCCCCTTCAAGAGTGTTTGAAACTCTTTGTCTTCTTAGTTTGGACTAGTATAGGTTGAGTGTGTTCCCTTGGTCCTTTCCCTTGAGGGTAAAATATGTCATTATATCCATATCATAGGATTATGATCCCCTCTAGAGGTCGAGTCAACGTTAGATTTTTTGTATCCCTATGTGAGACTAGAGTACGATCCTTTATCACCTTTGTTCCCTATGTGGATTTTGTAGAATCAGTATGAACTCCCTGAGTAGAGTATTGATCCTCCTTCTAGCTGGTCGTATCAGTAGGGTTTGTGGTATCATTGACATATGATCCCATATATAGTTGGTTGATCTATATTTAGGTTTGTGGTGTCCCCCAGCAATTCTAGGCACAACCCCCTACCTGTGTGTCAGGGTCTTCTTAGACCAGTGAGCTTTTTTGGGTAGGGACCAATGATCTAGACATATTTGTTGAGCATATATGATGATAGAATGGGTAATGGAGTGTATTATCCCAAAATGAGCATCGATTCAAGTATAATCATGTGGTTGGTAGTTGGTTACGACCACCTAGTAGTGTGGTGTATTTTCTGGTTATATCTAGGTAATTATATTATTCATTGATTGTTATATCTTGTATTTATCTGACTATAATTCTTGCCTTGTTTTTAGTGTTTTCATGGTGTCTTGCTTAATATTGTTATACTCACCCCTACATGGGATTTTCCCACATGTGTCATGTCTTATGTAGATGAAAACCCTTTTGAAGAGGTCCTAGGAGGATAGGGAGTGGGTGGATCAACGCTAGAGCTTGTCAGACCAAGGTGTTTTGGAAAGAGATTTCCTTTGACTTATTCTTCACACATGGTATAATTTATACTTAGACTATTTTTTTTTCTTGTATTTGGCCCATTTTTTCTCATTCAATACTTCACCATCATACTGTATTATGGTATCTTAGATATATTCATGCATTATTTTAGTTGTTTTACATTTCTGCATTGTGTGGGTTTGGATATGTGTTCTTGTGTTTGTGTACTTTTGGATAATGCCTCCCATTTGTGGTATACGCATAATCATAACTGTTAGTAATCCCCTAGACAATTGGATATGGGTTGGGGTATTTATGGGTCGAACCTCAGTGAGTTGGGTCATGATATAGTTTTATCCGAGCCGTCAGTTCTACATTAGGATCAGATTCAATTAGATTGGTTTGGGGTAAAGATGTTTAGTTTTTCATGTTTGGATTTCAGGCCAGGGACTCCAATGTTGGTACAGCGGCCAACATATCTTTACACCGGGACTTTGATCCCCTTCCTTTTGAATCAGTACAAATAAAAATTGGTTATAGTTAATTTATTGGTTCATGAATCATATAGTAATGGTAGTGTTTTATATTTCCTTATTCTGTTAGAACACCATACATACTCTTTTGACCATGGTAAATATTATTTTATTTCAGGATTCCCCACATAGATAGCCAACCATGCTTCCACTATGTGATCATGAGGATGATCCACCTAGTGGTGAGGCATTTGTTCAGGGCCCTATACCACATATACTACCTCTAGGTGGTTTAACACCTATATCATCACCCATTGAGAAAAATCTAGAACTGGAAGTACCAACTAGGGATGCATGTAGGTTGAGTGCATTTCACAAGTTTTAGAGGCAGTTCCCACCTATGTTTCGGGGTGATCCATACCCTCAGGTGGCTGATGACTAGATATAGGTAGTCACTATAATTTTCCACCTAGTGAGTAAACCATATGATTAGATGGAGGTCCTTATGGAAAGCCTTATTCATGGCTCTAGTAAGAGATGGTGGATGATAGTGACTCATTCACACATTGATATAGCTCTCTCATGGTTAGACTGTGATCATCTCTTCAAGGAGGATTTCTATCTGGGAATGTTACAATTGATACGCATATAAGAGCTTCTACATCTACATTAGGGCAGTATTACCATGATATATTACTCAATGAGGTTTACATATCTCTTGCATAAATCTTTGGATATAGTGTGGGACCAATTATTTATATATTAGGGATTTCACATGGACATAATGGATTCAGTGTTATCCCTTTTAATTCCTACTTATGTTGGGGTACATGACTAAGTCATGAAGGTGTAGAGATTTCTGGTAGAGTAGACACTAGTAATGGGAGATAGTAATGGGAACTCAGTAGCAGAGACCTTGGTAGCAGGTAGTCGATGATAGTCACATGGATCTAATAATGTCAAAAACTTCTCGAGGTCATCCTCGGACTCAGGTAAAATGGTTTAAGGCTCTTAGGGTGGATCAAATCATCCATGTTGTGTTTCTCCTAAGATGGTTGGGGACATCTAGATCTGGATTATCTGACCTATCATACATCTGATCGGGAGACGGTTAAGGGAATGATGATATAGATACATAGGAAGGATCAAGGTGGTATGTAGAGTGGAATACATGATAGAAGGGTCGATAGGGAAGTAGGATGTGGTGGAGGTTCAACCTATTACCACCACCACCTATAGGTGGTCTGCACCAGGCTTGGTGAACCAGTGGATAAGGAAGAGGCTAGATGTAGGCTATGGATGCCTTTGACCCTGAGGCTCTAGGGATTATATGAGGTATGATCTATGTATTTTAAAATTTATATGTAGTATTGATATATGTAGGTGTGAGTCATTCCTTCCTTTCAACTTCTCTAGTTTTATACATAGAGAGTTTGGTTGATCCATTGGATCAACCCTTTCAGTTGGATACTTTGACATGTGGTGACTTAGTGATTCCACACTTGTGCCTATATTGGGATCTAACGCTCAGAAGAAAAAGTTCTGTATGGGATCTATTCTTTGAAGCAATGAGTCCTTATGAAATCATCTTAGGTATGGACTAGATATCCATTGTTTATTCCTATATATTATTGTTTTAGGTAGAGGATTCAGTGTGTATGTAATGAAAAAATAATGTTTTCTTTTGTGGGTGAAAAGGAGACCTTGGAAAAGAAGGATGAGATCATACATAGGTGAGTGCATCCAATTACTCACTTGTTGGCTAGCATGACTCTCGAATCATTAGATTATTTTGGAAATCAGTTTCTGGTGGTGGCAGAGTATGATAATTTATTTCTTGAAGACATGACAGGTTTACCTCCCCACTGAGAGAAAGACTTTTTTATTGACTTTAATCCTAGGATGACATTGATATATACACCAACATATCTAATAGATACTATAGAGAATCAATATTGGAAGGTGTAGTTGGATGACTTGTAAGAGAAGGTATTTGTAAGACCCAAAATTTCCCCTTGGGAATCACCAATGTTTTTCACCAAGAAGGAGAACAAGAGCTTGAGTTTATGTGTGGATTTATCAATTCTTGAATCATATGACCATGAAGAATTAGTATCCACAATTGAGGATAAAAGAACTGTTTTTTAGTTTATAGGGGCATGATGGTTCTTGAAGACTGACCTTAGATCAATTTATCACCAAATGTGAGTAAGAGATGAGGATATACCAAAGATGACATTCAGATATCGCTATTGTCACTATGAGTACTTGTTGATTCCATTCAGCGTGATAAATTCCCCATTATTGTTCATGGAACTCATGAAATGGATCTTCTATCCTTTATTAGACCAGTTCTTGGTGGTCTTCATCAATGAAATCCTAGTGTATTCGATGTCAGAGGAGGTGAATGCGAGACACTTGGGGATGGTCCTGGACACACTCCGAGAGAACCAACTTTATGGGAAGATCTCAAAGTGTTCGTTTCATATTTGAGAGGTCCAATTTCAGGAGAATATCATCTCATAGGCTGGATTAGAAGTGGACCTAGATAAGGCTAAGGCAGTGCATGATTGGGATCCACCCAAGAGTGTTAACATGGTACGAAGTCTCCTTGGGTTGGAAGGGTACCGTCAAAAGTTTATAATAGATTTTTCCATAGTGGAAACATCCTTCATAGCTTCAACTCATAAGGGGAATCATTCTGTGTGGATGGAAAGGTGCCAATAGTGATTTAAGGAGATGAGTAAGTGGTTTATGAGCTCTCCCATCTTGATATTTCTATAGGGTTTCGAGTATGTATTATTCTATGATGCATCAAGGACCAGACTTGGTTCTATTCTGATATAGTGATATGAAAATATTGCCTATGGTTCATGCTAATTGAGATCACATGAGAAGAAATACATGACCCATGATCTTGAGTTATAAGCGGTAGTCTTCACATTGAATATATGGAGACACTAACTAATGGGAAGGTGGATTATCATTTACTCTGACCACAAGAGTATCAAGTATATCTTCTTACAAAATGATCTTAACTTTAGACATAGTTGAAGTCTAGAGTTCTTGTTAGACTATGGATTGGATATTTTCTATGCTTTTGGGTAGGGGGACATGGTGTAATACACTCTGAGGAGGAGATATTGTTCTCAATTGTTGGATGATGCATTGAGGAAGTTAACCTCATTGTATTAGTCCTTCATAGATAAGGATAGTTCTTCATATATTCATTTTATGGTTGTTAACCCACTACTTTTTCAGTGTATTAGGGATGCTCGATGAAGAGATACCAATTGTGAAACCTTAAATACTTAGATATCCACTAGAAATGATTTTGATTGATATTATAAATATGGGAATCATTTTATCCTTTCCAAAGGATGGACGATGGTATATTTCATGTTTTGGTAAGAGGTGATGTAGGAATTTCATACGTCCCCTTTTTCAGTGCATACAGGTGTGGAGAAGATGTACCAAGACCTATGATGTCAGTTTTGATTCCCAGGAAAGAATTATGGAGTTTTATAGTTTGTCTCTACATGCCTCACTTGTCATTAGGTGAAGGATGAGCACCTAGTTCCTATGGGCTTTACTTGACCACTTGAGGGGAAAGAGTAGAAGTGGAATGAGATATCCATGGAATTCGTGATGGGATTACCACATACATCAAGGGGGCATGATGCTATCCGGGTGATCACAAACCCACTCACCAAGTCATCCCATATCTTATCCATTTAAGAGAATAGATCATTTGAGAGAATGGGATGCCTCTACATGTAAAAGATAGTCTGACTCCGTGGAGTTCCCTCAATGATCATCTTTGACCATGATACTCTCTTCACTTCGAAATTATGTGGAGGGTTACAAAATAGATTTGGGACTCAATTATGTTTGGGAATAGTGTTTCACCTCTAGAATAATGGCCAGATAGAGTGGACCATTATGGTATCAGAGGACATGTAGCAAGCTTGCATGTTGGACATTTTTCATATTTTGGAGGATCTCCTACCCTTGGTGAAGTTTGTTTACAAAAATAGATACTATTCCACCATTAGTATGGAACCATTTCAGACTTTGTGCGGGTGATCCTGTAGGTCACCAAATTGTTGGATAGATCCATGAAAGTTAGTAATCATGGGTCTAGAGTTAGTTTGAGCTATTATAGAGAAGGTGAAAATCATCCAGGAGTAGAAGAGGACTACACCAAGCCATTTTAAGTCTTATGAGGACTGGAGATGGATAACTTTGGAGTTTGAAGAGGGAGACCATGTGCTCCTGAGGGTCTCTAATTTTTTTAGATTGAGGATTTTTGGCTATGGAGTCATGTTATCTCCAACATTCATTGGTCCCTTCCAGATACTTCATAGAGTTGCCAAGGTGGAATACTGCTTAGCTCTAGTGCCTCATTTGGATCGGTTACACAATGTCTTCCATTTGTCATAGATGAGTAGGTACATTCATGACCCACACATGTTATCAATTGGGGATATTTTTATATCGAGGATGGAGCTACCCTTGTAGAGTACCTATTAATGACCAAGGATAGGTAGGAGATGATCCTTTTTGGGTGCTTGATTCCCCTTGTGTGTGTCCATAGGCAGCATGGGAATCTCCAGGACAACACAAGTGAGTAGGAGAACCAGTTACAACCCTAGTACGCTCATTTTTTAGTATTTCTTTTCTATTTTTGGGACAAAATACCCTAATATGTGGAGAATATAATGTCTTGGATTTTATTTTTATTATTTTTCAGATATTATATTGATTATTTTTGAGACCAGGAACTGATAGGACATTCCATTCTGAGGCCCAGCGTGCCTGAATAAAATTCTTGAAATATATTAAATATATTAAATTTCACAAGAACATAGTTTTACTAGAAAAGTGGAATAACTCCAAAATGGGGGACCCAGATAAAAAAATGAGGGAACTGTTGAGTTTAGAATGTGGTTTTTACCCTAGATTAAACATAGACTTTATTGTTGCAGGTCATTTGTTAGCATATCATAGTGGGCATGAATTAAGGAAATAAATTACATAATTAATTTATTTTATTATTTTGACATAACGACTATTTTTATCCATTAAATGTATAGTTATAGTATTTTTTTTCTCAGGTTTTGTCACTTAGTCCCTAAAGATTCAAAAAACCATTGTAGATATTTCCTCATAGAGGACAACTGATCTGGATCAAGTCATGGATTTTTGTACCGATGGAGTTATCATATCTCATCAGTGACAATAATGCAATCTCTCTTCTTCATTGGTCAATCAAATATCTAGGTAGGATTTTTTTTCTTTTTTATTTCCATCCAGTTTCTTAATATCAAATGAAAATGGATCAATACCATGAATAAAATTGATATGTTCATCATTGATGGAATTAGTCTGGGGGAATTCATTATTTGTTCATTGTGATTTTCTGCCTCTTCATTAGTCTTCATATACTATAATGAATCAATTCCAAATGAACAAAAACTAAGGTTTGTTCCTCACATTTTATGTTTTATGGAATTCTCCCCAATTTATTCATGTGGTCATCGTGGATATTCCTTTTAGGAAATGGTTTGAAAAAAAACTTACATTCTGATTCATTGTGTGAACGTTCTTCAGCATAAAGGATCAAAACTACAGGTATGGAATGTGATGGAATTTTCGATTCAAGTATCGAAGATGACAACAGTCAAATCGGGGGAGAATGAGACCAGATTGAGGGTCCTTCTTCCTCCTATGTGGTTCTTGGAAAATCGACATCGAAGGTAGTTTTCCCAATGTGATTCAAGGGCCATATTCCGGCGAGAAAGAAGTGGAAGGGCTCGATCAACCTAGATTTAGGATATATGGAGAGATTTTTGGTGAGAAACAAGGTGTACTTGACTTGTGAGTAATAATTGAGGAGAAACTCCATATCTAAAAAATCCAAAGAAACAATGTTTGTAACTTGGGATTGCATGCTATGTGGGGAATGTTCAGCAGTGGATTGGGTTTTGAGATGAAGATAAGGATAACATGGCATGTGAACCCTATCAAATGACATGTGTCCGTTATCAGATGGCTCAACCAATACTTCGAGAAGAACATACATTCAGGAAAAAGTACATGGCCAGAAGCTATGTTGTGTACTTGGACATCGACACGTATTGGTATACACAACCCGATACATGGACATGGCCATCATACAAATACACAACCAATAATCATATATAGGAAACCATGTGTCTCTACACACCGTGTACTTATTATACAAACTATGTATGTGGATACTGATATGTCATGTGAGGCTTTTCCACATGGGAAACCATGGGGATAGCTAGACACATCGTGTACCCCCTGATGCACAACATCTACCCCCTTCAAGAGTGCTTTTAACTCTTCATATTCTCAGTTTGGACTAGTATATGTTTAATAGGTTCCCTTGTTATATTTATTATGATGTTACAATGCAACATTACATCCATATCATAGGACTGTTATCTCCTCTAAAGGATGAGTCTCAGATAGAGTTGTGGTGTCCCCTTATGAGACTAGAGTGTGATCCTCTATCACATTTATTATCTGGGTGGAGTTTTTTTAATTTTCATGACCTCCCTGAGCTTGGAATTGATCATAAATCTTGGAGTACCTATAGGTATGGTTTGTGGTATCATTGAAATATGATTGCCTATATTGCTGGTTGATTAAGATTTGAGTTAGTGTTATTCCCCAATGGTTCTAGTCATGGCCACCTATCTGTGTATAAGGGGATTCTTAGACCAGTGATATTTATTGGGAAGGGTCTGATGATCTTGACCTCTTTATTGGGTAACTCTGATGATAGCATGGATCATGGAGTGGATTCTCCTATAATGATCATTTCTTTGAGAAAAATCTCGTGGTTGGCAGTTAGTTATGACCGCCTGGTAGTGTGGTGTCTTTCCTGAGTATATCTGGGAGATTCTATTTTATATTAATTTTTATATCTTGTATTGAGCTAACTATACTTTTTGCTTCATGTTTAGTGTTTTTGGTGTTTCCTAATGAGTAATGTTATACTCACCCCTACATGGGATTTTCTGATACATGTTGTTTCTTATATAGATTATGACCCTTTTAATGAGGTCCTAGGAGGATAGGGAGTTGGTGGAGCGTAGATGGATCTTGTCAAACTGAGGTTTTTTACCAAGATATTTCTTTTGACTTAATCCTCACCCTTATAAAAGTTTGTAATTTTATAGTTTTTGGTTGGGAATGTATTTCACCCCTTATTCCACTTCCATTACTTCACTGTTACACTCTATTATGGGATTATAGATGTACACAAGAATTGTTTCAGTTGTTACATTTTGTAATTATTTGGGCTTGCTGATGTGTGCATGTGTGCATGTACATTAGGATAATGCCTCCCATTTGTGGGATACGCCTACTCAAAACTGGTCACCAGTACCTAGCTTATTAGAGGTACGCTTAGGGTAGTTTTGAGTTAGAAATCAGTGAGTAGGGTTATGATATTCCAACTGGGTATTGTTATATTGAACCCTATATAGGATTTTACCACACATGCCAGGCCTTATGAATATGATTTACCCTTTTACAGAGTCATAGAGGGACTAAGAATAGGATGATCTTAGTGATCCAGACTGACTGTGGTTTATTCTATTGGTTACCTTTACAACAATCCCCTTATATAATTCTAGGTTGGGATTGTTTTCATAATCTTTGTAGTGATATTATATTTGGACCTTTTTTACTTTTCATTTCTTGTTTTTGTACTCTTTCTGGGGGATTTAGATGTATACATTCATGCTTTATCTATTGTTTTGAATTTCATCATTGTATGGTATTGGAGGTGTGTGTGTGTGTAGGAACTTTTGGTTAAGACCTCCCATTTTAGGGATATTCCTACTATGTGATAGTCAGGAACCCCTAGCCTATTAGAGGTGGTCCTAGTGAGTCGTATCATGGGACCCATTGGGACGGGTTGTGATATAGTGTTATCAGATAAGTTGGTAATAACTTAGGACACGAGATTGTGAGTTTGGTTTTAGGAAATAGTGTTAATAGTTTTGAGTTTGACTTTTCAGCTAGGGACTCTAGTGTTGGTGGGGTGGCCAACGTATCCATACACAAGGAATCTGATTACCTACCTATAGAATTGGTACATGTAGAAACTGGTTATTAGTAAAATAATGGTACATGAATTATATAAAAATGGGTTATGGTTTTCAAGTCCTTCTTGATTCATCTCTCCATATATACTCATTGATCATGGTACATCTATTGTATTTTAGGATTCCTCTAAGACATATTCCAGATTGGATTCAACATTTAGATCATGAGAATGATCCGCACTGTGAAAAGTCATTGATACAGGGAAATTCTCCATATGTTATACCTTCAGGTGGTACACCAGTTGTACCACCACCTATTGAGTAGCACATGGTAACTTTAGTACCTTCATATAAAGGGCATAGGATGATCATGCTTCACAAGTTTCAGTAAAAGATACCCATCAACTTATGGTCTGATCCCAACGCACATGCAGATGAGAACAATCTTGAGGTAGTGGCATGATTTTTCTATCATGTCTGGACACACATAGATCAGATGGTGGTTCTGGTAGTGAGCCTTCTATTTGGATTTGTAGAGAAATGGTGGGGTTTAGTTACATAGTCTTATGATGATGTGACTCTTTCATGGTCATAGTTTTAGAACCTTTTCACAGATGAGTTCTCTCTAACTACAATGAGGTAAGTGTACATTTAAGAGCTTCTACAAATTTATCAGGTTTGTACGATTGTGGGTGAGTATTCATTGAGGTGCACCAACCTCTCTATGCATTCGATGGATATGATTTAGGACGAGTTCTTTCATGATTGAACCTTTGAGTGAGAAATGTGTAGAGACATATGATCTAGTGTTATAACTCTATGAATTCTTACATATTATAGGGTGATAGAGTGAGCTTTGGTGGTTAAAAGTTGCCTAGATAATCACATAAAGATAGTGGTTTCTGGTAGTGGGCACACATGAGTAGAGATATTGGAAGTAGGGATTCAACATCGGTCATAGGGACCTAGATGTGTGGGATGGTTCAAGAGGGTAAACTAGGACAAAGGGTCTGTGGTTTAGGGCTCATAGGTTGGGTCTAGTCATCCCCGGGAGAGGTGGTGATACTCATGTGATGCTAGTGTACATCTCTCAAGGTATTGTTTGGCATGATGAATAGCTATTAGAGATACGGTGGATGGACTTCCTATTTAGAGGCAACGGTAGGAGTAGACATGTCTGTAGGGTGGAAGATGTAGCCAAGGTAATGGGAGAGTATCTAGAGGTAGTAGATGCTTCGAATTGTTACCACCACCACCCCATGTGATCCATGCCAGGCTTAGGTATCTAGAGGACAAGGGTAGGGGTATTTTCATGCTTTTAATGATTATAAAATCTAGGATATGGGGATGATGAGAGTTAATATCTATATATTTTATACCTTAACTACAAAACTAATATATATAGGTGTTAGTCATTCAATTATTTCCACTTATCTGGTTCTAGACATAGAGATTCTGGTTGAGCCCTTTACTCGACCCTTGGGCTTGGGGAATCCAACTTTAGGTGACTTAGTGATAACACATGTATGCCGATAGTTTGATCTAACTATTTGAGGTTAGAGTTTATATTGGGACCTATTTGCAGTAGTGATGAGGTCATATGAAGTTATCTAATGTATAGATTGGCTATCTATAGTTTATGCCCAGACTGACTATATTAGGAGGAGGATGTGGTGTGTCCAAATTGACAGGACTATGTTTTTCTTTTTGGCTTAAAAAGGAAACATGTTAAATGTATGATAAACTCATGAATAAGTGGGTGAAATTGATTAATCATCAATCAAATAGAATGACCCTTGGTGTAGAATATGTTTTGAGTTTTCTGTTCCCTACAGTGATGGAAGATTATTAATACGTCTTTCATGAGTGTGTTCCATGCTTACCTCCACATTGATACATAGAATTATGAATTTATATACACCCTAGGAGGACCTCTATATAAATTCAAGCATATTAGATGACACTCACAAAGCATCATGAGCTGAGCATACAGTGGGAGTACTTATAGAGGAAAGGATCTGTTTGACCCAGCATTTCACCCTGGGTAGCCCCAATTTTTTTTTCCAAAAATAAATACATGTTCTTGAGGTTGTGTGTGTATTACCATTTCCTAAAATAGGTTACCATAGATAATAAGTATCAACTACTGAGGATTTATGATCTATTTGATCATTTGTCAGGGGAATGGTGTTTTGTGAAGATTGACCTCAGATTAAGCTATCACTAGTTGTGATTATAGGAAGAGAATATACTTTAGATAATATTAAAATTTCACTATGGTCACATTGAGGACTTGTTGATTCCATTTGGAATGAAGAAAACTCTAGCAATGTTATGGGACTCATGAATCTAATCTTTCAGCCTTTCTTAAACTAATTCATGGTAGTCTTTATCGATGATATTCTAGTGTACTCAGTGTCTTTGAAGATGCATGTGATACACTTGAATAGGGTTCTGGATATACTATGAGACCATCAACATTATGGAAATCTCTCAAAGTTCTAGTTTTGGATTTAGGAGGTCTACTTTTTGGGACACATTATCTCATAAAATGGTGTATTAGTGGACCTATAAAAGGTCGAGGTAGTGTTAGCTTGGGATCCACCCAATAGTGCGACAGATTTGTAGATAATCCTTGGGTTGGATGGATACTATTATATATTTATACCTGGATTCTCCATGATATCATCTCCCTTGAAATATTTGACCCAAAAGGGGAAACCATTCATGTTGGTGTATAGGTTCCAGCGAGAGTTACAAGAGTAAAGGAAAAGATTGATGAGCGCTCCCATATTGATATTTACATAGGAGGGGGTCTAGTATGTTGTATTTTGTGATGAATCAAGAAATATAATTGGATTTGTTATGATTCAGATGTGGAAAATGATTTTTTTTACATAATTTGATACTACATGAGTAGAACTATGTGACCCACAATCTTGAGTTCTAGGGGTAGTATTCGCATTGAAGATGTGGTGACACTACCTGATGGGAGGGTGGTTTATAATCTATTATGACCACAAGAGACTCAAATATATATTCTATATAAAGGATATTATCTTGATATAGAGGTAGTGGCCAGAGTTCCTCTATGGTTAGGACTTTTATATTTTCTATACTTCCATGAAGGGGAATGTGGTTGAAGATTCTTTTAGCAGGAGATATTTTTCATAGTTGTTGATTGAGACATCAAGGAAGTTGACCTAGTTACAGTTATCCTTTGTGGATGGAGATGAAAAATCTTAACTTCAGTAAAGGGTTGTAACCCCTTGACTTTTACAGTGAGTCAGGGAGACACATATTGGGGATACTGGATGTGAGATTCCATGTACTTAGGTATCCACTAGACATGCACCTGATAAATTTTTTGAAGGAGGGGAGCATGCCATTCTTTTTAGAGGATGCACAATGGTTCCAGTGATGTTATAGGAGGTGTTTTTCAGAGGGTTTCATATATATCCTTTTGTGTTACATCTAGGTGATGAAAATATGTACCAAGACCTCCACCATCAATTTTGGTGTCTAGGGATGAAAAAAAGGAGTTGTAGAGTTTGAAAATAGATGCCTTACTTATAAGAAAGTGAAGGATGAGAACAAGGTTCCAATGGATTTAGGACCACCCATTGAGGTACCAGTGTGAAAGTGGGATGGTAGATCCATGGACTTAATGATGGGGTCACCACATATATTCAGGGGACATGATTCCATCTGGGTGATCGTAGACTGACCCACTAAGTCGGCCCAATTCCTAGATATTTGGGAGTAGAGTTCAATAGAAAGATTGGGATGCCTCTATGTACAAGATATTTTTTAACTCTATGGAGTTCCCTTGAAGATAATTTATAATCATGATGATCTCTTAATATCTTAGTTATGGAATGTATTTAAAGAGTCTTATAAAACTATGCTATGTTTGAACATGACTTTTCACCCCCAGACTAACAGCCAGAATGAGAAGACCATTCAGTTTTGGGAGGAAATACAGTGATCTTTCATGTTGGAATTTGGATATATTTGGGCGGATAAATTACCTTTGGCGGAGTTTGTGTACAACAATAGATACCACTGCATTATTTGTATGACACCATTTGAGGCCTTGTATGGGAGACCCTATATGTAACATCCCTCAATATAAAACTCTCTCATATAGCCATAAAGGGTTGGTTATGATACCTCATGTGTCCCTTTCCATGTCCTAGAGGCTATCAACTAGAAGTATACATGAGATAAGTATAGTGGGGAGACTATACCCCTAGATTTACTGTTACAACACAATGAAAAAAATGTAAATAATTGAATAAAAAAAGAGTGTGGAAATAATTGAAACAAAACAATGAAATGTAAATCCAACAATAAATCCAACTAAATAATATAATAAATAGTAAAGGAATAATGCAATGACAGGATGGAATTTAACTAAATTTCAAGATATAATTAATACAAGTAAAAGACTAGAAGACTCAAATAATGACTCAAAAGTCCCCAATCCTGAACCCTGAGTCGGTTCCATCTTTAAGCTCTAGCCCATATAATAAGTAATCAGTTAACGGAAAGGTCATTTTCACTTGTCCAACCCACATCCACATAATCTGCACGAGTACCAAACAGTTGCCCGAATATGGTGTTATATTGACTCGGTAGGTTAACACCACCATGTCTAAATATAACCAGTCTAATAATATGTGTATAAAATAATTTAATAAATAAGTTTATTAATTAATTTAATAATTAAATTAACACCACATCAACCTTCTTCATCTCTACTCTATAATATCTATTATTATGTCTCACAATCATGCCAACCATCACCATATAACAATGGTAAAACATAACCAGCTTTAACACCATTCTGGAATGTCTTAATGAATGTCTTACAACCATACAAACCATAACCATATAACCAAGGGATAAAAAATACACAAATATGGGTCAAACCCACTATATAAGAATTTCAGCATTCAACCAAGGCCAAGCCCATTATATCAGCATTTCAGCATGTCTAAGGGCCAATCCTGATATAATAGCATTACAAAATTCATTCAAGTCTAAGCCTAAAATATCATCATTATATAAATCAATCGGGGCCAATATCAGTATATCATCATTTCTACATGTGTTAGGGTGAAACCTGGTATATCAGCATTTCAGCATGTGTCAAGGCCAAGCTTGTTTTGTAATAATTATAACATTCAATCACATCATATGTCATAGTAAAAAGGATATCACAATATCACAACATAAGGATCAATCGTTAATTATGAAAATTACCATTTATCTTTTAAATTCCCATTTTATTTATCAATTGTCCATAACTAATAAAATGCGAGTTTTCTCATTAAACAAGCCAATCCAAGGTGAATATATATCAATAAATCACCAAAAAATCATTTCATTATAAAAACACTTTTAGAAATTAAAGAATTAATTTATAATCATGGGTTCACTCAACCAAATGGTAGCCACAAGCCATGTCAAAATCCAATTAAATCCAAAGGGACTCCAAGTAATAACCCAATTCATCAACTAATTTATTTAGCACATGATATGTTGGAAAAATTAATAAATTGCACATAATTGACAATTATCAAACTATAGGGTTAAGGTTTAGACCCCCTATATTTTACCAGAAAAAAACACAATGCTTCCAATAGAGAATTCCCATGAGGAAGAAGGTGTAGATGATTTCAAGAATTATCCTAGATCAAAATTGATCATGATCAAAACCAACAATGCACACATTCAATAAATTACACCAAAATGATCTAAGATCAAAGGTATAGAAGTTATAACCTAACCAAAACCAATTATAAGGGATCGGATTCATTATTGGGGCATCCAAAATCAAGGGAGGTTCTCCAAAATTGTCTATAAAAAGCCCTATGGTTGAGAGGAATAAGTTTCATGCAATTTATAAAATAAAATCAACTACATGACACAATATAAAACTATAGGTCGAGGAATTCCGTGGTGTGTAATATAGTTAAAAGTCATAGAATTATTTTTAGAGGGATACATTGAAAAAAGCATCACCTCAGTTTAATATTAAATTTTCTTGAACATTACACAAGGTTTACTCCATTTACACAACATGTAAATGTTTAAATGGGTTTTCAACCCATTTTATTTATTAAAATAACTTGAAACCCATTTAAGGGTTCTAAACATACCATTAACCCATGGTAACACTTGACTCGTTTTCTTGGACTCAATTAATTCAAACAAAATAATTCCCTACACTTTTTTTTGTTTTCCTCAATAAAGGATCTATGCATGGATCCTCTTAGATTTTATCAAGTGTCCACATAGCCTAAGACTGATTTTATTCAAACAGAAAAACATTTATAATGAAAACACAACCACCAAGGTTTAATGATGTGAAAAAATTCAACCTAAAAAAGATTAACAAAAAACTCATAGAGAGACATACCTAAAAAAACATGATATCTTAAAACCTCCCCATTATATAATAGCTCATCCCCTAATTGCTCAAGGAATCATTATGGGGTCTCAGAACACAAGTCTATCCACTATGCTCACATAACTGAATTTTTATCCTAGGTCTCCTCATGAACTTTACCATTCATGCAATGCACTTGAACCTAAGGAATCTCCCTACCTTAGAGATACTTCTCATTATGGTCTGCAATCCACATCGGATGATCCTTAAAGGATGCATCAACAATAAGATTGACCTCTATTACTTTTGTCATGTGATGAGTTTCTAGATAATATCTATGAAGTTGTGATATGTGTAACATGTCATTCATGGAACTATTGTATTTTGGAAGGGATAAATAGTATGCCACTGGACAAACCCTATCCACTATCTCAAATAGATTGACTAACCTAGGCATTATCTTTCCCTATTTCCTGATACGACATTGGCCTGAATTAGGAAATAGTCGAAGGAAAACATGATGACAAACCTCAACATCCTTAGGTATTCTTCAATGGTCATCATGTGATTTCTACCTATTTTATGCGGTCACCAAACACTTTATAATCAACTAAAAATGTTTTGATGTCTCTTGCATGAGACTAAGACCAACAAGCACTAAATCACCCACCTTTATCCAACAAAGAGTTGAATAGCATAACTTTCCATAAAAATCCCCAAAAGGTTTCCTTTGGATAGATGCATGGAATATTTCATTAGATGAAAACTCCATGAGTTCCATATTTTGATCCCAAAAACCACCTAAATCCAAAACACGGGATCATAACATATCCTCAAGAAGTATAATAGTCCTCTTAGATTGACCATCAGTTATAGGATTATAGGCCATACCCAAAATAACCTGTGATCCTAGGTCCTTATGAACACCCTTCTAGAACCACGATGTGAAACTAGGATATCTATTTGATACAATACTCCTAGAATCACTGTGCAACTGAACTGACCCACACACATAATTAATTCCTAGATCATCAACTTAGAATGTCTCCCTGATAGGAAAGATGTGGTATACCGTCATAAGTCGATCCAAAATCACCTTATGGGATTTCCTGGGTAATAATATCACCAAATCTATTGTGACATCATCCCATTTACACTTAATAATGGTAAAATGATGAAAAATACCAGTTATCCTTTGGTGTTATTCTTTTACCTACTAACAAGTGAAAAATCTTTCCACAAATCATGCTAATTTCTTCTTTATTGTTGAAAAATAGTATTTTTTATGGATATCATGGTAATATTTGTCAAACCTAGATGTAACACCCATCTAGAAGCTTGAAACTCTATCATAATCTCCTCATTCATACCTGTAGAAACCCATAATTTGAAATAAAAAAATATAATTTAAGCTACAAAGAGACCATCGTGATGGTGTATCCCCACCATATAAGTTAACCCTCAGAACTAAGTCCCCTAGATTGCATAATTGCTTAGACTTGATCTAAAAAAATAGGTATAAAAGGTGTCAAAGTTAGACCTACTGGTCCCTAATACTCCTGAAAATCAAGATACATGTCTTCAAAGATATCCATTATCTTCCACTCATCACAAAATTCCCATACTTCCTCTGTCTACATCTTCTATACCAATGAATTTGAAATGATGTTTCCCTTTCTCAGTTTTTAACCCAAATCAAAGTTGAAATATTGCAGATACTTGATCCAACTCCTATATTGAAGGTAAAAGTGTCACTGAGAAAATATGTAAATGAAGTTCTTTTGGTCCATGTATAACACAAACCCCTCATACAGGAGATAATTCCTCCAACATATCAAGGCATGCATCACTACTACTAAATCCAAATCATGAGTAGGGTAATTACTCTAATGTGGTGCCATCTGTTTAGATCTATAAGAAACCACTCTACCCTCCGGCATCATAACTTCTTTGAGTCAAAATTTTGATGCATCAAAATACATGGTATACACCGTACCCTGCTCAAGTAAATTGAGGATGTGTGTTGAGGTCATCCTTCCTTTCATCTACTAAAAAAATCTATCACAAGAATCTACAAAAACAAATTCATCCCTCTCTTGGTCATTCCTGACATCAATGCTTCTAAATAGAGAAACCCCAAGGTAAAGCGACGATAATATCCTGCTAACTTGAGAAATTTCCAAATCTCAAATAAATTCTTGGGTTTCTCCCAAGATACCATGGATCCAACATTCTTTATGTCTACTAACACATTTTCCTCTGATATATAATGCCCTAATAAGTTCTCTTCATAAATCCAGAAATTAAGTTTAGTTAGCTTGGCGTAAAGTTGATTCTCTCTCAATATAATTTGTACGATGCCAAGATGTTTAGTGTGATCGTTTATTGAATGAGTGTACACTAATATGTTATAAAAAATAACCACAAACCGATCTATAAAAGGATGAAAGATATTATTCATCAAGGCTATGAATACCTCTTCTACATTATTCAAATCAAATGGCATCATTGTGGAATCAAAAAATCCATACCTACTCTGAAAATCAGTCCATGGTATGTATGATGGTCTCTCCCTCAAATAATGGTATGAAAATATTGAATCAATTTTGGAGAATATAATATCACCTATCAGATGATCAAAGAGTTCATCAATGAATGGAAGAGGATACTGGTTCTTGACCATCATCTAGTTCAATATATGATAGTCCGCGCACAAGTGGAAAGTCCCATAAGCCTTTTTGTTGAAGAGAACTGGAGAAAACTAAGGAGATGTACTAGTCCATATGAAACTTTTAGTTTCTAGATCACCCAACTAAACTTTCAACTCTCGAATATTTTATGGCACCATTCTATAAGACAAGATAGAAATTGGCTCTTCTCCAGGCACCAACTTGATCTCTCACTCAGGAAGTAATCCATAGAAATCATTTGAAAAAAAAATCTTGAAAATGGTCTACCAGTGGAGGAAAGGAATATTTCTACATTCCACTATCATCTAGAGCAAGACCGACTATCCAAATTGTGAGAAAATATAATATGCACTGTATTGATAATGTATAAACAGCATGAAGATCCCACTCACCCAGGTGAGAATAAATTCCTCCTTATGGATATAAAAAAGTAACTATCCTCCAATAATAGTTGATATGAACTTGGTATAGAACTAGAAATTGCATACCATGAATCAAATCAAAGATTTTCATTTCCAACATGAATGGTTCCCAAAAGAAATTTTAACCACCAAACATTAGAGAACACACCTTGAAACATTTGATATTCTCTAACCACACTCTCAATGGTGTGTTAATGGTAAAAAATCATATAATAATTCCACATTCAATCCTAAAACATTTAAAAAAAGGGAGACAAAATTAAATTTGATGCTCCTATATCAAATAAAACAAAAGAAATGGTAGATGATATAATAGTCAAACCTCTGAAAGTAGATATTCATTCATCCATAATAGCCAGCGTAGTCTTTATAACATGAATTTGATCATCCCCTATACCCTAGGCTCTAGCGTGACTCACCTGATCTATACCCTCTTTATGATACTACCATTCTTGCATGGGGCTACCACATCTCCTGCCTCAACCAGAACATCTCGTGGAACTCCGACTACCTGTCTGATGAGTATTATATGAGTCCTTTATAGAATCTAGTGATTTTACAATTCCCATACCACTATTATACTTTTTTATTACCCTACAAAACCTCTATAGATGGCACATCCTTCAGTAAGAACAACACTCCAAAGTAACATATGGACACTGAGGTTGCTTGTTTCCATCTTTCTACATGGAAAAAACTACAATGGAGAATGATCCTAAGATGTATTCCCACTACCCTAACTTATTTTACCACTGTTTACTTGGAAAAAATATTATAATGACACTTCTTTCCACTCGAAAAATAGTTCACAGTTTTCCTTGATGAAATAGTCTAGTGGTCGCGTGGGGCCTCTCTCAGATTCCCTTCCGTGATGAGTTCCTAGTTTATCACATTTGAAAAACTCATAAGACAGAATGTGTTCACATGTAACCTGATCTCATAGTAAATACCATCTTGAAATCATCTAATCTAATAGATCTCATCAGCTACCAATGATGGCATAAAAAATTATAGGTCAGTGAAATGTTCAACGTAGTCCAGCACTGACATGCCCTCCTGTGTCAGGTGCATGAACTCATGTTCATTCTCATCCCTCAACATATTTAGATATAAATAGATTAAGAACATTGTCTTGATGAACTTCCAAGATACCTCCTCTTACTACCCCACCTGCTTCAGAATGTCCCACCATCTCTAGGCTGGCTCATGAAGCATAAATGCATCAAGCTTCACCCTCCAATATGAGGGTGTCTGAAGTTACTTAAATATTATCTTGACTAACTCAATCCCAAACTCGTCTTCCTAGGTAATCTATCACTAGTAAATGTAAGATTAATATACAACTAATAATCTCTTTTCATCTCAGACATTCAAGGCGCGGGGTAAACTGTCTCTCTTTTCATGGATCTCAAGACCCTCAGGAAACTATTGTGAAGTTAAACAACCAACTAATCCTTAGTTACTACAGGAATATTTGGTTCAAATATGTTAGTAGTTTACTAATTACCACTCTCTTGATGATCAAATAAAATATGAAAAGGAATCATTTTCTATAAAACACCACCACACTCCTTAGAACATTGGTTATCAATAAGGTAATCCTCAATATGTGACAATAGTAGAGAACCACTGCTCCTGGTCTCTCCAAGAATGGATTAAAAGTATTTTAGCATGACATAATAGTTTATTTATTCCATTTATTACATATAATAGGTATCTCATATCATATTTCAATAGGAAAGTATATATCACATGCAATAAATATGTCCTTATCATGAACAATTCATGCCAATATATATCCCTATGGGCCTATCATGATGCATTCATACTCCTAGTATTCCATACCAAGACATTAGTATAAATATCAAGGATCAATAATATCATAACACAATAACACCACACAACATGTGAATCAACCAAGGTGAAATAACATAAAATTTAATAAGAGAATAGTATAAATAGAAATCTCGTCCATGGGCGCTCTGATTTCCCCTCATACATGGGTCAGATGCACAATCTCATTTCCATTTCCCGACACATACTTGTATACATTCAAACATTCCCAAATAGTAAATAAATAGAAAATAATTTTGGTGTGCTCTGATACTGCTTTGTAAAGTCCCCTAATTCAGCACTATCTCACATGGCTAGAAAGGGATGGTTATGAGACCTCAAACACACCTCCCCATGGTTTATTTTATATAAACCCCTTGTTTCCCTCACCTGTGTGTGGGTAAAATCATATTTAATGGATACAGCTCCCAAACTAGTTAAGGAGGATCAATTTTGGAGTCAAAGAGAAACCAATACAAGAGAGATGCATAAGTGGACAGATGGAAAGCTATAACATGAAACTTAATTGGTTCATGGTGTTTCTTCCCTAGTTCAATGGTTAGTTTATCAACCTCTAGATAAAATAATCATTAGTAAAAGCTCTTTATAATTCCACTTTATTATTTTATTTTTGTAAAGTTTCATGGTTATTTCATTATAGACGTTTTATCATGATCATGTGAATTAATAAAATTAATGAGCATGAAAGATAGAACTAAAATAAATTGGATTGTTCATAAATATTATCTAGACATGGTTAACCACATAATTATATACACTTAATATTAAAAAGAATGTGATAAACAGAATAATTTTAAATTTATTCATAAAAGAATTAAATCCCTCAATTATTTATATTATGTTGGTATAGCCCTCCACTACTCTAGTTAAAATTGAACCATAGTTCAAAGTGCTTGATTAGAAAAAGTTGGGGTTGTTTTAATTATCAGGGAATTATAACTTGATGGTTTGGATTGAAAAAACTTAGTTCACATCAATTAACAACTACCAAAGAAGGACTTAGTGTAATTGAGAGGAAAGGGTTGAGGAAATCCAATTTAAGGATTTTTGGACTGGGGATTCCACTTAGCATATCAAGGATTTGTGATTTAATGAAATTCAAATTTGGAGTGTTTACCTAAAACCATTTGATTTTCTTTACCAACAAAATTTGGGGTAATGAGAAGGGGAATATATATCCTTGTGTAAGAACTCGTATCTTTTTTTCAAGTATGAATATTGTTTTCTGGTTGTTTTTGAGAAAAAAGAGGAGTTTTTGGAAATTTTAGGAGTACATGTCGTGTACTTTAAGTACACACCATGTACCCAGTTGATGTTGGTGACCATGTGCTAGTCGTGTAATGGCTGAGCACATGGCCATGTGTGGTGACCTGGAGATCGCCTAAAGTGGAGGCTAGAAAAGGCAAGTACACGCTGTGTACTTTAAAATACACACCGTGTACTTTATTTTTTTCATTAAATGGACTGGGGTCATGTCTGATGGATAGAACCATTCCCTTCTTCCCCCATCTCATCTGAGAGCGTCCATACTGCCACAGATCTTCTCCAAGCCCCCGATATGCCATCCGTTCTCTGAATTGACTGTTGTTGATTGTATTGGAATCACATTAGTGAGTTATCCTTTCTTTTTAAACACCATCCCTAGATTTCTCCTCTCTTGGGAGTTATCCTTGATTGAAATTTTTTAATGTTTTTGTAGATCTACAACATTATATGTCGATTCAAGGCTTAAGGTTCATGTATATCGATCTCACGATGCCGAGTAAGGTGTTTTGTGACTTTCCTTAGATAGTCTTTTAATTTTATGTGCAAAAGTGCCCAATACCCTAGAACAGGGTATTGCGTGTTTATGGTTTTTATCCATGTTTTTCCTTCTATGCCTTTTTTGTTCGGATAGAGGTTGTTTTTTTATGAATAGGGTTAATTTTTCCATGTTATGGAGGTTTTTCCCAAGTTTTCTTGTTTTTACCATTTGGTCTATCGTTTCCTGTTAGGCTACTTATTTCCTTCTCATTCCTAGTATTGTTAGGATGGAGTGATTATTATCGGACATGTTATGATATGCTCTAGATTGTTTATCCAATTAGTTCTTGTAATTTAATTTGGTTGCATGTATTTTTTGTGCATGACTGACTTACACAGGGTTGTGGGAACCTGGTGTAGTATACCATAGGGATAATGGATATTGGGGGCTTCTCCAGAGTGTCTGTTTACTTATACGTTGTGAGACCATGGGGGGGATAGATGTAAGTGCCCCCTCAAATTGCTTATAGTTTCCTCGATACAGGTCACAGGGGGAATTGGACGTTGAGTGCTTCCTCAGAGTGCCTATTAGTTACTGATATGAGACCATAGGGGGAATTGACGGTGAGTGCTTCCTCAGAGTGTCTTTGCTAAAGCTAAACCAGAGGGGTTAGACTATGTGTAAATCCTAGAGGGTTGCTTGTGTTTTTTTGGTTGAACCATAGGGGTTAGGCTATGAGTATTTCCTATAGGGTTACCTAATTTTTATTATATTCTTACTTGATATATGAAAATGAATGCATTTGAAATAGTAGGATTGTTACTATGTGTACTTCCTTGTTTACTGCTTCATTTTGTTTATTGCCTGCCATATATATTCACTGACTATTAGGCATAGATCTTTGGGTGGTTGCCTACTGGGATTAGTCTCACACCCTATTTGGGTCATGCTTTTGGGACCAAATAGATTATATTATTGCTGGTATAGATAAGGTCAAGCTTTCTTCTACTTTAGGTACTTGATTATTGTGGAGTTGGGAAGCATGGGACCAAGATGAGGCTTGTAATGTTGTGGAGCTATTTACTTGATTTTCTTTTGTACTTTGGTTTAGTACTATATTCCAGCATTGTGATTTTTTTGGATGCTTTCCTAGAAATATGTATCATGCATCACTATATATATGTGCTCAAGTTGTTTATTTCTTCCGTCTTCCGTTGTTTAATTATTGCATGCTTTTACTACTTATTCTATTGTATATCTTTTTTACTTCAACTATGTTACTCTTCCAATGAGGTCACAGTTTCCCCACTATCACACCCAAGTCCCTCGCTGCTAGTTGGCAGCCTCTGGCGTTTGGGGAAATGCACTTGAGGCCATGTGACCAACCGGATACGGGGAACCTTTGGGCAGCACCCGGAACCGAGATGTTACAAAGTGGTATCAGAGGTATTATTTTCTTATTGACTTACTGTTTGAAGCCTATATCCAAGGATAAGAAGGAATGGGTACTTGGTAATACGTTTTGTCTGGGATTAGCTAAATTGTGTATAGGGAAAATCTAATCTACCTCGTTATTTCAATATTTCTGGTTATTCAATTTTACAATTGATTTGATTTCACTGTTGGGTGATTCACATGTTTTGTGTTGTTATCATTGATATTATTAAGGTTCTGTTTTATTGAAACCTGATGAGATGAGAGTATTCCATCTCATTCATCATATAGGCACTTGATAGAGATCACATGTCATGCATTCTTTCCATTCTATTTAGGGTGCATTAGCGATTGCATGTTATTGTGATAGATGTTGTGCTAGATATGAATTTTGTTGTGATAGATTCCTTGATAGAATACCTTATATTTGATAGGGTTTTGGATTGTGTAAGGTTTTGTGTGAATGAACTCTGAAATTTGGTTCTCGAGGTGTTATGGGCCCTCATGGACTAGAATTTGGTGGATCATTGCACTGTTATCCTTGTATATGACATGTATAAGATTCCAAGATTTGATTCATGGGGAGTATAGGCCATCAAAGATCATAATTTGGAATCTTAATGTTCATTTCAATGTTTTTATGGGGTTTTGAGTAGTTTATGAGGCTTAATATCTAGAAAAATATAGAATACACTACCTATAATGATGAATACATGCCATGTGTCCTTCTATTTGGGAAGGAACTGTTTTTCTTAAGTACACGTTGTGTAAAGTATGTACTCATCATGTAGTGTCTAACTGTGTCACTGGCTATGTGGTCAGAGACACGGGGTTGGGAAATCTTTGGTGGAACATGCCATGAACCATTGTACATGTTGTATTGTGTAGACCATGTGTCCACCCATGTGACTAATGACACAGATGGATAAAACTTAAGTTATACACACCATGTCAAACTTGAACACTCCGTGTAGTATAACCCTTGAATATGACTGTGTAATGAACAACACGGGGTGGTGGAATCCTTCTAGAACATGTTGTGTCAGTCTCGAACATGTCGTGTAGAGTGAGCTGTGTAATGAACAACACGGGTCGTTGAAGTTTGTCTAGTACACGTCGTGTCTGGAACTAACACGTTGTGTAGTGTTGTTCTATGGGAAACTGTTCGTCTTAGATGTGTAGAAGAACTTGATAGGGGAAGAGGATTCAAGTACACGTCATGTGTTAGGACATAATGTCGTGTGTAGGGGGTGTAACACGACCTGGGTTGGAAAAAGTACAAGCCCATGTGAAGGCTTAAGGGAATACGCCATGTAGGCATTATACACGCTATGTATCCATGTTTTGGAAAACTTGAATGCTTTATTTCTCTTGTTCCATTCTTACAATTCTAATTTTAAGTCCCTATTAATATTGATCTAAGGTGTGCGCTTAACATTGCAGATTCATGCCACTGAGACATCCTTTGTGTGTCCGCCGGTTACAAGGCGGGGATTAGACATTAGATTGGATGATCAGGGACTACCAATAGATCCTCCAGTTGTTCCAGTCTTGGCACCAACCTTCATTATAGACATAGGTGTTGACACATAGTCCTGAGAGGGATTTATAAGGTTTATGAAGACCTTCATAGGAGTACCACATCCTACCCTTTCTATCGCAGAGTTAACGTAGGTTTTCCAGCAGCAGCATCCTCCCACCTTCACAAGGGAAGGAGGACCTCAGGCTGTAGGTTCATGGTTAGAAGCCATGCTATCTATCTTCGAGCATCTGGAGACGCCTCTTGAGATGAGGGTGAAGATTTATACGTATATGCTTCGGGACTCTACAAAGAGATGTTGGTATGTGATCTCACAGGTAGGATGCCTGCAGGTTATGGCATGGGATGAGTTCTAGTGTGCCTTCTATGACTAATTCTACTCAAAGAATTTGAGGGCCGATCGAGCCCGAGAGTTCATGAGTCTAGAGCAGGGTACTCTTTAAGTTATAGAGTATTCTCTTCAAAGAGTTGTAGCTCTTCAGGCCTATTTCGGGAGGGGATGAGTTATTTTTGGCAAGGAAGTTTCTCAAGAACAACATCCTAACTCTGGTGAACATCTTCAGGTTGACTTCCATCACTTCTATAGTTAACTAGGCACTAACCACGGATCATAATATGAGGGATTCTAGAGTATTGATCTAGTAAGGTTAAACATCTGGAGTTGTTATCCCTCCTATTGACAGTAGGAAGCGCCACAGGTTTTTTATGCGCGGGGATATGAGGAGGCGGTACACTTCTTCTGGTAGCCATTTGGTGTGCTACCAGTGCGGGAAGAGAGGGAATATGAGGCCACATTGCCTGAGAGACCCAGTTTAGTGCCGATCTTATGGAAAGATGGTCCTTATCCATCTCTTTTATCAGATCTTATCACTAGATGTTGGTGACAAGGGTTCTTCTATGACTCGTCATTCAAGAGCATCACCACCATTTTTTTATCAGGCAGGGAACTGGAGTTCTTTTGGCCATTCAGGTTGAGGTGAAGTTCGTTGTCATGGTATCCAGTCACTAGGATTTCAGTGACAATAGGGTGGATCATCTCAGAGTGGTCAGGCAGGGTCGTAGGGCCATGGTGCAGTTCAGACTTTTGCGATGGAGCAGACCCAATAGGAGCAGGATCCCAGACCCTCAACAGTATGAGGTACGATCCTAATTGCCTCAGTTTTAGCTTTTGCTCTTTTCAATACATGGGATTCCCATAACATTATATTTTTTGCTGTTTTGGAGAGATTTGGGATCTATAACATTTTTTTATGTGGATATCTTGACGTTAGACACTCTATTGGGTACAAAAATGGCTAGTGTATGATAGTACAAGGAGTGCCCTCTAGAGATTGGTCGGTGTCACTTCTTATGGGACCTATATGTCCTAGAGATGATAGGTTATGATGTCATTCTCGAAATGGACTAGTTAGTTACCTTCTAGTCTATTTTCAATTGCTATCATCGTAGAGTGATTTTCACATCACCAGAGGGAGGATCGTTTCTTCATAAGGGAGAGTGGGATGTTCAGGTGAGTAGAGTGGGACCCGAGCATCATGGGTTGAAAGGAGTTACCACCCAGATTTCTAGTATATATCTAGATGAATATGGAACTTCATAGATGGGATTTCCTCTAGTGGTGGACCATTTCAGGGATGTCTCTCTAAAGGAATTTTCAGGTTTTCCTCTGGAGAGAGAGGTGGAATTTTCTATTGAACTTGTTCCATGAGTGGAACTTGTGTCCATTCCTCCTTATAGGATGGCTACACCAGAGTTTAAAAATATCAAAAAGCAATTGGAGGAGTTGTAGGAAAAGGGTTTCATATGACCCAGTACATCTCCTTGGGGTTTGATAGTCTTTTTTGCGAAGAAGGCAGAAAGTGCCCTCAGACTTTGTGTGGATTATCAGAAGTTGAACCAGTGGATGATCAAGAATAGATATCCCTTACTGGGGATTGATGATCTCTTTGATCAAATTCGTGGATCCCAAGTGTTCTAGAAGATTTAATTGAGATCTAGTTACCATCAGTTGCACGTTAGACCATCAGATGTACCTCTTATAGCCTTTCGGAGTAGGTATGGTCTATACGAGTATGTGGTTATGCCATTCGGTCTCACGAACGCGCCTATAGTTTTCATGTCCCTGATGAACCGAGTGTTCCATCCATACTTAGATTTTTTTCTTGGTAGTTTTCGTTTACGATATCTTGTTGAAATATCACACTCGACATGACCATGCCACACATATTGATATCATTTTGAGTACACTAAGAGAGAATCTGTTATATGATAAGAACTCAAAATTCCACTTTTGGATGGACCAGATTCACTTCTTGGGTCATGTTATCTCAGAGACAGAAGTATCAGTAGACCCAGAGAAAGTGAGAGTAGTATTTTCCTAGGAGAATCCAAATAATGTTTCTAGGGTAGGGAGTTTTCAAGGGATGACTGGTTACTGCAGGCATTTTATACAAGACTTTTCACGCTTAGTAGCAGCACTGACGGGCCTAACTAAGAAGGGTACGAAGTACTTGTGATCAGATTCTTGCGAGTCATCCTTCCAGGATATGAAATGAAGGCTGACTTTAGCACTGATACTAGTATTTCTAGTGTCTGGAAAGATCTATACTATGTACTGTGATGCATCAGGTAACAGGTTGGGAGGTTTGCTTATACAGGGGTAAAGAGTCGTTGCATACGGGTCTCAGCAGTTGAGGCCGCATGAGAGGAACTACCCAACACACAATCTTGAGTTGGATGCAGTTGTTCAAGCCTTATGTTATTGGAGATATCATCTTCTCATATATAATTTTTGTGTTTTTCACCGACCACAAAAGTCTCAAGTATATCTACACTCAGTGTGACCTAAATTTGAGACAACAAAATTGGGTTGATTACCTTCAGTACTTTGACTTTGAGATCACCTACATTCCTGAGAAAGGAAATGTTGTGGCTGATACGTTGAGAAAGAGGACTCAGTTATAGGCAGTTCATGAGGCCCACAGTGAGTGCAAGCTTATAGCTCTGTTCTCTAGGATTCATTTGGAGGTGCATGATAGTCAGGGGTAGACATTTCTTTCTTCTATGGCAGTTAGCTATACTCTTCTTGATTGAGTGTGAATGAGGTAGCTATTAGAGTCTGAAGGCAAATTATTATGAGAATGTGTTTCAGGAGAGGACCCTATTCTTGGATGGATAGCATGAAAGGATGAGATCTTAGGTTTTCATCGATGCGTTTGGGTGCTAGCAGACATACATGAGGAGTTTTTGTGAGACTTTCATTCCTCAGTTTGGGCAATTCATCCTAGTGTCACCAAGATGTATTGAGATCTACAATGTAAGTATTTGTTTTCAGGTATAAAGGGAGATGTATCTAGTTTTGTCATGAGGTGTTCCACCTGTCAGTAGGTGAAGATGGAGAATCAGAGACCAGCATAGATTTTACAGAAGTTATCCATTCTCGAATGGAAGTGGAATGATGTCGTGATGGATTTCCTGATGGGCTTTCCGAGGTCACCTTGAGGGAATGATGTAGTTTGGGTTGTCATTGACAAACTCACAAAGGTTTCCCACTTCTTTTTGATCATGGAGATCTTCAGTGTTAATGAGATGGGAAGGTTTTATATTCGATAGATTGGGAATTTATATGGAGTTCCACACTCCATTGTTTCAGACAAGGAAACTCGTTTTACTTCTTGATTCTGGAAAGGATTACAAAAGGCATTGGGTATATAGGTACTTCTGAGTACATTTTACCATCCCCAGATAGATGGATAGTCTGATCGTATGATTCAGGTGCTTGAGGACATGCTTTGAGCATGCATCCTGGATTTTGGAGGTTCTTGGGAGAAGCACATACATCTTGTGGAGTTTTCCTACAATAATAGTTTTCAAGAAACTTTTCAAATGAAACCTTTTGAGGCTTTGTACGGTAGGCCATGAAGATCACCCTTATGCTAGCTAGAGGCAGGAGAGGCAGCTATGCTAGGACTTCATCTCTTCCAGGAGACCACGGAGCAGATAGATCTGATTCGAAAGAGGATGGTTATTGCGCAGTCACGACAGAAGTCTTATGTTGTTCAACAGAGACAACCTTAGGATTTCGAGGTCAGAGATTAGGTTTTCCTGCTTGTCACACTGAGGTTGGGACACAAGAGGATTAGGAGATAGGGTATGCTCTAACCAAGATATGTCGGACCATTTGAGGTGTTGGGAAGAGTTGGGCCAGTTTCCAATAGGTTACAGTTACCTCAGAGGTACCAGTAGATGCATGACGTATTCCACATTTCTCAGCTTTGACATTACGTCTTATTTCTATCTCATGTTTTCCAACCCGAGGAGGTTGAGCTTGAGGTGGAAACCTCATTCTAGGATCATCCTATCTGGATTGTTGATCGAAGTGCAAAGGTTCCCCATGGTCGGTCTGTCCCTATGCTATGAGTTTTATGGCATCATGGGCGAGTATAGGATGAAACTTGTGAGAGGTAAACCGATGTACGATCGCAGTGGCCAGAGATTTTTGAGGATTATTCTTATATACTTCCATTCAATGGAAATCCAGGGACAAATTTCTTTAAGGGGGGAAGTTTGTAAGAACCCATATCTTCTTTTTAGGTATGAATCTTGCTTTATTTTTGTTTTTTAGAAAAATAGGAGTTTCTTGAAATTTCAAGAATACACACTGTGTACATTAAGTACCCACCTTGTACCCAGTTGCTGCTAGTGACCATGGGTTGTTTGTGTAATGGCTGACCACATGGTCATGTGTGGTGACCTAGAAACTACCTAAAGCGGAGTCCAGAAAAGGCAAACACACATCATGTACTTTTAAAATACACGTTGTGTACTTTCTTTTTTCATTAAATGGACCGGGGGTTGCATCTGATGAATAGAACCATCTTCTTCTTCTCTTGTCTCATATGAGAGCATTCGTATGGATAAATATCTTCTCCAAGCCCCTGAAACACTATTCTTTCTCTTAATCGACCATCATTGATTGCGTTGGAATTTCATATGTGAGTTCTCTTTTATTCTTGAACATCATCCATTGATTTCCCCCCTCTCACGAGTTATCCTCGGTTGAACATTTTTAACGTTTTGGTAGATCTACAACGTTCTAGGTTGATTCAAGTCCTAATGATCATGTATATTGATCTCACTATGCTGAGGTTGGTGGTTTGTGCCTTTCCTTAGATAGTCTTTGAATTTTATGTGCAAAAGTGCCCAATACCCTAGAACGGGGTATTGAGTGTTTATGGTTTTTAGCCCTATTTTTTCTTCTATGCCTGGTTTGTTTGGATTGAGGTTATTTTTTTATGAATAGGGTTATTTTTTTCATGCTATGGAGGTTTTTCCTGTGTTTTCTTATTTTGATCGTTTGGTCTAGTTTGCCTGTTAGGCTGCTACTTTGCTTCTCATGCCTAGTATTGTTAGGATAGAGTGATTATTATCTGACATGCTATGATATGTTTTAGATTTTTTATCTAAGTAGTTCTTGAGGTTTAATTTGGATTCCATGTATCATTTGTGCACGATTTACTTACACAAGGATATGGAAACTTGTTGTAGTAGACCATAGGGAGAATGGACGTTGAGGGCTTCTCCAGAGTGTGTTTACTTTTCATTGAAATACCATAGATGGGATGGATGTATGTTCTCCCTCAAAGTGTCTGTAGTTTCCTTGATATGTTCCATAGGGGGAATTGTATGTTGAGTGCTTCCTCAGAGAGCCTATTAGTTACTGATATGGTACCACATGGGTAATTGATGGAGAATTCTTCCTCATAGTGTCTTTACTAAAGCTTAACCAAGGGGGTAAGACTGTGGGTACTTCCCAGAGGGTTTCTTGTGTTTGTTTGGTTGAACCAGAGGGGTTAGGCTATGAGTACTTCCAAAAGGGTAACCTGCTTTTGATTAACTACTTGCTTGGTATATGAAAATGAATGAATATGAAATTGTAGGATTGTTACAATTTGTACTTCCTTGTTTACTGCTTCATTTTATTTATTTCCTACCATATATATTCACTAATAGTTAGGTACAGATCTTTGGGTGGTTGCCTACTGGTACTAGTCTCACACCCTATTTGGGTCATGATTTTGGGCCCAAATATATTATATTACTGTAGGTATAGATAAGGGCAAGAACCCTTCTACTTCAGGTACATGATTATTGTGGAGCTGGGAATCATGGGACCAAGATGAGGCTTGCTATGTTGTGGAACTATTTATTTTCTTTTATTTTTTACTTATGTTTAGTATTGTATTCCATTATTGTGATTTGTTTGGTTTTTTTCCTAGAAATATGCATCATGCATCACTATATATACGTGCTCCAGTTGTTTATTTCTTTTGTCTTTCATTGTTTACTTATTTCATGCTTTTACTGCTTCTTCTATTGTATATCTATTTTACTTCCACTATGTTACTCTTCCAATAAGGTCATAGTTTCCCCACTATCACACCCAAGACCCTCGTTGCTAGTTGACAGCCTCTTCTGTTTGGAGAAATGCGCTTAAGGCCATGTGACCAACCGGGTATGGGGCACCTCTGGGTGACACCCGAAATCGAGATGTTACACCTTTCCACTTGAATCTCTAAGAAATAGGATATTCCAAAACCAAAAGTGAGGGATATTGGGTTTTGATAAAATATTGGGAGATTAATAAATATAATATTTATTTATTTGTATAAATTTTATTAGATAAAGTAATAAAATTATGCTCATATTATTTTTTTTAAATAGCATTAAAAAGAATTCAAACATGTCAGTGTGATCCATACTTGAGATGGGCAACCTTCTTATCAACACAAATTTACAAGAGTGGCAATGTTTCTTGCGCGCTGTCCTTCTCTATGAAAGGAAATTTTATATACTGGAAGAACATATTCTTGATGTGCATGGTAATTAGGCAACTGATTAAATGTTATCACTCTATGAGAAACATTTAATGATTCCACATATGTTCAAGGTTTCATTCTATCATCCATGTCCAATGTTATTTTGAAGCAACATGAGGACATGGATGTGGAAAACATGATGTCTCACCTTCGGGATCTCTATCAAGTGAAGGAGAGATGTGAGTGGTAAAAGATCTCCAATGATTTTTTTACAACCAATCCTAGAGAGTCTTTTCCATTTGGGCCTCATGTACTAAAAATTATTGGATACATTTAAGGCTTAGACATATTAGGGATTAAATTCATGAATGAGTTTCATAAAAAAAATATCATACTTTCATTATTTTCCAAGACCTTCTCTAATTTTATTATAAATTACAATATGATAAATAATGAGATGAATATTTTGGAACTTCTTACTTTGATTTTACAAGTGGATAAGGACATAGTTCATGATAAACCTATGGTCCTTATGGTGAAAAATTAATCGAAGAACAAGTAAAAGGGGCCCAAGACTCATAAAACATCTAAATCTCCATAGCATTGTCCTTCCAAGAAGAGGAAGATCTAGAGACAGGGAAAGGAAAATGAGGTGGTATGTTTTTCATGTGGAAATCCAGACCACTAGAAGAGGAACTGCATCCAAAAAAAGGAGAACCAAAAGGTGTGCTTGTTATCGAGTGTAATATTTTAATATCTATGCATTGGGTATTAGACACAGATTTTGGTTCTCACATTTGTATCCATATACAAAAACCAAGTATATTCTAAAATATTACAAAGGAGAGGTGGATTTTTAAGCTGTCAAGGGTGCAAGGATGGTCTCTCTATCCATTGGTGAATACCACATTTCATTGTCAACATGAATGATTTTTAAAAAAAAATATTTTTATTAAGTACCTATGGTTACACAAACCATAATTTCTATATCATTTCTAGATACAAATGGGTTTATTTTTAAGTTTGGAATAAAATTTATTTATTTTACAAAGACAACATATTTTTTTTTGTAAAATTTATATAATGTACATTATATATTAAATTATGAAAACCAACTGTTTTCAATTGATAATGAATCATGTTCACAAAACTCATATAACACCCAAAAATGACATCATAATCTTGTTCATGTAAACGAGAATCATTTGACAAAGATCTATCAAGATGGTTATTTAGAATCTTTTGAGATAAAACTACTTGAAATATGCCATGCTTGTTTACAAGGAAAAATGACCAAACCTCCATTTGGAGGAAAGGGTGAAAGGGTCGTAGAGCTTCTAATATTGGTACATACTCATGTTTATGGACCATTTCTAGTAGAATCTTGATGTGGATATTCTTACTTCATAACTTTTACTAATTACTTGAGTAGATATGTCTATGTCTACATGATGAGGTATAAGTAACAGTCATTTGATAAATTCAAGGAATTCAAGAATGAAGTTGGGAATCGACTTGGTAAGAAGATATAGAAGTTTCAATTAGATCAAGGTAGTGAATATATTAACAAGGAGTTTGTTGAATTCTTAAGGGAGTTTGGGATTCTATCTCAACTCACTCCACCTTATACACCATAGTGGAATGGTGTTAGTAAAAGGAGAAACCATACCTTGTTAGACATGGTAAGTTCAATAATGAGTCATGAAGATCTTACATTATCCTTTTGGGGATATGCCTTACAAACTACAACAAACACATTAAAGTGAGTACTAACTAAAATAGAAAATAGAGTTCCCTTTGAGTTATGGAGTTGAAAGAAACCCATATAGTTTCATAAATGTGTATGGGGTTTTGATTCATTTGATAATTCATTCTTAGGAATCAAACTAGAACCTCAGGGAACAAAATATATCTTTATAGGGTATAATAAGGAATCAATGGGATACAACCTATAAAAATCCTTGGACAAGAAAGTGAGTATTGGTAGAAAAGCTATCTTTCTTGAGAGGGAGCACATCCTCGTAAAGGATAGGGGGAGAAATATTGACTTTGATGAATTTGATCCTCAAGATACACAAGCGTTGGTATAGGAAGAGGTTCCATAGCTCCCCATGGAATAAGTAGTTCCTAAAACACAAGTACTACATAGGAGTACTAGATATGTAAGAGAACCAGGGAGATATGGTTTTCTAGTCACTGAAGATGGTGACTCATTATTAATTGAAAATGATGAACCTACCTCCAAAAAAGAGGTATTAGAGTAATCAAAAGATATAATATGGAAAGAATACTTGAATTATGAAATAGATTCCATGTATCAGAACCATGTTTGGGTTCTGGTCAATGCACTCGTTGATGTAAAGATTGTTGGGTGAAAATGGGTATTCGGGAGAAAACTATATATGGAAGGTAAAGTAAATACCTATAAAAAATATTAGTGGATAAAGGATTTAAATAGTTTCAATGAATTTATTATGATGAAACTTTTTCCCTAGTTTCCATGTTTAAATCCATCATAATTATACGTTCTATAGTAGCTTACCATGACTATGACATTTGGGAGATGGATGTCAAAACTGCATTCCTTAATGGGAACCTTCAAAAAGATGATTATATGAAATAACCAGAAGGTTTTGTGACTCCAAATGAAGCCAAAAGTATTTTTAGGTTACATATATCCATTTTTGGATTGAATTAAGAATCTATGTCATGGAAAATTCGAATTAATTATTCTATAAAATAATTTGGTTTCATTACGAATGAATATGCCCCATGTGTTTACAAGATGTTTAGTGAAAATTTATTCATTATTCTATTAGTATATTTTAGTGACATATTACTCATTGAAGATGACATACCTATCCTTCAATATGTTAAGGACTGCTTAAAAAAGTGTTTCCCCATGAAGGACTTAGGTGAAGCAACCTATATTCTAGGGATAAAGATCATTCGTGATAGATTTAAGTGGTTTATTGGACTAAGTCAAAGTATATATGTTGATAAGATACTAAAGAGATTTAGTATAGAACAATCCAAGGGGGTATTAGTTCCATTGTCAAATTGTTTACATCTTTCTAATAAAATGTTTCTTGAGACACAATAGGGTAAAGAGAGAATGATTAAGATATTATATGCTTCAGTTATTGGATAAAAAATTTATTCTATGTTATGTACTGGAATTTATGTTTCCTATACATTGATCATGGTAGGAAAATATCAAGAAGATCCCAGAGAATAGAATTGGTCTATTTTTAACACTATCATTAGGTATTTTAGAATAACTAAGGATATGTTCCTATTTTATAGAGGATATGAGGTTCTTGTCATCAAGGGATATAGTGATGAATGAAAAATAACTTTTTTATTAAACACTTTTATGAAAAAAGTGAGAAACAAAATTTCAATCACTAAAATAAATAGATGAACCATTAAATAACAACTTAGGTAGATTAGATTTGATCTTCCTATTTAGATACCAAGAGATTGTTCCAACCTGAGTGTCAGGATCATCCTTTAGAAGATCTTTGAAATGATCTACCAATTTGTCCCAAGCCTGGATGTACTCTTTTTGGTTGAGCTTCCCATCATTAAATCCCCTAATCAATATCAGATCATGTTTTTCAATCCAGTTACTCTACTTCTGATTGGTAACCACCCTTAAAGGTATTCCCATCATTCTATTAGCTTCTTCTTTGGTAGCATTAATTGTTAGAACCGTTTCCACCATTTCTTCTCCTGAGTGCATAAGCAGCTCCAAACAAGGATCAGTCACTGTACCGGAATCTCATGGTTGGCCAATGTCAATCTTAGAAGGGTAAAGGGGATTTCTGACCATCATCTTTTCTTTGGACTTCTTCATATATCTAGTTTACCTTGGTGGAGGTAGATAACAATAATTTTTTCCCTCATTCTGAGTGCCCCTCCAGCTCTTACTTTGCCTCGGGTTTACCATATCACCTTGGAATTATACTCCAATATCACCTGATAATATCTCATATTTTCAATCACTATATTTTATCTTGTATTCCCTCTGCATCAATGAGGGCTTGTCCCGATCAGCTTCTACCTCCTGTTCGTGATTAACCAGTGACATCCCTTCAAATCTATTGTCCAACACAATTGCATCCATCTCCCTACATGGAAAATTCCTTAAATCACATTGCAACACCTTACCCCTAGGAGAGTCACCCTCCCTTGTTTCCTTAGTTTCCAAAACTTTGGCATTAATTCCAAACCTTGAGCACACTGCCTCGGCATATGAAGTTGTCCTATGAGATCTAGTGCCTTCTTATTCAACAATTTGAGAATCCACCACATTGAGATCTCTACCGGGTTGCACCTCCTCCACAGCCCCACCCTCTATAGGTGGAGAATGTTGTGGTCCACCTAGATCCTCCCTAAAAAGTCTAAAGACATCATTCACCAAAGTATTCACTCTCTGAGGACCAAAACTCACATCCACTATAGATTTAACTGTAGAGTCTGCACCAACCAGCTTTTATCCAAGCAAGCCTACCGCAGAATGAGTTTCTGGATCTTTACCGCTACCCACACCCATCTGATTCTTAGGTCACGGTTGACATGTTTTCAATGAATTTCCCAGCCTCTTACAGATAGAACAGAAGTTGAACCATGATTCATAGACTGCCTCTAGTTTGCACCAGAATTCTTCCTCAAATGTTATCCAAAGATAGTTGAAAGCCACTTTGGATATATCTACTTCAACGTAGACCTATAGATTAGCAGGTTTTCAAAGTGCTTCAGTACGACAATACGAACACAAATATATACCAAATAAATTACCAAGAAATCTAATAACCGATGGATTTTGAAATAGTAGTGGAAGGTTATAGAAGATTACCTAAACTTCCACTGTGGGAGAATCGCGCTTCATATAGAAATTGTATGTCCATTGAAACAGGTAAAACCGATAAATGTTGAAGTTACGGGGAGCACTAGACTAAAATTTAATCAAATCCTCCTTCAAGGAAAAACATATCATGATATGTCTATTGTTGATCAAACCCACTATCTCCATTTCCTATAAATCCCAAGAACTGAAGGCATACTTGTCAAATTAATCAACCGACGACTGTTGTTTCTTGAACCAAGCAATCAGTGTAAGATTTAGAAGTGACGAGGTTTTGTTGAACTCTGTGATCGATAAAGGTAGATTAGGTCTCTCATTGAACAAATCAGGAACTTTCGAGCATAATGAATCTTGAGGAAATGGAGGGAGAAAGTTAGGGTTATAGAGGGGAAAGAAAGAGGAACTCACTCCCTTGTTTGATGACGAAGGTCCCTCCCACACCGGTGGGGGGCCAGCGTAATGGACATCGCCATCATGAATGAGGAACGAGAAGCGCAGATCCCCCTGATACGGAACCCTACCTCCCATCCATAGTATAAATATATAGTTATGTAAGTTTTTAGACAGATCAGAATGATCTCAAGTTGCAGCCAAGAAATGTTTTTTGTGTCAATGGAGGATTTGTGATATGGAAATGTTTATAGTAGCTAGTTTTTATTGATTCTACAATGGATTCTGAGTATATAGTGACTTTTGATAGAGCCAAGGAAGCCGTTTAGATATATAAATTTTTCTAGGAGCATGATGTGGTTCCTAAAAGTAAATAACATATGAAATTGTATTGTGATAATATTAAATTGGTATCTCTTGAAGAAGAACCAAGGTTACAACAATGGACAAAGAATATACCCCAAAAGTATCACCTTTTGAGGGTTTTTACCATAAGGGTGAACCCCACAAAAGAGAACCCACAGAAGAGAATGTTGATGAACCCCTTGACTAAAGGACTATCATAAAAGAATTATTAGTATCATGTGAGAGCTAGCAGACTAAAGGTTTTTAGCAGATGGCTCAAGTGAAAGTGGGAGTTTGTTGGAGTTGGTACCCTAGAACCAACATCTATGTACTTTAGGATGATTTTTATTCATAGTTTTTAATAGTAATAAAATAATTATCACATCATTATTGTTCTTATATTTAACATAGAACATGATAATGTCTTTAGAGTAGCTATCACACAAAATGGTCATAGCATTTCCCTGCTATGATGAGAACCTATAAGTGCTACGACACTATTTATAAATATATGTTCTATATATGGATGATATCATTGGAAGGAAAAAAGTTATACCGGATATCAAGAGTATAGACTCATAGGAATTTGAAGTACCCTCTCATGATGTATGCCCTTGGTAATAAACAGTGTTGGATATTATAAGAAAAATACCCACCAATAGTAAATCCACATTTATATGTGTCATTGGATGTTCCTATTTGTGGATGTTTTTATTGATCCTTAGACTTTAAGATCATTATTAACGATTATTAATGATTTAATACTTTTATTTATTAATGAAAACCATGATGATGTATGTTCGCAGCAAAGTAGGATATATTGGGTGTGTCGTGAGTAATATTTTGTTAATAAATAATGTGTAAAAGGATTTTTTCCCTTATGTTCATTAAAGGATGTTTATATATCAATAACTTTGATGGAAATAATATTCCATTAATTAATCCATGGACAAGGTGTTCTATAGGAAGGTTTTTTTCCTAGGAATTCAAAGAAATAGGCATCGAACACATGGGTTCATGGGTTTATGGAAATGGCATAAATCTTGCTTGATTAGGGATTTCATGATAAACGGATTATATTATACAATAAGCATTCATATGAGGTATTTTTTCATTGAAACATTAACTTCTTTCTCTATGGGTTCCTTTTCATGTTATTGGATCAAAATCATGGACTTTAGGACGCTTCGCCTAATGCCACTGAGAAAGAGCCCTAGAGGGTCACACACAAAGTGTATCTAGAATCTTAGTTAAATTTTATTATTATTTTTTATTTAAAAATTTGAATAAATATTATTCCCGAACATGGTTTAAAAATTATTCATGTTTAATTGATCGCATATATCCCATCACTAGTTATTTGAGGGAATATAATTTTTGTGGACTATTTAATAAATATTTATCTTCTATTTAGTAAATATAATATTTATTTATTAATTGTAGAATAATGAAGTGAAATTTATTTAAAAAATAAATAGTCATTATTCAAGTCCAATAAATATTGTAGAGGAATGGAGGATCAGGTTTAATGTTCTTGTGAGAAATAATAAATATTGAATATTATTTGATTAAATAATAATTAATTTAATTAAAAAGTTGTGTTCATATCGAGAAATAATAATTATAATATTATTATTTAACATGGGGTTCCGTAGGGATAAAATAAATAATAAAGGGAACATGAGAAATTATTTTATTTTTACCCAAGTTGTATATAAACACAATTATATTATTTTATAAGAGATCCAATTAATTTTTTTTGGTTATTCACAACAGATTTGTAGAATCCTATAAAGCCCTAGAGATCTCTCTTCTCCAAGAATTATCCCAATAATAGAGAAAAAATTTCCTCCACCTCCCACTATCAAGTCAAGAGAGATCAAGGATAACACTTTAGAAGTGGTTCTCAAGGTGATAAAAGGTAGACAACACAAGTGATATGATCTATCATGAGAGCACCTAGAGATTCATACAATTTCATTTGGAGATTTTTCGAACATGTATGGATCACTGCTAGAGGGAATTTTCTCATGATTCCTATGATGAAATGATGATACGACACATATATATTATCAGATCCATCAATGAAGAAAGAGTTCCAAAAAAGGTAATTATTTAATTAATTAAATTGATTATAAATAATATGTGATGATGCTATCTTCAGTTCCAACATTCTATCCCTTGTCTATATTCTTGGACTCAATTATGTAGATCATGATGTTTATTATTGTGTAAATCTTGGATAGATCATCGATTAGGAAATAAAAAAAGTTGGGAATAACCCATCACACACTTTTGTTGTGCTCGAAACCTAAAAGTGGTATCAAAGAGATCACGTAATTATTTATAATTATTTAAATATCATTGATGATTTATGCATTTTTCATTTAGTCTTTAATTCATGTTTAATCATTATTTTAATCCAAATTGTGAGATCTTATTCTTCCCATTTTTTTCTCAAAGATATAATTAGAATGATTAATTTTATGAATGAAATAAAATCAAAGATCTCATCTAGAGGTGGTAGGGATTTTGGCAGGAAAACATATGTGTAAGAGTTGGTGTCCTAGAACCAATTGGTTTTACATTGTTTACATGGATATTTAATGTATTATTACATATTGTTCATTGTTATACATTATTATGATGTAATAATGTCCTTGAGTATTTGTTGAATTGATAAAGTCATGGGAAGTTCCCCGCTATGATGAGAACCTAGAAATTCTATAAAAATATTATTAAATATAGTTCTGTGGTTCGATGACGTGCTATGATGGGACACATAGCATGAATACCTTCAGGTGTGAGTACTCATAAGTAGATGAGACATCCTCTCATGATGTTCATGCATGGTAATCTCCATGATAGGAGATTATGAGAACAGACCTGCTAGTAGGAATTTCACATGTTTTGGTGTCATCGGATATTCCTATCTACAAGTGTGTGTAATGATACTTAGACTTTAAGATTATCATTAGTATGTGTCACGACTTACGCACTTTGATTTACTGACGAAAACCATCACACAGACAGTTGGAGAGAAGTAGGGTACGTTGGGTGCGTCATGAGTGGCATGTTATTAATGGATAAGTCAAGGAAGGATTTGTCCCTTCCTTTTATGGAAGTTGATATCTTAGCCCTTTGATTGAAATAGAACCATCGCATAAAATTACATGGCCATGGTGTAACAACGATCTTATTTTAGGTAGTCAAAGAATGAAGTATCAAGCATAAAATTTGATGACATAATCATGAAACCTTATTGATGAAATATTGTGACAAAGGGATTATATTACACAGTAAACATTTGTATATGGATGTCATTATTGTAACTTTATGTTCTTTCTCTTGGGATCCTTGACCTGTTTCTAGACAGTACTCTTGGGCTTTAGGTAAGCCCGCCTAATTCCAAAGAGAAATAATCCTGGAGGGTCATACACTAAGTGTTTTTTGTGGTCTCAGTTAAATTCCACTTCAATTTAATTAATGAAATAATTATTATTCTCATGACCGTGGAACAGTTTTATTCATGTTATGATGATCACATAAATTAAATAAAATTTATTTATTTATTTTATTGAACATTTAATAAATATTTATTTACTAGTTTGTAAATAAAATATTTATTTAAGAGAATAAATTATTTATTTATTCTGGTGTTCAATAAATGGAAGTGGAGTTCGAGTAAACGAAGGTTGGTCTGGTACTAAAATAATTATTTGCAAGATGGTAAATAATTATTTTACTAGTTGGCACAAATTAAAATAACGCAGCTATTATTTTGTGACGCATAATTTTATTTATAATTTCGTTTTGGGAAAGTTGGCGCACTATAAATAATGACACGGTATTATTATTAAATGCATGGGTTTTTTCTAAGTTCATGAATGTATTTAATTGTTTCTATGCAATTAAATATTATAACTAAAATTCCATGTATATAAATAGGCAAGTACCCCTATTGTTCCATACACCACACCACACGCATGGTGAATTGAGAATTGTTGAGCCAAACAATTTCAATCTTGAATCCTTTTCTATCCCCTCTCCAGAACGAGAGATGTTATTAAAGGCTGAAGAACAAACAATCAAGAATGATCGACACAAGACACTCGCTTCTTCGCGCTAGCACCTGGAGAATGAGCAGTGTTAATCTGAGGCCATCAGAGCACGTGTGGATCATTGCTATAGGGATTATAGTTTGGATCCTTACAACCACAATGAGATAATTTGGAAGGGTCAATCTAGACGATCAAAAACATCAACGAAGAAAAATACCAAAGACAAAGGTATTATTTTTCTTTATAAAATTAATTAAATTAATTATAAACATGATGTGAAAGATCCTCTAAAAAAGTTTTGGGCCTCTTTTTTCTTTATCTAAATCTTTGATTATATTCAATTGAGACTATATTTCATCGTCGTATTGATCCCGGAATAATCATTGATTGTGGTAAGAATCAAGGTTGGGTCCCGCCCCAACCATGCTTCCACTGTTCCCGGAACCTTTAAGTGGTATCAGAGTGGTTACACCATAGTTTATAATTATTTAAATATTTTGTTGATGAATTACGCATTTAATAATTTATCTATTTTAATTCAAGTTTATTGTTCTGAAAATCTGAATCTCGAGATCTATTTATCCTCTTTCATTTCTTTTTCACCTAACAGAAACATATTTTTCTTTTAATTTTGATAAAAATAAAAGAGGATCTCATCCGGAGGTTCCAAATGTTCATGGTCGTACAACACAAGAATACAAGATGTGTATTCGGAAGTACAGGCTGTGTAGTCTAGGTTCAATGCATTCTACTGATCCATCAAATCAGGCAGTGTAAATGGATCTTATCTAAGTCTTTAAGAATCTGTGTGTGGACCAGGAACAGGTGGCACACAGTTTCTAGATTACACATCGTGTGGACCATGGAACACGACGTGTAGTCCCTTTGGGTTCGGGTCGGACCGTGTACTTCGTACACAGCTTACCCTGCTGGAAACCGTGTAATGTGGATACTACACGGCGTGTGTTCCACTGAATATTTCATGTACTCAGAAAATTTCTAAAGTACATCTACATGCCATGTCCTCAGGCGTGTACTTCAGATAGACTGTGAACAAAAGTACATGTCATGTAGTCGGAACTACATGTTGTGTACTCATCCAAATTATGCATATTTATTAAAATTTATTATTATATTATACAAACCCTTGATACATGTACCATCGTGTAGGCGTAAAAATGAGGCACAACACGTCATAGTTGTTTTATATATATGTGTTTAATTTAACATCTTCGTAATTTTCATTTCTACTCATTGGATAGTTATGAATAGGAATTCACTAGGTTGCCTCCAAGGTAGAATTTACGTACAAAGATAATTTTAAATGAATTTATTTTTTTAAAATTATGATGGATGATAATTTCAAGGAAATTTAGAAAAGGATTTAAGATAAAAGGATTTATTAATTAGAGATGATAATTAATTGATTCGAGTGTGATTTATCTTAAATGAGAATGATTAAAGAATTGAATTATAGTTTTATTTATGTGTAAACATCGTTTCATGTATGGATGATTATGAGATAGACCAAGACCTTGGTATTTGGATGGTTTCTTTTAATTAATTTATTTAAATTAAATTTGTTGGCCTGTGAGCCTTCTCCTCGATAATATTTAGGGTCTGCGTTCCCAAGGTTTCTTTTATGTAAAACCCCTTTTTACCCCTCACCTACATGTGAGTTAAAAAAGACATATGTAATGGATGGAACTCCCAAGCTAGTGGAGTCGGATCAATTTAAGAGCCAAGTTGAAACCAATCCAAGAAGATACAAAGGTGGACAGATGGAAAGCAGTAAACACGAACCCAAAAGGTTTAAGTTTTTTCTCCCCTAGTTCAGGGTTAGTTTATCAACCACTAGATAAACTGACCATTAGAAAATCTCGTGATCATGCAATTTACTTTATTTTATTTCTGTCAGTTTCATGGTTTATCATTATGGATGTTTTGTCATGATCACATAATTAATGAATTAAACAAGCATGCAAGATGGAACTAAAATAAACTAGACCTATGCATAAATATTATCAAAACATAATTAATCAATTAAGTAATTTCCACTTAATATTAACAAGCATGTGATAATGATAATAATAAATTCACTCATAAGAGATAAAAATCCCTCAAATAAAATAGTATGTCAGAACAAGCCTTTCGTTACTTTATTACGAGAAAAACTCAATAAAACTATGTGTTTGAACAACCCTAGTTGGGACACTTTATTTTATACATGAAGCCCTTATGAAAGGTTTCAGATTGACTTAACCATATTGCATCAAGAGGAGTAGACCTTGCTAGAATTGGTGTAATATTGGAGGCAAGAGTTTAGGAAATCCAAAGTCATGATTTCCGGATTGGGGAGTCCACTCAACATATCAATGAGCTACAAGCCCGTAGTTGGCAAAGACTTGCCTACCTAAATACCTTCTAATAGCTTTGACAACCCTTATTGGGGTTATTTGAATAGTAATATGGATCCTTGTCACTAGAATGTCATGGTAACTGGACATTCTAAGTTCAATGGTGAGAGCCATTGGGACTTGATTAAATAGTGGGAGACTTAATAAAATTTGTTATTTCTCATAAAATGTAATCAAGAGTGTATTAATGATCTTCTCTTTTAATTGTAGAATAAAAATGAAAAGCTCATCAACCAAATTATACCTATGATCAATTTTGGATAAAGACAACATCCTCACCACCAGTAACTTCCAGGAATGGTTTAGAGGCCTTTGGGATATCATATGCCATGAACAGAATTCTTACATGCTAGAGTCAGCATTACCTGATCCGCTTCCAAAGAGGCAAGTGATGAGGATTTCATGGTCTATGAGAAACATATGAACGATGTGGTTGAAATTCAATGTTTGATGATATCATCAATGTCTAGTGAGCTCATGAATTATCATGAAAACATGGATTCTTATAGCATGATCAAGCACCTCCGTGGTATTTAATAGGAGAGAGCAATACAGGAAAGGTTTGAGATCTCTAAGATAGTATTTTTAGAGTAAGCTTGGAGAATGTGCCCTAGTTGGGCCTCATGTAGTCAGGTTCATTGGCTACATTGAGCACCTAGAGGTTCTAGGGTTTAAACTCCATGAAGAACTGGGCACCGATCTCATTCTTGCATCACTCCCTTAGAGCTTCTCTAACTTTGTTATCAATTTCAATATGAACAACATTGAGAAGTCTCTATATAATCTTCTTATCCTCATTCACCAAGTGGAAAAAGATATGAAGCACGAAAATCCTTCTATCCTTATGGTGAATAAGATGAAATGGAAGGCAAATAGCTTTAAGCCCAAAGCTTCTTCATGACCTTCCAAGAAAATGAAGATCAAAGATGAGGAAATAGAACATAAGGTTGTTTGTTTCACATGTAGAAAGAAGGGAAACTGGAAGAAATACTACACCCAGACTAAGACGCAAGGGGAATCTTTAGGTGTGTTTGTTATTGAATGAAATATATCTATTTCTATAAATTGGTTATTAGATACAGCTTTTGGTGCTCACATATGTATCCAAATACAGTAAACAAGTAGATTCAGAAAGATTGATCGAGGGGAGGTAGATCTATGAGCAGCCAATGGAGCTAGACTTGCTGTTGTAGTTGTCGGGGACTACCACCTCACATTTCCAACTGGGATGATATGGGTGTTAAAGGGTTGTTATTATGTTCCTTCTATTACTAAAAACATTATTTCTGTATCCAGATTAGATACATATGGATTTTTTTTCAAGTTTGAAAATGAATATTGCTTCTTTTAAAAAGATAGAATTTGTTATGGTAGGGCACATTTATACAATGTACTTTACATGTTGGATTACACAAACCAAGTAATGGCAATCAATAACAAAGATACTTCACATGACTCATACCACACCCAAATTTGTCATCACTAGCTAGGTCATGTAAACGAGAAACGATTGACAAAGTTACATAAAGATGGATATTTAGATTCTTTCGAACTAAAACCACTTGGCATATGTCATTCATGTTTACAAGGAAATATGACCAAATCCCCATTTAGTGGGAAAGGTGAAAGGGCTAAATAACTTCTTGAATTGGTTCATACCGATGTGTTCGGACCATTTCCAGTTGAAGTAAGGGGAGGTTACTCATACTTCAAAACTTTTACTCATGATTTTAATAGATATGGATATATCTACTTAATGAGGTATAAGTGGGATTCTTTTGATAAGTTCAAAGAATACAAGAATGAAGTTGAGAACCAGATTAGTAAGAATATTAAGAAACTCCAATCAGAAAGAGGTGGAGAATATCCTAATCAAGACTTCATTGATTACATATGGGATTTTGGGATCATATCCTAACTCACTCCTCCAAACACACCCGGTGGAATGGTGTGAGTGAAAGGAGGAACTACACCCTGTTGGACCTGGTGAGATCAATGATGAGTCAAGAAAGTCTTATATTATCCTTTTGGGGATATATATTACAAACAGTGGCACACATACTAAACCAAGTACCAACTAAATCGATAAATGGTATTTCATATGAGTTCTGGAGTGGAAGAAAAGCCATGTTATCGAATTTACATGTTTTGGGTAGCGAAGCATTTGTTAATTCCTCTTTAGGTAAAAAACGCGTACCTCGAGGAACAAAGTGTACCTTTATAGGATACCCTAAGGAAACAAGTGAATATTACCTATAAAACCCCTTAGATAAAAGGGTTATAGTGGAAAGACATTCCATATTCCATAAGAAGAAGCACATCTCCAAAAGAGATACTGGGAGAGAGATAGACTTCGATGAAGTTGAGGCTCATGGTGCACAAGAGTTGGTACAGGAATAAATTCCACAAACCCCCGTGGAAGAAGAATTTGTTCTAGAGACACAAGTACTGCGTAGGAGTACAAAAGATGTTAGAGAACCAGATTGGTATAGTCTTCTAGTTATCGAGGATGGTGACTCGTTATTAATTGATAATAATGATCCTATAACCTACAAGGAAGTAGTAAGTGGAAGTGACGTTTCCAAGTGGTAAGAATCCATAAATTATGAAATAGATTCCATGTACGAAAACCATGTCTAGATTTTGGTAGATCCTCCAGTTGATGTAAAGCCTGTTGGATACAAATGGGTATTCAAGAAGAAACTAGACATGGAAGGACATTTCAGTACCTATAAGGCACTACTGGTTGCAAAAGGTTTTAAACAGCGTCAAGGAATTTAATATGATGAAACCTTCTCACCAGTTTCAATACTGAAATCCATTAGAATTATACTTTCTATTATAGCTTACCATGACTATGAGATTTGGAAAATGTATGTCAAAATAGAATTCTTTAATGGGAACCTTCAGGAAGATGTCTACATGACACAACATAAAGTGTTTGTGACTCCAAAGGATGCCAATAAGGTATGAAAGTTGAAGAAATCCATTTATAGATTAAACCAAGCATCTAGGTCATGGAACATTCATTTTAATGAAGCTATAAAAGAATTTGGTTTTATCAAAAATGAATGTGAGCCTTGTGTCTACAAATGGTTTAGTGGGAGTGTAGTCATTTTCTTAATAGTATATATTGATGACATATTAGTCATTGGAAATGAGATACCAGTCTTGAAATCTATTAAGGCATGGTTTAATCAATGCTTCTCCATGAAAGACTTGGGTGAGGCAGCATATATTTTTGGGATCAAGATACATCGTGATAGATCCAAGAAATTGTTGGGACTAAGTCAAAGTACATACATTGATAAGATAATAAAGAGATTCAGTATAGAAAAATCCTAGAGGGGATTATTTCCAGCGTCACATGGCATTCATATTTCCAAGAAAATGTGTCCTCATGAACATGAGGAAAGAAAGAAAATTGCAAGGGCTCCATACACATCAGCGATTGGGTCAGTCATGTATGCCTTGATATGTACTAGGCTAGATGTCGCCTACACATTGAGTGTGTTAGGAATATATCAAGATGACCCAGGTGACCACCATTGGATGGTAGTCAAGACAATCCTAAAGTATCTGAGGTGTACCAAGGATGTGTTCCTACTTTATGGAGGAGATGAGGAACTAGTCATCAGAGGATATGCATATTCTAGTTTCCAGACTGATCAAGAAGACATGAAGTTACAAATGGGATACATATTCATTTTGAATGGAGGTGCAGTGAGCTGGAAGATCTCAAAGTAGAGTGTGGTCGAAGATTCTATAGTAGAGTCTGAGTATATCGTAGCTTCTGAGATAGTTAAACAAGCAGTTTAGATGTGAAGCTTCATCTATGAGCTAGATGTGATACCTAGCAGTAAAGATCCCATCACACTGTACTATGATAATACTGCAGCGGTGAATCTCACAAAAGAGCAAAGGTCACATCAGTGGATGAAGCACATACTTCAGAAGTATCATCTCTTAAGGGATTATTCTCAGAGAGGTGAAGTTGCAGTGAGAAGTATTTCCATGGAAGACAACGTAGTGGACCCCGTGACTAAAGCCTTTACTCAGCAGAAACATGATCATCATGTGAGGTCTAGCTGATTAAAGTCATAACTAGTTGGCTCTAGTTCAAGTGGAAGTTTAAACATATTTGTGTCCTAGAACTAACTAGTTTTACTTTTATTACATAGATATTTAATATATTATTACATATTGTTTATTTTTCTACATGATTATGATGTAATAATGTCCTAGAGTATTTTTTTCATTGATAAGGTCATGGAAGTTCCCCTAAATGATGAGAACCTTGAAATGCTATAACAATATTCTTAAATATAGTTCTATGGATGGATGACATGCTATGATGGGGAACGTAGCATGCTGGTCGTCAGTTGCGAGTACTTGTAAGCATATGAGACTTCTTCTCACGAAGTTCGTGGTTGGTAATCTCCAAGATAGGAGATTATGAGAATAGAACCACAAGTAGGAATTCCCCATGTTTTGGTGTCATTGGATATTTCTATCTGAAATCATGTGTAATGATCCTTAGACTTTAAGATTATCATTAATATGTGTCACAACTTACGCACTTTGATTTACTGATGAAAACTATAATGCAAACAATTGGCTAGAAGTAGGGTGTGTTGGGTGCATCACGAGTGACATGTTATTAATGGATAAGTTGAGGAAGTATTTGTCCCTTCCATTTATGGAAGTTGATATCTTGTCACTTTGATTGAAATACAATCTTCGCGCGAAATTCCATGTTCATGGTGTAACGATGAGTTTATTTCAAGTAGTCAAAGAACGAAATATCAAGCATAAAAGTTGATGACACAATCATGAAACCTGTTTGATGAGATATTGTGACAAAGGGATTATATTACATAGTAAGCGCTCGTATGTGGATATCATTTTTGTGATTTTACATTCTTTCTCTTGGGTAACTTGACCCATTTCTAGACAGTACTCTTGGACTTTAGGTAAGCCCACCTAATGCCAATTAGAAAGAATCCTAGAGTGTCACACACTAAGTGTTTTTGGTCGTCTTGGTTAAATTCTATTTTAATTTTAATTAAAGAAATAAATATTATTCTCAAGACTGTGGAATAATTTTATTCAAGTTAAGATGATCGCATAAATTAAATAAAATTTATTTATTTATTTTATTGAACATTTAATAAATATTTATTTACTAGATTTTAAATAAAATATTTATTTAAGAGACTAAATTATTTATTTATTCAGGTGTTCAATAAATGGAAGTAGAGTTTGAGTGAACCAAGGTTGGTCTGGTAGTAAAATAATTATTTTCTAGATGGTAAATATTTACTTAACTAGTTGGCACAAATTAAAATAACACTATTATTATTTTGTGACACGGAATTTTATTTATAATTCTGTTTTGCACAAGTTGGCATACTATAAATAATGACGTGGTATTATTATTCAATGCATGGGTTTTCTCTAAGTTCATTAATGTATTTAATTGTTTCTATGAAATTAAATATTATAACTAAAATTCCATGTATATAAATAGGCAAGTACCCATATTGTGCCATACAACACACCACAAGCCTGGTGAATTGAGAATTGTTGAGCCAAAAACATTCTCTCTTGAATACTTTTCTCTCCCCTCTCAAGAATGAGATACGTTCTTCAAGGCCGAAGAAAAATTGATCAAGAACGACTGACACAAGACACTCTCTTCACCGTGCTAGCACCCGGAGAAAGAGTGGTGTCGATCGGATGCTATCGGAGAACGTGTGGATCACCACAAGATGGATTCTAGTTTCGATCCTTACAACCACAACGAGATAATACGGAGGGGTCTATACGGATGATCAATATCATCAATGAAGAAAAATACCAAAGAAACAGGTATTATTTTTCATTATGAAATTAATTAAATTAATTATAAACATGATTTGAAAGATCCTCTCTAAAGGTTTCGGGCCTCTTTTTTTCTTTATCTAAATCTTTGATTATATTCTATGGAGATGGGTGTTCATCATCGTATTGATCCCAGAATAATCATTGATCATTGTAAAATTCAAGGTTGGGTCCTGCCCTAACCATGCTTTCACTGCGCCCGAAACTTTCAATAGAAGTACATTGTGTGTACTTGTGTTCAATGCATCAGGAATTAATTCAAAAATTAATTTAAAATGTGTGCATTGATGACACGTGGTGAATTTATTTCTTACACTATGTAATGAACAGTCCTTCCAGGTGAATGATCTACTGGAGTACACATCGTGTATCCCATGTATAGGGTGTGTAGTCCCTTTCAGTCATATACATGCTATGTATTACCAAACATGGCTAACCTGACTGGTGAATGTGTAAATCAGAGACCACATGACATGTAGTTTCTTAAACACGCCATGTACTCCAAATTTTCTAAGGCACAGTTTACACACCGAGTCCCTAGGTGTGTGCCTCATATATACAATGAGATTTGTACACACCATGTAGCTCCATGTACATGTTGTGTAGTTATACCGTGTATACACCATGTATCTCCAAGTACATGTCATGTCGTTATACCAAATTATACAGAATTTAAATTTATTTATTATACTATGTAAAACATATCAACATGTGCTTGTGTGTGGTTTTTAAGTTTATAGGACATTCCATGTGATAGGTTTTGATATATATATATATATGTGTGTGTGTGTGTGTGTTTAATTAACATCCGTGTCATGTTTAGATTAGCATATCATATATGAGTTGTTTTACAAATGTTACTCTACTTGCATTGAAGCATAACATGTGATTGAAAAATCATTTAATTAGTGTAATTCTTTATTTGATAGTACACATCATGAAATTACGTGATAAGTAATTTATGCCATATGTCACAAGAGTAAACAATATATGAGTATAATACATGTTGGGTTGATTCAAATGGGTAATCATCATTTTGCCTCAAAGGTATATTTATGTACATAGTTAATTATAAATAAATTTATTTAATTTTATTAAAATTATGATATATGAGAATCACATTGAAATTAGGATGAGAATTAGGATAAAATTATTGATTAATTAGAGAAGATAATTAATTGCTTCGGGCATGATTTATCTAAAATAATAATGATTAAGAATTTAATTCTAGTTTTATTCAATGCATAATTTTTTGTATGCATGTGTATGATCATGATCATAAACCAGACCTTTTATTTGATTAGTTTCATTTAATTTTTTAATAAATTAAATTTTTGTACTACATGCCTTCTCTCCTCTTATTGTATAAGGCTATGCATACCCATGATTTCATTCATGTAAACCCCCTGTTTCGCTTAACTGCATGTGATTAAAAGAATATTTAATAAAGGATATCCCATGCTAGAGGAGGTAGTTCATGTTCGGAGCCAAGGGGAAACCAATCCAAGAGAGATATGTTGGTGGATTGGTGGAAATATGTAACATGAACCTTAATTTGTTCAAGGTGTTTTCCCCTAGGTTAATAGTTAGTTTGTCAAATGCTAAATAAACTAACCATTGGTAAAATTATTATGTTGATACATCTTTATTATTTTATTTCTATCAATTTTCATGGTATTTTTTTTCCACAATCACATGATTTTTTGAAATTAACGAGCATGCATGTTAGAACTAAAATAAATTTGATTATGCGTGAATATTAAATAAGTCATGGTTAATCACTGAGGTAAATCCACTTAATATTAAAAAATGTAATAAAGATAATAATTGTAAATTTACACATAAAATTATAAAATCCCTCTATTATATGTATTAATTCAGTATATCCTTCCACTACTTGAGTTAAAATCTAACCATAGTTCAAAGTATTTGACCAAAAAATGTTGGGATACTTTTAATTATCAATTAATTATAACTTGATGTTCTGTGTTGAATTAAATTAGTTCACATCAAGGATTGACTAAAAAGTAAAACTCAGTGTAACTGAGAGTCTAGGGTTAAGGAAATCTAATTTAAGTATTTTAGGATTAGGGATTCCACTCAACAAATTAAGTAACAGTGAGTTAATGTAGTTGGAATTTGTAATACCAACCTAAAACCATTTGAGTTGCTTGAATAAGAAAAGTTGGGGTAATGAGAAGGGTAATATGGATCCTTACCACTAGAATGTCCAAGAAATAGGATATTATAAAGACAATGGTGTGGGCTATTAGGTTTTGATAAAATAGTAGGAGATTAATAAATATAATATTTATTTATTTTCTATATTTTATCAAATAAAGTACTAAAATTATAATCATTTTATTTTGTAAAAAAAACATTAAAATTAATTCAAACATACCAATTCAATCCATACATGTTAAATATAACCTTGTCACTAATAAAAAAAACTCCAAGAGTGTAAAAGGAACATACACGTTATCCTTCTCCATGAAAGGAAATTTTATGTGGTGGAATAACTTGTTCGTCATGCACCTAGTAATAAGGAAAGTGATGAAAACTTATCAATGTATGAGAAACATTTGAACAATTCCACATATGTTCAATTTTTTATGCTATCATCCATGTCTAATGATCTTTTGAATCAATATGAGGACATGGATGCGTATAAAATGATGTCTCAACTTTAGTATCTCTATAAATAGAATCCAAGACAAGAGAGGTATGAGATATCCAATGATTTTTTTTTCAACTAATCTTGGAGATTTTGTGCCAACTTGGACTCATGTAGTCGATATTATTGGCTATATTGAATTCTTAGACATATTAGGGATTAAATTCTTGTATGAGTTGAGTATTGATCTCATACTTTCATCACTTTACAAGACCTTATCCTATATTATTGTTAATTAAATATGAGAAATAATGAGAAGAGCCTTTTAGAACTTCTTACATTGATTCTATAAGTGGATAAGAAGATGGTTAATGATAAAACTGGGGTACTTATGGTGAAAAATAAAAGTAAGAACATGGAAAAGGGGGCCAAGAATCATAACAAGTCTAAATCTCCCTAGGATTGTTCTTCCAAGAATAAGAAGAACTAGAGGTAGGGAAAGGAAAAGAAGGTGGAATTTTTTTCATGTGGAAAGATACACTACTAGAAGAGTAACTAAACCCAGAATAAAGGGGAATCTAATGGTGAATTAGTTATGAAGTGTAATACTTCAATATCTACACATTGGATATTAGATACAGCTTTGATATTCAAATTTGTATCCAAATATAAGAACTATTTAGAGTCATAAATATTTATAGATGAGAGGTGAATCTGAGAGCTATCAATGGTGTGAGGATGGATTTTATAGATATTGGTGACTACCACGACTCATTTCTAATGGAATTTTTTTTTTGTTTTAAAATATTTTTATTATGTACTTACGATTACCAATCACATAATTTATGTACCATTCCTAAATACAAATGGGTTTATTTTCATGTTTGGAAATAAAAGTATTTTATTTTACAGAGACAACATAGGTTGTGTTATGATACATTTACATAATGGTATTTATGTATTAAATTATGAAAACCAAGTATTTTCAATTAATAATGAATCATGTTCACGTGACTCATATAACACCCAACTATGGCATCATTGTCTTGTTCAATTAAAGTAGAAGTGTTTCACAAATCTCTATCAAGATGGTTATTTAGACTCTTATAAGATAAAACCACTTGAAATATGACATGATTGTTTACAAGGAAATATGACCAAATCACCATTTGGTGGACAGGGTGAAAGGTTCATAGATATTCTAGGATATGTACACAATCTTTTGTGTGGACCATTTCTAGTAAAATATAGAGGTGGATATTAATACTTCATAACTTTTACTAATGATATGAGTAGATATGGATATGTATACATGATGAGGTATACGTCTAAGTCCTTTGAGAAATTCAAGGAATTCATGAAAGAAGTATATAATAAATATGGTAAGATGATAAAGAATATTTTATTGGATTGAGGTGGAGAATATCATAACCAAGAGTTTACCAACTTTTTATAGGAATTTGGGATTCTATCTCAACTCACTCCACCTTATACACCATAGTGGAATAGTGTTAGTGAAAGGAGGAACTATACCTTGTTAGACATAGTAAGGTCGATGATGGGTCATGTCGATCTTCCATTATCCTTTTAGGGATATACATTACATATTTAGGCATACATATTAAACTGAGTACCAACTGTAGAGGAAAATTTAATTACCATTGAGTTATGGAGTTGAAAGAAACTTGTATTATCTCATAAATGTGTATGGGGTTGCGAGGAACTTTGTTAAGGACTTATTAGGAAACAACTAGAACCTTGAGGCACAATGTGTATCTTTATAGGTTATCCCATGGAAATAAAGGGATACTACCTGTACAACCCCATAGATAAGAAAGTGAGTGTCACCAAACAAGTTGTATTTCTTGTAGAGATCCATTTATGGATTAAAGAAATAATCTAGGTCATGGAACAATTGATTCATTGTAGATATAATAGAATTTGGTTTCATTAAGAATGAATGTGATCTGTGTGTTTAAAATAGGTTTAGTGGAAACATAGTCATTATCCTAGTAGTATATGTTGATGAAATATTACTTATTAGAAATGAAATACTAGTCTTATAGTCAATTATAAACTAGTTATATAGGTTTTTATCCATGATGGACTTAAGTGGAGTAGCCTATATTATAGGGATCAAGATCATTCATGATAGATCCAATAGGTTGCTTAGACTAATTCAAAGTACATATGTTGACTAGATACTAAATATATTTAGTATGGAATAATCCAAAGGGGATTGGTTCTAGTGCCACATGGTTTACTTATTTCTAAGAAATTATGTCCTCATACACAACAGGAGGAAGAGATAACGAGAAATATCTTATACACTTAATTGATAGGATCAATCATGCATTTCATGTTATGTAGTAGAATTGATGTTGCCTATGCATTGAGCATGGTAGGCAGATATCAAGCGGATCCAGGAGAACAAAATTGATCTTCTATTAAGGTTATCCTTAAGTATTTGAGAATAACTAAGGATATGTTCTTGTTGTATGGAGGAGATGAGGAGTTGGTCATAAGGGGGTATACTGATGCTATTTTTTAGAGATATCATAATGATATGAAGTTTCTATTAGGATATATTTTCTGTCTCATTGGATGAGTTATGATATGGAAGAGTTCAAAGTATCAGTTTTTCACTGATTATATAGCCGAGTCCAAGTATATAGTGTCTTTTGATGAAGCCAAGGAATACATTTGGATACATAACTCTTTATATGACTTTGATGTGGTACCTTACAGTAAAGACCCTATCATATTGTATTGTGATAATATTGCAGTGATGGATCTTGAAAAAGAGACAAGGTCACACCAACAGACAAAAAATATACTCTGGAAGTATCACCTCTTGAGGGTTTTTTATCATTGTGGTGAAGTTACAGTAAGCAGAGTACCCACAGAAGAAAACATGGAATACCCCTTGACTAAAGTCATATCTTAGAAGAAGTGTGACTATCATGAGAGAGTTAGCAGACTGAAGGTTGTTATAAATTGACTCTAGTATAAGTGGAAGTTTGTTTGAGTTGGTTCCCTATAACCAACTTCTTTATACTTTATGTTGACCTTTATTCGTAGTTTTGAATATTAATTAATTATTTATAATATCGTGATTTTTATTCTATGTAACATAGTTTTTTATAATGTTCTAAGAGTAGTTGTCTCGCTAAAAGATCATTGCAGTTCCCTGCTATGATGAGAACCTAAAAGTGTGGTGACACTATTATTAAATATATGTTATATATATGGATGTTATCATTTTATGGACACAAGTGATACAGTTTATCATGGGTGGAGACTCATAGGACTTTGAGGCACCTTCTCATGGTGTACACTCTTAGTAATATTTGATGTAGGATATTATGAGAACAGGACCCACTGGTAGGAAATACACATTTATATGTGTTACTAGAATTTAATTTTTGTGGATGTTTTTATTGATACATATACTTTAATATTATTATTAATGATTATTATGAGTTTCTTACTTTGATTTATTGACAAAAACTGTGATGAAATATGTTCATGGAAAGGTTGGATACGCTAGGTGTGTCACGAGTAATATTTCATTAATGAATAATGCGAGAAAGTATTTTTACCTTATGTTATTTAATTAAATTTGATATATCAGGCCCTTTTATGGAAATTATATATCCTAAATAAATCCATGTCCATGGTGTTCTATAGGAAAGTTCGTTTTCCAAGAATTCAAAGAAGGATACATCGGTCACATAGTTTGATGGCACCAGCATGCAACCTGCTCGATTAGAGATATCATGATAAAGGGATTATATTAAATATTAATAATATATAAGAGATTTTATGTCATTGAAAAATTCAATTATTTCTCTATGGATGACTTGGAGTGTTTCTAGATGCTAACCTTGGACTTTAGGTTTCCTCACCTAATGCCACTGAGAAAGAGGCCTAGAGGGTCACACACTAAGTGTATCTAGAATCATAGCTAAATAATAATATTATTTATTATTTTAAAAGTTAAATAAATATTTTTCCCTCATGAGGTTTAATAATTATTCATGTTTCATTGATCGCATATATTCTATCACTAGTTATTCAAGATAAAATAATGTGCACAGAATATTAATAAATATTTATTTTCTATTTAGTGAATATAATATTTATTTATTTATTGGTGAGTAATACAGTTATATTTATTTCATTAATAAATAGTCATTATTAAAGGCTTGATAAATATTATGGAGAAATGGCAGATTGAGTTTAATGGTTCGGTGATAAATAATAAATATTGAATATTATTTGATTAAATAACATTTAATTTAATTCACATGTTAAGTTCATGTCGACACATAATAATATTATTATTATTATTAGGAATGGGGTTTGGTAGGGATTAAATAAACAATAAAAGGAACTTGTTCTATTATTTTATTTTAACCCTTGCAGTATATAAACTCAGTTATATTATTTTCTAAGAGATCCAATTCATTTTTTTGGTTGTGCAGAATGGATTTGGGGAATCCTTTTAACCCCTAGAGAGCTCTCTTATCCAAGAACACTTCCAATAATAGAGATTGATATTACTCCACATCCCACTCTCAAGTCATGATATATGAAGGAGAATGATTTTTAAGTGGTTTTCAAGGTAATCAAAGGCAGAAGACGCAAGTGATAGAATCTATCGTGCTAGCACATGTAGATTATTATGGTGGCATTCAAAGATTTTTGAAACATGTGTAGATCACCTCAAGAGGGAATATGCTCTTGATTCCTACAAAGAAACAATGGTACAACATATATCTGTTGTCAGATCCATCAATGAAGAAATAATTTCAACAAGGTAATTATTTAATTAATTAAATTTATTTTAAATAATATATGATGATCATCTCTCTTGTTTTGGAAATATATCCCTTGTCTATATTATTTTACTAAATTATGTAGATCACAATGTTTATCATTGTTTAAATATCATATTGATCATTTATTATGAAAAAAACAAAAGTTGTACATGACCCATAACATGCTTTTGTTGTGATCGGAACCTACAAGAGGTATCAGAGTAGTCTCATAATTATTTATAATTATTTAAATATCCTTGATGATTCACACATTTGTAATTTTGTTTTTAATTAAATTTTAATCATTATTTTAATAAAAATTATGATATCTACTTCTTCCTCATTAGTTTCTTTTAGATCTAATAAGAATGATTAATTTTATGGACAAAATAAATTCAAAAATATCATCTGGAGGTGCTGAGGATTCTGGCTCAATAACATATAAGTACACGCTATGTGATTGGAATTACACGGTGTGTACTTGTGTTCAATGAATCAAGAATCAATTTTGAAATTAATTCAAACTGTGTGCATTGATGAAATGTGGTGTATTTATTTCTTACACTATGGATTGACCAGGCCAGCCTGGCACACGTTCAGTCAGAGTACACACCATATTTCCCACATACACAGTGTGTAATCCCTTTGAATCACATATAGGTTTTGTATTACCATACATAGCCTACCTGATTGGTGACCATATAACTCAGAGACCACACATCATGTAGTCACTTATACATTCTGTGTACTCCAATTTTCTAAGGAACGTTTTACAAATTGAGTCCTTGTGTGTGTTCCTTATATATACGGGGAGATACGTACACGTCGTGTAGATCCATGTATGCTATGTGTACTTATAAAAAATTATGTATATTTAAAATTTATTTATTATACTGTGTAAACCTTATCAACATGTGCTTTCATGTGGTCATTATGTTAATAAGGCATTTTATGTAAATTGTTTTAATATATATATATATATATATATTAATTTATATCTATGTAATGTTCAGATCTGTATATCATTTATGAGTAGTATTACAGTTTCTACTCTATATACATTAAAGCATAACATGTGACTAAAAAATCAAATAATTAGTGTAATCATTTAGCTGATAACACCTGTCCTAAAAGTACATGATAATTTGTGTGTTTAGTTTGTCACAAGAGTAAATACTATATGAGTATAATCCATTTTGGTAGATTCAAATGGGTATTCACCATGTTTCATCCAAGGTACATTTATGTACATAGTTAATTTTCAATAAATTTATTTAATTTGTTTAAAATTATGATAGATGAGAATCTCAAGAAAATTTAGATGATAATTAAGATAAAATAATTGATTTATTAAAGAAGATAATTAATTTATTCAAGCACGATTTATCTTAAATAAGAACGATTAAGAATTTAAAGTTAGTTTTATTAAATTCATATTTTTTGCATGTATATGGATTATCATGAGAATATAGCGGACCTTTTTATGAGATTGGATTCATTTAAATTATTATTAAATTAAATTTTTGGTTTTCATTCCTTCTCTCCTCTTATTATGTAACAGACTGTGTACCTAGGGTTTTTAATGTAACCCCCATTTTTTCCTCACTCACGTGAGAGTAAAAGCATATTTAATGGATGTAAATCCTAAGCTAGTTGAGGTGGTTAAATTTTGGACACAAGGTGAAACCAATCCAAGATAGATACATAGGTGGATAGGTGGAAAGTTGTAACAAAAACCTTAATTGGTTCAAGGTGTTTCTCCCTAGGTCAATGGTTAGTTTATCAACTGCTAGATAAACTAACCATTATTAAAATCTCATGGTCAAACCGCTTTATTATTTTATTTATATAAAGTTGCAAGGTTATTTCATTATGGATGTTTTTTCGTGATCACATGAATTAATGAAATTAACAAGCATGCAAGATAGAAATAAAATAAATTGTCTTATGTGTAAATATTATCAAATATATTTTTAATCACTTAAGTAAATCCACTTAATATTAAAAATCTTGTAATAAAGATAATAATTGGTAATTTATGCATTAAAGGATAAAATCCCTCAATTGTATATATTAATCTGGTATAGCCTTTCACTACTTCAGTTAAAACTGAACCATAGTTCAAAGTGCTTGACCATCCAAAGTTGGGGTGATTTCAATTATCAGGGAATTATAACTTGAATATTTGGGTTGAATTGACTTACTTCCATCCATCCAATGACTCAAAGGCCTTCAAATTTTTTATTATAAAATCCCCCTTTTAAGGGATGAAGGGGGTGGAAACCCAAAGACATCATGGACATGGGACAACACACTCGAAGGATAAAAGAATAAAACGTAGAAATACATCATTGAACTGCTCCTCCCCAGCATTTGAACATGAAGAAACTCTCCACCATTGCAAGGTTAATCGGCCAGCAAGTGTCCTGTGTCAAGCACAGGCCCAATCTGATGGCTGATGTCATACCCTCTCAAATAACCAAATCCAAAAAACTCTGCAAAGATGAATTGCCAACTATAAAACTTCCTCTGAAGACTGTTCATGAAGTCATCTGGATTCACCAACTTCCCTCCTTCGAACAACAAACCATTCAAGCAGAGAAAAACCACCATGCTGCGACACTGAATCTCAGGATCGCAAGGGACCATTCCACCAAAATACAACTCTGATAAGATTACCATAGGAACCTGCAGACCACCAATAGAACACCATAACTAGCTTAACATAGGCATTACCAAATCAAAAACCTGCTAAAACCACACAGAACCGCCAAAGCAGGACCCTCCCCCTTTGAGTTAATCCAGGTCTGTCTTCAAGCCACCAGAATCATGAAAAAGGCGACACCTGGCCGCACCAACCCGAATGGAGAGACCTGCCGCATCGGAACACACACCGGAGAACCGGGCCTCACTGGAAGCAAGTCGTCTCGGCTGAGCAGTGCCTGTCCAAGAAGGTCGAAGCCACGGCAGGCCACGGCGAGCCGAGAAGAAGTCGATACAGCACCAACCCATGACCAAGAGCAGTGAAAAAGAACCTCACCGAAGCTCCACCACACCCCTCCTTTACCAAACCACACCGAGCAGAAGCCGAAGACGCCGATCCATGACAGACCTAGCAGGATGGGCCACGCCGAGCCGTGGGAAACTGAAGCGTCGCTGAACCCCGTCAAGGTTTGACTACCAAATTATGACTTGGTGTAACATATAGGCAAGGGTTAAGGAAATCCAATTTTGGGATTTTAGGATTGGGGGTTCACTCAATAGATCAAGGAACTATGAGTTAATGCATCTGTACTTTGGAATGCCTACCTAAAACCATGTGAGTTGTTTGACCAACCAAAGTTGGGGTAATGAGAATGGAAATATGGATCATTTCTACTACAATATCCAAGAAATATGATATTTTTAATTCAATGGTTAGGGATATTGGGTTTCAATAAAATAGTGGGATATTAAAAAATATAATATTTATTTATTTGTCTAAATTTTTATCAGATAATGTAATAAAATTCTGGTCATTTTTTTTAGAAAAAACAATTAAATAAATTAAAATATATCATTTCAATCCATGCTTGAGAAGGATAACCTTATCAATGGAAAAAAATTCCCAAGTGTGGAAAAGGAACTTACACTTTATCCTTCTCCATGAAAGGAAATTTTCTGTGTGGGAAGAACTTATTCTTGATGTGGCTGATAATGAGGAAAGTGAGGAAGTTTTATCACTCTATAAGAAACATTTGAACTATTACACATATTTTCAATGTTTCATGCTATCATACATGTCCAATAAGATTTTGAAGCAACATGAGTACATGGATTTGTATATCATGATGTATCAACTTTAAGATCTCTATCAAGAGAAGGGGAGACAAGATAGGTAAGAGATATCTAATGCTTTGTTTACAACTAATATGGGAGAGTATGTTCCATTTAGGCCTCATGTACTCAAGATTGTTGGATAAATTTAATGGATAGACATATTAGGGATTAAATTTTCATATGTATTGCATAAATATATTATACATTCATCACTTCCTAAGACCTTCTCCAGTTTTATTTTTAATTAAAGTATGATAAATAATGAGATGATACTTTCATAACATCTTACTTTGATTCTCCAAGGGGATACATACATGGGTTGTGATAAACTTGTAGTCCTTATAGTGAACAAGAAAATGAAGAACATGGAAAAGGGGACCAAAACTCGTAACAAGACTAAAAATTCCAAGAAAATCTCATTACAAGAAGAGGAAGATCTGGAGATAGGGAAAGGAAAAGAAGGCGGTATGTTTTTCATGTGGAAATTCTTGCCACTGAAAAAGGAACAACACCAAAAATAAAGGGAAGATAAAGGTGTGTTTGTTATCAAGTGTAATATTTTAGTATCTATACATTGGTTATTAGATACCAATTGTGGTGCTTGCATATGTATTCAAATGTCAGAACCAATTAGTTTTCAAAATATTTCTAGAGGAGAGGTGGATCTGTGAGCTTCCCATGATGCGAGTTTGGATACTCTAGACATTGGTGACTATCATCTTTCATTGACAATGGGAAAGATTTTGGTTTTAAAATATTATTATTATGTACCTATGGTTAAAAAGAACATAATTTTTGTATCATTCCTAGAGGCAAATGGGTTTATTTCCATTCTTGGAAATAAAATTTGTTTCTTCTATAAATAAAACATATGTTATGGTATGGAACATTTAAATAATGTTATTTATGTATTAAATTATGAAAACCAAGTATTGGTAATTGATAATGAATCATATCCACATGACTCATATAACCCCCAGCTATGGAATCACTATCTTGGTCATGTAAACAAGAATCATTTGATAAATATCTATCAAGATGGTTATTTAGAATATTATAACATAAAACCACTTGAAATATTACATGCTTATTTATAAGGAAAATTACCAAACCACAAGTTTGTGGATGGGGTGAAAGGGCCACATATCTTCTTGGATTGGTACACACTGATGTGTTTGGAGAATTTCTAGTAGAATATAGATGTGTATATTCTTACATCATAACTTTTACTAATGACTTAATTAGATATGGCTATGTCTAATTGATGAGTTATAAGTCTGAGTCCTTTTATAAATTCAAGTAATTCAAGAATGAAGTAAATTATCAACTTGGTAAGAAGATAAAAATGATTTGATCAAGTCGAGGTGGTGAATATCTTAACCAAGAGTTTATAAACTTCTTATGGGAGTTTGGGATTCTATCTCAACTCAGTCCACCATATACACTATTTTGGAAAGGTTTTAGTGAAAGGAGTAATCATACCTTGTTAGACATGGTAAGGTTGATAATGAGTCCTGAAGATATTCAATTATACTTCTGGGGATATGCATTACAAAATGAAGAATACACATTAAACTAAGTACCAAATAAAGTGTAAAATGGGATTCCCTTCGAGTTATGGAGTGGAAAGAAACCATTTTTGTTGTATACGCATGTATGGGGTTGTGAGGTGTTTGTTAAGGCCTTCTTAGGTAAAAACAATATCACCCTGGGGCACAAAGTGTATATTTTATGGTATCCTAAGAAAAAAAGGGATACAAACAATAAAACCCCTCGAATAAGAAAGTGGATAACGCTAGAAAATCTGTATTTATTCCAAGAGAGAACCTCCTAAAAACAGATAGTGGGAGAAAGAATGAATTTGATGATGTTAATGCTCAAGATACACAAGAGTTGGTATAGGAATAGGTTCCATAGGTCACCATGGAAGAATTAATTCCTAAAATAGAAGTAATACATAAGATCACTAGAGAGGTAAGAGAATGAGAGAGATATGATTTTCTATTCAAAAAATATGGTGACTCATTATTGGTTAACAGTTATGAACCTCTCTCATTAAAATAGGTAGTATAGATCTCAAGAGCTGCGATATGGAAATAATTAATGAATTATGAAATGGATTCCATGTATCAAAACTGAGTTTGGGTTTTAGTCAATGTGTCAGTTGATGTAAATCCCATTGGGTGAAAATGGGTATTCATAAGAAAACTGGACATTAAAGGTAAATTAAATACCTATAAAGTAAGAAAAGTGGATAAGGGTTTTAAACAATTTCAAGGAATTGACTATGATGAAATATTTTCATGAGTTTCCATGTTTAAAACTATTAAAATTATATATACTATATCATCTTACCATGATTATGATATTTGGTAGATAGATGTCAAAATTGTATTCCTTAATGGGAACCTTCAAGAATATGTCTATATGACACAACCAAATGTTTTCGTGACTCCAGGTGATTCCAAAAAGATTTTCAAGTTTTATATATCTATTTATATATTGAATCAAGCATCTAGGTCATGGAACATTTGATTTGATAAAGCTATAAAAGAATTTGGTTTCATTAAGAATGAATTTGAGCCATGTGTTTACAAGAGGTTTAGTGTAAATTCATTCATTATCCTAGTAGTATATGTTGATGAAATATTACTTATTGTAAATGACATATGAGTCTTAAAAAATTTTAAGGACTAGTTAAACAATTTTTTCTCAATGAAGAACATAATTGAATCATCCTATATTCTAGGGATCAATATCATTTGTGATATATACAGGAGGCTTATTGGACTAATTAAAAGTAAATATGTTTAAAAAATACTAATGATATTTAGTATAGAACAATCCAATAAGGGATTGGTTCTAGTGTCACATGGTTTACATATTTCTAAGAAAGTGTTTCTTTAGAAACAATAGAAGAAAGATTGAATGAGTGAGATCTCATATGCTTCAATGATAGAATCAATCATGTATGTCATGTTATGTACTAGAATTGATGTTTCCTATGCGTTGAGAATGGTAGGTAGATATCAAGAAAATCCAGGGGAACAACATTGGATTATTGTTAAGGTTGTCCTTAAGTATCTAAGAAGAACTAAGGATATGTTACTGTAGGGTTGTGGGGTGTGGGGGTGTGGGGGTGTGGGTTATCCAGGGAGGTGGGTGGGTTGTCCACTCTGATACTCGACAAAAAAATAAGAATCACATATAACCAATGTATAGTTTCTTTCACATGTTAAGACTTTTCTTGAAGTTCCATACCAACACTCACTCTTACCCTTCTATGAATATGTGGTCTTTGTAAGGAAATCTCACTCAAGTTCTTATCCACTATCCATATTAACCTCATACAAATTTAACATTTTTACAACTCCATATCACCTAATGATTTGACAAGTATCATACTCCCATGAGTAGTGTCCCTTCAAAACCCCTTAATTATTGATATATAATATGGGGATATATTATCCCATTTGAAAAATAAATTTCAATATCATCATTAGAAATCTCCATGTACATGGAATCATGCTTCTTTTCCCCGTGGAACATTCATCTTATGAAATAAAACTCCTCTTAGTTCAATTTAATCTTTTTTGGATCATGATCCACATGTATAACCATGATGTTTCAATACCTGAGGAACTTATTACCATCATTTTAAGAATATAATTTCCATTTATTCAGAATATATATTATGAATATCACTCAAATAATCTACTAAAATATAAAAAATTTTCGATCTAAAATTTACTCAATTCTTGAATAATTCTCCACCATAAGTGTACATGATCTTGTATAGTCATGTATAGTTATTCAAAGATATTTTGTTATAAATATAGTATTTTTTTGTATTTTATGTTATGATTATCATATAGTGTAGTGTTTTAGTTATGGTTTCAAATAAAGTGAACAATTCTCATTTACTTAAATATATTTTTGATGAAACTTCAATCTTATTGAAATTGATTTTTACAAAATAACTTATAAATTTTTTTTTACATAATGGATAGAAGTTGGATGTATGAAACCCATCGGATCTCAATCTATTTTTAAAACAATTTGGAGAGGTTTTTAGATTTTTCTTTCACAATTCTTTAGATAGTGGTCACATACACTGCCCATGTTACAATTATGTTGGAATACCTTGGTTGAGCTGTGAAGAAGTTAGCTACCACAAAACCAAATATGGTTTTCAAGAAAACTACTATGTGTGGTATCACAATGGAGAGAAAATGAAATGTCAAATTTTTTATGATCCAAATGAGAGGACTGGATTGGATAATTTTTTATATGATAGGTTTCTATTTATTTTCCATCATTAAAAATAAATCATTCCATCCCAAGAAGACTTTGATATGAGAAAACATGATGCATCTAATGAAAATGAAGATGTTGTCAGGGTGAAATAATTGAATGATGCTACCATGACTCCAATATATCAACAATGCAGTAAAACGAAAAAGGCTGGAATTTTTAATCTGATGGTTTCATGGGAAAAATATGTATGGAATTTATACTACTACCATCAATTACATTCTTACCTTATTGAAGGAATTAATTCTAGATGATACAGATATTCCCTCAAACCACTATATGGCATGGAAGTTAGTTGAGAAACTTGGTTTTTTAATAAAAAAAATCATGCTTTCTCAAAAGATTGTATTTTATTCTGGGAGGAAATTTCTAAAAGAAATGATTGTATAAAATGTATCACATCCCATTGGAAGCCAAGTTTTGATGGAACACTATCTCGTGTGCCATAGAAAGTATTTTGGCACTTTCCATTGACCCCCAAACTCCAGAATCTTTTTATGTCTAATGAAATATCAAGAAAAATGTGATGTAATTATACTGATAGAAAAGGGACTAATTATTATTTGATTCACCCTATAGATGGATTTTCATGGTGGAGATTTGATGCTCGATATCCTGATTTGTCATCCGATGTGTGTAATGTGAGTTTGGTTCGTTCATGTGACGGTTTTAATCTCTTTGGGTATATGCTTATTTTCATAGCACATGGCCAGTTTTTATACACATTTATAACCTTCCCCCATGGTTGTGTGGGAAAAATCTTTCACTTTCATGATTATACTCATATCTAGACCTTTTGAACATGGCAATGATATAGACGTATACATGAAACCTTCAATAAAAGAGTTGAAACTTCTTTGGGATGTGGGTGTGCGCACATATGATGCATGTTCAAAAGACATATTTCAGATGTGTGTTGCGCTTATGTGGATGATTAATGATTTTCATGCTTATGCAATGATGTATGGATAGATAATGAATGGAAAACTATCATGTCTTGTTTGTATGAAGAATACACAATCCAAAAGACTAAAACATCGATGTAGTTTCAGTTTTATGGGACATCGAAGATTCTTGCCAATGGACCATCCATATAGAAATAATCATTGAAGATTTGACAATACCATGGAGACCAATGATCCAACTCAACATATTTCTAGAACTGATGTGCTTAATGAATTTAAAGATTTCAGTTTTTCATTTAGGAAGCGTCAAATGAAACCTGGAAAGAGAAATAATGTTTCCACTAAAACCTATTACAATTGGAAGAAGAGGAGTATCTTCTTTGGTTTTCCTTATTGGTCAACCAATTTGTTATGTCATTACTTAAACTTAATGCACATTGAAAAGAATATATGTTAAATTTTTCTTTCAATTCTTCTAAATGTAATGGGAAAGAAAAAAATATGATTTAAGATCCCCATGTGACTTGGTGGATTGGGGAATCAGACCAGAATTGCATCATGTGCGTATCAGTGAAAATAAATGGAAAATTCCATGTTCTTCTTATGTGATGACACCTACAGAAAAAAAAAGAAATTTCTGGAAGTACTAGAGACTATTAATGTTCCTAATATCTATTCAAGAAACATATCTAAATGGGTCAATATAAGAGTATTGAAGCTAAAATCATTGAAGTCTCGTGATTATCACATCCTTCTTCAAAAGATGATTCCAATGGAAATCCGTCATCTTTTTTCATATAATTTAAGGGTGGTTGGTATTTGGTTGTTCCATTTGTTTAGAGATCTTTGTTCTAAGAAATTTTCCAAGTCTTTCTGGAAAAAACATTGGAAGATGCCCCATTAATATTTTGTGAGTTAGAGAAAATATTTCCTCCATCATTTTTCACATGCATGCTGCATCTGACTTCCCATATTACAACTAAAATAATTCTCAGAGAACTTATTTATATTCATTGTATGTATCCAAATGAATGAAATATATATACATGAAAGTCTTATATCTGTAATAGGAATCATCCCAAAGGTTTTATCGTGAATGGTTACTTTGCTCAAGAATGTATGGATTTATGCTCTATGTATTTTTCTGATCATACTATGAGAATGAACACATCAATGATAAATGAATAAGAATAGTATGAGAAAATTGAACCCTGTTTTCCATCACTTCCTCAAATAGTAGGAATTCTCGGATCATATACATTGAAGACATTAAGCCTTGAAGAGAGGGAGATTGAACATCGCACAGTTTTGTTCAAATGTAATTTGTTTGATGACTACATCAGGTAAGTACATTTAATATGTATATTATATATATATCTGTTAAAATATTCCTATTTTTATCCATAGGGAATATAAAGCAACGATAAATAGAAAGCATCGTTATTTATCTTTAAGAAGGATGGATACATTGCATAGTAAAGAGTTTTCTTCTTGGAAAAAATTGAAGGTAAAAATATTACTATTTAAAATAATTAAATAAATATTTAATTAATTTTAATATTCATTTATATTTATGGTATTTATTTTTCCTATAGACTCTGTCTTTGAGGAAGATCTTTTCCTTTTCGTCCTAATACTGTGGTTTGTGACTATAAATCAATTGTTATCAATGGGTAAAAATTTATTACCACTGAACAAGAAAAGAACATAAGAACACAAAATGATGGTGTTATGTTTACTGCCATAGTAGACTGTTATTCTAGTGCATCAGATAGTAGACCGCAATTTGAAAATGTAGGTTATTATGGAGTCATTGAAAAAAAATATTCTATTATTACTCTCAAGGACGAGTCACAATGATGAAATGACAATGGTCTGATTTGATGATGAGGAGCAGAACATTTATTGATGATTATGGATTTTGAGTAATTGATATCACTCACACTATTGCTACCGATGAACCATGTGTATTGGAATCAATGGAGAAACAAGTTTTTTATGTCAAAGACCATCTTCAACCTGAATTTGGTGTCATTATTAAACTAATTCCAAGACATATTTTTGATGGTGGTGATGATGGAATTGACACCATCCCTATTTCCATTGGAAATGATCCATTTATTACATTTTATGACTCCAATAGCTCAATTTTTAGAGTTTACTGTGAACCTAAAGTTGTGGTGGGAAATATATAGAATCATTTATCCATGTTCTCAATTATTTTGGTTTAGCTCGACCTGGGTTGTTAAGGTTCATACTATTCAAACTGATTTAATATTTATTAAAAATATATTGTATCTGACTTGACTGTTAAGTGAATTTTCAATGTTTATTGGTTGCAATTTTATTTGAATTGCATTCTCTAATTTGGAATTGAACTTTATTCAAACCTATGAAACCAACATTTCTAACTTGGGGAACATTTCAATGATTTATTGACCATGTATAAAATTATTGTAACTCTAATACCTCCCAATAAAATTTCACTAGATAATGAACATGATGTATTGTCTTCTTCTATAAATCATGTATAGAAACCTACATCATATACCTAGGCTAAAGAAAATAAATTTTACCTTAATTTTGACAAGTTCATTAATAGACTGATGACACTTAGTAAATAACCATCCTACTCAAAATTAAATTTATTTATTACATCTTGTACAATTTTTTGAATTCATTATATATCTATTAAAGCTCACCTAAAACAATGGATAGTTAAGTTATCTATGAATCCCCTTATACCCTCTCATATATTTTGTTTTTTGGGTTACACATTAGTTATCCTTGTCTAATTACTTCCATATTTTTTTCAAATGTAGTAAATGTTACCAATTGAAGATAGGAAATGAAAAAAGATGATGGACAACAATCGTCGCATGGCTGAGATGGTCATTCCACCACTAGTTCCTGTAGTGAGTATTTTATTTAATATATATATATATATTTAAATATTATATAATGTCATGTTATTAATTTTTTTTAAACATTTTTGTAGGATCCACCTCTTAGGTGGAAATTATTTTATGATAATCCTAGTTGTGGTCCCTATACTCAAGGTGTTCGTATGAGAGGCGGTGGTACGAGAGCTAGGCGATCTAGTCGGCGTACCCGATTAGACCCTGCCCCTACCACTGACATACCATCTACCCCACAATCTGATCCCAGAGTGTCGTTAGGGACACACAATATATTTAGGCCTCCCATTTTTTCACCACTCTTTACATCTGAGTCTCCTCACCTATCTTTAGAATATCTGATGATGATTCCCACTCCCCATCCAGCATTTAGCCATCCATATATGCCATCTTATTTTACTTCTACTTCTTTATCTCTGAGCTTCTATATTCTATTTGATTTAACTCCTGCTACACTAGATTAAGTCCCTACGGAGTATACATTGGGACTCACTCCACCTGTACATGGTGTTCCTTTAGTTTTAGCAGATCTAGTTGTTCCCATTGATCAGACTTCCATTGGTGTATTTATAGAACCCTAACAAATTTTTATGCTATTATTTATTTTCATTATAACATGTATTGATAAAATATTTATTTTTCTTTCATAACAGATACATCTACTGATTGGAGGTGGGAGTGGGGGAGTACATGAATGTGTATAGTGTGTAATTTCCATATGCAGTTGATGGTAGACTAAAATGAATACGGTCAAATTATTGAAAAACTAGGGCAACAATGTTGGAGTTTTTTTGCGACGCTTTCCAAATACTCTGACATCATTCCTATCTGCCTTCTATTATGGATACAATCTCTAAATGAATTCAAGGATAATACTGTGGTAGAGATATGGGTAAAAAAATCTGTTGTATTTAATGAAATAATTTTTTTTGTATTTATATGAATTAATATTTTGGTGTCATCTTCTGTTTAATTTCCTCGATGGTGAGGGTGCACGACCAGCATGTCTAAAGGATTTAGGTGAGATTTTGAGAGCCTATAAGAACGAGTTATATATTGGATAGTGTTATAGAGTTTTCATAGAGTTAGATGTAGTAGCTATCATGGATGATTGTCTGATAGAACAGTATTGGTAGATGATTACTCATTAGATGACTTTCCAGTTTAAGTTATTAATCACATTTGAGGTATTTAAATGAAAATTTTCATGTTCTGCTTTAATAATATCTATTTTATTATTGAATTTTATTTAGTAATCATCTGAAAGAAATAAAAAAACATTTATGCCAAAAAATACCTCAACACATTGGGACGTACTACGATGCCAGATCCGGAGCGGAAAAAGGTATGACAATTTATAATTTTTCTTTACAACTTTCACTTTATATTATTTCCTCCAAAATTTATTTGATTGCTAAAGTATTCATATAATTTTAATTATGAAATTAATTATTGGTAACCTATTATTAATTATGGTTTCCTACATTCAATGTCATTATAGACGCAAACATTGAATATTTAAGAAATTGTGCCTCGAGAAAAATTGTTTTTCTCAAGTAGAAGGAAGAAAGATGGAAGTGTGGTTAATGAACCAACTCAGCAGAAGATTATAAGTTTTACTTTATTGATTTAAAATTTTATATCTATTTGTTAACTTAATAATCTATTTATATTTTTAATAGGCTGCTATAGAGGCCCTTGATTCCTAAGAACCTGACAACTTTGGTCCAAATGATCACTTGCATCATGTGTTGGGAGATGAGCACCCTAGTAGAGTATGTTGTAGACCTAGGAAGAGTATAGTCCTGAAAAGGTATTTTCCATCCTCAGGTTTGAGTTGTAGTGTCATGGAGTTAGAGCAGGTTAAGGCAAAGGAAGAACGGGATGGAAAAAGGGACATAGAGATGGAAGAACGGTCTTCAAGGGAAAACACTACATTTATGAAACTGATGGAATTTTTACATCCAACACATCCACCAGAGGCTGACACAGCTACTGATGAATATATTTCATCAATTAATTCTATATATGGTGAACCTAGTGTCATTTCTAGTGGTGGTAGAGATGATGTCTAGGAGGAGGTTGAGGTGGAGGAGGAGGGCAAGAAGGAGGATGAGGCGGAGGAGGATGCTGAGGAGGAGGCTGAGGTAGAGTACGAAGGCAAAGAGGAGGGCGTTGAGGAGGGTGGGGATGATGATGGGGATGATGATGAGGGAGGGGATGAGGTTGATGATGATAGTGATGATAGTGATGGTGATGAGGGATAGATTGATCTATTACATTTTTTACTGATATTACTGACATTTGATGTTTGATGATTTGTTGTGCCTGAATGAATGTGTGATTAGGTAGGTCACATTATCTTTATTTATTTATCTATAAATAATAAAACATGACTTTATGATTTGTTGTGATTGAATATATGTGTGATTGATTCACCCCTCCCCTAGACACCCCCACCCCATTGGACATCCCCCACCCTCTAGACACCCCCACCCCCTGGACACCCCCCACCACCCTGGACACCCCCACCCCTGGACACCCACACCCACTTAGACACCCCCCTACCCCACCCCCATGGACAAGCCCCCCTGGAAACCACCCCCTGGACACCCCCCACCCCCTTGGACATCCCCCACCCCCCTGTACACCCCCACCCCCTCGACACCCCCCATGGACTACCCCCACCCCCTGGACACCCTCACCCCCTTGGACAGCCCCCACACCTCCCAGGACACCCCCTAGACACCCCCACCCCCTAGAACACCCCCACCCCCTGAACACCCCCCCCCCCCACGAATACCCCCACCCCATTGGACAACCCCCCCACCCCCTAGACACCCCCATGCACCTGAACACCCCCACCCCCTGGATACCCCAACCACATTGGACAACCTCTAGACACCCCCACACCCTAGGATAACCCCACACCCCCCATAGAAACCCCCAGGACACCCCCACCCCCTTGGACAGCCCCCCACCCCCTAAACACCCCTACTCCCCTTGGAAACCCCCCCACCCCATGAACACCCCCACCCTACCCCTTGGACACCCCCACCCCACCCCCTGGACACCCCCCACCCCCACCCCTCCCTCACCCAACCTGGACACCCCCACCCCCTTGGATTCCTCCACCCCACACCCCTGGACCCCCCCCCCACCCCTCCCCCACCCACCCTGGACACCCCCACCCCCTTGGATCCCCCCCACACCCCCTGGACCAACCCCACCCCCTGGACATCCCCCACCCCGACCCCCACCCCGACCCCCACCCCTCCCCCACCCACGGACACCCCCAACCCCTTGGATCCCCCCCACCACACCCCCTGGACCCCCCACCCCCACCCCACACCCCCACACCCACCCCTCCCCCACCTACCCTTGGACACCCCCACCCCCTTAGATTGCCCCCCCCCCACACCCCCTGGACCCACCCCACCCCCTGGACACCACCACCCCACCGCCACCCCTCCCCCACCCACACTAGACACCCCACCTCCTTGTATTCCCCCCCCCCCCAAACCCCCTGGACCCCCCCCCCCCCACCCCTATGGACAGCCCTCCCCCCAACCCTTGGACACCCCCACCCCCTAGACACCCCCACCCTCTTAGACACCCCCTGGACATCCCCCCGCCCCTTGGACATCCCCCTACCCCTAGACACCCCCACCACTTTAGACAGTCCCCAAACCCCCCTAGATACCCCCACACCCCCCTTGAATAGCCCCCTTTTGGCGCATGTCCGCCTACACCCACGATAATTCAAATAGACTAGTTAGGGTGGAATGTCCTAGGATAGGGGAGTAAAGTACACCAAGGGAACTCTTTCCATTAGATCCTAATCTTTTAAATACCCCAAAGTCAAAAATTTATCCCATTTCAATGGATGGTCTTCAAAGAAACCATCTCATAAACCCGGGTGGGAACCAAAATGGAAATCCAAATGAGGCAGCCCCAAACTTGGGGAATGTAATCGATCAAACCATAAATGAATACCTCATAAATTCCTATACCAATTCCCCCTCATGCATTAGACACAATTCCCTAGGAGATTCCAACTATATCTTTAAACCCCATGTCCTAAACCACCATCCCACATTCCATGGAATGGAGTCTGAGGTGACCTACCTTCACGTTAAGGAGTTCAATGACATTGTAGAAACCATGTGTCCCCCACATCAATTGGAATCATCTAAGATGATGATATTTCATTTTTCATTAAAGTATTGAGCTAAAAATTGGATAAAAAATTTGATACCATCATTCATCAACTCTTTGGACCAATTATAAAGAGAATTCTACAAAAAATAATTTCCCCACCACAAAACAATTGCACTTAAAAAGAGAATCCAAAACTTTTTTGAAAAAGAGGTAGAGTCATTCTATGAAACATGGGATAGGTTCAAAGACACCCTAAAAATGGTTCCCCATAATGGTTTTTATATACTTTAACAAGTGAGAATTATTTATGAAGGGTTGGGCTCGAGGACCAAACAATTCATTGACATGATGTGTAATGGAATATTTAAAAACAAATCCCTAAATGATGCTTATGAGTATCTGGAAGGCCTTGCTGAACAAAACCAAACATGGGGAACTTCACCTTATTCTAAAAATCCACAAATAACTACTATAATTCATACACTTAGAGAAGAGGAAATCCTTTGGGATAAACTCACATCACTTTCTAGGAATTTTGAAGAGATAGACCTTAGGAAAGTCTATGAAATCCAAACTGTAGACCCTGTTTGCACAATTTGTGACAAAAATGACCATAAGACAAAAAACTTCCCAACCATTCTATCCATCAAGGAGTTTCTTTTAGGAGGACACCCAGTAGAATTAAATACTTTGAACTTTCAAAAGCCTCAATACCAAAACACCTTCAACCCAAGTTATAATGACCACCCTGGCTTCTGCTGGAAAGATAACCAACAACCTAGACAACCACAAGGACCAAATCCCTACCCTACACAAAATTTCCAAAACCACAAATAATTCAAACCCCAACCAATAAAATACCAAAATTATCTTGTCCAATACCAACAAACCATCCAACAACCAAAGTATCCTCCAAGGATAAACCAACCAACACAAGACCCCACTCAATATGTCCCTCTTCCAATACTTGAACAGTTGTGTAAAAAAATGGATAAAATGAAATCAGAATTCTACTCCCTAAAAAAAGAACTTTAAACCATAAAAACTAGAAAGGAAACCAAGACTACTCAAGCAATACCATCCTCAAATTTAAGGGGAGAGTCAAGTTGCACTCAAACAACTCTTGAATGACTAAATTTTGTGACAGTTTTGAGAAGTGGGAAATCAACTAAGAAACCTGAACAAATAAGTCAAAAACCATGTGAAGCTTAAAAGTCTAATGAAAATTCAAATGAACCACATGATCAAACCGAGGAAAATGATAAAAATGTGAAAGAAACAACCCTTCAACAAACAATCCCACAACCAACACCATTTCCTCAATGCATGAGGAGGAAACCCTATCCTGAATTGAATGAAACATTGAGAGAAATATTCTCACAATTCAAGTTGAACATTCCACTCCTAGATGCTATTCAAACCATTCATGCATACTCAAAGTTCCTTAAAGACCTCTTCACATTTAAAAGGACATTTTCACATAAGAACCAAGTCCTTATAGCAAAAAATGTTAGCACAACAATCTAAGGAACCCTTCCACCAAAGATGAAAGACCTAGGATGTCCTTAAATCAATGTTGAACTAGGAGAGAAACAAGTTACCAAAGCCTTGTGTGACCTAGGTTCCAGTGTCAATATTATTCCCCATGTTGTGTACTACCAGTTAGGCCTGGAATATCTCCAACCCACATATGTCACACTTCAACTTGTTGATCGTAGCATTAGGGTTCCAAAGTGGGTTTTAAAGGATGTTCTGGTAAAATTAGAAAACTTCATCTACCATTATGACTTCATTGTCCTTGACAACAATCCTAAATTAGGAAACTAGGTATAAACACCAATCATCCTTGGTTTTCCCTTCCTTGCAACAATCAACTCTGTTATCCATGTCTGAAATGGGAACATGACCATCACCTTTGGAAACATGAGTCTATACTAGAACATATATAATGAAATCTCACAAATAGGGGATGATGAGTAAATTCATGAAGTAAATATGATCGGAATCATTGATAATGAATCTATAAAACATAAAAGGAATATTTGAGGAATGTTTAAGTCAAGATGAGATTAATTTCCTTTGTTCACATGAAGGAAGTTTATCTCCTTGGCTAGAATCACTTTCAGATTGCTCCTGTGATGAAATCTTAAGGCCAAAAATCTGTGAAATATTTCTAGAAACCACATTCATAGAGACCACTCAAAATTCCTTCCCTAAATATGATCAAGAAAATTTAGTAGCTGAAACTTCTACATGTGTAGAATCAATCCTATATGAAACTCTAAAAAAGAAATTGATCTTGAGCCAATGTCCCAATATTCTATTGAAATTTTGAACCAACCTGATCTTCAATTGAATAAACTTCCCTCTACCCTAAATTATCCCTTCCTAGTAGAAAATGTAACAAATCCTATTTTCATTTATTCTTATCTTCAAGATGATCATGATAGGATTCTTATATATGTCCTTAGGAAACACAAGAAATCCATTGGATGGACCCTATCTAATATTCCTATGATTATCCCACTTATTGGGACTCACAGGATTGTTCTGGAATCTGATTCAAGCCTTGTAGTCAACCTCAATGGTGACTCAATCCTAATCTCATGGAATTAGTGAGGAAGGAACTTCTGAAATTGTTAAAAGCGGGTATCATCTATCCCATAGCTGAGAGTGAGTGGGTGATCCCAATCCAAGTGGTTCCCAATAAGGAAAGAATCATAGTGATAACCAATAAGGATGGATAGATTCTTCCAACTAGGGTGAGTAGTGGCTGGAGAGTCTCATCGACTATAGGAAGCTAAACGCATTTACCAAGAAGGACTATTTCCCCTTACCATTCATTGAACAAGTCCTTGAGAGAGTGTAAGGCCATTACTTCTACTCTTTCTTATATGGGTACATGGGGTACAATCAGATTGATGTATCCTTAGAGGATCAAGGGAAGATTACATTCACCTATCCATTTGGCACCTTTGCCTTCAAACTCATGCCCTTAGGTTTATGCAATGCCCCTGGAACCGTACAGTAGTGCATGATGGGAATATTCTCAGACATGGTATGGGATTTTCTAGAGGTCTTCACAGATGAATTCTCTATATTCGGGGATACATTTGAGGGATGTATGAGGAATGTGGAGAGAGTCTTTTCAATATGTGAAGAAAAGAATTTGGTCCTAGATTGGGAAAAATTCAATTTCATGGTTAAAGAGTGACTAGTTCTGGGTCATCTGGTCTCAGGTAGGGGGGTTGAAGTTGATAAATCCAAGGTTGACTCATTTGTGACCTTCCATCACCCAAAACTGTCAAGTAAGTGAGGTATTTATTAGGACATGTTGGTTTATATAGAAGGATCATTATGAATTTTAGCTCTATTTCTCGACCACTTTGTTCTCTATTGGTGAAAGATGCACCATTTTTATAGACAGAAAGCTATGAGGAATCATTCTATAAACTCAAGTCAGCTCTTATCTCCCAACCTATCATGAAATCTTCAAATTTGAATATTATTTTTAAGCTCATGTGTGATGCAAGTGACTTAATTTTAGGAGCAGTATTCGGACAATAGTGTAAGAAAAATCCATGTGTCATTGCTTATACAAGAAAATAATTAAAAGATGCACAAATCAACTACACAACCACTGAGAAAGAGTTTATTACTATTGTTTTTTCCTAAGATAAATTTCAGTCCTATCTCTTAGGATCACCCATCATTGTCTTCACTGACCATTCAGCCCTGAAATACCTTTTCCAAAAACATGATGTCAAGGCTAGACTGATTAGGTGGGTCCTTATCTTACAAAAATTTGACCTCACAATCAAGGAACAAAAGGGTGGCGAAAATGTTGTAGCTAGTCACCTCTTTAGGATGGAATTCAAAGACAACTCAAATCACCTTTCTGTGTCTAATCCATTCCCTAATGAACACCTATACTCTATGAGTGACTACCCTTGGTATGCCGACATAGACAACGTCTTAGTTACAGGAGTCATTCCAAAATTCTTAAGGACTCAAGCTCAAATTAAATTCCTTTCTGATGTAAGGCACTATGTTTTTTATGATCCACACCACTATAAGTTTTGCCTTGACCAAGTCATTAGGAGGTGTGTCCCAGAATCTGTACAAGAGTCCATCCTTAAATTTTGTCATAGTGAGGATTGTTGAGGACACTTTTCCTCTAATAAAACTTATGATAAGGTTCTTTAGTGTGGTCTCTTTTGGCCCACCCTCTCAATTGACTCATACACATTTTTTCAAAGCTATCCTAAGTGTCAAAAAGTTGGGTCCATCACAAAAAGGAATCAAATTCCACTCATTCCCATCTTAGTGGTTGAAATATTTGATTGTTGTGGAATTGATTTCATGGGTCCCTTTCCAAACTCTAGGGGATATATGTACATCCTTTTATCTATAGATTATGTATCCAAATGGGTTGAGGCCATTCCTATAAAATTCAATGATCATAAAACTATGATTAAATTTATCAAGTAAAACATACTCTCTAGATTTGGAATTCCTAGGGCTATCATTAGTGATCTTGGAACTCCTTTTTTCAATATTCCATTCTCAAATCTAATGGAAATGTATGGAATTGTTCACAAAGTTTCCACTACATACCACCCACAGACCAATGGTCAAGCTAAGTTAGTGAATAGGGAGATTAAGAAAATTCTTGAAAAAATTGTCAACCCCTCTAGGAAAGATTGGTCTGAGAAACTCATGGATTCCCTTTGGGCATATCATATAGCATTAAAAACCATCCTTGGAATGTCACCATATCGGTTGGATTATGGAAAATAATTCCATTTACCTGTTGAAATTGAGCACAAGGAATTTTGGGTAATCAAAAAAATGAATTTTGACATTTCTTTGGTTGAGGCAAAGAGGAAATTAGATCTTAATGAACTTGAGGAACTTTGGACAGAGGCTTATAAAAATTCAAGGATAAATAAAGCAAGAGTTAAAGCCTACCAATATTGGAATCTCAAAGATAAACACTTTGAACTAGGAAAATTTGTGCTCTTATATAGTTTGAAACTTTATCTACACCTGGGAAAGTTATGGTCTAGATGGTCAGGTCCATTCATATTGCATCAAGTGTACCCCCATGGTGCAGTAGAGATTTAGGATCCCACAAGTGGTCAAATTTTCATGGTCAATGGTCATAGGTTAAAACCATTCATTGAATCATTAAATAAAAAATAAATAGAGGTTTAGTTCACTAATCTAACCTATGAACCAGAAAAAAATTGATATATATAGGATCTATGTCGGGATAACGACGTTAAACAAAAGCATTTCAAGGGAGGAAACCCTTGGTTTTTATGTTTCCAATCTTTTTGAATCATCATTATTTTTCAAATAGTATTAATGAATCATTTTTATATTTAAATATATATATATATATATACTATTGGCCTTCTCTTCTATTATGAGTATGGATGGGTATGAAAGGGGAGTGCCATATTCTTCTATGTCATGTGGTGTGATCCTTGAGTAATACCTTACCTTGAAATTTAAAAAGAAGACAATGTATCATCACTTAATTTTATTTTTATGTGTTTGAAGGTTAAAAAAATAAAATAATAATAATAATAAAATTAAAAGGCCACATCGTAGGTTGTGGTTAATACCCCGTCACAACTGGTGAAGCTATAGGGACTCAAACATGGGACCAAAGGAAGACAGGGGACATGCTTACCACTGACCTATAGCTTATAGTTCTTTCTTATTCTACAAGTTTTGTATATATACTTATATTTTACTTTTATTTTTTATATGAATATATATATATATATATATTTGTTTTTTTTTCTTTCTTTTCTTTTTTTACACTAGGGAATTCTCAGAGTGACATGGAGATCAAGGGATTAAAAGTGAGCAGCAAGACTTTCAACTTCATCCACCAGGTGACTTCATTCCATGATCCTTGTTTTCAATTTCCTTTTTAAACTCTCATTATCTACCTCTACCCCCTTCTAATTTTTTTCTTTAAACACTAGGGACAGTGTTATTTTATGTTGGGGGAGATAAAATAAAAAAATTGATTTTGTGTCAAAAAAAAATGTTTTGAAAAAAAGTGTGCCTTAATAGAAGGAAGAAATTTCTTTAACCTTGAACATGATAATAGACATTTTAAACCTTGAAAATGAATATCAAATAATTTAGCATGCCCTAATTATGATTTTAATCCATGTATATTTCATGATCATAGATTTTGGAAAGTGTGGTTGTCTGATGTGATATTTCAGTGTTTATATTTTCATCTAAATAAAAAAAGAATCAAAACGCTCGTCCTTTGGATAGTGGGGTATTATTTTGAGTTCATGGGATCCCCCAAATAAATATCATAGGATTGGTAATCATTTTAGTTTTAATATGAGTATTCAAAAAAACAATAAATGTGTGCGTAGAGCAATGAAATGACCTAATGTGTGGCTTTCAGCACTTGGGGATCATGACTCCATAGTTGTCTAGCCTAGAGTTAGTAATTTTATCTCTATTTATGGTAATTTAAATTTTTTTTTGACTGAGTTAACTCGATATGATGCCCGAGTATGTGGGATTCACTTGGTGCCCTAAGGTCTTTGTGCCTGGGAGTCATTGGAAACGTCTCACTATAGGGGTTAACTATTTTGAGTGAAATTTCAATTACCATGGAAAAATTGCAAAAAAAACTAAAAAAAATAATAAAACAATAAAAAAATTTGAATACTCATCTTAATATTGAAATTTTATTCCACATATCACTTCCATCATTTCCCCTTGAATAAAGATGAACCCCCATGTCTACTGCGATGCACAACACATCATCAGTCTTAATTGATATTGGATGAAATATGGAAAAGAATTTGAAAAAAGGAATGGACTTGGGATTCAAATATTCTTATGAAACTACATTGTATTAAAATATTTTTATGGGTTTCATTATTGTTTTATATAAGTGTTTTTGGTGATCATTGTGTATTAAAATGTTTTTGGAAAAGGTAATTTGAATTTCATATTGTTGAGATACATTTTGATCGGGAATAGAAAATCTCATGTAGGGGGTGTGATTTGCCAATAAAAACACATATGTTTATTACATTTTAATGGTATTAAATGTTCATTTTTTATCTTATGGGTTTGAGTTAGTGGATTTTAATTTTGAACATCCATTCTTATCATTTGTGCACTTCATGCCTAATGTACACCAATTTAGGCCCAATGATTCATCTGATTTTAAGGAATGTAATTATCCATATTTTAATTTGATATTTTGATAAATTTATTTACACTTTAATATGAACATTTTTCATTCAGATATCAATGGAGGATCCAGAAAGGATGATGGAGATATGTGGCGATTAATGGAAACAATTCTAGAGAAGGCAGATTGGACACCATCCCACTGATGAGAACATGTGGCCCACAATACAGACCCAATGAAGCCCAAATTTCATGGGATTATAGATGAAATATATTAGAAAAAATCATTATTCATTATCCAGTGCTAATTATTCCTCCATTGTGGCTATTAAGGATTCCCAAATAGAATATCAAAATCTGGGCCAGAATCTTCTACCTTAAATTTTATCCCACTAAATCAGCCATAAATTTTGATCCACAACTTCAAATGGGCCCATATTTTACAGGAGGTTAGGAGACATCCGTAGATCCATTTTCTTAGTCTATGTGACACTCTAATTCGGCCATCTAGAAGGTCATTTTGATGCGTATGTTTAGTGGAATCAAGCTGGCTTCCACTTTGGGTCAAAGGATGGAATCAATTTTTATCCACTAATTTTCACCACCATAAGGCCTAAATTAATTTAATAATTGGGCATACATTGATTGAGGATCTCCCTAAGGTTTCCCAATTTCCTATTTAAGGCAGTGGTGGTGATGGGGTAGGTAGCTCTTGTTTTGATATAATGTTATTATGCCAAAGTTCCGTTGTAATGTTTTCAATTTCCATGTAAGTTTCTTTTTGTATTTATATATTATTAATCAACATATTTATCTTATATTCTTCCCATTTATTTCATTAAAACTCACAAAGAACAGTGATATCTCTGTGTTGTGGTGAATTAGTTCACACAAAGGTGGGAATTTCATTCAGACACAAAGAGGAGTGCTCTTTATTTCCGTGGTTTTAATTTCTTCAATCCAATTCTTGTAAGCCATCTTCCACCCACCATTGAGATTATACCATAAATGGAGGGATAAACCTTTACTGGGATGATTTTAGGAAGATTAAAAGGTTGTATTGAATGTTATTTTATGAAGTAATTGTTTTTAATTGGATAATTAATTTAAGACTTCCATTTTTCAGTTATTTCCACTCTTCATCTTCACTGTGTTTGAGGAAGCTAAATCCAAGTACTAAAATGACCATATACCTTGGATAGATCATGAATTTGGTTCTCTATGTGTGTAATGGATTAGTAATTGAGTTTATTTTTCATAAAACCATAAAATGATAAACGTTTTTTTATTTTGTAGAATGGATTCATGAATAATTAATAAAACCAAATTTTTCTAAAGAAGTAAAATTCATTAAATTCACCCCGAGTATAACCCTAAGATAAACCCATTTTCAATAAATTTAATTAACTTAGGTTTCTTAGTGTTATTTAAAACCATCTAAAATCAAAACCAATTTGTCCACTTCATAGCCAAAAATCCATCTCATGGGTTGTGTATCTTAGATAACTTCTTTGGTCTTTCTGGATTCGACAACATAAGATTGACTACAAGGACCATTAAACATTCATCTCTTGGGTGAATTTGAATGTGAATCTGACACCCCCCCACCCCACCCCCCAGGACCCCCCACCCCACCCCATGGACACCCACCTGGACAGCCCCCAACCCTCAGGACACCCCCACCCCCTACACACCCTCACCCACTTGAATAGACCCCCCCCCCCAGATTTCCTGATATGATCCAGAGGGGCATTTCACCTTTCTGATTTCATTAAAATGAACTATCACCTGTCAGGGAGTAAAAATAGAGCAAACACATTTGGATTTGTTTCAAAACATATGACAATTATTATTGAGTTATTTATTTTCCAAATTCAATCATGCATCAATATGATGTTTTTATATCTTGGTATAATTGAAAACATAGGATATCCTTTTATAAGTTTATTAATCTGACATATCTCCCACCAGAGGGACAAATCCTAGCTAAAAAGTTTTGAATGATGTGAAAGTCTGGGAAAATATCCTCAAATAATTTTTGATTTGTAGTAACTAACAACACATCAATTAGAGTTTACATTTTCCAGAGATGGCCAAAAATGGGTTTCAATTGGGTTTTAAAACACTAACACATGCTAGAAATAGTCAAACCCATAGAAAATGACCTCAAATTGATTTGAAATCATAATAATGTTTTCTATGAATTATTTGTGACATAAAAAAGTAGACGGAATATCAATATAACATGTGGTGAGCTCGAAATGGTTGAATAAATTGTTCTTAAAGAATTTTCAGTCCTTAAAAATGTGCGCTAGGTAGTAAAAACCAAGAAAAAAACCTTTACATTCTTTGAAATCAGAGGGCAACAGTCATTGAATGATTTATAAAATGTAGGGACAGACACTGTGTTACTCTGAGTTGTCTTTTGTCTTGGATGACCAAAAAATACATTTTTAATATTTTAAAACACTAAAACGTGCATGTAACAGTCCAAACCATAGAAAATGACATTATATTGTCGTGAAATTATACAATAAATATCTTTGAATTATTTTTTACTTGTACAAGTAGACGACGTGTCAATCTGACATGTGATGTTCTCAATCTAACTGAATAAATAGTTTTTAAATATTTGACGGTTTCTAAAAACTTGTGTAAGGGAGGAAAAACCAAGTAGATGACCTTTGATTGTCCTGAAATCATAGGAAAACATCAATACAATTATTTTTTGAAATATACATCATGAAGGCACATCAATCTGATTTTTTTTCTTGGAATGATCGAAAACGCCTTTTTAGTGATTTAGAACACTAAAACATGCATGGAACAGTTCAAACTATAGAAAATGAAAATCGATTGATGTGAAATCATAGGAAAATTACATTTGAATTATTTGTGATGTGTATGAGAAGGTGGCAAGTCAATTTGACATTATTCTTGCTTGTATTGGTTGAATTATCATTTTAAAATTAAAAAAAATATTAGAAACTAGTAATACATTGAAAATTGAACCAATAAAGACTGTTGTCATAACTTTTGATTTAAATAATCTAGTTTGTTCTAATTACTCGTATTATTTTTCCTATTTAGGGTAAAAACATTTATTTTTAATTTATCGGATTTTGGCTTATATGAGATGATGGGTGGAGTGGTGCATGTCGGTGCTCTCCCCAGCCACACGTCTGTCCTTAAAATTGTCAATGACACTTTCCATTTAAGACTATAATATATTGGGGATAATGTTAAAAGAAAATAACAAAAAAGAAAAATAAAATAAAAGTGAGGGAGGAGGGGGTAAGGGAAATGTTGCGGTGGAATAGACTTTTAGTGGTGAACTTCTGAATGAATAATTTAGGCATCCGTTAGAACCCAAACCTAGTAATCCATTCCTTCAAGAAAAACTTTCTTCCCTATGCATGACACCTTGAAAGTGCATGCATGCGTGTGGGTGGAGCCTCTATTCACTCCACAATCACCGATCGAATGATAAAAAGTTTGGCCATTCCCTCCATATGCCCTTCATCTGAAGCCATATTCTTCATCCTATCAACTTTTGGCCTAGTCCTACACCCTATAAATACCGGATTAACCCTCCTCCATTCCCATCAATTGCCCACACCTCTACCACAATACATCAAACAAGAAACCAAAATGGCACACCCCACATCTTCAACTCCATCTGTGCTACTTCCCCTTCTCCTCTCCCCATTCTTCCTCCATCTATGTTCAGGTCCACTCAGGGTTGTGGTGGCCACTTACAATGTGGTGGCCTTAGGGGCTCGGTCGGACGGCAGGACGGCCACCTCAAGGGTGTTCCTTTCCACCTGGGTGGCAGCCTGTGCCTCCTCATCACCCTCCAGGATTTATATGCCCCTCGGCCGCTTTCTGGTCGCATCCCCACTCGTGTTCACTGGAAGAAGCTGCTGGAGTAGCCCCACCACCATACGGATTAACGGCACCCTGATCACACCCTTGTACTACTGCTCCCTCAGGGGCACCGCCATCTGGATCATGTTCCAGCATGTGTCCGGAGTCTCCATTCTAGGCGGCATGCTCGATGGCCAGGGAGTCAGGTTTTGGGATTGCAAGGCTTATGGAGGCAGCTGCCCATTTGGAGCCTCGTTCAGTTGATAAAACCTAATATCCAATAATTAAAGTTGTTATTTTTACTCTTTATGTTGGGGTTAAAATGTTGATTATGGGTGATGTAATCTTTGGAGTTCATGAATTCCGACAACATCTTTATAAATGGACTGACGTCGGTGAATAGCCAGTTGTTCCACATCGTAATCGACGGGTGCCGAAACGTGAAGCTGCAACAGGTGAAGGTCGAATTTTCCAGAAGTAGTCCCAACACTGAAGGGATTCATGTCCAGATTTCCACCAGCATGAACATCCTTGGTTCTACTATCCAGACTGGCGATAAATTTGTGTCAATCGTCCTAGGCTGTTGGCTATATAAGCCAAGAAATATGAGTAGAAAAAATTTAAGAGGAAGAAAAATTGTCACACAACACAAAGAATCTTTCAAGATTTTTCACTATTGAAATTTCAGAATACAAGTACATCAATTTATATACCCACAACATTAAATGCATATAATTTATGTTGGTACAAAGAAAGACCAAAAAATTAAATATAGATAATCTATAACGGTAAAAGGAAAGACCAAAATATTAAATGCAGAGCATTTATGAAAGTACAAAGATATACCAAATCTTTAAATTAAGAGCATTTATGATGGTACAAAGATATACCAAATCCTTAAATGCATATCATTTAAATTCATTCAAATAAAAAATAAATGATGTGGACCCGCATGAAATAAATGACGCAGAAAAAAAATCGCGAGATGCTTGACCTGTGGGTTTATTGTTTGCAACTCCAACACTCCCCTTTAAACAAAAATTGGTTTCATTCCGAGAATCGTTCTGAGTCTTTTGAATACATCTGTCGGTAATGACTTTGTGAAAATATCATCCACCTATTCCGTAGTATGACAATATTGAAATTTTATCATTTTCTGCTTCACATGATCTCACAAAAAAATGGAATCGGGTATCAATATGTTTTCTTCTTCCATGTTGCACCGGATTTTTGGAAAGTTCAATTGCCGACTTGTTATCCACATATATCACTGTGGATCCATCCTGCGGATGCTTCAACTCCTTCAGTAGATTTCTCAACCAGATTCCTTCGCAAATAGTGGATGATTCCACTATGTACTCTGCTTCACATGTAGACAAGGCGACCACACATTGATTCCTTGAATTCCACGTGAAATCAGTCGATCCAAGAAAAAATACATACTCAGTGGTGTTTTTTCTTTCATCTTGGTCACCTCCCCAGTCACTGTCTGAGTATCCATGAAGATTTGCTTCTTCATTGAATGGATAAAAAAGACCAAAATCCTACGTTCCTTTAATGTACCTGAGGATACGTTTTTCCGCCAGCCAATGTGACTCTTTTGGTGCTTCCATGTACCTACTTAGAAGCCCAACAATATAGACAATATCAGGCCTTGTGATTGTGAGATACCTCAGGCTTCAAATCAGACTCTTGAACAGAGTCGAGTCAACACTTCTTCCTTCTCCATATTTTGTCAGTTTTAAGCTCATTGCCACAGGTGTGTTTACATCATTTCAATTGGCCATATTGAATTTTTCAAGCAACTCCTTAGCATACCTCCTCTGAGAAATATAGATGCCTCCATGTTGTTGCTTTACTTATATTCCCAGAAAGAAGGAAATGAGACCTCCATCGGTCATCTCGAACTCCTTGAACATATCCTTCTTGAAATTATTGAACATCAGTCGACAATTCCATGTAAACAACAAATCATCAACATATAATCATGCAATGAGTATATCGCCACAATAATTCTTCTTGATGTAAACTGAATGCTCATATGGACATTTGGTGAAGTCGTTCTCTCGAAGATAGCTTTCAATGCTTTCATTCCAAGCACGAGAAGCCCGCTTCAACCCATAAAGAGATTTCTTCATTCGATACACTTTGTCTTCCTCCCCTTGCATAACAAAGCCTTTAGGCTGGTCTACATAGACCTCTTCCTCTCGAATTCCATTCAGGAATGCAGAATTCACATCCAATTTGTAGTTACCCCAACTGTGATGAATAAAAAGGGAGATAATCATCCTCACAGTGTCAAGGCGAGCAACTGGAGCGAAGACTTCTTCATAGTCCACCCCATACTTCTGTTTGTACCCCTTTACTACGAGCATTGTCTTGTAGCGATCGATTTCACCATCAGCATTTCACTTGATCTTGTACACCCATTTGACACCAATGGTTTTTTGGATATTAGGAAGTGTTTTCAGCTCCCATGTGTCATTTTTCTCTATGGAAAAAATTTCTTCTCCCACATCCATTCTCCAAAATTCTTCCCTTACGGCTTCCTGAAACTTCAGAGGCTCATGATCTGCATACAGGAAAAAAAGATTTACCTCTTCAGTTTGCTCATAAATGTCTCTTATGCTTTTCGTTTTTATGGGATCCATGAGTGAGGATGAGCTCGCCTAATTTTGAATTGATGGAGTCCTTTAAAGAGTGATGGAATGTCCTCTTGGACTCCTATGTACTGATGATGTGCCTGGGGAAGGTGTTGCTGGCATTTTCTCCTGATGATCACTCCTTTATTCAGGATCTTCTGTTTCGACTGGAATCTCTTTTTTTAATTCTGCATCATTCCATTTCCAAGCTTCTTCCTCGCTAAAGAGAACATCCCTACTCACCACTAATATATTGGTTAGTGGATTGTAGAGCTTATAGGCTTTAGACTCTTCACTGTAGCTGATGAAGATGTACTTTTCACCACGATCATCAAGATTCCTTCTTATCGCTTTTGGAACTTGAGTGTAGGAAACACACCTGAAGATTCTTATGTGTGCTACACTCGGTTTGTAGCCACTCTATGCCTCTTGTGGTGTCAAGTTTCTGACACTTTTGGTTGGACACTGATTGAGCAGATAGGCAGTACATGCCACTGCTTCTGCCCAGAAGTTCTTTTGCAAGCCTTTCTCCTTCAGCATGGTCCTTGTCATGTCTAGGATGGTGTGGTTCTTCCTTTCTGTAATGCCATTCTACTGTGGTGTGTAGGCAGTAGTATATTTTTTCTTGATTCCTTGTTCCCTGCAAAAATCTTGAAAATCATTTGAAGTGTATTCTCCACCTCTGTCAGATCTGAGAACTTTGATTCTATAACCACTTTCAGCTTCAACACAAGCTTTAAACATTTTAAATATCACAAATGCATAAGATTTTTCTTTGATGCAATACACCCATAGTTTCTTGATAAAATCATCAATGAAGGTAATAAAATACCTATTACCTCCAAGTGAGGGTGTTTCAAGCGGTCCGCAGATATCAGTGTGAACCAACTGAAGTGGTTCCATTGCTCTTCTAGACACTTCACTTATAAATGAGTACCTTTGTTGCTTGCCGAGTGTACACGCCTCACACACATGATTTGGAGATTCAATCATTGGCAAGCCACACACCATGTTTGATGAGGATAGAAGTTTAATCCCACAAAAATGCAGATGTCCAAATCACATATGCCATCTCCATGAGTCATTCTTCATGAACCCAAAGAGACACTCCTCGGCCTTTGTGTTGATATGCAGCGGAAACATGCGATTTTTCCCTATTTGGACATGAGAGACAAGTCTCCTGTGATCATACTTTATAGACAAAGAATAATTTTCCATCTGTATGACATACCCTTTCTCAAGAAGTTGGCCAAGACTGATGATATTATTTTTCATACTTGGTACGTAATATACATTAGAAATGTAATTCGACTCTCCATTCTTCAGATAGATTTTGATTTTACCTTTGCCTCTCACAAGTACCTTCGATGAGTCACCAAAACTCACATCACCAAGAACTTCTTCTATGAGTTCCTCGAACAGTTCATTGTTACCACTCATGTGGTTGCTTTCACCCGTGTCGAGATACCAAACATCGGGGCGTTCACATGCCTTCTCTTGTGTGAGGAGGAGTGTGGTACCTTATTTTTCATGATGATTTGTTTCAGCATAGTTGGATCGTTCATCATGATCCAATTTTCTCCAAAAATAAGAAGAATAATGGCCAAATTTCTTACAGTTGTGGCATTGAATATTCTTTGTGTTTCCACGACCACGCATGAATCGTCCTCCACCATTCCCTCTTACACAAAAGCTGGTAGGATTTTTTTGCTTTTATTGATGGCTTGGATAATATCCACGCCCTCTTCCTCTTCCAAGATAACTGCCTCGTTGTGTGTGACCATTCTTTTGTTCTTCTAGAGTCAACATGGACTCTAAGGCATGCTCTATTGTTGAACCGGTATTCTTTTGCATCCGTTGCTCATGCACTTGCAACCACCCCATCAATTCTTCAATGGAATGTCTCTCCAAATCCTTTTATTCTTCGATTGCCACAACCAGATGCTCAAACTTGGTTGTGATAGATTGAAGTGATTTTTCGATAACTCGAATGTCCCCCACTTTTTCACCATTCCTTTTCAAATTGTTAAAAATAACAATTAATCTTGAGAAATAATCAGAGATGCTCTCACCTTCTTTCATGTGCGCTGCTTCAAATTCCACTCTTAATGTTTGAATACGTACCTGCTTTACTCGATCAACACCTTTGAAGACGATGGAAATGATATCCCAAGCTTGCTTGCTTGATGTTGCTTCATCAATCTTTTCGAATTTTGATTCATCCAACCCTTGATAGAGGAGGAACAACGCCTTGTTGTCTTTCTTTATTTGATTTTTGAGGGCCGTCTTTTCTTCATTCGTGAAGGCAGCTTCTTCCGCTATTGAGGGTACAATATACCCATCGGTGATGATCTCCCATAATTCTTGCGACCTGAATAACACCTTCATTTGAATGTACTATCTTTCGTAGTTGTCCTTAGACAGCTTCGGAACTTGAGGCTAGATTGCGGCCATCTTAAAAAAATTGGAGGATCTTGGTAACCTGGCCCTCTGATACCAGTTTGTTGGCTATACAAGCCAAGAAATATGAGAAGAAAAAATAAAGAGGAAGAAAAATTGGCAAACAACACAAAGAAGCTTTCAAGCTTCTTCACTATTGAAATTTCAGACTACAAGTACATCAATTTATAGACCCACAACATTAAATGCATAGCATTTATGTTGGTACAAAGAAAGACCAAAAAATTAAATACAGAGAATCTATGACAGTACAAGGAAAGACCAAAATATTAAATGCAGAGCATTTATGACGGTACAAAGATATACCAAATATTTAAATGCAGAGCATTTATGATGGTACAAAGATATAACAAATCCTTAAATTCATAGCATTTAAATTCATTTAAATAAAAAATAAATGACACGGGCCCGCATGAAATAAATGATACAGAAAAAAATGCGAGTTGCTTGACCCGTGGGTTTTTTTGTTTGCAATTCCAACACGGGCACCACTATCCTCTAGATCGAGAAGGTTGGGTGTGAACCTGGGCACGAGATCAGTATTGAAAGCCTATGGAAGGATGCGAAGGAGGCCAGAGTGGAGAGCATGATGGTAAAAGCGGCGACGTTCACCAGGACACAGAATGGGGTGAGGATCAAATCGTGGGGGAATCCCAGCAAGGGGTTGGTCAAGGACGTCCTCTTCTAGCAGGTGAGGATGATGAATGTTGAGAACCCCATCATCATTGACCAGAGCTACTGCCCTGACGACCACAACTTCCTGAGACTGGTGTCAGGGGTGAAGATCAGCGACATGACTTACCAAGACATAGAGGGGATGTCGGCGACGGCGGTGGGGGTGAAGCTAGACTACAGCCCTGGTAACCCCTGCATCATCATCCAGATGGAGAAAATGAAGCTCACTTATGATAATTGTCCCATGCAATCGTCCTGCATCCATGTCGTCGGCACCGCCTCATGCACCGCAGAGTCCTCCCACTGCCTCTAGAAGTCGAGCCCTCCCCAAACACCTCAACTTATATGTTCATTTGACCCGACTCATATACGAATGACTACATGAATAATTTTCATAACTAATATTATTACAATTAAACCACAATTTTCATTTAAGTTGATTAAAATTTTTCTAAAGAATTTATTTATATTTTTTTTACGTATTTTGTTATTTATTTCATCTTCAAATTTTACTTATATCCATCCATTTATAATAAAATAGTTATAAGAAATAAAATTATTTTTGTATATGTACAGAAAAAAGTCATTATTGAGATTTTTTTTTCAAAAATAAATCAATAATTATCGAAAACATCCCACAACACCCCCTTTAACAAAACTCATCGGACAATATACAATCAAATTAGACTGCAATAATTATAGAAACATTTTAATACAAAAAAATTACATTGAACTATCATTTAAATTCAAAATTTACATACAAAATATTTAAATTGATGTGGTATTTCTGATAAATAAAAAAATTACAACCCATTATATACAAAATCATAACTCAAGCATACTTTCTTCATTGTTCAACCACTACCATTTAATAACAATTTGAAGACACAAAAAATCATATTGTTTGTCATTGAATATATATGTTAATAATTATATCTTTAAACTAGAAAATCAATCATGGATAGTTTTCCTAAAGTTTCAAGATGATTTGAGCTTGTTTATAAATATTTGGCTAGTGCACATTTTATACTAAAATGATACTTTTATATTTGAAAACACAATCTTTTAGTAATTTCTTCTATATCATGTGTCTGATTAACACCTGGTCGATTAAAATGCATCACAAATGAATTATGGATCATTTTTCTAATGTTTGAAAACAATATGTGCTTGTTTACTTGGTTTGGGCTATGTGATGTGTATTTTAGAGTAAAATGACACTTTTATATTGAAAATGTGCACTTTCAGTCATACCAGACACACTATGTGTTGGATTTATGTGTGGGAGATTCTAACACATCACAAATATATTATGGATTATTATGCTAAATTTTTAAGAAAATATAAGCTCATTTACTCAGTTTTGGCAATGTGGCATGTGTTTTTCACTAAAATGACAGTTTTATATTGAAAATGTGCACTTTGAGTCATACCAGACACATAGTATGTCCGTTTGATGCGTGGTCGATTCATACACGTCAAAAATGAATTAGGGACCATTTTCCTATAGTTTGAAAACAATATGAGCTTCTTTGCTTGATTTTGGCTCTTTGGTATGTGTTTTAGAGTAAAATGACACTTTTATATTGATAATGTAAACGTTGAGTCACACCGGACACATTGTGTATCAAATTGATATGAGATAAATCCATACATGTCACAAATTAATTATAGATCCTTTTCAAAAACATCCAAGACAATATGATCTCTTTTACTCAGTTTTGGCAATGTGGCATGCGTTTTATACTAAAATGATATTTTTATATTGAAAACACACACTATGAGTCACACTGGCCACATCGTATGTCCAGTTTATGTTTGGTCCATTCTTATACATCAAAATTGAATTATGGATCATTGTCGAAAAGTTTGAAAATAATCCGAGCTCATTTACTCTTTTTTTCTATGTGACAAATGTTTTAGAGTAAAATGACACGTTTATATTTAAAATGCGCACTTTGAGACATACTGGTCACATCACGTGTCCGATTGATGTGCGGTCAGTTACAACATATCACAAATAAATAATGTATATTTTTTCTAAATTATCAATTTAATTCAATCTCATTTACTCAGTTTTAGTTATTTGGCATGCGTTTTACATTAAAATGACCATTCTATATTGAAAACATACAGTTTGAGTCATACCGTCCACATCGTTCGTCTGATTGATTTGTGACCAACTCAAATGCATCACAAATGAATTATGAATCATTGATGTAATATTTGAAACCAACTAAAACATGTTTAGTTGGTTTTAGCTACATGAGGTGTGTTTTAGAGTAAAATGACAGTTTATATTGAAGGCACACACTTTGAGTCATATTAGCCACATCGTGTGTGAAATCATTTTTTGATTGATTCATATGCATCAAAAATTAATTATGGATCATTTTCATAAAGATTCATGACAATACAAGCTTTTTTTACTCGGTTATGGCTATCTAACATGTGTTTTATATTGACAACACACACTTTGAGTCATAGTGGAAAAATCGTGTGTCGGATTGATGTACAATTGATTCCCACACATCACAAATAAATTATGTATTTTTTCCCTAATTTATCAAGACAATTCAATATCTTTAATTCCATTTTAGTCATTTAACATGGATTTTACATTAAAATGATTGTTCTATGTTGAAAACACGCACATTGAGTCATACATACCACTTCGTGTGTCCGATTAATGCATCGTCAATTTGTACGCATCACAATTGAATTATGTGTATAAAGTCATATTTTTAATGTATTATTATTGGATATTGTATGGATTAATTTCGATACTAAGTACTGAGACGACATGTGATTTTGAGACCTAGTGAGCCTAAAATTAATTTTTAAAATATATTAAATTTATTAATTGCATACGCTTGTACTTTTCTTAAAAAAGTAGCATAACTTATAAGTTCATGATCAAATTGGAATAATATGGTCACTATTGAGTTCAGCGTGTGGGTTTTACCCTAAGAGTGATATATCCTTAGAACATGTAAAATGTTCAGGTTAAAGCACAATCATATGGGTGAATGTTTAAAAATAAAATAAAATAATAAATTAATTTATTGTATTACCTGGCCTAATAATAATTATATAAATATATTATTATGGTAGATTATTAGGGTTATCCACTAAACCCTGGAGATCCAGAGAGTTGTTAGAAAATTTTTCATTAGGGAATGACAACCAGATCGAAGATCGACAATCGGTGTGCAACGGAATTCAAGGATCTCACCAACAACAACAATGTGGAATCATTCTTCATCAGAAATCGATCCAAATTGAGGTAGGATATTGATTTTTTTTGATTTATCCATATTTTGTTATTCCTACAATGTACAAGAACCAATCAACTAACAAATTCATTAGCAGATCGTGTGTATTGTGGGTATGGGTTAGATTTATCTTGGAATTAGAGAATTGCTTTGTGATTATCATATTATAACTTCATTCATCATTATAATGACAAAAAATGAATCCAACATTAACATTGGACAAGGTTCATTCCTCATGTTTGTGTTTTGTGCTTTTCTTCCCCATTTCATCATTCATTACAGGCAAAACCCTTGGCCTATGATTCAACGAATATCTATAAATCAACCATTGTGCACTCGATTCTTGGCACAACGGTTCGATACTAGATATATGGACTTGGTATGGCATGAGAATTGTACAATTATGGAAGCGGTAGCAAATAATATGAAATTTCGGATACCTAATTTTTGATTTCTTTAGCGTGAAATATTGGAAGACACATGTGGATGATTCTCGAACAAAATTGAGGGTCCAGAACCTAGTGATGGATGAAGGCACGGCTCAGCCAATGATATTTCTTGGTTTATGGCATAGAGAATGGCCAAATCGATGACTAGTGGATCAGGTTGAGATGCGTGAAATAGGTATGGGATTTTAGAAAATCTAGTAACATTTATGTATTTTTGGCTATGTGACGTGAGCTATTCACTAAAATGAAATTTTTTATATTGAAAATGTGCACTCTGAGTCATACTTGCCACATCATGTGTTTGATTGATGTGTGGTCAATTTATATGCATCAAAAATGAATTATGGATTGTTTTCATAATTTTTTGAACAATTTGAGCTTGTTTACTTTATCTTGGCTCTATAATACTTTTTTTAAAGTAAAATGAAACTTTTATATTGAAAACACACACTTTGAGTCACATCGACCACATCTTGTATCATATTGATGTGAGGTCAATTCATAAATATCAAAAAATTAATTATGGATCATTATGCTAATGTTACAAGGGAATATGTGCTTGATTTCTCAGTTTTGTCCATGTCACACATGTTTTATACTAAAATAGCAATTTTATATTGAAAAAACGCATTTTGAGTCACACAAGACACATCATGTGTTCTATTGATGCGTGCTCAATTCATACATGTCAAAAATGAATTACAGATCATTTTTGTAATGTTTGAAAACAATCTGAGCTCATGTACTTCATTTTCTTCTATGTGACACATGTTTTATTGTAAAATGACACTTTTATATTTAAAACATGCATTTTAAGTTGTACCAGTCACATCGTGTGTCATATTAAAGTGAGATCATTTTCTAAACATCACAAATATATTATGTATAGTTTTCTTAAATTATCAAGGAAATATGATATTTTTTTACTTAATTTTAGTTATTTTAAGGGAATTTTACATTAAAGTGACTATTCTATATTGAAAACACACACTTTGAGTCATACCGGCTACATCATGTGTCTTATTGAAACGTGGTCAATTTGTACACATGACAAATGAATTATGTATTTTTGCCTTAATATTTGAAAATAACCGAAGCATGTTGTGACGGTTTTGGATTTGTGACGTGTTTTTAAGAGTAAAATGACACTTTCATATTGAAAATGTGAACTTCGAGTCATATCAGCCTCATCGTGTGTAAAATTTATTTTCAGCTAAATCATTCAAATAAAAAATTAATTATGGAACATTTTCCAAAAGTTTAATGACAATCCAAGAACATTTACTTAGTTTTGGCTTCCTTACATGTGTTTACACTAAAATTAAAATTTTATAATGAAAACACACACTTTGAGTAATGCTCGCCACATCATGTGTCTGATTAACACATGGTTGATTCATTCATGTAACAAATGAAGAACATGAATCTCACTTATGATAACTATGAATTTTTATTTTCAAAATTATTTTTTTTATTTTACCATAAAAATTTATGTTGTTTTGTATTTTTATTATGAAAATCAATTTGTCCCATATATACTTTTGTTCTATTGGGATTCTAATGTTATTGGGCCTCTGCTTGTGCTTCTCATGATGTAGGGATCCATGTTGGGCTATTAGGCATGGGTTGTTTGTTGGGTTATTTGCTTGGGATGCTGTTTTGTTGGCCAACCTCATCCTGGAGTGCCACCGTGGTAATCAAGATATCATGAATGTTAAAGTCCATTTATTAATCTTCATCCAAAGACTCCTTGGTGTGCCATTTTTTTCTCGGTGACCCTTATCCACTGTTTCCCTTCTACTCCTTTCCTTCTTCATGTCCTTATTTTCTCATGATCTGTTTCACCTTCCTAGCTTTGTGATACTTCCACCCTCTCTCAACCATCCACACATCCCATCATATCCTGCACTTTTCATCCCATTTCCCTAGAACACCCCTATTATTATTAATTCCTTAGGCCCTTCATAATATGAAACTTCTTCATCTTGAACTTATTTTGGCTACAATGTTTGACAGAGAGGAGTAATTATGGAATTTTGCCTTCGGCACCTTTAGAACTTCTATTTTGGTGATCCCTTCCAGTGGAAACCTTGCCTCTCATGAGTCTTTTTCAGCCGATACCCCTTCAAGAAATACTGATGACAGCAATCCAGTTATCCAGGTATCTTCTCAATTACTTGGTGTAGGCCTGATTTTTTTAAGGTTGTATTTTTTTATTTTGGTTGTGTGTTGTATATTCTTCATTATTATCAGTCATTGATGGGGTTTGTGTGTGTGTGTTCATCCAATTTGAGGGAGTACGTTACCATATTTGAGTTAGGATTATTCATAGGCTCCTGGAGAGATGAGGTCCCTATTCTCAGATAGCTTATATGGTCCACAGAAATTTCTCTCTATTTTAATTTCTCTATTTCATGCTTGTTCATTTTTTCATAATAATAAATTATTATGGTCGTGTTCTTACAATGGAGTAGGACCAAACAGGTCAAAAAATGTAAATCATTTGTGTTCTTTAATTCTCTTCACTTCATTAGATGTATGATCCCTTCTCCTCATTGGTTATCATTCTTGTTTACTTCTATTTTTTGAACTATTTTTACTCTCAAATCTTATTATCAGCTTCTGCACTTGTTTTTGTTTGTTTGTTCCATTCGAACACCCACACCGTTCTTCACAATTGGTATCAGAGCCTTTATTTTTTATATAATCGTGACATCTCCTAAACATGATTTTGAGAATTTTGATGGAGAAAATGATTTTATCTTTTGAAGAGTAAAAATAAGGAAATTTCTTGTCCACAATTGTTTCAGAGATTCTCTTTTAGGCCCTAATAAAGTTGTAGTAACTTTCTCTACTGAAGGAAAATCATACACCACCTATGTTGATGTTGAACCCAGTATACTTCAGAAATCCCAATATATATTATTTTTAACCTTAAGTGATAAGGTCCTATGTAAATTCATGCATGAAACCACTAAAAAAATAATATGGATTAGACTTGAACATTTATATATGTTTAAGTCTCTTATGGTTCATTTATACAAGAAAATGAGACTTTATACATTTAAAATGAACCTTGGATCTTCTACTCCTGTTCATCATGATGATTTTAATGAAGTATTTCTTTACTTTTCTAATATAGATGTTTAAATAATTGATGAATACTAGTCCATAATCTTATTGACTTTCCTTGACAATTATTTTAACACTTTAAATGACTCTATGATGTACAATAGGGAATCGATAACTTTAGAAGTGGTTAAATCAAAGGTGTTATATAAATAACCTCAAACACGGGGTTTGAAGGATGAGTTTAATGTAAAATATGAACCTCATCTAATGTATATAAAGGTTCAAATAAAAATAAAGATAATAAAGATAATAACCACTTTAATAATTTCTAGTGTTTCGAGTGTGGAAAGACCTGACACATAAAAATATATTGTGCAGACATTAAAAATAAAGAGTGTATGGCATAGCCTCATGTGGTATTCCCCAAGTTCTCTATTGTAAATGCTCTTTATTTTTTAGCAGCTCTTTAGTTAGAATTAGGAATATATTTTTTATAGTCTTTCTTTTTCTATCCTATGATTGAACCTTCTTTTTTAGGGGAACCTGGTTATAAGAGACCGTTTTTGAGTGTTGGACTAATCTATTTGGGCTTAGGTGGAGAGTCTCATGTTAGCTTTTTATTTTTGGGTTGATGTGTTATTCTACTACATTATTACTATTTTATTATTGTTTAAGATTTGATATGTTTTCTTGATCACTGTATTTTACCCTAAGGAAGGTTCTATTTGTAGGTATCTTCATGATTGGGTTTTTCTATTTGTTGTGGACTAAGGTAATAATGGTCAGTGTTTTTTATTCGTAGATAATTTTATTTCTAAGAAATATTTAGTAATGTTTTATAGTAGTATATGTGTAATATGGGTAGAACATGTTCCACTACTCACACATGATAAGTTGTAATCACATTGGGTGATTACTTTGTAGAATTATGTTTTTTTTATTTGAAAATATACCCACACTACTGATAGGTTATGGTATATATAGTTTAAGAACACCATTTGTTTTTTTAACTTTATTTTGAAAAGGAAGAGATTTTTTGTCACGACCCATCCTTGGGGCTTGTTCCATGACTACCCCAAGCCTTCCTTCCATAATTCAGGGGCTGGTGACTTGCACAAAAGGCCTAAATCCCGATAAAAGGGAAGGCATCGCCTTTATATAAGAAAACAATCACAACAGAGTACACGAGCTGAAGTAAACACTAAGTAAAATGAGTAAAAAAGTAAGTGCTGGAAATTAAATGGGTCAGTATACAAACTCAACTGAAAGTACGGTACAACTGAGTAAAGTGAAGTACAACATCTGAAAATTAAAGTAGCATCCACTGAGATGTCCTCCGGAAACCCCAACTGAATGGTGGGTACAGATGGTCTCCTCAGCTCCTCGAATCTGTTTTTCCACTCCGTGTATGTATCACCAGATAGTTTACCTCCGGATACTATCCTGCTCCACAAGCCTCAACCACAATCAGCGATGTCTGTCGTCTGCAACCAATACAATGTAGTGCGGGCATAGCCCGTGTAGGGGTGAGTATACGATACTCAGTAGGGACCCTAAGACCCCCGAAGGTCTCCCAAAATAAAAAAAAAGGATAAACCGAAGGAAAGATACAAACACAAAGTATTAACTGTATTTACTTAGGTATATGCCCATACATATACCTAAGTCATTAATTCCAGTTCAGCTCCAACTCTTGAGCCCAAGTACAACCCAGTCCACACAGGAAAGCACAACCCAGTCCATACAGGAAAGAAAGTCAATCATATCGATGATAATGATTGAATGTGAAGCTTCAGCTCACACATGTATACTACTCACGAAGAGGGTGGAGATGATAGATGTAGCCCTTGAATCATCTACCCTGCTGAACCCGCATAGGATCCAAGTACAGAAGTCGTCACTGTCGAACCCACGTAGGATCCTAGTACAGTAACCATCGCTGCCGAACCCACGTAGGATCCTAGTACAATCGTCATCACTACCGAACCCACAGAGGATCCAAGTATAGTCGTCATCGCTGCCGAACCCACGGAGGATCCAAGAACATTCATCCTTGCTGTTGAACCCACGGAGGATCCAAGTACAGTCGTCATCGTCGTCACAGTCACAGCCAGCTCTAGGGTTACCGCAAACAGCACACTCGATTTCGGGAGGGTCCGATCCTCGATCCAAGGGTTTCGTTTCATAATCTATCAAAAATTCCAGATTTGATGTATCCCGAAGTTCCATCTCGTCAATAGAAACTCAATGCGATAGACGATGCGTCAATCGGACGCCCGGTCTGAGAGATATTGGCATTTCCGTCCGAGGGGCCCAGTTGGTTTTTAAGATAAAACCAACTCAACCATACTCCAGCTGTGTCCAAACCTCAAGTAGAGTAATCCAAAAGAACCGTATTACTAAGAGGAATTCAACGTAATTGGCGGCACATCATTCAGACGTCCGGTCCTTAAGTTATAAGCATTTCTGGTCCAAGGGCCCAATTGGTTTCGGGTTCGAACCAACATGGACATACCAACACTTTGCTGAAACCTCGATTGTAATATACTGAAACGACCGTCTCATTCCAAGGATTCCTACACAATAGACGGTGCATTGATCGGAGTTCTGTAGCTTAAGTTATGGGAAAAAGACCGAAAACGGCCTAAAGTGGAGGGTCTGGGCCCAGCCCGACCCGGACCAACCCCCCTGGGTCGGCCCGAACCGGGTCGACCCGACCTGGTTCCGCATCTGGCCCGAACCGGATGGGCGCGGCCGGCCCGACCCTCGTGGCCTGCGGCTGGCCCGGCCCGTGCGGCCTGCGGCCCGGCTTGGAAGCCGGCCACGGCTCGGCCTCTAGCCGAGCGGGACGCCAAGGAGCCACGACCCCCTATTTTCAGAAACGGTGGACCCAGTGGGGTCCGCCCTAGCAGCAGTTTGGGGGGGTGTTACAACCCCCTGGTTTTCTGAGTAACGGCCGGCCTTTATGGTCATCCGGTTGTGAGCCGCCGCAGGACCCAGATGGGGTCCCGCCTCTTGGAGATGCTGGCGGCTAGCTCAGTCGGCCACCCCTGTTGGTCCGCTGTGGCCTAAGGTTGCGTCCCTTCTCACTGGCGCAGCGTGACGGCGCCGCGCACCATCGTCGTGGCCCGCTTCGGTCACGGTCCTCTTTGTCTCCACGCGGTGCAACGGTACCACACCGCCTTCGCCACAAACATCAACGAAGATCAACAAGGAAGATGGGAGGAGAATCATCCATGTTTGTGTGGTACGATCTCCTCCCTTTATGATGATATCAAGTGTCCAATCCTTAAGAAATGAAGAACAATGATTAAAACTTGAACAAAAATAACCCCTACCTCAACAATGACGATGAACTTCAGCGTCGCGGTTGATGGCATTGCGAGGTGAGGATTCTTAGACATCGACGAAGAGCGTCTGAGGAGGAAACAGCATCTCCTCTTTTTGTCATGGAGAGAAGAAAGGATTGTGCATCATTGTTTTTCATGGAGAGGATGACGTTCTTCAATGATGGAGGAGCTTCCTTCTTCCTTCCCACAAGGCTCTCTCCCCAAATTCCCACAAAACAATCCAACAAAATTAAGATAAGGTCACCCCTTATTTTAACTGTTTATGCCATGAATTTCAAAATTTAAGAATTCAAAACACTTCATTAACTAATTGAAGTGGTTCAATTAATTGTTTAATGTGTGTTGGCAAGAGTTAAGAGGAAGAGAGAGAGAAGGTGGAAGGGTTACACATTTAATTCCAAGGTGGTTGAGGGGTTATGGAATGTGAAAAGGTTGGGGCTCGTGTGGGCCCCACCTTACATTTATCCTCACATGGGTAGTTAGGATTCTAGTGGGTCCCACCCTAACTCCCCCATTTAGGATAAAACCACCTTAGAAAAAAAATAAAATTTTACCACAATTTTATTCACTTTTCATTTAATCCACATTTTTTAACATCTCTTCCCGAGAAAACGCATCTTCGAAAAGGTCCTATTAAGTAATTACCAGCGCTGCGAGTTCATCGGTGCCCTCGAATTTCAATTCCAAGCACCGGTTCAAAAGATAGAAAACCCCACTACTTCGTTCACTGAATGTACCTGATCTAACTTTAGAAAATTATTCCGGGCACATCGGGCCTCAGAATGAGGTGCTGTCAGAAAATGCATACTCGTAAAATTCCAAATAATTTAATAAAAAAAATTACTTAAAATTTATGGGTCTTTACATTACTCCCACCTCAGGGCTTTACGTCCCCGTAAAGCTACATTATAAACTAGGGAAACAAATGAAGGTATTGTGCACCCATCTGAGCCTCCCGCTCCCATGTGCTCTCCTGGAGGTTCACGTGCTCCCAACGAATGCGCACCAGAGGAATCGACCATCCACATAGGACCCGCTCTTTTAAATCCTCGATCTCCACTAGAACATCCACAAAATTTGCCCAATCATCGATGTCCATCTCCTCATGATCAATGATATGTGTCAGGTCGTGCACATATCTCCTCAGCTGAGATACGTGGAAGACATCGTGTACCCGGTGCAACTGAGGTGGAAGAGCCATACGATAAGCCACCCCGCCTATCCTGCTGAGAACCTGGAATGGTCTGATGAATCATAGAGTTAACATGCCACCCCGACCAAATCATTGTAATCCACATCGAGGTGAGACTCGTAAGAAACTTTGGTTTCCATCCTCGAACTCCAGTGGTCTCCGCCTCCTATCAGCATAGGACTAATGTCAGCTCTATGCAGTCCTCATCCGCTCCTGGATGATTTGTACCTTCTCTGTCATAGCCTGGACCATCTCTGGTCCCACAAGTGCTGACTCCCCAGGGTCTGTCCAACACAGAGGTGATCTGCAAGGTCGGTCGTACAATACCTCGTATGGTTCCATGGTGGAGTGGTAGATGTTGTTGTATGAAAACTCCACCAAAGGTTGGTGATCCTCCCAGCTGCGTCCAATGTCGAGGACACATGCACGGAGCATGTCCTAGAGAGTTTGAATGGTCCTCTCTGTCTGGCCATCTGTTTGAGGATGAAAGGCGGTGCTCAGGTGTAGTTATGTCCCAAATGCCTCCTGCAACCCCTTCCAAAGCCAGGAAGTAAAGCGAGCATCTCGATCAGAGATAATAGACGATGTCACACCATGAAGACATATGATCTCCTGAATGTAAAGGCGTCTCAAGCTTTCCACTAAACCCTGCTCTCTGATCGGTAGGAAGTGGGCTGACTTGGTGAGTCGGTCGACAATCACCCAGATGGAGTCGTGTCATCTGGAAGTACGTGGAAGTCCCATCTCGAAATCCATGGATATCTCATCCCACATCCACTCTGGGACCTCTAAGGGTTGTATCAAGACTGCTGGTACCTGGTGCTCCACCTTCACCTGCTGGTAGGTGAGGCCTCGTGAAACGAACTCAGCCATAACCTTCTTCATACCCAGCCACCAGTGCAGTCGTCTAAGATCCTGGTACATCTTTGCTACTCTTGGATGTACTGCCAATGGGGAAGTGTGAAACTCCCTCATCACCTCCTCCTGTAATGCAACTGGTACCATGGTACGTCCTCTGAAAAGAATAACTTGCTCTCCTCCTATAGAAAATCCATCAGGTTCCTATACTGTGGATATCTGTGCACATCGCATCTCATAGTCAACGTCCCCAGGTTGTGCCTCTATGACCCACTGAAGAAGTGGAGGAGTGACTGTGAGGGACTACAGGAAGGCTTCCCCATCTCTATCCACGAAGGATATCTGTAAAGCGGATAACTGCTCTATCGCCTCTCCAAGTAGCTGAATGCCCGACCTCCTGCTGAGAGAGTCAGCTACTACGTTCCCATTCCTAGAAGTATAGACTATCTCAAAGTCGTAGTCCTGGAGGAACTCGATCCATCGCCGCTATCTCAGGTTCAGTTCCTTCTGTGAGAAGATATACCTGAGACTCTGGTGGTCAGAGTAGACTGTAAAGCGCTCACCCATCAAATAGTGTTGCCACATCTTCAAGGCGAAGACCAATGCTGCTAACTCCAGATCATGGGTAGTGTATTTCTTCTCATGTTGTCTCAACTGTCATGAACCATAAGTGATCAATGCCCACTCCTGCATCAGGACACACCTGAGTCTGGTCCCTGATGCATCGCAGTAAACTACGTACCCTACGCCCTCCTCTAGTAGCCTCAAGATGGGTGCACTGGTCAATCTCTGTCTTAGCTATTGGAAGCTGTGCTGACATCTATCTGACCACACGAAGGGTTTCCCCTTCTTATTCAAATCTTAAGGCGGTGTTACAACTCTGGAGAAGTCCGGCACAAATCTCCAATAGTACCCTACCATACCTAGGAAACTTCGCACCTCCGTCATGCTCCTGGGTGGCTCCCAAGCTAGTGCTGCCTTGATCTTCGTAGGATCCACCACAACTCCCACCTCAGAGATGATGTGACCCAAGAAGTGGACCTCTCGAATCCAAAACTAACACTTCGAGAGCTTACCATAAAGCTGGTACTATTGGAGGGTGTCCAATACAACCCGCAAGTGGTAGTCGTGCTCCTCCTCAGTAGACGAGTAAATCAGTATGTCATCGATGAAGACTATGACAAATCGATTGAGGTAAGGCTGGAAGATCTTGTTCATGATACTCATGAACACTTCTAGAGTGTTGGTTACGCCGAAAGGCATAACCAAGAACTCACAGTGGCCATACCGACACCTGAAGGTCGTCTTCTGCACATCCTCATCTCGAACTCTGAGCTGATGATAGCCTGACCTGAGGTCTACCTTGAGCTGATCATAGAGGTCATAAATCCTCAGAAGTGGATACTTGTTCTTCACAGTCACTTGGTTCAGGCAACGGTAGTTGACACATAGTCGTAAGCACTCGTCCGCCTTCTTGGCGAACAAAATCAGGGAAGCCCAGGGTGAAACACTGGGTTAAATAAATCCATTTCCCTGCAAGTCCTCCACCTATACCCGTATCTCACAAAGCTCAGAGGGAGCCATCTGATATGTTGGAGTAGATATCGGGGTTGTCCTGGGGTAAAGGTCAATATAGAAGTCTACCTATCTGGGAGGAGTTAGTCCTGGAACGTCGTCAGGAAAAACATCTGCATACTGATCCACCACAACAGGAAAACTCGGACTCTGCAAATCAATTGCTCCTAGGATGAGACTAGTCAACTGATGGGTGATCGGCTGTCCTCTCCTCTGTGTGAGTCCTTCCTACACTGCAAAGGCTCCCTTCTCACCAGTGAAGGTGAACCTGCTCCCATATATGCGGACACACCGCACTTTGCGCCTAATACAGTCGATCTGATCATGGACCATAGATAACCAATCCATGCCCAAGATGATGTCGTAAGGCATCGATACTGATATAAGAAGATGATAGCTGAATCTCTCGCCTCCTAGAGTATTATCACACTGCTGGCACCAGTGTGTAATCATCGAGTCTAATCCCGTAGGAGTCTCTAGCCATAAGGATCAAGCCAATGGCTCTGTCAAAATCTTCGAGCTCCAAACAAGGGCAGTGACAATGAATGAATGATCGCTCATGTGTTTATGAGAACTACAGCAAGGGTGGATTAGACACAGATAGTACCTCAAATCATCACAGGTGCACCATGGTTGTAATCCTTCATTGCCATAAGCTGAGCCTGCCTCTTTCTGCTAGCTTCCTGTGGTCGGGGTGGACCTCCTGGTGGTGGTGGTGGTAGAGCCTCGAAGCGTCGTCCACCACCTAATGCGTGAACATCTCCTCTGACTCATCTGCCTGCTCCCTACGGACTGCCACAGTTGAACCTATGCCTCTGCCTGGGTGGTCCTTCAACCGTCTGTTTCTCCTCTGCATGGTGGGTTGGGTAGTCACGAGCCATGTGGCCATGCCCACAGCATGCATAGCAATGTCTGCCTCTCGTATGATTGGCTCTACTGCGTGTGCCCCACACATCCGAACCAGTATCCTGAGGTCTCCCACCAGATGGCCTGGTCTCCTTGGACCTCTGCGACATTTGTCTACGACCAGCTATAGAAGACTCTGCTACATGTCACCATGTGGTAGGCCTCACCACTGGTGTAGGCTCAGCAAGAAATCCCTCCACAAGAAAGGCTCGTTCTAGTACTCCTTCCTGCATCAGAATGCTGGGGGAGATCATTGAAGCCCTGATCTCATGCCTCAATCCCTACTCGAAGGTCTGGGCCTGGAAGAATGGGTCCCATACCATGTTCGTGGAGTAGCGCGAGAGATCGGTAAACCTCTCTGAGTACTGGGCTACTTTCATGATGCCCTTCCGCAGCTGTAGTAACTCCTGTATGTGCACCGCATGGAGGGTGGCTGGAAAAAACTCCAAGAGAAAGAGGCTATCGAAGTCCTTACAAAGTAGAGATGCCTCGTCATGCACATGGAGCATCAGGTTCCACCATCTACCTGTTGTTGCGTGTAGGAGAATCGCCGCAAGGATTACCATGAGGTCAGCTGGTGTCCCTACTAATCTGAAGACTTAGACGATAGCCTCCATCTAATCCTCGGCTGCCTGAGGGTCCGTCTCTCCACGGAACCTGGGCGGCCTCTGACGCTGAAACTCGTGCAGTGCACTAAGGTGACGTGCACTCTCAGCTGCTAGGGCTGGTGGCATCGGTGGCTCGGTGGGTAGAGGTATCGCCGGTTCCTCCGCTATAATGGGGCCCTGCACCAAGGCCTCATCTCTCGGTGGGCTGCCATCTCGCACGTGGCTCAGAACCCTAGCTGGCTGCCGTCGTGGGGCCATCCTGAAAAGAAACAGATGTGCCACGGTTAATATAGTATACATGGTGAGTTGACACAAAGTAATCACTATTAAAACTTTTGAAACACAAATGCAATCAATGTTTTCGTGCACTGAGTCTAAAATCAGAAGTCAGGGTCCTGGTGTATGGATACGTCAGTCGCCGCACCAACATTGGACTCCCTGGACTGACAACCACACTCAATACCCTTAACAATATTTCTTCACAGAAAGAAATTATCAGAGTCCTAAGTTCTACAAGAGGACCAACTCCTCTGATACCAATTTGTCACGACCCTTCCTCAGGGCCCGTGCCATGACTACCCCAAGCCCGCCTTCCATAGTCCAGGGGCTGGCGACTAGCACCAAAGGCGTAAATCCCGATAAAAGTGAAGACATTGGATTTATATAAGAAAACAAACACAACAGAGTACACGAGCTGAAGTAAACACTAAGTAAACTCAGTACAAAAGTAAGTGTTGGAAAGTAAATGGGCCAGTATACAAACCCAACTGAAAGTACAGTACAACTGAGTAAAGTGAAGTACAACAGCTGAAAAGTAAAGTAGCATCCACCGAGATGTCCTCTAGAAACCCCAACTGAAGGGTGGGTACAGATGGTCTCCTCAGCTCCTCGAATCTGTATGTTCGCTCCGTGTACGTATCACCTGATAATCCACCTCCGGATACCGTCCCACTCCACAAGCTTTAACCACAATCAGTGATGTCCGTCGTCTGCAACCAACACAATGTAGTGCGGGCATAGCCCGTGTAGGGGTGAGTATACGATACTCAGCAGGGACCCTAAGACCCCTGAAGGTCTCCCAAAAATACAAAAATGATAAACCAAAGGAAAGATCCAAACACGAAGTATCAACTATATCTACTTAGGTATATTCCCATACATATACCTAAGTCATCAATTCCAGTTCATCTCCAACTCATGAGCCCAAGTACAAACCAGTCCACATAGGAAAGCACAACCCAGTCCACACAAGAAAGCAAGTCAATCATATAGATGATAATGATTGAAAGTCAAGACTAAGCTCAGACAGGTATACTACTCATGCAGAGGGGTGGAGATGATAGATGTAGCCCTTGAATCATCTCCCCTGTTGAACCCACGTAGGATCCAAGTGCAGAAGTCATCGCTGCCAAACCCACGTAGGATCCTAGTATAGAAACCATCATTGTCGAACCCACGTAGGATCCTAGTACAGTTGTCATCACTGTCGAACCCACGGAGGATCCAAGTACAGTCGTCATCGCTGCAGAACCCACAGAGGATCCAAGTACAGTCGTCATCGTCGTCGCAGTTGCAACCAGCTATAGGGTTCCCGCACACAGCATGCTCGATTCTGGGAAGGTCCTCTCCTCAATCCAAGGGGTTAGTTTCATCAAATATCACGAAGTACATATCTTATTTATCCCGAATTTCTGTCTCGTCAATAGGAACTCAACGCGACAGAAGATGCGTCAATCGGACATCCGGTCTGAGAGATATTGGATTTTCCGTCCCAGGGGACGGGTTGGTTTTTAAGCTAAAACCAACCTGACCATACTCTAGCTGCATCCAAACCTCAAGTGGATTAATCCAAAAGAACCATCTCACTAAGAGTAATTCAACGTAATTGACGGCATGTCATTTGAATGTCTTTTCCTTAAGTTATAAGCTTTTCCGCTCCAAAGGCCTGGTTGGTTTCGGGTTCGAACCAACCCGACCGTACCCAAACTTTTCTGAAACCTTGATTTTAATATACCAAAATGATTGTCTCATTCCAAGGATTACTACAAAACTAATAGTGCGTCGATCGTAGGTCTGTAGCTCATGTTATGGGCAAAATACCAAAAACAGTCCGAAGTGGAGGGTCTGGGACCGGCCCGACCCGGACCAACCCCCCTGGGTCGGCCAGAACCGGGTCGACCCGACCTGGGTCCCCATCCAGCCCGGCTGGGTGAGTCCGGCCCGACCCACGTGGATTGTGGCTGGCCCGACCCGTGCAGGCTGCGGCCCAGCTCAGAAGCCGGTCGAGTGGGATGCCAAGGGGGCGCGACCCCCTGTTTCTGGAAACAGCGGACCCAGTGGGGTATGCCCTAGTAGTAGGTCAGGGGGGGGGGGGGGGTTACACCCCCCCCCCCCCCGGTTTTCCAGGTAACGGCCGGCCTTTATGGCCAGCCGGTTGTGAGCCGTCGCAGGACCCAGATGGGGTCCCGCCTCCTGGAGACGCCGGCGGCCGGCTCAGCCAGCCGCCCCTGCTGGTCTGCCGCGGCCTAAGGTTGCGTCCCTTCTCACTGGCTCGGCGCGATGGCACCTTGCACCACCACCGCGGCCCGCTCCGGCCACGGTCCTCTTCGTCCATGCGCGGTGCAACAATATCGCGCCGCCTTTGCCTCAAATATCAACAAAGATCAACAAGTAAGAGGGGAGGAGAATTGGTCGTGTTTGTGCGGTCCGATCTCCTCCCGTTATGATGATATCAAGCGTCCAATCCTTAAGCAACAAAGAACGATGATTAAAACTTGAACAAAAATAACCCCTACCTCAAAAATGATGACGAACGTCGACGGAGAGCGTCCGAGGAGGAAGCGGTGTCTCTTCTTTTTGTCATGGAGAGAAGAAAGGATTGTGTGTCATTGGATTTTGTGGAGAGGATGACATTCTTCAATGATGGAGGTGCTTCCTTCTTCTTTCACACAAGGATCTCTCCCCAAATTACCACACAACAAGCCAACAAAATTAAAATAAGGTCACCCCTTATTTTAATTGTTCATGCCATGCATTTCAAAATTTAAGAATTCAAAACACTTCATTAACTAATTGAAGTGGTTCAATTAATTGTTTAATATGTGTTGGAAAGATTTAAGAGGAAGAGAGAGAGAAGGTTGAAGGGTTACACATTTAATTCAAAGGTGGTTGAGGGGTTATGGAATGTGAAAAGGATGGGGCTTGTGTGGGCCCCACCTTACATTTATCCTCACATGGGTAGTTAGGATGCTGGTGGGTCCCACCCTAACTCCCCCATGTAGAATAAAACCACCTTAGAAAAAGACATAAAATTGTACCACAATTTTATTCACTTTTCATTTAACCCACTTTTTTTAACATCTCTTCCCGAGCAAATGCATCTTCGGTAAAGGTCCTCTTAAGAAATTATCGGCGCTGCGAGTTCATCGGTGCCCTTGGATTTCAATTCCATGCACCGGTTCAAAAGATAGAAAAACCCGCTCATTCGTTCACTAAACGTACCTGATCTAACTTCAGAAAATTATTCTGGGCACATCGGGCCTCAGAATCAGGTACCGTAAGAAATAGTGTACTTGTAAAATCTTAAAGAATTTAAGACAATTTTTTCTTGAAATTTACGGGTCTTTACATTTTTTAATTTTGTTTTTCAAAAATAAAATATTTTATTTTATTTTACCATGAAAAATTATGTTTTTTTTTGTAATATTATTATGAAAATCTATTTGTTCTATATGGACTTGTGTTCTGTTGGGCTTTTTGTGTTATCAGGCCTCAACATGGGCCTCTAGTGCTGCTGGGCTACATGTTGGTTTGTTGGGCATGGTCTGTTTGTTGGGATATTTTCTTGGGCTGCTGTATTGTTGGCCCGCCTCATCCTAGTGTTCCACAATGGTGATCCAAATATCAGTAATGTTGAAGGTTGTTGATTAATATTCATCTAAAGGCTTCTACATGTAAAGTTTTTTTTCAATGACCCTTACCCATTGCCTCCCTTCAACTCCCTCCCGTCCATGTGTCCTGATTTTCTCAAGATCTATTTCACCCACCTGGCCTTGTGATCCTTCCACCCTCGCTCATCCATCCACACATCCTCTCACATCATGCACCTGTCAGCCTGTCACCTTGTCTCTGTCCTACAATTACTACTATTTGTGTCTCTTCATCATATGTGACTTCTTCATATTTTGTATACATTATCTAGAGTGTTTGAGAGAGAGGATGAGTTATGGTGGTTCTTATTTGGCACCTCCACATCTTCCTATTTCGATGATCCCCTAAGGTGGAGACCTCACATCTCGCAATTCTTTTTCAGCTGATACCCCTTCAATAAATACCTGTGAGAGTAGTCAAGTTCTCCAATTATATTCTCAAGTTCTTAGTAAAATCCGGCATTTTATATGGATGTATTTGTTTTTCTCAGTTTTATACTGTATATTATTCCTTCTTCTTAGTCAATGTTACAACCCGCCTTCACCAAGATGAGGGAAGGGATGAAAAACTGCCAGACCCTTCCTTCCTCAAGTTTAAAGACAGATAATGACCTCTGAGTCCTACCTTCAATAGGCCCCGGAGTGCAAACTAGCACCGAGGGTATATAGTCACACGTAATATGGAAGGCATTACCCTTTTTATTTAGTAGGATCAAGATATATTATGGTAAAAACCGAAACAACTACAAAAACCAAAGGTAAAAGTAAATCCAAAACCCATTCCCATAAGCATGTTAAAATATAAACCCAAACAAGGTACAAGAAAACTCTAAAGGTAAAGTTCCAATAGAAAAGAAACAACAACGAAAACTTTCCCGAAGTCCGATCTAGTATGGTTTTGCATGGTTCCCGAAGTCCTCCTAGAAATCTAAAAAAAATTACATACGTAGGGTGAGTATACAGGTATACTTAATAGGGAAAACCAAAAGCTCTTTTGCACAATTAGAGAGGCATTCAAATGCCCCATCTGAAAAGGAGATAACCAAAGAACCTAATAAGAAAACAATCCAACCAAACCTCACCAAGGCACACTCCCCAAATAACGCAAGTCATGTAAATTAGTAGTAATAACACATCGATTTTTGGGTACCCTACACCACTTCCCCTCCGGTTATTAAAGACATCCTATGCATCAGACCTCCCCCTCCATTTTTCAATATAGTCTCATTTTCTCCCCAAAGACAGCCTTTTGGGTCACCATAACCATGCATCCCACCTGCCGACACCTAGGCCACAACAACCACACACATCCCTACCCACAGACACTTAGGCCACAACAACCACTATCATGCCCGAAGACACATGGGACTCATCCCAAAGACATTTGGGAAGCAATCCATCCTACACACACCTAGTCCATCCACCAAAACATACGTAGCCCAAATAATCATGGGATATAATGGACCTCAGGATGTCACAGTCTTCCCAAAGAGTCTTGGGCTACTTGGGAGACGGAGCAGAAAATGAGCTAATAACCAGCCACTCATAGGAGTGTTGGGAAAAACACCCTCCCCCATGAAATGGGGGTGTCCAGCACAAAGTGCTCAATGTGGTTGGGGTGAGAATAATACACATAAGAACTAAATTTATACAAATAGGTAGACAAGAACTCATCCCAACCCAAGGGTTCCAAAACCAGCCCATACACAAACACCCTCATTACTATTCATTCATACAAAAGCACAACAGGCACAAACAGAGCACAACTCATTCCTAAAAAACAATTCCACATTGAACCCATTATTTTTATCATGTTCAAGTGATTACATTTAAAATAATTCTTCACTATAGGGAAAATAAAAATCATAGCCACAAGCTAAGGAAGGAAAAATATTCATGCAGTAATTTAAGCATTCACACCTAGATCTCTCGTAATGTCACAACAACAAAAGGGATCTGCAAGATCCCTCGAAGTACTAGAATCAAACCAAGCCCCAACATATGTCCCAACATGGCCCCAAATACACAACCATCAACTACACAATGTGGTATCCCATCCCCATCCATGTCACCTCACAAGCATCAAGCAGAACAACCCTACTCACCACCAGAACAGAGCAGGGGAGTTTTCAAATTTAATCACACCCTTAATTATGCTCCTTCTTTTTGTTTGGTTAACCAGGGTGATCATACAAGGGTTATTCTTTATTGGGAACCATTTAATCAACTGAGTTTACATGATTAACTAGTTTCCATGTTACATCCATTCAATCACAAGATTATACAGAAAAACAGAGGTTCATTAGTGCGTAAGAAAGGACCACCAATGACCACTATTTTCAGTAGGAATAAGCCCATACAATTCACAACACATGAAGAAAGATAAAAGAATACAACATCATCATAAAACACCCCCCTTCATTCTTTAGAAACCATTTATTATCTTTATTAAGGTTGGGTTTCATCCACACCTTGAGGAAGCATTATCAAACCCACCCCGCATAATACATAGTAAGGAGAGACGATGGAATACCCTACTTGGATGATCAATGATCGAAGTTTTCTTCTTGCGCCAAGAACTGGGGATGTTATATTTGTAGGGGAAGAAATCAAAGGACTCCAAGAGTGAGTAGAAAAGGCTCCAGCATGGGTTCACAACTATCCTCAAGAAGACGAACTCCAAATGAACCAAGGAAAGGAAAAGAGACCATCCAAGAAGGACAAAGAAACTTTGTGTGATATAAGGAGAGATCCTGGAGTTACAAGATATGAAATATTGAATGACAATAAAGGTAGATCGTGGTTTCACCATGTGATTGGATGGTTACACATGATGGAATTAATTTTTATTTAATAATTCCCATCAGAGAGGTGGAAATAACAGTTGTAAGTTAAAGGGTTTCTTTTAAATGGAAAAAAATGAGTAACAGGGGTGGAACTGGAATGTACGGTAAAAGGGTTGAAACTGAGGAAAAAGGCATAGTTTTGGTAATTCAAGGGTTGCTCAGATGTTGGGGGATTTTAGATATCATTTATGGGATTTAAATAGCTTTTAAAGGGGTATTAAAACACTTTTACATTAAAATATATGTCGCAGGAGCAGAACTGGAAAAAGTCAAAAACTGAAAAAAAAAATATCAAAGGGCGGGACACTGTTTGGTGATACACCATAACAGTGACACCAATTCGGTGGAACACTATAATAGGTTCCACCATTTTGGTGTGTGACTGCTACAGTTCCACCATAATGGTGCCACCACTTCAGTGGAACACCATAATTGGTGCCACCATTTTGGTGTGTGACGGTGATGGTACAACCGCTACAGTGCCACCATAACAGTGGCACAACCATGGTCCACCGTCACGGTGCCACCATCGCAGTGCCACTGTGACTAGTGCCATTGTTTAGGTGGAACCATTTTGTGGAACTGAGTTTTTGTAAAACTTCTTAATGAGTCACCAATGGTCCCCAGGATATCCCAAACAACAGAAATTTGGAAAAATAATGGACCAGGAGGGTCCAGGACATTACATTAGATACCCCTCAAACTATTCTCTTACTATATAATCCAAGAGTAAACTTGAAGAAAATATAGGGGGGATAAACGACCACCTCACAAGATGCCACTCAGGAGTAAACCTCTTTGACATATAGGAACACCTCTCCCTCATACTGATCAACTGTAGAGGCACTAACGCTCCCCTCCCTTAAGCATCCAAACAAACATGTAAAGGTCATACCATCCAGTCATATAGATTAAGGATTCCCTTCCTCCATGTCAACATACTATCCACTTTGGGTAGCACTGAATCACCTGCACGGGTTTAATCACATCCTCCTTAATGGTCTTGATTAGGGATCAGGTATGCCCCTCCCCACAGTTAGGACTCTTCAAAAACATTTAGAGAACAACAGAATCATCCCATCTCATAGTTAACAAGGTCAAACATTACATCACATTCAAGATCAAAACAACACAGAACAAAACTCAAAACATCTCTGGGTACTAAGTGCATATCAATGCCTCCCATTCCCAGGTACTCTCCTCGAGGCCACCATGCCTCCATAACACACGAACCAAGGGAATGGTTCTTCCACGAATCACCTTCTTCTCACGATCTTTGATCCTTAATGGTCTCTCTAAAAATGTCACATCATCTTTAATATCCATCTTTCCCTAGTCGAGGACATGTGAATCATCATGTATATACTAATAGAGCTGAGACACATGGAAGACATTGTGCAACCTCAGTAGTGGCGGTGCTAGTGCTAGATGATAATCCACTTCACTGACCTGTCGAAATACCTCAAAGTATTTGGCGAACCTGAGAGAAATATTACTTCCCCTGTCGAACCTCTATTTCCCACACTAAGGGGAGACTATCAAGAACATGTGGTCCCCGACATCGAACTACAAGGGTCTCCTCCTACGATCAGAATATGACTTTTTCAAGTCCTGGTCCACCTTCATCCTTTCCTGTATAAGCTTAACCTTCTCCACTATGATCTACACCAACTCTGGGCCACGAACACCTTCTTCCCCGACCTCATTCTATACATGGGTGAATGACATGGTCTTCCATACAAGGCTTCGAATGGAGCCATGCCAATAGTAGAGTGATAGCTATTGTTGTAGGAAAACTCTACCAAAGGCAAGTGTCACACCCACGATCCCGTGAAGTCCAAAACACATGCCCATAGCATATCATTCAATGTCTTCATGGTCGTCTCCATCTTTCCATCTATTTGGGGGTGGAAAGCAGTGTTGAGGCATAGCTGGGTTCCAAAAGTATGTTTCAATCCTTTATAGACATGTGAGGTAAACTATGTATCCGGATCTGAGACTATGGACCTCAAAACTCCATTAAACCGCACTACCTCATCCACATACCTCTATTCTAAGGCATCCACCGCACTCATCTCCTTGATTGCTAGGAAGTGAGATAATTTTGTCAGCTAGTCCACAACTATTTAGATATCATCACAGCCTCCTTGAACCTTGGGTAGTCTCATGATGGAATCCATCAAGATTTCATCCCACTCTCACTCAGGGACATTTAGAGGATGCAACATAATGCCCAGAACACGGTGCTCATCCTTCACATGCTGACACACGAGGCACATTTACACGAACCCCGCCACTTCCCATTTTACCCTAGGCCACCAAAAATGACTCCTCAAGCCTCGATACATTTTGTAAACTCTTAGGTGTACCGCCAGGGGTGATTTTTGGAACTCACCAAAAACTCTCTCACGCATTTCCACCGGGATGAAAAAAAATTCTATAAAACAAAATTTGATTACATCCATATTCTAAGCATCCTTCTAAAGTATTTCCCTGGATAACATGATCACACATCAATTTAGCCTCTAAGTCCCCGCATTGAGACTCCTCCACCTACTGTAATAGAGATGACTGAACTATCATCTCGAACAGATAGCCTCTTCCATTCTCCACCCTTGCATCCAGGTGTATGGAAGCCAACTCCTCCATCGCCTTCCAAGAATCTTCTAATTCTCAAACCACATACTTATATGACTTCCTGCTCAAGGAATTAGCCACCACATTCCCCTTTCATGAGGTGTAGGAAATCTCAAAGTATTAGTAATGAAGAAACTCTATCCCCCTCCATTGCTGCAAGTTTAGGTCCTACTGGGAGAAGATATACCTCAAGCTCTTGTGATCCTTGAAGACCACGAAGCATTCCCCGATGAGGTAATTCCTCCAAAACTTCAGCGTGAACACTAACATTGCAAGCTCTAGGTCATGGGTGGCATAGTTACATTCATGTGTACGTAACTTCCTAGAACCATAAGAGATCACTCCCCATTGTTGCATCAGCACAAACCCCAATCCTAGGCCTGGAGCATCGTATAAAACATTAAATGATGCCCCTTATTTAGGAAACCTTAGCACCAGGTCACTGACCAAATTCCCCTTCAGACAACTGAAGGCTACCTGGAACTGCTCACTCTATACAAAAGCCTGGTCTTTCTTATTCACTTGGAAAACCTCTCGTAGAGCGGGTGCTATAGAAGGACCTCTAAAATCCACCTCATATTATTGGTGTGATCCTACTCTAATCTTGATTAGATCGGGATTTTTTCGATAAACATTACTAAGAACCGGTCCAGATACTCGCAAAAAACTGAGTTCATGAGCCCCATGAACATGGTTGGTGCGTTTGTAATGACAAAAAGCATGACCACGAATTCAAACTGACCATATCTACACCTGAAAGCAGTCTTTGAGATGTCACCCTCCTTCACCCTCAATTGGTGATATCCCGATCACAGATCAATCTTAGAGAACCAACCTGCTCCCTTCAACTGGTCAAAAAGGTCGTTGATCATTGGGATGGGGTAACAGTTCTTGATCATCACCTGAATCAGCCTCCGGTAGTCTATACACATCCAGAGACCATTGTCTTCCTTCTTTGTGAACATGACTGGAGCACCCCATGGTGATGTTCTTATTCAGATACAACCCTTCTTCATCATATCATCAATCTAAATTTGTAACTCCCATAACTCAGAATGCGCCATCCAATAGGGGGACATCAAAATTGGATGGGCACCAGGTTTCAATTCCATCCCGGAATCGACATCGCGTCGGGGGGTAGAGTCACCACCTCTCTAGGGAAGACGTCTAGGAACTCACTAATGACCCCTGGGACTTCCACCATCTCTGCATATGCAGACTCCATTAACAGTTCAGATAACAAGGAAAGGAGGGGCTCTACTCACCGGCTGCCATCATGGAAACCCCACTCACTGATGAAAGTCACATGTTGGCTGCCCATATCTAAAAACACAACCCTTCTCCATAAGCAGTCAATAACGACACACATAGAGAAAATATAGTCGATGCCTAAGATGACATCATATGCCTACATCTGTAGAAAAAGAAGGTCCCCACTAGACTGATGAGGCCCTACCACTAGTCTGCATCCCCATCAAACATATGACAATCCAGTCTGACCTCTGACTAGAATACTCAATACTAGGGGAAAGGGAAGTCTCTATGTGTCTAGACCTAGAGCATGGGATAGACTGGGTGCAACAAAGATGTGTTAAGATCCTGGATCAAACAAGGTGTAGGAAAGAGTGCTAAAAATCTGATCGTACCTTGAACGACTTCTGGAACTACTAGAACTGTTGCCTCTATGGCATTTAATTGTCCATGACAAGCTCCTCTACCCCTGGGTTGTTGGCTGCCTCCTTGAACACGCCCTAGTCAAGGTCCCTGAGGAGCGCCCTGAGGTTTTCCTCCTCCTGCAAAGTCTTCTATCAGAGGAGTGGGAGCTCATTTTCCCTGCTACTGCTGCTGAAAGGGACTGGATAAAAACTGTTGTTGATGAGGTGGAAGTTGATCCTTCCCACCCCCATTGTACTGCACTCGGTCTGGGCACTAATTTGAAGGTTCCCACGGCTGCCACAGATGAAGCATCTCGGTCCTGGGCTCGCAAATAAGGATGAGGACTGGGAGATCAAAACCGGAATTGCAGGGGTCAGATCCCCACTAGCTAACACCTGGAAGGCCCTGACATTAGAGGCCTACTACTGAAATATTTTCCCTTTAACAAGCCCAACTATATCCCCTCTCATGGTACACCTCCCAGCGTGTGCATCCTCTCCACCACTTTATCCTTCTTCTAAACCTAGAAGTACATTGGTAGAGTGAAGGGAGTAACAACATACTGAAGAGAGGGTCAGAGTGCCTCCTCTAAATGTTTCACCTAAGACTCCTCATCCAAAAAGAGGTCTGGATAAAATCAAAGGAGATCCTTGAACTTTATCCCTAGCTACAACACTCACATACTCCCATGCTGAAGGGATAGTAGCTCTTAACTCTTCTCACCCTTCATCATGTAAGACATGAATTTCACCCGGAACTCTCTCTCAAAGTCAGTCCATGAAACCTCAACCTCCCTCTTTCCCCCAAGATAGATATTCCACCACTGATGTGCCACTCCCTGCATCTAGATTATAGGTAGAGGAACCCAGTAATTTGTCGGAGATCGGATCAAGATAAAAGTTATAACCTGATCCTCAAGCCAATTTTCTATCTCCATGTCCGAGATGCATCCCCCGTACTTCCTAAGGGTTTGTCCCTCAAAGGAACTTCTACCCCTGTTCATCCTCCTCCTCTTGATCAGCACTCAAATGATCAGCCAAATCAGCCACCAAGGCCTCGATCACCTGCACTACTCATGGTCGTCGTCCAGCTATCATAGCTACAAGGTAAAAATGGAAATGCCTAAGCCCGAGTTGTGTAGAAGATTTATTTTAAATTTTTCTTAAACTTTTTATTTATTTAAATTCTCAGAACACCCAGAACACACAAGAACACAAGTCATAATAATGCATGTACCTTTCCTGAGATCTCTACCCTACAATCAATGTAGTCTCACCTGGTTGTTCAGTAGGTCCATAGTCCTTTCATTGGTTCACATGGGGCCCTAAAATCCCATGTCCTAGCTAGTCTTCCTTGGCCTTTTTCATGAACCAATATTTCCTAAAACTATTTCCCTACTATCCCATTAAATACTCACTATTTCTAACTCAAAACTTCATCATATATTTCAACCATAACCTTTGATACCATTCTATCACGAACCACCTTCACCAAGATGAGAGAAGGGATGGAAAACTTCCAGACCCTTCCTTCCTCAAGTTGAACAAGAGATAATGACCCCCGAGTCCCACCTTCAATAAGCCCAAGAGTGGAAACTAGCCCCACAGGTATAGAATCACATGTAATATGGAAGTAATTGCCCTTTTTATTTAGTAGGATCACGAGATACAATGGTAAAAACCCAAAAAACTCCAAAAACTGAAGGTAAAAGTAAATCCAAAACCCATTACCATATGCATGTTCAAAGATAAACCCAAACAAGGTATAAGAAAACTCAAAAGGGAAAGTAACAAAAGAAAAGAAACAGCAACGACAATTGTCCTGACGTCTGAGATAGTATGGCCCTACATGGTCCCCTAAGTCCTCTTAGAAACCTAAAAATAGTTTTATATACGTAGGGTGAATATACAAGTATACTCTGTAAGGAAAACCAAAATCTCTCATGCACAAGTGGAGAGGAATTATAATACCACGTGATAAAAAGGAGATAACCAAATCACCTAACAAAGAAACTATCAACCCAAACCTCAACAAGGCACATTCGCTAAATAACACAAGTCATGTAAATTAGTAGTAATAACACATCGATGTTTGGGTACCCTGCACCACTTCCCCACTGGTTATTGAAGATATCTTACACGTCAAACTTACCCCTCCATTTTTCACTATAGTCCCACTGTAACCCCAATGACAACTTTTTGGGCCACCACAACCACGCATCCCACCCAAAAACACCTAGTCCACAACAATCAAACACTTCCCTACCCATAGACACCCGAGCCACAACAACCACTGCCATGCTCGAAGACACATGGGCCTCATCCCGGAGAAACTTGGTAAACAATACTTCCCACACACACCTGGAAAAACCATCACAATGTACCATGTCCAAATAATCTTGGGGTATAATGGACCTCAGGACATCACAACCTACCCTAAGAGTCTTAGGCTACTCATGAGAGGAAGAAGAAAAGGAGCTAATAATCATCCACTCATAAAAGTGTTGGGAAAAACACCCTCCCTCATGAAATGAGGGTGTCTGGAACAAAGTGATCAATGTGGGTGGGGTGAGAATAAGAAACCAAAGAGCTAAATTTATACACATAGGTATACAATCACTCATCCTAACCTAAGGGTTCCAAAACTAGCCCATACAAAACACCCTCATTACTATTCATTCATACAAAAGCTCAACAGCCACAACTAGAGCACAACTCATTCTTGGAAAACAATTCCCCACTGAACCCATTATTTTTATAATGTTCAAGTGATTCCATTTAAAATAATTATTCACTACCGGGAAACTAACATGAATAAACACAAGACAAGAAAATAAAAATAGCTAAGCAGTAATTTTAGCATTCACACATGGTTTTCTTGTAAAGTCACAATAATAAAAGGGATCCATGAGATCCCTCAAAATACTGGAACCAAACCAATCCCTAGAATACGGCCCTACACATCCCCAAATCCACAACCATAAACTGTACAACAAGGGATCCCATCCATATCCATGAAACCTCACAAGCATCAAGTAGAACAACCCTACTCATTACCAGAATAGAGCATGGGAGTTTTCAGATTTAATCACACCATTCATTAATTTCCTTTATTCTGTTTGGTTAACTAGGGTGATCACTCAAGGATTGTTGTTCATTGGGAATCCATTTAATCAACCGAGATTATTTCATTAACTAGTTTCTATGTTACAGCCATTCAATCACAATCTTATACAAAAGAACAGAGGTTCATTAAGAAAGGACCACAAATTTCCACTATTTTTAGTGGGCATAATCCCATACAATTAACAACACATGAAGGAAGATAAAAGAGTACAACATCATCGTCAAACACCCCCATTCATTCTGTAGAAACCATTTATTATCTTTGTTAACTTTGGGTTTCATCCATGGCCTGAGGAAACCTTATCATACCCACCCCACATGATACACATTAAGGAGAGATGAAGGAAGACCCTACTTGGATAATCAATGATCAAAATTTTATTCTGGCGCTAAGAACTGGGGATGCGTGGCTTGCAGGGGAAGAACTCAAAGGACTCCAAGAGTGAGTATAAAAGGTTCCAGCATGGATGCACAACTAGCCTCAGTAAGAGGGACTTAAAATGCCCCAAGGAAAGGAAAAGAGACCAACTAAGAAGAAGAAACAAACTCCATGTGATAAAAAACAGATCCTAGAGTTACAGGATGATAAAAATTGAATGGATTTAAAGGCGGATTGTGGTTTTACCACGTGAATGGATGGTTACAAATGATGTAATAAATTTTTATTTAATAATTATCATCGAATAGGTGGTGATAATGACTGTGAGTTAAAGGGTTTCTTTTAAATGGAGGAAAATGTGTAACATGGGCGGAACTAGAATGTACGGGAAAAATGGGTGACACTGAGGAAAAATCCATATGGTTTGGTAAGTCAAGGGTCACCCAACTCTTGAGGGATTTAAGAAATCATTTATGGGCGTTAAATGGATTTTAAAGGGGTATTAAAACACTTTTACATCAAAAGATACATTACAGGAGAAGAACTAGATAAAGTCAAAACTGGAAAAAAAACAAAGGGTGGGACACCATTTGGTGAAACACTGTAAAGGTGCCACCATCACGGTGCCACCGTAACAGTTCCACTATAATGGTGCCAGAAATTTGGTGGAACATCATAAGATGTTCCACCATTTTAGTGTGCAACCACTCTGGTGCCACCGTCATGGTGCCACCGTAACGGTGCCAGCAGTTCAGTGGAACATCGTCAGTGGTGCCACTGTTTCAGTGTTAGACTGTGATGGTGAGACTGCTATGGTTCCACCACCATGTTGCACCATCACGGTGTCACTGTCACAATTCCATAGTTACCAGTACCACTATCACAGTGTTGTCGTGACTGGTGCTACCATTTTGGTGGAACCCTTTACTGGAACCAAGTTTTTTGGAAAACTCATTAATGAGTCACCAATGGTCTCTAGGATACCCCAAAAACCATAAATTTGGAAAAGGGACTAGGAGGGTTCGGGACATTACAGTCATGGTTGGGGTTTTCATGCATGCGTCCATCCAGTTTGAGGGAGTACGTTACTATATACGATTTAGGATTCATCGCTGACTCCTAGAGTGATGTTGTCCCTGTTTTGGGATAGCTTCTATCGTTCATATGAATTTCTCTCTATTTTATTTTCTCTATTGTATTATTGTTCCTTTTTTCATAATAATAAAGAATTATTGTGGTGTTCTTACCATGGAGTAGGGGGCAAATAGGTCTAAACCATGTAAATCATTTATTTTCTTTAAATTTTTGCACTTAATTTGTTATATGATTTCTTCTCCTTAATGGATTTCATTCTTGTTTACTTCTTTTTTTTAAACTGTTTTGTTTATGGAATCTTATTATTTTCTTATATGCTTTTCTTGGTCTATCTATTCTATTAAAAAACCCACACATTACTTCACAATAATCATCATGCACAATCATCCTGCATCCAAGCTGTTGGTATCTCCTCGAGCCCCACCCGCTCCTCCAAATGCACAAATATTACATCAAAAAAACTACAATGTTAATTTAAATTGATTAAAACATTTCTATAGAATTTATTTATATTTTTTTACATATTTTTTATTTCTATTTCACCATAAAACTTTACTTATCCATACATTTATAATAAAATAGTTTTAAAAAATAAATTTACTTTAATACATGTTTAAAAAATTCATTAATGATAATGTTTTTGAAAAAATAATGAAATTTTTAATTTGAAATTTATTTAATTGAAATTTTAATTTTAATGCATCAAAAATTATTATCACATGAACAATTTTATCACACTCACACAAAATCATTTTGGTAAACTTAATTTTATTGAGCTATGATACATATTATTTGATAAAATATATCACTAAAAAATAAAAAAAAAATTACATCAAGTTTCAAATAATTTTAATTTTATGTGCAATGTTACTTATTTTAACAAGATATATTTTATGTATAGTGTAACCTATTTTAATTATATGTGAAATGTTACCTATTTTTTCCAGAATAGCCATAATGTTCTACTAGGTTTAGCAATAGAAGGTTTTAACATATCTGTGTATATGGTTGGTGTAACACATAGTACTTGGTTAGTAGGGTTGATTCCATAAAACCTCCCCCATTTTTATGTATGAAGAAATAATTTTTGTTACTTTCCACACTAATTGATAGGGAAAGATAAACCAATTATGAAACTAATTTTTATATGAAACCATTGATTGATGAGCAGTAATAATTTTTTTCAGATTGTGTAATGAATTTTGATTCACCAGATAATGAAATGGTTATACTCCATGCCACTTTGTTATGGAAAATCAATGATTTCCCAGTGTATGATAGCTTATTATGTCAGAGTTCAAAAGGAGAATTCACTTACCCTTGTGGTCATAAATGTAAGAAATCAGCATGGCTTAAGCATGGTAGAAAGTGGGCATATGTTGGTCATAGATTCTTTATTCCTCCACTACATAAGTTAGGAATAGATAGTGTTTCATTTTATGAGAATAGATATCGTGACCCAACACTACAAATAATGTCATGTATTCAAATTCTTTCACAACTTGACCAATAAAACATTCACATAGTATATCATTTTAAGGATTTATTAAACCCTACATTGTTGTCCATTCCTGCTATAAATATATAGTTTGGTCATAATTTGAATAATAAAACTATTTTATTTGAATTGACTTATTGGAAAGATGATATTTAATGCACAATTTGGATTTCATGAACATTGAGAAAAATTTGTGTGATAATATAATGTTAACCATTTTAGGAATCAATAGGAAATAAAAGGGCGGTTCTAATGATTGGGGTCATTTGAGAAAAATGGGATTGATAAAACCTTTAAATTTGTAGTTGGGTGAGGGTAATAGGGAATATAACCGAACTACTGAGTACAAGATGAGTAAAAATGAGAAGGAGATATTTCTATCATTTTTAAGACTATCAAGGTGCTTGATGGGTTTTTATTCTAATATTTCAAAGCCTTTAATTGCAGTGACCATGAGATTATAGGTGTTGAAAATCATTGATAGTCATATTATTATCCAACTATTAATCCAAATTGAAATTATTTATTGTTTTCTTACCCATATTGTTGAGTTTTTAATTGATGTTTTAAATTTTTAGGATAAATCTATTCAATGATTCATCACATGACACTTTTATATTGAAAATACGCACTTTGAGTCATACTAAACACACTGTGTGTCATATTGATTTTCAGTTGATTCTAACACATCAAAAATAAATTATGGATCATTGTGATAAATTTATAAGAAAATCTGAGCTCATTTACTCAGTGTGGGCTATGTGACATTCATTTTTCACTAAAATGACAGTTCGATATTGAAAATGAAAACATTAAGTCATATTGGCCACATCGTATGTTCGATTGATGCATGGTCAATTTGTACACATCAAGAATGAATTAGAGATCATTTTCCTAATGTTTGAAAACAATATGAGCTCCTTTACTTGATTTTGGATCTCTGGCATGTGTTTTAGAGTAAAATGACAATTTAATATTAAGAATGCACACTTTGAGTCAAATTAGACACATCGTGTATCATATTGATATGATTTTAATTTATATATGTCACAAATCAATTCTGGATCCTTTTCAAAAATATTCAAGACAATATGATCTTGTTTACATAGATTTGGAAATATGGAATGCATTTTATACTAAAATGATCTTTTTATATTGAAAACACACACTTTGAGTCACACTGGCCACATAATGTGTCTGGTTGACGTGTGGTCGATTCACACGCATCAAAAATGAATTATGGGTCATTTTCTTAAATTTTTAAAATAATCTGAGCTTATTTACTCCATTTTTTCTATGTGACACATGTTTCAGAGTAAAATGACACTTTTATATTTAAAACTTGAACTTTGAGTCATACCGGTCACATCGTGTGTTAGATTGATGTGCGGTAAATTCCTACATATCACAAATAAATTATGTATAGTTTTCTTAATTTATGAAGACAATCCAATCTCATTTACTCGATATTAGTTATTTGGTGCGTGTTTTACATTAAAATGATTGTTCCATAATGAAAACGTACCGTTTGAGTCACACCGGCCACATCGTTCATCTTATTGATGTGTGGATGGTTTTTATAATTAAAAAATGAATTATGAATCATTTCCTTAATATTTTAATACAACTGAAACTCATTTATTTGGTTTTGTCTATATGAGGTGTCTTTTAGAGTAAAATGGCACTTTTATATTGAAAATGCACACTTTGAATCATATCAGCCACATCGTGTGTCAAATTGATTTTATATTGATTCATATGCTTAAAAAATGAATTATGGATCATTTTCTTAAAGATTTATGAAAATCCAAGATCGTTAACTTAGGTTTTGATATCTTACACGCATTTTATATTGAAAACACGCACTTTGAGTCTTACCAGCCACATCATGAATCAGATTGAGGTGTAGTAAATTCCTAAATATCACAAATAAATTATGTATTTTTCCTAAGTTATCAAGAAAATTTGATCTCATTTACTCTATTTCAGTCATTTAAAATAGTTTTTACATTAAAATGACCATTTTATATTGAAAACGCACACACTGAGTCATAGAGGCCACATCCTGTGTCAGATTGATGCATCGTCGATTCGTACATGTCGCAATTGAATGATGTACAAAAGGTAATATTTTCATGTATTATTTTTGGATATTGTATGGATTAATTTAAAGACTAGGTATTGAGATGACATGTTATTCTGAGACCCAGCGAGCCCAAAATTAATTTTTAAAATATATTAAATATATTAAATGCATACACATGTACTTTTCCTAGAAAAGTGGAATAATATAGTACCCCCGGTTTTGGGTATGTAACCCATTAATTTTTTTTATGGATATAAAGTATAAGGGGGGAATATGGAAGAGTTTGGTGAACTTGAAATAAGTGTTGGGGGCTAAAGGAAAGGTGCACGAGCTACGCACGGTTTATCCAAACCATGCAGAAATCGTAGGAGAAAAAATGTGCAATAGCAGGTTGGAGACAGAGAGAATCGGCATGGTGTGTGAATGGTTAAGAAAACTATATGAGGAGACCATGATAGGGCCTATCTAGACAGTATCTAATGCACAGTTTGTCTAACCGTGTAAACTAATCACGTGCGTGGTTAAAGTGAGAGCCTAAAAAAGAGGATCTCACACTTTTTTACCTCTATGTTTCTCATTTTTTTCTCTTAAGTAGTTATAACTCATGATTTTACTTCCTTGAAGGTATAATAATATCTCCCAAGCAATTTGGAGTCAATATAAAGGCTTCCATAGGTGATTCAAAGACGGATTCTTGAGGTATGGGATCATTCTTCATCGTTCTTGATCGGTTTCATAGATCTATTTCTCCTCTCTTATTGGTTTCTTGTATCTACACCTTTCATGGATATATCTATGAGTTTCTATTCCAAATATTTTTATATTTGGTCTTTATATTTCTAGGATAATAGATCTAAGGTAGTTCTGTGAATAATCGACCCGATTTTCTTTACCGTTCCTCACTCATTGTCAAGTTTCATCAAAACCATTGAGGCATGTGGATTCACTCTCATATCCACTTTCTAGAATTGATTGACATAGTTTCAAATTGAGTAAATTGGATAATATTTATTTTGAAATCTTGGTTTGATACATGGAATAAATCTTTTTAGGGATAATTTATCATTTTTGGTAGATTTATGAAATCTTGATAAATTTTTGTGCAAATTTTTTTAGTTTCTTGAATTTAAAATGGCAATTTTAAATGGTGGATTTTCTCAAACATATAAATTTTTTTATTGGGCAGTAGGTTTCAATAAAAAGGTTTTTTATCAAAATTATTTGTCATTGTAATTGTTTTAATGAAAAATGGTTTTCAATAAAAAGGTGATTTTATTGAAAGGGTTGTTTTGGCATGATATTTGGGCATATGTGGTGTGTGTGTTTAATATTTAATATATAGGTCTTAGTTTAAATATAAACTTTTTCTTAGTGTTAAATGGTTCATGGAACATGGGATACAATTACCTTGTGAAGACTTGGTAGATCGATGAGAAACTGTTCATGAGTATGGAATTGTCATCGCGTAGCATGCATGGTTGGTTGTGTGGATGTGTGGAATGCATTGGGTATGAAAAAAGAAATGTTGTGAAATGGTTTTATATATTTGTTTAGTTATTATTTTGGAAAAATAACTTGTTGTAAAATTGGTTTCAATTTCACTTGTTTGCTTTTGGTTTCAAATTGTTTTGGAAACATGTTTATATTAAGTTATAAACCGTTTTGATAAATTGTTTTATATAAATTGTTTTATAATAATATTACTAACTTTTCTATCCTAGTGGAATGAGTACCCAATTCATTACGGAAAAACTATTGTGTGTTATACTCACCCCTTTTTTGGAACTTTGGTGCTTTTGCAGATGCTATCTTCCAGGACATGGGAAAAGGTAAAGTATCCCATGTTTTTAGCACCACCTTGTGATACTTGGGTTTTTCAGTGGTTGTGGAGCTTTGAGCTTGTGGAACATGAATTATTGTGGTATTTTGGGATTATTAAGTTGTTATTACACTATTTAATTTGATAATTGTTTGGTCTTCTGTTGTTTCATTCCTTGGAGTGGTTTTTATTTGAATAAAGTAGTTGTGTTGTCTAAATTTTGTTCATGCATCATTTAGTGAATGGTTTGGTTATGGTTTATTAGTTTAATGGTTTATTTATTAAAGGTTAAATCATACACCACTTGTATTTGAAACACTTTGGCATTTATTTCCATTCTTTTTCATCTTGGTGATGTCAATTAATCCCAAGTAATGACTTGTTTTAATCTCAAGCCAATGAGAATTAGCGAGTCATTACAAATGGTATCATCTTATTAAGTCCTTGCCTAACAAGTAGTTTTCAATTTCTTGGTATTGGAGTTGATTCATCCCTATATATTCCTTAGGTTTTAATATTATAAAGTATTTGGATTTTTGGGACTTAAAATGTATAGCATAAAAGGATGTAGCTAACCTATTTATGTTAAACTTCAAGTTACCGAGGTGTTGGGTACAGAAGTGTTTTGGAGACACTTATAGGATTTAGAAATCTCATTATCATGGGTTTTTCCAATGAGGATATCATGTCATGCATTAGAGGAAATAATTACCAATATAATTGAATATTTTATTTGGATAAATAATTTATGATCTGGTGAAAAGGTGTAAATTTTTGAAAAATGAAGATTTTTTGTTCAAATGAAAGATTTTGAAAACATGATACTTAGTGTATTTTGAAAAATGTTTTATTTTCCAATGTTAGAGTGGATTTATTTCAAAAATGGATGAACATGAAAAAGGTTGTTTTTGGAAAACAATTCTATGATATTTGATGTGATATAATTTGAAATACTAAGCCACCGGTTGCTAGAGAATGAGACATATAGAGTTGTTGTTTGTTTAGAAAATGGTACCTGGTAGGCATAGTAGAAATCAACTGGAAGAGGCCACAGAGAACTTGGTTTCACTTGATCCATAGGTGAACCAAGATCTAGTCCAGGAATTTCAAGTTGTGGGCATAGGGAACCAAAGGGATGAGCCAACACATGTAGACCATTTCATCTAGTTCATGAAGCAGAATCCACCCATATTCTAGGGTGGTCTTTAACCCAATAAGGAGGAGGTGTGGAACAATAGGATGAATCATATCTTTGAGTTCATAAGCACACCTATGGAGATAAATTTTAATATGGTGATGTATATTCTTTAGGATCTCACACACCAGTGGTGGGAACTAGTATTACATGCTAAAGCAGATCAAGACCTTACTTGGGAGAATTTTTAGGAATTTTTTAATAAACAATTCTATCCTCACACGTTCAAGATCCATATAATGATAGAATTATTTATCCTAAAGTAAAATAATATATTTTTCACCAATTATGTATCTATATTAATGAATTTAGTATGATTTTCACCAGAATTTGTGGTGAGTGCATCCCTAAAGGCATGCATCATCGAATCATGGCTAAGGTAGAAAATTCGATTGAAGATTGTGGTGCTCTATATTAATGACTATATAGTGATGGTGAACAGAGTGGTGGTGAAGGATAAAGACATCTTATGAGCTATGGGAGTAGGAAGCATGATGATCCCTACTGAAAATGGTGGAAACTCCAATGTTAGGAGCAAGTGAAAGAGAGATACCTATTTCCAAGGTGGGAGAAGGAATCAGAATCTTATAGCTGGTTCAGTAAATATTCCTCCACGACCAAAGATACAAGATGAATGATACTAATGTGGTTCCTTTTACCTAATAAAATTGTATTTTACAGCACCACCAATATCATGCCATAATTTCAATAATATGGGACACCTTAAGCACTTTTATCACAGTTCTCCAAGGTTAGGTGATCGAGATACTTCTTAGGCGTCGCAAGCATCATATGCTTTAATAGGATGAGGCTAGAAGAATCAGTCCCATTAGTAGAACAATTCTAGACATGTTGATTCTCATAATACCATGACTCCTTGGTAAGGTAAATATCAGCAAGGCAACAAAGAGTAGAGTGCAGTGATGAAGAAACTATATGGAGCTAAGCAGATGATTGTGGATGATCAATATGAACCATCTATGGTGAGAGGTACAATTATTTTGAATTCTACCTTTGTGTAAGTACTATTTGATACCAATTCATCACATTCCTTCATTTATTCTTGTGTTTTTGACCTACTATGTTTAAAACATGAAATGATGCCCTCTGTTATAAAATTGAGAATTCCACTTGGTGAAAGAAAATTTCAAGACTTTGTTTGTATAACATGTGCTATAATGGTTGATAGAGATGAGATAAAATGGAACTTCTTGATGTTGGACATTGATGTCTATATTGTAATATTGGGTATGGATTGGCTTACAATGTTCAAGTCTTACATCGACTATTATAGGAGGACATTTAGTTTCATGACTGAGGATGACATTGAGTATCTCTTCAAAGGAGAGAAGGTCATGAAGAAGGGTGAAACTGGATTGTTTGCACCAGTGGTGGGAAAATATTTTACCAGTTAGCGATGTTGACCATGGCATCGATATATGCGATCCATGATATCAGTTTTTCAGTAGTAGTGGATCAATTTCTAGATATCTTTCATGAGAACTTCTGAGGGTTACCACCTATAAGGGAAGTGGAGTTTACAATTAATCTCATTATGGGGACCAGTCCTATTTCCCTTCCGTCTTATAGGATATAACTAAAATATTTAAGGGAATTGAAAGTGTATTTGGAGAAGATGGAAAGCAAGGGTTTTATTTGACCAAGTATATCTCCATGGAAAACACTGGTTTTTTGTGTGAAGAAAACTGATGTAACTCTTTGACTATGCGTCGATTATCAAAAGTTTAACCAAGTTACGACAAAGAATCAATATCCACTTCTATGTATTGATGACCTATTTGATCAATTGAGGGGAGCTTAGTGGTTCTCTAAAATTAACTTGCAATTAGGATATCATCAATTATGAGTTCGAAAGGAATATTTTCTGAAGATAGATTTTAGAAGCATATATGGACACTACAAATACATAATCACGAATTTTGGTCTCATGAATGCACCATAAGTCTTCATGGATTTAATGAATTGGATATTTTAGCAATATCTAGAATTTTTTTGTGTTTGTTGATGAGATCTTGGTGTATTCAAAGACAATGACTGAGCATAAGGAACTCCTGGAAACAATGTTACAAATATTGAGAGATCATTGTTTGTATTCTAAACTATATAAATTTAATTTTTGGACACATGAGGTATGATTTCTTGGAAATGTGATTTTCAAAAAATTTATTTAGGTGGATCTTGAAATAATAGAAGATGTGATCTCATGGAAACCGCTGAAGAATTTCTTTGAGATACAATGTTTTCTTTGTCTAGGTGGTTATCACAGATGTTTTGTGCATGACTTCTCATGGATAGCCTTACCAATGATAGTATTGACAAAGAATAATGCTCTATTCTGATGAAAAAATATATTCTAGAAAACTTTCCTTGATTTGAAAGTTCATATTACTTCGGAACCTATATTGATTTTTCTAGAATCAAAATGGGGATACGTGGTGTACTATGAAGCTTCTGGATTAGGGTCGCGCTGTGTTATTATGAAAGGAGACCATGTTGTGGCTTATGGTTCATAACAGTTGAGAGTGCGTGAGAAGAATTACCCAACACATGACTTAGAATTAGCAGTATTCATTCATGCCTTGAAGACTCGGCGTTATTATCTATTTGGTGAGAAATTTATTATGTTCACAGACCACAAAAGATTGAAACACATTTTCTCACAACAAGATTTGAATCTGAGGCAAAGGAGATAGATGGATTATCTACAAATGTTTGAATTTTTACTTGATGTATACACCAGGAAAAGGGAATTTGGTGGAATATGCATTGAGAAGAAATTCATATACTCAGTTAGCGAAAGATGCTTCAGATGAATGGAAGTTGATATCGGTACTAGTTTAAATTCATGTGGAATGTGAAGACCAAGGTGATTTTGTGGTTTTCTTTTTAACTATGATTGTTTTTGATTTATTAAGGATGGTCAAATAGGTATAAGCATCTGATGCAGAATTCTTTGTTATGAGTACAAAACTCAATGGTAGGGAGACCAGTGAGGGATGGAAACTTGATGGGAGTTCAATTTTGCATTTCGGAGATTGGATAGTTATACCTATGGCTTGTCATGAACAACATATTCATGCTTAACACCATTAGATTTGGTATGTACATCTAGGACCACAAAAGATGTGTAAGGTGTTAAAGGTGCAGTTTTGGTGGAGAGGCATGAAAAGGAAGGTGTCCGAGTTAGTCTTGTAGTGATTAACTTTTCAATAGGTTAAAGTAGAGCATCAAAGACTAGTGGGTATGTAGCAGTATTTACCAATCCTAGTGTGGAAATGGGATCATATAGTGATGTATTTGGTTACAATTCTACCAAGAAAGGTTCAGAAACACGATTCCTTATGGGTGATAGTGGATCGGCTAACCAAGTCGGCTCATTTCATTCCAATTAGTGAAACTCATATGGTGGAGTATCTGTCCAAAATCTACATCCAAGAAGTGGTAAAGAGACATGGAGTACCAATGTTAATAGTATCAGACAAATATCCAAGGTTCATGTCTCGTTTTTGGAAATCTTTATAGAAATCCCTTGGCACTCAGTTGAATATGAGCATGGTGTATCATCCTTAGATGGATGGGCAATCTGAACGGATGATACAGACATGGGAAGATATGTTTCAGGCTTATGTAATGGATTTTGGTGGCTCATGGGAGGAACACTTATCCTTAGTGGATTTATCATATAATAATAGCTATCAGGCCTCAATATATATGTATTCATTTGAAGCATTGTATAGGATTCCGTGTCATTCTCTACTATACTAGGTGGAAATAGGTGAAACATCACTAGTCGGATCGAGACTTATCCAAGAAACAACAGAGAAGATTCATCATAGCATAAAGAGGATGGATACAGCTTAGAGTCATTCGAAATATTATGTGGATCACTATCGAAGGTTTTTGTCCTTTGCAGTGGGCGATCATGTGTTCTTAATGATTTCAACCAGGCTCAGACATCATCGTTTTGGGAAGTAGGGAAAGTGATATACTTAATACATTGGCCCCTTTGAGATAATGGAATAGGTTGGAGAGGTGGAATAATGTTTGGAACTACCACAATGGTTCAGTTTGGTACACAATGTGTTCCACGTATCTCGGTTGAAGAAGTATCAGCCTAATCCAGACCATGTGATCAGATGAGATCACATTGACCTAGAACCGGATGCTCTATTGGTACATATCCCAGTGTGGATAGTGGATAAGAAAGATAAATTATTTCATGGAAAAATCATTGGTCTAGTGAGGATTCTATGGAAGCATGGCCAGATTCATGAAGAGACTTGGGAACGTGAGAAGGAAATGAAAGACCAATGGTCGGAACTCTTTCAAGGCAAGGCTGGTTTTCTACTTTCTGGGGATGGAAAGAAAAATGTTGGGGAAAATGTAGTACCCATAGTTTTTGGTACATAACCGTTTCCTTTTTTATGTATATAAATTATAAGGGGAAATATGGAAGAGTATGGTGAACTTTAAATAAGTTTTTGGGGATAAAGGAGAGGTTCACGGGCTGCACACATTTTCTCCAAACTGTGAGAACATCCTAGGAGAAATAGTGTGCAATAGTATGTTGGATGCAGAGAGATTCAACACAGTGTTTTCATAGTTAAGGAGACCATTTTATGAGGTCAATCAAGGGCCTATCTAGATAGTAGCTAATGCATGGTTAGTGCACAGTTTGTCTAATAGTGCGAACTAACCGTGTGCGTGGTTAAAGTGAGATCCTAAAAAAGTGGATCTCACATGTTTTTCCTCTAAGTTTATCTTTTTTCTATTAAGAATCCCGAACTTAGGATTTCTCTTCCTTGAAGGTATACGAACCTATCCCAAGAATTTTGGAGTCAATATAAAGGCTTACCTTGGTTATTCAAAGCCATATTCATGAGGTATCTGATCGTTCTTCATCATTCTTGATCAGTTTATTAGATCTAATTTGATTTACTTCTCCTCTATTCTTGGTTTCATAGATATAAACATGTTATGGGTAGATATATGAGTTTTTATTCCAAATAAGTTAATATTTAGTCTTTATATTTCAAGGATAAGAGATCTAAGGTGGTTCTGTAAAAAATCGACCCTGTTTTCTTGAGTGTTCTTCGTCCGTTGTCAAGTTTCATCAAAACGTTTGAGGTTGGTTGCTTCACTCTCATATCCTCTTTCTATAATTGATTGGATTAGTTTCAAATTGAGTAAATTGGATAATATATATTGTGAAATCTTGGTTATATACACATAATAAGTCCCTTTAGTGATGATTTATCATTTTTGGTAGATTTTTGAAATCTTGATAAATTTTTGTTCAAATTGTTTTAGTTTCTTGAATTAAAAATTGTGATTTTAAATAGTGCATTTTATGGAACTTCTAAATGTTTTTATTGGGTAGGGGTTCAATAAGAATATTTTTTATTGACATGATTTGGCATTGTAATGGTTTTAATGAAAAACGGTTTTCAATAAAAATGGTTATTTTATTGGAAGGGTTGTTTTGGCATGATCTTTAGGCATATGCGGTTTGTGTGTTTCATGTTTCATATCTGGTCCTTGGTTGAAATGTGACCTTGTACTTAGTGCCAAAGGGTTAATGGCTCATGGGATACAATTACCTTGTGATGACTTGGTAGATCAATGAGAAACCGCTCATGAGTATGGAACTGTCATCACATAGCATGCATGGTTGGTTGTGTGGATGTCTAGAATGGATTGGGTATGAAAAAGGAATTTTGTGAAATGGTTTTAAATATTTGTTTAGTTATTTTTGTATAAAAATAAATTTCTAGAAAAATGGTTTCAATTTCACTTTTATTATTTTGGTTACAAATAGTTTTTGGAAACTTGTTTATACTTAGTTATAAAAATTTTTGTTAAATTATTTTATATAAACTGTTTTATCATAATATTGATAACTCTTCTATCCTAGTGGAATGAGTAGGGAAGTCGTTGGGGGAAAACCTAATGAGTGTTATACTCACCCCTGTTTTGGCACTTGGGTGATTTTTTAGATTCTATCTTCTGAGACATGGGAAAAGGTAAAGTGTCACATATTTTTAGCAGCACCTCGTGATACATGGGTTGTTCGGTGATTGTGGATCTTGGAGATTGTGAATTATGGAGTCTTGTGATATTTTGGGAGTCTTTAATTGTTCATCTAGTGTTTACTTTGATAATTTTTTGGTTTTCCTCTATTTCATACCTTGGAGGAGTTTTGATATGAATAATGTAGTTGTCTTGTCTTGTTTTTGTTCATGAATCATTTAGTGAACAGTTTGGTTATGGTTTATTGGTTTAATGGTTTATTTAATAAAGTTTAAATCACACCCCACTTGTATTTGAAACTCTTCGACATTTATTTCTAGCCTTTAGCATCTTAGGAATGTCACTTAAGGCCAAGTAAAGACTAGTTGTACTCTCAAGCCAATGAGAATTAGTGGGTTATTACAAATAACTTCTAAGTGAATGATCTGATTTGAATTCTATGGTTGTCATTGAGTTCAGTGTGTGGGTTTTACCCTAGGTGTGATATATCCTTGAAACATGTCAAATGTTCGGGTTAAAGTACAATCATATGGGTGAATGTTTTAAAGTAAAATAAATTAATAAATTTATTTATTTTATAACCTAACCGAATAATATTTCTATAAATATATGAATATGTTTGTTTATTAGGGTTAGCTACTAAATTCTTGAGATCTAGAGAGCTATAAGAAGAGTTTCCATTAGCGAACAAAAACCAGATCAAATATTGAAAATCGGTGTGCAATGGAATTAAAGGATCTCTCCAATGAAAACTACGTGGAATCGTTCTTCATCAGCGATCGATCAAAATAGAGGTAGGATATTGATTTTTTCTTAGATTTTCCCTTTTTTTTATTCCAAAAATCAACGCGAACTAATCAACTAATGAATTGATTAGCGAATTGTGTGTATTGTGGGTAAGGGTTAGATTTATCTGGTAATTGGAGAATTACTTTCTGATTATCATATTATCTATTCTTTCATCTTTCTAATGACAAAAAATTGAGGTAAACATGAACATTGTCCAAGGTTCATTCCTCATGTTTTGTGTTTTTTCTTTTCTTCCCCATTTCTTTTGTCACTGAGGGTGAAACCCATGGCCCGTGATTTGATGAATATCAAGAAATCAACCATTGTGCACCCGGTTCTTGGTGCACTGGTTTGATACTACATATATGGACTTGGTATGGCATGATAATATTACAATGATGGAAGCATCAAAAAATCAGATGAAATTGGACATACCTAATCTTTGTGTTCTTCGATATGAAACAATGGAAGACACATGTGGATGATTCCCGAATGAAATCAAGTGGCTAGAACCTAGTGATGGTTGATGGCATAGCTTAGCTGATGATGTTCCGTGGTTTTTTGGAATGGGGTGTGGCCAGATCAACGAATAGTGGCTCAGGTTGAGATGCATGAAATAGGTATGGGATTTTGGAAAATCCTGTAACATTTATGTAGGTTTGGCTATGTGATGCGTTTTTTTCAATAAAATGACATTTTTAAAATGAAAATGTGAACTCTAAGTCATATTATACACATCATGTGTCCGATTGATTTTTGGTCAATACATATGCATCAAAAAATGAATTATGGATCATTTTTTTAATGTTTTAAAACAATCCGAGCTCGTTTACATGATTATGGAATTTGACACTTGTTTTAGAGTAAAATGACACTTTTATATTGAAAATGTGCACTTTGAGTCATACTGGTCACATCATGTGTCATATTTATGTGAGGTTAATTTATAAACATCAAAAAATGAATTATGGATCATTATACTAATGTTACAAGACAATATGAGCTTGTCTTATCAGTTTTGTCTATGTGACACACATTTTATAATGAAATAAAAATTTTATATTGAAAACATTCTCTTTGAGTCACACTAGCCACATCATGTGTCTGATTGATGTCTGCTTGATTCCTATGCATCAAAAATGTATTATGGATCATTTTGTAAATTTTAAAAACAATTAGATTTAATTTACTTCATTTTTTCTATGTGACACATGTTTTAGTGTAAAATGACACTTTTATATTTAAAATGTGCACTTTGAGTTATATCAGCCGCATTGTGTGTCAGATTAATGTGAGATCATTTATTACACATCACAAATATATTATGTATAGTTTTCCTAAAGTATCAAGACAATATGAGCTCATTTTCCTAGTTTTAGTTATTGGATGGGAATTTTAAATTAAATTTATTGTTTTATATTGAAAACCCACACTTTGATTCATACCGGCTACATTGTGTGTCTAATTGACACATGGTCAATTCATACACATAACAAATGAATTGTGTATTTTTTCCTTAATATTTAAAAACAACTCGTGATCTTATAGTCGTTTTTGGCTCCATGACATGTGTTTTAGAGTAAAATGACACTATAATATTGAAAATGTGAACTTTGAGTCATATCAGCTACATCACATCTAAAATTGATTTTCAGCTAAATCATCCACATCAAAAATTAATTATGGAAAATTTTCCTAAAGTTTAATGACAATGCAAGCTAATTTACTTAGTTTTGGATTCTTGATGTGCGTTTACTCTAAAATTACAATTTTATAATGAAAACACACACTTTGAGTAATGCCCACCACATCATATGTCAAACTAAAACATGGTTGATTCGTTCACCTAACAAATGAATAACGTGAATCTCACATATAATACCTATGAACTTTTATTTTCAAAATTAAAATATTGTTTTATTTATTTTACCCTGAATACTTATTTTGTTTTATATTATTATTATTCAAATCCATTTTCCTGGTTTATACTTTTGTTTTTTTGGGGTTCCTATGTTATTGGGCCTCTTCTTGTTCCTCTGGTGCTTCTAGGCTCTATGTTGGGCTATTGGGTGTGGTTTTTTTACTGGTATATTCCCTTAGGCTACTGTTTTTTTGGCTAGCATCATCCTATAATTCCACCATGGCCATCTAGATATCAGGAATGTTGAAGACTATTGATTAATCTTCATCAGAAAACTCATCAGTGAGTCATTTTTGTTTCTTGGTGACCCTTATCCATTGTCGCCCTTCTTATCCCTTCCTACAACATGTATTTATTTTCTAGTTATCTTTTGCACCTTCGTAGCTCTGCGATCCTTGCACCCTCGCTCAACCATCTACATATCCCCTCACATCCTGTTCTTTTCTGGCCGTTACATTGGAATTTCCCTGCTATTATCAATTCCTTGAGCCCTTCATCATATGTGTCTTCTTCATCTTCAACATATTTTATCCAGAGTGTTATAGAGATAGGATGAGTTCTAGTTCTTCTTCTTTAGAACCTTCACAATCCCTATTTCAGTGATCCCCTTTGGTGGAGACCTCACCTCTTGCAGGTCTTTTTCAGCTGATACCCCTTCATGAAATACCAGTGACAGCAGTCCAATTCTCTAGCTATCTTCTTGGGTTCTTAGTGTGGTCCTAATTTTTTTAAGGTTGTATTTTTTGGTTATGTGTTGTATATTCTTCATTCTTATCAGCCAGTGTTGGGGTTTTCATATGTGTGTTTGTCCAATTCGAGGGAGTACATTACCATCTTTGAGTCGGGATTCATCGTCGACTCCTAGAGTGACAAGGTCCCAATTCTCATATAGATTATATGGTCCACATGAATTTCTCTTTATTTTAATCTCCTTTTTGTATTCTTGTTACTTTTTTCATAATAATAATAAAATATGGTGGTGTTCTTTCCATGGAATAGGACCAAACAGGTCCAAATAACATAAATCATTTGTGTTCTTTAATTTTCATCACTTCATTTGTTGTATGATCCCATATCCTCACTAGTTATCATTATTGTTTTATTCTATTTTTTGAACTATTTTAATTCTAAAATCTTTTTCGTAGCTTATGTTCTTGTTTTGGATTGTTTTTTCTATTTAAACACCCACACCTTACTTCACAATTGGTCTCAGAAAATTTATTTTTGACATAATCCTGACATCTCTTAAACTTGATTTTGAGAAACTGGATGGAGAAAATTATTTTAACTTATGGATAGTAAAAATGAGGGTGTTTCTTGTCCAAAATTGTTTCACATATGCTCTTTTGGGCCTTAATAAATCTATAGTAACTTTCTCTGTTGAAGGACAGTCATCCGCCTATGTTGATATTGACACCAGTATACTTAAGAAATCCCACTGTATATTATTGTTAACCTAAGGTGATAAGGTCCTATTTAAATTCATGCATGAAGTCACTACTAAGTTAAAATGACTTAAACTTGAACATGTATATATTTCTAAGTCTTTTTTGGGTTGTTTATACAAGAAAATGAGACTTTATACCATTAAAATGAACCCTGGATGTTCTGCTCATGTTCATCTTAATGATTTTAATAAAGTAATTCTTGACTTAGCTAATATATATGTTAAAATAATTGATGAAGAACATTCTATAATCTTTTTGACTTCCCTTGATGATTCTTTTAACTCTTTAAAAGACTCTATGATGTATAGTAGGGAATCAATAACTTTAGTAGTGGTTAAATTGGCGGTGTTATATTGAGAACATAAAACACAAGGTTTGGGGGATGAATTTAATTTCAAATATGAACCTCAACTAATGTATATGAATGTTAAAATAAAAAATAAAGGAAAGATAATAAAAATTTTAATCATTTCTGGTGTTTCGAGTGTGGAGTGACCTGACACATTAAAATATATTGTCCGAACTTTAAAAATAAAGACAGTATGGCCCAGTGTCATGTTGTACGTCCCGATTATGCCTAGGATTCTTCACTATGAATGTTATTTATTTTTTTAGCATCCTCTTTATTATAATTTGGCATAGATTCTTTATAGTATTTTTTTCGATCCTAGTATTGGCCTTGCATTTTTTTTATAGGGTAACCTGGTTAGAAGAGAGGGTTTTTGAGGGCTAGACTAAGCTATTAAGTCTTAGGTCTCGAGTTTCATGTCAGCTTCTAGTTTTTTAGTTGTTATGTTCTTATACTAATTTATTATAGTTTAATTATTTTTTGGTCTTTGATATATTTTATTGATCGCCAATTTTACAATTAGGAAGATTTTATTTTTAGGTATCTTCATGATTGGTTTTTCTATTTGTGTTGGACCAAAGTAATAATGGTTAGTTTTTTATTCTTAGATAATTATATTTATAATAAATCTTTAGTAATTTTTTATAGTAGTGGATGTGTACTATGGGTAGAACATGTGATACTACTGACACATGATAAGTGGTAATCACATTGGGTAATTACTTTATAGACTTAAGTTTTTTTCTATTTGAAAATATACCCACACTACTGATAGGTTATGGTAGATATATTTCAATAACACCATATTTTTTTTGTTTTCAATTTATTTTGAAAAGATATAGATTTGTTAATTTTAGTTTTCAAAAATAAAATCTTTATTTATTTTAAGATGAAATATTATGTTTTTTTGGTATTATTATTATGAAAAACCATTTACCCAATATAGACTTGTGTTCTTTTGGGCTTAATGTGTTATCAGCCCTCATCTTGGGCCTCTGGTGCTGTTGGGATCCAGGTTGGGTCGTTGGGTGTGGGCTGTTTGCAGGGATATTTTCTTGGTTTGTTGTATTATTGGCCCTTCTCATCCTGGTGTGACACTATGGCGATCCTAATATCATAAATTTTGAATTCTATTTATTAATCCTCATCTGAAGTCTCCTACATGTGTCATTTTTATTTCTCAGTGACCCTTATCCATTGCCACCCTTCTACTCTCCACCTTCTGTGTGTCCTGCTTTTCTCAAGATCTGTTGCACCCACCTGGCCTCGCGATCCTTCCACCCTTGCTTAGTCATCCACACATCCCCTCACATCCTATGCCTTTCATCCTATCACCTTGGCTCTGCCCTACTATTATTACAGTTTTTGGCCCTTCATCATATGCGAATTCTTCATCTTTAGTATACATTGTCTAGAGTGTTTTGGATAGAGGTTTCCTAGTGGTTTTGCTTTGGAACCTTCGCATCTACCTATTTTGGGGATCCCCTATGGTGGAGACCTTGCCTATCGTGAGTCTTGTTCATCTGATACCCCTTCAAAAAATATCAGTGAGAGTATTCTAGTTATCCAGCTATGTTCTTGAGTTATTAGTGTAGACCTACCTTTTATAAGGCTATGTTTTTTTGTTTTTTTGTTTTTTTTGTTTTGTGCTATATATTCTTACTTATTTTCGATTGAGGTTTGGGTTTTCATGTGTAAATCCATCTTGTTTGAGGTAGTACGTTACCATCTTCAATTCAGGATTCATCACCGGATCCTAGAGTGATAGGGTCCCTATTTTGGGATATCTTCTATGGTATGTACAAATTTCTCTTTATTTTACTTTTCTATTATATGATTGTTCCATTGTTTTTCATAATTATAAAGAATTTTGGTGGTGTTATTGCCAAAGATTATGGGAAAAAAGTTCCAAACCATGTAAATCATTTGTGTTCTTTATATTTTTTCACTTCGTTTGTTGTATTATTGCTTCTTCTCGCTGGATCTCATTCTTGTTTAATTCTGTTTTTTGAACTTTTTTTATTCTTTAATATTATTTTATTATTCCGTACTTGTTTTGGTCTATCTATTCTATTTGAAAACCCAAAAATTACTTCACAATAACAGTCCCACACAATCATTATGCATCCATGCTATCGGTATCACCTCAGGTGCCACCCACTCCTCTGACTGCACAAATATTACATCAAAAAACTACAATGTTAATTAAAATTGATTAAAAATTTTCAGTAGAATTTTTTTATATTTTTTTACATATTTTCTATTTTTATTTCACCATCAAATTTTATTTATCCATCCATTTATAATAAAATAGTTTTAAAAAATAAATTTATTTTAATACATGTTAAAAAAATTCATTACTGAGAATGTTTTTAAAAAAAATAAAGATATTTTAAATTTTAAATTTATTTAATTGAAATTTTAATTTCAATACATCAAATTTATTATCACATGAATAATTTTTTCACACTCATTCAAAATAAATTTGGTAAAATTAATTTTATTGAGAAAAGATACATATTATTTGGTATAGTATATCATTAAAAAAAATTACTTCATGTTTCAAATCATTTAAATTTTTTGTGCAATGTTACCTATTTTAATAAGATAAATTTTATATGCAGTGTTACCTATTTTAATTTTATATGAAATGTTACCTATTTTTTTTCCAGAATGGTTGTAATGTTATACTAGGTTTAGCAACAGATAGTTTTAACCTATTCGTGTATATGGTTGTTGTAACACATAGTACTTGGTTAGTAGTGTTGGTTCCATAAAAAAACCCCCATTTTTTTTGTTTGAAGCAATAATTTTTTTTACTTTCCACAAAAATTGAAAGGGAAAGAGGAACCAATGATGAAACTGATCTCTATATGCAACCGTTTATTGATGAGCAACAATAATATTTGGCAGATTCTGTAATGAATTTTAATTCACTAGCTATTGAAATGTTTATACTCTGGGCCAATTTGTTATGGAAAATCATTGATTACCCAGTGTATGATAACTTATCAAGCTAGAGTTCAAATGGATAATTATTTTACCCTTGTGGTCATAAATGTAATTAATCAACATGTAAGCATAGAAGAAAGCGGGCATACCTTGGTCATAGATTCTTTCTTCCTCCACTACACAAGGTAGGAATAGATAATGTTTCATTTTATGAGAATAAATATCATGACCCAACACTCCAAATAATTTCCTAGATTTAAATTATAGCATTACTTGACCAATAAAACATTCACACAGTATATCATTTTTAGTATTTATTAACTATTACATTGTTGTCCATTCTTGTTGTAAATAAATAGTTTGGTCATAATTTGAAGAATTATACTATTTTATTTGAATTGAATTATTGGAAATATGATATTTAATGCACAATTTAGATGTTATAAACATTGAGAAAATTTTGGTTGATAATATAATGTTGACCATTTTAGAAATAAATGGGAAATAAAATGGTAGTTCCAATGCTTGGTGTGATTTTAGAGAAACGGAATTGATAAAACCTTTAAATTTGTAGTTGGTGATGGTAATAGGGAATATATCCCAACTGCAGCGTACAATATGAGTAAAAAAGAAGAGATATTTCTATCAATTTTGAATTCTATCAAGGTGCCTGATTGTTTTTTTATTCTAATATTTACAAGACTTTCAATGTAGTGACCATGAGATTATAGGTGTTTAAAATCATTGATAATCATATTATGCTTCAACTATTAATCTGAATTGAAATTATTTATTATTTTCCAACCCATGATGTTGAGTTGTTAATTGAGGTTTCTAATTTTTTAAGATGACTCTATTCAATGATTCATGACATGAATGATTTAAAAAAGCTATAAGGAAAGATTCTTATCACATAATGTAACTGGGATAAACTATTTTTACCTTCTTTTTCTTTGATTTCATGATCCAATTGACTATACATTTAACTGGTGAATTCATTCTTTTCGATACCATGAAATTCATGTGGATGCATCTATTAAACCTTAGTGGTGAATTTGTTGTCACAATATGTCAATACGTGTTTGATTAGTGTGTATGAAGTGGTGATTCCTAGAGAATTTTTATGGATGAAGTTTTGATTTTGGGAGAATTTTAATGTATTTATCAAATAGCATTAGATTTCATGCTTGGAAAATTATTCTTTTATGGAATTAGATGTCACACTTGGATTGTTATTTTTGGTATTTTTAATTAGAACAATTTTTATACTAATCTTTAAGGTCAAAGGCATGTGTCACTGAGGAAAATTTTTTTACAACAAGTGTAGATGAATTTATGGAAGATTAATTATGGATTTGAGGATTTTAGAGTGCCTCATAATTTTAAATTGATAAGTCCTTTGATTTTTCATCTTACACTTAGGAATTCTTCCAAGTTATATACAAAGGATACTATCCTAAAAAGATTGGACAGCCCATTAAACCCACCATGTAATACTTGACCTTAGCACCATAGGACTCGTAGGCCAACCATTCTCATGGAATAAGCCTATTCAAGACCGTGGGTAGTAGAGTGACCACAAATATTGGGCGGGAATATGTATAGGGCCTACAGAGCATATACCCATAGGTGCATATAGGTTGCACCAGTAGCCCATAAATAGGAGATGGAACCATTGTGTAAGGCGGCATGAAGGAAGGTGGTCTAGGATTTATGTCAGCTTCAGGGGATGCTTGGTAATTATATTGTGGCCCCTTCATATAGTGGGTTTGAGGTGGGATAAAGGAATTAAGGTATTATTCACATGTCGCTTAAAAATCAAAAATAACATGGTCATCTGATTTGATCATCCTGTTTGAGCGTGAGCCATCTGATCTCATAGGATATCCCTCCATCCTCCTCTGAATGATTTCTTCATGGATGAACACCTCACGTATGAGTGTTTTTCAAAACAAGCTACCACAAGCTCAGTTTCCATGTGGGATTATTCAACACTCTTTGGGAGTTTGAAAATTTAGATAAGGATGATTTCTATAAAGAAACAAAAAAAAAATTGTGATGATGAATGCCTCGTGGATGAAAACCTCACTGATGAAGGAGCCACTTCCAGTGAGAAAGTGCTATGTGATGGAAACAAATCTCATGAACTACTTCTAAGGACATGTGGTTCACCGATGATATTGATTTGTGGTGAATTCCATTGTGGGTTGTGGTGTAGTTCACATATGAGGTTTTCTTCACGAATGATGATATGCTTTGTGGGTGAAGTCATTTCTAGACACCCATGCTAATGGTATGTTTTGTATGAATTTGTTACCATGTAACTATTTTTTGGAGATGAATAATTCTTAATGAACCAATAGGTATGTGATGTGATAGTTGAGGTAGCCACCATCCAATATTTATGATGTGATAATTGATACATGTCGTACATGGGTGCATTCTTTGTGGGTGAAATTCTATGTGAGTATTATGTGAAGAAATTGTGTAGAGAAGAAGAGTTTTGTAGATAGGGGTTTGGGGATGAGGTGTTTCCCAATATATATGAGGATATAAACCTCTTTAAACTTATTTTCACATTTAAAGTGTTATTATGTAATAATTATATAAAATCACTAGTAAATTTTTTCTTATTAATATTAGGTTGATTCTTAGATGAAGAGTGTTGCACAGACATGTAAAATATTTTGAGAGACACAAAGAAGTGATTAGTGGTGTTAAAGTTCAATGAAGAGAATTTTTTGTTAAAATTATTTATACCACATTGGATAAGATGTTTCTCACAAAGAAATAAAATTTATTTGGAGAAAGTATATGGAATTGTATCTGAATGAAGACATCAGTTTGAAAAACAGTGTATTTTTTTAGATAGTTCTCCAAATGAAATATATTCCATACCCTAATTATTTAATGCACATAAAGATAATTTGGCATAATATTTGAGAAACATATATCTGATAAGTAGAGAAGTATACTTTTTTGGAAGAACTTGTTCGGTGGAATTATTCAGTTTTTAAGCATATGATATTTTATTTATCTTGAAGGATCGAAAGAAATATCTTCATCAGTTGTTAGAAAACCAGTTAATATTCATAATTGGTATTTCTTATGTTGTTTTGTAATAATTTTTGTAATAAGTGAGTTTGAAACCATTTTTCCAATGGGACTCTAGAAAGCATAGTGGGACACTATTCTAGTGAAGAAATGTATTTTGTAATCATTTGTGATTATAGTGGAGAATATATGATTAGGGAGTCTGACCGATCACAACAAGGAGTAAGCTCATTTTTTGATACCAAACCTTGTAAAACTTTTATGTACTTGTGCTATTTATTTTTACTGCATTTGGGATAGGATGAGTTATCATAAGGGTGGATCAGATCCTAATAGGTTAAAAAAGGTTAATTTCAAAAGAAAGAAATATTTTTAAAATCACCACTGACTCAACCCCCACCCCCTTCTCAGGGGTGAAACTCCTCCTGGGAACTTCAATTGGTATCAAAGCACTAGGTTCAATCTATAAGGATATACTAATAATTTGAGATGGATAATCCATATTCTACTAATAGTATGAGTGTTCTTACTTTCGATGGCTAGAACTATCATAATTAGAATAACAGTATGTTTCCATATCTTCTATCTCTTGGCCTTGAAGTTAAAGATGCAGTTACTATTGGATACCCACATATTTCTAATGAATCTATTATGATTTTTATAGAGAATTGTAATATGTATGTTTGTGGAAAATATAATAATTCCATTTTGATGTCTCTCTTAGAAAAAGTTTACACAATGCTTATGGGTATCAAAAATGCCAAATTAATTTGGGATAAATTAGAAATAAGTTATGAAGGAAAAATCAAAGTCAAGGAGGAAAGAAATTAAAATTTTGAGGAGAAAATTTAAAGATATCAAGTTGGGTGAAGAATAAAATATTGATTAATAATTTAATAAATCAAATGAAATTTTCAATAATATTTGGGGTTTTGATGAAAATCTAGATGATACAACTAATTTTAAAAATGGATGAGAAATTTTTTGAATAGTTTTGATCTGAAACTATCATCTTTGGAAGATAAATATGATATTATTCTTGTTTATATACATAACATACTCACTGGATATGAAATTTGAAAGATCCCAATATTCAAGAAAAAGATCAAAGATAATATGGATTTTGAATCCATGAGAAAGCTCAAAATCAGAGATGATGAGATATCAAAATCAAGTGAATATGATGATAAAAAGGAAGGTGAATATTTAAATATAGTAATTGATCTTGTATAAAAAATATTCAAGAAGGGAATGTTTATGGGTAATAGAAAATTTCCTCTAAGGTTCTAAAATTGTAATGATACTGCAAATTTTGCTATAAATTTTCCTAAAAATAATTTTTTGGAACATGAGATAGATGATGAAAAACCATAGAAAAAAAATTGGGGTAGAGATCAAAAGGCACAAACAAATTTTATAGAAGAAAGAAGAGATTATTTAAATGTAAAAGAAAGAGTTTAGTGGGAAAGGAATGTGAATATGACTCTACCACAAGCAACCAATCAGAATATGAAACTAATTTCATGGATAATGTTGAAAAGGGGTTTGACACATCAGGAAGTGAAGATGACGAAAGTGAACAAATAGAGATTGATCACATGTTGAAAATTGAATTAAAATATTTCCTTAAAAAAATCCAAAGCATAAGAAGGATAAGAGACCATTATTGAAATAAAAAAGAAAATATAATAGAGGAAAACGAATAATGTGAAAAGAAAAAGATTATTTACATTGATGAGATCAAAAGAAAAAAACTAAAAGTGTCTGAATTGGAAATGATGGTAAAATAAATTTAAGAAAACTTTCTCTTAAATAATAAGAACATTCAAAGAATAAGTCTAAATTTTTTTAAGCAAATAATATCTTGAAAAATATCAGAGAATATTTCAACAAGTCTATTGAGGTTAAGGAAAAATCATCACAAACTGGTTCAAAGAAGATAGTTAATTCATCACTCTAAAAATATCAAAATAAATTTGTTATTTATAACAATTTAGGTCTAAAAATAAATTCTATACAAGTATGGAACATGAAGTCAACTGATAAATTATCTTCTAATTGTCCAAGAATGTTTTTCCTCTAGAATAGAGATAATATTTTTTGGGGAAAGACAAAAATATAAATCTACAATAAAGGTCTATTATTTGTTGGTAATATCAAGATTTAGAGGACACTACTAGTGTTGTGGAGTTTTTGGGTATAAAGATTATTTATGTTGGTATAACATGTACCTTCTAAAGATGAGACATGAACCAAGGGGGAGATATTATGAGAAAATGGGTGAATATTTACAAATTAAGTACAAAGTTATCAAAAATTCATCCTATCTTCGATCTCAGAACAAATTCGATAGCTTAGAAAAAATCTATGGTAGATGTGATCAGAAAGTTCATATAGCTAAAAAGTGCATGATTATTCCCCCAAAACAAACATCCAAAATTATTAAATGAAAGGGAGTTCATAAAATGAATGAATAAAAGTCATATTTTTCTAAAGTTTCTTTGCAATCTATTAGTAAGACCAAGTCATGGATTCTTAATAGTGGATGTTCATCACACATGACATGTGACATAAAAATTCTAAACAACATTGGGAATCATAAAGGAGGATAAGTGACCTTTGGAAATGAATATTCATTGAAAATTACGGGAACAAGAAAATAAAATATTGAATCCCAAAATCCAAAGTCAAATAATGCGTCATATGTTAAAGGGATGAAGAAAATTTTTCTTAGTGTCTGCCAACTTTGGGATGATGGAAATGAAGTGTTGTTCAAAAAGGATTCATGTTTCATCAAAAGTATAAAGGATGGAAGAATAATTACTAAAGGAAAAAAGAACCAATCGAAATCTATTTCAAATTGGGGATTCTATAAATTCCTATTATTTAACCTCTAAGGATGAAAACAATATATGGTATATAAGGACTGGCTAACTTTGTCAAAGGAGTATTAGTAAAATTTTGAATCAATATATTGTGAGAGACTTTCCCAAGCTAAATAGTGAAATAAATGAAATCTATAAAACTTATAAAAAGGGAAAATTTTCCCAAAGTTCACACAAATAGGTGGATATCCAATAATCTAGACCTATTGAACTTATTAATACTACTTAGTCAAGAAAAATTTCTTCATCGTTCAACCTCCATACAAAATCTTGTTCCTATAATCAAACCAATTTTTATCTAAGTAATGGTCCATAAAAATAATCAAATTATAATTTTAATGTTATATAGTCCACATATGATAGTATATATTGTTAATTACTGAATATGTTAATGATATTATCAGTTATACTGTTATTTATACTCTTAATGAATATACTATTAATTTTATATTAATTATTAACTATAAAATCAATTAATAATTATAATGTGAATTATTAATTAAATTTTTAATGAATAATATATATAAATTATATTTGGAATAATTAAATATAGTTGTTATTAATTATATCATTAAATTAAAATGAATTAAACATATTTTTCCTAAAGTTTCAAAACAATTTCAGCTTATTTACATAGTTTAGGCTATGTCACACATTTTTTACACTAAAATGATAGTTTTATATCGAAAACATAAAATTTTAGTCATACTGGCTACATCATGTGTCGAATTGATGTGAGGTCGATTAATACACATCAAAAAATAATTATGAATCATTTTCTTGATTTTTGACAACAATGTGAGCGTGTTTACTCAGTTTCGCCTATGTGATGTGGTTTTTAGAGTAAAATGACAATTTTACATTAAAAACACACACTATAAGTCATATCAGACACATTTTGTGTTGGATTGATGTACAGTTGATTCTGAAACTTCAAAAATGAATTATAGATCATTTTTTAAAGATATAATAAAATTTGAGCTCATTTACTCAGTTTTGTCTTGTGACGCATGTTTTTTACTAAAATAGAAATTTTATATTGAAAATATACACATTGTTTCATACTAGACACATCATGTGTCCAAATTAGGTGTGGTCGATTCATACATGTCAAAAATAAATTATGGATCGTTGCTCAGTTTGAAAACAATTTGAGCTCGTTTACTTAATTTTGGATATGTGACACGTGTTTTAGAGTAAAATGACAATTTATATTCAAAAAGTGAACTTTGAGTCTTGTTTAACACATCGTGTATCGAATTGATATGAGGCCAATTCATAGAAATCAAAAATGAGTTATAGATTGTTATGCTAAAGTTTCAAGATAGTAGGATCTCATTTAATCAGTTTTTCTTATAAGATATGTGTTTTATAATAAAATAACAGATTTATATTGAAAACATGCACTTTGAGTCACACCAACCACATGGTCTAAAACCATTATAAGTACCTCAGTCGATCTATGATCTTTGACCGATCAAAGATAGAACTGGATAGAGTGGAAAAAAAGATTCCAGGAAAGAATTTCAAAAGGGTCTCCAAAGCAGGTAAAGAAACTCTCATCAAACCAGTCACTCAATCTGTCCCCTCATACTTTATGACCCTTTTGAAGATCACCATCACCATTTTAGATTAGATCCAATCATGAATCACAGATTTTTTTGGGGCCTCAATAACGAAAAAAATAAAATTCACTATATTTCTTGTGATAAATTATGCAGGTCCAAAATTCATGGGTGAATGAGATTTAGAGATATGTATTTATTTAATGAATCCCTTATTGCCCAATAAATATGGTCTTTTATCCATAACCCAAATACCCTTTTCACAAAACTTATAAAGGCTAAATATTTTCCCCACATGCACTTATGTAATGCTTCTTTAGGCCCCTGACCTAGCTTCATCTAGCATAGCATTTGGGGATCTCACAAGCTCCTCTTAAGAGTTATTTATTGGAGAATTAGGGATGGGTATTCCATAAATATCTATTCTGACCCATGGATGGTTGATGAAAGTGGTCTTAAGACTTCTTCCCCTACCCTTTATGGCTTTAAATTTTCATCATTCATCTCCCTTCTCAACAAGGTTGAAAATGGTTGGTGAACTGAGAAATTCTCCACCTAGTTCAACAAGAGGGATAGAGGAATTATCTAGAGTATACCTTTAATGATGGGTATGGGCCTTGATCGGCTCTACTAGAGAAGGACTTCTACATGGGCCTATTTGGTCAAATCGGGATATGCTCTTGCCACCACCTCTCATTGTATCCAGAGGATGATTTCCCTTGGAAATATTTATGGTACCTCTTGATCCCCCTAAGGCATGAAATTTCAAGTGGCCATCATGTATAGGTATCCTCACTTATATGGAATTTATCACCTATCACCATGTATAATAAATCCCATCATGTCTATTATGATCATATGATGATGAATCCTCCATGCATTCCATCATCAGCTACCCTAGGGCTAGGAAGATATAGCACACCTACAACCTTGGTGTTGATCACCTTCTGTCTTGGGTGCCCAATTTTTTTTATCTTCTCAATAAGTGTTCATCATTTCTCTCAAAAAAATACCAGAGCACTCGGTGAACTATGGTGTGTATTATCTGGTAAAGGAGAAATGAATCCCTCTTTAATAAGGTTTTTAAACCTTTCGCCTCCTGTCTTGATCTCACCTCCCACTGGCTTTCCTCATGGAGTCATAGTAATCTTCTTTTGGATGTACCTTTAGGACTCCCTTCCCCTGTGACTTGGACCCCCCCCCCCCCACCCCACCCCCCTCCACAGGAACCCAAAAAATCAATGTTGATGTGTCACACTTGGGAAAAAACAACACCAGTTTTAGCATTGGTTCCCATGATTCTTCTGGTTCAGTCAGTGTTTCATGCCATAAATCTCTTAGGGTTTCTTTCCTATAAGTGGTTGTGGAAGAACAAGATAAAATTTTGGGAATTAATTTTTCCTTAGATAAAGGATGGGACACGATCATGTAATAATCATATTGCCTCACCATTATTAATGTTATCACCACACCAGAATCTGACATCCCACATTTTGGCCTCTTGGTCTCCAAGATCCTCTCCCTACAACACTACTTCACTATCTTCTCCTTATCATTTTATAAAAGAGAGGTTAATAGAGCTTCTCATCATTGGGATACTAAGATCCTCTCTGAGGAACCTCATATATGGTTCTATTTTCCCTCATGGGATGACGTCTCTTTTATTTCTAGATATTGGTACGCTTAATATTTGACCACTTCTTATTTTCAAAAAAAATCAATAAAATATAAGATCATTTACTCTATTTTACATTGAAATGATTGTTCTATATTAAAAATGAACACTTTGAGTCATACTGGCCACATCATGTGTTTTATTGGTGAATTTTTTATTTGTACACATCACATTTGAATTATGTGTAGTGACTCTAATTTTCTATATATTATTTTTTGATATTTTATTGATTATTTTAAGGCCAGGATTTGAGACATCGTATGATTCTGAGGCCTAGTGAGGCTATAATTAATTTTTAAAATAAATTAAATATATCAAATGCACATGCACACCATTTTCCTAAAAAGTGTAATAACTTCTAAATGGAGGCTTGGAGTAGAAATATGTGGCCACTTTTGAGTTCAAAGTGATGGTTTTATCATAGGCTTGATATGACCTTAGAACTCATTGAGCATTCAAGTTGAGTTGTGATCAAGAGTGTATGTTTAAAAAGAGAATAAATTAATAAATTTATTTATTTTATTACCCAACCAAATAATAATTCTAAAAATATATGATTATTTTGGTTTCTCTGGTTTATCCACTAAATCCTAGAGATCTAGAGAATCGTTGGAGAGCTGTTGGAGGATTTTCTGCTAGAAAACAACAACCATATCAAAGATCAACAACCAGTGTGCAACATAATTCACGGACCTCACCAACAATAGTGACATGTATTCATTCTTCATTAATGATATTTATAAATCAAGGTAGGATTTTTATTTTTTTGGATTTTCCCCATTTTTTTATTCATATGAAGAACGTGAATCAATAAACCAATGAATTGATTCGAGGATAGTGAGTATTCCAGGTACAGGGTAGATTTATCTGATAATTAGGGAATTGATTTTTGATTATCATATTATACATCCATTCTTCATTCTAATGGTAATGAATTTAGGAAAACATAACCATTAGTTGAGGTTCATTCCCCATTTTATAGTTTATGATTTTCTTCCCTATTTCTTTGTTCATGGTAGGAAAAACCTTTGGATCGTGATTTGATGAATATTGAGAAATAAACCATTTCACACCTAATTTTTGGAATAATGGTTAGATAATATAAATCTATACTTAGTATATTGTGAGAATTATACAATAATGAAAGTGAAAACAGATTAGATGGAATTAGAGATACCAGATCATCGTGTTCTTTGATGTGTAAGGATGGATAGTTCATATTGAAGATTCCTAAATAGAATTGAGTGACTAGATAGTGATCAATGATGGAGAGTCTTAACCAATTATGTTTTTTGGTTTCAAGAATGGGTCATGGCTAGATAGATGGCTTGTGGAGAAGGATGGGACACGTGAAAATGATCTGGGATTCTGGAAAATCCCATAACACATAGCATATAATCTAGGATTACATGAAATGTGGGACCCTTAGTGTGGAACTGGTGTTTCCATGGTGAAGTTACATATCACATGACATGTGACCCCATCACACAAGGTGTGACATGACCTGGTAGCTTAATGTGTACCTCGGAGGGTACACATACATGACCTATAGTACATGACCATAGACACACCGTGTACACCAATACGGACATGGCTGGGCTAAGTTTACACGGGCATAGCTGTGTACTTGGACATTGTTTGAAGTACACAGACATAGATAAGTTGTGTACTATGTCACAAACATGGGAACAAGTTGTGATACATGGTCGGGACTCAATGTTGAAGGGACATGCCCTGTACTCCTAGTATACACCATGTACTCCTTCAAAGTTGGATTAGATTCATTTTCCTCTTCAGCTATGACAAGTTTCATTAGGGTACATTCCATTTATCCTTTCCCTAAGAGTTTGTATGGAATAAAATACAACACTTAGAATATTGATCCATTTAGTATGAATTCTTGTATAGAGTTATTGGAATCCTTTTGTGAGATTCAGGGTAAGATCCACTATCATCAGTTTTCCCTAGGTGGAGTTATTGGTATCGTCATGACCAACACTACGTGGTCACCAATCTTCTGCTTGGTGGTTTATTCCAGATTGATTTGTTGGTATACCCCATGACCTTAGGAGTGATCCTCATATGTGTATCATTATCTTCAGTCTTCCAACTTATACTTCTTATGGTAATAACTAATGAGCGTGACACCTTAGATAGATGCCATTAGTGCTAAATAACTCGTGGATTGTGTTCTCATGGTCGAGTTCTATGTGGAACCTTCGAGCATGATTCCTAGACAAGAATTATAGTTGTGACCTTACCATGAGATTGTGTATCTTTTTTGAGTATATTTTTATATTCTTTTTATATGTGCTGTAGACATATACCTATGTAGTGATTACTGTTATTCTTTGTGTTTATGCTTAGTGATTTTGTGGTGTCCTATTGGGTATTTTTATACTCACCCCTACTATGTATTTTTCACACATGTCATGCCTTATGAAGATGATCAACCCTTTGAAAAATTCTTAGAGGGACTAGGACTAGATACAGTTTAGTGAGCCAAACTGACCAAGGTGTATTATGGTGGTTACCTTAATAGTAGTCCCCTTCTATAATTTCTGGTTGGGATTTTTTTTAGACTCTTTGTGGGGGGATTGTATTTGGACCTATTAATTTCCATTACTTGTTTTTGTTCTTTGGTTGTGGGATTTAGATGTATGCATGCATGGTTTGCCTATTGTTTTAAATTTTAGTATTTTATGGTATTGGAGATGTGTGCATGTGTACATGTACTTTAGGATAAGGCCTCCCATGTTAGTGATATTCCAACTAGGTGTTAGTCTCTAGCCCCTATCCTACTAGAGTCGGACCTAGGGAGTCACGGAATGGGCCCCATTGGTATGGGTCATGATAGAGTGGTATTATATTAGTTGGTACTACATTAGGGATAGATAGAGTGATATTGGTTTAGGGAAACATTTTTAAGTGTTTTGAGATTGGATTTCAGGTCAGGGACTCCAATGTTAGTGCAATAGCCGACATATTCATACCCCACGACTCTGATTACCTACCTTTCAAATCAGTTCATGTAGGCATTGGTTGTAAGGAAAACAATGGTACATGCATATTATAGGAATGGGTTGTGGTTTCAATGTCCTTTTTGAGTCATCTATGCATGTATACTCATTAATCATGGTATATTTTTTCTATTTCATGATTCCTCAGTGATGTATTCTAGTTAGGATTCACCATCAAGATTATAAGGATGATCCGCTAAGTGAAGAAGCATCAATGTATGGACCTTTTCCATAGGTTTTACCTCTAGGTGGCACACAAGTTATACCACCACTTATTTAGAAATAGATGGTATCCACATTACCATCATATGAGGTGAACAGGATGAGCGCACTTTATGGGTTTCATCAATAGCGACCCATCAGGTTTTTGGGAGATCATGACCCACAAGTGGTTAAGGACCAGCATGAGGAGGTGAAATGATTTTTCTATCATTTCAAGACACCATTATATCAGATGGTGGTTCCTGTAGGGAGCCTTCTCTTTGGATATATAGGGTGATGGTTGGGTTTGGTGACCCAGACATATGATGAGGGGAATATTTCATGGTTAGATTTAGAGAACCTTTTTAGAGAGGAGTTCTCTCTACACACTATAAATACTAGATTAACCCTCCTCCTTTATATCTCTCATCTCCACCAAAATCCAACAAACACATGATGAAAATGGAACTCCCCTCATCTTCATCTCCATATATGATCCTTCACCTTCTCCTCTCCCCTTTATTTCCCCATATCTATTTAGGTCCACTCACAGTTATGGTGGCCACTTAAAATGTGGTTTGCATAGGGGTTCGACCAGACTGGTCGATGGCCAGGGAGCCGAGATATGGGCTTGCAAAGATTTTGGAGGAAGCTACCCATTTGGAGCCATGACTAGTGGATAAAACATAATATTAAATAATGGTAGTTGTTGTTTTTACTCTTAAGTTGGTGTTTAATATATTGATTTTGGGTGATACAGTCACTGGAGTTCATTAATTCTGACAACATCTTTATAAATGGGCTGACATCGGTGAATATCCAGGTATTCCACATTATAATCAATGGGTTCCAGAACATAAATATATAGTAGGTGAAGGTTTCATCCTATAGTATAATCCCCAACACCTACGGTGTTTATTTATAGATGACCATGGTGTTAATATCCTTGGTTACACTATCTAGATTGATGTTGGATTCTTGTCAATCAGCCTAGGCACCATCAACCTTTGGATTGAGAAGGTTGACTAAAAACCCAGCCACATGATCTGGTAACCTCATGCATATACACCCATTGATACAAGTTCAATGAATGAGGAAATGAATATGGGGGGTTTGAATTGGGATGCAACATTGGAAGCCTGGGTAATGATGAAATTCATGGTATCGATGTGACTAACACAACACGGGCACTGATCCTCTACTTAGCAGGTTATTCTAGATTGATTTATTGGTATACCCCATAGTCTTGAGTGTGATCCTCATATTTATATAATTATCTTAAAACTTCTAAACTATATTTATTGTGGCTAGATCTGATGAGCATGACACCTCATATAGATTCCATCAGTGTTATCTGACTCATGTCGTGTGTTCTCCTAGACGAGTGCTATATAGAACCTTCAAGAATGATTCCTAGACTGTAATTATTTTTATGACCTTTCCATAAGGTTTCATGTATTTATAGAGTATATCTAGATATTCCTATTATATATACTATATAAATATACCTATGTATATATAACTTTTATTTGTGTTGTTATATGTTTAGTGATTTTTTGGTGTTCTATAGGGTATTGTTAAACTCACCCCTACATGGGATTTCCCCACACATGTCATGCATTATGAAGATGATTGACCCTATGATCAAGTCCTAGAGGGACCAAGACTAGGTGGAGTGTAGTGAGACAGAATGACTAAGGTGTATTCTAGTGGTAACATTTACAATAGTCCCCTTTTATAATTTTAAGTTGGAAATTTTTTCATACTCTTTGTGGTGGGATTGCATTTGGCCCTTTTTACATTCCATTACTAGTTGTTGTACTCTAGTTATGGGATTTATATGTATGAAAGAATGTTTTATCAGTTTTTTTACATTTCAGCATTGTATGGGCTTGGATATGTGTGCGTGTTTATTGGTACTTTAGGCTAAGGCCTCCCTTGTTGGTGATGTACCTACTCGCCCCTAGTCACCAGCCCCTAACCTATTAGAGGTGGGGTTGGGGAGTCCTAGAATGATCCCCATTGATACTAGTCACAACATATAAGTATCAAAAAATTAATCACTACCTTATGATCAAATACTATGATATTGGTTTGGGGAAATGTTGTTAAGTGTTTCAAGTTCATATTTCAGGCCAGCGACTCTAGTGTTAGTGTGGCGGCCAATGTATCCATACACCAAGTATTTTATTACATTATTTTTTGCTTGGTTCTTGTAGAAACTAGTTGCTGGGAAAACAATGGTACATTCATAATTTAGGAATGGGTTGTGGTTTTCATCTCCTTCATGATTCATCTCTCCATATATACTCATTGATCATAGTTCATCTTGTCTATTTCAAGATGCATCCATGATGTATAATATCTAGGATTCGGAATTAGGATCACGAGGATGATCCCATATGTGAAGAGGCATCTATGCAGGGACATGTTTTAGATGTGTTTTCTCCAGGTGTTGCGCCAGTTATACCACCACCTATTGAGTAGCATATGTTATTTGTAGTACCTGAAGATGAGTTTTATCGGATGACCATGCTTCATGAGTTTCAATAATAGTGACCCATAAAGTTTTGGGGTGATCCTGGCCCATAGGAAGCTCAGGATTGGATTGAGGTAGGTAAGTGAGTTTTCCATCATGTAAGGGCACTGATAGATGAGAAGGTTGTTCTAGAAGCGAGCCTTACCTTTGGCTCTATAATCCAATAGTGGGTTTTAATATCCCAGTATTATGATGAGGTAGCTCTTTCATTTTCATAGTTTGAGTAACTTTCCATATCAGATTTATCTACTACTCCATTGAGGGTTTTACACATTCAATAGCTTCTAGAACATCAAAAGGGAAGTATAACAGTGGCAGAGTATTCGTCAAGGTTCACCAACCTCTCCAGGTACTCGATGGATATGGTTTGGGATAATTTATTTCAGGCTCAAACCTTTGAGAAAGTATTGCATAGATACATCCAAGGTAGAATTATACCTCTATGAATTCCCAATTATGATGGGGTGCTAGAGTGAACTTTGGGGGTTGAGAGTTTCTTGGCTGAGTAGACACAGGTATTAGTTTCCAGAAGTGGGAACATAAAATTAGAGACTTTGGCAGAAGGTATCCAATGTCAGCCTCAAGGACCTGAACATTCTATACATTTCAGGAAGCAATCCCTCAATAGAGGTTCTATGGGTTAGGGCTCACAATATGGTTCTATTCAGCCCAGGGAGAGGTGGTGTTAGTCTTGTGATGATAGGGGACATCTCGTGAGGCGTTTTCCAACCCACTGAACTACTGATAGAGCGATAGAGTGATAGTGGATGGTCTGTCTAAGAATAGAAATATGTAAGATAAGACAACACCATAGGGTGGTGAATGCAGAAGTGGGTCTCTAAGAGAATTTAGAGGTGGTATATGCATCAACTTTTTACCACCACTACACCTATTTTTCCACGACAGGCTTGGGGCTTGGTGGTAAGGGGTGGTGGAAGCTACAACCGGTTGAGTCTTATGACCCAGAGTCTATGGGTATGATATGAGGTATGATATATGTATTTTCTAACATAGTTACAGTACTAATAGACATATTTTATAGTCATTCCTTAATTATTACTTATATATTTTGAGACTTATAGATTATGATTGAGGCCTTGGATCGAACCTTGTGCTTGGGGACTCCTACAATAGATGACTCAGTGATCACAAACTTGTGCTGATAGTGTGACATGGCTCTTAGATGTGAAATTTTCTGTTGGGACCTCTTTGTATCAACGATGAGTCCATATGACATCAAAGGATTAATTATTCTCAGTTTATGCCCAAATTGACTATTTATGGTGGAGGATATGGTGTTTCCATTGTGATGGTATTAGGTTTTACTTTTTGAGTGAAAAGTAAACATATTAAATGTAGAATAAACTCATGAATAAGAATGTTTGGCCTCTGACTCATCAGTTGGCCAGTGTGACCCTTGGTACAATAGATGTTTGGATTTTTTAGTTCCCTATAGTGGTGGAAGAGTATAAGGACGTCTTTCCTAAGGATGTTCTTGGCTTAACTCACCAATGAGAGATAGACTTATACATTTTTCTACATACTAGGATGATCTGATATTTGCGCCAACATATTGTACGAAACCCATAGAGCTTCATGAGTTAAGGGTGCTATTGGAGGACTTATAGAGGAAGGGCTTTGTTAGACCTAGCATTTCACCCTAGGTTTTCTAATTTTCTTTTCTAAAAAGGCAGAATAGATCTTGAGGTTTTTTGTGTATTATCAATGCCTAAACTAGGTGAAAATAAAGAATAATTATCAACTACTAAGGATCGATGACCTCTTTTATCATTTGATAGGGGCACAATGGTTCTTAAAGATTGACCTCAGATCATACTATCACCAGTTGTGAGTATGGGATGAGGATATACCTAAAACAACATTAAGATGTTTCTATGGTCACTATGTGTCCTTGGTGATTCCATTTTTCATAATGAACACTCCTGTGGTGTTCACAGGAATAATGATCTGGATCATTCATCCTTTCTTATACCGGTTCTTGGAAGTCTTCATCAACGATATTTTAGTGTACTTAACATCCGATAAGGAGCATGTGAGACACTTGATGATGGTTACATAATTACTTTTAGAGAACAATATTTATAATAATCTCTCGAAGTGATAGTTCTGTATTTAGGAGGTCCACTTTCTGGGACACCTTATCTCAGAAAATGGTGTGGTTGGGGACCCAACAAATGTCAAGGAAACGTTAACTTAGGATCCACTGAAGAGTGTGAGGGAGGTGCGAAGCTTCCTTGGGTTGGAAGACTATTATCAAATATTTATACCAAACTTCTCCAAGATATAATCTCCCTTGACATATTTGAATTGAAATGGGCATACTTTCAGGTGGGAAGAGAGGTGCTAGAAGTCCTTCCAGGAGTTGAGATAGAGATTGACGAGTGCTCCCATCATGATATTTCTAGAGAAGGGGGTTGAGTATATAGTTGTATATAATGAATCAAGAATCAAGATTGTTTTTTAGATACAGAGGTGGGAAGTGATTTCATATGGTTCACATCAGTTGATATAACATGAGTAGAACTACATGACCTATGATCTTGAGTTAGCAGCATTATTCTTCACATTAAAAATGTGGCGACACTAACTATCATTTGAGAAATTTATCATCTATTATGATAACTAGAGTCTCAATTATATCTTCTCTCATAAGGATAGTAACTGGAGATAGAGGTGGTGTCTAAATTTCCTCTAGGATTATGAATTCAATATTGTATATACTCATGGGAAGGGGAATGTGGTAACAGATGCTCTCAGTAGGAGATTTTGTTTGCAGTTGCTAAGAGAGGTGTTAGATCATTTGGCCTAATTTAAGTTATCATTTGTATGCATATTAACACCACATAAAATAGGTGAACATAAAGGATAATTATACACTATTTAGGATCAATGACTTCTATGATCATTTGATAGGGGAATGACGGTTCTTGAAGATTGACCTTATATCAGGCTATCACCATTTGTGAGTACGGGATGTGGATGCACCTAAGATTAAATTTAGATGTCGTTATGGTCACTATGAATACTTGGTGATTAAATATGTCCTGAAAAATTCTCTAGAAGTGTTCATAGGACTCATGTACCAAATATTTCAGGTGTTCTTAGATCGATTTGTGGTATTATTAATCAATGATATTCTAGTATAATCAATGTCCAAGGAAGACAATGAGAGACACTTAAAGATAGTTCTATTCATACTCTGAGGGTACCATCTTTACGGGAATCTCTAAAAGTACCAGTTCTAGATTCAGGAGGAGCACTTTCTGGGACATGTTATCTCAACAGATGGTGTGGAAAGGGACCTAATAAAGGTTGAGGTAGTGTCAGCTTTGGAACCACCCAACAACATGATGGAGGTGAAAAACATCCTCAGGTTGGTATGATACTATCGTATATTCACAAAAAACTTCTCTAGGATTTCATATCCCTTGAACGCATTGACTCAAAAGGGTAAACCTTTCGTGTAGGAAGAGAGGTTCCAACAGGCCTTCCAGGATTTGAGGTAGAGATTGACGATCACTCCCATATTGAGATTTCTAAAGGAGGGAGTCGAGTAAGTAGTCCCCTATAATGCATCAGAAACCAGGATTGTTTTTTTCTGATGCATAAGTAGGAAGTGATTACCTATGGATCACATCAGTTGATACCACATGAGCATAACTATGTGACCCACGATCTTGGGTTAGCAGCGGTAGACTTTACATTGAAGATGTGGAGACACTACCTGATGGGTGAACAATTTATCATCTATTTTGACCACAAGAGTCTCAATTATATCTTCACTCTAAAAGATCCCAACTTGAAAAAAATGTGGCGGCGAAAATTCATCTAGTATTACGACTTTAATATTTTCTATACTCGTGGGAAGGGGAATGTGATAGAATATGGTCTCAGTAGAAGATCTTTTTTTGTGTTTTTCGGGCAAGGTGTTAAGGCAGTTTTCCTCGTTTCAGTTATCCTTTTTGGATGGAAATTTTGTATCTTATCACCAATTGATGTTTTTTACCTCTTCGCTTTTATAAAGATTCAGGGAGGAACAACTTGGTGTAACTTATTATAATATCCTATGTAATCAGATATCCATTGTACATACTCATAATTGATTTTATGAAGGTAGAGAGCATGTAATTATTTTCAAAGGATGCATTATGGAACCAGTGACGTTGCGGGAGGAGATTCTAAGAGAGTTTAATAAATTTACTTTGGTGGTACATTGAGGTGCTTAGAAGATGTACTAGGACCTCTAATATTAGTTTTGGTGTCCATGGATTAAGAAAGGTGTTGTAGAGTTTGTCTCTTGATGCCTTATCAGAAAGTGAAGAATGAGCACCAGGCTCCTGATGGTTTAGCTCAACCCCTTGAGGTTATAAGTGTAAGTGATATGGGATATCCATGGAATTCATGATGGGGTTACCATATATGTCTAGGGTATATGATTCCACCTAGGTGATCGTATATCGACTCACCAAGTCGTCCCACTTCCTAGCTAATTAGGATCATATTTTAGTAGAGATATTAGGACACCTCTATGCCTAAGAGATATTCTAACTCCATGGAGTTCCCTAGATGATCATTTCTGACCATGATTCTCATTTCACATCTCAGTCATGGAAGGGATTATAAGAGGATTTTAGGAGACAACTGTGTTTGAGCATGAGTTTTCACACTTGGATTGATGGCCAGACTAAAAAGACAATTCAGGTTCTTGGGGACATGTTTTGATCTTGAATGCCAGACTTTGGGTGTAGTTGGGAGGATCACTTAACATTAATGGAGTTTATGAAAAAAAACTATCACTCCACCATTGGTATGGAACCATTCAATGTCTTTAATGTGTGATATTATAAGTCAACACTATGCTGGATTGACACAAGAGAGTCGGTATTTATGGGCCGAGATTTGGTGTGAGCCACTACAAAGAAGGTTCAGATCATTCAGGAGTGGATGGGGACTGCACAGATCCACCAGAAGTCCTATGCAGACTAAAAATGTAGGCCGCTATAGTTTGAGGAGGGAGACCATGTGTTCTTGAGGATCTCTCCTCGATATGGATTAAATAGGTTCGTTCGGGGTGACAAGATATCTATGATATTCATTGTCCCTTTCCAGATAGTATGTAGGGTTGTAAAGTTGGTGTATCGCTTAGCTCTACCATCGTTGTTAGAACGAGTACGTGATGAATTCCTCATTTAATAACTTAAGAAATACGTGCATGATATGTTGCATGTTATCGACTGAGGTGAGTTGGACATAGACAACTGAACTAATTTTCTGATTACTCAGTAGATATTGAGGATTAGCAGGAGAGGATCCTTTGTGGGTGATCAATTACCCAAGTTTGTGTCTGGTCACATCATGAGAATTTTTGAGAGAGCACCTAGGATTAGAAGACCCATATGCATAATCAACACCAACATATCTTTAGGTGGAATTTTCTTTTTTATTTTCATGACATAAATCCCCAAAGTGGGGAGAATTTATCAACTCTAATTTTCTATTTATTATTTTTGGAAATTGTTACAATTATTTTCAATACCAGGTGCTAAGACAATGTGTGATTCTGTGGCTCAGTGAGCCTGGAATTAATTATTTAAATATATTAAATATATTTAATGCATGTGTGCTTAGTATTCCTAAAAAATTGGATTATATTCTAGATAGAGGATTGGATCAGAAATCTATGGTATCTGTTGAGTTCAGATTTTGGTTTTTACCCTAGGTATGATATAACATTGGAAGGCGTCAGGTGTTTGGGTTGAGGCGTAATCATTGGTGGATGTTTAAAAATAAAATTAATCTATTTATTTATTTATTTTGTTACTCAAAATGATAATAATTATATTAATATACAATTATGGTGGAATCTCAGGTTTATCTTCCAAACCCTAGAGATCTGGAGAACCATTTTAGAGATGTTGAAGGAGTTTCTATTGGTGAATGATCACCAGTGTACAAAAAAATTCAAGGATATCACCAAAAAACATGATGAATATTATTTTTTCATTAGTGATTGATAAAAATTGAGGTAGGATGTTGATTTTTTGGATTCATCACTTTTTTATACCTATGATGAACGTGAACCAATAAACTAATGAATTGATTCGAGGATCGTAAGTATTGTAGGTATGGGTTATATTTATCTATGAATTGTGGAATTGATTTTTGATTATCTTATTATCTCTTTGTTTTTCATTCTAAATGAAAATAATCAAGGAAAACATGAATATTGTCGTAAGTTGATTCCTCAGGTTTGTTTTTTGTGCTTTTCATCCTCGTTTCTTCATTCAGTATGGGAAAAACCATTGTGTTTTGATTTGATGAATACCAATAAATAAACTATTGTGCACCCAATACATGGTTCAATGGTTCAATACTATTGATCTAGACTTTGTATTTCATGATAATTGTACAATTATAGAATCGGTTGTGGATCATATGGAATTGGAGATACATGATCTTAGGGTTCTTCAGTGCATAATGATGGATGAACCATGTGGATGATTCCTGAATGAAATCAAGTGTACAGAACCCATTGATTTATGAATAAATTTCTCAACCGATTATGTTCCATAGTTCCCATCATGGGTCATGGATAGATCGATGGTCGGTGTAGTGGGAGGAGATACATGAAATGGATCCGGGATTCTGGAAAATCCTATAACACGCAATGTGTAATAAAGGATTACATGGCATATGGGACCCCTAGTTTGTAACTATGGTTTCCATGATGAATTTAAATATCAAATGGTGTTTGACCCCATCACACGACATGTGACATGACTTGGAAACTCAGGGTGTACCTCAGAGGGTACAAGACATGACCAAAAGTACATGGTCATGGAAACACCATATACTCAAACATAGATATGACCAGGCCAAGTGTACACAAGAATATCCATTACTTAGACACATTCAAAAGTACATGGTCATGGACCGACCATGTACTATTAAATGGAAATGGGAATGGGTGGTGATACATTGGTAGGAATCGGTGTCGAAGGGAGATTTCATGTACTCCTAGTATACATAGTGACTTCTAAGTTGGCTTAGAGACCTTTTCCTCTTAGCTTGGAAAAGATTTTTAGGGTATATTTTCATGATTCTTTCCCAGAGGGTAAGTATGGAATTTCATCCTACATATAGGATTGTGATACCTTCAGTGGGACTTCTTGGATAGAGTTGTTGGAATCCTTTTGTGAGGCCCAGAGTGAGATCCTAAATTAATATCTTTCCCATGATCGAGTTCTTGGTATCGCTATGACCATCACTACATGGGCACTGATCCTATACTTAGTGGGTTATTCCATATTGGGTTGTTGGTCTACCCTATGTTTTTGGATTTGATCCTCATCTTTGTATCATTATTTTAGGACTTCTAATGTATACTTCTTATTGTGAGATCTGTTGATCATGACACCTTGAATAGACGTCATCAGTGTTACCTGACTTGTAGAGTGTGTTCTTCTGGATGAGTGCTATGTGGATCCTATGAGTATGATTCCTAGACTGGAATTATGATTGTGACCTTACCTTGTGACCATGTGTATTTATTGAGTATATCTAGATATTATTGTGATATGTGTTTTATACATATACTTGAATGAAGCTGACTATTATTTGTGTTGTTATATGTTTAGTGATTTCAGGGTGTCCAACTGGATATTGTTATACTCACCCTTGCATGGGATTTTCCAACATGTATCATGTATTATAAAGATTATAAAACCTTTGAAAGATTCCTATATGGATTAGTACTAGGTAAATCTTAGTGACCCATAACAAGAGTCCCCTTCTATAATTTCAAGTTGATCTGGTTTTTAGACTCTTTGTGGTGGAATTTTATTTGGTCGTGTTTACTTTCCATTGACTTTTTTCATACTCTAGTTGTGGGATTTAGATATATGATTGCATGTTTTATCAATTGTTTTACATTTCATCTTTTTATGGTCTTGGAGATGTGTTCGTGTGTATAGGTATTATAGGATAAAGCCTCCCATATTAGTGATATTCCTACTCGGCACTAGTCGCTAGCCCCTAGCCTATTAGAGGTGGTCTTAGGGATTAATGACACATGCCCCATTGGGACATTTTGTGACATTATCGATTGTTTATTTATTGTTTGAAAATAACCCAATATCATTTATTCAGTTTTGGATATGTGATACGTGTTTTAGTGTAAAATGACAGTTGAATATTAAATCCATGCACTTTGAGTCATATCATCCAAATCATGTGTCAAATTGATTTTTGTTTCATTTATACACATAAAAAATGAATTTTGGATCATTTTATTGAATTTTCATGACAATCCAAGCTTGTTTACTCAGTTTCGGCTATCTGGTGCATGTTTTACATTAAAATGACAGTTTTATAATTAAAACGCACACTTTGAGTCATGCCCTCCACATCGTGTTTCCGATTGATTCAAGGTAGATTCATTCACATAAAAAATTAAGAACATGAAGCTCACTTATGATAATTTTCCTGCACAATCATCATGTGTCCATGTTTCCAACACCATCTCGGGTTCCTCCCACTCCTCTGACTGCACAAATATTATAGAAATAAAATTACAATGTTTATTTAAACTCATTAAAAAAATTATATGGAATTTATTTATATTTTTTACATTTTTTTTACATTTTTTTCATCATCAAATTTTATTATCCATCCATTTATAATATAACAGTTATAAGGAATAAATTTATTTTAAAATATGTATAAAAAATTCATTAATGAGAATGTTTTTTTCAAAAATAAATCAATTTTTTATTTAAATTTTATTTAATTGAAAATTTAATTTCAACACATAAAATTTATTATCATAAGAACAATTTTTTCACACTCACACAAAATCATTTTGGATAAATTAATTTTAATTAGATAAGATATATGCGTATTATTTGGTATAATATATCATTAAAAAATAAAAAAACATCAAGTTTCAAATGGTGTAAATTTTATGGGAAATATTGCCTATTTAAAAAAGATAAATTTTACTTGTAGTGTTACCTATTTAAATTTTATGTAAAATTTTACATATTTTTTCCAAGATAGTCATAATGTTAAACTAGGTTCAACAACAAATATTATTAACCTATTCATGTCTATGGTTGGTGTAGCACATAGAACTTGGTTAGTGGTGGTGGTTCCATTTAACCTCCCCTTGTTGTTATGTATGAAGAAATCATTTTTGTTACTTTCCACTCAAATTTATAGATAAAGAGGACCCAATGAAGAAATCAATTTTTATATGAAACCATTGATTAATGAGAATAAAGAATTTTTTACAGATTGTGTAATGAATTTTGATTCACCAGATAATGAAATGTTTAGAATTTTGGAAACTTTTTTTTGGATAATCAATGAATTCCTAGTGTATGATCACTTCTTAGGACATAGTTCAAAATAATAATTCACCCACCCTTGTGGTCATAAATGAAAGAAATTAACATGGATTAAGCATGGAAGAAAGTGGAAATACCTTTTTCATAGACACTTTCTTCCTCCACTACACAAGTTTGAAAAATATAGTGTGTTAGTTGATGGGAATATAGAGAACAACCCAACACTGAAAATATTGTCCTGGATTAAAATTCCATCACAACATGACAATTTAAACATTTACACAGTGCATCATTGTGAGTATTTATTAACTCCTACATTGTTGTCCATTCCTGCTATAAATATACAGTGTGGTCATAATTTGAAGAAGTGGAGTATTTTTATATAATTGAATTATTGGAAAGATAATATTTTATTACCCAATTTAGATTCTATTCATGTTGATAAAAAGTTTGTGTAATAATATAATGTTGATCATTTTAGGCATCAAGCAGGAATGAAAGGGTAGTTACAATGATCAATGTGGTTTTAAATATATGGGGTTGATAAAACCTTTAAATTTGTAGTTGGGTGAGGTTAGTAAGGAATATATATTTATTAAATAGTATGCTATGAGTAAAAAAGAGAAATATATATTTCTATCAATTTTAAAGACTGTCGAGGTGCTGGATGATTTTTGTTCAAATATTTCCAAGAATTTCAATGTAGTGATCATGAAATTACATGTGTTGAAAATAAATGATAATCAATTTATGATTCAACTATTAATATTAATTGAAATTATTTATTTTTTCTCTACCCATGTTGTAGATTCGTTAATTGAGGTTTATAATTTTTTAAGATGGATATATTTATAGATTCATCGCATGAATGATTTGAAAAGGATACAAGGAATTTTTTTTCTTACAAAATTTCACATGGAGAAACTATTTTTTCATTCTTTTTCTTTGATTACATGATCCAATTGACCATACATTAAACTCTATAATTAAATGTTTTCGATCCCATACAATTCTGATAGATGTATCCAAAAGAGAAATAACTGAATACATCAAAATGGTATGTGTGCAAGAAATATTATCTAGATGTTTTGATTTCTAAGGGTGATTTGATGGATGAATTCACTTATTTCTATCCTTAATATATTTATGATATTGAAAAAAAATTATAATCCCTCCCATGTTAATGAAGGTCCAATTTGGATAGGGGAAATGTCTGATATGGACAATGATTAGTGGGTTCGTGCTCATAAATAGATGTTGTTAATTACTATATTGGTTATTAAATTGATATATTATGGTTTATAGTTTTATATATTATTCCTTGTGTTTCTATATTTAATTCATTCCTTATCTTTTAGTGTGAAGTAATTTAGGAGACATATTTTTGAGTTGAAATGGGAAATACTATGTGACATTAATCATCAAATCTAAAAACTTCATTTCAAAACATTTCATGAGTGTTTAAATACTCACATTTATATATATACTTGATTTAATATTTTTAAAATGAATCTAACTTGTATTTTAAAAACTCTCCATCCATTAACATATGTGAAATTTATAGATTCACAAGATGTTTGAATGAGGTGCTCATATAGTAACTAAAGCACTCAACCAACTATCCAGTGGTTCATTTATTATGGATCATCACAATAAGTCTTTATATTCTAATAGATTTCAAATTTTTATTAGTTATGTTGAGGTAAATCAATAAACAAATAATTGTGGTGTTGGTTGTCCATCAATTGATGTATGTTATTTCTATGAACTATTGAGGGACAATATTAAGGTTATTTATGGACATGGATTAAAATATATATTTTTGAGGTGTGATTAGATCGATATGGTTCATTGAATAAAACTATACCATTTCCAATTTATATTGGTACACTTTAACAATATACTATACAAATGTGCCCAAGTACCAATCTCTTTTTATTGGAATCACTAGAAAAGTAGGTTTAAATTTGTTAGCACTGATTCAAATTAAAAATTTATGGTGAAAATGACTATAAGGGGGTTTTTTTATTAAATGATAGGAACAATATATTACTACCTTCATTATAAAACACCTGACCAAACCACTATAGTTGTACAAGAAGAATATATAAAATATATTAAGTGTATGGAAAGTATTATTTCATATTATTTAAATATGTTAATAAAATAAATATCACAAGGGAAGGGGACAAAACCAAGAAAATAAGCTTGAATTGGAATGAAACCTTAGGAAAACTATCTTATAGACATTTATGGTCTACTTATCAACAATGCGTCAATCTAATGCCATTTTATCAAATTGATAGATTGTCTTTTTGGGATTTTGCAATCATGTTGAAATGAAAAAACACATAAAATGGGTCATAACTAATAAATCGCACTAGGATTAGTGTGAAAACTTAGGATAATGATAATAGATTCATTTATGATCTATAGGAATCAACAGTTCATTAGTCAGATGCTCAAATATCTCAGTATGATCCAAAGTATCATTTTACCTTTATTCTTTAATTAAAATGACATATCACCTTCCAAGCGGCCAAAACCCATAAAACTCATTTATATTGTTGTCAAAACATAATATAGTGATCAATGATTTATTTTTACTCCATAAGAGTCAATAATGTGTCAATATGATGCTTGAATTTCTCTATATGATTGAAAACACATTTTAACCTTTTATACATTTATTAATTTGACATATATCTCAACTGGGGATAAAAAATGATAAAAAAAATTGATGGTGATTTTAAAATCCTGGAAAATGATCCTCAAATCACATGTGATCATTAATAAACAACTGATCCTCAAACTAATTCCTCGATTGATTGATATAATAGAAATTATTATTTCATATTATTAACACTTAACAGTAAATGAAAAAATTTCGGGTCAAAACTAATTAAATGATATTTTATTATCATGAAAACATAGAAAAACTATCTTTCATCAATTTATGATCTGTATAAATCTATCATGTGTTAATTTTATGCATGTATTTCTTGATATTATTGAAATTGTTTTGTGGAATTTACATTTTTATTAAAGAGACATATCACATAAAACAAATAAAACACACTTGGATTTGTGTGAAAACTATATAGAAATATTATCTAAGCATTTATCTTCTATAGGAATCAACCAAGTGTTAATTGGATTCTTATATTCCTTGGTATGATCCAAAGTAGAATTTCACCATTATGTTTTCATTAAAATTAAAAATTAACCTTCATAGTTTCAAAACAAATAAAACACATTTATATTTGTTTCAAAGCATAGGATAATTTTTATCGAGTTATTAATGATATGTAAGAGTCAACCATGTGTTAATCTGATGCAAAAAATTCTCAGTATGATTGAAAACATGATTTTACCTTTTACACATTTATCAATATAACATATCTCCCACTAGGGAGTAAAAACCAAGAAAAAAATATTATAATTATTTAAAAATTAGTGACAATAATCCTTGAATAATTTTGTATCTATGAGAATAAACAACACCAAAAACTAATGAACATATTGATAATTATAATAGAATGTATGATTTAATATTATTAACACTTATTAATAAATGAATAATCACCTAGGTTTGGTTCAAAACTAAGAAAATAAACTCATATTATCCTGAAAACTTATGAAAATTATCTTGTAATCATTTATGATATGAAGGAATGAATTTCACATCAATCTAATTCCACTCGATATGATAGAAAGTTTCCTGTGGACTTTTCATTTTTATTAAAGTGATAAATCACAAAAGGGGATAAAAATGATAAAACAAACTAGGATTTGTGTGGAAACTTAGGATAATGATCATAAAATAATTAATGATCTATATGAATCAACTATAAATCAATCAGATGCATGGATTGTTCAATATGATGAAAAGTATCATTTCACCTTTATGATCACCTGTTAGGGGGTAAAATCTAATAAAATGAATTTTGATTTGTGTCAAAATTTAGGCTAATGATAATAGAATAATTTATGATCTATAGTACTCAATTAAGTATCAATATGATGCTCAAAATTTTTGGTATGGTTGAATACATTGTTTAAACTTTTACATGTTTATTAATATTTCATATCTAATATAAAAGGATTAAAACCCAATAAAATGTTATGAATTATGTGTAAAACTAGAAAAATGATCATAGAATATTTTTTGATCTATAGGAATCAATTGTGTCTTATACTGATGCCTTGATTGATTGGTATAATAGTAAGTGTGTTTTCATATTAATAAAACTTGTTAATAAAAGAAAAATAATCTTGGTAGGGGTTAAAACCAAGTAAATGAGCTCGAATTGATAATAAAATTTATGAAAATGATCTTCAAACCATTTATAATATGTAGAAATAAACTATGTTTCAATATAATTCTAGGATTTATCAGTATGATATAAAGTGATGTGTGGCCTTTACATTTGAATTAAAGTGAAAAATCATGTAAAAGGGATCAAAACAAAGAAAATGCCCTTGGATGTTCCTATTTGAAGACATGTGTAATGGTCCTTATACATTAATATTATTATTAAGGGATATTATGAGTTTCACACTTTGATGTATTGGTGAAAATTGTGACAACATATACTCACAGTGGGGTAGGATACATTGGGTGCATCATGATTTATATTGCATTAATGAATAATGAGATAACGGATTTATCCCTTATCTTCATTAACAGTAGTAAATATATCATTCCATTTGATGAAAATGATATAGCCTAAATAAATCCATGTCCATGGTGTTTTCTGGGCTAGTTCTATTTTTTGGAAATTCAAATAATGAGTTAACAAGCATATAGGTTGATGAAATTTTCATACAACCTAGTTGATTGGAGATACTATAATAAAGAAATTATATTACATAGTAAGAGTTTATATGAGGTGACATGTCATTTCCGCATTAACTACTTTCTTTAGGATTTCCATGGTGTGTTTCTAGATGCTAACCTTGGACTTTAGGCAGGATCTCTTAATACCACTGAAAAAGATGCCTAGAGGGTCACACACTAAGTGTATCCAGAATCTTAGTTAAATAATTTATTATTTAACAAGTTGAATAAATATTATTCCCAATTATGGTTTAATAATTATTTAGGTATGACTGATCACATTTTATTTATTCATCAGCAAATAATTTAGTTAGATTAATTTATTTATTTAATAAATAAATAACTGTTATTCAAGGTCTGATAAATATTTTGTAGGATGGGAAGACTGAGTTAAAGGGTCTAGTGAGAAAATAATATTAAATATTATTTGATTAAAATAATATTTAATTGTAACATTCAAGCTAAGAACATGTCATGGAAATAATGTTATTTCTTTTATTATTTGATATAGGGGTTTCACATGGAATAATAAAATAAGTAACGACACTTGTGATAATTATTTATTATTACCTAGTGAATTAGATTCCTGATTACATATTATTATCTTATTAGCTAAGTGGGAAACTATAACACCCCGAGCTTCCACGATATGCTTCTCTTTCAATAATGCAATAGCTTGCATTGTACGAAAGTTTGAGATTCTAACACACCGCGACCAATAAAAATAGCCATTATGAATAGTAATACCCACTTTTGAAATTATATATATTTTATATTTCAAAATGAACTTCATTTTTGTATTCTAAATGTTGAAATTATCCTATGTTGATTTTTTGGTATTTTTCTGAGAACTTCCAATTTTTTATGAATAGTGAAAAATACTTAAAAAAAACTTTTTTAATAAAAATAATTTATAGTGATAAATTATACTATTGAGTGGTTTTAAAGTGTAATTAGAATAAATTTTTACCATTTTATCCAATGGTGGTCATTATAATTAATTTCACTTTGAAATTGGACATAAACAATTGTCAATCTTTTGATATATATTATTTCTTAAAAGCACGTTATTTGTTGTGACAGTAGGAATTAATTATAAAATTAATTAATTCAACTTATATTTTTGGAATTTTTTAAAATAGACATCATTTTTGAATTCGGAATATCAATTATAGCTTAGGGTAAAATTTTGGCATTGTTCTGAAAAACTTCAATTTTTGATTAATAGTGAAACCACTAAGTGGTTGTTAAAAAACTAATTTTTTGTTTAAATGAAACATTACCACTTCTGTGATTTGATTTTAAAAAATCCGACATACATGTTTGTCATTAGGAAGTAAAATTTGGTTCAATGGGATTAAAATAATTTTTTTTAATAGAAACTTTTAAGTTTAATTAATCGCGATTAAAGGTAATTAATGAAATTTAAGGTAAAAATGGTATTATAAAAATATGAAAATACCCTTACACTTGTCCTACACCTATTGGATGTGTCATGGATGACCAAGAAAATCCATGGGTCAACTTGGGGACCCCATGGAGCCACATTGGTAGGAAAATGACATTAAAAACTTTTTATTTAATGTTAAAATAAAAATGTCACAAACATGAGTTGTTTTACTAAAAAAATTTAAATGGGGTTATACAAGTCATATTTTTTACTATAAATATTCATTAGAAATATAAAAATATTTCCTACATCATGATAGTTTTTTTATAATTTTTATACATTAAATAAATTAAATTATTTATAACACCATGATGATGCAGTGATTACCTCATTAATTAACGATTTAAATAAAATGAAAAGATAGTGTAAAATCTAAGACTTACACTTGTCAAAAACCCATTATATGAGTATATTTCAAACCCTTATCACCTTATCCTCAAAATATATAAGTTTGGGACCTTTAAAATCCGAAACTCATTATATAATAAAGTAACATTTCATGACTTTCCAAGAGTGCCCCTCCTCTCCTCTTATAAAAGGCCCCCACCACTACCACCTTATTCACACCTTCAAAGCCTTTTGGCTCGGCCAAAATCTACCCAAATACTCTCTAAAATTCCCTATATTACTCCTAGATGACTCACTTTGGGCATAATTCTTCCCAAGGAAGCCTTTGGCTCAAATCAAAAAAGAGTTACCCGATTTTAAGGAAATGTCTCCTCTTATGTTATTTTGTTTTATTTTGCTTCTCCAACCCCTTAAACTCTTTTTATTCCTTTATTTTGTAACAAAAAAATTATATTAAATATACTATGATGTTGTTATGAGAATTATTTTATTTACACTTACACACACCTTCGTCTAATGGTTAAATAACATACGGTTTCTGTGGTTGGAAAATTTCTGCCTCACGAAACGATGATTGTTCAATCTTCTTTTAACACCTCTCATGGTGGAAATTATGATGAAACTATTTTTATATATGATATATATTATTTTTTTGTTTTCCTTATGATTCTGTATTTTTAATTTATGGCATACCTTTATGATTTCCATTATGGGTAAATGCGATAATTTCATTTTAGGAAGTGCGGACTACCGCCCCCTCAAAGTGATTTGAATCGTTAATTCCATATGTGGGATGTATAAAGGATGGAGTAAATGGTATTATACATTATATTATACTGGAATTATATTATAACTTTATATAATTATAACTTCATTCCATTAAATACAAAATATAAATGAAAGTAGCGTTCATGCGTACGTACGGCTTACCGTCTCCATGAACGGTGCATTTCATTTCTTACCTCTAAATGTTATGTAATATTATAAATGCATATATATACTACATATATAGGATATATATGATATCTAAATCATGAATATAATTCTAGAGATAATGGATATTCTACCACATAAACAACTTGTAATTATAAGAAGTTTATTGTTGACTCAAGTACCAAAGATCGACAAAATAACCGTTATTAACTTAAATGACTACATAATTTTCATAACATTGTAATGAGTGATATAAAAGGGATAATGAACTTTAAAAATGTTCTTAAGAAAGTATAGATTAATACTATTTTATTATTCTGGAGGTTAAAGAACAGTCGAGTCAAGTCGGACACAAGGTAAGGGAACTTCTTAACCCAATTTCTATTCTTTGGGTTAATCACCTACTTTCAAATTATGTCATGATATTATTATGTCCTATATTGTATTTTTACTTTCTTTATGTGTACTTATAATGAATACACATAATGTATTTATTTCATTTTAAAAAAATGATCTTTGTAAGGGACTTCGTCTCAATCTCCATTCATTGAGGCGTATTTTGTTTTATACACAAATTTCTTTTATACAGTGTATAAACCCCTTTTACTTTTAAATTTATTCAAAAGGAATCTTTTTATACGAAGAGTTTTTATAAACGACAAAAAATAATGTTTTTCTTGTCATACGTATGCGGCGACAACGACTTCTCCACCGCCGGGACCATTATTTGAGTTTCGGCGTCCTCTACAAGCCATAACTTTTTTTAAAAATGAAAAATAAATAAAAAGTTTTAATTTTTTTTTATTTTGGTATTGAAAATGGTTTTGAAAGTGTTTTTTTATTATATCAATGTGTTGTATTGATATCTTGTGATTGAAATGTGGAAATGTTATGTTTCCTTTATGCATGTTTTATGTGATACGATTATGTTATGGTTTATGATATGTTTAAACCTGTTCATATGAGGAATTCATTGGACTTAACAAGTGATGGGTGGAGCCCGCTATAGCTCCTTGATGCATCGGTAGGTCTCATGAGACAAACTAGTGTCTTTGAATGAGGCCTTGACAAAATCTTTTTTGTAGTCTTCGCACGAGGCCTTGGCTATGTGGTTATGATAGTCTGGCATTATGCATTCCATCATTATGAAAGTGGTTACTGATATTGCATGTGATTATTCGACTAGTAGAATATCCATGTGAACAAGTAAATGGAACTATTTCATTTTATTTTTTCCATATTATACTGAAGTTCAAGTTTAAAAGGCTTTTGTTTTAGTTATACATTTCCTTAAATGTTAGTGTTTATTTATGAAAGCTTCCGCTATATTGTTATCCTTACTAAGAATCTGAGCTCACCCCTTTCAATGTTTTAATTTTTCTAGGATGTGAAGAAGTATATTATGAATGACCTACAGGGATAGTATGAGGGGATATGAAGACAAGATTTTGTTGTAGTTTTGTTTTAATTTATGATGTAATGTAAGACTTATGAATGTATCTAGTGTTTCCAAGGATACTAAACTAATTGGCCTTTCAAGACTTGATATTTTGTGATCATGCCAATGTTACGCAATAATGCACCGACTTTGGGTAACTGGGTTTGGGGCGTTACAGTTGGTATCATAGGCAGTTTAGTATTAACCTTGGAAGCTAGATTTAGATAAACTCTGATTAGAGCACATAGCCCAAAGATAGACTTTGAGGATTAGTATAGAATAACTTCCTAGAATTTTAGTATTATAGAGATTTTGTGAGTTTTCCGAGCAATAAATCCCTGTCTGGATACGAGCAGGTAGAGGCAGCTCTGTCACAGATGTACCTAGGGGTAAAACCCAAAAACACCGCTTTGAACTAGACTCGAACGGGAACTGGTACACGACAACAGGCCTTGCTGCACTCTTGGTTACGAAACTCTCGGGGGATATTCTTAGGATAATTATCATTTTCTTTACAAACCATTATGAAGGGCTTATGAGTATATACTTCCTCAAAGAAAACATTTTTATGATTATGGATTATATCCATAAATAGTTCAATTTATGTTAAGTGTTTTACAAGTATGGAATTATTTATTTTAATTCATAGACTAATCTAGTTTATGCCATTGTTTATAAATGGCGCCTAGTGGGAGGAATGGAAATCGTATCAATGCACGCACTCTGTTTAGGGATTTCCCTCCTGCTCATGATAATTATTGTGCAGCTGTAGATACAACTGGTGTTGATCAACTTATTACCATACTGGGACAACTCACTCAGGTTATGAATAATAACCTTACTCATATGGAGCACCCTGATCCGCAACGTGGAGGATCAATGTTAGACCGCTTCATGAGGAATCAACCGCTAACATTTAATGGGGGTAAAAATACATTAGTAGTTGAGCAATAGATAAACTCCTTAGAAAAAATATTCCACGCCTTGGGGAGTAGCGAAAGAGAGAAGGTTGTCATGGTAGTCTACCGCCTCACTGGAGATGTCGATCAATGGTGGTAGCTGATTCAAAACACAAAGGAAGATGAAGAAGTATCAAGTATGGAATGGAGGGAGTTTAAGGAAATTTTCTTAGAAAAACACTTTCCACATGACCATCGAGCATATATGGAAAGGAAATTTCTGAGTCTGAGGCAGAAGGAGGATGAGAATGTCGCAAAGTATGAGGCTAACTTTACAAGGTTAGCGAGGCATGATGCAGATTATATACGTAATGCAAGAAGTAATATTGATCGTTTCTTTGATGGGTTAAAACCATTTCTTCGTCGAGCATTTGTCTCACAAACCTTCTCGTCGTATGAAGATATTGCCTTGTGTGCTATCAAGACAGAAAAGGAATTCTCTAAGTATTATGACTTTAAAGAAAATCAAGAAAAGAAGAGATCTTCTAATCAATCTGGAAATGGAAATAAGGGGAACAAGGGAAAAGTCCAATATCAGTCCTGCAGTAAATGTGGGAAGAAACATTCTGGTACTTGCTTGAATGGAATGTGAGTCTGTTACAAGTGTGGTGAATAAGTCCACCAAGCTCATGATTTCAAGGGAAAGAGAGTTTCTATCAATGTGGAATGCTATAATTTTAGAGATATGGGACATTATGTAAATTAATGTCCTAAGCGTCATGGGAACTTGCCTCAGAAGAGTCCAAGGGATCAAGGCCAAGCTTATGTTATCACTACTGCTGAGGTTGAATCTCCGAAAGACGTGGTGGTAGATAATTTAATGGTTTCCTCAAGTTTAGAAAATTCATTATTTGATTCTGGATCATCGAATTGTTTCATATCTTCCCAGTTTACTAAGAAAAATAGATATTTCCAATTTGATTTAACAAGAGAATTTTCAGTCAAAACTTCTAAGGGAAGTATCATTGCAACAAAGTTTTGTGAATCAGTCCCCATTAGAGCACATAAATGTTCTTTATCTTCTGATCTCATTGTCATACCTATGATTGAGTTTGATATAATCCTCGGTATGGATTGGCTTTCAGACTATGATGCAAAGATTTATTGTAAGAAGAAGGAGGTTATGATTTTTTATGATGATGATAAGGAACACCTTATTTTTAGAGCAGAATCGTCACCACCTAATTCTTATTTAGATCCACCCCCAGAAGCTCAACTAAATTCAATTATTGGGGTGGAAGATAAAGAAATGACTAAGGGTGAGGAAAGGAATGTTCAAATAGAGGATTTACCTATTGTGAAAGAATATGTAGATGTGTTTTTGGAAGATTTACCTGGACATCCTCCAGAATGAGAAGTTGAGTTTTCCATTGATTTAATTCCTGGATCAAGGCCTATATCGAAGACCCCTTATAGAATGGCCACCGTGGAATTATTTGAACTAAAGAAACAACTAGAGGAATTGAGTAATAAGGGATTTATTCTCCCTAGTGTTTCTCCATGGGGAGCCCCTGTCCTTTTTGTTAAGAAGAAAGATGGATCTATGAGGTTGTGCGTTGACTACAGGGAGATCAATTTTATAACAATAAAGCACAAGTATCCCCTACCTCGCACTGATGATTTATTTGACCAATTTCATGGAGCTAAATACTTTTCAAAGATTGTCCTTCGATCTGGACACCATCAGTTGTGTGTGAAAAAGGAAGACATTCTGAAGACAGCATTTCGAACAAGGTACGGGCATTACGAGTTTACAGTAATGCCTTTTGGATTGACTAATGCACCCTCTGTATTCATGGATCTAATGAATAGAGTTTTCAAGTAATATCTTGATGATTTTTTGGTGGTATTTATTGATGATATCTTGGTATACTCCAAAAGCTACGAAGATCATGAAAATCACTTGCGCATTATCTTGAAGACTCTTAGAAGGCATGAATTATATGGGAAGTTTAGCAAGTGTGAATTCTGGCTTCAGGAGATTTCTTTTCTTGGCCATATTGTCTCTAAGGATGGAATTTCCATTGATCCTTCTAAGACAAAGTCAATCCAAGAATGGCCAACACCGACGAGTATAACTGAGGTACGCAGCTTTATTGGTTTGGCAGGTTATTATCAACGTCTTGTCCAGAATTTTTCCCGATTGGCTAACCCATTAACGAAGCTCACACATAAAGGGGTTAAATTTGTCTGGAAAAAAGAGTGTGAAGAATGTTTTGAAGAACTGAAGAGAAGATTAGTCAATGCTCCAATATTGACTCTACCATCAGGGAATTATGGGTTCATTATTTATAGTGATGCATCAATGAAAGGACTTGGTTGTGTCCTTATGCAGAATGATAGGGTTATTGCCTATGCATCACGAAAGCTAAAAATTCATGAGCAGAACTATCCTAATCATGATCTCGAATTAGCTATTGTAATATTTTCCTTGAAGATATGGATACATTATCTCTATGGTGAAAAATGTGAGATATATACCGATCACAAGAGTTTGAAATATATTTTCTCAAAAAAAGAACTCAACATGAGGCAAAGGCGATGTCTTGAACTACTCAAGGATTATGATTGCATGATACACTACCACCCAGGGAAGGAAAATAAGGTTGCAGATGCTTTGAGTAGAAAAGATCAGGGAGTTTTGAACATGATGAGAGTGGAAAGGGATCCTATTTTCATGGATCTAGTAAAGATGGATATGTGAATCACTATGGAGGGTGAAACATCAAAAAAAAATTCAAATTGTTGTCAAACCATCTTTACTAGAAAGGATAAAGTGTTCTCAGGCTGATGATGAAGTGTTGAAAAAGAAGATTAAAGCTGTGAATGATGGGCGATTGAGTGACTTTGTGTATGAAGATGGAATTTTGAAATTTGGGAGGAGACTTTATGTTCCCTATATACCTGATTTAAAGAGGTAATTGTTGGATGATTCGCATAGTTCCAATTTCTCTATACACCCTGGGAGCACCAAAATGTATAGAGATTTAAAGGGACATTTTTTGTGGGACAACATGAAGAGGGAGATTGCTAATTTTGTGTCAAGATGTATGGTTTGTCAACAAGTGAAAGCTGGAAGGAAACTTCCTGGTAGAGTATTGCAACCTCTTCCCATACCTGAGTGGAAATGGGATAATATTACGATCGATTTTTTCATGGGACTACCAAAGACTCCTAGAAGGAATGATGCAATATGGTTCATTGTTGATCGTCTCACGAAGTCAGCACATTTTCTTGTTATAAGGGAAGATCTACCACTTGAACGTCTAGAAAGACTATATATTAATGAAGTCGTGAGACTTCATGGAGTACCCATATCGATTGTATCAGATTTTGATCCCCTTTTTACATCAAGATTTTGGAAAAGTCTTAAGAAGGCCTTGGATACTGAACTTCGTTTGAGCACTGATTACCACCCTCAAACAGATGGACAATCAGAAAGAACTATTCAAACCTTAGAAGACATGTTGATTTCATTCTCACTTGACTTTCAAGGAACGTGGGATCAATATTTACCTCTGGTAGAATTTTCCTATAACAATAGCTTCCATTAAAGTATTCAGATGGCACCATATGAAGCGTTATACATAAAGAGATGTCGCACACCAACCTGTTGGGATGACGTTGGTGAAAGAAAACTTGTAGGCCCAGAACTGGTGGAGGAAACGATGGAAAAGGTGAAAGTAATCCAAAACCACATCAAAGCAGCTCAAAGTAGGCATAAGAGCTATGCCAACAACCAAAGGAAGGATTTGGAATTTCAGGTAGGAGATCATGTTTTCTTGAAGGTATCTCCATGGAAGGGAGTTATATGTTTCGGTAAGAAGGGTAAATTGATTCCCAGGTACATCGGACCCTTCGAAATTTTAGAACGAATTGGGGTTGTAGCTTACCATTTCGAAATGCCACCAAGTCTCTCCAAAGTTCACGATGTATTCCACGTATCACTATTGATAAAATACATTCCTGACCCAACACATGTACTCACCTATGAGGAATTAGAACTGGAACCCGATCTGTCTTATTGCGAAGAGCCCGTCGGGATTCTTGATACAAGAGAACAAGTGCTGAGAAACCAGATGACTCGTCTGGTAAAATTTCTATGGAGAAACCATAAGATGGAGGAGGCAACGTGGGAACCCGGGGAACTTATGATGAAGAATCACCCAAGTCTTTTTATACAGTGATATTATATGAAATTTCGAGGACGAAATTATTTGAAGGAGTGGAGAATGTAACACCCCGAGCTTCCACGATACACTTCTCTTTCAATAATGCAATAGCTTGCATTGTACGCAAGTTCGAGATTCTAACACACCGCGACCAATCAAAATAGCCATTATGAATAGTAATACGCACTTTTTTAAATTATATATATTTTATATTTCAAAATGGACTTCTTTTTTGGATTCGGAATATCGAAATTAGCCTATGTTTAATTTTTGGTATTTTTCTGAGAACTTCCAATTTTTTATGAATAGTGAAAAATACTTAAAAAAAAAATTTTTAATCAAAATAATTTATAGTGATAAATTATACTATTGAGTGGTTTTAAAGTCTAATTAGAATATATTTTTACCATTTTATCCAATTGTGGTCATTAGAATTAATTTCACTTTGAAATTGGACATAAACAATTGTCAATCTTTTGATATATATTGTCTCTTAAAACCACACTATTTGTTGTGACAGGGGGAACTAATTATAAAATTAATTAATTCAACTTATATGTTTGGAATTTTTTAAAATAGACATCATTTTTTAATTCTTAATATCAATTATACCTTAGGGTGAAATTTTGGCATTGTTCTGAAAATCTTCAATTTTTGATGAATGGTGAAACCACTAAGTGGTAGTTAAAAAACTGATTTTTCATTTAAATGAAACATTACCACTTCTGTGATTTGATTTTCAAAAATCTGACATACATGGTTGTCATTAGGAAGTAAAATGTGGTTCAATTGGATTAAAATAATTTTTGGTGAATAGTAACTTTTAAGTTTAATTAATCACAAAGGTAATTAGTTAAATTTAAGGTAAAAATGGTATTATAAAAATATAAAAATACCCTTAAACTTGTCCTAATCCTATTGGATTAGTCATGGCCGACCAATAAAATTGATGGGTCAACTTGGGGACCCCATGGAGCCACTTTGGTAGGAAAATGACATTAAAAACTTTTTATTTAATGTTAAAATAAAAATGTCACAAACATGAGTTGTTTTACTAAAACAATTTTGAAATTGTGTTATAAAAGTCATATTTTTTAATATAAATATTCATTATAAATATAAAAAGATTTCCTACATCATGATATTTTTTTTATAATTTTTAGACATTAAATAAATTAAATTTTTTATGACACCATGATGATGTAGTGATTACCTCATTAATTAATGATTTAAATAAAATGAAAAGATAATGTAAAATCTAAGACGTAAACTTGTAAAAAACCTATTGGATGAGTATATTTCAAACCCTTATCACATTATCCTCGAAATATATAAGTTTTGTACCTTTAAAATCCGAAACTCATTGTATAATAAAGTAACATTTCATGACTTTCCAAGAGTGACCCTCCTCTCCTCTTATAAAAGACCCCCACCACTACCACCTTATTCACACCTTCAAAGCATTTTGGCTCATCCAACCTCTGCCCAAATACTCTCTCAACTTCCCTATCTTACTCATAGAAGCATCACTTTGGGCATAATTCTTCCCAAGGAAGCCTTTGTCTCAAATCAATAAAGAGTTACCCGATTTTAAGGTAATGTCTTCTCTTATGTTATTTTGTTTTATTTTGCTTATTCAACCCCTTAAACTCTTTTTATTACTTTCTTTTGTAACAAAAACAGTATATTAAATATACTAGGATGTTTTTATGAGAAGTATTTGATTTAAACTTACACACACCTTCGTCTAATGGTTAAAGAACTTATGGTTTCTATGGTTGGCAAATTTCTGCCTCACAAAACGATGATTGTTCAATCTTCTTTTAACACCTCTCATGTTGGCCATTATGATGAAACTATTTTTATATATGATATATATTATGTTTTTTTTCCTTATGATTCTGTATTTTTCATTTATTTCATACCTTTACGATTTCCATTATAGTTAAACGTGATAATTTCATTTTAGGAAGTGCGGACTACCGCCCCCTCAAAGTGATTTGAATCGTTAATGCCATATGTGGGATGTCTAAAGGATGGAGTAAATGGTATTATACATTATATTATACTGGAATTATATTATACCTTTATATGATTATAACTTCATTCCATTAAATATGAAATAGAAATGAAAGTAGAGTTCATGCGTACGTACGGCTTACCGTCTCCATGAACGGTGCATTTCATTTCTTACCTCTAAATGTTATGTAATATTATAAATTCATGTATATACTGGATATATAGGATATATATGATATCTAAATCATGAATATAATTCTGTAGATAATGGATATTCTACCACATAAACAACTTGTAATTATAAGAAGTTTATTGTTGACTCAAGTACCAAAGATCGACAAAACGATCGTTATTAACTTAAATGACTACATAATTTTCGTAACATTGTAATGAGTGATATAAAAGAGATAATTAACTTAAAAACGGTTCTTAATCAAGTAGATATTAACTCTAGTTTATTATTCAAGAGGTTAAAGAACGTTCGAGTCAAGTCGGACACAAGGTAAGGGAACTTCTTAACCCAATTTCTATTCTTTGGGTTAATCTCCTACTTTCAAATTATGTCATGATATTATTATGTCCTATATTGTATTTTTACTTTCTTTATGTGTACTTATAATGAATACACATAATGGATTTATTTCATTTTAAAAAAATGATCTTTGTAAGGGACTTCGTCTCAATCTCCATTCATTGAGGCGTATTTTGTTTTATACACAAATTTCTTTTATATAGTGTATAAACCCCTTTTACTTTTAAATTTATTCAAAAGGAATCTTTTTATACGAAGTGTTTTTATAAACGAAAAAAAAAGAATGTTTTTATTGTCATACGTATGCGGCGACAACGACTTCTCCACCGCCGGGACCATTATTTGAGTTTCGGCTTCCTCTACAAGCCATAACTTTTTTTAAAAATGAAAAATAAATAAAAAGTTTTAATTTTCTTTTATTTTGGTATTGAAAATGGTTTTGAAAGTGGTTTTTTATTATATCAATGTTTTGTATTGATATCTTGTGATTGAAATGTGGAAATGTTATGTTTCCTTTATGCATGTTTTATGTGATACGATTATGTTATGGTTTATGATATGTTTAAACCTATTCATATGAGGAATGCATTGGACTTAACATGTGATGTGTGGAGCCCGCTATAGCTCCTTGATGCATCGGTAGGTCTCATGAGACAAACTAGTATCTTGGCATGAGGCCTTGACAAAATATTATTTGTAGTCTTAGCACGAGTCCTTGGCTACGTGGTTATGATAGTCTGGAATTATGCATTCCATCATTATGAAAGTGGTTATTGATATCGCATGTGATTATTCGACTAGTAGAATATCCATGTGAATAAGTAAATGGCACTATTTCATTTTATTTTTTCCATATTATACTGAAGTTCAAGTTTAAAAGGCTTTTGTTTTAGTTATACATTGCCTTAAATGTTAATGTTTATTTATGAAAGCTTCCGCTATATTGTTATCCTTACTGATCATCTGAGCTCACCCCTTTCAATGTTTTAATTTTTCCAGGATGTGAAGAAGTATATTATGAATGACCTACTGGGATAGTATGAGGGGATATGAAGACAATATGTTGTTGTAGTTTTGTTTTAATTTATGATGTAATGTAAGACTTATGAATGTATCTAGTGTTTCCAAGGCTACTAAACTAATCGGCCTTTTGAGACTTGGTCTTTTTTGATCATGCCAATGTTACGCAATAATGCACCGACTCTGGGTAACTCGGGTCGAGGCGTTACAGAAACCCATAGGCTAGTGATCCAATTTGGGTTGTGCACAAAATTTTAGAGAAAAATCTCTCAATCCTCGATAACTTCTTTTTTTTCTCCAAGAATGATCTCAAGAATGTGAGCGTCCATCCTCCACCGGATCAGAGAACACTTTGGAAGCAACTCTCAAGGAGATTGAGGGAAAATGATGCAAGTGCAAAGACTTTATGTGCTTTCACTTGGAGACTCCTTAAATTAAATCTAGAGATTCATGGAGCACGTGTGGATTACCACTAGAGTATATCTACTCATGATCACTAAAAAATAACAAAAGGCTCAACGTAGATCTGTAGTCAGACACATCAATTAAGAAAGAAAACATTGGAGGTATTTCTTTAATTTAATTTAATTAATTATAAACAAAATATGTTGATCCTCTCTCTCGGTTTCGAGCCTATTTCTTCTTTATAAAAATCATTGATTTTATTTCATGGATATTGTAGTTCATCATCATATCAATCCCATATAAATCATTGATCACGGTAAAATTTAAATTTGAGTTCCCAACCAACCGCGCTTCCACTACGCTTGAAACCAACAAGTGGTATCCAAGTAGTCATATTTTCATTTATAATTATTTAAATAATTTTTTGATGATTTAAGCTTTAAAGTTTTAGTTTTTCAATTTATGTTTAATCATTCATGTAATATGAATTTCAAGATCTATTCTTCCCCTTTCATTTCTCGTAGATCTAACAAAAATGGATAATTTTTGGATTAAAGTTAAATCGATGATCTCATCAGGATGCATTGATGCTTCTGTCCTTGTAACACGTAAGTACACACCATATATTTGGAATTACATGTCATGTAATCTATCAAACATGATGCGTAATTTGGATCACAAACCATTTAGTTGTGCTCAGTGCATCGAGAGTAATTCAGTAATTACTCTATCCATGTGGATTAATGACATGCGGTGTATTAATTCTCACACTGCGTGTTGAACAGGATATACTGGCACACGGTCAGTCAGACTACATGCCATGTGTCCCACTAGACACGGTGTGTATTCTCTTTAGGTTAGGTTCAAGTTGTGTATCCCATACACAGATTTCTCAGTTGGTGACTATGTAACGGATAGTCTACATGGCGTGTGGCCCATTAGAAATGTCGTGTACTCAGAGGATTTCTGAAGTACACATCACATGTTATTTCCCCAAGCATGTACTTAGGATGGATGGTGAGGAGGGTACACTCCATGTAGCAGGATCTACACATCATGTAATTTTTCCAAATTACGTAGATTTAAAATTCATTATTATATTATGTAGCCCTTGACACATGTACCTTCATGTGGACATAAAGATGATACACAAATATGATGGGTGTTTGATATATAAGTATATATATATATATAAATGTTTAATTTACATTTTCATAATGTTCAAAGATCTCCACATCATGTATGAGTTGTATTACAATTATAATTATGTGTTCATTCTACATGTCACAAAGAATAAAGTGTACACAAGTATAATACATACTGGGTAGTTTTTGATGGGTATTCACTAGGTTGACTCCAAGGTATAAGTTATTTACGCGGTTAATTTTAAATGAATTTATTAAATTTTTTAAAATTATAAATGATGATAATCTCAAGGAAATTCAGAAAAATGATTAAGATAAAATAATTGATTAATTAAAGATAATAATTAATTGATTCGAGTGTGATTTATCTTAAAAAGAATGATTAAATAATTGAATGATAATTTTATTAAATGTGTAATTATTTTCATGCTTGTGGATAATCATGATCTAGACCAGGCCTTTGTGTGCGATTGGTTTCCTTTTAATTTATTTGTTAAATTAAAATTGTTGGCCTACGTTCTTTCTCCTTATTAATATATAGGGCCTTCATGACCATGGTTTTTTTATATAATCCCCTTTTACCCCTCACTTGTGTGTGAGTTAAAATCATATATAATGGATTGAAATTTCAATATAGTAGCGGTGGTTCACGTTAGGAGCAGAGGCAAAACCAGTCTGAAGAGATACAAAGATGGATAAGTGGAAAGCTGTAAACACCAACCATAAAAGGTTCAAGGTTTTTTTGTCCAAGGTCAGGGTTAATTTATCAACCGCTAGATAAACTAACCATTATAAAAGCTCATGATCATACCTTTTTTTATTTATAGTAGTTTCATGGTTATTCATTATGGATGTATTATCACAGTCACATAATTAAATTAATTAACATGTAGGAAATATGGAACTAAAATAAAATGGATTATGTGTAAATATTATCAAGAAATGGTTAATCATATAAGAATATCCCATTTAATATTAATAATCATGTGAAAATATAATAAGAGGTAATTTATGCATAGAGGATAAAATACCTCAATAAAATATTAAGTCAGTATATTCTTCTATTACTTTGGTTAGAATCGAAACAATAGCTCAAAGTGATTGACCATCCAAAGTTGGGGTGCTTTCAATTACCGAGGAATTCTAATTTGAGGTTTTGGGTTGACTTAACTTGGTTTACATCAAGGTTTGACTGCCAATGTAGGACTTAGTGTAACTGAGATGCAAGGGTTGAGAAAATCTAAAATAATGATTTTTGGATTTGGGAGTCCACTCAACGGATCAAGTATATATGAGTTAATGTAGTTGGAATTTTTAATAACTACCTAAAATCATTCAAGTTTCTTGACTATCCAAAGTTGGGGTGATGAGAATGGAATATGGATCCTTGCCACTATAATATCCAAGAAACAAGATATTATGAATCCAATGGTGAGGGATATTGGGTTTAAATAAAATAGTGGGAGACTAATGAATATTTATTTATCTATTTGTCTTAATTTTGTCAAAAAATGTTCTAAAACTCTGTTCATCTTATTTGTAGAGATGAAATTAAAAATGACATCAAACATATCATTGTGATCCATACTCAAGAAGGAAAACCTTCTCACTGGTACTAATTTCTAGGAGTGGAAAAGGCACCTTCAGGTAATCATTCTCCATGAAATGAAACTATATGTGCTAGAAGAACCTTTACCAGTTGTGTTTGGGAATAAGTCAAGTGCTGAGGAGCTCTCTATGTATGATAAACATCTAAATGATGCTACGGATGTTCAGTGCCTCATGATATCATCCATGAAAGTGCTCTTAGAGAAACATGAGGAAATGGATGCTTATAGCATGATGTCTCATCTTCGGGATCTCTATCAAGAGAAGGTGAGATTAGAGATGTATGAGATCTCCAAAACGTTGTTCACTACTAATCTTAGAGAGTCTACGCCAGCTTGACCACATGTAGCTAAGATTATTGGCTACATTGACCATCTTTACATATTAGGGATTAAATTCCTGGATGAGTTTTGAATAGATCTCATACTATCATAACTTCCCAATGCCTTCTCTAGTTTTATTGTGAATTATAATATGAGAAATAATGAGAAGAGATTATCATAAATTCTGACCCTAATTCACCAAGTGGATAAGGACTTGGGGTGTAACATACTAGTAGTCCTTATGGTGAATAGGAAGAGTAAGGACAAGATAAATGGGACTAATATTTATAGAAAGTCTAAATCTCCTAAGCACCTTCCAACCAAGAAGAAGAATATCCAATGGTAGGGTAATGAAAAGGAGGCAGTATGCTTTGTATGTGGAAAGTCAGTCCACTAGAAGAGGAACTGCACCTAGAGGAAATGGGAAGACAAAGGTGGGTCTTTTATCGAGTGAAATCTTTCCATTTCTAAAAATTGGGTATTAAATAAAGCTTGTGGTGATCACATCTATATTCAAATGTTGGAATAAATTATATTTATGAAAATTTCTAGGGGAGAGGTGGATCTGATAGATGCCAATGGTTCGAGGTTGGATGCTCTTTTCATTAGTGAATACCAGCTTTCATTGCTGACAGGGATGATTTTGGTTTAATGAGGCTATTATTATGTACCAAGTGTTACCAAGAACATATTTTCTGTATTGAGTTTAGATACAGATGTATTTACTTTCATGATTGGAAATAAATGTTGATTATTTTATAAGGAAAACATATTCTATGGTATGAAACATTTAAATAACGATTTGTATGTATTAAATTATGAAAACCAAGTGTTGGAAATCGAAAACAAATCAAGTTCACATAACTCATGTAACACCCAGTCGTGGCATCACCATCTTGGTCATGTAAACGAGAAGCACCTGACAAAGCTCTAACAAGATGTTTATTTAGACTCTTTTAAGTTGAAACCACTTGATAGATGTCACGCTTGTTTACATGGTAAAATGATCAAACCACCATTTGGTGGATATGGTTAAAGGGCCACAGAGATTTTAGGATTGGTACACACTGATATGTGTGTACCATTTTCATTAGAATCTATAATTGGATATTATTACTTCATAACTTTAACTAATAACTTGATTAGATATGAATATATTTACTTGATGACATATAAGTCTGAGTCCTTTGAGAATTTCGAGGAATTAAAGAATGAAGTAGAGAATCATCTTGGTAATAAGATAAAGAATATTTGATTGGATTGAGGTGGGGAATATCTTAACCAATAGTTCATCAAACTTTTATGGGAGTTTGGTATTCTATCTCAACTCACTCCACCTTATACACCATATTGGAATAGTGTTAGTGAAGGGAGGAACTGTACCTTATTGGACATGGTAATGTCAATGATGAGTCATGAAAAAATTTCTTTATCCTTTTGGGGATATACATTAAAAACTACGACATACACATTAAACCAAATATCAACTAAGGAAAAAAAATAGAATCCCCTTAGAGTTATGGAGTGGGAAGAAACATTTTTTGTTTCATACACATGTATGGGGATGCGAGGCATTTGTTAAACATTTTTTAGGAAAAAAACTAGCACCCCAAGGCACAAGGTGTATCTTTATAGGTTATCCCAATGAAATAAATGGATACTACCTATACAACCCTTCATAAAATAGAGTGATTGTTTCTAGATAGGTTGTCTTTTTTAAGAGGGAGCACATCCTCAAAAAGGATAGTGGGAGAAATATTGACTTTGATGAAGTTGATTCTCAAGATACATAGGATTTGGTACAGGAAAAAGTTCCATAGGTCCCTATGGAAGAAGTAGTTCCTGAAACACAAGTTCTGTGTAGGACTGTAAGAGAGGTAAGGGAACCAGAGAGAGATAATTTTCTTTTCACTGATGATGGTGACTCGTTATTATTGGATAATGATGAACCACTGTCCTACAAGGAGGTAGTAGAGAGATCAGAGGCTACAAGATGGCTAGATGCTATGAATTCTTAGATGGATTCCATGTATCAGCACCAAGTTTGGGCTATAGTTGATGCACTAGTTGATGTAAAGCATGTTGAATGTAAATGAGTATTCAAGAGGAAACTGGACATAGAAGGTAAATTAAGTACCTATAAAGAAATTCTAGTAGCTAAAGGTATTAAACAACATCAAGGAATTGACTATGATGAAACTTTTTCTCCAGTTTCCTTGTTTAAATCCATCAGAATCATACTTTCCATAGCAGCTTACCATGACTATGAGATTTGGCAGATGGATGTCAAAATTGGGTTCCATAATGGGAACCTTATAGAAGATCTCTATATGAAACAACTTGAATGGTTTTTAATACCAGGTGATTCCAAAAGGGTTTTAAAGTTTCATAGATCCATTTATGGATTGAAGAAAGCATACAAGTCATGAAATATTCGATTTGATAAAGCCATAATGGAATTCGGTTTCATTAAGAATGAATGTGATCCATTTGTTTACAAAAGGTTTCTTGGGAATGTGGTTGTTATCCTAGTATTATATGTTGATGACATATTACTTATTGTAAATGACATACTAGTCTTACAATATGTTAAGGACTAGTTGAACAAGTGCTTCTCCAGGAAATACTTAGGTGAAGCAGCCTGTATTCTAGGGATCAAGACCATTCTTGATACATCCAAGAGGCTGCTTGGGCTAAGTCAGAGTACATACATTGACCAGATAATAAAGATATTTAGTATGGAATAATACAATAGGGGATTGGTTCCAGTGTCACATGGCATAAATCTTTCTAAGAAAATGTGTCCCCAGACACAGCAGGAGAAAGATAGAATTAGTAAGATTCCATATGCTTCAGCAATAGGATCAATCATGTATGTCATGCCATGTACTAGACTTGATGTTTCATATGGAATGAGCATTGTAGGAAGATATCAAGTAGATATAAGAGAAAAAAATTGTATTTATATTGATTATATTCTTAATCATCTGAGAAGAACTAAGTATATGTTCCGGGTGTATGGAGAAGTTGAGGAGCTTTTCATCAGAGGGTATGTTGATACTGGTTTTCAGACTGACCAGAATGATCTAAAGTCACAATCAGGATATGTTTTCTATCTCAATGAAGGATCTGTGAGCTGGAAGGGTTCAAATCATCCATTTTTCGCTAATTCTATAGTGGAGTTCGAATATATAGTGGCTTCTAATGCATCCAAGGAATTTTTAAAGATTCAGAAATTTTTCCAGGATCTTGATTTAGTTCCTATAGGTAGAGACCCTATCATATTGTATTGTGATAATACTACAGTGGTGGATCACGCAAAAGAGTTAAGGTCACATCAACAGACAAAGAACATACTCTGGAATTATCACCTATTCAGGGATTTTCAACATAGGTGTGAAGTTTCAGTGAGAAGAGTGTCCATAGAGGAGAACATGGTGGATCCCTTTACTAAAGGCTTATCTCATCAGAAGTATGAATATCATGTGAGGCCTAGCAGACTGAAGGTTTTTAGGAGTTGGATCTAGTGTAAGTGGGATTCTATTAGAGTTGGTTACCTAAAACCAAAATCTTTTTACTTTATTATAAAATTATATTCATGGTTTTGAATATTAATAAATTCTTTATCACATCATGATTGGTCTTATTCATAACATAGCATGTGATGATGTACCAAGAGTAGTTGTTGCACTAAAAGCTCATAGTAGTTCCCCGCTATGATGAGAACCTGAAAGTGCCATGATTCTATTCATGAATAACTGTTATATGGCTGGATGATATCATTTGAAGGGAGAAAAATGTTACAAGCTATCAAGGGTGGATACTCATAAGACTTTCAGGAACCTTCTCATGGTGTACACCCCAAGTAATATCCAGTAGGATATTATGAGAACGAGACCCAATGGTAATAAATCCACATTATAAGTATCATTGGTTGTTTCTATCTGTAGACATGTGTAATGGTCCTTAGACTTTAATATTATTATTAATCGATATTATGAGTCACTCACTTTGATGTATTGGAAAAAACAGTGATGACACATGCTCGGGGTGAGGTAGGATATGTTGGGTGCATTACGAGTAATATTGCATTAATGAATAATGTGAGAAAGGATCTAACCCTTCTATTAATTTACAAAAGTAAATATCTCAGGCCCTTTATGGAAATGATATAGCATAAATATATCCATGGACATGGTGTTCTCTAGGAAATTTATATTTCCAGAAATTCAAAGAACAAGTTATCGAGCATATAGGTTGATGACACTGACATGAAACCTACTCAATTGGAGATATTGTGGTAATAAAAATTATATTACATGGTAAGAGTTTTTATGAGGTGACATGTCATTGTAGCATTAACTTCCTTATCTATGGGTGCCTTGGAATGTTTCTAGATTCTAACCTTGGATTTTAGGCAGGTTCACCTAATTCCACTGAGAAAGAGGCCTAGAGGGTCACACACTAAGTGTATCCAGAATCTGAGTTAAATAATTTATTATTTATCAAGTTTAATAAATATTATTCTCGGTTGTGGTTTAATAATTATTTAGGTATGTATGATCACATTTTATTTATTTATCAGGGAATAATGAAGTTAGATTTATTTATTTATTTAATAAATAAATAATCATTATTCAAGGTTTGATAATTGTTTGAGAGGATGGGAAGACCGAGTTAAGGGGTCAAGTGAGAAAATAATATTAAATATTATTTGATTAAAATAATATTTAATTGTAACTTTCAAGCTAAGAACATGTCATGGAAATAATGGTATTGCTATTATTATTTGATATGGGGGTTTCACATGGAATAATAAAATAAGTAACATCACTTGTGCTAATTATTTATTATTACCTATAGAATTAAATTCCCAATTACATATTATTATCTTATTAGCTAATGGGGAAACCCATAAGCTAGAGATCCAATTTTGGTTGTGCACAACATTTTAGAGAAAAATATCTCAAGCCTCGAGAGATCATTTTTTTCTCTAAGAATTCTCTCAAGAATGAGAGAATCCATCTTCCACCATGTCATGGAATTCTTTGTTAGTGGCTCTCAAGGCCATCAAGGGTGGACAACATAAGTGCAAGGACTTTCCGTTCTAGAACCCGGAGACCCCTTCAGTGACTTCCATAGATTTTAAAAGCACGTTTGGATTAACACTAGAGTATATATAATCTTGATCTCTACAAAGAAATTAAAGGCTCTCCATAGATCTGTTATTAGACACATCAATGAAGAAAGAAAACCTTAGAGGTATTTCTTTAATTTAATTAAATTAATTATAAACAAAATATGTTGATCCTCTCTCTAGGTTATGGGACACTTTCTTATTTTTCTAAATATTTTATTTTATTTCATGGATACTAGAATTAATCATCATATTGATCCCAAAATAATCATTATTCGTAGTAAAATTTAATGTTGGGTGCTTGCCCAGTCGTGCTTCCACTGCGCTCAGAACCTACATCATCAAGGTGTCAAAAATGAGAAAATAAGTTTCGAATGAAGTCAAAGTATTGGAAAATGATCCACGGATTATTTTTTATCTGAAATAATCAATCATGCCTCAAATTGGTTCCTAGATTTATTGTTATAATGGAATGTATGATTTTAAAATTTTAACACTTCATAATAAAAGAAAAATCTCTTGGGTAGGGGTCCATACTAAGAAAACTATACCAGATTAGAAAAAACATAGAAAAATGGTATTTGAGTCATTTAGAATATGTATGAATTAATTGTGTTTTAATATAATTCCTAGTTTTCTTAGTATGATAGATATTTTCATGTGACATTTTCATTAGTATTAAAGTGAATAATGATATAAAAAGGGTCAAAATTGAGAAAAAAATCTTAGATTGGTGTTAAAATATGGTAGAATGATCATCGAGTCATTTATGATCTATAGAAATCAACCTAGTATCAATCATATGCTCAATTTTCTTGGTATGATCAAAATTATCATTTCACCTTTATGTTTTTGGTCAAAACCAAGAATACACATTTTGATTGGTATTAAAACATAAGATAATTACTATCAAATCATTTATGATCTGTAAGATTCAATCACATGTCAATCTGATGATCATATTTCTTAGAAAAAAAAAATTGTTTAACATTTTATACATTTATTAATATGACATATCTCCCATAAAGGGTCATAATTGATAAAACATGTTGAGAATATTGTGAAAATATAGGACAAATATCCATAAATCATTTATGATATGTAAAAATTAATCATTCCTCAAATGGATTCTCAGATTGATCAGTATAATGGACGGTATGCTTTTATATTATTAAAAATTGTTAATAAAAGATAAATAACTTGGGTAGGGGTAAAAACCATGAAAATTAGCTCATATTAATGTGAAAACTCAGGAAAATGATATTCAGGTAATTTATTATTTTTATAAATTGATCACACATCAATATGATTCCATGTTTTCTCAGTATGATATAAAGTTTCGTGTGGCCATTACATTTTTATTAAAGTGAAAAATCATGTAAAAGGGATGAAAACAAGTAAATTTAATTTGATTAAATTCACTTGTGTTGGTCTGAAAAATTATGAGAATAGTCATCGAGTCATTTATGATCTGGATGAATCAACCACGCATTAATCAAATTATCAGATTTCTTGTTATGATCTAAAGTATCATTTCACCATTATGATTTAATTAAAATGACATATCACCCATCAGAGGATCAAATTGGTACTAACACATTTGGATTGATTTCAAAAGTTAAAAGAATTATCATCGAGTCATTTAGGATTTGTAAGAGTCAAACAAACAATAATATGATGTTCTGATTGCTTGGTATCAATGAAAACATGTGTAACCTTTTTTGTGTTTATTAATATGAAATATCTTCTATCATGAGGTAAAAACATATAAAATAAGCTGAGAATGATGTGAAAATCTAGGACAATGACCCTCAAATCATTTTTTTATATAGGAACTTACGGCGTTTCAATCCAAGTTGTTGTTTGTTTGATATGACCGAAAATACATTTTCAATGTTTTTAAACACTAAAACAAGAATAAATTAGTAAAAACCATAAAAAATGACCTTATATAGATGTGAAATCATATAAAATCTATCTTTAAATTATTTATTTCCATGTATACGAAGAAGACGCATCAATCAGACATGAAGTGTGCTCAAAATGGCTGAATAAGTAGTTTTTAAGAATTCTTGGTCTTTAAAAATGTGTTCCAAGGTGTCAAAACTTATAAAAGGACCCATATATTCTATAAAATCATACAAAAAACTATAGAATGATTTTTAGTATATTAGGGACTAAAAACAAGTCACTCTCTATTTTCATTTTCCTGGGATGACCGAAAATGCCTTTTTAGTGTTTAAAAACACTAAAACAAGTGTGTAAATATCAAAGCCATAGAAAATGACTTTATATTTATTTGAAATCTTAAGAAAAATATATTTGAATTATTTATGACATTTATAAGTATATGAAAAATGAATCTGACTTGTGGTGTGATTGGAATGACTGAATAAGCAGTTATTAAAGAATTTTCAGTTTTAAAAACGTATACCAGCAGGTCAAAACCCATAAAAATCCATAATTTTATGTAATAAAAGGATAAAAACACTTTAATGATTTTTAAATGTATGTAATTCATGCACATAACTCTAAGTTTTAATTTTATTAGGATGATTGAAATCATATTTTTATCATTTTAAAATACTAAAATGTCTATGTAATGGTATAAACCATATAAAATGAACTTGGATTGTTAAAACTAGTAATATGTAAAAAATAAAATGACCATCAACTTTTTATTGTAATAAATTTTATTTTAAATAATGTAGGGTGTTCTAATTATTAGTTTCTTTATTTTATTTACTATACTTAATTTTATTTTTAACATATTTGATTTTCAGTTATATGAGATGATGGGTGCGGGGATTGCACGTCGTTCCTATCCCTAACGGCACATATGTCCTTAAACATGTTTACAAAACTTTCTATTTAAGGATATTATTATGTAAAATCTTAAGTATACATCCCTTTGAATAACCAAGGATCACCGAATAATATATATGTATTCATTAATATGCATCATAGCGATAATTGAAATGGAAAAAGATGAGAATCCCAAAACCAGAAAGAATCCTTAGAGAGTTGAGATGATAATAATCATGAAATAAATAGACATATAGGAAAAAGACAATAAAGACAAAATAACATGATATTTAACATGCTTTGGACCCTTAGGAATCTTAAATGTAGGATAAGAAGACCACTCTACACACATGTTTTATTAATGTTCAAAACAAAATATTAATCCTAATATAAAAACTAGAAAATACAAATCTAATGAAACAAAATAAATTGGAACCAAAAATGGAAGTATTAGAAAGCATGAAAAACTTAAAAATCCTGGACAGCCTTACGACTATCCTAAGAAGTTTAATTGAGGAATCTGAGGAAGAAAGTCCCTCTTCTAGATCTCAAAACAAGTACTAGAGGTGCATCTGATATGAATCTCTACAAGAATCTTATAGATTATATCGGTCAAATGTGTTTGACTTGAGGGAGAATATTTGGAATTATGACATGCCTAATATCAAATCTTTCATTAAAAAAACTTTCCAAATATCTAGGGTTTATCTCTACTAGATGAGTGGTAGTGCAGAGAGAGGATGTGAATTAATGAGGTGAAGGGACACCCCATAGTGGTTATAAATTCCCTCGAGATGGCGTAGACTGTGAAATCAATCACCCCAATTAGTGGATTCCACACATCCAATGAAATAACTCAAGGAAAGGAAACCAAATAGGTGGATGAAACTGATGAAAAGGGCAATGAAAACTAATCCACAATAAGGAAAATCCCCACGACAGTTCACTATCATGGCAATGGAAAAGGCTAATGGATGAGAGAAACAGCGGGCCAAAGTAATAATCTCAAATACCTGGCCCAAAAAAAACCTTGCATAAATAGAATTTCGAGCATACAATAATTTGGAATATTATTTACATTAGTTATTTTTAAATATTAATTATTTCTTCTAAAATAGTATTCATCTAGTATATATATATTTAAAAGTTAAAAATTCAATAATTATTTATTAATATTTGTTTTTTTATTATATTTAATTCTAAACCATAATCATTAATTACAAAAAAAAATCTATATAATTTATATTTGAAAAATGAATTTAATTTTTAATTTTAAATTAAAGGGAAGAGGGAGGGGCGCTCACGCCACTTCAAAACGTTTTTTATTCATGTAAAACTCTAACATGAAAAAGGATTGAATTGAAATTACAATTTTATATGAAGATTGAATTACACATATATTGGGGATAAATTTAAAATAAATTCACACAAACAAATGAAAATCCATGGAGGAGGGGGTAAGGGAAATGTTGTGGCACTGACCATAAGTGGTAAACTTCTAAACAATTTAAGAAGTCATTTGAACCCAAACCAAGTAAGCAATTCCTTTAAGAAAAACCTTATTCTCTATGCATGACACCTACCAAGTGCATACATGCATGTAGGGTGGGACCTCCATTCACTCCTCAATCACGAATAAAATGGTAATAAGTTTTTCCATTCCCTCCATACCCCTCATTTAATGCCTTATCCTTCATTTTATTGACTCATGTCCTATTCCAACACCCTATAAAAACCAAATTAACCCTCCCTCATATCTATAATCTCCATTATAATAAATTAAACAAGATAAGAAAATGGAACACCCCACTACAAAAAAATGAATTTATAAATAGAAATTTAGTGAAAAATAATATATATTGGTAAAAATGAATAATTCCAATAGATATTAAATTTTTTAAATATTAAATTTTTATACCAACATTTATTTTTAATAATATATATATCTATTATTTAATAATGTTTTATACCGATACAAATTTTTAACTACAATTTCATTTGTTACTTTATCATATTAATATTGATAGTTTTTTACCAGTAAATCCATATGTTATTATTAATCATTATTACCAACAATTTTTTTCAGACATATAAATTTGAAGCTATTATTTATTCAATATAAACAAATAATTGAACTAAAATTGTTTTTAATATTATTTAATTATTTACTAAAAAATGTATATTGATATTAACAAAAAAATGATTATATGCCCAATTTCGAATTTAATCATAAATTTTTTTATTGTTATTGAAAATAAAATATTTCAAATATTTGGAAAAAATTGAAAATTTTATCCAAATTAAATTATTTTTGAAATATAATTAAAATAATATTTTGAGTAAATTTTATTCAAATTCAATTTTTTATTGAATTCAAAAGAATAAAATGGGAAAAAATAAAACTATAAAAACTATAATAATAAATAAATAACAATAAATAAATGAAAATGAAAAAAATACATATTTCCTCCTCAATTCTCATGTCCTCCCTATTCCTCCCTTCTCCAAACTTCTTCATCCCCCCCCCCAAATTGACAATCTCTTCCTATTCTCAAAAACATGATTCATCATTGTCACATGCACCCACAATCACACGCCCCTCAATTCAATAATATCACCTTCATCCCTATATATAGATGATCAATTGATTTTTTCTATGATAAAATAAAAATATGAGGTACCAGAAAGAGTAGGGACATAAACCCATTTCGCATTTAATCGGTCAATAATTGAGCCACTTATCAGGTATAAACATTTTCTATTCATGTTTTAAGCTCTTAAAATCATGTGTATCCATTTTTTTAAATTGAATAGCTTCTAGGGTTTTAATTAAATTCTGATGAAATGTGTTTTTTAGTTTTTGTTTCTCTAGATCCTCTATGTTTATTTGAGTTAGGCCTAAAACCTTATACACATCAATTTTGTTTTCATGGCTTTACATTTTATTCACTAATCCTGTAAATATGGTATTGAACCTGAGATGGAAAAAAGCGGCATCATTGGATTCATCCCATGCTCTGATTTGTCTAATTTTACATCATGAATTTTTTTAGTTTATTGTTGAGGACCTATTTCATTTACATTCTAAATGTAGTGCTAAAAATATAGCTATATTGATAGATAATTTGATATACAACCAACTACCATACTTTATTAAATCATTTTTATTATAATTTCCATATCCATAATATATATTTTCTAGTGTGAGTCATGTGTTTATTGGATAACTGAAGAACCTTTGTGGTGTTTTGTTCTAACAAAGTTTTGTATTTATTAAAAATTAACCTTATTTATAAATAATGTTTTTTTATTCCAGAATATGACCTAGTCCATCGTAATGAGATTTGTTAGAAATTCATATGTTTCTATTTGGAGAATTTTTATTGTTACGAAAGATTTATGAAATAAGATTGTGAAGTTAGGAGTTAGAATGTTTTCATAATTTCTAAACTAAATCAGGTGATGTTGTTCTGATCATGTAGTTCTCAAAAATCATGAAAATTATCATGATAAAAGCTTTTGAATAAATGGAAGAATCATATTGATTGAATCGGTTCTAGTAAACAAGGAAATGTTTTTTATCAGATCTAGAAATACCAGAAACAGAAGATCGGATATAGAATTTAGAATGTGTGAAGCTGATGAAGTTTAAAGAAGTTCAAAGTTTCTAAGTGAATAATTGTTGAGTACTTTCCATCATTATGAAAAATCATTGAAATGGGATTTCCATCATAATAAGAAAATCCATAGTAATGGTAATTCCATCATTATGATAATTCCATCATAATGGGATAAGAAATAAATAGGAATCATAATGAGATGAGAAAGAAATAGAAATCATAATGAGATGATAAAAATAAAAAACTTAATGAGCTAACAAAGAAACATATTCATAATGAGCTGAGAAGAAAACAGATTCGTAATGAGTTAAGATAGAAATATATTCATAATGAGCTGAGAAGGAAATATATTCATAATGATTTGAGAAGTAAATAGATTCATAGTGAGTTGAGAAGGAAAAATATCATAATGAACTGAGAATGAAAGGAAGATCAAAATGAGATAATTGTAAAGAAGACTGAAAAAAAAGATTCCAAAATTTTTATGAAGAGTTTAAGAGGTCAAACTTGAAATTAAATTTTTCATAAATCATGTAGAATTATAAGGAGGATTTAAGAAGTCAAATTTTATGTTTAAATGCGAGAGATTATTATAGTTTTGAAATTTGAGGAAGCGGGGAAACTTTTTGAGTTTCCCACTTTTGATTTCTAAGTTTCCTATAAATACTTGCTCAAATCATTCACTCATTGCTAAATTTTCACATAAGTAGAAAAGGAAGAGCACTAAAAAATCAAGTGAAAGTTATTTCCATCTAGAGAACTTCCGAGGAGGATCAGACAGCTGAATTTTTGTTTACCGGATTGAGAAAGATCATATTGATAAGATCGTATAAAGTCAATTAGATTGAGTCAATCAGATAGAAGAATATCATATTTATCATTTGAGCATATTTTATTTTTTTTATATTGAAAATGGGATCATCATATTGAGTCCAATTTATTGATTCTAATATATTTATTTTTTTAGAAGAGTTTGAGAAGTGTATATTGAGTAAGGAAGAATATTATTGACTTCATAATATTGAAAAAATATGATCCATCCAAATCAGACTGATCATTTGGACTGAGAAATTGTAGAGAAGTTTCAAAAAAGTATTTATTATTTTTGTTTGGATCAATTTGTTTATAAGAAAAAATTATAAACTGATGGGAGTAATTATAATCTTTTCTATCAGGAGATAGAAGGTGTCTAAGGAGAGTTGGAACAAGTTTTATTCACTTCTTTATAACAATGAATTTTCAGAGACTCATGGGAGTGGCTATGGCAAGGATGTAGGTTCTCACACTGAGGCTTAAACTTTTAAATATTGTGTGATTTAATTTCTTTCATACTTTTTAATGCATGATTATTTACAACAATATGATAAGAAAATAAATCTTAACAGGTTATAGGGGTTAATTTTTAAAAAGTATTGTAACTTATAAAATTTAACAACTAATTCAACCCCCATTCTCTATTGTTATTTGATCCTTTGGAACTTTAGTTAGTATCATAGGAAATTTTACCTTGTTTAATCCTTATAATGGACAATATCAATTCTATCAAAAGTAGAGTAATTCCTACATTTGATGGGAAAAATAATTATGGATGGAAAAAAAGGATGATTAATTATCTCCTACCTCTTGGCATGGAAGTTGTTGATGCTATTGATATTGGTTTTCTACCTATTGAGAAAGATTCACCTATGATGTTTGCTGATAAGTGAAATATAGAAGTTGATGGAAAGGCTATAAATAAAATCCTTATGTCCTTATCATGTAATGTTTATCAGAAGGTTAGGGGTCCCAGTACTTCAAAAAGTATATGGGATAAGATGGAAATTATTTTCAAAGGGAATAATAATGTGAATAAAGAAAAGGAAAAAATATGGCATACTAAGTGAATACATCAGAATGAGATATGAATAAACTATTTATAAATACTTCACCAAAGAAATGAAATTGTTTGCAACATCATAGGATTCAGATATTTCATGTAAGATTCATCAATTGTGAAGAAACTTATGTGAAACCTCTTGGGTAGATTTGATTCTAAAATTTTATATTTTGAAGAAAAGGATGATTTAGATCTTTATGAATTGCATAACTTTCTTGTTTATTATGAAATGAGGAAATATCCAATGATTAAAAAGAATATGAAAGATGAAATTACTTTTTAAGCTACGAGAAAGATGAAAATACACGATGTTGAAGAAGATGATTCTTGTGAGTCTTAAGATAAGGAATATGATGATTTAAATGATAATATTATGTCTCTTAAATATAAAAAATATTAGATATGAAGAATAAAATATAGGGTTAAACTTAATTTCAAATGTTTTGAGTGTGGAGGAATCATACACTCTCTTATGTATTTCCCTAAGAAGAATGTTGGAGAATATCAAGATGATTCCAATGAAAAATCTCAATGAAAGAAGTGGAACAAAAATTATAAGGAAGAAAATTCATCCAAAAAATACAAGAAGAAATTTATTGTAAAAAAAATAATAATATTGAGTAAGAAAGTTGAATCAGACTCAACTGGAAAAAAAATTCTTCTGAAGATGAAAGTCTAGAAAATTTTAGAACCTTTATTACAAAATTTGAGAAAATAAAAGATTCCTCATACAGTGAAAAAGGTGGTGAAGAATATTATAAAGGGTGTTACCATAGAACATAACTTATTGTATTTATTAAACAAAAAAATATCTAAAGAAATAAATCATAATGATAATGAAAGATAGTGAATTTTTTTTTGAAGGAATAACAAATGTCATTAAATAGGAGGACGAATTCATTCCATAGATATTATGTTACAAACTAAGAATTGCTGAATAGGGAATGTAGATTGAATATCTCAGTAAGAAGTTGGAAGCTAAGTAATATTAAGTTAACAAGTTTTAATCAAAACATATTGAGTCTGAAAATACCCTGAGGAAGATGAATAAAAACTTCAGCAAATCCTCAAAATTAAAAGTTGAGACTTCTAAAGTTTTTGAGAAGTCTCAATATGAGAATCAAGTGAAATATTCACTCACCAAAATTAATATTTCATCTAATTAATTTAACATTTTAGGTTCTATAAAAATTATTGGAAAATATTGGGTAGAAAAAGGATTTTAGAAACCTATCACATCTATGAACTCTCAGAACCCACTTCAAAATAAAGATGATCCACATATTGAGTATTATAAAGAAGAACGAAGCTATCAAAATCAAAAAGTTTCAATAGAGAAAGATATTATTTCGATATAAAATTTGGATTTTATGGTTATTTTTGTTGTTTTAGAATCTATTGGAATATGGAATATAATTGTTGGCAAAACTTATCTTTACATATAATAAGTTTTCAAAAATGTGAAATAAATAGTGAATATATAATGAGAAACTTTCCTGACTTATAGAAAGTTGGAAAAGGGAATTATAAATATGTTTGAAACATTACAACAATAAATCAATTTGAATAACTAAAAGAAATTTGTGGAAGATATGATAAAGCTGGTTATCATGCCAAAAAATGCATGACACTCCTTCCAGAACATGTTTCTTACAATAAAAAAGAAATGGAAGCTAGAAAGAAGAAAGTTTTAGAAAAATATTTTTTTGTTTAGAAATCCTTGAAAGAAATTAAAAAAAATAAAAGAACATGTATACTTGTTAGTGGTTGTTCCTCACACATGAAATGTGATTTTAAGATCTTGAAACATATTGAAAATCATAATGGAGGGGTTTTTACCTTTGGTAGTGATAGTTTCTCAAACATTAAAGGAATCATAACAGTTGATATTGAAGTAGAAAATTTGGAATCAAAGGTAGTTTTATTTGTATATGGGATAAAACATAACATAGTGTAAGTTAACTTTGTGATGATGAAAAAAAGTTGTTTTCAGAAAATATTCATGTATCATAAAAAGTGTGAAGGGTGGAAAATTTATCACAAAAGGAGAAAAAACTAGTGGTAATATTTTTAAAATATGAGAGTTTCATAACTCTTGTTACGTGAGTGATGAATATTAAAATATGTTATCACATCAAATACTTGTCCACCTTGTCCAAAAAATCTTGAACATACTTTTTAAGGTTGATGCAATCCAAAACATTCCAAAATTGAAAAGAAGAGAAGAAGATGTTTTTATTACTTTTCAAAAATCAAAATGACTAATAGATTTATTAGAGAGATGAGATTAAGTCTACCAGAACTCTTGAAATTATTCATTCCAATTTATGTGTTCCCATGAGACATCAATAAATAAAATTATATCTTTTACTTTATCAATTTTATTGATTATTTTGTTTGGATTATAATCATCATGTTTCTGAAACATAAGTAAAAAGTCATGGAAATGTTCAACTTTTTAAGGAAATAATTTGAGTAATAAATGGGGGTTAATATAAAGATATTGAGAAGAGATAATGGTAAATAATTCACCAATAATACTTTTGAATATTATCTAAGAAAACATGGTATCAAACATCTATATATTGCTCCCTATACTCCATAACAAAATGGAGTATAAGAAATAAATGATAGAAGCTTTGTGTAAATGGGAATAAGTATGTTAGGAGAATACAAACTGTCAAAGTTTTACTAGAAAGAAGCTATTAATACCTCTATACTTGTTCAGAATATATTTTTGTTGAGACTAGAATCCAACATGACTTATATATAATTTTTTGTATGATAATAATCTTTCATTGAAGTACTTCAAAGCTTATGGAAGTCCGTGTTTACTTAAAATCAAAAATATGGAATTGGGAAAGTTTGATGATAAAGATGAGGAAGGTACTTTTATATATCACTCACTAAATGGAATAAGTTAAAAAATGCTAAAAAAATTAACAAAATTTGGTGGACTCATATGATGTGAAAGTAATTAAAAATCTATGTTTCTTTAAAAAAATTAGAATTATGAGGAGAATAAACTTGAGATTTCCAACAATAGTGAAAGTAAGTCAAAACATCTTTATCAAGATTCAGAAAATTCATCTGATGAGGAAAGTTATGTTGGGAAAGAAACTTTGAAATTTACTACTTTACCATAACATGTTACATCCTAAATAATTATTTTAAATCATAAGGCTCTAGTTTAGACAATAAGAAAGTTTATATTAGAACAATAGATTTCACTTATCTAAAAAGTTAAACCAAAATTAGTTTCAAAATCAATTCAACACAAATAATAGGTGGATTCTATGAATTAAGAGTTTGATCAAATTGATAAAAATGAAACATGGGAACTTTATCCATGACCAAAAAATAAAAATGTTATAAAAAAAATTGGTTTACAACAACAAGTTGAATGAACATAAAGAAGTTTAAATAAAAAAATCCAAGCTTGTTTTTAAAGGTTATGCATAGGTGGAAGGTGTGTATTTTGAAGAAACATTTTCCCCAACTGAAAGTTTAGAAACTATGAGTTTTTCATTCAGTTGTTGTACATCAGAATTACAAAGTTCATTAGTTGGATATAAATTTAGTTTTCTTAAATGGTGATATTAATAAAGAATTATAAATTGAATAACCTAGTGGGTTTCTACTTTGATGAGTATGAAAAAAGTTTCTAGATTGAATAAATATTTGTACAGGATGAAATAAGATCCACGTGCATGGTATTTTAATCTTAAAAATTGTTTTATAATGTTGTCTATTTCTAAAGAAAAAGTTGATATAAACTTATATGTGAAAGATACTGACTTTGGAACTCTAATTTTAATTGTTTATGTGGATGACATAATTTTTTATGGTGAGGAAGAAAAAAATCAAATATTTTTCTGTGTAAATATACAAGAATTTTTAAATGTCTATGTTTGTAGGTTTAACATTATTCCTTGGATTACAAGTTCAAAAAAAATAAAAATACATTTTCCTATCTCAAGAAAAGTATTCTAGGTAATTGTTAAAGAATTTTGGGATTGAATAATCCAAATAAGCTTCTAATCATATTTTATTAAGCACAAAGTTGAGTAAAGATGAATCCTGAATAAGTGTGAATTAGAAATAATTTTGAAAGATGATAGGAAGTATTATTTACCTTACAGCCTCAAGGCATGATATTGTTATTCTATGACTTTGTGTTCTAGTAATCAAATTAATCTAAAAGAATCACATATGTTTAAAGCAAATAGGATTTTGAGATATTTCAAAGGAACAACTTCACATGGGTTATTATGTAGAAGAAATTATGGGATGAAGTTTCATGGTTATACTGATGTCGATTGGGCTAGAGATTATAATGATAAAAAATCAACCTCATGAAAAAATTTACATGGGTGAATGTTGTGTGAGATGTAATAGTAAGAAATAAAGTCTAGTAACTTTGAGAAGAGTTATATGTTGTAACTACTCAAGCTTATACTCAAATGTTGTGGATGAAAGTTCAACTAGAGGATTTGAAAGAATTTTTTTCTAAACCATTGAAGATACTTTGTGATAATAAAAGTGAAATTAATCTTTCTAAAAATCTTTTCCGACATTCAATATCAAAACAAATTGATATAAAGTTTCACTTTATAAAATATAAAATTTCTATAGTAGTTTTTTTATTGGAATACATTTCAACAAAGTATCAGATTGTTTATATCTTTACAAAATCAATTCCAAAATTAATATTTGTGGAATTAATGTTGCAACATCATGTTTAGCCTTCTCCCATGAATTTATAAACCTCAAAAATAAGTACCCCCATCATGATTTGAATTATATGGACAAAGGGGGAGATAAAGTAATACATTTTTATTGTAAGAGTTGTTTACTGATCTTTCTTTTATGAATATGAAGTGGTGGTTATAATAAAATGGGGGAGATAAAAAGAAAAGTGATAGAAATGAAAAGTGATAAAAATAAAAAAGAAAAGAGATAAAGGAAAAAAAGATAGGTGGAGTTTATCTTTACATGGCCAAAAAAAATTCTTTCCACTGAGGGAAAGAATTTATTCAAAAACATTACTTTATCTAGTAGTGTGGTGTGAGGATACTCTCTTTTGAGAAAGGATATTTTTTTATAAAATTCAAAACATTTGAGTTGTTTAAAAAAGTTGAGTTGTGAAAAAAAAATATAAGAGTTTGAAAAGATGTTAATAAGGGTTGTCAACAAATCCAAATGGGGATATTGAAGATCCTTTGTGGAATTTTGTTTTAACAACATTTTGTATTTGTTGACAACTAAAATTATTTGTAAAAGAATGTTTTTTTATTCAATAATCAGACCCAGTACATCATAATGAGATTTTGTTAGAAAGTAATATGTTTTTTTAAGAAGTCGTATTGTTTCTAAAGAGTTTTGAAATAATATTATGAAGTTAGGAGTTAGAAAATTTTCATAAAAACTAAACTAAATCATATGATTCTTTGATGATAATGGAGTTCTCAAAAATCATGAAAACTATCATGATAAAATATTTTGAAAAAAAGGAGGAAAAATATTAATTGAAAAAGTTCTAGTGAATAGGAAAAAAATTTCATTAGATCCATAAGTTCCAGACATAGAAGATCAGATCTAGAAGTTAAAATGTGTGAAGCTGATGAAATTTTAATAATTCAAAGTTTCTAAGTGAATTCAACATTGAATGATTTACATTATTATAGAAAATCATCATAATAGTATTTCCATAATAATGGGGAAATCCATCGTAATGGGAATTCCATCATAATGATAATTCCATCATAATGAGATGAGAAAGAAATAGAAATCGTAATGATCTGAGAAAGAAATAGAAATCCTAATGAGTTGAGTAAGAAAAAAAAAATTAATAAGATGAGAAATAAATAGATTCATAATTAGATGAGAATGAAATATATTTGTAATGATATAATAGGGAAATAGATTCATAATGATCTAAGAATAAAACATATTAATAATTATCTGAGAAGGAAATAGATTCGTAATGCGATGAGAAGGAAACATATTCATAATGAGTGGATGAGGAAACAGATCATAATGATTTGAGAAACAAAGGCTGATCATAATGATTTGATTATGAAGAATACTGAAAAATAATATTCCATAAGTTTTATGAAGAGTTGAAGAGTTCAAACATTAAATTTAGTTTCGCTTAAATCTTCTAGAAACCTAAGGAATATTAAATAATTAAAATTTGAAGATTAAATGAGAGAGATTTCTAGAGTTTTGAAATTTGAGGAAGAAGGGAAAGTTTTAATGTTTCCTACTTTTGTTTTATGATTCACCTATAAATACTTTCTCAGATCATTCGTTCATTGTTAACTTTTCACATAAGAGTAAAAGGAAGAGCACTGAAGAAATCAAGTGAAATTTATTTCCATCTAGAGATCTCACAAGGAGGATAAAACAACTAAATATTTTTTTACCAGATTGAGAAAGATCATATAGATAAGATTGTATTGAGTCAAGAAGATTGAGTCAATTAGAATGGAAAAGATTATGTTGAGAATTTGACTAGAGTTTGAGTTTTTTATATTGATAAAGAGTTCATTATATTGAGTCCAATGTATTGAGTTTCTAAGAAGAGTTTGAGAAGTGAAAATTGAGTAAGGAATAATTGTATTGACTTCATCATATCAATCCAAATCAGACTAAGAATTATGACTAAGAAATTGTGGAGTAGTTTCAACAAAGACTTTATTATTATTTTTTTGTCTCAATTGTTTTATAATAAAACATTATAAACTGATGGGAATTAGTATAATCCTTTATATTAGGAGATAGAAGGTGTCTAATGGGATTTGGATAAAGTTCTATTCACTTATTAATAATAGTGAATTTACATAGACCCATGAGAGTGGATGTGGAAATGATGTAGGTTCTAACACGAAGGTCGAACCTTATAAGTTTTTTGTTCTTTACTTTATTTCTTAATTTTTCATGTATGGGTATTTACAAAAATATAATAAGTAAATAAATATTAATATATTTCATGCAATATGTTTTAAAATTTATTGAAACTTATAAAATTGAACAACTAATTCACCCCCCCCCCTCATCTTAGTTGTTATTTGGTCCTTTGAAACTTCAATAAAAAAATATAAATTAATAGACCAATTTACAAGTGATTTAGTTATGTTTTTGGATATTTCATCCATGTTAAGTATTATTTTAACAACATATGACTCTAATAATTTTTATTTTTAATATGTGGTAAAGATCCTTTTATGAGTGTTGATATCTTGTATGCATTCCTAGAATATTTTAGAAACTATTACTGAGATTGACAATATCATATGTAATGAGAATATGTCTTCAGCCATTTCATATATAGTAGCACTGAAACCATCATATATTTTATATTTTAATTTTAATTTAAGAAAATAAGAACTGGTTTCTTGTATATGTTTTTTTAAATATGAATCGTATACCTTATTAGAGATAATTACTAACTTTTGGTCAATTATTTATTAAAAAACAGGATTTGGTTGGTCAAAAATCAAATTAATAAGTTTAACTCAGTTAGTACACCATGTATATTTTTTTGCATCTATTTACATTTATTTAAATAATCTAAAATATACTCATAAATTTATATTTGACATATTTTTTTTTCATGTTATGTTTTTGCATACATATTTCTCAAAAAATAACTGATGTTCTATCCTAACATTCTATTTTTGGAAACATTCAAATCTTAGTTATATATTATGTATAAACTATTTTTATACATTATGCATAACCAATGCTAGTATAATTGATTATTCATGTTTCATAAATCCCAGTCTACTATATAAACTATTGTATAAAATATTTATAGTAATTAATCATATAATTTTTTATTCGTGTATTTTTATTTTTGGTCAATACCATAGTCATATTCCCAACTTATCAATCCATCATCAATATCATTTATGACTACATATTCGACTCTACAAATATTTCATAGAAACAATACCCTACTTAACACTAGTAGATGTTTCAATGTATCTACTATCATCATGCATATTTATATTCATAAATAAAATTAATAGTATTTAACTATTTCTCATTATATTTTTTACTAATATCACTTTTCTATAACATCACCTAAATGGTTCATCAGAACCGGTAACTGCTATAATAAGTTATGGTTAAATCATGTCATAAAGTTCCATTTCTTGACCAAAAAATTATTTCTCTACAATTATTTCCTAACTTCTTATTGATATATTGGTTTTTTCAACTTAAAGTAGTAATTTTAATTGAATTTAATTACAATTTTTTTATGATAAATATAAAAAAACCCATTTGTTTTGTGTTTTTTTTAAAATACCTACCAAAGTACAGACCTATAGTGTGAAGTGTTCCAAAAAGAGACACAAATTGTTGTTTTTAAGGGTATGTTCAAGATTTGGTAGACCAAAATGGATTCCTAATATTCTAATAATAATTGTTTTATTCTAAAAAATTATTTATAGTTTTATAAAAGTGCGGTAAAAAATAGGCTTAATCTGCTATTTTTAAACCTAGTTATTAATTATTTAGTTCTATAAAGGTAAATTAGTAATATATGATGATTATAAATAGTGGTATATAGTTTGGTAGTTATTTTTTCTGTATGATATTGGATCTAAAAAATAAAATATAGATAAAAACCTTTAACTTCTTCTTATCATCTAAAAATTTATAAAGTACACAATATAAGTTTGTAAGTTATACAAACCATGCATATGAAATCATTAAAATTACTTTTATGTGGATATAAAAATCCCCAATGAACTATAATTGAATCTATTATTCAAACTTAATCTTTAAAAGGATTTTACACTATTGTTATACTTATCTCTGATTTAAAATAAGAAAATTATTTTTTCATTATTTTTTTAACAAAAATGATTCTCATTACATCGAACATAAAATGAATTATCTTTTGTTGATTTAAATTAAATTACCTTCAGATTATCATAATTTTATTTTTAGTCAAATTATAGAACAATGTTTTCATTTCAGAGCTAATATCACCTTAAATACACAAATTATATTTATGTTGATTTCCCTAAGCTACTACAACATCAAGACTAATAGAAATTATTAAGTTGAATACCTTGACAACATGAGAACATCAGATCCATTATATAATATTAACATAAATTATTTACTAATATAATTTTACCCATCATTTTTGAAAATATAGTTTGACGTGCTGTCTATTTTTTAGCTATTAGCTTTATTTGTGAATTTTTATTTTCAAACACTCGATGAATCATATGTGAAAGAAAATTTATTTCATTCAAATTAGTGGATATAAAATACACTATATAAGTTTGATAGTTTTATGGACCATACATTTGAAATATTTCAAATTACTATTTTGTGGAGATAAACATTCTAATGAACTATCATTGAATCCCTTATTACAACTTAATCATTAAAATGATTTTTCATTATTGGCATACTTATATCTAATGTAAAATAAGAAAATTGATTTTTTATAACTATTTTTTATCAAATTGACTTCTCATTCCATCGAACATAAAAATGAATTATCTCTTGATTATTTATAGAAAATTATCTTTTTATTATCATCATTCTATTTTTATTAGTAAAGTTATATAATAGTGTTTTCATTTCAGATTAAATTTATATCAACCTGGATACACAAATCATACTACATTTTATTTCCCTAAACTTCTACAACATCAAGAATAATAGAAATTGTTAATCAAAATACATTAACTACATGAGAACATCTGATCCATTTCATAATATTAACAAAAACTATTTTCCACTATAATTTTATCCTTTATTTTTGAAATTATATTTTAATGTACTGATTATTTTAATTTATTAGCTACATTTATGAATTTGTTTTTTCAAACACTTGATGAATCATATGTGCAAGTAAATTTATTTAATTCAAATTAGTGGCTGATGTTTTTCTTTTCTTATTTGGTGGTTTGGATTGAATGATTGAAATATGACTTGGGTTATAACCCAGGATGCTTCATTTGGTTATCTTTTATTGCATATTGCAATCATTTTGTTGTTTTAGTTTTCCTAGGAAGACGTTGAAAGTTTTATTTGATAATTTTATAAAACTATTTTGGATACTCTAGATGTATATCAATGTGGAAATTGAGTTGTAATTGTGTTTTTTATGAAAATAGAGGAATTTTTATTGAAAAAACTTGATTTTATTTAGTTCCAGTATGATGTAGTTATAATATTGGCAGTCTTTATAAATGTTAATTGAATTTTGAGGGAATTTTACATCTTTTGAATGCAACCCCTTTTGAGCATATTAAAAAATCTTATAAACATAGAATATTTTTGAAACGGTGTTTCTTATTGACATTCTAGCTTTGAATCTTTCCATTAATGTTGTTTATGTTATGAATTTGTTTCAAAATTCTATGTATTGTATTTTACAGCCAAGTTAGGGACTTCTTTTGGCTATGAAGTGAAGGAATTCAACAACACCAAATTCTCAGTGCTTGGTGTGGGAGACCATTTGGAGATAAATGAATTTTGGCATGTGTTGATGGACTCTCTATGGTCTTTTACCACCTTTTCATTATTTTTATTTGTTTCTTTCTTTATTTTTGTGTTGTATTTATTTATCCTTGCTCTTTTTATATTTATTTCATTATATATGGCTACTAAATTCTTCCAGTATCTCAATAGTTGTGTGATCTATTTTGAGTTGATTCTAAATTTAATTTTACTTTCTATAGAAGTATTTGCAGTGATTGTGGGTTTTATCTCGTTATATATAGGTCCTATGAACACATTATCCATCATATATTTATTCATATTTTTCAGTATCATTGTAGAGGGTTTCTAAGTGGTGACCTTTTATGCTAACTAGGGAATTATGAAGTATGGAAATATATAATCAATAGGTAATTTATATGTACTTATAAATCCATAATAACATCATATCATTAAATTTTTATTGTATTAAAGATTCATATGGAATTTTTAGGTCACACCTAAGTCATAGATGATTGATTCCATGCATTGATTCTGTAGATAAACCTAAAGATCCATGGATTCTATACAAGAATAGTTAATTTAAGCGGTCAGCTATACCCATATTCAAAGGAAGAGATGAGAAAAAACATGCATAAATATATCAGATTATAAGTATAAGAAATCAAAATTCATTTTTTCTATATCAATATAAATTATTAAAATTTATAGATCCATATTTTTGAAATTTAGGAATATAAATATAAATATTATTACATCTTGGATTTTCTCACTCTTTAGAGTGAATTAAATTTATATTTCATTACCAAGTAATGATGTGGAAGAAGAGGGGGTTGGGTTTTGTAATCCTATGTAAGGACCAGAGTCTAGAGAAGTACTACTAGTGATGGGTTTCTTACTGTTGTGGGGAGAAAATGACATCAAAATCCAGGACTATGTGGTATGGGTTGTGATGAAACATCACCAGATTTTTTAGGGGAGGTATGAGGCCATGAAGAAGAGGTATGATTTCCTGCCAACATGAGAATTATTAATGAACATATACCTAGATATTTTATTTGATGTATTAATAAATCTAGACATATATTTTTCAACTAGAAAATTAAAGGAAAATACACCCTAGAAAAAAGGTGCATTCACCTATCTTTTTCCTAATTAATAATCTATCCTGCAATAAAGTACCACAGGAATATCAATATGTTCACTAGTTAAATATTATAAGAGTAATTAGAATGGTTACTACAATTATAGGGTGGAAGAAATATTTGTACATCCATGTATATTATTATTTGGTATAAATATAATGTGGAGTGTTATCTATGTAATGTGTGAAATCTATCCCATCACCTACTTTTTATCTAGGTTTCGTAGTGTTCTAGTTAGATTGCTCACATGACCCGACTTCTACATAGATAACAGAAATGGTCTATATGTGAAATCCATAATTTAAAATCTATTTTATTGTTTTAATTCCATTCTATATTGAATCTGAAATATATTTTTATGTTATCATCATCATCGCTGATAAAAAATTTGAATAAGATAGTGATGTATAGAAGCGAGCATTCATATTCAGGTTCTAGTTGACAGGGTCATCATGGTTCATTTAATAATGTGTTTTGTGACCACTCATTATCAGTCTTCTTGTATTTTCCTTGATTATAAGTCTTGTTTTAGGAATTGAAGTGGCTATGTATATAGGTACTAATCTATTTATTTTAGGGTCTTCATCACATCTGACTAAGGAGGGTGGTAAATATTAACTTGTAGAATCTAATAAGAAATATTTTTCTTCCTCAAGCCCTAGAAATTTGGTTTTTTTTCATGTCTTTGATTATTTTATGGAGGTTTCTTTGAATTTTTTTTTGATAGTTTCTGGTGTAGTCAAATCTTTTTGCACATTCCCTTAAAAATAATTAACTAGATTTTTTAGGAAATAATAGTATCTAACACTTATAAAAATATTTTTATTATAATCTTTGATCAGTTTGATTTATGGATTTTGTGGTTTAAGATTGTTTGAGTTATTATTATTAATTCAAATTAGTGTATTTAATGCATTTTTTTGTCTAGTCGCTTCATCCTCTCTATTAGCTTTTCGTGTTTTCCTAATTTTCATTCAATATTTGTATTCCTGACCCAACATTCATTTAATTTTTTTATAAATAAAAAATCAAAGATGTTGTTTAGATTAATCACATGGACAATAATATTAATCTCCTCTATTTTGTGGAAAATAACAATGATGTCAATTATCTTTCTTGATCATGAAATTAGAAATAATGTATTACATTTCATGAGTCCATAAGTTCATACCATATCCCTATCTCCATTCCCTTTCTTCCTTTCCTATGCAGGGTTTGATGTCATCTCCCCCTTCTCTATCTCCATGGGCTCTACACCACCTCCCATTTCATCACATGATGGGGATTGACCCTCATTCCCTTGATAGGCCAATGGTGAGAGATCTATCCTCGACTTTGTCATTATTGGCTTATAAAATCTGTCCAAATCCCCATCTTTTCTTATAACATCACCACATGTGAGAACTATATTTTCATATTTGAGAAGTGTCTCCTAAAATTGACTTTGATCCCTTAACCAAGCCTCTAGATTCATGCATTCATTCAAAACTGTATATTTTTCCTCATCCTCAATGTGATCAAATGTATGATAAAATAACATAGCTTCTTCTCTATAGATATTGATATAATAGGATTATTCTTTCTTTATAATATAATACACAATCACTTTGAGAGAATTTCTAAAAAAATCACTATAATTTTTCTCCATAAACATGCCTTTTAATTACTTGCTCTGAGGCATATACTTATTGGTTATAAAACAATTAAATAGTATATGGATGTTTTATATAATAAATAAACATGTTTGACTCTACTATTAAATTATTTCCTTTGATTTTTCTATTTTATTCATAAATATGTTTAATCATTGGGATCTTCTTCTTAATCCTGTGATATTGGCGATGAACTAATTCTACCCATAGGGGAAAAAAAGGGGACCATATTATATCAGTGGGGATGTTCGTCTGTGCCACCTACATATAAAATTAGGGATGATCTAATTCATTCTTCCAATGTGATTTCAATAGGTGACCATTGTTATTGTGGACATGTCATTAATGAGTGGGTGAACTGTATGTGTGGACTCTGTTTCCATTGTGAACCATGATGGTGACACTTGATGTGTCAGTGAAACATATTGCAGATGAGGATTGATAGAGTTTCATGTCATTTTTTTGAGATTTAACAAGTTTGTAACATATTTCTTTGAGCTTCATATCTTTTATTTGAATTTAAACATGTTTTTAAATTATGTTTGAACATGTATCTTCAAATAACGCCTCTATTAGAGTTTCAATTAAGCTAATTTTTTTAATTATTATATAATAAATATATTTTATATAATAAATAAAACCGGTGATAATAGGGGTCCTTTATCAGTGCTTAAAGAATCACAGATAAAGGCATAGTGTTTTTAATCATGCTTCTATTGTTAGTGTTTTTTCTCACAAAAAATGCCCATTTTTATGCTGTTAAATGCCTTTTGCGTATTAGTGAGAAATCAAACACGCATCAATATGATGCTTGATTTTCTTGGTATGATAGAAAGTGTCACGTGGCCTTTACTTATGTATTAAATTGAAAAATCATGTAAAAGGGGTAAAAAGTGAGTAAACACATTTGGATTTGTGTGAAAACTTAGTAGAATAATCATTGTGTCATTTATGATCAGTAGGAATAAACTACACATCAATTTGATGCTCTGATTTCTTGGTATGATCTAGAATGGCATTTAACATTTATGTTTTCATTAAATGAACTATCACCCGTCAAGGGGTCAAAATTGAGAAAACACATTTGTATTGGTGTCAAAACATATGATAGAGGTTATTGAGTTATTTATTTTTTGAAGTCAACCATGTTTCAATTCTATGTTTTGAAAGCTTGGTATGATTGAAAAAATTATTTATCATTTTATATGTTTATTAATCTCACATATCTTCCTTTAGGGACTCAAAACCTAGCTATAAAGTTTTGAATGATGTGGAAATCTAGGAAAATGATCCTCAAATTATTTTTTATCTGTATTAAATAACGACACATTAATCAAAGTTTTCATTTTATTGAGATGACCAAAAATTTCTTTCAATTGTGTTTTTAAACACTAAAACATACTTGTAATGGTAAAAACCATGTAAAATGACATCAGATTGATGTGAAATCATAATAAAGTTTTCTCTAAATTATTTTTTACAAGGATAAGAGGATGAAACATCAATATGACATGTGGTGTTCTCAAAATGGATGAATAAATAGTTCTTAAATAATTTGTGGTCTTTAAAAAATGTCTGATATGGTGTAATAACCAAGAAAACAACCTCTTTATTCTATGAAATAAAATGACAACAATTGTTGAGTGATTTGTAAAATTTAGGGTCTGACAATATGTCACTATGTGCTGTCGTTTGTTCAGGATGACTAAAAATGCATCTTTAATGTTTTAAAACACTAAAATGTGCATGGAATGGTCCAAATAATAATAAATGGCCTTATATTCTCATGAAATCAGAGAATAAATATCTTTGAATTATTTTTACTTGTACGAGAAGATGACGTGTCAATCTGACATGCGGTGCTCCCAAACTAACTGAATGAATTGTTTTTAAAGATTCAAAAATTTCTAAAAACTTGCATAAGAGAGTAAAATCCAAGAAAATGACCTCTCATTATCATGAAATCAAAAGAAACCAACAATGTAATTATTTTTTGAAATATACACCATGAAGACACATCAATCTGATTTTTTGTTTTCTTAGAATGATCGAAAATGTCTTTTTAGTGTTTCAGAACAATAAAACATGCATGGAATGGTTTAAACTATTGAAAATGAACCAGGATTGATTTTAAATCAAAGGAAAAGTACATTTCGATGATTGGTGACATGTACGATCAGAAAACAAGTCAATTTGATGTGTGATGTGATTAGACTGGCAGAATAATAATTTTGAAATTAATATATATATATATATATTAGAAACTGTCAATATGTTGAATATTGAACCAACATAGACTATTGTAGTAAATTTTGATTTAAATAATCTAGTGAGTACTAATTTCTACTCTTAGTTTTATTATTTACGATAATAACATTTATTTTATTTTATTTTATTTTTGATTATATGAGATGATGGGTTGTAGTGTTTGCACACTGGGGATCTCCCTATCTGAACGTCTTCCCTTAAAAGTTTTGACCACTACTTCCATTTAAGATAATAATATATGGGGGATAAAGTTAAAAGAAAATTCAAAAAACAAAAAGAAAAGAAAAGACAGGGAGGAGGGGTAAGGAAAATGTTGCGGCGACACTGACTTTTAGTGGTGAACTTCTAAATAATTTAGGCAGCAGTTATAACTCAAACCTAGTAAGCCATCCCTTCAAGAAAGCCCTGCTTCCCTATGCATGAAACATTCCAAGTGCGTGTATTTTTTCAGGGTGGTGCCTCTATTCACTCCACAATCACTGATCAAATGGTAAAAAGTTTTTCCATACCCTCTATACCCCCATCCAAAGTTAATCATGTGTCAATCCAATGTTTTGATAGCTCAGTATGATTTAAAATATTGTTTATCATTTTATACATTTATTAATATGACATATCTCCCATTAGGTGGTCAAAACCTAGCTAAAAGGATTTTAATGATGTGAAAATCATATGAAAAGTACATTTGAATTATTGGTGACATGTATGAGAAAACAGCAAGAAAATTTGATGGGTGGTGTTCTTGGACTAGCTGAATAATCATTTTCAATTTTTAAAATATATATATTAGAAACTGTTAATATGTTGAAAATCAAACCAACACAGATTGTTGTAGTAACTATTGATTTAAATAATCCTATGAGTTCTAATTACTAGTCTTATATTTCTTATTTAAGGTAATAACATTTATTGTTAATTTATTAGATTTTGGCTTATATGAGATGATGGGTAGGGTGGTTGCAAACCGAGGCTTTCCCCAGCAGTACATTTTTCCTTAAAATTGTTGACCACACTTTCCCAGGGTCTCTACCCTACAAATAGTGTAGATTCACTTGGTAGTTTGGTAGGATTAGAGTCTTTGAATCAGATCATGGGGGGGTTAAAATCCCATGTCCTAGTCAGTCTTTACTCTCCTATGTCATGCACCAAGATCACCTGACACTATTTCCCTTCCAACCCATGAAATACTCACTTTGCGGAACTCTAAAATCCATCATATCTCTCAACCATCACCTTTGATACCATTCTTTCACGAACCATCCCTCCAAGGATACCCCTCCGGGGATAGAAATGAAGAAGGGTAGATAGTGATCCTCAAGTCCCGCCTCTAATAGGCCATGGGTTGGTGATTAGCATGAAGGGTACATGAATCTCACAATATGGGAGGCATTACACTTTATATGGAAATAATATCAGTAGATATGATGGATCATCAAAAAACAACTATAATAAATATATAAAAGAAATCCAAAAACCATCCCACATGCATGCATAAAATAAAACTGGTACAAATACAATACAACTCCAAAGTAAAGTACCCAAAAGCAAGCAAAGTAGTGAATCAACAACTGTACCAAATCCCGATCTAGTAAATCCTAGCATGGTCTACATAATTCTCTTGGAAACCTGAATGAAATTTTATATACATAGAGTTAGAATACAGGTATACTCGGTAGGGAAAACCAAAGTCTCTCATGCACATGTGAGGGAAACTTTTTAATGATCTCATGAGAAAACAACATAACCAGACAAAACCTAACAGGTATACTAACCATCCCAACATTACCGAGTCATGCTCACTAAATAAAAAATGTCAAGTAATGTAATATAAGTAAAGCATGTCAATAATAGGGTGCCCCACACCACTTTCTAACTTATTATCCGCTCTCACACCCTAACAGAAGACATCATGGTGTTCCTACATCTTTAAAACATACCATATCAAAACCCGCCTATAGACACTTGGGCCAAAATCACACCAAATCCCACCCACATACACCTTTCCCACAACCACATCACATCTCACCCATAGGAACCTAGGCCACAACCACATCACATCTTGCCCATAGACACTTGGGACACAACCATGTCACATCCCACTTGCAGACACTTGGGCCAAAAATCAAACCTCATCCCGAAGACACCTGGGAAAGCACAACACAGCTCATCCTAAAGACAAATAGGAAAGTAAAACCACATCTCATCCCAAAGACACCTAGGAAAGCACAGCTCATCTCATCCTGAAGACACCTGGGAAAGTACAACCACATCTCATCCCGAAGGCACCTGGGAAAATCAAACTCACCCGCACACACCTAGTCCTCAGATAACACCACAACCTACCAGAAGAATCTTGGTCTATCACCACCTAGAAGTGGGGGGAGGGAAGAGTGGCTGGCCATCCATCCATACCCCCATTTATATGTTTAGGAAAGTCACCCTCCCCCATGATGATAGGGGTGTTCGGTTTTGGAGTTTGTGTCATAGAACCAACTATTTGTACATTGATTACATGAATATTTAATGTATTTAAATATTAAATATATTATTACATATTTTTTATTGTTCTTCATGACTATAATGTAACAATGTCCTAGAGTATTTTTCGCATTAATAAGGTCATAGAAGTTACCCTCTATGATGATAACCTATAATTGATATGAAAATATTATTGAATATAGTTATGTGGTTGGATGACATACTATGATGGGACACATAGTATACAGACTGTCAGGTGAGAGTACTCATAAGCAGATGAGACTTCTTCTCATGAAGTTCTCACTTGGTAATCTTCAAGAGAAGAGATTTAGAGAACAAACCCACCAGTAGGAATTCCAAATGTTTTTTTGTCATCGGATATTCCTATATGAAAGCATGTGTAATGGTCCTTATACTTTATGATTATCATTAATGTGTGTCATGACTCATGCACTTTCATTTACTAACAAAAACCGTCAGGCCATATGTGTTGGAGTTAGTGGCCTAGAACCAACTACTTTGTAATTTATACATTAATAAATTCCTTATCACATCTTGATTGTTCTTTTGTATGAAAATGCATGTGATAATTTCCTAAGGATATATGTTTCATTAAAGGGTCGTAGCGGATCCCTGCTATTATGAGAACCCGAAAGTTCCATAACATTGTTCTTGAATATATGTTGTATGGTCGGATGATGTTATTTGTGGGAAAAAAATAATACAGTCCATTAGGGGTGAGGACTCATAAAACTTTGAGGCACCTTCTCATGGTGTAAGTCCTTGGTAATATCCAAGAGGATATTATAAGAACGAGACTCACCAGTAGTAAATCCACATTTCATAGTTTCATTGGATGTTCCTATCTACGGACGTGTGTATTGGTCCTTAAAATTTAAGATTCTTATTAATGGGTATTAAAACTCGTAAACTTAGATGTATTGATGAAAACTGTGACGACACACTATTCGCAGTGAGGTAGGATACATTGGATGCGTCGTGAGTGATATTGCATTAATAGATAATGCATGAAAGCATTTGTCCCTTATGTTCCATAACGGAAGTAGGTATCTCAGGCCCTTTTATAGAATTGATATAGTCTAAATTAATCCATGACCATGGTAAAAAATGGGCGAGTTCAATTTTGGAAATTCAAAGAAAGAATAATCAAGCACATGGGTTGATGGCACTAGCATGCAACCCACTTGATTCGAGATATCGAGACAAAGGGATTATATTACATGGTAATAATTAGTAGGAGGTGACACGTCATTGAGGCATTAACTTCTTTCTCTATGGGTGCCTTGGCATATTTCTATATTCTAACCTTGGACTTTAGGCAGGCTCTGCCTAATGCCACTGAGAAAGATTTACAAGTTAAATAAAGATTATTCTCGATTGTGGTTTAATAATTATTTAAGGATGTCTGGTCGCATTTATTTTGAAACTAGTTATTTGAGAGAATATTTTGTGGGTGAAATAATATATTAATTAGAGATTAATGCAGTGATATTTATTTTAGGAATAAATAGACATTATTCAAGGTCTAATAAATGTGGTGGAGGAAATAAAGAAAAGTGGAAAAATAAAATTATACGCCGTGTATATTAAATATACACGCCATGTATTTTTCCTGGGAAATTTTTAGGAATAATATTATTTAATTAAATAATATTAGGTGTAATTCATTGGGCGCATGTCAAGTTATAATAATAGTCGATTGTTATTATTAGAAATGGGGTATTATTAAGAATTGAAATAGATGAATAAATTCTTTCAGGTAATTAATTCATTTTATAATTCTATGTAATTAAAATCCCAATTATTTAATTCTCATTATCCTAGCCATTTTTTTGGTTTATGTGAACAATGGATCAAAGAACGCTCTCAAGCTTCGAGAGAGAGATCCTCCTCCACCGGATCAAGGCGATCAAAGGCAGATATCGCAAGCAAAGGCTCTTCAGCACTAGAACCTGGAGATCACTTCGGCAATGTCCAGAGAAACATAGAGCATGTGGGGATCACCGCTAGAGTAATCCTACACTTGGATTCTATGATGCAATGACAGATCACATCGGATCGTGACCAAAAACATCAACGGAGAGAGAATTCCATCAAGGTAACTCCTATAAATTAATTAAATTAATTATAACCAATATATGATGATCCTATATATGGTTATGGGACTCCCCTATTTCTTTTTCTTTCTTCATTCTATTCCGAAGATTCGGCGTTTTGTTATCGTGATGAATCTAGGATTGATCGTTGTTAACGCTAAAATTAAATTTGGGTACACCCACCAATGCACTTCTACTACGCCCAGAACCTACAAGTGGTATGAGAGGGAGGTTATATCATTGATTATAATTATTTATTTTTTTCGTTGGTGATTTACGCATTTAATAATTTAGTTGTTTCAATTCAATTTAATCATTCTTTAAATATGAATCTTGAGATCTGTTCCTCCTCTCTAGTTTCTCGTTCACCTTACATAAACAAATTTTTCTTTTAATTTTGATTAAAATAAAATAGAGGATCTCAACCAGAGGTGCCAAACATTCCTGGCCATACAACACCAGAATACTCGGTTTGTATTCGGAAGTACACGTCGTGTAGTCTAGGTTCAATGCATTGGACTGGTCCACCAAATCAGGTCGTGTAAATGGATCTTATCTAAGTCTTTAAGACTCTGTGTGTTGACTAGGAATAGGTGGCACATGGTTTCTAGATTACACATGGTGTGGCCCATAGAACACGGTGTGTAGTCCCTTTGGGTTAGGGTTAGACCATGTACCTCGTACACGGATTTCCCGGATGGAAACCATGTAACGCGGATACTACATGGCATGTGTCCCACTAAACACGTTATGTACTCTAAAAATTTCCAAAGTACATATACATGTCATGTCTTTGGGCGTGTACTTTAGATGGATGGTGAACAAAAGTATACGTCGTGTATTCGGTACTACACACTGTGTACTCATCCAAATTACGTAGATTTATTAAAATTTATTATTATATTATAAAAACCCTTGAGACGTGTACCATAGTGAAGGCGTAAAGCTAAGGCATAACATGTGATAGGTGTTTTATATATATGTGTGTGTTTAATTTAACATAAAGTTAATGTTCATTTCTACTCATTGGGTAGTTATGAACGGGAATTCACTGGGATTCCTCCAAGGTACAAGTTACGTACAAAGATAATTTTAAATTAATTTATTTGTTTAAAATTATGATGAATGATAATCTCAAGGAAATTCAGAAAAGAGTTTACAATAAAAGTATTGATTAATTAAATATAATTAATTGATTCAAGTGTGATTTATCTTAAACAAGAACGATTAAATAATTTAATGCTAGTTTTATTTATGCGTATATATCGTTGCATGTATGGATGATCATGAGCTAGACCAAGACCTTTGTATGTGAATGGTTTCTTTTAATTTATTTATTTAAATTAAATTTGTTGTCTTGTGATCCTTCTCCGCATTAATATATAGGGCCTGCACACCCAAGGTTTCTTTTATATAAAACCCCATTTTACCCTCACCTACGTGTGAGATAAAAGCATATGTAATGGATGGATCTCCCAATCTAGTGGAGGTGGTTCAAGTTAGGAGACAAGATAAAACAAATCCAAGGAGATACAAAGGTGGACTGGTGGAAAGTTGTAAACACTAACCCAAAGGGTTTGAGGTGTTTCTCCCCTAGGTCTTGGGTTATTTTATCAACCGCTAGATAAACTAACCAATAGAACAAGTTCATGATCATACCATTTATTTTATTTCTGTCAGTTGCATGGTTTATTTATTGTGGGTGTATTGTCACGATCACACAATTAATTAATTAAGAAAGCATGTAGGATGGAACTAAAATAAGACTGGCTTATGTGTAAAATATTATCTTAGACATGGTCAATCACTTAAGTATATCCCACAATATATTAACAAGAATGTAATCAAAGATAATAAAATTTACGTATAAGGATAAAATCCCTCAAAGAAATATTAAGTCGGTATATATTTCCATAATCTTAGTTAGAATAAAACCATAGTTTAAAGTGCTTGACCAACCCTAGTTGGGGTGCTTTCAATTATCAGGGAATTCTAATTCAAGGTTTTGGGTTGACTTGACTTGGTTCGCATCAAGGGTTTACTGCCATAGCAGGACTTGGTTTGACCAAGAGGCAAAGGTTGAGGAAATCTAAAAATAAAAGTATTTCAGGATTGGGGAGTCCACTCAACAGATCAAGGAGCTGCGAGTTAATGCAGTTGGCATTTGGAATGCCTACCTAAAACCCTTCAAGTTTCTTGACCAACCCTAGTTAGGGTAATGGTAAGGGAAATATGGATCCTTGCCGATAGAATATTCAGGAAACAGAATATTCCGAAATCAATGGTGAGGGATATTGGATTTCCATAAAATAGTGGGAGACTAATAAGTATTAATTTATTTATTTATCTCGGTTTTATCATAATAAAGTATTAAACCTTTTCTCATCTTAATTTTTAGAAACGGCAAGAAAAATGACTTCAAACATATCATTTTGAACCATACTTGAGAAGGAAAACCTTCTCACCAGCACCAATTTCCAAGAGTGGCAGAGGTGTTTACGCGTCATCCTTCGCCATGAGAGAAAATTGTATGTGTTGGAAGATCCTGTTCTAGTTGCAACTGGGAAATAGGCCAGTGATGAGGAACTATCACTCTATATGAAACATGTGGATGATGCAATGGATTTCTAATGTTTCAGGCTATTGGTAATGTCTAATGAGATCTTGAAGCAAGATGAAAACATGGACGCGTATAGAATGATGTCGCACCTTAAGGGTCTCAATTAAAAGAAGGAAAGACTTGAGAGATATGAGATATCCAATGCTTTATTTACAACTAATCTTGGAGAGTCTGCGCCAGTTGGGCCTCTTGTGGTCAAGCTTATTGGCTACATTAAATGCCTGGACATCTTAGGGATTAAGTTCCCATATGAGCTGCGTATAGAGCTCATCCTATCGTCATTGTCCAAGACCTTATCTAGCTTTATTGTTAACTATAACATGAGAAATAATGAGAAGATTCAATCAGAACTTCTGAACTTAATTCTCCATGTAGATAAGGACATGTGTCATAACAAACCCATAGTCCTTATGGTGAATAAGAAAATGATGGACAACGAAAAGGGGCCAAGAACTTACAAACGGTCTGAGCCCCCGAGCATCATCCCTCCAAGAAGGGGAAGATCCATAGGCAGGGTAAGGAATGGGAGGTGGTATGTTTTAAATGTGGAAACAAGGCCACTGTAAGGGTAACTGCACCCAGAAGCGTGGGGACGCAAAACATGCATTCGTTATCGAGTGTAATCTTTCCATTTCTACACATTGTGTATTAGATATAGATTGTGGGGCTCACATCTGTATTCAAATGCAGGAACCAAGTAGATTTAGAAAGATTGATAGAGGAGAGGTGGATATTCAAGCATCTAATGGCACAAGGCTGGTTGCATTATCCATTAGAGACTTCTACCTATCATTGAAAATTGGGATGATTTTGGTTTTACATAACTATTATTATGTGCCTAGTGTTACCAAAAACATAATTTATTTATCATGTTTGGATATGGTTGGATTTATTTTCAAGTTTGTAAATATGGGTTGCTTATTTTATAATAACAAAGTATGTTATGGTATGACACATTTAAATAATGGTTTGTTTGTATTAAATTATTAAAACCAAGTGTTAGAAATCGATAACAAAACAAACTCACATGACTCATACATCACCCAGTTGTGGCATCACCATCTCGGTCATGTAAACGAGAAGTGCTTGACAAAGCTCTTCCGAGATGGCTATTTAGACTCTACTGAGATAAAACCACTTGATAGATGTCACGCTTGTTTACAAGGTAAAATGACCAAGCTGTCTTTCGATGGATAGGGTGAAAGGGCCACAGAGCTTCTAGGATTGGTACACCCGGATGTGTGTGGACCATTTCCTATAGAATCTAGAGGTGGATATTATTACTTTATTACTTTTACTGATGATTTAGATAGATATGGATATGTCTACTTAATGAGGTATAAGTCATAGTCATTAGAGATTTTTAAGGAATTCAAGAATGAAGTAGAGAATTAGCTTGGTAAGAAGATAAAGAATCTTCGATCGGATCGAGGTGGAGAATATCTAAACCAAGAGTTCATCGAACTTCTATGGGATTCTAGGATTCTATCTCATCTCACTCCTCCTTATACACCATAGTGGAATTGTGTTAGTGAAAGGAGGAACCACACCTTGTTGGACATGGTGAGGTCAATGATGAGTCATGCAGATCTTCCATTATCCTTTTGGGGATATACATTATAGACTACAACATACAAATTAAACCGAGTACCAACTAAGGTGTAAAATGGAATTACCTCTGAGTTATGGAATGGAAAGAAACCCATTTTGTCGCACACACATGTATGGGGATGTGAGGAATTTTTAAGTCCTTCTTAGTCAACAAACTAGCACCCCAGGGCACGAAGTGTATCTTTATAGGATATCCTAAGGAAATGAAAGAATATTACCTATATAACCCTTCAAACAAGAAAGTGATTGTCGCCAGACAAGCCGTCTTTATCGAGAGGAAGAACATCCTCAAAAAGTATAATGGGAGAATGATTGAATTTGACAAAGTTGATGCTCAGGATACATAGGAGTTGGTACAGGAACAAGTTCTACAAGTCCCTGTGGAAGAGGTTCCAAAAACATAAGTACTACGTAGGAGCTCAAGAGAGGTAAGGGAACCAGAGAGATTTGGTTTCCTAGTCACCGGGGATGGTGAATCATTATTGTTGGAAAATGATGAACCTCTCTCCTACAAGGAAGTAATAAAAAGTTCAGAATCTATGAGATGGATAGAATCTATGAATTTTGAGATGGATTCCATGTATTAGAACCAAGTATAGGTTCTGGTCGATAAGCTAGTTGATGTAAATCTCGTTGGATGAAAATGGGTATTCAAGAGAAAATTAGACATATAAGGTCAAGTTAACACCTATAAAGCAATGCTAGTGGCTAAAGGATTTAGAAAGCATCATGGAATTGACTATGATGAATCCTTATTGCCAGTTTCCATGTTTAAATCCATAAGAATTATACATTCCATAGAAGCTTACCATGAATACAAGATTTAGAAAATGGATGTCAAAACAGCATTACTTAACGAAAACCTTCAGGAAGATGTCTATATGACACAACCATAAGGGTTTGTGACACCAGGTGAAGCCAAATGGGTTTTTCGGTTGCAAAAATCTATTTATGGATTAAAGCAAGCATCCAGGTCATGGAACATTCGATTTGATGAATCCATAAAGGAATTTAGTTTCATTAATAAAGAATGTGAGCCATGTGTTTATAAGCAGTATAATGGGAATGTGGTCTTTATCATAGTAGTATATGTTGATGACATATTGCTTATTGGAAATGATGTACCAGTCTTACAGTCAGTTAAGGACTAGTTGATCAAGTGTTTCTTCATGAAGGACTTGGGTGAATCAGCCTACATTCTAGGGATCAAGATCATTCTTTTCAGATCCAAGAGGCTGCTTAGACTAAGTCAGGGTACATACATTTACCAGATACTAAAGAGATTTTGTATGGAACAATCCAAGAAGGGATTGGTTCTAGTATCACATAGCCTACATATTTCTAATAAAATGTGTCCTTAGACACAATAAGAGAAATATAGAATGAGTAAGATACCATATGCATCGGTTATAGATCCATAATGTACGCCATGTTATGTACCAGGATTGATCTTGCCTCTGCACTGAGCATGGTAGGCAGATATCAAGACGATCCAGGAGAACAGCATTGGACTACTGTTAAGACTATCCTTAAGTATCTAAGAAGAACTAAGGATATGTTCCTAGTGTATGGAGGAGACAAGGATCTTGCCATCATAGGGTATGCTGATGATGGTTTACAGACAGATCAGAATGATCTAAAGTCACAATATGGATATTTTTTTGTCTCAATGGAGGAGATGTGAGATGGAAGAGTTTGAAGAAGCTAGTTTTCGCCAATTCTACAGTGGAGTCCAAATATATAGAAGCTTCTAATGCATCCAAGGAAGCCTTATAGATTCGGAACTTCGTCCAGGAGCTTGATGTGGTTCCTAGCAGTAAAGATCCCATCACATTGTATTTTGATAATAATATAGTGGTGGCTCTTGCAAAAGATCCATGGTCACATCAATGGACAAAGCACATACTCCAAAAGTATCACCTCTTGAGGGATTTCTATCAAAGGGGTGAAGTTGCAGTGAGCAGAGTGTCCACAGAAGAGAACATGGCAGACCCCATGACTAAAGTCCTATCTCAGAAAAAGCATGAATATCATGTGAGAGATAGAGGGTTAAAAGTTATTAGCATTTGGCTCTAGTATAAGTGGTATTCTATTGGATTTGGTGGCCTAGAACCAACTACTTTGTAATTTATTCATTAATAAATGCCTTATCACATCTCGATTTTTCTTTTTCATGACAATACATGTGATAATGTCCTAAGGATAACTATTGCATTAAAGGGTTATAGCAGATCCTTGTTATGATGAGAACCCAGAAGTTCCATAACACTATTCTTGAATACATGTTCTATGTATAGATGATGTTATTTGAGGGACAAAAATAATACAGGCCATTAGGGGTGAGGACTCATAAAACATTGAGGCACCTTCTCATGGTGTGCGCCCTTAGCAATATCTAGGAGGATATTATGAGAACAAGTCCCGCCAGTAGGAAATCCACATTTCATAGTGTCATTGGATGTTCCTATCTGCGTACATGTGTATTGGTCCTTAGAATTTAAGATTATTATTAATGGGTATTACATCTTGCACAAATATATGTATTGAAGAAAACTCTGATGACACACTATTCGCAATGAGGTAGGATACGTTGGGTGTGTCATGAGTGATACTCCATTAATAGATAACGTGAGAAAGGATTTTTCCCTTATGTTACATAACAAAATTAGATATATTAGGACCTTTGATGGAATTGATATAGCCTAAATAAATCCATGGCCATGGTAAGGAATGGGAGAGTTCAATTTTGGAAAGTCAAAGAAAGAATAATCGAGCACATGGGTTGATGGCACTAACATGCAACCTGCTTGATTTGAGATATCAATAAAAAGGGATTATATTACATAGTAAGCATTTGTAGGAGGGGACACGTCATTTCGGCGTTAACTTCTTTCTCTGTGACTTGGCATGTTTCTAGATGCTAACCTTGGACTTTAGGCAGGCTCCGCCTAATGCCACTGAGAAAGAGGCCTAGAGGGTCACACACTAAGTGTGTCCAAGTATCTCAGTTAAAAATTAATTTAACAAGTTAAATAAATATTATTCCTTGTTGTGGTTTAATAATTATTTAAGGATGTCTGATCACATTTATTTCGACACAAGTTATTCGAGAGAATATATTGTGGGTGAAATAATATATTTATTAACGAGTAAAGTAGTGATATTTATTTTAGGAATAAATAGCCATTATTCAAGGTCTAATAAATGTGGGGGAGGAAATAAATAAAAATAGAAAAATAAAAGTACATTCCATGTATATTAAATATACACACCATGTATTTTTTCAGTGAATTTATGAGAAATAATATTATTTAATTAAATAATATTAGGTGTAATTTGATGGGCGCATGTCAAGTTATAATAATAGTCAACTGTTATTATTAGACATGGGGTATTACTAAGAATTAAATAAATGAATAAATTATTTTGGGTAATTAATTCACTTTATTATTCTATGTAATTAAAATCCCAATTATATACTTCTCATTAGCCTAGCCATTTTTTTGGGTTGTGTGCACAATAGATCAAAGAACGCTCTCAAGCTTTGAGAGAGAGATCCACCTCCACCAGATCAAGGCGATCAAATGCGGACATCTTAAGCGAATGATCTTTAGTGTTATCACCTAGAGATCCCTTTGGAAATGTCCAGAGATACGTGGAGCACATGTGGATAACCGCTAGAGGAATCCTACACTTGAATTCTACGACGTAACGACGGATCAAATCAGATCGGGACCGGAAACATCAACAGAGAGAGAATGTAAGAACCCAATTCTTATTTTTGAGGTATGGGTTTCTTATTTTCACTTTTCATTAAGTGTTTTTGAGAAAATAAGGAAAATGAGGAAAAATCCTAAATTTTGGAAAGTACACGCCATGTACTTTTCCACACGCTGTGTACTTTTGGCCATGTGGGATGAGTACATGGGGAGTGTGGCCATGATGGTGATGAAGGGTGTAGGAATCAACTACATGCCATGTAGTGGTCCCTTATATGTCGTGTAGTCAGTCGACATGAAAATAATAAGGCGGTGGCCAGCTGTGTGATAGAACACGCCGTGTAATCAAGAAGGCATGCCGTGTAGTCATGTCGGCAGATGAACAGTGCCACGCTGGTGGGAAACAGCCAGATGAATAGTTAAATGAAGGAAGTACATGTCGTGTACTCAGAAGTGCATGTCGTGTACTCAGAAGTACATGACATGTACTTTGTTTTTTTAGCTTAAAATGGGCAGTAGCCTCCCCTGTTCATAGGGAAGGCTTAGAACGGGAAGGAGGAGTGGAAGAGGGAGGCCGAAGCTTTGGAGATCTTCCAGGCGCACGTCGGGAATCCGTTTCCGCCTCGGACGATCTCGTTTGAAATGCACAGGTAAGCCCTCCACTCTTCTTAAGCCGTTATTTACAATTCTTCATCTAAGGGAAGTTATTTAAGTTTAAATGAAGTTTCCTCTACGTCATATCTATGTTGTTCTTGGGCATTTCTGGAGGTGACATTCGCGTATATCGTTCGTGGGTGTTAAAGGTAGGTGTCTTGGTGTTTATTTTCCAACTGTTGTGCGTTTTATGTTTTTTTTTGTGCCACTAACCCATGTTGGAGTGTCGTGTGGCTGAGGACATTGCTGTTTAAATACCTAGAATTGTATAGGTAATTAAATGTGATATTAAAATGCTTTTTGGGATCGCTACTAGGATCCAGGACCACCCCAGGGGTGCGTTCCTCTGTTTAGCCATTTGGACAGGATACCCGAGGGTATGCCTTATTTATTTTGTACATTACTTTTCCTTGAGAGGAATTGTATGTGAACTTCTTATTTACAAGTTGGGCATGGCCCGATTACTTGTGCCTGAGGGCAGTGTTTTACTATAGCCTGAGGGCATGACTGTATTATCTTGAGGGCAATATTCTCTTACCCTGAGGGAAACTTCTTTCGTGTCTGTGGTAAATAGACTCCCTGCCTGAGGGAAACACTTTTTTATGCCCGAGGGAAATATCTATATGCCTGTGGGAAGATTCTTGTGTTTGGATTCTCTTTACCTGAGGGTGGGGGTTTACATGTCTGAGGATGTTGGCTGTTTACTTATAATATTCACTGTGGTGATATTTTAAATTAACATATTAAATGGATATTAAAATGGAAATATAACTGGTAAGTTAGTTACTTTTGAGTACTGCTTAGTTTATTGCATTTACTTTTACACACTGTTGTTGCATGTTTACACACAGTTGAGCACGGGCCTTTGGTGGGTGCCTACTGAGATTATTTCTCACACCCTATTTGGGTCATGCTTTTCGGCCCAAATAGATTACGTTTCTGCATGTGTAGATAAGGGTAAGGGTCCTTATACAGGTACTTGATTTCTACTGAGGAGTAGGGGAGCATGGGACCGAGCTGAGGCTTGCGATGCTACCGACTATTTTGTTCTGTTTTGCTTTCCTGTACTTGTACTGTACTGTATTGTTGTGTAACATGTTCTATCTGCTTTCTTAGAATTTGAGGCATGTTTCACCATTATTTATATACTGGTTGGTTATTTCTACTGCAGTTTTTAAATTCAGTTGTGTATGGTTTACGGATTCTACTATTGTTGTATATTTTATTTCATTCTGTTGCGCTACACTTTGACAAATGAGGTAATAGTTTCCCCACTATCAGACCTGGTCCCTCACTGCTAGTCGGCAGCCTTTGGCGTTTAGGGAAATTCTCTTGAGGTCACGTGGCGAACCGGGTTCGGGGCACCCGTTGAGTGCCACCCGGAACCGGGACGTTACAAAGTGGTATCAGAGGAGTTATTTTCTTTGACATACTATTTGGAGCCTTAGTCAGGGATAGGACGGGAATGGTAGTTGGTAATAAGCTGTGCTCGGGAGTAGCTAACCCGTGTATAGGGAAAATCCAATTTACCTCATATTTCAATTTTACCGATTTTTCAATTTTACAGTTGATTTGTTTTCACCGAAGGGTGACACACTTGTGATTGTGCTATTTATATTTTATCCTTAGGTTATATTTAGTTGAAACCCAATGAGATGTGGGTATTCCATCTCATACATCATTTAGGCACATGCTAGAAATCACATGCCATGCATAGTTCCATGCCATGTAGGTGCATTAGAAATTGCATGTTGTTGTGATAGTTATTGTGCTAGTAAAAGCAACCTGTTGTGATAGCTGCTTTGATAGATACCTATTGTTTGATAAGGTAGTATTGTGTGAACCTGTTTATAGAATGGACGCCAAACTTTGGTTTTTGGGGAGTATGGGCCCTCATTGACTTGAATTTGGTGGATCATTGGGTGTTTACCGTATTTCATAACACAGATAAGATTCTAAACTTTGATTCATGGGGAGTATGGGCCCTCACGGATTGGAATTTGGCACTTAGGTGTTGTTTTTTAGTATTTTCTGGGTTCCAAAGGAGTTTCTAAGGCATACTGTCTAGAAACCCAGTATACACGCCATGTAGTACCTTAAACATGTCGTGTATGTTCTTCTATTTGGTAAGAAAAGAAAACTTTTGAGTACACGCCATGTACCCTAAGTACACGCTATGTAATATCGTCCCGTGTCACAAACTATGTGGGCGGTGACACGGGGAAGGGAAGAGTTTGGGGTGAACACGCCGTGTACCGGATGTACACGCCATGTAGTGTAGACCCGGAGACCCATCCGTGTAACTAAAAAACACGGGGCAGTGTAATTGTTTCTTGAACATGCCGTGTCAATGAAGAACATGTCGTGTAGTCTGACCTGGGGACCCAGCTGTATAACTAACAACACAGGTCAGTGTAATCCCTTTGAGTACACACTGTGTGGATATAGAACATTCCGTGTAGTGTCATCCGTGTGTCCGGCCATGTAACCAACAACACGGGTTGGCAGAGCTCTTCTGGTACATGTCGTGTACCTGTGGGACACGCCATGTAGTCTTGTCTGAGGACAGATCGTGTGGACTTATCCATGTGGCTGGAAATCGGGGTAGTGTACACGCCATGTTCGGGTGTCACACATCGTGTAGTGTCAAGCTGAGTAATCAGCCATGTCACAAGCGACACAGGCAGTTGTAAAATTACACCATACACGTCGTGTAGATGATATACACGTCGTGTATTTTTTTTCAACAGGATCTGTGTGGCTCAGCCATGTAGAAGGACTCGGGCAGGGAAAGAGAAGTCAAGTACACACTGTGTATTCAGTATACATGTCATGTAGTCTTGTTTTTCAAATTTTAAATACCTTCTTCCTCCTGTTCCTTTTTGGGTTTTTCATTTTTGGTCTTTAATAATCTTGTACTAAGGTGTGCATTTGACCTTGTAGAGTCATGCCACCGAGACGACCACGCGTTGTTCGCCAGGAGAGTGGAAACGAGTATACTCCTGAAATGGTGGGCCATAGGATACCAGTTGATCCTCCAGCAGAGCCAGATGCGGCACCAACTGTTATACCGAACACAGGCGTGGAGGCGTAGTTCTGTGAAGGCTTTATGTGGTTCATGTAGACCTTTCAGGGAGCACTGCTGGCTACCACATATATGGCTGAGCTTACTCGCATCTTCCAACAGCAGCATCTGCCTACGTTTTCTAGGGATGGCGGACCACAGGCTGCGGATTCTTGGCTAGGATCGACGCAGACTATTTTCAAGCATCTTGAGACGCCTCCATGGCGGAGGGTCAAGCTCACGACATACATGCTGTGTGATTCCACCAAGATGTGTTGGGATGTTACCACCCAGTCAGAGTATCACAGAGACATGGCGTGGGAAGATTTTAAGGAATTCTTCTATGACTTATTCTTCCCAAAGATGTTGAGGTCAGATAGAGCTCGAGATTTCATAAATCTGCAGCAGGGCACTATGTCAGTGATGGACTATTCTGTTCGTTTCATTGAGCTTCAGCGTTTTGCACCCGTATTGGTGGGTGATGAGACATTGAGAGATATACGTTTTGAGGATGGTCTTCATTATGACATCCGAGTGATAGTGAATGTTTTTAGGTTGCCTTTAGTATATTCTATTGTGAACCAGGCGCTGATTACAGAGATGAACCTTTGGGAAGCTAGTGGTGTGAGCCAGGGTGGTTCAGCACCAGTTTCTGGTACTATTTCTACAGGTAAGAGGAAGAGACAGATGGACTTCTCTCAGGGTGGAAGTACCAGCCAGAAGAATGCTTCAGGTGGCCAGGTCATGTGATACTAGTGTGGTAGAGAGGGGCACAAGAGGCCACAGTGTCCACGAGACCCAGTGGAGTGTCGAGCTTGTGGCAAGATGTGTCATCTGCAGTGCTTTTGCAGGGCATTTCCACTAGTGGCTAGTGAGAGGAGTTCTTCACAGACTCCGTGTGCGGGAGTAGGACCAGTAGCCTCTTACCAGTCAGGGAACTGGAATACATCAGGGTGTGCAGGCAGAGATGGTGGTTGTGGCTGTGGTAGCCAGACACCAGGATCTTAGAGGCAGCAGGGCGGGACAGCTCAGGGTAGTCAGGCTGTGTCACAGGGTCGCGGAACTTGGTAGACATATGCAGTGCAACAGACCCAGCAAGAGCAGGATCCCGGACCTTCTACAGTCATAGGTACTATTCTAGTAGCTTCTGTCTTATCTTTAGTACTTTTTGATACGGGTGTTACACATAGTTTTATATCTGTACCCGTTGTGGAGATCCTTGGGCTCTGTGTTTCTACTTCTTTGGATATCATGATGCTAGACACTCTTTTGGGAACTAGAATGGATGGTGTGTGTCAGTGAAAGGAGTTCCCCCTTGAGGTTTGTGGTTGTCACTTCATTTGGGACCTCTATGTCTTAAATATGACATCATATGACGTCATTCTCGGGATGGACTGGTTGGTTCTCTTTCGAGCCTTTGTAGATTTCTATCGTCGTAGGGTGAGTTTCACGTCACCAGAGGGCGGAGACTTTCTATACAAGGGAGAATGGGATGTCCAGGCAAGTCGAGCTGGACCAGAGCATTGTGGGCGAGGTGGAGTCACAACCCAAATTGCGAGCTTATATCTGGACAAATAGGGGACTTGTCAGACATATTTCCCCCCAGTTGTTGATCGTTTCAGGGATGTCTTCCCAGACGACTTTTTGGGTCTACCTCTGGAATGAGAGGTGGATTTCTCTATTGAGCTTCTTCCAGGAGCAGCACCGGTGTCCATTACTCTTTATAGGATGGATACGCCTGAGTTGCAGGAGCTCAAGAGGCAGTTAGAGGAGTTAAAGTCAAAGGGTTTTATCCAAACCAATACTTCTCCTTGGGGTTCTCCAGTCCTTTTTGCGAAGAAGGCGGATGGTACTCTCAGACTCTGTGTGGATTATCGGAATTTAAACCAGTTGATGGTTAAGAACTGATATCCCTTGCCAAAGATTGATGATATTTTTGATCAACTTCGTGGAGAACAAGTGTTCTCAAAGATTGACTTGAGATCAGTATATCATCAGCTACGCGTTAGACCATCTGATATACCTCTCATGGATTTTAGGAGCAGGTATGGTCTATACGAGTATACGGTTATGTCGTTCGGACTCACGAACACACCAGCAGTTTTCATGGCTCTGATGAATCGTGTGTTCCATCCTTATCTGGATGCTTTTTTGGTAGTATTAGTGGATGATATCTTAGTGTACTCTCACACTCAACACGACCATGCCACCCATCTTGGGATCGTATTGAGTACACTGAGATAGAATCAGCTATATGCTAAGCTCTCAAAGTGCCACTTTTGGATGGACCATATTCACTTCCTGGGTCATATCATCTCATAGCCAGGAGTTTCAGTAGACCCATAGAAGGTGAGAGTAGTAGTTTCTTGGGAGCAGCCTAAGAATGTGTTTGAGATACGAAGTTTATTAGGGATGGTTGGTTACTACAGATGTTTCATCCAGGACTTCTCCCACTTAGTTGCGCCATTGACGGGTTTGACTAAGAAGGGTGTGAAGTTCATTTGGACGGAAGCTTGTGAGATAGACTTCCAGGAGATAAAGGGAAAGTTGACATCATTACCGATCCT